>OX422213.1:592825671-595374004 GCA_949130495.1 Sambucus nigra
GCTTATTCATTTATATGCTATTTTATAACCTATGTGTCAGTTTAATTCTTGCATTTGAAATTTGGAATTATCTAGAAGTGAACAATAAAAAATTAAAAGTGATAAAAAAAAAAAACTAAAAATACAAGAAATATTAAAATTACCAAAAGTAAAAGTAACCGAAAATTCGATATACCACGTGATTCGGTATTTGTAAGTGTTTGATCAAAACGAAAAATCGAAGCTACTAAATGGAAAATACTGAAAAAATTGATATATAAAACATCAAAAGTTTTAGGAAGGACATCAAACTAACAATAAGAATCCATTACAAAATTTTAACCACTAGTTATATAATAAAAAGTTTTAGGCAGTTGACAACTAAGAAATAGATTAGTAAAACCTTAATCAACATCCTGATTTAGATTACAAAGAAATCAAGTTATTCTAAATCAAGTAAACATTTAGATGAATCAAATCAAATTAAATAAATCATAATAGTATGACTCGAAATTCAGGTAGGAAAAAAAGTCTTCAATTTCACTTAACCTTTAACATATCAATACATCTCTTGAGAATGTTGAGACTAACCAACATTTTATTGTTTGTTGTACTTACCAGTTACCAATTTCAAAATTCAAATTTTACACACATGAAAAAAATTAAAAGAGAATGAACCAATGCCTATTCTATACGAACACCATTTTAATTACACTATGATGTATTTTTAGTGCATATATTTATTTATGAGCTACTAATAATTAATACAGTTTGACTCACTAATACATTAAAGATACATCAGGGTATTAATAATATAAAGTTAATAATTGGTTCCCCTATATAATTATTCAAAATAACAATTAACGTACTATTTCATAGTTGAAAATCTGGACACTTATTTGAAAATATTATGTCAGTACAAAACAAGAACAAAAAAATAAAAAATAAAAGAACTCTCTATTACATAACCCACTTATTATTGACACTCCTTTTGTCATCGATTATCTTCAATAACTTCCACATATCATTAATATTCACCAAGGTAACAATTAGCAAAACATATGTGCCTCAAATACTTAAATTATATATATATATATATATTCAAAATCAATGCTTAAAATGATTCAATATTTTAAGCTATTAATTATTCAACTTATATAATCCAATTTAAGTAGGGTACATCCCCATGAAAAAATATTTTTTTGTTCGAAGCTTCCAAATAATGTATATATAAGAGTTTCTATGTCGTGAATCATTCTCAATTTCTCACCACATTCAATTCAGAATCACTTTATCTTCTAATGCACAATAAAGAAAGCACGGACAAAGTTTTGTGATAGTTTTGTATAATTTTACTCATATAGATTAGAAGAGGGAAGAATGGAAGTGTTGAGTAGATCTTTGACAAGGGTACCCATCACAAATACCAGTGGCTTTATTATTTGTGAATGTAAAAACTATAAAAATCTGGCAATTCATGTTGACTTATGTTCAGTAAAAAAGTTTGCAAAATTCATTTTTTATTTTGTAGCAAATATTTAGTAATAAGGTTAATTGTAAATTTAACCTTGAAATCTGGATCCATTTTGAAATTTGGACATATTATATCAATTTTTACAATGTTAACTCTGTTGTTTTTAATTTGTGCAATTTAGGAAATTCGTTAGTCCTTTGTTTAGGAACAAAATAGAAATCTAAGTCAGCATCCTATTTGGCATTTAAAATGACTAAGTGTTCAAAACATCCAATCAACTTATTAAAAATAAAAAATATAATGCCTGTTGATGTAAAAAATCACCTTATTACGTTGAGGAATAAGAAATGAACACGTGTTATCCAAAGAGGCATCAGTCCTAGTCAGCAAGGAGTAATCCCCTCACCAAGTCTAGGAATGCCGACCAATATTAGGAAGACCGGCCAACCTGGTCAGTAAAGTGCCGTTAGTTGTATACATTATGAACGTTGTACAGATGTAAATGCCAAATTTATAAAGGCATTCCATCCTTTGATATTCCAACTCTTGTACTCCCTCATGGGCTATAAATACATTGTAATCACTAAACCCAAGGGACAAGGACACACCTAAACAAAGGCAAGGAAATACACAATAGTGGACGTAGGTTTTTCCCTTTATCCGAACCATTTTAAAAATATTTTGTGTCTCTCTTATTTACTTATTTTATCTGTGATCAAATAATTAGATATATTCTAGTTTTTTTCATCAACAGATTGGCGCCATCCGTGGGAACATGTTTCTAAGCATTTTCACTCATTCACTTATTTAACATGGCTGATATTCCAGAATCAAGTACTAGGAATGATGGCATTCCTCCTGTTCCTTCTGCTCCACCAACTCATAATGATTTGACTGGAATCCTGGCTAGTCTCACTAAAGGACAAGAACCTATGCAAAATACCATGAGACAGTTAGCGCAAACCCTGCAAGCCAGGACACCTTCCATATCTTCTCGTGGAAATATGCCCCCACCGCCTCTAAGAATCAGTAGACATAACCAAACCAGGACTACTAGAGATAATTCCTATTTTTCGGGAGCGAGTTATTCACTCAGAACATCAGAGCCTTATGACGATCAGTCTTTTACTGCGGAAAGATCAAGTTCCTTAGAGAGGCTAAGTCGGGCATCTCCTTTTGATCATTTGGAACCTAGGGGGAACAAAAATGTTCCCAGGGAATTGTTTAGAAACACTCAATGACCAACAAATCAACGGGAAGGCTCAACTCAGTCTAGATCAGATGCCCGATGAACTACTCATATCGAGCAATATTCACAAGAGGAGAGTTCAGCACAAATAGCTGGCTGGAATGAAAAAGCTACAACACACAGATCTAACACTGGTAACAATGCATAGAAGGGTTCCATTCAGTGATTAGAAGATAGATTGGGAGAAATGGCTAAGGCTAAGAACCCTTTGCAGAGAAGCTTTGTAAAGGGATCTCCTTTCATACAAGTTATTGTGGATTTTCCCACACCTTCAAATTTTAAATCTCCAGTAGTTACTACCAAATATGATGGGAAAATTCATCTCGTCCTTCATATAGAGCACTATTAGGCAGCAACTGACATCTATTCCATCCCTGACAAAATGAGATGCAGGTCATTCTTAGGGACAATTACAGGACCTGCGTAGATATGGTATAATAGTCTTCCTAGGGGGAAAATTTCTAGTTTCCATTCGCTTGCCAAGCTATTTGTTGGTAAGTTCTACTTTGGAGCTAAACCAGTGAAACGAGTTGCTCATTTGATCAGTGTAAGGTAAAAGGTGGGAGAAAGTACCAGAGATTACATCACTCAATTTAATAATAAAAATTTTGAGGTTGTTGACTATAAGGAAGAGATAGCTATTACAACTCCTATGAGTGGATTGCTCCCCAAAACTCTACTAAATGCTAGCTAAAGATCCTACAAAAATGATGACAGGGTTGATGGCAAAGGCAGCCAAAATCATGAATGCTGAGGAGGCAATGGCAGCCAAGCGAAGCTTGAAGGAGAAAATGGAAGGTAAAGCTCACAAAAAGGAGCACAAAGATTCCAAGGAGAACAGGGAATCAAAGCAAAAAGGGATTATTGATAGTCTTAATAAGTATAATAATGACACTCCATTGACAATGGGCATCCACCATATTTTGGATGAAATCAAGCATAACACGGATGTACATTGGCCTGAGAAGCTAAGGAGTTCCCCCATCAAGAGGGATAGATCCAAATATTGTGAATTTCATAGAGACCATGACTATAAAACAAATTATTGCATTGCCCTTCAAAACGAAATTAAAACTTTCATTCAAAGAGGAAGGTTAGACATATTTTTTTATCAATAGAACAAAAATAGAGCTCAGGGAAGGACAAAGTCTCATTGCAAACCCAGAGATGAGAAAAAGAGGACTCATGAAGATAATTAGGAGGACGATCATGACCTACCTAAGAAACTCAGGTGACCAGAACGTGAGATATTCAAGCTAAGTTTTGGTTCTTTTGATTGTCAAATGATTACATGTGGAGATGCAGGAGGAGGAGACCATACAACTGAAAGGAAGGCTTACCTCAATGAGGCACAAGCTTATTCCTATATAGAGAGGATTAATCTAGCTGAAGAAGATCGGTCGAGGAAGGTTAACAAAGGCAAGCTGGTGGTCGACTTCTCTAAAAATGACCTCTCAGGGGTACTGTACCCCCATGATGATCATCTCGTAATTAAAGTAAAAAAGGAGAATATAATTATTTCCAGAGTACTAGTTGATAATGGAAGCTCGATAGATATTATGTTCTATCCTTGTTTTGAATGTTTGGATTTCAAGCTCAGTCAATTAGAGCCCTAACACAGACCTTTAATAGGTTTTTCCGGTAAAAAAATATTCCCTTTGGGAACAATTAAGGTAGAGGTGTTGATCAGCACATGGCCATCCAGCCGAATAGAGAAGATACGTTTCTTTGTAATGGACAAAAATTTTCATTCTGCTTATAATATGATAATGGAAAGAGTAGGGTTGAAATTTTTTGAGTATGTACCATCTATAATCCATCAATGTTTAAATTTCCCGACTAACTTTGGAGTTAGTGTTGTAAAAGGCGACCAAAAAGTAGCTCAGGAATGCTACTACTCATCTATTGAGAAAGAAGATTTAGCAGAGATGAAGAAGAGAACCAACACTTACCAAGCGGACATCCCTGAACCCAATGACGATTCTGAGGTTGAAACCTTAGACCCAAGGGAAGAAATGAAATTGGTGAAGGGCCAGATAGTTGAGGCAATGGAGAGCATTATGCTGGATGAAGACAAGCCAGAATGCACCACTCAAATAGGAACAACACTGGATCCTGTTCTTAAATAGGAACTAGTGAATTTTTTTAGACAAAGGAATCATGTGTTCGCCTAGAGTCATGATGATATGCTCGAGATTGATCCCAACTTTCTTTGCCATGAGCTCAATGTCAATAAGGATGTTAAACCTGTGAATTACAGACGAAGAGTGTTTTTATCCCCGAGAAGAATCAAGCCATTCAAGAGGAAGTTGAAAAGATTCAAAAAGTTACTTTTCCTAATGAAGTGAAGTATCCAGATTGGTTAGCCACTGTAGTAAGGGTCAAGAAGAATAATAACAAATGGAGAATGTGCATAGACTTCACGAATTTAAACAAAACGTGCCTAAAGGATCATTTTCTTTTACCACGAATTGATCATCTTGTTGATGCCACTTCAGAATATGAGATGATCAGTTTTATGGATGCATACTCTAGTTATAACCAGATCAAGATGAAGCCTGAAGATAGGGAAAACACTTCTTTCATTACTCTCCGACGAGCTTATTACTATAATGTTATGCCATTTGGTTTAAAAATATAAGTGCTACTTACCAGAGATTGGTGAACAAAGTTTTGAGGTGCAAATAGGCAAAAATATTGAAGTTTATATGGATGATATGCTGATGAAGAGCAAGAAAGTAGTCGATCATATTGTCGATCCCAGTCAAACTTTCGACCAACTGAAAAATTATCAGATGAGATTAAACCCGACCAAGTGCATATTTGGAGTACATGAAGAATTGTTCCTCAAGTATATAGTATACCATAGGGGATTGAAGCAAACCCAGATAAAATCAAGGCATTGATTTAAATGCAGTTACCTACTTGCAAAAAGGATATACAAAGGCTAACTAGGTGTGTAGCAACTCTAAACAGGTTTGTGTCCCGAGCTACTGATAGGTACCTGCCATTATCTAAAGTTCTTAGAACGAGTTTCGAATGGAACGACGAGTGCAAAAAAACTTTTCTAGAGTTAAAAAAGTACTTGGGATCATCCCCACTACTTTCCTAACAATTTTGGGAGAAAGAATATATTTATACTTAGCTATTTCTGAGTTAGCTGTAAGTTTTGCCTTGATCCGAGAAGAAAATGGAGTTCAAAAACTAGTCTACTACACCAGTAAAGATTTTTAAGGAGCAGAAATCAGATACCCATGCCTGGAGAAGTTAGCATTGGCACTTATGTAACCGGTTTCCCCCCTTGATGACACGAGTCATAGTTTTGATGATTTAAATAGTTTGAATTTGACGTTTGCTAAGAGAATTGATTTTTTGGAAAAAGAAAATTGTCATCTTAAATCCGCTATGGATCTTTTGCAAATGGTTCAAAATCAAAGAGATTTTTATCATGAGAAATTTTTTTCTTTGGACCACGACTTTAATGCGCTAAAATTGTCCAAAAAGAAGAGTGATGATAGAGTCCTATTTTTAGAAAAGGAATTGGAGGACTTAAAACTGTAGGATTTGTGTTGGTGCCAAAGTGGATAAAAATATTTTGTTCGATGAGTTTGTGGCATGTGAGGAGTATCTTAGGGATAAGTGTGTGCATTTTAAGAACAAACGTGATAACCTTCTAAGAGTTGTTGAAAATTTAGAGAAGGAGTCCCCAAAATTGGAAGAGTCTAATTCTTTACTTGAGTAAAAAATTTTGGATATAAAAAATAATTTGACGGACTCGAGTAGTGTTGGTAGCAATGGTAGTGGCTCATCATGTTCTCATATTTTGAGTGTTAAAGCCAAGACCATTATTTATTTTAGAGGGTCAATTAATTCCAAGGATGTTAGAAAAGGTCAACCCATAGGTGTCGTTCCAACCGTTTACACATGTTCACTTTGTGGTAGGAAAGGTCACCTTAGGCATTTTTGTTTTGATCTTCGAATAGGTCCTATGAAGTTTAAATCTAGTGTTCCCTTGGTTCCCAAAACCCCTATGCGTCGTTGCACGCCTATTTGGGTTAGGAAATCACTTTTAGAGGCACTAGATGTTAAACTAGTTGATTATCGGTTGCTTGCACATGATTCTTCTCTTGTTATATCATATAGATGTTTGTGTTCACATGTTTATCATACGCTAGTTGTGCTTCATGATATATTCTTGTTAGTGTTATATCCTATGTACTTTGTGTATTAGATTTTTATTTTTGAAATTTTTTGAAAAATACAAAATGATTTTCACTTTTTTTGAAAAAATTAAAAAAGCCAAAAATATTTTATTTTGATAATTTTTTTGGAAAAAGACAGAGCTTTGTATTTTGTTTTGCACCATATATAAAAGGATATTTGGGATGACCAAGTCACAATTTCATTCCATACCTATATGACTGTTTGATAGTATTTTGATATGCGTCATCTTTTCATTTTTGTGCTTTACATTGATTGGAGTCATTGAGATGTGATTAGTTGTTACTACCTACATGTTTGACTCACGAGTTACTTTAATGCACACTTGCATGGATTTGTTTGATTATTGTACTTGTTTATCACATATTGGTTTTATTGTTTTCATCTCAATTCTGTCTTTAAAACGAACCAAATGCGATAAAACTTGACAATGAAAGTAGTTCATGTATGATCCGTTTACTGTGAGGGTTTAATTAAAAAAATGATGAGTGAAACACAGGAAAGGGCTCGAGAGTATAAAATTAACTCGTTGTGAAATTCACCATTTGAAAAGAGCCCAAAAAATGAAAGCCAATAAAAAGATAAATATGCCAAAAATGGGCCACCTCAAAAGAAAAATAAATACATAATTCATTATGAGGGAGTTTGGATGGAAAGTAATGACAAAGGGTTTGCCCGTCCTGACAGCGTCATGAAAAATCATTACATAGTTTTAGACGTTATTGGTGTGGAAATCATTCTTGATTTTGATGTGTTGATGGATTGAGTTGATGTCATTTAAATTCAACATTTTTGACACCTAAGGACGATTTTGAGATTAATTTGTTAGGAGTACACATATTCATCGTACACATATGTTATGCATGATTGCTTTGATTTGCCTATCGAATATGTTCACACTCATTCACTCCATTTACATGATTTGGTTATCTTAGTGTAAATTCCTGGTGTGTGAAAATTATTTTTAGCATGAAAAAATTGAAAAATCAACAATAGTTTGTGGACATGTTTGCTATGCATATTTATCATGACACTCCATGTTTATTTTATTTATTTGCTTCCTTATCTATTTCGGACAAATAAAAAGGGGGAGAACGAATTATGGGACAGTTTGCATTCTAGGGGAGATTTGATTATTATTAATTGATTTATTCTTATTTTATTTCAATCTCGATGCGTCACGAAGGTATTTTCTTTGTCTCGGGTGTGTAGGTACAAAATTGAAGATCGTATGTTGCACACCCTGATGAGAAAATCTTAAAGATTTTGAAGAAAAGTTTTAGACTTGAATCTTTAGTACCTTTTTAGTTTTTGGTTCATGGGAGGGTATTATATTTATATATGCATTTTGATTTGATAATTCAGATGTTTTTATTTTGTACCATCATAGACATAGGGGAGATTTGCAAGGACATTATTGTATTGCCCGACTTACATTTGAGTATGTCGTATTTCACTACAACCGTCGAAGACTTATTCAAGTTTAATCATGCATCAATACGGATCCGAATATCAATGTTCTTCAACATTCAAGCCTCCTTAAGATTAATTTTGGTAAGGTAGTGTTTAAGTACCTTAGCATTTCACTTAGAGTGTTGGGATATTTTACAAAATATTTTCTATGTGTTGGAGCGGAGTTTTTCGTCAAAAATATTTTTTAAGTTTTAAGACGGAGTATTTTCTAGTGAAATAATAAATTTATTTTTTATTTAATTTCGCTCGAGCGACAGGAGGTCTCGCATGAAGCTCGTTCGAGCGGCGCATGTACTTTCATTCGAGCAACTTCCAATCTCGTTTGAGCGAAGCGCCACCGTAACATTTTTAGAAATTGCGTGTTAAAAAGTTCGTTTTGGTTTAGAGGAGCTGAGAATTTTAGTTTACAAAAACTACTTTGGCCGAAACATTTGTCTTCTCACTTTTGAGAGTTTTAGGGTTTAATCCTTATTTCTTTCAATTCATAAAATGTCCCATTATTTATGTGAATTATTTTGGAACCAAAGATACAACTTTGGTGAAGTTTTTCTCCTGTAGAGTGGGTAAATCTATGGCTGATGACTTCGTGTTGATTGAGAGTGCTTGAGGGTGTTCCTAGCTGATTTGGACTGCATGTTCGTGTGGACTGTTGTGGTTGTTCCATTGCTGACTCAAGACTGAGTATCTCAGTGGATTCTTGTGGGAGTTCATTGCAGATTTCATTGTAATCTTTGTAAGTTGCGATTTACTATATTATAGTGAAATAAAAGGTTTTGCCCGAATGGAATTTTTCCTAAAATCTGTGAGTTAGTAATTTTATTTGTGATGGGTTGACACACACACACGCACACGCGCACACACACACACACACACACACACACACACACACACACAAACACGTACACACACGTAGTTGCATGTTTAGGGGCTGAATTATTTGATTTGAAAATTGACACCATTAAAATAAGTCTAAATTGGAAACTTACGAATTCGGTTTAATCAGTATCTCACATAACATTTATATGTTCTTACACTCTCTCAAATCGATTTGGAACAAACATTGTTGGGTTTATGATTTATTTGTAATGGAGAGATGTGGTTATTGATTGTGTAATGCTTTAAGGTGGTTTGAATGGTGTTTAAGTGGTGTTGATGGTATTTTTTTTATTGGGTTTTTTAATGATTGGCTATGGTAGTTATTTTAGATGATTGGAGATGGGTTGTGTTAGTGGTGGTGATTGGGTTGTCATGGTGTGTGTATTGGGGTTTTATTCTTAAAATCATGTATAAATATTTTATTTATCAATAAAGGTTTTATCAAATTTATTTTTAATTGAGAACCATATTTGTGATAACGATATATATATATATCTATATAATAAGTTACAAAACTTATGTATGCCATAAGATTGAACTATGATGTCACCATATGAATTAATTCATGTGTTTCCTATTTTACCCCTTAAAAATTTAAGTTCCCCCTCTTTTTCATCTAACTAATTGATTCCCCTCTTTCACTTTAATTCAAACATAAGGATATTTTGGTAAACACACACCAAATCCACTTTAAACCCTCTCTTTCATTTATCACACAAACACCCGATGCTCCCCCTCCCTCTTCAAACCCTCTCTCATTTTCAAAACATACGCCCGATGCTCCCTGGATGCTATCCCTCTTTCATCCTCCTTCTTCCGCGTCTAAGTCACAGACTTATGTAGGTTACTATCTTACACACTCACATTCACATCATCACATACACTTTGTTGATTTCGGCTAAGATCTGTTAATTTTTTTTCATAGATTTCTTTTACATATTTTGTTCATTTTGTTTTAGATCTATTTATGCGTATGTTCTTTGTTGTTTATTTGGTCTTTTCCAGGTGACCTGATTGTAGTATGGTATATTTTTTATCAGGTATCTTGGACGCCTTTACAGAACACACACAAATTTGTTTTTTGCGATTTTGACCTCCTTTTTTTCTGAATCTTAGATCTCTCTGGTAAACCCACTAATTTTTGTTTTTTGTTAAGACTGCATTTTGGAATACCAGATCCTCCAATAATCTCAGACTTTTGGTAACTTTCATTTTGATTTGGGGGTTAGGGTTTCGACATTAAATATCTATGTTATTTTGACGTGGTTTCATATTAAAAATTTTAGTCGTGATCGACCCGGAATGACATGATCTTATGGTACCTCTTCATTTATTGCATTTTCTTGATTTATATGTTGCAGATGTTAGAAATTTTTTTTTGTTAAATGTTGGCTTAATTTTATAGATTTATTGGTTTATTTTTAGGGATTTTCCATCTAATATTTTATTCATCTTTATGTCATATTTTGCAATGTTTGTATATATTAGGGCTTGAAGTTTGAAGTGTTCAAATTAAGTCATCAAATGTTAACTGAGTTTTTGAATCTGGTATACATTATTTGCAATTTTTGTGTTTGATTTTGATTGTGTTTCAGATTGACAATCTTTGTAATCATGGAGGTCAACTCAGATATTCGGTCAAATCAGGTATACTCTTTCATACTCGCTTTTAATTTTATTTGGTACTAATTTTAGATTCTTTTGGGTAAATGCTGATTTAAATACTTTTGGGTTATACATTGGATTTAAATGTTGGCGAATCTTTTCCTAAATCCCCCATATCATGTTCTCATTGATTTTTTCTCTTCTAATATACTATTCTAAGACCATGCTAAAAAAATATAGTTTTTCTTGCACCTTATTTACCTATGCTAGAATAAATAGTATTACATTCTCTCAATTGAACTTTATCAAAATAAGTAGGAAGTTGAGTTGATGGTAATCAATTTTTTATTTCCTTTTTGGCTTTTAATTTTCGTCTATTAATTTGTTCGTATATATTGGGATTGAAAGTTTGAAGTGTTTAAATGAAGTTATCAATGTTGGCCAAGTATTTTATTCATTTTTTGTCGACTCAGATATCATTGGTTCGTTGGGTCAAACCGGGTTTACTTTGTTTCATTTTAGTATATATCATCTCATATTGGCCTTCAAGTCTCCTCTGCCCAAGCCCCAAATTGTTTTGTGGAATTTTTAAGTTTTGTGTAATTTTTATGCAAGCGTTTATTTACCTTTCTTACTTCATTGTCTCTAGGTATTGTCCAAAGGATCAAACAGTCATTGCAAGTTTCTTAATTCTAGCATGAATGCATCCCCCACACGATTTTCCTTCTTTTAACCTGTTTAGATGCATATGACTAATTCTTCTTCACTTTTCTTTTCTAATATATGTCAATGAAAGAATATTTGGATTCTCCCAATTACTTTGTTTGTGTCTCATTAGTACATTTACTACATATCTCTCCCTCTGTACATGTACTCTCTGTTGAAGTCGCAGTTGGTGTTCTACATGATTCGTATTGGTCATTTTATAACCTTTATTTTAATTTATATTGAAACTTTATGTTACTTGAGCGTTTACATTTCAAAACATCTGCATATTGAAGCATAGTATGGTGTTTCATGTTCGTTATTCATAATCGCTACAAGTCTCCTCTGCGCAAGCCCCATATTGTTCTTCATAATAGGTATATGTAATTGAATATTTTCAATTAAAAATGCTACATATTCATCCATAGTATGTTCGTTACCTTTTCTTACTTCATTAGCTCTACCTATTGTGTTAAGAATCAAACAGTCACCATCTCTAGCTATTTTAATCTACCTAGCCTTAGGCATGCTCTTAAGGTACTCTGGATCATAGTGTTTATAAGAATGGCTAAATCTTCATTGATATAAATTTTTTTGTTATCTTCACTCATAAACTTGACAATGCGAGTAAGTTGTTATCTAATATTTTGCTTTCTCTCAAGGGAGAATGATGAACTCAATAGCTAAATTGTTCATGTTATATCTATTTTTGATTTCTTTTAAATTGGTTACTCTTTTTTCACTGTACTACCGAAAGAACTATAAGTAAAAAAGTAGTAATCTTAACTGTATAGGGACATTGTGAATGACCACGTAAAAGAATTAAGGTATACAATAGACCTGATATTTTGGCAAGGTTTAGGACAAATTTTATTAAACAGTAGATAAGTTTTTGGCATTGACATCTAATTAGTATGTATGCTTCACACATCATACTTTGGAAAGATCTCCAGTAGGCCAACAACTCTGACATTGATGCTTGGGAAACTTTTACTTTGCCACAATAGGGTGAGGGGGAAACTTTTTTAGTAATATAATTAATATTTATGATTTTTACTATCTATGATTTACTTTTGATTTGATTTTTATTATTGTGTTTTTACAGATTACAGCAGTTTATAGCAGTAAATATCATAACAGACTATTGATAGTGTCGTGTAAATTTGAAATATTAGTCAAAATTGTTGTGTGAATGTCATTCTAACGCATTAAGTGAATATCTAAAGCTGAATGTTTGTGCGAATTTTGTTTTCCTTTATATTTTATATGAATTGCAATGTTTAGGGAATGTTTAGATGTAGATTGTCGATTCTAGGCCACTATGATGCGATATAAATACGGTTTAGTGACTTTGTTTTGGTTACGATTTATAAATATTGATTTTACTTTCTCTGAAAAGTCCCCTGTTTATGTTTGTTGTGTCCTTCCAGTTTTCACTCCAGTCATTATATATTCTTTCGCAGCATAAACAACATCACTTCCAATGGAAACCGTATCTGCATCATATCTAAAATATTCTGATGCAACTTCCAAGCTGGAATAATGCATGCCCGTTCCATTCGTGAAATCTCTAATACCACCACCGACTGTTAATGGTACGAAAACATTTTATGATGTGGATTTTAATGCCTGTAACATTGGCAAATCACCGAGAAGGAAGTCTCGAAATCCTGTAATATTCAAGAAACTAACCTCATCAGCCCTATCTCTGTAGTACTGCCCAGCTAAGTCCACTGTCCTGCCAAGGTTTCTCACCTCATTCTTTTTTGTATTCTTTTTTACATCATATTGATCACCCTTATTTACAACGAGATCACCATTATCATTTATCCTCATATCAAGACAAACAATCACCCTCTTTGTAAGTTTCGAAGCATTCCATTCAACCGGCTTCTTTGTCAAGCTAGATTTCGGATGCAGATGCCTTCTTAATATTAAAATACCAACATATCTGCTCTGTTCGGGATAAAACTGAATAGCATGAACATATTCTCCCCTAACAGATGCTATGGAATTGTCACCACAATTTTGAATTTTTGAGAATGATATCTTCAAATTCTGATAACGATCGTTCTTATGGATTCAAATTTTAACTTTGGATTCAAGTTTTGAATGAACTTTGAATTCTTTTCAATAATTCCCATCCTTTGCAGTTTTAGGCTAAATTTTGAATGGATTTTAAATGAACTATTTAGGCTAAATTTCATCATGTCGTGATGATATACCTTCCCATAGTTTTAGTTATTTTGGGCACAATATTGATCATTTTTTAAGATTTATTTTCCTCTATTGGTTACAACAATGAAGTGTAGTGACATTTTCTTAGATGGAAATATAATATGGTGTGATATGGATGAATATGGATGCATTCTAACCAGTAAGTTTCTTAAGTTTGAACTAGGTGTATGGCCTCAACTCACATTTCCATTTCTCCCTTTTTGCAGGTTGTTCTCGGAGAGGATAATGAAAAAGAAAAAGAACAGTCTAAATCCCGTTTGAAAATAAACTGTAATGCATTTTGAATGTTACTAAACTTTTGCCATAATCATTGTGTTGGCCATATACATCGTGTCTAAACTTCTCATCTTGATGGATCGAGACGATCTGATGAGCACGTCTGGTGTATCATACTTGCCTCCTCAATATCCCGAACAACTATCATGACATGAGCAGGTCTGATGTCATTATCTGATGAGCAGGTCTGCCATATGCTGCATTTTAAGTTATCCACTTTGTATGGTAGTCACATATGCTGCATTTTAATTGTTTGGAAGGTCTTAGGTATGCATATGTAATCTTTTGCAGATATGCGATTCATTGTATGTTTGGATAAGTGGAAATTTTTAAAAGGGTTTCATAAATCATTACCCTCTTTAACCCCGTCTAACTCTTGCTCCAAAACTTCGCAGGTATAAGCAAAAGTGGAGGCTGTTGATGTAGACAGTGGAGATAATCAAGGCAGTGATAAAGGCCGACGTTGAAGATGGACATAAATTAAACTCGGCCAGTTGCCAGCTATTCAAATGCTAAGATGAGCACGTGCAAAGGACTTTCCTTGCTTCAGTCCAATCATATCATTTTACTTGAACATTATTAGTACTTTTTGTTAATGAACATCGTCTTTGTTTATTAGTGAAATTTTCACATTTTATTTTTTTAATTGCATCATGAAATTATGTGCACGACTTCACAGGAGAGCCAAGGTACGTCTGCTCATCTTGATATCCATTCCAAATCACTAAGCTGATTATAATAAAGAATTAAGTCATTACGTTTTAATGACTATCATAATACTCACGTGCACTAATTTCATAACATTGCCAATGTGCCATCAAATTTAACTGGTGTGTACCCATGTTTTTTAATTTCAACTCACATAACTTTTCAGCTGTCTTATGTTTATGCAAACTGAAATTAAGAGATATTAAGATGGTTGTTCTTTTACAAATCTACAGATCTCAATCTCTTCAGCTTGCAGATGTAGGAAGGTGAAGTCTCTTTCTCTCCATTTGCCTCACACCTTCGTGCGGCTCTTCATCCAACCTAGGTAAGTAAATCCACTTTTTTATCTGTCTAATTAATGCCCCCAAAACTGGTACAATTGGACTATATTCCGATTCAAATACGTATATATTCATTGTTTGCAAGTAACGTATATGCCGTGTTTCTCTCCATATTAGGTGAATTTTATAATCGTGGAGAAATAATAGACATTTCTAAATTTGGTGCCGATCCTGTCTTGCAAACTAAAGAAGCCCCTTCTGGAAGCCCCTTCTGAGTTTGGAGCATCTATGGATAAATCAGTTCAATCTTCTACATCATATCGCTATAAGAAATGTCAGAGAGTTGAGAGAGTTGTGGCAGGAGAATGTTGTGGATCATGTTCCAGGAGAGTGCGAAATATCCTTTGAGTGGCGTAAAAGGGGAAGTGGGAACCCATTCGAAAAATGCGATGAGATCGGTGGGATTTGGGTTTTTATAAGAACAATGATGTTGGATTTGTTATTATGAAATAATTACGTAATGTTAGAAGTTTTGTTCGACTCCCCGACAGTTCTAGAAGAGCAAAATCATAGATAATATGTCATATGAGAATGATAGCGGCATGGAATTACTCCATGAGAGTCCATTGCGGATCCTCTTATGTGCATCCATTATGTCTACAGTTGGGAAAAACCTTGCAGCATAGAGTGGTGTAACATTCTTGACCTCCCAACTCGGTACACGGTTGTGTCATAGTTTGAATTTAGTTTATATGTAATTCCACTTTTATTTGGTAAGAAAATGCGTTGTAAAGAATTAAATTGGGTCAACTGTTATTTTGGAAACAAAATGAAATTAACAGTCTTTGTGGTTAGGTCATGTCGTGTTCGTGTTCAATTTTTTTTCACGGAATTGACATAATAAGGACATATTAATGACATTATAGTGACCCAATTAAGGTTATGATATAGATTTTTTGTAGATATACTATCTGCTCTATTTAAATCCAGTATTTTTTTAATTGCTTACTAATTGGTCTAATCGTGTCGTGTTGGGTCGGATTTAATCGTGTCTATTGAAACCCGATTTTGACACAGTTAACAATTTCTACACCCAAGTTAACATGAAAATAGATGACAAATTTTACACGGTTAACAATTTTGACACTCAATTTAATACGAGGTTCAAGATGTTGACCTTTTGTTTATACGAGGTTCAAGACTGACGTACACTTTCGAAAATTTTCAACGTGCCTTCAAGCACGGGCATACCCTAGTATATATATATATATATATATATATTCTCCCTCTTTTCATGTTCTTCCACTCTCTTAAATCGTTTTGGACCAAACATTGTTGGGTCAATGATTTATTTGTAATGGAGAGATGTGGTTATTGATTATGTAAAGATTTTAAGCTGGTTTGAATGGTGTTTAAGTGGAGTTGATGGTGTTTTTAGGTTGGGTTTTTCTAATGAATGGCTATGGTAGTGCTTTTAGATGATTGAAGATGGGGTGTGTTAGTGGTGGCGACTGGGTTGTCGTGGTGTGTGTATTGCTGTTTTATTTTTAAAATCATGTATTAATATTTTATTTATCAATAAAGGTTTTATCTAGTTTATTTTTAATTGAGAACCATATTTATGATAATGATATATATTTATATTTATTAAATATATCGTTATGTATATGTCGGTTAATTATACTTAGTATGAATTCTAGTGAGTTGTGTTCGGCTTGATCACAGGAGATCGAAAATCCGGTTCTAGTACTATTGAACGGTTCACAACCTAAATATGGAGTTGAAATTCTATTTGAACAGTTATGGTATGATCCTATTGGTTTATCTGAAACTACAAGAACCTTTCTTATGGTTTGTGAACTTGTTTGATAGTTCAAAGGAGGATTGTGTCAGGTGCAAACAGAAATGTATTAAATAGGACAACCCGTGAGATTTTAAGTCTATGGTTATCTTGATTAGACTTAGGTAATCTCACAATATTTACAAATGGTACATAAAATCTTAATCTCGAGAGTTATGAGGATAGGGATGCATGAATATATGTTGCTTTGGTTGTTTTGGGTGCGATTCAATTTTATATCTGGCCAATATATCCTTTCATACCGGGTAAAGTTATGTGCGTAGGTATGGGATCATAATTTAGAGGAATTCGCATCCAGGGGATACCTTGGATTGAGATACCCCATCAATAGAATTATAATATTTGTTTTAAAACTTGATCTATGCATTATTTTATAATCTGACAGAGTTGATTATATGTTGGTTGAAATCGATTAACAACAAATTGATTTGACCAAGAGAGTATCGAAAGCTTAATATGGAGAATCACATTATTCATCATAATCAACTCTGCAAATAAGATGTCATTATATCTTAGTGATTTTTGAGATAATTAAATTAGAGTGCGCTAATAATTATGTAGTGGAATTGATTATGATTAATTAAAGAAATAAAATATATTACGGGGGTATAATTTGGGATTTTTGAGTATCTATTCAGAAGAAAATTTATTTAATTGTCTTGGGTATCTAGTATAATCCATATATCCAAGTAGTTAGGTCAGATTCTCAAGAAACCTAATTTGGCCTAAGCCCACAACTTATACTAATATATATTAGTTGAAGTGTAACACCTTCTATTTTCCACGTACCATTCCAATACTCCGAAGATAGGGCACGCTAATCAATTTATATCATTATCAACATCAAAATAAAAATAAAATACTTGAAGTGAATTTAAATTCATCCACAACATGTGATAAACGAAAACGATAAATAAATCGAACTAGATAATAACTCAATATATAAAAATAATAACTCAAATCCTATCAACTCGCAAATAATTGATTAAAATAAATAATTTGGACCCAAGGTCCATACAATCTCTAAATAAAAAAAGGCTAAACTCAGAATGCAAAAAGTAGCAACCTAAGCTAGGAATCAACTAAACAAAATCTTCAGTGCAAGTGGATTGCAAGCCTGAATCTCCTTAGGTCTACGGATCCTGTCTATAAATGCCTGGAAAATAATTGTATATGATTTTGGCCAGTGCCCTAAAGTTGCAAGAAATATATTCAATATCAATAGTAATAATAATGCAACCCATTTACAATAAACATGCCATGACATCGACTCTCATGTGCAATAAACACCTCACCCTCACTTAAGTGAAATAGTACGAGCATGTCCCCACCCAAGGCATAAACTAGGCCAAAATTATTTTTTTTTTATAGATTAATAAGTAAGTAATTTATAATCAGATACAATATGGATGTAACTAACCACACGTGTTAGAATATAACCCATATACCAACCCTCGCAATGTGACCCACAAATACAACAAACACAGTCTTATAATAATAACACACAAATGTGACATAGGGTTCATTGAAATAAACGTCCATTATTGGATCAATATATCTCTTTTATAATACTCAAGTATATCTCTCGTAGGTAACTTCCTTTGGAAACCATCTTGTGCTTCCAGTGGTAAATATGTAGAACTCAGTCACCTAACCGACTTAAACACAAAAATGCACACATATAAGAATGGGAGATCGATATGCAATCCCACCACCAAGTAGTTCCAAACCAAAACTCAACCGATGGATCAGTTCATCAACCTTTCTTATCATGAAGCGTAGATCAACTTAATGTAGGATCAACCATAAGAGCTCCACAAGGGCCCGCATCAACAGCAAATTGTGCAGTACACGGTCATAACCTTCAAATCAAACTCCGACTGATAGATTCACCACAAGTAAAGATATGTTTTCACAAAGGAGAACACACACACACACACACATACACACACACACACACACACACACATATATATATATATAGGGTGTTGCATCACTCTCGTGTATACCCCCCAATCGTTCCAATCCCCAATCTCGGATTGTAACAACTGATTTATGGTTTATTCTACTCAAACCTATTTTAAACTTCTCATGATACCTTAGTTTATTATACCTCTTAAACTATATTATAAACCGTAATGATTATTTCCAAAATTAATTATGCCACAAAAAATCCCAACCAAACAACCCTGTTGCCACTTCCTCGCTAACTGCTGAGGATCAGACTGATCCGGCCGCAAATTTGATCAATCTGATGGCACTGTGCAGTGGCTCCTTCTTCAATTAGAATGATTCTCTATTTAACCTCCATTTTAAAATGATGCTCCTAAGTCATAAACTGAAACGTCTCAAAATTCAAATCTAAACATAGTTTAATTACCTGAAATGATTTCCAAAACGATTTATTATCAAAAACATCAATTAAAGGTTTGATTTTACAAATCCCCAAATCAAACATAAAGTTCATATTTTACCCAATGTGGAGTCAATTTCTGAAATGATTCTAGATCTAAACATCAAATTAATATGGGGATTCAACTTATAAATGAAATTAAATTTGAAATATGAGTTCTAATCATAGAAACAAACACCAAAATGATTAAATTTTAGATTTATCCTTACAAAGCTTAAATCTTTCAAATCAGAATTAACTAATACTAATCCTAATTAACCCATTAACAAAACATGATTAAGATATCATATTAAAATCCTAAACATTCATTCGAGATCCCAGAATTAAATGAATAACATGGATTATAAATAAGTTACAAATTATTTACGTGATAAAACAAGAGATTGCTTACGTGAATGTATGAACAACGAATCTATATGAATGATCCTTGCTCCCTCTTTTCACCAAATCTACTTAGGTTCTCTTAAAGGTCTAAAGTTTCTTGGGTTTAACTTTCTTGTGTAAAGTGTGTGAATAATGAAGTCTAATTCCCTTAATTAAACCTTAATCCCTTAGGTCTATATTAGGCCTATTTTTGGGCCTCCTAATGAGGCCAAAATAGTTCCCAGAATAGGTAAAAACTTAGCTTAAGTGTATACTTACCCCCATGACCAACTTAAAACAATAAACATGTATAACCAAACCTTTGTATCACTCTTGAGTCTGATCCAAATGGTAGTACCTCATATCTCATGATAATACCTCACAACATAAAATAAAACACATACATATTTATTTTATGCGTAACTACATCTAGTCAAGCTTAATTCATTGCACCCACTAAATAAATATAAGACGCTACACAAAAAATAACATAACATGCAAATTTAATCATAATCTAAATATGCATATTATCATTAGAAATTCACGTAAGTAATGAATAATTCTAATTTATTAATAATCAATAAATAAATGCCCAAAATACGGGGTATTAAAGTCTTCCCCACTAATAAAGGAATTTCATCCTTAGAATTCACTATGTACTTTGCTAGAAGAGTTTTGGATACCTCTCTTGCATGACATCCTCCTAATTCCACATCAAATCATCCTCGCTGTGATGCCCCCACTAGACACGCACTAAAGGAATAACCTTGGAGTGAAGTTTATGCTCCATTCGATCGAAAATGTTAATTGGCTTCTCTTCATAATTCTTGTCGGCCTAAAGCTCTATCTCATCGATATCAATGTCTTGATATGCTAACATATCTCTAAGAAATATTTGTAACATCAAAATATGAAAGGCATCATGCACCTTCTGTAAATGATTCGGTAAGGCTAAATCATATGCAACTGGTCCAATCCGATCGATAATGGTAAATCGTCGCACATACCAATTAGTCAACTTCTCCTTCTTGTTGAACCGTATAACTCCCTTTATAGGAGACACCCTAAGTAAGACCGGATGTCCAATAAAACACTTCAAGTGCATCCTTTCTGCATCTTCATGACTCGTGTGTCGACTCTGGGTAGTTTGAATGCTCTTTATTATCATCTACAACTTCTCTGAGGTTACTTGAAATAACTTGGGTCCATTAAGATTGTTCTGCCCAGCGTTAACCCACAAGTGGGTGAACGATAAGTCCTCCCATACAAACCCTCAAATGGTGCTATGCAAATAATGAATTGATAAATGTTATTGTAAGAAAACTCTATCAATGATATGTATTTCTCCCAATTGCTTTTGAGGTTTAAAATACACATTTGCAATATGTCCTCCGGTATCTGATTCACTCACTTAGTCTGTCCAACCCTCTATGGGTGATACGAGGTACTGAATTTCAACTCTGTCCCCAATACATGCTGGAAACTCCTTAAAAAACGGGACATAAATGTCCTGTCCCAATTTGATATGATGTTGCGAGGTACACCATGCAACGTCACAATCTCAATAATGAAAAGCCCAACGTACCATCCGAAACAGCGAAAAGTGAGACACCTTAGTCAAACTATCCACGATAGCCTAGATGGAATCATGTCCCCACTTTGATATAGGAAACCCTGCAATGAAGTCCATGGAGATACTCTAACCTACTATAGAAGTGCAAACCCCCATTAAATTCGACCAAGTATAACTTTTCTCCCTCACTAAAGAGCAGCGTGACATTCTCCTGATAAGAAGGATCCCCTGTATGTGCGCTCATAACCAATATAATGATCTCAGGTGTGATAGTAAGAACTGCTATGAATGCACAAGATAAATCATCCTAGGTGCTGAGTGAACCCCACTTATCCTTCCAAATCACCGAAAGTGTAACTATAAGCCTATGACTCAAGGTGTCTTCCACTACATTTGACTTGCCTCGGTGATACTAAATATCAAACTAATAATATTTCACGAACTCAAGATGGCTACGGCTCCTCATCTTCAACTCCCTCTCGATGAACAAGTAGTGCAAACCATTATGATCTATGAAAAGGTGGAATCTCTCCCCAATATATATCATCTCTAAATACGAAGGAAAAATACCACTGCTAACTACATATCATGGGTGGGATAATTCCCCTCTTGAAGCTTAAGCTTTTTATAAACATAAGTTATTATACTTTCCTCCTACATCAATACAACTCCTAGTCCTTGTAAGGACGAACTGTTATACATCATATACTACACCCCACCACAAGGTAAAGTGAGCACCAGTGCTAAATTTACTTTACCTTTAACTCGCCAAATGCCTATTCGAAAAAATCATCCTAAACGAATGGCACCCCTTCTTCACCAAGTTCATAAAATAACCAGATATCTTCGATAACCCCTGAATAAACTGATAGTAGTAGCACGCCAGACCAAAAAAATTGCTCACCTTCGTAGGTGTTGTGGTTTGTCCCCACTCCATCGATGTGACCTAAGAATTTCACCTTTCTCAACAAAAATCCACATTCCTCGAACTTATAATAGATATTATTGCCTCATAGCATCTATAAGACTATCCAAATATGCTGGGAGTATTTGTCTGTAGTCCGAGAATACATTAAGAAGTTATCTACGAACACAATGAAAAAATGATCCCATAACTCCTCTAAAATCGTGTTCATCAAGTCCATAAACATCTCGGGTGCATTGGTTAGCCCAAATGTCATAACCATAAACTCATATGATTCATTACTCATCAAAAATGCCATTTTTGGAACATTCTTCTCCCGAATCCTGAAATGATTGTACCTCGACCTTAGATCAATCTTTGAGAAGTGTGAAGCACCCCTAAACTTGTTGAATAAGTCATTTAAATGGTAATGGGTATTTGTTCCATATGGTGACATTATATAACTCCTGATAATTGATACACATTATCAATGATCCATCCTTCTTCTTCACAATAGGACCAGAGATCCCCAAGAAAAAGTATTCCTTTGAATTAATACCTATCCCAAAATCTTTAGCATCATATCTATCAACTCTCTCATCTCTAAAGGAGCCATAATATATGGGGCTTGGGCAATCGATCTCATGCCCGAAGCTAAGTTAATCATAAAATTAATATCTTTACTAGGTGGTAAGCTCAAAATTTGTTCGAACACATCAAACAACTTGCTCCTAACCAGAATAGAGTCCAAAGACATTTTCATTCGTTTAGGGTTTTCTCATCAATGTAATATAAGTGCATGCTCGACCCTCCCTCCGAGTGCGACATCACAACTAAGTATAGCTCCAACCTCGATATGGTAAAGATGATGGACCTCCAAAAATAATCAACAAAAGAAGGATATGTATTTAAACATTACATCCACCATATGACATCATACTTAATACATATCTAAAATAATAAGTCGACTACACAATGACGTGTACCGATATTCACCCCAATCCCTCTACACACGGAACGAATGGGTAACCCTCTACCCACATGTGAATCAACATGTAATAAAATATCTGATGCTAAATCTACCATCCTCGAAGAATGATCAAAGGTACTAGTAATGAATGAAAGTGACCAAATAAAATGAATCTTACATTCTAAAAATATGAATCATACCCTCAACCTCTTGAGTTGGTGCTTGATCTTCCCTAGGTGTTCCATGATACACACACCCACACTAAAATGGTTGTGTACATTAAGGTTGGTTAGATGATACTAGTAGTGCTAACATAATAATTGCTTGGGGGGCTAGCAACTACTGACGTTGCTCCTGTAGTGCCTGATACCCAGGATGACCGCCCTATTCTTATGCACCCTAATTTCCCTTACGAAACTTCTTAGTTATGTGACCGCCTATGCCATCAGTAAAGCAAGTCTAAATAAAACTACAACTCTCATGTTGCTAACCTTATTGGACCTATTAGCCTCTAGCCTGCTAGCCCTAGTCATGCTGAGACTACTGACCTTGTACCTAGTGGCCCTTATGGTTATCAAACCACTTACACTTCTAATGATGCTTAGCCTTCTAACCCTAGTCATGCTGAGACTACTGACCGTATACCTAGGGGCCCTTTTGGTCATCAACCCACTTACACTTCTAATGACGCTACTCTCCTACCTAGGGATCTTTATACTGATGAAACCTATACGTTCCACACCTGTTTGTCTTACCATATTAGCTAGATGAATCCATATTGGTCGTCTTATCACCATCATTTTGGAACTCCCTCTCATCATGGCAGTGAAGTAAAGTGACATCCACCACTTGTGTATAATTGGTAAAAGTTAAGTTCCCCCAAATGGCATGTCTGATGTGCCATGTCAACCCGAAGATGAACTTTTCCATCTTCCCCTCCTTTGTGTTTACCTCATCTTAGGCAATTAATGATAATATAGTAAAATCCTTCTCATATTACCATAGAGTACGGTTATCCTGATTGAGACTTAAAAACTGTCTGTTCTTCTCAAACCTGACGGCTAGTGGAAAATACTTGTCATCAAACCTGACCCATAACTTCTTGAGGTTCATTATGTCCCTTTCCTAAATTATGGTGATCGACTCCCACCACTGTAAAGCCTCTTCTATAAGCCCGAGACTCGCCAATATATCGTTTTGGATGTTCGATTGCTCTAGCATCTGTAAGTGACTCTTTATATACTTCCTCCAGTCATAAGAAACCAGAATATCCATACTCCCAGCAAACTTGTGTAGGTTGCCTGTAGCTAGGGGTGTTCACGGGTCGGTTCGAGTCGGTTTTGGAGCTTAATTCAGACCGAATCGATCGATTCAGTTTTGGAAAAAGTTAGACCGAAACCGAACCGACGATGAAAAAAATCGTCGATTTTGATTCGGTTCGATTTTCTATTTTGGCCATTTTTTTAAGGTCGGTTTTCGGTTTTGGTCAGTTTTTTAGGGTGTTTAATGTTTGTTTGATATAAAAATATAAGTTATTTAGTTTTTTTAATATAAATATTGGTTTCGGGTCGGTTCGGTTTGAATCGGTTTTTCCCATGTCTAAACCGTCAACCGAACCGACACGGTCATTTTTTTATATCCGTAAATCGTAGATCGAACTGAGATATAAAAATCGCCAGTTTTGGTTCAATTCAGGACGGTCGGTTTTTTTGCACACCCCTACCTATAGCAAAGGCCCCACATGCTCTTTACCAAATAAAACTCTGCGGCTGACCTCATACAACCACCTTCTGTTGTGGCTGTTATTGTGGTTGCAGATGTGGTTGAGGTGGAAACTGGAAGTGATATAACATGGCAGCCATCGCTGTGGTGTATGCTTGAGTAATAATAAAGTCTAAGTCTCATGCTAATGCTATGGGTTGTCCCGACTGAGGCCGTGGATGTTGTTCCTCCTGAGTGTGTCTCTCCGTATGTCATTGTGCCAAGTGTTTGCCATTTAAAAGAAACTAAGGTTCGTATTATCTAAAGATTAAGAAGAGAATATAATGAATCCTACTCATAGTAATCTTACACATCAAAGAATGCAACACATAACATAAAAGTAATCCCAAGGAACCTAGGACACTTGAACCTGGGATGCTTTGGTACCAACTATGACACCTTTTATTTTTCACATACTGATTGGCCATTCTAATGCATAAAAGACAAGCTGCGTTAATTAATATACATCTTTCTGAGCATCAACATATAAATAAAAATTCTTGAAGTGAATTTAAATCCATCCGCAACATGAGATAAACTAAGATGTTAAATAAACGGAAATAAATAATAACTCAACATCCAACCATAATAACTCAAACAGTCTCAACTCTCAAATAACTCACTGAAATAAATAAGTGGTATCCAAGGTCCATACATTCTCTGAATTAAAAATACTAAACTGAAAATGTAAGATGTAGCAACCTTTGAAAAAATCAAGTGAACAAAATCTGGAGTGCAAGTGGAGTTGTAAGTCTGAATATCTTTACACATGCTCATCTTGCCTATGAATGCTAGAAAAACAATTTTATATGATTTGGGTCATCACCCTAATGTTACAAGAAATATCTTCTATGTTAACAATAATAGTCATGGGACCCATTTACAATGAACATTCCATCTTATCGTCTCTCACATGTAGTAAATACCTTACCCCTCATATAAGTAAAATACTACAAGAATGTCCTAAACCTAGGCATAAACTATACCAAAAGTTTCTATCTCTAGACTAATAAGTAAGTAACTCTTACTAAAATGTAATAGGGATATAACTAACTACACGTACGAGAATATAACTGAAATACCAATCCTCGCAATGTCACCAATAAATACGACATACACAATCTTATAATAACAACTAGTGGTAATCCATGATATGCATGAGAGAGTGTAACATGTTTTTAATCCTACTTCTAAGCCTAAGGGAGTGTGTAAGAAGCCTACTAGAAACTATTATATCTATATTTGGTTAGGAAGTTTTAAAAAGCAATGCTTGGGATTCTTAGAAAGGAAGTGTGAGTACAAAAAATATCACAATAAAGAAATCCACGAAAATAATCACAAAGAGCAGAGTGCAAGATCACACACATAATAACAAATATACATGGCTCGACAACTTGTGTATGTCCACGGAGAAGTTACTGTTTTATTATAGTGTCTCTCAATGCTTGAGAATACATCCCTTTATCCTGGGTCAAGGTTTATAATTTATAGGTACATAAAAGTAAGAGATTGAGTTATTCAAAGAACTTAATTAACACGTGGATAATTCATAGTGTACCTGAATATCTCCTCCAAGATTGTTGGTAACCTCTTTGAATATATCCATCAGTGTTCAAATGTGTTTCAAATACATGCAAGTAAATTAAATTCTGATTTGGACTGTACAACACTTTGGGCAATCCAGGTTGGTCGACTACTCTCATGGGCCATACGAAATGGGTCCCTATAATTACCCCTAAAAAATTTGGGCCTCGTGAACTTTGAGCCAATAGTTTTTAATGAATTAAAGGCCCATAAGCTGAAACAATTATCTCTATAGCCGGCGTGGCATTTTGGTAGATTTGTTGATCTTACAAGGGTACGCTCGCCTTAGGCCAAACAAATGGCATACTTGTTATTTTTTAGAGTGGGCAAGGGCACAGTTGTTCGAGCAGTAATATGAAGTGCCAAAATCGTCCTAGGATGTCGTGGTCATCATTGGCATTGGGTTTCAATCCATAGGTTCATGTCCTTTGTCATTTCAGTTCGAATTCCTTACTTCATTGCTAAGTGTTCCAGAGCTTCTCTTCTTCAGCATCCCTTTTCTTGAGAGCTTCGTCAATCCTTGTAAGTTTCAGTTCTCTCTTTCTTAATCTTTTATTTTCCTAGTTTTCTTCTTATTATGTAGCCGTAACTAGGGCTATTCTTCTCTTAGTGCGTCCATGGAAAAGTTAGATAATAAGTCGATTGCCAAATTTAGGAAGTCATTTAATATTCTTAATTGGGTGGAGATTGACTGTGCCCCCTTTCCTCGAAATATTCATAATATTGAAGGGGGCACTGGATTCACACCCTCCTGATAACCTAGGGGGGTTTAACATTTCCCCTAAACCACCTTTTCCTTAGGTTCTTTAGATATTTTGAAATTATGCCTGCCGAGTGTTCCCTAATGTATGGAAGATAGTTAATGGAGTTCATAGAATAAATACCCTTTATGGGACAAAACTGGGCCTTATTGAGATCTTCTATTGCTATGTGTGGTCGTGAACCAATGATAGCCTTATGTCTTTAACGACGAGGAAGGCTGAGAGGGTCCTGGTGGTGAACCTTATGGACTCATATAAAGATTATAGGGAACATGGTTTCATTGCTAGAAACTAGCAACGTCCTCGTGATCGTGAGGGTGAAAGGCACCGGGGCTCTATAATTTTAAACTTTAGAGAGGACCAAATAGGTCGTTTCTTTTTTTCTTGCTCTGACTATGCAGTTTTTCTTTATAACTTCTATCCTCTTAGATAATGTTCTTCTTCCTTTACTTTGCAGTTCGTCTTAAAAATCAGGAGCTTAACATAAGTGAGATTGATGTTGATGAGTTTCTAAAGTCTTGGAATATCAAGGAAAGGCTAACTGACGGCGAACTTCCAAGGTTAGCATTTTATTTATTGTAATATAAGAATATGACCTCTAGTTTTATTTCTCGTCCGGCCAATAAGGTTCCAAACTTGAAAGCTCCTGAGGTTGGTCCTTCTGACCCAATTGTGATACAAAAGGAAGAAGAAGAATCATAACAGTAGGAAGATGGAGTAGAAGAAGAGGGGGAATAATAATAATAATCCTAATAATAATACTAATACTACTAGTACTAATACTAATACTAATACTAATACTAATACTAATACTAATACTAATACTAATACTAATACTAATACTAATACTAATACTAATACTAATACTAATAAGAACAATAAAAGGAAGAAGACATGGATCCCTTGATCAAAAGGAGAAATCTCAGGTTGAACGATGATGAAGATCAGATAGCCTTGTTTGATTAGCTGAACTCTTTGAAAACTTTTGAGATTGGCTCCCCTGGGGCTAGCTATTAAACCCCATTTGGCAAGGGAAAGGAAAAGGATAAAGAGAAGAAGATAGATTAAAAGGGGAAGATGATAAATGAGAGAGAGATAAAGAAGGAGGAAGAGAAAAAGAGATAAAAAGAGAAGAAAGAGGCTAAGAAGAAGTTAGTTTTGAGGACCTCTTCCACAGCTAAGTCCAAGGGGGTCAGCGTTGGTGATTGCCCCTAATCTACTAAAGGGGACAGTGCTCGCGGCTGATCGCGAGCATTCTGTGAGGTTGGGGTCACCTCGACTTGCTCGTGAGTCTGTACAGGGGATTGCTCTGGTAAGTCGCTTCTTGATTTCTTGTAATTTTCTGCTATTTATATGTTTTTCGTTCTTCATATTAACTCGTTATTTTCTCTGGCCATACAATTTTGTCTGACTTCACCACTATTTTGGACAATCATGCCAATAAGTCAAGAAGTTCCCAAGAGCTGAAAGATGATCTAGAAAAAGAGAAAAAAGACTTTGCTATGACTTGCCTATTATGGGAGCAAGAGAGGGAGAGATTAGTTAGGCCCTTACTGACATTGAGGCATCCCAGAAGGTGGTGGTTACCAAGAAGGAGGAGCTGGTTAAAGAGAATCGAAAACTATCCAGAAAAATCCAGAAGCTAGAGGAGGGGCTACTTAAGATAAGGACGTTAGCTATCTTAAGGGCTTCAATAAATAATATGATGACGCCGATATTTAGCTAGCCTACAGGAAGAAAGTGTCCTTTAAGAAAGGTTGTGACTAGGATCTGGAAGTGGGTCTGAGTTATTCGATCTCCATTCTCTTAGGCCTAACCCTTTTAAAGAAGAAGAAGAAGAGGGAGATGGTTAGCCGGCTGATATGTTGAGGGCGTGCCAGCTAAGGTCGGTGTTGATGGTGGTCTGGAGTAGGGGGCCACTGACAAGTGGAAGGATATTATCGAGGTTGAGCAGGTGAAGAAATGTGGCGTGTAGAATAGGGATTTTTTTTCCTTGTACATTGATTTTTTGTATCCTCTTAGCCATGTAATTTTCTGATTTCTACGACTATATAGGCCCTCGGCCCCCTTATACATTAATGATAAGAGAATTTCATTCTGCTTATGGCTTTTTTTCTCCTTTGTTGTATATTAATGCTTTGCTCGTTGTTTGGTTGGTGTTTGTTTGTAGTGTAATGCGAACTACATGTCCCCTAACTCACATTTGGGTATAATCCTTGGGCCTAACATTAGTGTGACATCTCGCAAGGCATTTATGAAGATTTGTATGTCCTGAGGGCAAGGACAAAGCAATATAAGATTTAATCTAAACTAGTTGCCAAGCTGAAGGATGATCTTTAAGACATGGAGGAGATTGAGGCTTCAGTCTATGACGAGGTGAATGCTCTGAGAGCCAAACTCATGGACACCACATAAGTCAGCCAAGTGAGTGAAATGCTTCATAACGAGAATGACGCTCTGAGGAAAGAAGTTGCTACGCTAAATGTGCTTGTGGCCATGCTCAAAGAGGATGTCAAGGGGGTGAGGTATTCATTAAAAATGGGATATGACCTCGAGAAGTCTGGGAAGAAGGTTACAATGTTGGCTGGGAAGATGCCCCATCATGGATCAAGGAGGAAGAGGAAATTGCATTTACTCAAGGGTGGTTAAGTGGCTTTAAGGAGGTTAAGACGCTTAAGGAATCCAGACTGTGGTATAAGTATCAGGTCGAATGTGCGGCCTTCTAACACAATCCTTTCTCGAAGGATGATTAGTGGATCCCGACTGATGCCATCCTTGCCCAACTTTTGAAGCAAGACCTTGATGAGGTTGTGGCGGAGCTCGTCCAGAAGCTGAATGATGGCTGAAGAGCGCTTGTTGTGAAATATGTTGTTCGTCATACCGGACCATCATAGGTCCTTGTGTATTTTTTGTCTCAATGTAATTTTAATTTCATACTTTTATTAATAAAGATATTTAGTTATTAACCTTTTCCATATTTTGAGCACGTGCAAACTAAGCATGGGTCAATAATTGCTGCTTATGCTTATACTGCTGCTCGTCAATTAATTAACATAATTGTCGACCAAACAATACTGATTGACTATCCTAGGCCCTTTATTATTTAAATGGACTAGTACTTAGGTTCTATCATTTTGGGCTTCCCAGTGGACTAAATGATATTAAAAACTAATAATAGCCATATGTTACTATATGTTCAAACATTCTCCCAGTCCAATAAGCCTTATAAATATTATTCCATCTACTTTATCTTTTAGGTTGTGTTGTCACACTCCCTTAGGCCAAAGTAAGATGATGGAGAGAATGTACCTGGTCGATGGGCCATTCGCCCGAGCAGGATTTTTACGACCAATATAATTCGCGACCAAACTGAGTTGGCTTTATTGCCTAAAGATTCCTTATAGGGCTTTTGTTGTTGTCGGAGCAACTCATGAGGTCTATTTTGCTTATGACAAAGACCCGAGGGTCATAGTTATCGAAGCATTTTTACTAATTTGTCATTGATTACCACCAACCCTACTCGGCATGTGAGCTTTCTCGATTGAAACAAGTTGAATAATTTACTGTAATCCCTAGAGTTCTGTTATGCATGAAGGAGTTATCATTTGGAAAAGGTGTGTATTAATGAGATGTAATTAAGAGAAATTAAGCTGCCAATGCATAATATCAAAATGCGAGGGACAACTGGCCTTCATTCATTAAATACTATCTAACGAGCAACATAAGTTTGAAAATGAAAATTTGCTTAACCTAAATATGTTAACAAAAGATAAAGGAGACTAAAAGTAAAACTTCTAGAGATTGGCTGCCTTTCAGGCTCTTGGTATCTCCCTGTCCTCCAACGTTTCCAAGTGATATGGTCCTTGTAGTTCGTCCATGATTATTCTGAAGGGTCCATCCTAGTTTGGTCCCATTTTCCATCTGATGGTTTTACAGTACTACCGAGGACTTTTCTAAAGACATAGTCTCCTTCCAAAAACTTCCTCAGATTGACTTTCTTGTTGTACTTCCTGGACAATTACCGTTTGTAGGAAGCTAACTTGATCATAGCTAGCTCTCTTTTGCTTATCTGATAAGTCAAGCTTAGTGCGTAAGACATCATTATTATGGCCTTTATCGACCAAGGTTATTCTCATAGTGGGGAGACCTACTTTCAGTGGGATGATAACTTCTATCCCGTAAGTGAGCACGAGTGGTGTTTCCCCCGTTTGTCCCTTAGGGGTGGTATGGTAAGCCCATAGAACATTAGGGATCTCATGCACCTAGGCACCCTTGGCTCATCCTAACATCTTTTTCAATCCATCGAGCATGACTTTATTGGAAGCCTCTGCCTACTCATTACTTTCGATATACGCCATAAAACTGAAATGGTGCTTGATACCATGCTCATCACAGAAACCTTAAAAGAAACTACTTTCAAATTGCATGCCATTATCGATGATGATAGTCCTTGGTACCCCAAAGTGTGTTATGACGTTTCTCCATATAAACCTAGTCCTATTTGAATCGCAAATGTTCACTAGTGGTTCTGTCTCTACCCATTTGGTGAAGTAGTCTGTGCCGACCAGCAGATACTATTGATTTCCAGATGCGGTTGGTAGTGTTCCCATTATGTCTAGTACCTATTGTGCGAATGGATACGTACTTGTTAGTGATTTCATGTCGCTAGCGGGATGGTGGATCATAGGAGAGTGCTTCTGACATTTTTCACACTTTCTAATGTAAGTGCTCGCGTTCTTTTTCATATGAGGCCACCAGTAACCCTCCTCAATTTCTCGAAAGGCCCACGATCTCCCTCCTACGTGACTCCCAAAAATGCCCTCATGAAGTGTGCTAAGTACTTGCTCAATGTCGTGGGGGTGAACGCACTGGAGATAAGGGCCAGTGAATGACTTCTTATAAAGTTTCCCTTCTAGGGAGAGGTAAAAATGAGCAGCCTTGACCCTTGCCTGATGGCCTGATCTTCTATCATCTGACAATATATTGCTCCGTAGATAAGCGCTGATGGGATCTATCCAACTAGTAGCCTTTTCTGTGAGGAGGACTTTCTCGACTATGACTGTCTTATCAATACTTGGTTGTGTGAGGAAATCTATCTGAATGGTTCTTTTTAAGTCAGAGTTAATTATCGAGATCAGGTATGCTGAAGCATTGGCGTGATTATTTTGCCCCTAGGGGAACTGTTGAGTGGTCACTTTCTCAAATTCAGCCATAAATCCTTTAACCACAACAAGGTAAGCTACCATTCTATCATCCTTGGAGTTAAAGTCCGCACTTACTTCCTTGGAGACCAATTTGGAATCTCTAAACATGTAAAGGCACTTTGCCCCTAGGAATCGGGCCTCGTGCAAATGAACGATCAGTGCTTTATATTCAGCTTCATTAATGGAGTTCTCAAATTCCAATTTGATTCCTTACTCGATTATTGCATATTTTGGAGTGATAAGAAAGATCCTTACTCCTACCCCCTTAGAATTGGAGGCTCCATCAATGTATAGGGTCTAATCCTTAGACCGTGCTTTATCATCTGTTGACTGCTTCAGTTGAAGTTGGCCGATTGGCTGGTCTGCTATAAATTTAATAATGAATGCTAAAACTTTTCCCTTAATCGTTGTTCTTGGTTGAAGTGGATATCTAATCTCCCCATTTCTATCAACCACTTTTAAAGTTGTCCAAATAGGTTAGATTTTTAAAGAACAGCTTTGAGGGGGTATGAAGTGATGACGGTTATTGAGTGGGAATACAAGTAATACTTTAACTTCCTCAAGGCAACCACCAGTGCATAGGAGAGTTTCTCCAGAGGCAGGTACAATTTCTCTGCATCCAGAAGTGTCTTTCTAGTATAATAAATCGAGTATTGACCTCCTTTTTTTCACACACCAGGGCGGAGCTTACATCATGGTTTGATACAGCAAGGTAAAGGTACAATGGGTCTCCATTATTTGGGATTATGAGTAGGGGTGGCTTTCTAAGGTAGGATTTGATCTCTTCAAAGCTTTCGAATAGTTATCATTATATATAAGGCGTTTGTCCTTCTTCAGGAGCTGAACGAATGGTCGTTAGCATTCTGAAGACTTGGAGATGAAGTAATTGAGAGCCACAAGCATACGAGTGAGCTTTTAAACATCTCATAACGTCCGAGGAGGCTGGACTCTTGCTGTAGCATCAATCTGATCTTGATTGGCCTCAATTGCTATTTTACTGACTAGATATCACAAGAACTTTCCTGACTGGACACCGAATGAAGACTTACTTGCATTGAGATTCATCTAATACTTCCTGAGGATCTCAAAAGTTCTGGCTAAGCCCGTGAAGTGGTCGTACTTGTTCTTACTTTTGACTAGCATATCATTGATGTAGATCTCTATCGTTTCTCCTATCTGTCTCGTGAACATGTTGGTGATCAGTCTTTAATAGGTTGCCCCTGCGTTATTTAAACTGAACGAAATAGCCTTGTAAAAGTATAACTCAATGGGGGGATAAAGGACGTTTTATTATAATCGGGTTCGAATAAAGTAATCTGATGGTAGCTAGAGTAGGCATCCAGGTTACTCATTCTTTTGTGCATTGTCGTAGCATCAACCAACTGATTTATTTTAGGAAGTATCAAGCTATCTTTAGGAAATGCTCTATTGAGATTTGTGAAATCAATATAGACCCCTAACTACCGTTGCTCTTTGCACCACCACTTAGTTGGACAACCATTTGGGGAACTGAACTTGCCTAATGGATCCTCCACCTAGTAGCTTCCCTACTTCATTCTCCACCACTTTAGACTTATCGAGAGCTGTTAAGAGAGACTTTTAGGTGATCATCTGGAAAGACGAATCGATGTACTGGAAAAGGAAGTCTACGCTGGGGTCAATTCCTGGAAAGTCATATGGTTTCCTAGAGAAAATATCTAGATTTCTTTTGATAAAGGCAATCAATTCTTTCTTCTCTTGATTGCTGAGGTGGCTCTGATCATAAATTTCTTCTCTGTCACGTGTTCATCGACTCCAACTTCTTTTAGGCTTTCAATGACCCCGTTGATAGGGTGAACCCTAGTCTCTTCTACCCCTCATCAGTCGTACCTTAGTTACTATTTATAGGGTACAACCCCTCCTCGACTTCCTCCTAAGAATCCTTTACCTCCTTCTTTTTTTCCTTCTTTGCGCGAATGGCCACGATAAAGCACTTTCAGGCAGTGGCTTGGTCGCCATGGATTTTGACCATGCCCTGATCGGTAACACACTTTAACTTTTAGTGGTAGGTGGATAGTACGACCTTCAAGGCATGCAACCAACCTCTGCCTAGGATGGCATGATATGGGGACTCAATGTCCACCACTAAGTACTCAATTAGATTTAAGATGTTACCTGTCGTGACTGGCAAGACTATCTTTCCCAGCAGCATCGTGATCCTTCTTTCAAAGCGACCAAAGAAACTGTAGCTTCCTTGAGGTTGATGATGTTCATCTTCAGCTTATGGAACAACTCTATGTACATCACTTCTGATGAACTCCCTTGGTCCACGAGTAACTTATCAACATTATAATTGGAAATTTTGAGGGTGATCACTAGCACATAGTGATGTGGGGTTCTCACTCCGACTAAATTATCCTCAGTGAAAATAATATACTTGGTGTAGTAGACGTCCTCTAGCCGTCAATGTTTACAAGCCTGGGTTTTAGCGGGGTCAATCTAAAAAGCCTCCATGACGACAGTAACCTTATCCAGCTCCATTCTAAAGGCATCCCCTTGGATTTGCTTAAGGTTTAATACCCCATGGATTACCGTAAAGTCATGTCCCGTGTCATTGTCCAGGACGTTGTCTATATTTTGGTCGCCATTGGCTTCGAACTTCTCTGTTTTCTTTTTTATGTACTCTTTGAGGTGCCCAGCTCTAGCCATCTCCTCCAAATATGACTTCAGAGCCTTATAATTTTATTCATATGGCTGCCCTCCTTGTGGAATGCGCATCTAAGTGCATTGTTTCTTTTTGTTGGGTCACCACCTGTGTTTTTGGGCCACTTGATTAATGGTTAGTTTTTGATCTTTCTCAATATTATGTAAATGGGTTCCTTAAAAATTGTGCTAACAGCCTGGAATGCCTCGGAGGGATCATCCATGTTCCTATTCTTACCCCCGTTCTTGTTCCCCTTCTTTGGAGTACTATTCTTCTCTTGTCCCTTATTTTCTTTTACTCGACATTCGTCCCCTGCATTATAGTGAACCACATCTTCCACCTTTGCATACTTCTCAATGCGAGCCATGAGGTCATCAATGGTGCTGGATTCTTTCTTAGTTAGGGACTGGTGCAGCAAAGAGGTGGTCGGCAAACTGATTTTGAAGGATTCCATGATAACTTTATCTGAGTTGTCCTCGATCTCATTGAACACTTCATAATACCTTTTGGCATAATCATGAAGGCTCTCTTATGGATTCTTTTTCAATGTAAGAAATATATCTATGGGCTTAGGGTGGGAGATGCTGTTTCTGAAGCGAGCAGTGAAGGCCTATGCTAGAGCCTTCAAGTTCCTGATCAACCTATGGGGAAGATTCTAAAACCACTTATGTGCTATATCATGTAGGCTAAAAGGGAAAATCTGCACATTAATGTATCATTATAGCTCTATAGGGCCATTGCTTGTCTATATTGCTAAACATGGTCTATGGGATTTGTTTTTCTATCGTAAATCTTGAACTTGGGAATGGAAAAATTCTTCAGGGGCTCCTCCTCTTCGATCCCCTTTGAGAAAGGGTATTTCATCTGTGTATTAAGGGCCCTCCTAGATAGCTCTCTGGTAGATTTGTCTCCACGGTGGGCTGGATGTTAGTCCATCTCTTTACAAACCAAAATCTTAATATCTTCGTTATCTCGATCGTTGCTCCTATGGCGTCTCCCTGGATGGCCGCTCTCTAATCAACCATGCTTTGATCTGCCATGTTTAGTTCTATATTGGTCACGTATGGATCTCCTCCCTTAGCTATGAGTATTACTCACCTAAGGATCGGGAGTCATATCGTGATATTTTCTTATGTCCTTTTGGAGATCTCTCTCCATTCTTTCGAGTCGCCTTTGGAGGTGAGCATTCTTTTCCACCCGAAGGCGAATTGCCTCCTATTTTTCTCTAAGTCGAGCATCATAGGCGTCGATCAACCTGAAGATCTGGGTGGTCCATGGATTTCTTCGGAAGGTTGACTTTCCTGGAAAAACCTGGGGTTTATTTGCTAGAAAAACTCCAACCAGACCCTAGTTGAAACAGGGTCTTCTTGCACATCGCCAATCTGAGGAATATTGCTGCTATGGTGAGACATCACAGGCTATCTGATCGTGAAGGTTTTCACGGGAATATAAATTGCTTCCCATAGATGGAGCGAATTGTGAGTACAAGAAGTATCGCAATAAATAAATCCACGAAAATAATCAGAAAGATCATAATGAAATATCGCACACATAACAATAGATATACGTGGTTCGATAACTTGCCTATACCCATGGATTGGTTATTATTTTATTATAACGTCTCTTAATTCTGTAGAATACCTTCCTTTGCTACGGGCCATTGCTTACAATTTATAGGTACATAAAAGTAAGATAATTAGTTTTTCAAGGAATTCAATTAACACGTGTATAATTCGTGGTGTACCTGAATATCTCTTTCGAGATTGTTGGTAATATCTTTGAATATATATGTGAGTGTTCTAATGTGCTTCATATACATACAAGTAAATTAAATTCTGATCTAGGTCGGGCAGTGCTTTGGGGAATCCAGACTGGTCAACTACTCTCATGGGCCATACGGAATGGGTCCCCATAGGAAGAATAGAAATGGTAATTTTTCATTAGTTATTGAGACATGTTTTGTGGTTCAATCTACTAGTACCTAGTGTGTAGATGAGAGAGCCCCTAATAATGTTTGAAATTATTTGTAGCAACTAGGGAGCTTATTAATGGAGAAATATTTATGTTCATATGCGATCATAGCAAGGCAACATTAATACCATTAGGAAATTTAGTTTTATATTTTGGTGAAGACAATAAATTAATATTGGTAGATTGTTTTTACGTTCCTAGCATTAAAAGAAATTTAATTTTTGTTTCTAAATTGGTTTTGAAGGGATATTTAGTTTATTTTATTAATGATGTTTTTTTTAATAAAAATGGGCAAATCTCTTATTTGTTCTGGTACATTTGGAAAACTATTTACATATTATAAGAAATTCGAATACCCCTTACTTTTGAGTATTTATTTTTATATTAAATTGTGTGATGTCAGAGTTAATATTTACGAGTAGTGCATATTTACCGTTACTTGAATGTAAATAGTGTAATATTATATTATGTTGCGTCGTTGCACTTTAAAGCGGTGGTTATGGCTTATATCCCAATCGGATTATTTAAGAAAGGTAATATGAAGTTGGGGTAGGAAATTATAAACGACATCTAGGATATTAGTTTAGAGGGCACGATTAGATCGGGAACGGTTGAGATAGTCAAAATAAGTGCCAGGTGTGTTTTGGGGTTTCGGGGCACTTTTGGCTTGTTACGACTTAAATATGATGTTACGAGTCATTTTAAGTATGTAGTAGCATTTAATGTTAGACTTGAATGTATTTAAGTTATATTGGGTATTTGGTCTTGCAAGAGCAATTAAAAGCTTATTTGTGTTTAAACCTAGAAAGAAAGAGAGAGGAGAAGAGCTTGAGAGAAAGAAGATAAAAAAGAGAGGAATTGGTGATTTGAGCTTGGAATCATTTCAACGAGGAGGAATCCGACACTTCAAACTTGAGGCAAGTTTTCTAACTTGCATAAATGTATGATTGTGTGTGAATAAATTGTATAAATTGTTAGTGTTCTTGAGTTTAAACCATTTGGGGATTTTGGTGATTTTGATGTTTAAACCCTTATGAATATGATGTAAACATGATTTGAGGGGGTTCATGATGGTGGGTTATCATGTGGGAGTGATTATGGATGATATTGGTTGATGATTGTTGGTCTAGATGGAAGAAGAACAAGTTGGGGGATTTAGGGTTCACATAAACCCGTAGCCAAAACTGGGTTGTCCAACCCAGGCGAATAGATTCTCCCCTGGCGAATCGATTCGATAAAATGATAGGCTACAGGTCTGAGTTAGAGAATCGATTCGGGTAGGCTGAATCAATTTGTCAGGTTAGCAGAAAGCTTAGTTCTCTCGACTGAATCGTTTCGGCTGGGGTGAATCGATTCGGAAATAGTGTTGTTTTACAAAAAAATTCTATTTTTTTTAACTCCTTTTCTCTTGGGTCTAAAAATTTGGAACCTTATTATAGGATGTATTATAGATAAATGTGACCTTATATGAGGAGATTAATACCCCAGGATGATAAGGGGGCATTTAGGCCTATTTTTGGGATTAGAAACAATAGTGTAATACCTCAATTGGTTAAGAAAATGATAGTAGGACTAGTGTATAGTAGGACTTTGTTGTTTTGTCTTTCGAGGGCTAGTATGGAAGTTTTTATACATTATATCCTTAATTTATTATACATCTATGCTTTCGGGTATAAGAATCGTCATTTTAATTCATTATACATACATTTTGTGATTTTGGCATACATGCACATACCTCTCTAAATGCTATGATAAGGGAAGTTACAAGAAAGAGGTGAATCCCCCTGGATAATGAATGCAGGGAGAGTATAGTCCTCTGTCCATAACACCAGTTGTTACATTATGGGATTATTTATTCGAAGTGGAGTAATTTCGGGTATGGTTATGCCTCACTGTCGGAGTTATATGGCCGCTTCCCATGAGTTCTGATTTAGAGTACCCAGGTGGTCATGAAACTAGGCCCTTGAAGATGATAGCAATCAGGGAACGCATCTAGTGGGGTAATTCCCGAAAGGATGGTCTTAGAAATGTTCTTAGATGAATCTAAATGTTCTCATACAGATTGTGTTTTAACGGAAATGATTGAACAGAATTATGAATCAACTTTGATTATATGTGATCATTAATGATTAATTGACTTGTGAGGAGAAATGATAAATAGGTAAATGACGCATATTAGATAGAGTTAGGTTATTCCTATTAAGTAGTCCGGTAGCTTAACTTTAAAATGAACTGTACGCGTTAGGATGTGCACTTTAGAAGAGAGGTGAGTATAATTCTTCAAGTGAAGAGTGAATCTAACCTTTTTATGAAATTTGGCTTTCATAACTGTTATGAATTTTATTCACTTCTAAATCATATTAAATCGGGACCTGACCCGTTTATATTTTATCGCTTAGTGTGATTATTATTTATGTTTAGGTGTCCCACTGCAAGGGCTCCCGTTCTGACCTTCTCTTCTAGTGTTAAGGAGCTATGACACATTGCGGATGTTGTAGGATTTTTTTATTAGACTCATCAAACTCTTTTTGGATATTCTAGTTATGATTCGTTAGTGGTATTTGGTCATGTTGCCCAAGTTTATATCTCATAGCTACTGTTATATTTGGTGTGACCTTTTTGTATCAGTCTGTTAACCGAAAAATTATGCCGTTATGTTTTGTAAATGCTATCAAACTGTTAGTTGTATATTAACCCTTTTGTTAGAGAAGTAGATGACTGAAATAGTTCATTTTAAAATTTGAAAATATATTGAAATTCGTTTTTAAAATGTTGGGTTGTCATATCATATTATCTTCTATGCGACAGTGATGCTAAGAATGGACCATTTATGATTCCTGTTTTATTGGAGTAGCGGGTTGGCCACCCTTTATTTTAATAAGCGAGGTGTCGCAGAACTGTCTCGCCACTCCTGCTTAATATTGAATTGAATAACTTAATTGGAAATAATGTAATGAGATAATAACCTTCAAAGTTGAACTAAAAGTATCTTTGGAACTTATGATTAAGTCATATTACTCTAAAAAGAATTCAAAGGCTGATTTCGAATGGACAGTTAAATTTATCTAAAGTGGATGAACTTCCAGTCTACGAATCCTACTTAGAGGGTAAGATGACCAAGAGGCTATTTACGAACAAGTTATATAAATCAAAAGATTTGTTGGAACTGTTTGTGATTACTTCATCACTATTATTAATGATTACTCAAGGTTTGAGTACGTTTAACTTATGCATACAAGTCTGAAGCCTTTGAAAAGTTTAAAGTGCAAAAAGTTGAGGTGGAGCATAGGCATGGTAAATTATCCAAACTCTACGATATGAACGTGGTGGATAATACCTCTTAGAATATTTTAGGAATCACATATCATATAAGGATTTCATCCCAATTTTATATTCCAGGCACTCCCTATAAAATTGTTATAGCAGCATAGAATAACATAACTCTTTTGGACATAGTGAGATCCATGATGAGTTATTAAGATATATCAGATTCCCTTTGGGGGGTTTTCACTAGAGATTACCTCATATTAATTGAACTTAGTTCCTTCTAAATTGATCTCAATGCCTCCTATAGAACTATTGACTAGGCACGAGCGTAGCCTAGGATATGTTAGGATATGGGGTTTCCTAGTACACTTACTGAGGAAGGATCCAGGGAAGTTGGAATTAATGACATGTATATCTCTTTGTGAGTTATCCAAATAGAACCGAGGGTGGTTAATTTTATGATCCTAAGTACCAGAGAGTATTTGTTAGCACAAATACTAAGTACTTAGAGGAAGATTATGATAGACCATAAGCCTAAGAGTAAGATTATCTTATAAATTTATTATGAACCGTCCATAAATGATGAAATTCAATCTAATATCAATAATATACTATCTAGTGGTAGTGGGAGTATTAACAATGATCAAGATACAAGTGTTATTTATATTAGACCACAAGTGGAACTACATCATAGTGGCAGGGTCAAGTGTCAGCTTGATATATTAGTGTATCGATGAACACATCAATGAGATCTTAGGGGAACACGAAATAGATCCCGACAACTATAATGAGGCACTCCAAGATAATGACTCTGAGCTTTAGTTAATAGCTATGAATAAAAAGATGGATTTAATGTATTATAATAAAGTTTGGGAACATATATACTTTCCAGCTGTGATAAAACCATTAGGTGCGAGTAGATCTCTAAGAAGAAGAAAGGTGTGAATGGGAAGGTGGAAGCCTTAAAGAAAAGGCTTATAGCAATAAAGCTTACATAGAAAGAGCGGATCGACTATGAGGAAATCTTCTTACCTATAGCCATGCTAGAGACCATCTAGATTATCTTATCCATTGTGACTCATCTTGATCTTAAGATTTGGAAAATGTACGTTAAAACTTCATTTTGCAATGGTAGTCTTGACGATTGCATCTCTATGATGCAACCCGAGGGATTCATAGCAAATGTCCAGAAAAGCAATCTGTGAAAGCTTAAAATATACATTTATAGACTAAAGAAAGCATCTAGGTATTAGAACATCTACTTTGATTAGGAAATCAGATCATTTGGTTTTGATCAATGTCCGAATGAAACATTTATGTATAAGAAGTATGATAAAAACGTGTTCGTATTTTTAATACTTTACTTGGATGATATTCTCCAAATTGGGAACGATGTGTGTGTATTATTTATGATAAGAGTGTGGTTCTCAAGTTAGTTAGATATGAAATACATATAAGAATACAATTAAATCCTTAGGATCAAAATTTTGCATGATCCCCAAAACGGTTAAAAAACACCTTGTTGGGCAGACCACGGAGGGCCAAAACCTAATAGTTTGAACTGTCGAGAATAGGTAATCTTCAAATATTCACGATTTTTCTTTGAACGGCGTGACTAATAGTCGTGCATAGTGGAATATGTGAACATGTTTGTACCTAATTATTGTCTTGATGCATTGGACATCTTGTGACACCCCGACTAATTAAATACCGGGTAGCTACTCATTTATTCAAATTAATACAAAATGTCATGTTGGTTCAGTTCACAGCATCACTGTCGAAAAACGTTTTAACAATTTCTAGCCACCTAATGTTTAAAAAGTGAGTTGTAAATTTTAATTAAATCCGATTAACATGCAATAAGTATTAAATTATGGAATAATGATATCGTAACCACATTACAGTCACATGACAATGATAAAGGAATAATGAATCTGGAGGAACACTCCCCGGAAATAATTCGAAATACTGAATAAAACTGAACACAAAGTCTGAATCACTTAATAATTATAACCCAAAATCTGAAATAAAACTGAGTAAGTAAGACGTCTCTAAAAAAAAGGGGGCGACATGCCTTATAGATGAGTAAATCTGAAGTAGAGTCAAGATAGAAAGTGGAGGCGTCTACTCTCGAGGTCCTGTAACTTCCACAGCAGCTACAGCACGTCATCGGAATGGAACTCCTACGCTTGGTGTCCTTGTGGATGGGAACCTAAAATGTTTTTACAAGAAAATAGATTTGAAAGCAAATGGGTCAGAGCCCGATTGTGAAAATAGTTTAAAATATAGCAAGTGTTTAATATCATTAAACAGTGAATATAAAATACTTGATAGTGCGTGCACTCAAATGAGTTCCTCACCTCCCAACTAATTGTGCACACCTATCGTACCCGTACACGTTCTAGTTATTCTACTATCAAACTAGTCCAATTCAATATCTAATTTTTACTATACTAATCATGGTTTAATTCCCGATGTCTTAATATAAACTGAGAGTTTTACCTTCATTCCTCAAAATTAGTTACAATAATTACTAAGAGTTTTCCCATTTTTAACTCTACAAAGATATTACATTAATTCACACTTATACTTATATAAACAGTTCATTTCAATATTTCATTGTATCAATCTCATCATAATTATACAATATTGGCACCCCTAGACTAAGCTGCGGTGCACACATACTCTGCTATCAAATCTCGGTACATCACGTACATAAGGATCACATATTCTGAATCTCTCGGGAACCGTTTCGACAAGTAACAAACACACATAATGGAGGTGAACATAGTTCACATCACATGGGCCACGCACATACCTACGCTCCCACAATCAGTAGACTTATTAACTCCTCAATAAGTCCTTCTCTGACCTATGTCCTCGAGTTACCAATCTAAATCCCCCTCGTAGGCACACAAATATTAGATGGCCCTGATCGAACGCCAACCTCCCGTGATAGCAAGTATGGTAGGTATGTTATACACAGATAACCACATATACTAAACATTCACACATCTTAGGTATCCTTTAATATCAATAGAGTTATATTTTACATTCCTATACCGTCATTAAATGTTGCACTGTTACAAATCCCCGAATAATATACATTAAAAGTTGTCAACTCTTCTCACGTCGTAATTTTAGGTACTTATTTCCTAACCCATAAATGTCATTCGGTTTACTACAAAATTATAAGTTTTACTCCTCAACGTACTCAAATCTCACAACTATACCCACTAGTCAACAAGGGAAGGTTAACACTCAATTAAATAAGTCTACTGGGAGTTCGAAATAAAATCAGGCCTAAAAAGGCCATTCTGTCAACTCGTTAGAAATCTCGTTCGAAAACGAGGTTGTTCGAATGAGGGTCGTTCGAACGAAGTCTTAGAATGAACGCGTTAGAAGGGATACTATCATCTCGTCAGAAGCTCGTTCGAACGACCTGGGTAGGTCTTTTAATGAGATGGCAGAATACGTCCAGAAATTTTCCAACTCGTTTTTCTACATCTTTCTCTTCTCTAAATTCATCCTAAGATCATACCAATAACATTTTAATGTTCTTAAACTACTCTAAGTCCTCTTACGTCACTTCTTAACATATTTTGGGGGTCAAATCCTCCTAATCAACATGCAATTATCATTAATCCCTAAAATTTACCCCAAACCCTATGAACATGAACCCAAAATTTTATTGTGCCTAATTACCCATCATAAATCCATTTTTAAATCATCAAAGTTAAGTTTTTTTGGATACCAAATTCGTCCATAGTCATTCTACATGCAATCCCTAACCCAACTTTAGAGTTTCTATAACAATTTCATTAGGTTTTCCTCAAAATTTTCAAGGCAAAAAGAGTTTCTACACTAAACATGGAAGAAATATTCATTGAACTTAATAATATAAAATCACTTGCCTTGAATCCGATGTTCTGATTCGTTGTTGATGATCAAGTTTGACCCTCTCTTCTTTCCGGGCACAAATCCCCTTCAAAATGATGGTGAGAAGATGGTTTGGCTTAGATCTTCCTTTAACCTCTCTTCTAACTTCTCTCAAAAACCTCCGTAGCCCACTCCCTAACTTTTTGGTTGATAATGGCCTTAGTGGCCCTTTTAATAATATCTAAATTACCCATAAATTTCGTGGGTTTTGATCCCTTGATTTTTAAAATTATCAAAATACCCTTCTAGGTTACCGGTTTGGCCTAAAAATGCCCCGGGACCCAAACTAAAGCCCCGGCTAGTGTTTTCTGACTATTTCGACCCTTCCGAACACATTGGCGCACTCAAAATGACCATTTGGTTGATAAAAATATAATTTACTTTTTAATCTAATTAAATTCATTCCTGACGCGACTGACACGCGCGTCCCAACTTGATTTTTCCAAATTATCGTATTTTTGCCTCGCGACAACTTTAATATTTTCAATACTCATATATTACCATATATACTCATTATAATCAAATACCAACTCACATCTCGCTAGTATTTATATCCGGATTAATTCTTAATTAATTCTCATTTAATTCAATTAATCCCTTAAATAAAAATTAATAAAAATTACGGGGTATTACACATCTCAAATCGATAAAAAAAAACATCTTGTTGGGTAGACTACGGAGTGACAAAACCTAATAGTTTGAACTGCCGGGAAATAGGTCATCATAAAAAAATAATGATTTTTTCTTCGAACTTCTTGAATAATAGTCATGCATAGTAGAAAATTAGAACATTGTTGTACCTAATTGTGTTCCTAATGCATTGGATGTCCCAAAATAGGTAAAAAAAAATACCTTGTTAACTGGACTACGGAGGGCAAAAACCTAATAATTAACTATCTACAAAACCCTGGGTCTCTTAGTTCCAAGACCACACACACCCAATTCCACTATAAGAAATGTTTAAGTACCAATTATAGATCATAATGTCTAAATGAAATAGTCTAGTCAATACAAACATTATACCCAGGCTAACACTAAAAAAACCCTACAACCACTGAATTTTACTAAACAGAGCAAGCTAGTAATAACTTAGGAACCACACTATTAGAGCTTCACACTCAAAACCAGAGTACCAATGAATATGGTCCAAAAATAATTTTAAGATAAGTTTTGGTTTAATAAAAACAATAGATATTATAAAGTCTAAATCGCTAGGCAAACAAAAGACCTTATCTAGTAGTTTAAAATCAACATAAAAAATAAACCTAAAGAATACCAGTTTTGTGTAAAAGCCAAGTTAAGATCAACAATGAATATACTATGGAAAAATCAACACAATAATTTAGACAAATATTTAAATAGTTTAGACAGGAATTAGGTTCACATAAACAGATCTAGTGAAACATGCAAAGAGTTTAGCAGTTATAAAAGTACATATAGATGGATCTGGTCAAAACGAAAAGAATAACAAGTTTTAAGGTTTTGAAAATTTTAGCTTTGCTATAACTCAGTTTAGGGAAAATTTAACATGCAGAGGGGAAAACTTACTCAAAATCAGTTTAGGATTCCAGAAGAGATAAATTTGGTTTAAATAAGAAATGACAGTTAAATCCCATAAACAAGTTATGATATCAGACACAACTTGGTTTAGATATAAAAATTAAGTTCTAGTTTGAAACATGTAAAGCTTAAAAACTTATATAGACCAGATTTATATATATATAGTAAAAGAGGTCAAAGAATATACTCTAAAGAAAATCGAAGACCAAAGAGAGTCCCAATCATGAATGCACAAAAAGTTTTTGCAAGATCCAGAACAAAATGACTAACCAGCATTTAAAATCAATCCCAGAAAGTTTGAGACCTTTCAAACCAAAAGTCTAAAGCCACAAGGCGTAAACTCTCAACCCTAAACAGAATCTAAAGACACACAACCTCACGATGTGTATAATGAATTATAAATCAGTGTTTAGGTGTTTGGTTGAAAGAAAATTAACTCGCAAATAGATGGAAAACACTTAGGTTTTCGACAGATAAAATCGTAAGAAATTTCGGCAGAGTTTTTGTAAGGTTTTAAAACTTTTGTTTTAGTTTTTTAGCTGACCCAAGTCTCGTATTTATAAAGGCAAGAGAAGAGCTCTGGTAATGTTGTAATTCTCAGACATTTAAGGGTATAAACGTAATTATCCATGACATTCAAAGGGTAAGACGAGCGGTACAAGAAAATAGTTTCAGTGGGGTTATTATCGTAAACAATCAAACCACCGTAACCCCCATTTTCTCACGTAAAGGCTGGCTAGGTAAGATACGCTGAAGATGGGGCTTATCGATCAATTAATAGCATATAAATACAGTTAATTTAAAGGCCGATGTTTTACAGCTTTATGAGTATTTTCATGACAATAAATAAACTCAACCAATACCAACTAAATAATAAATATAACAACAAATAAATATCACAAATCCAACATAAAGTAAATGAATAAATAAATCTCGACCTTATGCCCTTCCAAATGTTTTCAAAATAAAATAACTGAACTCTGGCTGAAAAGCACCTAAGCTAGAGTAAAAATCTGAAATACTGCTAAGCACAAGAGACCGTAAGGCTGGTATAGAAAAAGCCCTGATATCGTTGTCTAGAAATAACTTGGGGGGGGGGGGGACATTTATAATTTGGGTTAAAGCCCGAGGTGTGCAAGAATTCACTTAATTAATTTATTAGGCAACAATAAAGTCAATGAACAATAAATATTACCTTTCGTCACTCACATGCATATAACACCTCACTCCTAAGTTAAGTGTGATATTATTCACGCCTCACCATGTCCCCAAATAATGGATCGTGACATCATCTCCAATTTATATACATGATATATTGATAATTAATTATTTAAATGTAATTTCCTACATTCAATTATTAACTCCCATGTATTCAAATGTCATAAGTATCCCATCTAAAGAATAAACATCTATTATGCATTATAGGGTCAATAATAATATTTATTGTCCACGTCCTTGGATGATTGAATTTATTTCATGAAAACTCAGACTAATTATATATATGTCCTTTATATATATATATGACACGCAAGGGCATCCACCGTTGGTGTCTAATTTGTGCTCTATCGACAAGTCCGGAGGAATTGCTTATCCTAAGCGGACAACAGAAACACACATAAATTAGGGGCGGTCCCTACGTAGGACACCTGTACACAACCCATGCCCAGCGATGACACATAAATGGTCAGCACCAACATTTTCCTCTCTTAGGTGACGCCTCCACGTAGTACTTATATGATCTACACATCGTCAAGCGCACCTGTGCCAACGTGTGGTACACGGTTCGACTCGCGAACCCTCGAGCCAATAAGACGGTCCACTGGTATATCCACACAAATGCATAATAGTACATACTATTATCCCATATAATATGTATAGGTAATTACTCTATAAATACCATTTTAAGTCCAACCAAGGTCCACCATATTTTTCTAAATATTAATAATTTATAATCTAATAAGTTTTAATTCCATTCAATAAATTAAGTACTACTCAATTGTAATTATTATCAATTATAATTGTCGGGGTAACATTATTACATTAATTAACTAACTCACGATTTAAATCTCCTTTCCTTATTGTTATATCAATGCTGCTCGTTTGGCAAACTAAAGATTTGCACATCAATTGTAGGCTAAAGCAAAGGAAAATGGGACGAAAAAATCAAAATCCCTAACCCGTCGATCGAACAACTTGGGGGCTCATTTGCACGATAGGGCATGTCGCTCGAACGACATGTCACGTCGTTTGAGCGATGCCTCTTCTTCTTCCTTACGGCTCTTTCTCTAATCTGGTCTTCCAGTTCAATATTTCCAACCCAGAAACAATATGCAGGAAACCAGAAAATTTCTTCCCACTGTAGCCCACATCCACATTCCAAGTTTACCCAAAATTTATGTCCGTAAAAGACCTAAATGAATTAGATACTTTTCCCAACTTATGCCCATTATATAATTCACAATAATGAATTATTCTTCATGGAATCTACATAAATTTCAGTCCACGATTTACCAAAAATATCCTCTACGTTACTTATTCAATTATCCCCAAATAACTACGAAAATCTTAAAGGAATCTAATATCAATATCGTGATTTTCGATACCCAATTTTGAGATAAATTCTACATATGAATCATTCCTTTACATGTGTGCTTCATCATCAAATCAAACATGCTCATACATAAATCCTAGAAATTTAAAAGAGATAATTATATGTATCAAGAAATAAATTGAAATCATAAATTAAGCAAGAAAAATCTTGCCTTAAATTTTGTAGAGGAGAAGCCCTTTGAAAACTCCCTTGAATTCCCCTTTGTTATTGTCCCTTTTTCCTTCTTTGGTATTTCTCCCTTTTGTCTCCCGTGGCTGCTAATATAGGTTTTCTGTAATGATAGTGGGGGAATGATTTACCCTCACTTAAACACTTAATTAGTGGGTAATCCCGAGTTGGGCCTAAAACTCAACTTTAGACCCTCAAATGGACCCGAATCCATAACCTCACTAGCCCCAAAGTTCTCCAACTCATATAGTTAAAACATTAAACCGAGTCTCTAATGCTCCCCGGAATGTGTCCCAGTTATTTTTGTTTCACTTAGACATTTTTAATATGTTCCAACACGCGCCCGTAAACTAATTTATGTGTGATTTATTTTTCACTAGTAAGCCCATTATGTTCAGTTGAGTTTTATATTTATATAATCACGAATAATTGTTTATTTTAAATTTAAATTTTACCCATCTAGATTTAAATTCATCCAATTTAATTTATTTACAAATTAATATTAAATTAACGAATTTAAATCAATCGAAATATTTTATTCTAAAATTTACAGGGTATTACAGCTACTGACGAGGGTAAAATATGAAATCTCCCCTCAACAAACTTGTCATTTCACCGACGCTCCCAATGCTCACGCGCGGTCAATACGCATGGGCAACACCACTAAACCCCATTGGCTAAAAACGGATCGTATGGATCGGCCCAAAAGCATAACAAAATGATGTCATTTTAATACTTGTTAAATTTTGTTAATTAAACAATTTTAAATGTTTAATCAAATGTTAAATTTAACAATTTAACTTCAAAAAAATATAGAAAAACATTTTATAAATTCTAAAAAATATAATTCCATTAAATCTATAATATAAAAATATTTAGTTAAAAATACATTTTATGATTAAAAAAATAATAAGGGTATTAAATCAATAATAGAAAAATATTTTAAATATAGGAATTTAGATTTTAAAAATTAAATTAAAATCTTTTTAGTCATGTGTTAAGTGCAAGGAGGGGATTTAGTGTAAAAGCAAAAGTTTGTTATAAAATTGAGCCAAACTAAAAGAGGGTATTTTCAACTCAAGACAAACATACCTTTGAACCATGAAAATAATTGTAAGATATTTGTGGGGAGAAACAAGGGTTGAAATGTTTTTGATTCTTTGAAATTTGCACCTAAACTCGTTAAAAATAAATTTGGGTTATAAAGAGTCAAAACATTTTTTATCACGTGGATAATGAAAAGAAAGACAAAGAAAAGAAAAATGTAACTAGTACCCCATTTGAACCCAAGGCTCCAAGTATGAGTCAAGTATGGATTATCCTAGGATAGCTTTGGTTAGATTTATTAATGTGAGCTTGTAGAAACATATGTTAGATTATGTGCTTCATGTATATATTTTAATTTTATATCATGCTCTTTTGTGGTTGTATATATTTTTCAACAAAAATTTTAAAAATATATTTTTTTGTGGTACAATCATGTGGTTTCCCTTTAGATGATAAACTCTATGACATATTTTTGTATATTAAAATGGATTATTTGATCATGTTTCCATTTATTTGGGAATATGACATGTACTTCATGATATGAATTTGATTTTCTTTTAAATCTTATAAACTTTGAGAAATCTTATACCTTGAGAAGACACTATCATATCTTGTTGCACTTTACACTGCGCTACACACTGAGTCGGTGCCACTTTATGAGGAATGTTATAGATTTTAGAATCGTTTATAAATCATTCAAAGCTTCAATTGACTTGTGAAAGTGTGTCTAACTCCTGTATGTGTATGTGACTATTTTTTTTACCAGATTTGGAGAAGTTGAAAAACCATATGCTATATCTTAAAAAGAAAAATCAAGAGTGATGATGTGGTTTGGGATACAAATTTGATTGGATGATGCTACCTTTAAAAATTGAAAATAGTACAAAACAACTTGAACATATCAATGTCTCAATGATCTCCGTCTATCTAAAATTAGATAACACCAAAGATATGAGACAAAAAAGTTTAACCAAAATCTAATTTAAGGGAGAAAAGTGGTAGTTAAAAGTGATATTAAATATGGTGTTGGATATTTCACTTAAGTCGAAGCTTTGATTCCTTTATTTTATGATTCATTATCTTAATTGAACTTGAGCGTGTCACTTTCTCTCAACGGTGTTCATTTTTTTTGCACATTCGAGATATGATCATATGTTCTTAGTTAAAACTCTCATCATGTTATTATCCTTTTATGGATAATCATTTCTTGATTATGAACACTAGACATAGCTCTCGAACTTCGGTAAGTGGGATAATAATGCCTATATTTTTATTACTTACCAAAAATGGGTCTTGATGCCATTTTCTTATTGCATAAATGTTGGTTATGCCATATAAAACCCTTTATTTGAGATAAGATGCTAGAAACTCGATTTGCATTATTTTCCTTGCATTTTATTATTTTTTTCCCATGTAGAACACCTTGCAAAGTCCTTAAAAAGATTTACTTGAAAATAAATGATTTTGGATATCACCTTTATTGAGTGATAAATTTTGTTAATATAAATTCGCAAGGTTATAGTAATTGATTGAGTTTAGACTTGATGTAACATTCATGCTCTAGTGTAGATTTTATTGACTTTGACTTTGATAGTTTGACAAAATATCCATATGCAAGGACATAATTTACATTGCCCGGTTTACATTAGTGTATGTCGTATACCGCTACAACCTTCGAAGATTTATTCAAGACCAATCATGCATCGAGACAGATCCGAATATCAACGTTCTTCAATTAAAAAGCCTCTGCTAGATTAATTTTGGTAAGGTCATGTTTAAGTCCCTTAACGGTTCATTTAAAGTGTTGGGATAATTTTTCTAAAAACTTTTCAAACACATGAGGCATTTTTTTCGTCAAAATATTTTTTCTAAGTGTTGAGGCAAAAAAAATTGTCGCTCTAGTCATTCGAGAGACCTGCTAATGTCATTCAAATGGCATATGTATCTCAGGTGAAGCCTCGTTCGAGCGTCACATGTCATCGTTTGAGAGACATTATGCTATCTTTCAAGCGATCTGCCGACTCAATGTTTTTATATAAAGCGTATTAAATTCGCCATTATTTCTTATGAAGACCTGACATTTTTCGATATATAGAAACTGCAAAATACTTTTGTCTTCTTCAATTTAGGGTTCAAAACTTTGTTTTTCAATTAACAAAAATCCCAAATTCTTTTGTGAATTGTTTTGGAACCCAAGATACCATCTTTGCTAGAGTTTTGCTTATAGGGAAGATTTTCTACTACTGAATAGGTACTGCTTGAGGGAGGTGTTGGGCTGACTACGACTGAGGTCAATGGGAGTACTCGTAAATGATCCTTGCTATCTTGTGGAGTTGCTGCGGAATTCCATTGTTGATTTATAACTGAGTGTTGTTCTGGGTATATGCGAATATTCATTGCAGATTTCGCTTGTAATCTTGTGAGTATTATTAAGTGAAATAAAAAGGTTTTTCATTTTCATTTTTTTCCTGAAATATGTGTGTCAGCAATTATTTATGTTGATTTGATTTTTCTCACATGGTTGATTGTGTTTTGGAGCTGAATTAATTTGGATAAAAATTGACTCCAATTAAATAAGTTTAAAATTGGAATTTATGAATTCGGTTTAATACTTATCACATAACTTTCACAAATTGGTATAAAAGCTTATTTAAGTGATCACCAATTTTACACCATATATGTTGATATCTTAGTTCTTGCATTAGGATAAGCATGATACTTTGTCCAACTTCTTTAGATCTTCATGTATGTTGATCTTGTTTGATAAGATGCTAGATTTGAGTTACACATCTCTTAGTATACCATATATCCTTGGTGGTTGCTACACATGCTTGACCCTTGGATATTATGAGCAAATTTCTTAGATACTTACCTTGTAATATCTTTAGTTATCTAGAAATAGTGTTTACATATAATGAGTTTTAGGATTTCCATGCGAATAGGATGCTACTAACTTCTTGTGATTCCTATACTCATAGATTCCACATGATATCTCGATAATTTTTTATGTCACATGATTCATATCTCTTATTACTCAATGAGCTTATTATACTCACTTATCATGTTCTTTATATCTTAGGATTCGTGTTCTCTAATCATTTCATATAAATATATTTTTTTTATTTTACATTCTTGTATTTCTTTATCACATCGTGCTACAGATAAAATGGTCAAAAAATATAAGCACCAAAATCAAAGGAATTTACTTATTAGAAGGAACATGGAACATTTGTCATTTTGGATATATGGTAGAGCTATTTCAAAATGAGGTTTTTTAGATAAATATATTAATGGGATTATGGTGACATATATATTAAGCCATGATCTTTATTGTGTTATCTTCAAATGCCTTATATATATATATATATATATATATATATATATATATATATATATATATATATATAAAATATCATAACCTAGTTGGACTTCCATCTCAGATAAAAGGTAACATATTAATTTTAATCCTTGAAATTATCTATAATAAAATATCTATTATAAAGACTTTCTCACGATAATATTAAATAATGTTAGTTCATGATTATATTATCCTTGTCTTTGTCCATTCCATTACAAAAAGGGGTAGAATGATTCTCCTTCCTATGAAATGAATGTGGACTATATGAATCCTTCCCATGGGAAATATTTCATTGATATGTTTCCTAAAGAGGAGAGACTTAATCTCAGGGGGAGAAGATTCCATAAGGGAGAGATATGATGATCAAGAGAAAGTGTTATTGTAGTATTATGATACAGTTTATGTAAAATTGATTTCATAAAAGATAGAGAAAATATGAAATTATTATAGTACTAAAATATTGGGATATTAGTTAAACTTAGTATATGATCCTTAGTAATTAGATGAACCATGCTTATATTGATTATATCTCATATTCGTCTTATTAATCTTGTTATCTAGTCAATATTTGTGCATTAGTATCTTGATGTCTTTACTAGTATTTTGAGAGGAAAATAGGTTGCAAGAGTTACAAATGGTTGAGTCGTGTATATATTTGTAATGCCTTTGTACGAGCAAGTTGTGCCATAGGTGATAAACTTGATCCATTTATTTATAATATTTTTTTTATATTTTTTTGGAAATAAACAAAATGAGGGATTATAACAGCACACATATGCTAAAAATCTCCAATAGGTTAGATGGTCGTATTCCATTCGAAAACATATTTGAGCTGTTATGTAATTTTTCCCGAAAAGCTCTATGATCAAGATCTCAAGACATGACTTCTTCATCTTCATCCGAGCAACTACCTCATGCCATAACTAAGGAGATTGTCTCTTTAGTATAAGGAAATGAGTTAGAATGACTCAACTTTACCACCCTTGTTTTGACATAACTTAAAATTGATATTTTCTTAAAGTGGAAAATTAGTTAAAACTTGTGTGTGAGTTGTTTGGACTATTTGAACAAATATATTATGCAATATACTTTTCTTATAGAAAAACTGTGATCATAAAATTGCAATCTTATGTGTGTATTTTAAGTATGAGTGTCCTTGGTTGAAGAACAATTATACTTAGAGTATTTTGCCAAAATAATTTCAAAACCCTTGAAAGAAAAATATTGGTTCAGATTTTCTAGGGAAGGTCGTGACCTGCCTCATCACAGTTTTTTTGTAGTGACACCATATTTTGCTGCAACCACAGCTCGTCATTAGCGCCTATTGTCCAAGACTATATAGTCTGAATAGAGGCTCCACCATCCTTGCCACAATATCATCCTAGCGACATGTCTCGTTGCAGCGAAAGGCTATCGCTCGTATTCTTTTCCATGTTTAAATTTTCCAGAATTCTTGGTATGACCTAGATTGTCGCAGTTTCACCGCTGAGACAAATGATCTCATTGCAACAACATTGTTTCAACAATGTCAGGTCTGGCTCATAAAGTGAATCTGACCCAAAAGATTTCACTGTAAAATGTGAGATTCTTTGTCATCGTATCTTTTGTTTTCTTGGAGAAAAAACCTATTTTTGTTTGGTTGAGAATAAGTTAGAAGGTTTAGAAATTTTTGTCCACACTTTTGAAATACAAAACTCCTATTTAACTCACTCTCTTCTAATTTAAAAAAATAAGGTGAAGATATTTTAGGAAGATTTTCGTTGTTTATCGAGCTAAAAAAATAAGTATTTCATAAAAGCAAAAACCTTCTTTGTGTTTTTGAGATATCCATTACTATCATTCTGGTTTAAAGTTTTTAAATTTTGATTATTCCTCTAAAGTCTTCAACAAACTTCTTTCAAAACTTATTCTTGAGAAAATTTTGATTATTCCTCTAAAGTCTTCAACAAACCTCTTTCAAAACTTATTCTTGAGAAACTTTAAATATTTTTTATGTCTCAAAAATACTTTGTGAATTTTGATTTGCCAAACACTTTCAAACTTTCCTCAATCTTTAGGACCCTCATGCCCAAGGGAGTTCAATATTCACTTAGGCTTTTCAATTGTTTCATTTTGGATTACAAAAGTTTTCTTTAAAATATAAAAGAAGAAAGTCCTGTCTTCGAACTATAAGAGAATAAACTTGGTCTGGTGCAAATGCGACATTATCAACGGAAGTTGACACCTATGACATCGTGAGTGGTTAGAGTACAATCCGTGCTTTCTCTTCTTGTTAAGAGGTGGAAAAAGTGTCTTGTGGAGGTGGTGCATTACTAATTCTAGGAGTTGTTTAAGTTTGTAAGTCATTTCTTCCTTTTGTAAATCTTGACCTATTTAGTGGAAGGTATCTCTTTGGCCCAAGATTTTTCTGAAAGGTTTGTTCCCTCGTATAAATCCTCATCTTAATTTCATGATTTACTATTCCTCATTATGATTATCTTATATTCTCAATGAACATATATTGTTAAGTTAAATCAACTTGTAAAGCACAACTTTGTTACTTAGATGTTGGGATTAATTTTTACCCGAATTTGAATTAAAACAAAACATTACCTTCATTTTAGTAATAATTTTTAATTTGGGTAGTCCATCTCTACACACCCAAACTCTCAGCCTTTATCAGTCTTGGAACGATAAGAATGTTTCTCAACCATATCGTTCTAAAGATTTTTATATTCTTAATATTAATGTATCTTCGTGCCTTTTACCTACGTGGCGCCCTAACAATGTTTCTTTTGACCATGAACAATTGTTGTATGCTATTGGTAAGGGCTATGGTATGGGTTTGTGTGAGGAAAATCCTAGACCTACATTGACCATTCAATCATATTAACGATCTATATCTTTTTTTTTATCATAAACAGGGCTAAAAAAATAAACATCAAGAAGAGAATGAAAACTCTCAGTAGGAGAGTAAGACCAACCCCTATTATGGAAAGCATTAGAATGCTTCCATATCCAGTGGGCAATAGCGTTGTTTTACCTTGGAATCCATCTAAAACTCACGGCTTATGAGGAGAAAATCCATGATATCCACTATTACAGAACTGATTTCCTATGGAGCTGACCTTATGACTCTGCAATATTGAATGGGGCTTAAGTTGTCACTTTCTAAGACCATGCATGTAACCCTCATACTCTTCGCAGTAAGACACGCTCTCCGAGGGCTAGGGATTAGATGACAAGGGAGGGGTAGTCGAGAAACATTTACGAAATCTAATGATAGAATTTCTATTTAGATCTTTGATGACAGCACTTATAACAACAGTCGTAGAGTTTGGGTAGAAAGCTGCAGTCGTACAAGACTTATACCTGTTGACATCGACCTCACCAGATGAGATGGTCTAGAGTAGACTGATCATCATCGTTTTATCCAGAGCTATCACACAGACGGTCCTCAATGCATTGAAGGGTAGAAATGTCCTTGGAAATACGGCTTCCTATATTACTCTCTATTCTTGTCACTCCATAAAAAATGAACTAATTTCTAAAGAGCCATATAGGCCAAAAAGTTAAAGCAATTTTCCTCAGTTCCTTCAGAATTTTTGCAAGGGGTCTTCATTCTCAAAAAAATCAGAAAGCCACCTAGCGAGTGAATGATGATCAACCTTAGAGCATGTCTCCAACATCCCACATTCTCTACAAATGTTCTTAAACTCTTTACACATGAGAAAGAGGTGTTCCAGATCTTCAGGTTCAGTCCGAAAAATTTCACAGAGTGGGGAGGGTTTACATTTTCTATGATAGAGCTTTGCTTAACAAGCTAAAGAATTCTTCATTATTTTCCACATAAAGTGCTTGACCTTTGGTGGAGTATCCATGCACTATATTTCTTTCCAAAGATTTGGGCCGGGGTGGAATGAAGATGAAGCCTCCTCTGAAGTAGAAGACTCATATTTATCTTTGGATGCTTTGATGTAAGTTGATTTTATTGAGAAGAGCCCGTTCATATTGTGGTAACAAACCAATCTATCCTTGGGAGAACCTTTGAAAATAAGAATGCATTTAATCGTATCAATCTCATTGTTAATAAATAAAGCATTGAGTTTTCTTTCATTACATTCCTTAGAAATAGGGGTTGTAGCCATCCCGATCAAGATGCGCACCGCTTCTTCTCCTCTTTCACCTCTCGGAGGGGGATGGGGATGGGGAACGAAGGGGGAATGAAAGGTCTCATACCCTACTTAGGAACCCTTTGGTCGTTGGTGTGGGGTGAATGTAAATAGATGGATTCGCCAGCCTATTTTGCACAAATCAAGCAAAATAACATGTCTCCGCCTCGAGAGAGCAGCATCGAAGACAAACTGATGCATACGAAACCAAAAGTACGAAGGGTTCAGAGGCTAAGGTACGGAATGAGAAGGTGTTAGGCACCATCCCGCCCTTTCGATCTCTCATGGGCTTGTATTATTATTTTCCTTTATTTATCAATGAAGTGTGTGCACATGTATATATAATGCAGATCGGAATCGTTCAATTCATATCATGGAAAAGATAGAGTGAAGTCATCCATAACAATGTTCCCAAAATAATATATATATATATATATATATATACAGTTCTGCTCTTGTGCGGACTAGTCCGCATTTTAAGAATGCAGACCGAACATGTGTCACCTGGCGGTGAGCCCAGAAAAGAGAGAGAGAGAGTGTCTATAATTTAGGCGATAATTTCTAGGCGCACTGTTAGGTGACACATGTCCGGTCCGCATTTTTAAAATGCGGACTAGTCCGGACATGAGCATTATTTTATATATATATATATATATGATTTATGCGTTTATCGCGATATTAATCGTTATATGAAACAATAATATGTGTTGGATGAAATGCTAACAAACATAATATGTATACCAATGCATGAATATGATAAATGCGGAAGTGGTGGATTTAGAAAAAAATGGAAATTTTAGAAAAAGTTAAAAATTGGGAAGTTGGAAAATTGGAAATATAGAAAATTGGAAACTTGGACTCGAGTTTCGGGTTTTAATCCGACCAGCCTACGTAGTCTATAAAGGCATCAAAGTCCATGTAGTTCGCATGCAGCATGGGGGTGGGGTTTATCCCATAGATTCGAACGAAATTTTATTATAGGTATGTGTAGAAAAATGTGTTTTAGTTTTGAAAAAGTGTGATGGATAACCCCGTTCTGAATTTATGGGTGTAACCCTTTTTTTTGTTTATTTTTTATTTTTTATGGAAAATAAAGTATGTGCAAGATAATAATAAAAGTGTAAGATGTTAATGTGTACGAACTAAGGTAAGACAAAAAAATTTATGCAAAACAAAAAAATTAAAGAGAGGGGGAAGGATTTGGACCTTGTTTGAAGCTTGATCTTTGATATTGGATGAACTCCCTTGAATGTGAGATGAATGTTGGATTAGAGATAATGTGATTTTTCCGAATTGGTAATGAAAAGGAAGGGATGTAAGCTTGAATGGAACTTCACATGTAGGAATTTCGTTGATTTCGAGAGCATGTTGCTAATATTAGTGATGCTGATGGATATGAGGTGTGTCCTGAAAGTGAGGTCATTACCTATATTGGTAAAGTGAGGGATGGTGCCGATTGGAATGTCCCTATACCTGAAAATTGGCATGTGACACTTGGCACACTGTCGACAGGTAGGGAAATGGACCTACCAATTCATAGTCTCGTGTAGATTTTTTTCGAAAAAATGGTCGTAGAACGCAATTCGTTGATCCAAATCGTGCACGGATCATACCATAATAAAGTTAATTTAGAGACCTTCAATAGTCCTTCGGACCACTCTCGGGTTCGGGAGTTAACTTTGGGTCAAATATGGCTCGGAAGCACACGTCGGTTCTTTGGACGGGAGATCGTCGGACATAAACGGATCGTTCGTCGGCATGGTAATTCAAAATCAATCACATGGAGGATATTTGGAATGTTTAGGAGATGTAGTTTGACATTACAAATAGTTTTGCTCGGTTTGGAAAGTTGACCTTTGTCAACAGGGGCCTGAAAGTGCCCGATGGCCTCTCGGAGTAAAATGGATCGTTCATCCACACCGTAAGTCAAAATCATGCACGGGGTGGACCATTGGAAAGGTTATTAAGTTAACTTGGATATTCATTTAGTCTCTTTCGATATGAAGAGATAACCTTGGTCACACAGACGCCGGGAGCGCCCCTTGGCTTATTGATCAATTTTCGGGGGCAGACAAATCGTTCGTCTGAACGGTTATGTAGTTTCACGTACGGGGTAGATTGTATGAATGGGGTTTCAATGACATTCAAACATTCAAAGAGTGTTCACTCTGATGATGAAGTTAATTGGGGTCAAATCGAGGCCCGGGAGCACCCAGTGGCCTCAAGATCGATTTTTGGTAGTGAAATGGCCTGTTCGTTTGAACCGTTATGCCGATTCATGCACAGGGTAGATCATTAAAAAGGGGATTCAGAGCCCTTCTAAGATAAAATGAGATGTCGATCTAACAATAAAGTAGTCCCGAGTCAAAACAGGGACTGGGAGCACCCGATGGCCTCTAGATCAGTACTCAGAGTATGACCTAGGATTTGTAGTGTAATGGGGAGGTGCTAGGGACCTAATGAGAGACTTAGGTGGTCCTATAATGTGGTGTCTATAGATCCCCTCATCGAATGAGATTGGAATAAGTGAAAGTCATCGAATAAACACCATATGATGTTTTGGAAAGAGGTCGATTCTGCAGACCTAAGGGACGAGGAGGATCGATTCAGAGGTTCGAGGTCGATTCTGAGGACCTAAGGTGATGATAAGGATGGTTGATTATGAGGACTTAAAAGAGGTGATGACTGAGGACAAAGGTAGGAAGTGACCAATTCGGCGGGATGAGGTCAATTCTGAGGACCTAAGTTATAGCGACCAATTATGCGGGTCGAAGCCAATTCTAAGGGTAAAGGCCAATTATGTGGGCTTAAGATAGAGGTGACCAAACTTGAGGACTTAAGATATTATGTGGGTCAAAGTCAATTATGAGGGCTTAAGATAGAGATGACCAATTTTGAGTGTCAAAGACAATTATAAGGGCTTAAGATAGAGATGACCAATTTTGCAGGTCAAAGCCAATTCTGCGGGCTTTAGATAGAGATGACCAATTTTTAGGGTCAAAACCAATTCTGAGGACTTGAGTTTTCTTAGGGAAATTTGGGGACTCCACCGGGGATATGTATCTAGTGGTTATGCGGGAGATTTGGTTGTGGTAAAAAAAAAATTCTTGGTGAAAAAGATTCTAAAATCCATTTGATATTTTTCGGGAATTTTTTTGGGATTTTCTGGCATTTTTTTAGAATTTATGTACAAAATTTCAGAGAGGGTGCCGACCATCACGGTTTGAAGGGTGCCAAATGGTATTGACACAATCTTTTGGGGTACCTCAAGTAGGTAGAGGGACAGTGCCGGTCGGTGGGTGGCAAGGAGATTCCCATCGGCATGCCCCTTAGCCTATTATAAAAGGGGGCGGTTCTCCTCTTTTTTCATAGCTTTCTGACTTTCCTTATTCTGCAATTACTTTCTGTGAAGGTTTTTAGCGTTCCAAAATCAAGAGATGGCTGATTTCTCAAGTAGCGCAACACACATGGCGTGCCTCAATGTTGATGATTGGGCAAACTTTGAATGGAGGGATGGAGTGCCCTTTGCAAAGGGCAACACAAATTCTTTTGACTCATTCGAGCCAGTGGCGGATGAACGAACCCTCTTGCACGAGCCTTCGCATCATCATTCTTCTAAGGTGGTGAACCCTAGAGGCTATGTAAGTATTGATGACCTTTGGTATTCTTTTCTTTTTTCTTGGTGGTGTTTTCGTATTTCTTGAATTTTGACAAGGGTTTTTCCTATTTGCTTTTGACAGTCTAATGCCTGTATGTCGACTCTGCGTGCTAGAGGGATAACGGGCTTAGGTACATTTAGGAGTAACTTTTATTGGTGGTGCATTTGGTGGCGTCATCTGTCGATTTTAGGAGATTGGCGTCTGCACTGGATGAGATGCCTCGTTATACCGTTGTTCTTTATGCTCTGGGAGAGAGGTGGTGGGACACTACCCAAACCTTTCACTTTGTCTTTGGGGAGATGACAGTGACTCCCATAGATGTGCAGCAACTGATCGGGCTATACTGCGATGGGGTACATATTGAGGTGGATAGGACTTTGAGGGTGACGCCAACGCGATAACGACGATGTTAGGTTATGTGGAGAGGGTAGTCTCTGGGGACTCTCTTCATTTATCTCTTCTGATGGAGTTATTTTTTAGTAGGAGGATTGATGAGGAGGATGGACTACAGGTACGACAGATGGTCCGTTTGTTTATTCTGCTGGTGTTGGGGGGGTTTCTTGGTGGCGACGTCGTGCACTTGTGGTTTTTTCTTTTATGAGGGTGTTTTCGAATTTCCCTCTTTATGATTGGGGGATCCTGACTTTAGCGACCCTTTATTCTTCTCTTGATGCAATCAGCCGGTGCCGTCAATAAACTTTTACTGGGTCCACGTATCTTCTTGATGTATTCTTTATTTTGTGCATTTTCCATTATGCATTCGCATTTTTCCTTTATGCGTTTTATTCTCGATTTCTTGATTACTGACCTTTTATCCTTTGAAGACGCGATTTTTTGAGGTGATTGGGTTTAAAACCCAATGGATAGCTTTAAAGGACGAGTCTATTGGGGACTTCTACCGGATGTATTGATGGCGGATGTCCAATCGGTAGTCGAAGAAGTCTCTCTCTCTCTGGAGACGGTGTGTCGGGTATTGAATGGTCTTTCGCCTTCTTTCTCTTCTGAGACTATTTTTCTTCATGATACTTTTTTAAATTGATCTTTCTCCGTTGAGGAATTTGCAGGTGACATTTTATCCGTGGGGGACGACCATCCAGCACACAGGGTTAACTAGGGTGGAACGGACATATGTTGCATTTGATGGCGCAAGAGTTTGGCAACTCCTAGTACCTTGGGGAAAGACTATTCCTATAGGTTGTGGAGGATGAGGTTGTATTTCCACTAACGAGGCCCGCGGTGTATATGAGGTGAGCGTGGAAGATGTCTAATGATGCACGAGTAAAGGCAATAACGGGTGAGCCTTACTCGTCACATACTGACACGGTGGCAACGTATGATTATTTAGACTTCAAGTTGAGATGGTTGATGCCGCTCAATATATATGACATGATGCCTCTCCCCCAGACGGGTTCAAGTCGGCTGGTAGGGTCCTCCTACCGCGCAGGTGCTGCGTCGGCATCGGTGGTGATGACGACCTTAGAAGTTCCTTTTGTGCGGCTGGCCCATCCTTCTTAAAATATTTGGGGGGGCGATGGAAGGTCGATACGTTTATTGCACCCTCCTAATGCAATGGATTCAGAGGAGATGGGTATGACTGAGGAGGTCCTTGAGCCGCCGATATACTTTTCATCTCTTTGACTTTTTGATTTTTTGATTTCTTCCTTTACCTCAGACAGACTGATTTGCTCTTTTTTATTTTTTTCTTACAGCATATTCAACCACCTGGCTGAAGGATGTTCGAGATTGGATATCTTCGATAACCTCCCATATTTGGGATGCAAATTTATTTCCTTCTTATCTGGTGTCGTTTGCCTCGTATGAGGAAGGGTCTGGCTTGGTGAGCGGTGGTACGTCATCTCGTCATCAGGGGAAGAGAGCGTGCCACAGGGAAGGAGGCTCCCAGAGCGAGAGAAATAGAGGGAAAGAAAGAGAGATAAGTTAGTAGGTAGGTGTGAGATAGAGAGAGAAAAAGAAAGAAAAAATTAGGTTGGGGCTGAGTCCCGTTGTTTTTTCTTTTCTTCCTGCAAAATTAATGTAACACATAAAATATTCATGCAAATGAAGTTTTTGTTAATTTTGTTTTAGTGACTTAATGCATATGATCTTTTTACTTTGCGATTGAGACCATAAAAAGGATAAAAATGATTTGAGAGAGAATTTATTTCAAAAATAAGACAAGTAAAAAGCATTAGGAGAAGAAAATTCGAAACTCTTTGAGAATATAAATTATTTTTATTGAGTTTTTTTGTTTTGACAAAAAAGGAAAAAAGGAAATTTCCAAAAATAGGGGGTTGCCGATCGGTATGACCCCTGTCATGCTTATCGGCATGTCAGTCCAGTCCAATCAATCCAAGGCTTTGATTGCACTTTCTTCAATTGTTTGGTACTTGGTGGGGTAAGTTTTTCTTCGATTTTTGTAGGGTTTCTTGTCTTTGTTTGACAATTTTTAAGTATAAATAGGGGTGTGGGTGGAGCATTATCTTCACACCTCCACATTCCTTCTCCTTTGCATTATTTTTTATTTACTTTGCAAAATGGCTCTCCGTGGTAGTGTTGAGTTTGCAAACTACCTCAAAACCATGGAGGCGTTGTGCTCATACAATGTTGATTACGATGCTTTCAACATGCATCGAGTCTCTTTATGGCGTAATCGGCTTATAGAGTGGAACATGTTGATGGAAGTGGTGGAGTTTTGGTACCCCGAAGACAATGTCTTTCATTTCGTGTTAGACGAGGTTTGGCCAACTTATGAAAAGTTTTCTACCATGTTTAGGATAAAGCTAGTGTTGCAAAGACTATGTCTGAGTTTTCTCGGTCCCTTAGAGAGATGTTAGATGGACTCCTCCACATCTCTCTTTCGGTGGCCAGGTCACTTGTCACGGGAGGAATGATTTCTCTTCCTGTTGTGCTGCATTCTATGCATTTACATGATGTTGGTGATGTTGGTTAAGATGGAGCTGTCATCCTGGGTTTGGTTTCAAAACTGCTATTGGTAACTGGGGAGCTGTTGGTGAACCCAAAACTTTCAACCATTGCTTCTTGGATGTCGTACCATCATAATTCGATACATTGAATAGTCTGGATGCATGGATGGAAGGTCGTTCTCGCTTCTTGAGGGGTAGGCCCAATATGTTGTTCATGTGGCTATCGAAGAGGTTTCATATGGTGGTCCCACCCTAGTATCCTTTTTCGGTTGTGCCAAACTTCTTTTCACGCTACTTTATCAGTGTAGGCCTGGACATCGAGAGCTGGGAAAATTGGTTTATGGAGCACGGGGCTCGAGGCTTGCATTGGTCAATGCCTTGGTTGGGGGAGCTGCTGCTCGTCCTGGAACTGGAAGAATACCAGTATGTTTGGTTGGTTGGCCTCAGGCAAACCTCTTTTTACTTTTCCTGGCGGTTCCTACACTAATTTGGCTGGGAACAGATTATGCCACCTCGGACACTAGATTTCTTTTCGATGGAGGATTTGATAGAGCGTATGCACATGCGGCTTAACTCTTTGTGGGATAATCGTCGACCCATCCATCCTAGTCTGTTGGAAGAGTCTGGTATGTTTCAAGGGACTACTTTAAGTGGTTATGGATAAAAGTAGTTGCCAAGATGTTGGCTGTGGAGACTGGACAAATATGGTTTGCCATTTCCGACACTATGGAGGGAGGTGTTGTGGTTTTCCCCAGGCTGATCAAGGCTTATCGTTTCATGGAGCGTCAGCGGCATTCTATTCAGGCAGGGGAAGTTTGTGGACCCAAAGATGTGGTTGATGATGGGTTTGGCTCCTCTGGCAACTGTGGGCAGGATCCATGGGGAGTTTATTTCTGAAGCTTTTGCAATGGGTGTTTAGTTGTGTGTTTGGGAATAATTGAGGGTTATTTTAGGAGTAGCGGGGCTTGTTTTTATTTTGTTTTAGGAAGGTAATAGTAGACTAGCAATGGAAGTCATTTGACTCCCTATGTCGATATAATTGTACCGAAACTTCGTAATAATAAAATAAAAAAGTTTTTGATCATCTAGTTGTGCCTCTCGATGATTTTTTGCATTTGAATTATCTATACGAATCGCTAAGGCATACATAATTCTTTTGCTCATGTATATGATAAAATGAACTATCATTCTCGGGGATAAGAAAAGAATAAAATTTTATTAAAAAGAAGAGGGTCGTGCTCATGTAAAAGGTATGAGCTACCTACGTACCTCTGGGAGTTTTGGAAATTTTTTGAAATTCATTTTTGAAAGAAAAAAGATTTTTTAAGAGGATTAGGCCCCACGTACTTCTGAGTAGAGGGAAATGAAGATTTTTTCTTAAGAATATAAGGAAGATGAGAAGAGTCGTAGCGTGTTGAGATTTCAGACTAGGGGTAAAATTTCTTGAGACGATCCAGGTTGACTGAACGGGCCATCTCTTTTCCATCAAGGTCAATGAGCATAGCGGTGCCGCCTGATAAGATCTTCTTCACAATGTAGGGGAAACTCCAATTGGGTTTGAATTTTCCTCTGGGGTCCCAGATGGGCTCTACTATTTCTTTAAGGGCTAAGTCCTGTTCTCGGACACCACGCTCCTTGACTCTCTTACTGAATGATCGTGTTATTCGATGAAGGTACCACTGTATATGATACAAAACTTTTAGTCTTCTTTCATCCAAAAGTGATAGCTCATCAAGATCGATCTGATGTCAGTCTTCCTCACTGACTTTTCTTTCAAGCATAATGCATAGTGAAGGAATTTCTAGCTCCATAGGAAGGATTGATTCCATGCCATAAACTAGAGAATAAGGGGTAGCCCCAATAGATGCTCAAACTGAAGTGAGATGGCCCCAAAGGGTGTTAGGGATCCGGTCGGCCCAATCTTGACAACTCTCAGTAATCTTACTGATGATGGATTTGAGGTTCTTATTAGAGGCCTCAACTGCTCCATTAGTTTGAGGTCGATAGGGAGAAGATTTTTATCTCTGAATCCCATACTCGTCGACCACTTATGTGGCTTCTGCCTCAAAATATAACACATTATCTTATACCAGCTTATGAGGTACTCCATATAGGCAGATGATGTTTTTATTGATGAACTTGGCAACCTTTTTGGCATTCAGAATTGCATATGACCTAGCTTTGACCCATTTAGTGAAGTAGTTAATGGCAACTAGGATGAACTTATGCCCGTTAGAGGCTTTGGGTGTAACCTTCCTTATGATATCAATGCTCCATTTGGAAAACGGCCAGGGAGAAGTCATGTTGTATAATTCCCATGAAGGAAGGTGTTCTAGGTTGGAAAACTGCTGGCATTTAAGGCATCTTTGAATGTAGGTTGTGTAATCCTGAATCATGGTAGTCCAGTAGTAACCCCGTCGAATGATTTTCTTGGCAAGCATATGGCCATTCATTTGGGATTCGTACTCCCCACTGTGGATTTTCTGCATCGTCTCTTCAATGTCAGCCCCTGCGATATAGTGCAAATGGGTTCCATCAAAGTTTCTCTTAAACAGTGATTTATCACAGACAATGTACTGGGAAACTAGTCTGTGAATTGTTGCTCAATCTTTCTTTTCAGAACCTTAGGGATACCTACCATGTTTGAGGAGGCGCCATTTATCATAATACCAAAAATCGGCTAGATCAGGATCTTCTTCTGTAATGAGTTCAATGTGGCAGCAGTGGGTTGGTTTGTCTTTCTTTTAGACTAGGAAATGGGCCATTGTTATTCCTTCAGGCATGTCAATCATGAAGGCTAAGGTAGCAAGGGCATCGTCTAGTTTGTTCCTTTTTTGGGTCAGGTAGTGGACGGTGATTTCTTAGAATTGGGAAGCTAACTCTTCTAAGTGGGCATGGAAGGGTAAGAGTTTCTCGCCCTTGACTTTCCATTTTCTGAGTACTTGACTGATGATGAGGGGAGAATCCCCATAAACATCTAGGTATCGAACTCCTTTCTTAAAGGATACTTTGAGGCCTACCGAGCATACCTCATATTCAGTCATGTTGTTGGTGTAGGAAAAATCCAGTTTGATGGCAATGGGAGTGTGAGATTCATTAGGGGAAATTAAGAGGATCCCAATGTCATACCCTTTCTTATTGGTGGCACCGTTAAAGAAAATTTTCCATCGGAGGACTTCTTAGGAGGTTCAAAGGATATTCTCATATGGGAATTCAAAAACCCAAACATCAGCTTCTTCCATAGGGTAGTCAGCGATGGCTCTTCCTTTCATAGCTTTCTATATGACATATATGATATCAAAATTGGATAAAAGCATCAGTTATTAGGCCATTAGACTAGACAGGGCATATTTTTCGAGTAGGTACTTAATAGAATCCATTCGGGACATAATTTTGATGGTAAAGGCGAGAATATAATGTCATAGTTTTCGGGTGACCTAGATAAGGGCAACACGTGCTTTTTCTAAAGCAGTGTAGTTAAGTTCGTATCCGACTGGCATAGTAGATGGCTCTCTTTCTGCTGGATTCTTTAAAGTATTGGGCTAGCAAAGCCCTAGCTGCAGTATCTATTATAGTTAAGTATATGAGTAAACGAAGACCAAGCTGGAGTGGCATGAGTATGGGAGGTCGGGTTAGGTATTACTTTATTTGGTCAAAGGCTTCTTGGAAAGCTTCGTTCCAGACCTTGGTGAAATCCTTTCAAAGGAGTTTAAAGATGGACTCACAGATGGAAGCCAACTAACTGATGAACCGACTGATATACTGTAAGTTTCCAAGAAATACCCAAATTTGTTTCTCCGTTCAGGGTGGTGGCATCTCGAGTATGGTTTTTAGCTTGGCAGGATCTGCTTCTATCCCTTTATCACTAACCACGAATCCTAAGAGCTTTCCTTTGGTAACACCGAAGACACATTTTTTTAGTTTGAGTCGCATCTGATATTGTCGTAGTCGCTCGAAGAACTTTCGGAGAGTGGGAACATGACCTTATCTAGTCTTAGACTTGATAATTATATCATCCACATAGCTGAACTTCTTTGTGTATAAAATCATGAAAGATGGTTGTGGTAGCCCTTTGGTAAGTAGCCCCTGCATTTTTTTTAGACAAAATGGCATAACGGTGTAGCAAAAGGTTCCCCAAGGGGTGATGAATGCAATTTTCTCCTAATGATCTGGGTGCATATTAATCTGGTTGTATCTGAAAAATCCTTCAACGAATGACTTGAGAGCATGACTGGTTGCGTTGTCTATGACCACATCGATATTGGGCAGAGGGTAATCATCCTTCGGAGAGGCTTTGCTCAAGTCTCGATAGTCGACACACATGTGAACATTCCCTCCTAATTTCAGTACGGGTACGATATTAGCTAGCCATATGGGATATTCTATCACATGAATGAAACCCACGTTCAACTATTTGACCACTTCTTCCTTGACCTTGAGCGGCCATTCAGTGTGAAGCTTTCGTAGCTTCTGTTTAACCAGTTTGCATTCTGGGAGAGTTGGAAACTCGTGCTGAGTTATCTCAGGATCAATATCGGGCATGTCATCGTAGGACCATACGAAGACATCCAAAAATTCCTTTAGTAATTCTTTGAGTTACGCGCACTCTTGCTCGTCAAGGGTGTCCCATATCCTAATGTCGCACAGTTAGATACTAGAACCGAGGTTAATAATAGCAGTTTCATCTTCATTAAATTGAATGAGGTTATGTTGTTTTTTATTGACCTTATTTAGATCAGTTAAGAATTGTTCATTTGTAAAATCATCATCATCAACAGTTTGATTAGAATCAAGACAATTAATGTAAAGCATAGCAAGATACTCAAAATCTTCATTTATTTCATTTATAGGAAAAAAAACATTAAGAACCTCATCAAACAAGGTCTCAATTACATCAGAGTAAAGAGGAACAACAAGAGAAGGGGAAACGAGATAAACATCAGGGTTTAAGTTGAATATTTGTAGGTGGAACAGGTGCAACATGCTAGTTGAGGAGAGGTACATCAGTAACTCCGATCACATGGGTTGTATCCAATGATGTAGCACTTGAGGGGATCATGCAGAGTGTCAGTCCCAATGTTTAGAAGCTGAAAGAATCCTCGAAGTCACTTCTCTCGGAATCTTGGATATCGACTATAGTCTCTTCAATGAGTGGTTGTACATAATGTTGGGAACTTTAGACCCATGAATAGTTATCTTAAAAAAAGATCTCCATTCCTGGTTTCATCTCTTATCCACATGATCATACCACAGTTCAGGAAAATCACAGAAGGGGAAATCTTCACCCTCTCTGATGAATCTTATATTTAAGGAATCTCTTGAGACATTCTTGGCACTTTCTAGCCTTACATATAGTTGAGGTTGGTAGATCATTCAGAGTTCTTCTACTGACGGTTGATAACCCAAACCACAAGGAGAAAAATATTTCTTCAACACAATGGGTTCAAGTATCCCCTGCTGTCTTCATCTCAGGCTCAGTCCGGGCATGAAGTGCATGTTCTTAAATATCTGGATTACATTGACATTGCCATGGGGGTTATACTTCGGGCAAACCCTATCTTTAAAATTGTTACCTACTGGGAGTAGAAGTGGTTCAACTCAGAAGCCTGACATAATCATATCATTCACCCCGTGTTGTATCTTAAGTACTAGGTTACTGATTCTTGCATTCTCAACATTGTCGTCGTCGCTCAAGATGGTGATGACTTGCCCATTGGCGAATAAGTTCAGTTTCTGATGAAGGGAGGAAGGCATACCCTTGATACCGTGGAGCCATGATCGTTCAATCAACAGATTGAAATAATCTAGGATGTCGATGACTTGGAATTCAATAATCAGATTTATAGGGCCAACCCTTATTGCAAGCTTTATGGATCCCATCACTTCTCGACAAGTATTATTTAGGCACGTATAGCGATAGAGGTTGGAGTAAGGTCACTTACTTTCAGTCCAAAATAATTTAGGGTCCTTAACGGGCATACATTCAGAGTTTATCTATTATTGATAAGAGAGAGCGGGACAGTCTTTCCTATAAATTCGACAGAGATATTGAGAGCATGATTGTTGTTTGGCCCAATCTTTGGGATTTCTTCTTTAGAGAAATAGAGCATTTTAGTATAGGTCAAGGATCCGACCATATTCACTACTTCTTCTGGCATGGTAGAAGGAGGAAATGTAGTTCCTGTGAGTATCTTAATCAAGGCATTTCAGTGTAGCTGGGAATACATAAAGAGTCCCCATAGAGTGATGCTATCTTGGGTATTTTTCAATTAATCGAGGATCTTGCTCTCCTCAAGGGTCATATCTAGCATAGGAATATTCTCAACACCCTTTCCTTTGTCGCTTGTTGATAGTGGCAGATTTGGGGCTTGGTAATGCCTCCCTGGCCGGGTCATATGGTTCACAGAAGAGGGAAAAAATAGAAATCCCATATCCTCATTGATCTCAAGTTGTATAGCTATCTTATTGATTTTTCCTAGTAGTTCTTCGAATGATATCATCCCATATATACTGACTATTGGGCTAGTCTTTTGTGGACTATGATTTTCTTCTGAATCATCAAATTCATCCCCCATCCGATGGCAATGACATTATCTTTCCATGAAAAGTTAATACACTCCACAACCTCAACGGATTCTTCGTATAAATCTTCCCATTTGGCGAGGAGATGTAGAAGTGAAGGGACCAGGAGCCCTCGTAATTTCAAAGCATCAAGTAGCTTGGACATACTGCAAATATTATCGGTCTGTCAAAACAAGTCTGCCATGATGTGGATCATATTATCTAGACTGAATTCATCCATCAGTAGCACCCAATTATCTGACTCTCGAGCCCATTTTTAAGCTTTTAAGAATAGTAAACTGAATCTTTGGCAGTCAATGGTTATCTGGGAGGGTAATCTCAGTCCAAACTCTAGAATTTGCTTCAACACTTCTGATAATTACATATCCTTACCTCTAGAAGGAGTATGGATAGCGATACATGCTCTAGTAAAGAGTGACAAGGCCTAATCAACGAAGCTAGTAGGGTGTATGAGAAAATATGGGCAGGTTTGGAGGGGTCTATGACAGTATATAGGTATGATTGGTGATTTTCTTTGTATGATCTGGGTAGAGGGGTCAAACTCTGAGTCTTCTTCTAGAAATATGGCATTTATATGATTCAAGAGTGGATTGTGGGTAGTGTTTGGTTTAGGATTGGCTGGTGGGGATATGAAACCCCGTCAATTAGACGTTGGATCACATTTTAGAGGTGGAAACATTTATCAGTGGTATGGCTGACCGTTTGATGAAAGTCACAACGGGCATCTGGTTTGAAATTTTTAGGAAGTTGGTTTGGTAACGGACGAGGGTCCAATGGCTTGATGCGGTTTCGACTTAAAAGGGAAAACTTTGGAGAGAGGAGCGTGAAGCTCGGTGTATTCCTTTTGAACTGGGTTAGTGCATCTTTCTACTGCCCATGATGTGGCAGGCTGTGAGATGTTATTGGTAGTTGAAACTGTGGTGCTTACAATTTTTTCATACTTTCTGGGAGTGAACCGTTAGACACTTTCTTCACTTCAACTTTTGTCTTGGCAATACTTTCTTCGATCTCTAATCTTGCTTCTCAAAGGGCTAAAAAATGAGCCTAGTACTGTCCTCCCATTGTCACTCAGACTTGGGGTAAGAAGTTTTTCTTCACGATACTAGCTTGCTCCTCTTCGAAAGGCTGGTTGGTCATGGTGGCTGCTTTCTATATCCACCTTACTATGAAGTTACTGACTGATTCCCCAGGATTCTATTTGAGAAGCTCTAAATCACGGAGGGTAACCTCTAACTCTTTGTTGTACTAGTACTGTGACATTAACTCGCGGGCAACCTCCTCTATGGAAAAGGGTATTTAGAGACCCAATTGTCCTTCAAAGTTTGTTGGAATATTTGGGCCATAATTTCCTTAGAGGTGCATAGGAGAGTCATGGCTCGATGATAACTACGAAGATGAACAATTGGGGGTCCACTTCCTCTAAATTTCTTGATGTTGGGTCATCTTGAACTTCTCTGGCAATCTTGCCTTAGGATATGGAGACATGTGGGTGTAATCTATGTAATTTCCAAATATTTTGACTTGATAGAACTTCTTGTTCAACATCTTAAGGTTCTCCTTGACCTTGTTCAGTTATTCCTCTTTCGAATCAAAGGTCACGGGTAAGTTATCCCCTGGCTAGGCAAGATTCAACATAGGAAGCTGGGCTGACGGCGGCCCATTTTCAGGAGGAGCATGTGGAGCATGCTAATATTCTTCGGGAACCCAAATAGGATCGGGTGTGGGTGAACCCATAGCGTGAGGGAAGAGGACCATGGTATCCTCGAGAATAGGGACCCGATTTCGTTTAATCTCATGAACCTCGGTTTGAAGGTTGTCAATCTTGGCAATCATTTCAGCTAAAACCGTCATCAGATCCGGTTGTACATTCGGTGCTTGATCTTTGTTCTCCATGGAAAGTGGATGAATTCCAAACTCAAAGGAATTAGCGAGAGAACTGACGGAGCTTCGAGGCGGTTTGACTGAAGACCGAAGCCAATAAGGAGCGAGGCTAAGGGTATGCGATTGATCTGAGAAGGAAAAAAATCGAATTAATTATTCAAAGAGAAAAGGAAAATTGTTATTTTTGAAAAAGGGAGGAAAATATTTTTGGACATTTTTTGGCAAAGAAGGGAACAAAATATTTTTGGGTAAAAGGCAGGAAAAATACTTTTGGTGAAAGGAATGAAAAATGTTTTTGGTATTTTTGATAAAAGAAGGAAAAATGTTTTTGAAACATTTTGGAAAAAAAAAAGGAAAAGCCGATAGGCGGGTCTCAGTATGTTTATTATTATGTTTATTATGTTCTCACTTATATTAGGTTACCTAAATGCAAAAATAAATGTCGAACGGAACCCGTACTTAGAAAAATTGGGTTTGAAAGATATGTAAAAACTATGGTTGGAGTTGTTACCAGGCTCATGGGTAGGGTCCTGTTTAAAAAAATTGCACAAAAATATGGGTGGCATGCCGACCCATCATTTCAGCAGAGTTTCGAGTAGAAACCGACAAAATAAATATGAGTGCCCTAGGTTTGATACCTATATGTGGGTATGTAGTTGTTGGGTTAATTGAAAGGGTTTCCCCCTTTAGCATGACTTCCACGATATACATCTTGATTTTAAGGGCAATCGGTACGCATGGACAAGCCATTTGATATACCTGAGTGTTCGTGAATTGTCTCAGTATATACCTCGTGGGGACAGTACGTGTGAGAGCGAATTTTATATATTCGATGTACGTGATCGAGTTCTCTATGATATACCTCCCGTCATGACTTCGGTCAAGCAGTACGATGCGGGGGAACCGTTCGATATATGTCGAAGGTACTTAGCCAATGAAAGGTGAGAGTCATATCACTTAGGCTAACTGCGACTTGTCAAACCACCGCCCATCATGAAGTGACCCCCAAGTTACGGGATAAAATTTGGTTGATAGCTATGCTCTGTGGTGATGAAGTGTGCAAAATGCATGATCCTTGATTAGTACATTATGGAGAGAGTATCTTTATTGATGAGCATCATGCTAAGCAGGGAATAATGTACAAATATAATAATAAATCAACACTAAGAAGGGATTATGTGAGAGTGAGTGATGTGTATCCATTTACAAGTGTGTGTGGTAGTGTTCCTAAGCATGGATCAACCACAAGTGGTGTATGACAAGTACGAGCGAGCATGGATATACACATGTGTGATAAGTAGAGGTGTGTGTTAGGGACACCTAAGCATGGATATTCTAAGTCGTGTGTGCAACATGTGGATATAAGAGATCATAGGTGCATGTGGTGTGAAGAGTACATGGAGAATATCAATAAGTGTGTGAGTGAGTAGTGATATAAGCATGAGGTATATACATGCAATAAATATTAGAGGAGAAAAAGAGGACATACATTTAGGTGCATACGCACACAAGAAAAAAAACACCCATGTAAACAGAGTTTAGCCCTCTTATGAAAAGTAGATCCCTAGCGGAGTCGCCAGTGTGGTGATCCCGATCAAGATGTGCATCGCTTCCTCTCCTATTCTGCCTCCCAAAGGGGGATGGGGAAGGAAGGGGTGTTGAATGGTCTCGCGCCCTACTTAGGAATACTTCGGTTGTCGTCGGAGTGGGGTGAGTGTAAAGGGATGGAGTCGCCAGCCTATTTTGCATAAAATAGGTAAAAAGATATGTTCGCCTCTAGAGAGCGGCATCGAAGACAAACTAATGTATTCAAAACCAATAGTTCTAAGGGTTTGGGGCTAAGTTACGAAATAAGAAGGTGTTAGGCACCCATCCCTCCCTTTTGGTCTCTCATGGGATTGTGTTGTTATTTTCCTTTATTTCTACGTGATATGTGTGTGCGTGTATATATAATGGAGATCGAAATCGTTTAACTCATATCATGGAAAAACTAGAGTGAATTCATCCATAGGAATGTTCCCAAAATAATATATAGAAAATATGATTTATGCGTTTATCGCGATATTGATCGTTATGATGAAACGATAATATGTGTTGGATGTTACACTAACAAACATAACATGTATACTAATGAAAGAATATGATAAATGCAGAAATAGGGGATTTAGAAAAATTGGAGGATTTAGAAAAAAATGGAAATTTTAGAAAAAGTTGAAAATTGGGAAGTTGGAAAATTGGAAACATGGAAAATTGGACTCGAGTCTTGGGTTTTAATATGAGACACCTACGTAGCCTAGAAAGGCATTAAAGTCCACATAGTTCACATGCAACATGGGGGTGGGGTTTATCCCATAGATTCGAAAAAGATTTTATTATTGGTGTGTGTAGAAAAATGTGTTTTAGTTTTGAAAAAGTGTGATGGATAATTCCATTCGGAATTTATGGGTGTAACCCTCTTTTTGGTTTATTTTGGGTTTTTCTTTATATAAAATAAAGTATGTGCAATATATTAATAAAAGTATAAGATATAATCTGTATGAACTAAAGAAATAACTAGATTACGAATCTAATGAAATTTATACAAAATAAGAAATTTAAAGAGAGGGGGAAGGATTTAGACCTTCTTTGAAGCTTGATATTTGATCTTGGATGAACTCCCTAGAATGTGAGATGAAAGTTGGATGAGAGAGAATGTGATTTTGCCAAATTGGGTATGAAAAGGATGGGAATGTAAGCTTGAATGTAACTTCACATGGAGGAACTTCGCTGATTTTGAGATAATGTTATTGAGATTAGTGATGCTGATGGTCTGAGGTGTGTCCTGAAAGTGACGTCATGCCCTATATTTATAGGGTGAGGGGTGGTGCCGATCGGCATGGACCTAGCCCAACGAATCGATAGGTGACGCTTGTCACACTACCGTTAGGCAGGGAAATGGACATGCCAATTGGCAGACTGGTGCAGATTTTTTTGAAAAAATGATCGTGGAATGAAATTTGTTGATTCGAATCATGCACGGGGCATACCTTTAGAAAGGTAATTTTGAGACGTTCAAGAGTCCTTTGGACCTCTCCCGAGTTCGGGAGTTGCCTTTGGGTCAAATGTGGCTTGGAAGCACACGTCGGTCCTTTGGACGAGAGATCGTCGGATAAGTCAGAATCGTGAACGAGACAAATATTTGGGAAGGTTAAGATATTTACTTTGACATTACAAAGAGTTTCACTCGTTTAAGAAAGTTGAACTTGGTCAATCGGGGCTCGGAAGCTCCCGATGACCTCTCGGAGTAAAACGGATCGTTTGTCCGCATTGTAAGTTAGAATCGCACATGGGGCAGACCGATGGAAAGGTTATTTAGTTACCTTAAGAGATTCATTCAGTATTATTAAATATGAAGTGTTGACCTTGGTCAAACGGAGTCCGAGACGGTAGCCTCTAGATCAATTTTTAGAGGAAAACGAATCGTTCGTCCGAACAGTTATGCTATTTCGTGCACTGGGTGGACCATAAGAAAGGGGTTTCAGTGCCCTAAAAAAATTCAAAGAGATTTCACTCTGGTGATGAAGTTTATTGGGGTCAAATTGAGGCCCGGGAACGCCCTCAAGATCGATTTTCGGTACTGAAATAGTCTGTTCGTCTGAAACGTTATGCCGATTCGTGCACGGGACGGACCATTGGAAAGGGTATTTAGAGACCTTATAAGATTTAAAGAGATTTCGCTGTGACGATAGAGTTGACTGGAGTAAAAATGGGTCTGGGAGCGCTCGATGGCCTCTAGATCGGTACTCAGAGTATGACCTAGGATTTGTAGTGAAATAGGGAGGTTTTAGGGACCTAAGGAGATACTTAAGGGTTCCTAGAATGTGGTGTCAATAGGGTTCATAACATCCACCACTTTAGATTCACTAGTATCAGTGGATTTATCAGTAGCAATTTTAAAACCCTTAAAATTTGGGACCTATTTGTCATCCAAAATGTCAATACTCTTACCATCTCTAACTTTCCACCTCAAGCACTTCTTTAAAATATCCCTTCCTTCTAATATAATAATCCGGATCCAAGATGGTTTATTACCTTTTTTGTAATTTAGGAAGGAAATTTCTGGGAAATATATGGGTTTTAGAGTCTTGCTCCAGAGTGAATTTGGGTTTATCAACTACCTCCACCCATGTTTCGCAAGCAACGCCTTATTAAAGTTGTTGATTTCATGGAAAACCATTCCTCCTGGATTTTAGGTTTGGATAAAGAGTTCCAGCTCACCCAATAAATACCTCTTTTATCATCGGTTCCCACCCCACCATAAGTTACTCACCATATAGTCGATTTTCTGACACAAATATTTAGGGAGCATGACGCAAGACATGATGAACGTATGGATAACTTGAACCTCTGACTTGATGAGAACGTAGTTTACTCTCGAAGATAACATCAGGATTTTCCTACTTTGGAGATTGTTAGCCACTCTATCCAGAATGAAGGATAAGCTTTGAGTCTTCGATCTCCCCCAAGAAGAAGTGAATCTGAGGTATTTGGATTTTGGGTCCATGGGTTTGACATTAAGCTGATTGCTAATGCTTTGTCTAGCGTCTTCAAGGATATTTAGGGGGGGAAACTCCAGATTTGGAGAAATTAACCATTTGTCCAGATATTAACCATTAAGCTGACCTTAATATTATTTAGGGGAAGAGTATGGAATCATTAGCAAAGAAGAGGTCAGATAATGTATGACAACCCCTTTTCATGGTTATCACATAAATCTCTTTTCTAGAAGTAGCACTGGATATCATTACAGAGAGCACATCTTGGCCCATAAGGAAAAGCTAAGGGATAGATGGTCCTCTTAACGGAGCCCTTTATCAGGGATGACCTCCCCACAATCATGACCATTGAGGAGGAACTTGAATGACACCGAAGATAAGCACTACATAATAAGGTGAATCCATTTCTCGTAAAAACCCATTCTCTCCATCACCCTTGTAAGGAAGTCCCATTCCACTCTATCATATGCTTTATTTAATAAATTAATTTTGAAAGCTAACTCTTCCTTTTTTTGTTTCCCTTATTTGAGGTAATTGAATGCTTTATGCGCCTTGATGATGCTGTCCTGGATGAGTCTATTAGGGGACAAAGGCTTCTTGATTGTAAGATAAAAGAGATGATAGCATTAGTTTGAGATGACTGGCTAGAGTCTTAAAGATGATTTTGTAGGGGAAGTTGCACAGGTTGAAAGGGTGAAATTGATTTAGGCTTTCTAGGGCAGGGACTTTTGGGATTAACCCCTTAACAGCTTTGCAAGCATCTTCACTGATGCAGTTCCAATATTTTTGGAAGGAATGCCTAGGAAACCTTCGGGACCAGGGGATTTAAGAGCCCCAAGTTATTTCACTGCTATGACAATCTCCTCATTGGTGATAGTTTTACATAGGTCAGTATTCATGGCAAGAGACACCGAAGGCTCAAAAACAGAGAGGGGCTATCTAAGTCTATATGGCCTTAGGATTTGAAGATGTTCTCAAAATAATTCACCACCTCCTCTTTAAGGTCAACATTACTAGAGGTCCAATTTCCATTCTTTTTTCTTATCTTAAGAATACGATTTCTACTTCTTCTTTGTAACATGGTAGCGTGGAAAACTTCGTATTTTTGTCTCCATACTTAAGCCAGTTAACTCTAGAACGTTGGTGCCAATATTTCTCTTCTCTTCTCAAGATCTTATCATTATACTCAATGATATCATCTTCCAGTGGTAGGTTGTTTCTAGATGGGATACCTTGTTGCACACTTCCAAGCTTGAGGTTTAGCTCTCTTAACTCATTACGCATGTTACCAAAGGTAGATTTCTTCCATTTCACCAACTCTTTTGCTACTCCTTTGAGTTTTGTAAACACTTTAAACATATTGTAACCCCTAACTTCATTCTTCCATTAATTTATGATAATGTCTTCATATTGAGGATCCCCCACCCATATTGATTCAAACTTAAAATTGGTTATAGGGTTGCAAATAGATGGGGTAGCCTCCAAAATTAATGGACGATGGTCTGAGCCTTTAATAGATTAATGGATAATAATACAATTCGAAAAGGTTTTTCTCCATTTGGGATTTGTAAGGGCTTTCTCAATTATTTCCTTACAATATCAAAGTCTCTTCTTTTGTTTGACTACGTGAATTTAGGCCCCTTAAATTCAATTCCTTGGAGATTGCCTCTATTAAGAAGATCATGGAATTCTTCAATTTTTCTCCGGGAGTCATTGGAACCCCTTCCTTTTCCCATGTTGCCCCAATAATATTAAGGTCTCCAATAATGAGCCAAGGAACATAAATATGATTAGGAGTAGACAAAAGATCGCCTTCCTCCTTTGTTCATTCGGGTCAGCATAAGTAAAAGAGGAGACCCTGTTAAAGCACTAATGTCGTGTGTGATACTGATTTGAAAAGATGCAAAAATTCCAACCACAAACTTATTTAATTAGAGTCAATTTATGAATCAAATTAATTCAGTCCTCCAATTCAACTAGCTACGTGCGTGCATGTGTTAGACCAACATAAATAAAATATGCGACACAAAGTTCAGGAAAAATCCCCTCAGGGGAAAACCTTTTATTCACTATAATTTGTAAATTGTAACTTACACTGATTACAATGAATACAGTTTGACCCACAATTACCCACAGGCGTCGGTCAACGTCGTTCGCAATGAATTACGCGTAATAATCCGCAAGAATCGCAGTCCTCACTTCAATAAAGATTCACACACAACGAACCTCAATGACAAGTATCCATATGATGTTGAAATCTTCTCCACAAATGTATGAACACAAGCAAAGTGTGTTCTCAAACTCCAAAACAATTCACAAGAACAATTGGGATTTTTTTGAATTGAAAAATAAGAGATTAATATCTAAAAGAAGAAGCCAAAAGTGTTCTGCCGATATAGCACTATTTTGCAAAATGAAAAACTTAGAGACTTCTCATGGAAAACAGAGTTGAAAAGACCCTTTTATAGAAAACTTAAGGCGGTGGGTCGTTCAAATTATATTGGATGTCGTTTGAATGAGATCCAGTGTCGTTTGATGTATCTCGCGACACAGACTGTCGTTTGAACTTCGTACGGTGTTGTTCGAACGAGACCAATAAAATAAGATTTTTTACGTTTATCCTTTCAGTAAATGCGCTTCCTCAAGAACTCCGAAAAATATATTTTTGAGGAAAAACATTTCAAGCTCCGCTCGAACACTTGGAAAATATTTTGTGACAAATATCCCAATATCCTTAGTGAATTGTTAAGGAAAAAAACACACAACTTTACCAAATTCATTTCGGGGAGGCTTGATTGTTGATGAAACTTGACATTCGAACCATCTCGTTGCGTATTTGATCTTGAACATCTTCGAAGGTTGTGGCGGTATAACACATACTTAATTGTGACAGACATTTATAAAAACATGTCCTTACAAATCTCCCCATATGTTTATGTCGGTACAAAATTAAAACATCCGAATTATTAATCTCAAAAATTACCTTTACGAATCTACCCTCCCATAAACTCAAAAGTTGAAAGATAAACTGTCAAGTCTCAAACTTTGCTTCAACAATGAAATCTTTAAAACTTTGAGCTTTTCTCATCAGGGTGTGCAAGATAATGATCTTCAGTTGTACGAACACATGAGATAAAGAAAATACCTCGTGACGTATCGAGCTTGAAATGATATAAGCATAAACATGAAAGCATAATCAATTCTCCCCCATACTTAAACTCCCCCATAAAGTCATAATATGTTCTCCCCCTTTTTATTTGTCCGAAATAGACAAGGAAAAGAACCTCGTCCTGTAGTTTCCCTCTACCTTGATTAGGGCAATCCCTATTCCTATGGCCTATCATCCCACAAAGGAAACAGTTTCCAAAAAATCCTCCTTGCCACTGATCCTATTCTTGCTGGCCTCTCTCACTATTAACTTGGCCCTGACCTCCTTGAGGAACGAAATGCTGCTGCTGCTAGAGGTGCCCTTCGTACCTGCCTAAATTCACCTCTTAGATTCATAACCTACAGATTTAAACCTCTTAGCCAAATTCCCCTTCCTTTGTCATTGTTGTGCCCACTGACATTATTTAGTGCTACATTGAAAACCTCTATGTATGACTCTAATGATGGATTACCCAACAAGTGTTGTCGGACCTCCAGGCAAGTCCATCCACAAATTTGCACTTTTTCTTCTCTTCAGTATTTACCTTATATTTCATGAAGTTTTCTAACCGAGTAAACTCTTCTTCATATTCTGCCACGATCCCATCTCCTTGAGAAATATTGAGAAACTTACGCCTCATCTCTGTCTGCATAGTGGATGGAAAATACTTGTAGTCAAACCGCGCCCAAAACTCTCCAATGATCATCACATCTCTTTGCTATGTGGTGGTCACAGACTCCCACCACTACAAAGTTTCACCCACTAGCTTGAAAGTTGCGAAGAACTGTTTCTGAGTGTCACTACACTCAATCATACGCAAGTGGTGTTGCATGTCCTTCTTTCACTGACTGGCCACTATTGCATCCGCGTTACCCTAAAACAATGGTGGGTGACCCTTCTGAAGTGCTTCTCTCGCTATCTGCTAATCTGATGGCCGCGGGTTGGCCTGAATGTCAGGTGCCACTAATGGTTGCTACTGATTCTGTGAAATGTGTCCTACCATTGTGGTCATCTTCGCGTAAACTGTCCGTGCCACGATCTCGGCCACCTGTGCAGTAGAGATTCTCTCCAGTGGTGGTTGTGGTGGCGGTAACTGGGGCTCCTGTCAAGAAGCCTCTCTCTCCTCATCCCTCACTGCTGCCCAAGCCTGACTTCCTCTTAGGCATTCTTTGAAATGAGATTTGAAATATGTATAAGTTCACCATCAAATACAAAGTAATCGGCAGAAGATCGTAAATACGCATACGCAATGGAAAATACAAAAATCTTATAATAGGGCTTTATATCAAAGAACTCTAAGGTGAAACGTGAAAAGCCGCACAGATCCTAAGGACACTAGAACCTAATTCTCTGATACTGTATCTGACACCCCACCCAATTAAATATAGGGTGATCAGTCATTTATTAAATTAAAAGAGGTTTCTCATTTAGTTCAGTCTTAGCATCACTGTCAAAAACTTTATAAAACTTACTAACTACCTAGTATTCAAAAAGCCGGTGCCGAATTTTATCTTTTTATTTAAACAATAACAACATGTGACAAATATAAATTAACCATTCACACAATCACTGAGTCTAAATCAATACTGAATAAATAGATAAAAAACTTGCCGAACAAACCGTAGGCTAAAATCCCAAACCAACAAAATTAATCCAACAGAACAATAACCTGAATACAAAGTCTAACTGAAACAAATGAAAAAGCTGGGGCAACATGCCCAAAAGAAATAACTGATCTGCACCCTACTCTAGAAATGAAGTGACTGAAGTGTAACACCCAGTGTTTTTATAATTAATTTAGTTAATTAAATGGGAATTTTTGAGAAAAATAAATTTTTGGATTTTTATTAATTAATTGTGTTGGTTTTATTATTTGAAAGCGAGAATTTCAATGGGTTTCTAAATCGAACTTAAAATTGATTTTTAAAGTTTATGCCTTAAGTCATTTTTAAGTCAGCAGTTTCGAATTTATTGAGTGATCGATTGATGGACTCCAGGGTTTATCGATCGACCCTTTCAGATTTCATGCACAACATGTTTTTATTTTGGACGAATTTTGGGATTTTAAAACTCTTTGACCTAATTATATAAATGGACTTTGGGGCACTGTTTTTAAAACACATGTTCTACAAACCCTTGAGCAATAGACTCTCTATTTTTCTATCATCTTCAACCTCCAAACCCTAGCCTCCATTAAAACCACTTTTTAAGCTCAATTTTGAAGGCATAGACTAATCTGTCCCAAGTTGATTCAAGAGGAGTCTTTGATCCATTTTTTAAGAGGAACTCAAATCTCTAATCAGTTTTTTTACATCTAATCACAGGCATGTTTATCCTATTCTTTTCCCTTAGTGTTATATGTCTTAATTGTAGCCTCCATTAAACTCATGCTTTCTAAAATAACTTATGAATGTAATTCTTAAGGAAATAAATATTGGGACTGTTTTGCGTGAAATATTAATATTACCTAATGATATGCCCTGAATGTACCCCCTCGGCTCAGAGACATCAACCTCGGCCATAGAGATGGCCGATGCTGGAGGGACTATGGATCATCACCTGGCGGACTCAGCCTAGGCAAGGTCGGCCACGACCGACGTTGCTAGCTACCTCGACAAGTGAGGTATCCATGACCCAGGGAAGGTTATCCAACTGGTCTTCCAAGGATCGCAACCTCGGCTAGGAGGATGAAGAGGTTACCATATCATCTTCATCATCATCATCAATCTCGGCTTGAGATCTGCCAACGTTCCAGCTATGCCACCTCTACCTTGGCCCAGGCCGATGTCATAGCTCAACGTCTTACTTCGGCTCTCCACCTAAACCAAGGTCACAACCTCATCCTCTTCCAGGTCGAGGTTGGGACCCTTGACGGATGGCCGAGTTCTTATCAACATATGCTCTGTTGGGAACACGTGTACACAATCAGTTATAACCGAATCATTCCCCTCATGTGAGGGAATATTTCGTCATCATTCTCTACATGTGACAGTGATAGATGTCTTCATCCGATTGGCTAGATCAATACACACATGCTCATTGCATGCGTGAGGGGGGGTGCATTACACCCCCCAAGTAGTATATATTGTTGTCTTCTCCTTTTTAGAGAGGGATCCCGAAATTAGCAACCCTAGTTAAAACTCTGTCTAAATACACAGTAGAGAGAGAAAGTTTGAGAGATTGTATCTATGGCCATTAGAGCCCTCATACAGTGATACATATCATACACTTGCACAGTGGACGTAGGCCTAATTGGCTGAACCACATATATTTCGATGTGAATCCTCTTCTCCTCACCTCCCTCTACTATGTGTGTATGTACCCTTATGCTGCCATTGTTAACATTGAATTGAGCTCACAAACACCTTGAAGGGTGGTGCTGTTTCAAGCATCATCATTTTGGCACCGTCTGTGGGAACGAGAAGCTATCTCTTCCTCTTCTTTAGATTAACCTCACCGGAGTCTCTGGTGGTGAACCAGGCACCGCCCCTTGCGTGGAGCTGTTTCTCCATTGAAAGAGGTCATTTAAGGTATTAAGCTCATTTGCTACTCAAGCTCTTTTGTGTTAACACATGGCACCAAAAATACCACCACCTCTTCCGCCGCCTGGTGCGGGAGGGCCTAGCTCTAGCTAGGCACCGCCCTAGTAAAAAATGGTAGAGGTGGCCGCAACCTTGAGGTCTTTGGCTGCAACGCAACAAGCAATGCATGCGCAATTTGCACAGCTCATCCAAAATATGATGAGGTCACCTGGAGTCTCACCGGAGATGATCACCCCGGGGGCTGCTCATCCACATCCTGATGACAGGGGACCATCCCAGGCATCACAAAAAGACCAACCTACACCCCAACGGATGAGGGACGTTGCTGACCCTAGGCGCTTGCGGTTGGGGAGGCAAGGAAACACTTTCCCTGTGGACAGGTATGATGATCTAGAGGTGAAAGACGCCCTAGAAGACTATTAGGATCCATACAAAGTTTCGAACAACACAGTTCATCCTGCCAACCGGAGCCAAGGTTATGGAGGCCTAACGGGTGACGAAGCCCAACAACGAGGATCAACTTTTGATCGACTGAGCAGAGATTCAGCCTTTAAAAGGCTCGGCCGAGTAAACGACCTAAGACAAAAGTTGTTAAGGTCGAGAAGTCTAGCTGGCTCACAAAGTGAAGAGGGGCAACGTCGGCCTCATCAAGGCCGACCCCATGCAAGAAGAGGTAGAGACCAGGAAGAGGTCAACAACCGACGTTGTGTTGTGGCTGGGGAACCCTCAGTCCACCCCTTGGAGGTGGCTGGGGATAACCTCGGCCAGGCCGATGTTGCAAGACCACGGAACGAATTTATTCAACGTCTTGAAGAAAAGATAGGGACCTCATTAAAACTCGAGACCCATTACAAAGAGGTTTCTCTGAAGGCTCCCCCTTTGTGGCCAGGATAGTAAACTTTCCAACCCCCGCTAAGTTCAAGCCACCTACAGTGAAGCCCAAGTATGATGGTAGCACTAACCCTGTACATCACATTGAGATGTACGAGTCAGCAGCGGACATCTACTCAATACTGAATAAGATGAAGTGCAGATCCTTCTTCGGGACCTTAACGGGAGCTGCGCACATATGGTTTACATCCCTTCCAAAGAATTCAATTGAGAACTTTAAGGGCTTGACAGAATGGTTCATTCACAACTTCTTCTTTGGGGTAAGACCTCAAAAGAAGACCACCCATCTGTTGTACGTCAAGCAAGGCAAGCACGAGAGCCTAAGAGACTACATCGCCAGGTTCAACAAAGAAAAACTTAAGGTTAAAGATTACGAAGAAAATAATGCCATGAAGGCCCTCATAGGAGGTCTTCAGAAGGGGAAGTTATTATGGAAACTTGCGGAAGACCCTCCAAAGTCCAATGCGAAGGTACTGGCAACTGCGGGGAAGGTCATGAACGCTGAAGAGGCGATGGCCGCTAAGTATGAAGACGAGAACAGCAGTCGCAGTGGGAAATTCCAAAGAAAGAATGATGGGAAGAAGAGGGCAGCTGATGACAAGTTTGCACGTTACACCCCTCTTATGGTAAGCTGCGAACACATCCTCAATGAGATAAAAAAATGATCGATCCCTAAGATGGCCAGAGAAGGTGAAGGCTCCTCCACATAAGAGGAACCATAACTTATGGTGTGAGTTCCACCAAGACCATGGCCATATAACAGACAAGTACTTCCCCTTGAAGGATGAGATCAAGAAGATGTTAAAGTCAGGAAAAGCCCACAAAAAGGGGAAAGATAACTCCAAAAAGAAGAGGAACGACAGATGTCATGACAATAGCCTGGAAAGAAGAGATGGTAACTCGGACGGAGATGACGAAGATGATCCAGACCTCCCACCAAAAGATGAAAACACCCCGGTAAAGAGGGTTGGTATGATCTCCTTTGGCGTTAGCATAATATGCGGAGGACTTGCAGGGGTGGCTCTAAAGTGGCTGACAGAAAAGCTCATGTGGCAGAGGCCAAATTAGTGGCCAAACTTAAAGTGGTAAACCTGACGTCTTCCGATACTACGTAGAAGAGAAAGAAGGTAGACATGGATACTCTCGTAGTTGGGTTCTCCCGACTCGACTTCAAGGGCATCCTAGCTCCACATGATCACCCTTTGGTGATCACAACAAGAGTTCATGGATGTGAGGTACAGAGAATTCTTGTAGACAGAGGAAGATAAGCAAATGTGATGTTTTGGCCTTGCTTCAAGAACCTAGGTCTTAGCAGAGCAAGGCCGGTACCCTATCATCATCCATTAATGGGCTTCAGTAGTGAAAACGTCCATCCATTGAGCATGTATGAGATGGACGTGCGAATGGGTGATGAGTGGCCTAAGAGGTTAACTCGAAAGATCAATTTTTTTTGTTATGGACGAAAACATCTTCTCGGCCTATAACCTCATCATAGGAAGAGTAGCCCTTAAGGAGTTTGAAGCCGTGCCATCGATAGTCCACCAGATGTTAAAATTCTCGACCCCCTATGGGATAGGGGAAATGCAGGGTGACCAAACTATAGCACGAGAATGTTACTTCAATTCAGCTGAAGAGAGAGAGGCCTACAAGAGAGCTACTACCACTTATAACATCGATACACTTGACCCAAGAGATGAAATAAAGTTAAAGAAGGGAGACGTCGCGGAAGAGGTAGAATCTATCGTCCTCAATGAGGACGAACCGAAAAAAACCGTCCAGGTCAGCAAAGCTTTAAAAGTGGAGATCAAGGAAGAGCTGATAAACTTCCTGAGGAAGAGGCAGAGTGTCTTCGCATGGAGTCACGCGAACATGCCAGGCATCAGCTCTGAAGTTATGTGCCACAAGTTGAATGTGACTAAGGATGCTAAGCCAATCAAACAGAGATGAAGAGTATACTCCAGGGAGAAGTATGACATTTTTCGGGAAGAGGTCCGAAAGTTGGAAGAGGCTGAATTCATCAGGGAAGTGATATATCCAGAGTGGCTATCAAACGAAGTCATTATGCCCAAAGGCAACGGAAAGTGGAGAATGTGCGTAGATTTTACTGACCTGAACAAGTCTTGCCCGAAAGATAGTTACCCCTTACCTCGGATCGATCAGATGTTAGATGCAACTGCAGTACATGAGCTCATGAGCTTCATGGATGCGTATTTAGGTTATAACCAAATCTTCATGGATGCCGAATGCTCAGAGAAGACAGCCTTCATTACTGATAAAGGGAGGTATTACTACAAGGTGATGCCCTTCGAATTGAAAAATGCAGGGGCAGCCTATCAACGTCTTGTGAATAAGATGTTCAAAGACCAAATAGGCAAGACTATGGAGGTGTATATAGACGATATGTTGACGAAGAGCTTAGAGGCCTGCACTCATGTGGCAGACCTGGAAAAGACCTTCAATACCATGGACCTGTATAGGATGAAACTCAACCCGGCAAAGTGTGTCTTTGGGGTAGGAGCTGGGATGTTTCTTGGATTCATATTCAATCAAAGAGGAATAGAGGCGAACCCTGAGAAAATCAAGGCTTTGCTCAACATGAAGACACCTCGAAGTATCAAGGACATTCAGAGGCTCACTGGAAGAGTGGCTGCGCTCAACAGATTCGTTTCCAGGACGACCGACAAGTGTCTTCCATTCTTCAAGGTTCCCAGAAAGGCCTTCAAGTGGGAAAAAGGATGTGATGAGGCTTTTGATCAGCTCAAGTCATACCTTGGATCTCCTTTGCTCTTATCTCGACCAATAGTGGGGGAGAGGCTGTTTGTTTATCTAGCGGTCTCTGAATCAGCTATAAGTGTGGCTATTGTGCGGGAGGACGTTGGGGTTCAAAGGACCGTATACTTCAACAGTAAAGCCCTTTAGGGATCTGAGCAGAATTACCCTCGCATGGAAAAGTTAGCCTAATCCTTGATATATGCCTCTAGGAAGATGAAGCCCTACTTTCAAGCCCATTTTATGGTCATCCTCACTGACTCCCCACTAAGACAGGTCCTCCATAAACCTGAGAAGTCAGGAAGATTGATGGCATGGGCCATTGAGCTAGGGGATAATGACCTCACCTATCAGCCCAGGATGGCCATCAAAGGGCAGGCACTGGCAGATTTTGTCACAGAGTTTACATGGGAAGAGGTCGAGGGTGAGAATAGCCTAGAGGCCACAGAAGGGTCAAAAAGCAACATCTTTCGACACCCGAAAGAGGTTATGACAAAGAGAGTCTGTAGGAGGGGCTTAATGATAAGCCTCTCATTAAATTATTAAATGAGATTAGAGATGATTAATATTGACAAAAATCCATGTGTTTATGCGACTGAGGTATTATTATGCGCGTCGGACATATCATGCATATTTGTGTGTTATTTACATATTAACTAGACAATATTCTAGTATTGAGAGTTTTGATATATGTTATTGGACACATGCCACTTAAAATAGGACATGTGTCACCACGAGTTAATTGACATGTGGCGACCCACTTGGGTTGGTTTTGCTATAAATAAGCCCTACCCCCATACATTTGAGGGGGATTTTCTTGGAAGAGGAGGGTGATTTTCTTATCTTATGAGGTTTTAGAGAGAGTTTTGAGATGAGTTCTTTGAGAAGAGTGGCAACACCTCCCATCTCTCCAAAAAACCACCACAATGAGTTTTTCGGCGAATAGTACGAACCCACGAACTACGCTAACTTTAATTCCGAGCATAATGGATACGTAGGCGCAACCGAAGTTGCTCAAATCAAACACGTGCTAAAATCGAGTATTTCCCCAAAATTAGACTACTCTCTTACAGAGTCAGAGATGGGATAACTGAGAATGAGGAAGACCAATACCTCTTCAGGCAAGGAATTATGTTAGAAGAGGGTTTCTCATCAGATAAAGACATATGGAACCTCTTCGTTGATGGGTCTTCTTGCGAAAATGGAAGCGGTGCAGACCTGATACTTTCAAGCCCGGATGGTACCAACATTGAGTATACCCTAAGGTTCAACTTCAAGGCATCAAATAATGAGTCAGAATATGTGGCCATGATAGCAGGCCTCTCATTGGCAAGAACCGTTGGTATAAGATGACTACTCCTTCACAGTGACTCAAGGTTGGTTGTTAATCAAGTATTGGGAGTCTATGAGGCCAAGGACGAAAGGATGCCCAAATACCTGAAGAGGGTGAGAACGATACTTAAAGGCCTCGAGGAGGTAAAGATCAAAAGAATACCTCGACAAAATAATAGTCATGCAGACACATTAGCAAGACTAGCTTTGGCGATGAAGAAAGATATCAGAGGGACAGTCCTAGTTGATATCTTGCCCAGAGCAACGATTGAAGAAAAAGAGGTTAGTAATCCTTGCTTCAATTTGAATCTTGCGGACTCGTGGATGGATCCAATTATCAGATATATCAGAGAAGGGGTGCTACCAGAGTCAAAGTTGGAGAGGAGGAAATTGAGATACAGAGCCGCAAAGTTCTCAATAGTAGGAAATGTCCTGTATATGAAGGGACTCTTATTTCCCCTGCTCAGATGCGTCCATCCTACCGAAGTACCCCGCATCTTACGAGAGGTACATAAGGGTTCTTGCTCCAGTCACATAGGAGGAAGATCCTTGGCAAAAAGAATTATTACGCAGGGGTACTGGTGTCCAACCTTGGCAAAGGACGCTGCAGCTTATGTAAAGAGATGCGATAAATATTAGAGATTCTCCACAGTCCCACATTAACCTCATCAGCCTATGACGTCTATCAGTTCCCCTTGGCCATTCACAGTATGGGGGATTGACTTGGTAGGTCCCCTGCCAAGGGCTGCAAATAATTACAGAAATCTGATAGTTGCCATTGATTACTTATCCAAGTGGGTAGAGGCAGAGCCGATGATCATGATTATAGAGCAGAACACCTTCCAATTTATTTGGAAGAACATCATATGCAAACATGGCTTCCCAAACACCCTCATTTCGGACAACAAAACACAGTTCAAGAACTCTTCCCTGGAAAATACTGCAAAAGAGTTGGGATAAAGAAATTTTTCTCTTCTCCTGGCCGACCTCAAGCAAATGGTCAGATCGAACTCACAGATAGAATGATCCTTGACGGGATCAAGAAGAGGTTAGAAGAGTCTAAGGGTAGATGGATCGAAGAAGTTTATGCTGTGCTATGGGCCTACAGAATAACGGCTAGGACGCCAACAGGGGAGACCCCGTTTATGTTATCACATAGCTCAGAGGCCGTCATACCAACAGAAGTTGAACTTCCTACTCATAGAGTGCAGACCTATGACCCTGAAAAGAATTGGGAGGAGAGAAGACTCGACCTAGATCTGATTGAAGAGAGAAGGGAAGACGTAGAAATTAGGCAAGCAGCTTACTAGCAAAGGGTAGCAAATTTATACAACCAAAGGGTGAAATGAAGACCCATTGTCGTGGGAGACTTAGTACTGAAGAAGACACTGTAGAAGGCAAACAAGCTTCACCCAAATTGGCACGGTCCCTACAAAGTGATCTAAGAGGTTGCACTCGGGACCTACAGGCTAGAAAACCTAGAGGGGGAACCTTTTTCCAATCCTTGGAATGATGATCATCTAAAAAAGTATTACATATGATGTTGCAAGAACTTTCATGTAAATGTATCATCTTATGAAGAGATTATTAATGAGAAGATCAAATTGCTGTATCAGTTCTTAATTCATTATTCTTGATTGGAAATTTATGGGAATAACATCTTAGTTAATGACCTCAGACCCTTAACATCATGATTTGGTGACAAGGTATGAGGTCAGACATCATACTCGGATGACCACAGACCCTTAACATCAATAATTTAGTGAAATTAGTTATGGGGATAACATCTTAGTTGATGACCTCAGACCCTTAACATCATGATTTGGTGACAAGGTCTGAGGTCAGACATCATACTCGGGTGACCTCAGACCCTTATCATCATTAATTTGATGAAATTATTTATGAGGATAACATCTTAGTGATAACCTCAAACCTCATAACATCATGATTTGGTGATAAGGTCTGAGGCCAGACATCATACTCGGAGGACCTCAGACCCTCAACATCATTAATTTGGTGAAATTATTTATGAGGATAATATCTTAGTGATAACCTCGGACCTCATAACATCATGATTTGGTGACAAGGTCTGGGGTCAGACATAATACTCGGATGACCTCAGACCCTCAACATCATTAATTTGGTGAAATTATTTATGGGGATAACATCTTAGTTGATGACCTCAGACCCTTAACATCATGATTTTGTGAAAAGGTATGAGGTCAGACATCATACTCGGATGACCTCAGACCCTTAACATTAATAATTTAGTGAAATTATTTATGGGAATAACATCTTAGTTGATGACCTTAGACCCTTAACATCATGATTTGGTGACAAGGTCTGAGCTCATACATCATACTCGGGTGACCTCATACCCTTAACATCATTAATTTGATGAAATTATTTATGAGGATAACATCTTAGTGATAACCTCGGACCTTATAACATCATGATTTGGGGACAAGGTCTGAGGTCAGACATAATACTCGGATGACCTCAAACCCTCAACATCATTAATTTGGGGAAATTATTTATGGGGATAACATCTTGGTTGATGACCTCAGACCCTTAACATCATGATTTAGTGACAAGGTATGAGGTCAGACATCATACTCGGATGACCTCAGACCCTTAACATCAATAATTTAGTGAAATTATTTATGGGGATAACATCTTAGTTGATGACCTCAGACCCTTAACATCATGATTTGGTGACAAGGTCTGAGGTCAGACATCATTCAGACCCTTATCATCATTAATTTGATGAAATTATTTATGAGGATAACATCTTAGTGATAACCTCGAACCTCATAACATCATGATTTGGTGATAAGGTCTGAGGTCAGACATCATACTCGGAGGACCTCAGACCCTCAACATCATTAATTTGGTGAAATTATTTATGAGGATAACATCTTAGTGATAACCTCGGACCTCATAACATCATGATTTGGTGACAAGGTCTGAGGTTAGACATCAACTTGGATAACCTCAGACCCTCAACATCATTAATTTGGTGAAATTATTGCATGGCAAAGAAAATCATTCAACAAACAATTCAGCAAGAGAAGAAATAATAGCCCTCCTCAGAGGTTGACATATTAAGTTACAAATATAAAAAATATAAAGTAGCATTGTTCACAAGAGGTTACAGTTCAAATACATAGTGAAAGTACAAAAGCTTCACAAAAATGGCCTAAGGATTTACAGGGACAGTGCTGGTATCCTTAGCCTGATTCCTTTGGCCGATATTGGTCACCTCAGCCCCATCATCTCTGGGGTTGGCTCCCTCAGTCTCTATAACATCCTGTGGCGCGGTCTCTGCAGGGGTAGCATCTTTCTCTTCAACCTCTTGAAGGGCTTGGGCGAATTGAGGGTTAGCAAAACCCAGGACTATGAAGTCAGAGGCTTTCAAGCTCCCTGACTCCTTCTCTTTAGCAGCCACCCATTTGCCAGTAGCCTTAATACCTCTCTCGAGATACTCAAAGTCGAAGCTGATGAATTCATCAAAAACTTTATAATCAGCCAAAATCCCCTCAGAGGCATCCTCAAGGGCTGCCTTCATTGCAGCGTCAACCTTCTGCTCAGAACGTCATCCTTAGCCTTCAAGTCTATGGTGTGGTCATTTTTAAGCTTGGAGATCTCTTTCTCTAACTCCTTAACCTTCTTTTCATACCCCTTGTTGATGTAAAAAACTAGATTTGACCTAATTCTTCAATAACAGATAAAAATAAACAAGACAAAAGATTTTTAAAGTGGTTCAGCCTTGAAAGAATGACCTACATCCACTGTTTGTGTTATTGCTGACTGTTTGCAGAATTCTCGATAATGGGTTTACCAAGAAATTTCGAGTCCCCTGCTAATGAGGAGGTTACAATGTATTTATAGCCCTAAGGTTGTACATGCAAAAGAATAATACATAGTTGTCCAATAGGCGTGTGTATCTGTGTGATAATAATGAGCATTTAATGCGCAGTCATCCTCTTGATTATCCGGATATGAATGCTCTGTACGAGATGCAGCTCGGACCGTCTAACCTGCTTGGACCACCTAAGTAGCTCGGTATACATGAGTTGCTCGGTATAAAAAAGTTCCTCGAAGAACACTTATTGCTCGGAGCGACTGAGTTAGTCGGGGAGGTTGAGTTTCTCGGGGTCAGGGTGTCGTTCGAAAAATGTTTGCAAGTGCCATGTAGATTGACACGTGTCTCCACATAATTGTTCCACGTCAGCAGAATAAATTTAGTATCAACAGAGCCCCCAATGTTTCGTAGTTTGATGTTGAAGAATAGTATGGAACATTCTGCTGCTTAGATTTTCGAGTTGTATGGTTTCTAGGAAAGCATTCATTGTATACAAATCCTTTATAAATGGATAGTATCAGTCTTTATAAATATTTTAAATTTCCATAACCGCTTCATTTTTTGTGCCCTTTTCTTCTTTTTAGCCACCGGATACGCAATCGTCCATCCTGGTAATCATTGTTTTTCTCTATTCCCGAGGTAAAGTATTTAAACGCTTCAAAAAATTCGATCGTCTTTTACTTTTTCAAATATGCATCTTAGAACTTCTTTACTTCCTCTCTATCTTGTGCGTTCATTTCTTCCATTGTTCGTTGTCAACTGATCCACCATTTTCCTGTAAGATCTTCTTCCTTCTTTTTTATTTTCTCTGTTCATCATGGTTTACCTTGTTGAGTCGCTTGATAAGTTTCGCTCTGATTTTTCTATTACTTCATGGGTTACTTTGGAAGAACTTTCTGAACATTCTGACTATTTTCGTCTGGCTAAGGGACATTGGTTCCCCAGTCTCTTTGTGGCCGAATGCGGCTTTTCTTTTCCTCCAAATCCTTTATGTTTGGAGTTCTGTCAGTTTTTTGATGTTGTTCCTGCAAAAATAGCGCCAAACACTTGGAGAATAGTTAATGGAGTGCATAGGTTAAATCAAATTCATGGAACCCGTTTAGGAATTCCAGAAATTATGTTTTGTTATAGATGGGTTGTCAGTGATAGTACTTTTTTATTTAAAAACTGGGTTTTTAAATAGGGCTTTAGTTGTCAATCTCCCAGATGCCAACAGGGATTACTTCGAGCATGGGGTTGTTATGAAAAATTGGCAACATGATCCATTAAATGGAAATGATGTGTATTAAGGTCCTAGATGCCCTCCCTATGGCAATGGGATAGGTTGTTTTTATTTTATTTTATTTTATTTTATTTTATTTTATTTTATTTTATTTTATTCTATTTTTCTTTATTTTATTTTATTTTATTTTTGAGATTGTGTTTTCTTTGTGTTTGATAAAATGCGTCATTGACATTTTAATTTTTGTTTATTTGCAGTTGATAGCAAAAGAAAATCCCCCAAAGAGACTGATGTCAATTTGAGACACTTGAAACTTATCTGGAGTTTGCACCAAACTGTTGTTGACGAACATATCAGATCAGCCTTGTAATTGTTGTAGTACAAGAGCTACACTTCATCTTTTACTTCTCATCCAGTGGTAGGTGACATCGACCAAATACCATCTTCTGAAGGTTCCTCCCCTGAATCAAATATTCCTTTGAGTGACAGAATGAAGAGAAGAAGAGCTCCTGCCTTCTTTGATAAGTCTGCCTCTACTGCTGGAGAGGCAAAGAAAAATAAGCCAAATGTCCCAGAAGAAGGGATAAGAAATATTGATGCATCCCCTCCTGTTGCTGCTAAGCAGATTGTCGAGAAGCCCCCTGTGGCTCCGAGCAAGGTTGTAGCTGTTTCTGCTCCAAGCGAGGTTATCGTTATATCACCGACCAAGACAACATCCTTGGTTGAGAATGTTCCTGCTCCTACGAGGATGTTAAAGAAAAGCTCTCTTGAGAGACCAGTTGAAGCAGTCTCTCAGTCTTGGTATTCCCACCTTTGTTCCTCCGAGCTCTGCTATGAGCTCGGTGAAGTCTTGGATTATTCCCGAGATCCAAGGTGTTGAGGACATTCTTTCCCGGGATAGGGTTACCACCTTGGCAGCTCAATATATTGCCTCAGTAAGCATTACTAATCTAAACTTTCATTTTTTAATGTTATGTCCCTGCACTGACTTATAATTATTTTCTTTTTCCAGCTGGTAACCTGTTTCAACACTATTCTGAAAAAGGATGAAGCTATTAAAGCTTCGAGCTCCTCGGTAGGTGTGGAGGAAGCTTTTGTAGGTCTGACTCAGTCCTTAAAGGACTCTCATCAGAAATATAAAGAAGATAAAGAGGCCTGGGAGACACGACTCAAGTCCATCGAGCAAGAAAAAGATCGAGCTGTGGAGGCCTCCCAGGAGTTGGAGAGGAAAGTGAAAGAATTTGAGAAGAAGAATAATGAGCTTGAGGAGAAGATTAAGAACACGGAAGAGCTTGAGAACAAGCTTAAGAAAACTGAAGAGGAAGTTGTTAGACTTCGTGAGGTTGATCGTCAAAAGCAGGAGATAGAAGGGAAGATGAAGGCTGCCGAGGAACTTCTTTCTGAGAGGATTTTCTCGGAGAAGGCAAAGAGAAAACTTGCAGTTAAAAAGTCCTTTAGCACTGGCTGGGACAAGGGATGGAACAAAGGTCTAGATGCCATGTCTTCCCAGATGGAGTTTGCTAGTGTTAAATACTTCAGAGATTGATGAGTTGCAAATCTGCAGAAGCTAAAGGTCGCTGAGACTTCAGACCTATTCCAGCATCATGTTCACGGTCCTCCTCCATCTCCTGGAGAAGAAGAAGATGATGAAGCTTCCTCAGAGGAATCCTCCATGATGATTGGAGATCCAGCTCCTCCTGTTCCAGTTGTTCAAACTTTCTTCGAGCAACTTCAGCCTGCCAGCTCTTCAGTCGAGAAACTTCAGCCCACCAGTACCTTAGCCAAGCAACTGCCCTTATCTTCCGAGCAACCATCCTCCTCATCCCATCTTCCTGAGGAGGTTGTAAAACATAAGGAGAAGGTGTAAAGATGCTCGAGTTTTAATTTTGTTATTCCTTTCCAGTGTAATCTTGAACTTTGTACTTACCTTTTATGATGAAATGAAAATTCAAGCTTTTGATTGTTCGTCTTGACTTTTTCCTCTTCTTGCTCTGTTTCCATTCTTATTAATTCTTTCTATCTCTTTTCTTTACTAGTTTATGGCTAGAATGGAGCTCTTATCAGCTCACGATACTGAACTGATGAAAAAATGCAATGACTACTTCAAGGCTGGCCGTACAGATCTAAACGAGGCTTAAATTGTTGACATCCTCTGTCCAAATTCTTCTGAACAAGAAGTTGAAGCATATCAGTATTTGAAATGCCTGCTTGATCGAGTTGTTGCCAATAATGTGGAATACTATGAGATAATTGAAGATCTCCGGGGTATCATCGAGGAACTTCAACAACAATACAAGGAATCCTCTACCCTTTTGTATCAGGGGTATGAGGAAAAGTATCAGCAACTAAATGCTGACAAAGGATATGATAAGTTCATCGCTGCTTATGATATTAAGGAGAGGACTTTGAAGACCAAGGTTGAAGAGCATAGGCAGATCGCGAAACTGCTGGAGCAGGAAAACAATAACTTGCTAGGAGATATATTTTTACTGAAATCTGTAGCATCTACCTCGGGAGCCTTGGTCCCTGTCAATGACGAAGGTTTCTCTTTTTTGGAGGTCTAAAATGCCAATTTGAGAGACAAATTAGAAACTTTAAAGAGGATTGGACCCTTTACATCTGCTCGCGGACAAGCAAGAGCTTCTCGGGGATGAGCAAGAGCTGCTCGAGTTACTTTTGAAGAAGCTAGAACGCAGGCAGCTTTGGAGAATCAATCATTCCAGTTGATGGCGAAGAATCAAGCATTAGTTGAGATGTCCAAAAAGATTCTGAACCTCGACGAGCAACTTTCTGCACAAAGCTCTGCCTTGGAGAATAAAGAACTTTTAGTGAAGAACCTCCATGAGCAACTGGAGAGGTTGACCTATCAGTTTCACAAACAGCCCAGAGAGTTTTGGATGGATGGATATAATGAAGCCCTTTATCACCTCGATGATCGGATCTAGAATTCAAATAACGAGGGTTACAAGCAAGGATGGCTGAATGCGCTGGGGGTGTTAAAGTTGGAGCAGGGCCATTATCTCTGGGATTACTATGACCCCGGATTGCTCGAGTTGCCCGTGCCACCCTTCAAACTTGATATGAATTGGATTTCTGCTCGGGCAATTCCTCAGTGCTTAATCTCCAAGTATCTCGGCGACTACAGTCTTCATTCTAATTTTGAGATATCTCGCCCGGAGAACTTACTTGATCGGCCATCAGTAATGAATGTCAGGATGCTTAGAGATCTGAACTTCATAAATTCTCCTTAATCCTTAGATGATCCTCCTGCTAAAGTAGAGCCTGTTTCAAAGGCAGAAGGGAAAAAGCCAATAGAGTAGGATTTTTATGTAATGATTTATACTTTCCATAACATATGTAATCCTTCTCAATTTGAATGAAATGTTTTGGTAATGAAATACATTTCTCACATCATTTGTCTTTTGTCATTACTTTATAAAATATCTATTTTATTCTCTAATGAATGTGTATGTATGTCTTGTAAGAAAACAAAAATTTACTGTGTTATTTTAAATTGTTGACCAACTGGAGTTGGTGAAAATTTATTGTTGACCATTCTGAGTTTGTGATAATTATTTGACGATCAACCGGAGTTGGTGATATTTTGTTTCCCGACGAACTTAGAGTTGGTGGTAATTTGATATGCCATAAGTAAAGAAATTATGCTTTATTTTTTTATTATAGTGACTAATCACTTTTTAATTATAAGCCACAAAACGACTTCCATCCCATGATATTGCTTAAACAATTATTTCCGACCAACCGGAGTTAGTGGATTTTTATTTCCGACCAACCGTAGTTGGTGGACCGACCAACCGCAGTTAGGGGGTTTTATTTTTACCGACCAACCGTAGTTGGTGGACCGACCAATCGTGGTTGGGGGGTTTATTTTACCGACCAACCATAGTTGGTGGACCGACCAACCGTAGTTGGGGGGTTTTATTTTATCGACCAACCGTAGTTGGTGGTCCGACCAACCGTAGTTGGGGGGTTTTATTTTATCGACCAACCGTAGTTGGTGGACCGACCAACCGTAGTTGGGGGTTTTATTGTACCGACCAATCGTAGTTGGGAGGTTTTATTTTACCGACCAACCGTAGTTGATGGACCGACCAACCGTAGTTGGTGGACCGACCAACCATAGTTGGTGGATTTTTGTTCTGAACTTGATGCGTAGTGTGTAGCACTAATACTCCGGAAAAAAAAATCATCAAAAGGAGAGAATTGGATAAAAACTTCAACACTTTATTCATACAAAAGAAAACTTCATTTACATAGGAATCCCAACTACTGATAATACTTACGTAGATGTTCTGCATTCCATGCATTCTTAAATTCTCCCCCCTCCAAGGTTTCAATCCTGTAGGTTCCTGGACGAACAACTTCTGTTACTCTGTAGGGTCCATGCCAGTTAGCTTCCAATTTATTGTGCTTTTGAATTACTTTCTTTAGCACGTAGTCTCCTTCCTTCAAATCACACTTTTTTACCCTCTTGTTGTAAAACAAAGTTGTTCATTGTTGGTATGCAGTATTCCTGATTGCTGCCTCTTCTCTAACTTCCTCGAGCATATCCAAGTCTAATCTTCTCATCAAGTCACTTATAGGAGAATTGAAATTCAGCACTCTATGTGTGGAGAGGCCCAGCTCGACAGGTATAACAGCTTCACTTCCAAATGCCAGCATGTATGGAGATTCTCCTGTTACTGCTCGTGGTGTAGTACGATAAGCCCACAGCACAGAATGTAGCTCATTGATCCAATTTGCCTTCACATCAGCCAGTCTTTTCTTCAAACCATTCAGCAGCGTTCGGTTTGTCACCTCAGTTTGTCCATTGGTCTGTGGAGGGCCTGGTGCATAGTGGGTTTTCAATATGTTTGACTGATGACAATATGCAGCGAACTCCTCGTTATCAAATTGAGTTCCATGGTCTGTGATGAATGCATGAGGAAGACCATATCTACAAATGATGTTCTTCCATATAAATTGAGACACCTTGTCGTATGTTATATGAATAAGGGGCTCAACTTCCACCCACTTAGTAAAGTAATCCACCGCGACCAAGAGATATTTAAATCTTTCCATGGTCGTTGGAAGTGGCCCGACCAAGTCAATTCCCCACATAACAAATGGCCAAGGGGAAGTAATGGGTGTTAACAATGCTTGGGGAGTTCTTCGGATAGAGGAGAAGCGTTGACATTTGTCACATTTTTTGGCATTGTCTATACAATCAGCCCTCATCGTTGGCCAGTAGTATCCTTGTGTCATTATTCTTTGCAAAAGCGTCCAACCTGCTATATGGGCTCCACAAGACCCTTCATGGACCTCTTCAATCAAGTCTTTCACCTCGGAGGGATGAACACATCTTTGCAAACCTACTATAATTCCTCGTCTATATAGAATACCATTATTCAATACATAACGAGCAGCTTTAAACTTCAGTTTCTTGACTGTGAGTTTATCAGTCGGTAAAACCCCTTCTTCAATATATGCCCTGATGGGATCCATCCAAGATGGTCCTAAATCAAGGGTAATAAAGTTCATCATCAGATCTTCATCGATACTCCTTCTAGCCAAAATTTCTATTAGGATTGTTCTTCGTAGCTCGGTACATGTGGCTGAGGCTAACCGAGCTAAAGCATCTGCTCTTGCTTTCTCCAATCTTGGTGTTCTAATTAATTACACAACGTTAAAGCACGATACAATCTCCATTGCTTTCACAAAATACTTGATCATCCATTCTCCCTTTATTGCGTACACTCCCAGCATTTGATTTACGATTAACTGTGAGTCACTAAATACAATGACCTGCTCTGCCCCCATGGTTTTTGCTAAACTAAGACCTGCAATCATAGCTTCATATTCAGCCTCATTATTAGAGACTTTGAATTGAAAGAACATAGCATACTCCACATCGATTTCGTCTGGGCTATTTAAAATAATCCCTGCCCCACAGCCTGTACTACAAGATGAGCCATCCACATACAGATTCCATATAGGTACTTCATCCTCAAATTTTTTATCGGATAGAGTTCCTCGGTGGAATATTTGTTATTTCTTTATATCCTCCCCTAACACTTCTTTCTATTCGTCGACCATCTCCTCTTGATCATCAACCGACTTAAGTTGGCCGGAGTTTAAATTTGATGATCCTGTAACATCCACAGATTGATCGGTATTCATCTTTTTCTCCTCGGAGGTGTCAGGATAAGTGAATTCTGTGATAAAATCTGCTACTGCTTGCCCTTTAAGCGATGATCTAGGCTCATAAACTATGTCATATTCACCAAGTTCTACTGCCCAGTACATCAATCTCCCTGATTTCTCTTGTTTATGAAGAGCTTGCCTCAACGGCATATCGTTATACACAACTATGATATGAGCCTGGAAGTATGGCCTCATTCTTCTACTCGCTTCGATCAATGCTAGTGCCAACTTTTCCAGTCTTGGATATCTGATCTCTGCTCCTCGAAAGGCCTTGCTAGTGTAATAAATTGGTTTTTTCACTCCATCCTCCATTCTTATCAATGCCGAGCTAACTGCATTCTCCGAAACTTCCAGATACAAGTACAATCTTTCTCCCATCATGAACCTGGACAATAGTGGCGGTGCTCCCAGGTATTTCTTCAATTCATGAAAGGCCTTCTCGCATTCATCATTCCACTCGAAAGTCTTTCGGAGTGTTTTGAAGAATGGTAGACATCTGTCAGTTTCTCGTGATACAAATATATTAAGTGCTGCAACTCGCCCTGTGAGACTTTACACTTCCTTCTTCATTGTTGGAGATCGTAGTCCCAATAGAGCCTTGATCTTTTTAGGGTTTGCTTCAATTCCACGTTGGTTGATAATATTCCCGAGGAACATGCCGTCTCGTACTCCGAATATGCATTTGGTAGGGTTCAACTTCATTTGATATTTATCTAGTTAATCAAAGGTCTGGCCTAAGTCAATTATATGATTAGCAGCTTTCTTGCTCTTTGTCAGCATATCGTCAACATAAATTTCCATGTTGTAACTGATTTGCTCTGCAAACACCTTGTTCATCAGCCACTGATATGTTGCACCTGCATTTTTCAATCCAAAAGGCATAACATTATAACAATAAGTTCCCCTAGGGGTAATAAAAGAGGTACTCTCCCTGTCCTCAGGCTTCATCTTAATCTGATTGTAACCACAATAAGCATCCATAAAACTCAACAATTCGTGCCCCGAGGTAGCATCCACCAATTGATCGATTCAGGGAAGAGAAAAATGATCCTTTGGGCATGCCTTATTGAGATCGGTGAAGTCTACACACATCCTCCATTTGTTATTTTTCTTCTTCACCATCACCACATTAGCTAGCCAAGAAGGATATTTGACATCTTCAATAAAGCAAGCTTTCTGGAGCTTCTCGACTTCCTCTTGTATAGTTTGATTCTTTTAGGGGTTGAACACTCTTCTTTACTGGCTTAATTTCCTTGTTCAAATTGAGCTCATGACATAGAAAATTTGGTTCTATCCCTGGCATGTCCTCATGGCTCCATGCAAAAGTTTATTTTTTTCTTTTTAGGAAAACTATCAATTCCTATTTTAGCGAGGCATCCAACGACGAACCTATTTGAGTTGTTCATTCTGGGTGTTCGTCGTCCAGAATGATATTTTCAGTAGCCTCCATGACCTGACCCTTAACGAGTTGAGACTCGTCTCTTGGGTCTAAAGTCTCAATCTCTGCGTCTTCTATCTCATCAACTTGATAAGTAGTAGTCTTCTTTCTGGATTCTTCATGCTCTTCTTGCTCGATAGATGAATAGTAATATTCCCGAGCTACTTTTTGGTCGCCCTTCACCACTCCTACTCCAAAGTTGGTTGGGAATTTTAAATAATGATGTACTGTAGATGGTACTGCCTCGAACTTTTTCAAACCTACCCTTCCCTTGATGATATTGTAAGTTGATTGGACATTTTTATCCATCACAAAAAAGCGCACTCTTTCTGTTCGACAAGCAGGCCATGTACTGATGAATATATCCAACTTGATCGTCCCCAGTGGAATAACTTTCTCGCCAGTAAAACCGAGGAGGGGCCGATGATATGGCTCCAACTGAGATAACTTTAAATTTAAGCTGTCAAAGCATGAGTAAAACATGATATCCATCGAGCTACCATTATCCACCAGTACTCTTGAGATCATTACTTCCTTCATCCTCATTTTGATCACCAATGGATCATTATGAGGATATAGCACACCAGCGAGGTCCTTCTTGGAGAAACCGATGACCAATTTCTCTTTGTTTACCTTCCTCGGGCGGTCATCTTCAGCTAGATTTATTCGCTGAATATATGAACAAGCTTGAGCCTCATTGAGGTAAGCTTTCCTCTCTGCTGTAAGGTCTCCACCTCCTGCATCTCCACCTGTAATAACATTACAATCAAATGAACCAAAATGAATTGAAAATACCTCATGTTCTGGCTTTCTTGGTCTTTTGAGGAGATCGGGGTCGTCTTCTGGATCATCTTCATGATCTCTTTTCTTGTCATCTTTTGCTCGACTAGGAGATCTAGATCTATATCTCGCTCGGTCGTTGTTCTTTCCTTCGTTTCCTGCGATCAACATACTTGGATAGCTTTCCTCGTCTGATGAGTGCTTCAATTTCATTCTGAAGAGCTATGCAATTTTTGGTCGTGTGACCATGGTCTTTATGGAACTCACAATATTTGGACTTATCCCTCTTGTCAGGATCTGCCTTCATTTTTGTAGGCCAGTTTAACTCCTCACTGTTCTTGATCTCTTCCAGAACGTGGTTTATATCTACCTTCAAAAGAGTATAGTTTCCAAATTTCTTTAACTGTTCCAATGCTTGCTTTGCTTTTGACAACTTATTACCACCATTATTTTTCTGCTCTTTCTTCTCAGCCTTGTCACCCTCAATCTTGGTCTCTTTGGGATCCATATTCTTCTTCGCAGCCATAGCTTCCTCGACGTTCATAATTTTGGCTGCCTTTGCCATTAGCTCTGCCATGGTTGTGGGTGGATCTTTGGCTAGAGTGTAGTACAGTTTATTTGGCAACAATCCACTCACCAGAGCAGTAATTGCTGTCTTTTCTTCGTAATCAATAACTTCGAGCTTCTCGTTATTAAAACGAGTAATATAATCACTGGTACTCTCACCTGCTTTTTGTCTAACACTTAATAAGTGTGTTACTCGTTTAACTGGTTTTGCTCCAAAATAGAAGTTTCCAATAAAGAGCTCGGTCAGTTGAAAGAAAGTTGCAATCTTTCCTCGAGGAAGATTGTTGTACCGTATTTGAGCAGATCCAGTGAGAGTTCTCGAGAATGACCTGCATCTCATCTCATCTCATCTGGCATGGCATAGATATCGGCAGCAGCTTGGTATTGTTCTATATAAAGGACAAGGTTAGTTTTTCCATCATATTTAGCAATCAAAACAGGTGCTTTGAACTTTGATGGTGTGGGAAAATCCACAATTGCTTGGATAAAAGGTGTCCCTTGGAAAAAAGGTCTTTGTAGAGGATTTTTTGCCTTAGCCTTTTCCCCTAGTCTATCCTCCAACCTCTGAATAGAGCCTTTCCATGCATCATTTCCCTCATCGGGCCTATTGGTCCGAGCAACTGATCATGTTGAATTTACCTCTTGGGATCTTTCACGACGAGCAGCTGGTCGGGATTGGGCAGACCCTTCCTTTAAATCAGAGGATCATTGAGAGTTTCTCGACACCATCCTAGGGGGACTTCTATTCCTCCTAGGACCCAAATGATCAAAGGGAGAGACTCCACTCAATCTTTCAAGAGCACTGGTCCTTTCTGGAGATAGAGTGATGTTTTGTTGAGTTTTTTTAGCTCGTATCGAGGAAGTCCTTTCAGGATGATAAGAAGGATCATTGGATCTCTCAGTACGATATGAATCCGTGCATCTAGAATGAGAATCTTCAGGGAGTAACGTTCGTCTAGCTCATGAAGAAGGCAATCGGGTATTTCTCTGAATGTTTCGTTGTCCTGAATGGATAGATACTCCACCCTGGACAGTTTGTATGAGTTGTCGCATAGTTTCTTGCATGGAGGTTTGGCCTTGGGCTAGATTAGCCATTATTCTGGCCAGATCTTGGACACTTGGAGGAGTGGATGGATTTGGGAGAATCCCAGCATTTCGATTACTGAATTCAGGATTATCAGCCATTGGTGATGAATTATTTTAATAAAAAATTATAATTACAGTCGTTTCCCACAGACGGCGCCAATCTGTTGATGTACAAAACTATATTTGACCTAATTCTTTATTCACAGATAAAAATAAACAAGACAAAAGATTTTTAAAGTGGTTCAGCCTTGAAAGAATGGCCTACGTCCACTGTTTGTGTTGTTGCTGACTGTTTGCAGAATTCTCAATAATGGGTTTACCAAGAAATTCCAAGTCCCCTGCTAATGAGGAGGTTACAATGTATTTATATCCTTGAGGCTGTACATGCGAAATAATAATACATAATTTTCCAATAGGCGTGTATATCTGTGTGATAATAATGAGCATTTAATGCGCAGTCATCCTCTTGATTATCCGGATATGAATGCTCTGTACGAGATTAAACTCGGACCGCCTAAGCTACTCGGATCGCCTAAGTAGCTCGGTATACATGAGTTGCTCGGTACAATAAAGTTTCTCGAAGAACACTTGTTACTCGGAGCGACTGAGTTGGTCGGGGAGGTTGAGTTCCTCAGAGTCAGGATGTTATTCAAAAAATGTTTGCGAGTGCCATGTAGATTGACACGTATATCCACATAATTGGTCCATGCCAGCAGAATAAATTTGGTATCAACACCCCTCAAAGGCAGACTTCAGACAGTCTACCTCTGCATTCAGAGAGTTTTGCACCTTCTCGACCTCTTGGCCTTTCTGGTTGAGGGGAAATTTCTGCAGATCATGTGGTCGTATATATAAGTTAAAATTAAAAAACAGAGGTTACACTTCAAAGCTAAACTAAAATCCTAAGTCATACCTGAACAGACCTGTGAAGGCTAAACTCAACCAGCAGAGGGGTGTCCATGGATTAACAAAAGCGTTTGTCAGCATCGGTCATAGCAAAGTCGATGGCATTCAACGCCTGCAAACTATGGCCTATGATGCTATCATTAATTTTCAGCTGCTCTATACGAGCAGCCAATGCATCCTCAGAAGAAATATGGATGGTACGATCTCCCCTTTCTTCTTCTGCCTCTGATCTTCAGGGACAGGATCGATAACTTTTCTCTTCTTGGTGGCCTCAGCCCTCGAGGTTGAGGGAGGGGGAGGAGGAGCATTCAGACCTGCTTTTTTAACGAGCTTTGTTAGACTTGGTGCCTCCATCTCCCACAACTCGTCCGATATCCCCTTTGTACGCTCTACAAGATAGAAAGGTCTTAGTTAGAGAGTCAGATATACATAAATTCATAGGTATAACTTGTTGAAATAAAAAGCACTTACGAATCTGTGTCAGAGGGCTTCCCCTAAGACCGGTCTCAGAGAGATAATAGGGGGTCATCAGGTGTTCAAATTTGACAAGCAGGCCATGATCTCCCTGATCCTGAAGGTCTTTGACCTTTTGAAGATTGTTTAGGCTTAGCCCAGGGTCGGCCCTAGCAGCCATTGTTACCTTTTCCCATCTCAGGGGTATCCTCGGCTCTAATGAGGAAGAGGGGGCACTTAGACCAAATTCCCATGGCCCTGATACGAAGAAGTAACGTGGCTTCCAGTTATGGTTTGAGGTTTGAATAATTTGAAGCAGCTTCTTATTCAATTTCCTAGCTAAGAAATGATAATATCTTGAATGGTTTCTGGAAAATGAAGGGACATAGCACCCCGTGAAGACCTGGACTTGAAGGTCTGAGTGATGCACATCCTTCCACAAGATAATGGCTCTAATTATCACCCTCCAAGCATTGGGTGACAACTGGGAAGGAGCCAAGTTGATGTAGGCTAATATGGCCCTGATGATGGGATGGATGGGCAGACGAAATCCTAACTTTAACATCTTCTCATATAAGCAGATCTCACCATCTCGACCGTCATAAGCCCTCTCTTCCTTCAGAGGTCTCCTGAGTTTTATAGAGGGACTTATGGAATAAAGATGTCTGAATGCCAGAAGGTCAACCTCACTGACTGTACTCTCAATCTCGGTCGCTTCAGAGGTGTTAACATCACTCTCAGCACTGTCGCCGTCATCTAGCTCAACGTCGGTGGAGCAGATAATGGGGCACCACTTGGGAACCTCTGAGCGAACTCAACTCCTGTGACAGCCGACGGGGGAATGGCTTCAAGAATCGAAGGAACAACGACACTTGGTCCAACAATTTCAACCTCTGAGGAAGAGGTTGATGTGCTCGAACTTTTATGAGACGAGGCCCGATTGGAAACCTCTACTTGATCAGAGACCTGATCTTGTTTATTTGAGAAGTCCATGGCCTCTCGGAAGGAGTCCACAGACATAGGGTCTGAGGTGGATGACTCAGACTCCGACATTGGACAGGGTTCAGCTGGGACCTCTGCTTGGTTAACTGGTTCTGCTGGTTCCGGGTATATGACCTTTAGAGGTGGTGGAAATATAGGTCTGAGGGGGAATTACTCTGACCTACGAGTTTCTTCTTGCGCTCTTTCTATTTGCCTAATTTTCTCTAAAGTCTTCTCTCTAAGTGAGGGGAATTCCTCTAAGAGTTGGTACAGGGGTCTGAGCATATGAGGCAGACCCTACACTACAACTCTCCTAAATAATAAACAATGCTGGTAATTTGACTAAGGATAAAAGCTGGGTTTTTAAGCAAGAACAATGTATGAACAGTCAACCGAAAAACTCATAGGTTCACTAAAAAATGCTTAATCTCACCGAAAAATACAACGAATGGAAGAATAAGCAGAAAAATGCATCAAAAGGAGAGAAGGGGGAGATAAATCATACCTGAGAAGATTTGAGAAGAAGAGAAAGAGAGAGCTGCAGGAAAAAGCCACCAACAAGCTCCTTAAACAAGCCCTTGTAGAGAGAGAAAGAGTTGCAGGCGAGGGAGTGTAGAAATGAAGAAGAAAGAGAAGAAAGGGGGGTATAACCCTCAACACCTGATGCACGCGTCCCAAGGCCCATTATTGCCTTGGGAGCCCCAAAGGACGGCTGACATCACATGCTTGTCAGGCACGCCTCACACTTCAGCAATTGACAAGTGTCAAATGAACATTGGCACAAGGAAGAAGGACCTCGGAGTTGTAGACCCCACAGTCACCTGCTCTCACATGTAACTAAGGGCTGGGGGGTGATTGATATGCCCTGAATGTACCCCCTCGGCTCATAGACATCAACGTCGGCCATGGAGATGGTCGATGCTGGAGGGACCATGGATCATCACCTGACGGACTTGTCCTAGCCAGGGTCGGCCATGACCGACGTTGCTAGCTACCTCGACAAGTGAGGTCTCCATGACCCAGGGAAGGTTATCCAACTGGTCTTCCAAGGATCACAACCTCGGCTAGGAAGATGAAGAGGTTACCATCTCATCATCATCATCATCAATCTCGGCAAGAGATTGGACGACGTTCCAGCTATGTCACGTCTACCTCGGCCCAGGCCGATGTCATACCTCAACTTCTTACTTCGGCTCTCCACCTGAACCAAGGTCACAACCTCGTCCTCTTGCAGGTCGAGGTTGGGACCCTTGACGGATGGCCGAGTTCTTATCAGCATATGCTCTGTTGGGAACACGTGTAAACAATCAGTTATAACCGAATCATTCCCCTCACGTGAGGGAATATTTCATCATCATTCTCTACATGTGACAGTGATAGATGTCTTCATTCAATTGGCTAGATCAACACACACATGCTCATTGCATGTGTGGGGGGTGTACATTACACCCCCCAGGTATTATATATAGTTGTCTTCTCCTTTTTAGAGAGGGATCCCAAAATTAACAACCCTAGCTAAAACTCTATCTAAATACACAGTAGAGAGAGAAAGTTTGAGAGATTGTATTTATGGCCATTAGAGCCCTCATACAGTGATACATATCATACACTTTCATACTGGACGTAGGCCTAATTGGCTGAACCATTCCGGTGTGAATTCTCTTCTCCTCACCTCCCTCTACTATGTGTGTATGTACCCTTATGCTGCCATTGTTAACATTGAATTGAGCTCATAAACACCTTGAAGGGTGGTGTTGTTTCCAGCATCATCACCTAATACTCATAACCTTGTTGTCCTTTGGGCAGTGTTTGGGTCGCCGATTATGTTACGGGTGTGCGCATGTAGAGGAGCCATTAGATAGTAAATTTTGTTATTTCATGGAAGAACCCAAGATTGATTTGGTTAATTGTGTTGGAAAATAAAAATCATGATAGGACTTGCATGTAGTTGTTATACTAAAAATCACAATAATTACTGTCCTTGATTTTAACCATTTAATTAAAATTAAGCAATTGGGGAGTTAATGTTGTTATTAATATTGTTATAAATTGTTAATTGTGCCACTTTATGGAAATATTACAATTTTGATATCTCGAGGACATTGGGTAATGTAAGTAATTTATTTTCACTATTTTTATAGCATACTTCCTAGGTATGGGACTAGTAAGTAGGCCTTAGTTGCTATTTATGCTTTGTAGGTATGGTACTAGTTAGTGTTAGCCTATGCGGGTTATATAATTTGGCGTGGGGGCTGGATTTCTACAGTATGTCTTCGCTACGCTAGACTAGGATTGGGGTCTAGGTGGAGTGAAATTTTTACAGTCAGCCTATATTTAGGATAGGACGAATTTGTGTTTGGGAACTCTTTGTTGGGATTAAGGGGTATTTTGAGGATTTTCACATTGCTTTTAAGGGTGGGGGAAATTAAATTTGAATAATGAGTCTGAGAAATTTTGGAAATTTATACCGCAGGACTAAAGTGGGTATTAAAATTTATTGGCGACATAATGTGTCGGGGCCGACGGTTTAAATGGGTCAGAGGCCGATTTATATCGTGTCATGTGTGGAACCTTGTCATATCGCGAGGATTGTACGATAAAAACGGATCAGACGTTAGCCTTGACAAGGGGACGGGTGTGTGGGTAGAACCTTGTCATATCGCGATGGCCAACAGTTTAAAACGGGTCAGACGACGGCTTTGACAAGGGGAAGTGTATCTTGATAAATTATCTTCATGGTTTATTTAATTAAATTTAACATTGCTAGGAATGCGGGTAAATTAAAATAATATTGGTGTGGCATACCTTAAAGAAATCCTTGCGGGTAGTTAGTAATTTTTTTTTGCAATTAATTATCTTTTTAATTAAAATATTCTATTGTTATGGTTGATATATATAACACTACTGTTTGGATTCAAGGACCCTAATTGAGAGGAGTAGATGGTATTGATGCTCGGGGCTTTGGCTCTGACACATGCGTTGACTAATCTTTTCAGGAATTAATTTGGAGTATCTGCATAGGACTTATGGGAGATCTTTTGGAGATGCATTTGGAGCTATTTTTATCGCTTTAGTAGTTGGATTTTTTATTCCCTCGTATTTATTGTGAGACTACATTTGAGTTATATTGGGCCATTCAGTTCCAAAGTTGTCTTGAGATTTCAGTTGAATTTTAATTATTTAATTATTTAGCTATTTGGAGATTGCATGTGATGGGTTTTATATCACACTTTGGTATTTTATCAGTTGGATGTTATTAGTATTTGGGTTTGATCAAATTATTTATCTCGTGGATTAAATTTTTTATGTCTTATATCTGTCACATGCTAAGGATGATATCTAATTTACTCTCACCCGGCTCAGTTTTGGTGGTGGCCGACGCCAGAATTTAGCGGGGCGTGACAGATGGTATCAAAGCATGGTGTTAGGTCTCATAGGTTGTGTGCCCATTTTAGCTTCCGCGTTACTTATCCTTGATTCCTTTCGATGATTTGTACTCTTAGTTTTCAGAGTCTGATGTTGTTTATTCCTATCTTTTCAGATAGCGAACACTAGGAGAGATGGTAGTAGGAGAGAGGAGTCCGTTTCTGGTCCTACATTTCAGGAGAGGCAGGGATAATTTATTCTGGATGCTGAGGCACTAGCGGCAATTTTGTGAGAGGCTACAGCGGCTGGTGTTGACATTGGGAGACAGAGAGGGGTGACGTTAGAACTGCAACAGCAAGGGACACCCATCTCAAATTGGGATAGAGAAAGGACCAGCTTCTTCAAGGGGAATCCTTCTACCTTTGCAGGAGGATATGACCCCACGGTCGCTCACCAATGGAGAAGGGACATGGAGCGACATTTGAGATTGGTGGACTACATGGAGGTGCAAAAATATTTGTTAGAAATATTCAAGTTGACTGGGAATGCCTTACAATGGTGGGAAGGCACCACCACACCAGAAAAGTGAGATCAATTGAGTTATGCAGAGTTTCAAATTAGGTTCAACAACAAGCACTTCCCGTATTTTATAAGGAGTGCAAAGAAAAGAAAAGAAAATTTCTGGAGTTGGAGCAAGGTTCAAGATCCATTATCGAGTATGAATAAGAGTTCATCAATTTATCTATGCTCGTATCGGAGGAGGTAGACACGGAGAGAAAAAAGATGGAGTGTTTCATCAAAGGGTTGTCCTGGCCCATTAGGCAAATGGTTTTGGGAAATTCGGCATACACTGCTTACGCCTAAGTAGTGGATGTCGCGATATTACATTGGCAAGAGAAAATTAGTTATCGGAAGAAATTGGGAAAATGGAAAGAAATAGATGGTCAGGGAGGAGATAACAAGGGTCGGAATGACCAACCATGGAAGAGACAAAGGCCGAACCAAGGACAACATAACAACAATGTTCAACAGGATAACCAGAAACAGGGCCGTGAGGGGGAGCAAAATTGGAATATGAATTCGAAGCCTTTTCAGGGTACTTATTTCATTTGTGGGAAAGTGGGACACAAAGCAAATAGGTGTTTCAAGAGAGAGGGCCATCAGGGTCAAGTTACTCAGGGTCAACAAGGCCAAGGTCCTCCACTACCAGTAGCGCCCGGAGTTAGGGGAGCACCAGCAGCACTGGCAGCGACAGATGTTCAGAGAGCGCCAGCAGCGCCGACAACATCTGGTGCATAGGGAGCGACTGCAACACCAACCAACACTGGTTATGAGAGGTGCTACCTACTTCAACCACGAGAGGAGCAGGCACCGCAGGAGCCACGACGTGGCTAGTAGAGGATTGGCACGTAATAATTGTTTTTGTTATGTATGTATGTAGGTATTATATGAATAGTATTAGGATTTTTGCTTGGGTAGAATTAGGTGTATGGGCGCCTAATTATAGTACAATATGGTAGACTCATATGAACTTTAGTTTATTTTGCGCTTTTAGTTTTGCTAAAATTTCGAGGACAAAATTCTCTCGCTAGTGGGGAAGTATGTAACACCCTGTGTTTTTATAATTAATTTATTTAATTAAATGGGAATTTTTGAGAAAACTAAATTTTAGATTTTTAGATTTTTATTAATTAATTATGTTGGTTTTATTATTTGAAAACGATAATTTCAATCGATTTCGAAATCGGACTTAAAATTGATTTTTAAATGATTTTAAAGTTTATGCATTAAGTCATTTTTAAGTCGGCAGTTTCAAATTTACTAAGTGATCGATCAATCGACCCCTTCAGATTTAGTGCGCAGCAGGTTTCTATTTTGGATGAATTTTGTGATTTTAAAACTCTTCAACTTAATTAAATAAATGGACTTCGGGGCTAGCTTTTTAAAACACAAGTTCTACAAACCCTTGAGCAGCAGACTCTCTATTTTTCCATCATTCTCCACCTCTAAACCCTAGCCTCCATTAAAATAACTTTTTAAGCTCAATTTTGAAGGCATAGACTAATCTGTCCCAAGTTGATTCAAGAGGAGTCCTTTATCCATTTTTCAAGAGGAACTCAAATCTCTAATCATTTTTTTTACATCTAATCACAGGCATGTTTATCATATTATTTTCCCTTAGTGTTATATGTCTTAATTGTAGCCTCCATTAAACTCATGCTTTCTAAAATAACTTATGAATGTAATTCTTAAGGAAATAAATATTGGGACTGTTTTGTATGAAATATTAATACTACCTAATACTCATAACCTTGTTGTCCTTTGGGTAGTGTTTGAGTCGCCGATTTTTTAACGGGTATGCGCATGTAAAGGAGCCCTTAAATAGTAAATTTTGTTATTTCATGGAACAACCCAAGATTGATTTGGTTACTTGTGTTGAAAAATAATAATCGTGATAGGACTTGCATGTAGTTGTTATACTAAAAATCACAATAGTTACTGTCCTTGATTTCAACCATTTAATTAAAATTAAGTAGTTGGGGAGTTAATGCAGTTATTAATATTCTTATAAATTGTTAATTGTGCCACTTTATGGAAATATTACAATTTTGATATCTAGAAGACATTGGGTAATGTAGGTAATTTATTTTCACTCCTTTTATAGCATATTTGCTAGGTATGGGACTAGTAAGTAAGCCTTAGTTGCGATTTATGCTTTTTAGGTATGGGACTAGTTAGTGTGAGTCTATGCGGGTTTTATTTGTCGTATGCTAAGGATGATATTTAATTTACTCTCACCCGACTCGGTTTTGGTGGAGATTGACGCCAGAATTTAGCGAACTGTGACATGAAGTGACTATGTCCAAATCCAACAAGCTTCCACACCTGTTGCAGCTATGCATCCCAGGAACAGATCATCAAGTTTAGCGTCCCTGTGGCTGGATACCTAAAATGTTTTGAAAATAGTTTGCAAGTACAGGCCACAACCCAAAGTCCTTTTGAAAATATTTTGCAAGTGAATTAAAATGGAATAATTAAAATCCATAAATTCTCTTCATATTTAAGCTAGTGTGGCACACCCTTGAGATACGCCTCACCGTGTAATACCCCGTAATTTTATTGACTTTATTTAATGGGATTAATTAAATTAAATGGAATAATTATTTGGGAATTAATCCGGATTTAAGTACTAGCGAGACAAGAGTTGGTATTTGATTATGATAATAATGTTGACTGTTACTGAGTTAATATGGTAATATATGATTATCGAATTTATGAATATTGTCGCGAGTTATAAATACGACAATTCAGAAATTAAGTTGGGACGCGCGTGTCAGCCGCGTTTGGAATCAATTTAAATAGATTTAAAATTAAATCATTAATATACCATCCGTATGGTCATTTTGAGTGTGTCAACGTGTCCGAAAGGGTCGAAATAGTTAGAAAACACTAGCCGGGGGTTTAATTTGGGTCCCGGGGTATTTTTAGGCCTAACCGGCAGCCTGGGAGGGTATTTTAGTCATTTTGATTTTCAAAGGATATTAACCCACGAAATTTAGACTTAGTTTATAAGAAAACACTTAGGACTCCTAGGGTTTTCACAATCAAAATCACCAACGACAAGTGATTTATCTTGCAAAGAAGAAAAAACACCTTTAGAGGCTTTGCACCACCATCACCACCACCGGATAGATCAGAAAGAGAGGATCACTCCCATACCGTCTACTTCAAAGTATCAGAATCTCCAATTCAAGGCAAGTGATTTATCTTGCAATGATTTAAGGCATATGTTTTACACGGTAGTTTAGGTTTAAAGAAAGATTGTAATAATGTGAAAATTGGAGACTAAATTATGAACTTGGATCGGTCTACATGTAGTAGATCTTCTGGGATTATTAAGTGGATGAATTTATATATTAAGAATTAGGAATTCATGAAATTTAATTGAGATTTATGATAATTTTTGAAGAAATTATAACGAACTAGGGTTGTAGTATTATTCATGACTTTTGATCCAAGAAATTGATATTCTGTGATGTTTTTATGAATCTTGAAAGTTAAAACTAGTGAAGTAATGTTGGTTTAATGTTTAATATATTCATTTGGGAGTTTGGGATGTTATAATGGTGAATTGGAGGTGTAAAATGGAAGAACCCATAACTATTAAAGGAATTCTGGGCAGAGAACTGCTTGATCGATCGATCGACCTAAGAATGTAGATCGATCGACCAATTTCATCGATCGATCGACCCCTCTGGAAAAAGTGAAATATTTCCCTTTAAATAATTGAGTAACTTCCAACCTTTAGAATACTTTAACGATGATTGTTTAAACATATTCGTACTAATGAAAGACCAGTAGGATGGTATTTGAAGTCCGAATTTTTTTTAGAATTAATTAAGGTTAAGTGGTAAACTTACGAATACCCGACTAGGCAGATACGATTAAAATTAGTGAGAGCCTGAATATATGTTGCTTCGATTATAATTTGAGATTAAAGACTAAAAAGGGGTAAACTTTAAATACTGAGATAACCATAAAGATTAGAGGGGTACTTAGTAACCTTGTAGGATAGGGTATGTACTCAGAACTATACGTCGATAATTATCGCGCTAAACCTATTGTGTAGAATTAATGGGATGATATTATTATATGTGTGAGACTTAAGATATAAGGGCTAGAATATACCTATAATAAAATGATAATTACCTATGTTGTGTGAATACTTAGTATATGGATGATTATATGTATGACATACCTACCATACTTGCTATTACGGGAGGTTAATTTTTGGGAAATGACCGTCTTATCTTTGTGTGCCTTCGGGAGGATTTAGACTGGTACCTTAAGGACATAGGACTGTGAATGACTCATTTGCGAGTTACTAAGTCAGCTAACGATGGGAGCGTAGGTATTTGCCTGTCCCATGCATATGTGAAGTATGTTCGCCTCCAATATGTGTGATTTCTATTGAAACGGTTCCTGAGAGATTCGAAACACGTGTTCCTTATGCACGTGATGTACCCGAATTCAATAGTAGAGTATGTGTGCACCGCAGGTTAGCCTAGGGGTACCATATATATATGTAAGTAATGAGAGTGAATTATATATGTACTTGTGATTGATTCACTCCTACTTAATAGATGCGAATAACTATGGGATTTAATTAAGTTAAGAATAACATAGACTTAACCAATACGTGAGCTAAGAAATCTGATTACTGAATGTGTGAGTTATGAATATATTTTATTTAAATAATATGGGTGGCATCTAAAGTAAGAACCGTCTGGATGGGGGTAAAATTGACTAGTTAGATAGTGGTATAACTAGGTGGAAGTTAAAATATGCGTTAGGTGTGCACAATAGTTGAGGGGTGAGAATCTCAAGTGAGGGAACGTGACTAACATGTCTAATATATGTGTTGTTTAATATTGTGATTTAAACACTTGTTGCTTTTAAAAATATTTTTAACTCGGGCCCTGACCCGTTTGCTTCAAAATCTATTTCTTTTGTAATTTTTTTAGGTGCCCAGCCACAGGGACGCCAAGCTTAGGAGTTCCATTCCATTGACATGTTGTAGCTATGGTGGAAGTTTTAAGATCTCATTACTAGATGCCTCCACATCTTTCCTTGCTTCTTTTCGGAGTTAATTATTCCAGTTAGGGCCTGTTGCCCATTCTATTCAGTGACAACAGTTTTAGACTTTCATTTTATTTCAATCTTATGATTTTATTCATTTAAACTATTGTACTTGGTTTTTTACATTGCTTCTATTATTAGAGTGTTGACTCCAGACATCAGTTATTTCATTCAGTTGATTACCTTATTAGATTGTTCTTTTAATGGTTGAATGATGATTTAAATTATTTTGTAGATGATTAAATTAAACATTAAAATTTGGCACTTCATTATTTTAAATATTAGGTGGTTAGTAATTAATTAAATATTTTCGACAGTGATGCTATAAACTGAACCAAATTGACATTTTGTATTAATTTAAATAAAGGAGTAGCTACCCGGTATTTAATTAGTCGGGGTGTCACAGGTGGTATCAGAGCACCAGGTCCTAAAGTCCTTAGGATCTGTAAGGCTTGTTATGTTTTCGCATAGCGTCCTTTGATATAGAGCCCTATATTTTAGGATTGTTGTATTCTTTTGTGTATCTTACGTTCTTCAACTATTTTGAGATATTAACTGTGGACTTATAAAAATTCTCTCTCATTTCAGATGCCTCCTCAACGTTCACAACGAGTTCCCAGGGGTGCCTAGCCCGAGCCTCAACCTGCACCAGTTTTGGGTTCTATGAACGCTATTAAAGTTGCCACCATTGTAGCCCAGGTGATAAATATTCCATTAGCAGTTGTGCAACAAGAACCACCTCAGGCACCACCGGTAGCCCCAGTCCAGACTCATGCATTCCCCTCTGCTTGGGAACGTGTCCGTGATGCCTTTCAGAAGGCGCACCCCCCGAAGTTTGCAGGGAGCTTCGACGTTGTTGTATCGAGCCAGTGGAAGAAGTACATTTAAATACATTTGAGGTTGTATGAGTGTATTGATGTACATAGGAAAATACTGGATACGTTTAAGCTGGTAAGGGTAGAATTGTAGTGGTGGGAGTCCATTACAACTGCCGAGGAGAGAAATGTTATCTCTATTCAGGAGTTCTGGGTGCAGTTCGACCGTAAATATTTCCCCTCAGCTGTTCAGACAGAAATGAGGTGAAAATTAATGAACCTTAAGTAGGAAGGAAGGACAGTGGCAGAGTATGAGACTGAGTTCACCAATCTTCCGAACATAGTTCCCCATAAGATCCCAACTGAAGAGAAGAAGATCCAGAAGTTTATGGATCGATTGATGTGGAGGATTCGTCAGCATCTGCTAGAGAATCTCTCGTTGGCCACCTATTCAGATGTGGTTAACGAAGTGCTACTTCACTGCTAGGATCATCACTTTTATTTTTCAGAGGGTAAGCGAGTAGGAGAGTCCAACCAGCAGGGCAAAATAGGGGTATTGGTGCCAACGGGTCACATTCAGCTCAGGGTCAGCACAGGCAGGGTGATCAGAGTTCCCAGCATAGGAATTCCAAGAGATTTACACTAGGAGGTTTGAGACATGGCCATGGAGGTTTTAGGCATGGCCAGTAGGGTCAGCACGGCCATCAGGGCCAATAAGAATTTCAGCAGGACCAGCATGGCCAGGGTAGGGGTGGTAACGGCCATCAGGGCCATGGGCAGCAGGGTCAGAGAGGGGGAAACTTCACGAGGAAATGTTTCATATGTGGCAGGAATGGCTACAAACACCAGGAGTGTCCTGAGAGGGGCAGGGCCCCGCAGTAGCTGCAGCAAGGTGCTCGACAGGAGACTTAAAGACTGATGTTTCCCATCTCCCTCCCAGCACCACCACAGATGCCGATACTACCACCTATTCCAGCAGTCCCAGTTTAGCAGGGGAAAGTCCAGTATGGTCGTGTGTATAACCTTCAGTAGGCCGCAGGCCCATAGGATATACCCGCGATTGAGGGTATGTTTTCTATTAAGGGTACTATGGGGCGTATTTTATTTGGCACGGGTTCCACACACTGTTTTATTGCCATAAGATTTGCACACGCTATGGGATTATTAGACACCGCAGAGAGCACTGTCACTTGTGTATATTCTCCTTTGAGTAGGGGTTTTGTGATTTCCTTTATATGTAGAGGCGTGGATGTAGATATTGGGAGATTTATTTTACCTGCTGATAAGCTCGTATTTAATATGTTTGAGTATGTTACGATTATCGGTATGGATTAGCTAGTTACATAAAGAGCCATGATCGATTGTTTTAGTAGGAGTATTGTTTTTACCATACCCGGACATGGGATGTTCCTAGTGGCGATGCCTCGTTCTGAGGAAGGATCGTCCACTCACTTGTACTATATAGAGGAGGAGACCTCTAAGGAGGTGGTGATACCACTTGATTCGATTACAGTCGTTAGAGAGTTCACTGATGTATTCCAAGATATTATGGGATTACCTCCTAGTAAATCGATAGACTCTGTTATAGATTTGGCGTCGGACACTCGGCCGATAGCCCGCGCACCTTACCGTATGGCTCCAGCGGAGATGAGGGAGCTATAGGATCAAATAGATCAGCTGTTGGGTCAGGGGTTTATCTGTAGGAGTACTTTGTCGTGGGGTGCTCCTGTGCTATTTGTTAAGAAAGGGGATGGATCTTTAAGGTTGTGTGTCGATTATCGGGAGTTGAATAAAGTCACAATACGGAATAAATATTCGTTACCCAGAATCGATGACTTATTCGACCAGGTAAGAGGAGTTTCCTTCTTCTCAAAGATTTACTTGAGATCGGGATACCATCAGTTGCGTATTAGGGAGCAGGATGTCTCGAAGACTTCCTTCTTGACAAGATATGGTTCCTACGAGTTCAGGGTTATGCCTTTTGGCCTCACCAATTCCCCAGCCATGTTTATGGACTTAATTCATATGTTGTTTAGAGAGTTCTTGAACCAATTCATTATTATTTTCATCGAAAACATTCTGGTTTACTCCCAGACCGAGGAGGAGCATGCTGAGCACTTGAGGCATGTTTTAGAGACACTGCGACAACATGAGTTGTATGCAAAATATAAAAAGTGCGTATTTTGGCTGAAGGAGGTACAATTTTTGGGGCACATCATTTCTGACAGGGGGATATCTGTTGATCCGGGGAAGGTATCAGCGGTGAGGGAGTGGAGACAACCCACGACACAGATAGAGATACATAGTTTCTTGGTCCTAGTAGGATATTAAAGGAGATATATTTGGGGATTCTAAAAAATAGAGGGTCCATTTACTCATTTGACTCACAAAGGGTGCCATTTATCTGGAATGATGCATGTCAGTTGGCTTTTGATGAGTTGAAGGACAAGCTGGCCTCAGCACCAATGTTAGCATTGCCCATGTCAGGAGTGGAGTATCTAGTTTACACTTATGCGTCCTTACTATGAATTAGGGGTGTGCTGCAACAGGAGAGTTAGGTTATAGCTTATGCTTCTTGAAATCTTAAGCCTCACGAAAATAATTACCCCACCCAGGACTTGGAGTTAGAAGCAGTAGTATTTGCACTTCAGATCTATAGAAATTATCTATTGGGAGAGAAATTCCATTACAGTACCTCTTCTTGCAGAAGGAGCTGAATATGCATCAACGTCGGTGGCTCGATTTTATGAAATATTATCAGTTCGATATTCAATACCACCCACGGAAGGCTAACTTGGTAGCGGAAGCGTTGAGTCGAGGGCCAGTAGGTGAGGTGGCCGAGGTGTGGAAGGCAAAGTGGAATGAGTTTGGGCACCAAGACACTGTGGCCCCATCATTCATGTCTGTGATGACAGTTACGCCACAGATCATTACGAGAGTAGTACCGGCTCAGTTAGCGGACCCGTTCTGTCAAGAGAGGATAGTATGATTACTAGAAGAGGGGGCTGAGTCTTATACCGTTAGTTCATACGGGGCCTTATGCTTCAATAGGAGATTAGTTGTTCCCGAGGGGGAAGACTTACGACACAAGGTGATGACATAGTCGCACAGTTCATGATTTGCGGTACATCCTCGTGGGGATAAGATCTACTAGGATATAAGGAGATATTATTGGTGGAGCGGGATAAAGAGGCTTATTGTCGAGTTCGTGTCAAAATATGCCACTTGTCAGCCAGTAAAAGTGGACCATCAGAGATCGGCGGGACCTCTATAACCATTAAAGATTGCTATGTGCAAATGGGAGAGCATTTCCATGGACTTCATCATGGGGTTACCTACATCGCAGAGAGGTCACGATTCCATATGGATAATCATGGATCTATTGACAAAGGTTGCTCACTTTCTTCCACCCAGACAGACTACACTATGGGATAGTATGCTCAGATCTTCATAGGTGAGATAGTGAGACTCCACGGGTGCCTCTCAATATCGTGTCTGACAGGGACAAGATCTTTGTGTCAGGTTTTGGGAGAGTTTCCAGGAAGTCATGGGTACAGAGTTGCGGTTGAGTATAACATATCACCCGCAGAAAGATGGGCAGACCGAGTAAACGAATCAGATGTTAAAGGACATGTTACGTTGTGCATCCTCGACTTTAGAGGTGGTGGGGATCAGTATCTTCCACCGGTAGAGTTTTCCTATAATAACTTCTACCAGTTCACTATTGATATGGCTCCATTTGAGGCGTTGTACGATAGGCCTTGTCGTTCCCCAGCATGTTGGCTAGAGGTGGGGGACAACAAGCTACTTGGGCCGAAGGTGATTCATGATACTTCAACGAGGATAGAGATGATACGGAGCCACATTTAAGTTGCTCAAGATCGATAGAAGAGTTACGGTGATGCCAAAAGGTTCTTCCGAGAGTTCAAGGTGGGGAACAAAGTGCTTCTTCGAGTGTCTCCTATGAGGGGGATTATGCATTTTGGGAAGAAGAGAAAGTTGGCACCTAGATATGTGGGACCATTCCCTATCATCGAAAGAATTGGGCCAGTTGTGTATAGACTTGGGTTACTGGAACACTTACATAGGATCTATGACGTGTTCTACATTTCCTCATTGAGGAGATTTCTTCGGGATGAATTAGCCCATACTTATATTACTTTAGAGGAGATTGATCTACAACCTGATAGTTCTTATGAGGAGGGGTCAGTTGCTACCCTAGACCATAGTGATAAGACATTGAGGTCGAAGATAGTACCGTTAGTGCGTGTTCAGTGGCGACATCATTATACCGAGGAGTCTACCTGGGAGTGCGAGGGTGATATGCGCGAGCGTTATCTAGAGTTATTTTTTCCAGGTATATTTTATTTTCGAATTTCGGGACAAAATTCTGTAATTAGGGGGGAAGTATGTAATACCCTGTAATTTTATTGACTTTATTTGATGGTATTATTTAAATTAAATGGGATAATTATTTGGGAATTAATTCGGATTTAAATACTAGTGAGGCGAGAGTTGGTATTTGATTATGATAATAATGTTGAATGTTACTGAGTAAATATGGTAATATATGATTATCAAATTTATGAATATTGTCGCGAGTTATAAATACAACAATTCGGAAATTAAGTTAGAACGCACGTGTCATCCGCGTAAGGAATAAATTTAAATAGATTTAAAAGTAAATTATTTTTATATCATTCATATGGTAGTTTCGAGTGCGTCAACGTGTCCGTAAGTGTCGAAATAGTCAGAAAACACTAGCCAGGAGTTTAGTTTGGGTCCCGGGGCATTTTTAGGCCTAACCGGCAACCCAGGAGGGTCCTTTAGTCATTTTGATTTTTAAAGGATATTAACCCACAAAATTTAGATTTAGTTTATCAGTGAACTCTTAGGACTCCTAGGGTTTTCATAATCAAAATCACCAACGACAGCTAGAGAATAGAGAAGGAAGTTACCAAAGGAGAAAAACCAGCTTTAGAGGCTTTGCACCACCGTCACCACCACATGATAGATCGAAAAGAGAGGATTACTCCCATACCGTCTACTTAAAAGGATCTGAATCTCTAATTCAAGGCAAGTGATTTATCTTGCAATGATTTAAGGCATATATTTTACATGATAGTTTAGATTTGAAGACAAATTATGTAAGATTGTAATAATGTGAAAATTTGAGACTAAATTATGAACTTGGATAGGTTTGCATGTAGTAGATCTTCTGGGATTATTAATTGGACGAATTTATATATAAAGAATTATGAAATCATGAAATTTAATTGAGATTTATGATGATTTTTTAAGAATTGATAAAGAACTAGGGTTGTAGTATTATTCATGACTTTTGATCCAAGAAATTGATATTCTCTGATGTTTTTATGAATCTTGAACGTTAAAACTAGTGGAGTAGTGTTGGTTTAATGTTTAGTATACACATTTGGGAGTTTGGGACTTTGTAATGGTGAATTGGAGGTATAAAAATGGAAGAACCCGTAACTGTTAAAGGAATTATGGGCAGATAAAAGCTTGAGTAAGTTCCAACCTTTAAATATTTCCCTTTAAATAATTGAGTAAGTTCCAACCTTTAGAACACTTTAGTGATGATTGTTTGAACATATTGGTACTTAGGGAAGAAAAGTAGGATGTTATTTGAAGTCCGGAAATTTTTTAGAATTAATTGAGGTTAAGTGGTAAACATACAAATAGCCGACTAGGGGGATACGATTAGAATTGGTGAGAACCTCAATATATGTTGCTCCGATTATAATTTGAGATTAAAGAATTCAAAGGGGTAAACTTTAAATACTGAGATAACCTTAAAGATTAGAGGGGTACTTAGTAACCTTTTGGGATAGGGTATGTACTCGGAACTATACGTCGAGAATTATCGAGCTAAACCTATTGTGTAGAATTAATGGGATAATATTATTATACGTGTGAGACTTAGGATATAAGGGATGGAATATACCTATGTTAAAATAATGATTACCTGAGTTTTGTGAATACTTAGTATATGGATGTTTATGTGTATGACATACCTACCATACTTGCTATTACCGGAGGTTAATTTTTGGGAAAGGACCGTCTTATCTTTGTGTGCCTTCGGGGGAAGTTAGACTAGTACCTTAAGGTCATAGGACTTTGAATGACTTATTTGCGAGTTAATAAGTCAGATGGCCATGGGAGCGTAGGTATGTGAGTGACCCATGGGTATGTGAAATATGTTCACCTCCACTATGTGTGATTTGTATTGAAACGGTTCCAGAGCGATTTGGAACATGTGATCCTTATGTACGTCATGTACCCGGATTTGATAGTAGAGTATGCATGCACCGCAGCTTAGCCTTGGGGTGCCATATGTGTATGTATGTAATGAGAATGACTTATATATGTACTTGTGACTGATTCACTGCTATTTAATAAATGCGAATAACTATGGAATTCAATTAAGCTAAGAATAACGTAGACTTAACCAATACGTGAGCTAAGAAATCTGATTACTGAATGTGCGGGTTATGAATATATTTTATTTAAATAATATGGGTGGCATCTAAAGTAAGAACCGTTCGGATGGGGGAAAATAGACTTGTCAGGTAGTGGTATAACTAGGTGGAAGTTAAAAGATGCATTAGGCGTGCACAATAGTTGAGGGGTGAGAATCTCAAGTGAGGGAACGTGACTAACATCTTTAATATATTTGTTGTTTAATATTGTAATTTAAACACTTGCGACTTTTAAAATTATTTTCACATCGGGACCTGACCCGTTTGCTTCCAAATCTATTTCTTTTGTAAAAACTTTTAGGTGCCCAGCCACAGGACACCAAGCTTAGGAGTTCCATTCCATTGACGTGCTGTAGCCGTTGTGGAAGTTCCAGTGTCTCATTACTAGATTCCTCCACATCTATCCTTGCTTCTTTGGGGAGTTATTTATTCCCGTTAGGACATGTTGTCCATTATATTCAGTGACAGCAGTTTTAGACTTTCATTTTATTTCAGTCTTCGGATTTTATTCATTCAAACTATTGTACTTGGTTATTTACATTGCTGCTATTATTGGAGTGTTTACTCCAGACATCAATTATTTCATTCAGTCGATTGCCTATTAGATTGTTCTTTTGATGGTTGAATGATTATTTAGTAATACCCCGTATTTTTATGGCTTTTAAATTTAGGGATTTATTAAATTTAATTGAGATAAATTAATTTAATTTTAATCCTGAAAGTTATTTTAAATATTTACTAGCGTGACGAGAGTTAGTAATTATTGAAAGTTGGTTGATTCGTGGATATTACTTATTGAGTAAAGTAATATGTAAAATTGATTTTTGTTAAAAATTGTCATGAGTGAATAAAATGGCAATTACGAAAATTTAAGTCGGGACGCGCCTGTGTCGTGTCAGGACTAAATTGTTATAATCATATAAAGTGAATACATTATAAGTTGCCCATATGATCATTTTAAGTGTTCCAATGTGTTTGAAAGGGTCGAGATAGTCAGAAAAGTTTACCCGGGGGTTTAGTTTGGGTCTCGGGGCATTTTTAGGCCCATTTGACATCTCGGGAGGGTATCTAGATGGATTGGTTAATCTAGATGGATTGATTCTTTTGTGTTGATTGCTATCCGTAGCACTTATGTGATTCTTAAACTCTTGGTTATTTAAAAGGTTTTCAAATTGGAATTTAATAAAAACGAAAATAAAGTTTTAAATTGTTTTAACACTTAGCTTAATTATTTAGGGTGTTTAAATCGGGAAATTTTATTTTGTGACAGTGATGCTAAGAATGAACCAACTGTTCACCTTGATTTTAATTTAATAAAGGATTGATCGCCCGGTATTTAATTAAGCGAGGTGTCACAGGTGGTATCAGAGCATCAGGTTCTAGTGTCCTTAGGATCTGTGCGTCTTATTATGCTTCTAGCGTTACTTTGTTTGATATAGAGCCCTATGTTTAGGATTGTTGTTTTCTATGGTGAGATTCCGTTCTCCAGCTATAACGTATAAACCTTAGTGAATCTTAATTGCGTTCGGACGTGTTCAAAAATTTAAATATGGAAGGCAGGGGCCATTGGGCGGACAACAGGAGGCAAGGCTTAGCTGAGCTTGTAGAGAATATTCGAGGATGATGACCTTAGTTAAGATCACCCCTATTATGGCACGGGAAGCCAGGACTGTAAAGACGGCTAGGGCGCAACCTATTATTTCCAAGTGCTTCTATAGTCGAAAGAGCTGTGAGAGTAGACTTACCGAACGTGGTACGACTGGGAAAAGTCAGATGAAGCATTGTAGAGAACTGTTAATGGAAATTATAGAAATGCGAAAATTGTGTGTGTTAGCCCAAGGAGGTAAATTATTCAAAGGCTTGGACATAGGACAAAGTGTGGCTAACTGAAAGTGAAAATTTGAAGACAAATTTTCTTGGCTTGTCGGAACAAGGTTATCATGGTGGGAGTCAGCCACTATTTTTAGAAGTTAAATGCTATGCCTGTAGAAGAATCTTAGGTACAGTTTGACTGCATATTCCTTCATCATATGTTCAGGATAAGAAGTGAACGTTGTTCTGAACTCATCACAGGAGGACCTGACAGAGGTCCATTTGTGAATATGAATCTAATCCATTAGCGAATCTTGTATCAGAGGATGTAAATACAAATGGATGAGAGGACTCCGAGTGGAAGATCGACTCGTAAAAATAGTTAATAATGCGAAAAAGGGAATTCTGGTCGACGATCGATTCAGAAGTTATCAATGTCATGCTTTTACAATAGATATGTTAATGCTTCTTTGTGTGGGAAGCTAAAAGAATCGAAGAAGTTAGTCAAGAATAAGACTGGATGCAAGAATGGTAGGGTAGCACCACCAAGGCGTGGGGATACACGTCAGGGGACCCATTTAAATGATTCGAGTAACTGAATTCTTACCAAAGCGATGGCGAATTCAGTAAGGACTATTGTAGCCAGTAGCATGTTCTGTAGGGCCAACAAGGCTAAGGGAACCACGGGGGATAGCCAACATGAATTGAGCCTACCAAAGTCCGAGAGAAGGACAATCCTAATATAGTTGGTATGACAGGTGATAAGTGGATTATGTGTAGAGGTATTTTATGGAGAGTGAAATCGCACGCGTTGATGTTTTTCCGAAGTGAGTAAAGGGATAAGAGTATGGTGCCTAATAAAAGATAACGATTAAAGTAGTTTTGTGTTGGTTGGGCAAGCGTGTTACGTCCGGAGACCATTTGTGCAATCAAGACGATTGGCAAGGTAGATGTATAAGTTTTATCCTCAGAGGTTGAGGCGTGTTTTATGTGACACGAGCGAGTCATTATATTTTGTTCATTGCTAGATTAGCATGTGAGACGAGTTTAATGCGTATAACTACAAACGATATTATTATGTGAATATTTTTCCCTAGTGTAGTGGGATTTTCCTTAGTGCTATCCGCGGAGGATGAATGAGTATATTAATAGTGTTATATTCTTTATTGAGGTTACTCATTTTAGTGATGTGATATATGGGTATAATATGGTATTGATTACAACTTTATAGAAATGGTCAGTACGATAGTGTGGGTACCCGGAAATTAGTACTATATGCCTGGACGAGTAGCCCAGCCCTAGCGGCCCAAAGTCCAGGCCCCTCATCTTTTGTATTGATCCAATTTCCCCACGATCCCGTGAAGGGAAGTTATAGGGGAGCACGATACCATGAAGGGAAGTTATAGGGAAGATGGATAATTGGAGGAACCCATCATCTCCACTAACTAACATACACATATATAAATTAAACCCTAGGTCCGGGGCAAAGGACAAGTTGTATTCTCTGTACTCATTCTCCAGAATATTGAGAAATAATACTGACTGCACCACCGTGGACGTAGGCACATCTTTGCTGAACCACGTACATCCGTTGTTGTGTGATTGGCGTTTTATTTTCTTTGTTCTTTCTTGGTCATTACTTCTCTCATATTCATTTGTGTTGCATAATCATTGTCTCCACAGATAGTATGCAGTTATTGCAAGGCTATCTGAGTGGTTGCATTAGTGCATCATATTTTGTTCGGGCGAGGCCTCACCTGCAAGAGGGTTGGACTCGCACTTATATATTATCTATCCTAGAGACTTCAGAGGGTATAGTGGGCTCGAGATATTCGATACCGGTGTGTAGGGACTTTGTTGTTATGATTCAGTACGTATCGGGTTTACGGTTGAGCGAAAAGATTTAACTCAGTATTATGTTTAGCGCTCAGGACTTGGTGATAGAAAGAGTGCATTGTTATATCTATCCTTTAGAGATGTGGGAGTTAAGATTTATACCCCTCTGATTGGGGAAAGGGGTTTCGAGAATCCCGATTATATGTATTCAAGGTTTATGGAATGCAATCACCACCAATACTGTACGAAAGTGCAATTAGCAAAATGTTCTTTGTTAAGTGTAATTTCTGGAGGAGATGTAATTTTTTGGCAAGAAACGGGAAACATAGGGGTGCATTCTATGGACGGAGGGCCTAACGGATTTCGATAAACGACAATGCTAGGTAGTAGTGTATCGGGGGGTTCCTTATTTGGATTTCTTTTTGCGAGACATCCCACGTATGAAACTTAGCGTAAGGTTGAAAATAGGGAGATGTTTGGTCATTATTCCATGAGTTCAGTGCCTCGATCGTAATAGGAGAAGATAATTATATTTGTAAGTTGGTTGTTGAATTATGATTTAAGGCCAGTGGGGCCGGTTGCGTGGTAAGAAAGCATTGAAATGTTTAATTTACCACGGCGAGTTGAGGGGTGGAACGATGATAAGGAGGATTTAGAATTTCGATTTCTAGGATGAGTGAGAGTACCCAAATGTTGCAATCATGTTGTGAGAACTAGGAAAATAAAGAATTTGTTATTAGGTGTGAAGCGTATTTGATGCTTACGCTAGTATGCACGGTTTATAGGGTGTGTAGACACCCTGGTTAGTTGATGTTAACAATCGTCCGAGTTGAAGGGACGTGGGAATAAACGTGTGGAATATATATTTGTGGGACTAACATAACGAAGTAAAAGTGGTAGAGTGGATTGAGCACCGTGTGAAAGATGGTAAATCCATATATACGTGTGCAATCAGAGTAGCACACCGAATCTGGTTGGGAGGCTGTGGGAAGCCGTTTACAAAGGGGTATTCCTTGAGAAGGGTAGAATTTAACTATATAGAGAACACTCGGAACGGAGTTGTAATTAGTCAAATGTTGAGAGCGAGTTGTGCATATAAATAGTGATAATGTTAGTATGGTATAAAAGATCCAGAAGTGAGCATTGTGGAGAAAAGTGCACGGGTCGAAACTTTCGATATACACCAAGGAAGGAAGGGGAGTATTAAGTGTCACTTAATGTGAGACATTTCAAGGAAAGTCGATGTTGAGCGGGACATAGTGAGTAGTATCTGCATGCACCACTCATAGATAGAGATCGGTTTGAATAAGGGGATCAACTAGAGAATTTTGTGGTTATCAACTATTCCTGTAACGGAAGAGAGCAGTAAAGTCGGTAAAGTCCTTGGATGGGTTGCCATCTTCAAGGAAAGATCAAGGGTTCATCCGAACATGTGGAGTAAGTATCCTAAGAAGGAAGTGGTTGACATTCCTTTGGGGTGATTTACAATTTTAACTAGTGTGCCCCAGTCTTCCTTTGAAAGAAAGGGATCGCGCCGGTACGTAGTCCTACACGGTATTATTTTTTGAATCAGGATGAAATTTATGAATCCCACCTTCAATATGGGATTTCCGAAAACAGCGGAGATAACGTTTCGTTTTGAGTAGGAGGTATCACCCATAGCCGAGGAGCAGGTGCACGGTGATTAACGAGTAGTGGAGTCGCGTGAAGGTGATTTTAGAATCTTGGTGATCATTTCATTTCCACAATGATTATAGCTAACAGGTGGAGCGGTATGGTAATTGGGGGAGGATATTACCTAATGGTAAAGTTCCGTGGAAGCACTCGTACCTGTTTGTCATGAACGAGGTGCTTATTGAAGTTTTGGTGTGGAAAAACCTTAACTATTCTCCATTTCCGTATGTTTAGAGGTGAGCGGATAATCAGAATTTTGGATTGGTCGAGAATAACCAGATGACTATGGTGGAATTCCACGACTGTTTTAGGAAAATAAGGGTAGTCAGATGTTTGTATGGTTTCTCTCAGAATGGGAGTTTTGTGTTTAGATAAATCCGAGTAGTTGTCATCTAGTGAGGTGCGGCCTCCGAATGATATTGAAATAATGGGAATTAATAGTGTATATACGTGTCTTATGAGAATGTTGTCGAATAGGAGCACAATGTGAAGTATCTTTAATGAAGAGTGTTAAACAAGCTTGCTGTGAGGCGGGGGCTATAGTGATTGAGCGCCTTACTATGTGGATAGGTTGCATACTGTTAAGGTGTCCAAAATGTGTTTTACCAGGTTGGCCTTATTTTCCGAATTTTGGGATGAAATTCCGTTATTAGGGGGGAAGTATGTAATACCCGTATTTTTATGGCTTTTAAATTTAGGGATTTATTAAATTTAATTGAGATAAATTAATTTAATTTTTAATCCTGAAAGTTGTTTTAAATATTTACTAGCGTGACGAGAGTTAGTAATTATTAAAAGTTTGTTGATTCGTTAGATATTGATTATTGAGTAAAGTAATGTGTAAAATTGATTTTTGTTAAAAATTGTCACGAGTGAATAAAATGGCAATTATGGAAATTTAAGTCGGGACGCGCTTGTGTTATGTCAGGACTAAATTATTATTATATAAAGTGAATAAATTATAAGTTGCCCGTATGATCATTTTGAGTGCGTCAATGTGTCCAAAAGGATCGAGATAGTTAGAAAAGTGTACCCGGGGGTTTAGTTTTGGTCTCGGGGCGTTTTTAGGCCTATTTGACATCCCGGGAGGGTATTATAGACATCTTGCATTTTCGGGTAATTAAACCCACGAATTTAATTAGGTTATATCAGCCATTTGGAGTTGTCTCTTAGGGTTAGCAAACATAAAATCAAAGAACGTCCATTAGAGAAGGAGTTAGAGAGCTTTCCAAGCAACTCAAGGTCAAGGACTCACCCGTTTGCACCGCCACGACCACCAAAACGTAGATCGCGCGACGAGGAACGCAACCATACCATTTCATCCACGAAATCAGAATCTTGAATTTCAGGCAAGTATCTATCTTGCTTTATTTTTGGTTAATGCCTCACCCATGTTAGTTTAGGATTGCCAAGATCATGTTTTATGAAAGAAATTGTTAATTTGGAGACTTTAAATCGCATGTTTAGAGAGATTCAATATATTCTGGATATACCCATCATATGTAGAGGATTACCCACGAATTACTATGAGTTTAGAAACAAGAAATCTGGGAGATAATTAGAGGAATGGATAATTCTTTCAAAATTAGGGTTCTTGAAGATTATGTCAATTTTACCCCAGTAATTCGATATCGTTGATGTTTTTATACATGTTTCACGTAGGAAATCTTGTATATCTGTATATAGAACTTGTAGTATCGTTATTGGAGAATTTTAGACTTGTTAATGACATTTTTGGAGAAATTATAAGATGAACCCCATAGGTTTAATTTGCAGTTTCTGGGAAAGAACTGCTTGATCGATCGATCGAGCCAAGAGCATCGATCGATCGACTCTTCGATCGATCGACCCCTCCTGAAAACTGCTTATTTCTCATTCGTTAGTTTAATCCGATTAAGATGTATGGGAACCCTTGATTGTTGTTGTTGGAGTATAATGGGATATAGAGATGACCATTAGGGCCTAGGCAGACCTCGTTGAGTATCATTTTAGTGTAGGATGAGATTTTGGTTTAACGAGGAATGATTCATGTGTATAAGAATTCATGCGTATATTTAATAAAAAGATCGGGACTCGTAAGGTAGTTAGATCGAAACGTAAGTGAGTGAATGCCTACTGAAATTATACTTAGAATACTTAGAGAGAGGAGAAGTGAGTATGAAGTGAACAATATATTAGAATACAAATAACGAGTTCGTTATACGAAATAATTGAGTAAAATGTGTAATAACGGATAATTATAATTATGGGTCGTGAGCGCACCTAATTTAGCAATGTGGATGTGTATATATATATATATATATATGAATGTGTGATTGTTCTTATATTATATCTGTATAATACTCGGGCTACTTGCTATCACAGGGGTTTCCGCACCGGGACGGTCTTATCTGGATTGGACCTTTATGGGGGATATTGACTCGTACCCTAGAACATAGGATTCCTTGGTACAGGCTATCTGATTGATTGTCAAACGGTCCTAAGAGACGTGAGGGTATGTGTTGATCTCTTAGTGACTTGGAACTATGCTTCGCCTCCATTTGTATGTGTTTTATATTAATGCAGTTCGAGAGTGATTCCGAACTAGCCTTTCCCTAAATATGTGTGATACAGGGACTTGATAGCAGAGTATGCTAGCACCATAGTTTTTATGTGGAGTGTCGTTAGTATATATATTATTTAGGAGACTAATATATATATATATATATATATATATATATATATATATATTTATATGGGAACTTTCTACTGTGCGTATAAGTAGTTAAGTAATGAATAAATGTTGCAACTTTCTTAATGGGCTCGGGAACTTCATAACGGTACGGATTTGTTATAAATAGTGTAAGAAATCTTGAAGAGATCAATTTTCTAAACTAAATATTATCACCCTGTTAATTCTCGAGATAAAACTTCATGGAGAATAAGTGAGATAGACTTTTGAGGTTTAGTAGTACGATAGACGTGCACACTAGATGAGAGGTGAGAATTCTCAAGAGAGTGTCGCATACTAGCATGGTTGTTGCATTAGCGGGTAAGCATTTTAAATACTTGCTAAACTATACTTTTTTTAAACTGTTTTACAATCGGGCTCTGACCCGTTTTCTGTTATCTCTTCTCTCTTGTATATATATATATGTGTATATATTATAGGTGCCCAGCCACAGGGGCGTCATGCATAGGTTCTTTGGATTGGACGCACTGTAGCTTATGTGGGAGTTGCAGGTCTTTGTTGTAGACGACCTCTTCATTGATTCGGTTCTTGTTATAGTTCTTCATAGTTAGGGCATGTGTCGCCCATTTGCCATTCAGTATAGATTTGTCAGAGATGTATGTTCATTTATATTCAGTATTCGGTACTCTTTGAGTATTAACTCTTGTCAGGATGATTTCATTTTTAGTTTAAATTTGGTTTGATTAATCTAGATGGATTGATTCTTTTGTGTTGATTGCTATCCGTAGCACTTATGTGATTCTTAAACTGTTGGTTATTTAAAAGGTTTTCAAATTGGAATTTAATAAAAATGGAAATAAAGTTTTAAATTGTTTTGACACTTAGCTTAATTATTTAGGGTGTTTAAATTGGGAAATTTTATTTTGCGACAGTAATGCTAAGAATGAACCAACTGCTCACCTTGATTTTAATTTAATAAAGGATTGATCGCCCGGTATTTAATTAGGCGGGGTGTCACAGATTTAAATTATTTTGTTGATGATTAAATTAAACATTAAAATTTGGCACTTCACTATTATAAATATTAGGTGGTTCGTAATTAACTAAATATTTTCGACAGTGATGCTATGAACTGAACCAACTTGACATTTTGCATTAATTTAAATAAAGGAGTAGCTACTCGGTATTTAATTAGTCGGGGTGCACACCGCTCATCTAAAGTGTACACCTAATGCTTTCTTCCTAACCCTCTTAGTTATACTATCCCGTCTAACTAGCCTTGTTTTGAAAACCTCTTGACACACTACCCTAGCCTGAGTACAACGTACTTTTACCTTATATGTTATTTATCGTATTAACTTAATTGATCATTTTTAAGGTCACTTATATAACAGTCTCACTAGTTATATATAAATAATACCATTTTTCCTCATGTAATTTCTCCGTATATAAATATCTACTCTATTATATACGCATATACTTACTACCATTTGCACGTTTTAAATTACAACCATAAAAACTATCAGTTTTTTGACCTATTTTTAAAAAGTACAAAAAACATTATTTTCAGTTGATTTTTTTTACAGGGCACACTGAAATATAATGAACCCATATAAAAAATATAATCTCAAAATTATATTTTTACTATGTTAAAAAATGGGTATGTTTATTGGTATATTGTTAGGAGGTATGTTGGAGAGACTAATTGATACGCTATTATATATGAACAAAATTAATACAATTTTCACTTCTTGTATATCACCCTTATATAAATATCTATATCATTATATACGTCTAATTATACTACAACATTCACACACATCACATGTCGTTCGTATATCCATCCTCCCGAGTGATAACTCACCAGATGCTTTCTCTAAAATGCTACTACCCCAGGTATACTCATCTGGCTCGAATACCCCGAGACGGTTAACTCACACCGAATCAGGTAAAAATAAAGTCATAGCAGATGCGATCATACTTCCCCGAGAGTCAGACTGAGTCATACCTAAAGAGGCTCACCCCGAAAAGAAGCACAACATAATATACCTGACGCCATGACCTGGGGATTATACTCGCCCTGCGTTCACTAGCCAGGGAATTCACCCAAATCGCGCAACCTCATGTGATAGCACTAGAGGGGTATGTATTCCTATAAATATTATTCACACCAATATTTATAAAGCACACAAATATGTATATATATATATATATATAAGCTCATCGAACCAGACTAAACCATGCCTAATCCCCGTGGCACAAGCCCATAATACCCGAGTCAAATTTCTCGACTCTTGATTTAATTAATTACACATTAATTAATTTATAAAAGTAGTGTTACTCAACTACGATGCCCGGACTCGCTCACTCGACCCGTAATATAACCCTTTAGAATTTTATTACTCAAAATCCACTTTATAAGTTTCATACCCTTATTTAGTCCCTTAATTCCTTAATACCCATCTCCCCAAACCCTAGGTATTAATCCTCTATTTAATTTTCACTAATTAAACTCATTTGGCCCAAATCTTAACACTTACGAATTATTATACAAAATTCCGTAAATGTGGCTCACACCCTCATTTACTTTAAAATCCTTACTACCCATCTCTCCATACTCTAGGTAATAATTTTCATTTAGTTTTTATATAATCAATTATAGTTACAATTTTATTAGCAATATACCCCTCCCCAAAGTCTTTAAAGTCGTAAAGAAAGAAAAAGGGGTGAGTTATCAAAAATTTCAGGTCATCGATCGATCGAGGCTGGTTGTCTTCCCTATGGCGTTGTGTTCCTCCATGGATGATATTCAAGCTCCCATGGTTATAACTCAAGTTGAATTTAAACCATACACTTCTTATTACCCGATTTTCTCAATTTCTAAGCACCCTCAGCACCGTTAATCAGCCACAACCTTTACTTTCAACAATTGATTTTCGGAGTTAAATATTTCTAAGATTTTCGATTTTCTCATATCGATTCGATTATACCCACCTTAATCAATGAATTTCTCCTAGGTTTCGAATCATAACAACAATCCTAACAGTAGTACATAATCTATCATAATTGGTTTTCATCGAAATTAATAATTTTATGAGATGGGTTTTTCATAGATTTATTCACCGCTTTCTAAAATTTGATTTCCAGAATCCCAATTTAACCATTATCTATTATTGGTTTATGAATATAACACGGGTACCCATATTTTTTACTCAACATACAACATCAATCGAAACTTCAATCCACCTTAAACTATCCAATTCATAAATACCCGTTTGTATATGATACCCCCCCCCCCCCCAAAGAAAACGAATTTAAATTAAGCCCACTATAATATGAATCGATTATAACAGATTTACGTTAAAATATAATTAACCACTTTCCTGTAATGATTCATAGAGTTTGCTTATTTTATGAAGAGGATGAATTTGGCACAGGCACCTTGATTCCTCTTCGAATTAACTCCCAAAAATCACTTCAATTTCTCCCTCTATTCTCCTCTGCAGATCTAGGTTTTTCTAAATGAGTTATGTCTACCACAAACTCCTTAATCTAGGTTAAATAATGTTAATCCCATTTTTAGACTAATGGGACAAGCTCGAATGACCTGAATATCCCCGTGTAAGTCAAGTTATGCCTAAAAATGCCCCGAAAGCCAATTACTACCGCCGAGTACTGTTTTTCGACTATCTCAGACTATTAGAAATTAACCATCCATTCAGAATTATCATCCGAGTTACTCGGTAAAAAATTTCAATTTCGACCTCGAAATATGACACATGTGAAATTTAAAAATATCCTGAATTAATAAAATCTCAATTCGCCAAATTAAATAAATTTTCTAATTTAAATAAATTTTCCAAATCATAAATCTAAATTCTCCAAATTAAATATGTTCTATTCCACCCAAAATAATTAAATTCAATGTCCACAAAATTACGAGGTGTTACATTATCTACCAATTTTTCCTTGAACTATCAATATAGTAAACACTAAAATGAGTATGATGACAAGTTAAGGGTGTTAATCCATGCTCTTGAACTAGAGAGAAGTCGAATGAAGATACTAAAATTTATTTTCATATTTTAAAACTTGTTTCTCAAGGGTTATTGATATATCTAAAATAGTGGACTAATATTATGTAATAAAAGTGAAAGCTAGGATAAAATATCAAGTGTGGGAATGTTTTCATTTCAAATGCCCTAATATAATTATTTAAGTCATACTTAACTCTCGTTATTACTAGTGATTTTAATAATTATAGTTTTAAAAGGCTATTACTTTACTTTAATAGGCTCATTTAAATGGTGATTTCTAAATTTCTCTCATAATTATTCCACAGTGTTTTTTTTATTTAAAGTCATTTTTTGTCATAAAAAAATTAATTTAGAGTTGGATAATAACAATACATAAAATATAAGATGAGAAACGTTTATCTCTATCTTAGTTTCAAACACATTTTATATTTCGAAATTCTTGTTTTCTCTCGAAAATAAGTTCATTCTCAGGTCATGAACAAAAAGGATTAGAGTAATAATAATGGTATTTAAAGGGGTATAATAAATAAATAATTGTTGAACTAAGATTTAGAAATTAAATGCATCATTCCACCAGTTGAATAAGGATTTTAGACAATCAACCCAAAAATAATACAAACAAAAAGTGTTAATGACTCCATTAAGGCTAATACACAAGAATATGGGAGAAATGATATTTATTATCAAGTCTCTTGAATACTTAAAAAATCAGTCGCAACACAAATAAGAGAAGAAGAATACTTTCATATTATCAAAATTGTTCAAAGAATACTGTCTCCAACAATCTAAAAATACACACTCAATAATGTAAAACACTACACTTCATTAATATTTTTTCGTCACAAATTTTCTTTGCCACACACTCAACTCACTAAAAAAATACAAAAGAAGAACTAAAAAAAATTAATTCAATACTACTCCTAAAATTATAGTACAAAACTACTCCTAAAATGCTACTAAAAAATGGAGGTGTGTAAAACTGTTCGAACCTCCTCCTCCTTTTAATATATCTCCTTGTATATATGGTGAGTGTTGGAGATTAAGGAGAACATGGGTGAGAGAAAAAAAGGGAAATCTGGTTGAGTATGGGCTCTCAAACCTCTATACGCGTGCGTGCACACACACACACACACACACACATACACACACACACACGCATATATATATATATATATATATATATATATATATATATATATATATATATATATATATATATATATATATATATATATATATATATGCACGCATGTGCGTGAGATCGTGTATAGTGTGTAGGCATGGGGAGCAGGAATGGGCAGTTGGGCACGTGGTGAGTGAGGGATATGTTCGGTGCGGCTCTTGTGAGGAGCACATGGTTATGTTTAGGAGGGTTTGTGAGTGTGATAATACCCAGTTGGTGGGTCTCAGGTAGAATAAGGTAGAATAACTAGGGGTGTTGGGTTAGGGAGTTAAACTGGTTTTGGTTTAAGGGTCCGACTGGGGTTGTTTGGGTTCTCACGGGTTTGGGTTTAGCGGGAGAGACATGTTGTTCGAGTAGCTTAGGTGGTGTGAGTTTAAAAATAGTAAAAAAAAATGTATTTTTCAATCAAATTTAATATACATAATCTCCATATTAAGAAGACCATAAATAAAAAATTACATCTAAAAATTCAACTTTGAAGAGGGTGGGATGATGATTGAAAATCCCTTATTAAGTCCTTTAATCAAAAGTTAAAAAAGTTAAGAAGGGTCCGAATTCTTTTCTTGAGGAAACTCTTTTAATAACACCAATGAAACACAAGATGTACAAGAAAATGTTTTTGAACAAGAAATTTCAGTTACTTGGAATCTTAAAGGTTTAAAAGAAGTTTAAACACTTATAGCAGTGATAGCAAGAGCAAAACAAGTATAAAAAAAATTCACACAAGACAAAGATTTTAACGTGGTAAAACCCAAATCAAATAGGGGAAACATCCACGACTTCCTCTACGGAGTGAAACAAAAAATCCACTAGAATGAGTTTTATAGTACAATCAAGCAACTTATTATCCACACAAATAAAACCTAAAACTAAGTCAAGAAATTATACCATCAGTCCTAGTTTTTCTCTGACTACTCTAGTTCTGACAATTGGCTTTAACGTCCTCCAGGCTTGCTCCTTTGCTCTTTCTTTACGTCAACTCTGATGATTAAAATATCTTTACCGACACAACTTTAGTGATATTGTGCGAAAGTGTAGTGATGTGATGTCCCTAACACATGCATGAAACTCACTCACACTTATACACACAATATCCTACAAATTACAAATTGATCTAAAATGACATTCAAGAGTTCTGAATCAATTTTTCTTGAAAAAATAGGCTTCTTTTTAAGGTCAGATCAGAAAACAATCTTGCTATTGAAAAAAGCCAAGATCCTATATGTCTCACTCTTATTTATTTACAAAATTTATTTCACAAAATATGAAATATCAACTGGGAGACATAAACGTCTTTAGATCTGGAAAAACTTGAAGTCCGTTTGGCAAAAAATCTTGAAAACACAAAAGGAGATTTGTTGGGGATAAATTTCATAAAAATGTTTGAGAGAAAACAACCCAATAGAGAGATGATTTATAATGAAGAAATCGGTCCTAATCACTAAACGTGACTTTATCACTTTAGTCAAACCTACAAATCTCAACTAAAGGGAGACGAGATCAGACTTAGTGAAGATGTTGGATAAGAGATGTAAACCAGAGAGGATTTGATCACGAACAAGTAAAAACTCTAAAGGAAATTTTTGGAAAATTTCGGCCTGAGTTTGGTTTAGGTTTTTCTTTTCCTCTCTTATTTTTTCTCTCTCTTCTCTTTGTCTCTTTTATTTCTCCCAACTCTCAAACTCTCCAAAAGTTAGAAACGATTGACCCTAAGGCCCTATTTGTAATGGACGATGGAAGGATCTGGAATGGAGCTTGAAATCAAGGGCCAAGTTTGCTTCGAGCAAACGGTTATAAATCTTACGATTGATTATGCACCGCTCCTAAACGCTTTCTCATTGGCTGAAATAGGTTAGACAAGGATTGTAAAGGATGACATGCAGGCCATTGATTAAATCAAACCAGCGTTCCAGATTAACTCTCAGGTATGTTAGTGGAAAGAAACAAAATCTAGACCGTCATGTGTGCAACACGTGTATGGTGAAGATCAAGTTTAAAACGCTTGTTTTTTGGTTTTATAAAATCTCATTTTTCACCCCAAATGTTTCTGCCGCCTTTGAATTCTACACAAGTCAAAAATTAAAGAACTTTAAGATATTATAAAAAGTCCCAAACAATTTTAAAATCTAATTCTAAATGTTTTAAAAAATGATTTTAAATGTATAAAAAATTCCTAAAAATTGTTAAAAATAGTAGAAAATGATTTTAAGCCAATGTGAACACACACACACCTCATACACACCAAATGTTAAATAAATGCAGTCTTAGGTGTTATTAGATATGTTAGTTACTACCTGTGGCCATCCCCGATCCTGATCCTTACGGGCGGGCGCGTGGAGAAAAGGATCCTTCGAGTCCCGCGCGTCCCTCTCGAGAGCGCTTCGGCCGGCGTCGTTTGTGGTGTGAAAAATGTAGAGAGATTCAGAGTCGCCAGTCTATTTTACTGAAAAAAGACAAAAGAAAAAGGGGAAGCCACCTCGAAGAGTGGCATCCAAAGACATACTGGTGCATACAAAACCAAGATGATTCGAGAAGGGTTCGGAGGCTTAGTTACGAAATGGGAAGGTGTTAGGCACCCATTCCGCCCTTTTGGTCTCTCATGAATATTTGCTATTTTCCTTTATGTTTCCCCCCGTGATATGTGTGCATGCGTATATATATAAAATGGAGGTAGGAATATTCGACTTGTATCATGGAAAAGATAAAGCGAGTCATCTGTAGAAAGATATAAGAGTAATATTATAAAAATGAGCTTTACGCGATTACCCCTACGTTGATCGTTATAATGGAACAATAACGCATATGGGGTAATGCGTCACTAAGAACAAGTATATGTATAATATAAGAAAAATGGATTTAGAGAAGATAGAAAATGAGAGAAAAAGGACTCGAGGCTCGGGTTTTACCCCGAGACGCCATCAAAGTCCACGTAGTTCGCATGTAAAATGAGGGGTGGGGTTTATCCCTTAAATCCAAAATGGGGAATCTCTTACTTGTGAGTGTGTGTGTGTGTGTGTGTGTGTGTGTGTGTGTGTGTGTAGAAAAAAGGTTTTAGTTGTGAGAAAAGTGTGAGGAAAATATGAGAATCCCTTATTTGAATTTATGAGTAAAACCCTCTTTTTCTTGTTTTTTGGGTTTTTATGAAAATAAAAGATGTGCAATAATACTAAGCAAAAAGCATATTAGGATGTGTGAAATGAGATAATAAAAGTGCTAAGTAAGAAAATAAGTTATTGAGAATTCAAGAAAATTTAAAGAGAGAGTTTGAGAAAGTTGGACCTTCTTGACGATCTTGAGCTTGATCTTGAATGTTGGGGAGCAACCCTTGCACTTTGGATGATGATGGAGAGTGGATAATTCACCAAGTTTGATGAAAGGGATGATGAAAAGTGGAAGTAAAAAGGGAATTTGGAAGTTGAAATCACGCAGCCTTCGTGAGAGGTTTTTGGGATTCGTTGAGAGGGATTTTTATCAGATCTGGGCTCCCCTTGAAAATGAGGTGAATGCCTCCTTTTATAGGCTCAGGTCAGTGCCGATCGGCATAGACCCCTTCCTGCCTATCAGCAGGCAGGTGCCGATAGGCAGGTTCTGGAACCTGTCGTTTGGTAGTGTGTTTGAGGCTTTTTTGGAAAATCGGCCGCTGAGGGCAAACCGTTGGTCAGAATCGTGTATGGGGCATACCGTTGGAAAGGTAATTCAGAGATATTCTAAAGTCCTTTGGAACTCTCCCGGGTTAGGGAGTTTTATTTGGGTCAAATATGGCTCGGAAGCATTTGTCGGTCCTTTGCACGGAGAATCATTCGGACGCAAACGGATCGTTCGTCCGCATGGTAAATCTGAATCGTGCATGGGGCATACTGTTGGAAAGGTTAGGAGATTTAATTCAACATTCAAAAGAGTTTGACCCAGTTTGGAGAGTTGACATTGGTCAACGGGCCCGGGAAGCGCTCGGTGGCCTCCCGAAGTCAAACGGATCGTTCGTCCGCATGGAAAGTCAAAATCGCGCATTGGGTGGACCGTTGAAAAGGGTATTCAGGGCCCTTTGAAGATTCATTCAGTCTTGGCCAAGATTAAGAGTTTGACTTTTGGGTCAAACTGAGCCAGGGAGTGCTCGATGGCTTTCAGGTCCGTACTCGGGACGTGACTTGGGTTTACAGTTATGAAGGGAGGTACTAGCGACCTAAGGAGAGTCAGGGGTAATAGAATGGGGTGTCTACAGAGCCCCTCGACGGGTAAGTTTGGAACAAATGACGACCGTCGAATAGACACCACATGATGCTTTTGAGGGTGTACGACCGATTCAGAGGGTTGAGGTCGATTCTGAGGACCTAAGGAGTGTGCTGGGGATGATCAATTCTGCGTATTAAAGACGAATTTATGGGCTTAGGGTAAAGGTCTAGTGAGGTCAATTCTGACCTAAAGAGTGGCGACGATCGAGGACCGAGGTCAATTCTGACCTAACTTAGGTGGCGATCCAAGACCGGGGCCAATTCTGACCCAAGAGTGGTGACGATCGAGGACCGAGTTCAATTCTGACCTAACTTAGGTGACGATCAAAGATCGGGGTCAATTCTAACCCAAGAGTGGTGACAACCGAGGACAGTGGTCAATTCTGACCTAACTCAGGTGACGATCCAAGACCGGGGCCAATTCTGACCCAAGAGTGGTGACGACCGAGGACCGAGGTCAATTCTGACCAAACTTAGGTGACGATCCAAGACCGGAGCCAATTTTGATCCAAGAGTGGTGACGACCGAGGACCAAGGTCAATTCTGACCTAACTTAGGTGACGATCCAAGATCGGGGCCAATTCTGACCCAAGAGTGGTGACGACCGAGGACCGAAGTCAATTCTAACCTAACTTAGGTGACGATCCAAGACCAGGGCCAATTCTGACCCAAGAGTGGTGACGACTAAGGACCGAGGTCAATTTTGACCTAACTCAGGTGACGATCCAAGATCGGGGCCAATTCTAACCCAAGAGTGGTGATGATTGAGGACCAAGGTCAATTCTGACCTAACTCAGGTGACGATCCAAGATCGGGGCCAATTCTGACCCAAGAGTGGTGACGACGGAGGACCGAGGTCAATTCTGACCTAACTTAGGTGATGATCCAAGACCGGGGCCAATTCTGATCCAAGAGTGGTGACGACCGAGGATCGAGGTCAATTCTGACCTAACTTAGGTGACGATCCAAGATCGGGGCCAATTCTAACCTAAGAGTGGTGACGACCGAGGACTAAGGTCAATTCTGACCTACCTTAGGTGACGATCCAAGACTGGGGTCAATTCTGACCCAAGAATGGTTGGGGATTAGATTTCGGTTTTGCGGGGGAAAGATCTTTGTGATTCTGATCTGAGTTGGAGAGCTGATAGCTGGGGAAGATTTTTAGGAGACCTCACAGGGGGGAACAACCTATTTTTGGTGCTGTAAGAGAATTCCGCTGGGGAAGTGATCAGGTGATCCTTAGGGATTTTCCGGAGCTTTGTCGGGAGGAGTTTTCACTTAGCTTTTGGGTATTCCACTGGGAAAGAAAATCTCGGGAGGTGTTTCGCTTGAGGAAATGAAAAATTTTCTTCGTAGAATGGCTTTAAATCCCTCCCGAGATTTTTGGGAATTTTCTGAGGATTTTTCGAGGTCTTCTGGTATTTTCTGGGAATTTTTGTACGAAATTTTAGGAGGGGTGCCGGTCGGCATAGTATGAAGGGTGCCATTCGGCAGTGGCACGGACTTTTGGGATACCTCGAAAAGGCAAGGGGTCAGTGCCAATCGGTATGGTGTGGGGTGATGCCAATCGGCATGGAGCTTGGCCTCCTATATAAAGGGGGAGAATCCCCTCATTTTTTCATAGCTTCTTTTGCTTTCTCTCCCTCTGCGATTCTTCTGTAAATTGTTTTAGCATTTCGATCTTTAAGAAATAGCCGCCTTTGTGAGCACTGCAGTCCACCGGGAGTGGTTGACCGTTGATGATTGGGAGAATGTGGAGTGGAGGGCTAAGGCGCCTCTTTCTTTGGGGAATGAGAATTCCTTTGATGTGTTTGAGCCTGTCGCGGATGAGCGAACCTTGCTATGGGAGCCATCACGTCATCTCTCTTCGAGAGTGATCCCCGATGGTTATGTAAGTAACCCGACCTTTGGCATTCTTCTCTTTTTGGTGGTTTTTCTTGTTTGACTTTTGATGAGGCTTTTCTTTTTGCCAGTCTGATATCTCTTTGAAGAATACGCGTGCCAGTGGGACAACGGGGCTTAAGGATGTCTAGGAGCATCTCCCACTTGTGGTGCGCTGGATGGTATCATCAGCAAGTTTTGGGCGGTTGGCATCGGTGCTGGATGAGACGCCTCGTTCAACAGCGGTCTTGTGCGCCTTGGGAGAGAGGTGGTGGTACACTACCCACACCTTTCATTTTGGATTCGGGGATATGACGGTGACTCCCATAGACGTGCAGTAGTTGCTGGGTCTGGATTGTGATGGAGAGCAAATAGAGGTGCATCGCTCTTTATGGGTAAGACCGGAGGCAGTGCGTGCGGTACTTGGTGATGTGAGGAGGATAGTCTCTGGGGATTCCATCCGGCTGTCCTTGCTGAAGGATATTTTGCTGAGCAGAGTGATCGATGTGGAGGATGGGCTGCAAGTGAGGTAGATGGCCCGGTTATTCATTTTTCTAGTGTTGAGAGGTTTCATGGTGGCGTCGAGCGGCGACGTCATTCATTTGTGGTTTATGCCGTACTTGAGGATGTTTTCGAACATCCTTTTCTATGATTGGGGAAGTCTGACCTTGGCGACCCTTTACTTTTCTCTGTATGCATTTACCCGGTGCTGCTAGTAGACCTTTACTGGGGCCACGTACCTTCTTGAGGTATTCTTCAGTTTGTGAATTTCTTCTCATGCATTCGCATTTCCCTTTCATGCATTCACATTTTCCTTATGCGTCTCTTTTTGCTTGTGAATTCAGACGTGGTTCTATGAGATGATTGGGTGCAATACCCCGCTGGTCGCTTTGAAGGATGACACTATTAGGGATTTCTATCGATTGTATCGATGGCATAAGGACAATTGACAGTCGAAGGGATCTCTCTCCCTGGAGGCGGTGCGTCAGGTCTTGAATGACCTGACCAGTGGTAGGGTAAGACTTCTTTCCATTTCAGTCTTAGTTTTTGCACCTTTTGATCTCGTATTGATTTGTGCTTGCTTGGAGATTTTTAGGTGACCTATTATCCCTAGGGGACAGCCATTCAGGATGGGGGTGACCGAAGTGAACGCGCGAATGAGGCATTTATTGGCGCATGAGTTCGGCCATTCCTGGTATCTCGAGGAGAGGGTAGTTCGTCAGATTGCCGAGGAAGAGGTGGTGGTGCCACCCACACAACCTCCAACGTTTATGAGGAAGGAGAGACTGATGTTGGAGGATGAAAGGATCGCGGCGATGATTGGCGAGTCCTACTTGCTATACACCGATACTACTGCGCCGTATGACTATATGGATTTTGTAACGAGCTGGTTGATGGCGCCCAGCATATATGATGTGCTGCCCTTCCCTATGGCAGGTTCGAGTCGGGAGGTGGGGTCTTCCCACAGTGGTGGTGGTCCATCGGCATCTGCGGTGGTGACCTCGGAGGTCCCTTTTGTGCGGTTGCATACCCCTTCGTACAACATTCGGTGGGCTGATGGAGGGATGGTGCCTATGCTGCACCATCCTCATGCGATGGATCCGGAGGAGTTGGGTTTGACAGAGGAGGTCCTTCGACCTACGGTATACCTTTCTGTTCCTATCTTTCTTTTCTGCTTTGGTCATTCATATTTTGATACTGATTTTGTCTTTCCTTGCTGCGAATCCGGGTGTTGACCACTTGGCTCAGGGACATTAGAGATTGGATATCTTCGGCGACTGCCCATATTCGGAATGCGGTTCCCGTTCCTTATTTCCTGGTGCCGTCTGCTTCATCCGGAGAGGACTCGGGCTCGGGTAGTGATGGTGCGTCATCTCGCCGTAGGGGGAAGAGAGCGCGTCGAGGGGGTGGAAGCTCTTGAGAGAGAGAGAGAGAGAGAGGGAATGAGATGTGGGTTCGGGCTGAGTCCCGTTATTTTTGGCTTTTCTTTTCTTGTTTCCTGCAAAACTGATGTAACAAAGAACACAAATATATGCAATGCAATGGGAGTTTTTTTATTATTATCTTTTATTAATGATGAATGAATGCATGCACATGCACTTTTTACTTTGCTACTGAGACTGTAAAAAAGGAATATTTTTGGAATTTTCGAAGGAAAACTTTTGTTTAAAAGGGGAATCCTATAAGGAGAAAACAGGATTCTTGAAATTCTTTTGAGAATATCAATTTATTTTTATTGAGTTTTCTGATTTGAAAAAAGAGGAAAGGAGGAAATTTCCAAAAATGGGGGGTTGCCGATCGGCAAGCACCCTGACCTGCCTATCGGGAGTTTAGTCCAGTCCCATCATTTGAAGGCTTTGATTGGTACCCTCTTCAGCCCTTGGTACCTTGTGGGGTAGGATTCCCTCCGATTTCTGTAGGGATTATGTCCCTTGTGAGGATTTTTAAGTATAAGAAGGGAGAAGGGTGGAGTGTTCTCATCACACCTTTACATCCTTATCTGCCTACCCATTATCTTTTAGTCTTGCAAGATGGCTCTCCCTAGTAGCATTAAGTTTGTCAATTACCTCGAAGCCTTGGAAGCTATGTGCTCTTATAATGTCGACTATGATGCCTTCAACATGCGTCGAGTCTCCTTGTGGCGTAATCGGCCTTTTGAGTGGAATATTCTGATAGCGGTGGTACAATTCTAGTATCCCAAAGACCATGTATTCCACTTTGGGTTAGAAGAAGTTTGTCGTAACTACAAGGAATTTTCTGCCATACTGGGTGTGAATCCCAGTGTTTCTGCGGCTTTGCCCAAATTTTCCCGTTCTCCTAGGGATTTGTTGGTCAGGCTTCTTTATATCTCGCCTTCGGTGGCCAGGTCATTGGTTGCTGGAGGAATGATCTCCCTCCCGGCAGTGCTGCAATCCGTGCATTTGCGGGAAGTAGGTGATGCTGGCTATGCTGGAGCCTTGGTTCTGGGCCTGGTTTCAAAATTTATGTTGGTGACTGGGGAGGTGCAAGTGGACCGACAACTTGCATCCATTACTTCATGGATGTCATACCGTCGTAATCCTGCGGCGGTGATATTGGCGGAGACCCTGAATGGACTGGATGCCTCGAGAGAAGGTCGTTCTAACTTTTTAAGGGGTAGCCCTGTGATGCTGTTCATGTGGTTGTCTGAAAGATTCCGCTTGTCGACTCCTTCAGAATATCCTTTGTTGGTTGTACCCAACTTCTTTTCGTGCTACTTCATCCGCGTTGGTCTGTATGTTGAGAACTGGGAGAATTAGTTTGTGGAGCACGGGGCTTGTGGGCTATATTGGTCCGTGCCGTGGTGGGGACAGTTGCAGCCTGTTCTGGAGCTAGGAAAGTATTTATATGTGCGACTGGTTGGTCTCAAACAGACCTCTTTTTATTTCCCTTGGCGTCTTCTACGCCAATTTAGCTGGGCACAGGTCGTGTCCCCTCGGACCTCAAATTTATTTCTAGTAGAAGATTTGACTAAGCGCCTGCGTCTATTGCTTGGGTCTCTGTGGGAAAATCGGTGTCCGTCGACCCATCCTTTCCAGTCTGTCGGGAAGGTTTTCCATGTGCCCAAAGATTATATGAGGTGGTTGTGGAGGAAAGTAGTCAGCAAGATATTGGCAGTAGAGACTGGTTAAAGATGGTTTGTTTTATCTGACTCCATGGAAGGGGGTGTTGTGGTCGTTTCGAAGATGGTTAAGTCTCATCGATCCATGGAATGTTTGCGGCACTCTATCCAGGCAGGGGAAACTTGGGGTCCTTAGGATGTAGATAATGAGGGTGCAGGCTCTTCGCGTAGCTGTGGGTAGGACTCCTGGGGAGTTTATTTTTGTAATAGGGAATGTATGTGGGGATTTTATTTGGCTTTTTATGGTGGCAGGGAAGGGAGTTATCCATTACTTTTTCTTATGTAATCCGTACTGTGATTTCCTATTAATGGAATAAACAAGTTTCTAATCATCCAGCTGTGCCTTCCGATGAGTTTTGTATTTTGAATTATCTATAGTGATCGCTAAGGCATACATAATCCTTTTATTCAAATAATTTTATAATGGACCACCATTCTCGGAGGTAAGAAAAGAATAGTATTTTGTGAAAAAGAAAGGGCCGCACTCATGTGAGGAGTATGAGCTGCCTACGTACTTCTAGGGGTTTTGAAAAGTTTTAAAATAGTTTTTGTAGAGGATCAGGACAACGTAGTTCCGGGTAGAGGGAAATGAAGAGTTTTTTTTTTAGAATAGAAGGGGGATGAGAAGAGTCATAGCGTGCCGAGATTTCGGACTAGGGGTAGAATTTCTTGAGACGGTCCAGATTGACTAGACGATCCATCTCTTCCCCTTCCAGGTTAGTGAGTATGGCGGCACCGCCGAATAAGATTTTCTTCACAATGTAGGGGTCGCTCCAATTGTGCTTGAATTTCCCTCTAGGGTCCCAGATGGGTTCTATTATCTCTTTGAGGGCTAAATCCCATTCTCGGACACCGCGATCCTTGACTCTCTTGTTGAATGATCGCGCTATTCGGCGATGGTACCCCTGTATGTGATAAAGAGCTTTTAATCTTCTTTCATCTAGGAGGGCTAGCTCATCAAGACGGCTTTGGAACCAGTCTTCTTCACTAATCTTGCTTTCGAGCATGATGCGTAGCGAGGGTATTTCCAGCTCCACAGGTAGGACTGCTTCCATACCGTAGACCAGGGAGTAAGGGGTAGCCCCAGTAGAGGTTCGGATTGAGGTTCGATAGCCCCAGAGGGAGTATGGGATCCGGTCGGCCCAATCCCTATTCAGCTTTTGGTCATCTTGCTGATAATGGATTTGAGGTTCTTATTGGCGGCTTCAACTGGACCATTGGTCTGAGGTCGGTAGGGAGAAGATTTGTGTCTCTGAATCCCGTACTCGTTGATAACTTCTGTGATTCTGCTTCGAAGTGTAACCCGTTATCTGACACTAGCTTATGCGAGACTCCATATCTGCAAATAATATTCTTCTTGATGAATTTGGCCACTTTATTAGTGTTCAACACTGCTTATGACTCAGCTTCGACCCATTTGGTGAAGTAATCGATGGCGACCAGGATGAACTCATGTCCGTTTGAAGCCTTTGGTGTAACCTTCCCTATGATGTCGATACCCCAGATGGAGAACGGCCAGGGAGAGGTCATGTTGTATAACTCTTGCGGAGCCAAGTGTTGAAGATTGGAGAATTATTGGCATTTGAGGCATCTCCAGACATAGGCGGTGCAATCCTAGGTCATGGTGGTCCAGTAGTAGACCTGTCGGATGATCTTCTTGGCGATCATATGACCATTCATGTGGGGTCCGCACTCCCCGCTGTGAATTTTTTGCATTGTTTTCTCAATCTCAGCCCCTACGATGCAGTGTAGATGAGCTCCATTGAAATTCCTCTTGAGTATAGCTTTATGACAGATGATATACTGGGCGGCCAGTCTTCGGAGGGTTATTCGGTCCTTCTTGTTGGAACCCTCGGGATACCTACCATATATGAGGAGGCACCAGATAACATAGTACCAACAATCGACTGGTTCGGGATCTTCGGTGGAGATAAGCTTCACATGGCAGCAATGGGTCGGGTTGTCTTGCTTTTGAACTAGGAAGGGGGTCATTATTATTCCCTCGGGCATGTCGACCATGGAGGCCAAAGTGGCGAGAGCATCATCTACGTTATTCTTTGCTCGGGGTAGGTAATGGAAGGTGATATCTCAGAATTGGGAGGCTAACTCTTATAATTGGGCATGAAAGGGTTGGATATTTTCGTCCTTGACTTTCCACTTTTTGAGTACTTGACCGATGATGAGGGTAGAATCCCCGTAGACATCAAGGTGTTGAATACCCTTTTTGAGAGCAACTTTGAGGCCCACTGTGTATGCCTCGTATTCCGTCATATTGCTGGTGCAAGGGAAATCCAATTTCATGGTGATGGGAGTGTGGGAGTCATCTGGGGCGGCCAGAAGTATCCCAATGCCATATCCCTTTTTATTGGTAGCGCCATCAAAGAACATTTTCCATCGAAGGTGGACTTGAGTGGTGCAGAGGATATTTTCATTTGGGAATTCAGAGATCCAGACAGGGTAGTCAGCGAGGTAGTCAGAGATGGCTCTTCCTCTAATAGCTTTTTGTGTGACGTACACGATATCAAACTCGGTTAGGAGCATCAACCATCGGGCCATTCGGCTGGATAAGGCGGGTTTCTCAAGCAGGTATTTGATGGGATCTATTCGGGATACAAGTTTGATGGGGAAGGCGAGCATGTAGTGTCGTAACTTTTGGGTGACCCAGACAAGTGCAACACGTGCCTTTTCTAAAGAAGTGTAGTTAACCTCGTACCTGGCCAATTTTCGATTGGCATAATGGATGGCTCTTTCTTTACGGGAGTCTTCAAGGTATTGGGCTAGCAAAGCCCCGACTGCAGTGTCAGTTATGGTTAGGTATAGGAGTAAAGGGAGACCAGACTGTGGTGGCATGAGTACTGGAGGTTGGGTCAGGTATTGTTTGATTCGATCAAAAGCTTCTTGGCAGGCCTCATTCCAAACCTTGGTTGAATCCTTTCGGAGGAGCTTGAAGATTGGTTCACAGATGGAGGTTAGCTGGCTGATGAACCGACTAATATATTATAATTTTCCAAGAAAACCTCGAACTTCTTTCTCTGTTCGGGGTGGTGGCATCTCAAGTATGGCCTTCAGCTTTGCAGGATTTGCTTCTATCCCCTTTTTACTGACCATGAACCCCAAGAGTTTTCCCTTTGTAACGCCGAAGACACACTTCTGTGGATTAAGTCGCATCTGATACTGTCGCAGTCATTCAAAGAACTTTCGGGGAGCGAGAACATAACATTCTCTAGTTTTGAACTTGATAATCATATCATCCACGTAAACCTCGACCTCTTTGTGAATCAGATCATGCAGGATGGTTGTGGCAGCCCTTTGGTAGGTAGCCCCAGCATTCTTGAGACCGAATGGCATAACGGTGTAGCAAAAGGTTCCCCATGCGGTGATGAATACGATTTTTTCTTGGTGGTCTGGGTGCATCTTGATTTGGTTGTATCCGGTAAACCTGTCGACGAATGACTTGAGAGCATGACTGGCTGTGTTGTCCACGATCATGTTGATGTTGGGTAGCGGATAATCATCCTTCAGAGAAGGTTTGTTTAAATCTTGGTAGTCCACACACATTCGAACCTTTCCTCCTGATTTCGGTAAAGGTACAATGTTGGCTAGCCATATGGGATATTCGATCACTCGAATGAAACTCACGTTTAACTGTTTGACCACCTCTTCTTTGACCTTGAGCGACCATTCGGTGCAGAGTTTTCTCAGTTTTTTTTTAACTGGCTTATAATCTGGGAGAGTGGGGATTTCGTGCAATGCTATTTCAGGATCGATGTTGGGCATATCATCATAGGACCATGCGAAAATATCTACAAACTCCTTCAGTTATTCTTCGAGTTGTGCACGCTCATGCTCGTCAAGGGTGGCCCCTATCCTAATCTCGCGCAGTTGGCTACTAGAACCGAGATTAATAACAACAGTCTCTTCTTCATTAACTTGAACGTGATTATGTAGTTTATTATTAACCTTATTTAGATCAGTTAAGATTTGTTCATTTGCAAACTCATCATCATCAAAAGTTCAATTAGAATCTAAACAATTAATGTAAGGCACAGTAAGAAACTCAAAATCTTCGCTTATTTCATTGATAGGAAAAACAGCATTGAGAACCTCATCAAAAGAGGTCTCGATTACATTTGAGGAAGGATAGACGACAGAAGAAGAAACAGGGTAAACATTGGGGTTAGGGGAGATTTCAAGAGGTAGAACTGGCGCAGCATGCCAGTTGTGGAGAGGTGTATCAGCAGCTTTAATCAGACGGGATGGGTCCATTGATGTAGTGCCTGAATGAACCATGGAGAGTGCCAGACCCAGTATCTGTAAGTTGAAGGGATCTTCGAAATCACTTTCCTTAGTCTCTTCGATATCTTTGATGAGCGGTTGTACGCGGTGTGGGAAAATCTTAGCCCATGGGTAGCTATCTTGGAAAAAGATCTCCGTTCCAGGCTTCATCTTCTTGTCTGTGTGGTCGTACCATGGTTCTGGAAAACCGTAAAAGGGGAAATCCTCACCTTCTTTGATGAATCGTCCATTTAAGGAGTCTCCTGAGATAGTTCGGATACAGTTTAATCCTCTCTTTGGTCGAGACTGGCGGATCATTCTGAGCTCTTGTTCTGATGGTTGATACCCCAAGCCGCAAGGAGGGAAAGCTTTCTTCAGTTCGATGGGCTCAAGTATCCCTTGCTGCCTTTGCCCTAGCCCTAGTCTGGGCATGAAGTGCATGTTTCTGAACATCTGAATTATATTGACATTGCCATGAGGGTCATATTCTGGACAAACCCTTTCTTTGAAACCGTCCCCTACCGGGAGTAGGAATGGCTAGACTCGGAATCCTGATAGGAGCATATCATTTGACCCGTACTGTATCTCGAGAATTGGACTGCTGGTGCTTGCACTCTTGACATTTTTGTCATCGCCTAAAATGGTGATGACTCGCCCGTCGGCGAAGAACTTCAATTTCTGATGGAGTGAGGAAGACACACCCTTGATATTGTGGAGCCAGGAGCATCCAAGCAACAGATTGAAACAATCTGGGATGTCTATGACTTGGAATTCAATGACAAGGTTTATAGGTCCAACCCATATTGTAAGTTTTATAGATCCCATCACCTCACGACGGGTATTATCGTAGGCATGCATAGCGACGGAGGTTGGAGCGAGGTCGCTTTCTTTCAGTCCTAAACACTTGAAGGTTCTTAATAGGAAAACATTCAAGGCGGATCCGTTATCGACAAGAGAGAGTGGCACAGCCTTTCCCATAACCTCGACGGAGATGTTGAGTGCATGATTGTGATTCGGCCCAATTCTGGGGATTTCTTCTTCAAAAAATGATAGCATTCGGGTAGAGGTTAAGGATCCGACCAGATTTACCGCCTCCTCTGGTGTGGTAGAGGGAGGAACTATAGGTCCAGTGAGTAATTTGATTAGAGTATTTATGTGTAGCTGGGAAGACATGAAAAGCCCCCATAGAGTGATGTTAGATTGAGTTTTCTTCAGTTGATCGAGGATTTTGCTTTCTTCGATGGTCATTTTTGGCATAAGAAGGTTTTCAACGCCCTTCCCCAAGTCATTTGCTGGTAGTGAGCTTAGAACTTGGTAATGTCTCCCTGATCTGGTCATGTGATTTATTGAAGAAGGAAAAAATATAAATCTCGTTTCCTCGTCAATCTCAGGTTGTTCTGCCACCCTTCTATTTCTCCGAGGAGTTCTTCAAATGAGATCATCCCACATATGTCGACTAGTGGGCCAGCTCTTCCTGAAGCTTGTTCTTTGCTCGAATATTCGAATCCTTCCCCCCATCCGGTGGCAACAATTTTATCTTTCCCTGTAAAATCGATGCATTCCATAACTTCAACGGCTTCTTCATACAAGTTCTCCCATTCTGTGGGGATATGTGTGATTGAAGGGACCAAGCGCCCTTGTAGCTTCAAAGTGTCAAGTAACCCGGTGTTACTGGAAATGCTGTTGGTTTGCCTGAATAATTCTGCCATAGTCTGGACAACATCATCTAAGCTGACTTCGTCGGTGGGTACCACCCATCTGTCTGAATCTCGGGACCATCTCCGTGCTTCCCAAAATAGTGTACTGAATCTCTGGCAATCGATGACCATCTGTGAGGGCAATTTCAGCCCGAATTTTAGGAGTTGGTTTAACACCTCTGACAATTCCATACCTCCATTTTCAGAACGGGTACGGGTAGCGATGCATGCTCTGGTAAGGAGTGACAGTGCCTAATCAGCGAGGCTAGTAGGGTGTAGGAGGAATATGGGCAAATTTGAAAAGGTTTAGGAGGGTATATGGGTGTGATTTGGGTTGATGGATCAAAATTCGGGTTTTCTTCCAAGAAGATGGCATTGGTGTGATTTGGGAGTGGGTTGTGAGTAGTGTTTGGCTTAGGATTGGCTGGTGGGGCGATGGTACACCAGTCAACGAGATCTTGGATTACGTTTTGGAGGTGAAAGCACTGGTCGGTGGTATGGTCAGCAGCTTAGTGGAAGGCACAATGAGCGTCGGTCTTAAAGTTTCTTGGGAGTGGATTTGGCAATGGACATGGATCCAAGGGTTTGATGAGGTTTAGGCTTAACAGGGCTTGATAAACTTTGGAGAGGGGAGCATGAATCTCAGTGTATTCCCTTCGGACGGGAGAAGGACGGCTTGCTGTTGCCCATGATGTGGTTGGTTGAGAGATGTTGTTGATGGTTGAGACTGTAGCATTGGCAGGCTTGTCATACTTTCTAGGGGTGAACTGTCTGGACACCTTCTTTGGTTCAATTTCCACTTTAATGAGGCTTTCCTCGATTTCCACTCCAGTCTCTCTTAGAGCTCTGAAGTGGGGATATTATTATCCTCCCATCATCGCTTGGACATGGGGCAAGAAGTTCTTCTTCACTATGTTGACATGTTCTTTCTCGGATGGACGATTAGTCATGGTAGCTACTCGCTCCCTCCATCGAGTTATGAAGTTACAGACTGATTCCCCAGGATTCTATTTGAGCAGCTCCCTCCATCGAGTTATGAAGTTAGCGCTGCTCGGCATCTAATAAGATTTTGCTCGCGTAATAGACTGGATGTTGGATTCCTGTAACTTCGCACAATAGTGCCGAGCTAACAGTGTGACTGGATACAGAGAGGTAGAGGTACAAAGAGTCCATTTGTTGTGGTATGACAAGCAGTGGCGGAGTGCTTAGATAGGACTTGAGCTCGTCCAATGCTCGCGAGAAATCTGGGCTCCACTCTACTGTTTTGCTGCCCTTTAAGAGTTAGAAGAAAGGCTTGCATCTCTCGGAGGATTTAGAAATGAAACGATTTAGAGCAGCGAGCATTCCAGTGAGATTCTGTACATCTCGGATTGTGCGAAGAGGTTGCACTCTGTTGATTGCATCAATCTGGTCCGGATTAGCCTCTATGCCTCGCTTGCTGACCAAATACCCAAGAAACTTCCCTGACTGGACACCGAAGGAACACTTGCTCGCATTGAGTTTCATTCGGTATTTCCTGAGGATTTCGAAGGTACTTGACAGGTCCGAGAGGTGATTCTCCTTCTTCTTGCTCTTGACGAGCATGTCGTCGGTGTAGACCTCCATTGTGTCTCCCATTTGATTCTTAAACATTTTAGTAACTAGCCGCTGATAGGTTTCCCCTGCATTTTTTAGCCCAAAAGGCATGACCTTGTAACAATATAAACCAACCGTCGTGATAAACGTCGTTTTGTCCTGATCTGGGGCATATAAGGGAATCTGGTGATATCCTGAGTACGCATCCAGGAAACTCATTCGTTCGTGAGCTGCGATGGCGTCTACTAGTTGGTCTATTTTCGGAAGAGGGAAGCTATCCTTGGGGCAGTCTTTGTTGAGGTCAGTGAAGTCTATGCAAACTCTCCACTTTCCGTTGCTTTTCGGAACTACCACTGGGTTGGATAACCATTTGGGGAATTGTACTTCCCGTATGGATCCTGCATCCAGCAGTTTTTCGACCTCTTTTTCTATTGCTCTGGCCTTCTCGGGAGCAGTTCGTCGTGCCTTCTGCGTTATCGGCTTGAATGTGGGATCGACGTGCAACTGGTGGCAGACCATATTGGGATCGATTCCTGGCAGCTCATAAGGTTCCCAAGCGAAAACATCTATGTTGCTTCTGAGTAAGTTTGACAACTCCTTTTTATCTTGGTCAGTGAGTGATGCTCCGATCAGGAAGGCTCTGCTGTTGTCGCCTTCCCTAGCCACCACTTCTACCAGGTCCTCTATGACACGCTCGGAGGGGAGGAGCCTGGTCTCTTCCACTCCAGGCCTTCCATATTTTAATTGTTATTTGGAAGGAATTGCACCTTCCTCCACTTTCTCGCTGGGTTGATCGGCTTTTTTCTCTGGCTTGGGTCGGATGGCCGCTATGAAGCACTTCCTTGCCATCGCCTGGTCGCCGCGTATTTCCATTACTCCTCGCTCGGTAACATATTTGAGCTTCTGATGGTAGGTCGAGGAGACTGCCTTCATCGCATGAAGCCATCCCCTGCCGAGGATGGCTTGATACGGTGAATCGATGTCGACCACCAAAAACTCGATCATCTTGGAAACATTCCCAGCGCGCATTGGTAGTACTATTTTGCCCAGGGGCATGGTCATTTTTCCAGCGAAGCCGGCCAGAGGGACAGTAGCTCCCTTTAGGTCGGCGACGCTCAACTTCAATTTCCTGAACAGGTCAATGTACATTACTTCGGATGAGCTTCCTTGATCGACGAGCACCCTGTCGATGTCAAAGTTGGCTATCCTGAGTGTAATGACCAAGGCATCATGATGTGGGGTCCTCACCCCCACTAGGTCTTCATCCGTGAAAACAATATTCTTGTTGTAATCGATGTCCTCTGCTCGTCGACGTTTTCCTGACTGTGATCTCGCTGGATCAATCTGGAAAGCTTGCATTACCGCTGTCAGTTTCTTTACCTCCATTCGAGCTGAGTTCCCTTGTATTTGCTTGAAGTCAGATACTCCGTGGATTACTGCGAATTCGTGTCCGGCATCATCCTCTAGCACGTTATCGGGTTTTGCCTCTCTGTGGGCAACCACTTTCTCTACCCTCTTTTCCACAAAGTCATTCAAATGTCTGGACTGGGCCAACTCCTCGAGGTGGGACTTAAGAGCCTTGCAGTGCTCGGTCTTATGCCCTCCCTCTTTGTGGAAAGCGCACCTTAACGCATTGTTTCTTTTCGAGGGGTCTCCTCCCATTTTCCGGGGCCATTTGATGAATGGCTCATCCTTGATCTTCGCGAGAATTTTGTAAATTGGTTCTTTGAAGACGGTGTTGACCGCCTGGAACGATTTTGTTACATCAGGGTTCCCTCCATTTTTGGATCCATTCTTGCCCCCACTCTTTCCTGCTTTCTTCTAGTTCTCAACTTTCTCACTTCCCTTGGTAGTGAGCTTGGCTCGACCATTTTCTCCTACATTAAGGCGGGTGACATCTTCCACCTTTGCGTATTTCTCAATCCGGGCCATCAGGTCGTCAATGGTCGTAGCTTCCTTCTTCGTCAAGGATTGGTAAAGGAGGGAAAAGCTAGGTAGCCCAATTTTGAAGGAAGCCACTGCCACCTCTTTCGCGCAGTCCTCGATCTCGTTGAATAACTCCCAGTATCTCTTCGCGTAGTCTCGGAGTGTTTCTTGAGGCATTTTCTTCATGGTTAATAGAGCATCCATCCTTTTGGGATGGGAGCTGCTGGTGATGAACCGGGCCGTAAAGAGCTCGGCTAGGGATTTGAAATTTCTGATGGACTGGTGAGGGAGCTTTTCAAACCATTTCTGGGCCACGTCATGGAGGCTCGAGGGGAAGATACAGCACATCAGTGCATCCCGGTGATTCCAGAGGGTCATGGCCTGCCGGTACTTCCTGACATGATCAATGGGGTCAGTCTTCCCGTCGTAAATCTTGAACCTTGGAATGGTAAACTTCTTGGGAGCCTCTTCCTCTTCAATTTCCCTCGTAAAGGGTGACTTCATCTGGGTCTTGAGGGCTCTCCTGGCGAGTTCCCTGGTTGACCTGGTGCCGCGGTGAGCTGGATGTGGGTCCATTTCTCTGCGGACCAAGTTCCGTATGTTTTCATCGCTGCGATCAGGGCTCTAGGAGCGGCAAGCTCTTCTTAGTTGTTCGCGGAGGTCGTCGTCTGAGTCGCCACCTTCTACCCCTTGATATTACCGCCTAGGGCTCCTTCCTCAGCTGCGATATTTGCTCGCCTGAGGGCTAGGAGTGCGATAGGGGTGTCTCCTGGTATCAGGACGTAGTTCCTTCTCTAGTCTTTCCAGTCTTCTTTTCAAGTGAGCATTCTCAGCCTCGTATCTGCGAGAAGACTCCCTCTGCTCGTGGAGCCTTGCCTCGTATGCATCAATCAATCTGGATATCTGCGTGGACCTTGCTGGTCCTTGACTTTCTTCTGAGGCTGGCCTTTCCAAGCGAGCCCCATGATCTGAACGTCGGACTTCAAACCTAATCCTGCGAGGAGCAGGTGGCTCTTGAATGTCTCCTACTTGAGGAGCGTTGCTGCTGTGACCAGACAGCTTAGATTCTTTTCTTGGTGTGGGCTCTTCTCAGGGAAAGATGAACGTTTCCCACAGACGGCACCAATTATGGTGACAATTATTGTGCAACACAAATAAATATGAGAAAAGTAATGACCAAGAAAGAACAAATAAAATGTCAATCACACAACAACGGGTGTACGTGGTTCACAAAGATGTGCCTACGTCCACGGTGGTGCAGTCAGTATTATTTCTCTATATTCTGAAGAATTAGTACAGAGAATACAACGTGTCCTTTGCCTCGGACCTAGGGTTTAATTTATATATGTGTAGGTTAGTTAATGGAGATGATGGATTCCTCCATATTAGCCATCTTCCCTATAACTTCCCTTCATGGGATCGTGCTCCCCTACAACTTCCCTTCATGGGATCGTGGGGAAATCGGATCCATACAAAAGATGAGGGGCCTGGACTTTGGGCCACTTCGGCTGGGCTACTCGTCCAGGCCTATAGCATTAAATTTCGGGTACCCACAGTAATGGTCAATGAACCCTTTAGGATGTTCTACATAAGTCTCCTCAATTAAAATACCATTAAGGAATGAAGACTTTACATCCATTTGATAAAGTGAATTTTAAGAGACACGCAATAGGGATAAGAAGACGAACAGATTCGAGACGTGTTACGGGGGCAAAAGTTTCTTTGAAGTCTATTCCTTCAATTTGAGAATAATCCTGGTCCACAAGTCTTGCTTTGTTTCTAAGTACCACCCCTGTTTCATTAGTTTTATTTTTCTAAATCCATCTAGTGCCAATAACCCGTTCATTTTATGATCTGCGAACAAGATACCATACGCCATGAGTTTTAAATTTAACGAGTTCCTCATGCATAGCACCCATCCAGTAGGAATCTTTTAATGCGTCATTCACATTCTTTGTTTCTATTAAAGATACAAAGCATGCAAAATGTGCAGTATTACGTAATTGGGATCTTGTTCGAACAGTCTCTTCTGGGTTACCGACCACATTATCTATGGCATGATCCTTATAAACCAAATTTGGCACTTCAGGGGTCTCATTAGGTAGGGACTCAACTATGTCTGGAGAGTCATCGTTAGAATGGTTTTTTGACTCATCAATAACGGTTAGTCCTATGCTCTTATTATCTACATTGGTGTCACTCACTACTACCTTGATGGATTCCATTAAGGTTTTGGTATAAAGATTATAGACACGACAGGCTCTGCTATTTGGGGAATAGCCTAAGAAATTTTTTTTATCACCTCTGGTTTTGAATTTAGATAAATGTTCTCTGTCCTTGCATACGTAGCATATACTACCAAAGCTTCTAAAATATTTTAGGTTCGATTTTTTCCCGTACAAAAGTTGATAAGGTGCCTGCTTGGTATTCTTCCTAAGGTATACTCTATTGATTATATGACAAGCTGTGCAAATAGCTTCAACCAAAAAATATTTAGGTAGATCCTTTGCGTGGATCATAACACGACCCATCTCCTGAAGAGTACGATTTTACGCTCTGCTATCCCGTTTTGTTGGGGCTTCTTAGGGGCATTAAATTCATGTTTGTGACCATTGTAGACACAATATTCGATAATTCCTAAATCTGTAAACTCACCTCCTCTATCACTAAGAAATCTATTTACTTGGGAGTCCTTTTCATTTTTAGTTCGTAATAAAAATTTCAAAAACTTACGAAAAGTTTCTGATTTTTGTTTTAAAAAGGTAACCCAGGTAAATTGAGTAAAATCGTCAACCATAACTAAGATGTAACTGTTTTTACAAAGACTAACAATGCGAGAAGGACCCATTAGGTCCATATGGATGAGTTCTAGAGGTTTGGTGTATAGAACCTATTTAACTTTCTTATGAGGAGTTTTAACTATTTTTCCTTTTTGACAGGGTGCACATACTATATTGGAAACAGGTTTGATCTTGTGAAGACCTCAAACAATTTCCTACGAGCTTAACTTACCAAGACTATCGTAATTTCTGTGACCTAACCTATTGTGCAAGATTTTATTATCTTCCATCCTGGATGTATTGTAGATCTCAGTTCTTATGTTTACTGTATAACAGTTATCGGGTGTTCCGAGTCTTGTAATAATACAGTATCCATTCTCATCTAGAATTTTACAACTGGTTTTTAAGAATGTGACAGTATGGTTTTAGTCACAAAATTGCGATATACTCAGTAAATTTTCTTTAAGACCCTTTACTAAAAGGACATCCTCAAGAGTAGGTAAACCATTTTCTAGGAGTGTCCCTTTACCTATGATCTGGGCAGAGACTCCATCTCCAAATAAAAATTTCCTCCTAAGAAGTCAGTTTTGTTGGTTAGCTTAGTCTCATCTGCGGTCATATGTTTAGAAGAACCCGAGTCCAAATACAATCCAAATAAAGTTTGTTCAGCTTTTAAATCACTAATGACAATATTGCACTTCATTTGGGGTATTAGCTCGTCTTTTCTAACCCAAATTGCTCGAGTATTTTAAAGTTTGCGCCTATTAGCAGAAGTATAATAAAATTTACGAGCATCAGATTTTTTTTAAAACATTTTTGCGCTTTAAACTTATTTTTGGAAGATTGTGGAGCATTTGGTTTAGTCATGAGTCTAGGTTCCTTTCTTCTGGACTTTCTTTTAGTGTTAGATCGTTCCTTCCTATTTTGATATTTAGAGTTTTTATCAGGTTGTCTAGGAAGGGCGTAGTTATTTCTACCTTGTCTAGGATAATTAAAGTTTCTATACATGGGTGTGTATGAAAAGGATTGGTATAAACGTTGTTGAAACCAGGTTTCAAGTGAATATCCATAAACATCACAATAGGAGCAACAAAGGTGGATTGGCGATTTCTTATTATCTCTAAGACCTTTAAAGATGGGTTTGTCTAAGTATGGGGTTTTAGTCCTATGTCTCATATCGACAGGTTGGAACGACGACTCTCCTTACCGTATTGGGGGGGGGGGGGGGGGGGGGGCGCAGACGTATTTAGTCTTAGATTAAAAAATTTCTTTAGACTCACTACTCATCAAAATGTCTTTCCCTTTCTGTTTTTTTTATAAAAATCACTTTTATAGACTAAAAATCTAGACAAGTTTCCATAAGCCTTTTTCCTCTTAACACAAGCTTTATGGTTTGTAAATTTTTAGTTTGTGTGTCAGTGTTAAATCCTATTCCAGTTCTGTCCTCGGAATTGGTTTTACTGGATGCGACAAAGTCTTCAAAATAATTATAATTTTTTTCAAATTTGGCAAACGTTTTGAAGACTATTGAAGCCTTTTCTTTTGATTGTTCCAATCTTGTATTTCTTTTCTAGAATTTCATTGGATTCAGAAAGATCCTTGATTTTTTCAGAAAAAGCCTTTATTTGTGTTTTATGGGCTAGGCATTGATTAGTATAGTCTTCATCATTTTGTTTAACCCCAAGACTAAGATATTCTATCTTTTCAGTCAAGTACTTAATGGTTCTTTCTAATCTAGTGCTCTTCCTAAGTGTCTTTGTGTAAAGTGTGTGGATGTCTTAAAGGTCATCATTATCAAACTCACTAAGTGTTGTGGGTGATTTGTCCCCTATCAATTCATTTTTTGAACTCACACACACATTCAGTTTCGTCATTCATATGATCCCTTTGACTCACACACACGACAGTAGAGCTACTATTATCAGCATAACCATTATTACCATTATTAGGACACATAGCAGATAAACCATTAACAGGCACAATCAAAGCATTATTAGGCAGACTCTCATCAGTATCAGTATTAGAATATACTATCTTTGCAAAAAATGACATACAGGGGTCAAATATGTTAGATGATTCTAGCTTATCATCATCTAAATCGCTTGAATCATCCCATGTTTTGTAGAAATTGACCTTATTATGTTTTTTTCAGGTTTACCGCACAGTTAATGGCAATGTGACCTATTTTACCACATCTAAAGCATTCAGACTTGCTATGGTCTTTTTCAGGTCTGGTGTTGTTTTAGTGTTTCTCTAGTCTCCTCTCACGAGGTCTGTTATTGGATTGATTTGAAAAAGTATCCTTTCCTTGTTTAGCAACAACATTATTTCTAAACTTTGGTATTTTTTTAAAGTGTTTAGACATGAAGGGCTATTTGGTTATCCAAATAATCCAAGTTACAGTCATCATCAGATTGGATTTTAAGATAAGGCATAACATTAGATTGAAACATCACAATGGGACTACTATTTTTCTTATGACTTATAAGAAGTTGTTTCTTATGATCCAATTCCGTTTCCATAGTTCTTAATTTGCTACTGAGGAGTTCAAAGGTAAGATTTGGATCTTTTGTTTCCTCAATTGCATATCTTTTACTATCAAATTTCTGTGGAAGTGATCTTAGGATTTTAGAGACAATTTCTCTTCTGTCATAGACATTCCCATTTGCATGTAATTTTGTTACGACATCAGTCAGTTTGGTATAAAAATCATCGAAGGTATGAGTCTGAGTCATAACTAGGGTGTTATATCGTTGAATGAGCATTTGTGTCTTGGCAGCCTTAACACGTGTATCACCTTCATGGGCTATGACCAACGTGTCCCAAGCTTCCTTGGAAGTGGTACATATAGAGATTCTTTTAAACTCGTGCTCATTTACAGACATAAATATTGCATTTGTACCTTTATTATTGTAGAGGGAGGCATATTTCTCCTCTTTAGTAAATTCAGTGACACGTTTTCTGATTCTTATTAAACTGCCTTTTGCTAAAGGTTTAGTAGGATAAAAGTAGCCATTTTCTATGGCATCCCAGACTTCATCTCCTAGTGTTCCTTGTATGAAGGTAATCATTGTTGCATTTGAGTAAGGAAAATTATTTCCATCGAAGAGGGGAGGTCGGGATAAGTTTCCCAATCTATCAAATTTTTCGTCCATGAGGTGTTTTTAAAACAGTTTCAAAAAACACGGGAATATGAAAAGTAGTTTTAGAAAAATAAGAACCCGCTCTGATACCAATTGAAAATCCCTTACTAAGTCGTTTAATCAAAATTTAAAACAATTAATAAGGGTTTGAATTATTCTCTTAAGGAAACTCCTTTAATAACAATAATGGAACACAAGATGTATAAGAAAATGTTTTTGAACAAGAAATTTCAGTTACTTGGAATCTTAAAGGTTTAAATGAAGTTTAAACACTTATAGCAATGATAGCAAGATTAAAACAATAATAGAAACACATTCAAACAAGACACATACTTTAATGTGGTAAAACCCCTATCAAACAGGGGAAACATCCACAACTCCCTCTACGGAGTAAAATAAAAAGTCGATTAGAATGAGTTTTAGAGTACAAGCAAGCAACGTATTATCCACACAAATCAGACCTAAAACTAAGTCAAAAAATTATACCAGCACTCCTAGTTTTTCTATGACTATTCTGGTTCTCATAGTTATCTTTAACGTCCTCCAAGCTTTACTCCTTTGCTCCATCTTTATGTCGACTCTGATGGTAAAAATCTCTTTACCGACATAACTTTAGTGATGTTGTGTGAAAGTATAGTGAAGTGATGGGCCTAACACATGCATGAAACTCACTCACACTTATACATACAATATCATACAAATTACAAATTGATCTAAAATGACAGGCAAGAGTTCTAAATTAATTTTTCTTAAAAAAATAGACTTCTTTTTAAGGTTAGATTAGAAAATAATCTGGCTACTAAAAAGAGTCAAGATCCTATATGTCTCACTCTTATTTATTTACAAAATTTACTTCACAAAATGTGAAATATGAACTGGGAGACATAAACAACTTTAGATCTGGAAAAACTTGAAGTCTGTTTTGCAAAAAATCTTGAAAACATAAAAGGAGATTCGTTGGGGATAAATTTGATAAAAACGTTTGAGAACAAAAAACCCAACAGAGAGATGATTTCTAATGAAGAAATTGGTCCTAATCAATTAAACGTGACTCTATCACTTTAGTCAACCCTACAATTCTCAACTGAAGTGAGACGAGATCAGACTTAGTGAAGATGTTGGACAAGAGATGTAAACCAGAGAGGATTTGATCACGAATAAGTAAAAACTCTTAAAATCTCAAGGAAATTTCTGAAAAATTTTGGCCAGAGTTTGGTTTAGGTTTTTCTTTTTCTCTCTTATTTTTTGTCTCTCTTATCTTTCTCTCTTTTATTTCACCCAACTCTTAGACTCTCCAAAAGTTAGAAACGATTGACCCTAAGGCCCTATTTATAATGGACGATGGAAGGATCTGGAATGGGGCTTGAAATCAAGGGCGAGGATTGCTTCGAGAAAATTATTGTAAATCTTACGGTTGATAATGCACCCCTCCTAAATGCTTTATAATTGGCTCAAATAGGTTAGACAAGGATTACCAAGGATGACATGAAGCCCATTGATTATATCAAACCAACATTCCAGATTAACTCTCAGGTATGTGAGTGGGAAGAAACACAATCTAAACTGCCCCATGTGCAACACGTGTATGGTGAAGATCAAGTTAAAAACTTGTGTTTTTTAGTTTTATGAAATCTCATTTTCTACCCCAACTGTTTCTGCCGCTTTCGGATTCTACACAAGGGGAAAATTCTGGAACTTTAGGATATTATAAAAAGTCCCAAACAATTTTAAAACCTAATTTTAAATGTTTAAAAAATAAATTTTAAATGTTTAAAAAATTCTTAAAAATAGTAGAAAATGATTTTAAGCTATTGTGAACACACAAACCTCATTCGCTCCAAATGTTAAATAAATGCAGTTCTAGGTGTTGTGAGTTGTGTTAGTTACTACCTTTTCCACAATTTGATAGTGTTGATGTATATCATGAAGGGGCATGAGGCTTAGGGTTCTAGAAAAGAATGACACAATTTTGTCTCTATTTCCAAACTAGACAAGCCCCTATATTTTAGACTCAAGTGAGTCATTTATATAGTGTACTTCAATGATCATGATTTCAACAGTTGAAAATGCGCGTATTCATCCAATTTTTAGATCACCCACTTTCAATATATATATATATATATATATATATATATAGGAGATGAAAATGGTTTGGTACATTATTAAAGGATTGGTTTTTATTTTTGGGAGCCTGGGTCTCGACTCACATATAATTTGACTTTGAAGTTTTTTACTGCATTTGTATTAAAATTGCATGGAAGTAAATGTTTTGACACTACAACTTCATATTGACCTACAAAATAAATAATTACACACAAATGGACAATACTAACTAGAACTAACAATTAAAATGATTCTATTTAAATATAATACTTTGGGGTACTTATCATGAGGGCGTTCTTAGTTTGAATGAAGTCTTCAAACTTGGAAAATATTTTTTAATATCACGCAAAACTATTTAAACACCTTTAAATGTGTCGTTCAAAATACTAAGCCCAGTTTTTACAAAATCCTGAATTGGTTTTGAGAGAGTCCTTTAAGTTTATGAGTTTCGCTAACTCCATGCAATCAAAGTAGACTTTAGGTGTACAAATCTCCATTGATCTCCTATTACTAAGAAGATTCGAGCATGTGAATTTGTCTGCGTGAAGGCAGCACATTAGATTATGTGTGGTTTGACCGTCTACAATCAATATTATTGGATACCAAGGCTTTGGAGGTTGTGTAGCTAATTCCTGGACTTTAGTATCACACTTACTAGTACGGGTAGAGACAGATGAGCAAAGTGTAAGGGAGTGATCACGTTGGAGTACGCGGCATCATATAAAAGGTCGTCATATAAATAAAACGTGTTTGTGTCCTTGTTAGGTCATGTAAACATCATATTAGCACTAATGTACTTGATTGTGGATTAGGCTGATAGTGATTTTTTTTCTTGCTAGTGTTTTCCCTCTAAAATCCTTGTGACCCGGTATGATTATTTTATTTATGTGCTTTTGTTGATAATCACTTGCATGCTAATTTAAAATAATTCATTTTATTTAGTAAAATTAAAATTTGGTTCAAATAATTTTTTTTAAAGTGTTTTGATTGGTAATTGATTAATAAATTCATTAATTAGAATTATACTCTTAGGAACATACATATTTCAAAAGTGAAGAGAAACATTTATTGCAGAGCCATGAATGCATGAACGTAAAAATATTTGGGCTTTAATATATATGTCTGAGACTGCGCCAACAATCAATAAACAAACTTGTTTAATTAAATTCCAATTTTACTCCCCAAAATTCCTAACTCTTGCAATAAATTGTGATTGACGAATAAAATAAATTCAAGCATGCACACAATCACAAATATGAGAAAAAAATCCCCAAAAGGGGCAAAACCTTTTTTTATTTCACTATATCTTGTAACACTTATAAATACATAGAAATAAAGCTTGACACACGAATACCCATAAGCGTCGATTCATTATCGTCGGTAAGAGATCCCGCAAGAGTTCCAAGTCAACAATGGAGAACAACCTTCTTGTCTACAAGAATACGCCAGATGAGTATAACAATCAATATAGGGTTTATAAAGATTCACATATGTATTTGGGAAGAATTTATAAATCAAAAAGGTTAAAACCTTCAAAGATGATGTTTGGAAAACGTAGCAATTCTACAGAAACGTAGGTGCAAAAGACTTGCTAAACGTTCATGCAGAACACTGCTATTTATACGAACATCGAGGCGATGCATCACTCGAACGACAAAGAGTTGTCGCACGAATGACACGCGATAGCCACATGTCGTTTGCACGACATTGTATTGTCTCTCGACCGATGTCAGTGACAAATTTTTTCTCACCTCAACACGTAGAAAAAATTCTTTTTGCGAAGGAAAACATTAAAAAATATTTTATAAAAATTTCCAAATAATTATGTAATCATTAAAAACTCCAAATAAATTATTTCACCATAAATGCGAGTGGAGTAGTAGGAATGTTAAAGATGCACGTTGCACGTTGAGGTTGCTATACGCACATATGAAGATGATGTGGCGTGTGTAAGGACACAAGTCTCCGATTGAGTCTTAATGTTGTGTTGGCTCAATTTCGGACAAAAATATTTGAGTCACAAGACAGTGTTCAAGTGTATCCATTCAAGCCTATGACGTGTTTGTTGAAGATGTAGCGGCCAAGATCAAAGAGCTTCATCATATGCCAAGTTTATCATTCCCCGTTTCTACGTCACCAACATTGCTTCATTTCCTCCTAAGGTATGAATGCACTACATATATATATATAGAGAGAAGCTTGGAACAATGTTTATTGGGTGTAATATTATTTTTAACTGATGTTTATTTTCAGAAGTTTTCTTTAAAACTTTAAAATAAAGTTTCTAGGCTAAAAATTGAATTTTAAGCATTCTGGAACTTCATTCGATATTGTCATTCGAACGAGAATGTCGTTCGAACGAGTTTGCCAATGAACTTTTCCCATTTTCCTCTGGAACTTCATTAGAAGTATCGTTCAAAAGAAAATATCGTTCGAACGAGATTTCAGGCGGGATTTTTTTTTGGAATTTTTAATTAGTTTTTCCCATGTTACCACTTACCTTTACCCGCTAACTCTTAACAAAAGTTATATGTACGGGAACCATGTTTGAAAAACTAACTTTTGACATTTTCTAAACACCTTTTTGAGAGAAAATTTTGAGAGAGAGATTTCTAAGTTCAAAAGTTCATGTTTTTAAGTGTTTAAATTTTCTAGAACATTATTCTTAAATACTTTAGTTTACACCCATAGTTTGGTTATTCCAAGTTACCATATATATATATCTTGCTTGGAGTGTTGGGCACCTATTTTACTCTACCGAGTTGAAGAGTTCATTTGGGTTTTCTTCTACATCCCATAAAGAAGAAGTTCGTTGTTTCGCTGCGGTATTCTCACATGGTGAAAGGCATCATGTGTGGTTAACAGTTGTTCCTAAAGTCCGATCGGTAGATTCCGAGACCGCGGTGGATCTCCGTGGTTATTCTCTAGGCAGAGGTGTGTACAAGAAGGAGCGTCGGGACTTGGATGGAGTCAAGTCGAGTGTTGTAAGTCTTACTATCTTGTACTTGTAAAACCATACTTAGTGGATTTGAGGCTAAGGCCATCCGAGGTTTTTCCCATTGTGGGTTTTTCCTCGTACATCCCAGCGTAGTGGTTATTTGTTTATTTTATCTTTTGTAAAATTCACATTAGATGCATGCTTAGGTAAAATGATAAAATTATTTTAATCGCTACTCATGATTAAGTTGGTGCTAAAATTAATTTGGGCAACATTTAATTAATTTTGTTCAAGTTATTAATTTTATTGGATAAAATTTGGTTTGGCCTAATTTGCAAAATTAAATATTTATTGTTAGGCAAATTTCTAGGACTTGAATTAAAATATTTGGTTTAAGTGAAAAATTCATTTGTCGTTTAATTTTAATTTCACTTTGAGTTAAGTTTAATTTTAATTTGAAAGAAATTAAAATTTGGTTTATGTAAAATTCCTTGAGCCATCCTCCTTCCGGATCTAAAAGGAAATTACTTTTGGTAATTAAAAATTTGGGGGTCCTATCGTTTTCAAATTGGTATCAGAGAGGGATCGCTAATTTATTGCGTTTAAGATCCTTTTAAATATTTTTGACAAAAAATGGAATTTTTCCCATTTTCAAAATTTCCTATTTTCAATGGTTCTAATTATGCATATTGGAAAGCACGTATGCGTTCGGATCTTAGGTCTCTAGATGAGAGGGTTTGGTTGTTTGTCGTTAACGGGTGGTCCCCACCTACACATTTAGTTGAAAATGAATGTGTTCCCAAATCCACCGATAGATGGAGTGAGAATGAATTTAAACTTGCTAATTTTAATTCCCGAGGTTTAAATGCCTTGTTTAGTGCGGTCACACCGGATGAATTTCGATGCATTATAACGTGTGAAATCGCTAAAGAAGCTTGGGATATTTTACAACTGACTCATGAAGGAACTAGTATTGTAAAAGCTTCAAAACTCCAAAACCTCACCACTCAATTTGAAACCATCAAAATGAATGAAAAAGAAACTTTTGATGAATTTTATGCTAGACTTTCTGATATAGTTAATTCATCTGTTAACTTGGGAGAGAAAATACCCGACAACAGAGTAGTAAAGAAAATTTTTTAAGGTCCCTACCCGATAGATTTATTCTTAAGGTAACCGTGTTAAATTCTTTACCAACTTTAGCCTCAACGAAATTAGAAGAGCTCGTAGGGGATTTACAAACCTACTAACTAGACATGTTTCCCTCCAAAACTGAAAAGAAACTAGAAAAGGGCGTTGCTTTGAAAGCCCGAAAGGAGGCAAAATAAGTAGTAGAGAGTGAAAATGATAGTGACACGGAACATATGGCTATGTTTTCTACGAAGTTTCATAAATTTCTTAAATTTAACAAAGATAAATTTAAAAATGATTTTAAGAAATTCGAAAAGTCTAAGTATGACAAAGCCGAAATGATCCCCAAAACTTTTAATGAAAATTTAAATAGGCATAAGTCAAATAGGTATTATGGTTGTGAAGGGTATGGCCATAGGGCTTTTAAGTGCCCCACTAAACTAAGGAGAGAGGGTAAGCAAACAATTTCCTACAACACAACCCTTAGTGATAGTGACAAGGAAGAGGGACCCGATTCCCCTACTAAGCCCAACTTTGTGGATTTAATGGCTAGTCATGTGAGCATGGATAATGAATCTTCCCATGAAGATATACAAATACATGACACTTTCGAGGTCAAAGTTTATGATTCCCTTGCTTTTGATGGTTGTGAGAGTGAAAAAGAGAGAGAAAGTGATGATGAGGTTGCTGTGAGAGAACTTCAATTTGCATTTCAAGAATTATATGAAGAATCTATTAAATTAAAAAGAGAAAATTTGAAGTTAGAAGCTAGTTTAAGAGAGCGTGTCAAGGTCGTTGATGATAGTGTGTTGGTTGAAGACCTTAGGACACGTGAGAGAGACCTTCGAGAGAAGCTTGAGTATGTAGAAGGCGAGAGAGATAGCCTTAGGGGTTTAATGGATTTAATGAAAAAGGAGCTTCTTGAGTTTGAAGAGTGAAATGTTTTATTAGAGTATAACATTTTAGAATTAGAAAATAAATTAAAAGACTCTAGTAAAGTCAAATTTGATTTGGAGTGTCATTCGGAGAAATTAGATAAAATCTTAGGCACAGTCCAAATAAATGACACTTGTGGTTTAGGCTTCGATACTTGTAATGAATCATCTCATAAAACCAAAACCAATGTTTTAGGATAATCCTCTATGAACACTGTTATAGATCATTCCTTAGGTAAGTCTTTTCACCGAGTCTTTAGGTGCTCACATTATGATCGAAAAGGTCATCTTAATAAATTTTGTTTTGATCTTAAACGAGGTCCTAGAAAATCCCAACATAAAGCAACTGAGGTACCCAAGATTCCTACACCCCGAGATCATTATTCGTCATTAGTTTGGGTTAGGAGATCCGACTTGGTAGCTTTACAAAATAGAATTTTTTATTCTCATTTACTTTCACATGCTTCCTCACTTGTTAAATCTAAAGGTAGAATGTGTTAGTTGTTTGCATACTTTAGCTTTTGTGCCTCATTCTATATCACCATGCTAATTGTATGCTTGTTTTAATCATTTTCTAGTCTATTCTCCATGCTTAATCACATGCTAGAATTATGATTTTTGTTTATCTTTTGTATTGTATTTTTTTAATTTTTGTTTGCATTAAATATAAAATACAAAAAGATTTTTGTTTATCATTTGTGTTTTACTTTGTTAGCAATTTAGGCTTTAAGAAAAATACAAATGATTTTGTTTGTCTTTTGAGTAAATATTTTTATTTTTAGTTAAAAATTTTAAAAACTCAAAAAGATTTTTTGTGTGTGTTATTTTAGTTTGACACACTCTATGTGACATATACTTGTGTTTGAATCCCTAATTTTCGCTTCCATGTGGCTAGAACTTTTGGTTCTGATTGTCAATCCTTAAAATGTTCTTTACCATGCTTACATGGAGTAGTTGGATTTTGTGTTGCTTAAATGGATTCTATTTTTATATGCCTCAATTCACACATGCACGAGCTCTCTTGAAATTTTAACTTCATATGTATATTTGAGCTTTGTGAGGTTTTCTCCTACTAATTTAGTCATCTACATTCTATGACCTAGGAGGACTAGTGCATGTTAAAATCCATTGCACGTAAGATTTGTGTGAGATATAAAAATGATGTATATGAATATGCACGGAGAAGGGCTCCGAAAGGAAAAATCATCATTTGCGAGTAAGCCACCGTTTGGGATGGGTCGAAAAGAAATACGTGGTTCAAAGGCCTAAAAAAATAAAATATGGCATTAAAAAGATAAATAATTTCCAAGGCCTATTTTTAATTGATATATTCATTCAAATATATATATATGTTTATTGAGGGAGATTGGATGGTATGTCAACGGTTTGCACAATGTTCGTTTATCCTAGTTGTCCTTTCAATGTCATGACTCTATTGGTTTGTAGAATCATCAAAAATCTAGGCTCGTATGCATTGTGTATGTTTGTTCATTGAGTTCAATTTATATTGTCGCATGAGGTTATATTCAAATGTGATAAAGTTTGCAATCAAATGAGAACTCCGTGAACATGTTTTAAGTGATTGGGTCTAAATTTAATTGTTACTAGTTCACACCCCAACACTTTCATTTCCATAGGACACATTTTTTCCATAAGAGTGTGAAAAGCCTATTTTATTTTGTGTCATATGTGGTGTTTATACCTAGTATATGTGCCTGTGCGTTAATGATATTTATTATGTACTCATATACGAGGTATTTTAATTGTCTTTGCCTTGCTTTCTAGTCCGTCTCTGCTTCTTTATGTATCATATTGGTATCATTTTCTTGAATCTTAGTTGGTATCCTTTAATTTTTGTATGTATTAGTTATGCTTTTGTTGCCTATATGCTTTCATGTTCTTTGCTTTGTATGAACTTTAGTTTTATTAATTCTATCACCTTTGTCTATTCCTGAACAAAAAGGGGGAGAATGATAGGGGGAAGAAATGGTATCTAATCCTGTTATAATCTTATCTAAGTTTAAATGGTATCTAATCCTATTATAATCTTATCTATGTTTAGGAGATTTAACTTAGTGGGAGTCACGACCTTCTTAGGTAGATCATTTGTTAAAGGGGAGAATTAATTTAGGGGGAGTAATTATTTTAATTGCATTTAATATTTTGATATTCCCTATGCGTTTGATAGTTTGCTTAAGTGTGCAGGCATTCTTCTAAATGGCAACTTTCATCGGCAAAGATATTGATCCTTGGGTATTGAGTCAAGTTTGGGTGGGAGTTTGAGTCTAGTATAGCTTGATGGTCCTTTAGGATTTTTGTTGGGTTTTTGTCCCAAAATAGCCAAAGGGGGAGATTTGTAAGGATACAAGTTTCCGATTGAGTCATAATGTTGTGTTGGCTCAATTCCGGACAAAAACATTTGAGTCATAGGACAGCGTTCAAGTGTATCCATTCAAGCCTATGAAGTGTTTGTTGAAGACGTAGCAGCCAAGATCAAAGAGGTTCATCATATGCCAAGTTTATTGTGTCTTGTTTCTGCGTCACCAACATTGCACCATTTCCTCCTTAGGTATGAATGCATTACATATATATATATATATATAGGAGCTTGAAACAATATTTATTGGGTGTAATATTATTTTAAACTGATGTTTATTTTCAGAAGGTTTCTTTAAAACTTTAAAATAAAGCTTCTGGGCTAAAAATTGAATTTTAAGCATTTTGGAACTTCGTTCGATATTGTCGTTCGAACGAGTTTTTTGTTCGAACGAGAATGTCGTTCGAACGAGTTTGCCAACGAACTTTTTGCATTTGCCTCTGGAACTTCGTTAGAAGTATCGTTCGAACGAGATTTCAGGCAGGAAATTTTTTTTGACAGTTTTAATCTGTTTTTACCATGTTCGGAGTTACCTTTACCCACTAACTCTTGACAGAAGTTATATGTGCGGGAACCATGTTTGAAAACTAACTTTTGACATTTTCTAAACACCTTTTTGAGAGAGAAATTTCTAAGTTCAAAAGTTCCTGTTTTAAGTGTTTGCATTTTCAAGAACATTATTCTTAAACACTTTAGTTTACACCCATAGTTTGTTTATTCCAAGTTATCATATATATATATCTTGCTTGGAGTGTTGGCACCTGTTTTACTATACCGATTTGAAGAGTTCGCTTGGGTTTTCTTCTACATCCCATAAAGAAGAAGTTCGTTGTTTTGCTACTGCATTCTCACATAGTGAAAGGCATCATGTGTGGTTGACGGTTGTTCCTCAAGTCCGATCGCTGGATTTCGAGACCGCGGTTGATCTCTATGGTTATTCTCTAGGCAGAGGTGTGTACATGAAGGAGGGTCGGGGCTTGGACGGAGTCAAGTCGAGTGCTGTAAGTCTTACTGTCTTGTACATGTAAAACCATACTTAGTGAATTTGAGGCTACGGTCGTCCGAGATTTTTTTCCGTTGTGGGTTTTTTCTCATACATCGCGGCATACTGGTTATTTGTTTATTTTATCTTTTGTAAAATTCACATTATATGCATGCTTAGGTAAAAAGATAAAATTGATTTAAATCACTACTTATGATTAAGTTGGTGCTAAAATTAATTACGGTAATGTTTAATTAACTTTGTTCAAGTCATTAATTTTATTGGATAAAATTTGGTTTGGCCTAATTTGCAAAATTGAATATTTATTGTTAGGCAAATTTCTAGGACTTGAAATGAAATATTTGGTTTAAGTGAAAAATCCATTTGTTATTTAATTTTAATTTCACTTTGAGTTAAGTTTAATTTTAATTTGAAAGAAATTAAAATTTGGTTTATGTAAAATTTCTTGCGCCATCTTTCTTCCGCATCTAAAAGGAAATTACTTTTGGTAAAATTAAAAATTTGGGGGTCCTATCGTTTTCAGCGTGAAACTTCGGACTCGGATCGAGGCCGTCATGGATGATTGTGTTGACGTGTCGAATGTAACGGTATCAGATATATTAGCTGTGATCTAGGACACTCAGAAAATTCCTACATTCTAAAATGGACATTTATAAAATCATGTCCTTACTAACCCCTCCCCCCCCCCCCCCCCCCCCTTATGTCTATACTGGTATGTACATAATAACTTTCCAAATTATACTACCCAAACTCAAACAAATGACATACAATTTAATATCCCTATTAAACCCAAAAATGGAAAATACTAAATGACATGTCTTCAAAAAGATTTCAACATCTTCAACTTCTTCAATCTTTCAATGTCATCATCACGATGTGCAAAAATGATCCTCTATTTTGTACCTACACATTTGAGACAAGAAATAATACACGTGACGCGCAACAGTCTGAAATATAATGATAAGTAAAAATAAATATCATCAGTTTGAAATATAAAGATAAGAAAAAATTAATATTAATTAAGCTCAAGCAACTCATTATTAAATCAAACAAAAATTCTCCCCCATAATTTGTTCACCCCCTTTCTATGATATCCCCAAATAGACAAATATGAAGAACACAAAGCAATGCAAATGGAGAGTGTGACAAGGTAAACACACTTTCTCTTTTTGAATTTTTTTAAAATTTTTCTCACAAAATATAGAACAAAAATCACACCATGAAAGAATACTAAAATAACTATGTGGATGATAGCGAAAATGCAGGGATGTGAACAAATTCCATACGAAAATCAATACATACAACCATAACATATGTGCACCATGAATTTTGGATATTCCAAATTAATGAACTCAACATCTTCCTTAGGTATAAAAATGATGGAATTATAAGAAATCAACTCAATCAAATCAACAAATCCAAGTACAAAGTGATTTCCAGACCAATAACATCCAAAATTATGTAACGCTTTTTCATGAGATTCAAGGACGTGAAAACCCATTTTATATTCCATCCGAACTCCCTCATAAATTATAAAGCTTTTTTTTTTTATTTTGAGGTGTTGAAACTAAATCCCATTGGCCCACCTTTTTGGCATATTTTTCTTTTTGTTGCCTTTGAATTTTTTTTCGGTTCTTTTTCAACCTCATTGGACCTTGGCTTCTGTTTTTGTGCCACATTTTTTCTAGGTCCAATTTAAACGGTGTTCTAATCGCAAAGGATAAATGAGTACCTTTCGGAGCCCTTTCCCGGTATATCACACAAACTCACAACAACGGTTCTTACATGCTCTACTTTCTTGTCAAGTTTTATCGCATTCGGTTCATTGTATAGACATAATTGAGATGGAAACACTCAAACTAACATGTAATACACAAGTAAAATATTCAAAAAAAACTATGCGCATGCACAATAAAGGAGATAAGGAGTCAAACATGTAAAAGATATCACTAATCACATCTCAATGACTCCAAATAATGTAAAGCACATGAATAAAATGATGTAGCATCTCAAATCACTATCAAATAATCACGTGTAAATATGGAATGAAGTTGTGACTATGACTATCTTAAATGTTCACCCATAAATGGTGTAAATAAAATACAAAACTCTTTTTTCCTTTTTAAAAATTGATCAAAAATAAAATATTTTTGGATTTTTCAAAACATTTTAGGAAAATCAAAATCTTTTTGGATTTTTCAATTTTTCAAAAAATAGAAAATCTTTTTGTATTTTAAAAAAAAATAAAAACAAAAAAAAATAATGATACAAACAATACATTCTAGAGATATGAATCATATAATATGGACAAGAAAAATGCATCCTGCTCTAGACATGGTGACCATCCCTCAGTCAATTGTGCAAATTCCTAAAGACTTCCTAAGACTCTCAAATCTAAGGGCGTCTAAAGGCTTCGTAAAAATATCGGCTAACTGGAGGTCGGTAGTCACAAAACTCAAGGACCTTCTCTTCTTCAAGCTCATGGATAAAGTGCTCGTGTATCCTAATGTGATTTGTGCGCGAATGCTAGACTAGATTACAGGATATGTGTATCGCGCTCGTATTATCATAGGAATTAGTCATGGTGTCTTGTGATAACCCATAATCCTCCAATATCTGCTTCATCCACAGAAATCGCATACAACAACTCCCAACGGCTATGTACTCAACCTCTACGGTGGATAAGGAGATGGAGTTTTGCTTCTTGCTCAACCAAGGGACAAAAGCAAAACCCAAGAAGAAACACCCACAAGAAATGCTCCTACATCCATCTGCATCCCTGGTCCAATCGACATCCAAATAGGCGAATAAATGGTCATCAGTATGAAAGGAATATCAAATGCTAAATGATAGAGTCCCTGTTACATAGTTGATAATACGTTTAAGAGCGAGTAAGTGCGACTCTTTTGGGGATGCCTGATATCACACACAGAATCCAATACTAAAGGCGATGTCAGGACGACTGGAAGTCAAGTAGATAAGGCTACCTATCATACTCCGATACAAGATTTGATCTAATTCCTTGCTTGAAGTCCCTTGCTAAGCTTTGTTCAGGTACTCATCAGGGTACGTGCATTCTTAGTAGAGTCTTAAATAAATTTCTTCACAAGGTCTCTAGCATACTTGAATTAGGAGATGAAAATCCCATCCTCTAGCTGAAGAACCTAGAGACCAAGGAAGAATATAAGCTCACCGAACATGCTCATCTCAAAATCACTCTTTATCTCCTCCTCAAAGTCGTGATCATGTTGGGAGCACGTGGATCCAAAGACTATGTCGTCCACATAGACCTGAGCAACCAAATTAGCATCGTCTCCTATCCTAACAAATAGGGTCTTATCAACTCCCCCCTCATAAAGATACAGGCTAAGAGATAGGAAGTAATGTGCTCGTACTAAGCACGGGGTTCTTGCTTCAAACCATACAGAGCTTTTTTTAAAAACTAGACGTGATCAGGGTTCTTAGGGTCTTTAAACCCTTTTGGTTGTTCCACGTAAAATTCCTCCTATTGAATGCCATTCAGAAACGCACTCTTAATATCCATCTGGTATAACTTGAAGCTCAGATGACATGCGATGGCGAGTAATAAGCGGACGGAATCAAGCCTCACAACAGGAGAAAATGTCTCGTCAAAGTCTATACCTACAATCTGTGTGTAGCCTTTAGCGACCAACCTAGCCTTATTTCGGATAATGGTACCATTATCACCCATATTGTTCTTATAGATCCACTTGATACCTATCACATTCTTCTCACTAGGTCGGGGAACAAGTTCCCAAACATTATTCTTTCTAAACTGAAGCAACTCATCCTGCATAGAAGATATCCAGTGTTCATCTTTAAGTGTTTCCTTGACGTTCTTGGGCTCGACTTTAGACGTGTAGTAAAGATATCTAACTATGTTTTCTAGATGAGCATAAGTCTTGACCCCTAAGGTGGGATATCCTAGAATGGCAGTAGGATCATGACTATTACAAACCCAAGCGGGTGTGTCCCCTAAGTCAGGAGTAGGGTCAACCCTGGGTGTGGAAGGCACAATGGGATCATCAGTAGGAAGTTCACCCTCTTCACAAAAAGGTTGGAATTAACAGATGTTGGTGGTTTGTCATCTTGCACGGTGACGTTTATTGACTTCATAACCTCAAAGCTACTCAAGTTTAAAAAATCGATAAGCTCTACTAGTCGATGAATATCCTAACAATATTCCCTCATCGCTTTCGGAGACTAACTTTCCTAATTGCTCTTTATCCCGTAGGATGTAGCATTTACTCCCAAAGACACGAAAATATGAAAGCTAGGTATTCTTTCCATTTCACAATTCGTAGGGAATCTTTAGTGTTTGTGGAATAAGTTAAAACCTATTCACAGTATGGCACGCGGTAGACAACTCCTCTACCCAAAATCTCCTAGCAACTCTACGACCTAGAAGCATAGATCTATCCATCTCCTGAATCATTCAATTCTTTCTCTCAATAATCCAATTTTGTTGAGGAGTCTTCATGATCAAAAATTCATGTTTGATCCCGAGGCTATCACAGTAAAGATCTACATTAGCTTCCATAAAATTTATGTTGTTGTCACTCTGCATTTTATTACTGGTGACACCGTATTGATTTTGCAGGACATGACACTTGGTCGTAAGAAATTCCACAACATCGAATTTCTCTCTCAAAAAACCTAAAATCGAGTAACGAGAGAAATTATTTACCATCACGAGGATATACCTCTTACTACCCAAACTCTCAATACGATTAGGAACCATAAGATCCATGTGTATCAACTAAAGAACTCGTGAAGTGGTAATGGAATTAAACTTCCTGTGGGGGCTACAAACTTATTTTCCCAAATGACAGGGTCCACAAATCAAGAAAGTCGACTTTCTAAGTGATGGCAAGCCACGTACTAGGTCCTTTTTAGATAATCTCTCCAAATCTCTAAAATTCACATGACCTAGATGTTGACACCACTGATCCATAGGAGTGATCGTGGCGCTGTTTTAGACAAATGAGGACTTGGGCACAATCCCATAACAATTATATTCAGTCCTCACCCCTTGCGATAGTAGTTTACCAATTTGATCATAAACATTGCACTCGTTCCGGTTAAACTTTACTGGAAAGTCAGCATCTCACAGCTGGCTAATGCTGAGAAGGTTCGCTTTTAAACCTTTGACGTACAAAACATCGTCTAGATGAGAAAATCCTTTTATCTCTTTTGTACCTCGTCCTACTATGCTAGACTTTTTCCTGTCTCCAAACGTGACTTTCCTTACTTACGATCCTCTAGGTAGGAAAAAAAATGAAATATCATCAGTCATGTTTAGGCACCCAAATAGAGGTAACCTTCTGTTTGCCCGTGTCTTTACAAGTTATAGTCGGGATTCTGGGAGTATCCGTAGAAGGTAAAGAAATCCATTATAACCCTTCCATTAAACTCTGAGATGTGATGACTAAAAGCTCAACCTTCTCTCTAAGACTCGAAAAATCACTAGTGGCACGCGGTGGAGCAAATGTACGTCGGGTCCGACCCAAACTATAGCAAAACTCCCTAAGGTGGCCTTTTCTTTTGCAATAGGTACAAAAGTACACAGTCTTAGGCCGATTTTGGTTTGATTTTCTTGGACGAAATCTTCTTTGGGGTTATGGTTGTAGGCCATATGTATTCGTAGTAAACTCAAGAATTGGTTCTGATGTCATATGAGACGTGGAAGCACAATCAAAACCTACTCCCTACCTTTCACCAAACCCTAAAGCTGGGGCGATGAGTGTCCTACTAGATTCATGCGATGACTCGTCTCCAGAATCCACCGATTCGACCTCACTATCGTCACTAAAGGAGGCATTTAAAGTAACTTTGCCTTAATGTTTCAATCTAGTAGGACACTAAAATGCCTTATGACCTCCACCATCACACTCATAAAATCTCTCCTTGTCTTTCTTATACGTTTCCTTTTTATCTTTATCATTTTTTTTTTCAAACTTATTTTTCCAAAAATTCTTTTTATCTTTGAAATTGCCATTTTCCTTTAATTTGAGAAATTTTTTGAAATTTTTCACAAACAAAGCCAAATCATCTAAATCAAAATCCATCTCCGAATTATATAAGTCTTCCTCTCTTCTCTTATATGACTCACCTCTCTTTCTTGCTGACCCATTACTCTTCCTAGATCGGGCTTTAAGTGCTACCCCTTTATCTTTTGATTTTACCACGTTAGGAAACATGTCAATTTCATAAGTCTGGAGGTATCCTACCAATTCTTCAAATTTCAGATGACTCAAATTTCCTAAAGAATTTAGCATAGTGACTTTAGGGATAAAACGCGAAGGCAGTGATCCCAAAATATTTTTAACTACTCTAGCATCAGGAATGTGTTCACCTAAATTGAAACTAGTGTTTACAATATCAAATAAGCATGCATAGAATTCATCAAAACACTTAGATTCAAGGACGGTGTTTCAAATTGAGTAGTTAAATTTTGCAATTTTGATTATTTGACTGCATTAGTGCCATCATGGGTAAGTTATAAAACATCCCATATTTCTTTAGACGTGGCTCATGTCATAATACGTCTAAACTCCTCAAAGGTCATGGAACCCTAAATTGCACTAAGCCCACGTGAGTTATATGTGCTCCATTTAAATTCATCCTCAGTCCATGTAGTCACAGGTTTTAAATTTATTACGTTATCTACAGTGACAGCGGGAGGCGTCCACCCTCTTTCACATATAACCCAAACACGTTCAGCTATGGCCTTTAAGTGGGATTTCATACGGGCCTTCCAACATGCATAATCTGTCCCATAAAAAATGGGCACTCGATTATACAAGTTTTCTATAGTAATTGCGCTTTTTCAAAAATCATTTTTTTAGATCAAAATTGATATCCAGAAAAATTTTACGAAAAAAATTACACGGTATAATTGTGTAATAGGCTCTGATAACAATTTGAAAGTGCACCAGCAATCAATAGACAAACTTGTTTAATTAAATTCCAATTTTAGTCCCAAAAAATCCTAAATCTTGCAACTAATTGTGATTGACGAATAAAATAAATTCAAACATGCAACCAATCACAAATATGAGGAAAAATTCCCAAAAGGGGCAAAACCTTTTTTTATTTCACTATATCTTATAACACTTACAATTACAGCGAAACACAGCTTGACATACGAATACCCGTAGGCGTCGGTTCTTCATCGTTAGGAAGAGATCCCGTAAGAGCTCCAAGTCAACAATGGAAAATAACCTCATTTTCCACAAGAATACTCTCGATAACTATAATAATCAATCTAGGATTTATAAAGATTCACATATTTATTTTGGAAGAATTTTGAATCAACAAGGTTAAAACCTTAAAAGATGATGTCTGGAAAACGTAGCAGTTCTATAGAAACGGATGTACAAAATAATTAAGAAATGTGCATGTAGAACACTGCTATTTATAGGAAAATCGAGTCATTGAGTCGCTCGAATGACAGGGGGTTGTCTCTCGAATGAGAGAACACATCACTCGAACGACTTCGCTCGACTAAATGTGTTTTCGCTTAAACGACAATGTGTTTTCGCTCGAACGATGTCAGCGATAAATCTCACCTCAACATTTCAAAAAATTCTTTCTGCGAAGGAAAACATTTTAAAACCTTGAAAAATATTTTATAAAAATTCTCAAATATTTATGTAACCCTTAAAAACTCAAAATTAATTATTTTACCATAAATACGAGTGGAGTATTGGGAATGTTGAGGATGCACGTTGCACGTTGACGTGTCACTACGCATATATGAATATGATGGGTGCGTGAAACTTTGGATTTGGATCGAGGCCGTCATGGATGATCGTATTGTCGTGCCGAATATAATGGTATCAGACATAATAGCTGTGTTCTAGGACGCCCAGAAAATTCCTAGATTCTAAAATGGACATTTATAGAATCGTGTCCTTAAATATCTCCCCCTATGTCCATACTGGTACATACATAAAAAACTATCCGAATTATGCTACCCAAACTCAAACAAGTGACATACAATTTAATATCCCCATTAGACCCAAAAACTGAAAATACTAAATGAAATTTCTTCAAAAAGATTTCAACATCTTCAAATCTTCAACTTCTTCAATCTTTCATTGTCATCATCAGGGTGGTGTATAAAAATGATCCTCAATTTAATACCTACACACATGCGAGGAGAAACAATACCCATGACGCGCAACAGTTTGAAATATAATGATAAGAAAAGATAAATGTCAACAGTTTGAAACATAATGACAAGAAACAATAAATATCAATTAAGCTCATGCAAATTATTATGAAATCAAAAGAAAATTCTCCCCCATAATTTTTTCTCCCCCTTTTTATGATGTCCCCAAATAGACAAATATGGCGAACACAAAGCAATGCAAATGGTGAATGTCACAAGGTAAACACACTTTCTCTTTTTAAATTTTTAAAAAACATTTCTCACAAAATATACAAAAAAAGTCACACTATGAAAGAGCATTAAAATAACCAAGTCAATGATAGCGGAAATGTAAGGATTTGAACAAATTCGATAGGAAAATCAATACATACAACAATAGCATATGTGCACGATGAATTTTTTATATTCATAACGAACGAACTTAACACCTTCCTTAGGTGTAAAAAATATGGAATTATAAGGAATCGACTCAATCAAATCAACAAAATACAAAACAGTTTTTGTCTTTTTAAAAAATTTATCAAAAATAAAATCTTTTTGGATTTAAAAAAAAATGGAAAATCAAAATCTTTTTGGATTTTTCAATTTTTCATAAAATAGAAAATCTTTTTATATTTTTTTACAAAAAATAAAAACCAAAACAAATAATGATACAAACGATACAATCTAGAGATAGGAATCATATAATAGGGACAAGAAAAATGCATCATACTCTATACATGGTAACCACCCCTCAGTCAACTGTGAAAATTCCAAAAGACTTCCTAAGACTCTTGAATTTAAGGGCGTTTAATGGTTTTATCAAAATATTGGCTAATTGTAGGTTGGTAGATACAAAAATCAAGGATACGACCTTCTCTTCAACAAGCTCACGGATAAAGTGCCCACACATCCTAATGTTCTTTGTGCGCGAATGCTGGACTGGATTACGGGATATGTGTATCGCACTCGTATTATCATCGAAAATAGTCATGGTGTCCTGTGATATCCTATAATCCTCCAACATCTACTTCATTAAACGAAGTTACGTGTAACAACGCTCAGCGGCTATGTACTCAGCCTCCGAAGTGGACAAGGAGGTGCAGTTTTGCTTCTTGTATAACCAAGAGACAAGAGCAAAACCAAAGAAGAAACACCCACCACAAGTGATCCAACATCCATCTGTATCCTTGGCCCAATCAAAATCCGATTAGGTGAATAAACTGTCATCGGTATCAAAGGAATACCTAATGCCAAATGAGCTAGTTCCCCTCACGTATTTGATAATACATTTAAGAGCGAGTAAGTGCGACTCTTTCAGGGATGCCTGATATCGCACGAAGATTCCAACACTAGAGGCGATGCCGGGACAACTAGATGTCAAGTAGATAAGACAACCTGTCATACTCCGATATAAGATTTGTTCTACGTCCTTGCCTGAAGTGTCCTTTCTAAGCTTTGTTGAGGTACTCATCGGGGTATGTGCGTGCTTAGAGGAATCTAAACTAAATTTCTTCACAAGGTCTCTAGCATACTTGGATTGGGAGATGAACATCCCATCCTCTAGCTGACGAACCTCGAGACTAAGGAAGAATGTAAGCTCACTGACCATGCTCATCTCGAACTCACACTTCATATCCTCCTCAAAGTCTTCAACACGTCAGGATCACGTGGATCCAAAGACTATGTTGTCCACATAGGCCTGGGTAACAAAAATAATACTTTCTCCTCTCCTAACAAATAATGTCTTATCAACTCCATCTTTCATGAAGCTACGACCTAATAAATAGCAAGTAAGTCGCTCAAACTAAGCCTGGGGTGCTTGCTTCAAACCATACGGGGCTATTCTCATATGTGATCAGGGTGCTTAGGATCTTCAAACCATTTTTGTTATGCCATGCAAATTTCCTCCTCTAGAATGCCATTCAAAAAGGCACTCTTAACATCCATCTGGTGTTACATAAAACACAGATGACATGCGATCGTGAGTAGTAAGAGGACAGAATCAAGCCCCGTAACAAAAGAAAATGTCTCATCAAAGTCTACATCCTCAAATTGTGTGTAGCCTTAAGCGAACAACCTAGCCTTATTTCAGATAATGGTACCATTCGCATCCATCTTGTTCTTGTAGATCCACTTGGTACCTATCACATTTTTCTCATTAGGTTGGGGGACAAGTTCCCAAACATTAGTCTTTCTAAATTAAAATAACTCATCATGCATAGAAAATATCCAGTGTTCATCCTTGAGTGCTTCCTTGACATTCTTGGGCTCGACTTTAGACATGTAGCAAACAAAGCTAACCACGTTCTCCAGTCGAGCACGATTCTTGACCCCTAAGGTATGATCTCTTAGAATGGAAGTAGGATCATGACTCTTATGAACCCAAGAGGGTGTGTCACCTAAGTCAGGAGTAGGGTCCATTATGGGTGTGTAAGGCACAATGAGATCAAAAGTAGGAAGTGCACCCTCCTCATATAAACGGTCCATAACCTTTGAGCTAATCAGATTAAAAACTCGTAAACCCTACTAATCGATGAATATTCTAACAATATTCCCTCATCGCTCCGGGAATCAAACTTTACTAATTGCTATCTATCCCATAGGATGTAGCATTTGCTCCCAAAGACACATAAATATGAAAGGTTGGGCTTCTTTCCAGTCCACAATTCATAAGAAGCCTTAAGTGTGGGTGGACGAAGGTAAAACGTATTCACCGTATGGCATGCGGTAGACACCGCCTCTGCCTGAAATCTCCAAACAACTCTACGATCTAGAAGCATAGATCTATCCATCTCCTAATTATTCGATTCTTCCTCTCAATAATCCCATTTTGCTGAGGAGTCTTCCCGATCGAAAATTCATGTTTGATACCAAGGCTATCATAGTAAAGATCTACTCTAGCTTCCTTGAGCTCAGTGTCATTGTCACTCCGCATTATATTAATGGTGACACCGTGTTAATTTTGCAGGACATGGCACTTGGTCGTAAGAAATTCCATAGTATCAAATTTGTCTCTCAGAAAACCTACAATCGAATAACGAGAGAAATCATCTATCATCATGAGGATATACCTCTTACCACCCAAACTCTCAATATGAGTAGGACCCATAAGATCCATGTGTATCAACTCAAGCACCCGTGAAGTGGTAATGGAATTCAACTTCCTGTGGGGGTATGGACTCGCTTTCCTAAATGATAGGGTCCATAAATAGCGAAAGTTAGCTTTTCAAGTGATAGCAAGCCACGTATGTACTAGGTACTTCTTAGCTAATCTTTAAAATTCACATGATCTGAACGTTGATGACACAGATCCATAGGAATGATCGTGGCACTATTGCAGACCAATGAGGACTTGGGCACAATCCCTTAGCAATTATCTTCATTCCTCACCCCTTGCAATAGAAGTTTACTGGCTTAATCATAAATATTGCACTTGTTTCGGTCAAACTTTATAGCAAAGTGAGCATCGCACAATTGGCTAATGCTGAGAAGGTTTGCATCCAAACCTTTGATGTAGAAAATATCCTCTAGATTAGAAACTCCTGGTATCTCTATTGTACCTCGTCCTACTATGCTATATTTGCTCCTGTCTCCAAACATGATTGTACCTTCCTTACAATCCTCTAGGTTGGTAAAAAATAAAATGTCCCCAGTCATGTGTTTGGACACCCACTATCAAAGTACCACTGAGTGGTATTATGTGCTCTAAGAGAAAAATGAACAACAGGGGATTTTGTGTCGTGTTTAGGCACCCAAGTGGAGGTAACCTTCTGTTTGCCCTTGTCATTTTTGTAACTAGTCGGGATTCTGGAAGTATCCATAGACGATAAAGAAATTCGTTGGAACTTTTCCATTAAAGTCTTAGATGTGGCGACTAGAAATTCAACCTGCTCTCTAACACTTCAAAACTCGCTAGTGGCACAGGGTGGAGCAAATGTACGGCATGTCCGACCCAAACTATAGCAAAACTACCTAAAGTGGCCTTTTCTTTTGCAATAGGTACAAAAGTACATAGTCTTAGGACGACCATGGTTTTCTTTTCTTGGTCGAACTCTTCTCTGGGGTTTTGGTTGATGGCCATATGGATTCATAGTAAACTCAGGAATTGGTTTTGATGTCACATAAGATGTGGAAGCACCATCAAAACCTTTTCCCTACCTTTCACCAAACCCTAAAGTATGGGCGAGAAGCATCTTTCTCATCTTTCCAGATTTGTCCTCTATCTTTACCTTGACCTCCTGGGCTCTCCAAAGACCATGAGTGAGTTGGGCTACAAGGGCTTTAAGTTTCTTTCGAGTGTCCAGGGCGAAATATAGCTCATTCATAAGAATAGCCACTTGCTTGGTCAATTTCATAAGTCTGGAGGTCTACCACCAATTCTTCTAATTTTAGAAGAATCAAATTTCCTAAAGAATTTAGCACAATGACTTTAGGGTTAAAACGCTTAGGCAGTGATCTCAAAATCTTTTTAACTATTCTAGCATCTGGAGTGTGTTCACCTAGATTGAAACTAGTGTTTACAATATCAAATAAGCGTGCATAAAATTCATCAAAACACTCAGATTCAAAGACGGTGTTTCGAATTGAGTAGTTAAATTTTGCAATTTTGATTCTTTGACTTCATTAGTGCCCTCATGGGTAAGTTGTAAAACATCCCATACTTCTTTAGACGTGGTGCATATCATAATACGTCTAAACTCCTCAAGGGTGACAGCACCCGAAATTCTACTAAGCCCACGTGAGTTATAAGTGCTCCATTTAAATTCATCCTCAGTCCATGTAGTCACTGGTTTTAAATTTATTATGTTATCTACAGTCACAGTGGGAGGCATCCACCCCCTTTCACACATAACCCAAGCACATTCATCTATGGCCTTTAAGTGGGATTTCATACGAGCTTTCTAATATGCATAATTTGTCTTATAAAAAATGGGCACTCGATTATACAAGTTTTCCATTGAAATTGCGTTTTTTCAAAAATCAATTTTTTAGACCAAAATTGATATCCAAAAAAATTTTGCAGAAAAAATTACACTGTATAATTGTGTTATAGGCTCTGATAACAATTTGAGAGTGCACCAGTAATCAATAGACAAACTTGTTTAATTAAATTCCAATTTTAGTCCCAAAAAATCAACTCTTGCAACTAATTATGATTGACGAATAAAATAAATTCAAACATGCACACAATCACAAATATGAGGAAAAATCCCCAAAAGGTGCAAAACCTTTTTTTTATTTCACCATATCTTATAACACTTACAATTACAGCGAAACATAGCTTGACATACGAATACCCGTAGGCATCGGTTCTTCGTCATTGGGAAGAGATCCTGTAAGAGCTCCAAGTCAACAATGGAGAATAACCTCATTTTCCACAAGAATTCTCTAGATGAGTATAATAATCAATCTAGGATTTCTAAAGATTCACAAATTTATTTTGGAAGAATTTTTAATCAACAAGGTTAAAACTTAAAAGATAATGTCTGGAAAACGTAGCAGTTCTACAGAAACGGAGGTGCAAAAGAATTCATAAATGTGCATGTAGAACACTGCTATTTATAGGAAAATCGAGGCGTTGAGTCGCTCGAATGACAGAGGGTTGTCTCTCGAATGAGAGGACACATCGCTCGAACGACTTCGCGCGATAACCACATGTCGCTTGAGCGGCAATGTGTTTTCGCTCGAACGATGTCAGCCATAAATCTCGCCTCAACATTTCAAAAAAAATCTTTTTGCGAAGGAAAACATTTTAAAACCTTAAAAAATATTTTATAAAAATTCTCAAATAATTATGTAACCCTTAAAAACTCAAAATTAATTATTTTACCATATATTCGAGTGGAGTAGTGGGAATGTTGAGGATGCACATTGCAAGTTTAGGTGTCACTAAGAACATATGAATATGATGGGTGCATGAAACTTTGGATTCTGATCGAGGCCGTCATGGATGATCGTATTGACGTGCCGAATATAACGATATCAGACATACTAGATGTGATCTAGGACGCCCAAAAAAATTCCTAGATTCTAAAATGGACATTTATATAATCGTGTCCTTAAATATCTCCTCATATGTCGATACCAGTACATACATAAAAAACTATCTGAATTATGCTACCCAAACTCAAACAAGTGACATACAATTTAATATCCCCATTAGACCCAAAAACTAAAAATACTAAATGACATGTCTTCAAAAAGATTTCAGCATCTTCAAATCTTCAACTTCTTCAACATTTCATTGTCATCATCAGGGTGGGGTGTAAAAATGATCCTCAATTTTGTACCTACACACATGCAAGAAGAAACAATACCCATGACGCGCAACAGTTTAAAATATAATGATAAGAAAAGATAAATGTCAAAATTTTGAAATATAATGATAAGAAAAAATAAATATCAATTAAGCTCATGCAAATCATTATGAAATCAAATGAAAATTCTCCCCCATAATTCGTTCTCCCCCTTTTAATGATGTCCCCAAATAGATAAATACAAAGAACACAAAGCAGTGCAAATGGTGAATGTCATAGGGTAAACTCACTTTTTCTTTTTGAATTTTTAAAAAACATTTCTCACAAAATATACAACAAAAGACACACTATTAAAGAACACTAAAATAACGAAGTCGATGATGGGGGAAATGTAAGGATGTGAAAAAATTCGATAGGAAAATCAATACATGCAACCATAACATATGTCCACCATGAATTTTGGATATTCCTAACGAACGAACTTAACATCTTCCTTAGGCGTAAAAATGACGCGATTATAAGAAATTGACTTAATCGAATCAACAAAATACAAAACCGTTTTTGTCTTTTCAAAAATTTATCAAAAATAAAATATTTTTGGATTTTTCAAAAAAAAATTGGAAAATCAAAATCTTTTTGGATTTTTCAATTTTTCAAACAATAGAAAATCTTTTTGTATTTTTCTAAAAAAATAAAAACCAAAACAAATAATGATACAAACGATACAATCTAGAGATAGGAATCATATGATAGGGACAAGAAAAATGCATCATACTCTATACATGGTGACCACCCCTCAGTCAACTGTGAAAATTTTGAAAGACTTCCTAAGACTCTTAAATCTAAGGGCGTTTAAAGGTTTCGTCAAAATATTGGCTAACTGGAGGTTGGTAGACACAAAACTCAAGAATACGACCTTCTCTTTTACAAGCTCAGGGATAAAGTGCCCACGTATCCCAAAGTTCTTTGTGCATGAATGCTGGACTGGATTGCGGAATATGTGTATCGCGCTCGTATTATCATGGGAAATAGTTATAGTGTCCTGTGATATCCCATAATCCTCCAACATTTGCTTCATCCACCGAAGTTGCGTGTAACAATGCTCAACAGCTATGTACTCAGCCTCCGAAGTGGACAAGAAGATGGAGTTTTGCTTATAGTATAATCAAGAGACAAGAGCAAAACCAAAAAAGAAACACCCACCAGAAGTGCTCCTACATCCATTTGTATCCCCGACCCAATCGACATCCGAATAGGCAGATAAATAGTCATCGGTATCAAAGGAATACCCAATGCCAAATGAGAGAGTTCCCTTCATGTATTTGATAATACGTTTAAGAGCGAGTAACTGCAACCCTTTCGAGGACACCTGATATCACGCACAGATTCCAACACTAAAGGCGATGTCGGAACAAACGATTGTCAAGTAGATAAGACTACCTATCATACTCCGATACAAGATTTTCTCTATGTCCTTGCCTGAAGTGTCCTTGCTAAGCTTTATTGAGGTACTCATCGGGGTACATGCGTGCTTAGCGGAGTCTAAACCAAATTTCTTCATAAGGTCTCTAGCATACTTGGATTGGGAGATGAATATTAAATCCTCTAGCTGATGAACTTGGAGACTAAGTAAGAATGTAAGCTCACTGACCATGCTCATCTCAAACTCACTATTCATCTCCTCCTCAAAGTCCTCAACATGTCGGGAGCACGTGGATCCAAAGACTATGTCGTCTACATAGACCGGGGTAACCAAAATAACACTGTCTCCTCTCCTAACAAATAACGTCTTATCAACTCCCCCTTTCATGAAGCTACGGGCTAAGAGATAGCAATTAAGCCGCTCATACTAAGCCTGAGGGGCTTGCTTCAAACCATACAGGGCTTTTCTAAACAAATAAATGTGATCAGGGTGCTTAGGGTCTTCAAACCCTTTTGGTTATTCCACACAAACTTCCTCGTATAGAATGCCATTCAGAAGGGCACTCTTGACATCCATCTGGTATAACTTAAAGCGCAGATAACATGCGATCGTGAGTAGTAAGAGGACGGACTCAAGCCTCGCAACAGGAGAAAATGTCTCATTAAAGTCTACATCGTCAATTTGTGTGTAGCCTTGAGCAACCAACCTAGCGTTATATCAGATAATGGTACCATTCACATCCATCTTGTTCTTGTAGATCCACTTGGTACCTATCACATTCTTCTCACTAGGTTGGGGGACAAGTTCCCAAACATTATTCTTTCTAAATTAAAACAACTCATCCTGCATAACAAATATCCAGTGTTCATCCTTGAGTGCTTCCTTGACATTCTTGGGCTCGACTTTAGACGTGTAGCAAACAAAGCTAACCACGTTCTCCAGCCGAGCACGAGTCTTGACCCCTAAGGTATGATCTCCTAGAATGGAAGTAGGATTATGATTCTTGTGAACCTAAGCGAGTGTGTCCCCTAAGTCAGGAGTAGGGTCCACCCTGGGTGTGGAAGGCACAACGAGATCATAAGTAGGAAGTGCACCCTCCTCACACAAACGGTCCATAACGTTTGAGCTACTCAGGTTAAAAACTCAATAATCTCTACTAATCGATGAATATCCTAACAATATTCCCTCATCGCTCCGGGAATCAAACTTTACTAATTGCTCTCTATCCCGTAGGATGTAGCATTTTCTCCCAAAGACACATAAATATGAAAGGTTGGTCTTCTTTCCAGGTCATAATTCATAGGAAGTCTTAAGCGTGTGTGGACGAAGGTAAAACGTATTCACCGTATGGCACGCGATAGACACCTCCTCTACCTCAAATCTCCTAACAACTCTACGATCTAGAAGCATAGATCTATCCATCTCCTAAATTGTTCGATTATTCCTCTCAATAATCCCATTTTGCTAAAGAGTCTTCACGGTTGAAAATTCATGTTTGATACTGAGGATATCACAGTAAAGATCTACTTTAGCTTCCTTAATCTCAGTGTTGTTGTCACTCCGCATTCTATTAATGGTGACACCGTGTTAATTTTGCAAGACACAAAACTTGGCCGTAAGAAATTCCAGTGCATCAGATTTGCGTCTCAGAAAACCTACAATCGAATAATTACCACCCAAACTCTCAATACGAGTATGACCCATAAGATCCATGTGTATCAACTCAAGCACTCGTGAAGTGGTAATGGAATTCAACTTCCTGTAGGGGCTACGAACTTACTTTCACAAATGATAGGGTCCACAAATAGCGAAAGTCAACTTTTCAAGTGATAGCAAGCCACATACGTACTAGGTCCTTTTTAGCTAATCTCTACAAATCTCTAAAATTTACATGACCTGAACGTTGATGCCACAAATCCATAGGAGTGATCGTGGTACTATTGCAGACCAATGAGGACTTGGGCACAATTCCATAGGAATTAAGTTCAGTCCTCACCCGTTGCAATAGAAGTTTACCGACTTGATCGTGAATATTGCACTCGTCTCAGTCAAACTTTATAGCAAAGTCAGTGTCTCACAGCTGGCACAGCTGGCTAATGCTGAGAAGGTTCGCTTCCGAACCTTTGATGTACAAAATATCCTCTAGCTTAGAAAATCCTGGTATCTCTATTGTACCTCGTCCTACTATGCTACATTTTTCCCCGCTCCAAACGTGACTGTACCTTCCTTACGATCCTCTAGGTTGGTAAAAAATAAAATGTCCCCAGTCATGTGTTTGGAGCACCCACTATCAAAGTACCACTGAGTGGTATTATGTGCTTTAAGAGAAAAATGAACAAGGGCTTTTGTGTCGTGTTTAGGCACCCAAGTGGAGGTAACTTTCTGTTTTCCCTTGTCATTGTTGTAACTAGTCGGGATTCTGGAAGTATCCACAAATGATAAAGAAATCTGTTGGAACTCTTCCATTAAACTCTAAGATGTGGCGACTAGAAATTCTACCTGCTCTCTAACACTTCAAAACTCGTTAGTGGCACAGGGTGGAGAAAATGTACGCCATGTCTGACCCAAACTATAGAAAAACTACCAAAGGTGGCCTTTTCTTTTGCAATAGGTACAAAAGTACACAATCTTAGGACGACCTTAGTTTTCTTTTCTTGGTCGAACTCTTCTATGGGGTTTTGGTTGATGGCCATATAGATTTGTAGTAAACTCAGGAATTGGTTCTAATGTCACATGAGATGTGGAAGCACCATCAAAACCTATTCCCTGCCATTCACCAAACCCTAAAGGAGGGGCGAGGAGCATCTTCCCCATCTTTCCATATTTGTCCTCTATCTTTACCTTGACCTCCCGGGCTCTCCAAAGATCATGAGTGAGTTAGGCTACAAGGGCTTTAAGTTTCTTCCGAGTGTCCAGGGAGGAATATAGCTCACTCATAAGACTAGCCACTTTCTTGGTTAATTTCATAAGTCTGGAAGTCTACCACCAATTCTTCTAATTTTAGACGAATCAAATTTCCTAAAGAATTTAGCACAATGACTTTAGGGATAAAACGCTTAGGCAATGATCTCAAAATCTTTTTAACTATTTTAGCATCCGGGATGTGTTCACCTAGATTGAAACTAGTGTTTACAATATCAGTTAAGCGTGCATAGAATTCATCAAAACACTCATATTCAAGCATAGTGATTATTTCAAATTGAGTAGTTAAAATTTTCAATTTTGATTCTTTGATTGCATTAGTTCCCTCATGGGTAAGTTATAAAACATCTCATGCTTCTTTAAACGTGGTGCACGGCATAATACGTCTAAACTCCTAGAGGATGACGGCACCCAAAATTGCACTAAGCCCACGTGAGTTATATGTGCTCCATTTAAATTCATCCTTAGTCCATGTAGTCACGGTTTTTAAATTTGTTACATTATCTACAGTAACAGTGGGAGGCGTCCACCCTCTTTCACACATAACCCATGCACGTTCATCTATGGCCTTTAAGTGGAATTTCATACGGGCTTTCCAATATACATAATTTATCCCGTCTAAAATTGGCACTCAATTATACAAGCTTTTCATTGAAATTGCGCTTTTTCAAAAATAAATTTTTTAGACTAAAAATGATATCCAAAAAAATTTTGCGAAAAAAATTACACGGTATAATTGTGTAATAGGCTCTAATACGAATTTGAGAGTACGCCAGCAATCAATAAACAAACTTATTTAATTAAATTCCAATTTTAGTCCCAACAAATCCTAACTCTTGCAACTAATTGTGATTGACGAATAAAATAAATTCAAGCATGCACAGAATCACAAATACGAGAAAAAATCCCCTAAAGGGGAAAAACCTGTTTTTATTTCACTATATTTTGTAACACTTTCAAATACAGATAAATACAGCTTGACACACAAATACTTGTTGGCGTCGGTTCGTCGTCGTCGACAAGAGATCCTGCAAGAGCTCCAAGTCAGCAATGGAGGGCAACCTTCTTCTCCATAAGAATACTCCAGATCAGTAGAAAAATTAATCAAGGGTTTATAAAGATTCACATACATATTTGGGAAGAATTTATGAATAAAAAAGGTTAAAACCTTAAAAGATGATGTCTGGAAAACTTAGCAGTTCTCCAGAAACGTAGGTGCAACAGACTTGAGAAATGTGCATGCAGAACACTGCTATTTATACGAAAATTGAGGCGACACGTCGCTCGAACAACAGAGGGTTGTCGCTCGAATGAGAGGACACGTCGCTTGAACGACTTCGTGCAACAGCTACATGTCGCTTAAACGACAATGTGTTGTCGCTCGAACGACGTCACCGACAATTTTTTTCTCGCCTCAACACTTAGATAAAATTCTTTCTGCGAAGGAAAATATTTGAAAACCTTAAAAAATATTTTTTTTAAATTCTTAAATAATTTTGTAACCATTAAAAGCCCTAAATTAATTATTTTACCATAAATGCGAGTGGAGTAGTGGGAATGTTGAGGATGCACGTCACACGTTGCATGTTGAGGTTGCACTATGCACATATGAAGATGATGGGTGCGTGAAACTTCAGATTCGAATTGAGGCCGTAATGGATGATCGTGTTGGCGTGCCGAATGTAACGATATTAGACATACTAGCTGTGATCTAGGACGCTCAGAAAATTCCCGTATTATAAAATGGACATTTATAAAATCATGTCCTTATAATGTCATTACATTTGAACAATTCAACATGCGTTGACTTACCTTCACGGGTATTGGGATACCAAAACTCGAGATTTTTGGCTCATTCATCTTCAATGATCATCTTCTATGCCCAAGACTGTCACTATTCCAAAAATTAGTCGTGCCTTTAACAAAAGGAATGTGAGATTGTAAAGCAATGAACTCTCGGTACATATCCTTCCGTACATGCGAATTGTTTTTGCTTTGAAATCTATGGTTATGCAATTATATAGACAAAAGCGAATAATTTTGAGTAAATTCTATCCATGTGGTAGTAACCCGTTTTATAATAACATTTCATTAATTGTACGTGTCCTCCATTCGTATCATTGTCCTAACTATTTTTGTGGTGTATACAACTTCAAAGACTAGCCCAGTTTTGTTTCTCTCCCGTCTTTAGGAGATAGGGAGGTGCAAATTTGGATAAATAAAGCATGACTTTGTGGTAATATTAATCCGATGACGACTCAATAAGAATTGTATTGAGGGAGTAATCGAGGGAAGAAACAAATATATTTTCAGAGATTAGTGTGGAAACTTGCTAAATTTGAGGGCTGTATATAGTCAATTAGAAAATATGATCATTAGTTAGCCCTGAAAAAAATGAGACACAAGACGATAACACGACACGAAGTTGTAAGTTAATAGGTAGATCCTTAATGGTTTCAGGTCATATCAGTATCAATCTGATATCACACGATAGTTAACGGGTCGGGTTACTGTTGATCCACTTTACCCGTTAATACATGACAAGAATCGTTAAACCCATTAATTTAAGAAAATAAGATATATTGTTTTAACTTATAAATAGCTTATACAGCTTAATGTTAATTTAATCATAACCATTTTTACTAAATGAGAGAGTTAGCCATTTCAATGAATTAATCGATTTGATTGTGTTAAAAAATACATTAATATGTCAACTTATATATGATTCAAAATAAATAATTATCTTAATGAGTAATAATGGATGAACACGACACATTAAGATAATGAATTGAGTTTGAATAAGATTTCTTCCCACAATAAAAAAAAAAAAAAGGCATCCATTTAAATGCGAATCCGACACAGAAAAGGTAAAGCCGGATGCTGTACTGTAGAAAGGTTGACAATTGACGAGACTTTGGAGCTAAGATTTCCCTGTTTAGGGGGGGAAAATCATTTAAGCATTTTGCCAAATCCCCAAAGTTCTATAGTCGGTCTTAATAACCCATGAGGAGCGGAGATAGCCTTAGGCAACTTATTGGGGATTGTTTGGGCTGAGGTTTCCTGCAAATGAGGTAACTTCATCGCAATTGTGACTGCGCTATGGTGACATCTCGGTTTGGCCTTTTGATATGGGCGGTGACATGGAAATCGTTTAGAAACCATATAATACGGACAGTGATTCGCATACAATTTAAATTAGATATTGTAAAAACTAATTGTTCTCCTCATATTAATAAAAAAATAAAAAAAAGCGGAAAGAAGGGAACAAAAAAGAGTAAAATACTTGAAAAAGAGGTGTACGTGACAAGGTACAACTTAACGTACATATATTATGATCCACAAATTGACATTAACAGATCAGCGATATATATCTTTTGCATGCACTCAATTTCAGAGAGAAAAAAAAGCCTTTATCTAGAAGACCAGGTAGTAGACTTGGTTCAGTATATGGGCATCATGAAGTTTCCTCCCATCTTTCATTCCCACTTGCTGAAACTCAATTGGTTTGTTCGGGTAATAGTCAGGCAACCATTTCCTTGTTGAAAGTTCTATGATATTACTTTCACGATACATACTTTTGCGTCAAGGTATCACATTCACTACAAAATCAACATAAAACGCTCAAAGTCAAGAGTCAAGAGTCAAAATACCAGTGTTAAATACAAGTAGAAAAAAAATCCCATTTCATAGCACATATGTCCCTAAACTGATTACATGATTCTCCATTGACTAAATGTACCACTCCCATGTAAGCAAAACTCAAAACCCTTTAGTGAATCAACCATAAAAAGGGAATCCCTTGGTTGAAAAATTGTCAAAATCAAAATTTTAATGGCAGATATGGAACAAGAGCAAGACCTTCCGTTGGCAGCAACCAACACTTATCCCAGAAGTGATCAAGAATCAGCCTCAGATCATTCCAAATAGGTGCGTAAAAATAAGAGCATGAAGTGTTTATTGTACACAGTTATTTTCGCTATATTACAAGTCGCAATGGGTTTCGTTTTTGCATTGACCAATATGAAATTCAATGACTTGGGCCCACCCATAATTAATGGGGTCTGGAGTTAGTACTCAATATACAATAAAGGCCCGTTTGGTTGCGTAAATTATTTAATTTTATAAATTGATCAATTTGAAATGAATAGATTGTCGATGTATTAATTTTAAATGGGTTTAAATCTAATTTGTGGTATGTTTGGAAAAGAAAAATGGAATTATTTACTTTTGATGTGTATGTGTGTGTGTGTGTGTGTGTGTGTGTGTAGAGAGAGAGAGAGTAGTATGGTGAGAGGTACTCTATGGGAGTGGTCCATTTAAGATTCATGTTGTAATTATAAATTGTGCAATTTCAAACTTTTGGTGAAATGAACTAATTTAAGTTTTTGTGAATCAACATGAATTGGTTCATTTTTGAATTTGTTCATTCTTGTAACCAAACACTAATAATAAGACAATTCATGAATGAATTAATTTTAAATGCGCTAATTTACAATTTTGGAGGCAACCAAACAGGCCCTAAGAGTATGAAAGAGGTGGATGTACGCAAACTGTATCCCTGTTTTTTTAATAGAGAAGGCACATATTCAACTTTAATTAACGTGCATTCTAGTATTATATTAATTTTTATTCATTGAAATGGTAATAAATTATTTTTTAATTTTAATCGTCTATGAATTTACATTTTTAAAAAATTGGATATTTTAGTGTGCAACTCCATCTTAAGTTGAAAGATTTAATAAAATTTGTTATACTCACATAAAATTGAAACCATTACTCTTGTCTTTAATTTCAAAATCGCATTGCGGCTAAGAGGATAAAAAATAACAAGCAAGCAAAAGCTTCACGTGCCATGTAAGTGCACCTTTCATTTCTTTTAATATCCCTTTCAACCAAGTTTTGTTTTAACATTTAGATCACTTTGTTTTTGTAGATTTTGAATTTGGTCCAGTTTGCTCGTGAAGGTGTATTTTGATTAATTATATGAAACTCTCGTCACATTTTAGATGATAATGAACAGTGTCTTTATATTTTGTTGAGATAATTTGGATGCATGGTTAACTTTGTTTTGGATTGAAAATACATTTTTATTTTGGAATATTGATTTTATAAATACTCAATGTTTGGTTGATTCTATATTTATTGAGAGACACATTGATATTAATGATGCGCCCTTGAATATAATAGATTATTGGGAATGATGTTTTCACTACATTAGAAGTTACATTGATTTTGTATTATTAAATAACATTTAAAGATGAACTTTACTAAAATGTGGTTTTTGATGAAACCCAGCGTTTATATATAAATGTTGTAATTTTTGCCATTATTTAAAAAATATTGGCATATAATTCAACGACGTTTTTTGCATGTCATAACAAAGCGACGTTTTTCAAAAAAATGTCATGTAGTCTACCCAAGGGAACAGATTGAGGACGTTTAAAAAACGTCGGAGACCGACATTTTACAAAAACGTCGGGTATTTCCCGACTGGAGATACCACGACGCTTTTCAAAGACCTCGAATTTCTTTTCAGCGACGTCTTTCTATGATTTGCCGACATTTTCAAAACGACGTCGTAGCTCAAATTTCTTGTAGTGATCCTTGAAAGGGTGTCTTTTTCCGGAAAAATATAGTTGTTTTGAAGAGTCATAACCTATCACAAAAATCAGTTCATATTATACAATTTGATAAGAATGATCCATTTTCGATCGGTTTGGTCGGTAAATGGAGCATATCAATATCACACTAACTTTAAAATCATCAAACCAAAAATACTTGTTTTACCAGTCGGCATAACATCCCATAAACCAAAACCAAACCATGCGTACATCAGTAAAATCGGTCTTTGCGGTGAAATAAATTTTCCAAAAAATACGGTAGATTGCGATAAATTACTCTTTACGGTAAATTTAGTAGTACTCGGTACATAATGGTAATTTTTTGTACAATTTACCTAAACCTTCTTATATGCATATTTTAAAAAAATAGAAAATAACATTTTCAGATACATGAATCACCTTTGATTATCTCAGCTAACCGACAGTAAAGGAACTCTAACTAGCCGATTAGAGTTCTCGAATTGAGAGAGTCGTAACCCGTAATACTAACCCTATAGGGGAGGAGAGAGGAAGGGTTGTTTTGTGAAATGAGAGTCATAACACTAACATAGTATTATTATAAGTCATGTGGTGAATGATTTAAGGGTTGAAAAATATTGTATAAATCTAAGGATTATTAAAAGGTTAACAACTTAAAAAAGACAAATGACCTATAAAATAAGTGTGGTTGTGTTTGGCTTTAGCCCTCGAGTAATTATATTCGATTTAATTTGGTATTTTCAATTTGGAAAGTTTGATATTTGTTATTTTCGATACATTAATTTTGATATTTTATTTCGGTACGGAATATTCGGTAAATCGGTTTTTAAAATGTTAAAACCTAAACTAACCACAAAAATTCGATAATTTCGGTTTCGGTAGTTTCTATTTTAGTAAGTAAAATATATAAACCATTACCACTAATTTTCAGTATAAAAAGGTACGATACGGGTTTTTACCGTACCAGGAATAACCCTACTCCAGATAAAATCAAGTTTAAATTAATTAAAATGATGACCTTTTAATTAGCATAATTTACTAATTAATTAAAATTGATTCAGTTGGAAAACCAAAACTGGACCAAAATTTAATCCAAAAAGTCCTATTAAATTTTGTCCAAAAGGTTGATATTTACTAAATAAAAACCCACGACCCTCCGACAGCAGGCCCGGGCACCGGTCGGTGGCGCGCACGCATGTGAGCTTTGAGCACAAAGCCAGACCATACATAGTCTAGGTCATTTCTATTTTAAAAAGTTGGTATATCCCAAAGGCATCCAATGCTTAGACTCGAATTTGGAGTATATTAACTTTATAACTTTCTCTCATTTTTTTAATGTGGGACAAAACTTTTACATTAGCTACACCAAGTAGCTCATGTTCAAGTGCCTTACTTTGAGTCAAATTTTTTCATTGATTCGTTAACCATTTTAAACAAATGAGTATACCTTAATATTTTCCTCTCGACAAGGATTATGTAGGTACTTTGACCTGTCATGTTTGACGTGTGGGTCGTACTTAAAATTAGTCTCGAGCTGAAAGTAACTTTTTTAATACAACTTATCCAAAAAAAAACCGCGCGAATGAAATTTCTATTAAAAGAATCAAATGAATATAGAGATAAATATAGAGAGGGTATCACGGAAAGGCACTACATTGAAAATATAGCTTGTTTCCTTAAACCCTTTTCTAGTGAAAGACTATCAAGTTTACTAGAGGACCAATGAATGCGATGTCTTGGATTAATCAACTGTTTGTGTATACTTGGACAATAGAATTCACACAATGCCTTTTCAACATTATTAATTCTCATTGTTGTGACCATTTTAGCCTTGTACATCTCTTGGTTTCATGAGTTTATTAGAGAATTAGCCTTCATCGTTCTCATAGAAGTAGTCCCTTCTCACTCACATAGGTGATTCTTATAAAGAGTATCCTACTAGTACCCCCACTTGACCATTAAATTCAAGATATCGGAATCATTAAAAACAGAGTTTATCCTAATAACCACGACTGTTTGTGCGCTGAATCATCTTAGGAATGGAAGGAAGTGATTAACTTTTCAATCCTACCCAAGTCACACATAATTAGATTATCCCTTTGAATCTATTTCTTGGGATCTCTAGTCATTTAGGTCAAGTTTCCATTAAAGCAACCCATTTTAGGTTTTGACAGTCTTTAGGCCCATTCCCCGTGATGAGCTTATCACTTGCTCTTCAGGTATACCTTTTGTTAGTGGATCCATAATATTTTCCTTTGACTTCACATAGTCAATGGTAATAATTCCATTCATAAGCAGTTGTCTAATGGTTTCGTATTAATGACGTATCGGTCGTGACTTACTGTTATAAATATTATTTCGTGCCCTTGCAATCGTAGATTGGCTATCACAACATTTTATGATAGGTGGCATAGGTTTTTGGCCTAATGGGTCAATCCCAAGTGACCCAAATGCCCCCGTGTGGGCCCGGCTATGCCTAAAAACGTCCTGTGACCTGTTTACTACTCCGGGTATACTTTTTCGACTATCTCGGCCCATCCGGACTCAACCGTACACTCAGAATTGTCACTTGAATTAATATATAAAAATCCTTATCTTACACCCAAATTAGTCTATACCGACTCCCGGCTAAGATAAGTACATTCCCCGTCATTAATACCCGAAATGACGTAAATAAATTATCACTATTCACTTAGTAATTTAATTTTCCTAAATATTAACCATTCACTTCCCGATTAATATTTAAATATATATATATATATATATATATATATATATATATATATATATTGCCATAATTAATTCAATTAAAATTACGACACACAAGTAATTTTGAATTCCCGAATTAATTAAATATTAAATGCATAAAAATACGGGGTGTTACAGTTTCATTCCAGGGACTCGGAGTTGTAGCACTGTAGATGCTAACAGAATTTTGAGCAGTCGATTCTTTCATTCAGATCTAGCATAGGATCTCACTCTTGTATATCATGTTTGGGCATGTGGTCCGTTGTCGATAGGGGTGATAAACGGACGGATACGGATCGGATACCATATTTTTCATATCCGTATCCGCTATCTGGATGCACTATCCATATCTGTATCCGTATCCGCCCGGATAGTTAAAAAAACTATCCATATCCATATCCGCTCGGATACCTCGGATTCGGATAATATCCATATCCGTTTACATTGTTTAGTCATCGCAAAAAATAACTATTAAAATATCCAATCAAATGAAATCTAATCCAATCCAAATAAATATATAACAAAATTGCTACCTCCAAACATAAAAATTATGGCTTCCATAATAATAGCAGTATTCCATAATGACAATATGGGTTAAAGTCATATATACTTTACAACCATGTAAACTTAAAGCCATCCAAAAAAAATTATAATAGTATTTTATAACAATAAATATAAATATTCACCTTTTAGATTAAATCAAATTTATTGAGAATGATAATCTCATGGACCTTTTACTCTTCAAAACATATTGATATTTTTATTCTAATAAGTGTACATTTTTATTTTGTATATAATATACATGTTGTTAACTTCAATTCTCATCACAATCAAAACCATCTCTTTATTTTTTTGTTTATCTCATACATTTATTTATAATTAAGGAAACTAATTAACAACCACATGAACAATATATAAATACAGTTATATATTTTTATTTTTATTTTGTATGTACCTGTTGTTGTGAATTTTCTGTTGCAGGAGGAGGGCATACGGAGTGGCAGAATTGATGCGTAGCAGAGGGGTTGATGAGTAACGGTGGCGGGGTTGATGAGCAGTGGCGAGCTGATGCGGCAGAGGGAGAGGTGGTGAAATGAGGGTTTTTTGTGGAGTGAAATGAGGGTTTCTTTTCTCTTGTTTTGTACGAAAGAGAAATAAAATGAAATTAGTTTTTTTATTTTTTATTTTGAGTGGAGTATATGTTCTTTAGTGGGTGTATGTTGTGTGTGATAGGGTGTATTGTAAGTTTAATGTAACTCCATGATAATATACCTAATAAAATAATAATACATGACATTTTATAATATACACAATAAAATAATAACTTTAGGGTGTTTTTATTTTGAGTGTAGTATGTGTTTGTTTTGTTTTAGGGAATAAACAATCAAGTTTTTTTTTTAATATTATTTATTAATAATTCCAATACTAATATTATTAGTAATATTTTAAACATATGTTTGACGGATATCCGTTAAAATGGATACTCCGCATCGGATACGGATTATCCATGTCGGATACTAGTACTATCCATATCCGTATTCGTTTTCTCGGATATTTTTATAGAGTATCCATATTCGTATTCGTTTCCATTTTTTCAGATATATATCCGCAAATTCGGATTCGGATATCGAACGGATGCGGATTTTTGAATATCCGTTTATAGCCCTAGTTGTCGGTATTATAGTTCAGTTTTGTATCAGTTTACTTTGCATTTTGGACTTGGATTATTACTTGTTTTGGTTGTTTGAGACATGACTTTGATTCATTTACATATCATGATGGTTTGGATTCTAGTATATTGTAAATGTGGTTTTAGTTTTCTAACTATCTATTTATTCTGTTTAATTGAAAGATAAAATTTGCTACCGGTTTAATTAACTGTAAGGTGGTTAGTAATTAATTTGGTTTTTCGACAGTGATGCTAAGAATGAAGCATATGAGAAACCTGTTTTAATTTGATAAAGGCCCGATCACCCGATATTTAATTAGGCGAGGTATCACACCTTAGAGTTTTGAGATCTCACAAATGAATAGTTGTACGTGATCCTTTTGAAATGAGAGAGAGAGAGAGAGAGAGCAGAGCAGATGAAAGGATGATAAGAGAGATTAAAGGACTTGTGTAATAAACAGTGTAATAAAGAGAGAAATCATAGGAATATTGGGGTTGGTCTTAAGCTCGTGGAGTTTTAGATGAGAAACTACCCAAGGCTCTAAGAATGAGGGTTGGACTTAGTTGGAGTTAAGTTGTTAAGCCATGTGGCACATCTACAAATGGAGACACCATATACATATTAGATTTGTTCGAAAGAAATCATATATTAAGATAGGGCATGTTTGATGGGCTATTTTGTCTTGACAAATAAGATTTTTTTTACCATTTCTCAGCTTTCGGGTGTAATTGATAGCACTTTATATATATAAATATTTTCAAGTTTACTTTAAGGTACCAGAGTTTAATAATTTGTCATGGAAATCAATTCTTTCGGCCGGAGAAAAGTGGATTCCATATAAATCGATGCTTTGGATTGTAGTGCCATACTTTCACTCAATGCTATTAAATAGGCCCTATACTTAATTAGTCTGATATGTCTTAAAAAGTGCACTTTGGTGTTGATTTTTTTATTGAAGAAAAACAATGGAGTTTTTTAATTGGGAAAGTGTCATAATGTTGATTTTTCTTTGTTTGACTATAATAAAAACATTGTTTAAGTTCTAATCATATTTTATTACCGATTCAAACAGTCATCTCTAATGATTTATGTACAAGAAAAAACAAATATATACTACATGTAACAACAACTCCGCAATCCAAATAATGAATGTGAATAATAATAAATCACATACACTCATACAAAATAATTGATATTGGTAGTCGGAAAACTTGCCTACGTCTACGAAATTATTCTACTTCTTATTCATACCGGAAAATTTATAGAAGTTTAACGAGGTCATATCAATTTTATTTAGAGTAATGCTATGACTACCAAATAAATCATTCAAATTATTCACCAAATATTTTGTCGTAGCAATTAAGTATTGTACTATATTCTTATTATTATTATTATACTACAGTGTACAATATATAGTGCAATGCCACATAATTTAAAAGAGAATTTTTGGTATATTTTTTTTAACTCAAATCATTATTCTTCTATTTATAACGTAATATTTATTTGTTTACTAGGTTTATGAACGCATCTACATGGTACTCTTTTAGGTGTAACTAACTTGCTCGGCACGTGTTGCCTGACCATAATTATAGAATTTATGTCTAATCATTTTGATACAATTACTTAAACACATGGCATATTTTCAAACATTATGCATACACCCTTTTCATGCAAATATGCTTGCATAAATATATGGTTACTTGTAGTTAAGAAAATGAAGGATTAAGAAGGGGGAAAGGCACGGAAGATTCAAGACCTAATCAAATTTAACATCAAACCATTTCTCTTAATAAATCAGAAAATCCAAATGATAAACAGGCAACGAATATGCTGACTCAAAGCAATTTCATACTCAAATTGACAAAGGAAAATAATCCAGTCCCAAAACATAACAAATCCATTCATTAAAATTTCTAATGTTTTATATCAAATCAGTGTAAATGGTTTAAAAACCAATCACCTGGACAAAAAAAATTAAAACCCACTTTGAATCAATGTGCAATAATCCAAACTCAACATGCCCATTTCGATACAATGCAGGAAAGAAAAATCAAACATACCCATTTCATTTTAATACATATAAAAACAAAAATATAACCATTTTGATTCAGAATATACATAAAGAACAAAAATCAAACATACAAATTTTGCTTAGATATATAACAATCTAAAATCAAACATACCTAGGTCTCAAACTTGTTAGAAAATTTTATTTTTTTATTTTAAATCAACATGTAAAAAATTTCCTAAGCACTAATATTGAACAAAAATAGATAAACAAACCTCACCACAAATATCTTCACATAAATCATCACTCTTGCACGAGGACTCAAATTATATGGATACCTTAAAAATTCTAATTTTATTCTCCCTTTTCAGTCTCCTATTTTCCTCATACCTTACCTCGTATTCGTCCATGTCATAGTCATCACCGTCTTCGTTGTCTCCATCATTGGCCCTTGTTCTAAAGTCTGGTTGGGTCGTGGGAAAATGGAAGAAATCGTTTTTGGGTTTGCAATTGAAGGTTATGGTAGAGATAGGGGAGTAAGTGGGTTGATACATTTTATAACATATACTTCAAACAAATAACATTTTACAACTCCATATTGTGATCCATTCTGAAAAGAGACATACTTCAAACACATAACTTAAATTGCTTTCAAGACGTAGTTATAATGTGAGAGGAAAAGGACAAATTGGAACTAAATAATTTCATCTCAAATTCTTAAACGCATCTGATATACACCTCTCTACATTGCTTTCTTCTTCGAAATGTATTAGAGGATTTTAGGGTACTGAATCAACATGGGCCACGGAGAGAGTAAGGGCATTTAAGATGAGGGAAAAGAGGTGGAACGATGGTGAAAAAAGGGAGATGAGTAGTTCCAAAGCTATAATGCACGTACAATTAGAGTAGTAATTGGGGTTGTTAGAGCATGTGCAGTGGTGAAGGCTCCCGAAAGGTAAATTTACAAAACAAAAAGTGGGTTTACCTTTCGTCTTAAAGCAGCATTTACAATGGAGAAAAGCTTCAAAATTTGTAAAAAAATTCCTACGAACTTCTCTTGTTCGTAGGAAACAAATTAATATTTCTTAAGAACAACAGAAGTTCGTAAGAATTCTTACGAACTTTTGTTGTTCGTAGGAATCCATAAATATAATAAAAACGAGTATTTATATTTCTTACGGACTTTATTTCTTCGTAAAAATTCCTACAAACAAATGAAGTTCGTAGGAACCTTTGCAAATTCTCTTCTCAGTTTGTATCTTTGCAGAACCACTACAAATCGAACTAAAGAATTTGTTGAGTTTCGTCCACAACTGCAAACGTCTCATTTTGTAAACTTACAAATTTTGTTGGCTTTTTCTTCCACCATTACAGATGCTCTTAGTAATACCAAAGATGATTAATGATTTTTACACGTGGCAGCGTCAAAATGCGACAAATATCGTACCAAGGTCAATCTGACAATTTTATATATATCTATAGATTCGTTGATGGAAGCTAGGCCCACACTAGGTATGGGCTTGACGGCAGAAAGAATGAAGCTGGAGCATGGCTCCACAGTTCCTTTACGATCAATGAATAACAAAAAAAAATGACACGTGATGCCTTTTTAGGGTAAATTAATGTATAGTTCTCAATATAAATACATATATTTTTGTAAAAAGAAATATATTTTTAGTTTAATCCATTTAGTCCATCAACACACACATTTACCCAATACTTTCTTATTTTTAATAGTCCGCGCTAGTGGCACCTACCACCCCACTCACCATGTCAGAGCCGGAGTCACGCCCCCCCCCCCCCTCCCTACAATACACACACAGCCTGAAGCTCCGACGACCCTCGTTGGAGCTCTGACGATGAGGTTGGGGGTAAATGGGTTTGTATGTGTCATTGTGTGAATGATGGGAAAATCAAAAGTGGGAAAAATCGCTCTCAAAAGCTCTTGGCAATTAATTAAAATGATTGATATGTAAATCCTAAGTTTCATAAGGTGTAGCAATGCTAATATTTATACCAAATAAAGCGTTTCTTAAAATGCACATGCCGCTTTTTGTGAAGCATCATTTACTTTCATGTTACATTTTTCTAAATATATGTTTAAATAAAAGGAAAATGATAATTTTTTGCTCTTGGGACACATATTTTGAGTTTTAAAATAATAAGTATTAAAACTTCATATAACTATCTGTTTCCTATTAAATATTTCTGAGAAACTCTGGCCTGCAATTTTAAAAATATTAATGTACCCTTAAGGCTATGTTACTGTGTCCTAAATAAAAATACAAGACCGCATTTGTAAAAAAAAATGTTGCTTTTGAGGACTTGTTTTACATGTATACATACATAAAAGCGCCAGAGAGAGTACAGATCCATCGAACCCAACCAACGTATTGTTTGGGTCACCATTATTGTTTCCTTTATGAGAACAATTTTCAAAACTAATTTATGGCAATAGTTGTAACACCAGGCCTAATTTCATGGATAGAGCAGTAACTAAAAGGGACACAAAATCAACCAAGAGACGTAGCAAATCTATGATCCTCGGACAAAGAAATGGTGTTGGGGGCTTTTGTTTTGTGGCTGTCCTAATACATGGTATCATTTTCTCGGTATCTTTCAATCGTGTAACCCATAATTGTTTCTGTCTCAGAGGATTATCTAATATGTATTGCAATGACAAATTTTCAATTAATAATAATTTCTGTTAGCATAAAAATAAATTCAATTCTTTAAGAGGTTCAGCATTTTCATTTCTTTACAATATTTTCTACTCCACCTTTATACTAAATGACTACATTAACCTTAAAATTCACAAACTCTTTTTACTCATTCAAAACCCATTTTTTACTTTCTTTAATGTTAAGCTAAACAAGGAGAAAAATTCATACATGTATATGTATAAACAATAGTTTATTTATTTATTAAATATTTTTTATATAAATTAAAACTGTTTTGATTATAAAAATAATATATTATAGAAAAATATTTTTTTTAAATTTGTATAAAAGTTGTTTTAACTTTTTATTACTGTTAAAAAAAACCATTTCAATTTAAAAAAAAAAACTTTTTAATTGTAGTTTTAAAAATAGTCTATATAATTTAGAGCAGTTCTACATGAACCGCATGTAGAACCGTATTGGGACTGCATTTTTGTCTTTTTCCTTCTTTTTTTTTATTCTTTTGTTTTTAACAGTTTTCTATATATAAAAATAAATAGTTTTTTTTAAAAATTAAAAAAAAAACAATCTTTTATAAAATAAAAAAAAAAACAGTTTTTATATATAAAAAAAGCAGTTTTCCTATTAATATTAATTTTTTTTATTAAAATAAAACAAATGATGTGGGTCCGCGCCAGCGGCACTAATTAATCGCGATATTTTATTGAAAAAATTATCGCGATTAATTTGTGCCGCTGGCGCGGACCCACATTCAATAAATGATTTGGATCCGGGAATGTAGGTCCGCGCCAACGGCACTAATTAATCGCGATATTTTTATTGAAATAATGTCTCGATTAATTAGTGCCGCATGCGCGGAACCACATTCAACAAATGATTTCGGTCCGAAAATATTAGTGTCGCTGGCGTGGATCCACATTCAACAAATGATGTGGGACTTGGAATCCGGATTCTCACTAGCAGGAGTAATCAATCGCGATATCACCATGTTAACAAACATAGTTTATTTTTATTTATGAAAAAAAAATTAATAAAAAACTGTTAAGTTCTAATTTAAAAAAAAAAACTGTTTTTTTTATTTAATAGAAAAACTATTTCTTTTTAATTAAAAAAACTTCTGTTTTTATAATAATAGAAAAACTGTTTTTTTTAAATATAAAAATTGTTTCTATATAAAAACAAAAGTATAAGAAACTTAAAAAAACGAAAAAAAAAAAAAAAAAAAAAAGCATGCGGTCCCAAGGCGGTGCAAACAGGCAGTTCACTTAGAATGAATCATATTTTTAGGGCTAAAATAATATCAATTATTGATATAGGACAACAAACATTTGGTTTGCACTTTTAATCTCTATTTTCAAATTATCGATTGACGTGACAGGCTATGATTGATTGATGTGTGTTCGTACCAGTCTCTTTATTAAAATAGAAAATTAAGGTAAATGTCATGTTCCTTTATATATTTGGATTTTTAGGATAATGATTTTCAAGTTTATAAATCTAGTCCCTGTGGTACAATAGCATTTATAAATCTAGTACCTGTGGTACAATAACCTTTATTTTTTTGGTCCGCGCCAGCGGCACTATTTTTAACCATTTTTCATGCTATTTTTAGTACAGTGACTAAATTTATAAAATTATACTGAGTGTCCTATTTTTATACATTTTGATCATTAGGAGGACCTTTTCCCAAAACGCCCTTATTAAAAAGTAAGGACTTAAATTATAAATGAAATGTTTGTTGTTTTGTTTCCATAATACATATTACAATAACCCCTAAATTTACGAAACTCCTTTTTAAAAACTTCTTACAAAAACTAAAACAACATTCTATATAATATGGAAAACTATTTTTTACAAAAGTAAACTGTTTTAAATATGTCTTTTATATAAACAACTCTACATTTGATTTAAAACTATTTCATAAAAAATAACACTATTTTCTATAAATATATATAAAACACTAAAAAATAGTTAAAACGTTTTTTTTACAAAAGAGTCATATTAACAAACTGTCTTCGTTAAAAAATAAATAAAAGCATTTCAATTTTTTTTTAATTCAGTTGTTCTTTTAAAAACTAATTATAAAAATGAAACGTTTTTAAATGTTAAAAATCTATCCTTTATATAAAAAAATTGTACATTTTATTTTAAACTATTTTATAAAAAAAATTAACACTTTTTTTATAAATACATATAAAATACTAGAAAAATAGTTAAAAGAGTTTATTTTTGCAAAAAATTGATTTTGTATTAAATAGAACATTGTTTTATTTTTAAAAAATAAATAAAAACAACAATTGAATTTTAAAAAACAGTTGAAATTTTTTCTTATTTTTTAACGAAAACATTTTCTTAACAGGACTTTTTGTAAAAAAAACATTTTAACTTCTTTTCAAGTGTTTTCTTTGTATTTATAGAAAATAGTGTTAATTTTTTTTATAAATAGTTTTAAATAAAATGTACATCTTTTTATATATAAAAGACAAATTTTTAAGGGTCAAAACAGTTTATTTTTGTAAAAAAAATTATTTTTTATATTATATAGATCAATGTTTTAGTTTTATAAATAATTTTTAAAAACAACCATTAAAACTTAAAAAAGACACTTGACATGTTTTTTTAAACAACTAGAAAAAGTTGAAACAGTTTTTTATAAAAAAAAATTAAAAAATCGTTTTGTATTATAAACATTTTTTTATAATCAAAGCAGTTTTTAATTTTTATAAAAAAATTAATAAATAAAGAAAGTGTTATTATATATATACATATTTTGGTTTTTCTCACTAAATAAAGTGAGGGATGAATTTTGGATGAGGCAAAAGAGTTTGTGGATTTCAAGGGTAATAATATCATTCAATATAAATATGGAGTGGGGAAATGTTGTATAGGAGTGTGAGCATGGTTTCAAAGGCAATCTCAAAGTCTTTCCTAAATAAAGAGCTTTGGCGTGAGTTTGAATCTTGCTGGCCATAGACATCAAGTCTTTGTAACATTGTTTGCATCCTTCGGGTGGGCTCTGCAAACTGTAAGTTAGATACCCCGCAATCACTACACCAAAATGGGCAAATTGTCACCTTTCAGCCGGCCAGCCTTGTCAAGGTCATTGACCGTGATAAAAAAACACGCGTTTTATGTCATGGTCAATGACCTTGACACGACCGTGACAACTTTTCCAGCAAAAACCCTTTCCCCCTTCTTTTTTCCCTCCCACCGTTCCCTCCCTCTCTCTCTCTCTCGATCGACGCTGCTCTCTCTCTCTCTCTACTTTCAGGTCCAATTTCTCTCTCTCTCTCTCTCTTCCATTTATATATATATTTGTGTGTATATTTATGTGTGTATGTGTATATATATGTGTGTGTATGTGTGTGCGTGTGTGGGGGATGGGGCGGGGTGGGGGAGGGGGTGGTGGAGGGGGGCAGGGGGTGGGATGGGGTGGGGTGCGGTGTGTGTGTGTGTGTGTGGTGGTGTGTTTTGGGGGAGAGGGTGGGGGAGGGGGTGGTGGAGGGGGGCAGGGGGTGGGGTGGGGTGGAGTGTGTGTGTGTGTGTGGTGGTGTGTGGTGGGGGAGGGGGTGGTGGAGGGGGCAGGGGGTGGGGTGGGGTGGGGTGCGGTGTGTGTGTGTGTGTGTGGTGGTGTGTTTTGGGGGAGGGGGTGGTGGAGGGGGGGAGGGGGTGGTGGAGGGGGCCAGGGGGTGGGGTGGGGTGGGGTGGAGTGTGTGTGTGTGTGTGTGGTGGTGTGTGGTGGGGGAGGGGGTGGTGGAGGGGGGCAGAGGGTGGGGTGGGGTGGGGTGTGTGTGGTGTTGTATTTGAAGGAAATAAAAGCATGAATTAAGCATTTTTAACACTAATATGCAAGTTGAATCAATAAACACGCAAACAATTATACACCCTAGCAAGAACACATAAACACCATAAATCACTAATGAAAAAACAAAAGGATGATTCATACCTATAAGTTATTAGATGGATATTTGAAATTCTTTGGGGGGAGAAATAAGGTTTTGTAATGCTAGAACTTAAGGAAGTCCCGAGATTTTGGGGAGAGTATGGGAGAAACGTTGTAAAAATGATGGGGAGGGGTAACTTAAGAGAGTCAAATTTAATGACTTAAAGGCGCAAGTCGATTCGATTCAAATTCGAATCATTTCACTTTGTCCCATCTTTCTTACTTCCTTGGTTTGAATCAATTCGAAAAAGGCCCAAATATATTCGGCACCTGTTAGATTTGGCACTGCTTTTTATTTTGGTAAAAATGGGAGGATTCATGGGATTTTGGGTTTGACCTACTCTATAATGCTTGTAACTGACCCAAAATCAATTCCCATTACAAATTTTTAACCCTAATGAATGTTTGTGGTTGTTCGGCATAAAAAGCAGGCCTGGGAAAACCAAAACAACTCCATATGAGATTTTCCATGTTTAATCAAGAACATCCTTAGACTTGTAGGGGGTGGGGTGGGGTGGTGTGTGTGTGTGTGTGTGGTGGTGTGTGGTGGGGGAGGGGGTGGTGGAGGGGGGCAGGGGATGGGGTGGGGTGGGGTGTGTGTGTGTGTGTGGTGGTGTGTGGTGGGGGAGGGGGTGGTGGAGGGGGGCAGGGGGTGGGGTGGTGTGTGTGTGTGTGTGTGTGTGTGGTGGGGGAGGGATAATTCACGGGCTTTAGATAACTAGGGTTTTATAGAGTTTCGCTCCTACTACTTGGGCAATGACTATACTAGGGACCAAAGATAAATAAATAAACTGGATTCAAAGTAAATATTAGGACTCTTTAAATATTTGGAAAAAACATAATATTACAAAATTGAAACGAAATGGTATTGACGGAACTTACACATACGTTATAATATAGATGGAACATTTTTTTATCTGTACTATTAATTCAATTAGGTAAAACGAAATGTGTACTATTAACATTTTTTTTTTATCTGTACTAATAACATTTTTTTTACAGCAAAAATGTCTCCTTCAGATGTTAAGGCGAAGATGATGATGCTGTTTATGATGATGTCGTTTGGGTTCGGTGGTAGCGGAGGCGACGAGGGCTCCTCCGCCGCTAGGCTCCCCAAATATGGAAAATTTGGGATTACCGTCGAAAACAAGTCGGAGCTTTTAGCGAGATCCCTCGAGCTGCTAAAGACGGTCATCGGCCCGGGGTTTATGACTTGGAAGGAGGTGCCGTATGAGCTCAAGTTAGGTGTTTGGGCGGCACTACAGGTAATATTTATATGAATATTTCAATTTATATTTATATTTATATTTATTCGCAACTAACATTGTATTTGTTGGACAGGAACAATTCAACTTGGATCCAAAGCTACGCGATTCCGTCTTGGAGCAGTTGAGGGAGCAACACAAGACGTGGAAGAAAAATATGCGGACACGGTACTTTGGAAAAACACGAGAGTCCATTTTACAATGGCGCGGATCCGTCCCGCCCAAGGAGCCGATCTCATTGGCACAATGGCAAAAGTTCATTGACAATGAGAGCGAGGATCGACAATTGGCATCTCGCCAATCGGGGAGGGAAAATCGGACTAAAAAGACGGATGTGCACTACTCCGGCCGGACCTCTTACGCTGAGGTGGAGCATAGGATGCGGGTAAGATTTAATTTATCTATAACTACAGAAATATATTATTGGATATTATTTTACTTTACGGGGCCGATACTAATTTTACTTTACTCTATTTTATTTCAGGGGGTAGGGAGTGGGCCAGGGGGTAAGCCACATAGGCTCGATACTTATGTGGCTCTTCGGACGAAGAAGGGGAAGGACAAGGAGGTGTTCCCGAGCGTCGCGGCCACGATTGTAAGTAATCCAACAGTTTAATTATTGTTAATTACGTTATAATTTTTTAGTTTACTTATTTTACTAATCATGTGCTTTTTGTCGTTTCAGGCAAAGCTTAAGGAAGTGCATGCGTCGCAGTCTGATGCCGACAAGGCATCTTTGTCCACAGACGCACTCAGCCAAGTGCTTGGCTCTGATCGCAAAGGGAGGACAAGGGGAGTGAGCTCGCGGGTGGCCAAATCTAGGATCATCGGATTGGAGACGAGCGACACCGGGTCGTCTCAAACGGTGGATTCACACGACGCGAAGCTGTCCCGTTTGGAGGCGACGGTCCAAGATATGTACGCATTCATGAAGCGTACGTTGGGTGGAGACCGTAAAGGGAAAGGGAAATGGAAGGAGAAGGCGGTGGAGGAGGAGGTGCGGGAGGACGAGGCGCACGATGACGAGGATGTGGACCTCGCTGCTTCATCACCGACACGTTCGTATTTCGACGATCCACTTCCCTATTTGACGCCCTCCAACAGACCATTGTCGACAATTGGATGGCCGAGCGTATTCATATTGGACGTATTTGATGGCCAGCGGATAGGGCGGGGGTTGAGGGACCCGAATATCGTCGAGGGTGGAATAGTCCATGGACGTGTGCTTCAAGAGATGGAGTCCAGGGTGCTCGTCACGCATGTCATACCCGGGAAGGAGAACTCCCTATTGTGGTTGCGCGAACAATGCGGCACGACGTATATTAGTGGGTGCGTCAATTCGTATGTCGTGTGGCCTACTCACCTCCTCAGTTTTATCCAAGTGTAGTAACATTATTTTTAAGTTTGTCCATTTTAATTAAATTTGGATTATATCGTCATGTATATTGTTTTTACTTTGAATATTTGGATTATATCGTCATGAATATATATTTGCATTATCTTTAGTTTGTGTTGGATATATGATGTTTGGAACAGGTACAACGTTGCTATAACAGGTACAAATATACTGCTGGGCAGTGGCGGTGGCCATACTGCCCAGCAGATTTTTTTTAAATTCTGCCCAGAATTGTCACGGTCATTGACCGTGACAAGTCCGCGACAAAAGTTGTCACGGACGTGTCACGGTCAATGACCGTGACAATTGGGGTCGCGGTTATGTCACGGTTATAAACCGTGACAAACGTGTCACGGTCACTGACTTTGACACGACCGTGACACAAAACGCGAGTTTTTTGTCAAGGTCGTGGACCGTGACACGACCGTGACAAAAAAAGTTGTCTCGCCTCGAAATGTCACGGTCATTGACCTTGACAAGGTGAATTTGTCAAGGTCAATGACCTTGACAAATGGGCAGATTTGGTGTAGTGAATGTTCACAAAGTGGCACCGCCCGAAAAAGATCTCACGATAAAAAAAATAAAACTTACTTAACAATTTTGGTCAAATGATATGTTGATTAATCAACTAGTTGATGTGTTGCATAGGACTCATACATGACTTATTTATTTAGAGCATCTCCAATTGCTATGTAACTTGTTTTTGTATAAAATGGGTTTTCTATTAAAAAAAAAATTATACCCATTTATAATCTTTTCCTCCAAAAGTCCTTTTTAAAACGTCGTGTAAAGACGTGGTTACAAATTTCGGCAAGGCATATGTCAACATATACGGAGAACAGTTTTTTTAATAAGACTTTAAACAAATTAGGAAATGAGTGGTGCGAGAGGATAAATTGGCATAGAAAATAATTAAAGTATATGTTGACATAAAAAATAAGGGGTTTAATTAAGTGAATAATATGGAATAAAGAGCCTTATTCAACCCACAATGGATTTAATTGGTTCGATAACATCCTAGAAGTGCCTATTTGCCAAAGGCCATTATTAAAACATGTATATTTTGCATAAAATACAACTTTACAATCATGAGAAATACTTCAACAGCAGCTATGTTGGGCCAATAGAAAAATGTTGACACATTTGATGTGGAAACTAAGAGCATGAACAATGGTGATGCCTCCACGAAAGGCATAATACACAACAGATGTACATTTTACCTTTCGCCCGCTTGGCTGCGCAGTAGTGGTGGAGCTTCCTACTAACTTCTGAAGTTCGTAGGAATTGATACGAACTTATGTTGTTCGTAGGAATTCCTACGCACTTTAGAAGTTCGTAGGAAGCTCCAACGGCACTCTAACGGCTAGTTAAGTCTTAAGTCGTCCATAAATAATAATCAGGCAGAAGCCTTCCTCTACCACCTCTCTACTCCTTCTGCTTCCTCCATCCAACTTCTTCTTCCTCATTCCCAAATAAATTTTACCCCAGAATTTAGCAACTCAATTCATAATTTTTTTATTTAAACAATATGGATGGAAAAAGATGGAAAAAATATTTAAATATCGGCAAGAGCAAGAAGCACGGATCCACATTAATGGCAAATCCTACTCAACCTCCGGCAAGTGAATCTGTTGATCCCGTCTACAAGCATTACGCCCGTATTTTCGATGGTGATACACACGCGTCAGACGGACAGGCGCCCATTATAAATGGTAATAAATATGAATTTCGGGGTAATTGGGCGGGGCCAATGAAACTATATAAATTGATCGTAGAGAATAAACCGACGATAAAAGAATTTATCGACGGTGCCAGTTTAATGTCCAATTTATTTTCAAGGGTGATGCCGAATTTCGACCAGTGCATTATGACGGCGATGATCGAACGTTGGTAGGACACGACGCATACATTCTAACTACCGTTTGTTGAAATTGCGTTCACGCCTATGGACTTCACGATGTTTTCAGGTATTATTTAATTCGTATTAAATCCCTTATTTAATTTTATTTATGTTCAATTTAAAATAATTTCAATGTGTACAAATAATTTTCATATTATTTTTATATATGACGTGTATTGTTAATTTTTGTACAGGTATCCCAATTGGGCAAGGGCTACCCATTCTAAATTTGCCTATAGAAAAATACACAAATTTTCAAAATACCGTGAACGAATTTCCCCCCCAAATTCATATAGAACGATTTTCGGGTGCGGGAATCCCGGTTGCCGACCTTAAGAAATACATTGTCAATTTTGTGAATCAACCGGACCTTCCCGATTAGATGATGCCAGTCATAGCTCGGTCATTTTGGTTTTATGTAATTGGGAGTCTATTCTTTCCAAATGCCAATTCCATGTCGGACCTCGGGTATTTACATTATTTGGAGGATGTTGCGGCGATTGGCACCTACGATTGGGGTTCGACAATTTATGCTCGTATAATATGATCAATGGACAAAGCGAGCCGACGATCGTTAACTAGTGTGGAGTGTATGTGGCAATTAATAGAGGTACAATTTATAATAATATTATTTAAATGTTTATGCATTATATATTTAGTTACAATGAATGTACATGTATTCTAATCAATTTAATTTATCTATATATTTTGCAGTACTTACATCACGAGTATATGGCGACCGTGTGTCCAATTATCGTGGATCAGACCGTAGATGTATGGCCTCGAATATTTCATTGGTCAAAGTCGAACAGGAGTCGGGCAAAGGGCGCGCAACGGTTTAATATATCGGGTAACCAACATCAACTTGAGATGCGATCCCCTGAATCAATCATATGGCAGCCATACGAGACATCGATGTACCGACATAACGATTTCATTGCATACGCACATCATTTATCTGGATTGCGTATGATTTTTTGGGATCCATTATTTAAAGGATTTTGGTACTGGGGTGACCGGGGGTTTCGACAGTTGAGAGGCCAAATTTGTATAGCAGACAACCCTCCTCGAAATTTGAGCTCAGTCCCACAATCCGAATACCAAGCCGCCCTTGCTCAGAATTGGCCTCTTACAAATGTGCATACATCAATTGTGACCCAAGAAGAGTATGATATATACTGGAAAGCAGTTGCGTAGGGGCCCTTACTTTCGGTGATGGCACATTATGTTAACGTTGATTTGATTGGGGTTGGGACAGTGGCACCATCAACATTGCGCATCCCAAGGGCGCCAGCTCCAATTAACCAGCCTTCTGAGTATCATACACAGTTTGCATCGGCTGGCCCTACACAAACACATGTGCCCAGGCAAAGTTGGACGGTAGACGTAGGCCTTCCGCAGGGTGCTTCATACGAAAGAAGTGTGTCGCGACCTGAGTTCCCAACGAATGCTCCCCCAGCACATGCGTTGTCACAATTAGAATGGTGTTCTGCATTCATCGACGCAACAGGTAATATACGTGCTCTTTGTCATTTACTCCTTATTGAGACTCGAGAGCGTGAGGATAAGATTGAGGAACTCGAGCGACAACTTGCCTCCTGTAATGTGCGTGGTACTGGTCCTATCGTTAGTGGTCCGAGCTACAGTCGTGAGGATGTTTACGTACCTCAACCATCTCAACCATACGGAGCATATCAAACGCAACCGAGTTGGGGTAGTCATATTGGCGAGGATCCGTTGTTGGGGACGCGTGTTGATTTAGGACATGATTATGACTTTGGGCAGAGGCCATCTTGATTGTATTCATTTTACTGTATTTTATTCAATTTATTATTATGAATTCATTTGCAGCTGACAACTTAATTCGATTATATTCATATTATTATATTACTGGCACACAAATCGATGGCACACAAACTGTTGGCACAATTATTGAAGGCACACTAATCGATGGCACACTTATCAATGGCACATTAATCAATAACACACTGAAACGATAATAATTACATGGCACAGTAATTGATAAGCGATTAAAATAAGATGTCATGACACACTAATCTATATTGATTACATGGAAAACTAATCTATATTGATTACATGACCTATAAATATTCGTTGTTTCAGATGTGTATTCCTCCACAAATCGAGTTATACTTCCTTAGTACATAAACCTCGTAATGCATAACTATGAGTACATGCCTGACGAAGATTCACCCTTCTTAACCCATGTTCCCAAGAAAACTCTGTCCGGGCAGAAGCTTATATATCATAATTGGTCACCATCTAAAGAGGGAGTGCGAAGTGCTTACCTTTCAATTGGATGGACGAGTATGAACCATCACATCACAAAAAGAAAGGGTAAGGCAAAAACGTCAACATCAGCTGTTGTTGAACATTTAGCGGTAACGCGTAGTAATGTTGAACGAGTGTTGAATAACCTAGGGATCTATCATCATCCCCATGGAGGTAGCTGGTTTGGCGAGAAAATGCTTTTTGAAAACATTCCTATATGCACGTTACATTCTTTAGGCGACGTTAATCATGTTATGAAATGGTTAACGCCGACGAAAGGAAATATTCCATGGGATGATCATTTGAAGTGGCCGAGGTTATTTGATAGGCGTTGCGATTTGGAGTGCTACTGCCATTGGCATGGTTTACCCGTGCCACAAGAAAAATCATCTATATTTTGCAAAGATCCAAATAAAGATAATGAAAAATCTTTACAATTATTGCAACGCGAAATAGCACAAATGGAGAGAAGGCTAGACCGGTGGCATGCTAAATATTTGATAAATACTGAACTTGACGATCCAATGTATGCATCAGATTAGGACTTGCCGGATTACAAAGGAGCCAAGACGGACATGGATTTAGTACATCATCTACCAACAATGTTAATGGGGGATGGGAATGCATTGTGTGCCATGGTTGCCTAGGAAGTAATTGTAATCAGTAAACAAATCAGTCAAAACAAGTCACGTTTCTGTTTTATACTGAAGTAGTAATTTTATATAGCATATATACAACGATAAAAATAATTGCATACATTTATTACATATAACTGCGGTAGTTAATATATATAGAACTAGTAATTTTATATAGTAAATATAATTAGGTAATATATATAGTAGTAGTTAATATATATAGTCGTAGTTAATATAAATAAAAGTAAATATATAGAAATAGTAATAATTACATATAACTGCAGCAAACTTAACAATTCATACGTCAATTTCCATATAGTGAAAAGTAAATGCCAATTTTCATACAGTGAAAAGTAAATGCCAATTCCCAATTCCTACCAGTACACTTACCAATTCCTACGTCAGAATGGCACACTTACCCTAGTAAATTAGATTATTTTTGAAGGGCACACTTACCAATTCCTACAACAGTAATTACAGAAGTTCATAATTATTGTTTTCTGTAGGACAATTAACCTTTGTACATTAGATTGACACACTTACCAATTCCTACAACAGTAATTGCAGAAGTTCATAATTATTATTTTCTGTAGGACAGTTAACCTTTGTACATCAAATTGACACACTTACCAATTACTACCAGCACGTTATAATACCACTTATTAATTCCATAATACATCAGTCTGTGATCATACAACTATAAATAGAAATACAATGTATGAAATATTGTAATATAACTTCTTTTGACATTTCATAATTATTCCGAGAAAAATACATCATGGATTACTCCAGTTCTAGCGATGAGGGACGAAATCTAATGCTTCAGTATGCTCAATTTAATGATGACGCGTCATGAGATGATTCAGACGAGGAGATGATAACATGCATGGAGATTACACGTTGGATTGCAGAACAAAATATAATTCAAGATGGGAAAGAACTCGAATTTAGACGTCGAGTGAATCGAAGGAGAGAAAGGGGACACCAAACACTATGGGAAGATTACTTTGGTGAAGATAAGGTATATAGCGAGTATTATTTCCGAAGGAGATTTAGGATGCGGTATTCCTTTTTCAATCGCATCCTCTATTCTGTTTGCGAGTACGATAACTACTTTGTACAAAAGTACGATGCGTGCGGTTGGCTAGGTTTAAGCTCACATCAAAAAATTATGGGGGCTATACGACTCCTCGCTAACGGAGGATCTCATGACGTATGGTCTGAGCAGTACGCAATGAGTGAAACAACTCTATTAGAAACGGTTATTAGATTTACTGAGGCAATTGTGGCTGTATTCGGTCCCGAGTATGGGAGAAATCCGACAATAGGCGATGTCACCAGGTTACTCGAACAAAATGCAAGCCAAGGATTTCCGGGAATGCTAGGGAGTATTTAGTGCCGTTTTTATCGCGATTAGTTAGTGCCGCTGGGGCGGACCGACATCTCTTAATGAATGTGGGTCTGCACCAGCGACACTAACCAATCGTGATAAAAAGCGGCACTAACAAAATATTTTTATGTATAAAAAATTTGATTTAATATATGCAAAAAACTGTTTTTAAAAAGACAATATCTTTTTTAATAAAAACTGTTTTTTTTTTTAATTTTGATGATAAAAAAAACTGTTTTATAAAAAAATATACAGTATTTTTTTTAAAACAGTTTTGTCCTTTAGAAAAATTGTATAAAAATAATTTTTTTTATCACAAATTAGGAATGAATCTTGGTATAGATTAAATAAGGTTAAAGTTTTTTTTTTATCCAATAGCAAGTTGACAACTCACTGTGTCAAGGGAACTGTGTCGACACCCTGTGTCGGCATAGCTTTACTAGAGCATGAGTAATGGTGGGAAGCGGATAAAAGGTATTTTACCAACTGAAAAGTTATTTTGCCTATCAAGAAGTCTGCATTCTCACAATGGTAATAAAGAATAATTTGCAATCTAAGTTCTTACGAACTATTAAAGTTCGTAGGAAAACAAAATCCACTTCCTACGAACATCATTTGTTCGTAAAAAATGATACGGACATATGTTGTTCGTAGGAACCCAAATATATAATTAAAATGATTATTTCTACTTCTTACAAACTTTATTTCTTCGTAGGAATTCCTACGAATAAATGAAGTTCGTAAGAACCCTTTATAAATTATGTACCCATTTTGTATCTTTGTAAACCCACTACAAATCGACATACAAAATTTGTTCAATTATGTCCACCACTGCAGTGATCCCATTTTGCAAACTTACAATTTTTTTTTGCATTTTTCATCCCCATTGTAAATGCTCTAACGTGTTCCATTCGCATGAGCTCGTGTCCTAACACAATGATATTACAACTCATACATGATTTAATACATATTTAATATGTTATTGTGTTGCACAAAATATATGTGAGCGATCAACCATGTCCAAACTTATAACTCAAGGATTTAATTGCACAAAATATATGTGAGTTACTGTGTTGCACAAAATATTCACTTATTTTATATCCCAAAATGTGTGAAGGAGTGCTGGTGGCTTGCTAAATTCCTGGGAAAAAAATTCACACATGTTGGATAAACAAAAAGTAGTGCTGAAAAACAAACAAAATATAAGTCAGATGATCAACGTAGGGATCAGAGCATATCTTTGGTCTCCTTGGGTGAATAAATGATGCCTGGGCTTTGTTTCTAAATTTCTATACACTGCTCTGATGCATTGTATGGCTTCCCTCTTTAACTGGCTTAATGTTTCCATTTTCGACGCTACTAGAAATTGTTAACTGTATTAGGACATTTCAATTCGTATTTTTGTAATATTTTGTACACACTAAAAAAATTCAATGTATCTTATTAGTGGAACAAATGAAATTCCCTCATATTGTGGATCTCTAAACAAAATCCTATGATTCTCATTGCATGAGGGCAAAAGAAGTGAACATGATGCTTCATACATTTTAGGGGTTAAAATATTTTACTAACATTTTAGGATGTGTTTGATTTGGGATAAAATATTTTTATCACGGTGAAAAAGTAAAATGGTGAAATATACTTTCATCTATTTATAGTTAAATTTTGTTCAGTAGTTGTGTTTAAAATGAAATAATAATAGGGTGTGCACTTATTCACAATTTTAAACCAACAAATAATTAATTTTGAATATATAAAAAAAACATTTCATTATTTTATTTTTTACAGCAGTTCAAAGTATTTCACCCCGAACCAAACGAATCCTTAGAGTAATAGGTATGTAGAAGAAGGGGGGGGGGGGGGGGGGGATTACAACTTTTGGGGGGCTAGGGTTTAGGTTTTTTACACTGGATATAGTTTTTTTTAAGGGTTTAAGATTTTTTTATTTAGGATTTAATGTTTGGGGTTCAAAGCAAGAGAAGAGAGGGTGTTCTGCGAGTATTTTTCATGATAAGGAAATTTTTGGGGGGAAAAAACAAAAGATTTGAATAAATGTTAAATAAAAAATGTGAGTGAGCATTTTGTCAAATGACTCAAAAATAAATAAATAACTTTCAAACCATCTCAAAATACCTTGCCATTTTACAAGGGCCAAATGACCCAGGCGTTTAAGCGTTATTCTCCATTTTGCATTAAGGCTTGTCTCACCGAACTAACAAAAATAATTATCAAAAAATGAGGAAAAAGTTTGGACGGCAATTTACTTACCACCCTGAGTAAAACATGCATAAAAATAAAAGAAAAAATTGTTGTGGTGACAAATGAGTTTGTAAGCGGGTCAAAATTATGTTTTAAGTAAAATGACTTCAAAATTGGGTTTGAAAATAGGTTTCACTTATTGTAGCGGATGAGTTGAATTTAATTTGACATGACAAAACAAGTTTTGGGTAAAGTCTTGGAGATGGTTTAATGACCTTGGTTACTAACTCTTTTATTCTTAGTTTTGTTGAGCAAATATAAATCAACTCATTGGCTAGTTGATGCACTATTCAATATATAGAAATCTCACATAATTTAGTATTCACTTAACATATAAATCAACTATAAAGTTACACATCATTTGCTAAATTAAGCTAACTTCTCCGGCATATTTACACACATACAAATAATAACATATTTTTCAACGCACGAGTAGTTCAATTATGTCCAAACTTAAAACTCAACGATTTATTTAGATCACTTGACACACGTTAACTTTTGTCCAAAAAGGTGCGAAGGAGTGTTGGTGGCTTGCTAAATTTTGGGGGGCGAGGGGGGGAGGGGTAAGGAATTATTACACATGATGGATACCTAAGGCTAGAGCTGAAAACAAACAAAATAAGAGTTACATGCATGACCAATGTAGGGATTAGAGCAAATCTATGGTCTCCTTGGATGAATAAATGGTGTCCTGGCTTCTGCTATGATTCATTTTTTTTTTTTTTTTTGTTGGTAATACCAGGATGTGCACTGTACCACAGTGACTAATCTCTTCGCTGATTGTAGGCACCTCTTAGGGTGGGACAGCTGGCCCAGAGATTTAAGGCTGCTCCATGCCCAAGGCGGGAATCGAACCCCCGACACTTGGTTAAGGGAGGAGGAGTCCCTACCACTCCACCACACCCCCTGGGTTTGCTATGATTCATTGTATGGCTTTACGAACCCCTTGCCGTATTCGACACTACAAGAAAACGTTAAGGGTGTATTTGGTTACAATTTTTTTTTTAAATATAATATATGGAGTCATTTTTCAAATTTGGATGTTTGATAAACAAAATTTTTTATAGAATTAATTTCCTTAAAACAAGTCACATAATCATTTTTTTCACAAAAAAGTGGAATTAAAAAACTTCCTCCCACCTTGTTATTCATTTTCTAGTGAAAAGAATTGTCACGCCCAAAAACTTGATAAAAAGTTCGGAAAATGAATAAAAAACGAAAAATAATCCAAAAAATGAATAAAACCTCAATGAAAAAAAATTAGAAAATGAATAAAAATAAAAAAAATTATGAAAAAAATCTAGAAAGTGAAGAAAAACTCAAAAATAATGAAAAAAATAGAGAAAGTGAATAAAACCCCAAACAAAATGAAAAAAAATAATCCAGAAAGTGAATAAAACCCAAAAAATAATTTAAAAAATCAAGAAAATGAATAAAAATCCAAAAATAATGAAAAAAATATAGAAAGTGAATAAAACCCAAAAATATTGAACAAAATCCAGAAAGTGAATAAAAACTAAAAAAAAAAAAAAAAAAACAGAAAGTGAATAAACCCCCCCAAAAAATGAAAAAAATTACAGGAAATGAATAAAAATCCAAAAATAATGAAAAAATCTAGAAAGTGAATAAAACCCCAAATATAATGAAAAAATTACAGAAGTTAATAGAAACCACAAAAATAATGAAAAAAAATCCAGAAAAGTAAGAAAAACCCAAAAATAATGAAAAAAATCCAGAAAGTGAATAAAATCCAAAAATAATGGAAGAAAATACAAAAAGTGAAAAAAACCACAAAAATAATGAAAAGAATTCCGAAAATGAATAAAATCACAAAAATAATGATTAAAATACAGAAAGTGGAGAAAAAACGAAAATGAATATTAACCCCGGAATTAATTTTAAAAAACATCCAAAATTTATCAAAAAGTCAGAAACTTATTAATTAAGAAAACAAATAATAGAAAATTTAAATAATACAGAAAATGAAAAGAAATACATAACATAAATATTAGTCCCAGAATTAATTTTAAAAAAATCCAGAAATAAAATATAAAAAAGGTAAAAAAAATCAATTAAAACAAAAATAATGAAAAAAAAAACAGAAAACGAGTAAAAAAATAGAAAATAAATATTAACCCAAGAATTAATTTAAAAAAACCAAAAAATTATTTAAAAGAAAGAAATTTTTTAATTAAGAAAAAAAATAAAAGAACATATAAAAGCGCTCAAAAAATTAAACAAAATGGAAATGAATAAATACCCTAGAAAACTAATAAAAATGCAAATATTTGAAAAAAAATAAAAACATGAGAATTAATTTTTTTTTTAAAAGAACAAACCTGGCTATAGGGGGGACGAAACAGTTGTGGTTGGGGGGTGCGAGGCGTTGTGGATTTAGTTTATTTTTTATTTTTTCTTAATAATCTTAATACATTTTTCTGTTTTTTTTATATTTATTTTTTTAAAATTCATTATGGGGTAATCTATTTTCTGGTTTTTATATTTATTTTTTGTGTCTTTTTTTTCAATTTTCTGGTTATTTTTATTAATTTTCTAGAAGTTTTATTAATTTTCTTTTTTTTATATATATTTTCTACTTTTTTTTCATGTAAAATATTGGAAATTGAAAGTGTGGAAACCCCCAATTTTAAAAGTCTTTTACTTTAAAATCAATTTCCTTGTGAAATATATGCGGAAGCGTTAGGAGATGGTTCAATAAAAACACCAAATTTTAATTTCTTAACAACTTAAAATTAACACCAAGTGAAATAAGATTAAAACACACTTATGTTAATTTCACTTAAACACAATTAATTAATCCAAGTCCTAGAAAATTTGCCTAATTCATATTTTACAATTTTATCACGTTAGGCCAAACCAATTTTATCAATTAAATTAAACGACTTGAATTAAATTAACATAAACATTACCCAATATTAATTTGCATCAAATTAAACCCGTAGTGATTATATTAAATCAATTTTATCTTTTTACCTAAGCATGCGTTCTAGGTGATTTTGCAAAAGATAAAATAAACAATTAATCCACTTCGTCGCGATGTACGAGGAAAAAACCCACAACGGAAAAAAAACCTCGGACGGCCCTAGCCCCAAATCCACTAATTATGGAATTTACATTTACAAGACAGATGACTTACAACCTCAACTCGAACCCTCTCAAGCCTTGACGCGTCTTCTTGTAACCACCTCTGCCTAGCGGATAACCACGGAGCTCCACCGCGATCTCGGAACCACCGATCGAACTATAGGTACACCATCAACCACACACGGTGCCTTTCACCATTTGAGAAAGCCGCAGCTAAACAATTCTTCTTCTTCTTTGAGGAATTTAGAAGAAAATCCAAACTTCTCTTCAATCAAATGTAGAGATAAATCGGTGCCAAAATGCTCCAAGCAAAGTATATGTATGTATGAACTTGAAAGAAACAAATATGGGTGTAACTAAGTGTTTAAGGATTTTTCTTTATAAAATGAACACTCAAACTCATGAACATTTTCTTGGAAGAATCAACTCTCAAAACTCTCTCTAGGAGTTAGAATATTATGAAAAAGTTAAGTTACAAACTTTGGTTCCCGCACTATAATAATCTATCAAAAGTTAGTTGGGTAAGGAAGTGGTAAAAACTGCTAAAAACTGTCAAAAAAATTTCCCGCCTGAAATCTCGTTCGAACGACATTTTCGTTCGAACGACATCTCGTTCGAACGAGGCTTCTAATGAAGTTCCAGTGTCAACTCGTTAGAAATCTCGTTGAAAATCTCGTTCGAACAGCCATCTCGTTCGAACGACATTTCGAACGATGTTCTAGTGGCCAATAAGGGAACTCGTTGGCAAACTCGTCCGAACGACATCTGGTTCGAACGAAAAACTCGTTCGAACGACATATCGAACGAACTTCCAGAAAGTTCCAAAAATATCATTTTTAACCCAGAAACTTTATATACTTTATATAAAAGTGTTTAATTGAAAACGTTCTGAAAACAAAACACAGTTTTAAAACCTAACACCCAATAAACTTGTTCCAAGCTCCTATATATATATATATATATATATATATATATAATGCATTCATACCTTGGGAACGTGGAACCACTGTTGATGACGTAGAAACGAGGCACATAAACTCGGCATTTGATGAAGCTTTATACTCTTTGCCTCTACGTCTTCAACTAAACACATCATAGGCTTGAATAGGTACACTTGAACACTATCCTATGACATAAACGTTTTTGTCCGGAATTGAGCCAAAACTATATTAAGACTCAATTGGAGAATTGTGTCCTTACAAATCTCCCCCTTTGGCTATTCCGGGACAAAAACCAAACAAAAATCCTAAAGGGCCGTCAAGCTCACTAGACTCAAAAATATCCCACCCAAAATAAAGATTACAATGCTTGACTCGAATACCACTTTAGAATTAAATACTTTGCCACTTGAAGGTTTCCGCTTTAGAAGAATTCCTGCACATTTAAGCAAACAATCAAACGCATAGGGAATATTAAAGTATTTAATGCAATGAAAATAAATACTCCCCCTAAATTAATTCTCCTCCTTTCTCAAAAGAAATCTACCTAAGAAAGTCATCCAAACATAGATACGATTACAATAGGATTAGATACCATTTCTCCCCCTCATTCTCCCCCTTTTTGTTCAGGAATAGACAAAGGATAAAATTAATTAACCACGTTGAGGCTTAAAGTGATATAACATTAAAGCATATGAGCAACAAAAGCATAACTAATCCAATATAGATACCAATTAATGAAGTAGAAGCATAAATGGACTGGAAAGCAAGGCAAAGACAAAACAATATCATATATATATATATATATATATATATATATATATATATATATATATATATACTCTAAAAGTATCAAAAATGTACATGCATATATATATAAACACACAAATGACACAAAATACAATAAGTTTAGCGCACGCGTATGGCAAAAATGTGTCATATGGAAACGAAAGTGTTGGGGTGTGAACTAGCAACAATTAAATTTAGACCCAATCACTTAAAACATGTTCACGGAGTTCTCAATTGATTGCAAACTTCATCACATTTGAATATAACCTCACGTGACAATATAAATTGAACTCGATGAACAAATATACACAATGCATACACGCCTAGACTTTTGATGATTCTACAAACCAATAGAGTCATGACATTGAAAACACAACTAGGATAAACGGACATTGTGCAAACCGTTGATATACCATCCAATCTCCCTCAATAAGCATTTATATTAATTTTGAATGAATATATTAATCAAACATAGGCCTTGGCAATTATTTCTTCTTTTAGTGCCATTTTTCTGTTTTTAAGCCTTTGGACCACGTATTTCTTTTAGGTCCATTTCAAACGGTGGCTTACAATCGCAAATGGTTATTATTCCTTTCGAAGCCCTTCCCCGTGCACATTTATATAAGATTTTTTATATCTCACAAACTCACGTGCAACGGATTTAGACATGCACTAGTCCTCCTAGGTCATAAATATGTAGATGACTAGATTGGTAGGAGAACACCTCACAAAGCTCAAATATAACATGTGACATTAAAATTTCAAGTGAGCTCGTGCATGTGTGAAAAGAGGCATATAAAAATAGAATCCATTTAAACAACGCAAAAATCCAACTACTCCATATAAGCATGGTAAAGAACATAATAAGGATTGACAATTTTAAACCAAAAGTTCTAGTCACATGGGAGCGAAAAAGATGGGATTCTAACACAAATATATGCCACATAAAGTGTGTCAAACAAAATAGACAAAAAATGAAATCTTCTTGAGTTTTTGACATTTTTAATAAAAAAAAGTATATACTCAAGAGAACACACAAAAATCATTTGTATTTTTCATTAAGCTTAAATGAAACAAATAAAACACAAATGATAAACAAAAATCTTTTTGAATTTTTCATTTAATACAAACAAAAATAAACAAATATAATACAGAAAGATAAATAAAAATCATATTTCTAGCATGTGATTAAGCATGGAGCATAGACTAGAAAATGATTAAACAAGCATACATTTAGCATGTGAATATAACATGAAGTACAAACGCTAAAGTATGCAAATAAAACTAACACATTCAACCTTTAGATTTTTCAAGAGAGGAAGCAAGTGCAAGTAAATGAGAATCATATAACCAATCCTGTAAAGATATCAAGTCGGATCTCCTAACCCAAACTAATGATGAGTGACTATCTTGGGGTGTAGGAATCTTGACTACATTGGTTTCTTTATGGTGGGATTTTCTAGGAATTCGTTTAAGATCAAAACAAAATTTCCTAAGATGACCTTTTCGACCACAATAAGCACAAGTGAAAACACGTCGAAAATTGGGACCTAAGGATTGATCTAGAAAATATTTCCTAGGTGATTCTCTTAAAATATTGGTTTTGACTTTATGAGTAGATTCATTACAAGTATCGAAGCCTAAACCACAAGTGTCATTTTTAATTTGGACCGTTCCTAATATTTTATCTAATTTTTTTGAACGACACTCCAAATCAAATTTGACATTACTAGAGTCTTTTAATTTATTTTCTAATTCTAGGATGTTAGACTCTAATAAAATATTTCTCTCTTTGAACACGAAAAGCTCCTTTTTCAAGGATTTCATTAAACCTCTAAGGCTATCTCTCTCGCCTTCTACATATTCAAGCTTCTCTCGAAGAGTCCTCTCACATGTCCTAAGGTCTTCTATCAACATACTATCATTAACGACCTTTACACGTTCTTTCAGACTTGCTTCTAACTTCAAATTTGCTCTTTTTTTTATTTCATTGATTCTTCATATAATTCTTGAAAAGTATTTTGAAGTTCACTCACATTAACCTCTTCTTCATTTTCACTCTCTCTTTCTTCTTCACTCTCACTATCATAAAAAATAAGGGAATCATAAACTATGACCTTGGAAGTGTCATGTGTTAAATTTTCATCTATAGATGAGTTCTCACTATCACTCACATGATTAGCCATAAAACTCACAAAGTTGGGCTTAGTGGGAGAATCGGGTCCCTCTTTCTTATCACTATCACTAAGGGTCGCATTATATGAAATGGGTCGCTTACCCTCTCTCCTTAGTTTAGTGGGGCATTCAGAAGCCCTATGGTCATAACCCTCATAACTAAAACACCTATTTGACTTGTCCCTATTTAAATTTTCATTAATATTTTTAGGGATCCTCTCGACTTTGTCATGCCTAGATTTATCAAATTTCTTAAAATCATTTCTAAATTTATCTTTGTTCAATTTAAGAAATTTTCGAAATTTTCTAGCAAACATAGCCATGTCTTCCGAGTCACTATCACTTTCGCTCTCTACTACTTGTTTTTCGTCTTTTCGGGCTTTTAATGCAATGCCCTTTTCAATTTTCTTATCAGTTTTAGAGGGAAACATGTCTAGTTCATAGGTTTGTAAATCACCTACGAGCTCTTCTGATTTCATAGAGGTTAAAGTTGGTAAAGAATTTAAAACGGTCACTTTTGGAATAAATTTATCGAGAAGGGAAGTTTAAAATTTTCTTTACAACACTGTTGTCGGGTATTTTCTCTCCCAAGTTAAAAGATGAATTAACAACATCGGAAAGTCTAGCATAAAATTCATCAAAAGTTTCTTTTTCATTCATTTTGATAGTTTCAAATTGAGTGGTGAGGTTTTGGAGTTTTGAAGCTTTAACGACACTAGTACTTTCATGAGTGAGTTGTAAAATATCCCACGCTTCTTTAGCGGTCTCACACGTCATAATGCGTCGGAATTCATCCGGTGTGACATCGCTTAACAAAGCGTTTAAACCTCGGGAATTAAAGTTTGAAAGTTTAAATTCACCCTCACTCCATCTATCGGCCGGTTTGGGAACACGTTCATTTTCTACTAAATGAGTTGGTGGAGACCACCCGTTAAGTACCGATAACCAAACCCTCTAGTCGATAGATTTTAGTGTCGATTTCATACGCGCTTTCCAATACGCGTAATTAGAACCATAAATTATTTAAAGGATCTTAACGAAATAATTTATTGCTTTGGCTCTGATACCAATTTAAAAGTGTGGAAGCCCCCAATTTTAAAAGTCTTTTACTTTAAAATCAATTTCCTTGTGAAATATATGCGGAAGCGTTAGGAGATGGTTTAATAAAAACACCAAATTTTAATTTCTTAACAACTTAAAATTAACACCAAGTGAAATAAGATTAAAACACACACTTATGTTAATTTCACTTAAACATAATTAATTAATCCAAGTCCTAGAAAATTTGCCTAATTCATATCTTGCAATTTGATCACGTTAGGCCAAACCAATTTTATCAATTAAATTAAATGACGTGAATTAAATTAACATAAATATTACCCAATATTAATTTGCATCAAATTAAACCCGTAGTGATTAAATTAAACTAATTTTATCTTTTTAGCTAAGCATGCGTTCTCGGTGATTTTGCAAATGATAAAATAAATAATTAATCCACTGCGCCGCGATGTACGAGGAAAAAACCCACAACGGGAAAAAATAAGACAGATGACTTACAACCTCAACTCGAACCCTCTCAAGCCTTGACGCATCTTCTTGTAACCACCTCTTCCTAGCGGATAACAACGGAGCTCCACCGTGATCTCGGAACTACCGATCGGACTATAGGTACACCGTCAACCACACATGGTACCTTTCACCATGTGAGAAAGCAACAGCTAAACAATTCTTCTTCTTCTTTGAGGGATTTAGAAGAAAACCCAAACTTCTCTTCAAACAAATGTATAGATAAACTGGTGCCAAAATGCTCCAAGCAAAGTATATGTATATATGAACTTGGAAGAAACAAATATGGGTGTAACTAAGTGTTTAAAGGATTTTTCTTTATAAAATGAACACTCAAACTCATGAACTTTTTCTTGGAAGAATCAACTCTCAAAACTCTCTCTAGGAGTTAGAATATTATGAAAAAGTTAAGTTGCAAACATCGGTTCCCGCACTAAAATAATCTGTCAAAAGTTAGTGGAGTAAGGAAGTGGAAAACAAGGGCAAAAAGTGCTAAAACTGCCAAAAAAAAATTCCGCCTAAAATCTCGTTCGAATGAGGCTTCTAACGAAGTTCCAGTGTGAACTCGTTAAAAAATCTCGTTGGAAATCTCGTTCGAACAGCCATCTCGTTCGAACGACATTTCGAACGAAGTTCCAGTGGTCAATATGGGAACTCGTTGGCAAACTCGTTCGAACGACATCTGGTTCGAACGAAAAACTCGTTCGAACGACATATCGAACGAACTTCCAGAAAGTTCCAAAAATATCATTTTTAGCCTAGAAACTTTATATAAAAGTGTTTAATTGAAAACTTTCTGAAAACAAAACACAGTTTTAAAACCTAACACCCAATAAACTTGTTCCAAGCTCCTACATATATATATATATATATATATATATATATATATATATATATATATATATATATATATATATATATATATATATATATATATATATAATGCATTCATACCTTGGGAGCATGGAACCACTGTTGATGACGTAGAAACGAGGCACATAAACTCGGCATTTGATGAAGCGTTATACTCTTTGTCGCTACGTCTTCAACTAAACACATCATAGGCTTGAATAGGTACACTTGAACACTATCCTATGACATAAACGTTTTTATCTGGAATTGAGCCAAAACTATATTAAGACTCAATTAGAGAATTGTGTCCTTACAGAAATCAAACACATAAAAGATGGAAAATAGAACATTTTTCACCTGGAAAATAATTGCAGTCAAACAGCACCAATAAATTTTTTCCGTGGAAAATATTTTCAAGTTTTCAATTCCATGGAAATTGACTCTAAGCGCTTATTTTTCATCTTTTTTTTTATCAAACATACCCTTTGATAAAAAAAGATGAAAAATAAGCGCTAAGAGTCAATTTCCATGGAATTTAAAACTTGAAAATATTTTCCATGGAAAATATTTGTTGGTGTTGTTTGATTGAAATTATTTTTCCGATGAAAAATGTTCTATTTCTCATCATTTATGTGTTTGATTCCCAATATTTTCTATGGATAAAAGGTAGAAAATATATATAAAAAACAGAAAAATGATAAAAATCCCAGAAAATTAATATAATAACCAGCAAATTTAAAAAAAACACAAAATATGAATAAAAATCTAAAAAGTAAAAAATACAGAAAATGAATAAAAAAACCAAAATATAAATATTAGACCCTGAATGAATTATAAAAAATCAGAATTTTTTTTGTCAAGAGTATTAAGAATAAATAAAAAATGAATAAAAATCAAATCCACCACACCCCGCCCACGCCCACGCCCACACCCACGCCCCCACCCGAACCCCCAACTGTTTCGTCCCTCCTGTCACCAAGTCTGTTTTTTTTAATTCTCTTATTCTTTTAATTTTTTTTCTAATATTTGCATTTTTATTAGTTTTCTAAGGTATTTATTCATTTCCATTTTATTAATCGTTCGAGCGCTTTGCTTTTTCAATTTCTTTTATTTTTTCTTAATTAATAAATTTCCTACTCTTTAATAAATTTCTGGGTGTCTTTTTAAATTAATTCAGGGGTTAATATTTATTTTCGATTTTTTTATTCATTGTCTGTATTTTTTCATCATTTTTGTGTTTTCATTGATTTCTCTTTTTTTTTCTGAGCTTAATTTTTTATTTTCTATTTTTTTAATTAATTATGGGACTAATATTTATTTTCTGTATTTTTTATCAATTTCTATACTTTTTTTGTTATTTTGGGTTTTTATTTATTTTTTTTAGTTTTCCGAGCGTTTTTTTAGTTGTGTTATTTTTTTTCTTAATTAATAAGTTTTCAACTTTTTAATAAATTTATGGGTTTTTTTTAAATTAATTCCGGGGTTAATGAGTTTTTATTCATTTTCTGGATTTTTATCATTTTTTTGCGGTTTTATTCATTTTCTGGATTTTTTTCATTATTTTTGTTGTTTTATTCTCTTTCTGGATTTTTTCAAATTATTTTTGGGTTTTAATTCAATTTTTGTTTTTTTTTCGCATTATTTTGTGGTTTTTTCACTTTCTGGATTTTTTTTATATTATTTTTCGATTTTTATTCACAATCTGGATTTTTTTTCATTATTTTTGGGTTTTTATTCATTTCTGGATTTTTTCATTATTTTTGGGGTTTTATTCACTTTCTGGATTTTTTTCATTATTTTTGGGTTTTTATTCAATTTATTCATTTTTTATATTTTTTTCATTATTTTTCACTTTCTTGATTTTTTTTCATTTTTTTGGTTTTTATTCACTATCCGGACTTTTTTCAATTTTTTGGGGGTTTTATTCACTTTCTGGATTTTTTTCATTATTTTTGGGTTTTAATTCAATTTATGTATTATTTTCATTATTTTTGGGTTTTATTCACTTTCTTATTTTTTTCATTATTTTTGGAGTTTTATTCACTTTCTATATTTTTTTCATTATTTTGCATTTTTATTCACTTTTTGGATTAATTTTTTTTCATTTTTTTGGGTTTTTATTCCTTTTCTGGATTTTTTCTCATTATTTTTGGGGTTTTATTTAAGTGTGGCAATTTTAGAACCAATACGAAAAAATGACACGAAATTGATCCGAAATTGACACGGTATGTCGTGTTCGGGTCATTTTTTTTAACGAAGTCGTGTCGTGTTAGTGTCTGAATTATGAGTGTGTCGTATCGCGTTATCGTGTTATCATGTTTTTTAGTCATTAAATTTAAGAAATTCTGGTATTCGTGTCGTGTTGTGCGGTGTTGTTTTTTATTCGGGCCGTGATCGTGTCAACTAAAAAAAACACAAATTCGTGTCTGAAAAAATCTTGTCGTGTCGTGTCAGTCCGAAACACGACCCATTGATCCGAATTATCACCCCTAGTTTTATTCACTTTTTTGTATTTTTTTCGTTATTTTTGGGTTTTTATTCACTCTCTGGATTTTTTTTATTATTTTTGGGGTTTTATTCTCATTTTTTTCATTATTTTTGGGGTTTTATTAACTTTTTGTATTTTTTTCATTATTTTTGGATATTTATTCACTTTTTGTATTTTTTTCATTTTTTTTGAATTTTTATTCATTTTCTGTATTTTTTTCATGATTTCTGGCGTTTTATTAACTTACTGTATTTTTTTCATTTTTTTTTTGTTTTTATTCGCGTTTTGGATGTTTTTTCATTATTTTTGGTTTTTATTCATTTTTTAAATTTTTTTATCAATTTTTTGGGTGTGACTATTCCCTTCCATGGAAAATGAATAACAATGTGGGGGGAGGTTTTTTAATTCCATCATTTTGTGGAAAAAGTGACTACGTGATTTATTTTAAAGAAATCAATTCCGTAGAAAATTTTATTTATCAAACACCCAAAAGATTGAAAATAATTCCATATATTGCAATTTTTATAAAAAAAATAATGTTATCAAACAGACCCTAAATGTATTAAAATATTACATATGGTAATTTTATAATAGTGTGTACTCAATAAAAGCTTCATGCGATTCCTCTGAGTATCTTATAATTGGAACAAATGGAACAAATTTCCCTTCTGTTGTGGATACCATAAGATGTTCTTATAATCCTCACTGCACGAGGATAAAACAAAACATAATGCATGATTCATTTTAGGTGCTAAAATATTTTAGTTAATCTTACAATAAGTCAATGAAGTTAGGGAAATACCAAAATAAAAATAAATGAAAAATCAGCAAAATGTGATGAAAGAAATTAATGTTCCATAAAAAATTATAAAACTAAGTTGCTAAACTAAATAATCAGATCAGTTGCTTTTTAATCAGCTCTATAAACAAAAAACTACAGTCTGTGAGTCTAAACTGGCATCATTTTTATTAACTACGTGCCATATTAGAAATTGCAGCGGGGTAGAAAAGTAAATTGTCACGTTCCCTAGATATTAGATAAGGGTAACACTAGGGCTATCCCTTTTTATTATTCTTTTTTGTTACTCCCGTCTTCAAAGTGTTGTACATTGCTTTATCTTTTATGCCTTGGCGGGATCCATACAAGTAAAAACAAAGCAAAGTACAACGCTTTGAAATCGGGAGTAACAAAAAGGGTAACAAAAAGAGGTACCCTAACATTATTCATTAGATAATGATTTGGCTTTTTGTCAACCGATGGATTCATCAAGCTAGACTTTATTGGCAACGGATAGTGCCGCGTGTTCATATTAGTTTTTTTCATGTTCGGCTCTTATCAGGTTTGTGTCTCTTTCGATGATTTTTTTATCGTGTAAAAATAATCATATTCAAACTCGACCCGCTATCTTAATGTGTCGTGTCGTGTCACGTTCACCCGTTATTATCCATTAAGATAATGATTTATTTTGAATTGTATATAAGTTGATGTATTAACTCATTTTTTTAACACAATTAGACTAATTCATTCATTAACATTAAGAACTATCTCAATTAGTAAAAAATCATTGTAATTAAATTAATATCAAGATACAAAAACTCTTTATAAGTCCCAATAATATATATTATTTACATAATTAATGGGTCTTAATGAGTGAAGAGAGTCAATACTAACCCGACTCATTAACTATAATATCTTAACGCTCTGACACTTATATGAATCGAATCCATTAATTTATAATTTTGTATCAATTCAAATTGTTCTATCGGATTGTGTCTCATTTGTCAACTCTAATGAAAAGCACCCCGGCCTAATCTAAAAGTATACATAACTATTGGACATCAAAAAATAAGAACTCTACTATAAATTGGTAAAGTTTTGTTTGAAATAAAGGAAAAGATATAAATAATCCCTTATGTAGCGTCATTAAAATCATTACTCTTATTCCACAATTTTTTAGGAACATTTTAAAAGAAGTTACAGACACAGGCGTTCAAGAACTTATATAAATGATATTGTAAGGACATAAAGTAACTCTACTCAATGTTTTTGGCTAATATTAAATATTTAAAGTAAGGACTTTATTTTCAACAATTAGATACATTTTCTCTCATTATCAATAAATCAATAATTACTTCTAAAATGAAAAACACAACCATTATTTTAAATCCTTATTTTGGGTCCTTATAAGAGTTTCATGGAAGAAGTTTTTCGTAAAATTAATATTATAATGAAACTTTTGAAGCCAATGCGATAACTTGGTAAATAACTCATGGATTAAGGAGAATACAAAAATAAGAGAGGTTTGAAATTTCAGCCCATACTTGTCTTTTGAGTCTCAATAGACTTTATTATATTGTCCAATTTGATTTACGTGTTAGATGTACATACTTTTCTAAAATTCCCGTATATATTTATATAGAAATTTAGTTTTAAAGAATAATGAGTTTTCATGTCTATTTTTCAAAGAAAAAAAATCCCAATTAATCTTTTTATTATGTTTTGTTTAACTAGGGGTGACAATCTTAGACACGACAGAATAACACGAAATGGAGTCAATATGTCGTGTTCTTAGCGGGTTTGTGTCGAGATTTTCTGACTTGAAGTTGTTTTGTGTCATGTTCGTGTCAAAATATTGATACATGTAGTCTTGGTATCATATCGTCATGTTTCAATTGTATTTTTACCCGTGTATTATCGTGTTTTATGTGGTGTAAAAACTATTAATAATGTTAGTCATGTTGTATCATGTTTTAAATGGGTCGTATTTGTTTTAAGTTAAAAAATAAGATTTTGTGTTTGTGTCTAATTGGTGCTTGTTGTCTCGAGCCCGCACACGATACAAAAATACAAATTGTTATCCCTATTTGTCACCCATGGTACAATTTATTTCATTAACATGAATATGTTAATTTCTTTGTTTCTACCTTTTGCATTTAGTTTAGATGTATACAATTTAATAATGCTAGAGACAAATAAATGTATTAAAAAAATTCACAAGAATAATGTGACAATTATTGTGATTTGTTAGATATTGTTACATAGTATATTGTACCAATTGATCGACAAATCATAAATGTTGTTACATTATTTCATGAGGATATTTTGCCATTTTTTCATGTACTTACCATTAATTTTTTTAATCAATTACGTACATACCCTTGATTTCTTACAACATTTTCTTCTATTATTTCACATTATGTTAAACTTTGTACTTAGTACTAGTAAAAAAAATTAAAGCGTGCGCACATTGAAAAACCATAATAGATTAGAAAAATATTTTTTTATTTATGGGGCCCGATTGTTATAGATAGCTGATGTAACAACCCTGATTTTTCACGTAAAGGTTGACCCGACACTATACGCCAAAGATGGGAATTGTCTATCAATCTATATCATTCTCAGCAACAAACCATAATAAGACATTTGTATTTTGAAAACAACATGTGCGATAAAATCGATTTAATTAATAACTGAGAAAATAGTAAATCTAACATCTAGATAAAAAATAAAACTCAATATAAATACGACTATCTCAAATGACTGAATAATAATAAACTTCGGCTTATGATCATACAATATTCAAAATAAATAACTAAAAGGAAATACAACCTAGACTAGAATCAATAAGCCGATACATCATTAGCCATGTTGTCCCTGTATAGGCAAACCTAGGGGAGAAAATATTTTATAATTTGGGTTAGCGCCCTAGAGTTACGAGAATTAACTTACGAAAATTAAAATGCATTAATGCAGTTAATTCAAGTATGTACCGCCCATCGTCTCTCGCATGCGATAAATACCTTACCTTTCAACTAAGTGTAATACTACACGCATAACAACCTAGGTCCCAAATGGAAAGCCTGATAATCGTAACCATAATTAATGTATGATGTATTTAGCATAACTCATATACCAAAGCTAACTGTATGTGCATGTATTTCTATTTTCCAAAATACCTCTGCTACACTACTCACAAAGTAACATAACATTTATTATGCATTCACGTAGTAATGGTTCACTATCATTTATCTACATCGTTGGACTAAGGACTTGTTCTCCATTAAGTTATATACTTATATACATGTCCTTACATATATACAACACATAAAGGCATCTACCTTTAGTGTCATATTCGTATACTATCGGTAAGTCCGGAGGAGTCCCTCATACATTTGGACATCACAAAATACATACAAGCGGGGTGGTCCTTACGCGGTTTACCATTGCACGGTCCATACCCCGGCAGTGACAATAGATCCCAACATCTACACCTATTTCTCATAAGTGGCGCTGCCACGTAGTTCCTAAAGTAGCGACCTACACAATGCATATCCCACCTGTGCTGACGTGTACTACGGTCCCCAGACGCACGTAACCCCAAGCGATAGGTCGTCTATGAAAATGGATGTGCCCACACAATTAAATACATACATATATTTACCACATAATATGTATAGGTAATTAACACTATTATTACCCCCACAGAGTTTTATACTTTTTCAATTAATATTTCTACTACAAGGATTAACCATCTAGTTAATCGTTAACTTCCCAGCTTAAATAGTAATACAACCTGTACACGGAATTTGTTTATGATTAAGTTAAGGTACTTCCTAACGTTTCCATTTTATTCCCTAAAGTACAATTCTAACTTCTGAACTCTATACATCATGTCGCGCCGTAAACTACCCTCAAAAAATTGTAAAAAACAAAGGGGGGACCAGCCAGCGGAACCGAACCGAGTTGGTCAATGAACCAGTTCGCCTCTGCCAGCGAACCATTTTGGTTCAACTGGCTACCTTGACGAACCAATAACGTAATTTGGTATTTTCCCTTCAACTAAAACACCTCTCACTGTTACCCAAACATTATGTATGAACTTTAAAAGATTTTCCATAATGAAACAATGGGTTTCTACATGAAAAACGTTCCTAAAATATACATAATTGATCCGGTAACAATTTATCTCAAAATTATTCAATATACAAACCCTAGTTTTCAAGATTGAACCTTTTCTCTTTTAACCCATTCAAGAACCCTTCTCTCTTATTGATTTACATCAATTTATTATTCCTACAACATGAGCTTCTAAGGTTTCTCTCCCAATCAATATGATCATTAAATCTCCGGGTTTATCATCAATTTATTAGTTCTCAATTCATAAAAAATTCAGATTTGTTCTTCAATCTTTATGAGGTTTATTCAAATCATATAAACATCCATTCATTAACTATAACCCACAAATTTGTATGGAAAAATACACAATTGAATTAAGAAAACATATTGAAAATTGATTTTAGCAACAAAATTATTGCCTTAGATTGAATATTAAGTGCCTCTTTCTCTTGGATCTTAATTTTCCTCCCTTTTCTTGATCTTTATCCCTTCTCTAACCTTGGTAACCTCTCTAATTGAGTGTGGGGCTTCTAGGGTTAAGTTGTGATGGATGAAAAGTGTTCCCTCAATATTTAATTAACTTAATATAACTACAAATCCCGAATTACCCATGAACGCCACAATTGGACCCCCAAATGAGCCCGAAACCATTACCGGATTAGCCCAATAACTTTCCAAATGGTATACTATATATCAGACCTAATTTTAGATGTCTAAAACACATAAACGGTTCCCCAAATCATCTCGATATGTGCCCAAACTATTTCTACCCAACATACACATTTTTCGATTAAATTGGACACAACATATCAATTATTTAATTAACATGAAATTTTTATTTGTACAAGTAAGTATAACATGCATAAATGAATCCAAATAACATGAAATTACAACTAAGTAATTTATTCATGACTTATTTAATTAAATTCTACCGATTTAATTAAATTACTACGGTTTTTATTTTAGTTGAAAAATACGAGGTATTACATTCTTCCCCCCTAATAATAAAATTTTGTCCTTGAAATTCGAAACGTACATGACTAGAAGAGTTCCAAATATTTCTCTCGCATGTCGTCCTCCATTTCCCATGTCGACTCATCCTCATTGTGGGGTCACCCCTGCACGCGTACTAAGGGAACAACCTTGGAACAAAGTCTACGCCCCTTACGCTCCAGAATAGATACGTATCTTTCCTCGAAAGTCGCGTTAGTCTGGATCTCTATCTCACAGAAATCTATATACTAGTAAGCAACCTCATCCCTAAGAAACCTTCGCAATGCCAAAATGTGAAAGACGTCTTGCATTCTCTTCAAACGGTCCGATAATCCCAACCAAGACGCCACAGGTCCAATCTTCTCAATAATAGGGAATGGTCCCACATACCAAGGATCCAAATTCCCCTTATTACTAAATATCATTATTCCCTTCATGGGAGACACCTTAATTAGCACCTGATCTCCTACCTCAAAGTTCAATTGTCTCCTGTCTGCATCATTATAACTCTTATGTCTATCTTGGGTAATCTGAATCCTAGCCCGAATCATTTTCACCTTCTCTGAGGTGACCTGAATAAACTATGGTTCGATTAGTTTGTTCTTCCCCACCTCCAAACAACATGATGGTGAACGGCAAGGCCTCCCATGTAACGCCTCAAAAGGTGATATCCCAATTATAAACTGATAACTATTGTTGTAAGAAAACTCCACCAAGGGCATGTACTGATCCTAACTACCCTTAAAGTCTAACATTCACGTCCGTAACATATCCTCCATCATTGAATTTACCCTCTTCGTCTGACCATCAGTCTACGGGTGGTACGAGGTGCTCGACCTCAACTTCACCCCCAAGGCGCCTGCTGAAAACTACTCCAAAAGTGGGACACAAACGTCTTGTCCCTATTCGATATAATATTGAGCGGTACCCTATGCAATTTCATAATCTCTATAAGGAAACGCCTAACGTACTGCTCCGACGTGTAGTATGTCCGGACAGGTAAAAAGTGAGCCACCTTTTTCAATCGATTAACGATCACCAAAATAGAATAGTGTCCCCGTTGTTACGTAGGTAAACCTATGATAAAATCCATGAAAATGCTCTCTAATTTCCACATCGGGATCTCAAGAGGCTGTAGAATACATGCGGGACGCTGATGGTCCACATTCACTAAGTGGCACGTAGCACACTTGGGCACAAAAAGTGCTATATACTTTTGCATGCCTGCCCACCAATACTAGCGCCTCATGTCCTAATACATCTTATACCCAACGGGATGTACCATAAAATGTGACCCATGAGCCTCTATCATAATGGCTCGCCTCAACCCTTCATCTTTTGGAATTACCAACCTGTCCTAAAATCTCAATTCGCCATGTGAGCCAATTGCTCTGCCCACTCGGCTAATAACTGCTTAACCCTCTCCTAAAAATATGATCTCCGGCTTATGCCTTCACGACCCGAATAATGATCTCAGATGTGATGGTGAGAATAACCATAAAAGCACGCGTTAAATTATTATCAGCACGAAGTGATTTTCACTTCACCTTCCACACTGTCGCTAACTCCATTATCGACTTATAGCTTAACTCATTCTCCACTACATTTGCCTTCCCAGGGTGGTAGTGGATATCGAACTGTAGTCTTTCATAAACTCTATCCATCTCCATTGTCTCATGTACAACTCTCTCTGCGTGAACAAATACTTTATAGGCTCTTATGGTCTGTGAATAGTTAAAATTTATCCCCCAAGAGATACTACCTCCATATACATAAAGAAAATACCACAGCTGCTAACTCCAAGTCGAGGGTGGGGTAATGCCCCTCGTGAGGCTTTAGCTTTCGAGAAAAATAAGCTATAGACCTCTCATCATGTATTAACAATCCTCCAAGTCCCCACAAGGACACATCCATAAAGACCTTGTAGTTTATCCCTCCTCGAGGCAAAGTAAGTACCAAAGCCGAATTCAATCTAACCTTCAGCTCATCAAAGACCTGCTGACATGCATCATCCCAGATAAATGTCAAATCCTTCCTCCTCAAGTTTGTTAGGGGCCCGGCTATCTTTGAAAACCCCTGAATAAACTAATGGTAATACCCGACCAATCCCAGAAAATTATGCACCTCCATAGGTGAAGTGGGTTATCCCCACTCCATCATTGCAGAAACATTTCCTAGATCCATCGATATCCTCGTCTCAGATGTTATGTGGCCCAAGAACTGAACCTCCCGTAACCAAAAACCACATTTCTCGAACTTAGCATAGAGCTGATGGTCCCGTAATGTCTGCAAGATAACCCGTAAATATTGGGCGTGCTCCTCCACAGTCCGAGAATAAATCAGTATGTTATCCATGAACATGATGACAAACTAATCGAGAAAGTCCCTTAATAACCTATTTATTAGGTCCATGAATACAATCGATGCATTGGTCAGAACAAAAGGCATAACCAAAAACTCATATGGCCCATATCTCGACAGAAATGCGGTCTTCGAGACATCCTGCTCCTAAATCGTCAAATAATGATACCTCAATCTCAAATCAATTTTAGAGAAATATGCTGTGAAGCACCTTATACTCTTGACTCACTTGAGTCTACATTGTATAAGTGTTCATCTAGTTTGGAAATAGTGACAAAATTTAGAGTCCGATTCCTTAGAATCCAAAGAGCCTCATAATCTTCATCTTATATCCATACTTGTTTCAATTGGAGCTATAAATCACATCCACACACTCTAGGATTGCATACATGGTTCACATATTGCTTCATTTGGTTGTGTGTGAGTTAATCCCATTTAAATTGGCTTTTAATGATTTTTGGGATTTTTTAAACATTTTTTTAATAATTTTTTCATAATAAAATTTGGATTATAAAACTTTTGGGGTTGTTGTGTAATTTTTGGTTTTATGGTCTTAAACCTGAAAGTTGCTTTGGGTAGGATCCGAAAGTGCTAAAGACTTCAGGGTGCTCTTGTAATTATTTTGTAACACGCGTGTGAGCCTTGATCTCATCCCTCCACCTGTCATCCATATACCGACCTGATTTGTGTTTCTTTGAAGGCACATAAATGTTGTCCTTTATCAGCCCTTGGATTGATGTTATCAACGCTCTCCATGCGTTTGAGGTTAATCCATGTGAAACCCTTTTAAGCCAATTAGAGACTATTTAATCCACCGCTTTTATTTCACCGTTGGATCAAATTCAATTTGGCAAGACCTAATCTCAGCCCTTGATTTTTCATAGCCTTCTCGAATCTTTGCCCCCCAGTATAAAAAGAGACTTAGACTTTGCCTCTGAGAACTTTTGCCACTTCGTCTAACTAGAGAGAGAAGAGAGAAGTGAGAGAAGAGAGAAGAGAGAAGAGAGAGAGAGAGAAACCCTAACCCGTATTCAAACCCTAATCTTCCTTATATTAAATCAATTTTACCAAACACCATCCTTGTGTTTGAGAGTGTTGTTGGTAGGGGTTTGAAGGTCGTTGATAAAGTTTTATCCTCTTGAGTTTAAGATCTTGTGTCCAACTTAAACGTTTTAGGTTAGATCTGTATTTCTTGTTCATAGAAATTATAGATCTGGTCATTTTATATTATATTACACGTAGATCTGCATTTTCAGTTTCTCATCTTGAGAAATTAGTTTGTTGATTTATTTTCTGTAAATGTTTTCCAACTCTAGAATCAACAAATTATTTTCTGTTTCTAGTTCTTTTGAAACAAGACTTTCGACCTAGTTGGAATCGCAATTGGTGGTTTCTAATTTCAAAATCATTTTCAAAACCTCTGAAATTGGATATGACCTTGGCAGTCTTACGAGCAAGGTAACCTTGGATTCCAGGATTGATTAAAAGGTCAAACAAAGTTCTTTTGTTTCCTAAGAAGAGAGAAACTGATAATCATTGCATATAGATCTGATTTGTAATTCATTAGGACTGTTTGTATAAAATAAGCACGTGTGTGTGCATGCATGTGTTAGAATCACATTCACAAACACTTGACACACTACAACACATAAGTGTTGGTTATAAGATCTTGAATCAATAAGAGTTCACGTAAAAACAGGAACAAAGTGGAGAAGTTAGCAAACTGGGAAAGCTACATCAACAATCAGAACTACTGAGAAGTTAGAAGTAAAGCCAGTGGGTACATTTATAAACTTAGATATGAGTGTTTTGTGTGCATGTGTGTTATATAGTTTGTAACTTGAGAATTTTGTTTTAGTGGATTTTTGGTTTGTGACTTAGAAGTCACCGTGGATGTTTCCTCAGTTGGGTGAGGTTTTACCACGTTAAAAATCTCTTCTAATTAATCTTTCTACATCTCCTCATCTCATTCTCGTGGTTGTGGTGAGTTTAATTGTTTAAAACTATTTTACCAAACTTGTTAATAAAATCTTGAATAGATCTCGTGCATGTTTTATTAAACACATCTTGTGATAAACTGATTTGATTTAAAGAAAAGAGTTTCTTTAAAAAAACAGTTCGGAGTTACTTAAATAGTTTAATCTTGTATTAAACGACCTAAGTTACAACTTTTTCAATTGGTATCAGAGCTTGGGAATTTTTTTTTCAAAAGATCCCGTGTTTCTGAAATTGTTTTCTTAAAATCAAACTATGGACGATAAAAATGAAAGATTTGGTAACTTGACCAGACCTCCTCTCTTTGATGGAAATAACTTTGCTTACTGGAAAGTAAGGATGATTTATTTCATACAAGGAACCTTAGGAGATGATGTCTGGGATACTGTTGAAAATGGATACACTTATCCTACAAGACCAGCCACTGAAGGAAGTAATGAGAGGATTAAGAAAGTATTTAGTGAATTTACTCAAGAAGAGAAGCAAGTTTCCCGAAATAATAACAAAGGAAAGAATGCTATTTTTATGTCTATAAATGAACATGAGTTCAAACGGATCTCATCTTGTACCACTTCGAAGGAAGCTTGGGATACACTAGTTACTGCACATTAAGGTGACACTAGAGTTAAGGCTGCTAAAATACAGATGCTTATCTAGCAGTATAACTCTTTAATTACGTCAGATTCTGAATCTTTTGATGATTTTTACATGAAATTGACTAACATTGTGACTAAATTGCATGATAATGGAATAACTTATGATAGACATGATATTATCTCTAAAATTCTAAGATCATTGCCATAGAAATTTGATAACAGAAGATATGCTATTGAGGAAATGAGTGACCAAAATCTCACTCCTGAATTACTCAATAGTAAACTGAGAACTGTGGAAATGGAATTAGAATTTAAGAAAAAATTGATTCAGTCCTATAGGAAACAGACTGGTCCCAATTTGAGTTTCTCCTCTAAGCTGATAAAACCTGATCTTAGCATTCCTAATGATGACTCTGATGAGGAATGTGATATAGATAGTTTGGATAATCGAATTTCCTTGATGTCAAAACAGTTTAAGAAAATTATCAATTTTAGAAATAAAATGGCAACTAGACAAGGAAATTCAATTTATCCAACATAGTTTAATCACAAACCTCATGAGAAAGGTCAAGACAAACATCACAAGGACAATCATACGAGACCCAACAAAGATTATAAGAATACTGAATGTTATAGATGTGGTAAATTGGGTCACATAGCACAAGACTGTAGGGTTAACCTAGACAATATCCACTACACCAAATTGTAACAACCCGCCTAAAATAATAACGGGTGGCCAGCCCTATACTATATTAAATCAGGAATTCCAGATGGTCCAGTCTCAACATCAACTGTCGGTACTATATAATATAGGACTAACTACCCGAAATCATATAAGCGAGATGTTATAAAAAGTTAAAACTTGCAACATAACACAACCCACACTACAAAATTTCTAATGAATAAGAGAAAGATGCAAGAAAGAACTATGAGAAATGAAAGGAATCACCATACATGAATATGCCATAAATAAATAAACCCGAATAAGCTGTCGGGTCACAGCAATTACAATAACTGAAATGGAATAAATATAAACATGTGTATAAATATCCCTATAATACAACCCGATATACAACATGAATCCTACCTAGAATTTTAAAAGAAGTAGGAAGCGGCTACATGAAATATCCCGCAACAGTCCGCACCTGTCACGGCTCCCAAGACACTGGATAGAAAGTCATCCGGCATCCATGCGGTAGGATACCTGTAGTAAAATATATATATACAAGGAGGAGAGAAAAGAAAACGGGTCAGAGCCCCGAATGTGTAAAATATTTAGCAAGTGTGTTAACCGTGCATAATAATTACCGGTGTACATAATTTCATAATTAAGTGAGACCGCACTCTCGTGGAACCCCAACTCACCTCTCATCTAAAGGCGCGCACCTATTCGCGTCCTCAAATTTTTGTTAAATTACCCCCATTGATTTTAGGACAACTTAACTTATTAGGCCTAGCTTATATCCACGAGAGCTACCTTCCCGTCATAATCTAAGGATCCACCCATTTCTAATCCTATTAGATTATGATTACAACAATTATGCCATAAAAGGCTTAATGAATTCCGATTAATAATCTCATGAATTATAATTATCATAGTCCTTAAAACATTACCCCTATACATATACATACATATATATATATATATATATATATATATATATATATATATATATATATATATATATACCTATATAGGCTAAAAGCGTAAGAATTAATATACTTAATAACATGCACATGGAATATTGGCAAGACTTCTCTCTAATCCCAAAATTGTACTACGTTTCGTGCGTGGGGAGTCTCGCAAAGCGAAATCCAAACAAGGAACCGCCCCGTTACACTACTCCTGACAAGTTCAAGACCAGAGATCCGAGATGCCACCTATGGAATTACTTCTCTCAAATCTCGACATGGCACTGCGTTTCGTGCGTGAGGTGTCTCTCAAAGCGAAATCCAAACAAGGAACCACCTCGTTACACTACTCCTGGGCAATGTCGATCCTAGAGATCCATAATCCTCAACATACAAGTATATACTATCATTACTACTAACTATAACTCCTAAAGAAAGAAATAAGAAAAGAAAAGAAAGAAAACAATTAAGATAAAATAAAAGAACCTCCAACAATATCCTTGGGATGATGTAACCGAATAATACCTTATGTGCGATACATCAACCCCCATCAATCTAGTACATCATGATCATCTAAGATGTACTTCACAAAAGTCCATATCCTTTCATCTATAGGATATATATATAAATATATATATATATATATAGGCATTATTTCTAACCGTATATATATCATCATCAATCCAATGGCCAAGTGTACATACTACATATGATGTACAAGGCCATGCACATAATATACCCGGCTATATATATCGCCGATAAATTGCATCAGTGCTATCATCTTCCCAGTGCCCGGCTCACGTAGCAATACTGGGGCCACCATTGTGGGACTAAACGACACCCAACTCGTGGTAAACACACGCACACGACGTCCCGGGAAGCGGTCATAGTTCCAACCGGCAATGAGACGAAACATACCCACCACGTCTCGTCCCAAAAATATATATCTATATGTATAATAATCACAAGGGACGACTATGACCTGGGGAATATCCACACCCTGCATTATAAGCCAGGATGCTCACCCTCTACGCGCGCAACTTCCCAATGATAGCATGAGCGGGGTATGCTTAACCAATTAAGTATATATATATCATTCACATGCATAATATATATAATCCATATGATCCAATCTTGTGATCAAATAATAAACCATCATATACGGTTTAAATATCCATACCATGTATGTCTACAACATAAAGATATTCATATATCTATATACATACCGATAGATACATGTATCAACACATATTCACATATCCATACCTATATATATAAACTAATTCTCGTTCATATGTATAATATATATATATACCTAGCTATAAGTATACATAGTCCTCAATATGCAAGCTGTCACCACAATTCCTTTAATATACCTCGATACGTGAATATAATCCCATACTTGAAACATATTCGATCATTTTCCTATGAAGAATAGTCTCCCAAACCATATGTATATATCTATACCTATATATTCAACCTTAGGGCTATCACCCAAGAGTTTGCGTAGGAATCCTTCACTACACATATCATCTATATCTCCGAGTACATTAAAGAATCTAGAAATCGTTTGACTATCGGTACACATATAACTAATAGTCTATAAGCCTCAAGCTCATTCTTTAAATCATCAAATAATCTCACTTCCCTCGATTTTGACTATGGTTCGATCACTTTTGTGAATACCCTAGTCTAAGATCTCTCTAAGAGTTCTTAGCCTCACATCACATCTACACCTACTTTTAAATCTACAATTAGGATTCTAAATCCCAAAGGGTTTCTCCAAAATCTCTATACATAACTCTAAATACTTACATGGATACATTTCTCCCAAATTACCCTAAGGAGTCCCCAAAATTCTAAAGCGTGAGAAACTCCTTATGTGTCTCCAAGAACATATTTCTTACATCATAAGAGAAGGCCCCAAATCAATAAACCCAACCAAAAGGGTTTGAAATCACTATGGAGAAAAATACCTCAAAATGCCCTGTTTCCGAATCGATTCGGCCCTGTTCCGAATCGGTTCGGACTAGCGAATCGATTCGGCCTCCAAGGTGAATCGATTCGGGTCCAAAGACCTGGGCTTCTGCAATAGGCCGAATCAATTCGGCTTGGGGTCCGAATCGATTCGGTCAATGCAGACCTGCTACTTTTACCAAACCGAATCGATTCGCTGAAGGGGGCGAATCGATTCGGACCTGCAATTTTTGAAGGTTTCATTTGTTTCTTCAAAACCCACGAATTTAAAACCCTAATCTTCCATTTCTAACCCTTAAACCTTCATCCAAACATGATTCTAAGCCAATAAATCAACCCAAAGTTGATCCCAACCATTTCTATGCCATTAAATCTTAATTTAAACATTGATTCCAAGATTAAACCCAAAATCTAGGTTTTGACATTAATACCCAAAAATCCATTTCTTTCACCCACAAATTATGAAATGAAATACACAAATAGCTATTTAGCAAGATTAAACACTTGCCTCAGGTTTGTAGAGGTTGGATCATCCTCGATGTCGCGGTAGGGCCGGAAATCTCCAAGCTTTTTCTTCCTCTCTCTCTTCTTTCTCTTCTTCTTCTCCCTCTAGGGCTTTCTCTCTTTCTCTCTAATAAGAAATGACTTCATCCGTAAGCCTCCAACCTTTTTAAAACAAAATCCCAGTTTTAAATGTTAATACACACTTTAAATGACTCGTTGACTCCAATTCAAGTCAAAACAACTTAAAACATTCCGGAGCCGAAATAAAACCCAATGACAGTCATTTTGACTATCTCGACCCTTCCGGGATCGATGGTACCCTCAAAAATATCATCCGGAATACTTTGAAATATTCTCTATTTTTGGACTTAAATTCCCAAATTTTTAAAATTCTCCAATTTAATTAAATTTAATTTTCCCAAAATTAAATTTCTCAGTCTCAAAAGTCTTGGGGTGTTACACAAATCTGCCCATTTGTCAAGGTCATTGACCTCGACAAATCCAACTTGTCAAGGTCAATGACCGTGACATTTCGAGGCGAGACAACTTTTTTTGTCACGGTCATTGACCTTGACACAAAACTCGCGTTTTGTGTCACGGTCGTGTCAAGGTCAATGACCGTGACACGTTTGTCACGGTTATAAACCGTGACAAAGCCGTGACCCCTCTTGCCCATAATTGTCACGGTCATTGACCGTGACACATCCGTGACAAAATTGTCACGGACGTGTCATGGTCAATGACCGTGATAATTCTGGGCAGAATTAAAAAAAAATCTGCTGGGCAGTATGGCCACTGCCACTGCCCAGCAGTATATTTGTACCTGTTATAGCAACGTTGTACCTGTTCCAAACATCATGTATCCAACACAAACTAAAGATAATGCAAATATATATTCATGACGATATAATCCAAATATTCAAAGTAAAAATAATATACATGACGATATAATCCAAATATAATTAAAATGGACAAACTTAAAAATAATGCTACTACATGTCTTGGATAAAACTGAGGAGGTGAGTAGGCCACACGACATACGAATTGACGCACCCACTAATATACGTCGTGCCGCATTGTTCGCACAACCACAATAGGGAGTTCTCCTTCCCGGGTATGACATGCGTGACGAGCACCCTGGACTCCATCTCTTGAAGCACACGTCCATAGACTATTCCACCCTCGACGATATTCGGGTCCCTCAACCCCCGCCCTATCCGCTGGCCATCAAATACGTCCAATATGAACACGCTCGGCCAACCAATTGTCGACAATGGTCTGTTGGAGGGCGCCAAATAGGGAAGTGGATCGTCCAAGTACGAACGTGTCGGTGATGAAGCAGCGAGGTCCACATCCTCATCATCCTGCGCCTCGTCCTCCCGCACCTCCTCCTCCACCGCCTTCTCCTTCTCCTTCCCTTTTCCTTTCCCTTTACGGTCTCCACCCAACGTACGCTTCATGAATGCGTACATATCTTGGACCGTCGCCTCCAAACGGGACAGCTTCGCGTCGTGTGAATCCACCGTTCAAGCCAACCCGGTGTCGCTCGTCTCCAATCCGATGATCCTAGATTTGGCCACCCGCGAGCTCACTCCCCTTGCGATCAGAGCCAAGCACTTGGCTGAGTGCGTCTGTGGACAAAGATGCCTTGTCGGCATCAGACTGCGACTCATGCATTTCCTTAACATTTGCCTGAAACGACAAAAAGCACATGATTAGTAAAATAAGTAAACTAAAAAATTATAACGTAATTAACAATAATTAAACTGTCGGATTACTTACAATCGTGGTCGCGACGCTCGGGGACACCTCCTTTCCCTTCCCCTTCTTCGTCCGAAGAGCCACATAAGTATCGAGCCTATGTGGCTTACCCCCTGGCCCACTCCCTACCCCCTGAAATAAAATAAAGTAAAGTAAAATTAGTATCGGCCCCGCAAAGTAAAATAATATCCAATAATATATTTCTGTAGTTATAGATAAATTAAATCTTACCTGCATCCTATGCTCCACCTCAGCGTAAGAGGTCCGGCCGGAGTAGTGCACGCCCGTCTTTTTAGCCCGATTTTCCCTCCCCGATTGGCGAGATTCCAATTGTCGATCCTCGATCTCATTGTCAATGAACTTTTTCCATTGTGCCAATGAGATCGGCTCCTTGGGCGGAACGGATCCGCGCCATTGTAAAATGGACTCTCGTATTTTTCCAAAGTACCGTGTCCGCATATTTTTCTTCCACGTCTTGTGTTGCTCCCTCAACTGCTCCAAGACGGAATCGCGTAGCTTTGGATCCAAGTTGAATTGTTCCTGTCCAACAATTACAATGTTAGTTGCGAATAAATATAAATATAAATATAAATATAAATTTGAATTTGAAATTGAAATTGAAATTGAAATTGAAATTGAAATTGAAATTGAAATTGAAATTGAAATTGAAATTGAAATTGAAATTGAAATTGAAATTGAAATTGAAATTGAAATTGAAATTGAAATTGAAATATTCATATAAATATTACCTGTAGTGCCGCCCAAACAGCTAACTTGAGCTCATATGGCACCTCCTTCCAACTCATAAACCCCGGGCCGATGACCGTCTTTAGCAGCTCGAGCGATCTCGCTAATAGCTCCGACTTGTTCTCGACGGTAATCCCAAATTTTTCATATTTGGGGAGCCTAGGGGCGGAGGAGCCCTCGTCGCCTCCGCTACCACCGAACCCAGACGACATCATCATAAACAGCATCATCATCTTCGCCTTAACATCTGAAGGAGACATTTTTGCTATAAAAAAAATGTTATTAGTACAGATAAAAAAAAAATGTTAATAGTACACATTTCGTTTTACCTAATTGAATTAATTGAATTAATAGTACAGATAAAAAAATGTTCCGTCTATATTATAACGTATGTGTAAGTTCCGTCAATACCATTTCGTTTCAATTTTGTAATATTATATTTTTTCCAAATATTTTAAAAGTTATTAAATGGGTGCCCCACCCCCACCCCCACCCCCTGCCCCCTCGCCCCGCCACACACACACGCACACCTACGCACCTACGCACACACACAGACACAGACACACACACACACACACACCACCCCCACCCACCCCACCCCCACCCCCCACCACGACCGTGACAACGAAATATATTGTTTATCAATAAAATTATGACATGAGATAATTATAATTGGAGCATAAATTTCATTATCATAAAGGGATAAATCCAACCAAGTACAGAGATTCTACAAATTAAAGTGAGAATTAAATTTAAGAGTTTCTAACAACATGCATGTATATGGATTCTAACTAATGATATTCCTAAAAATATACAATTGGCAATATTTTGTGAATTTACTAAACTTTATATAATATTATCAAATTCTGTTAAAAAATTATCTAGGATTTTACCTAATTGAATTAATTTCATGAATAAAATTATTATCAATTTAAATGAAAATATCAATTATTATCCAATATTTTTGAATGAAATATTTATTTTGAATGAAAATATCAATTATTATCCAATTATTATCCAACTATTATCAATTATTTATTTTGAATGTATATAATATCCAAAAAAATAAATGTAAATAATATTCAAAACCCCACCCACCCCCACCCCCACCCCCTCCCTATGTTTATTATCCAATTATTATCCAACTATTATCAATTATTTATAAAATTGATGTCTACTTTTAGTGTTGTGTATATATGTTAGTTGATGCCATTATATTTTTAGCCTAATTAGATTCTAAGGTTATCTCAATTTATATTTTTCTTTTTCTATCAAATAATTTTCAACGTAAGAGCACAGTACATAACGTATGTGTAAGTTCCGTCAATACCATTTCGTTTCAATTTTGTAATATTATGTTTTTTCCAAATATTTTAAAAGTTATTAAATGGGTGCCACACCCCCACCCCCACCCCCACCCCCTCCCCCCTCCCCCCGCCACACACACATGCACACCTACGCACCTACGCACACACACACACACACACACACCCACCCCACCCCCACCCACCCCACCCCCACCCCACGACCGTGACAACTACATATATTGTTTATCAATAAAATTATGACATGAGATAATTATAAATGGAGCATAAATTTCATTATCATAAAGGGATAAATCCAACCAAGTACAGAGATTCTACAAATTAAAGTGAGAATTAAATTTAAGACTTTCTAATAACATGCATGTATATGGATTCTAACTAATGATATTCCTAAAAACATACAATTGGCAACATTTTGTGAATTTACTAAACTTTATATAATATTATCAAATTCTGTTAAAAAATTATGTAGGGTTTTACCTAATTGAATTAATTTCATGAATAAAATTATTATCAATTTAAATGAAAATATCAATTATTATCCAATATTTTTGAATGAAATATTTATTTTGAATGAAAATATCAATTATTATCCAATTATTATCCAACTATTATCAATTATTTATTTTGAATGTATATAATTGTTGATACCAAAATTAATATGCTCATGTGGACGAATAATACGAAGACACGTGTCAATCTACATGGCACAATAGCAGCGAGGAAGATCATCTTCCGACCAACCATGCTCCTTTCCGAGCAACGAGAATACACCGAGGAAGTCTAGCACACCGAGGAAGTCTTGCACACCGAGGTACTCTAATGCTCCGAGGAACTCCTGATCATCGAACAGCTATGGCGGTCCGAGCTGCATCTCGGTCGTATCATTAATTGCCAGATAATCAACAGTTCAGATATTCATTGAATGCTTATATTCTTGGCACGCACTCTACATTAAATGTATTACCCTTTCACATGTATGTCATTTAATGTATTGAACCTTTCATGTACAGCCTCAAGGCTATAAATACCTTGTATCATCCTCATTCAAGGGGACCGGAATTTCTTGAGAGAACTTGTAATCAAGAATTCCACAAACACTCAGCAATAACATAACAGTGGACGTAGGCTTTATTCCTAGCCGAACCACTTTAAAAATCTTTGTCTTATTTATTTATCTGTGATTGAATAATTAGAGCGATCTAGTTTTTTACATCAACAGATTAGCGCCGTCTGTGGGAAACGACTGTTACTATCGTTTTTTGCAAAAAATCATTCATCATCAATGGCAGATAATCCAGAATCCAGTAATCGAAATGCTGGAAATACTGGAAATCTTCCAAATCCATCTGCATCCCCAGATCTGGCTGGAATTATGACGAATCTGGCTCAAGGACAAACCGCCATGCAAGAATCTATGAGGCAACTCATTCAAACTCTTCAGGGCGGTGCACCTACCTATTCAGGGCAAAGAAGTGATCGTAGGCAATCGCTATCCAGACGTATTGGGTCATATCGCAATGAGGAGTCTAATGATTCTTCTTATCAACCTGGGCGAACTTCATCGATACGGGCTACTGATACAAATCAACCCATATCTCTCTCTCCGGAGAGAACCAGCGCTTTGGAAAGATTAAGCAGGGAGTCTCCTTTCAGTCGGTTAGGACCAAGGAGAAACATGAGTCCACCTAGAGCTCCATCGAGAAGTATTCGACCACCATCACGTTTGAGAGAAGGATCATCACAATCACGACCAGCTACTCGTCGAGATAAATCTCAGGAAGCTATGTCAGAACAATCAATTGTTCGGACTAGGCGGCCTGAGGAAGGAAATGAAGCATGGAAAGGTTCCATTCAACGTTTGGAGGATAGACTGGGAGAAATGGCTAAGGCGAGGAACCCCTTACAGAGAACTTTTGTTCAAGGGACACCTTTTGTGCAAGCCATTGTGGATTTTCCTACCCCATCGAAATTCAAAACACCTGTAGTGACCCCTAAGTACGATGGAAAGACAGATCCTGTACTCCATATAGAACAATACCAAGCTGCTGCCGACATATATGCTGTCCCCGATGAGATGAGGTGTAGAGCATTCTCGGGAACTCTTACCGGAGCCGCACAGATATGGTATAACAATCTTCCTCGGGGTCAGATTTCAACTTTTATTCAATTAGCCGAGTTGTTCATTGGCAATTTTTGTTTTGGAGCAAAGCCAGTAAAGCGAGTAGCACACTTGCCAAGTGTTAGACAAAAATCAGGTGAAAGTACTAGAGAGTACATAACTCGTTTTAATAACGAGAAATTGGAAGTCATAGATTATGAAGAAAAGACAGCAATCACTGCTTTGATGAGTGGTTTGCTGCCTAACAAGTTGTACTACACTTTGGCCAAAGATCCACCTAAAATATGTCGGAGTTGATGGCAAAAGCGGCCAAAATTATGAATGCCGAGGAGGCTATGGCTGCGAAGAAGAATATGGACAAAGAAGTTAAAGTAGAAGTCGACAAATCTAAGAAGAAAGATCAGAAAGGTAATGGTGGTGACAAGCATTCCATGAATAATAGGATATCGTTGGAAGTCCTAAAGAAGTATGATAATTATACTCCATTAAAAATGGGAATTAATCATGTTTTGGAAGAAATCAAGAATAACGAGGAAATCAAGTGGCCAGAGAAACTGAAGACAAATCCCGATCTGAGGAATAAGGCCAAATATTGCGAGTTTCATAAAGATCATGGACATATGACCAAAAATTGTATAGCCCTTCAGAACGAGATCGAAACACTCATCCGAAGAGGAAAATTGTCAAAATATGTAGATCGCAGGAGTGAGAGGAAGAATGATGATAGAACTAGAGAGAGATCTAGATCTCCTCGTCATGCAGAAGGGAAGAAGAGGAGGGACCACGAAGATGATCCAGATGATGACCCTGATCTTCCCAAGAAGCCAAGGCAGCCTGAACGAGAGGTATTCTCCATACGTTTTGGGTCGTTTGATTGTAATGTTATTACAGGAGGAGATGCAGGGGGAGGAGACCTTACTGCAGAAAGAAAAGCTTACCTCGGAGAGGCTCAAGCTTGTTCATATATTCAGCGAATAAATCTGGCCGAGGATGATCGTCCGAGGAAGGTAAATAAAGAGAAGCTAGTGATTGGTTTTTCAAAAAACGACCTGGCAGGTGTTCTTTACCCTCATGATGATCCTTTGGTGATCAAAATGAGGATGAAGGATGTGGTCATTTCAAGGGTGTTAGTAGACAATGGAAGTTCGGCAGACATCATGTACTATTCATGCTTTGATAGCTTGAATTTAAAATTATCTCAATTGGAACCTTATCACAGACCCCTTCTGGGTTTTGCTGGCGAGAAAGTTTTTCCACTTGGGACGATCAAGTTGGATATACTCATTGGAACTTGGCCTGCTTGTCGAACAGAAAGAATACGCTTCTTTGTGATGGATAAGAATGTGCAGTCCGCCTACAACATCATCATGGGAAGAGTTGGATTGAAGAAGTTCGAAGCAGTTCCATCTACAGTACATCAGTGTTTGAAATTCCCAACAAATTTTGGAGTAGGAATTATGAAAGGTGATCAAAAAGTAGCTCGGGAATGCTATTATTCGTCTGCCGAGCAAGAAGAACTTGAAGAATCAAGGAAAAAGACTACTACTTATCAAGTGGAGGAGGGTACAGAAATTGAAACTCTTGACCCTAGGGATGAATCTCAACTTGTAAAAGGACAGGTGGTGGAATCTACAGAAACTGTTATCCTGGACGACGAGCATCCTGAACGAGTAACTCAGATAGGATCATCGTTGGATGTTTCGATAAAACAAGAGTTGATAACTTTCTTGAGAAGCGGGAAGAATACTTTTGCTTGGAGTCATGAAGACATGCCAGGTATAGATCCAAACTTTTTATGTCATGAACTCAACGTGAATAAGGAGATCAAGCCTGTGAAGCAAAGAAGAAGAGTGTTTAGTCCCGAGAAGAACCAGGCCATACAAGAGGAGGTCGAGAAACTCCAGAAAGCCCAATTCATTGAAGATGTGAAATATCCAGATTGGTTGGCAAATGTGGTGATGGTAAAGAAGAAGAACAACAAATGGAGAATGTGTGTTGATTTCACTGATCTCAACAAGGCATGTCCAAAAGATCATTTTCCATTGCCCAGAATTGATCAACTAGTGGATGCTACCTCGGGACATGAGCTACTCAGCTTTATGGATGCTTATTCTGGCTACAATCAGATCAAAATGAATCCAGAAGATAGGGAAAGTACTTCTTTTATTACCCCAAGGGGAACTTATTGCTATAATGTTATGCCTTTTGGTTTAAAAAATGCAGGTGCGACATATCAGCGGCTGATGAACAAGGTTTTTACCGAACAAATCAGTTGCAACATGGAAGTCTATGTCGATGACATGCTCACCAAAAGCAAGAAAGCTACTGATCATTTAGTTGACTTGAGTCAAACCTTTGATCAATTGGACAAATACCAAATGAAGCTCAACCCGACGAAGTGTACCTTTGGAGTACGAGAAGGAATGTTCCTCGGATACATCGTCAATCAACGAGGTATTGAGGCAAATCCAGAAAAGATCAAAGCTCTCTTAGGGCTGCGATCCCCAACGACGAGGAAAGAAGTACAGAGTCTTACCGGACGAGTTGCAGCCCTCAACAGATTTGTATCCCGAGCAACTGATAAATGCCTCCCATTCTTCAAAACACTGCGAAAAAGTTTTGAGTGGACTGATGAATGTGAGAAGGCCTTTCAAGATTTAAAGAAGTATTTGGGAGCCCCACCATTGTTGTCTAGGCCAATAACTGGAGAGAAGCTGTACTTGTATTTGGCAGTATCAGAAAATGCAGTTAGCTCGGCGTTAATCAGATTGGAGAATGGAGTCCAGAAGCCAATTTATTACACAAGCAAGGCCTTCCGAGGTGCGGAAATCAGATACCCAAAGCTAGAAAAATTGCCACTGGCATTAATTGAAGCAAGTAGAAGAATGAGGCCATACTTCCAGGCCCATACCATCATTGTGTATACCGACATGCCGTTAAGACAAGCCCTTCACAAGCCAGAAAAATCAGGAAGATTGATGTACTGGGCAATAGAACTCGGTGAATATGATATTGTGTATGAACCCAGATCATCGTTGAAGGGGCAAGCCGTGGCAGATTTTATAGCAGAGTTCACATACCCTGATACCCCCGAGGAGCAAAAGGTGTTTGCTGACTTACCTGTGGACGATACAGGATCAACAAACACAGATCCAGACCAACCAAGGTTAGTAAAAGGACTTGTGGATGTAGAAAAATCATCATATTCAAACCCAGACCAACTTCGGTTGGTAGAAGGGCGCGAACAAATGACCGACGAGGAACGAAGGATACCCGGGGATGATGAAAGAAAACAGATGATATTTCACCGAGGAACTCTAAGAGATAAGAAATTTGAAGACGAGTTACATACATGGAGATTATATGTAGATGGGTCATCTTGTACAGCTGGTTGTGGAGCAGGGATTGTTTTAAACTCTCCAGATGATATTGACATGGAGTATGCCTTGAGATTCCAATTCAAAGCTTCCAACAATGAGGCTGAATATGAGGCTATGATAGCAGGTTTTCATTTGGCGAAAGTTATGGAGGCACGACAAGTAATTGTTTTCAGTGATTCTCAATTAATTGTGAATCAAATGATGGGAATATATGCAGTGAAGGGAGAGTTAATGGTGAAGTACCATGCAAAAGTGATGGAGTTATTGACAGAATTTGATGCTATTCAATTGGTGAGGATACCGAGAATGGAGAATGCTAGAGCAGACGCATTGGCCCGACTAGCGTCAGCTACGCGCACCGAGCTGCGAAGAACAATACCAATTGAAGTATTAGAAAGTCGGAGCATAGAAGAAGATCTGACGGTGAAGATTATTACCCTTGATTTAGGACCATCTTGGATGGATCCTATCAGAGCATACATTGAAGAAGGAGAATTGCCGGAGGACAAACTAGCTGCCAAGAAATTGAAGTATAAAGTTGCTCGGTATGTGTTAACTAATGGTGTTTTGTATAGACGATGAATTATGGCAGGTTTGCAGAGATGTGTGCATCCATCAGAAGTCAAAGAATTGATTGAAGAAATTCATGAAGGATCTTGTGGAGCTCATGTAGCAGGTCGGACACTTTTGCAAAGGGTAATGACACAGGGATACTACTGGCCGACGATGAGGGCTGATTGTATAGCCTATGCTAAGAAGTGTGACAAGTGCCAACGTTTTTCCTCCATCCGAAGAACCCCACAAGCATTGTTGACACCCATAACCTCACCTTGGCCATTTGCCATGTGGGGAATTGATCTGGTCGGACCACTGCCGACGACCCGAGGAAGGTTCAAGTATCTCGTCGTGGCAGTAGACTATTTTACTAAGTGGGTGGAAGCTGAACCACTAATTGATATGACGTACGAGAAGGTGTATCAGTTCATATGGAAGAATATCATTTATCGATACGGTCTCCCCCACGCTTTCATCACAGACCATGGAACATAATTTGATAATGAAGAATTTGCTGCCTATTGTCATCAGTCGAACGTTTTGAAGTTTCATTCAGCACCAGGCCATCCCCAAAGCAACGGACAGACTGAGGTGACGAACAGAACATTACTAAATGGGTTGAAGAAGAGGTTAAGTGAGGCTAAAGCAAATTGGATTAATGAGCTACAGTCAGTTTTGTGGGCTTACCGAACAACTCCCCGAGCAGCAACTGGAGAATCACCATATATGCTAGCATTTGGAAGTGAGGCTGTGATACCTGCCGAGTTGGGCCTACCAACACACAGGGTGTTAAATTTCAATTCTCCGATCAGTGATTTGATGAGAAGACTGGATTTGGATATGCTCGAAGAAGTCAGAGAAGAGGCAGCCATTAGGAATGCTGCTTATCAACAACGAACAGCTCTGTTTTACAACAAAAGGGTGAAGAAATGTGATCTAAAAGAGGGGGATTATGTGCTAAAGAAGGTCATTCAGAATCAGAATAAACTGGAAGCGAACTGGCATGGACCTTACCGAGTTACAGAGGTTGTTCGACCAGGAACTTACAGAATAACAACTTTAGAAGGAGAGGAATTTAAGAACGCATGGAATGCTGAACACCTGCGCAAGTATTATCAGTGATGTAAAATGTAAAGCATTTCCTTCATTATGAATAAAACGAGGATGGTTCAATACATTTTTTTTCTGTTGAAAGTTTTTCGGGGAATACTAGTGTTGTACACTACGCTGCTTGACACCAAAAAGTGCTCTAAGGAGCCAAAAATGCTCTAAGGAGCCAAAAAGTGCTCTAAGGAGCCAAAAGTGCTCTAAGGAGCCAAAAAGTGCTATAAGTAGCCAAAAGTGCTCTAAGGAGCCAAAAATGCTCTAAGGAGCCAAAAGTGCTCTAAAGAGCCAAAAGTGCTATAAGTAGCCAAAAGTGCTCTAAGGAGCCAACCTCCTTTGGTTAGGAGGACAGCTCTAAGGAGCCAAAAAACTCTCCTTTGGTTAGGAGGACAGCTCTAAGGAGCCAAAAGCTCTAAGGAGCCAAAAAACTACTCCTTTGGTTAGGAGGTGTACACCAGCATGATCTATTACGGTTGGTAAGATAAAAATATACTCTCACATTACAACTTATGTTGGTCGGGAGGTAAGATTATTACAAAAAGTTCTTTGAAGAGCAAAATATTCAAAAATACACCAAGTATAGTTGGTCGGGGATAAAAACCCACTAACTGTAGCTGGTTGACGAGGAGAAATTATTGACCTTAGTTGGTCGGACACATTTTATGAAAATATTTGAAATTAAACCAAGTATGGCTGGTCGGGGATAAATTTCCATCAACTGTAGTTGGTCGACAAATATTATCCACCTTGATTGGTTGGAAACAGTTTGAACAAATTTATACTCATTACTTTATTATTAAGTGATCGAGCAAATACTTGTAACCTTTTTGGTCGATGAACCATACAATACTGTTATGCAACCATAAGACAATAGTAAAATTGGCAAACAGAAAATGAAAGACTTTTCATTAAAAATCTAGAATAAATTACAAGTTACATGGATGTACTAACTGTTACATTGAAAACCTATTCTATTGGTTTCTTTCCTTTATTTTTTGAAACAGGCTCCTCGCCAGCAGGAGGATCCTCTAGACAAAGAGGAGAATTAATGAAATTAACATCCCTGAGCATTCTGACATTCATCACAGAAGGTGTATCCAAGAGATGCTCAGGACGAGACAATTCAACCTGAGAATGAAGGCTATAATCGCCAAGGTACTTTGAAATCAAGCTACGAGGAATGGAACGAGCTGGGATCCATGCCATGTCCAATTTGAAAGGTGGTACAGGCAGATCTAATAACGATGGAGCATGATAATCCCATAAATAATGCCCTTGTTCCAATTTTAACACACCCAGTGAGTTCAACCATCCTTGCTTGTAACCTTCATTGTTGGCATGTTCAATACGAGCATCCAGGTGAACAAGGGCTTCATTGTATCCTGCCATCCAGAATTCCCTTGGCTGTTTATGGAATTGGAAGGTTAATCTATCCAATTGTTCATGAAGGCTTTTGGCAAAAAGATCCTTATTATGCAGAGCAGATTTCATCGCTGTAAGTTGATCTTCCAAGGATAGATTCTTTTTGGACATTTCTGATAGGGCCCGATCTTTGACGTTTAACTGGAATGCTTGAGTTTCCAAAGTAGATTGGGTACGAGCCTCTTCAACGTTGCGAGTAATAACTCTTGATCGGCTCCGAGAAGCAACTGGAGAACTTTGCTCCTCGCCAATTCTTCCTCGTCCCCGAGAACCTCTTCCTCGTCCACGGGTGTTCCCAGAAATAACAGACTTTCTCAAGTCATCCAGCTCTTGCCTTAATTTGGCGTTTTCAACTTCTAAGAATGAGAAACCTTCATCAGTAACTGGTACTAATGCAGTGGAAGAGGAAGCAGCAGATTCATACTGAGCCAATTTTTTCTGCAGATTATTATTTTCTTGCTCCAGGATCTCGGCAATCTGCCTGCAAGCTTCAACTTCACCTTTTAGGGTCCTTTCCCTAATATCATATCCAGCAATGATCTTCTTATGGCCTGTTTCAGAAGAGAGCTGCTGGTATCTATTTTCATAATCCTGGTGCAATGAAACCATAGAAGCATTGTGTTGATTTTGGAGATCCTCTATGGAACCATGAAGTTCCTCGATCAGTTCGTAATACGCCACATTATTAGCCACAGATCTATCAAGCAAATCCTTCAGATACCGGTAAGCCTCAACTGCTTGTTCTGAGGCACCGTGACCAAGGATGTCGACAATCTCTGATACACTTAGGTCTGTATGACCAGCTTTATAATAGCCATTGCATTGTCGCATCAATTCAGTATCAGGAGCAGATATCAATTCCATTCTGGCCAAAAACTAATAAAGAAGAGGAAGCAGGAATTAATAAATAAGAGCAGACAGAGTATCAACAAAGAAGAGAAACGAAGATGTATTTTATTAGATCATCAAAAAGTTACATTGTTCGATTACAAGTAAGGAAATGTAGAAATGATACCGAACAACTTCACACCTTTTCCTTGTCCCCCAAGACTTTCTCGGGAGGCTGGGACGAGGAGCTCGGTTGCTCGGTGGTAAGAACGGTTTGATCAGCAGGAACTTTCTCGGGAGGAGGAGGCATGGAAGAAACGTCCTCGTTGATAGAAGGTTGAGAGGCAGAGATTGGGTCACCAGTAGCTATAGAAGATTCATCTGAGGCAGGCTCATCTTCTTCTTCTTCCACAATTGGTGGAGGAGGACCAGGGAGATGTTGTTGGAATAACTCAGAATCATCTTGGACCTTCAGCTCTTGCAGAGCAGCTACCCAGCCATCATAGAAGTATTTCAACTTCCCATATTGGACTTGGGATGTCATTGCAGCTATCCCTCTCTCCCATCCTTTCTCCCAACCAGCACTGAAATGTTTCTTGATTGCGACTTTTCTCCTCGACTTCTCCGAGGAAAGCTTCACCTCCAATTCCTCTTTCTTGACCTTGATATCTCGCAGAGTAGATAATTCTTCCTCTGCCTTCTTCAACTTATCATCAGATTCCTGATGTTTAACCTCCAAACCTTTAACTTTCTCCTCCAAATTCTTGGAGGTTTCGACCATTTTCACCTTCTCAGCCTCAGCCACAGCTAATTTCTTTTCCCAAACATCTTTTTCGTCAGTATACTGTTGACGAGATCTCTTTAAAGACTGGGTCAAACCCAACAAAGCATCATCTACACATGACGAGGAGCTTGAAGCTTTGATAGCTTCATCCTTCTTCACAATGTTATTAAAACAGTTCACCAACTGAAAGATGAGAAAAAGAGCAAAGTCAATACAAAATGCAAGCTTTCAGAGAAAGAAAGAGAAATCATAAGTATGAGAAACTTACTGAAGCAAGGTGATGAGCAGCTAGGGATGTCAGTGTATCCCTAGGAATTCTTTCATCGAGACCATGGACCTCGGGTACGACCGAGCTCATTGCAGAGCTTGGAAGAATGATGTTTGGAACATCAGTACCACTAGCAGGTAAAGAAGAGGTAGTTTCAGCCGGAGTAACCAAGGATGATTTCCTCAATCTCTTCAACGGGCGGTCAGAACCTTCAACCAGAGAGGTCTTGGTCGGGGAGATTGTAATTACATCTGCAGGAGCATTTTTCTTGCTCGGGGCCACTGGGAGCTTCTCGGCAGCTTTGGAGGACCCAGTATCTACTTTTTTAGTCCCTTCTGGGACATCGGTTTTGCCTTTCTTGGCTCCAACAGCAGAGGAAATTTCATCAAATAGAGCAGGAGGAGCTCTTTTCTTGCCCATTCTCTGAGATAAGGGGATATGAGAATCTGAAGATGAACCTTCTGGTGTCGAAGCTGGTTCAACAGGGCGAGCAGTATAAGAGGTTGTGTAACTCTTATACTGTAGCAAATATGAGGCAGATCTGATGTGTTCGTCTGCAATGTTCTTATGCAAACCCCAGATAAGTTTCAGATGTTTAATATTCACTTCTGATTCCTTTGGAGTTTTTCTTTTGCTATCAACTGCAAATAAATACATAATGAAATATCGGTCATACATTTTATCAAACATGATGAAAGCATAATTTTATAAAATAAAATGAAAAATAAACCTATCCCATTGCCATATGGGGGGCATCTGGGACCGTTGTACACTTCATCCCCAGCTAAAGGCGCATGTTGCCAATTTTTTATGATCAACCCATGCTCAAAATAATCTCTATTTGAGTCAGGGTGATTAACTACAAGAGCCCTATTCAGATACCTAGTTTTTAAATAATAAATATTATCTAGAATAGCCCATTTATAACAAAACATAATTTCAGGGATCCCAATACGAGTCCCATGAGTTAGGTTTAATTTGTGCACCCCATTAATTATTCTCCATGAATTGGGGGCTATTTTTGCAGGAACAAGATCAAAATATTGACAAAACTCAAGACATAATGGGTTTGGTGGAAAGGAAAAACCACATTCAGCAACAAAAAGACTGGGGAACCAATGTCCCTCAGCCAATCGAAAGTAATCTAAAGGCTCAGAAAGAACCTCTAGAGTTACCCACGAAGGAATGGAAAAATCAGAACGGAATTTCTCAACAGACTCCACAATATAAACCATATTGAATAAAAGAGATACAGAAGAAAGGAAGAAGATCTTACAGAAAGAAAGGAGGTATGTTGACAACGAACGGAAACAAGGATGAATGCACAAGAGAGAAGAAGAGAATAGAAAGCTTGAATGCAGAAAATGGAAAACGTAGACGACGGTATGGTTACCAAAGAAGTTTAAATACTTTGCATTGGGAAGCGGCGAAAGAAATGATTACCAAAAAGAAACTACTGAACTTCCGGCGGCTAAAAGGACAAAAATTGCACGAAGATCGAAGCGCTTATAAAAAAGGCGGAAACTGCGAAATAAGAAGGAAATTTGAATACAATGTTCCCGAAACCCAGGAAGGACATTTAATATTGCCATATACCGAGAAAGAATGTTCCATACTCCTCAAAGTTCGAAATATGAAACATTGGGGGATTCTGTTGATACCAAAATTAATATGCTCATGTGGACGAATAATACGAAGACACGTGTCAATCTACATGGCACAATAGCAGCGAGGAAGATCATTTTTCGACCAACTATGCTCCTTTCCGAGCAACGAGAATACACCGAGGAAGTCTAGCACACCGAGGAAGTCTTGCACACCGAGGTACTCTAATGCTCCGAGGAACTCCTGATCATCGAACAGCTATGGCGGTCCGAGCTGCATCTCGGTCGTATCATTAATTGCCAGATAATCAACAGTTCAGATATTCATTGAATGCTTATATTCTTGGCACGCACTCTACATTAAATGTATTACCCTTTCACATGTATGTCATTTAATGTATTGAACCTTTCATGTACAGCCTCAAGGCTATAAATACCTTGTATCATCCTCATTCAAGGGGACCGGAATTTCTTGAGAGAACTTGTAATCAAGAATTCCACAAACACTCAGCAATAACATAACAGTGGACGTAGGCTTTATTCCTAGCCGAACCACTTTAAAAATCTTTGTCTTATTTATTTATCTGTGATTGAATAATTAGAGCGATCTAGTTTTTTACATCAACAATAATATCCAAAAAAATAAATGTAAATAATATTCAAAACCCCACCCACCCCCACCCCCACCCCCACCCCCTCCCGATGTTTATTATCCAATTATTATCCAACTATTATCAATTATTTATAAAATTGATGTCTACTTTTAGTGTTGTGTATATATGTTAGTTGATGCCATTATATTTTTAGCCTAATTAGATTCTAAGGTTATCTCAATTTATATTTTTCTTTTTCTATCTAATAATTTTCAACGTAAGAGCACAGTACATAACGTATGTGTAAGTTCCGTCAATACTATTTCGTTTCAATTTTGTAATATTTTGTTTTTTCCAAATATTTTAAAAGTTATTAAATGGGTGCCCCACCCCCTGCCCCCCTCCCCCCGTTACACACACACGCACACCTACGCACCTACGCACACACACACACACACACCCCACCCCACCCCACCCCCTGCCCCCCTCCGCCACCCCCTCCCCCACCACACACCACCACACACACCACCATACACACACACACACACACACACACACACACCCCACCCACCCCACCCCTTGCCCCCCTCCACCACCCCCTCCCCCACCACACACCACACACACACACACACACACACCCCACCCCACCCCCTGCCCCCCTCCACCACCCCCTCCCCCACCACACACCACACACACACACACACACCCCACCCCACCTCACCCCCTGCCCCCCTCCACCACCCCCTCCCCCACCACACACCACCACACACACATATACACACACATACACACACATATACACATACATATACACACGCACACACCCCGCCCTGCCCCACCCCGCCCCACCCCCTACCCCCACCCTGCCCCACCACCCACACACGCACACACATTCACACATATATATATACACATACACACATAAATATACACACAAATATATATATAAATGGAAGAGAGAGAGAGAGAGAGAGAGAGAGAGAGAGAGAGAGAGAGGGAGGGAACGGCGGTAGGGAAAAATGAAGGGGGTAGGGTTTTAGCTGCAAATATTATCACGGTCGTGTCAAGGTCTTTGACCGTGACAAGTATTTAACTAATTGTCACGGTCATTGACCGTGACAAGTCCGTGACAAGTAAATTTGTCACGGACTTGTCACGGTCAATGACCGTGACAATTAGTTGTCACGGTCGTGTCAAGGTCAATGACCGTGACATAAAACGCGTGTTTTTTTATCACGGTCAATGACCTTGACAAGGCTGGCCGGCTGAAAGGTGACAATTTGCCCATTTTGGTGTAGTGATCAATAAATATACTATGGCCAAAATTTGCAAGACATGGGATGATTCAATTGATTCTGATAATGAGGAACCTGAGTCATCTGATGGTTTTGATCCTTGCATGTCTTTCTATGCCAAGATAATATATAATGATGATATGCCTTTGCCTATGTATGAGAATGATGATAAAATCTCTACTTATGTTATTATGAATCATGCTGCTACTGGTTTAGATTCTTTTATTTATGAGAATAATGTTAGTTCTACTATGGGGTGTGTGAGTCAAAGGGAAAGCGATAACGACGATGTCAATGTGTGTGTGAGTTATAAAATTTAATCCTTAGGGGTCACTTCACACACTACACTTAGTGATTCTGACACTGAAGACCTCCCTGATATTCACACACTTTATGCTAAGACTCTCAAGAAAAGCACTACACTAGAGAAGACTGTGAAAGATCTCAATAGGAAACTAGAAGACCTAAGCCTGATGGTTAAACTTAACGCTGAAGAGTATACTACCCAATGTCTAACTCATGAAAATAAAGTCAAACTTTTTGATCAAAAATTGAAAAATTTGATTGAAACAAATGAAACTTTGGAGAAAAAATATAAAGGGACATTATTAGAATTGGAGCAATCTAAAGAAAAGACAACAACTATTTTCAAAAAATTTGTAAAATTTGAAAATAATTCAAACTTTTTTGTAAGGACACAAATTTCCAATTGAGTCCTTTGTAATTTTGGCTCAATTTCGGACAAAAATGTTTGAGTCATAGGATAAAATTATTGACCATCCTTCAAGCCTATGACATTCTAAAGTTGAAGACGTAGTGACCAAGTTTAAAGCTTCATTAAAATGCCGAGTTTATTGTGCCTCGTTTCTACGTCATCAACATAGTTCCATTGCTCCTAAGGTATGAATGCATTTTAATATATATATATAGGAGCTTGGAACAATATTTATATGGGTGTAAGTTTTGTTTAAACTGTTGTTTGGTTTCAGAAAGTATCTTTAAAACTTTAAAATAAAGTTTCTGGGCTAAAAATAGAATTTTTATACTTTTTGGTTTTCGTTCGATATTGTCGTTCGAACGAGTTTGTCGTTTGAACGAGAATGTCATTCGAACGAGGTTTGCCAACGAGTTCCCACATTGGCCACTGGAATGTCGTTCGAACGAGAATGATGTTCGAACGAGAATTCCAACGAGATTTCTAACGAGTTCAACTTTTAATACACTAGAACTTCGTTAGAAGGCTCGTTCGAACGATACTTCATTTGAACGAAAATCTCGTTCGAACGAGATTTGGCGGCAATAGTTATTTTTGCAGTTTTGAGCAGTTTTTTTCCCACATTCCCATTTCTTTTTTCACTAACTTTTTACCTGATTAATCAAGTGCGGAAACTAATTTTTTCAACTTAACTTTTCATACTATTCCAACTCCTAGAGAGAGTTTTTGAGTGTTCATCTTTCCAATGAAAAGTTCATTGTTTAAGTGTATATTTTTCCAAGAAAAATTTATAAAACACTTTTGTTTTACACCCAAAGTTTGTTTTATCCAAGTTCATCTATATATATACTTTTCTTGGAGTTTGGCACCGATTTTTATCTCTAACGTTTAAAGAGAAGTTTGGGTTTGCTTATAAATCCCATAAAGAAGAAGATTGTTTGCGTTGACTTACCCACTTGGAGAAAGGCTCCTAGTTTGGGTGACGGTGACCGACAAAGTCCGATCGGTGGATTCTGAGACCGCGGTGGAGCTCTGTGGTTATTCGCTAGGAAGAAGTGTATACAAGAAGGAGCGTCGGGGATTGTACGGAGTCAAAAAGAGTGTTTTCAATCTTACTGTCTTGTATTTGTAAAATCGTACTTAGTGGATTTGAGGCTAGGGCTGTCCGAGATTTTTTTCCCGTTGTGGGTTTTTCCTCGTACATCGCGGCGTAGTGGATTAATTGTTTATTTTATCTTTTGCAAAATCACCTAGAACGCATGCTTAGATAAAAAGATCAAATTGATTTATTTCACTACTTATTTAATTTGGTGCTAAATTAATTTGGGTAATATTTAGTTAATTTAATTCAAGTCATCGTTTAATTTGTTAAATTTGGTTTGGCCTAATTTGATAATATTGAAAATATGACTTAAGCAAATTTCTAGGACTTGGGTTGAATTTGTTAAAGTGCAAAATTTATTTGTTAATTATTTTAAGTTCACTTTAAGTTGTGTTTAATTTTAATTTGAGAAGAAATTAAAATTTGTTGTTTAATTAAACCATCTTTCGCTTCCGCATCTCATAAAAGGAAATTACTCTTTTTGAAGTAAAAAGGTTTTAAAATTGGGGGCCTCGTGTTACAACAAGTGGTATCAGAGCATTGATTGAGAAAAGCTTTCGCTTTTCAAATTGGTATCAGAGCCAAAACGATAAATTACTTCATTAAGATCCTTTAAATATATTTGGCTAAAATGGAATTTTTTCCATTTTCTAAATTTCCTATTTTCGATGGTTCTAACTACGCGTATTGGAAAGCGCAAATGAAATCGCCACTAAAATCTATCGACGAGAGAGTTTGGTTATCCGTTGTTAATGGGTGATCCCCACCTACGCATTTAGTAGATAATGAGCGTGTTCCCAAACCCTCCGATAGATGGAGTGATAATGAATTTAAAATTTCTAATTTTAATTCCCGTGGTTTAAATGCCTTGTTTAGCGCGGTCACACCGGATGAATTCCATCGCATTATGACGTGTGAAACCGCTAAAGAAGCTTGGAATATTTTACAACTCACTCATGAAGGTACAAGTATCGTTAAAGATTCTAAACTCCAAAACCTCACCACTCAATTTGAAACCATCAAAATGAACGAAAAAGAAACTTTTGATAAATTTTATGCTAGACTTTCCAATATTGTTAATTCATCTTTTAACTTGGGAGAGAAAATACCCGACAACCGAGTAGTAAAGAAAATTTTAAGGTCCCTGCCCGATAGATTTTTTCCAAAAGTGACCATTTTAAATTCTTTACCAACTTTAGCCTCTACGAAATTAGATGAGCTTGTAGGTGATTTACAAACCTATGAACTGGACATGTTTCCCTCTAAAACTGAAAAGAAAATAGAAAAGGACGTTGCTTTAAAAGCTCGAAAAGAGGAAAAACAAGTAGTAAAGAGTGAAAGTGATAGTGACTCGGAAAATATGGCTATGTTTGCTAGAAAGTTTCGAAAATATCTTAAAATTTAACAAAGATAAATTTAAAAATGATTTTAAAAAATTTGAAAAATCTACGCATGACAAAGCTAAGAAGATCCCTAAAACTATTAATGAAAGCTTAAATAGGGACGAGTCAAATAGGTGTTTTGGTTATGAAGGGTATGGTCATAGGGCAAAATAGTGTCCCACTAAACTAAGGAAATACGGTAAGCAATCAATTTCTTTTAATGCAACCCTTAGTGACAGTGATTATGAAGAGGGACCCGATTCCCCCACTAAGCCCAACTTTGTGGATTTTATGGCTAGTCATGTGAGTGATAGTGAGCAATCTTCTATTGATGAAATTTTAACACATGACACTCCCAAGGTCAAAGTTTATGATTCCTTTATTTTTTATGGTAGTGAGAGTGAAAAAGAAAGAGATAGTGAAAATGAAGAAGAGGTTAATGTGAGTGAACTTCAAAATGCTTTTCAAGAACTTTATGAAGAATCCATGAAATTAAAAAGGGCTAATTTGACGTTAGAAGCGAGTTTAAGAGAGCGTGTCAAGGTCGTTGATGATAGTGTGTTGGTTGAAAACCTTAGGACACGTGAGAGGACTCTTCAAGAGAAGCTTGAGTATATAGAAGGCGAGAGAGATAGCCTTAGAGGTCTAATGGAATCTTTGAAAAAGGAGCTTCTCGTGTTTGATGATAGAAATGTTTTATTAGAGTCTACTATCCTAGAATTAGAAAATAAACTAAAAGACTCTAGTAACGTCAAATTTAATTTGGAGTGTAGGTCTGAAAAGCTAGATAAAATCTTAGGCACGGTCCAAATAAAAAATGACACTTGTAGTTTAGGCTTCGATACTTGTAATGAATCAACTCATAAAGCCAAAACCAATGTTTTAGGAGAATCACCTAGGAAAGGTTTTAATGATAATTCCTTAGGTATATCTTTTCGCCGAGTCTTTAGGTGCTCACACTGTGGTCGAAAAGGTCATCTTAGGAAATTTTGTTTTGATCTTAAACGAGGTCCTAGAAAATCCCTACGTAAGCCGATCGAGGTAGCCAAGATTCCTACACCCCTAGATAGTCATTCGTCATTGGTTTGGGTTAGGAGATACGACTTGGTAGCTTTACAAGATAGGATATTTGATTCTCATTTACTTTCACATGCTTCCTCCCTTGCAAAATCTAAAGGTTGAATGCGTTAGTTTTGTTTGCATACTTTAGCTTTTGTACTACATGCTATATCATCATGCTAAATGTATGCTCGTTTTAATCATTTTATAGTCTATGCTCCATGCTTAATCACATGCTAGAATAATGATTGTTGTGTATCTTTTGTATTATACTCCTTTCATTTTAGTTTGCATTAAATGAAAAATACAAAAATATTCGTGTTTATCATTTGGGTTTTTATCTCTTGGTAATTTAAGCTTAATGAAAAATTCAAATGATTTTTGTTTGTCTTTTGAGTATATATTTTTTCTTTTTGGTTTAAAATTTCAAAAACTCAAAAAGATTTTATTTTGTGTGTATTTTAGTTTGACACACTTTATGTGGCATATACTTGTGTTTGAATCCCATCTTTTACGCTCCCATGTGGCTAGAACTTTTGGTTTAGATTGTCAATCCTTATTATGTTCTTTACCATGCTTACATGGAGTAGTTGGATTTTGTGTTGTTTAAATGGATTCAATTTAGATGCCTCTATTCACACATGCACGATCTCTTTTGAAATTTAATCGTCACATGTTATGTTTGAGATTTGTGAGGTGTTTTCCTTCCAATCTTGTCATCTACATATTTGTGACCTAGGAGGACTAGTGCATGTGAAAATCCGTTGCACGTGAGATTTGTGAGAAATAAAAATATTATATATAATTGTGCACGGGGAAGGGCTCCGAAAGGATTTATTATCCTTTGCGAATAGTAAGCCACCGTCTGTTTGGACCTAAAAGAAATACGTGGTCCAAAGGCCTAAAAATAGAATTATGGCATTAAAAAGAAAAATAAGTGCCAAGGCCTCTTTTATTGATATATTCATTCAAAAATATATGCTTATTGAGGGAGATTGGATGGTATATCAACGGTTTGCACAATGTTCGTTTATCCTAGTTGTACTTTCATTATCATGACTCTATTGGTTTGTAGAATCATCAAAAGTCTAGGCGTGTATGCATTGTGTATATTTATTCATCGAGTTCAATTTATATCGTCACATGAGGTTATATTCAAATGTGATGAAGTTTTCAATCAATTGAGAACTCCGTGAATATGTTTTAAGTGACTGGGTCTAAATTTAATTGTTACTAGTTCACACCCCAACAATTCCGTCTCCATATGACATATTTTTGCCATACGAGTGTGAAAAGCTTATCTTATTTTGTGTCATTTTCTTGTTTCTATCTATATATATGTGCGTGTGCATCTTTGGTATATCTAGAGTACGTATATATATGATTTTTTTTGGTCTTTCCCTTGCTATCTAGTCCATTTATACTTCAATTCATAATTGGTACCTAGTTTGTTGCGTCGTTTGTTTAATATCACATGCTTATAATCTTATGTATCATATTGACATCATTTTCTTGCATCTTAGTTGGTATCCGTTATTATTTGTTGGATTAGTTATGCTTTGTGTTGCCTATGTGCTTTAATGTTCTCATCTCTTTATGCACTAATACATGTTTAGATTATTATCCCATTCTATTTATCCCTTGTTTAGTTTAAGGGGTGTGATAGTACAAATATAACAACTTACCGCAGAAGGTATTCTGCACTGCACAAACTACGTGCTGCGACCCTTATCAACATAGGGCACGACCCCTATTGAACTCGGGATGCGGCATAATCGAATACAGAGCGCGCAACCCTCCTCATTATTGGCGCGACCCTCATTATCACAGTACGTTGCCCCCCTAAAATGCCGCGGACCCTATGAGCTCGGGGTGCAACACCTTTGCCTGACAGGCCGCATCCCTCTCCTTTGTAACTCCGGATTTTATGTACGTCATGTGCTCACTACACGTGGACATATCTCTTATAAATAGAGGACCACACCTCGAAATAGGGGGATCGATACCAGACACGCCCGGGGCAGATTCTACAACACTTAACAAAGCCTTTTTATACTCTCTCTACACAGCCTTAAGATACGACTTGGGGGCGACACATTTACATTGCAGCCACCTCTCTGGCACACCGAAATCCTCAAGAATGCCATGTACTCTCCTTTATTCTCATACTTGTGCGCCTCTTTAGGCATGATTATATTGCAAAATGTAACGCATATAATGAGAACGGAGCAACACAGTGGACGTAGGCCTATTTTAGGGGCTGAACCACTCTATATCTTGTCTTCTCTCTATTTACTTGCTTTATTTATTTATTACACACTTAACTGTTGAGTTGTTGGTATGAGAATGTCTTATGGCCGATTTCTCGTATCATCAGGGTGTATTTACTTTAATTGGGGAAGATAAGTTAATGTTTTGATTCTTTAACCTTTGTCTATTCCTGAACAAAAAGGGGGAGAATGATAGGGGAGAAATGGTATCTATTCCTATTATAATCATATCTTAGTTTGGGGGAGATTTATCTTAGGGGGAGACGTCTTTCTAAGTAAGTCATTTGTTTGATAAAGGGAAGAATAAATCTAGGGGATGTATTTATTTTATATGCATTTAATATTCTTGATATTCCCTATGCGTTTGATAGTTCGCTTAAGTGTGAAGGAATTCTTCTAAATGGCAACTTTCATCATCGGGCAAAGATATTGATCCTTGGGTTGTTTGAGTCAAGCTATGTATTTTTATTTTGGGTGGGACATTTTTTTCAGTCTAGTAGAGCTTGACGTCCCTTTAGGATTTTTGTTAGGTTTTGTCCCGGAATAGCCAAAGGGGGAGATTTGTAAGGACACAAATTTTCAATTGAGTCCTTTATAGTTTTGGCTCAATTCCGGACAAAAACGTTTGAGTCATAGGATAGAATTATTGACCATCCTTCAAGCATATGACATTCTAAAGTTGAAGACGTAGCGGTCAAGTTTAAAGATTCATCAAAATGCCGAGTTTATTATGCCTCATTTCTACATCATCAATATGGTTCCATTTCTCCTAAGGTATGAATGCATTTTAATATATATATATATATATATATATATATATAGGAGCTTGGAACAATATTTATAGTGGTGTAAGTTTTGTTTAAACTATTGTTTGGTTTCATAAAGTATCTTTAAAACTTTGAAATAATGTTTCTGGGCTAAGAATAGAATTTTTATACTTTCTGGTTTTTCGTTCGATATTGTCGTTCGAACGAGGTTTGCCAACGAGTTCCCACATTGGCCACTGTAATGTCGTTCGAAGTGTCGTTCGAACGATAATGATGTTCGAACGAGAATTCCAATGAGATTTCTAACGAGTTCAACTTTAAATACACTGGAACTTCGTTAGAAGGCTTTTTCGTTCGAACGAAAATCTTGTTTGAACGCACTACACCAAAATGATAAAATTATCACCTTTCAGTTGGCCACCCTTGTCAAGGTCATTGACCGTGACAAAAAACACACGTTTTCTGTCACGGTCATTGACCTTGACACGACCGTGACAAAGAATTGTCACGGTCATTGACTTTGACACGACCGTGACAACTTCTACAGCAAAAACCCTTACCCCTTCTTTTTTCCCTCCCGTCGTTCCCTCCCTCTCTCTCTACGCTGCTCTTTCTCTCTCTACTTTCAGGTTTATTTCTCTCTCTCTCTCTCTCTCTCTTCCATTTATATATATATATATATATATATATATATATATATATATATATATATATATATATATATATATGTGTGTGTGTGTGTGTGCGTGTGTGGGGGGTGGGGCAGGGGGGCTGTTGTGTGTGTGTGTGTAATATGTGTGGTGGGTGGGGTGTGTGGAGGGAGGTGGGGCTAGGTGGGGGGATATTGTGTGTGTATGTGGTGGGTGGGGTGGGGGTGGGTGTGTGTGTGTATGTGGTGAGTGGGGGGTGTGGAGGTGTGTGTGTGTGTGTGTGTATATGTGTGTGTGTATTTGAATTAACCCATGAATTTGTATTTTTGTATTTGAATTAACCCATGAATTTATTTTTGTATTTGAATTAACCCATGAATTTGTCAATTTGTTTGTGGGGGGGTGGGGGTGGGGAGGCGGGGTAAGTCAAGGTACCATTGTAATTCTCTTAATATCGTGTTTTGATGATTCTATGAGATAATATATATTGTTTCAAGGTTAACTCATTGTAGATAAAAACATTCACATAGTAAAATTAAATTGAATCCATCCATAGATTCTATAATTACATCCACTAAAATATAATTAATAAATGAAACAGTTTTAGATGAAAGTAAATTAATAGTTAGTGCCCATTTCATATGAAAGTAGGATTGCCCCTCAGTGTAAATTAGTAAATTAATAATTCTATACGTTAATTGTTAGTTTAATTGATGAAATGAATTAATTGAGTAGATGAATTAGAAGGAGTACGGGATACACATTTGCTGTTGACATTGCTGTTGGATTATTTTGTTTAGTAAATGTTTGGTTGGTTAGCTTTAAAAGTGGCATGACCACTGGATTATTGTCCATATGGGGGTGGGATTTTTCAACTTTTTTTTAAAATTACTCTGTATATCGAACAATATATATATAGTATGATAATTAAATGAAACATACTTGAAATTAAATATAGTGCGCATAGATACTAGCCTTCTAGTTCTTATGCGTACGCATTCAATAGCGCTTAGACCAGTTCGAGGGTCATTACCCCTGTAATGAGATCTCTCGAATTGTCCCGTTTGGACAGTTTGAGACTGTATAATTTCTGTATAATATTCTTATTGGCTTAAAGTTGTTACTTTGGGAGGAAGTTCTGCAGTCGTATCTTAATGTTCTCTGGGTACATAGTAGATTGACAAGTGTGACTGTTATTTCAATTGATCAATTGAAATAACACTCACACCTGCCAATCTACGTCGTGTACTTGGAGAACTACGGGGATATGCTGTCGAATTTTTTTTCAAATCGTAACAATGTGCATGAGCTGTTAAGTATATTACAGAAAAATGCAGTCTTGAATGGGATATGACCACTCACCCTTTAATAGGATAATTAAATGATGGGATAATTAAATAAAACATACTATAAATCTAAGTTTTGTTTACCTTTAATAGGTGTTTAGTTGTGGTAGCTATGATGGGATATCCGAAATACAAAGAGTGGATGGGTGAGACTAATAGAATGGGGGATGTGTTTCGCAGAGGTGCTAACGAATTTGTGAAATATGGAAAGAGATGTCATAATGATGAAGAGTTTCCGTGTTCGTGTTCGTGTTCTAGGTGTAAGAATGGTAAGGTGTTTGAGTGGAAAACAGTTGAACTACATTTGTTAAGATCGGGTATGCAAGATAGTTATCGATTTTGGAGTTTTCACGGTGAATTGAAAGTTCCTTTTGTCCCCGACCAACCTTCACAACAACCTTCAACAAGTAGAATAGATGTAGAAGGGGACGACGTAGATCATAATATGTTAGAGGATTTAGTTGATGATGCGTACAGAGTTTATGAAGCAGAGGAGAATGAGGTTACTGATGATGTAGAAGATTCAAGTGCTCGTGAAGATAACACGATAAAACTTGACGATGACTACCAAAGTTTAAAATTTAAGGCAACCCAACCGTTATACTCTAGCTGTGAGAAAGATCAAACAACTTTACATGCCATGGTTGGTTTGCATAGTTTGAAGACGCAGTACGGTTTGTCTGGCAATAGCGTGACGAGAATTCTGAAATGGGTGAAGGGCTTATTACCCAAGGTGAGTACACTTCCAAATAGCTATCCTGTTATGAAGAACAGTTTAAAAGGTTTGGGAATGAAGTATAAATCGATTCATGCTTGTGTGTATGACTGCATACTATACCGAAAGGAGTATGAAAATCTCGATCGTTGTCCGGTATGCGATGAACCTAGATATGTCCAATCTACTAGTAAGGAAGGAACAAGCTCAAAAGTGCCTCAAAAAGTATTGAAATATTTTCCCGTTGGGCCTAGATTAAAGAGATTTTTCACAGTACCATGGATTGCAGAGGCAATGACTTGGCATGCTAGGGCAGAAGTAGGGGTAATATCATGCGTCATCCTATTGATTCTACTGCCTGACGGAGGATGAATTTTGAGTATCCCGATTTTGCTCGAGAACAACGCAACATTCGTTTGGATATATCAACAGATGGTTTCAATCGATTTGGAAATCTAAGCACCAATCAGAGTGTATGGTCAGTGATCCTAGCCCTACTCTACCTCTCTCCTTCACAGTGTATGAGATCTGAATTTTGGATGATGGCTTTGTTGATACCTAGGCCAAAGGCACCAAGTGATGACATTAACGTCTACCTGGATCCTTTGGTAGAAGAATTAAATGAGTTGTGGGAAGAGGGTGTGCAATCATTTGACTCTTTTAGAAAAGAAGAGTTTATGCTGAAAGCTATGTTGATGTGGGCAATTCATGATTTTCCAGCTTATGGGACATTATCCGGTTGTGTAGTACATGGTTATTTGGGGTGTCCTATTTGTGGAGAGGAGACTGAATCTATTTGTCTATCCTCTAGATTAAAAAATGTATACCATCTCCACAGGAGGTTTTTACCCCCAGCTCATAGTTTTAGATCTGAGAAGGGTTCCAATTTTTTATTGGGCGGAGTTGAACATAGGCTACCACCGAGACAACTTTCGGGTTCAGAAATTGAAAGTAAATCTTCTGAATGTGGCCCTAATATGCCAGGTAAGAATCCCAAATTTAAGAATGTCAAGCATAAGAAGACCCCAACTGGGAATGAAACTGAGATAAGAAAGGCATGGTCTCGAAGGTCAATTTTATTTGACTTGCCTTATTGTAAGAATAACCCGGTGCGCCATGTATTGGATGTGATGCATGCAGAGAAGAACTTCGCTGAACATATTGTGGGTACTTTCCTTGGGGGGAGTCATTCGAAGGATGGAGAAAATGCACGAAAAGACCTTAAAACGTTAAAACTTAATCCAAAACTATGGTTGAAAGAAGATAGTAGGGGAAGGACAATAATTCCCCCTGGTGCCTTTACTTTGACGAGTGGGGAAAGGAAGGTGCTTCTAGACACAATATATAATTTGAAGGGCCCATCTACTTTTTCGTCCAACTTGCAAAGGATTGTGAATTATGCTACTCATGATTTACATAAGTGTAAGTCCCAAGATTGGCATGTGATCATGCAATTGGTTCCTCTATTGTTTAAGCACTGTTTCTCCAAGCACAAGGATTTGCGTAGGGCTATTATGCAAATTAGTATTACCTTCTCCCTCTTGCATGAGAAGGTAGTGAATCGAGAACACATAGTGGCCGCAAAATTGGCTGTGATCGAAGCAATTTGTGTATTGGAAAAGTACTTTCCCCCAGCATTCTTCGACATAAGTGTTCACTTGTTGGTACACCTATGTGACGAGGCACTTCTTTGTGGTCCAGTTAGATATCGATGGATGTATCCATTTGAAAGATTGATGAAAGTTTTTAAAGATTACGTCAAGAATATGCGATACATTGCAGGATCAATTGCAGAGGAATACATCACCGTGGAGTCATCAATATATACTCGGGAATATATGCCTGACTCGACCAGCGTTGATGACACTGATGAATTCGTCGACGATGGTGGTCATGTGATGGGAAAACGAGTGAAATTAACGATTTTGCAACATGAACAAGTAGCTCGTTATCTATTTGACACACATGAAGATGTCGAAGAATGGAAAAAGTAAGTTTCGATTATTATAATGTTTAACATTATTTTAGATTATTGTTTACATGATTAATTTTGTAATATGCAGAAAATATGAAGCCCGTGAGAACAATAAAAGACGAAAAATAATGGTACAATCAGACAGCGAATTTAGGCTGTGGTTGACACAAGAGGTAATTATAATGAAAACAGTCGTTATATAACGTTACATTACACTCAAATTTTACCACTAATATAAGTAATTTATCTATATTCTCAGCTCCTAAAGACGGGTGATGCGACATCAAGACTTACTCGTCTAGCCACTGGACCCTTGTTCGTGGTACAAGAGTACAAAAAGTATTGATTGAACGGTTATATTTTTGGCGCTAAAGTGTACGAGGAAAGTACAAATGTACAGAACTCGGGAATTTTATACAAAGCTCTTACTATCGTTCGAGTGAGCGCAAAAGATAAAAACCTAGTTGAAGCTGAAATGACTTACTATGGTGTAATCCAAAATATATTTGAATTGGATTATATAAGCTTCAAAGAGGTTGTATTTTACCGTGACTGGGTAAGAGTTGAGGATAAAAATGCTTGTAAAGTTGATCCTGTCACCAATTTGATCATGGTTGACTTGTCCAAGTTGAAGAGCAATGACCACGTGAGCGATGAGCCGTTTGTTTGTGCATTTCAAAAGGTTAAGCAAGTTTTTTATTCGGAGTATATCAACAATGAGTTGTGTCCAATTGTCCAACACGCTCCAAGGCGTCTAAATAGTAGTGTGGATGACTTGTCTGCTCCTACCGAATATCAATCCATTTTTTATGATAACCCGAATTTGAAACAATTTTTCAATTTGTAACAAATATTTCAATTTGTACTGAATCATCCATTTTTAATGCTTTTAATTGATTTGCACTTTATCATTTTCACTCTTCTGTGGTGTGCGTGTGTGGAGAGGAGATTAATACATAAATATTCCAACTACATCTAAGTTTTGTTTATACTAATCCATGAATATTCGCTTCTTACCTTTAATAGGTGATTAGTACATAGTTATTTGGGGTGTCCTATTTGTGGAGAGGAGACTGAATCTCTTCGTCTATCCGAACACTAACAAATGCCATAATCCTATGGAGTTATGCTCTGCAAATTCCTCCCAACCGTTATGTAGCCAAACATCACCAGTTGAAGTTGTCAATTCCACTTTCCATACCCCACCACTTGGAACCTCTAGCAAAACATGGGAGACCATTGAAAGGTGGAATTGACAACTTCAACTGCTGATTTTTGGCTACACAACGGTTGGAAGGAATTTGCAGCGCATAACTCCATAGGATTATGGCATTTCTTAGTGTTTAGATATGAAGAGAATTATATTTAACACGATTTCCCGGGGTACATTAGTTAGAAGGAGGTGCCATATGAGCTCAAGTTAGCTGTTTGGGTGACACTACAGGTAATGTATTTATATTTATATGTCAATTTCGATTTATATTTATCTATATTTGCGGGGCGGATACTAATTTTACTTTACTTCAATTCAGGGCCCTGAGGGTAGGCCACATATGCTCGATACTTATGTGGCTATTCGGACGAGAAGGGAAGGATAAGGAGGTGTCCCCGAGCGTCGCGGTACAAAATCTCTTTTCCAGTTAAATAGTTTGTAGATTTGAGATAATTGATGGTGATGTTGTTTCTTCTTAAATAGTTTCTATTTTGAATATATATTTGCATTATCTTTAGTTTGTTTGGATATATGATGTTTGAACAGGTACAACATTGCTATAACAGGTACAAATATATTGCTGGGCAGTGGCAATGGCCATACTGCCCAACAGATTTTTTTTAAATTCTGCCCAGAATTGTCACGGTCATTGACCGTGACATTTTTTTTAAAAAAGGGTCAAGGCTTTGTCACGGTTTTTAACCGTGACTAAACTTGTCACGGTCATGGCCCGTGACACGACCGTGACAATTCTAACGAACTTGTCACGGTCATTGACCGTGACACGTCCGTGATAAAAAAAGTTATCTCTCCCCGAATTGTCACGGTCATTGACCTTGACAAGTCCAACTTGTCAAGGTCAATGACCGTGACAATAGTGCAAATTTGGTGTAGTGACGAGATTTGGCGGGAACATTTATTTTGGCAGTTTTGAGCATTTTTTCCCCCACTTTTCCCCTTCTTTTCCCACTAACTTTTTACCTGATTAATCAAGTGCAGAAACCAACTTTTTTAACTTAACTTTTCATAATATTCCAACTCCTAGAGAGAGTTTTTGAGTGTTCATCTTTCCAAAGAAAAGTTCATTGTTTAAGTGTATATTTTTCTAAGAAAAATTCATAAAACACTTCTGTTTTACACCCAAAGTTTGTTTATCCAAGTTCATCTATATATATACTTTGCTTCGAGTTTGGCACCAATTTTTATCTCTACCATTTGAAGAGAAGTTTGGGTTCGCTTTTAAATCCCACAAAGAAGAAGATTGTTTGCGTTGACTTACCCACTTGGAGAAAGGCTCCTAGTTCGGGTGACGGTGACTGACAAAGTTCGATCGGTGGATTCCGAGACCACAGTGGAGCTCCGTGGTTATTTGCTAGGAAGAGGTGTATACAAGAAGGAGCGTCGGGGCTTGGACGGAGTCAAGTCGAGTTTTGTAAGTCTTATTATCTTGTATTTGTAAAACCGTACTTAGTGGATTTGAGGCTAGTGCCGTCCGAGGTTTTTTTTTCCCGTTGTGAGTTTTTCCTCGTACATCGCGGCGTAGTGGATTAATTGTTTATTTTATCTTTTGCAAAATCACCTAGAACGCATGCTTAAGTAAAAAGATAAAATTGGTTTATTTCACTACTTATTTAATTTTGTGCTAAATTAATTTGGGTAATGTTTAGTTAATTTAATTCAAGTCGTCATTTAATTTGTTAAATTAGGTTTGGCCTTATTTGATAATATGAAAAATATGACTTAGGCAAATTTCTAGGACTTGGGTTGAATTTGTTAAAGTGAAAAATTCAGTTGTTAATTATTTTAAGTTCACTTTAAGTTGTGTTTAATTTTAATTTGAGAAGAAATTAAAATTTATTGTTTAATTGAACCATCTTTCACTTCCGCATCTTATAAAAGGAAATTACTCTTTTTGAAGTAAAAAAGTTTTAAAATTGGGGGCCTCGTGTTACAACAAGTGGTATCAGAGCATTGATTGAGAAAAGCTTTCGATTTTCAAATTGATGGTTTTGTTGCTGATTCAAAAACCAATTCTGATGATCGAACTGGAATAGGGTTTTGCCCAAAATTAAAGCTACAAACTAAAAACTTTGAATCAATCAAGTTTGTGTCAGGAGGCAAAAGACCTATAAAAACTTGCCCGGATTTTCATTCCCTAAAAAATGAGTTTGATAAAAATCAATTGAAGTTTGATATTGGGGAATCAAGTAATTCTAAGTGTGAAAGTCCATCCAAGGCTAAATACATATGCCCTCAGATTAAGAAGAGTGATTCAGCCTTTCAAACTGTTCTCCCTAGGAACAAGGTTCAAAATCAAAATTCCATGAAACCTATGTTTAGAGACTTTCCTAAGGAGATACCCTCGTCAAGCAATTTATATTGCTCCTACTGTGACTTATACGGTCATTCTTTTAAAGGATGCTATTCTAAATGCTTAGTAATACCTGTCTGTAATATTCCTCTATACCAGAACTTTAACTATTCTAGGAGAAGCCGTAACAATTATATCCTGCCTCGACAACCAGACAAAAACTCTAACTATAGAAAGAGAAAGACCAAACCTAAGAGAACATTTTCAAGAAGGACGACTAAGCACGTTTATTAACCAAATGCTCATATCTTCCGTAAAATACAAAATCATGCGCAAATTTTTTTTCAACAAAAATCTAATGCTCGCAAATTTGATCAAATGAGAGCAAATAAGCGCAAAATGAAAATAAGAGCTATTTGGGTTAGAAAAGATGAGCAATTGACCCAGATGAAGTGTAACATTGTGATTACTGCTTTAAAAGATGGACACACTCCTTCTGGATGGTATTTAGACTCAGGATGTTCAAAACACATAACTGGTGATGATACAAAACTTTTAAACAAAACCAGCTTTGCTGGAGGAAAAGTTATTTTTGGTGATCGTGTATCATCTCAAATCATTGGTAAAGGAACACTCCAAGAAAAAGAATTACCTATACTTGAAAATGTTCTTCTAGTAAAAGTTCTTCCTGCATTTACATTCTTTGGTTCCACAAGGGAAACAAAACATGCATAATGTGATCAGGCCTATGCAGGAAGAGTTACCCTCATTGGATTTATGCAATGCAGGAAGAACTTCTTCAATTTGTCATTCATGATGTTTGGTATCTTGTACCTAGGCCTGATCACAAAAAGGTTATTGGCACACGTTGGATATTTAAAAATAAATCTGATGAAAGTGGGATAGTCATTAGAAATAAATCTAGATTAATTGCTCAAGGTTACTCTCAAATTGAAGGAATTGATTTTAACGAGACGTTTGCCCCTGTTACTCGCTTATAATCTGTTCGTCTTCTCTTTGCAATAGCTTGTTACTTGCATTTTACACTTTACCAAATGGATATCAAATCTGCCTTTCTGAATGGAATATTGACTGAAGATACCTATATTGAACAACCCAAAGGGTTTATTGACCCACAATATCCAAATCATGTTTATCGTCTTAAGAAGCCTTTATATAGCTTAAAACAAGCTCCAAGAGCCTGGTATGAGCGCCTTTCCAACTTTCTCTTAGACAAAGGTTTTAAGAGAGGTGGAAATGATCAAACCCTTTTTGTCAAACATTTTGACAAACATATTATTATAGCTCAAATTTATGTTGACGATAACATTTTTGGATCCACTTCTCCCTGAGAAGTCAAATCTTTTTCTGCAATTATGCATAAAGAATTTCAAATGTCTCTTATGGGGGAGTTACAATTTTTCTTAGGTCTTCAAGTCAAACAGAATTCAGAAGATTTATTTGTTTCACAATCTAAATATGGTTTAGATATTGTCAAAAAATTCGGTTTTAAAAGTGCCAAAGATTCTAAAACTCCCATGAGTACTACGGTAAAACTCTCTAAGTATGAGAATGGTAAATCCATAGATCCTACTCTATATCGTAGTATGATAGGAACTTTACTATATCTTACTGCCTCGCGTCCTGATATTATGTATGCTGTTTGCCTTTGTGCTCGTTATAAAAACAATCCTAAAGAGAGCCATTTAATGTGTGTTAAAATAATTATTAAGTACATAAAAGGCACTCTAAACTTAGGACTTTGGTACACCAATGATACTTCTAGTACCATAACTGGATACATTGATGCCGACTAGGCAGGGTGTACTGATGATAGTAAGAGCACATCAGGATCGTGTTACTATATTGGTAATAATTTGGTAGGATTGAGTAGTAAGAAGCAAAATTGCACTTCTTTATCCACAGCGGAATCTGAATATATAGCCGCTGGTAGTTGTTGTGCACAATTACTTTGGCTTAAGCAAATGCTAAGTGATTATGGTATTCAAGAAGATCAATTACATCTATATTGTGATAATCAAAGCGCGATCAATATCTCTAAAAATCCCATTCAACACTCGCGAACAAAACATATAAAAATAAGACATCACTTTATACGTGAATTAGTTGAGACTAAGGAATTAGAAATAAATTATATTCCTACTGATTTGCAACTCACAGATATGTTTACCAAACCTTTGTATTACAATAGATTTATTTATTTGCAAAAATCGATAGGAATGGTTTGTACTGAATAAACTCCTATGACTTCAGTTTTTATTCCCTTTGTCCATTTGAGATAAAACGGGGGAGTAATTTGAGTCTTATGAGTATAATTTTTTGTACATAATTCTAATAAGCTTAATCTTAGTATGCTTTGTAGGAATTTGTACCGTTGATGTTATTAGGGTATTGGTTTGTAATTAGTTAAGTTATGTAATTTTTTATTTTTAGGAAATGGGTAGATATAATTCTTGTATAGGAATAGATTTTTCCTTATTTTTTTTATAGCCCTACAAGTCCTAGATGACTCAAAGGAGATTTTGTCTCATATTTTCAAAGGGGGAGATTGAAGCACCTTATACTCTTGACTCACTTGAGTCTACATTGTATAAGTGTTCATCTAGTTTGGAAATAGGGAAAAAATTTAGAGTCCCATTCCCTAGAATCTATAGAGCCTCGTAATGTTCATATTTTAGCCATACTTGTTTCAATTGGAGGTATAAATCACACCCACACACTCTAAAATTGCATATATGGTTCACTTATTGCTTCATTTGGTTATGTGTGAGTTAATCCCATTTAAATTGGCCTTTAATGATTTTTGGGATTTTTTAAACATTTTTTAATAATTTTTTTATAATAAAATTTGGATTATAAAACTTTTGGGGTTGTCGTGTAATTTCTGGTTTTATGGTTTTAAACCTGAAAGTTACTTTGGGTAGGATCCGAAAGCGCTAAAGACTTCAGGGTGCTCTTGTAATTATTTTGTAACATGCGTGTGAGACTTAATCTCAACCCTCCACCTGTTATCCATATACCGGCCTAATTTTTGTTTCTTTGAAGGCACATAAATGTTGTCCTTTATCATCCCTTGGATTGATGTTATCAACGCTCTGCATGAGTTTGAGGTTAATCCATGTGAAACCCTTTTAAGCCAATCAGAGACTGTTTAATCCACCGCTTTTATTTCACCGTTGGATCAAAGTCAATTTGGCAAGACCTAATCTCAACCCTTGATTTTGCATAGCCTTCACGAATCTTCGCCCATCAGTATAAAAAGAGGCTTAGCCTTTTCCTTTGAGAACTTTTGCCACTTCGTCTAACCAGAGAGAAGAGAGAAGTGAGAAGTGAGAGAAGAGAGAGAGAGAGAAACCCTAACCCGTATTCAAACCCTAATCTTTCTTATCCTAAATTAGTTTTACCAAGCACCATCCTCGTGTTTGAGAGTGTTGTTGGTAGGGGTTTGAAGGTCATTGGTAAAGTTTTATCCTCTTGAGTTTAAGATCTTGTGTCCAACTTAAACGTTTTAGGTTAGATTTGTATTTCTTGTTCATAGAAATTATAGATTTGGTCATTTTATGTTATATTACACGTAGATCTTCATTTTTAGTTTCTCATCTTGAGAAATCAGTTTGTTGATTTATTTTCTGTAAATGTTTTCCAACTCTAGAATTAACAAATTATTTTATGTTTCTAGTTCTTTTGGAATAAGACTTTCGACCTAGTTGGAGTTGCAATTGATGGTTTCCAATTTCAAAACCTCTGAAATTGCATATGAACTTGGCAGTCTTACAAGCACGGTAACCTTGGATTCCGGGATTGATTAAAAAATCAAACAAAGTTCTTTTGTTTCCTAAGAAGAGAGAGAAACTGAAATTCATTTCATATAGATCTGATTTGTAATTCATTAGGACTGTTTGTATAAAATAAGCGTGTGTGTGTGCATGCATGTGTTAGAATCACAAACACAAACACTTGACACACTACAACACAGAAGTGTTGGTTATAAGATCTTGAATCAACAAGAGTCGACGTAAAGACTGGAACAAAGTGGAGAAGTTAGCAAACTGGGAAAGCCACATCAACAATGAGAACTGCTGAGAAGTTAGAAGTAAAGCCAGTGGGTACATTTCTAAACTTAGATAGGACTGTTTTGTGTGCATGTGTGTTATATAGTTTATAACTTGAGAATTTTATTTTAGTGGATTTTTGGTTTGTGACTTAGAAGTCACCGTGGACGTTTCCTCAGTTGGGTGAGGTTTTACCACGTTAAAAATCTCTTGTACTTAATCTTTCTACATCTCCTCATCTCATTTTCATGGCTATGCCGAGTTTAATTGTTTTAAACTATTTTACCAATCCTGTTAACAAAATCTTGAATAGATCTCGTGCATGTTTTATTAAACACATTTTTTTATTAAACTGATTTTATTTAAACAAAAGAGTTTCTTCAAAAAATAGTTCACAGTTACTTCAATAGTTTAATCTTGTATTAAACGTCCTAAGTAACTGCTTTTTCATGCTGCACCCTTCAGTTGGTTGAACAGGTCATCAATACGGGGCAATAGATGCTTGTTCCGTATAGTGACCTTGTTTAACTCCCGGTAGTTGATATAAAGTCTCAAAGATTTATCCTTCTTCTTGATGTATAGAATTGGAGAACCCCACGATGAAGTACTCCTCCGAATAAACCCCTGAATCACTAACTACTAAATCTGGTCCTTAAGCTCCCTTATCTCTAGAGAAGTCATCTGATATAGTGCACACACGATGCGTCTCGTACTCAGGATCAAATCAATCACAAACTCTATCTACCTACTAGGTGGCAACCCCGAAATATCCTTAAATACGTTAGAAAACACTAATAATCGGGATCAAATCTAAGGACACAATGATCTTCGAAGAAGTCTCCTATTAAATATAACACAAATGCGTGCTCGACCCTCCCCCAGGGTGCGACATCGTAACTAGGTACATCTCTTGCCCCAAAATGGAAAAAATGATGGACCTACCACAACAATCAACACAGGCTCTGTATATACCTAGCCAATCCATCTCTAAGATAACGTCATACTCAGTTATATCTAATACCGACAAGTCTACCGCAAAAATAAGTCGCTAAATCTTAATCCCTATACCTCTGCATACTAAACGTATGGTTGCTCCTTTACCCACGGGCGAATCAATGTGAAGTACTATATTAGATGTAAAATTTATCATCATTGACTCACGTGCAAAGCTAGTACTAACGAATGAATGTGATGCACCAGTGTCAAATAAAATACGACCCATATGCTTAAAGTTAGGGAATATACCCTTGACCGCATGAACTGATGTTGGTCCCTTACCCAACACGATATAGTATACCCGCCCATACTATAACTATGACAGTTGCCCCTGAGGTGCGGCGGTTAGAGCTGGTAGAGGCACTGCAATCCCAGGAGCTGACAACTACTGATGTCGCCTCTATGGTGTCGGATGCCCATGATGTCCGCTCTACTCCTGTGTTCTTATTACCCCGAAGACACCCCTTTGATATATGACACATCTTTACACAACCATAGCAATTCCCATGAAACGCGCATCTATCAAAGTGACGATCCTGTTGGCCTTGACCCTACTACCATTGGCCCTGGTTGCCCTTTTTCTACTGGCCCTAGCCTTATTTCCCTTGCCTGTTTCGATCATTAGAGCCTTTGTATCTCTTGTGCTGATAACTAGACTACGACCCCCTAACTATTGCTCCCATTCGTCTTACCCTACTAGTTCGACATCTTTGATCTTGTCTATTCTCTCCCTTATTTTTATAGAATGCTCCGTGATTGTGGCAATGTAGTAAAGTGCCATTAATCATCTGAGTATAGGAGGTAAAGGTTAGATTCCCCAATAAAGACTTTCTGATGTGTCAGGCTATCCCCGACATAAACTTCTCCATCTTTTTCTCTTCGTGTTTACCTAGTCCCGAGCAAAATAGGAAAATGAGATAAACTCATCCTTATAATCAGCTACTATGTGACCTTCCTACTTAAGGTCCATGAAATTTCTTGTCATCTTATATTTCATTGCCGATGGTAAACTCGAACTTGCCCCAGAACTCATCAATCGTTAACCCGTCTCTCTCCTCTAATGAGGTGACGGACTCCGACCACTGTAAAGTTTCCCCAACCAGTCGAAATGAGGCTAACATTTGCTTGTGCATTGGCGTGCACTCTACCATTCTCAAATGTCATTGTATATCCTTTTTCCACTGATTGTTCACCAAAATTTTAGGACTCCGAGCAAACTCTAGTGGGTGGCCCTTAGTGAAGGCCACCCCATCTCTATCCCGTACTAAACTAATTGTCTGCACTGGTATTACTACCTGCCGCGGGGGTGGTAGTTGTTATTACTATTGCGGTGGATGGAAATGTTATATCCTAATGGTCATCGCTGTGGAAACTTCCTGAGTCATAATAGTATCAATTTCTGTTAGACCAACCACAGTTGGGGCTGGTGCTGGTTGTGGGTGAGACTGCGGCTCCCACTAAGCCCCCTCCTCTGTTGCCTGTGATATGAAACGTTGTGGTCTACCTCTCCTATCATTAACCATCTGAAAGAAAACAAGGTCCGTATTGGTAATAGTTCGCAAGAATACGATGATTCCTAAGAATGGATTTACATATTAAAGAACACAATGCAAAACTAAATGAACGAACACAAATCCTAAAGACGTTAGAACCTGAATGCTCTGATAATAACTGTAACAATACCCATTTTTCATGTAAAGGTTGGCCAGACACAATACGCCAAAAATGGGGCTTGTCTATTAGTCTATCTCATTCTCGGCATCAAATCAAAATAAGACATTTATATTTGGAAAACAACATGCGCGATAAAGCTGATTTAATTAATTACCGATAAAATAATAAATTCAACATCTAGATAAAATAAAACTCAATATAAATGCGACTGTCTCAAATGACTCAACAATAATAAACTTTGGGCTTATGCCCATATAATATATGAAATAAATAACTTAAAGGAAATAATAACCAAGACTATAATCAATGAGCTGATATCTAATGAACAATGCGTGACCGCAAGTCTGATACCTCGTAAGCCCTGTTGTCTCTGTCTAGGAAAACCTGTTGGGAGAAAACATTTTATAATTTGGGTCAGCTCCCTAGAGTTGTAAGAATTAACTTATAAAAATTAAAATGCAATAATGCAGTTAATTCAAGTATGTACCACCCATCGGCACTCGTTTGCGATAAATACCTCACCCCTTATCGAAGTGTAACACTACACGCATAACAACCCATGTACCAAATGGAAAGACTGATAGTCGTAACCATAACTAATATATGATGCATCCAACATAATTCATATACCAAAGCTAACTATCTGCACATTTACTTATATTTCCCAAAATACCCTTGCTATACTGCCCACAAAGTAACATAACATCTATTATAAATTCATGTAGTATTAGGTTCATTATGATCTGTATACATCATTAGACTAAGGATTTGTTCTCTATTAAGTTATATAATTATATATTTGTCCTCATAAATATACGATACATAAAGTCATTTACCTTTAGTGTCTCGTTCGTGCTCTATCGGTAAGTTCGAAGGACTCTCTCATCCAATTGGACATCACAAAACACGTGGAAGTGGGGTGGTCCCTACGCGGTAGAACATTGTACGGTTCATACCTCGACGGTGACAATGGATCCCAACATCTACACCTACCTCTCGTTAGTGGCGCTATCACATAGTACCTAAAGTAACGACTTACACAACGCCTAGTCCACCTGTACCAACATGTGCTATGATCCCGAGATGCACATAACCCCAATCGATAAATTTTCCATGAACATGAGTATATCCACGCAATTAAATATATACATATATTTACTAAATAATATGTATAGGTAATTAACCCTATAATTACCCCCACGGAGTCGTATATATTTTCAATTAATATTTCTACTACAAGAATTAACCATCAAGGTAATCGTTAACTTCTCAGCTTAAATAGTAATACAAATTTTATATGGAATTTATCTATGATTAAGTTAAGGTACTTCCCAACCTTCCCATTTTGGTTCGAGAAGTACAATTCTAACTTTCGTAATCTATACATCATATCGCATCCTAAATGACCCTAGAAAATCCCAAAAACCAAGGGGCCAGCCAGCTGAAGTGAATCGGTTCTTTGGCTGGCCGAATCGGTTCGGTCAACGAACCAATTTTCCCCTACCAGCAAATCGATTCAGTTCAACTGTTGTGCTGACGAAATAATAACGTGACTTGGTCTTCTCCTTTCAACCAAAGCACTTTTAACCTTCACCCAAACATTATGTATGAACTCTAAATGATTTCCCATCATGAAAAAATGTTTTTATACATTAAAAACATTCCTAAAATGTATCAAATTAATTTGGTAACAATTTATCTCAAGAATTATTCAATACACAAACCTTAGTTTTCAAGATTGAACATTTTCTCTTTTAACCCATTCAAGAACCCTTAATTTTTTTGATTTACATCAGATTTATCATTCCAACAACATGATATTCTAAGGTTTATCACCCAATCAATATGATTATTAAATTTTTGAGTTTATCATCAATTTATCAATTCTCAATTCATAAAAATTTCATATTTGTTCTTCAATCTTCATAAGGTTTATTCCAATCATATAGACATCCATTGATTAATTATAACCCAAAAGTTTGTACGAAAAAATATATAATTGAATTAAGAAAACATATTGGAAATTAATTTTAGCAAGAGAATTCTTGTCTTAGATTGGATATTGAGTGCCTTTTTTTCTTGGATCTTAATCTTCCTCCCTTCTCTTGATCTTTTACCCTAATCTAACCTTGGTAACCTCTTTAATTGAATGTGAGGCTGATAGGGTTAAGTTGTGGTGGATGAGAATTGTTACCTTAATGTTTAATTAACTTGATATAACTACAAATCCTGAGTTATCCCATGAACCCCATAATTAGACCCCAAAATGAGCCCAAAACCATTATCGAATTGGCCCAATAACTCCCCAAGTGGTATACCTATACCCCAGGACTAATTTTAGATGTCTAAAACACCTAAACGGGTCCCCAAATCATCCTGAAACGTGCCCAAACTATTTCTGCCCAAACTTACATATTTTTCGATAAATTGAACACCACATATCAATTATTTAATTAACATGCAAATTTTATTTCCAAAAGTAAGCATAACATGCATAAATGAATCCAAATAACATGCATTTACAACTATGTAATTTATTCATGACTTATTTAATTAAATTCTATAAATTTAATTTAATTACTACCGATTTTATTTTATTAGAAAAATATGGGGTAATACAGCTGACAACAAAAGTCAACATTTTCCAATTCTTATAAACATGAATAATAATAATAATAATAATAATAATAACAACAACAACAACAACAATAATAATAATAATAATAATAATAATAATAATAATAATAATAATAATAATAATAATAATAATAATAATAATAATAATAATAATAATAATAACAATATACATGTTTGTTTGAGGGTACTCCCTTAAGAGATACTCCGTGCTTGGCCTCTCGGTGCCTCGAAAGTTGAGGAACTGCTGTTGCATTGACACCCGAGTGAAATGAGTAATGACCAAGATTTTTGTCACTACTGTAAATGTTTGGGCATGAATAAGTTAGTAAATGATAGTAGATATAAGAGGGCTAGTCCTCATCGAATGGATTCAAAATTAGATATCTATTATATGTATGAATATATATATGTGTCGGAGGGCGGGTGCTTGTAAATTATATGATGTACGTAGTAAATTTATATTTGATGACTAAAATGTTAAAGATGATAAATTGGTTCATGGGTTTGGATTGAATTTATAATGTTTGTGTAGAGTAGTATTTAGAATCCTATTATGTGTAAGGTAAAAAATATTGTCTCACTTACTTTAAAAATATTTATTTCTATCTAAGAAATGGTCCTAACCAATCCAATAATCATTGGTTTAGTTTGTTCAATTTTAGATAGTATTAGTTCATGTTTTGTTTGTTATGAAATTTCCAATCCCCATTATGGATCTAGACAAGCAGTGGAACCACACCAAAAAAACATTGGTGTACACCCACTCCCACGAACGACATATTTAGTCACAAAAAAGTTTATTGTGAAAATATATGATAAAATCCAAATTTAACCCCAATGTTTGGGGTGAATTTGATATTTGAACATGTGCTTTCAAAAGTTACAAAATTGACCCTAATGGGCATTTAGTGCTCCAATTCTAATCCTCTTCCTATCTGTCACTTAAGAACTTAACAAAATGATTAAACCAATGGAAACATCTAAACAAGATAGGTTGGTTTGACCAACAACATAATGCCGTGTGACCAAAAGTATTAACAAAGGAAGCAAATAAAAACTAAATTTAAGAGATAAAAAACTGAATGGACCACCACTAAACCGATAAACATTCTACCACCACTAAAAATCGCCTACTATACATGACTAACTAACACTGGACACCACTATCTCAGTTAATCGAAAAACGTAATCAAATAACAACCCATCTCCCTCTCTTTACCCACATGCCCCTACCACTCTACATCCCTCTTTATCCCATGAACTTCATTTTTATTTCTTGGTTCTTGTTAAATTTTTCTTTAATGGGGTTTCTAGGGAAATTGAGTGTTTTTTATTCAATGAGGGGATATAAAGGGTTGATAATACCTTTGTAACACCCCGCTTATTTTTCACGTGTTAAGTAGCCAGTCTGTACGACAAAGATAGGAGATGTCAAATAATTTATACTATTCTAAGCATTTTCAACAAATAAAGATATCTAAAACCATCCTCAATAGTATATATGAAAGATGCAAATAAAATGAGATAATAACTATGAGTCTCAAAAACTAAATTAATAAAATTGAATAATTCTCCACAATGATGAATATCTCAAACAAAATGAGATAAAAAAAACTTGTGAAACGTAAAAAGAGGAAGAGAAATGGTATGATCTTTCTTATGCCAAATGAGCAGCGTACTCAAAAATAAGTAATGAAGTTTAGAGGGAGCTAATTCATTCCCTTCGAAACACCTCCTATTTTTTTCATGCCACACTGTCAATAAAATGTAATGCGGTACCCTACTCCAGACATTACTCACCCCCTTCCACCTCCTAGGTAACTGCCATTCTGTGAAAACAATTTGCATGGTCTCGAACATCACCTATTGAATCCGGCAAAAGGATAAAAAGACATCTCAAATCCCACTCATCACCCAATAAGTCAAAAGCTAATGGTTAGCCATCTCTTCTACCTCCTTACATAACCAACACTAACTAGCCATTCTTCTACCCCTATTTTGTAAACCCTTTGATGTCAATATAGCATTCTTAGTTGTGGTCCACATAAAGAAAATAACTTCAGGAGGTTCTTTAGGTCTCCACGACCTTTTCCATGGTAAATAATTACTCCCCCCCCCCCCCCAATGAAAATTTCATAATAGACTTTAACATTGAAATCCCCATACCTACCTCTAGCCCATCTCAAAATGTCCTTCCCTCCTACCCGGATCGGTATCATTTCCAACCAGTCAAAGAATATATCCGCCTCCTCTAATTTCCAATCCCGAACCTCCTTTTAAACTTTGGGTTCCAAATAACCTAATAACTAACCCAAATCAGATGATCAACCGCCAAACCCTCATTTCCCCCTCCAACCCATATCATTCACTTAACGTGGGGAAACATAATATCTATTATAATTAACTTTCGAAATAAGGTCGCACTATATCTAAGTGATTTCTGAGATAAATAAATTAAAGTGAAATCCTGATTATTTAGTGGAGTTAATTAACAATTAAATAAATAAAGGAAATAAATTACAATAAATGTGATTTAATATTTCTGATTATTCATTTGGATCTAATTTACTTATTTTTCTTGGGTCCCTCATGTAGTCTATGTACCTAATAAGTCGGGTTCATACTCTCAAGAAATCCAGTCTGGCCAAAGCCCACATTTTGTACTTGTATATAAAGTTGTGGGAAGGGATTTTAATTACTATTATTGATCATTATGATTTGAAAGGAGTGAGAGAAAATACAATTCATGTTTTTGTGAAGAGGCCTAGAGAGAGACCTACATATCTCACTCATAAGGAAGCATTTTCATCTCCAAAGGTGTTCACCAACCTACCTGACTTTGGGGAGGATCATATGCTAGAAGATTGTAGCGTACAAAAGTTTCAATTAAGGATTTTTGGATACCTTGAAGGGAAACAAGGATTTCATCGTCATCTACCTTTGTCTACTCATACGAATCAATATAAGATTCGTAATGGTGTGGATTCTTAAAATCATAGGTTTAATCATTGAACCTAGTTATTTTTTCTTTTTTAATGCATGATTAATCAAAAGATCTTTAGGGATAAAAAATTCATTTAAATTTCAATCGCGAGTTATTTTACCCAATAATTGGTATCACAACCAGGTTAAGATTGATCGTGTATTGAAGAGGTCCATGTTGTCCACCAAAAAGTCCTAGTTTTGACATGTTGTATGATTATACATTTGTGTGTATGGTATTGTACTAACATGGTTTTTTAGAGATTATACATTTATATCCCTTCCATCATGGTCACATACGTTTATTTTGTGTGATTGGATCTTACGGTTGTTTATCCATAGTTATTTTTCGCTCCTAGATTCGATAAGGATGTAATAATTAAGCTTTTATAATTATTTCAATATTGATGCATTTGGAGGCATTGGAAGAGGGTTGTAGTGTTTATTTAAGGTTATAATCATATTTTACATGGGTTTTGGTGTTGGAAAAAGTTGTATGGAGTTTAGAGACGTTTTAACCCAGTTAGGGAGAGTTTTACATAGAAAAATGAGAGGAAGAAGATTGTTGTCCCCGACAAGGTCGATCGATCGACCTCTTTGTGGTCGATCTATCGATATCCCCTTAGTCAATTGATCGACTCCTCCTATAAAGACACAATTTTGGAGGTACTTAATGCTGTTTTGATGGTTTGTGCTTCGGTTCTTCATTCCGATCATTCCCAGAAGATTTAAGTTTTTTTTTTCAGAAGTAAAGATCATCAAGAACTCATAGTTATGATGAAGCCTAGTTCAAGTGGAACTCTGTTTAAAAAAAAACGTCTTCTATAACAAGGATTCTACTTCAAGAAGGAGTTTAATCTTTGATGGATATGGGCATATTTATCCTTATTATTTTATTTATTTATTGTATATATTTATTTATATTTGCATGTATGTCTCTTTATTATTGTGTTGAATAATTTGGCATTCTAATTGGATTAATTAGGAACACCCGTTTTATGGACAACATGGATTTAATTTGATAAATGGTTTTGTTTTTGGCATGTAATTATTTGGTTTTTGATAAATTAAAACTATGATATTGGATAATTTGATTTGTACAAGTAAATTGAGAAATTACCAAGAATTTAATTTGGTCTTTTATAATTGAATGAATAGTTTTTCAAAACCCTCAATTTTTAAAATACTAAGTGGGAGATGGGTTTATATATAAACCTCACCGTTTCCATCATCATTTTAAAATTATTATGCAATTAATTCCTCGTGTCGGCTTGATTTGGCCCCTCATTAGAAGGTTTTAATGGCGGTATCATGAAAATTTTAAAATTTTTAAGTGATAGTTTAATGAAATTAAATGTGAAAGAATTCGGTCCTACCATCGAGTAACTTCTACATGAGCATGTTCAATTTTAATAAATGAACTAATGGTATACACTTAGACATAAATTTTGATATCCTTTCCATCGGAGTGACTGGCATTAGAAGTGGCACCAAAAATTGTCAGCTATTTATTATGTTGGATAGAGGATCCTTAACTATATGGATAGAATAATGGAAGATGAAAGTCAATATGGTTTAAGGTGGTGTGATTTAATATCCCATATAGAAATCTCACATCATAAAGGAACTAGGATGTCCGACAAATTAATTTTAAAATATTGGAGATTGAGGGATGCCACTTTAACGTTTATTTACACTAATTCTCGTGTGTTTATTGGAAATTAATATTTTCAATTTCATGATTCTAAGATTTTAAAAATTAATTCAACTTTTTCTCACTGTTTTAGTCTTAAAGGTTTAATTGAAATAAGTTTTAAGGACTGAAAATGTAATCGTATATTGTTCTAACAAAATGGAATAACAAACTATTTTAACCCACAATTTCCATCAATAATTTTAAAGTTGTAATGTGATTGATTAATTGATATGTCCACCTATCGAATGGTTTTAATAGAGGAATCATGACTTTTTAAAATACATGATAATTCTTTTTAATTAAGTGTTACATGTGTCGGTTCCCCTATTGGGGAAGTTCTACATTAATATTTTAATTTTAAAGAATTGATCAATGAGAATTTATTAACACATTTGTTATTTAATGACACTCAACTAAGAATCATATTCTTGAAATGATTTCCATCATTGATTGATTTTGTAATCCAAGAGTGAGGATCATCGGTAGGCAACTATATGTTTTAGTTATTTGAGAAGAGATTTGCTTCTTTCCCGAAAGGGAGGTAGGAGGATAAGTCTAAGTCTCAAGTACAACAGATTGGGTTAAGGAAAGTTCATATTCCTTGTTCGTAGAGAAATAACCGAAAGGCATGTATTCTCACTACAAGTAATTAGAACTTTATAGCTACATGTTTGGTTTTTCCTTTCTTTGTAAGGAAAATGATATGGTAATACTTTATCTCTTAAAAGTACGTGCGTGATTTAGGGTTCGATCTTTGGTAAACTGATATGTAGATTCGGGAACCACAAATTGGGATTGTAACTCATTGCAAAGGTTCTAGCTAACCAGACAATTACTTTAAGAGTTCCTAGTTATGGGCAATTAAATAAGGCAGGTGTATAAACAACGGGACATATTTTAGATTTTGGTGTAGACATTAAGTTAATGTTGGTAAATTACTTAACGTACCTGGGTTTTAGAAAGATGGTTTCTATTTTCAAAATTGATTTTGAAGAAATATTCGATTGATTTTATTAAAATTACTTTTATCATAATTGGGATATCTTTTATATGTTTTGGTACATTGGGAATAATTTGTACATTATAAGATTTGTCTCACCAATACCACTAGATATTGAATTAAATAGATCTATGGATAAAGATCATTGAAAAGGAAGTTTCCTTTTAGAACCAATCACGAGTTAGGCACTTATTCCTAGGTTATTTTATTCTAGAAGGAATTCGAATATTATTTTAAAATGAACAATTGAGTTCATTATAAGTGGAGGAACTTGTAGTCTTAAATCCTATTTAAAAGGTAAAATGACTAAGGGGCCCTTCATAGTCCAATGCTAAAGAGACAAATATGTGTTGGAAATGGTTCACTTCAATTAGTATGGTTCGATGACTTTCTGATCAAGAGGTGACTTTGAGTGATTTATAGATTTTAATGATGATTGCTAAAATGTATCGATATGGTTACATTGTGCACTACAAGTATAAAGCTTTTGATTAGTTCAAAGTGTGAAAGGATAAGTTGGAGCATAGGTGAGGTAAGCAATTCCAAGTTCTACGATCTTATCGTAGAGATGTTTATCTTTTGGGATAGTTGAGGGACCATTTATCGAAAGTGTGACATTTCATCCCATGTGTTTATACCTGGCATTACACTTTAGAATGGTGTATAACATAAGAGGGAATAAGAATCTTCTAGGTATGATAAGGTCCATCCGTAGTTATTCAAGTCTACAACATTCTTATTAGGATTTTTATATAAGAGACAGACATATACATTCTTAATTAAATTTCTTCTTAATCGCTCTCTTCAACTTCTATTGAACATTAGAATGGGCATAAGCTCATTCTAGGGGAAGCTGAAATTTGGGGGTGCCCAACACTCGTGGTATGAAAGGTTCGAAGGAAGTTAAAATTAAGGATAAAGGTATGTCTCTTCATTGGTTATCCTAAAGGTAGTTTATATCATACTCATAAGTCTAAAAAAAATTGTTGATTGCATCTGCCCGGTTCTTTGAAAATGATTATATAATAAACCACAAGACCAAGTGTAAGTTAGACTTACAACGTATAATGGAACATCATATTGCCAATGCTGCTAGACCACCCCGTAAAGGATGAAATACGATCTAATATCGATAATAGACTACATTATCGTAATTGGAGCATTATCGATGACGATGATACATATGTCACTTAAATTGGATAACAAGTGGTACAATGTCATAGTGGGGGTACCAGGAGTTATAGTGAGTGGTTAGTGTTTTGGGTGATTGGTTCATGATATCCTAGGCTAACACAAATTGGGTCCCGATAACTACAACGAGGCATTCCAAGACAAAGTCTTTTTCTTTGACTTATGACTATGGATACTAATAAGGATTCGATGTATTATAATCGAGTTTTAGAACTTATAGACTTGTTTATGGGTAAACCCCATCGGGATTGACTATGAGAAAACCTTCTTGCGGTAGCCATGATAAAGTCTATTGGGATTCTTTTAATTCAAGAGTGCATTCTTGAACGACCGTCTTGATAAGTGCTTAGTAAGAAGTAGATAAAATAAAAGTTATGTAAGCTTGTGACATCCACTTATGGATTTCAACGAACATCAAGGTCTTGGGTCGTTCGGTTTGATCAGGTAATTGAGTATTGACTTTCATCAAGGTCTAAAAATAACTTTCTTGTATAATAAGTAAAACGAAAACGTGTAGGTATTTTTATGTACAGTTTTTGGATACTACTTTCCTAATTAGGAATGGGTTGGGAGTAGTGTCTAACATTGGAGTGTGGTTGTCTAGAAATTCGATATAAAGTATTTGGGATAATTCAGGAACATCTCTATGATCAAGTCTTCGCTAGATCGATTATAAAGGATGTTAGGCTTATCCCAAGTCCATTATATAAAAGTTGTATACAGAGGAGTAACTTCAGGATTCCATGAAAGAAGTTTATTTTCAAATATGGAATCATTATGTCCGGGGATAAGTATCTTAGGACACTTTATATATGGAAGGAATGAGGAATACTCCAAATTCTTTGGATGTGAGTAACCTCTTGAATGCTATATATTGTGATCAAAGACCAAAACTTGTTATGACTTCGGTATGGTCAATAAATTACAGTCTAATAGTCTTGCACATTTTAGGCACAAAGACTAGTTTTTCAGTAAGATTAATATTCCAAGTTTTCTACCTTGGAATATGTGCTTACCTAAGGAGATTGATCTATAAGTTAGAGGATTATGAAGACATCTTGTATTGATGGTTGCATAAGGGAAACCAAAGTTATCATTTCAGAGACAACTAAAAAGGCTATATGGATCGATTACTTCCTAAGGAACTTGGGCGAGGTTCGTTCAAGTGAAATTAGTTATTACACTTTTTAGTGAATATAACGGTACACTTGAAAGTCCAAGAGAATCGGAGACCCATTTAAGAGTAACACATTGAGTGTAAGTTTCATTTGGTTCAAGAAATCAAATGAGAAACTGGAAAGTTTATGGCCAACGTTGTATCGGATAACACTCAGTTAATCATCTACCGATAAGCAGCAAAGTATCGTGTAGATGGGTTGGGAGTTGGATATATGGCTTTAAGACTAAGTGGGATATTTTGGGGTTTTTATCATGTATAGCAGTTACTTTTAAGTAAAGGTGTGTCATTTCATTTCGAAATAAGAATCATAGTTACGAAACTGCCTTATATTTATTTATGTATATTGTAGACATGTCGGTCATTAGAGTTCAGTAGGAACTCTGGTGAGTCGGATTTGGGTTGATCACTAGGAGATCGAAATTTCGGATCTAGCACTATTGGAATGTTCACAACCTAGATAGGGAGTTAACATCCTATCGGAACAGTTACGGTGGAATCCTAGTAGTTTATCCCCAACTATGTGAGCCTGCTTGATGGTTCGAGAAATTATTTGATAGCTCGACAGAGGATTATGATCGGTGCAACCGAGAAATGTATTGAATAGGGCTACTTGAGAGATTTGAGTCTAAAGGTTGTCTTCATTAGACCCAAGCAGTCTCACACCACTTGCAAAAGGTCCATAGATTCTTAATATCTAGAATTATGAGGATTGGAATGCTTGCAAAAATGTCACTTTGATTATTATAGGTGTGATCTGATTTATATTTGGTCAAATGATCTCCACATGAAAGAGTGTGCGTGCGTTCAAATAGAGATATTATTTAATTAAACTCAGTTTTATCAGTTAAGTCCTAAACATGTAGCTATATGCGATTGAACAAGATGATGAAACATGCAAGAACATTCAAACACAAATATTTGAGGAAAAATCCCCCAAAGGGGAAAAACCATTTATTTTCATTATAATATTGTAACATACAATTTCTCGGATTATAATGAAAATACAGTGACACAGAATTACCCGCAGGTGTCGGGTCTGTAGTCGGCGGCTGGAAGTTTCCCTTTCCAGGAGGGCATCAATGAAGAAGAGGAACAGTCTTCTCCACAAGGGTATGAACAGACAAACGATTGTGTTCTTGGGTTCCAAACAGATTCTCAAAGGTTTGGAATGTTGTGTGAATCAAAACATGAGTCTTGGGAGTCACAAAGGTGAAGACTTAGAGTTTTTTGGACTCTGAAAATCGTCTATGAAAGTCTTGCAAAATACATCACCGAAGTTGGTTTAAATAAGAAAATACTGGGCCTGAAAAATCTCTCCACGCTCTGCACGATCTGCTCGAATTTATCCCAGGCGAACCGGTCCGGTATGGATGCGGATCAGTCCGAGGTCGGACTGGTTCATTTTCTCAAGAGGCTTCTTCAGTTCGCATTCGATTCAGGGTCTACTGGTTTCTGAGCAAATTGGATCGGTCCAGGTATAGGGCGGATCGGTCTGGGGGCGAATCAATTCCTTTTCGAAAAGGGGCGGATCGGTCCGGGGAGAACTGGTTCCTTTTTAAAACAGGCGGACCGATCCGGCTGTCTAAAACATTGATTCCTTACTTTCTTTGATATTCGGATCCATTAATGACGATGCAGGCATGAACATCTTCAATGGTGTAACGACGTACGACATATAATTGATAATGGACAAAAATGTCCTTACAAATCTCCCCCTATGTCTATGCCGGTACATACATAAAAACAAACATCCGAATTATCAAATATCAAAATGCTTATACAAATTTACCCTTCCATGAACCCAAAACTAAAAAGGTACAAATGAATAAGACTTCATCGTATGTTCTTCAACTCTTCAGGAATCTAAAGGCTTTCCTCATCAGGGTATGCAATTCAGAGATCATCAAGGTAGTACCTACACACATGAGACAAAGCCAATACCAAGTGATGTATCGAGTTTGAAATTTAAAATAAGATATAAATACCAAATTATGATGAAAGCATACTTTATCAAATCTCAAAAACTCAAACATCCCCCATAATATGATAATTCTTTCTCCCCCTTTTTATGATGTCCCTAAGTAGACAAAAGAGAAGAATAAATCAAACAAGCGAAATCGGGGTGTCACAAGGAATAAGCAACTATTTTAAAAAAAAATTCAAACAGAACAAACAACATTCACACCATGAACGAACACAAAACAACCAAGTCGATGAAAGTGGAAATGTATAGGTGTGATCAAATTAGATAGGAAAATCAATGCATACAAACATGACATATGTGCACGATGAATATCGGATACTCCTAACGAATGAAATCAAAATCTTCCTTTGGTGTAAAAAGGTGGTAATTTGAGACATTGACTCAATCAAATCAACAAATCAAAGCTCAAAGTGATTTCCACACGAATAACGTCCAAAACTATTTTATGCTTTTTCAGGACTTTCAAGGAAGTGCAAACCCGTTTAAAGTCTCCAACCAAACTCCCTCAGATATATATTTTGAATAGAGGCGTTCTAAATTCTCAAACTTTGGAGAATTGATGGTGGAATCTAATGGCCCATATTTTGCATATATTGCTTTTTATTGCCTTTAAATTTTTTCAGGCTCTTTTAACCTCTTTGGACCCCGAATAATAAAATTCCTCAATTTTTAGGTCCTTTTTAACGGTGGCTTAAAATTGCAAAGGCTAAAGAAACCTTTCACAGCCCTTCCCCATTTTTAAATAAACACACAGTCTCACCAAAACGGTTTTTACATGCATTTCAATCTGGTCAAGTTTTATCGCATATGGTTAGTTGTATAGACAGAATTGAGATGGAAACACTCAAGCCAATATGTGATAGACAAGTACAATAATCAAATATATCCGTGCATGTGTGCAATAAAGGAGATAGGAGTCAAACATGTAGAAAGATATCACGAATCACATCTCAAGAACTCCAAACAATGTAAAGTACATGGATGAAATGTTGTAGCGTCTCAAATCTCTATCAAACAGTCACATGGATAAATGGAATGAAGTTGTGACTTGGCTATCTTAAATGCTCATCCATAAAAGGTGAAAATAAATACAAAAATCTTTTTGAGCTTTTTTAAAAATTTTATAAAACGAAAATCTTTTTGGATTTTTCAAAAGAATAAATAAATAGATGTACAATAAAGCACTAATACATATAAAACAAACTAGCAATAGGAAGCATATGATATGAACATGAAAAAGCATCTTATCCTAGTCAAAGACCAACCCCTCAGTTAACTGTACAAATCCCCAAAGATTTCCTAAGACTCTCGAATCTAAGGGCATCTAAAGGTTTCATGAAAATATCGGCTAACTGATGGTCGGTAGAAACAAAACTCAGGGATATGACTTTCTCCTCAACTAACTGACGTATAAAGTGCTCGCATATCCTGATGTGCTTTGTGCACGAATGCTGGACTGGATTGCGGGATATGTGTATCGCGCTCGTGTTATCACAGGAAATGGTCATGGTGTCCTGTGAAATCCCATAATCCTCCAGCATCTGCTTCATTCACAAGAGTTGCATGCAACAACTCCCGGCAGCGATATACTCAGCCTCCGTAGTGGATAAAGAGATGGAGTTTTGCTTCTTGCTCAACCAGGAGATAAGAGCAGAACCAAAATAGAACACCCACCAGAAGTGCTCCTACAACCATCTACATCCCCATCCCAATCAGTATCGAAATAGGCAGACAAACGGTCATTGGTATCAAAGGAATACCAAATACCATATGAGAGAGTCCCACTCACATATTTGATAATACGTTTTAGAGCGACTAAGTGTGACTCTTTTGGGGATGCCTGATATCGCGCACAGACTCCAACACTAAAGGCTATGTCTGGATAACTGGCAGTCAAGTAGAGGAGACTACCTATCATACTCCGATGCAAGGTTTGCTCTACGTCCTTTCCTAAAGTGTCCTTACTAAGATTGATAGAAGTACTCATAGGTGTACGTGCATGCTTAGCGGAGTCTAAACCAAATTTCTTCACTAGGTCTCTAGCATACTTAGATTGGGAGATGAACATCCCATCCTCTAGCTGATGAACCTGGGGACCAAGGATGAAGGTAAGCTCACCTACCATGCTCATCTTAAACTCACTTTTCGTCTCCTCCTCAAAGTGATGAGCATGTTGGGAGCACGTAGATCCAAATACTATGTCGTCCACATAGACCTGGGCAACTAAAATAGCACCATCATCTCTCCTGACGAACAACGTCATATCAACTCCCCTTCTCTTGAAGCCACGGGAAAAAAGATAGGAAGTAAGCCTTTCGTACCAAGCACGGGGTGCTTGCTTCAAACCATACAAGTCTTTCCTCAGATAATAAACGTGCTCAGGGTGCTTAGGGTCTTCAAACCCTTTTAGTTATTCCACGTAAACCTCCTCCTATAGAATGCCATTTATAAAGCACTCTTGACATCCATATGATATAATTTGAAGTGCAGATGGCATGCGATGGCGAGTAGTAAGCGGACGGACTCAAGCCTCGCAACAGGAGAAAATTTCTCCCCAAAGTCTACACCTTCTATCTGTGTGTAGCCTTGAGCGACCAACCTAGCCTTGTTTCTGATTATGGTACCATTTTCATCCATTTTATTCTTGAAAATCCATCTGGTACCTATCACATTAGTCTCATTAGGTCGTGGGATAAGTTCCTAGACATTGTTTTTATTAAACTGAAGCAACTCATCCTGCATAGCAGATATCCAGTGTTCATCCTTGAGTGCTTCTTTGTGATTCTTGGGCTCGACTTTGGACGTATAGTAAAAGTGGCTAACGACGTTCTCTAGTTGAGCACGAGTCTTGACCCCTAGAGTGGGATCACCAACAATGGCAGAAGGGTCATGACTCTTGCGAACCCAAGCAAGAGTGTCCCCTAGCACAGGAGTAGGGTCCACTAAGTGTGGGTGAGGGACAAGTAAGTCACTACCAGAAAAGTCCTCATCCTCACACTAAAGGTTAGGATCAATAACCGTCAGAGGTTCATCATCTTGCACGGTCACGTTTATTGATTCCATAACCTTAGAGCTCTTCAGGTTAAAAACCCGGTACGCTCTACTATTCGATGAATATCCTAACAATATTCCCTCGTCGCTTCGGGAGTTAAACTTTCCTACTTGCTCTCTATCCCGAAGGATGTAGCATTTACTCCCAAAAATACGGAAATATGCAAGGTTGGTTTTCTTGCCAGTCCATAATTCATAAGGCGTCTTAAGTGTGTGTGGACATAGATAGACCCTATTCAGCATGTGGCATGCAGTAGACACTGCCTCTGCCCAAAATCTCCTAGAAACATTACGACCTAGAAGCATAAATCTAGCCATTTCCTGGATCGTCCTATTCTTTCTCTCAACAATCCCATTTTACTGAGGAGTCTTCACAGCCAAAAACTCATGTTTGATTCTCAGTCTATCACAATACAGATCAAACTTTGCTTCCTTAAATTCTGTTCCGTTGTCACTACGGATACTATTAATAGTGATTCCTTGTTGATTTTGAAGAACACAGCACTTAGTCGTTATAAACTCAACAGCATCTGATTTCTCCCTCAGAAAACCTATAATAGAATATCTGGAGAAATTATCTACCATCACGAGGATATACCTCTTACCACCCAAACTCTCAGTATGAGTAGGACCCATAAGATCCATGTGAATCAGCTCAAGTACTCGGGAGGTGGTAATGTAATGCAACGTCCTATGAGGGCTCCGAATTTGTTTTCCCAACTGACAGGGTCCACAAACTGTGGAAGTTGACTTTCCAAGAGATTGTAAGCCACGTACTAGGTCCTTTTTGGCTAAACGAATCAAGTCTCTCACGTTCACGTGACCTAGACGTTGGTGACACAAATCCATAGGAGTGATTGTGGCGCTGTTGCAGACAAGTGAGGAAGTGGGCACAGTCCCATAGAGATTGTCCTCGATCCTGCACTAAAAGTTTTCTGAATTGATTGTAGACATTACACTCGTCCCGGTCAAACTTTATTGCAAAGTCAGCGTCGCACAGCTGGCTAATGCTGAGAAGGTTTACTTTCAAACCTTTGACGTACAAAACATTTTCTAGCTTAGGAAATCCTGGTAACTCTATAGTACCTCGTCCTACAATGCTAGACTTGCTCCCATCTCCAAAGGTGACTCTGCCATCCTAATAATCCTCAAGAGATGTAAAAAATGAGTCATCACCTGTCATATGTCAGGAGAACCCACTATCAAAATACCACTGTGAGGTATTATGTGCTTTGAGAGCGACATGAACAACAAAGTCCTTTTTATCTTTCTTAGGTACCCAAGTAGTGGTGACCTTCATTTACCTTTATTGTTGTTGGTGTTAGCCGGAATGTGAGAAGCATTCACTGACGGCAAAGACATCCGTCGGAATTCCTCCATCAAACTCTGTGATGTGGCAGCTAAAAATTCAACTCGCTCTCTCAAACTGGAAAAATCATCAGTATGCTGTGGTGGAGCAGTAGTACGTCGTGTCTGACCCATACTATAGCAAAACTCTCTGAGGTGGCCTTTTCTTTTGCAATATGTACAAAAGAACACAGTAAAAGGCGAACCTTGGTTTGCTTTTCTTGGTCGAACTCTCTTTCGAGGTTTTTGACGATGTCCATAAGGAGTCATAGTAAACTCAGGGACTGGTTCAGGTGCAATTTGGGACGTGGAGGCACCATCAAAACCAATTCCCTGCCTATTACCAAAACCTAAAGCGGGGCCGAGGAGCATCTTTCCCATCTTTCCAGATCTGTCCTCGATTTGAACCTTGACTTCCCGTGCTCTCTCAAGATCATGAGTTAGCTGGACAACAAGGGCTTCAAGTTTCTTCCGAGTCTCCATGGAGGAATGGAGCTCACTCGTAAGACTAGCCACTTGTTTGGTCAAGTCCCCTCTCTTTCTCAAAACAACCTTCTTTCTCTCTAAACAAACTCTCTTTCTCATCACAGGCAGATTCTCTCTCTCTTAAGGTAGTGCAGGTGAAGGACTCTCTCTCTATCGCTTTTCTTAAGTCTTCCTCTAAAGCGGTTATCCTAAGAACTAACGCTTTGTTACGCTTTTTAGTTTTGAATGACTTAGAATAAAGCTCGGCGTAGGTGCGTTGGAGATCACTCTCGCTCTCACTTGTGTCATCCTCCCCCTCACTCACATCGATCTCACTGTCGAGGTGTCCGTGTGAAGCAGCATCCTCATCGTCGTGAGGAGAACTAGAAGTATTCACATGACTAGCCATGAATGCGGTGAAGTTACAATCATGCGGTGAATCGTCTCCAGAATCCACCGACTCGACCTCACTGTCGTCCCTAAGGGTAGCATTGAGGACAGCTTTACCCTTTTCTCTATTTATCCTACTAGCACACTCAAAAGCTCTATGGACCCTACCATCGCACTCAAAGAATCTCTCACTTTATTTCTTAGTAGGATCTTTAAAAACTTTTTCATTTTACTTTTCAAACTTATTTTTCTCAAACTTCTTTTTATCTTTAAAATTACCATTTTTCTTAAATTTGAGAATTCTCTTGAAATTTTTAGCAAAAAAGGCCAAATCATCTAAGTCAAAATCACACTCGGAATCAAACGTATCTGTCTCTCCTTTTATAGTTGACTCTCCCCTCTTTCTTGCTGACCCCTCACTCTTTCTTTCTTGTGCATTAAGTGCAATTCCCTTATCTTTAGGCTTAGCAGTTTTAGGAAACATATCAATTTCATAAGTTTTCAAGTCGCCTACAAGTTCTTCCAATTTTAGCGTATTTAAATTACTCATATAATTTAGTAGAGTGACTTTAGGGATAAAACGCTTAGGCAGAGAACGAAGAATCTTTTTTACAACTCTAGCATTAGGAATATGTTCACCAAGATTAAAGCTAGTGTTAACAATGTCTGAAAGCCTAGCATAAAAATCATCAAAACATTCAGTTTCATGCATGGTGATGGTCTCAAATTGAGTTGTTAAATTTTGAAGTTTAGACTCTTTCACAGCATTCGTACCTTCATGGGTAAGTTGCAAAACATCCCATGCCTCTTTTGACGTGGTGCACGTCATTATACGTCGGAACTCGTCAGGTGTGACGGATCCAGAATTGGCACTTAATCCTTTAGAATTGAATGATGACCATTTAAATTCTTCTTCCATCCAAGAAGTGACAGGTTTTAGATTGATCACATTATCAACAGTTACGGAGGGAGGTGTCCACCCTCTTTCAACCAAGATCCAGACACGTTCATCAATGGCTTTTAAGGCAGATCTCATGCGGGCTTTCTAGTATGCATAGTTTGTCCCGTCAAAAACTGGCATTTTATTATATAATTTGTCCATTATGAACACACTAGTTTTCAAAAGATCAATTTTTCTGAAAATTGATATCTTAGAAAAATTTTGCAAAAAATTACACGGTAAAGTTGTGTAATTGGCTCTGATACCAATTTGAAAGAGTGCACGTGTGTTCAAATAGAGATATTATTTAATTAAACTCAGTTTTATCAGTTAAGTCCTAAACATGCAGCTATATGTGATTGAACAAGATGATGAAACATGCAAGAACATTCAAACACAAATATTTGAGGAAAAATCCCCCAAAAGGGCAAAACCATTTATTTTCATTATAATATTGTAACATATAATTTCTCGGATTACAATGAAAATACAGTGCAGGTTTCAGATCTGTAGTCGGCGGCTGGAAGTTTCCCTGTACAGGAAGGCAGCAATGAAGAAGAGGAACGGTCTTCTCCACAAGGGTATGAACAGACACAAGATTGTGTTCATGGGTTGCAAACAGATTCACAAAGGTTTGGAATGTTATGTGAATCAAAACATGAGTCTTGGGACTCACAAAGGTGAAGACTTAGAGTTTTTTGGACTTTGAAAATCGTCTATGAAAGTCTTGCAAAATACATCACCGAAGTTGGTTTAAATAAGAAAATACTGGGCCTGAAAAATCTCTCCATGATCTGCACGATCTGCTCGAATTTATCCCAGGCGGACCGGTCCGGTATGGATGCGTATTGATCTGAGGTCGGACCGATTCATTTTCTCAAGAGGCTTCTTCGGTTCACATTTGATCCGGGGTCTGCTGGTTTCTAAGCAAAGCGGCTCGGTCCGGCTATAGGGCGGATCTATCTGGGGGCGGACCGATTCCTTTTCCAAAAGTGGCGGATCGGTCCGGGGCTGACCGATTCCTTTTTAAAATAGGCGGACCGGTCCGACTGTCTAAAACATTGATTCCTTGTTTTCTTTGATATTCGGATCCATTGATGACGATGCAGGCATGAACATCTTCAATGGTGTAACGGCGTACGACATACAATTGATAATGGACAAAAATGTCCTTACACCACATATTGGGTGACAATTCCGTAAGTAGGTCTGAGATCATAACTGGGAGGAATCCACGTCCAGAGGATGCTTTGGATTGTGATACCCCCTTAATAAACTTATATATATTGTTTCCACCAAGTAATACTCTACCAGTAGATTATTTTATAATCATGGTGGAGTAGCAAATAAGTTAACTTCTAGAATCAAGGAATTTATTAGATGTTGATTTAAATCAATTAACAATAAATAAATTTGACTGAGCGAGTATCAGACACTTAACTTAGGGAATTATATTATTTACCAAAATTAACTTTGCAAATAAAACCTCATTATATCCGAGTGATTTCTGAGAAATTAAATTGAGATGCAATCATGATTATTAGTGGAGTTAATTCACGATTAAATAAAGAAAGGAAATAAATTACGGTAAATGTAATTTCAGATTTTCGAGTATTATTTTCGAGATAATTTAATTATTTGTCTTGCATCCCTAGTGTAGAGCATATACCAAAAAAGTCAAGTGCATAAACCCAAGAAATTGAGTTTGGCCCAAGCCCACCTTTTGTACTTGCATATAACGGCAGGGGAAGGGATTTTAATCATTATTATTAATCATAACGGTTTGAGAGGGGTGAGAGAAAAGAATATTCACATTTTTATGAAGAGGCCTAGAGAGAGACCTAAATATCTCACTCATAACAAAGGGTTTTAATGTCAAAAGGGGTCTATCCACCTACCTAACTTTGGGGAGGATCATACACTAGAAGATTCTAGTGTACAGACAGTTTAATAAATGTTTTTAGATACCTTTGAGGGAATTAAGGATTTCATAATGATCTACCTTTTTCTCCTCATACGAATCATTAAAATATTCTCAATGGTATGGATTCTTAAAACCATAGATTTAATCTTTTATACCTAGTTCTTGTTTTCTTTTCAATCAATGAATAATCAAGGATATTTTGGGCTGAAATTTTTTCGCAATTAAATGTCATTCCCAAGTTGTTTCCCCCAACAAGTGGAATGACATGAATTGACAAAAGTCCCCCTATCCCTTCGATATTTTTTTCAACGACCCCACCCCATGAGAAAAATGCTCCACTCCCGGAACCCACCCATACAAAGAGAGCCCACCCCTATCCACCCCTTATTTTCTCCAAAATTTATATCCTCTTGAGGAAATCTCCACAACTATTTTTCAAACAAATCCTTATTAAAATGCTCTAAACTCTTCACACTCGTATGCTTAACGTTGTTGGCTTACATACAACATCCCAACTCACTAAAAAATATTTAAATCTATCTCCATTACCTCTCTATAATAAATCCTTCATCATATTCGCTAATATCTTACGAACTAAAACTAATAATGAAAGAATCGACAAGAAGTAGGTAAGAAGACTTGAGAGTGTGCTTTTGGATCAAGTTTAACATGCCTCATTTTGAGAAAAAATACCTATTCCATCCCGCCTAGACACTACATTCTATGACCCCCTAAGTCTCTCCTTAGGTCCCTAGCACCTCCCAAATTCACTACAAAACCTAGGTCATACTCCGAGTACTGATCTAGAGGCCATCGGGCGCTCCCCGGCCCCGTTTGACTCCAATAAACTCTATCATCAGAGCAAAAGTTCAATGAATGTTCTAAGGGATCTGAATTCCCTTTCCAACAGTCTGCCCTGACTGTGAATCGACATAATGGTTTGGATTGACGAACCATTTTAGTACCAAAAATCTATCCGTAGGCAATCGGGCACTCCCGTGCTCCGTTTCACTAAAGTCAACTCTTTATCTCAACTGAGACTGAATGAATATTTGAAGGTCACTAAATACCCTTTCAAACATTCTGCCCCTTGCAAACCAGCCTTACGGTACGAATTAATGATCAGTTTTACTCTGAAAATTCATCAGGTGCATTTGGGTCCCGTTTGACCAAAGTCAACTCTCCGAACCGAGCGAAGATCTTTGGAACATCGTATTACCTCCCACAAACTTTCCAACGGTCTTCCCCATGTTTGATTCGACTTACGATTTGGATGAATGATTTACCGTCGTTCGACAATCTTCCGTCCAAGGATCGATGGGCATTTTCAAGCCCCGTTTGACCCAAAGTCAACTCCTGGACCCGGGAGAGGCCTCAATGATTATTAAAGGTATATAAGTTACCCTTCTAACGATATTCCCCGCAATTTTAACTTATTAATTTCATTTCACGACCATTTTTCCAGAAAATCTGGACGAGACTGTCAATTGGCAGACCCATTCCCTGCCTATTGACAGTGTGCCTTTGATTACCTATCGATAGGCAAGGCTAGGACTATGACAATCGGCAGTCCCCCTATGCTATATAAGTAGACCATGATCTCATTTCGAAAGTCACCCCAAATCCATTAATATCAGTGATCTCAGCAACATTCTTCTGCAATCAGCGAAATTTCCTTGTGTGAAATTCCTTTCCACCTTTCAGTCCCATCATTCTCATACCCAATTTAGCAAAAATATCCTTCTTTCTTGTTGATGAAAAAAACTAGATTGATCTAATTAATTGATCACATATAAATATAAGAAAAAAGACAAAGGATTTTTAAAGTGGTTTGGCTGAAAAAGGAAATCATACGTCCACTGTTGTGCATTGCCTTGGGCTTGTTCAATTACCTCCTTTTCCCTTTGGATATTGGGTTTACAATGTATTTATATCCCCTTGAGGGTGTACAAGAGTCTAAATATTAAAGGATGGAATTCCATCATAACATAGGCATTTACATTTGTACAATGTTAATAATGTATAAAAATATTGGCGATTTACTGTCATTGTTGGTCGGTCTTCCTGGTATTGGTCGAGCTTCTTTAACTTGTTGGTCGGCATTCCTTCAGTTGGTTGGTGACTCGACCTTGCTGACTTAGATTAATGCCCATATGGATAACACGTGTTCATACATGAATGGTCCACGTAGCCGGATAATTTTTGGTATCAACAGAAGCCCTCAATATTTCATGCTTGAGATTTTTACAAGAGTATGGAACATTTAGCTCTTAAAGTTGCTCTGGCAATAATTTTGAGGCTTGGTCAGTTTTCGACTTCCCATACTTGTAAATTTAATAATTTGATTATCATCTCATATTGTGTATGGCATTTTTGTAATTATGCATAGTTTTAACGAATCATTTTTTAGGCAAATGTGTATTTTCTGGCTTTAGCCGCCAACAGTTCAATCGATGGTTCCTTTAATCATTACCTTCACCAGTTTAGAGGCAACCTATAAAAGGAGGAAAAAGCCACTATCATTTCTTACCTAAATTTTTTTTGATTTTTTTGATTTTTATCTCTTCGTGCACTCTGTGCAATTGTTTTATGTTCTTTAGTTCTTGCTGAATCCTTAAATTCTTGCAAGAATATTTTCTCTTTCCCTTTTCTTCTTCATCAATCATGGTTTATCCTGTTACTTGTCTTGATGAATTTAGAAATTAATGCAATATCCCTTCATGGGTAAAACTAGAACATCCCAGTTTGCATGTTGATCTTTTCTCATTAGCTGAGGGTCACTAGTTTCCCTCCATTTTTATTGCTGAATGTGGGTTTACTTTTCCCCCAAACCCATTTTATTTTGAATTTTGTCAATATTTTGATGTCATTCCAGCTAGGGTAGCCCCCAATACCTGGAGAGTAGTTAATGGGGTATATAGATTAAACCACCTCCATGGGACTTATCTAGGGATCCCAGAAGTTATGTTTTGCTATAAGTGGGTAACTAGTGATAACACTTTCTATTTGAAAACTAAGACTATGAACAAAGAATTAGTAGTTAATCTTTATGATTCCAATAGAGATTAGTTCGAGCATGGAGTAATTGTTAAAAATTGGCAATATTCTCCTCTGACTGGGAATGTTGAGTACCAAGGGCCTACGTGCCCACCTTCTGGCAATGAGATAGGTTGTTTTTTATTAAATGTTTTGACTTGCATATTTTTTTTGTTAAAGATAATACTAATTCTTTCCCTCTAATTTGTTGGTTGCATTTGATTGAAAAAGAAAGTGTCCAAAGGAGAGTGACATTAACCTTAAAGAGCTGAAATTTATCTGGGGGATTCACCAGTAACTAGGGGAAAAGCATACCAGATCTGCCTCTTATTTGCTACAATATAGGACCACTATCACATCCTTTGTTGCTCGCCCAACTATTTCCATCCTTTTTCCTTTAATCGACCTAGACCAAGACCCCATTTCTACCTCCTCAGCCACTACATCTGGCAGTGGTGAACTTGTTGTTGTTTTTCCTTCTTCGTTGGATTCAAACCTACCCTTAGCCTCTGCCATGGTGAAGAGAAAGTTTTCCAACATCTTGGGTAACATATCTGCAATCGAATCCTCCAAATTGTCTACAGAGGTGGCAAAAAATAAATAGGATGCTGGGAAGAATCCCCCAACCAAGAAGGGTGAGGAAGAACAACTTAAAGGAATAAGGAAAGGGCTCCCTTCTAGGCCGACAGAAGGGTCTTCGGTCATTTCTGACCAACAAGAGTTGGTCAAATTATCTTCCTCTGATTCTCAAATGGCTCTTAGCCCTAGTTTGGCCAGACAGTTAATAAGGTCTGGGACTTTGCCAAACCATAGGGGTGTTGCATCTGTACTGCCCCGATCAAAGAGTTCTGAAAGGGATGCTCAAAGCCTAGCTCTGGTAATCCCCTTTTCCTTCTTTATTTTCTTTATTTGATATTCCTGATATTAACTCACCTTATATTATTTTTACAGTTTCTTATTGACTTCAACAACATGTTGGAGAAGAACATTGCCTTGTATTCTTTTTCTCATGAGGTTGAAGAAGCTTTTGATGAGCTTAAGAAGTCAGTGCTTGACTCCCAACAGGAACTAGACAATGAACATAAAAAATGGGAGGAGAAAATAAAACTTGCAGAAGAAGATGAAACGGCTGCTCGGGGCCTGGCTACCAAGTTACAGAAGGACTTAAACATTGAGAAAGCCTTAGTCGCTACAAATAGGGCTAATATTACAAAGTTGTAGAAGGATTTGGACGCCGAGAAAGCCCTGGTTTTTGCAAAGAGGGCCAAAATAGCTAAGACCAAGGAGACTGACTTCAGCAAGGGATGGTACAAAGACATTGGGATTGCTCTTTGCAAATTGAATTTACAAAGAAAAATGCTTCAAAGATGGTTGGTCGAAAGCCCTAGTCGAGGTCGACACCCACCAAGATTCTGAACTTTTTCTCAGACATGATCCAGGAGGTCCTCCTAACATGGATGGGGAGATTGAAGATGATAGGGGTTCAAGTGAATCCCTTATGGTGTTGGATTCTTCCGACCAACACCAACCTGTTGATTCCTCTGCTCCTCTAACTGACAACCATCCTTCTCTACCTGATTATTTTTCTACTTCTGCTAAACCTACTCCAGACATGAAGAAGGTGTAAATCTGTCTGAGTAGCCTTTGTTTTTCTTTTATTCTGCATTTGTAATTTTTCTTTTTCTTTTTTTGCTTATGTATTTGTACTTGATAATTTATCAATGAAAAGAAATCTTCTTCCTCTTTTACTTGTCTTTTCTCTATACGTTGCACAATGTTGTTAATTGGATATTCTTCTTGCTCTTAATAATTCATGGATAAATTGGAACACTTCTCCTACACTGACTCTAAGTTAATCAAAAGATGCAATGAAATTTTTTAAAGCAGTTCATCTATCTCTGACTGAGGAAGATCTACTGAAGTTTCTTGGGGAAGGTGTGTTTGAGCAAGCTGAGGAATCTTACCTTTATTTGAAATGCCTTCTTGATCAAGGTAGCCAACAATGTTGTCTACTATGAAATGATTGAAGAGCTGTTTGAGGAACATAAGGAGGTCAAGGCTCTTTTGCATACTTAATAAGAGATTAAGTACGAGTCCTTGAGTGAAGGTTGGGACATTGAACAGAAGTTGGAAAAATTTGCTTCTGACTTTCGAAGATAAGCATTTTTGCTCAATCGTGAAGTGGAGGAAGCCAGAGACATTGCCAAACTGTTAGAGGACGAGGATAATAATTTAACAGATGAGATAAATGCCTTGAAGTCTTCTTCTATTGTTGCTGCTACTACCGATGAAGGAAAGTCTTTCTTGGAGGCTGAAAATGCCCGGTTAAGGGAAGACTTGGAAGTACTGAAAATACCAAGTTCGCATCTTCTTCCAGAGAAAAAATTAAACCTGGACGAGGTACTATAGATGAGGATAGGACTAAAAAACCTTTGCTAACTAAGCTGCCCAGTTGAAGGCCAAAAACCAAGCGCTTACTAATATGCCCCAGAAGCTTGAAACTCAATCCGAGCAACTTTCCACTCGGTCTTCTCAGCTATAGGCTAAGGATGGAATGCTGAAGAAATTGCATTATCAAATTGAGAGGTTGACCCTCCAGTTTCACAAGAAACCTAGAGAGATCTGGATGGAAGGGTATAATGAATCTTTGGGGCATTTTGATCTAGGTTAAAACAAGCCCATAATGAATGCTACAAATAGGGTTAGACCAATTGCCTAATAGTGCTGAAGGTGGACCAAGATAAGAAACTGTGGAAGTGGTATGATCCTAGGTTACTCGACTTTAAAAAACCCCTTTCAGACTAAATGTTAGTTGGATTCTTGTCAACAAAATTCCCCAGTACCTGATTTTTAAATATCTGGGAGACTATGGGCTGCATGACGAGCTGAAAATCATTCGACGTTCTCATCTACTAGATCGTCCAAGCAATATCAATAGGAGAATGCTTTAAGACTTCAATTTCATCAATTCTCCTTACACTTTAGATGATCCTCCAGCTGGCATGGATCCAGTTTCCAAAGCTGAGGGGAAATGCCCTTTAGAATAATATCCTGTATTTCTTTTGTAAGCATAGTTAGGTAATGAAAATTGAATGAAATGAAGTGTACTTGATCAACTTATCTTGTTAATTATTGGATGTGGTTTTTTCTTGATATGAATATTTTCTTCTTTTTCATTAGTTGTATTAACACACTTTGATTAAAATCTAAATTTACTATCAATTACCAATGAATACATAGGTTCTACTAGCATACTTAGATTAAAATCTAAATTTTGAGCTAGTTACCCATGTGTATCCAAAGATTTTACTAACACCCCCAAGTGTTTAGGTTTTCTGTATTAGTTACCAGTGGTGTGACCAAACATATGTGGAATATGTGCCTACGTTCCTCTTAAGGAATCTTCGCAACGTTCTTCCTGCACTTTTCCCAGTAGGATAAAGATTTTGTTTTATCATTATATTTGTGACCATCTTGAGGTCGTAATATCCTATTTGATATGCTGCCGATCTAGTGTTGTTTACACCGAGCAACTTATTGCTTACGTCGACCAACATTAGGTCTTTTTTTTAGAAGATTCTTGTGCCTAGATACATTTCAGGCTTCATCATTATTCAAGATCAAGTGTACAGATCAAGTATATAGGTAGTGCATATCACTAGTACTCCCAAAAAAATTTAAAAATAGAAATTTGAGGAAAGGTCATTTTATTGATACTGAAAATTATTATTGAACCGATTAAAATTGATCACTAGTAATATTTTAGAAGATGCTTGGCATGCCATGGATTCTTGAATTCTTCCCCCTCCAAAGTTTCAATCCGGTAAGTTACAGGTTGGATGACTACTGAAATACGATACAGCCCATGTCAATTATCCTCAAGTTTATTATTTTTTTGGAGAACCTTCTTCATCACATAATCTCATTCCTTTAAGTTGGTTGGCTTCATCCGTTTATTGTAAAACCGAGTTATTCGATGCTGGTAAGCTGCATTTCTCGGAGCAGCATCTTCTCGCACTTTTTCCAGAATATCCAAATCCAATCTTCACATTATATCACTTACAGGATAGTTAATATTTAAATTTCTATGGGATGGAAGACCCAACTCAACAGGTATGACTGCTTCAGTCCCAAATGCTAACATATATGGGGATTGTCCTGTTACAGTCCTTGGAGTTGTTCGGTACACCCATAAAGTCGTTGATCCAGTTTCCCTTTACATCATCAAGCCTGTTATTCAACCCATTTAATAGAATTCTACTTGTAACTTCAGTTTGCCCATTAATTTAAGCGTAACCTAGAGCAGAGTGTAATTTTTAGATTTTGGACTGAGCACAATAAGCAACAAATTCATCATTGTCAAACTGCATCCCGTGGTCGGTGATGAAAGCATAGGGTAGCCTATATCTTCAAATGATGTTCTTCTAAATGAATTGGTACACCTTCTCATAAGTCATGTCTATCAACGACTCTGCCTCAACCCACTTTGTAAATTAGTCCACTACAACAACCAAGTACTTAAATCTTCCTCGGGTGGTCGGCAATGGCCCGACCAAGCTATACCCCACATGGAAAATGGCCAAGATGACGTGATTTGGGTGAAAGAAGCCTGTGGAGTCTTGCGAATGCTGGAATAACTTTGGAACTTATCACACTTTATAGAGAAAGCTGCACAATCTGCTTGGATCGTTGGCCAGTAGTATCCTTGCGCACTTATTCGCTGCAGAAGTGTTCTTCCTATTATGTGAGCTACACAAGATTCTTCATGTACTTCTTAAATCCGGTCTGGAACCTATGATGGATGAACGTAGCACTAGAAATTAATTGTCAATCCTCTCTTGTGTAAAACTCCTTTATCTTGCACATATCTAGTAGATTTATACTTTAACTTTTTGGCTTCAACTATATCCGCTAGCAAATTTCCTTCTTCAATATTTTCTCTTATGGGATCCATACAAGATGGTCCCATGTCTACAGCAATAAAATTGATCATCAAATCCTCATATATAATCCTATTGGCCAAAATCTCAATATGAATAGTTCGTCGGAGTTCAACTTTGGTAGCTGAAGCTAGCCGAGCAAGAGCATTTGCTCGGCATTTTCCACTCTTTGGATTCTATTCATCCGAACAGCTGGTAAATTTATTATTACCTTAATTGCTTTGGATAGGTATCTGGCTATCAATTCGACTTTAGCTCCATACAAGCTCAATATTTGATCTACTACCAACTGATAATCACTATGTTCCATAAACTTACTCAACATTCAGTGATTGAGCTAGATTTAAGCCGATAATGAGAACTTTGTATTCTACTTCATTATTTGAGGCTTGGAATTGAAATCGCATGGCATATTCAATATCAATATTATCAGGAGTGTTAGGTATTATGCCTGCTCCACTACCTGTTGCACAAGATGACCCATCAACTTACAAGTTCCATATTGGGAGATCTTCCTCAAATGCTTGGTCCGTCAAAATTCCATAGTGGAATGTTTTTCTTCTTGCTTCCTCACATTTCTTAGACATCTCTTATGTTCGGGAAGAGGAATCTGGAAGGTCGACAATGGCTTCTTCTGGTAAAATTTCCTCATGAGCTTGACTGTCAACAACTTCTTTCACTTTATTTTCTTCGAATCCTTGCTCGGCTTGCTATTTTGTTTCTCGAGAATCTCGGGGTAAGTGAATTCAGCTATGAAATCTGCTACTACTTGGCCTTTTAGAGAAGACCTAGGTTCAAAGATAATATTATACTCCCCCAATTCCACTGCCCAATACATTAATCTACCAGACTTCTTTGGCTTGTGCAAAGCCTACCTTAGTGGCATATCGGTGTACATTACTATCACATGGGCTTGAAAATAAGGCTTCATGCATCTAGATGCTTCAATCAATTCCAGTGCCAACTTTTCTAGGCGAGGGTACCTGATTTTTGCTCCTCAAAAAGATTTAATGGTGTAGTAAATAGGATTTTGAACTCCATTCTCCTCTCTGATCAAAGCAGAGCTCACGGATGATTGAGAAACAACTAAGTACGGTACATTTCCCCCCATAATTGGTCAGGAAAGAGGTGGAGGCGATTCCAAATACTTTTTCAACTCCAAAAAATCTTTCTCACACTCTTCTTTCCATTCAAAACTCTTTCTGAATAATTTGAAAAATGGTAGGCACCTGTTTCAGCTCGGGACACAAATTTGTTTAGAGCTGCTACTCGCCTGGTTAGCCTTTGCACAATCTTCTTGCAAGTTGGGGGCTACATCTCAAGTATAGCCTTAATCTAGTCTGGATTTGATTAAATTACCCTCTGATTTACTACATTCCCAGGGAACATCCTTTCTTGTACTCCAAATACGCATTTGGTTGGGTTTAATCTCATCTAATGTTTCTCAAGTTGATCAAAAGTTTGGCTGAGGTAAAAAATATGGTCAAATATTTTTTTGCTCTTTGTAAGCATATCATTTACGTATACTTCCATGCTTTTACCTATTTTCTCCTCAAAGACTTTGTTCACTAGCCTTTGATACGTAGCACCTGCATTTTTCAAACCAAAAGGCATAACATTATCATAGTAAGTTCCTCGGGGAGTAATGAAAAAAGTGCTTTCCCTGTCTTCAAGCTTCATTTTAATATGGTTATAACCAGAATAAGCATCCATAAAACTAAGTAATTCGTGTCACGAGGTAGCATCCATAAGCTGATCTATTCGGGGCAAAGGAAAGTAATCCTTTGGGCATGCTTTGTTAAGATCTGTGAAGTCTACGCACATCCTCCACTTATTATTTTTCTTCTTGACCATAACTATATTGGCCGACCAATCTAGATATTTCACCTCATCAATGAAGGTGGCTTTTTGAAGTTTTTCAACCTCCTCTTGTATGGCTTGGTTATTTTGGGGGCTGAATACTTTTCGTCTCTGCTTTACTGTCTTGACTTTTTTTTTAACGTTGAGCTCATGGAAAAGGATGCTTGGATTAATTCCTGGCATATTTTATGACTCCAGGAGAACACATGTTTTCTTTGTCTAAGTAAGCTCACTAGTTCCTATTTAAGAACAAGATCCATAATTGTTCCAATTTGAGTGGTGCGCTCTGGTTTTTCGTTATCTAACACATTTTTTCTATTGCCTCTAAAATCTGGACCTTCATCAGCTCTGTTTCCTCCCTTGGATCTAAGGTTTCAACCTTCGATTCTTCATCAGGTTCAGAGGTATCCACTTGGTAAGTGGTGGTTTTCTGGTTTATTTCTTTCAGATCTTCCTTCTTGACAGATGTGTAGTAGCATTCCTGAGCTACTTTTTGGTCACTCTTCACAACTTCTACGCCAAAGTTGGTTGGGAATTTCATGCATTAATGAACAGGAGAAGGAACTGCCTCAAACTTCTTTATCCCAAATCTTCCCATAATTACATTGTAAGATGAATGGACGTTTTAAATCCATTACAAAGAATCATATTTTCTCTGTTCGGCTGGCTGGTCGTGTGCTAATCATCACTTCCATCTTAATAGTTCCCAAAGGTATGACTTTCTCACCTGCAAAACCTATTAGTGGTCAATGATAGGGCTCTAACTGGCTGAGCTTAAAGTCCAAGCTACTGAAATAAGGATAGAACATGATATTTGTCGAGCTGCCATTATCAACTAACACTCTAGAGACAATGATATCTTCCTTTCTGATTTTGATTACTAGAGGGTCATCATGAGGGTACAGTATTCCTGATAGGTCATTTTTAGAAAAACCTATCACCAGATTATCTTTGTTAACCTTCATTGGTTTGTCTTCCTCGATAAGATTAATCCTCTATATGTATGAGCAAGCTTGAACCTTATTGAGGTAAGCTTTTAGTTATGATGTATGATCTCCTCCTCCTGCATCTCCACCTATAATCATTTGACAATCAAAAGAACCAAAACTGAGTGTTAATACCTCACGTTCTGGTTATCGAGGCTTTTTGGGTAAGTTTGGATCATCATCCTGGTCATCTTCATGAGCCCTTTTATTCTCCTCTTTATGTCTGCAAGGAGATTTTGATATGTTCCGAGCTCCTTCGTTATTTTGCCGATTAAAAACTAATTCAATTTTCCTCTTCGGATGAGAGCTTCAATCTCATTTTTAAGGGCAATGCAACGATATAATGTGTAACCATGGTCTCTATGGAACTCATAATGCTTAGTTTTATCCCTCTTGGTAAGGGAACTCCTCAACTTATCAGGCCAACGCACATCTATATTGTGTTTGATCTCCTCCAAGACATGATGAATCACCATGGTTAGTGGAGTGCAGTTATTATACTTCTTGAGCCTTTCTATAATTCCTTTTTGTTTTGACTCCTTATGCTCCTTGGAATCTTTATGATCCTTCTTGTCATTTTTGCCTTCAGCTTTTACTCTCGAGCTTCGCTTGGCTACCATTGCTTCCTAGGCATTCATGATTTTGGCTGCTTTGGCCATCAATTCTACTATGGTCATTTGGGGATCCTTATCAAGTGTATAATAGAGCTTCTTGGGGAGCAATCCACTCACAAGGGCTGTTATAGCAATTTTCTCCTCACAATACATAACCTCCAGCTTCTCGTTATTGAAACGAGCCCTGATGATCTCTCCTTCCTTCTATCGTACACTGAGCAAATGTGCTACCCTTTTTACGGGCTTGGCTTAAAAACAAAAGTTGCTAATTAATAGCTCGGCCAACTGGTTGAAGCTTGAAATTTGTCCCCGTGGAAGGTTATTATACCAGATTTGGGCAGATCTAATAATTATTCCATCGAATGCTCTACACCTCATTTCATCGGGAACTGCATAAATACTGGCAGCTACTTGGTATTGCTCTATATGGAGGACTGGGTCAGTTTTCCCATCGTATTTGGGTGTAACCACTAGAGCATTGAACTTTATTGGGGTAGGGAAATCTACAATTTCTTGCAAGAAGGGAGATCCTTTTATAAAGCTTCCTTATAGTGGGTTTTTAGCCTTAGCCATCTCTCCTAGTCTGTCCTTCAATATCTGGATAAAAACTTTCCAAGCATTGTTACCAGTATCAGACCTATGCGTTGCTGCTCTATTGTTAGCTGAACTCTTTTCTTGGGATTGTTTCTCGGCCCGAGAAGTACATCGTGCATTTGATCTAGACTGGGCAGAACCTTCCCTTCAATCGTATGGTCATCGAGTGTTTCTCAATATTACCCTAGGAACATTTATGTTCCCCTTGGGTTCCAAACGATCGAAGGGAGAAGCACTAGTTAGCCTTTCTAAAGCACTTAGCCTCTCTGGAGAGTAGGACTGTGTATTGAAGGATTCTAGCCTCTCGAGTAATGAATTTGACCCTGGATGATAGGAAGTGTCCCCTATAGATCATGACTGACTTCACCTGCTACCTCTTGGTGGTGGTGGTTGCGTATTTCCACGGGAAGATAGAGCAGGTGCTCCTGCTTGAAGAGTTTGCACGAGTTGCCTGATAGTGTCCTGTATAGCCTCCTGGCCTCTTGCAGATTGGCCCGAATTCAAATTAATTCATTCACTACTGGTGGGCCAGAAGGGACAGGTGAAATACCATCGTTCTTAAGACTTTATTCATGAATATGAGCCATTTAAGTGTTTGAATGATTGAGAACGATTAGAAATACGTTCCCATGGACGGCGCCAATCTATTGATGCAAAAAACTCAATTGATCTAATTAATTGATCATAGATAAATATAAGAAAAAGTGACAAAGGATTTTTAAAATGGTTCGAGTGAAAAAGGAAAGCCTACGTCCACTGTTGTTTATTGCCTTGAGTGAAGGTTGAGACTTTGAATAGAAGTTGGAAAAATTTGCTTCTGAGTTTTGAAGACAAGCATTTTTGCTCAATCGTGAAGTGGAGGAAGCCAGAGCCATTGCCAAACTGTTAGAGGAGGAGGATAATAATTTAAAAGATGAGATAAATGCCTTGAAGTCTTCTTCTATTGCTGCTACTACTATCGACGAAAGAAATTTTTACTGGAGGATGAAAATGCCCGATTAAGTGAAGACTTGGAAGCACTGAAAAATACCAAGTCCGCATCTTCTTCGCGAGCAAAAATTAAACCTGGACGAGGTACTATAGATGAGGCTAGAACTAAAAAAACCTTTGCTAACTAAGCTGCCCAGTTGAAGGCCAAAAACCAAGCACTTACTAATATGCCCCAAAAGCTTCAAACTCAATTCGATCAACTTGCCACTCAGTCTTCTCAGCTGCAAGCTAAGGATGGAATGCTAAAGAAATTGCATTATCAAGTTGAGAGGTTGACCGTCCAGTTTCATAAGAAATCGAGAGAGATATGGATGGAAGGGTATAATGAAGCTTTGGGGCATTTTGATCTAGATTTAAACAAGCCCATATTGAATGCTACAAATAGGGTTGAACCAATTGCCTAACAGTGCTGAAGGTGGACCAAGATAACAAACCGTGGAAGTGGTATGATCCTGGGTTGCTCGACCTTAAAGACCTCCCTTTCAGACTGAATGTTAGCTGGATTCCTATCAACACAATTCTCCAGTGCCTGATTTTTAAATATCTGGGAGACTATGGGCTGCCTGACGAGTATAAAATCGTCCAACGTTTTCATCTACTAGATCGTCCAAGCAACAGGAATAGGAGAATGCTTCAAGACTTTAATTCCATCAATTCTCCTTACACTTTAGATGATTCTCCAGCTGGCATGGATCCAGTTTCCAAAATTGAGGGGAAATGCCCTTTAGAATAATGTCGTGTATTTCTTTTGTAAGCACAGTTAGGTAATGAAAATTGAATGAAATGAAGTGTACTTGATCAACTTATCTTGTTAATAATTGGATGTGGTTTTTTCTTGATGTGAATATTTTCTTCTTCTTCATTAGTTCTATTAACACACTTAGATTAAAATCTAAATTTATTATCAATTACCAATGACTACATATGTTCCACTAGCATACTTAGATTAAAATCTAAATTTTGAGCTAGTTACCCATGTGTCTCAAAAGATTTTACTAACACACCCAAGTGTTTAGGTTTTCTGTATTAGTTACCAGTGGTGTAACCAAGCGTATGTGGAATATGTACCAACATTCCTCTTAAGGAATCTTCGCAACGTTCTTCCTGCACTTTTCCCAGTAGGATAAAGATTTTGTTTTATCCTTATATTTGTGACCATCTTGAGGTCGTAATATCCTATTTGATATGCTACCGATCAAGTGTTGCTTGTAGCGAGCAACTTATTGCTTACGTCGACCAACATTAGGTCTTTTTTAGAAGATTCTTGTGCTGAGATACATTTTAGGCTTCATCATTATTCAAGATCAAGTGTAAAAATCAAGTATATAGGTAGTGCATATCACTAGTACTCCCAAAAAATTGAAAAACAAAAATTGGAGGAAAGGTCATTTTATTGATACTGAAAATTGTTATTGAACCGATTGCAATGATCACTAGTAATATTTTAGAAGATGCTTGGCATGCCATGGATTCTTGAATTCTTCCCCCTCCAAAGTTTTAATCCGGTAAGTTCCAGGTTGGATGACTGCTGAAATACGATACATCCCATGTCAATTAGCCTCAAGTTTATTATTTTTCTGGAGAACCTTCTTTAGCACATAATCTCCTTCCTTTAATTTGGTTGGCTTCATCCGTTTATTGTAAAACTGAGTTATTCGATGCTGGTAAGCTGCATTTCTCAGAGAAGTATCTTCTCGCACTTCTTCTAGAATATCCAAATCCAATCTTCACATCAAATCACTTACAGGATAGTTGAAATTTAAAACTCCATGGGATGAAAGACCCAAATCAGCAAGTATGACTGCTTCAGTCCCAAATGCTAACATATATGGGGATTCTCCAGTTGCAGTCCTCGGAGTTGTTCGGTACTCTCATAAAGCAGAGTGTAGCTCGTTGATCCAGTTTCCCTTTGCATCATCAAGCCTTTTCTTCAACCCATTTAGCATAGTTCTATTTTTAACTTCAGTTTGCCCATTACTTTAAGGGTAACTTAGAGCAGAATGTAATTTTTAGATTTTGGACTGAGCACAATAAGCAACAAATTCATTATTGTCAAACTGCATCACATGGTCGATGATGAAAGCATAGGGTAGCCCATATCTACAAATGATGTTCTTCTAAATGAATTGGTAGACCTTCTCATAAGGCATGTGTATCAATTTCTTTGCCTCAACCCACTTTGTAAATTAGTCCACTACAACAACCAAGTACTTGAATCATCCTCGGGTGGTCGGCAATGGCCTGACCAAGCTATACCCTACATGGAAAATGGCCAAGATAACCTATGGATTCTTGTGAATGCTGGAATACCTTTGGCACTTATCACACTTTATAGTGAAAGCTGCACAATCCGCTCGGATCGTTGGCCAGTAGTATCCTTGCGCACTTATTCGCTGCATAAGTGTTCTTCCTTTTATATGAGCTACACAAGATCCATCATGTACTTCTTAAATCAGGTCTAGAACCTCTGATGGATGAACGCAGCGCTACAAATTAACTATCAATCCTATCTTATGTAAAACTCCTTAATCTTGCACATATCTAGTAGCTTTATAGTTCAACTTTTTGGCTTCAACTATATCTGCTGGCAAAGTTCCTTCTTCAATATATTCTCTGATGGGATCCATCCAAGATGGTCCCATGTCTAAAGTAATAAAATTGATCATCAAATCCTCATCTATACTCCTATTGGCTAAAATCTCAATAGGAATAGTTCGTCGGAGTTCAACTTTGGTAGCTGAAGCTAGCTGAGCAAGAGCATTTTCTCAGGCATTTTCCACTATTGGGATTCTATTCATCCAAATAGCTGGTAACTTTGTTATTACCTTAATTACTTTGGATAGGTATATGGTTGTCAGTTCGCCTTTAGCTCCATCCAAGCTCAATATTTGATCTACACCCAACTGGTAATCACTATGTGCCACAAACTTGCTCGGCATTCAGTAATTGAGCTAGACTTAAGCCGATAATGAGAGCTTCATATTCTATTTCATTATTTGAGGCTTGGAATTGAAATTGCATGGCATATTCAACATCAATATAATGAGGAGTGTTAGGTATTATACCTGCTCCACTGCCTGTTGCACAAGATGACCCATCAACTTACAAGTTCCATATTGGGAGATCTTCCTCAAATGCTTGGTCTGTTAAAATTCCATTGTGAAATGTTTTTCTCCTTGATTCATCACACTTCTTAGACATCTCTTGTGTTCGGGAAGAGGAATCTGGTAAGTCGATAATGGCTTCTTCTGGTGAAATTTTCTCATGAGCTTGACTGTCAACAACTTCTTTCACTTTATTTTCTCTGGATCCTTGCTCGGCCTGCTATTTTGTTGCTCGGGAATCTCGGGGTAAGTGAATTCAGCTATGAAATCTGCTACTACTTGGCCTTTTAGAGAAGACCTTGGTTCATAGATAATATTATACTACCCCAATTCCACTGCCCAATACATTAATCTACCAGACTTCTTTGGCTTGTGCAAAGCCTGCCTTAGTGGCATATTGGTGTACATTACTATCACATGGGCTTGAAAATAAGGCTTCATGCGTCTAGATGCTTCAATCAATGCCATTGCCAACTTTTCTAGGCGAGGGTACCTGATTTTTGCTCCTCGAAAAGATTTAATGGTGTAGTAAACAAGATTTTGAACTCCATTCTCCTCTCTGATCAAAGCAGAGCTCACAGCTGATTGAGAAACAACTAAGTACGATATATTTTCGCCCTATAATTGGTTAGAAAAAAGGTGGAGGTGATCCCAAATACTTTTTCAACTCTAGAAAAGCTATCTCACACTCTTCGTTCCATTCAAAACTCTTTTTGAGTAATTTCAAAATGGTAGGCACCTGTCTGTAGCTCGGGACAAAAATTTGTTTAGAGCTGCTACTCGCCTGGTTAGCCTTTGCACAACCTTCTTACAAGTTGGGTACTGCATCTCAAGTAATGCATTAATATAGCCTGGATTTGATTCAATTCCCCTATGATTTACTATATACCCAGGGAACATCCTTTCAGGTACTCCAAATACGCATTTAGTCAGGTTTAATCTCATCTAGTGTTTCTCAAGTTGATCAAAGGTCTGGCTGAGGTAAAAAATATGGTCAGATATTTTTTTGCTCTTCGTAAGCATATCATCTACGTATACTTCCATGCTTTTACCTATTTACTCCTCAAAGACTTTATTCACTAGCCTTTGATACATAGCACCTGCATTTTTCAAACCAAAAGGCATAACATTATAATAGTAAGTTCCTCGGGGAGTAATGAAAAAAGTGCTTTCCCTGTCTTCAAGCTTCATTTTGATATGGTTATAACCAGAATAAGCATCCATAAAACTAAGTAACTCGTGTCATGAGGTAGCATCCACAAGCTGATCTATTCGGGGCAAAGGAAAGTAATCCTTTGGGCATGCTTTGTTAAGATCTGTGAAGTCTACGCACATCCTCCACTTGTTATTTTTCTTCTTGACCATAACTATATTGGTCGACCAATTTGGATATTTTTCCTCATCAATGAAGGTGTATTTTTGAAGTTTTTCAACCTCCTCTTGTATGGCTTGGTTATTTTGGGGGATGAATACTTTTCATCTCTGCTTTACTGTCTTGACTTCTTTATTAACGTTGAGCTCTTGAAAAAGGAAGCTTGGATTAATTCCTGGCATATGTTCTTGACTCCAGGCGAACACACGTTTACTTTGTTTAAGGAAGCTCACTAGTTCCTATTTAAGAACAAGATCCATCATTGTTCTAATTTGAGTGCTGCGCTCTGGTTTTTTATTATCTAACACATTTTTTTCTATTGCCTCTACAATCTGTCCCTTCACCAGCTCTGTTTCCTCCCTTGGATCTAAGGTTTCAACCTTAGATTCTTCATCAGGTTTAGAGGTATCCACTTGGTAAGTGGTGGTTTTCCCTTTTATTTCTTTCAGATCTTCCTCCTTGACAAATGTGTAGTAGCATTCCCGAGATAATTTTTGCTCACCCTTCACAACTCCTACGCCAAAGTTGGTTGGGAATTTCAAGCATTTCAGAACAGTAGAGGGAACTTCCTCAAACTTCTTAATCCCAAATCTTCCCATAATTACATTGTAAGATGAATGGACGTTTTGATCCATTAAAAAGAATCAGATTTTCTCTGTTCGGCTGGCTGGTCGTGTGCTAATCATCACTTCCATCTTAATAGTTCCTAAAGGTAAGACTTTTTCACCTGCAAAACCTATTAGTGGTCAATGATAGGGCTCTAACTGGCTGAGCTTAAAGTCCAAGCTGCTGAAATAAGGATAGAACATGATATCTGTCGAGCTACCATTATCAACTAACACTCTAGAGATAATGATATCTTATTTTCTGACTTTGATTACTAGAGGGTCATCATGAGGGTACAGTACTCCTGATAGGTTATTTTTAGAGAAACCTATCACCAGCTTATCTTTGTTAACCTTTATTGGTTTGTCTTCCCCGATAAGATTAATCCTCTATATGTATGAGCAAGCTTGAACCTTATTGAGGTAAGCTTTTAGTTATGATGTATGATCTCCTCCTCCTGCATCTCCACCTATAATCATTTGACAATCAAAAGAACCAAAACTGAGTGTTAATACCTCACGTTCTGGTTGTCGAGGATTTTTGGGTAAGTTGGGATCATCATCGTGGTCATCTTTATGATTCATTTTATTCTCCTCTCTATGTCTGCAAGGAGATTTTGATATGTTTCGAGCTCCTTCGTTATTTTACCGATTAATAAACTGATTCAATTATCCTCTTCGAATAAGAGTTTCAATCTCATTTTGAAGGGCAATGCAACGATATACTGTGTGACCATGGTCTCTATGGAACTCACAATGCTTAGTTTTATCCCTCTTAGTAGGGGAACTCCTCAACTTTTCAGGCCAACGCACATCTTTATTATGTTTAATCTCCTCCAAGACATGATGAATGACCATAGTTAGTGGAGTGTAGTTATTATACTTCTTGAGCCTTTCTATAATTCCTTTCTTTTTTAACTCCTTATGCTCCTTGGAATCTTTGTGATCCTTTTTGTCATTTTTGCCTTCAACTTTTACTCTCGAGCTTCGCTTGGCTACCATTGCTTCCTCGGTATTCATGATTTTGGCTGCTTTGCCATCAATTATACCATAGTCTTTTGGGAATCCTTATCAAGTGTATAATAAAGCTTCTCGGGGAGCAATCCACTCATAAGGGCTGTTATAGCAATTTTCTCCTTATAATCCATAAACTCTAGCTTCTCGTTATTAAAATGAGTGATGTAGTCCCTGATGCTCTCTCCTTCCTTCTATCGTACACTGAGCAAATATGCTACCCTTTTTATAGGCTTGGATAAAAAATAAAAGTTGCTAATGAATAGCTCGTCCAACTGTTTGAAGCTAGAAATTTATCCCCGAGGAAGGCTATTGTACCAGATTTGGGCAGATCCAATAATTATTCCATCTAATGCTTTACACCTCATTTTGTTGGGAACTCCAAAAATACCTGCGGCTGCTTGATATTGCTCTATATGGAGGATTGAGTCAGTTTTTCCATCGTATTTGGGTGTAACCAATAAAACTTTGAACTTTATTGGGGTAGGGAAATCTACAATTTCTTGCAAGAAGGGAGATCCTTCTATAAAGCTTCTTTATAGTGGGTTTTTAGCCTTAGCCATCTCTCCTAGTATGTCCTTCAATCTCTGGATGAAACCTTTCCAAGCATTGTTACCAGTATCAGACCTATGCGTTGCTGCTCTATTGTTAGCTCAACTCTTTTCTTGGTATTATTGCTCGGCCCGAGCAGTACATCGTGCGTTTGATCTAGATTGGGAAGAGCCTTCCCTTCTATCATATGGTCATCAAGTGTTTCTCAATATTACACTAGGAACATTTATGTTCCCCTTGGGTCCCAAACGATCGAAGGGACAAACACTGCTTAGACTTTCTAAAGCATTTAGCCTCTCTGGAATGTAGGACTATGTATTGAAGGATTCTGACCTCCCGAGTAATGAATTTGACCCTAGACGATAGGAAGTATCCCCCGTAGTTCATGAATGACTTCGCCTGCCACCTCTTGGTGGTGGTGGTGGCATATTTCCACGGGAAGATAGAGCAAGTGCTCCTGCTTGAAGAGTTTGCGCGAGTTTCCTGATAGTGTCTTGCATAGCCTCTTGGACTCTTGCATACTGGCCAGAATTATAATTAATTCATTCACTGCTGGTGGGCCAGAAGGGACAAGTAAAATTCCATCGTTCTTAAGACTTTATTCATGCATATGAGCCATTTTAGTGTTTGAATGAATGAGAACGATTAGAAATATGTTCCCATAGACGGTGCCAATCTATTGATGCAAAAAAGTAGATTGATCTAATTAATTGATCACACATAAATATAAGAAAAAGTGACAAAGGATTTATAAAATGGTTCGGCTTAAAAAGGAAAGCCTACGTCCACTGTTGTGTATTGCCTTAGGATTGTTCAATTTCCTGTTCTTCCCTTTGGTTGTAGGGTTTACAATGTATTTATAGCCCCTTGGTATACAAGAGTCGGAATATTAAAGGATGGACTTCCTTTATAACATAGGCATTTACTTTTGTACAATCTTAATGATGTATACATCTATTGGTGATTTACTGTCATTGTTGGTCGGTCTTCCTGGTGTTGGTCGGGCTTCTTTAACCTATTGGTCGGCATTCCTTCAGTTGGTCAGTGACTCGCCCTTGCTGACTTGGAGTAATGCCTAGATGGATAACACATGTTCATACATGAATGGTTCACGTAGCTGGATAATTTTTGGTATCAACATCTCTCATCCTACATTCATCCCAACTTGCAAGGATGCTCATGAAGGATCATGGGCAAGTTTCAAGTCTCCAAAGAAGGTCCAAACATAATTCTCTCTGTAAATTTCTTTATTTTCTCATTAGTTATATAAATTCTCAATTTAGCTTTACTTTAGATCATACACATTATTACCTCATCCTTTATTAGTTATATTGAACATAATTTATTGTCTATAAAAAAACAAAGAAAAAGAAAAAGAGGGTTACACTTATAAATTTTGACGGGATTCTTCATCACATTTTCTCAAAGCAAAAAATATCTTTTCTACACACACACACATATAATAAACTCCTGCTTGAATCTATGGGATAAAACCCCACCCTTGTGTCACATATGAACTACGTGGACTTTGATGCCTTTATAGTCTACGTAGGCATCTCGGGCTAAAACTCGAGACTCAAGTCCTATTTTCATTTTATCTTCTTCCTATTTTATTAATATATTATTCTTGTATATCATACTTGTGATTCATACTTGTGTGTCTTATCTAAACATATATTATCATTTTATCATAACGATCAATATCTCGATAAGCTCACACATCATATTTTTCTAATTATTATTTTTGGAACATTCCTACGGATGACCTCGCTCCATCTTTTCCCTGATGCGAGTCGAGCAATTTTAATCCCCACTTATATATACACGCACACACACTTCATGGAGACATTAAGGGAAATAGTAACATAAGACCAAGAGAGATCGAAAGGGCGGGATGGGTGCCTAACACCTTCCCATTCTGTAACTTAGCCCCCAAACCTCTGAACTATTTATTTCGCAAGCATCAGTTTATATTTGACGCTGCTCTCTCAAGGCGGCGACATGTTCTTTTTCCTTTTTTGTGAAAAATAGGCTGGCAACTCTATCTCTTTACATCACCCCAACACCGACGACGGCCAAAGCACCCCACGACGTAGCGAGAGGCACGTGACCTTTATCCATCCCTCTTTTCTCCCCTTGAAAGCACCCCGGGGAGAGTAGAGGAAGATCTCAGTATGGTCACAGTGGTGACTCTGCTGGGGACTGACATGTCATAAGACGACTAGACTCTGATTGCATGAGTGATATAATTTTCTGCTTGTGTGCATATGTACCTACCTATATGTTCACTTTTTTCTCCTTTATTACTTCTTGTATATATCTACCTCATGTTTATATCACCTATCACTCACTTTTAACTTCACACGCTTGTAAATAATCTCCATGTACACCTCACACTACTTACACTTACATATAAGTTCACTTATACTCATATACTTCACACACCACTTAGAATATTCATGCTCAGGTGTCACTAGCACACACCTCCACTTATCACACTTGTATATATCCATGCTCACTCACACTTACCACACACCACTTGTAGTCAATCCATGCTTAGATTCACTACCACACATTTGCTTATAGATATTCAAACATATAAATTAAACACTTCTCATAATCCACTTCTAAATCATGCAAATGCCATCTTCTTACAAATGATCCGAAATTTGACCCATCTACTCAGATTATACCTAGTGGATCACCTATTATACCCGTATATTCACCCAAACCCCTTAAACTTTGCTCATATTTTCTCCTACACCCTACCTATTTTGTCGATCAAACCCTATCGCTACTTACATGAGCATGTACTGTCGTTCGTACCCAATCCTAAGGGAAGGATATGAAATTTCTAGTAGTACTAAACCATCTCCTAGAGTTTAGGTTAAATTGTCCTTCTAAATGACCATTGACTGCCAGATGTTCAGCACACTGTTCATGGAAGCCCGAAAGTGGGCTCGCGAGTCAGATAATTAGGTGGTACCCATTTACGAAGTCAGTTTGGACGAAGTAGTACAAATTATGGCAGGCTTAATCCGACAGATTGATGAGATTTACAGTATATCCTAATTACTTGATGCTTTAAAACTACAAGGGCGATTGGTCCCTTCAATTATGCATCTCCCTGTTGACTTGGAGGATATATATGAAGAAGATGTGGAAGTTGTAGAACGCATTGACTTCTCATGGAAAGACGGTATCATTGCCACAGGATGGTGAGATGAGTTTGATAGTTTAGATGAAGAGCCAAGCCAGGGAAAGGTTAGCCCAATGATCAGTTTGTGTGGGATGATATCGTTTGAACATTTGCTAAGAGAGATCAATAAAGTGGCTGAACAACTCGAGATAGATAAAGATATGGGGTTTTTGTGATTCCCCTCTTCCGCTAACCACATAACAAGATCTGGGAGGCACTACTAGAGTCCAATTCCTCAGTCAACATGGATCGAAAAAAGGAAGGGTATTGTCGGGGAACTCCCCAGAAATAACCATCGAGGAGAACAAGATCCTCGACGAGTTGAAGAAAACTCAGGCCAACATCACCTTATCGGGACTCTTTATGTCTTCCCAACTTCACTAAAATACTCTGATAAAAATGCTTATCAGGACCATAGTCCCTCCTTTATCCACTCCAGAAGAAGCCGTGAACCAGGTCGGATGTTTAGCCTATACTAGAATGCTCTCCTTCTATGAAAAGGAAATCCCAAAGTTTGGTCATAATCATAACTATGATCTCAACATCTTCGTTGAAGTAATGGGGAAGAAATTTATGCTCTCACTCGTTGTGACACCCCTCCTATTCTAACCATGAGTGATCAATCCTTCATTAAAACAAACAGGAATTCCATCTGATTCATTCTTAGCATCACTGTCAAAAACTTTTTAATTACTAATCACCTATGTCAAATTAAGACGGTGCCAAATTCTATCTTTCATTATTATAACAACATGCAAAAATAAATTAAATTAACTAAACCATACACAAAAATAGTCTGAGCAATCACATGATCGATATATAAATAAATGAGACCGAATAAACCATCGATTCCCAAAACAAATAATCTAACCATAAGTCTGACATAATAAAACTAAATCTAAATACATTCTGATAAATAAACTTGAGAAATAAATAGTCTGAAGGGGCAACACACCCAAATAAAATAATGAGAGAAATTATATCTAGAACTGAATGAGCTGAAGCGTCTAAAGCAACGCCTACATGCCTCCACAAATGCTATAGGTACGCATCCCTCGATAGAATCATCAAGCTTGGCGTCCCTGTGGCTGGACACCTAAAATGTTTTGAAAATATTTTGACTCGGATCAGAGCCTAAGAAAAGAGTTTGAAAATATTTTGCAAGCGCTTAAATCACAGTTTAAATCCTTTATTAGATACACATGTTAATTACACGTACACTCCCTTGAGATCATCACCTCTCAACTAATGTGCACGCCTACATAACCTCAATAAGTCTAGCTTTCTTATAATGCCCATACTATATGCTACCACAATGTCAATAAGTAATATGTCCCATATATTATTATTGATCCAATCAGTTAAGTTTCTCTACTTAATTACCTTTTTTATGTACACAATCTATCAGTTTTACTATCACACACATGACTAGATATAATGTACCTATATATATTTAATACACATATAATATATACAACTATAGCATCCCCGAAATGTCCCCTCATGATTTTGGCATACTCTGGTATCAATTCCATGTACCTCTCGTACTAAATCAAGAACCATTAGTTCAGCATGTCTCCTCGAACCCAAAATAAATCAACACACAATGGAGGGGAACATAGTTCTAAGCCTTTGGGATACACACATAACTGACGTACTCGAACGACACGCTGATCCCATTAATACACGACACATAGAGACGCCCTAAGTTCCATGTTCTGGGGCACAAATCCTGATCTCGCTGGAATCGCTAAGGTGGGATCACCCTCTGTGCGAAAACCTATGAATTGTAGGTAGCGTAGGTATATTCACACACATAATTAATCACAACCATAGGTATTCACATAACCTATATATGTATATAAATCAGTAGGTATACACACACCCTATCATATAAGTTCGTACATAGTATATATCTCTCTCACACTCATCGTACAAACAATTACAAATTTTTCCTCTTATTATATTTTTCTAGGTATCGCTCACTACCCTAAGGGTCCTAGTTACCCATTAATAATATCAGAAGCTAATACACTCACACACTACTAGTCCAAGTCCTAGATTCACTCTTCTCTGTGATCCGTTCTCATTCCCTCGAATTCATTATTTTCATAATTCTTATCTCATAGGTATTCACCTTCATTATCTCCTTATATCTAAGAAACTATCCCACATTAGGCAAACTGTACTTCAATATAGTCCTCATTATGATTTAAAGATGTCCCAAAAGTCTCCCCATTAATTATTCATAAGTTCAAGGCATAAAAAGAGAAATTTCTCAATTTCGGGCTAACCGAATCGATTCGCCCAAAGACCGAGTCGATTCACCTAAGGGACAAATCGATTCGAAATGTAGTAGGTCGTCTCTTCTGTTATGCAGTTGCATTTGTCAGCATTTTTGTTTATCTAACTTCCATGCAAGATGATTCGTATCGAATCATGCATTTAATTACTTTCGAACTTATCCATTTTAGCCTCCTCGGGTACTTTAGTGTCTATATTTATGCTCATTAATCAGAAAACCTCTGCTTTATATGCTAACATGTTATTTTAGGTATTATTGAGTGTTTGTAGGTATTAAAGTTCTAAGTATGAAGTTTCATCGCGTTCGGGTAAAGGTTCGTCGAAGTTGGCATGTTCTGGGCATTTTGATAATTTCACACTTTGGTATTTTTGACCAAAGTCTTTACGGAAGTTGTAACTCTTGGGTCAAGCTTCGCGTGGCCATGAACGGTGCTATAATCGGAGTTCGAACAAAGAAAATACGGATCTTTAATCGGGAAAGAAATATAAGATATTATTTTATTTATATACTAAGATTCTATTTAATTCCCTCCATGTCCCTTTCTATTTCATTTGCAGCAAACTTCAATCTGAGAATGACGATTTTGGGTTTTGGCTTGGGTTTTGGCCACACGCAAATTAGAATGATTGTGGTTTAAGTTGGAGCATGATTTTTTAATATAGGCGCATATGGGTCTTGTGTACCATTTTGAAATGGGTCACGGTTTGATGTTTTCCACCATTGATGGATTTTTTAGCAGTTGCAAATGGGTATTGGCTTGACAGTCATGGGAGGTCTCGGTGTTGTCTTCGAACCATAGTTATAGGTCCATACCGCAAATTCGGTCTTGGTCTTATGAGAGAATGGTGGTGGTATTTGGACATGTATCCAAATGGAGATTTCAGGTCTTGTGCTTGTGCTTCTACTTAGATGCGCCCATGGTGCGCTGCTGGTGGTTAGATCCCCTTTTTATTGCTGCTATGTACGATTTTGGTGGGCTATCCTGTTGCTACCGGTCGACCGGCTTTCGGCACGCGATCGACCGACTTAATCGTAGTCGATTGGTCCCCTGTTTCAAGTTGGCCGAGATTGTTTGCTGCTTTCCTTTCTTTTTTTTTCTTTTTCCTTTTCTTTCAGTTTATAAGTTGTAACTTATCCCTTTATCTTTTCTTATTTCGTTTTTCTTTCTTTGTTTATTCCCACTTTGTATAAATACCCACCTTAGTTCATTTTTGCAAAGAAAATTCATTTTATTTAGTTTTAGGGCTTAGTTCTCTTAGGTTAGGGTTTGGAGAAGGATGGAGAGTGTGATATTTTCTCCCTCCCGGGGTTTGATAGTATAGTCGGTTTATCCATTTATGGTTGTGTAAGAACACTATTCCTCTTTCTTGTCCATTTATGTAAGTTTTTTTCTCATTTATTGCTTTATTTACATGCTTTATTTATCTTAATTTCATTTATTGCTTTGTTAATTAGGTTTACTTTCTTGCAATTAATTCATGTCATTTAATATTCTTTGTAACTAATTTAAATTAGGTTGTGTTGGATTGAACTCACCTAGGGTTGGTTTGGTTACTTTCCTTTGGTGATGGAGTTTTTACTCATTTATTTCGATTGGGTTGTCCTAATCATTACGCCTATGAGATTAACGGGGTATATCACGTATGCCCCATATTTACAACCTTGTGTGAATAATTTTTGGGATATTTGTTGATGTCAAAATCTTATTAGACTTTTATGCGAATTTGGATTCAATTAACTGTCAAAACGAGACGCAATCTTAATAACTCGTGAGCCCATGTAACCATCTATACCAACTAACTCGGGGTGAGGTATATCCGACGCAACCTATAGTTTTTATTCTCTTTGTTAATTTAGTTTAATTTACCTACACCTAGATTAACCTTTTCCTTTTGTTATCTTTTCTTTTTAGTGATCAAAAATGATCTTTTACACTTTTATTCTAAAAGTATTAAATCACTTAAATTTTAGCAACTTGTCTCTGTGGATTCAATACCCGAACTGATTGCTATACTGCCTTAAAAGAGTGTAGTCATAATTTAGGCTATTGCATAGAGTTGGTGAGCCAAATATAACAAAGCGACCGGCGTCGGTGACGCGATACCGCGACAAAACATTGTCTATCAAATGGCGCAGTTGTCGAGGACTTGATGCCTTAGAATTTATTTGATTTAGTATTTCATTGTATTTTCTTGGTATTTGTATTTTTCGCTAACCTTTTTGTAGGACTTCTACATTTGAGTGTTGAGAAACGCTTGAATTGTTCTGCCGTACATCATTCTTTGTGAAAGTTGATATCTCGAGCCTTCGTTATGTCTTATTCTAACCTTTTCGATAATTGTAATGATAATTTGCAAAATCACTGTAAGACTATGACTTTTGGTGAATACTTAGAGGCCCAACAAATTGCAAATTCTAAAATGACTTTGGGTGTGTATTACGAAAGTCAAATTATGGGTTATGGAAATTTTGGGAATGATTATTGTAACACCCCGTATTTTTGGTACATTTAAAATTTAATTAATTCGGAAATTCTAAATTACTAAGTGTGTTGTAATTTAATGAATTAATTAGGATAGAATAATATATAAATATTAATCTGGGATTGAATGGTTAATATTTAGGGAAAACTTATTTACTAAGTGAATAGTAATAATGTAATTACGTCGTCTCGAGTATTAATGACGAGGTGTGTACTTATCACATCCGGAAGTCGGTATAGACTATATTGGGTGGGGGATAAGTATTTTTATGAATTAATTCGGATGCAAATTCTGAGTGTACAGTTGAGTCCGGAGGGGCCGAGATAGTTGGAAAAGTGTACCCGGGGGTAGTAAACGGGTCACGGGACGTTTTTAGACATAGTCGGGCCCACTCGGGGACATTTTGGTCACTTGGGCTTGGCCCATTAGTCAAAAAACGTGAATTGAATTATTAACCTAATAAAAAGAAAATTTAGGATGACTGAGCTTATTTAGAAAGAGGAACTAAAGGGTTAGGAAACCCTAGCAGCAGCCAAGCCATTTTGGGGATCTCAAAATACCAACAAGGTCATCTTCAACCTTGAAATCCATCACAAATTCAGACACTACGAAACCTAAGGCAAGTGAATAACTTGCAATAGCATGAAAACTGTTTTTCAATTCATATTTGTGTGCTGTTATGAATTTAAAATTCGTTTTGGGTTCATGGTATGAACATGGGGCTTTGATAATTCTAAAGAAAATCATGAATCTGTTTTGGCCGAAATTATGAGGAGTTATGCAAAACCTGATATTAGAATATTGATGTATACCTGTTAGGATGATATTCAGTTAAACTAGAACGAATCAAATGAAGAAATTTGGAGTAAAAATGTGTTTAAGGAAAAATATGGATTTTCCCCAAAATTTATGAATCAGTTGTTTATGGACGAATTGATGATTGTTGTAGTCTTTCTGGGTTATCCTAATAAGGTTTCTAGTATACTCTGGTGATAAGAAGGCTTAAAACTCATGTTAGAAGAGGTTAGGTTTTGAGGAAATCCGTCCATGGCTGACCTGTCTTCGCGAAGAAGACGAAGACCTGTTCGATCGATCGATCGACGGTCTGGGGTCGATCGATCGACGATCGCCAGAATCTGGCAGTTTCGCCAATTGGTTATATAAGAGGAAAAATTTATATAAAAACCCTATGTAATTAATTATGGAGAAATTAAATACATAAGTTTAAACTAATTAATTGTAGATGAATTAATTAGGGTTTGGGACTAATAAATTAGAGTCGGAAATTTTGACTCGGGTAAATTTTGGGCTACGAGAGTAAAGTCCAAATTTATGGTGGGGGGCGACACCAAAAATAACTTAATTAATTAAAGTGCAATTTAATTAATATTTAGAGTTGGACCATAAACTCTTAATAATTTTTATAGGCTTATATTACGGATTTAGCGAACGATATAGCCGGGACTTTTATATTTATATATATACGGAGGCGATAGTATATATATATGATGTGCACCATTAATATCTGTGATTAGATATTTTGTACTATAGTGCTATAGGGGGAGGTTGCGCGTAGTGGATGAATCCCCTAGCTTGAGGAGTAGGGTGAGTATATTCCCGAGGTCATAGCGCCCGTTATATGGGTGAGGGACAACTCACTTTCAGGGAAGGAATATGACCGCCTCCAGTTATTTATTTTTATCAAGTTGGTGTGAGAATTCTGACTTGGGATAAATAGGCTATGTGATATTACCTAGTGGGTTAGCACTTTATAGAATTTACATTCCGGGAGTATTTTGCTCGGGAGGTTGCAAGTTGTTATATATATTACAGTATGATTGTGAATACTGAAATGTGATCATAAGTATATAATTAAACAATTAATTATATACGGGATATTAATGAAAAGTGAGTTATTATACATGTATAACAAGTGTAGAAGTTATATGAATATAAAAAGGGAAATGATTTAGTTAAGTGATGTTACAAATAACTTATAAATCATAATCACTACATACTCAGTTAGAGTAGGGTGGGTATAAAGGAACTTTGTTAATTATCTAGTCATGAGTTGTATAACTAGGTAATTTAATTAAAGCGTTAATAGGGTACATTAGAAGAAGGGTAAGGAAGTCCTCAAGAGAGTGCGATATTTACTAAAAATATGAAGAGCATGCATATTTATATTTACTGCAAGTTAATCATTTGTTAAATGTTTTCAAATGTTTTGGGTACTAACCCTTGCTATAAAACTTTTTAAAAACCTTTTAGGTGTCCAGCCACAGGGACGCCAGCCTTGACTATATTCCAGGAATCCGTTGCTGCAGCACATGTGGATGTTGCGGGGTTTTGATAGACGCCTCATTCTTCATTCTTAATGTAGAAGTTCGTGATTAGTATTCGAGCATGTCGCTCACCTTCCATTTATTTGTTTTAGACTTGTTGGGAGTTTATTCTTGTCTTTATGGGATTTATTATTTGGACCGTTGGTTTATTCGGTCAATTATATTTTTACTTGTGGATGATAAATTCAGTTATCTGTGATTGTTATATAGTTTTATATCCTGCATGGGTTTTGTTTAATTAATGAAAGATAAAAATGGCACCAGTCTATTTTTCTCACTTAGGTGGTTAGTAATTTAATATGACGACAGTGATGCTAAGAATGGACCAAATGAGAATCCTGTTCTAACTTGATTTAGGACTGATCACCCGGGATTAATTAGGCGGGGTGTCACAGATGGTATCAGAGCATCAGGTTCTAGTGTCCTTAGGATCTGTGCGGCTTTCTACGTTTCAGCGTAGCTTTCGGTTGTTATAGAGCCCTATTATTAGGACTGTTGATTATTTTTTTCGCTTGTGAGATATCGTATTCCTGCTATTAGTTTTTGTATAAATTGTGTACTTATACAATTCAATCCATTTCAGATGCCACCAAAGAGACAGAGAGCGGAGAGGGCTGAGGCTAGAGATGAGGTGAGAGAGGCTCGCCAGGAGCCACATTTACCGCCACCCCCACCCCCACCCCCACCCGAGTTGATTTCTACCACTCAGGTAGCAGTGATAGTGGCCCAAGCGGTCGAAACAGCGATGCGAGCTATGGCAGCTCATTTTCCACAGCCCCAGGCACCGCCTCCATTGGCTCCAGCAGTTCAGGCTCCAGTGGGACCACTATCTTGGCAGAGAGTGAGGGAGACCTTTCAGAAGGGTCACCCACCTGAGTTTCGAGGTAGCACCAATGTGGTCGAGGCTTGTGACTGGAAGAAGAACATTCAGCGCCATCTGCGCATGTTAGAGTGTACAGAGGTGCAGAAACAGATGCTGGCTACCTTTCGTCTGTCGGGGTCAGCCTTACAGTGGTGGGAGTCCATAACCACCGCTGAGGAGAGGGATTTGATGCCGATTTCTGAATTCTGGGTGCGGTTTGACCGCAAGTACTTCCCTCCAGCAGTAGAGTCTGAGATGAGAAAGAAATTCAGCGAGTTGGTACAAGGGGACAGGTCAGTAGCAGAATATGAGGAGGAGTTCACCCGTTTGGCGAACTTTGTGCCAAATGAGGTGAGCGATGAGGAGCGGAAGAAGTCAAAGTTCATGGATGGCCTAGCCTGGAGAATCATGCAGCACTTGATTGGAAACCCGGCGTTAGTGACTTATACAGATGTCGTAAATGCCGCACTTGTACATTGCCAGGATCATCGTTTCCATGCTAAGGGGAACAAGAAGGCAGGTGAGCCGAGCCAGTAGGGCAAGGCGGTTACTAGTAGTGAGGCAAGTGGCACACAGCAGCAGGTTATCATTCAGCAAGGGAATCAGGCTAAGAAGTTTAAGCCTGGTGGGTTCGGACCGGGAGGACAGGGGTTCAGGCAGGGGCAACCAGGCCCTAATCAGCAACAGCAGGTTCCTCAGGGCCGTCAGGGCCAAGGGAACAACGGGGGAGGCCACCCGGGGCAGCAACGTCAGGGCCAGCAGGGCCAACGACAGGGTGACGACCAGAAATGCTGTTTCTCCTGTGGCCAGCCAGGACACTTCAAGAGGGAGTGCCCGCAGAGGGGCAGAGGCCAGCAGCAGGGTGCCCAGCAGGGGCAACAGGGTCAGATGCCGCCAGCAGCACCAGCCCCACCCGCCCCACAGCAGCAGGGGCAGATGCACTACGGACGTGTGTATAACGTTCGGGATGTTCCCAATCCTCCAGCACAGCAGGCGCCGCCCGCGATTGAGGGTACGTTTTCTATCCATGGCACTATGGGTCGAGTATTGTTTGATACGGGGGCTACTCATTGTTTTATAGCTACACATTTCGCGAAGGCTTTAGGGTTGTTAGCCACCGCAGAGAGCACTGTTACGTGTGTCGACTCACCATTGGGGAGTGGGTCGCTTATATTCTTTATATGTCGGAGAGTAGGAGTAGAGATTGGTGGTTTAATATTACCTGCGGACATGTTGGTATTAGATATGCATGTTCACGATGTGATCATCGGTATGGATTGGCTCGCTGACTATAGAGCCATGATTGATTGATTCGGTGGGAGCATTGTTTTTGCCATTCCGGGGTAAGAGATGTTTGTTGTGGCGATGCCTCGCCCAGAGGGAGGCTCGACCGCTCATTTATATTACATTGATGAGGAAACCTCACAGGAAGTGGTTGTTCCTTTAGACGCTAATCCTGTAGTGAGGGACTTTGAGGATGTATTCCAGGAGATACCAGGATTACCACCCAGCAAAGAAATCGAATTTGTTATCGATTTGGCACCGGGGACGAGGCCGATTGCTCGGGCACCTTACCGAATGGCCCCTTCAGAAATGCGGGAATTGAGGGAACAGATTCAGCAACTACTGCGTCAGGGTTTTATTCGGCGGAGTACATCGCCGTGGGGTGCGCCGGTGTTGTTTGTGAAGAAGCGAGATGGTTCACTCCGCTTGTGTGTGGATTATAGGGAGCTGAACAAGGTGACGATACGGAATAAGTATCCGTTACCTCGGATTGATGATTTATTTGACCAATTGAGAGGGGCGTCTTACTTCTCCAAAGTCGACTTGAGGTCAGGGTATCATCAACTGCGTATCCGAGAAGGGGATGTTCCTAAGACCGCTTTCTTGTCGCGGTATGGATCATATGAGTTCAGGGTGATGCCCTTCGGGCTCACCAATGCACCAGCAGTATTCATGGACCTCATGAACAGGGTTTTCAGGGAGTACCTAGATCAGTTTGTCATCGTGTTCATTGATGACATCCTAATCTACTCGCGTACCGAGGAGGAGCACGCAGAGCATTTGCGCATGGTTTTACAGACACTGAGGGATCATCAGCTCTATGCCAAATTCGGGAAGTGTGGATTCTGGCTACGGGAGGTACAGTTCCTTGGTCACGTCGTGTCAGATCAGGGTATTGCAGTGGATTCGGATAAGGTGTCGGCGGTGAGGGAGTGGGGACAGCCCACGACACCGACCGAGGTGCACAGTTTTCTGGGTTTGGCCGGTTACTACAGGCGATTCATTAAGGGATTCTCCAAAATTGCAGGACCTTTGACGAATCTGACTCGGAAAGGGGTACCTTTCAAGTGGGATGATAGTTGTCAATTAGCTTTCGATGAGCTAAAGGATAAGTTGACATCTGCACCCGTGCTTGCATTGCCAAAGGGAGGGCTAGAGTATCGGGTTTACACAGACGCATCCTTACGGGGTCTTGGGGGTGTGCTCCAGCAGGAGGAAAGGGCTATAGCTTATGCTTCCAGGAAGCTAAAGCCCCACGAGAGGAATTACCCCACTCACGACCTAGAGTTGGCAGCGGTCATTTTTGCTTTGAGGATATGGAGTCATTACCTTCTAGGAGAGCAGTTTACTCTATTCACGGATCACAAGTCACTTCAGTATCTCTTCACACAGAAGGATCTGAATATGAGACAAAGGCGGTGGTTAGAATTCGTGAAGGACTACCAGTTTGATATTCAGTATCATCCTGGTAAGGCCAATGTGGTAGCAGACGCATTGAGCCGAAGGCCGACTGGGGAGATATCGGAGGTATGGAAAGCGAAGTGGAGAGAGCTTCAATATGAGCACGACATAGCCAAGGCTTGCATGTTGGCTTTGTCCATCACACCCGAGATTATTATGCGGGTTGTGAAGGCTCAGGCGGAGGATCAGAATTGACAGGATAGGGTGGGCCAGTTGTTAGCTGAGGGAGCGGAGGGTTACTCGATTAGCTCAGAAGGAGGCCTACGCTTTAATGGGAGGTTAATGGTGCCAGAGGATGAGGATTTGAAACACGCCGTTATGACAGAATCCCATGGTTCGAAATTTGCGGTACATCCCGGTGGGGATAAAATGTACCAAGATATGAGGAGGCAGTATTGGTGGGCAGGGATGAAACGGGACATAGCGGAGTTTGTTTCGAAATGTGCCACGTGTCAGCTTGTGAAAGTTGACCACCAGAGACCATCAGGGATGTTGCAGCCTTTAGAAATTCCCGTGTGGAAGTGGGAGAGCATCTCCATGGACTTCATCACAGGGTTACCTGTATTGCAGAGGGGTCACGACTCCATATGGGTTATTATGGATCGGTTGACTAAGGTGGCCCACTTTTTGCCAGTACGCACAGACTTCGAGACGATGCGTTATGCACAGCTATTCATAGCAGAGATTGTTAAGCTGCATGGAGTGCCGATAAATATTGTATCCGACCGAGACAAAATCTTTGTCGCCCACTTTTGGCAGAGCTTTCAGGAGGCAATGGGCACGGAGTTGCGCTTAAGTACAGCGTATCACCCACAGACTGACGGACAGACTGAGAGAGTTAATCAGATGCTGGAGGACATGCTCAGAATGTGCATTTTGGACTTCGGGGGAGGATGGGAGAAATATCTTCCTTTGGTAGAGTTTGCGTATAACAACTCTTACCAATTCACGATTGGCATGGCACCGTTTGAGGCACTGTATGGGAGACCTTGTCGTTCACCCGTTTGTTGGTTAGAAGTGGGGGACAACAAGCTCTTGGGGCCGGAGATTGTCCAGGAGACATCTGCCAAGATAGAGTTGATTCGAGGAAGAATTCGGATAGCTCAGGACAGGCAAAAGAGTTATGCTGATGCTTCTCGAAGACATGTGGAGCTAGAAGTTGGGGACCAGGTTTTAGTCCGGGTATCTCCAATGAAATGGGTGATGAGGTTCGACAAGAAGGGTAAGTTAGCACCGCGATACGTAGGACCTTTCCCTATTATTGAGAGGGTGGGACAGGTGGCGTATAAGCTTGGATTACCAGAACACCTTCAGCGGATACACGATGTATTCCATGTGGCATCGCTGAAGAAATATCGAAGGAGCGAGAGAGCCTTTTGGCACATTCCACTCCAGGAGATCGACTTACAGCCAGACATATCGTATGAGGAGAGGCCGGTAGCAATTCTGAATCATAGTGAGCGGAAATTACGATCCAAGGTTGTTCCATTGGTTAGAGTACAGTGGGGTCATCACAATGTTGACGAGTCTACCTGGGAGCGAGAGGAGGATATGCGGGAACAATATCCAGAACTTTTCAACGCAGGTACGATCTAATTTCGGGGACGAAATTCTTTTATAAGTGGGGGAGTATGTAACACCCCGTATTTTTGGTACATTTAAAATTTAATTAATTCGGAAATTCTAAATTACTAAGTGTGTTGTAATTTAATGAATTAATTAGGATAGAATAATATATAAATATTAATCTGGGATTGAATGGTTAATATTTAGGGAAAACTTATTTACTAAGTGAATAGTAATAATGTAATTACGTCGTCTCGAGTATTAATGACGAGGTATGTACTTATCACATCCGGAAGTCGGTATAGACTATATTGGGTGGGGGATAAGTATTTTTATAAATTAATTCGGATGCAAATTTTGAGTGTACAGTTGAGTCCGGATGGGCCGAGATAGTCGGAAAAGTGTACCCGGGGGTAGTAAACGGGTCACGAGACGTTTTTAGACATAGTCGGGCCCACTCGGGGACATTTTGGTCACTTGGGCTTGGCCCATTAGTTAAAAAACGTGAATTGAATTATTAACCTAATAAAAAGAAAATTTAGGATGGCTGAGCTTATTTAGAAAGAGGAACTAAAGGGTTAGGAAACCCTAGCAGCAGCCAAGCCATTTTGGGGATCTCAAAATACCAACAAGGTCATCTTCAACCTTGAAATCCATCACAAATTCAGACACTACGAAACCTAAGGCAAGTGAATAACTTGCAATAGCATGAAAACTGTTTTTCAATTCATATTTGTGTGCTGTTATGAATTTAAAATTCGTTTTGGGTTCATGGTATGAACATGGGGCTTTGATAATTCTAAAGAAAATCATGAATCTGTTTTGGCCGAAATTATGAGGAGTTATGCAAAACCTGATATTAGAATATTGATGTATACCTGTTAGGATGATATTCAGTTAAACTAGAACGAATCAAATGAAGAAATTTGGAGTAAAAATGTGTTTAAGGAAAAAGATGGATTTTCCCCAAAAATTATGAATCAGTTGTTTATGGACGAATTGATGATTGTTGTAGTCTTTCTGGGTTATCCTAATAAGGTTTCTAGTATACTCTGGTGATTAGAAGGCTTAAAACTCATGTTAGAAGAGGTTAGGTTTTGAGGAAATCCGTCCATGGATGACCTGTCTTCGCGAAGAAGACGAAGACCTGTTCGATCGATCGATCGACGGTCTGGGGTCGATCGATCGACGATCGCCAGAATCTGGCAGTTTCGCCAATTGGTTATATAAGAGGAAAAATTTATATAAAAACCCTATGTAATTAATTATGGAGAAATTAAATACATAAGTTTAAACTAATTAATTGTAGATGAATTAATTAGGGTTTGGGACTAATAAATTAGAGTCGGAAATTTTGACTCGGGTAAATTTTGGGCTACGAGAGTAAAGTCCAAATTTATGGTGGGGGGCGACACCAAAAATAACTTAATTAATTAAAGTGCAATTTAATTAATATTTAGAGTTGGACCATAAACTCTTAATAATTTTTATAGGCTTATATTACGGATTTAGCGAACGATATAGCCGGGACTTTTATATTTATATATATACGGAGGCGATAGTATATATATATGATGTGCACCATTAATATCTGTGATTAGATATTTTGTACTATAGTGCTATAGGGGGAGGTTGCGCGTAGTGGATGAATCCCCTAGCTTGAGGAGTAGGGTGAGTATATTCCCGAGGTCATAGCGTCCGTTATATGGGTGAGGGACAACTCACTTTCAGGGAAGGAATATGACCGCCTCCAGTTATTTATTTTTATCAAGTTGGTGTGAGAATTCTGACTTGGGATAACTAGGCTATGTGATATTACCTAGTGGGTTAGCACTTTATAGAATTTACATTCCGGGAGTATTTTGCTCGGGAGGTTGCAAGTTGTTATATATATTACAGTATGATTGTGAATACTGAAATGTGATCATAAGTATATAATTAAACAATTAATTATATACGGGATATTAATGAAAAGTGAGTTATTATACATGTATAACAAGTGTAGAAGTTATATGAATATAAAAAGGGAAATGATTTAGTTAAGTGATGTTACAAATAACTTATAAATCATAATCACTACATACTCAGTTAGAGTAGGGTGGGTATAAAGGAACTTTGTTAATTATCTAGTCATGAGTTGTATAACTAGGTAATTTAATTAAAGCGTTAATAGGGTACATTAGAAGAAGGGTAAGGAAGTCCTCAAGAGAGTGCGATATTTACTAAAAATATGAAGAGCATGCATATTTATATTTACTGCAAGTTAATCATTTGTTAAATGTTTTCAAATGTTTTGGGTACTAACCCTTGCTATAAAACTTTTTAAAAACCTTTTAGGTGTCCAGCCACAGGGACGCCAGCCTTGACTATATTCCAGGAATCCGTTGCTGCAGCACATGTGGATGTTGCGGGGTTTTGATAGACGCCTCATTCTTCATTCTTAATGTAGAAGTTCGTGATTAGTATTCGAGCATGTCGCTCACCTTCCATTTATTTGTTTTAGACTTGTTGGGAGTTTATTCTTGTCTTTATGGGATTTATTATTTGGACCGTTGGTTTATTCGGTCAATTATATTTTTACTTGTGGATGATAAATTCAGTTATCTGTGATTGTTATATAGTTTTATATTCTGCATGGGTTTTGTTTAATTAATGAAAGATAAAAATGGCACCAGTCTATTTTTCTCACTTAGGTGGTTAGTAATTTAATATGACGACAGTGATGCTAAGAATGGACCAAATGAGAATCCTGTTCTAACTTGATTTAGGACTGATCACCCGGGATTAATTCGGCGGGGTGTCACAATTATTCCTATGTTGGGCCTCAAAATCCTTATAATAAGAATATTGAAACGAATTTCAAAATTCTTATGATAATGATTTTGATAGTAATTCCGAGGATGATTTCCAAACTCCTCATTTTTTAGAATACGTGCCTCGACCTATGACATTCGGTGAGGGCTTGCTCATGCTTGAAAATTAGAAATATGAAAATTGTTATCGGGAAGAAAATAATTTGTGGGAACATGAATTGGATTTATTATTTGAATCCGACGATGATTTTTCTTTTGAGACTTTTGAAGAATGTTTTGAACCAAATAAGGAATCGATGCTTAGTTTGGAACAAACCATCCTTCAATTGGCCCATAGTATAGTTGAGGATGGAAGTGAGGATTAAATGGATATAGTAGCCATTTGCAATGAAATGATTTCATCTTTGGAACCCAGAGAAGAATATTTAATTGAAAATGATCTTATTTTCTTCGAAACTCAATCTTCAAGCGATGATGACTCATTTCTTGAGTTTAAATTTCTTTCCTCCCCTTTTTTGTTAACCATTATCGAACCGATGCAAGTACTCGATGAATCGGTGCCAAACTTTAAAACGTTTAACCCTTTCACCGATGAGGATTACTTGCTCGAGTTGCTTTCCATGAAGGCATCTTTGCCTCCTTGTGCACCACCTCCCATTCCAATGTCAAAATATTCGGGAGGAAATTCATTTTTCTGGCTCCCTTGTGTATTTGTCACCCGTCTTATCCAAATCCCCCATCATCCACTAAAAACTTTTAATTAGAGATGGTTCATTTCTTCCGCCTTACACATGCCTTCCGTTGTTCAAACAGAATTCCCATTTTTCGAAAGCTATGCTTGAGAGTGAGGGTACACCGATTGTCCATCCAAGTCAAATCGTATTTTGGATGGACACTCAAAATTTCAATTGCTAGTGTATAGTTAGTTAGAAGTTAAAATTTTAGGTTGTACATAGTAGCTTATTCTTTCTTCTTACTTATTGTATAGTGCAGTTAGTTCAGTTTTTGTTATTTGTATTTTTCTATGCTTGGTACTAACATGTTTTGAAGAATCATTGGACTTGTACTTTCACGAGATTACTCCATTTGGATAATATCGCTATTTTCATCTCTTTAAATTGGCTCTTAATTTACATTGAGGACAATGTCAGGTTTTAAGTTAGGGGGTGTGGGATATTTTATACATTCATTGGTAGTTTCCATGATTTGATTATATGTTATTTTCAAGCATGCTTTTCTTGTAAAAAAATTAAAAAAATTAAAAAAAATTCTTTCTTTTTTCTCCTTTATTGGCCTTTTTGCCTTTGTTTTCGATGATAAATTTTAATAATTGCCCGATCCAATAGACAACTCCATGATACATGTTCTCGATTTTATAAGTTATTAGACTTTTGTCCTCAGTTATTGATATTTTGAATAACTTCATGAAATAAACTTTAATCCCATGAGCACATTCACTTTTCTTGCTCCATTAATTTGGTTTAATTTTTTTATAACTCGGTAATGTCTTGTTTCATTGTATATACTTACACCGAGTAAGCTTTGTACCTTTCATCGTTTGTGAGTGTATACATTATTTTTTCCTCTTTGAAAACTTTGAATCCGTCGATAATCTCTCTATTCTTTCATTAATCGTTCATTAATTGAGTTTATATCTTGAAATGTATTACTTGAGCATAATTTCCATATATTTTTTTGACTCGAGAATTGTGTAAACTTTATGAAATGATCATAGTTCCGGGCATATTTTTCAATTCCTTCTTAGGTTATTCTGGAAGAACTTCCTTTCCCTTCTGATTTATTTTCTTTAGCTGAAGGACACTGGTTTCGCTCCATTTTTGTAGCAGAATGTGGCTTTTCTTTCCCGCCTAATCCCCTATGTTTGGAAGTTTGCCAATATTTTGATATTGTTCCTGCAAGAGTAGTTCCAAATACATGGAGGGTAGTTAACAGCGTACATAGATTGAATCAAATTCATGGAACTCATTTAGGGATTCCTGAAATTATGTACTGTTATAAATGGGTTACTAGCGATACCACCTTTTATTTAAAAACTAGGTATTCTCATAGAGCTTTAGTGGTCAATCTCCCTGATGCAAATAGGGACTATTTTGAACATGGGGTTATGATGAAAAATTGGCAACACCCCTCATTAAAAGGAAAAGATGTGTATCAAGGTCCCAGATGTCCACTTTATGGCAATGGGATAGGTTGTTTTTAGTTTTTCAATTTAGCTCTATTTTTGTTTGATAAAATACATCACTGACATGTGTGTTTTTATTTTGCAGTTGATAGCAAAAGAAAGTGATATTAATATAAAGGATTTGAAACTCATCTGGGGTTTGCATCAATCAGTTGCCGGGGAGCACGTGAGAGTTGCTTCTTACTTGCTGAGATACAAGAACACCACTTCTTCTTTCATTGCTCGTCCTCTTATTCCTCCTTTGGTGATTGACCTTAACCAAACACCTGCATCCTCAGCAACTGTTGAATAATCTTCTTCTGACTTGGGTACTTCTATTGCTGACCTGATGATGAAGAAGAGGAAAGTGCTTGACCTCTTTACCAAATCTGCTCCTGGTACTGAAGGGGTAAAGATGATTAAAACTGATGCTCCAATTAATAAAAATGATGTTGTTACTCCTGCCAAAGATATTATCAAGAAGCCCCCTATTACCCCTAAAGAGGAAGCACCTTTGATTGAAGTTGTTATCTTATAAGAGGCAACACCTTTGATTGAAGTTGTTGTTATTCACAAAGAGACAACACCTGTGATTGAAGGTGCTACTTTGAGGAGGTTGAGAAGGGGTCTTACTAAAAGGCCAGTGGATGCTATTGCCCAACCTATTGGAGTTAGGATTGCTTCTTTGAGGGCTAGTTATCCAACCGTACTTACCCCTGGCCTGGCCAAAAAATTGATCAAGTCACGGACTCTCCCTGATTGTCGAGTTGCTGAAACTTCAACACCTCAGGATAAGGTTACCGATTTGGCAACCCAATACCTTGCATCAGTAAGTAGTCATTATTCTTATCTTTCTAATGCTTTATTGCCATGTTCATACTCTGATTTGTGCCTTTCTTCTTCTTACAGTTTTTAGTGTACTTAGATAATATTGTGGAGAAGGATGAAGCCATCAAAGCTTCAACCTCATCCAGTGGAGTAGAGGAAGCCCTTGCTGGGTTGTCAAATCTTTGGGGGAGTCTCGGTAGAAGTACGAAGAGGACAAAGCTTCTTGGGAGACGGCTCGTCAACAAGTTGACACAACTCGAGATCAGGTTATAAATGCCTCTAAAGAGTTGGAGGAAAAACTGAAGATTGCTCTTTCTAGAAAAGTGGAAGCTTATGGCAAGATTGAAGAGGCTGAACGGCATAAGAAAGAGCTCAAGGATAAAGTGAAGTCTATTTAAGAGCTTCTTTGGGAAAAAAATTCCTCATAGAGAGAAAAGAGGAAAGCTGGTGTGAAGAAGTCTTTTAGCACTAGCTAGGACAAAGGATGGAATAAAGTTATGGCTGTTGTCTCTTCCTAGATGGATTATGCAAGTTTAAAATACTTCAGAGATGGATGGGTTGCATCTTTGAAGGAGTTGAATGTTGCTGATGATTCTGAACCGTTTCAAAAATATGCTCATGGCCCTCCTCCTACTATTGGAGAAGAAGAAGAAGAAGATGAAGCCGCATCTGATGAATCTTCCATGGTGATAGTAGAACAAACACCTTCTATTACCATTCCTCAATCCTCCGAGCATGTTCAGCAGGAAACAACTTCTGCTGAGCAATGCCAATTTCCTTCCGAGCAACCAACTCCTTTATCCAAATCGGTTGAAGATGTTGTAGGAAATAAGGAGAAGGTGTAGAGTTATTCGACTCTTTAATTATGTTATTTTCTGTTGTTCCCTTTTGTTGTAACTTTGGTTGTACTTTCTCCTCTCGTGATCAATAAAATGGACTTTCTTATCTATTCTGAGTTTTTTCCTTTACTTTCTCGATCTATATCGTTCTTGATCCATTTTTACTTTTCCTTGCTAGTTTATTGCCAGGATGGAACTCTTATCAGCTCATGATACAAAGTTGATGAAGAAATGTAATGATTATTTCAAAGCTGGTCGTGCAGATATTATTGAAGCATAAATAGTTGATATTCTTAGGCCTGATGCTTCAGAACGAGCAATTGATGCTTGTCAATATTTAAATTTTTTTCTTGATTAATCTGTAGCGAACAATGTGGCTTATTATGAAATAGTAGAAGATCGCCAAGGAGTAATCGAATGACTTCAAATTCAGCAGAAATAAACCATTTCTCTGATGCATGAAGGTTATGAGAAAAAGTACCAACAGTTGAGTACTGATCGGGGCTATGACAAATTTCTCTTAGCCCATAAGAAGTGAGAAAGTGTGCTAAAAATTGAAGCTGAGGAGCATAGGAACATTTCCAAGAGGCTGGAGGAGGAGAATATTGCTTTGAGAGAAGAACTAAGACAACTAAAGTCTGCCTCTTCCTACAGAGCTCTGTTCTCGATCAGTGATGAGGGTTTTTCATTATTGGAAACTGAAAATGCTGCCTTGAGAGAAGAATTGGAGGCTTTGAAAAGAGCCAGACCTACATCTTCCTCCCTTGGTAGAGAAAGAGCTGGTCAGAGAAGCATTTAAGAGACTAGGACTCAACAAGCCTTAGCAAACCAGGCTATTCAGATGAAAGCAAAAAATCAAGCCCTGGTTGAGATATCCCAGAAAATGAAAAGTCTTACCGAGCAACTGTCCAATCAGAGTTCTGTATTGGAAGGTAAAGAAAACTTGGTGAAGAATTTCATCAGCAGGTTGATAGATTGACTTATCAATTTCACAAGCAGACTAGAGAGATTTGGATAGGGGGATATAATGAAGCTTTGTGCCATCTCGATGCCAGGTTGAAGCAGTCAAACAATGAGGGGTACAAGTATGGATGGATGAATGCTCTAGTTATGATGCACGTTGAAAAAGGGAACTCGTTGTGGGATTGGTGTGATCCTGGACTGCTTGATCTACCGGTTCCTCCTTTTAAACTAGACGTTAGTTGGATTCCAGTCAGTTCCATTCCTCACTGTTTGATCTCCAAATACCTTGGTGATTACCAGCTTCATGAAGATTTTGAGATATCCCGTCCTCCACATTTACTTGACCGACCAAGTTTGAGAAATACCAGGATGTTACAGGATTTAAATTATATCAATTCTCCTTTTTCTTTAGAGGATCCCCCAGCTGGAATGGAATTTGTACCTAAATCGAAAGGAAAAAAGTCAATAGAATAGGAAAATTGTATTCAATGAATAAAAGTTTATCTTTTTGTAATGTTCTTTCCATGGAAATAGATTATAAGATGTTTTATTTATCATGTTGTATATATATATATCTATAAAGGGACAATTTGTCCTGTTTTGTTTTAATTGTCTAGACAATGGAACTTTGCCCCATTTGTTGCCTAGTTGTAGTGACTTGTCACCCATAAGTGCCTAAGCAATGGAATTATTTTCATCCCATGGTCCTACTTAGTTGTATCAATCTTATCTAGATTACCTTGGAGCTTAGGTAGTGTATTCCCCTTAAGGTCACCCATCTTCTTGCCTAGTTTTGGATGCCCTTTAAGGTCACTCATAATCAAACAGGCTTTGCCTTGTATGATTGTTATGCCAACATTGTTGGTTAAGTTTATTGATGCCGACCAACCTTAGTTGGTGGTTGCTGATATCTGACCAATCGTAGTTGGTGGTTGGTGGTTGCTAATATTCCAACTGATAATACAAATATAGCAACTTACCGCAGAAGGTATTCTGCACTGCACAGACTACGTGTCGCGGCCGTTGTCAATATAGGGCGCGACCCCTACTGAACTCGGGAGGCGGCATAACTGAATAAAAGGTGCTCGACCCTCCTCATGATTGGTGCGGCCCTCATCATCACAGGATGCGGCCCCCTAAAATGCCGCAGACCCTATCAGCTCGGGGTGCGGCACCTTTTCCTTGCAGGCCGCATCCCTTTCCATTGCAACTCCCGGCTTTATGTACGTCATGTGCTCACTACACGTGGACATATCTCTTATAAATAGAGGACCACACCTCGAAATAGGGGGATCGATTCCAGACACGCCCGGGGTTGATTCTACAACCCTTAACAAAGCTTTTTTATACTCTCTCTACACAACCTCAAGATACGACTTGGAGGCGACACATTTACATTGTAGCCACCTCTCCGGCACGCCGAAATCCTCAAGAATGCCATGTACTCTCCTTTATTCTCATACTTGTACGCCTCTTTAGGCGTGATTATATTGCACAATGTAATGCATATAATGAGAACGGAGCAACATAGTGGACGTAGGCCTATTTTGGGGGTTGAACCACTCTATATCTTGTCTTCTCTCTATTTACTTGCTTTATTTATTTATTACACACTTTACTGTTGAGTTGCTGGTATGAGAACGTCTTATGGCCTATTTCTCGTATCATCAGTTTGGTGCCATCTATGGGAACCAAGATATTTCAATCTTACTTCTCTATATATCCGAGTTCTTAAAATACCATATTCGATCCCTGAGGATCCTATGGATCGTCATCTCACGGGTAGATGCTTGTTATTGAAATCTATTTTTGTTTACACCCTTAAATGGGTCCTTCATGTACTCAGATCTATTCTCGGGTCACCATTTTATGACCTCAGATCTATTCTACATACCCCTGTGATATCATTCCATCTAGGTAGTGCTGAGAAGCATGAAGGGCTTTAAGCCGCCAAAAAAGGTGAATGATTAGGGAGGAATTATGTGTACTCCCTTTTTGCTATTATTTTGCCTATGATATGGGGTTTATCATCATAATGGTGACGATTAATGCATAGAGAGACTATTATGCTCAAGATAGACCCTAGTAGGCATACTCCCCCCGTGTTTTGGGAGATGAGTTCAGCTTCTGAGTCTCGACTTTGGGATTGCTCTCCCTGCCTAACAAGGGATGCGACATGTAGTTTAAACACCTTCATGCCGTGGACCCTACAGGGAAGGTGTTACAGAAGGTTCAAAGCGTTGATTCAAGTGGTTAACTCCACCTCGATGTCATTATAAGGCTGTGGCAGTACCCCTGTTTACTTTGCTGGTCGCGGCCTCATCAGGGTAACAGCAGCTCAAAAGTTGCCTCCCAATCTCATACTTGGTTAACCTCACACTTCTGAGATTACTCACTTCTGCTAGTTTTGTCTCAGATTATATATATTTGTAAAGACTAACAAAATCTGAAAATGTAAGGAGAGCCCAACCAGAGCACATAAATCAAAAGATGAGATTGTGCAGATGTACAATCACCTCAACCACCTCTACGACAGTCATGCCTCACTCTAGACCTAGGTCAACTATTTAACTCAGCGGGTCCTAATGCTAGAGGCCGCGGCCTCACCCAATGTAGGCGCGGGTGTCAAAAAAAGAAGAGTGGAGAAGGCAGAGAAGAAATCTGAGGCCTACACTCCGTTGGCCTTCACGATTGAAGAGATCTTTGAGTTCATAAAAGAAGAAAAATTGTTGAGGTGGCCAGAAAAGCTGAGAGCTCCACCCCACAAGAGGAACAAAGCTACTTGGTGCAGATTCCATCAAGACCATGACCATGACACCGAGCAATGCTATGCTCTGAAGGATGAAATTGAAAGGCTGATTGGGCAAGGGATGCTGCGGAGGTTCCTCAGAGATGTTTAGGGGATGCAGCCTTATCTCACATACCACATGCCCACTTTTCATGCTCATCTCTTATATCCCATCTATCTTGACTTTACAGTGACAACTCCTCTTATGTTGTTTAAACTAAAATTTGTGTTATCCTTACAAAGTCATATATATATGAATAGTTATAAAATCAAGTTCACTTTTATAGTGCCATATTTTGATTCTCATTTCCATGAAATGCTATCTTATAAAGACCATTCTTGTCTTAAACAGATCCCGATCCGAGGCAATATGTCATATCGGAAATGATAATATCTAAATGGGCAACTATGCCCGACAAGACACCTGATTGTTCGAAAGTTGATGATAATTGAAAGTGGCGATAATAAATATTGGAAGCAGTTATACAAATTGGACTGTAATATCACTCGTACGGGCTTCCAACGCCTGCTTTTAGCTTCCGTAATGCGTCATTAGCTACAAGGGCTTACAATGCCCTCTCTTGGCATTCGGGATGCATCATTAAGTCGAGAGACTTGCAATATCTAGATGTGGGTGGCTTAATAACATAACCCAGCCTGGGGAGACTTGAAAATATCCTATATGTTAGCTGTGGGTGGCTTAATAACATAACTCAGCCTAGGGAGGCTTGAAAATATCCTACATGTTAGCTGTGGGTGACTTAATAACATAACCCAGCCTGGGGAGGCTTGAAAATACCCTATATGTTAGCTGTGGGTGGCTTAATAACATAACCCAGCCTGGGGAGGCTTGAAAATATCCTATATGTTAGCTATGGGTGGCTTAATATCATAACCCAACCTAGGGAGGCTTGATAATATCCCACTTACGTACAGAAGGGCGATGTTAAGGAAGATGAAGGCCATATTCCGTGAAAGACAATTGAAGCACTAGAGGGAAAGCCTTAGCCTTCTCCGTTCAGGAGGGGGCTACCACTTTTAAATGTGGATGCATCCATTATCAAACAGCCGCAACCCTATTCAAGAGACCACTTCCAATAATTGGTGCAAGGGGCAGGGCGATTATAAGGTGTCGCGGCCTATATAAAGAGCACTTATGGTAATTTAAGATGCAGTGCAACTGTTAATGCGACTAAGGGTTGATGAGGCCTATAAAGCTACTACAGAGGAATTCCAAATATTCAAAAGCACATCCCTATCAATATGGTTGTGGCTATTAAGTAAATTCATTCAAACGCAGGATTATCAGACTACCGTGGCTCTAATTTTAGGGCTGCCATTCCAGTCATTTAAAGGAAGAAAGGGTCGCGGCCCGTGAAACATGAGCCATGCGAATTACAACCGCAACCTGTAACCCATGCTTGTGAAGGTTCCTTTGCATTATTTGAGGGCGCCGCGGCAGTTCAATAAGAGCGGTTATCGAAGAAATAAGTATGTTATAGTGCTACGGACTTAATTTATTAAGAAGTTCATTCAATCAATAAGGCATTTTAATTACGCAAGGCAGTTGTATTCAAGCCATCAGAGACGTACAAAAAGCATTCATTAAAGCAATGAAGCAGGCAAAGAAGATGAAAAAGCTACAAGAAAATGAGGCCAAAATTATTAATGCAGAAAAAGAGGCCGCAGCCTTGATAATATTAGTAAAGATTACAGGAAAATAGGCCGCAGCCACTGCAAAAAGTAAAGTAACAGAAGGGACGCAACACTGTATCAATGATCAAGAAATCAAAAAGATCATGAAGTTGCATCATCACGATCATCTCCATCCTCGCCATCCATGGAAGTCTCTGTTTCCTCATCCGTTGCCGCTGCCTCAGCTGCTTCTCTAAGCCTTGCTTTCTCCTCGGTCGCGGCCTTGAGCTCAGCGATGCATTCTTGATGCTCGACATCACTAAGTCTCTCCAGGCAAGAACCTTCTCCTTCGTCTCAGGGAAGTTTTTTATTATCCTCTGTCGTAGCTCCTGGTAGCCGCGGAGATATGCCCTATTATTGATGAGGAAGAAGTCCCTGGAGCCTTTGAACGACTCCACTGTAAGGTCAACAGCCAGCTGAAGGGCATCACCATGATCTGCCTCCATTTTCTTTATTGTCGTGGCATGGTCTAGGGCATCTTGGGTGGACTTAGCCTCCAGATCTTCGTACTTCTTTTGTATTAGTACGAGCTTATTACTTGAAATCTCCGCGACCCGTGTAGCTTTCGCGGTCTGAGCTAAGGAGGCTTTGAGGGATTCCTCGGCTTGTTTAAAATTTTCCTCCACTTCCTCCCTTGCATTATTTGCAGCAGCCAAGTCCATTTGGGCTGCCTGAAGAGCCGCGACAGCAGACTTCTTCCCAACTTCAAATGACGAAGTCCATGCGGCCTCCAAGTCAGCGACGTATACCCTATCTGTGTCCTGTTTTAACTGGTAGAGATCCTCATACTTTCTTTTCTGGGCCACCATGGCATCCGCGGCCTAGAATTAAAAAGTTAGTACAAAATATGGCACACAAAGTAGAAAGGGAGAAAGCACTAGCACTTACCCTCAAAAGACTATAGAGGCTGCAGTCCTCTAAATCGTCGTGGTCTTCCCCCACCAACCTGTCAAAGTCTGTGGTGTCGAGGGCCCTCTTTATTCTCCGCGCAGCTTTCGCGGTGGTGTCCCATGACGACTCAGAGTCAGGTTGTCTTAACTGAGGCCGCGGATGACTGTCAGGACCAACTCCGTCGTGGCACTGAGGGAGTGACAAGTTTGCATTTACTATAATAATAGGTGGTGGCGGCGGAGAAGCTGTATTGAGGGGAGCATCATCAGTTGACATCAAACCTATCGCGGCTAGGTTGGCTCTGATATCATCATCAAATTCAACTTGTGGTTGGGGCGGAACGTTAGTCTTCTCCACGGCATGAGTTGACGTTGCGATCGGAGTGTTCTGATCATTTGAAGGATCCGCATCAGGTTCCTTGGTCTTGGACCTCTTCTTGCTCCGTACAGTATTATTGAGAACGACTGCATCCTCATCCATCTCTGCCAGCTGCGCGGCCAATAGTTCCCTATCAACTTCCGCTCTTGAAAAGGGAAAAAAACAATAAATATTCGAATTCAAGACAAAATGCCGCAGATAAATATGGAATCAGATCATTACCTCCCGCGACCATGTCTTTTGGAATGGACTTGCTTAGAAAGAAACCTGCTTCAAATACAGTTGCTGATGTAACAAGTGTGTTGAACCTCTTATGCTCGACAGGAACTTTCGCGGCCTCAACAACTCTCTTTTCCTGCCGCTTGCTCAAGTGCAAGTTGTCAAGAACTGCAGAAAACATTTCAAAGGTTAGTACAGAGAATGAACAATTACAAATAAAGAAGGGATGCAGACATTATCCAAATACCTAGTTTAGAGGGAGACCCCCATTGCCGCGGCATTCTATATGACCTCTCCCTCTCATTCTCCTCAGGGTGAATCTCCCAACCTTCTCCCGATATGCAAAAATACTTGCCCTTCCAGTTCTTTACACTGGTCGATCTCCCAGAGTAAAGTGTCCCATCCCTGCCATGAACGGAGAAGTAGTAGTACCCGACGAACTTCACGGAGTTTTCCTTTGGGCGGTAAAAATTAAAGAACTCTGCGGGAGTAATGTCCTTCTCGAATTGGTTCTCCCAAAGAACGACCGTGGTAAGTATGGCCCTCCAGCCATTGGAATCTATCTAGGTTAGTGCCAGTTTCATTATTTGAAAAATGCGACGGATGGGAATGGGAACAAGCAGCCACATCCCATAAATAAATGCATGAAGTGGGAAGCAAACTCCATCATCAGCTAGAACTGTGCAAGGTCTTTGGTTCGCGGTAGGTACTGAGCACATCAAATTTTCTGGAAATTTGAAGGCCTCGGCCACCTGGTCAACCCAGTCTTGGGTCATAATGTTGCGAATATCAAGCACAGTTAGGGGTCTTTCAGTTCTCCCAGATATACCAGCTGGGTTATCCCTAACTTTTACGGCAACATCTCCTTCACCCAGTGGACGATTACTTGAATTGGCTTCCTCTTCCATTGGTGGGGATTCAAAATCCTCCCTAGACGCAGAATCCGCAGAGTCTGAGTCTTCTATTACGCAGGTTGGGCAATCCCTCAGTTGGTAAGGCCCTATTGACCTCAGAGGGGGCACGAAAGAGAGTTCAGGAGAGGAGGTTCCAAAATGCTTTGCCCAAAAGCCTCTCAGAAATTCATCCGGGTCAAAGTTCATATGGCTGTTGCAGTACCTGAAAGGCAGAGTTAGCAGTTAGGCACCGCAGCCAGTGTGGTTCGAAAAAGACTTTAAGAACCCATGGCAAAATTAGTTATATGAATAGTGAATAGAAGTGATCAATAAGACTAGCCAAATGGATGTGGGATTCAAGCCCTAAAAGATAATTAGCGTCGCGACATTTCCTTACTGTAGTTGCTAATAGGCTAAAACACTGCTGACCCTATTCATTGAACCTAATGGATTACCTTATGTCCCTACTGGCCGCAACCATCTCCTATTTCCGCATGGGAGATTTTAGTGCCGCGACATCTTACTAAAATGAGAGGTTATAGTCTACATGTCGCATTTATCACCAAAATTACTAGATATATTCTATCATGCCACAGACTCTCGCTCAAACTATTATCGAAATGCTTAATTCGATTGAGGATCGAAGACCAAGAATGTGAAGTGTGTGCTCAAGGAACATCAAAGAACAGTTCGATTTCAATATGATTCTACACAGACGCAGTTTATATGATCACAATATTTATCAGGGAATGCAAGTATGGGGATTCAGAGCCCTACAAGACAACTACCGTCGCGGCAGATTGGTTGGATATGTTCTGCAGCATCGTGGCTATTCACTATGCGTTAAAGAGCCTATTGTATGCCGCGACCAAGGTGCAAAACATAATATTCAAAGCCTTGGATTACTGATACTCTATCATGTCGCGGCCTCTCTCTTAAATAGTTAAGTATCTAATATTTAATCGTTTTAAGATCAAATACACCGAATACGAAGAGTTTGCTTATGAACAGCAAGAACATTTATACGATTTTCATGGCATCTTGAGGATCAGGCGTTAAGTTTAGTATACGAAGATTGACTCAAATAATTATAATGATTATTTTATCATTCTTGTGTGTTCGATTCTAGGGTGATAGCAGATTATTCAACTGAAACCCTAATTTTCTATCAAGCAATGCAGAAGCTCACGTATTTGTGTATTTAAAGAGGAATTACGAGCTACGAAAACTATTTGAAAAGATTATTGGTTGAAAAATCACCTGGAAATGAAGAAACTTGCAGAACTCAGCTTCAAACCGCCTTGCACCACCACACACAACCCTAGAAGGTCGCCGGAATACACTGGAGAAAGGAAGAACAAAATTCGGTCTCGATTTGTTCTCAAGGTTTTGGAAACGTAATGAAGTCCACGGTCAGAACAATTTATATAAGAGAGCGTGGAAGATGCATCGTCGCCTTGGAAGTACCACGGCACCTAAGAAGACTGAACTAAGCCGCAGTCCCCAATAGAATTCTCTTGGCACTACGACTTGGGGGTTTATTGATAGTATAAATATAGCAACTTACCACAGAAGGTATTATGCACTACACAGACTACGTGCCGCAGCCCTTATCAACATAGGGCGTTGCCCCTACTGAACTCGGGATGCGGCATAATCGAATACAGGGTGCGCGGCCCTCCTCATGATTGGCGCGACCCTCGTTATCACAAGACGCGGCCCCCCTAAAATGCCGCAGACCTTATCAGCTCGGGGTGCGACATCTTTGCCTTACAGGTTGAATCCCTCTCCATTGCAACTCCCAGCTTTATGTACGTCACGTGCTCACTACACGTGGACATATCTCTTATAAATAGAGGACCACACCTCAAAATAGGGGGATTGATTCTAGACACGCCCGGGGCAGATTCTACAACACTTAACAAAGACTTTTTATACTCTCTCTACACAACCTCAAGATACGACTTGGAGGCGACACATTTACATTGCAACCACCTCTCCGGCACACCGAAATTCTCAAGAATGCCATGTACTCTCCTTTATTCTCATACTTGTACGCCTCTTTAGGCATGATTATAATGCACAATGTAATGCATATAATGAGAACAGAGCAACACAGTGGACGTAGGCCTATTTTAGGGGCTGAACCACTCTATATCTTGTCTTCTCTCTATTTACTTGCTTTATTTATTTATTACACACTTTACTGTTGACTTGCTGGTATGAGAACGTCTTATGGATGATTTCTCGTATCATCACCAACCGTAGTTGGTGGTTGTTGATATGCCGATAAACCGTTGTTGGTGGTTGTTGACGCCTTCGTGCAAATTTCAAGTGTAGTTGTAGCACGAGTACTCCAAAAAAAATTGAACTAAATAGAATATGGGGAAAATATAATTTTTATTCATATTGAAAGAATGTAATACATGTGAATCTACATTACTGATAATATTTACGCAGATGCTCTACATTCCACGCATTTTTGAATTCTTCCCCCTCTAAAGTTACTATTCCCCAGGTGCTAGGTCGAACAATCGTTGTTACACGATAAGGCCCATGCCAGTTGGCCTCCAGCTTATTATGCTTCTGAATGACTTTCTTGAGTACATAATCTCCCTCCTTGAGATCACATATCTTGACCCGTTTATTATAGAACATGGTAGTCCATTACTGATAAGAGGCATTTCAAATTGCCACATCTTCTCGGACTTCCTCGAGCATGTCTAAATCTAAGCGTCTCATAAAATTGCTTACTGGAGTGTTGAAATTAAGCACCCTGTGAGTAGGTAGACCCAGTTCAGCGGGTATAACTACTTCACTTTCAAAGACTAACATGTAAGAAGATTCCCCAGTTGCTATTCGGGGAGTTGTTCGGTAAGCCCATAACACAGAATCCAATTTACTTTTGCATCATCCAACCGTTTCTTCAACCCGTTGAACAAAATTTTATTGGTTACCTCTGTTTACCTGTTGCTCTGTGGATGGCCTAGTGCAGAATGAATCATTTGAACATTGGACTGCTAATAATACACAGTGAACTCCTCATTATCAAATTGGGTACCACGATCAGTGATGAAAGCATGTGGCAGACCATATCTGCAAATAATATTCTTCCAGATGAACTGATAGACCCTTTCATATGCCATGTGAATGAGAGGTTCAGCTTCCACCCATTTTATGAAGTAATCAACAACGACTACCAAGTATTTGAATCGTCCTTTGGTAGTTGGCCGAGGCCCAACCAAGTTTATTCCCCACATAGCAAATGGCTAAGGTGAGGTAATCAGTGTTAATAATGCCTGGAGAGTTCTCCGTATGGTAGAGAATCGTTGACACTTGTCGCATTTTTTGGCATAAGCTATGCAATCAGCTCGCATCAATTGCCAATAATATCCCTGCGTCATTATCTTCTGCAAAAGAGTTCGACCTCCTACATGAGCTCTACAAGAGCCTTCGTGAATTTCTTCTATAAGATTTTTCACTTATGATGGATGAACACATCTCTATAGACCTGCTATCATACCTCTTTTGTATAGAACTCCGTTATTTAAGACGTACCTAGAAGCTTTAAACTTGAGCCTCTTCGCTACGAGCTGGTCGGGGGGTAAAATGCCTTCTTCGATATACGCCCTGATGGGATCCATTCAGGAAGGTCCCATATCCAAAGTGATAAACTTCACTATCAAATCATGATCAATGCTTCGATGTGCAAGTATCTCAATAGGAATTGTTCTTCGTAGCTCGGTGCAGGTATCTGAAGCTAACCGAGATAGTGCATCAGCCCTCGCATTCTCCAGCCTTGGTATTTTAATCACTTAGACTTCTACAAAATTTGATACAATCTCCATAGCTTTGGTGATACCTAGACATGAATTCTCCCTTTGCCACGTACAACATGAGATTCTGATTTAAGACTAACTGCGAATCATTAAATACCGTAACTTGCTATGCATTAAGTGTTTTGGCTAAACTGAGGCCCACAATCATAGCTTCGTACTCAGCTTCATTGTTGGAAGCTGTGAATTGGAAATGCAAAGCATACTCTATATCTAATCCATCTGGACTATTAAGAATTATTACGGCGAAGAACCATCAACATGCAAATTCCATATGGGGATACAGTTATCAAACCCCTGATCTGACAAAGTCCCATCATGGAATATGTGGTGCTTCCTTTTATCATCCCTCAACACTGGGCTGTTATTAGGGGATTCTTGTTGCTCAATCACCATTCCCTCCGACAAGTTTACTGATGGGATTTGATCGAGGATGGTTTTTTATGATCCTCTAACATTCGCGGGTTGTTCTGCGTTAGAACCCTGTTGGTCGAAGGTATCTACGTAAGTAAATTCAGCAATGAAATCTGCCACCGCCCGCCCTTTGAGATAAGACCTTGGCTCATAGACAATGTTATATTCACCTAACTCCACCGCCTAATATATCAATCTTCCAGATTTTTTTGACTTGTGTAAAGCCTGTCCGAGTGGCATGTTAGTGTATACCACTATGGTATGGTCTTGGAAGTATGGTTTCATTCTTCTGCTCACCTCGATCAATGCTAATTCCAGCTTCTCCAATTTTGGGTACCTAATCTCTGCTCCTAGGAATGACTTGCTTGTATAATACACCGACTTCTGCACTATATCGTCTACTCTTATCAACATTGAACTGACTGAACTTTCTGAGATAGCCAGATACAAATATAATTTCTCTCCCACTACCGACCTGGACAGCAAAGGAGGTGTCCCCAAATATCTCTTTAACTCTTGGAATGCCTTCTCACACTCATCATTCCACTCAAAAGTTTTTCTGAGTGTCTTGAAGAATGGAAGATATTTTTCAGTTGCTCATGAGATGAACCTCTTGAGAGCTACAACACGCCCGTGAGTCTTTTTACTTCCTTCTTCGTAGTTGGAGATTGTAATTCTATCAAGGCTTTGATCTTGTCAGGATTTTCCTCGATGTCACGTTGATTCACAATATACTCGAGGAACATGCCTTCTTGTAAGCCAAAGACACACTTGGTCGAGTTCAGCTTCATCTGATATTTCTCCAGCTGGTCAAATGTTTAGCCCAGATAAGTGATGTGATCATCATCTTTCTTGCTCTTAGTCAGCATGTCATCGACGTAAACCTCCATGTTTCTACCGATTTGCTCTGCGAACACCTTATTCATTAGCCGCTGGTATGTAGCACCTACATTTTTAAGACCAAAAGGCATAACATTGTAATAGTATGTTCCCTTTGGGATAATAAAAGAGGTACCTTCCCTATCCTCTGGTTTTATCTTAATTTTGTTATAACCAAAATAAGCATCCATGAAGCTCAACAATTCATGCCCCGAAGTAGCATCTACCAACTGATCTATTCGGGGTAGAGGGAAGTGATCTTTTGGGCAGGTTTTATTTAGATCTGTGAAATCCACGAACATTATCCATTTATTGTTCTTCTTTTTTACCATCACCACATTGGCTAACCAATCAGGGTATTTGACATCCTCAATAAAAGAGGCCTTTTGCAGTTTCTCTACTTCCTCTTGAATAGCTTGGTTCTTCTCTGGTCTAAATACCCTTCGTCGTTGTTTCACCGGTTTGATCTCCTTATTAACATTGAGTTCGTGGTATAAGAAGGCTGGTTCTATCATCGACATATCTTCATGACTCCACGCGAAAGCTTGATTTATATGCCTAAAAAATGCCACCAACTCCTGCTTTATTGTTGGATCAAGTGAAGCTCCAATTTGAGTTGTTCTTTCTGGTCGTTCATCGTCCAGGATAATGTTCTCCGTCACTTCCATGACCTGACCCTTCACGAGCTCTGATTCATTTCTGGGGTCTAGTGTCTCAATCTCTGAATCTTTAAACTCATCCACTTGGTAAGTGGTGGTCTTCTTCCTAGTATCCTCCAACTCTTCTTGTTCAGTAGATAAATAGTAGCATTCCCGAGCTACTTTCTGATCGCCCTTCACAAATCCCACACCAAAGCTGGTCGGGAACTTCAAGCATTTATGTACCGTGGATGGAACTGCTTCGAACTTCTTCAGACATACTCTTCCCATGATTATATTATAGGCTGATTGGATGTTTTTATCCATTACAAAAAAGCATACTTTTTCTATTCTGCAAGCAGGACAAGTACCAATAAACATGTCCAACTTGATTGTCCCAAGTGGAAAGACTTTTTTGCCAGAGAAAATGATAAGAGGCCTGTGGTACGGCTCCAACTAGGTGAGTTTTAAGTTTAAACTGTCAAAGCAAGTGTACATCATCTTGTATGCCGAGCTACCATTATCTACCAATACTCTTGAGATGATTACATCCTTCATCCTCATCTTAATCACTAAAGGATCGTCGTGAGGATACAAGACACCTTCTAGATCACTTTTGGAAAAATTGATGACTAGTTTATCCTTATTGACCTTTGTCGGACGATCTTCCTCTGCCATATTTATCCGCTATATGTAGGAGCAAGCTTGTGCCTCATTGAGATAATATTTCCTTTCAGCGGAATGATCACCACCTCCTTTATCTCCACCTGTTATCATATTACAGTCAAATGAACCAAAGCGAATTGAAAATACCTTGCGTTCAGGTTATCTAGGCTTTTTGGGAGATCAGGGTCATCCTCTGGGTCATCTTTATGGTCCCTTTTCTTATCATCTCTTGGTCGGTGAGGATATTTGGACCTTTGTCGTTCTCTGTTATTGGTCTTCTCACCATTCTAGCGATCAACAAACTTGTTCAATTTCCCTCGTCTAATGAGTGCCTCGATCTTATTCTGGAGAGCTATGCACCGATTGGTCGTGTGACCATGGTCTCTGTGGAACTCGTAATACTTGGACTTATCTCTCCTTTCGGGGGCTGTCCTTAATTTCTCCGGCCAATTTAGTTCTTCGCTATTTTTTATTTCCTCCAGAACATGGTTTATGCCTACCTTTAAGGGGGTATAATTTGCATACTTCCTCAAGTGCTCAATCGTTTCCTTGCCTTTCAATTATTTGCTGCCTCCATTATGCTTATGAACCTTTCTCTCCGACGCGCCTTCAGCTTTAGTTTCCACTTTTGCCTCAATATTCTTCTTCGCAGCCATAGCCTCTTCAGCATTTATAATATTAGCTTCTTTCGCCATCAACTCGGCCATGGATTTAGGGGGATCTTTGACCAAAGTGTAGTACAACTTATTCTGTAACAGACCACTCATCAGAGCTGTAATGGTTGTCTTCTCTTTGTAGTCAATTACTTCCAGTTTTTCGTCATTAAAATGAGTGATGTAGTCCCTGGTGCTTTCTCCTGCTTTTTGCCTTACGCTCCACAGATGGGCTACCCTCTTGACTGGATTTTCACCAACGTAGAAATTCCCTATGAAGAGCTCAGCCAACTGATGGAAAGTTACGATTTACCCCAGAGGAAGGCTATTATACCATATTTGAGCGAAACCAGTGATGGTTACTGAGAACGCCCTACACCTCATCTCATCTGGGACTGCATAAATATCTGCAGCAGGTTGGTATTATTCTATATGGAGAACAGGATCACTCTTCCCATCGTACTTCGACGTAACTACATGAGCCTTAAACTTTGAGGGTGTGGGAAAGTTCACAATTGCTTGTATAAATGGAGATCCTTTAATAAAGGTTCTTTGGATAGGGTTTCTGGCCTTAGACAATTCTCCTAACCTGCCTTTCAACCTTTGAATGGATCCCTTCCATTCATCATTTCCAGCTTCTGATCTATTTTCCCTAGCAACAGATTGCACTGAATTCTCCACTTGGGATCTTTCTATACGAGCTGCAGGGCGTGATTGGGGAGAAACTTCCCTTAGATAATTTGGTCTTTGAGAATTTCTTGACACAATCCGAGGAGGGTTTTTGTTCCTCCTAGGGCCCAAACGGTCAAAGGGGGAGACTCTACTCAAACTCTCCAGAGCGCTTGTTCGTTCTGGAGTTAGAGTAACATTTTCTTGAAAGTCCATAACTCTTATGGGAGATGTCCGGCTAGGCTGATAGGAGGGGTCACTGAACCTCTCAGTATGATGGAATTTGGTATGTCTGGACTGAGAAGCATGAGGGAGTAGAGTACATCTGGATCGTGAAGAGGGCAAGTGCATGTTTCTCTGAACGCTTCACTGGCTTGACTGGACAGGCGTTGCGTTTTGAACAGTTTGAATGAGTTATCGCATGGTATCTTGCATAGTTGTTTGTCCTTTGGCTAAGTTTGCCACTATTCCTATGAGATTATGGACAGTTAGAGGAGTGAACTAGTTGGGAGGAACTCCGTCATTGTTCCTACTGCTAGATTCTGAGATCTCAGCCATGTATGATGAATTATTTAGTGAAAAATGCTACGTATAGTTGTTCCCATAGACAGCGCCAATCTGTTGATGTAAAAAACTAGACTTGATCTAATTAATTAATCACAGATAAATATGAATAAAGAAATAAGACAAAGGATTTTTCAAGTGGTTCAGTTTAATGAAAATGGCCTACGTCCACTATCTTGTATTGTTGGGCATTTTGCCTTGACCTCAATTATGATCGCAAGTGACCGATTACCCCGTTATGGAGGGGGTTAAAATGTATTTATAGCCCTTGGGCTGTTAATATGAATAAACAATATTCTGTTAATTAATAGACATATACATCTGTACATAATAAGAATGTTCATTGAATCTGTTTTTGTCACTTGATCTTCTTGGCTAGATGCTCTATACGTTGAAGAGCTCATCACGTTTGAGTAGCTCGGTACACTGAGTAGCTCAGTGAATATATTTTATGCCACGCAGGATGACACATGGCTTCATATAATTGATCCACGCCAGCTGACTAATTTTTGTATCAACACCCATATTGGACTTGACCTCACCTTATATATTTCCCTTGTCAACTCTTTTAAGCCTAAATATTGCCTTTCGTTTCATAAACCCAAATTCCCATAACCAACTCCACATTGGAGTTATAAGCCATACATATCACCTTCCTTACCTTTGTTTGGAGTGATACTTGAGATTGAATGATATTAGCGTTTTGTGGTTGCCATTTAGGCATGCGAGAGTGAGATAAGTAAAGAGAAAAAGAGAAGAAAAAGAGAAAGAAAGAAAACAAAAGAAAAAGAGAGAAAAAGAAGAAAAGAAAAGAAATAGAGGTTTATATATGATGTTTTTAGTGTTCAATAAGCTTTGTTTACTCTCCTCGTTGTTATATTCAATGCCTTTAATGGATTGCATTTTCCAATTTTTTAAATTGCCCGCATTTTCCATTATCCCGAGTTTTCATCCCTAAACACTTTGAATCCGTACATAATCCTTTCTTTTTCATAACCCGATCTTAACCTACATTACAACCCTATAAAGTCCTATGTGATCCTAGGGTGATTCAATTTAAAACTTTAAATAGTTTTGATAATCTGTGAAAATACATTTCACTACTTTAATGAGCGGTATCTTTCATTGAGATTACATTTTTTCATTTTATATATAGCGTTCTTCATTTGTGACATGTGTGCAACCTAGTTGCCATTTACATTTACTCTTTATGCCCACATGTCTCGTGTTTTACCTCCAGTTCTGAGTGATTTCATTTTTTGAGCGTAATGCCCGGTGAGGATTGACTTATATGCACATTTTTAATGTTTATTACCCGATTTATTTAAGTTTTCGTCAAATCATACTTTGTATGTGCTCGTTCCCCTCCCACATTTTAAGGTTTCAATTCAACGAAGTTCATTCTATAATGTTAATAATACAGATTGTTGTGTGAATTAGTTCATTTTGCTAATAATGTGCGTGAAATCTTTTCCGTTATTGTTGGACTTGTCGCATGTTGGTTTGGGCATATTTTGAGGAAATATATGATGTTTGTGGGTTTCATCCATGAAAACCCTCACAAGACGACACTCGTCCGCTGGAGTAAACTAGGGGTATAATGGCTTATTGCATACGCTAAATGCAATAGTTCACCCGCAAAAGTGGCTTTTATCATTTTTATCGCCTTTTCATATATCTCTTATTTTGTGGTTTTCTTATAGTTCTTCTTGCTTTGAATTTCATTACTATGGACTAGTAATGTGTAAGTTAGGGGGTGTGATTCGTATCGAATCATGCATTTAATTACCCTCGAACTTATGCATTTTAGCCCTCTAGGCTACTTTAATGTCAATATTTATGCTCGTTAATCAGACAACCTCTGTTTTATATGATAACATGTTATTTGAGGTATTATTGAGTGTTTGTAGGTATTAAACTGCTAAATATGAAGTTTCGTCGCGTTCTGATAAAGATTCTTCAAAGTTCGCACGTTCCGGGGCATTTCGATAATTCACACTTTGGTATTTTTGACCAAAGTCTTCACGAAAGTTGTATCTCTTGGGTCAAGCTTTGCGTGTCCGTGAATGGTGCTCGAATCGGATTCCGAACAAAGAAAACATGGATCTTTAATCGGGGAAGAAATATAATATATTATTTTTATTATTATTTTATTTATATACTATGATTCTATTTAATTCCCTCCATGTCCCTTTTTCTTTCATTTGCAGCAAACTTCAATCTGAGAAAGGCGATTTTGGGTTTTGCCTGGAGTTTTGCTTGGGTTTTGGCCACACGCAAATTGGAATGATTGTGGTTCAAATTGGAGCTTGATTTTTTACCACACGCGCATATGGGTCTTGTGTGACATTTTGAAATGGGTCTTGGTTTGATGTTTTCCACCATTGATGGATTTTTTAGAAGTTGCAAATGGGTATTAGCTTAACAACCATGGGAGGTCTCGGTGTTGGCTTCGAACCATAGTTGAAGGTCCATACCGCAAATTAGGTCTTGGGCTTATGCTAAAATGGTAGTGGTCTTTGGCCATGCGTCCAAATGGAGATTTCATGCTGTGGGCTTGTGCTACTACTTGGGTGCACCCATGGTGTGCTGCTGGTGTGCGAGCTAGGTCCCCTTTTTATTGCTACTGTGTGCGATTTTAGTGGGCTACCATGTTGCTTCTGGTCGACCGGCTTCTGCTATGCGGTCGATCGGGTTTCTCATTTTTGGCTTGCAACTTTGCCACTGTGCTCCCTTACTGTTTACGTGGTCGACTGGCTTAATCGCGGTCGATCGGTCCCCTATTTCAAGTTGGACGAGATTGTTTGCTGCTTTCCTTTCTTTTTTATTTTCCTTTTCTTTTTCTTTTAGTTTATAAGTTGTAACTTATCCCTTTTTCTTTTCTTATTTCTTTTTCCTTTCTTTGTTTATTCCCACTTGGTATAAATACCCACCTTAGGTCATTTTTGCAAAGAAAATTCATTTTATTTAGTTTTAGGTTTTGGTTCTCTTAGGTTAGGGTTTGGAGAAGGATGGAGAGTGTGCCATTTTCTCCCTCCTGGGGTTTGCTCATATAGTGGGTTTATCCATTTATGGTTGTGTGAGAACACTATTCCTCTTTTTTCTCCATTTGTGTAAGTCGTTTTTCTTCATTTATTTCTTTATTTACATGCTTTCTTTATCTTGATTTCATTTATTACTTTGTTAATTAGGTTTACTTTCTTGCATTTAATTCATGTCATTTAATATGCTTTGTAGCTAATTTAAATTAGGTTGTGTTGGATTGAACTCACCTAGGGTTGGTTTGGTTACTTTGCTTTGGTGATGGAGTTTTTACTCATTTATTTTGATTGGGGTGTCCTAGTTATTACGCCTAGGAGATTTAACGGGGTATATCATGTATGCCCTATATTTACGACCTTGCGTGCGTAATTTGTAGAATATTTGTTGACGCCAAAATCTTATTAGACTTTTATGCGAATTTAGAGGTGTGACAACTCTGGATTTAATTAACTGTCGAAACGAGATGCAATCTTAATAACTCGTGAGCCCATGTAACCATATATACCAATTAACTCAGGGTAAGGGATATCCTATTCAACCTATAATTTTTATTCTCTTTGTTAGTTTAGTTTAATTTACCCACGCCTAAATTAACCTTTTCCTTTTGTTATCTTTTCTTTTTAGTTATAAAAAATTATTTTTACACTTTTATTCTAGAAGTATTAAATGAATTAAATTCTAGCAACTTGTCTTTGTGGATTCGATACCCAGACTGGCCGCTATACTCCCTTAAAATAGTGTAGTCATAGTTTAGGTTTTTTCATAGAATTGGTGAGCCAAATATAACAAAACTACCGTTGTCGGTGACGCGACACCGCGGCAGAACCCTATCTATCACAAGACTCCCAAACTCCCAACCAGCATAACTCAACAACATTCACATGTATATGAATCATTTCTAACGTGTTTAACACAATAAATCCTTAACAAAACACATAAGAACAAATGAAATCCGATATTTATCAAAAAACCTAGTTTTCATTGTTCTTCCTCAATATTTAAAAATTTATCTAGATTTCATCCATGGTTATCATCACACATCATCTGATTACGAGTTATTAATATCAGTGGATCCATTCTACATTCAATCCTATCCCAATTCATGAGTTTTATTCACTGAAACCTCAAGAACACAATTAAAATCATAATATTGTAATCACTACTCTAGATGGGTATTATAACTAAATCAAAACATGCAAGATTAACGCTTTCCTTATGTGGGAGTGATTTGATTTTGCTTTTCTGATGATGATGTGTTTGTCCTCTCTTCCAATCCACACTCCAAAGATGATGGTGATGCAAGAACAAAGTTGAAAGCTTCAAGAATGCTCTCCCTTTCTTCTCTAATGGCCTCTAATGGTTTTTTATTCCTCAAACCTAGCCTCTCCAAACTACAAGTTGATATAAACCTTGGAAATTTGTATCTCCCTTGACCCAAGGCAACTAAATGACTAAAATGCCCTCTAACGGTGTCGGTTAGGTCTAAAAATGCCCCGGGACCCAACCATCACACCTGCGTATTCTATTTCGACTATTTCAACCCTTTAAGAGTCAACCGTGACCTCGAAATCACCATCCGAGTCACTTTAAAATAGTTTTCCATATCGACCTCAGATAGTCCACACACGACACTCGATTGAGACATACCATTGTCACGTCACTGTCACTCATTCTGATGTAAAATAACCATTTAGTATTCACATAGTAATTATATTAAATAATAATTAATCATTCTCTCTCCAATTAATATTTTAATCAACGCATGATGTTTACTTCCATGAAATTACGTCACACGTGTAATTTAAGAATTTAGCGAATAATTTAATTTTTTAATACCCAGAAATACGGGGAGTTACACTTGTTGAGAACTAATCAACACTTAATTTTTTCCCGGTACGAACCTTCAACTGCTTGGGTTTGAAAGTAATCAACCTTTCTCCAACTTCCGTCGGAGTACATGCTTATAACAACACTCGTCGAGAGGTGATGGGATTCATAAAGCTTACAATAGGGACTAGTCCTATAAATCCTATTACCGAATTCCATGTTATCGACATACTGACTTATTTCAACTTATTGCTCGGTCGACCATAGCTTCACCACATCAAGGGGATATTCTCCTCTCTCTATGAAAAACTGAAGTTCTTCTCCAAGGGGAAAGTTATTACCATCTTGGGCGACGATAATAATACCAAGAATGCGAGCACCAGTAACCCAGTACTAGAGATACAATATGGGGTGAATGATATGCTTTTTTTGGCTTCCGAGCCAAACCACTTCCACTCCCAACAATGTCAACGTGATACAGATGTTTAAGAATATGCACTTCGTGCCCGGACTGGGGCTAGGCTGACGACAACAGGGAATACTAGAACCCATAGTATTGAAAAAGGCCTTTAATCCATATGGCTTGGGTTATCAACCATCATCAGAAAAACTCAGAATGCTCCATCAACCTCGATTGAAAAGAAGGTTACAAAGTGACAAGACTATTTCAGGAGATTCCTTGAACGGGATATTCATCAAAGAGGGTGAAATTTTTTCCTTTTGTGGCTTTCCCGAACCATGATATGATCACGTGGACAAGAAGATAAATTCAGGAATAGAGACTTCTTCCAAAAAATTTACTCCAGAGCCAAATACTCCCAGCATCATGTGCAACCACTCGTTCAACAAGCCACAGCTATTTCTGAGGTTTCTGATGGAAGTGACTCCGAGGACTTATTCAATCTGCAGACATTGGGCCTGTCACTCTGCATGATCCACTTAGGTGCTACATCATCGGATCCATCCATCCTGATCATGACTGTTGATGCACCCCTCCTCAACTAGAATGTTATAACAGTTCCACCCACTGAGATATAACCTAACCTAGATTTTTATCCTATTTCTTCCTCTTTTGTTTTTCCTCCTTGTTCTGATCATAATGTAATTGATACCTCCTTCAATGAGGTTCCCAACGCTATTTTTCCCAAGAATGAAATAAACAAAGATTTTTAATATCTTATTGTGCCTTATATTAATTATCTTGATTCTAATCAAACTTTCGATGATGATGATTTTACAAATGAACAATTCTTAATTAATCTTAATAACAAACAACATAACCACGTTCAAATTAATGAGGATGAAATTATTGTTATCAATCTCGGTTATAGTAGCAAAATGTGCGGTATTAGGATAAGGTCCACCCTTGATGAGCATGAGCACACACAATTCGAAGAACTGTTGTAGGAATTTGTTGACGTCTTCACATGATCCTATGATGACATGCCCGATATCGATCTCGAAATAGCTCAGCTTGAGATTCCAACTCTCTTAGAATGTAAATCGATTAAACAAAAACTGCGAAAGCTCCACACTGAATGGTCTCTCAATGTTAAAGAAGAGGTGGCCAAACAGTTGAATGTAGGTTTCATCCGTTTAATCGAATATTCCACATGGTTAGCCAATATTGTTCTCATGCTAAAATCAAGAGGAAATGTCCACATGTGCTAAGATTTAAACAAGGCCTCTCCGAAAGACGATTACTCGCTACTTAATATCGACATGATTGTTGACAACATGGCCAGTCACGCTCTCAAGTCATTCGTTGATGGGTTTTCCGAATACAATCAGATCAAGATGTACCCTGATCATCAAGAAAAAACCTACTAGTAATTTAAAATAATCTATTTAGGGTTGTATTTAAACACTTTTGGGTGCTTATCAGGTCGAGACAACTTAAGCTTCGAACCTTTATCATCATATAAAATCCTTTTTATGTCCAGGGAGTTAAAGTGAAAGACTCAAGGGTCTGTGTCGAATTTTCAATCTTATGAGCCCATATTCCTGGAAATTGCAGAGTTTAAGCTCTATCTGGATTTGGAGGAATCGTATCTTAACTATATGTGGAATTATTTCCACCTTTTTTTAACTTACTTCTTCCCTAACGATTACATATTTCCAAGAGTGTAATATTGTATTTTCCTCTAATTTTTGTAATACCCCTCGGGGGCAATTAACGAAAGAAAGGTGTTTTATAATGGATGATTGTAAGTGGCATGGGATTAAACCAATTATGTTTTGAATGTTTATTTTTTTGATTTTGTTTGGTGTTTAATGTTCATAGTAACCAATTTTGTTATCCTGACACATAATTTAATTCAGCTGTTTGGTAAATAACTGTATCAACACCAAACTTGGTATGTTAAAATGCACTCATAACAATTTAATTCAGCTGTTTCATAAAGAACAATACCAAGCATCGACTGATATCTATATTGTTCCTAATGAGATGAGGAGTAGGGAATTTTCAGGAACAATCATAGGATCTGCACAAATCTGGTATAATAGTCTTTCTCGGGGGCAGATTTCCTGCTTCCAATAGCTCACCGAGCTATTCATTTGTAACTTTTTCTTTGGAAAAAAACCAGTGAAGCGAGTGGCTCATATGCTTAGTGTGAGATAGAATGTGGGAGAAAGTACCAGGGACTATATCACTCGTTTCAACAGCGATAATTATAAGTCATTGATTACGAAGAGAAGACTGCAATCACTACCCTCATGAGTGGTTTGCTCCCCCCACAAACTATATTATACTTTTGCAAAAGATCACCCGAAGACGATGACAGAATTGATGGCCAAAGCAGTGAAGATTATGAACGTCGAGGAAGATGTCGCTACTAAAAAGAATTTAGATGCAAAGGCGAAAGCAAAAATAGAAGGGAAGGCGGATAAAAAGGAGCACAAGAATCACAATGAGCGCAGTAATTCAAAAGTAAAAGAAAGCCTAGATAGGATCAGAAAATTTACCAATTACACTCCCTTAATAGTGGATGTACATCATGTTTTAGAAGAGATCAAGCACAACAATGATTTGAGTTGGACTGAAAAGTTAAGGTCACCTCCTGATAAGAGCGATAAGTCTAAATATTGTGAGTTTCATAAAGATCATGGTCATACGACTAACCGGCGTATTGCTCTCCAGAACGAGATAGAGGCACTCATTCGAAGAGAAAAATTAGACAGATTTATTGATCGGTAGGCTTGTGGAAGAACTGGAGGTAGATGTCGATAGAGATCTTAACCACCTGTTAAGACTGGAGAAGATAAGAAGAGGAACCATGATAATGATCTAGAAGATGATCCTGATCTCCCCAAGAAGCCTAGACAACCTGAGCGCGAGGTATTCACACTCAATTTTGGATCCTTTGATTGCCATATGAGTATAGGTGGAGATGCAGGAGGAGGATATCATGCAACTGAAAGGAAGGCTTACCTCAATGAGGGTCAGGTCTATTCCTATATCTAGCGAATTAACCTCACCGAGGAAGACCGACCAACGAAAATTAACAAGGATAAGCTCGTGATTAGCTTTTCTAAGAACGATCTATCCAGAATATTAAATCCTCGGGATGATCCTTTAGTGATCAGAGTCAGGATGAAAGAGGTATTGGTCGCAAGGACACTAGTGGATAATTGCAATTCGATGAACATTAAGTTCTACTTTTATTTTGATAGTTTGGGTTTAAAACACAGCCAACTGGAGCCTTACCATAGGCCTCTCATTGGATTCTTTAGTGAGAAAGTATTTCCATTAGGAACAATCAAGCTAGATGTGTCGATCGGGACATAGCCAGCTACCAGAACAGAGAGAGTGATATTCTTTGTAATGGACAAAAAATGTTCATTCTTCCTATAACATGATCATGAGAAGAGTTGGTCTGAAAAAGTTAGAAGTTGTACTTCCACTGTTCGTCAATGCCTGAAGTTCCCGACCAACTTTGGAGTGAGAGTAGTAAAAGGAGATCAAAAAGTAGTCCGGGAATGCTACCATTCATCTATCAAGGAGGAAGATATGTTAGAAGTAAAGAAGAAAACCACCACTTATCAAGTGGATATATCTGAGCCGAATAACGAATCTGAGGTTGAAACCTTAGATCCAAGAAATGAATCTGAGCTTGTAAAAGGCCAGGTGATGGAGGCAACAAAAAGCATTATTTTGGATAATGATAAATCAGAACGAACCACTCAAATAGGAGCGTCATTGAATCCAGTTCTTAAACATGAGTTGGGGGCCTTCTTAAGACAAAGAAAGCAGGTGTTTGCATGGAGCCATGAAGATTTTCCTGGTATAGACCCGAACTTCCCATTTCATGAGCTTAATGTGAATAAGGAGGTTAAACCTGTAAAGCAATGAAGAAGAGTTTACAGCCCGGAGAAGAACCAGGCTATACAAGAAGAAGTGGAGAAGCTTCAAAAGGCTTTCCTTAATTGAAGATGTGAAGTACCCAGACTGGTTGGCCAACGTAGTTATGGACAAGAAGAAAAATAATAAATGGAGGATGTGTGTGGATTTTACTGACTTGAATAAGGCATGCCTAAAGGATCATTTTCCTTTACCATGAATTTATCAACTATTGGATGCTACTTTGGGTCATGAGTTGCTGAGTTTTATGGATGCATATTCTGGTTATAACCAGATCAAAATTAAGCCGAAAGATAGAGAAAGTACTTCATTTATTACTCCCCGAGGAACTTATTGTTATAATGTTATGCCATTTGGTCTAAAAAATGCAGGTGCTACTTATCAAAGATTGGTGAATAAAGTATTTGAGGTGAAAATAGGCAAGAACATGGAGGCCTATGTTGATGATATGCTGATTAAGAGTAAAAAAGCTACTGATCATATTACGGACCTCAGTTAGATGTTTGATCAATTAAAAAAGCACCAGATGAAGTTAAACCCGACCAAATGCATCTTTGGAGTTCAAGAGGGAACGTTCCTCGGGTATATAATAAATCAAAGGGGCATTGAACCTAATCCAGATAAGATCAAGGCCTTGATAGAAATGTAATCCCCGACTAGTAAAAATGATATTCAAAGGTTAACAGGGCATATAGTGGCACTAAACAGATTTGTGTCCCGAGCAACGGACAGATGTTTGCCATTCTTTAAGGTAGTCAGAAAAACCTATGAATAGAATGATGAATGTGAAAAAGCCTCCTGGAATTAAAGAAGTACCTAGGAGCACCCCCACTACTCTCCTGACTAGTATTAGGAGAAACCCTATATTTATATCTGGTTGTATCTGAATCAGCTGTTAATTCTGCCTTAATCAGGGAGGAGAATGGAGTTCAAAAGCTAGTTTATTACACTAGCAAAGCTTTTCGAGGATAAGAAGTCAGATATCCTAGACTAGAGAAGTTAGCATTGCCCTTAATTGAGTCTAGTAGAAGCCATATTTTCAAGCTTATACCATAGTGGTATATATTGACATGCCACTGAGGCAAGCTTTTCACAAGCGTGAGAAATTCGGGAGATTGATGTATTGGGCTATAGAGTTGGGAAAATATGACCTTGTATACGAACTAAAGTTTGCTTAAAAAGGCCAAGTTGTGGCAGATTTTATTGCAAAATTCACTTACCCAGAGATTCCCGAGCAACAAAGGACTCCTGTCGATCAACATTCAGAAGATAGCAAGCCTACTGAAGATATGCCCCACCAACTCCAAGCAAGGGAAACTACAGAAGAAGTCACCATCGATCAACCAGAACCCTATAGAGGAGTACAGGAGATGAAAAAGAAATATGAAAAGGTAAAGGATAAAATATTCCATTAAGGTATTCTGACAAACCAAGCATTTGACAACAATATTCTCATAAGGAGCTTGAATGTTGATGGGTCATCCTGTGCAACTAGATGTGGAGCTAGAATCATTCTAAATACTCCAGATGAACTAGATATAGAGAACACTATATGATTCCAATTTCAGGCATCCAATAATGAGGTAGAGTATGATTGTTGATTTAAATCTAGCTAAATCACTGAATGTCGAGCAAATTGTGGTATACAGTGATTCATAGTTAGTTGTAAATCAGGTGTTGAACATATATGCAGCTAAAGGAGAATTGATGTCCAGATACTTAGGTAAAACTTTGGAGGTAATTTCCACTTTTCTAACAGTTCAAATGATCAAAATTCTAAGATTGGAAAATGCCCGAGCAGACACACTTGCTCGGCTAGCTTCAGCAACCAGAATTGAGTTACGAAGAACAATTTCTATTAAGCTACTTGCTAATAGAAGCATTGATAAAGGTCTGATGATTAATTTTATTGCGGTTGATATAGGTCCATCTTCGATGGATCCCATAAGAGCTTATATTGAAGAAGGAATTCTACCAGCCGACTTACTTGAAGCTAAGAAGATGAAATACAAAGCTACGAGATATATGCTAGACAATGGTGTGTTGTATAGAATAGGATTAACTACTAGTCTACAACTATGTGTGCATCCAACTGAAGTAAAGGATTTGATTGAGGACGTCCATAAAGGGTCCTGTGGAGTCTATGTAGCACGGAGAACTTTGTTGCGAAGAATCAACACACAAAGGTACTAATGGCCAACTATGCGAGAAGATTGTGCAGCTTTTGCCAAAAAGTATGATAAGTGTCAGAGGTTTTGCAGCTTATGAAAGACTCCACAAGCTCTCCTAACACCAATCACTTCACCTTAGCCCTTTGCTATGTGGGAAACTGACTTGGTCGGGCCTCTGTCGACCACCCGAGGAAGGTTCAAGTATCTGGTTGTAGCTGTTGATTACTTTACTAAATGGGTGGAAGCTGAACCATTGATCGATATGTACTATGACAAGGTTTATCAGTTTATTTGGAAGAATATCATATGCAGGTATGGTTTGCCCCATCCCTTTATCAGTGACCATGGCACATAATTTGACAACGATGAATTTGCTCCTTATTGCACTCAATCTAATATCCAAAAAATCCACTCTGCTCCTGGCCATCCTCAAAGCAATGGCCAAATAGAGGTAACTATTATAACTTTGTTGAATGGGTTAAAGAAAAGGCTGTAAAATGCTAAAGGGAATTAGATCAATTAACTGCATTCTGTCTTATGGGCTTACCGAACAACCCCTAGAACAGCTACTAGGGAAACTCCTTACATGTTGGCATTTGGTACTGAGGCCATAATTCCTACCGTGCTGGGTTTACCTATGCACAAAGTTCTTAACTTCAATACCCCAGCCAGTGATTTGATGAGAAGGCTGGACTTAGACATGATGGAAGACGTACATGAAGATGCAACTTTAAGGAATGCAGCCTATTAACAACGGACTACACATTTCCACAACAAGAGGGTAAATCCAAGTAACTTAAAATAAGGTGATTATGTTTTGAATAAGGTCATTTAGAAGAATAATAAGCTTGAAGTCAATTGGCATGGGCCTTATCGCATTACAACAGTCATCCAACCAGGCACATATCGAATTGAGACTTTGGAAGGTGAAGAATTCAAGAATCCCTGTAATGCAGAACACCTGAGGAAGTATTATCAGTGATGTAGTCAAGTTGTACTCGGTTCATTTTAATATTAATGAGAATATGATTTTCCAAAAATTGTTATTTTTTTTTTTCGGAGTACTAGTGATATGCACTACATTGCAAATGAACCACCAACAATGTTGGTCGGCATCCACAATGTTGGTCAACATAAAAATACCAACAATATTGGTTAGTATCAATAAAGGCACCAACAACGTTGGTCGTCAACACAAAAACACCAACAATGTTGGTCGGCATCAACAAAGGCACCAACAATATTGGTCATCAACATAAACCACCAACGACATATTGGTCGGTATCAATAAAAACACCAACAAAGTTGGTTGTCAAATACATAAAAAGCCATGCAAAGAAAAATTGTAAGTTCCAAATGCTTGGTTAATGAAGACCCGAATGAATAATTTTAATCTAAACTGGGCTAAAAGATAGACAAATGTTCCATTCACGCCTAGGAACCAAGGTAACTAATGCAATTACCTAAAACATTAGGTACATTAGTAAAACCACAGTGAAGCATTGGTAATTGGTAAGGTAATTAGGAAAATCCTATGGATATTAATAGAACTGGTGAAAAACTAGAGATCAACTAAAAATTTATTCAATTATAGTCAAAGACTAATGAGACATTCATAGATGCAGAGATTGACTAAAAGTTGATCCATTCATAAAATAAGTTTTTCAGTAAATTAAATGACTACATATTGTTGCTTAAACATACAGAAACAAAAAAAAAAAAGCCTTATTCTACAGGACGTTTTCCTTTGGCCTTAGAAACAGGATCCATGCCAGCTAGAGGACCATCCAAAGTATAAGGAGAGTTGATGATGTTAAAATTCTGAAGCATCCTGGTATTGCTTCTAATAGGACGATCAAGCAGATGAGGAGGTAGGACGACCTCTAGTTCATCATGTAGCTCGTAATCTCCTAAGTATTTTGAAATCAAGCATTGAGGAATACGATGAACAGGAATCCAGTTAACATCTAACTTGAATGGAGAATTGTCAAGCTCTAGCAAGCCTGGGTCATACCAATCCCACAAAGAGTTATTCCGATCCATTTTCATCACGGTTAAAGAATTCATACAACCCCATTTATAGGTCTTATTTTTAGCCCGTTGAAGTCCATCATCAAGAATGCCCTAGAGCTTCATTATACCCATCCATCCAAACCTCTCTTAGCTGTTTATAGAATTGAAAGGTTAATTTATCAACTTAATACTGCAGTTTCTTCAATACTCAATCCTTAGCCTATAATTGGGAAAATTGAGTGGATAAATGTATATTCAAGATCTACAGCTTCTGGGATATCTCAGCAATAGCTTGGTCTTTAGCTTTTAACTGTGCAGCTTGATTGACAAGGGCTTGTTGAGTCCTAACTTCTTATGTGGTTCCTCGGCCAATATTTCTTACTCAGGAGGAAGATGCAGGCTTGATCTTTTTTAAGGTTTCCAACTCATCCCTTAATGTTGCATTTTCAGCCTCTAAAAAGGAGTATCCCTCATTAGTAGTAGCAACAACAGCTCCAGAGGCAGACTTCAAAAGATTCACTTCATCCCTCAAATTATTATTCTCCTCTTTCAGAAGTTTGGCAACAGTTCTAGTTTCTTCAACTTCAATATTAAGTAAATCTTCCTTTTTATTATAAATAGAAACAAAGTTATCAAAGCCCCGACCTACACTTAAGCTTTGATATTTATGCTCGTAGCTCTGGTGCAACAGCATAGTAGATTCTTTATACTATTATTGAAGTTATTCTATCATCTCATAGTAGGAAATATTGTTTGCCACCGCCCGTTCAAGTAAGTACTTCAAATACTTGTCGGCTTCTTTGGCCTGCGCTGATGCATCACCATCGAGCAACTGAATAATTTCTTCCTCCGATAAGTCTGTATAACCTGCTTTAAAAAAAACATTGCATTTCCTCAATAGCTCGATATCATTAAAAGATAGTTATTCCATCTTCGCTATAAACTAGCAAGGAGAAATGATCACCAACCAATGAAAAGAATGAAGAACAAGCATAATCAATAAGAGGCAGAAAGGAACAATTTTTTTATTTATTTATAGTGAAGATTTCAAGTACAATAAAGAAAAAGAAAAAGAAACAAAAATCAAAAGGGAAAATGCCAAACAAATTTACACCTTCTCCCTATCAATCTCAACCTTCTCAGAAGAAGGGGCTACAGGATGAAGTTGCACGATGTGTTCATATTGAAGAAGAGAAGACTCAGTAATTTTAGGTTGGTCATCAGCAGATTCAACCACTAGAGAAGACTCCTCAGAACCAACTTCATCTTCAATCTCATCCTCAATGGCAGGAGGAGGACCATGCGTATGTCTCTAAAAAAGTTTAGAGCCTTTAACTGTGTTCAAATCCTGAAAGGGAAGCAACCCAACCATTTCTGAAACATTTTTGTTTTGCATACTCAATCTGAGTAGAGGCATCAGAAATGGCTTTGTTCCGGCCATTGTTCCAACTCGCATTGAAGGATGCCTTTATAGAAGACTTTCTATTAGATCTGGCAGAGGATACAATCTCTTCAATAGTCTTAGCCCTGCGCTCATCTTCCTCTGCCCTGCACTCAGCTTCCTTTGCCTTACGCTCAGCTTCTTTTCCCTTGTGCTTAACTTCCTTTGCCCTGCGCTTAGCTTCAAGGGCATTTGCATCAGACATCTATCGAGCAGTTTCAGCTGTCTTCAGTTTATCCACCCAAGTACTCTTCTCAGACTTCGGGGCTTAATGAGATCAAGAAAAGTCTTCTTCAAACTAGTTAAAGATTCCTCTATATAATTTGAAGAAGAATCCCGAATTGTATCATCCTTCTCCAGTATATTATTGAAGTGCACCAAGAACCGAAAAAGAAGAAGATCAAGATTAGTATATGAGAAATACAAAAGACAATCAAATCAAGAAAATGGAAATCACTTACTGATGCAAGGATCTTAGAATCCAATTTAGAAACTTCACTCAGGGGGAGCATGGCATCCCCTCCCCCCCGATGGTCTGGAAGAGTACCATACTTGATCAACTTCCTGTCCAAACCAGGAGTAATAACTGCCGAAGGAACAACATCAGAAGTAGGTAATTCAACCAAGGTCTGTTGATCAGACACATGGTCGACCTGATTCTCTGCAAGCCCTCTCCTAAGTCTCCTCGAAGGAACTTCAACATCTTTGGGAGTTGCGTCCTTGGGATCTAGGTCTTTGGGGAACGGGTCCTTGGGGACTGGGGGTTGCGTCCTTGGGGAGTTGCGTCCTTGGGAGTTGCATCCCTATTTTCTTCTTAGGTCCTTCAACAGGTGCTTGGGAGCCAGAAGTGATACCACTGAGAAGATCAGGAAACTTTCTCTTCTTCATGATTTCAGAAAGAAGAGTTTCTGAATCAGCAACAACTTCTTAATCAAGATCAATCACCAAAACAGGAGAAGCAGCAGGTCTAGCAATAAAGGAAGCTCCTCAGCAACTGTCTTGTAAAGCCCCCATATAAACTTCAATTCTTTTAAATTTACTTCACTCTCTTTGGGGGATTTTATTTTCTGGTTAACTATAATTAAATTTGCAAAGCAACAGTCAGTTTGACATTTTATCAAATATAAACAGGTCAAAATTACCAAAACACAAAACAACCTATTATGTTTCCAAAGAGCGAACATCTATGGCCTTGATATTTAGCACCTACAACTAAAGGGGCATGTTGCCAATTTTTTACAACTACCCCATGATCAAAATAATCCTTATTAGAATCAGGGAGGTTAACTACTAAAACTTTACTAACTACCCTAGTTTTCAAATAATAAATGGTATCACTAGTTACCCATTTATAATAAAACATTATTTCTGTAATCCCTAGATGGATTCCATAGATTTGATTTAACCTATATACTCCATTTACGACTCTCCGTGCGTTAAGGGCCACTCTTACAGGTAAAACATCAAAATATTGACAAACCTCTAGACACAAGGGATTAGGAGGAAATGTGAACCCATATTTAGAAATAAAGATGGAAGGGAACCAATGGCCTTCAGCAAGAAAGAAAAAATCAGAAGGAAAAGTGGGATGTTCTAGTACAACCCAAGATGGAATGTTAAAGTCAATCATGAACTTATCAATCGGCTCAATAGAATAAAACATGATGAAGAAAATAAAGAAGAAGAGAAGAAAAATTCTTACAAAAAATTAAGGATTCAACAAGAACTGAAGACAAAAAAGAAAACGATCGCACGAAAGATTAAAGAACACAAGAGCAGAATCAGAAATGAGAGCTAGCATATGATCGAATTTTTACCGCTCTTTTTATAAGTCGCCACAAAAAATGGGAAACGTAATGATTAAAGTGAACGACGGTTGAGTTTACGATGGCTAATAAGGGAAAAGATGAAGATGCCCCAGAAATGTTCGTAAAAAATTTGAAATATTTACAAAATTGCCATTCGCGTTAAAAATTGTCAATTAAGTGGATAAATTTCACAAGTCTGGAAGGTCTGCAACCAACCAAGCAGACCGAACTACTGATAAAGCATAATATTCCACACTTTTGCATCAGCTCCAAGTATGGAACAATGGGGGCTTCTGTTGATACCAAAATTTACCACATTACGCGGACCAATTATAAACCAACACGTGTCATCTAATGTGACTCAAATCTAAGTCATCATGATGCAAAAGGACGACCAATAAGGAAGCCCAACCAATAGGGCAACCCCACTAACTGGGAAGACCGACCAACTGCCGAAAATCCAACCTGTATAGCCAATGAAGCGACAACAGTCATGCAACCTGTATAACTAGTGAAGAGACAATTGTAGTTTATTTAATTCTCATTATGTATTGATGTAAATGCCTAATAAATAAGATCATTCCATCCTTTCACACGACAACTATCAGTACCCCTCTTGGGCTATAAATACATTTTATCACCCTCATTGCAAGGGATGGAAAAACAAATCAAGGCAGTCAATACATAACAGTGGATGTAGGCTTTTCCATTGAGCTGAACCACTTTAAAAATCTCTCTGTCTTACTTGTTTTTATTTATTTATCTGTGATCAATAAATTAGGCTTAGTCTAGTTTTTTGCATCAACACTTAAAATAGTGGGGTCCATTACATAGTCATTTATATTTCAATCAATCACATTTTAGGGTTATATTAAGTCTCATTTGAGTCGGATCAAGAAATTTGTACTCGTAAAAGTATCTAATAAATAGAAGATGGTCTATGTATGAACATTTTTACTTCACGATATCTAATTATGTTTTTCCACATCGAACCCACCAAGGGTTGAAAATAGCAAATACTAAGGCAGTGATAGTAAAAGTAGTTGAATGAGAGCACCCTAGCTCGAATTTTCTTGGAGCTCCCCTCCCCTAGGTGCAAACCCTACCTCCTCCCTCCCCTTGCATGACGACTATGGAATCTAACCTATCCCTCAATCCTTAACCCCTGACCCTTCTACTCATCGCAACCTCCCCTTTGAATCCAAATCCTTTGCATCCCTTCTTTGCGAAAACCATGAAAAGCCTTGAAAAAACCATGTATATTTAATGGTGAACCTGATGTCCTCTTATCTAATGAGGATAGTCAATCACTTCCTGAACCATTTAAATATTCTTTGAGTGGACAATTTATCTTTGGTCGTCCATCTATGGATTTCATCAAAAAAACATTTCATCTTTCTCTCTTAAAACTGATATATCCTTAGGGTTATTGGATGATAAACATGTCCTCGTAAAGCTTCATTGCGAAGAAGACTTCCTCAGACTTTGGTTTAGAAACCAATGGTATATCCATAAATCTCCTATTAAAGTTCTCAAATGGACTCCACATATTAAACTAAATGAAGGCTGCATCATGGCTCAAATCTATATCTCCCTTCCCTATCTCCCTATTCACATATTCTCTAAGTCTTACTTATTCTCAATTGCCCAACTGATTGGCATTCCCCTAAAGGTTGATGAATCTACTGTCGCTCTGATCAGGCCTAATTTGGCACATGCTTGTGTGGAGATGGATCTCCTCAACACCTTACGAAAGAGAGTATGGATTGGAAATGGAGACATCGACTTCTGGAAATTGATTGAATATGAGAAAGTACCTAAATTTTGTAGATAGTGTAGACGACAAGGACACTTAAATATTAATTGTAATACGATCAACAATAGCCAGAGGTAACGAAGAGACAACAAAAATAAGAAATACAAAGCCAACATTCCTAGAGGAGGTAAAATATCAATTAAACTAGTGAGCCATGAATGGATTAAGGTCAATTCAAAATTCCAAATAGGAGAATCCAATAGGTAGGTAGGCCATCCAAAGATGAAGGTCACTGATAATCCACCTGACAATGACCTTGAGAATGGAGATACAAATTTTCCCTTAAATCTTGGGAGCCAGCAGTAGCTAATGTCAATGAAAACACTCATGATAATGAACTTGTCCAAGAGATTGAAGATGGAGAACTTACTGATAAGCCCATTGCCTTAACCCCTAAGCTTCAAATACCTTTCAAATTCTAAAGCCACCAAAAAGAAAACTCATGATACCTTCTAAAAATTTGCTTAACTCGAATAACCTTTCACCAAAACCAACCTCCCTCAAAACTAAAAGACTTTCTATGGACTGGTGCCCAAACAATCTATCCGGTGGAGAAAGTGAAGTAGAGGAACATAATCAAATCATACTTTCTGATAGATTTAAAAAAATTCACTAGCTCTATCAAAAAAATATGCATGCCATATAAATGAGGAGGTCATCCCCAATAGCAAGAAGAGGAAAAAGAACAAAAGCAAATGTGCCATGGGTTTATCAACCATCAAAATAAGATCTCAGGGTAAGAAATTGCCTACTCAAACTCCCTTTCCACCCATGTCCATGTGATCAATATTCTTTTTTAGAATGGCAATAAGCCTACTCTTTGAAGACTTAAAAAGTTAATGAGGATTCATAATGTCTCAATAATTGTAATTATGGAGCCAAGGATTTATGGTTCAAAATTAAGGGACCTCATTCTCAAGTTGAATTTCTCAAATGGTATTGCAAACTCTTCCAGTAATATTTGTATTCTTTAGAAGAAAAATTGGGCTATGAACCTGATCCAAACCTCCAATCAATCAATTACTCCTGAGATTCAACACCCTCCTATACCTTCCTCAATTAAATTCATGGCAGTTTATGGTGGATGCACAAAGGAGGAGAGGCAACCTTTATGGGATTAGATCATCCAATAGTGCCAAAGTAATTCTCAAACGATAGTTGGTGGTGATTTCAATATTGTGGCAATCCCAATTGAGAAACTTAGGGTAATAGGATGAATGGAGATGGTGTCTAACAGTTTAATAGCACACTAGGTGTAGCAAGCTTCTTCAAGATACCTTTCACGAGATCAAAGCATACCTGGTTCAACCATAGAGAATGGACTCAAAAAATTTGGTCAATATTATATTGAGTGGTATGTAATCCCCAATGGCTTCAGGTAATAAATTCCTCCACAGTCAACCACCTAAATAAAACAAACTCTGACCATTGTCCACTCTTCGTCAACTTCATCCAAGAAAATGATGTTCATCATAGGAGTTTTAGATTCCAAAATTTTTGGACCAATCATAAAGATTTCTCTTTAGTGGTATAAAAACCTTGGAGCAGTAACTTGGCTAGCAATTCTATAGTGGTTTTATTTCAAAAACTCAAGGCCACCAAGGATGCCTTATCTTAATAAAACAAAGCAACATTTAGATATATCTTCCAGTCAATCAGATAAGCTAAAGACTAGGTCCTACAAAAAGAGGTGACTTTGGAATAAGACTATACTACCGAGGTAGATGTTGAGTACAAAAGGGCAATGACAGACCTAAAATTCAAGTTATCTCTCGAAGAGGATTATTACAGGCAGAAGGCTATAATTAAATGTCTATTTTCTTCATGTCATGGTGAACCAAAATAGAAACAAACTTCACATATCCAGAATTAAAGATGAGCAAGGTAATTAGATCTCTGAGAAGTCTTCAATTTCGCAAGCCTTCATTGACCATTTCAAAAATATTCTCACTATTCCCCTTTTTATCCCCAATAATTGGATAATGCTTAACCACATGCCTATGCTCTTAACTGACCAAGATAATGTCATGTTTTCTATTACCCAATATCTGGAAGAAATCAAGAAGGTGGTTTTACAAATGGATTCTTCTAGCTCAGCAGGACCTAATGGTTTTAATGCTTTTTCTATAAACAGTTTTGGTCCAATGTTCATAAACACATGTATGCAGCCATCTCTAGTTTCTTTATAGGATATCCTATCCCCAAAAGTTAATCGTCCACTTTAATTACCCTTATCCCAAAAATTAAAAAACCCAAGCCAATGCACTGACTACAGATCTATAAGTCTATGTAATACCTTCAATAAATTTGTCTCAAAAATCTTATCCAATAGACTGGGCTATCTCCTTGTTGATGCAAAAAACTAGACTCGGCCTAATTAATTGATCACAGATAAAATAAGTAAAAACAAATAATACAAAGAGATTTTTAAAGTGGCTCGGTTCAAAGGAAAGGCCTACGTCCACTCTTATGTATTGCTTAACTGTCTTGATTTGTTTTTTTATCCCCTTGCAATAAGGGTGTTACATTGTATTTATAGCCCAAGAGGGGTGTTGAGAGTTGTCATGTGAAAGGATGGAATGCCTTTATTTGTTAGGCATTTACATCAATACATAATGAGAACCATACTGGTTAGATTTCTGGTTGTTGGTCGGTCTTCCCAGTTGGTTGGTATCCCCTGTTGGTCTATTTTCTCTGTTGGTCGGGCTACCTTGTTGATCGGGGATTTATATCATGCTGACTTGGACTTATGCCACATTGGATAACACATGCTAGCTTATAATTAATCCACGTAAGGTGGTAAATTTTGGTATTAATAGAAACCCCCAATATTTCATTCTTGGATCTAATGCAAAAGTGTGGAATATTATGCTTTAATAGTAGTTCGGGCTCCGTGGTCGGCTGCAGACCTTTCAGACTTGTGAAATTTATCCTTCTAATTGATAATTTTGAGCGTGAATGGCAGTTTTGTAAATATTTCAAATTTTAGCAAGCATTTCTGGGATATCTTCATCTTTTCTCTTGTTAGCTGCCGTAAGCTCAATCGTTGTTCTCTTTAATCATTAATTTTCCTAGTTTTCGAGGCGACTTATAAAAGGGTGGTAAAACTTCAATCATCTTCTATCTTCTATTTCTAATTCTGCTGTTGTGTTCTTTGAACTTTCGTGCGATCATTTTCTTTTCTGTCTTCAATTCTTGCTGAATCCTTAAACCCTTATAAGAACTTTTCTCTCTTCTTCTTTGCTTCTTCATCATGATTTATTCTATTGAGTTGCTTGATAAGTTCGGGAATGACTTTAACATTTCGTCTTGGGTTATACTGGAACATCCCACTTTTTCTTCCGACTTTTTCTCTCTTGCTAAGGGCCATTGGTTCCCTTCTATATTTATTGTTAAGTGTGGGTTCACATTTCCTCCCAATCCCCTGTGTCTGGAGTTTTGTCAGTATTTTGATGTTGTACCAGCAAGAGTATCTCCTAACACATGGAGGGTAGTGAATGCAGTATATAGGTTAAATAAAATCCATGGAACCCATCTAGTGATTCCAGAAATAATGTTTTGTTATAAATGGGTAACTAGCGTACCCACTTATTATTTGAAAACTAGGGCAGTTAGTAAAGCTTTAGTAGTTAACTTCCCTCATTCTAATAGGGATTATTTTGATCACGGGGTAGTTGTAAAAAATTGGCAATATGCTCTCTTAGATGGAGGTAATAAATATTAAGGACCTAGATGTTCTCTCTTCGGCAGCTGGATAGGTTGCTATGCGTTTAATAATTTTGCTCTATTTATATTTGATAAAATGCCATTCTGACTGTTGCTTTGTTACTTTGATTGAAGTTGATCGGAAGATAAAGTCCCCCAATGAGAGCGAAGTAAACTTGAAAGAATTGAAGTTCATATGGGGACTTCAAAATACAGTTGCCAAGGAGCACATTAGGTCTGCTTCTCATTTGCTTCAATATAGAAATACCATTTCTTCCTTTATTGCAAGACCTGCGGGTTCTCCTGCTCTGGTGATTGATTTTGATCAGGAAGCAGTTGCTGATTTAGATACTCCTCTTTCTGATATCATAAAGAAGAGAAAGTTTCCTGATATTCTTATTGGTAGCACTTTTGGCTCCCAAAAACCTACTGAGGGGGGCAAGAAGAAGACAAGGGATGTCATGAAAGATCCCCCAGCCCCCAAAGATGATGAACTTACTTTGAGAAGACTTAGGAGAGGGATTGCAGGGAACCAGGTCGAACAGGTGACCGACCAACAAACATTGGTCAAATTACCTTCTTTTGATACTAGTCCTCCAGCAGTTATTACTCCTGATTTGGCCAAGAAGTTGATCAAGTCTGGAACTCTTTCGAACCACATGGTGGTAGATGCCATGCTACCCCGAGTAAAGGTTTCTGAATTGGTTAATCAGAGCCTTGCATTAGTAAGTGATTTCTATCTTCTTGATTTTGTTATATTTATATTTCTCATATACTAACTTGATCTTCTTGTCTTGTAGTTCTTGGCACATTTTAATAATATACTGGAGAAGGATGATGTAATTTGGGCTTCTTCTTCAAATGATGTAGATGAAGATTTGGCTGGCTTGAAGAAGTCTTTGCTCGATTCTTAGCAAGCCATGGAGACTGAGAAGAGTACTCGGGCGGATAAATAGAAAACCGCTGAAACAGCTCGACAGACGTCTAAGGGAAATGCCTTAAAGCTAAGCGCAGGGCAGAGGAAGCTGAACGCGAGGCTAAGCCTGCTGAGGAGCGTACGACCTCTGAAAGGTCTAATAGAAAGTCTGCTGCAAAAGAGTCCTTCAGTGCTAGTTGGGACAAGGGCTGGAATAAATCCATTTATGTTGCCTCTGCTCAGATTGAGTATGCAAAAAAAAAATATTTCAGAGATGGTTAGGTTGCTTCTCTCCATAAGTTTAATATTGTTGAAGGCTCTAAAGTTTTTCAGAAGTATACTCATGGTCCTCCTCCTGTCATTGAGGATGAGGTTGAAGATGGAGTTAGTTCTGGGGAGTCTTCTCTAGTGGTTGAATTTGCTAGCGACCAACCTAAAATAGTGGTTGAATCTGTTATCGAACAACCTAAAGTCACGGAGTCTTATCTTCCTCCAATCGAGCAACTCCAGGCTATAGACACTTTTCCTGAGAAGGACAAGAAGGTTGAGAATGATAGGGAGAAGATGTAAAGTTGTTCGACATTTTCCCTTTTGATTTTTTTTTTACTTTTATTGTACCTGAACTCTTCATTATCAATAAAAGAAATCTTTTGTTCCTTCTTGTATCTTGTTGATTATGCCTGTTTTTTGTTCTTGTTATTGATTGGTGATCATTTCTTCTTACTAGTTTATATCGAATGTGGAACAACTGTCTTCCAATAATACCGAGCTACTGAGGAAGTGCAATGCTTTTTTCAAAGTTGATCATACAGACTTATCCGAGGAAGAAATTATTAAATTGCTCGGTTATGATGCATGAGAGCAAGCTAAAGCCTACAAATATTTGAAGTACTTATTTGATAGGTTAGTAGCAAATAATATTGCCTACTATAAGATGATAGAGGAACTTCAAGAACAGCATAAAAAATCCACTGCTCTTTTGCACCAAAGCTACGAGCTGAAATATCAAAGTTTAACTGTAGGTCGAGGTTTTGATAACTTTGTTTTTGTTTATAATAAAAAGAAACTTTACTTCAGCTTAAAGTTGAATAAACTAGAACTGTTGTCAAACTCCTGGAGGAGGAAAATAATAATTTGAGGGATGAAGTGAATCTTTTGAAGTCTGCCTCTAGAGTTGTTATTGCTACTACCGACGAGGGGTAATCCTTTTAGAAGCTGAAAATGCAACATTAAGGGACAAGTTGGAAGCCTAAAAAAGATTAATCCTGCATCCTCTTCCTAAGAAAGAAATAAACCTGGCCAAGGAACCACAAAGGAAATTAGGACCCAACAGACCCTTACCAATCAAGATGCGCAGTTAAAAGCTAAAGATCGAGCTATTGAAGACATGTAACAAAAGCTGCAGACTATGTCTGAACGACTATCCGCTCAATCTTCCCAATTACAATCTAAGAATGGAGTGTTGAAGAAGCTGCATTCTTAGGTTAATAAATTAACCTTTGAATTCCATAAGCAACCTAGGGAAGTCTGGATGGACGGGTATAATGAAGCTCTGGGGCATCTTGATGATAGACTTCAACAAGCTACGGATAAGGCTTATAAATGGGGTTAGACAAATGCTTTGACAGTGATGAAGGTATATGAGAACAGTTCATTATGGGATTGGTATGACCCAGGTTTTCTTGAGCTTGACAATCCTCCTTTCAAGTTTGATGTTAACTGGATTCCTGTTCAACGTATTCCTCAATGCATGATTTCAAAGTACTTAGGAGATTATGAGTTATATGATGAACTGGAGATCGTCCAACCTCCTCATCTTCTTGATCGTCCTAGTAGCAGTAATACTAGGATGCTTCAAAATTTTAACTTCATCAATTTTCCTTATACTTTAGATGATCCTTTAGATGACATGGATCCTATTTCTAAGGCTGAACGGAAACACCCTGTAGAATAAGGCTTTGTATTTTATTTCTGCATGTTTAGTATCAAGCAACAATATGTAATCATGAAAAGTTTTGATCAACTTATTTTATCAATCTTTAATTATGAATGGATAAACTTTTAGTCAATATCTGTATATGAATATTTTCTTAGTCTTTGACTGTGAATGAATCAACTTTTAGTCAGTCTTTAATTTTGGATCGACGATTTATCAATCTTTAGTTTTTCATCGATTTTATTGATACCCTTAGAATTATCCTAAATATTATACCAAGTACCGATGCATCACCGTGGATATACTAATGTACCTAAAGTTTTAGGTAATTGCATTAGTTACCATGGTTCCCAAGCGTGAGTGGAACATTTGTCCATCTTTTATCCCAGTTTAGATAACATAATTCGTTCGGGAACCAACCTTGTTGGTGTCTTTGTTGATATCGACCAACATTTTGTTAGTGGTTTGTTTGTGTTGAAAACCAACCTTGTTGGTGCCTTTGTTGATGCCGACCAACATTGTTGGTGATTTGCTAACACATCTGCAGTATAGTACATTGAACTAGTACTCTGAAAAGAAAATTAACAATTTGGGGGAAATCATATTCTCATTAATATTAAAATGAACTAAGTACAACATGGTTACATCACTGATAATATTTCCTTAGGTGTTCCTCATTCAAAGGATTCTTGAATTCTTCACCCTCTAAAGTCTCAATTCGATATGTGCCTTGTCGGATAACTGTTGTAATACGATAAGGCCCATGCCATTTGGCTTTAAGTTTTTTATTCTTTTGAATCACCTTCTTAAAAAACATAATCATCTTCTTTTAAGTTTCTCGGTTTCACCCTTTTGTTGTAGAAATGCGCAGTCCTTTGTTGATAGGTTGCATTCCTTAGAGATGCATCTTCACATACCTCTTCCAGCATGTCAAAGTCCAACCTTCTCATTAAATCACTGACTGGGGTATTGAAATTAAGAACTCTGTGAGTAGGTAAGCCTAGTTCGACAGGAATTACAACTTCAATACCAAAAGCTAACTTGTAAGGAGTGTTTCCAGTAGCTTTTCTAGGGGTTATTCGGTAAGCCCACAAGACATAATACAGTTCATTTATCCAATTTCCTTCACCGTTTTCGAGCCTTTTCTTTAACCCATTCAATAAAGTTCTATTTGTTACCTCTGTTTGGCCATTGATTTGAGGATGGCCAGGAGCAGAGTGCATTTTTTGGACATATCGATTGGGCACAATAAGCAGCAAATTCATCGTTGTCAGATTGTGTGCACGATCAGTGAAAGGACACAAGTCTCCGATTGAGTCTTAATGTAGTGTTGGCTCAATTCCGGACAAAAAAATTTGAGTCATAGGATAGTGTTCAAGTATATCCATCCAAGCCTATGACGTGTTAGTTGAAGACATAGCGGCCAAAATTATAAAGCTTCATCATATGCCGGGTTTAGTGTGCCTCGTTTCTAAAGTCAACAACATTGGTTCCAATCCTCCTAAGGTATGAATGCATTATATATATATATATATATATATATATAGGAGCTTGGAAATTTATTGGGTGTATTTTATAAATTTTTTATAAATAGTTTCAACGACTTTGTTTTACTCAAAAAATATTTTTTAGAACTTTTCATAACAAGTTTTTGATTTAAAATGAATATTGCATTTTCTGACAAGTCGTTCGAACGAACTGGAATCTCGTTCGAACGAGATTCGCAAGTCGTTCGAACGAGACTTCCTTTTTCTCACTGGAATATCGTTAGTAAAGTCGTTCGAACTAGAATGTCATTCGAACGAAAATGTCGTTCGAATGACTTTGGCGGGAATAGTTTTTTGGCAGTTTTTATCAGTTTTCTCTATGTTCCCACTACTTTTTTCCCACTAACATTTTGACAGATTTAACTAGTGAGGGAACAACATTTTTTAGTAGACTTTTTCACACATCTAAGATGGTTTTTGAGAGAAAATTATTCTAAGAAAAAGTCCCCTTGATTGTTGTTAAATTTTTTTAATCCTTAGAACAAAATCAAGGTTTATACACCCATAGTTTGTTTAATCCAAGTCTCTACATATATATATATCTTGCTTGGAGTTTGTTTGGCACATGGTTTTACTCTACCATTTGAAGAGTTGTTTGCGTTTACTTCTACATCGCACAAAGAAGAAGACGTGTTTGTTGCTGCGGCGTTCCCACTCGGAGAAAGTCTTCGGGTTAACGGTTGTTCCAAAGGCCTCATTAGTGGATTCCAAGGTTCCGGTGGACTCTGGGATTGTCGACTAGGCGGAGATAGTTTCAAGAAGACGCGTCAGGGTCTTGGACGGAGTCAAGTCGATTTATGTAAGTCATATATCTTGTAATCATAAAGCCATACTTAGTGGACTTAAGGCTAAGGTCGTCCGAGGTTTTTTTCCCGTTGTGGGTTTTTCCTCGTATGTCGTGGCGTAGTGGTTGTTTACTTATTTTATCTTTTGCAATATCACATTAGATGCATGCTTAGGTAAAAAAATAAAATTGGTATATTTAATTTGGTGCTAATTTAATTTGGATAAATATTAATTTAATTCAAATCATTAATTTTATTGGATAAAATTTGGTTTGGCCTAATTTGCAAAATGAATATTTATTATTAGGCAAATTTCTAGGACTTGGGATTAAATTGATTTAAGGGCTTAAAGTAAAAATTCACAAATTTGATATTTAGTATAATTTTAATTTTGAGAAAATTAAAATTTGGTTTACTTTAGTTTTAATTTGTGAAGAAATTTATTCTTGTTTATGTTGTTATTTAGTTGAACCATCTTTATTCCACATTTAAAAGGAAATTGAAATTTAAAATTGTAAGAATTTAAAATTGGGGTTTCTATTGTGTTTTCAAATTGGTATCGGAGACGGAGCGCTAATTTATCGCGTCAAAGATCCGTTTTTCGGCTTTTATAATTTTTGTGCTTCTTGTATTTTTAGGTGGTTCATTTTTTACTCACTCTCATTTTTATTTTGTATCTCTCGATGAGGTGTATTAATGATAATTTGTCCATTTCTAATGATAATGAAGTTTTTGATATTCGAGAGGAATTTAATGGGCTTAATAAGTGTAATGAAAATTTAAGAGAATTAAATGTGAGATTTGCAAAAAGAATTAAGTTTCTTGAAAATGAAAATTTATGTTTTAAATCTAGAATTTAACTTTTTCAAACCTCCCTATCTCAAAAAGAAATTTTTCATGAAAAGCTCATGGACATAAATCACAATTTTAATATTTTAAATATGTCTAAGAAAGAGATTGATAGTCGAAAAAAGACTCTTAGGGACAAGTTTGCTCACATTGAGGGGGAGCGTGATAACCTTCTAGCAGTTATAGAAAATTTAAAAAGGAGTCCCGTAAAATTGAGGAATCTAATTTATTACTTGAGTCCAAAATTTTAAAAATGAAAAATGACTTACAAGACTCGAGTAGTAGTTGTAATGGTTCTAGTTCATCTGGTTCAAATATTTTCGTAGCTAAAGTTAAGACCATTGTTTGTTTTAGAGGGTCAACTTTATCCAAGGACTTTAGAAAAGGTCACACCTTAGGTAGTATTCCTCGTGTTTTCACATGCTTGCATTGTGGTAGGAAAGGTCACCTTAGATCATTTTGTTTTGGTCTTAAAAGAAGTCCTAGGAAGTCTAGCATTTCATTAGTTTTCAAATCCCATCATTTTAAATATACATCTATATGGGTTAGGGAATTATTTTTAGACATGCTAGTTATTAGATTTGTTGATTCTCATTTACTTTCACATGAAACCTCCCCTGCTAAATTTAAAGGTTGAATGTGTAAGTTATTTTCATACTCTAGCTTTTTGTGCTTCATATCATATAGCATTGTTAGGTATATGCATGTTTAGTCATTTTCTAGTCATTACTTTATTTCATATCTCATGCTAAAAATCATGACTTGTTTATCTTTTGTATTATATTTAGTTTCTTTGCTTTAAATGAAAAATACAAAATGATTTTTGTTTATCATTTGTGTTTCACCTTTTAGTCATTTAGGCTTAATGAAAAATACAAATGATTTTTGTTTGTCTTTTGAGTAAATATTTTTCTTTGTTTGGTTAAAAAATTTCAAAAACTCAAAAAGATTTTTTGTGTGTGTATTTTAGTTTGACACACTCTAAATGGCATATACTTGTGTTTAAATCCATTCTTTTTCACTCCCATGTGGCTAGAACTTTTGGTTAAGATTGTCAATCCTTAAAATGTTCTTTACCATGCTTACATGGAGTAGTTGGATTTTGTGTTGCTATAATGGATTCTATTTTTATATGCCTCAATTCATACATGCACGAGCTCTCTTGAATTTTTAACGTCACATCTATATTTGAGCTTTGTGAGGCGTTCTCCTACCAATCTTGTCATTTACATGTTATGTGGCCTAGGAGGACTAGTGCATTTTAAAATCCATTGCACGCGAGAATTGTGCGATAAAATATTATATATATATATATATATATATATATATATGTATATATATGTATATATATATATATATATGTATATATATGTATATATATATATATGTATATATACATATATATATATATATATATGTGTGTGTGTGTGTGTGTGTGTGTGTGTATGTGTGTGTGTGTGTGTGTGTGTGTGCGTGTGCACGAGGAAGGGCTCCGAAAGGAAATATCATCCTTTGCGAGTAAGCCACCGTTTGCTTGGACCTAAAAGAATAATGGCATTAAAAGAAAATATTTTCCAAGGCCTATTTTGTTTTGTGGATTTATTCATTCAAAAGCTTAAAATAATTTGCTTAAATTGAGGGAGTTTGGATGGTATATCAACGATTTGCATAATGTCCGTTTATCCTAGTTGTTCTTTCAATGTCATGACTCTATTGGTTTGTAGATTCATCAAAACTCTAGGCTTGTATGCATTGTGTATGTTTATTCATTGAGTTCAACCTATATTGTCACATGAGGTTATATTCAAATGTGATAAAGTTTGCAATCAAATGAGAACTCAGTGAACATGTTTTAAGTGATTGGGTCTAAATTTAATTGTTACTAGTTCACACCCCTACACTTTCGTTTCTACATGACACATTTTTTCCATACGAGTGTGAAAAGCTTATTGTATTTTGTGTCATGTGTGGTGTCTATACCTATATATATATGTGCGTGTGCTTTAGTAATATTCATTATGTCTACATATCTATGGTATTTTTTCTTTGCCTTGCTTTTCAGTCCATCTATGCTTCAAATTCATAATTGGTATCTATCTTGTTGCATATGATTGTTGATATCACATGCTTAGTATCTTATGTATCACATTGGTATCAATTTTTTGCATCTTCGTTGGTATCCGTTATTATTTGTATGGATTAGGTTTGATTTTGTTGCCCATATGATTTCATGCTCTTATCACTCTAAGCTTCAACATGTTTAAATTAGTTGTTATCTTTTGTCTATTCCAGAACAAAAAGGGGGAGAATGATAGGGGGAGAAATGGTATCTAATCCTATTGTAATCGTATCTTAGTTTGGGAGATTTATCTTAGGGGGAGATGTCTTTCTAAGCAGGTCATTAATTTGATAAAGGGGAGAATTAATTTAGGGGGAGTATTTCTTTTGCATTTAATATTCTTATTCCCCATGCGTTTGATAGTTTGCTTAAGTGTGCAGGAATTCATCTAAATGGCAACTTTCATCGGCAAAGATATTAATCCTTGGGTTTTGAGTCAAGATATGTAAATTTTATTTTGGGCGGGATATTTTTTTTAGTCTAGTAGAGCTTGACGACCCTTTAGGATTTTTGTTTAGTTTTTGTCCCCGAATAGCCAAAGGGGGAGATTTGTAATGACACAAGTCTCTGATTGAGTCTTAATGTAGTGTTGGCTCAATTCTGGACAAAAACATTTGAGTCATAAGATAATGTTCAAGTATATCCATCCAAGCCTATGACGTGTTAGTTGAAGACGTAGCGGCCAAGATTATAAAGCTTCATCATATGAAGGCTTTAGTGTGCCACGTTTCTACGTCAACAACATTTGTTCCAATGCTCCTAAGTATGAATGCATTTTATATATATATATATATTGGAGCTTGGAAATTTATTGGGTGTATTTTATAAAAAAATTATAAATAGTTTTAACGACTTTGTTTTAGTCATAAAATATTTTTTAGAATTTTTCATAAAAAGTTTCGGATTTAAAATGAATATTGCATTTTCTGACAAGTCGTTCGAACAAACTGGAATCTCGTTCGAACGAGATTTCCTTTTTCTCACTGGAACATCGTTAGTAAAGTTGTTTGAACGAGAATGTCATTCGAACGAAAATGTCGTTCGAATGACTTTGGCGGGAATAGTTTTTTTGGCAGTTTTTATTAGTTTGCTCCTTGTTCCCACTACTTTTTCCCCACTAACTTTTTGACATGTTTAACTAGTGCAGGAAAAACATTTTTGAATAGACTTTTTAACACATCTAAGATAGTTTTTTAGAGCAAATTATTCCGAGAAAAAGTCCCCTTGATTTTTGTTAAATTGTTTTAATCCTTAGAACAAAATCAAGGTTTATACACCCATAGTTTGTTTAATCCAAGTCTCTACATATATATATCTTGCTTGGAGTTTGTTTGGCACAGGGTTTTACTCTAACATTTGAAGAGTTGTTTGGGTTTACTTATACATCCCACAAATAAGAAGACGTGCTTGTTTCAGCGGCGTTCCCACTCGGAGAAAGGCTTCGAGTGCGGGTTGACGGTTGTTCCAAAGGCCTCATTGGTGGATTCCAAGGTTCCGGTGGACTCTGGGATTGTCGACTAGGCGGAGGTAGTTTCAAGAAGATGCGTCAGGGGCTTGGATGGAGTCAAGTCGAGTTATATAAGTCATCTGTCTTGTAATCATAAAACCATACTTAGTGGACTTAAGGCTAGGGCCATCCGATGTTTTTTTCCCGTTGTGGGTTTTTCCTCATACATCGCGGCGTAGTGGTTGTTTACTTATTTTATCTTTTGCAATATCACATTAGATGCATGCTTAGGTAAAAAGATAAAATTGGTATATTTAATTTGCTGCTAATTTAATTTGGGTAAATATTAATTTAATTCAAGTCCTCTTCTGTACAACACACCATTGTTTAGCACATATCTATCAGCTCTGTATTTCAACTTCTTAGCTGTAAGTTAATCGGCTGGTAGAATTCCATCTTGAATATAAGATCTTATGGGATATATCCAAGATGTCCCCATGTCAACCGCAATAAAATTAACCATCAGGTCTTCATCAATTCTCCTATTAGCAAGTAGCTTAATAGGAATAATTCTTTGTAGCTCAGTTTAGGTTGATGAAGCCATCCGAGCAAGTGCGTCTGCTAGGGAATTTTCCAGTCTTTGAATTCTGATCATCTGTACACCTGGAAAAGTAGTGATTATGTTTAGATATTTATCTAAGTATTTGAACATCAATTCTCCTTTAACTGCATATAAGTTCAACACCTGATTTACCACCAACTGAGAATCATTGTACACCATAACTTGCTCGGCATTCAGTGATTTGGCTAGATTTAAACCAACAATCACAGCTTCATACTCTGCCTCATTATTGGACGCTTGAAATTGAAATCGTAGAGCATACTCTATATCTATTTTATCTAGAGTATTGAGGATTATTCTTGCTCCACATCCAGTTGCACAGGATGAGCCATCAACATACAGACTCCATATGGGAATATTATTGTCAAATGTTTGGTTTGTCAGAATCCCTTGATGGAAGATTTTATCCTTTATCTCCTCATATTTTTTTTTCATCTCCTGTACTCCGCAATAAGGATTTGGTTGATCCATGGTAACCTCTTCTGTAGTTTCCTTTGCTTGGAGTTAGTCGGGGGTTTCTCGAGTAGGTTTGCTGACTCCTAAGTATTGTTCGGCAGGAGTCCTTTGTTGCTCGAAAACCTCTGGTTGAGTGAATTCTGCAATAAAATCCACCACAGCTTGGCCTTTTAAAGAAGACCTTGGTTTATATACAAGATCATATTCCCGTAACTCCACAGCGCAATACATCAATCTTCTGGATTTCTCTAGCTTATCCAAAGCTTACCTCAGCGGTATATCAGTGTATACCACTATGGTATGAGATTGAAAATACGACTTCATCCGTCTATTAGCCTCAATTAAGGCCAATGCTAACTTCTCCAGCTTGGGATATCTGACTTCTGCTCCTAGAAAAGCTTTGCTAGTGTAATAAATCGGTTTTTGAACTCCATTTTCCTCCCTGATCAAGGCAGAGCTAACAGTTGATTCAGAAACTACCAAATACAAATACATCTTTTCTCCCAACACTGGTCGGGAGAGTAGTGGGGGTGCTCCCAGGTACTTTTTCAATTCCAGGAAGGCCTTTTCACATTCATCGTTCCATTCAAAGGTTTTTTTTATCACCTTAAAGAATGATAAACTTATATCTATTGCTCGGGACACAAATCTGTTGAGTGCTTCTACACGCCCTATTATCCTTTCAACATCCCTTTTACTGGTCGGAGATTGCATTTCTATTAAGTCCTTGATCTTATCTGGATTAGCTTCAATGCCCCTTTGGTTTACTATATACCCTAAGAACATTCCCTCCTGAACTCTGAAGACGCATTTGGTCGGGTCTAACTTTATCTGGTGCTTTTCCAACTGATCAAACGTCTAGATGAGGTCAGCAATATGATCAATAACATTTTTGCTCTTTGTCAGCATATCGTCAACAAACACCTCCATATTCTTGCCTATCTTATCCTCAAATACTTTGTTCACCAGTCTTTGATAAGTGGAACCTACATTTTTTAGAACAAACGGCATAACATTATAGCAATAAGTTCCTCGGGGAGTAATAAAGGAAGTACTTTCTCTATATTCTGACTTCATTTTGATCTGGTTATAACTAGAATATGCATCTATAAAACACTACACCTCGTGCCCCGAAGTATCATCCACCAGTTGATCAATTTGTGGCAAAGGAAAATGATTCTTTGGGCACGCCTTGTTCAAGTTAGTAAAATCTACTCACATCCTCCACTTATTAATTTTCTTCTTGACCATAACTATGTTGGCCAACCAATCCGGGTACTTCACATCTTCAATAAAGGAGGCTTTTTAAAGATTCTCCACTTCTTCCTGTATATCCTGGTTCTTCTCTGAGCTAAAAAATTTTCTTCGTTGCTTTATAGGTTTAACCTCCTTATTAACATTAAGCTCATGGCACAATAAATTTGGGTCTATTCCAGGAATATCTTCGTGGCTCCATGCGAATACCTTCTTTCTTTGTCTCAAGAAGGCCATTAACTTATGTTTAAGAACCGAATCCAATGACGATCCTATTTGAGTTGTTCATTCTGGTTTATCATCGTCCAAAACAATGTTTTATGTTGCCTCCATCACCTGGACTTTTACAAGCTCTGATTCATTTCTTGGATCTAAGGTATTAACCTCAGATTCATTGTTTGGCTCAGACATATCCACTTGATAAGTGGTTGTTTTCCTTTTTAGTTCTACCATAACTTACTCCTCGACATATGAATAATAACATTCCTGAGCTACTTTCTGATCTCCTTTTACTATTCTAACTCCAAAGTTAGTCGGGAACTTCAAGCATTGATGAACAGTGGAAGGTACAACTTCAAATTTTTTCAGACCAACTCTTCCCATGATCATGTTGTGAGTATAATGAAAATTTTTATCCATCACAAAGAATCTCACTTTTTATGTCTTGCTCATTGGCCATTTCCCGATCAACTCATCTAGCTTGATTGTTCCCAATGGAAATACCTTCTCACGAGAGAATCCAATAACGGGCCTGTAATAAGGCTCCAGTTAGCTGAGTTTTAAATCTAAACTGTCAAAATAGGGATAGAACATAATGTCCGTCAAACTGTCGTTATCCACTAATGTTCATGCTACCAGTACGTCTTTTATCCTGACTCTGACCACTAAAGGATTATCATAAGGATACAATACTCCGGATAGATCGTTCTTGGAAAAACCAATTACAAGCTTATCCTTGTTGACTTTCCTTGGTCGTTCTTCCTAGAAAAGGTTGATTCACTGGATAACAAACTTGAGCCTCATTAAGGTAAGCATTCCTTTCAGCTGTATGGTCTCCTCCTCCTACATCCCCACCTGCAATTATATGGAAATCAAAATATCTAAAGCTGAGTGTGAATACTTCTCGTTCAGGTTGCCTAGGCATCGTGGGAGACTAGGATCATCTTCTGGATCATCGTCATGGTTCCTTTTCTTATCTTCTCTAGGCTTAACAGGTGATTTAGATCTTTGTCGACCTCTATCGCCAGCTCTCCCACCAGCCTCCCGATCTATAAATCTGTCCAATTTTCCTCTTCGGATGAGTGCCTCTATCTCATTCTGTAGAGCAATACATCGGTTAGTTATATGACCATGGTCTTCGTGAAATTCACAATATTTGAACCTATCCCTCTTATCAGCAGGTGACCTTAATTGTTCAGTCAAGCAACTCAAATCATTATTGTGCTTAATTTCTTCCAAAACATAATGTACATCCACCTTTAAGGGAGTGTAATTGGTAAAATTTCTAAGTCGATCTAGGCTTTCTTTTACTTTCAAAATATTGCGCTCATTGTGATTCTTATGCTCCTTCTTATCCGACTTCCCTCAATACTTTACTTCTGCCTTTGCATCTGAATTCTTTTTTACAGCTGTTGATACAAAAATTAGTCAACTGACGTGGACCAGTTATGTTAAGACACGAGTCGTCCAATAAGGCATAATTATATATTCTGAGTAACTTAACACGTTGAGCTACTCAGAATACTGAGCTACTCAGTATACCGAGCAACTAGCTGGGAAGACTAAACGACCAAGACAGATTCAATGAATATTCTTACTATGTACCAATGTATATGCCTACTTAATAATGGTGATTATTGTCTATTCATATGGTCAACTCAAGGGCTATAAATACATTGTAATACCCTCATGGAAGGGTAAGCTATCACAAGTAAGCTAATCAAGATTAAGGAAAAAAACCAGCAATACAAAATAGTGGACGTAAGTCATTTCATTAAGGCTGGACCACTTCAAAATTCTTTTTTCTTATTTATTTATTTATTCATGTTTATCTATTATTAATTAATTAGATCAGATCTAGTTTTTTACATCAACAGATTGGCGTCGTCTGCGAGAACGACTATACGTAGCATTTTTCAATAAAAACTTATCAAAAATGGTTGATATCCCAGAATCTAGCAACATAAACAATGACGGGAATCCTCTAAATCCTTTCGCTCCTCCAAATACGCATGATATCACTGAGATTGTGGTAAATTTAGCCAAGGGACAAACATCTATGCAGGAAACCATGCGACAGTTCATTCAAACTGTCCAAAATGGAGTATCTACCGAGTCAGGACAATGAAGCATTCGTAAAAGCATGCGTCTACCGTCTTCATGATCTAAACATACTGAATTCCGTCATACCAAGAATTCAAGTGATCCATCCTATCACCCTTGCCTAACTTCACCTATAAGAATTTTGGATTCTCAAGAAGATGTTACTTTAACTCCAGAACTAACAAGTGCCCTGGAAAGGTTGAGCAGAGTTTCTCCCTTCGATCGTTTGGGCCCTAGGAGGAATAGAAATCCCCCTCGGATTCCATCAAGAAATTCATAACAACCAAATGATTTAAGGGAAGGCTCAGCCCAATCACATCCCAATCCCAAACATGTAGCTCGTATAGAAAGATCCAAAGAGGAGAATTCTGCACGAACTACTTCTCGTGCGAACATAAACAGATCAGAGGCCAGAAATGATGCTTGGAAAGGATCTATTCAGAGACTAGAAGACAGATTAGGGGAAATGGTTAAGGCCAAAAACCCTCTCCAAAGAACCTTCATTAAAGGATCTCTAATTATACAAGAAATTGTGGATTTACCCACACCGTCAAAGTTCAAGGCTCCTGTGGTCACACCTAAGTATGCTGGCAAAATCGATCATGTTCTACACATAGAGGAATATCAAGCTGTAGCAGATATCTACGTAGTCCCAAACGAAATGAGGTACAGAGCATTCTCAGGAACCATTACTAGATCCGCTCAGATATGGTACAATAGCCTTCCTCGGGGAAAGATTGCGACCTTCCATCAACTGGACGAGCTCTTTATAGGAAATTTCTATTTTGGGGAAAAGCCGGTTAAAAGGGTAGCACATATGTTGAGCATTTGATAGAAGGCAGGAGAAAGCACCAGGGACTATATCACTCATTTTAATAACGAGAAACTTAAAGTCATTGAGTATGAGGAGAAAACAGCCATCACGGCTCTCATGATTGGTCTTTTACCAGACAAGCTGTACTACACCATAGCCAAGGATCCCCCAAATCCATGACTGAATTAATGGCTAAAATAACCAAAATTATGAATGCTGAAGAAGCTATGGCTGCGAAGAAGAATGCAGATGAAAAGGTAGAAACTAAAGCTGAAGGTAAATCAGAGAGGAAAGATAACAAGCATAATAGTGTAAGCAAACAGTCGAAAGGCAAAGAAGCATTAGACGATATGAGGAAGTATGCAAATTATACTCCCTTAAAGGTGGATATAAACCACGTTCTGGAAGAAATCAAGAACAGCGAAGAACAAAATTGGCCAGAAAATCTGAGGATAACTCCTGAAAAAAGGGACAAATCCACATATTACGAGTTCCATAAGGACCATGGTCACACAACCAGTAGTGTGTAGCTCTCCAAAATGAGATAAAGGTGCTCATTAGACGAGGAAAGCTGAACAAGTACGTTGATCGCCAGAATAGTGGGAAGACCAATAATAGATCTCGACAGAGGTCCAAATCTCCTCGCCGACTAAGGGACGATAAGAAAAGGGACCCTGAAGATGCCCCTGAAGAGGACCCCGATCTCCTAAAAAGGCCAAGACAACCTGAGCATGAGGTATTTTCAATTTGTTTTGGTTCATTCGATTATAATATGATTACAGGTGGAGATGCGGGAGGGGGTGATCATACCACTAAGAGGAAAGCTTACCTCAATGAGGCACAAGCTTGTTCCTATAAATAGCGGATAAATCTAGCAGAAGAGGATCGCCCGAGGAAGGTTAACAAAGATAAATTGGTCATTCATTTTTCCAAAAATGATCTAGAAGGCATTTTGTATCCTCACGACGATCCTCTAGTGATCAAAATGAGAATGAAGGATGTAATCATCTCAAGAGTACTGGTGGATAATGGTAGCTCGACAGACATCATATTCTATCCTTGCTTGGATAGTTTGAACTTAAAATTTGGTCAATTAGAGCCATATCACAGTCCCTTCATTGGGTTCTCTGGAGAAAAAGTTTTTTCGCAGGGGATGATCAAGTTAGACATGTTGATTAGTACCTGGCCTGCTTGAAGATCTAAAAAGTACGTTTCTTTATGATGGATAAAAATATCCAATCAACCTATAATATAATCATGGGGAGAGTAGGTTTGAAAATTTTTGAAGTAGTTTCATCCACTGTACATCAGTGTTTAAAGTTCCCTACCAACTTTAGTGTTGGAATTGTGAAGGGCGGTCAAAAGGTACCTTGGGAATGCTACTACTCATCTGCTGAGCAAGAAGCATTGGAGGATGCCAGAAAGAAAACTACTACTTATCAAGTGTATGAATCTAATGAGTCTGAGATTGAAACCTTAGACCCAAGAGATGAAATGGAGCTCGTTAAATGCCAGGTCATGGAACCAACGGAAAGCATTATTCTGGATGACGAGCAACCAGAAAGAACAACTCAAATTGGTGCTTCACTTAATATTATATTGAACCAAGAGCTATGGCGTTTCTGAAGCACATAAAATAGGTATTCGCGTGGAGTCATGAAGATATGACGAGGATAGACCTAACTTTCTTATGTCACGAACTCAACGTCAATAAAGAGATCAAACATGTGAAGCAACTAAGAAGAGTCTTTAGTCCGGAGAAGAATCAGGCTATTAAAGCGGAAATGGAAAAGCTACAAAAGGCTTGTTTCATCGAAGACGTTAAATATCCTCATTGGCTAGCTAATGTTGTGATGGTGAAGAAGAAGAACAACAAATGGAGAATGTGTGTTGACTTCACAAACTTGAATAAAGCTTGCCCAAAAGATCATTTCCCTCTGCCCAGGATAGATCAACTAGTAGATACAACTTTGGGGCATGAATTGCTAAGTTTCAAGGATGCCTACTCCGAATATAATCAAATTAAAATAAAGCTAGAAGATCGGGAAAATACCTCTTTCATTACCCCATGAGGAATACATTGTTATAATGTTATGCCTTTTGGTCTTAAGAATGCAGGTGCTACATATCAGCAGCTGATGAACAAGTTGTTTGCAGATCAAATTGGTAAAAATATGGAGGTGTACGCCGACGATATATTGACCAAAATCAAGAAAGTAGTTGACCATATAGCTGATTTGAGGCAAATATTTGACCAATTGAAGAAGTATCAGATGAAGCTGAACCCGACCAAGTGCATTTTTGGTGTACAAGAAGGCATGTTCCTCGGGTATATTATGAATCAAAGAGGGATTGCAGCAAATCCTGATAAGATAAAAGCCTTGCTATAACTATAATCCCCTACCACCAAGAAGGAAGTGCAAAGCCTTACGGGGCGTGTTGCAGCTCTCAATAGATTCATCTCCCGAGCAACTGATAGATGTCTTTTATTCTTCAAGGTGCTCAGAAATACCTTTGAGTGGAATGGAGAATGTCAGAAGGCATTTTTAGAGTTGAAGAGATACTTGGGAACACCTCCTTTATTGTCTAGGCCAGTGGAGGGAGAAAAGTTATATTTGTACTTAGCCACTTCAGAAAGTGCAGTCAGTTCGTCTTTGATATGAATAGAAGGCGGAGTGCAAAAGCCAGTTTACTACACGAGAAAGGCATTCAGGGGAGCATAGATCGGATTTCCAAAACTAGAGAAGTTAGCATTGGCACTAATTAAGGAGAGCAGGAGGATGATACCATATTTTCAAGCCCATACGATATTGGTATACACTGACATGCCACTCAGACTGGCTCTACATAAATCGAAAAAGTCTGGAAGATTAATATATTGGGCAGTGGAATTAGGGGAATATGATATTATCTATGAGCCAAGATCTTCTCTCAAAGGGCAGGTAGTGGTGGATTTCATTACTGAATTTACCTACCCAGATATCTCTGATCACTAGGGGGATAATGAGGAGCAACTCAAGGATGCTGGAAGATCGATAGAAATTATCCCTGATCAACTCCCAGCAGCGAAATTTCCAGAAGGGAAGGCAGCCGATAGACCAGAATCTTCTGCTAAGCAGCTAGAGTTGAGGGATAAAGAAAGGAAGGACAAGATATTCCATCAAGGGATTTTGTCAAACCAAGGGTTTGATAATAATATCCCTATATGGAATTTATACATTGATGGTTCTTCATGTGCAACAGGTTGTGGAGCTGTAATTTTTCTCAACAGTTCAGATGGAATAGACATAGAATATGCTCTACGTTTCCAATTCAAGGCTTCCAACAAAGAAGCTGAGTACGAAGCAGCAATTGTGGGCCTCAACTTAGCTAAATTATTTAATGGCATCAATAAGACATAACGCAGAGCTCTGGCATACAAAACTCTTTGGGCTTCTTATGGAATTGATAAGTCAATCTTTCAACATGCTGATGAAGCCTCTTCACCAAACTTTCTTTGTTCTCCAATGCAGAGCTCTGATTGGAAAGTTGGTCAGTAAGAGTTTGAAGTTTTTAGGACATCTCAGCGAAAGCTTGATTTTTTTTCCTTCAGTTGAGCGACCTAGTTTTTTAAAGCCTATTGAGTCCTAGTCTCTTCGATATTGCTCTGACCAGCTCTTGCTCTACCCCAGGAAGAAGATGTAGGTTTAGCTCTTTTCAAAGCTTCTAAATCTTCTCTTAATGAAGAATTTTTAATCTCCAGAAAGTAAAAACCTTCATCATTGACTGGGGCCAGAGCTACAGACAAAGAAGCAGATTTCAGTTGTCTCAATTCTTCTCTCAAAGTATTATTTTCTTCCTCAAGCAACTTGGAAATATTTCTGTGATCTTCAACCTCAAGCTTTAGCACATTCTCTCTCTTACTATGGGATGAGATAAATTTTTCATAGCCCCGATCAATGCTCAACTGTTGGTATTTTTTCTCATAACCTTCGTGCAGAAGAGTAGTGGTTTCCTTGTGTTGAAGTTAAAGTTCTTCAATCATTCCTTGAAGGTATTCAATCATATCATAGTAAGCCACGTTATTCGATACAACTCGATCAAGTAAACACTTTAAATATTAGTAAGCATCAATTGCTCGCTCTGAGGCATCAGACCCAAGAATATCAATTATTTTTGCTTCAGAGAAGCCTGCACGACCAACTTTAAGGTAATAAGTACACTTATTCATCAACTCTGTATCATGAGCTGACAGTAATTCCATCTTGGCAATAAACTAGCAAGGCAAAGTACAAACAGATCAACAAACATCATAGCTATAAAGGGGAAGCTCAGAATAAGTAACAAAGTCCATTTTATTGATCATAAGAGAAGAGGGTACAACCAAAGGTATAAAACAAAAGGGAAAATAGAGAAAAATAACAAATGACTGAACAACTTTACACCTTCTCCCTATTCCCTGCAACATCCTCAGCTGATTTTGACGAAGAAGTTGGCTGCTCGGTGGGCAGTGAGAGTTGCTCAGTAGAGGTTGTCGCTTGCTGAACCTGCTCAGAGGACTGAGGGATAATGGCAGCATGTGTTTGTTCTACTATCAATAAAGAAGACTTATCAAATCCAGCTTTATCTTCTTCTTTTTGTTCAATAGCAGGAGGAGGACCATGAATGTGCCTCTAAAATAGTTTAGAGTCTTTAGCAACGTTCAACTCCTTCAACGCTACAATCCATCCATCCCTAAAGAACTTCAAACTTGTATACTCCAATTGGGTAGAGGCAGCAATTATGGATTTGTTCCACCCTTTGTCCCAGCCAGAGCTAAAGGACTTCTTCACAGCAACTTTTCTCTTCGCCCTCCCCGAAGAAGTATTTTTCCTCAGAAGCTCTTCAACAGATCGTACTTTCTGTTCAAGATCTTTCTTATGTCGTTCAGACTCTTTAAGCTTTCCCTCAGCTTCCTCCTTACTGGAAATGGCCATCTTCAGTTTCTTTTCTATCTCCTTGGAAGCATTTACAGCCTCTTGTGAAGCATTCACAGACATCTGTCGAGCTAGATCAGCCTCTTTGGCAGCTTCCACAACTTTTTATTGAGCAGTCTTAGCAGACCTGATTTTATTTTCCCAAGCAATTTTGTCATCCTCATAATTTTGCCGAGATTCCTCCAAATATTTTGACAACCCAACAAGGTCTTCTTCTACTCCACTGGAAGAAGTTATAGCTTTGATAGCTTCGTCCTTCTCCAGGATATTATTAAAATACACCAAAAATTGTAAGATGAAAAGAAGCCCAAATTAGAAAATTAATGTTGTATTAATAATCAAAATGACAAGTATAATGACACTTACTGATGCAAGGTGTTGGGATGTTAGGTCAGTGACCTTCTCCCGAGGAGTAGAGGTCTCAGCAGCTCGATAGTCAGGAAGAGTTCCAGACTTGATCAATTTCTTAGCCAAGCCTGGAGAAATGAGAGCTGGAGAACTAACTCTCAAAGAGGGTACTTCAACTCCAGAAGGTTGAGCAACAACATTTACAGTCTTCTCAGTAATACCCCTTCTCAATCTTTCAGAGGAACAACTTCAATCAAAGGTGTTGTCTCTTCTCGAATAACAGTAACCCCTTCAATCAAAGGTGCTGCCTCTTTTGGAGAAATTGGGGGCTTCTTGCTGACTTCCTTGACAGATGTGACGTCTCCCACAGATGGAGTAACATCCTTTTTCTTAGTCCCCTCATCTGGGATATCTTCTTTGCTCTTTTTCGCCCCATCATCACTAGGGGCAACCTTGGCAAAGAAATCAGGCATTCTCCTCTTCTTTATCATCAGGTCAGCAATAGAAGTGCCCAAATCAGAGGAAGACTCTTCAATAATTGAAAAAGATACTGTAGCCTGCTCAAGATCAATCACCAAAGGAGGATCAAGAGGCCGAGCAATAAAAGAAGAAGTGGTATTCTTGTATCTCAGCAAATAGGAGGCAGACCTCACGTGTTCCCCAACTATTGCTTGATGTAATCCCAAGATAAATTTCAAATCTTTTACATTAATATCACTTTCTTTTGGGGATTTCTTCTTGCTGTCAACTGCAATATAAAAAAAAATATCAGTGACACATTTTATCAAACAAAAACAGAGTTAAATTGAAAAACAGAACAACCTATCCCATTGTCATAAAGTGGATATCTGGGACCATGGTACACATCTTTCCCCTTTAGTGGTGGATGAGGCCAATTTTTCATCACAACCCAGTGTTGGAAATAATCCCTATTAGCATAAAGGAGATTGACCACTAAAGCTCTGTTAGAAAACCTTGTTTTTAAATAAAAGGTGGTGTCGCTGGTAACCCATTTATAATAGTAATAATTTTAGGAATCCCTAGACGAGTTCCATAAATTTGATTCAATCTATGTACGCCATTAACTACCCTCCATGTATTTGGAACTACTCTTGCAGGAACAATATCAAAATATTGGAAAAATTCCAAACACTGGAGATTAAGCGGGAAAGAAAAACCACATTCGACCACAAAAATATAAGGAAACCAATGTCCCTCAGCTAGAGAAAATAAATCAGAAGGGCAAGAAGGTTCTTCCAGAATAACCCAAGAAGAAATCCTAAAATTGGCCCTAAACTTATCCAACGATTCGATAAGGTAAACCATGATGGCTAAAACAAAGAAATAAGGAAGGAAGAAGGAAGAAGTTCTTACAAAAAAATTAAGATATCAGCTAAGGCAGATGACAGAGAAGACGATCGTAAGAGGAAAAGCTATAAGACAAAGAGTTTGGGAATCTAGATGGCAAAAGGTTGTAAAAAATATGCCTTTACCGCCTTTATATACGCTGCTTTAGAAAATGGGAAAAGTAATGATCACAGATGATGACGATTGCGTTTCCGGTAGCTAAAGACACAAGTACCCAAGCGTTCGCCTAAAATTCAAAATATTTACAAGTTTTCCACTTCGCGCTCAAAACTGTTATGCTGAGAAGAAAATTTCACAAAGGTCGAAGGTCTGTAACCAAAAAAGACATGGGAAATATGCTCGAGCAACTTTTGGGTATAATATTTCACACTCTCGCATCCAATCTCAACTATGAAATATTGGGGGCTTCTGTTGATACAAAAATTAGTCAACTGACGTGGACCAATTATGTTAAGACACGTGTTATCCAGCATGGCATAATTATATATATCGAGCAACTTAACGCGTCGAGCTACTCAGTATACCGAGTAACTAACTGGGAAGACTAAACGACCAAGATAAATTCAATGAATATTCTTACTATGTACCAATGTATATGCCTATTTAATAACGGTGATTGATGATGCTTAGATTTAGCACCACCAGATAAGTGATGATGAGGTGAAACTGTAATAACCATGGCAGCCATAGAGATATATATATATATATAAGTGTGTAGAAGGGGATGAGTATAAGAGGAATAAGACAACGATGTATAATGGTTCAGCCAATTAGGCCTACATCCACTATGAGTGTGTGATCCACTAAGTATGGGCACTATTGGCCTTGGATACAATGAACATAAGCTAACTTTCTCTCTCTACTGTGTACAAGTAGATTTTTTGCTAGGGTTACAATTATCGATCCCTTTGCAGGGTTGTAGGTGACAAGTATATATAGGTCTTGGGGGGTGTAGTGTACCCCCCAAGCATGCATGGTTCATGTGAGTTATGATCTGGCCAATCCCCTGCTGACAACTGGAGGTGCCACCTGTGATTAATGATTACATAATATTCCCTCACGTGAGACGATGATGTTATTATAACGGTCTTCCACGTGCCATATGAGTCCCATGCGCACTGTTCCACGCGTCTTCCAAATCACGCGCTTTTATGATGTCACCCTCGGTCGATGGTACGAGGCCGAGGGAAAAGTTCCTGCTGGCAATGAGCCAGGCCTTATCCGGGCATTGTACTGTCATACCCTCGTAGGGTCGTCCAGACCTTGGTGAGGGGTCGGCCCGTTGAAGGGTCGTCTGGACCTGATGAGGGGTCGGCCCCTTGAAGGGTCGTCCGGCACATGAGGAGGGATCGACCCCCTAAAGGGTCATCTGGGCCTGATGAGGAGTCGGCCCCTTGAAGGGTCATCCAGACCCTGGTGAGGGGTCAGCTCGCTGAAGGGTCGTCTGGACTTGATGAGGGGTCGACCCCTTGAAGGGTCGTCTGATACTGGTTGAGAGATCATCTTGGCCTCGTTCAGGTGGAGGACGCCCTCGGACTGGACAAGGGTATATATGGGTATATCAATCACCCCCAGCCCTTAGTCATCGATGTTGTTGAGATGCCTGAGGGATAGCGCTGCTTTTGGGATAAGTGTATGACCAGTTTGGTGAGTGACACGGGTCAAGCTGATGTGACACCTAGGCAGATATCTAATGTCGTTCCAGTTTCCCAGGCATAGCGACTGCACACTTGGCCTGGGACTTTGTGCCCTAATAATTCCCCTCTTCGTGGGTTGTGCCTTGCATTGATTATTGGGCCCACTTATAATAAGGTATTTAAAGGATTTTTTAAACAATCATTTTCTTCTTCTTCTTCGCGCCCAAGCTTTCTCTCTCTAGTTTTTCAACAGACTCAAACCACTATTTCTGTAACTTCAACATTTAGAGCTTCGGCAATCTCGCTATTCTTTCTCAGGTAATCCCTCTTCCCTAGTGCCCTCTTTATCTTCCATTGTTGTTTTCTTTCTTATTTTAGGCCTGTAGGACTCGATTTTTCTTTGGTTGTTTCATAACCTTCCGGCGTTCTTCTCCGGCGAATTGTTCATGAGTGTTCTTGATCGAAACCCTTTCTTTCTTTGGTTTTAATCAAAAAGTCCATCTTGGTCAACTGTTAGATTGTTTATAGTTAGCTTAGCCAAATTCTTTTAAGTGTAGGGTCTTCCCCTTAATGCTTAGGAGGCTTTATGATTTAGCTGCTGAATTCCCATCCCAGAGAGAGAAGTTCTTCATGGAGATTAGACGAATAGAGGAAGAGGAGGAGAGAAGACGAGGGGCCGACCCTAATTGGGTACGACCCATTTTTCCCATTCCATTAACCACTATCGTACCCCCTGAGTCCTGCGGGTCGTCTGGTCGTCCAGCCGAGAGTTAATCGTGCCAGGGAGAAATGGATCAGAGAGCATCGTCGCCAATAGGTGCTGGCCCTTCTGGGAGGGGAGAGACATCCACTCTCAGCCCAGGCCGACAGGCCAAGGGCACAGCACCTTCTGAGGCTGTCCCTGTAACAGCGCTGTCCCCCCTTGAATTTCAAGTAGACTTTACCGATGGTCCTCCAGTGGTTGGGGTATCTGGGGACGAGAGAGATGAGGATGATAATGAGGGTTATTCTGATGGTGATGATAGTCAAGTTGACACTTCAACTGCTTCCACTTATGTATCGTCAGTCAAACCGTGATCTCTTAGTATGGAGGCATCTCTTTGGCATACAACCCAACATAAGTATGAGGGTTCCCACTGAATCTGAGAAAGTCTTCGAGGGTGACGAGGGAGAGATTGTTGTCTATGAGCAGATGTTAAGGGTCGGTGTTAGGCTCCCTCTACACCCTTCCATAGTCCATATCTTATCTGCCCTTGGGGTTGCCCCTTCTCAACTTCCCCCAACTCATGGAGGACTATTCTTGGCTACATCTCTCTTTGAAAGAATTCATTTACTGACGAGCCTTCGGCCGATGTGTTCTTAGCCTATTACAATATCACCTCCTCGTTCAAACAGCCTTGGTACTATTATCTGGGGGCGAGGAAGTCTGATGAAAAACTTTTCCACGTGGCACAAACCTCTAACCATGACTGGAAGAAGAGATTTTTCTTCATTTCCGGGGATTGGGAATTCGCCGATGGGGTTCATCCTTTGGACGACGATCCGAGAGTCCCAAGGAGATGGTATAACCCTTCTATGAAGGCTAGGTCAGACCCCGGGATTAGTCTGGATGAAAAGGACATAGTCGAGTATCTGAGAGAGCGAGGGAAAGAGGGCGGACTTGCGAAATTTGAAGATTTGATGACCCCCCGCTTTCTCAAAGAAGTTGGTCTGAGGGTCGGCCCCTTGACAGAACTATGTGAGTAGTTTTTTTTGCTCAATCTTTGATTATTTTTCAAGTGTTTTATCTTCGTTTCTATATCTTTCTAATGTGTCATCTCCTTTTCAGGTCGTCCAAAAAATATCTCTGACCAACTTTGGGAAATGACTTCCCCAAGCTTGTTGTCTAGTCTGGGCAAGAAGAAAGGCAAAGAGCCTCAGCAGGCTTCGAGGAAGTCAAAGGCAGTGGGGCCGACAACCGTTGAACCATTTGCCGACAGCCACAAGAGAAAGGGCCCAAAATTTCCTACCGACCCTCGACCGGATTCTAGGACGAGGGCGAGGGTGTAGGCGTCTGAGGGGAGCGGCTCCACTTCCAGTATGGGGGCCTTTTGGTTCCAGAACTTAACATTATTGAAGGCTGAACCGTCTTCCCTCATAGCCAATCTGAGGGCGTCAAAGGCTTCTATGTTCTCTGCTCCCTCGGTTGCTGACTTCGACTTTCTATCCAAGATGCCCCCGATAAAGGTGTATAATTATGGTCTACATACACAGGCCCAGGTATTTGTTTTTACTTCATTTCCTCAGTTGAAATTTTCACTAACTATTCCCTCGGCCCCTTAATATGTGCCTTCTTCTGTGCAGTATGTTTGTGCCTTTACATCAGCTACCAAATGGATGGCCGAGAACCAACAAAAGTTTTACGAGGCCGAGAGGGCTATTCAAAATGAGGATGAGCTGCAGGCCGCACTAGAGACTGCCAAGGCAGCATTAGAGAGTGCCAAGATCGAGCATACGAGGGTCTTAGATGAACTTACGAGGCAGCACGATGCAGACCTGAAGGCCAAGGACTTACTTACTAAAGAGAAGGATGAGGCCTTGATCAACCTGGGGGCTCAATTCAAGACTGAGCTTAAGGGGGAAGTAAAGAAAGCCGAGGTCGGTACTGTGGAGGCCTACAAACTCTCAGACGAGTTTTAAGGATTCGGTCTTGATTACTTAGAGAGGGGGATTAGGACGGCCTGTCGGTGGGTCGTCCTCAAGTTTGCTGATGATGTCTCTTCAGTCCGCCCCTCTCTTGAGGCGGTTCAGCTGGATGACCCCCTGATTGCTGAGTCCTTAGCTCAAGTGGAATCTTAAGTGCATGTCGAAGGTACCGGCACGTCTGAGGGTGGGCCTGTCTTGGTCATATAAGACACTCCTATTGATGTTGAAGCCTTGCCCTCCGATGCCGCTCAATAGGGTGGTTGTCTGTAACCTATACCCTCTCTTGATGTAACAAATATTCTTGTACTTTATTTTTGTTGAACAAGCATTTGTAACAGTGTTTATAATATCATGTCTCTTTCTGTCTTCTATGCTTGTCTCTTGTATGATTTATCTTGTGACGTTTATAATTCCCCCCTCGTCTTTCTTGAGGGTAAATGAGGGGTCGTACCCACCATTTGCCCTCATCATAGCCGAGGGTGGTTTCCCACCAACTTAATGGTTTTAAATTTCAAGTTCCCCCTCGTCTTTCTTGAGGGTAAACGAGAGGTCGTCCCCACCATTTGCCCTCATCATAGCCGAGGGTGGTTTTCCACCAACTTAATGGTTTTAAATTTCAAGTCCCCCTCGTCTTTCTTGAGGGTAAATGAGGGGTCATCCCCACCATTTTCCCTCATCATAGCCGAGGGTGGTTTCCCACCAACTTAATGGTTTTAAATTTCAAGTCCCCCCTCGTGTTTCTTGAGGTTGAATATGGGGTCGTCCCCACCATTTACCCTCACCATAGCCTAGGGTGATTTCCCACCAACTTAATGGTTTTAAATTTCAAGTCCCCGCTCGTCTTTCTTGAGGGTAAATGAGGGGTCATCCCCACCATGTGCCCTCATTATAGCCGAGGGGGGTTTCCCACCAACTTAATGGTTTTAAATTTCAAGTCCCCCCTCGTCTTTCTTGTGGGTAAATGAGGGGTCGTCCACTGCATTTGCCCTCATCATAGCCGAGGGTGGTTTTAACGAGTATAACCCCAATCATACTAGAATTAATCAAACGCAAAACGAGGGACCAATGTGACATTGTCATTAACATTCTAAGTGTTCCGTTGGAGCAACACATTCATTACAACTGTGGTCCGATAGGACGTTATAAATTTTTTGATAGTATCTCTTCAACTGATCTGCATTCCAGGGGTTGGAAAAGGGTTCCCCTTCTAGGTTTTCTAGTCTATAGGTTCCAGCGACAACTTCATAAATGACACTATATGGGCCATGACAATTTGGGTGGAGCTTGTTAGTCTTTTGCCAAGTCTTTTTGAGGACTAAGTCCCCTACTGCGATTGGCCTTTGTCTCACCCTCTGGTTGTAGAACCTTGCAGTCCTCTCTTGGTAAGCGGCTTGCCTTATCTCAGCGTCTTCCCACCTTTCCTCGATCAGTTCTAAGTCAAGCCTCCTCTCTTCCACATTTCTCTGGGGGTCATACATTTGGACCCTGTGAGTAGGAAACCCGATTTCGGTGAGGATGACGTCTTCTGAGCCATAAGCCAACATGAATGGGGTTTCTCTGATAGAGGTCTTTGTCTTCATCCTGTAGGCCCACAGTACAGCATATAACTCCTCAACCCATCTCCTTTTTGCCTCCTCGAGTTTTTTCTTGATCCCATCTAGGATTGTTCTATTTGTTACTTTCGTTTGCCCGTTGGCTTGAGGTCAGCCTGGGGACGAGAAGAATTGTTTGATACTCACCCTTTCACAATACTTCTCTAGAGATATATTCTTGAATTGAGTCCCGTTATCCGAGATGAGGGTGTTGGGGAGACCATATCTGCATATAATGTTTTTCTATATAAACTGGAAGGTCTTCTTCTCTGTGATCGTTACCATCGGCTCCGCCTCCACCCATTTTGAGAAATAGTCAATTGCTATGATGAGGAACCGATAGTTATTGACGACCCTAGGCAGGGGTCCTACCAAGTCAATCCCCCATACTGCAAATAGCCATGGGGATGTAATGGAGGTAAGAGGTTGATGGGGCTGGTGGCAAATCTTTGACATTTATCACACTTTTTTACTTATGCGGTAGCATCTTTCGCCAAGGTCAGCCACCAGTACCCCTGGGTTACTACCCTTTTCGCCAAAGACCTACCCCCAATGTGGATTGAACATGACCCCTCGTGCATATCTTGTAAGATGTGTGGGACTTTAGACGGGTGCACACACCTAAGTAATGGGAGCAATAACCCCTTTTTGTACAAGGTGTCTCCGATGACAGTGAATTTTGCAGCTCTACATTTCAACTTTTTCTTTTCTTATTTTGCTTCTGGAATCTCCCCCTCTTTAATGTATTTGATTAGGGGGTCCATCCACGAAGCTTCTTTATCGATGTTTAAGCAAAAGCCAAGTGTTCCCTCTTCTTCATCGATTGTTGGCTGAATTAAAATTTCTACTGGGATTGTCCTCCTGACTTCTGGCCTAGTTGTTGAGGCCAGCCTTGCAAGTGCATCGGCCCGGACATTGTCAAGCCTAGGTACCCTCTTTAACTTTACTTCTCTGAAGCTCTTCAATAGTGCCTTTACCCTTTTGAGATATTTGGACATTCACTTATCCTTATCCTCGTAGGCTCCTAGTATCTGATTCACCACTAGTCTCAAATCACTATGGACCAAGACCTGGCAGACACTAAGAGACTTAGCCAAGGAGAGGCCCGCTATCAGAGCCTCATATTCAGACTCGTTGTTGGAGGCTTTGAAGTTGAACCTTAGGGCGCACTCGATGTCTATACCGTCTGGTGCTGATACTATTAATCCGTCCCCACTTCCCCTTTCGCAAGAGGACCCGTCAATGAAGAGGTTCCACACTGTTTTTTCCTTCGAGAAATTTCCCTCGGTGAGGGACCCCTGTCTAAAGATATATCTTCCCTCTTCATTTTTAGTCACTTTTCTCTAGCTGTGCTTATCTCAGCCTTGTCTTTGGATTGATTAACGACTCTGCCTTATCGGGTATCTGTCTTATCGAGGCTTTCCTCTTCAGCCTCATCATCTTCCCAAGTAAATTCAGCCACGAAATCAGCTAACGCTTTCCCCTTAATGGCCATCCTCGGTTGATATACAATGTCAAACTCTCCCAACTCTATAGCCCAGGCCATTAGCCTCCTCGATTTTTTTGGCTTGTACAAGACCTGCCTAAGAGGAGAGTCAGTGAGGATGACCATTGTATGGGACTGGAAGTACGGCTTCATCTTTCTTGATGCATGGATCAAGGCATAGGCTCATTTCTCCATCCTTGGGTATCTTTGCTCTGCCCCCGGAGTGCCTTACTGTTAAAATATACGGGCTTATGTACCCCGTCATCTTCTCTCACAATGGTTGCGCTGATGGCTGATTCTGAGACGGCTAGGTACACATGTAGTCATTCACCTTGTACTGGCCGTGACAACAACAAGGGAGACCCTAAGTATGTCTTTAGCTCCTTGAAAGCCTGATCACACTCTTTGCTCCACTCAAAAACCTTTCTGAGAATTTTGAAGAATGGTAAGCACCTGTCTGTGGCCCTGGACACGAAACTATTCAAAGCAGCCACTCTCCTTGTGAACCTCTGAACGTTCTTAACGGTCCTGGGGGTCTTCATTTCTAGGAGGGCCTATATTTTCTCAGGATTGGCCTCAATGCCTCTTTGATTTACGATGAACCCCAAGAATTTCCCTGCTCCAACCCCGAAGACACATTTGGCTGGGTTGAGCTTCATCCGGTACTTGTCCATCATGTTAAAGGTCCTCTCGAGGTCAGCCATATAATCCTCTACCTTCAAACTCTTGGTTAGCATGTCATCTACACAAACCTCCATAGACTTCCCAATTTGGCCTTCAAACATTTTATTCACAAGGTGCTGATACGTTGCCCCCATATTTTTTAGGCCAAAGGGCATGATCCTATAACAGTATGTCCCCTTATCGGTAATGAAGGCTATTTTCTCCGAGTCTTCAGGGTTCATGAAGATCTCGTTGTACCCTATATAGGCATCCATGAATCTCATGAGCTCATGGCCCGCGGTAGCGTCTACCATCTGATCTATGCGGGGGAGAGGAAAGTTGTCTTTGGGACAATGTTTGTTGAGGTCTGTGAAGTCTACACACATCATCCACTTCCCGTTGGCTTTTGGGACAATGACTGCGTTGGACAACCATTCGGGGTAGATGACCTCTCTGATAAACTCTGCATCTTCTAGCTTCTTGACCTCATCCCTGATGACCTCATACTTCTCTTGAGAATAAATTCTCCTCTTCTCTTTTACTGGTTTTGCACCCTCTACCACCTTGAGCTTGTGGCTCATAATTTTGGGGTTGATCCCCGGCATATCAGCGTGGCTCCATGAAAAGACACTATGTCTTCTCCTTAGCAGCTTGATGAGGTCTTCTTTTATGTCTATCTTCAGGGCTTTGCCGACTTGGACGGTTTTTTACGGCTCATCCTCATTGAGGATGATGGATTCTACCTCTTTCGTGGCTTCTCCTTTCTTTAACTTTGTTTCATCCCTGGGGTCGATGGTGTCAATATTATAGGTGGTTGTAGCCTTCTTGTGCGCTTCTCTTTCTTCAGCGGAATTGAAGTAGCATTCCCGTTCCGTCGTTTGGTCTCCCTGGTCTTCCCTCACCCCGTAAGGGGTTAGAAATTTAATCATCTGATGGACTGTAGACGGCACAGCTTCAAACCCCTTGAGGGCTACTCGCTCCAGTATAATGTTGTAGGCTGAGAAGACATATTCATCCATCAAAAAGAAGCTGACCTTCTTGGTAAGACATCTCGGCCACTCGTCTCTGTAAGGACACAAATTTCCAATTGAGTCCATGTATAGTATTGGCTCAATTCCGGACAAAAACATTTATTCATAGGATAGTGTGTAATTGTAATACTCTCAAGCCTATGAAGTGTTTGTTGAAGACTTAGCGGCAAAGAGTATAAAGCTTCATCAAATATGCCGATTTGCGTGCCTCGTTTCTACGTCATCAACCATAGTTCCATGCTCCCAAGGTATGAATGCAATATTATATATATAGGAGCTTGGAACAAGTTTATTGGGTGTTAGGTTTTATAAAAACTGCGTTTTGTTTTAAGAAAGAAGTAATTAAAACTTTAAATAAATGTTTATAAAGTTTTCTGGGCTTAAACAAGAATATTCAAACTTTCTGGTTTTTCGTTCGATAGAGTCGTTCGAACGATATTATCGTTCGAACGAAAATGTCGTTCGAACGAACCTGCCAACGAGTTCCCATATTAGGCCACTGGAATGTCGTTCAATATGTCGTTCGAACGAACCTTGTGTTCGAACGAGATATCCAACGAGATTCTAACGAGTTCAATCTGGAACGTCGTTAGAATTCTCGTTCGAACGAGATTTCGTTAAAACGAAATGTCGTTCGAACGAGATGCCAGGCGGGAACAGTTTTTGGCAGTTTTGCACCCACTTTCCCACTAAGTTTGTAACCAACTTTTTCAAATTTTAATATGTGCGGGAATCACTTTTGATAATTAATCTTTTTCATATCATACAAACTCTTAGAGAGTGTTTTAAGAGAAAAATTAAAAAGAGAAAAAGATCAAGTTTTGAGTGAGATTTTCAAAGAGAAATTTACTTATCACTCTAGTTTACACCCATATTGTTTATCCAAGTTCTTATATACATATCAATTGCTTGGAGTTTGGCACCGGTTTTCTCTACACCGAATTGAAGAGAAGTTTCGAGTTTTGCTTCTACCACCCACAAATAAAGAAGAAGTGTTTTTATGATGATTTACCCACACGGAGAAAGGCTCCATGTTCGGGTGACGGTGACCATATAAAGTCCTATCGATGGATTCCGAGACCGCGGTGGTGTTCCAAGGTTATCCGCTAGGAAGAGGTGTCTACAAGAAGAAGCGTCGAGGCTTGAGAGGGATCGAGTCGTGCGTTGTAAGTCTATCTGTCTTGTAATTGTAATTCCGTATCTAGTGGATTTGTGGCTAGGGCCGTCCGAGGTTGTTTCCCGTCTTGGGTTTTTCCTCGTACATCGCGACGTAGTGTGATTGGTTTATTTTATCTTGCATAATAATTTAGAACGCATGCTTAGGATAATTCAAGATAAAATTTGGTTTAAATTATCACACTCGTTTAATTTGGTGCTAAATTAAATATTGGGTAAAGTTTATTTAATTCAAGTCATTTGCTAAAATTTGGTTTCACCTAATTTCCTAATATTGATAAATATGACTTAGGCAAATTCTAGGACTTGGATTAATTAAGTGGTTTAAGTGAATATATTAATTGATTAATTTTACTTCACTTGGTGTAATTTTAATTTGTTTAAGAAATTAAAATTTGTTGTTTTAAAGTTGAACCATCACACCGCTTCCGCATCGAGTTTACATAACAAGGGAATAATAATATTTTAGACTTGAGGGCCTCGCGCACCAACAAGTGGTATCAGAGCTTTGATTCAGAAAAGCTCGCACCTTTCAAATTGGTATCAGAGCCAGAAACGATAAATTATTTCGTTAAAGATCCTTAAATTATTTTTGGCTAAAATGGATTTTTCCCCATTTTCTAAATTTCCTATTTTTGATGGCTCAAACTACGCGTATTGGAAAGCGCGTATGAGATCGGCACTAAAGTCTATCGACGAGCGAGTTTGGATGTCTGTTGTTAACGGGTGGTCCCCACCAACTTATTTAGTTGAAAATGAACGTGTACCCAAACCCGCCGATAGATGGACCGAAAATGAGTTTAAACTTGCTAATTTCAATTCCCGTGGTTTAAATGCCTTGTTTAGCGCTGTCACACCGAATGAATTTCGAAGTATTATGACGTGTGAAACCGCTAAAGAAGCTTGGGATATTTTACAATTAACTCATGAAGGAACTAGTGTCGTTAAAGCTTCAAAACTTCAAAACCTCACCACTCAATTTGAAACTATCAAAATGAATGAAAAAGTAACTTTTGATGAATTTTATGCTAGACTTTCTGATATTGTTAATTCATCTTTTAATTTGGGAGAGAAAATACCTGACGACCGTGTTGTAAAGAAAATTTTAAGGTCCCTACCCGATAGATTTATTCCAAAAGTGACCGTTTTAAATTCTTTACCCACTTTAGCCTCTACAAAATTAGAAGAGCTTGTAGGTGATTTACAAACCTATGAACTAGATATGTTTCCCTCTAAAACTGAAAAGAAAATCGAAAAGGGTGTTGCTTTAAAAGCCCGAAAAGAGGTCAAATAAGTAGTAGAGAGCGAGAGCGATAGTGACTCGGAAGACATGGCTTTATTTGCTCGCAAGTTTAGAAAATTTCTTAAAATTAACAAAGATAAATTTAAAAATGATTTTAAGAAATTTGAATCTTCTAAGCATGACAAGAACGAGAAGATTTCTAAAGCAGAGAAGATTCCTAAAGACGAAAAGATCCCTAAACCTAGTAATGAAAATTTAGATAGGGACGAGTCTAATAAGTGTTTTGGTTGTGAAGGTTATGGCCATAGGGCGTTTGAGTGCCCCACTAAACTAAGGAAAGAGGGTAAGCGACCCATTTCATATAATGCGACCCTTAGTGATAGTGATAAGGAAGAGAAGCCCGATTCCCCCACTAAGAAAAATTTTGTGGCTTTTATGACTAGTCATGTGAGTGATAGTGAGAGCTCGTCGATTGATGAAACTTTAACACATGACACTTCCAAGGTCATAGTTTATGATTCTCTTGTTTTTGATGATAGTGAGAGTGGAGAAGAAAGAGAGAGTGAAAATGAAGAATAGGTTAATGTGAGTGAACTTCAAAATTCTTTTCAAGAACTTTATAAAGAATCTATTAAATTGAAAAGAGCTAATTTGAAGTTAGAAACTAGTTTAAAAGAGAGTGTCAAGGTCGTTGATGAAAATACTTTAATAGAAGACCTTAGGACACGTGAGAGGACTCTTCGAGAGAAGCTTGAATATGTAGAAGGCGAGAGAGATAGCCTTAAGGGTTTAATGGAATCCTTGAAAAAGGATCTTCTTGCTTTTGAAGAGCGAAATGTTTTACTAGAATCAAACATTTTAGAATTGGAAAATAAATTAAAAGACTCTAGTAATGTCAAATTTGATTTGGAGTTTCGTTCGAAAAAATTAGATAAGATCTTAGGAACGGTCCAAATTAAAAATGACACTTGTGGTTTAGGCTTCAATACGTGTAATGAATTTACCTCTAAAGTCAAAACCAACGTTTTAGGAGAATCTACTAGGAATACATTTAAAGATCACTCCTTAAGTAACTCTTTTCGACATGTCTTTACTTGTTCACATTGTGGTCGAAAAGGTCATCTTAGGAAATTTTGTTTTGATCTTAAACGAATTCCTAGAAAATCCCATAGTAAAGTAACCACGGTAGTTAAAGTTCCAACACCCCAAGATAGTCATTCTTCATTAATTTGGGTTAGGAAATCCGACTTGGTTGCCTTGCAAAATAGGGTTTTTGATTCTCCTTTGCTTTCACATGCTTCCTCCCTTGCTAAATCTAAAGGATGAATGTGTTAGTGTTTGCATACTTTAGCGTTTGTACTTCATGCTATATTCACATGCTAAATGTATGCTTGTTTAATCATGTTCTAGTCTATGCACCATGCTTATCACATGCTAGAATTATGATTCTTGTTTATCTTTTGTATTATATTTCCTTCATTTTGTTTGCATTAAATGAAAAATACAAAAAGATTTTTGTTTATCATTTGTGTTTTATTTGTTTCATTAATGCTTAATGAAAAATACAAATGATTTTTGTTTATCCTTTTGAGTATATATATTTATTTTGGTTGAAAAATGTTAAAAACTCAAAAACATTTTTTGTGTGTATTTTAGTTTGACACACTTTAAGTGGCATATACTTGTGTTTGAATCCCTCCTTTAACGCTCCCATGTGGCTAGAACTTTTGGTTTAGATTATCAATCCTTATTATGTTCTTTACCATATTTTATGGAGTAGTTGGATTTTGTGTTGTTTAAATGGATTCTATTTTTATATGCCTATATTCACACATGCACGAGCTCTTTTGAAATTTTAACTTCATATGTATATTTTGAGCTATGTGAGATGTTCTCCTACCAATCTTGTCATCTACATATTTGTGACTTAGGAGGACTAGTGCATGTCAAAATCCGTTGCATGTGAGATTTGTGTGAAAAATGAAAACATGATAAATAAAATGTGCACGGGGAAGGGCTCCGAAAGGACTAAGTGATCCTTTGCGATAGTAAGCCACCGTTTGTAATGGACCTAAAAGAAATACGTGGTCCAAAGGCCTAAAAACAGAATATATGGAATTAAAAAGAAAAATAATTTGCCAAGGCCTATGTTTGATTGATATATTCATTCAAATTTAATATAAATGCATATTGAGGGAGATTGGATGGTATATCAACGGTTTGCACAATGTCCGTTTATCCTAGTTGCGTATTTCATGTCATGACTCTATTGGTTTGTAGAATCATCAATATGCTAGGCTTGTATGCATTGTGTATGTTTGTTCATTGAGTTCAATTTATATTGTCACGTGAGGTTATATTTAAATGTGATAAAGTTTGCAATCAAATGAGAACTCCGTGAATGTTTATAACGTGATTGGGTCTAAATTTAATTGTTACTAGTTCACACCCCAACACTTCCGTTTCCATATGACACATTTTTGTCATACGAGTGTGCAAACTTATTGTATTTTGTGTCATGTGTGTGTTTATATCTATATATATGATATTTGTTTGTCTTTGCCTTGCTTTTATTGCCCATATGATTTCATATCTTATCACTTTGAGCTTCAACATGATGTTTATTCGTTCTTTATCCTTTGCCTATTCCTGAACAAAAAGGGGGAGAAATGGTATCTAATCCTATTATTATCGTATCTTAGTTTGGGGGAGATTTATCTTAGGGGGAGACGTCTTTCTAAGTATGTCATTTGTTTGATAAAGGGGAGAATTAATTTAGGGGGAGTAATTAATTAATTGCATTTAATATTTTGATATTCCCTATGCATTTGATGAGTTTGCTTAAGTGTGCAGGTATTATTCTAAAGCGGCATCTTTAAATGGCAAAGCTCTTAATCCTTGGGTTGAGTCAAGTTATGGGTGGGTTATGTTTTGAGTCTAGTAGAGCTTGACGGACCTTTAGGATTTTTGTTTGGTTTTTGTCCCGGAATAGCCAAAGGGGGAGATTTGTAAGGACACAAATTTCCAATTGAGTCCATGTATAGTATTGGCTCAATTCCGGACAAAAAACATTTATTCATAGGATAGTGTGTAATTGTAATACTCTCAAGCCTATGAAGTGTTTGTTGAAGATGTAGCGGCAAAGAGTATAAAGCTTCATCAAATATGCCGATTTGCGTGCCTCGTTTCTACGTCATCAACCATAGTTCCATGCTCCCAAGGTATGAATGCAATATTATATATATAGGAGCTTGGAACAAGTTTATTGGGTGTTAGGTTTTATAAAAACTGCGTTTTGTTTTAAGAAAGAATTAATTAAAATTTTAAATAAATGTTTATAAAGTTTTCTGGGCTTAAACAAGAATATTCAAACTTTCTGGTTTTTCGTTCGATAGAGTCGTTCGAACGAGATTGTCGTTCGAACGAAAATGTCGTTCAAACGAACCTGCCAACGAGTTCCCATACTAGGCCACTGGAATGTCGTTCGATATGTCGTTCGAACGAACCTTGTGTTCGAACAAGATATCCAACGAGATTCTAACGAGTTCAATCTGGAACGTCATTAGAAGTCTCGTTCGTACGAGATTTTGTTCGAACGAAATGTCATTCGAACGAGATGCCAGGCGGGAACAGTTTTTGGCAATTTTTTGGCAGTTTTGCACCCACTTTCCCACTAAGTTTGTAACCAACTTTTTCAGATTTTAATATGTGCGGGAATCACTTTTGATAATGAATCTTTTTCATATCATACAAACTCTTAGAGAGTGTTTTAAGAGAAAAATTAAAAAGAGAAAAAGATCAAGTTTTGAGTGAGATTTTCAAAGAGAAATTTGCTTATCACTCTAGCTTACACCCATATTGTTTATCCAAGTTCTTATATACATATCAATTGCTTGGAGTTTGGCACCGGTTTTCTCTACACCGAATTGAAGAGAAGTTTCGAGTTTTGCTTCTACCACCCACAAAGAAAGAAGAAGTGTTTTTATGATGATTTACCCACACGGAGAAAGGCTCCATGTTCGGGTGACGGTGACCATATAAAGTCCTATCGATGGATTCCGAGACCGCGGTGGTGTTCCAAGGTTATCCGCTAGGAAGAGGTGTCTACAAGAAGAAGCGTCGAGGCTTGAGAGGGATCGAGTCGTGCGTTGTAAGTCTATCTGTCTTGTAATTGTAATTCCGTATCTAGTGGATTTGTGGCTAGGGCCGTCCGAGGTTGTTTCCCGTCTTGGGTTTTTCCTCGAACATCGCGACGTAGTGTGATTGATTTATTTTATCTTGCATAATAATTTAGAACGCATGCTTAGGATAATTCAAGATAAAATTTGGTTTAAATTATCACACTCATTTAATTTGGTGCTAAATTAAATATTGGGTAAAGTTTATTTAATTAAAATCATTTGCTAAAATTTGGTTTCGCCTAATTTGCTAATATTGATAAATATGACTTAGGCAAATTCTAGGACTTGGATTAATTAAGTGGTTTAAGTGAATATATTAATTGATTAATTTTACTTCACTTGGTGTAATTTTAATTTGTTTAAAAAATTAAAATTTGTTGTTTTAAAGTTGAACCATCACACCGCTTTCGCATCGAGTTTACATAACAAGGGAATAATAATATTTTAGACTTGGGGGCCTCGCGCACCAACAAGTGGTATCAGAGCTTTGATTCAGAAAAGCTCGCACCTTTCAACATCCTAACATCAGCCTCATACACTCCAAAGGGATGAACCTTTTCCCCACTGAACCCAATCAATGGGTGATGGTACGGGACGAGTCTAGCACGGCTAAGTCATAAGGCCTTGAAGCACGGCCAGAACATCACATCTGCAGAACTACCTCCATCTACCAAGATCCTCTACACCTCGCACCCGTGTACCCTAGTAGTGATGACGAGGGGGTCGTCATGTGGGGCCAAGAGGCCTTTGAAGCCCATTCTTGAGAATCCCACTATCAGGGTGTCCATGTTAACTTTCTTCCTCTTTTCTGACTTTGCCTCAACATAGGTTGAGTGTACAGCTTTTTCCATTGCCTTGGCTTCAGCTACATGGGCCTTCCTGTAGGCGACCTTTGACCCTCCTCCTCCTAGACACCCGGAGATCATTCCCACACCGAGTGAGGTCATATTAAGTCTCTTGACAGGGCGGTGGTCGTATCTTGGAGGGAGGTCAGGGTCGTCCTCCTCATCAGAAGGGTCATCCCCTCTTTTTGGAGGACCTTCTTTACATGCATCACCTATCTTATTTCAGGGGTCGTCCCCTCGGCCCCTTTTGAAGGCACTCTTATCAACGTACTTCCTTAACTTCCCTTCTTTTAACATTTTTTCAATCTCATCTTTCAGAGCAAAGAATTTATCTGTCACGTGGCCATGGTCTTGGTGAAATTCACACCACATGTTTTTATTCCTCTTGTGGGGGCTGCCCTCAACTTCTCAGGCCACTTCAGGGACCGGTCACTCTTTATCTCATTGAGAATATGCTCGCAGCTGACCGTCAGAGGGGTGTAATCAACGAACTTGTCGTCTATAGACCTCTTCTTCCCCTCTTTGTTCTTCTTATAGTGCTTACCTCCACTGGTGCTTCCTTTTTCGTCTTCGTATTTTATCGCCATCGCCTCTTCGACGTTCATAACCTTTCCTAATGTTGACAGTAATTCAACCATTGTCATTGGAGGGTCTTGCAAGCTTCCATAACAGCTTCCCCTTCTGGGGTCCTCCAATGAGAGCGGTCATGGCTATGCTCTCCTTATAGTCTTCAACCTCTAACTTTTCTTTGTTGAATCTGGCTATGTAGTCTCTTAGACTCTCGTTCTTCCCCTGCTTAACATAGAACAGGTGTGTGGTCTTCTTCTGTGGCCTCAACCCAAAGCAAAAGTTATGGATAAACCGGTCTGCCAACTGCTTAAAGCTTTCAATAGAGTTTTTTGGAAGAGACATGTACCAGACATGTGCAACCCCAGTCAAAGTGCCAGAAAAGGCACAACACCTCATCTCATCTGAGATAGAGTATATGTCTACCGTCGATTAATATATCTCAATATGATGGATAGGGTTTGAAATCCCGTCATACCTTGGGGTGACCACAGGTGGCTTAAACTTGGATGGCCTTGGGAAGTTGACTATCTTCGCCACAAAGGGTGAGCCTATGGAGTATCCTCTCTGAAGAGGGTCCCGGCTCTTCCGAATATCGCCAATCTTATCCTCCAGTCATTGGATCGAGTCATTCCAGGGCCTCGTAGAGTCGGCTTGGCCGATGTTATCCCCCGCTACCTCTTTGAGGTGGATGAAGGGTTCTGCTGCGGCAGGCCTGTATCGACTGTTTACTTCCCTTTGACCGTTGTCCCGTCGGCCCGCATGAGGTCGGCCATCTACTGCCTGCCTTTTGTACCTCGCAATACTTATTGATCGGGACAATTTTTCCCGCAAGTCATTTACTGGGCCCAGCCTCTCAAAGGACGACCCCCTGCTCAGACAATCAAAAGCAGAGCCCCTTGGGGGATCGTCAGGATTTTACCTTCCACACTTTCCTCTGCTCTCCTGGAGAGGTCGCACAGTATTATTGGAGACCTCATATGGCTCCCAGCACTCTATGGGGGCCTCATCCCCCTCCAGATCATCATACCTGTCTTCTGGGCAAGGGTTTCCCTACCTCCCCAGGCGTAGACTCTAGGGGTCAGCAACATCCCTCCGCCGCTGAGGAGGCGGCAAGTATTTGTGTGGTGCCTGGGGTGATCCCCTAGCCTTGTGCTGCCCTGGAGCTACAGACGGGGTAATCATCTCTGGTGAGACTCCTGGTGGTCTTAGTATGTTTTAGATAAGAGCTGTGAATTGTTCCTGCATAATCCGCTGGCTTGCTGCCAAAGACTTCAGGGCAGCCGCCACATCATCCATCTCGGACTGAGGTGGTGGTTGACTGGAACTGGGTCCTACTCCACTATCTGGTGGAGGAAGAGGTGGTGGTGGCATCTCTGGTACCTTGCGTTTGAGCTATAGAGAGCTGAATGATCAAAAGATTAAAGAGCTTGGAAACGTAATGGGTCTCTTTCAATGGTGAAACAGCTCCACAAAGGGGGAGATCTGGTTCCCTACCAGAGTGCCCGGTGAGGTCAAGCTGTACAAAGGAAGAGATGTCTTCTCCTTCCCACAGACGACACCAAACTGATGATGCTTAGATTTAGCACCACCAGATAAGTGATGATGAGCTCAAAATGTAATAACCATGGCAGCCATAGAGATATATATATGTATAAGTGTGTAGAAGGGGATGAGTATAAGAGGAATAAGACAACGATGTATAGTGGTTCAGCCAATTAGGCCTACATCCACTATGAGTGTGTGATCCACTAAGTTGTAACACCCCGTAATTCTGCTTAATTTTAAATTACGCAAGTAGAGTAATTTAATGGGATTTAATTACGCTTTAATTAAATTACGTAAGTAGAATAACTTAATGTAATTTAATATGATTGATTTAAATTACGTGAGTAGAGTAATTTAAATAGATATTATGTTAATAAAATGAAAATGTGTTATAGAAAATTTATTAGGGTGAATATAAATTTTCAATGACGATATGTTCGGTTTAGTGACTATACGGATGTACCGGATGTAGCTCGACAAAATTTAAGATTGAGAGTAGAAAAATATTTACGAGACTCAAATGATAATTTAGAGTCCACGGTTGAGTCCGAAAGGGTCGAATTAGTCAAAATAGTGTACCCGGGGGTACTAGTTGAGTGCCGGGTCATTTTTGGGCTAAACCGGGACCATTCGGGGGCATTTTGGTCACTTTGCAATTAAGGGAAAGATGACCTACGAATTTTTGTAACCCTAAATCTGATTATAAGAATGGTGGCTAGGGTTAGACACTTAGAGTTACACCATAGCCATTAGAGAGAGAGAGGCAAATCCCTTAGGCAAGAAGGAGGGAGAAATCATCTTAGGAAGATTTCATCAAAAGATTGTTGGGAGGAAGGATTGAGGCACCAACATCATCAATCATCATCAACAACCACGAATTCAGACCCTACAAACCTTAAGGCAAGTGGTTTATTGCAGAAATAATTGAGTTATAATACCCATGTTTAAGATTAAGGAAGAACATGATTTTTATGATATTCTTGGAAATAAACTGTTTAGAAAAATCCATGATTGATTAGGATTTGCATGTAGAACGTTTTTGAATTACTAAGTATGTTTATATCATAGAAAACTTGATGAGAAATTCGTATGAAAATCTGGAACTTTGATGAAAAAGATAAAGAATGCAGTTTTTAGGGTTCTTGGATATTATAGAGATTTTCAGTGAATTTAGCCAAGAATTATATTGATTTTGATGTTTTAAATCGTTAGTAATCATCCCAGAACATGTAGGTATGATTAGAAATTGTTGGTTGTGATTTTGATGGCCTATCATGAAAGCTAGAGATGTAAAAATGGTGAAACCCGTAGGAAGAAGACGAACTGGGTCTGTCACTGCTCGATCGATCGATCGACCATTGAATGTCGATCGATCGAAGCAGTCGATCGATCGATCCTCTTCCTTCGATCGATCGACCCTGTCTGAATTATAGAGAATTTGTGTATAAACTTCTTTAATTGCCGTTACTTAATGGGAACCTTAGAAATGATATTTTTCCTATAAGGAGACTTGAAAATTACCAGTAGGTGTACCATAGGGTTCCTCCACCTATGATTGAGTAGAAATGTTGGAGAAGTGGAATGACTAAAGAACGATTGACTTCGCCGTGAGTTGAGATGGTTAATCTAATTTCGGTTAAAGTGAGACTTGATTTCCGGAAAGAAAATACCAGTAGGTTAAACTTTTACTTAACTACTGAATTAAGGGAGGGGTAAATAGGGCCCTTAGAGTTACGCGAATACTCAAATAAATACAATAGTGAGTTATATTGTAGTTAATAAGTACGGAGAATATAAGAAAGAAATATTACGTACGGGTATGAATTATTAGGTCGGGTGCGTACCTACTAAATTTATATAAATAATATTGGGTAAAGAGAACACTACCTAAATGAATTATGTTAGGGTCGATGTGACATTCCGAACTAACATAAAGTTATATTAAATTTGGGGTCGATGATAAATGCCGAACCAAATTTTGTACTGGTGCCGTGATGAAAGAGTTCCGAACCAGAATATGTGTATATATTTATAATTATATATAGTTGGGGTCGATGTGACATTCCGAACCAACTTTCACTTGGAGTCGATGAATTATTCCGAGCCAAGAGTCCTTTGTGTGTAATAAAAGGATATATTAGTGGTAACATATATTATATACATTGTCGGGGAATAAAATGTTATACGTGCTAAATCTACCAATTGAGAATAGTAGACAAGATTATGATAAGTAAATGTCCTGATAATAATTTATAGCATGTTGAAATTATTACGAGAATAAGGTAATGAACGGTAAATGAGTTAACTTCAATTATGGTTAGTATGACTAGGTAGACTTAGTTTCCTCGATAGTTATATGCTATGTAAGAGAGGTGAGGAGGTTCAAGGGAGCGTGCGAAACCTTAATATGTGTAATCAATAACTTAATTGTGATAACCGCTTGCAAAATATTTTCAAATGTTTTGAGTACTAACTCTTGCTATGTAAAATTTTAAAAACCTTTTAGGTGCCCAGCCACAAGGACACCCAGCTTGATTTCTTGTCAGAGATTTGGGAGCTGCAGCCAGTGTGGAGGTTGCAGGGATTGCTTAGACGCTTCTTTCTTTTCAGTTCTAGTGCAGGATCTCAGTTTTATTATTCCTTGTTGGAACATGTCGTTCCACCTTTTCTATTACAGTTTATTCTAGTTATGGATTTGTAGTTGTCTTTTGGGCCGTGGTTTACGGCAAAACTTTAACTGCTTTCAGATTTCTTTTGCTTACTGCATAGTCATATCTAGTTTTGGTAATGTGTGGTTTGGATTATTTATTTATTTAAGAAAGTTAAAATTTGGCATCCGTTTTAATTTCACTTAGGTGATTAGTAAATTTTTTAAAAGGCGTTCGACAGTGATGCTAAGAATGAACCATTAAAGAAACCTGTTTATATTAAAATAAGGCTTAATCACCCAAGGTTTAATTAGGCGGGGTGTCACAGATGGTATCAGAGCATCAGGTTCTAGTGTCCATAGGATCTGTACGGCTTACTACGATTCAGCGTTACGTTTGTTTATAATAGAGCCCTACTATTAGGACTGTTGATTTAAATTCCACTGTTGCGATATCGTACTTCTGCTCTTAAATTTTGTATAAATTGTGTACTTATACAATTTGAATCTTATTTCAGATGCCGCCAAGGAGAATGAGAGCAGAGAGGGCTGAAGCTAGAGAGGAGGTGAGGGAGGCTCAGCAAGAGCCACAGGTACCGATACCACCACCCCCACCCGAGCTAATCTCCACTACTCAGGTCGCAGTGATAGTGGCTCAGGCAGTTGAGACAGCGATGAGGGCAATGGCAGCCCACTTTCCTCAGCCCCAAGTACCTCCCCCTGTGGCACCGGTAGCACAAGTCCCGGCAGTACTATCTACTTGGCAACGAGTCAGGGAGGCATTTCAGAAGGGGCATCCACCCGAGTTTCAGGGAAGTACTGATGTAGTGGAAGCGTGCAACTGGAAGAAGAATATCCAGCGCCACTTGCGCATGCTAGAGTGCACCGGAGTGCAGGAACAGATGCTAGCCACTTTCCGTCTGTCAGGAGCGGCCCTTCAGTGGTGGGAGTCAGTTACCACCATCGAGGAGAGAGATACTTTGACTATTTCTGAGTTCTGGGTGCGGTTTGACCGCAAGTATTTCCCTCCAGCAGTAGAGTCAGAGATGAGAAAGAAGTTCAGCGAAGTGGTCCAGGGTGAACGCTCGGTTGCAGACTACTAGGAGGAGTTTACCCGCTTGGCTAATTTTGTGCCAAACGAGGTGAGCAATGAGTAAAGGAAGAAGTCCAAATTTATGGAGGGCCTAGCCTGGAGAATCAGGCAACACTTAATTGGTAATCCGGCACTGGTAACCTACACAGATGTCGTCAATGCCGCTCTACTACACTGTCAGGATCACCGTTTTCATACTAAGGGAAGTAAGAGGGGTGAACCTAGCCAACCGGGAAAGGTAGATGGAGGTGGTGGCAGCAGCACTACACAACAGCAGGCAGCAGGGCAGTTGGGACAGGATTCCAGACAGGGGAACCCTGCCAAGAAGTTTAAGCACGGGAAGTATCGCTTCGACCGACAGGGCCAGCAGGGTCCTCAGCAACCAGTCCCTCAGGGTCGACAGGGCCAGGGAAATCCAAATGGGGGACAACAAGGCCAAGGGCGACAGGGTCAACGTCAGGGCCAACAGGGCCAAGGACAAAGACAGTTCCAGGGACAGTGCTTCACTTGTGGTCAACAGGGTCACAAGAGCAGAAATTGTCCACAGCAAGACCGGGCACAACAGCAGGGTGCCCAACAGGGGCAACAGGCACCATTAGCCCCAGCAGCAGTACAGGCCCCACAGCCAGGACAGATGCAGTACGGGCGTGTGTTCAACATACGAGACATTCCATTTCAGCCGGCACCGCCAGCACCGCCGGCAGTTGCGGGTATGTTTCCTATTCATGGGCTTGAGGGGAATATTTTGTTTGACACCGGGGCAACGCATTCATTTATTTCCACTAGATTTGCACGGGCAGCCGGCCTATTAGCGACAGCAGACACTCATCTTATGTGTGTGGAATCACCGATGGGTAGTGGGTCCCTCATACACTCAATTTGTAAGGGTGTGGACATTATGGTCGGGAGACTGAGCCTGGCGGCAGACCTTTTAGTGCTGGATATGGAGGGATATGACGTCATCCTAGGCATGGATTGGTTGGCACATAATAGGGCAATGGTGGATTGTTATGAGAGGACCATCGTGTTCTCTATTCCGGGGCAGGAGATGTTCCTTGAGGCTATGCCACTTCCCGAAGGAGGATCACGAACTCACTTATATTATATTGAGGAGGAGACCTCACATGGGGTGGTCATTTCTCTGGACTCAATCCCAGTTGTGAGGGATTTTGAGGATGTCTTTCAGGAGATACCAGGGTTACCACCTAGCAGAGAGATAGAGTTCGTAATTGATCTAACACCGGGGACGAGACCGATTGCCAAAGCACCTTATCGCATGGCTCCTTCAGAAATGCGGGAACTGAGAGAGCAAATCCAGCAACTGTTAGGACAGGGTTTTATTCGACGGAGTACATCGCCATGGGGTGCGCCAGTACTGTTTGTGAAGAAAAGGGATGGTTCACTTCGTCTGTGTGTAGATTACAGAGAGCTGAACAAAGTAACGATACGTAATAAGTATCCGTTACCAAGGATTGACGACTTGTTTGATCAATTGAGAGGGGCTGCATACTTCTCAAAGATCAATTTGAGATCGGGATACCACCAATTGCGCATTCGTGAAGAGGATGTACCTAAGACCGCTTTCCTGTCGCGGTACGGGTCATATGAGTTCAGAGTGATGCCTTTTGGGCTTACTAATGCACCGGCAGTATTCATGGATCTCATGAACAGGGTATTCCGGGAGTTTTTGGATCAGTTTGTGATTGTGTTCATAGACGACATTCTGATTTACTCCCGTACGGAGGAAGAGCACGCAGAGCACTTACGATTGGTCCTACAAACATTGCGGAACCATCAGTTATACGCCAAATTTGAGAAGTACGGATTTTGGCTCCGGGAGGTTCAATTCCTAGGCCACGTCGTATCTAGCAGGGGCATTGCAGTTGACCCAAGTAAGGTATCGGCGGTGAGGGAGTGGGGACAGCCCACGACACCGACAGAAATCCGCAGTTTCTTGGGCTTGGCTGGTTATTATCGTCGCTTCATCAAGGGATTCTCAAAAATTGCCGGACCGTTGACGAATCTAACTCGGAAGGGAATTCCCTTCGTATGGAGTGATAGTTGCCAGTTAGCTTTTGATGAATTGAAAGACAAGTTGACATCAGCCCCCGTTCTTACCTTGCCGAAGAGCGGAATGGAATACCGAGTCTATACTGATGCGTCCTTACAAGGACTTGGGGGTGTGTTACAGCAGGAGGAGAAGGCTATAGCTTATGCGTCACGAAAACTTAAGCCACATGAGAAGAACTACCCCACCCATGACCTCGAGTTGGCAGCGGTTGTTTTTGCTTTGAGGATTTGGAGACACTATCTTCTGGGCGAGCAGTTTACGCTATTCACGGATCATAAGTCATTGCAATATCTGTTCACTCATAAGGACCTGAACATGAGGCAGAGAAGGTGGCTTGAATTCGTGAAGGACTACCAATTTGATATACAGTATCATCCTGGTAAGGCTAACGTGGTAGCAGATGCGTTAAGCAGAAGACCTATCGGAGAGTTAGCTGAAGTTTGGAAGGCAAAGTGGAGTGAGCTCCGACACGAGGATGATATGGCAAGAGCATGTATGGCAGTTCTAGCTATCACTTCCGAGAACGTTATGCGGATAGTGAGGGCACAAGAAGAAGACCCATTTTGTCAGGATAAAGTACGACAGTTACTGGCCAAGGGGGCAGAATGCTACTCCATCAGTTCGGAAGGTGGACTACGTTTCAATGGTAGACTGATAGTACCCGAGAATGATGATTTGAGACATGCCGTTATGACAGAGTCGCACGGGTCAAAATTCTCAGTACACCCAGGTGGGGACAAAATGTATCAGGATATGCGACGAGTATATTGGTGGTCAGGTATGAAACGAGATATTGCAGAATTTGTCTCAAAGTGTGCTACATGCCAACTCATAAAGGTTGACCATCAGAGGCCTTCAGGAATGCTACAACCACTAGAGATTCCCGTGTGGAAGTGGGAGAGTATCTCTATGGATTTTATTACCGGGTTACCAACCTCGCAGAAGGGCCACGATTCCATTTGGGTGATAGTGGATCGTTTGACTAAAGTCGCACATTTCTTACCGGTTCGTACGGATTATGATACTATGCGGTACGCGCAGCTTTTTATTTCAGAGATTGTTAATCTGGACGGAGTTCCCATTAATATCGTATCGGACCGAGATAAGATATTCGTGTCGCACTTTTGGCAGAGTTTTCAGGAGGCCATGGGCACCGACTTACGGTTGAGTACGGCATATCACCCACAGACGGACGGCCAGACAGAGAGAGTAAACCAGATGCTAGAGGACATGCTGAGAATGTGTATTCTAGATTTTGGGGGAAATTGGGAACCATACCTTCCTTTGTTAGAGTTTGCGTATAACAACTCTTTCCAATTCACTATTGGTATGGCTCCATTCGAGGCGCTTTACGGGAGACCTTGTCGTTCACCCGCTTGTTGGTTAGAAGTGGGGGATAACAAGCTTTTAGGGCCAGAAATGATACAGGAGACTTCCTCCAAAATAGAGTTGATTCGAGGACGTATTCGAATAGCCCAGGATAGGCAGAAGAGTTATGCTGACGCCGGCAGGAGACATGTGGAGTTAGATGTGGGAGATCAGGTATTGATTCGAGTATCTCCTATGAAAGGGGTTACGAGGTTTGGCAAAAAGGGGAAGTTGGCGCCAAGATATGTAGGGCCGTTTCCTATCATTGAGAGAGTGGGACCGGTGGCTTACAGATTGGGACTCCCTGAGCATCTTCAGCGAATACACGATGTGTTCCATGTAGCGTCGCTGAAGAAATACAAGAGGAGCGAGAGAGCCTTCTGGCACATTCCACTGGAGGAGATCGATTTGCAGCCAGATATCTCGTATGAAGAAAGACCCGTGACTATCCTGGATTATAGTGAGCGCAAACTAAGATCCAAGGTGGTACCCTTAGTGCGAGTACAGTGGAGACATCACAATATGGATGAGTCCACTTGGGAACGGGAAGAGGATATGCGCGAAAAATATCCAGAACTATTCATTGCAGGTATTTTTCCTAATTTCGAGGACGAAATTCCTTTTGTAAGGGGGGAAGTATGTAACACCCCGTAATTCTGCTTAATTTTAAATTACGCAAGTAGAGTAATTTAATGGGATTTAATTACGCTTTAATTAAATTACGTAAGTAGAATAACTTAATGTAATTTAATATGATTGATTTAAATTACGTGAGTAGAGTAATTTAAATAGATATTATGTTAATAAAATGAAAATGTGTTATAGAAAATTTATTAGGGTGAATATAAATTTTCAATGACGATATGTTCGGTTTAGTGACTATACGGACGTACCGGATGTAGCTCGACAAAATTTAAGATTGAGAGTAGAAAAATATTTACGAGACTCAAATGATAATTTAGAGTCCACGGTTGAGTCCGAAAGGGTCGAATTAGTCAAAATAGTGTACCCGGGGGTACTAGTTGAGTGCCGGGTCATTTTTGGGCTAAACCGGGACCATTCGGGGGCATTTTGGTCACTTTGCAATTAAGGGAAAGATGACCTACGAATTTTTGTAACCCTAAATCTGATTATAAGAATGGTGGCTAGGGTTAGACACTTAGAGTTACACCATAGCCATTAGAGAGAGAGAGAGAGAGAGAGAGAGAGAGAGGCAAATCCCTTAGGCAAGAAGGAGGGAGAAATCATCTTAGGAAGATTTCATCAAAAGATTGTTGGGAGGAAGGATTGAGGCACCAACATCATCAATCATCATCAACAACCACGAATTCAGACCCTACAAACCTTAAGGCAAGTGGTTTATTGCAGAAATAATTGAGTTATAATACCCATGTTTAAGATTAAGGAAGAACATGATTTTTATGATATTCTTGGAAATAAACTGTTTAGAAAAATCCATGATTGATTAGGATTTGCATGTAGAACGTTTTTGAATTACTAAGTATGTTTATATCATAGAAAACTTGATGAGAAATTCGTATGAAAATCTGGAACTTTGATGAAAAAGATAAAGAATGCAGTTTTTAGGGTTCTTGGATATTATAGAGATTTTCAGTGAATTTAGCCAAGAATTATATTGATTTTGATGTTTTAAATCGTTAGTAATCATCCCAGAACATGTAGGTATGATTAGAAATTGTTGGTTGTGATTTTGATGGCCTATCATGAAAGCTAGAGATGTAAAAATGGTGAAACCCGTAGGAAGAAGACGAACTGGGTCTGTCACTGCTCGATCGATCGATCGACCATTGAATGTCGATCGATCGAAGCAGTCGATCGATCGATCCTCTTCCTTCGATCGATCGACCCTGTCTGAATTATAGAGAATTTGTGTATAAACTTCTTTAATTGCCGTTACTTAATGGGAACCTTAGAAATGATATTTTTCCTATAAGGAGACTTGAAAATTACCAGTAGGTGTACCATAGGGTTCCTCCACCTATGATTGAGTAGAAATGTTGGAGAAGTGGAATGACTAAAGAACGATTGACTTCGCCGTGAGTTGAGATGGTTAATCTAATTTCGGTTAAAGTGAGACTTGATTTTCGGAAAGAAAATACCAGTAGGTTAAACTTTTACTTAACTACTGAATTAAGGGAGGGGTAACTAGGGCCCTTAGAGTTACGCGAATACTCAAATAAATACAATAGTGAGTTATATTGTAGTTAATAAGTACGGAGAATATAAGAAAGAAATATTACGTACGGGTATGAATTATTAGGTCGGGTGCGTACCTACTAAATTTATATAAATAATATTGGGTAAAGAGAACACTACCTAAATGAATTATGTTAGGGTCGATGTGACATTCCGAACTAACATAAAGTTATATTAAATTTGGGGTCGATGATAAATGCCGAACCAAATTTTGTACTGGTGCCGTGATGAAAGAGTTCCGAACCAGAATATGTGTATATATTTATAATTATATATAGTTGGGGTCGATGTGACATTCCGAACCAACTTTCACTTGGAGTCGATGAATTATTCCGAGCCAAGAGTCCTTTGTGTGTAATAAAAGGATATATTAGTGGTAACATATATTATATACATTGTCGGGGAATAAAATGTTATACGTGCTAAATCTACCAATTGAGAATAGTAGACAAGATTATGATAAGTAAATGTCCTGATAATAATTTATAGCATGTTGAAATTATTACGAGAATAAGGTAATGAACGGTAAATGAGTTAACTTCAGTTATGGTTAGTATGACTAGGTAGACTTAGTTTCCTCGATAGTTACATGCTATGTAAGAGAGGTGAGGAGGTTCAAGGGAGCGTGCGAAACCTTAATATGTGTAATCAATAACTTAATTGTGATAACCGCTTGCAAAATATTTTCAAATGTTTTGAGTACTAACTCTTGCTATGTAAAATTTTAAAAACCTTTTAGGTGCCCAGCCACAAGGACACCCAGCTTGATTTCCTGTCAGAGATTTGGGAGCTGCAGCCAGTGTGGAGGTTGCAGGGATTGCTTAGACGCTTCTTTCTTTTCAGTTCTAGTGCAGGATCTCAGTTTTATTATTCCTTCTTGGAACATGTCGTTCCACCTTTTCTATTACAGTTTATTCTAGTTATGGATTTGTAGTTGTCTTTTGGGCCGTGGTTTACGGCAAAACTTTAACTGCTTTCAAATTTCTTTTGCTTACTGCATAGTCATATCTAGTTTTGGTAATGTGTGGTTTGGATTATTTGTTTATTTAAGAAAGTTAAAATTTGGCATCCGTTTTAATTTCACTTAGGTGATTAGTAAATTTTTTAAAAGGCGTTCGACAGTGATGCTAAGAATGAACCATTAAAGAAACCTGTTTATATTAAAATAAGGCTTGATCACCCAAGGTTTAATTAGGCGGGGTGTCACATAAGTATGGGCACTAATGGCCTTGGATACAAAGCACATAAGCTCACTTTCTCTCTCTACTGTGTACAAGTAGAGTTTTTTCTAGGGTTACAATTATCGATCCCTTTACAGGGTTGTAGGTGACAAGTATATATAGGTCTTGGGTGTAGTGTACCCCCCAAGCATGCATGGTGCATGTGAGTTATGATCTGGCCAATCCCCTGCTGACACCTGGAGGTTCCACCTGTGATTAATGATGACATAATATTCCCTCATGTGAGGGGATGATATTGTTATAACGGTCTTCCACGTGCCATATGATCTCACGCGCACTGTTCCACGCGTCTCCTAAATCACGTGCTTTTATGATGTCACCCTCGGCCGATGGTACGAGGCCGAGGGCAAAGTTCCTGCTGGCAATGAGCCAGGCCTTGTCCGGGCATCGTACTATCATACCCTCGTAGGGTTGTCCAGACCCTGGTGAGGGGTCGGCTCGCTGAAGGGTCGTCTGGACCTGATGAGGGGTCGACCCCTTGAAGGGTTGTCCGGCACATGAGGAGGGGTCGGCCCCCTGAAGGGTCATCTGGGCCTGTTGAGGGGTCGGCCCCTTAAAGGGTCGTCCAGACCCTGGTGAGGGGTGAGCCCGCTGAAGGGTCGTATGGACCTGATAAGGGGTCGACCCCTTGAAGGGTCGTTTGATACTGGTTGAGAGATCATCTTGGCCTCGTCTAGGTGGAGGACGCCCTCGGCCTGTCCGAGGGTATATATGGGTATATCAGTGATTATTGTCTATTCATATGGGCAGCCCAAAGGCTATAAATACATTGTAATACCCTCATGGCAGGGTAAGTTATCACAAGCAAGCTAATCAAGTTTGAGGAAAAACACCCAGCAATACAAGACAGTGGACGTAGGCCATTTTATTAAGGTTGAACCACTTTAAAAATTCTTTATCTTATTTCTTTATTCATATTTATCTGTGATTAATTAATTAGATCAGATCTAGTTTTTTACATCAACAGCATCCATAGCTTCCTCGGCATTTATAATCTTCGTTGCTTTAGCCATCAATTCCGTCATCGTCTTTAAGGGATCTTTTGCCAAAGCATAATATAGTTTGTCGAGGAGCAAACCACTCATGAGGGCAGTGATTGCAGTCTTCTACTTTTAATCAATAACTTTTAATTTCTCATTGTTGATACGAGTGATGTAATCCCTGGTACTTTCTCCCACCTTCTATCTCACACTAAGCAAATGAGCTACTTGCTTCACTGGTTTGGATCCAAAGCAGAAATTACCAATGAATAGCTCGACGAGTTATTGGGTGCTAGAAATCTTCCCTCGAGGAAGACTATTATACCAGATTTGAGCAGATCTAGTGATTGTTCCTGAAAATGCCTTGCACCTTATCTCATCAGGAACATTATAGATATCAGTCGTTATTTGGTATTGTTCTATATGAAGAACTGGATCAGTCTTCCCATCAAACTTGGGAGTGACCACTGGATCTTTAAACTTGGTCGGTATAGGGAAATCTATAATGGTTTGCAAAAAAGGAGATCCCTTAACAAAAATTCTCTGGAGGGGATTCCTGGCCTTGGCCATTTCTCCCATACTATCTTCCAAACGCTCAATGGACACCTTCCAAACATCATTTCTAGCGCTATATCTGTTGGTAGTAGCTCTTTTATTCCGACCAACTGATCGTGTCGAGCTTTCCTCTTACGCAACTTCTCTTTGACTGGACCGAGAAGTTCGTCGGGCATTCGATCTGGATTGGCCTGAAACTTCCTTCAAGTCGCTTGGTCGTCAAGTATTTCTCGACGTAACCCAAAGGGCATTTCCCCTGGGTCCCAAACGATCGAAAGGAGAGTCCCTACTTAGCCTTTTTAAGGCACTCAATCTTTCTGGAATGAGGGATTATCCATCGGAGGAATTAGGAATCTTGATAGAAGAAGTTTCTCCAGGACAATACGAAGGATCCTTTGAAGTTATGGAATGGCTATACTGAGCACCCCTTATTAGTGGCGGTGGCATACTCCTTTGATTGGACTGAACATGAACTCCAGCTTAAAGAGTTTGGGCCAATTGTCTTATCGTATCCTGAATAGCCTTTTGACCTTTGGCCAGACTAGCCAAAATTTTAGTTAAATCATTATTACTTGGAGGGGCAGAGGGATTAGGCATAATTTCCTCAATTCATGTACTTATTTCAGTGATTTCAGCCATGTATGATGAATTAGTGAAAATGTTTAGCAATACGTTCCCATAGACGGCGCTAATTTGTTGTTGCATAAAACTACAATAGGACTAATTAATTGATCCTAGATAAAATAGGTAAAAATAAATAAGACAGAGATTTTTAAAGTGGTTCAGCTCAAAGGAAAAGACTACGTCCACTGTTATGTATTGATTGACTGCCTTGATTTATTTTTTTCCCCCCTTGCAATGAGGGTGTTACAATGTATTTATAGCCCAAGAGGGGTGTTGAGAATTTTCATGTAAAAGGATGGAATTCCTTCATTTTTTAGGCATTTACATCAATACATAATGAGAATTAAACATAATACTACGGGCGCTTCATTGGCCATACTGGTTGGATCGGCTGTTGGTCGATCTTCCCAGTTGGTTGGTATCCCCTGTTGGTCAAATCGCCATGTTGTCCTGATAAGCCAAAGTGTACCTGACAGCTCGGAGGCACCAACCTCGGCCAGCAGGACGACCGAGGTAACAAGGGCTCAAGACTGATGACCAGCGATCTCATCCAATATAAGGTCGGCTATGGCCGGCGTTACTAGTGCACCACCATCAGGCATCAACCGAGGTCTTCATAACTCATGGGGTCAGCTATCCTTCGGGTCGTCTAAACTGACACCATATCTACCTCTCCCATCAACCTCGGTTGGGAATCAGTCGAGCCCAGTAAGGACTCATGGGTTCAACCACCCTTCATCGCCATCATCGGTCCACGCCGACGTTTCAACTATAATTTCCTAACCCCACCCCAGGTTGATGTTTCAGCTCCTCCTATCTTACCTCGGCTGGCCTACCTAGTCGAGATTATAATGAATAACCTTGGATAAGGCAACGGTCAGGCTTCATCAACCTCATACTCTTCCAGGCTGAGGTTGCACCAACCAGGGATAGGGTCAAGCATTTACACTCATGAATGCCTTGGAACACGTGGATAAGTCTGTTATAACTGAATCATTCCCTCCACATGAGGGAATATTGAGGTCATTATTACTTAGTTGAGATGAGCCAGGTGTCATCCTGGCACTGGTTGGATCTTCATGCACATGCACATTGCATGCTTGGGGGGTATATTACACCCCCCAAACACTATATATAGGGATCATCCCTAACCTTGTAAAGGATAAAAAATGACAACCCTAGATGAAACTCTGTCATTTTACACATTAGAGAGAGAATTCTTGAGAGATTGTATCCATGGCCATTAATGCCTTCATTTAGTGATATTACTCACACGCACTCACAGTAGGCGTAGGCCAGATTGGCTGAACCACTTACATTCAAGTGTTCATCCTCTTCTATATATATATATATATATATATATATATATATATATATATATATATATATATATTCTCCTGTGCTGCCATTGTCATCACTAATTTGAGCTTACAAACACCTTGAAGGGTGGTGCTATTTCTAGCATCATCATTTTGGCGCCGTCTGTGGGAACGAGAAGCTGTCTCTTCCTCTTTTTCTGCTTAACCTCATCGGAGACTCTGGTGGTGAACCAGGCTTCACCCCTTGCATGGAGCTGTTTCACCATTCAAAGAGGTCCCTTAAGGAATTAAGCTCATTTTCTTCACAAGCCCTTCAGTTTTGACACATGGCACCGGAGTTGCCACCACCTCCTCCGCCGTCTGGTGTTGGAGGACCTAGTTTGAGTCAGGTTCCGCCCCAGTCCAAAATGGCTGAGTTGGCGGCGGCATTGAAGTCCTTGGCTGCAACGCAGCAAGCGATGAAGGAACAATTTGCCCAGCTCAGTCAAAATATGATGAGGCCACCTGGGATCTCACCAGAGATGATTACTCCGGCAGCTGCTCAACCCCATCCTGAAGCTAGGGGATCACCCCAGGCACCGCAAAAAGACTAACCTACTCCTCATTAGAGGAGGGACATTGTTGACCCTAGTCGTTTATGCCTGGGGAGGCAAGGACACCCTTTCCCTAAGGATAGGTATGACGATTTGGAGGCAGAAGATGCTCCAGAGGGTTGTTTGGAGCCATATGAGGTTTTGAATAACACTGTACATCCTATCCACCAAAGTCGAGATTGTGGGGACAGAAGAGATGGTGGTACCCAACATAGAGGATCAAATTTTGATCGCTTGAGTAGAGGGTCAGGCTTTGGAAAGCTCGGCCCAGTAAATGACCTGAGGCAGAGGTTATCCAGGTCAAGAAGTGTAGCAGGGTCACAAAGGGAAGATGGGAAACATCGGCCTCATCATGGTTGACCTCACCATGGCCGACCTCATCAAGGCCGAGATAGGGATTAGGACTGGGGAACCCTCAGTCCATCACTTGGAGGTGGATGGGGATAACCCCGGCCAGGTCAAAGTTGCAAGGCCATGGAATGACTCCATCCAACGTCTTGAAGAGAAGATAGGGGACCTCATCAAAAGCAGAGACCCACTGTAAAGAGGCTTATCAGAGGGCTCTCCATTCGTGGCCAGGATAGTGATCTTCCCAACCCCTTCCAAGTTCAAACCACCTACGATGTCTCCCAAGTATGATGGTAGAACCAACCCTGTACATCATATTGAGATGTACCAGTCTGCAGCGGACATTTATTCAATCCCAGATGAGATGAAATACCGAGCCTTCTTCGGGACTTTGACAGAAGCTGCACACATTTGGTTTACTTCTCTTCCAAAGAACTCAATTGAGAACTTTAAGGGCTTGGCTGAACGTTTCATTCACAATTTCTGTTTTGGGGTAAGACCTCAAAAGAAGACCACCCATTTGTTGTATGTCAAGCAAGGCAAGAACGAGAGCCTAAGAGACTACATTGTTAGATTCAATAAAGAGAAATTGGAGGTTGAAGATTATGAAGAGAATATAGCCATGACGGCCATCATTGGAGGACTCTAGAAGGAGACGTTGCCATGGAAGCTTGTGAAAGACCCTCCTAAGTCTATGGAAGAGCTATTAGCAACTGCAGGAAAGGTCATGAACGCCGAAGAGGCTATGGACGCGAAGTATGAGGATGAGAATGAAAGTGGCACCGGGAAGTTCCAAAGAAAGAAAGATGGAAAAAAGAGGTTTGTAGATGACAAGTTTGTACATTATACTCCTCTAACCGTGAGCTGCGAACACATCCTCGATAAGATCAAGAATGATCGGTCTGTGAGATGTCTATATAAGTTAAAGGCCCCTCCGTACAAGAGGAACAAGAACATGTGGTGCGAGTTCCACCAAGACCACGGCCATATGACAGACAAGTGCTTCGCTTTGAGGGATGAAATCGAGAAGATGTTAAAGTTCGAAAAGATGAGGAAGTATGTCGATGGTAAGGATCCCAAGAGGGAAAGAGATGACCCTAAAAAGAAGAGAAGTGACAGATGTCGAGATGACACCCCAGCAAGAAGAGACGAGGACTCCGATAGTGATGACGAGGACTATCCAAATCTCCCACCAAAGGATGACAATGCCCCTGTGAAGAGGGTTGGAATGATCTCCTTCGGTGTTAACACCATATGTGGAGGACTAGCAGGGGTGGCTCTGATGTAGCCGACCGTAAAGCTCATTTGGAAGAGGCTAAGGCAGTGACCAAAGTGGAGGTTATGAATCTAGCGTCTTCAGAGGCTAAGCAGAAAAGGAAGAAGGTAGACATGGATACTCTTATAGTTGGATTCGCTCGGCTCGACTTCAAAGGTATCTTAGCTCCGCATGATGACCCTTTGGTAATTACAATAAGAGTGCATGGATGTGAGGTACAGAGAATCCTCGTAAATGGACGAAGCTCAGTAGATGTAATGTTCTGGCCCTATTTTAAGAGCCTAGGCCTCAGCAGAGCTAGGATAGTACCCTATCATCATCCATTAATGGGCTTCAGCGGTGAAAAGGTTCATTCATTGGGCATGTATGAGATAGATGTACAAATAGGAGACGAGTAGCCTAAGAGTTTGACCCGGAAGATCAATTTTTTCGTTATGGATGAAAATGTCTTCTTGGCCTATAATCTCATCATAGGAAGAGTAGCCCTTAAGGAGTTTGAGGCCGTGCCGTCGACGGTCCACCAAATGCTAAAATTCTTGACCCCCTATGGGGTAGGGGAAGTGCAGGGTGACCAGACTACGGCACGGGAATGCTACTTCAACTCGACGGAAGAGAGAGAGGCCTATAAGAGGGAAACAACCACATATAACATTGATACACTTGATCCTAGGGATGAAACATAGTTGAAGAAAGGAGAGGCCACAGAAGAGGTAAAATCCATCATCCTCAATGAGGACGAACCGGAAAAAACCGTCCAAATCGGCAAGGCCTTAAAACCAAAGATCAAGGAAGAGTTGATAAGGTTTTTGAAGTTGAGGCAGAGTGTCCTCGCTTGGAGCCACGCGAACATGCCCGGCATCGACCCGGGGGTTATGTGCCATAGACTCAATGTGGCGAAAGACGCTAAGACAATCAAATAAAGATGAAGAGTTTACTCCAGGGAAAAGTATGATATCATAAGGGAAGAGGTCAGAAAGTTAGAAGAGGCAGAATTTATCAGGGAGGTCATATACCCAGAGTGGTTATCAAATGCCATCATTATGCCCAAAGCCAACGAAAAATGGAGGATATGCATAGACTTCATCGACCTGAACAAGTCTTTCCCTAAAGATAGCTATCCCTTACCTCGGATTGATTAGATGGTATACGCCACGGCAGGGCATGAACTTATGAGCTTCATAGATGCGTATTCGAGTTACAACCAGATCTTCATGGATTCTGAAGACTCAGAAAAAATAGCCTTCATCACAGATAAGGGGACGTATTACTATAAGGTCATGCCCTTCGACTTGAAAAATATAGGGGCCATGATCAACGTCTTGTAAATAAGATATTTGAGGATCAAATTGGCAAAACCATGGATGTATATGTAGATGATATGTTGACTAAGAGCTTGAAGGCTGGCACCCATGTAGTAGACCTGGAGAGAACTTTTGACACCATGGACTCATACATGATGAAACTTAATCCTGCCAAGTGTGTCTTCGGAGTAGGAGATGGAAAATTCCTTAGATTCATCGTCAACTAGAGGGGGATAGAGGCCAACCCTGAAAATATCAAGGCTTTCCTTTATATGAAGACATCAAAAATCATAAAAGACATCAAGAGGCTCACCTAAAGAGTTGCAGCACTCAATAGGTTTGTTTCCAGAGCTATGGAAAAGTGTCTTTCATTTTTCAAAGTATTAAAAAAGGCCTTCGAATGGGACAAAGAGTGTGACATGGCCTTTAAACAACTCAAGTCCTACCTCGGATCTCCACTGCTCTTATCTCGGCCGATTCTAGGAGAAAAGTTGTATGTCTATCTAGCAGTTTCAGAGTCAGCTATAAGTGCCGCCATAGTGCGGGAAGACGTTGGGGTACAAAGGCATGTATACTTCAATAGTAAGTCCTTCAGGGGTCTGAATAGAACTATCCTCGAATGGAGAAGTTGGCCTACGCTTTGATACACGCTTCCAGGAAGATGAAACCTTATTTCCAAGCCCACTCTATGGTCATCCTCACTGACTCCCCATTAAAGCAAGTCCTCCACAAGCCTGAGAAGTCAGGCAGATTGATGACGTGGGTCATAAAGTTGGAGAGTATGACCTTGTCTATTAACCTAGGGTGTCCATTAAAGGGCAGGCACTCGCAAACTTTATTTTTGAATTCACGTGGGAAGAGGCCGGGATTGAGAATAATCCAGAGATTGTAGAGGGATCAAACAATAATGTCTTTCGAAACTCAGAAGAGGTTATGTCCAGCAGAGCCAGAAATAGAATAGCTGAGAATGAGGAAGATAAGTAACTCTTTAAGCAAGGAACCCTGTTAGAGGGGAGATTCTCTTCGAATGAAGATGTTTGGAACCTCTTTGTTGACGGGTCTTCTTCCGAGAGTGGAAGCGGTGCAGAGCTGATACTGATAGCTCCAGATGGTACGGACGTCGAATATGCACTAAGGTTTAAATTCAAGGCATCCAACAACGAGTCAGAATATGAGGCCTTGATAGCAGGCCTCTCCCTAGCAAAATCTTTTAGAGACGGACGACTCCTACTTCACAGCGACTCGAGGTTAGTTATCAACCAGATACTTGGAGTGTATGAGGCCAAGGACGATAGGATGGCGAAATACCTGAAGAGGGTAAGAATGATGCTAGAATGGTTCGAAGAGGTAAAGATGAAGAGCGTCCCTCGATAAGACAACAGTCATGCAGATGCATTGGAAAGGCTGGCTTTAGCAATAAGGACAGGCATCAGAAGGACAGTACGAGTTGAAATCCTGCGCAAACCGGCCATTGAGGATGAAGAGGTTGCCAGCTCTTGCCTCAACTTGAACTTGAGAGACTCATGGATGGACCCCCTCATCAGATATATCAAAGAGGGAAAGTTGCCGGAATCAAAGCTGGAAAGGAGGAAATTGAGGTACAGAGCTACAAAGTTTGTATTAATAGGAGATGTCCTATATAAAAATGGATTTCTACTGCCTCTCCTCAGATGTGTCCATCCCACAGAGGTCCCTCGAATTTTACAGTATATACATGAGGGTTCTTGCTCCAGTCACATAGGAGGAAGACCTTTAGCTAAGAGGATAATTACGAAGGGATACTGGTGGACAACATTGGCTAAGGATGTTGTAGCCTACGTGAAGAGGTGTGACAAGTGCCAGAGATTCTCCACTATCCCTCATCAACTCATCAACCTATGACATCGATCAGTTCCCCTTGGCTATTTGCAGTATGGGGAATTGACTTGGTGGGACCATTGCCAAGGGATGCGAACAATTATAGATTTTTAATAGTAGCGATTGATTACTTCTCCAAGTGGGTAGATGCTCGGCCGATGATCACGATTACAGAGTTGAAGACCTTCCAGTTTATCTGAAAGAGCATCATATGCAAGCATGGTCTTCTGAACACCCTCATCTCAGACAAAGAAACCCAATTTAATAATTCTTCCTTGGAGAAATACTGCAAGAGAGTTGGGATCAAGAAATTTTTCCCTTCTCCCGGCCGACCCCAAGAAAATGGGCAAACTAAAGTCACGAACCGAACAATCCTCGATGGGATTAAGAAGAGGTTGGAAGAGGCCAAGGGGAGATAGACAGAAGAAGTTTATGCAGTATTATGGGCTTATAGAACAACGGCAAAGACACCAATGGGGGAGACCCCATTTATGTTAGCATATGGCCCAGAAGTCGTCATACGTGCAGAAGTAGGACTCCCCACTCACAGAGTTCAGGCCTACGAGCCCGAGAAGAATGGGGAAGAAAGAAGGCTTGACCTAGATTTGATCGAGGAGAGAAGGGAAGATGTTGAGATCAGATAAGTAGCCTATCAGCAGAGAATATCAAAGTTCTACAATCAAAGGGTGAAATCAAGACCTATAGCAGTAGGAGACCTGGTGCTGAAGAAGACATTGCAGAAGATAAACAAGCTTCACCCAAATTGGGATGGTCCCTACAAAGTTGTCGATGAGGTTGTACCTGGTACCTATCGGCTAAAAAATCTCGAGGGGGAACCTTACTCCAATCCATGTAATGCTGATCACCTAAAGAAGTACTACATATGATGATTGCAATTATTTCTATCTAAATGTATCATGCCATGAAGAGAATATTAATAATAAGAGCAGTTCCTGTGTCAATGCTTTGTTTGAATTGCTTGTATGATAAATTTATGAGGGTAACATCTTAGTTAGATGACCTCAGACCTTAAACATCATTAATTTGGAGACAAGGTCTGAGGTGAAACATCATATTTGGATGACCTCGGACCTTAAACATCATTAATTTGGTGAGAAGTTATGAGGATAACATCTTAGTTTGATGACCTCATACCTTAAAACATCATAATTTGGTGATAAGGTCGGAGGTGAAACCTCATATTTGGATGACCTCGGACCTTAAACATCATTAATTTGGTGAAATTTTTTAGGATAACATCTTAGTTTGATGACCTCAGACCTTAAAACATCATTAATTTGGTGACAAGGTCTGAGGTGAAACATCATATTTGGATGACCTCAGACCTTAAATATCATTAATTTGGTGAAATTTTTTAGGGTAACATCTTAGTTGGATGACCTCAGACCTTAAACATCATTAATTTGGTGAATTTTTTTAGGATAACATCTTCGTCTGATGACCTCAAACCTTAAAACATCATTAATTTAGTGACAAGGTCTGAGGTGAAACATCATATTTAGATGACCTCATATCTTAACTAACATTAATTTGGTGAAATTTTTTAGGGTAACATCTTAGTTGGATGACCTCAGACCTTAAACATCATTAATTTGGTGATAAGGTCTGAGGTGAAACATCATATTTGGATGACCTCAGACCTTAAATATCATTAATTTGGCGAGAATTTATGAGAATAACCTCTTATTTTGATGACCACAGACCTTAAAACATCATAATTTGGTGACAAGGTTTGAGGTGAAACATCATATTTGGATGATCTCAGACCTTAAACATCATTAATTTAGTAAAATTTTTTAGGATAACATTTTAGTCTGATGACCTCAGAACTTAAAACATCATAATTTGGTGACAAGGTCTGAGGTCAAACATCATATTTGGATGACCTCAGACCTTAAACATCATTAATTTGGTGAAATTTTTTAGGGTAACATCTTAGTTGGATGACCTCAAACCTTAAACATCAATAATTGGGTGACAAGGTCTGAGGTGAAACATCATATTTGAATGACCTCGGGCCTTAAACATCATTAATATGGTGAGAATTTATGAGGATAACATCTTAGTTTGATGACCTCAGACCTTAAAACATCATAATTTGGTGACAAGGTCTGAGGTGAAACATCATTTTTAGATGACCTTAGGCCTTAAACATTTTTAATTTGGTGAAATTTTTTAGGGTAACATCTTAGTTGGATGACCTCAGACCTTAAACATCATTAATTTGGTGAAATTTTTTTAGGGTAACATCTTAGTTTGATGACCTCATACCTTAAAACATCATAATTTGGTGACAAGTTCTGAGGAGAAACATCAAATTTGGATAACCTCGGACCTTATAACAATGAATTTGGTGATAAATTACAAGGGTAACATCATAGTTTAATGATGAAGACACCATTATATTGAGGCTTCAGACCTTAATAAACACCATTGCATGACATATAAAACCATTCAAAGAACATTTATCAAAAGAAGCAAAATCCCTTGAAGAGGATGATATAACATGAAGTTAAGAATTACAAGTCAAAATATGCAAGAGAATGTTATCAGAAGTTATGAAGTTATAGATGAGAAACAAAAATTATAAGTAAAAAGCTTCATAAATTATGGTCTAAATGTCTGCAGCCACAGAGTTGGTGACCTCGACCCCATCATTTTGGCCGATGTTGGTAACCTCGACCCCATCATCTGGAGGGTTGACATCCTCAGTCTCTGTAGCTTCTGGATGGGTAGTCTCTGCAGGAGCAGCAGCTTCCTCCTCAACCTCTTGTAAGGCCTGAGCAAACTGAGGGTTATCGTAGCCGAGACCAATAAAGTCTGAGGCTGTCAAACTCACTGACTCCTTTTCTTTGATAGCCGCCCATTTACTAATAGATTTAACACCTCTTTCAAGGTATTCAAAGCCGAAGCTTATAAATTCTTCAGAGACCTTGTAGTCGGCCAAGATCTTCTCAGAGGTGTCCTCAAGGGTAGCTTTCACTGCAGCATTGACCTTTTGTTGAAGAAAGTCGTCCTTGGCCTTCAGGGCAGAGGTAAGATCCTTCTGGAGCTTAGCAATGTCCCTGTCCCTCTGCTTCACTATACTCTCAGATTCAGCCAAGGCTGCCTTCAGACGTTCCACTTCATCATTTAGAGCAGCCTCTACCTTCTGGGCCTCTCTCCCCTTTTCAATCAGGGGCAGCTTCCTCAGGGTCCAATTAATAAACTGGTGCATGGACAGGATACCCTACAACAAAAAGTCAGATATAAGAGATCAAGACATCCCAATTCAAGGACGAGGTTACATTTGTGCCAAAAAAGTTAAAATTTATACCTGGATAGACCTATAAAGGCAAAACTCGGCCAACAGAGGGGTATCAATGGAGCGTAGAAAATGCTTATCTGCGTCGGTCATCGCAGAGTCGATAGCATCCATCGCCTTCAGACCATGACGAATTAGGATATCACTAATCTTCAACAGCTCCAGACGAGCAGCCAGTGCATTATCGGATGATATGGGGATGGCTCGATTGTTCTTTTGGGCTTTGCTTTGCCTCTGATCATCGGGGGCGGTGGTGCAGGATTTCCTCTTCTTTGTAGTGTCAGCCTTAGAAGTGCCGACATTCTGCTTTGGTTGGGGAGGAGGAGGTGCATTGATCCCAGCTTTCTTCACCAACTTGATCAGGCTTAGAGCAGACATCTCCCATAGGTCGTCAGATATACCATCGGGGCGTTCTGTAAAAAATATGTCTGAGTTAGTAAATTTGATGTAATACCCCGTATTTTTATGATATTTATTTATGGGATTAATTAAATTAAATGAGTATTAATTGAAAATTAATCCGGATAAAAATACTAGAGAGATGCGAGTTGGTATTTGATATTAATGAGTATATATGTCTATATATGAATATTGAACTATGAAACTTGTCGTGAGATTGAAATACGGCTATTTGGAAATTTTGTTGAGACGTGCGTGACAGTCGCGTCAAGAATATAATTATTTTAATTATTAAAGTGAATTTTATTTCCATTAACTGTATGGTCGTTTTGAGTGTGCCAACGCGTCCGGAAGGGTCAAAATAGTCAGAAAACACTAGCCGGGGGTTTTGTTTGGGTCCCGAGGCATTTTTAGGCCATACCGGCAACGGATAAGGGTAGTTTGGTAATTTTGGATTTTTGGGAATTAAAACCCACGAAAATTAGGAATTAATATCTGATTTGGCAATTACCCACTAATAACCTAATGGGCTATGGAGGTTATTGAAATTAGTTCCAAAAGAGTTCCTAAGGCAAACCCTAGCCACCATTGTCACTTTGGAGAAGAAAGCTTGTAGAGAGAGAAGAGAGGAGAATTCTGCAGAAAGAGAGAGAACCATCCATCAATTCGACATCAAAATCAGAGATATACATAAGGCAAGTGGTTTAATTTCATTTATTACAAAGAATGTTTCTTCCATGCGTAGGAGATTGACAAAATTGGTAATGTTCTTGGGAGTTTGATAAAAACCCATTAATTGGAATTAGAACTTTATATTTTGATGAAAGGATTGCATGTAGAATTGTGTTAGGAGGTTTATCATGATGGAAATACACCTTGTTCATAACAAAAATGGATTTAATTATACCCATTGGTGATTTTAAAATTTTAGGGTTCATGTTCATATGATTTGGGGATAAATGAAGGGATTTGATGATTCAATGATGTTTAGGAAGAATTGGCCCTATATAAACGTTAATATATGACCTAAGTATGTTTAGGAATGATTAGAACCCATGAACGATTGTTGGTTTAATGTTTAGATGAGTTTGGAGAAGAAGAAAAGTTGGAAAAATGATATAGGGAAAATCTGGGCTCGAATCTGGCCACTCGTTAGAAGACCTGCCCAGGTCGTTCGAACGAGCTTCTAACGTGTTGACAGTTTGACTTCTAACGAGAGGGATGTTCATTCGATGACTTTCGTTCGAACGAGATCTCATTAGAAGGCCCAGTTCGTTCGAACGAACTCTCGTTCGAACAGCCTCGTTCGAACGAGACTTCTAACGAGCTGACAGTTTAGGCTTTTTAGCCTGTTTTGATCCCGAGTGTTCCGTAACCTTGTTTATACATAGAGATAACACTTCCTTGTGGATTAATTGATATATTTGGGATAATTGGGATATAATGAGGAGTAAAACCTAGAAGTGTAGTTTGAACCTAAGGGAAATTATGAAGTAGGACGTGAGTGTCTATTACGATGCGAGAATTATTGACGGCCTAATAATTGAATTAATCGGGAACACATAAATTGTGTAATATTATACGTAGGTACGAGAATGAGAATTGTACCACAAATATATTATGGTGACTACTAAGAGGTGTGCATACTTAGTATATGTATATGATTTTATGTGTATGACATACCTACCATACTTGCTATCACGGGAGGTTTACGTTCGCTCAGGGCCCTCTAATCCTAGTGTTGCCCGAATTTAGATTGGTACCTCTATGAACATAGGTCAGATAAGGACTTATTGGAATGTTAATAAGTCTGCTGATCGTGGGAGCGTAGGTATGTGCGTGACCCATGTGATGTGACTGTGTTCGCCTCCATTGTTTGTGATGTTGTTATCTGAGAACGATTCCTGAGAGATTCGGAATGCGTGATCCTTATGTACGTGATGTACCGGGATGGATAGCAGAGTATGTGTGCACCGCAACTTAGTCTCGGGGTGCTTGTATTGTATATTTATGATGTGAATAATATACACTTAATTAATGGGAACTTTCATGTTGGTATTATGAATATAATTATGGCAATGTTTTGAGAAAACATAACGGGTTAACCGATAGTGAATTGTATTACTAATTGAGAATCTGAGTTTAAGTAAAGCCCTCTATTTAATTGATAACGCTAGAATGTAATATGGGAATTGAGTAGTAAGGGGTAGAAATTATTACGGTTTGGTCAGATATGTATGTTATCTAGATGTGTACGGTACGTTAGGAGTGCACATGTAGTCGAGAGGTGAGAATTTCATGTGAGTGCACGTCCTAACATGTATTTTGCATTTAATGTTTTAATGATATTAAAACACTTGCTGTTTCTAAAATAATTTCCACTTTCGGGCTCTGACCCATTTGCTTTCAAATCTATTTTTATAAAAAACCATTTTAGGTACCCAGCCACAAGGACACCATGCTTAGGATCCTCATTCAGGTGACGAGCTGTAGCTGTTTGTGGAAGTTACGGGACTTTACTTGTAGACGCTTCATCTATCTTGACTCTATATTCATCATTTATCAGTTGTAGGGCATGTCGCCCATTTCTTTTAGAGACATTTCATTTATTTCAGTTATTCAGACTTCTGGCATGTAATTAATTCAGGATTCAGACTTGTCATATTATTTTCAGTTGTGGGATTGTTGTGAGGAGTTTTCCTCCGGACTTATTACTATTTGTTGGTTATTTCATTACTTCGTTATGGTGATTGGATTATGTTGTTCTTCCATTATTCTTTTTTTGCATGTTAATCAGACTTAACTTAAAATTTGGCAACTTACTTTTTAAATACTAGGTGGTTAGTAATCATAAAAATGTTTTCGTCAGTGATGCTATTAACTGGACCAACTTGGCATTTTGTATTAATTTAATAAAGGAGTAGCTACCCGATATTTAATTAGTCGGGGTGTCACAGGTGGTATCAGAGCATCAGGTTCTAGTGTCTTTTAGGATCTGTACGGCTTATTATGTTTTCGCTGAGCTTTCTTTGATATAGAGCCCTGTATTTTAGGACTGTTGTATTCTTTTGTATTTTGCTACGTTCTTCAGCTATTTTGAGTTTATAACTGCGAACTTATAGACTTTATTCTTGTTTCATAATGCCTCCACGACGTGCACAAAGGGTTCCCAGGGATGCAACGCCAGAACCACAGCCCGCACCAGTTCAGGGCACGATGAATGCCGCCGAGGTTGCAGCCATTGTGGCGCAGGCGGTAAATGCCGCACTAGCCGTAGTTCAGCAGGCACCACCTGAGGCGCCAGTAGCCGCGCCAGTTCAGGCACATGCATTCACGTCTGCTTGGGAACGTGTACGTGATGCTTTTCAGAAAGCACACCCACCGGAGTTCGCAGGTAGCTCCGATGTTGTGGTTTCGAGTCAGTGGAGGAAAGACATTCAGGGGCACTTGAGGATGTATGAGTGCACCGATGTCCAGAAGCAGATACTAGCTACCTTTAAGCTAGTGGGGTCTGCACTGCAGTGGTGGGAGTCTATTACCACCGTGGAGGAGAGAGATACTCTCACTATTCATGAGTTTTGGGTGCGGTTCGACCGCAAGTACTTTCCGTCAGCTGTTCACACGAAGATGAGAAGGAAGTTGATGAGCCTCAAGCAGGAGGGTAAGACTGTGGCCGAGTATGAGGCCGAATTCACTAATCTTCTGAACATTGTTCCGGATGAGATACCGACAGAGGAGAAGAAGATACAGAAATTTACAGACGGGTTGACCTGGAGGATCCGTCAGCACTTGTTGGGGAACCTATCTTGGCCACTTACTCTGATGTGGTTAACGCTGCACTGCTCCATTGTCAGGATCACCGCTTTCACATGGCTGAGGGCAAGCGATCGGGAGAGTCCAGCCATCAGGGCAGGACTGGAGGAAATGGTGCGAGTGGGGCACAATCTGTTCAGAGGCAGAGACAGGGCGACCAGGGTTCCCAGCAGGGAGATCACAAGAGGTTCAGGTTGGGAAATTTCAGGCACGGACAGGGAGGTTTCCGGCAGGGCCAGCAGGGTCCGAACGGCCATCAGAACCAGCAGGGTCAGAATGGTCAACAGCAGTTTCAGCAGGGCCAGTGGAGGAACGGTAACGGCCACCAGGGCCGGGGGCAGCAGGGACAGAGAGGGGGGAACTTCCCGGGGAAGTGTTTCGCTTGTGGCAAGACTGGCCATAAATGCCAGGACTGTCCTGATAGGGGCAGAGCCCCGCAGCAGCAGCAGGGTGCTCGACATGAGCCACAGAGGCAACTTTTTCCGCCTGCCCTCCCAGCTCCAGCCCAGGTGCCAGCACTACCAGCCATCCCAGCAGTTCCTGTGCAGCAGGGACAGTTATAGTATGGACGTGTCTATAACGTCCATCAGGCAGCAGCTCCACAGGCACCACCCGCGATTGAGGGTATGTTTCCTATCCATGGTACTATGGGTCGGGTTTTGTTTGATACGGGGGCAACGCATTGTTTTATAGCTACACATTTTGCGAAATCCTTAGGGTTGTTAGCCACAGCAGAGAGCACAGTGACGTGTGTAGACTCACCATTGGGGAGTGGGTCACTTATTTTCTTTATATTCCGGGGAGTGGGGGTAGAGATTGGTAGTTTGGTATTACCTGCAGACATGTTAGTATTAGATATGCATGTGCATGATGTGATTATCGGTATGGATTGGCTCGCAGACTATAGAGCCATGATTGATTGCTTCGGTGGGAGCATTGTTTTTGCCATTCCGGGGAAAGAGATGTTTGTAGTGGCGATGCCTCGCCCAGAGGGAGGCTCGATCGCTCATTTGTATTACATAGAGGAGGATACCCCTAAGGAGGTTGTGATTCCTTTAGATTCGATCCCAGTTGTCAGGGAGTATTCTGATGTGTTTCAGAAGATATCAGGCCTACCCCCCAGTCGAGAGATAGACTTTGTAATAGACTTATTGCCAGATACGAGACCTATAGCACGCGCACCGTACCGTATGGCTCCGGCAGAGATGCGAGAGCTACGAGATCAGATTGAACAGTTGTTGGGTCAGGGGTTTATACGGAGGAGTACTTCGCCGTGGGGTGCCCCTGTGTTGTTCATGAAGAAGAGAGATGGTTCACTGAGATTGTGTGTAGACTACCGGGAGTTGAACAAGGTCACGATATGGAATAAGTATCCGTTGCCTCGAATCGATGACCTATTCGACCAGTTGAGAGGAGCTTCTTTCTTCTCAAAAATTGATTTGCGATCGGGATACCATCAGTTGCGTATCAGGGAAGAGGATGTCTCGAAGACTGCGTTCTTAACGAGATATGGTTCTTACGAGTTTCGGGTTATGCCTTTTGGTTTGACCAATGCTCCAGTCGTGTTTATGGACTTGATGAATAGGGTGTTCAGAGATTTCCTAGATCAGTTTGTCATTGTATTCATCGATGATATTCTGGTTTACTCCCAGACAGAGGAGGAGCACACCGAGCATTTGAGGCAAGTTTTGCAAACACTACGTCAGAACGAGTTGTATGCAAAGTATGAGAAGTGTGGGTTTTGGCTGAAGGAGGTTCAGTTTTTGGGACACATTATTTCCGACCGGGGAATATCTATTGATCCGGGGAAGGTATCCGCGGTGAGGGAGTGGGGACAGCCCACGACACCGACTGAGATCCGTAGTTTCTTGGGCCTAGCAGGATACTACAGGAGGTTCATTCGGGGATTTTCAAAGATAGCAGGTCCTTTGACACATCTGACTCGTAAAGGTGTGCCGTTCATCTGGAGTGATGCCTGTCAGTTGGCATTCGATGAGTTGAAGGATAAGTTGACCTCAGCACCTGTGTTAGCATTATCGAGACCGGGGGTTGAGTATCTAGTTTACACCGATGCGTCCTTGCAAGGACTTGGAGGTGTATTATAGCAGGAGAGTCAGGCAATAGCTTATGCTTCCCGTAAGCTAAAGCCTCATGAGAAGAATTACCCCACTCATGACTTGGAGTTAGCGGCAGTGGTATTTGCCCTACGGATTTGGAGACATTACCTTTTGGGGGAGAAGTTTCGATTGTTCACAGACCACAAGTCCCTAAAGTACCTATTCACGCAAAAGGAGTTGAATATGCGGCAGCGAAGGTGGCTTGAGTTTGTGAAGGACTATCAGTTTGATATCCAATATCACCCGGGGAAGGCTAACGTGGTAGCAGACGCGTTGAGCCGTAGGCCAGTAGATGAGGTAGCAGAAGTATGGAAGGCCAAGTGGAAGGAGTTGGGACACCAGGATGCAGTGGCCCGATCATTCATGTCTGTAATGACTGTTACGCCACAGATTGTCACGAAGGTGGTAAAGGCCCAGGCAAATGACTCGTTCTGTCAGGAGCAGATAGTTCGATTATTAGCAGAGGGAGCCGAGTCCTATACCGTTAGCTCAGACAGGGGATTACGCTTCAGTGGAAGACTGGTAGTTCCGGAAGGGGAAGAATTGCGGCATGAGGTGATGGCAGAGTCGCACGGCTCACGGTTCGCGATACATCCCGGTGGGGACAAAATGTACCAAGACATGAGACGACAGTATTGGTGGAGCGGGATGAAGAGAGATATTGCCTTATTTGTCTCTAAATGCGCCACTTGTCAGCTGGTAAAAGTGGATCGTCAGAGACCGGCAGGACTTCTACAGCCATTGGAGGTCCCGATGTGGATGTGGGAGAGCATATCCATGGATTTTATCACGGGGTTGCCTACGTCACAGAGAGGTCACGACTTCATTTGGGTAATTGTGGACAGGTTGACCAAAGTCGCTCATTTTCTACCCGTAAGGACAGACTACACTGCGGGACAGTATGCCCAGCTCTTCATTGCAGAGATAGTGAGACTTCATGGTGTGCCCCTAAATATCGTGTCTGACAGAGACAAGATATTTGTTTCACGGTTTTGGGAAAGTTTTCAGGAGGCCATGGGCACGGAGTTGCGGTTGAGTACGGCGTACCACCCGCAGACCGATGGGCAGACCGAGCGTACAAATCAGATGTTGGAAGACATGCTATGTATGTGCATCATTGATTTTGGGGGTGGATGGGAGCAGTATCTTCCATTGGTGGAGTTTGCTTACAACAACTCCTACCAGTTCACCATTGGCATGGCTCCATTTAAGGCGTTGTACGGTAGACCTTGTCGTTCCCCAGCATGTTGGTTGGAGGTGGGGGACAACAAACTACTTGGGCCGGAAGTGATTCAGGATACTTCGGCGAGGATAGAATTGATTCGGAGTCGCATTCGAGTAGCTCAGGATCGGCAGAAGAGCTATGCTGATGCGAAGAGGTTCTTCAGAGAGTTCCAAGTGGGGGACTAGGTTTTGCTCAGAGTATCTCCTATGAAGGGGATTATGCGTTTCGGGAAGAAAGGGAAATTGGCACCGAGATATGTGGGACCATTTCCTATTATTGAGCGGATTGGACCGGTTGCGTATAGGCTTGGGTTACCGGAGCATTTGCATCGGATTCACGATGTGTTTCATATTTCCTCGCTAAGGAAATATCTTAGAGACGATTTGTCTCATTCTCACATTGCCTTGGAGGACATCGATCTCCAGCCTGATAGCTCCTACGAGGAGGGGTCGATTGCTATTTTGGACCGAAGTGAGCGGAAACTGCGGTCAAAGATAGTTCCGTTAGTACGTGTTCAGTGGCGACATCATAATGTCGAGGAGTCCACATGGGAGCGCGAGGATGAGATGCGCGAACGTTATCCAGAGTTGTTCTTACCAGGTACTTTCTAGTTCCGAATTTCGGGACAAAATTCTGTTATTAGGGGGGAAGTATGTAATACCCCGTATTTTTATGATATTTATTTATGGGATTAATTGAATTAAATGAGTATTAATTGGAAATTAATCCGGATAAAAATACTAGCGAGACGCGAGTTGGTATTTGATATTAATGAGTATATATGGCTATATATGAATATTGAACTATGAAACTTGTCGTGAGATTGAAATACGGCAATTTGGAAATTTTGTTGAGACGCGCGTGACAGTCGCGTCAGGAATATAATTATTTTAATTATTAAAGTGAATTTTATTTTCATTAACCGTATGGTCGTTTTGAGTGCGCCAACGCATTCGGAAGGGTTGAAATAGTCAGAAAACACTAGCCGGGGGTTTTGTTTGGGTCCCGGGGCATTTTTAGGCCATACCGGCAACGGATAAGGGTAGTTTGGTAATTTTGGATTTTTGGGAATTAAAACCCACGAAAATTAGGAATTAATATATGATTTGACAATTACCCACTAAACCCACTAATAACCTAATGGGCTACGGAGGTTATTGAAATTAGTTCCAAAAGAGTTCCTAAGGCAAACCCTAGCCACCATTGTCACTTTGGAGAAGAAAGCTTGTAGAGAGAGAAGAGAGGAGAATTCTGCAGAAAGAGAGAGAACCATCCATCAATTCGACATCAAAATCAGAGATATACATAAGGCAAGTGGTTTAATTTCGTTTATTACAAAGAATGTTTCTTCCATGCGTAGGAGATTGACAAAATTGGTATTATTCTTGGGAGTTTGATAAAAACCCATTAATTGGAATTAAAACTTTATATTTTGATGAAAGGATTGCATGTAGAATTGTGTTAGGAGGTTTATCATGATGGAAATACACCTTGTTCATAACAAAAATGGATTTAATTATACCCATTGGTGATTTTAAAATTTTAGGGTTCATGTTCATATGATTTGGGGATAAATGAAGGGATTTGATGATTCAATGATGTTTAGGAAGAATTGGCCCTATATAAACGTTAATATATGACCTAAGTATGTTTAGGAATGATTAAAACCCATGAACGATTGTTGGTTTAATGTTTAGATGAGTTTGGAGAAGAAGAAAAGTTGGAAAAACGATATAGGGAAAATCTGGGCTCGAATCTGGCCACTCGTTAGAAGACCTGCCCAGGTCGTTCGAACGAGCTCGTTCGAACGAGCTTCTAACGTGTTGATAGTTTGACTTCTAACGAGAGGGACGTTCGTTCGATGACTTTCGTTCGAACGAGATCTCGTTAGAAGGCCCAGTTCGTTCGAACGAACTCTCGTTCGAACAGCCTCGTTCGAACGAGACTTCTAACGAGCTGACAGTTTAGGCTTTTTAGCCTGTTTTGATCTCGAGTGTTCCGTAACCTTGTTTATACATAGAGATAACACTTCCTTGTGGATTAATTGATATATTTGGGATAATTGGGATATAATGAGGAGTAAAACCTAGAAGTGTAGTTTGAACCTAAGGCAAATTATGAAGTAGGACGTGAGTGTCTATTACGATGCGAGAATTATTGACGGCCTAATAATTGAATTAACCGGGAACACATAAATTGTGTAATATTATACGTAGGTACGAGAATGAGAAGTGTACCACAAATATATTATGGTGACTACTAAGAGGTGTGCATACTTAGTATATGTATATGATTTTATGTGTATGACATACCTACCATACTTGCTATCACGGGAGGTTTACGTTCGCTCAGGGCCCTCTAATCCTTGTGTTGCCCGGATTTAGATTGGTACCTCGATGAACATAGGTCAGAGAAGGACTTATTGGGATGTTAATAAGTCTGCTGATCGTGGGAGCGTAGGTATGTGTGTGACCCATGTGATGTGACTGTGTTCGCCTCCATTGTTTGTGATGTTGTTATCTGAGAACGATTCCTGAGAGATTCGGAATGCGTGATCCTTATGTACGTGATGTACCGGGATGGATAGCATAGTATGTGTGCACCGCAGCTTAGTCTCGGGGTGCTTGTATTGTATATTTATGATGTGAATAATATACACTTAATTAATGGGAACTTTCATGTTGGTATTATGAATATAATTATGGCAATGTTTTGAGAAAACATAATGGGTTAACCGATAGTGAATTGTATTACTAATTGAGAATCTGAGTTTAAGTAAAGCCCTCTATTTAATTGATAACGCTAGAATGTAATATGGGAATCGAGTAGTAAGGGGTAGAACTTATTACGGTTTGGTCAGATATGTATGTTATCTAGATGTGTACGGTACGTTAGGAGTGCACATGTAGTCGAGAGGTGAGAATTTCACGTGAGTGCACGTCCTAACATGCATTTTGCATTTAATGTTTTAATGATATTAAAACACTTGCTGTTTCTAAAATAATTTCCACTTTCGGGCTCTGACCCATTTGCTTTCAAATCTATTTTTATAAAAAACCATTTTAGGTGCCCAGCCACAAGGACACCATGCTTAGGATCCTCATTCAGGTGACGAGCTGTAGCTGTTTGTGGAAGTTACGGGACTTTGCTTGTAGACGCTTCATCTATCTTGACTCTATATTCATCATTTATCAGTTGTAGGGCATGTCGCCCATTTCTTTTAGAGACATTTCATTTATTTCAGTTATTCAGACTTCTGGCATGTAATTAATTCAGGATTCAGACTTGTCATATTATTTTCAATTGTGGGATTGTTGTGAGGAGTTTTCCTCCGGACTTATTACTATTTGTTGGTTATTTCATTACTTCGTTATGGTGATTGGATTATGTTGTTCTTCCATTATTCTTTTATTGCATGTTAATCAGACTTAACTTAAAATTTAGCAACTTACTTTTTAAATACTAGGTGATTAGTAATCATAAAAATGTTTTCGTCAGTGATGCTATTAACTGGACCAACTTGGCATTTTGTATTAATTTAATAAAGGAGTAGCTACCCGGTATTTAATTAGTCGGGGTGTCACATTAGAGACATTAAATATCAGAGGTACAACTTAGCAAAATAAACACTTACGAATCTAGGCTAAAAGACTTCCCTTAGGCCAGTCTCAGAGAGGTAGCAGGGGGTCAGCAAATGCTCGTACTTGACCAGATAACCAAGATCCCCCTAATTTTGAAGGTCTTTGACCTTTTGTAGGTTGTCCTGGCTTAACCCAGTGTCGGCTTTGGCAGCTAGTGACAGTTTTCCCCACCTCAGAGGGGTCCTCGGCTCTAGAGATGAAGAGGGGACACAAGTACCAAATTCCCATGCCCAAGATATGCAGAATTATCGTGGTTTATAATTATGATTTGAGGTTTGGGTAACCAGCATCATCTTCTTATCAGACTTCCTAGCTAGGAAGTGGTAATAGCTCGGATGATTTCTAGCAAAGGATGGCACGTAGCACTTGTGAAGACCCTGACAGGAAGGTCTGAGTGATGGACTGCCCTCCATAAGAAGATGGCTCTAATCATCACCCTCAAAGCATTGGGGGATAATTGGGAAGGGGCCAGGTTAATATGGGATAATATAGCCCTAATTATTGGATGGATGGGGAGATGAAATCCTAACTTAAACATCTGCTCATAAACACAGATTTCCTCATCATGGCCACCAAAGGCCCTCTCATCCCTCAGAGGTATCCTAAGTTTGATAAAATCTCCTATAGAATAAAGGTGCCTAAAGGCTAAGAGGTCCAACTCATTGGCAGTGCACTCTATCTTGGCTGCCTCCCAGACATCATTGTCACTCTCATGACCATCATCCTCATCCCTGGTGACGTCGGCCTGGGAAGGCGTAGGAACACTATCAGGGAACCTCTGAGCAAACTCAGCTCCTGTGATGGCTGACAGAGGAATAGCATTAATAGGCGGTGGAACAGCCACACTCGTTCCCACAACTTTAACATCAAAAGAGGTCCGTGAGGTGCTGGAACCGTTGTGGGATGAGGCATGAGTTTCAACCTCGGCCTGATCAGGGGCCTGATCTTGACTAATGGAGAAATCCATTTCCTATTGGAATGAATCTATAGACATAGGGTCTGAGGTGGATGACTCAGACTCAGACATGGGAGATGGATTAATTGGATCCTCTGATGACTCAGCAGTCTCGACTGGTTCAGGGTATACCACCTTCAGAGGCGGGGGAAAGATAGGTCTAAGGGGAAAGGCCTCATCCCTACGAGCTTCCTCTTAGGCTCGTTCTATTAGCCTAATCTTTTCTAAAGTTTTCTTTCTAAGAGAAGGGAATTCTTCTAAGAGCTGATAAAGAGGTCTGAGCGTAGGAGGAAGACCTTACACATGGGACACTAAGCCAAAGACAAACAACTTGACTCGACTTAACTAAAGATCAAACTGAGTTATAAACCAAAAATAACTAAGAACAGCAAGAACAAGGGTCACCAAAAAATGCAAATAGTGGTCAAAAAACCTAAAATTCCATCAAAAAGTAAAGAAACTAGAATTAAAGGCTGAAAATGAGTGGAGAAAAGAGGACGACGATACCTGATAAAAACCTTAGTGAAGGAGAAAACGATTGGAAATGAGAAGACCCTTGAGATGCGTAGCTAAGCTTTCATAGAGAGAGAAAGTTGTAGAGAAAATCAAAGGCGGGAAGATGAAGAAGTGGAGAAGAAAGAGAGAAAAAAGGGTTTTAAACCCTTAAATAGGGTTACACGCATCCCAAGGCCCACATTTCCTTGGGAGCCTAAAGGACAATCATCATCATTACATTTGTCAGGCATGCAACCCACTTTAGCAGTTGACACTTATTAATGAACCTTTGGTACGTAAAAGAAAAGCAACCTCGGACATATATACCTCGGACATACATACCCCTTAGTCACCTATTTACATAGGTAACTAAGGGATAGGGGGTGATTGATATGACCAAAGTGTATCTGACAGCTCGAAGGCACCAACCTCGACTAGCAGGATGACCGAGGTAACAAGGGCTCAATACTGATGACCAGCAATCTCGTCCAACATAAGGTCGACTACGGTCGACGTTACTAGTGCACCACCATCAGGCATTAGCCGAGGTCCTCATAAATTATGGGGTCAACTATCCTTCAGGTCATCCACAACCGATACCATATCTACCTCTCACATCAACCTCGGCTAGGAATCAGCCGAGGCCAGTAAGGACCCATGGGTTTAACCATCCTTCATCTCCATCATCAACCCAGGCTGACGTTTCAACTATACTTGCCTAACCCCAGCCCAGGCCGATGTTTTAGTTCCTCCTTTCTTACCTCGACTGGCCTACCTAGTCAAGATTATAATGACTAACCTCGAATAAGGCAACAGTCAGGCTTCATCAACCCCGTACTCTTCCAGGTCGAGGTTGCACCAGCCAGAGACAGGGCCGAGCATTTGCACTCATGAATGCCTTGGAACACATGGATAAGTCTATTATAACTGAATCATTCCCTCCATATGAGGAAATATTGAGGTCATTATTACTTAGTTGAGATGAGTCAGGTGTCATCCTAGCACTGGCTGGATCTTCATGCACATGCACATTGCATGCTTGGGGGGTACATTACACCCCCAAACACTATATATAGGGATCATCCCTAACCTTGTAAAGGATAAAAAATGACAACCCTAGATGAAACTCTGTCATTTTACATAGTAGAGAGAGAATGCTTGAGAGATTGTATCCATGGCCATTAGTGCCTTCATTCAGTGATATTACTCACACGCACTCATAGTGGACGTAGGCCAGATTGGCTGAACCACTTACATTCAAGTGTTCATCCTCTTCTCCTCGTCTACTTCTATATATATATATAATGTGTTGCCATTGTCATCATTAATTTGAGCATACAAACACCTTGAAGGGTGGTGCTATTTCTAGCATCATCATGGCCTGCCTTCTTTGTTGGTCGGGCTTCTCTATTTTTCGGGCTACCTTGTTGATCGGGGATTTGTATCATGCTGACTTGGACTTATGCCATATTGGATGACACGTGCTGGCGTATAATTGATCCACATAAGGTGGTGAATTTTGGTATCAACACTCCTAAACAAAATCATCTCACCAAATAAAGATGGATTCATCAAAGGGAGGACAATAACTCAACATATTCTACTAGCTCGGGAGATTATGTGCAACTTCTGTAAGAATAGGAGATGGGAAAATCTTTTTACAAACTAGACATGTCTAAAGTGTATGATAGAATGTCTTGGCTATTCATCATTCAGGTTTAAAGATAATTTGGTTTTAATGATTTTTTTTTATAGATTTGACATTGAGACTCATCTTTGATTGTTGGTATTCCATTATGATTGATGACTTAAGGATTTTTCAAATTCACATGTGGTGTGAGACAAGGTGCCTCTTTCACCTCCCCTCTTTATCCTAGATGGAGAGGTTCTGAATAGAGCTACATATAACATCTTCTTATCTGGCCACATTGATTTATTCTTTATGCCACCAGGTATCCCAATGGTATCATGCCTCTCATTTCCTGATGATGTCCTTATTTTTACTTTTAGCTCTCAAAAGTCTCCTAAAAACTTAATGGAGTTTATCAAAGTCTATGAATCCGAGTCTGGTCAACTTTTAATTCACTCTAAATGCAGCTATATGGTTCATCCAAAATGTCCACCCTCTAGAAGGAGAATTATTGAGAGAACAATAAAATTTTCTTTCAAAAATCACCTATCCTTTATCTTGGTGTCCCTCTCTATACAGGTAGGAAGAAAGTTGATATCTTTAATGAGTTATTGGACAAAATCAGGAAAAGAATGGAAGGTTGGTCTTGCAAGCTTCTATCTCTTGGAGGTAAATTCACTATCATCAAGCATGTATCACATTCTATAGATTTTCACCTTTTTACAGCCTTAGACCCTCCTCAAAGCATAATCAGAGATTTAGAGACTACATTCTAAAAAAAATTAGGGAAAGCATTGAAGGGATTCTTAAGAAGCATTGTAAGAAATATGAAGATTTATGTCTCCCTTTTGAAGATGGAGGACTAGGCCTTAAGAGTATTGATGATTTTGTTACAACCCCAACTTGCAAGATGTAGTGGAGACTCTTAACAGTTGAATCCACTTCATCACTATTTATGAGGAAAATATTACAAATGAAGAATGCCATTAGACTCCATTTGCAGGCCTTATTCATCTCATCTATGAAAAAGAATGCATTCTCAGATTGAAGTGGTCGGGGATTAAACTGATTACTCCAACAAAAAAATGGAATGGCAACTCAAATGGTATGTTCCGCTCAAAATCATCTTGGGAAATTATTAGACATAGGATTTTCACTCAGTACTCCTTCATTTCCATATGGAATATTGGACTTCCTGAAAAAGTCTCAATATCTATGTGGAAATTAATTAATAGGGCCGTTCCCATAGATGATGCAATTACTAAGCAAAAGATCCCTCTTGTTTCAAGACGTTTATGTTCTTTGTTGCATTAACAAGAAACCTTAAATCACCTATTTTTTGAAGGAGAAGTGACAACTCGGGGTTGGAATCATTTTGGGGGCATAATTGAGATTTCTTCTGATGTTTCAAATCTTAAAAATCAATTAATGATACGATGGATGGAGACTAGAGTAAAGGGACTCATTGCTACTTTATGCATCATATTACGTGTTTGATTTGTTAGGAGATTTGGAGAAGAAATTGAAGCAAATTTGACAACCTTCCTATGAAGACTTAGACTACAATTTCAAACATTTACTAGTCCGTTGTTGATATATTTAGAGCTAGACCTTTCTTAGGGAGAAAGTCTAGGCTTGACTTTGAATTCATCATAGATTTTAAAATTCTTTGTAAATAATTATTGTATCTGCCTCTTGAGAAGGGATTTTCTTGCCATATGAATAAAACTTTTATTTTCTCCTAAAAAAGGTTTTGCCACATAAAATTCGCAATAATAATTAGAAACTGTATCCAAGAGTCATCTTTAGCTCTCAACATTGCATCTCAATTTCTTTTTCAATCCACATTTACGTTTGGAGAAGCTCCAATAGTAATCTCAATAGTATTTATGTGTATGTCTCGAACATTTATTTGATTGTCATTTTTTTGGTGAATTCGAGTTAAACTTTATAGCGACCAATTAGCGTTTACTTTTCATAATTGATGTATTTGGTTTGAAAATAAATGATAACATATTGAGATTCTAGGAAGACATTCAAATTATACTTAAAAATTAATCCCATTGAGTGTTTAAATACAAATATGATGATATTTAAAAATTGTTTTTTTAACTTTACCCCATGAAATAATAAGGAAACATAATGATAAATCCTTATACTCTTTAGAAATTAACGGTAAGGATAGGCTAAATTTGTTTTCAATAAGTCCAAGTGTGTTACAATTATTAATGTAGATACAAGAATATAAATACAATTAAACTTGTTAATGTAGATAGAGTTACAATTGCAATTGTATATACATTAATAAGTGTAACTATATCATTTGCACTTATCGATAATTAATTAAAAAGTTTAAGGGTTTAAGATACTAACAAGATTATTGTTTGGACTGATCATATATAAATAAACTTTTAAGTGATTTATTAGTTAATGCCTCGAAATAATATTATATTCATAGATACCCCATAGATGTTTAATAATTCGATTGACCGATATATGTATAAAATACAAATGAACCAGTGCATGAGGTACAAGTAGAATGATGTACATGTGGAAGGTTGAGTCAATTATTTTTTTAAAAAGCAGTGGGTTATGTCAAATGGACAATCCGGGATTAGTTTTGGAAGGGACAAAAAATCGCATTGAGGTTTTACCTATAAATATCATAAACTTCAACTCTTTATTGGCAGATTAAATCCCAGGGTAATGACATAAAGTCAATTTTTTGAGGAAAAATGCCCAAGTCTACAATTTGAAAGTGAATAAAAATGCATATTTTAGTAAATTGATTGTTGAAAGTTACTCCGAAGAGAGAGAAAGCCTCTCTCTAAAAAAACAGTCAACCCTAAAAATCCCCCCCACACCCTTCTTCCCTCCCCCTCCTCTACCCTACTTCCCCTCCCCCACCTTCTTCACCCAGCTCAACTGTCCCCTGCCCCCCTCCCGCTTCATGTGATAGGGGGTGATCTCTCGATCTCCCTTAAATCCAAAAAATAACAAAAAGCCAAAATTGCCTTGTGGGTTTTACACGGTTTTGTCAGTCTAGACGGTGACACGAGTAAACCGTTAACCTAAACTGAAAAAGATCCTCTTGAAGAGCAAATCGAAGTGGTTGCGAAAAATTTTACACCGTTAGCGGTAGATCAGACTTGTGACGGTGAAGATTTATTGTTTGATTTTTTTAGTGGATTTTTTGGGTTTTTTTTTATGTATTTCGGGCTCTTTTTGGAGTTCTCTCTTTCATCTACGTTTAGAGTGTTTTATCCTCTTTTAGTATGACTGTCAAGTTTTGAGGGGTGTGGTTCAACTTTTCCTTTGTTTTTTCCTCTCGGGTAGATGCCGAAAAGACCTTTGGTCTTTTTTGGATATCTCCCCACTACACCAAAACTAGCCAATTCTAATGGGCAAAAATCATTACAAAAAATATTTGTAACGAATTAAATCCGTTAAAATTGGTGTTATTTATTTTACTAACGAAATTTGTAACGGATGAAATTCGTTACAAATTTAATATTTGTAACAGACTAAAACCGTTATAATTTATTTCGTAACGAATTCAGACTTGATACACATCGAATATATTAATAACGGATTTACTAAATTGTAATGCTTTTTACCCGTTATAATTATAGAATTTGTAACGGATAAAAATCGTTACAAAATACATTACAACAGAGTGAGTATCATATATTTGTAATAGATATTTTCATTTGTAACGATTCAAGTCCGCTAGAAATATTAATATATTTTAAGAAAAATAGTAATATCTTATTTAATAAATAAATTAGTAAAAATTCATGCTCAACTAATGGCAATGCACTACACTCAACTAATGCCCATAATTACAAACATAAGTGACAAAATGAATGCCACTACATTTCGGTGACATTAAACTTATCTAAAATTATATTTTATTCATAACCTTTAAAATTACCAAAACAAAAGGTAGTACAAGATAAACGATCTAGCTTTTAACCATAATAGTACATGAAACGAAGTCTAACTATTATAAAGTAATAAATATATTATTCTCCCAAAAGTAATCTTCATGATAATCCTTGAAAAAGTAGACTTCATTATCCCAAAGTAATCTTCATATTTGCCAATAAGAATTCATTGAACAAACACAATCTTAGTAAATATGTAAGTATAAATGAGTAAATAACATAAAAAGACTACTACATTCATGTGTAATTAGCACGTTTGTAATTTTATTGGGAAGTATTCAATACACAACAAATGGACAAACCCGATGAGGATGCGATTAGTTTAGACAAGTTACTTTAGTATCCTTGATGTGTTTGTACCTATTTCTATGCCAGTAGGTTTTATTTTTAATTTTTGCCTCCCAACACCAATTTTCACCCGGAGCCGAAATGTATATTACTCATTTTGGCCAATCGAGAGTCTGATGAGTACACGATTAATTTAGACAAGTTACTTTGGTATGTCATGATGTGTTTGTATATAATTCTAGGTCGCTAGATTGTTTTCAGTTTTCACCCCCCAAAGCCAATTTTAAACTTCATAGCGTGCATATACTAGTCAATTTCGTCAACCGAGAGTTTGATGATGACACAGTTACTTAAGACGAGTTACTTTGGTATCACTTGATTTATTCCACGTCTTTGATTTCTTCTCACGTGTTCATTATCATTCTATAGTTGTTGAATATGAATGATTTGAGGTGAAGAGAGGCAAGACTGAAATCGTTTGTTTGGTGTTTTCGTTTCCGTTTTCAGTTTATGTGAATTCTTCAAGTATAGTTTTTTCATACAATCTATAAGAAAAATGTACGTGAACACAAATATATACATACATATACATATATATATATAAGGTAAAATACATATGTAATCACTAATATATATCTCTTCTTATATAGATATGGAATATATGAGAGAGAGAGAGAGAGAGAGAGAGAGAGAGAGAGAGAGAGAGAGAGAGTGTTTATATGAGTAAATAAGAAGACATCACTTACAAAAGATAAAAGTTGTGCATAATGCGCAAACAATGAAGTATTTCTGAATGGACCCCACTTGAAATGAGATGGATGTGCAATAATCATACAGTAAAAAACACAAGTAGGGAATAATTAACAAAGGAGTTGTAGTTAACCTATAGTTGTTGGTAAATGAGATGAACCTGCGATAATCCCATACGTGTTCACTTTTACGTTGCCTGCAGAGAGGAAATACCATAAAATTTAAGCCATAGTTAATGGTCCTCTCTTGATTGCCACATTCATTAAAAGCTAGTTCAATGTCATTAGCCAAGTTATAACTCAAAGTGGCATTTACACGAGGAGGTGTCATTTTTTTTCAAATGCATAAAAATTTCTAAACTTTCATAAATTCCTACACGAAATAAACATAACATACAATTTAGTACCATTTAAACTTTAATCTTTACAATGCTATATGTTTTCAAGAAGCCACGCTCGAATGTTTAAATTCATAGCTACTTGCCATTTTTCAAGAGAGATAAAATTAGGCCAAGTACTTATAGCCCCATAGAAACCCTTAATAACATGCTTTGTGTATTCTAAATTATCATATAATTCATAACTTTCATTAAGTTCCAACGTTAAAGAGAAAACAAAATAATAAACACGTAAGCACTTCGGCCAAGTCAAAAAGAAAAATTCATAAAGTAATACATTCTCGTACAAACATAAATAATAAAAGAAATTTTAAGATTTCCATTCCATTTTAGTGTAAATACCATAGAAACCGTGACGAAGTGTGATACTATATTTAACCCTGGTGATGGAGCAAAAGTACATTCGAAGTTCTTTTCATTTTTCACCTGTTTTGAACCTGCCCAATTCTAGCAACCTTTGGACGCTCATTTGAATAACACATTTGGTCCTTATACATGCACTCTAAAGTAGATCCACCCGATACCAATATGGGTCTCCTATACTATTGTGTTGATATATTGGTGTAATCTTATTGTCCCTCTATAATTTTGGATAATAGAGTTCCTTGGCCTATATATGCAACACATTCTAACATTCTTCATCATTAAAAAAATACTAATTTCAAATAGGTGTTGCTCTAACCCATTATAAAAAGACTTGGTCTTAGTCATTTAACTCATTTCACACCTTAAAGGTCAACCTTAATCATGTAATGGTGTTGTCATACCAATAAATTTCTCTCTAACTCAATAGTTCTTGCATTATCACCCTTAATCCACATACTTTCTGGTTCTTCTCTTATATTTACAACATACACGTGTCTTTTGAAGATTACGAAAATAAAACATGTTCAAGATATATTTTTGTTTTATACTATAGTTCTTATATATCCTTTAGTAGTGTATGCCAAAAGACAGCATAGATAACACCACACACTATTTTTTAAGACAATTGATGGATCAAAAGTAGATTCCGCATTCTTCTTTCCATCTTATAAATAAATATAAAGTTGTCTAAAGAGTGTATCTTAAGAACCTATTTGTTATGATGGTAATTAAATATTTTTTACATGGGTGAAATTTTTTATTTCAACATTGAATAAATGAAAATGCTTTTTACAATTTACTTTATTTTCCCCCACAAATTCACACACACACACACACACATATATATATATATATATATATATATATATATATATATATATATATATATATATATATATATATATATATATATATATAACATTACAACTTACATAGTTCATATACTAAACTGGATGGCAAATAAAAACATAAAAAAAGAAAAAAAAGAAATGAGCTCCATCAAGAATCATAGAAACCGTCGGTTATTTACTTACTCTTTGTACCTATTATTTGTGATCCCTGAAAAATGTCACGAAGAATGTTCATCGCTTGAAAAAAACCATCCGTTATTATAAACACCTGCTTGCCCATTCCTATTATAATAATTCTGGTCGGAATCCATCTCCCAAACTTCAAGTTTACCCTATTGGGATTAAAAATTCCCCAATAATTCAATAATGGCATTTTGTTTCTCTACATCCATGTAGGCATTGTTGTAATATCGTTGAAGAGATCCTCAGAATTCCGGGGACTATATTCGGGTCTTCCACTGGCCCCTTCTCGTATAAAACATCTTATTATGCGCAGTTGAACCACCTTATTGGTGCGCTAGTGTGTCACCCATTCTCTCATGGATTTGCATTAATTCATTAGCCAAATGGTCATCAAGGTCAATTTTTGTGGAATTTCTGACTCCTAGTGCACACATCTGTTATCCCAGAGCTGCCAACCCTAATGCATATTGTGCAATATTTTTTCGATCCAAGCAGTCTGTGCAATTAGTACTGAGCACTCTTGTCTAAAACATGGGTGGTTTAACACGCTGATTATTTTCAACACTATTGTTTCCACATGCAAATATAGTCTCTATGGTCTCATAATTCTCAGTGTTGTCATCAATATGCTTGGGATCGTTAGTTTTACAATGTCTTGAGAGAGAGATGTCGGTAAAAATAATACTCCCGTGACATTTCAAGCATCCTTCTAATCTCAATAGCAACCCAATTAAGACTGAGTTCATTGGCATTCTACATGGGTTGAATTTGTCCAAAATCAAGGGTTGGAATGGTTGCACAATTCGGAGTGCTTTCCTCGACGTAGCATAGATTCTTAGTGGACAGGGCTACCAGAATCACCCTTTACTAACATTATTGATGAATGCATGACTATCATGGGAGAGATGAACATCAGAGTCAACCATATCAGGTGCACTAACAACATGTGGGTTGATGGTCTTACGCATCCTTGGAGACAATAGGAGAATGAATACATTGAGTATGAGGAAATCCCGGAGCCCTCCTCTTCCTACTTAAGCATGTGGACCCAAAGAAAATAGTTATTGGTCTCCATGATTTCATCGACCCTGTATACCGCATAGTCACCTTCGGGGGTTATGCCCTAAATGATAAGGGATAGTGGAAGGGTGCCTTATACAAATGTCTCAGGGGTACCCTCTCTCACCTATGTGCCTTGATGGAGGGACTCTACCACATCCTGAACATGGATAAGATGCATGGTTGGAAGGATATTATATTGGAACACGAGCTCATTGAGATGTTCAAAGGGGTTGAGTACCATGAAACAGACTTCGAGAACATCAGGATCTACTGCTACGAGAAAATGAGGAATGTGGGAGCCGACTTAACCTATGCCCACTCAGGTAGGATTCTTGGCACCGACTAGTTGGCATGTGAAGCTAAGGTGCAGGATGAGGCATTCGTGGAAATTGAAGAAGTCCCTCATGCTATGTAGTGGATACTTGAGAATCATATGATGTAGCCTTCTTATGTTGTTGTTTGTCATTAGCTTGCTCTTTGCACTATTTTTTTACTTTTCCTCGATGGCCAATGTATCCATATGATGTAAACCCCCCCATAACCTTTTGTAGTTCAATGTTTACCAAACAAATAGAAGATACCTGTAAGAGTCGATGCATGTACCGCAACTTTCCTAAAAGTAGTAAAAGCTTTGCTCCGAGAATGTTTGTGCAAATTCAAGTGAAGGAACTTAAGCTGGTTCTCCTATGATATATCTTTGTTAATAAAATTAATTGCATAAGAAAAATCTTCATGGAGGATAGACTTTCGAGGCCTTTTCTCAATCACCTTAATCAAATTCAAAAACATTATAGGATTTCAGTATCTCTGGATAAGATTTTCAAATTGAAGTCTGGTCGCCTCGTAAGTGTGATCCCTCTATAATATTTTAATATTCAAGCATGAAGTTTCTTGTCACCAGAAAAGCGAGATTGAGCAACTGAACTAGTTTGCATAGGAAACCCTTAATGAACATCCTTAAACACTATTTGTTCGATCTTGACATTATTCACAACTCTTCCCAACTCATTTACACATCTTTTTAAATACCTGGGGCCAACATAATGACGTGAATGTCTTACGATGAGAGTCCATATGGAATCGTACACAGATATAGAGAGCATGGCTTGTTTTATAAATCCATAGACATGTGACATAGTCTAAAGAGTATTTTGGAGGATATTCGAATTTCGCGAGTTAAAAACTCATTCCATAAAAACATGGTTTCATAAAGTACATGACCTGTCTCATTATCAAATGTCTTCCCTTGAAGAATGCACATATCATTGTATGAGTAGCTGGAAAAAAATCCTTCGCAAGATCCACTATGCATGGAAGATTCTTGTATCTATTTTCATTCCTGGAATCAATGGTGGTTTGAACTGTAGGATTTGAAAGTGAAATCATCTCACTCTTGGAGACAACATATATATAATGGCCACAAATTGCACCAATCTGTCTCCTATTCATAATAAGTAGCATATAATAAGGCCCCGAAAATTTAATAACCCCAAAGATGCCATAACAAGTTGTAATACCCTGTAATTTTCAGGACTGATAATTAAATTTATTTGGGAGAATTAATATTTATTTAAATTGGAGAATTTTAAATTTAGCACTTGAGGTAAAAATTTAAGGGTGTTACACAGCATTTCGAATGAAGATTCTGAGTGTGCGGTTGATCTCGGATGGGTCGAGATAGTCGAAATAACTGTACTTGGGTCTTATTTGGGTTCTGAAATATTTTAAGTTCGTTTGACTCGAATTGGAGTAACCGATTCATTTAAAGTGTGTATTATCATTTATAGTTGGGTATCTTGGAGATAAGGCTTAAAAAGCCTACGGGAGATAACAATCTCATTTTGTGAGAAAGAGAAAGCCCTAGAGAGAGGGAGAGAGAGAAAAGAGGAAAGGAAGGAGAGAAAGAAGAAAAGCTTGAGGATTTCGGCCCATACACGATTCCGAGAAAGATTCAACCTCTACAACTTTGAGGCAAGTGATTAAACTTGCTAAATAATTTATGTGTGTCATATTTTTCATGATTTGTTGATAAATTTATGGATTTTTGGTTTAAAATGTTAAAACCTAGATTTTGGGTAAATCTTGCATTTGAGGTATATATATATGAAGTTAAGGTTGAATAATTAGTTTTGTTAACATATTTAGTGAGTTTTGATGTTAGAATTATGTTTGGGTTGAAGAATAATGGAGAGAAGATGATTAAATGTGATTTTTTGGAAATTTTGGTTTTTAGAGAAAATAGCCATTTTCGTAGCTTCTGAACAGGCCGAATCGATTTGGCCCCTTTCCGAATCGATTTGGAATGTTTTAGGTTTACAGGTCTGAGTGACTGAATCGATTTGGACCCAAAGCCGAATCGATTCGGCCTAAAACAGACTTACAGGTCCTTTGGACCGAATCGATTCGCATTAGGGGCGAATCGATTCGCTTTGAGGACAGAATCGATTCGATTTGGGACAAATCAATTTGAGTTGGGACAAATCGATTCGAAAGTAGGGTTGTTTTTATGAGTTTTTTCTAGAGTGAATTTCGCTCCGTTCCGTTTGGGTTTATCTATTTGGGACCTTCATAGATGTTATGAGAAGTAAGTTTTGGAGATTTTTAGGGAGTTTCACCTAAGATAAAATGTTGGGGTCGTATTGAGTTATTTCGAGAGAATATAAATTGAGGATTATTGTATCGACTAGTGGGGAATCCTGTCGTATTGAGTTATTTCGAGAGAATATAAATTGAGGATTATTGTATCGACTAGTGGGGAATCCTACTCTCATCGAGATTTCTATTTGGGGATAAATTATTGTTGATCGATGTGCATTCGTATATAGATGGTATCCTTAATGTTGATTGAATTGGGAGACTATTCATACTAATAGGTGTGATGGATGAGTAAGTTTCAAGTGAGGGGTCGTATTGTGAAATGAAATGCGAAGATATGCGAGTTAGCAACGATTAGTATGACGAGAGTTATATACTTAATAATGAATTCACTTCTATCATACATACGGACGTAAGAGAGTATGTATACCTATATGGCGTGATGTAAATATCTTGTGTGATGGTTTGCACATATATGATATGACTGCATATATATCTAGTGTGAATGATATATATATATATATATATATATATATATATATATACTTATTGTGTGAGCATATCCTCCAGTGCTATCATGGGAAGTTGCGCGATGTGGGTGAGGCCCCTGGCTTGATGAGCAGGGTACGTATAGTCTCCGAGTCATAGTCGTCCATTATTTATTGTGTGATTTTATTCTGGGTGAGAAATCTTAGGTATGTTTTGTTCTCACTTTTAGGTTCGAAACTATGACCGCTTCCTGTACGTTGTGATAATAATCCGATAAATGGTAACCCGGGATAAAGTGAGTAATTCCTAGAAGATGATAGCATTGTGAAGTGTTTTTATATCCTATAAGTGATTAGGTTTTGGATATTTACTTGTACGCTAAGTGTGTTATATGTACTTACTTGTTGGGGTTGAATGATTGTGCTTTGTAACTAGAGTAATGTTATATAGATCCTAAAGGTTCGGTATAATATCTTATTTGTGTAATTAGAGATTATTGCTCCTCATATGAGTAGAAGTTTCGTGTTGGGTACCGAGGGCGTAATGGATCCCGATGACCAACATTGTCAAGGAGTAGTGTATCGGGGGGTTCCTTGTTTGGATTTCGCTTTGCGAGAAGTCCCACGCACAAAACGCAGTGCAATGTTGGGAGTGGGGAAAAGTTTAGTCCTTAATACTCGAATTTATATGTTATAGTGAAACAATGATTTATGGGAATAAACTAGAGTAATACTATAAATAAGTAGCTGATAGTATACGCGTCGTGAATTGAGGGCGTAATGGATCTCGACGATCAACATTGTCAAGGAATAGTGTATCGGGGGGGTCCTTATTTGGATTTCACTTTACGAGATGTCCCACGCACGAAACGCAGTGCAATATTAATAGTTGGGAGAAGTTTAGTCCTTAGCTTTTGGACGCTAATTACTTGATTAAGTTAATAACTAGAATCCGATGAATTCTAGTAAGAGTTATATATATATATATATATATATATATATTATGATAACATAAGTTTAGATGCACACTTGGGTTAGGGTAGAATAGGAAGTTATGGTTATGTTTTGGATGATGGGTTACGCGAGTGTGGATTAGGCATAGATTAGATTGGACTGTCCCTAAAATGAGTAGGGTAGTTATTTGAGGACCATGTGCATACGTTTATGTGCGCGCTTTCGTTGAGGGGTGAGTTGAATTTCTAGGAGAGTGTGACTCCACTTTAATCATGTCATAGTGCATTTATAATTATTATGCATTTTAATGCACTTGCTAAAATATTTTCACACCTCCGGCTCTGACACGTTTATATTTTTCTCTTGCTGTGCATATATTGTATTATATTTTAGGTGTCCCGCCGCAAGGATACCTATGATGCTTTTTTATCTAGTGTACTCGTGGAGCTGTAGCAGATGCGGACTGTTGCAGGATTTTGTTATAGTCGTTTCCTATCTTTTGTAAAAATCTAGTTTAGGATTCAGTTTGTATATCGGGTTTACACCCAAGGGTTGTGTGTATAAAATTTTATATTTCTCTTCTCAGGATTGTTGTATCGTATGTGACCCGACAACATATTCGGGTATTTCATTTTGTGTATTTTGGTATACTATAGAACTATTATCTTTTATCTTAACATGTGTGTGTACATTATTATGTTCAGTAGTTATTATGTTGTTGGTTGATTAATGTTCATTGTATGTTTAAATTTTTTTTTGGCACCCGCTTTTTATAGTATTGGGTAGTTAGCTATGTTTATTTTAGTATCGTCAGTAGATGCTAAGATTGATCCACTTAAAATTCCTGATTAATTATAGTATAGGGTTGGCCACCCATTATTATTTTAAGCGGGGTGTCACACAAGTGGTGACAAACTCAAGCCCTTATAGGAACAAGTAAGGGTAAGTGAATAATGTTATAATTTAGAATTTATAGTCATTTATGGATTAATACAATGAACAAACAAACTAAAACAAGTTTATAAAAGCATTAAATTTGGCACTAGAAACCTAAAAAACACATAAGTTTTCTCGTACAACTCAATCCTCCTCTCAAAGAAATTGATTTTTAGTTTCTACTAGTGAAAACATCATACACCCTTATCGCAAACAATGTAATGGTGGAATACAACTGTTACATAAATCATAATACATGTGACACATACCACGCCACCACTATTTGACTCATGGATTGTAATATTTCATGTTCACCATCTATAATTAAGTCAGAATTCAATAAATTAGTTAATATTTGTTTCCTTTTGTTGAACTTTTTTAATATTTAATTCATAATACCAAATCCCAAATCCCTAATCCATATTTTCTCATATTTAATCTAACCCTATATCAAATTGGGTTGGACTAACATTCCCCCCATCGCACTGGACACAAATTTATCTTCTAATCAAATTCCAATATGACATTATTTATCAAAAATAAGGAAATACTCAAATTCGAGTCAAGACCAGTTGTACCCAACCAAATAAAAATAAATCGTCTTAAAGATTTAATGTGGTAGAAATAAAGTTGATACTTTTTTTTCGTAAAGACTTAGATAGATATGGCCAAAAGTTGATTACCTAATTTGAACTATTTAATTAATTTACAACCAACCATATGTAGAGAGTATCATGAAGGAAACTTTAGAAAGGAGAGTTCTCACACAAAAATCGATTTTAATAATGAAGAACTCCATGGAACCCCCAATCACGGTGGACATGATACCTATCTTCATTTACCAATCTAGGAACTTCATTTTTTAATTTTGTACAATAAAAACAAAACACGGTTGGGAGAGTTCAATGCATTGGGGAAAATTGAGTTAAACACATGATAGATAGATAGATAGATAGATAGATAGATAGATAGATAGATAGATAGATAGATAGATAGATAGATAGATAGATAGATAGATAGATAGATAGATAGATAGAAAACTAATTACACATTAACTGAGCTTAACTCTGTATTAGTGCCAGCGTCGATCGAAAGAGAGAGATAGAAGGTTGGACCACCAGATTGACCTACAACAAAGTGCTGAAAAAATGATGAAAACAAAAGGATAAAGAACAACAAAAATATAATTTATATGTCACCATGCTCATAAAGTCTGAAGTGTACATTAAATCAGACCATGTATTTTGGTGCTTGGAATACTATTTTCTTTACCATATCTAAATTACAATATAATATGAAAAATAGGTAATTCATAAATTCAAAACACCTGTTATTTGGGTAAACCTGCACATAATCAGCCCTGTATATCAAATAACCCCATTTAACAAAACAAAATCATATATTAATGCCTATAAATAAAAAAAACAAAATTAATTAAAATAATGCTTAATCTAACAAACCAGTCAGAGAACTTTGAAGGTTTAAATTAAATGAATTGTGGGATTCAGATTAACAAGTTTCATCACTTTGGTTTGCTTTGAAGAATGTGATTTGCAACATATTGTATAAGCAAAAAATCATAGAACTTTGAGAACTATACTGTATATAATATGAAATCATAAAATGTTAAATATGTAAAAATCCCCCCAAAAAAGTTTCTTTTGGAAAGTAGAGATCAAGCAAAATAAAATCTCGTTAACGAGTAATAAAGAAATGTGTATTGCCAAAAAAAATGTTAATATATCACTTATTATACAAGATCCCATGCTTTCCTTACAACTAATCTTAAAGTTGCATGGGGTTATGTGGTGATGGTTATGCAAAAACTGAACCTCGACATACATGTGAGGAAAGAATTACACCTATACAATGGAATAAAATAAACACAATTCATACTTGAATATTAAAATTTCAAATAAGAATTATATGAATTATGTTTTTTCACAGAAAAACCCATGTATACAAGAGTAAAAAATTATGAAGAATGAGAATAACCAAAGGAACATAAGATAAAGAGAGATAGTGGTATAGAGAGTAACCTTAATTTGTGACGTCAGGTGTTGGTGTTAAGTTTCGATCAGATTATACTGTCGGTGACAAGACACAATAATGGGAGAGAGGTAGAATAGACGAAACAGGATTGGGAGGAAAACTCTCGTTTTTTATATTTGGGGTTTGCAGTTTTTTTCTAAATATGTTAAATACAACTTGTTATTGTTTTTTGTAACGGTTTTAATTAATTTGCAATGGTTTTTTGATGTTGCAATTTTGCAATGGAATAATTTTGTTACAAAAGGTGAAAATAATCCGTTACAAAAGGAACCTTTTGGTATAGTACTCATCCTTACTAAGTCGGATCTTTTATTAGGTTCCCTAGATTTAAAGCCGCTAACCTCCTTGGCTCTGGTGCTTCAGTTGCGTTCATCTTGCACTATTCCACCGTTTGCTTGCAAACTTCGTTTATAAAGGCTCGTCCACTGATGCTTTCTGCACCATAGTCTCGATTTCAGTATCATTACTATAATGAGTTGTGATTATGATCCCAAACTTATCGGTGCTAAAAGTTTTGTTCTGGATGCCATCCTAGTTTTCCTTTTGTTTGTAGTAGGGGTGTTCGCGGTCCGGTCCGGTTCGGTTTTAAGGTTTTTTTTGGACCGGACCGACTTGGTCGGTCCTCTAAAAAAATGGACCGAGACCGGACCGATAATGTCGGTTAACCGACCCTAGTCGGTTCGGTTTTTTATAGGGTCGATCCGGTCTAACCCGTCGGTCCTCACATTAATGAATTACATCATTTATAATAGTACAAATATACCCGAGTCTATTTTTTCCAAACATTAAAAACTAAAAAATATCAAAATTTGCGATTAAAACAAACCTACTATTGGATTAAACTATAATTTAAACTAATCAAATATTGAAATATATATTTTTACTATTTATTTATCTTATATATATACATATATATGTAAAAATATATTATTTTATATACAGTCGGTCCGGGTCGGTCCTAACAGGGTTTTTGAAACTGTAAACCGTGGACCGGACCGACTAGGTCGGTCCACCAAAAAAATAAACCGAGACCGGACCGATTAAGAAAAAAAGACCGAAAAAAAGGGTCGGTTCGGTTCGGTCCGTCGGTCCAGTCAGTTTTTTGAACACCCATAATTTGTAGGGTGGTTTTTCACTATTATTTCTCCGGTTTAACCCTAAGCTATTCAAATTACGCTATTCTATTTTTCTTGTAATCGGTGGTCCTTTATTTAATATTCCATTTGGGATGATAAAAAAAATTGAATAAAAATAAAATGCAAAACTAAAAAGGCTTCGAGAAAAGACAATTAGTAAAATTTGGTATAGAGAGGGAGTAGCTTTTTCAGGACCTTTAATACCAGAAAAGAAGGGAGACACGCCTACTTACTATTCCCCAAACCCAATAAAAAGAAGGGTAGTTGAAAAAGAAACCCCTTCTGCTGGACTAAGCTTTATTATGACACTGTGACTGTTTTGTGTGTTCTTTACACAGTCCATGTAGAGGTCTAAAAAGTTATTTTGACCCATGCATACGTATAAAGTACTTATCACACCACCAATACTTTATTGTTTTCGGAGGAGAGACCTATCATACGGTAGAGCGAATCTCGTCAACGACAATGTTCGTCGATCTCAAAAGGAAAACTAGAAAATAACTATTTTATATAATCAAAGCGTTTTAAGGCTGCCACAGTCTTGAAGCTAAATTGTATTTGATTATTAATTTAATTTTTAATATTGTTACAATAATATTTTATCAGAAAAAGTGCAAAATATAAATGAAAATTAGTATAAATATGTATAAATTAATCCGAATACCTCATAATATATTACAAAAAAAAAAAAATTATTTTATATTACTCCCATTTCAAACTTATTCATTTACACCTAAAAGTCTCGTCATTCTACAAATTTTTGCTCAGTGTTTTTAAACAACTCTTAAATTCTGTCGCCGGCTTACCTCCAAAATGGTTTACCCAACTGACATAAAAAATGCCTTAAATGAGTTTACAACGAGTGAAGGCATTTTTTTAACGTTTTGATATCAGTTTTGGTGACGAAACCACTTGGATTTCATCACCAGTTCAATTTATGACAGAATTAGTCGAGGTGCATGTAAGTTGACGCAGATACTTCATGATATGCTAAAAAAAAATAAAAAAAAATAAAAATATTAGTTTTGCTGTTAAGAGCATCTATAATAGTAGAAGAAAAAAACAACAAATTTGGTAAATTTCTAAAATTGAAGGCTTGCAACGGTGGATGGAAATGAAAAAATTATGTATAAGAATTTGTAGGCGTTCTTCAAATTTAGAGAACAGTTACAAATTTCGTAAAGGTTCCTAGGAACTTTATTTTGTTCGTAGCAATTAATACGAACAAATAAAGTTCGTAAGAATTATAAATAATAATTTTTATTATATATTTCGGTTCCTACGAAGTACATTAATTCATAAGAATTTTTTACAAACTAATGTAGTGAACTTTTGCCACAAAATTGTCACAAAACTTGAGTTCGTAAGAACTATTGCCACCAATTTTTAGTTCGTAGGAACTTTTATTTACCATTCCCATTATATATTTCCACTTCAACGAAAGGTATACTCACCCTTTCAATTTGCAATTATACCTGTTGAGAGCACCCACCCTTGTAGATGCTCTAAGATGTCTATCGAGGTAAGGTAAATTTAAAAAGGGTACGGTTATTTATAGACCCTAACATCCTCCCCCGCTTCATTTGTATATGAAAGGACAATAGTGCGCTTAGATTTACCCACTTTTTTACCATTAATTAAAATAGATGTATTTGATAAAAATTAACAATTTGTATTTTCAATAAAAAAATTGTAAAAAGTTGTTTATAATAAGAAACTGTTCTAAAAATAAAATTAAAAATTGTTTTCAACTATTTATAACTGTTTAAAAACACATTTCAACTGTTTAAAAAAAATTCTTATCTGTTTTTTAATTACAAAACTGTTTATAAAACGTTAAAAAAAAATTATATAGTTAAAACATTTTATTTTTGTAAAAATAGTTTTTATGTTATATAAAATAATTTTTATGTTTTATAAAAAAAATTCAATTTAAAAAACAGATAAGAAGTTTTTCTAAGACAATCTAAATGTGTTTTTTTAACAGTTATAAAATGTTAAAAATAATTTTTAATTTTATTTTTAGAATAGTTTCTTATTAAAAACAGTTGTTTACAATTTTTTGTATTGAAAATACAAATTTTAAGTTTTATCAAATGTATTTGTTTTAATTAAAGCTAAAAAAGTGGGCAAACCTAAGGGCACAATTGCCCTTTTATATACAAATGGAGCGGGGAGGATTATGGGGTTTGGGAATAACCATAGCCTTGAAAAATTGAGTATAAGTATTTAGTCCTAGTTTTTAAAATATATTTGTAATCACTCTTAAGTCCTTTTTTTTTAATTATTAGTTATATTTGTATTAAATATAAGATATATGTCATTTTCTACGAAAATGAAGATGTGAAGTTAGAGGCGGGTTATAAGACGATTTTGAGTGGTTATGAGGGGGGTATGGGACTTAATACAATATAAGAAAAAATGACATCGAAGTCTACTAAATCTTTTGAAATGAAACTAAAGTCTAAATCACCTCCCATTTTCGTATCCGCAAAGACATGTGTCCCATTTTTATTATTGTAGGACCACCAACTAGAAAAATAATTTGAGATCGATTACAAATGTATTTCTAAAAATAGAACTACATAATTTTTTTCCAAATTAAAAACTAGATACATTCGAAGTGCGCTGCTACAAATACTAAATGTATTACTCTAGTTAAATGGTATATGGGGTATTTACACCCTGGATAATACTAGCTAAATGATCTAAACTGTCACCCTCCTTACTGCCTGCATGCTACCAAGTACTAAAATCACAAATATTTTATGAGATTGATTCAATTTGAAAACATATACAACTTATGAAACATAAATAAAGGTTATTTTGATAAAATCTCAGTTTGATAATATTATATTATTAGGTTTAACTCCAATTTTTTTCAATAATTATGTATTACACAAATCTCATGAAAATAAATTATTGATTTCTAGATAAAAAAGGGTTGGTTCACATTCAATATATATATAGTAGTCGATTTGAATGAAATTGGCATGGTGCCTGATTCTTGAATAAAATTGAGATCAAGTATAATATGGTATCATCAATCCGAAGTTTTGCCCAAATGGCCTAATAAATAAAGAACATTTAATACTATCAGTTACAGGAATTTGTCAAAAGTCTCAATGACTATTTGTTTATTATATATGCTGAGAGTATATTTATATAAGAAAGCTCTTGAATCATCGACCTTGGTTAATTCCTCTATATTTGTAGAAAATTTCCCCTTTATCTTTGTATCACTTCCTCAATTTTACTAGTTTAATCCAACTAAAGCACCCCGATCCCCTGTTTGTAGGGAGATAAATATATAATTACAAAGAGACGACAAATAGAATCACTAAAAACAAAGGTGGCCCGAATTAAACCAGTACGGGAAAACCACACCGAGACTTATTATATATTTATAACATCAAAACATAAATAGCAGGCACATAATTATTTTAAGACATTAAAACATTTTTTCCCTTAAAACTGGGCATTGTAAAACTATTTAGATATATTTTAATGGCACAAACACAATTGAAAAAAATGACAACTGTAAGATCAATACATTTAGCCACAAAATATAACATTTTTTAATTTTATTCATGTGACGGTGTTATAACAATACACACCCACCACTACACCAAATCTTGCGAATGGTCACGCCTAGTTGGCCACGGGCCAAGTCCGTGACAGTCGCGGACTTGGGCCATGAACATCTCATTTTTTGGTGTGACCATATTCATTACCACACTAAATAATGGATGCTCTGAAAGTGGTCACGGACCAAATCCCTGACCACCGTGGGTCACGAACTTGGGCCGTGACCATCTTGGCGCCAAATTCATGCCAAAATTCCCTCCAAGCTTGGTCGCGGATGGGTCACGAACTTGGACCGTGACCATAGACTTGACGAAGGAAAAAAACATACACATATGGGGTCACGGCTGGGTGCCGTGACCATTTCTTGGTGTGGGTCACGGCTATGAACCGTGACCATACCCAAATAGGTGGGCTGATTGATTTCATTAAATGGTTTCACTGGTGGGTCACGGCTTTGGCCGTGACCATGTTCAATCTGAAAAAAATAAACCCGCTCCCTTATTTCTCCCATACGCTTCATTTCATTCACTTCCCTCCCCTCCCTCTCTTTCATTCAATCGACTAAATGGTGTTCGATCGTAGCTACTAGCGATTTCGGTTAGGGTTGGCAGTCGCACCAAGTGGTGTTTGGGTTGTTATGATGGTGGTGGCCGGGTTTGTGGTGTTGGTTCTTTTTGGTGGTTTGGCGGAATAAGAGTGGTTTTATGGTGGTCGGGTCAGGTGGTTTTAGGGGATATAAGATTGGATTGGCCGTCGGAGCTAGGTGTGGAGGTGGTCAGCGATGTGTTAGGGCTTTTTGGTTTGCCGACGGGTAGTCTTCCAAGGTTAGATTCAGGTCATAGTTCGCAGTTGCAGTCAAGTGATGGTCAGAGTTTGGATAAGTATGGTGGGTCAAGGTCGTGTAGGAGTAGGTTGTGGTTATGGAAGTTTAAGGTTGGGTCTTGAAATGGAGGAAGAGGATCCGATGGTGGAGATGGGTATGGTATCTCCATCTTATCTAACACTAATTGTTTTTCATTCTGTGGATATGTTGATTTAAATCTAATTTTTCATTTCTAATTGTTTGATGATACGGTATCAGAGGATAGAGAAGCCGAGGGCAGATACGCCTATTAACGAGAATGAGATTCATATAACCACTCAGGGCAGGATGAGGAACTACATTACTTATGCCATCACTCTTCTCCAGGTTTTTTTATTAATCTTGTTGCTTATACATCCACATAATTAAAAAAATACACATTTGTAAGGACATAAATTTCCAATTGAGTCCCTGTATTGTTTTGACTTAATTCCATGAACAAAACTGTATTTGTAATATGTTATAGGAAGATTTTATTTTGTCACGATCCCACTTGGTCTATGACGTAGTGAAGAAATTGAAGACGTTGCGGCAAAGCTTCAAAGAATTAATCATACCGAAGTTTAATTGGTACAAGTTTATTCGTCTTAAAAGTTAATTGCATTCCGAGATCACACAGGTATGAATGCGTATAATTAATGGTGATCGGAATTATTTTTATTAAAGATAAGGATGTAAATTTATAAGGAAAAATATTTTAAAATGTTTACACTATGATTTATTCTGATAAGCTCGAAATAGAGTTCGACTAAATTGAATCTCTTTTGGAAGAGACGTTTTAAACAAAAAAGTCAAAAAGTCAAACTCACAGGACTGTCGTCCGAACCACATCTGTCCTTCGTTCAAGCGAGATGGCTATGTCCCACGAACGACTTGCCTATCTCGTTCGAGCGACACTGTTTTCGAGGAGGCGCTTAATTCCTATTTAAAGCGTGTTTTCATCAGAATTAAATGAGTGTGCATTGTGGAAAAACAGTTTACGATCCAGTACGAGTTTTGCACATATTTTCTAAGGTTTAAAAAGCTTAAACACATCTTTACAGTTGCAAAGATCCGAGTTATCATTCTTATATGTTTATGTGATCTTACTGCACTAAGAAAGTTTGTTCTACAATTGAACATCAGGGTTTTGCGATGAAGAAAAGAGAAGGACTTCTTGTTCGACATCGTAGACGAATCAACGTCATTCGATGGACACCTAGACATACGTGGACGCGTGTGTTGTGGACTGGTATAGTGGAAGACGGAATTTTTGCGTGGGCACTATTGAAGAATGATAGAAGATCAGAAGGACCGTCAAGACCCGTGTGGATCGAGTCATTGAGTAAGGATAATCTGTCTTTATAAAATCTTTGTTCATAGTGATTGTTTGGCTTGGGCCGTCCGAAGTTGTTTTCCCGTTTTGGGTTTTTTCCTCGTACATCCGGCGTTGTGAGTATTCTTTACTTTACTTTACTTGCTTTAATCACTAGATGCATGCAGAGGATTAATCAAGATAAAATTGGTTTAAAGTAAGAATTGGTTTTTCACAACTTGGTTTGGTGCAAATTAAAAGTTAAACATTTTTTGGTGAAATTTGGTTTGTTTTGAAACACACGTGTAGGACCACTCTTTCAAATTGGTATCAGAGCTAGAAAACATAATTTATTTGTTTTGTGATCCGGTGTGTTTTCAAACATAAATTTTGGATATAACGAATTTTCTTGAACTCCTATTTTTTATGGCACTAACTACACTTATTGGAAGATGAGAATGAAAAGGGCATTAAAATCTATTGATGAGCATGTGTGGTTAGATGTTGATAAAGGTTGGACACCCCCTGTCACTGTTATAGGTGAGGTCAGTACTTTAAATCCGGTCAAGTCATGGACCGAAACTGAACATAGACTTTCACAATATAATTCTAAGGGTTTTCACGTTATTTCTTCACATGTCACACCAGAAGAATATAATAGAATTATGACTTGTGAAACATCAAAAGAGGCTTGGGATATTTTTGCACTCACTCACGAGGGTACTAAGCACGGTTAGGGCGTCAAAACTTTAAAATATCACTACAAAGTTTGAGACCATTAGGATGTTAGAGAGTGAGACTTTTGATGAGTTTTATGCTAGGTTGTCCAATATTGTCAACTCGTCGTTTAACCTAGGTGAGAAAATTCCCGACAACCGTGTCATTAAGAAAATCCTTAGGTCGTTGCCTAGTAGGTTTGATGCAGAAGTGACTATTTTAAACTCCCTGGGTAAGTTAGAGTCGACGAAACTAGAAGAGATTGTAGGTGACTTACAAACCTATATATGAAATCGACATGATTACCTCCAAGCAAGTGCCTAAGAAAGAAATGGGTATTGCTTTGAAAACATGGAAGGAGGAAATTAATGTTTCGGATACCGATTCTGATTCTGATTTTGAGGATGTAGCTTTGTTGGCAAAGAAATTTAAAAAAATTTATTAACTTTCAAAAACCAATCGAAAGATGCCAAGAAATTTGAAAAATTCAAGAACAACAAAGTTGATCTCACCTCTAAGGATAAGTTTGAGAAGACTAAGAGAGATGAGTCGGATAAGTGTTTTGGGTGTGAGGAGTACGGTCACAAAGTTAAGGAGTGTCCCACTAGACTTAAGAAAGAGGGCAAGAAACCCATTGTTTATAGTGCCACCTTAAGTGATAGTGATCCGAAAGAGGGAGAGAGTTTCCCCATTGATTATAACTTTGTTACGTTTATGGCATGTCATGTGAGCGACGACGATTCTCATGTGAATGACACTTCCGAGGAGGTTTTGAGTGAATCCCATGTTAGTGAGGGTAAAGAGAGTGACGAGGAGGAGATAGATGTGAAAGAATTGCAAAATATGTTTAATGAGTTGTATGCCAAAACGGTGAAGGTGAAAAAGGCTAACTCAAAATTGAAATCTAAGTTGAATGAGGGTACCAAAGAAAATAATGATAGTTTGATTGAGGATCTTAGGGCACGAGAGAAGAAGTTTAGGGAGAAACTAGAGTCTGTCGAGAAAGAGAGAAATAATCTTCGTGGTTTGATGGAGTCTTTGAAAAAGGAGATTTTAGCATTTGAGAAGTCTAGGCATTTACTCGAGTCTAGGATTCACGAGTTGGAGGAGAGATTGAAAGACTCGTCTAGAGTCAAGTTTGATTTGGAGGCTAGATCGGAGAAGTTAGATAACATCCTAGGCACCATCCAAATTAAGGGAGATAGGGGAGGTATAGGTTTTGATGAGAGAGTTGTTCCCATTCCCCCCGCACGTGTGAGAAACACTAGGAAGGTTAGAAAAGGTCCACATATAGGTAATTATTCCCACCATCTCTATACTTGCACGTTTTGTGGTAGGAAATGTCACCTTAGGCGTTATTGTTACGACCTTAGACAAGCTCCTAGGAAGTTTAGGAATAAAGTTGCCTCGGTTCCCAAAACGCCCATGCATAGCCTTACACCTACTTGGGCTATGAAATTGGATTTAGTGGCTTTAGGAATAAAACTTCATGATTCTCGTTTGGGTGCACTTGATTCTTCCCATGTTAAATCTAAAGGATGATAGTGTTGACATGTTTGTCATATGCTAGTTTGCTTCATGATATATTCATTGCTAGTATTATGACATGTGTATAATTTTGTATTATAGTTTTTAATTTGTTTGAGTCCTATTGAAAAATACAAAAAGATTATGTTTTTTAAGAAAATTTTTGAAATTCTAAAAAGATTTTGTTTTTGAGAAATTTTTTGAAAAATAAAAAAGATTTTGATTTTATTTGAGTCAAAATATGAAATACCAAAAAGATTTTTATGTTTTTGTTTTTGAGTTTACATGTTTGATGTGGCATATTGGTGTGCTTGGACCCCCCTAGTTTCATTATCCATGTGGCTAGGACATTTGGTCATTATTATCGATTCTTAGAATGATCTTAACCATTGTTTATATGGGGATGTTTAGAAGTTGATATGCATTTTGATTCGACTTTGTATATATGCCAACATTGCACACATGCATGAGTTTATATGGATGTTTGACTTCTCTTGCATATTTGAATTTGGTGAGGCGTTCTTATCTCAATCTTGTAATCTATGCGTAAGTAGACTTTAGGGGACATGTGCATGTAAGAACCGTTTACCATGAGTATTTGAATTGAAAAAATGATGAGTGATTCACATGAAAGGGCTGCGAGAGTTCAAATGACTTATCGTGAAAGCCACTGTTTAAAAGAGCCCCAAAAAAATGCAATATGCTAAGAAAATGGCCAAATTAGTTTAGTTCATTCCAAAGAAAAAATGATATTATTGAGGGAGTTTGGATGGATTAAAATTTTTAACGGGTTTGCACAATTAATCCTAATGTGGAAACATTGCATTTTGATGCTATTGTTTGTAAAATCGTCAAAATTCTGAATTTGTGTGCATGTAGTATGTTTAGTTCATTAAGCTCACACTTTAATTTTCATATGGCTATGATAAAGTTTGATGATTTATCGCTATCAATTAGAGCTTCTTGATTGTCTCAATGTGTTGGAATTATGACTCATTTGTTCTAGTTTCACGCCTATACATTCCATGTCCATGTTTGAGCATATCGATACTATGTTTTCTTGCAACTCGTATTGTTAGTTTTTATGCGTTTAAGCGTTTTGTGTTAAAAGCTTTATGTTTTTGCACTGTTTTTCTGCTGTCAGGCCCTTCCACTGATTTCTTTCTGGAAATTTTTTCACTGGGCAAAAATATAAGTTATTTATGGGAAACTGTGTAAGTTTGGCATGTCGCGAGATCTGACATTACTATGTTGCACGAAGTATCGTTCGAGTGATGTCCTCATCTTACTTGAGCGACGTCCCTGGCTCGTTCGAACGAAAGCCTGAATGTTTGCCTCTGAATGGTTTACAGTCCCCTGGTTATTATGGAATATTTTTTGGTATTGCTGGAAGTTTTTTGGACTGACTGGTTTATATGCAAGTTATATTCTTTCAAAATTCATATTTTTGCATATGATTCCATTTATCACACCTGATTAGATTTCTATATTCTTTGTGTGATTCATTTGGTTTACTAGCTACTGATTTGTCATCTATTTGAAAGAGCGATAGACCCCCAATTTTAAAACCTTATTACAAAAAGGTAATTTCCTTTTTAAATATGCGGAAGCAAGAGATGGTTCAATTAAATAAATTACCAAATTTTAATTTCTTTTCAAATTTGAAATTAAACCAAGTGAAATATGATGAAACACACACACAATTTTATTTTCACTCAAACACAATTAATTCAACTCAAATCCTAGAAATTTACCTTAGTCATATTTGCAATATTATTACGTTAGGCCAAACCAATTTAAACCAATTAACTTAATGACTTGAATTAAATATACATTGACATTATCCAAATTAATTTAGCACCAAATTAAACATAAGTAGTGATTAAACCAAATTTTATCTTTTTACCTAAGCATGCGTTCTAGGTGAGTATTGCAAAAGATAAAATAAACAATGAATAACTACGCCGCGATGTACGAGGAAAAATCCACAACAGGAAAAAACCTCTGACGGCCCTAGCCTTAAGTCCACTAAGTATGGTTTTACAATTACAAGACAGATGACTTACTTCCTCGACTCGACCCCTTTCAAGCCTTGACGCGTCTTCCTGTAAACACCTCCGCCTAGTCAACAACCCCGGAGCTCCACCGGAATCTTGGAAGCACCAATGAGACATAGGTACATCGTCAACCACACATGGTGCCTTTCACCATGTGAGAATGCCGTAGAAAAACAAACTTCTTCTTCTTTGAGGGATTTAGAAGAAAACCCAAACGAACTCTTCAATAGGTAGAGTAAACCGGTGCCAAAACTCTCCAAGCAATGATATATCAATAGGTACTTGGAATAAACTAAACAAATGGGTGTGTATGTATTTTTTTGGTGAATTTAATCCATAAAAATCAAACACAAAACATGGAACTTTTTCTTAAAAGTTTTGCTCTAAAAGACTCTTAGAATGTGAAAAAATTATCTTAGAAAATGTCTTTCCCGCACTATGTAAAGGTGGTAAAAGTTAGTGGGCAAAGTGGGAAGTTATAAAAAAACTGTCAAAAAACTGCCCGAAACTGAAATTTCGTTAGAAGTTCGTTCGAACGAAACTTCTAACGAGAAAACAGAAATAGTTTCTGAATCTCGTTAGAAGTTCGTTCGAACGAGGTCATTCGAACGAATTTTCTAGTGAGATTGCAGGCCATGATTCTAGATAATTTCGATACGAACGCATGGCCGCCAGTTTTGTATTTTTCTGATTTTTTTATTTGATTTGATTTTTTTACGGAAAGGTGTCCAAGAACAAAATCTTTTAAACTATGAATTCAAAAAAAATAACAAAAAAATACTAACACCCAAAATAAATTTCCAAGCTCCTATATATATATTAATGTATTCATACCTTTAGGAGACATTGGAATCCACATGTTGATGACGTGAAACTTGGCATGAAAATCGACAATGATGTTCTCTTGAAAAGTAATACCGCAATGTCTTCAACTTTAACTTGTCATAGGCTTGAAGGATACACTTGAACAACATCCTATGACTTAAATGTTTTTGTCCGAAATTGAGCCAACACTACATTATGACTCAATCGGAGACTTAGGTCCTTACACTATTGATCATATTTAGCTGATTCTTTCATGATTATATAGCGATTTCAAATCTCAAATTAGTATATCTTCATGCTAAATACTTTGATTGGTTTATTTTTTCACCGGATTGTCTATTCGAGACGAAAAGGGGGAGAGATGTATGTGATGTATGGGAGATTTGAGCATGTGTTTGATTTCATGTTTTACAATTTTGTATTACTTATTGGTAGTACACATTGGTATCATTTTGTTGCTCAATTATTTAACAAATGATTTTTCAAAGTTTATTCATAATGGTATCTATTGTCATTTGGTATCATTTGGATATATATATTGGTTTCATTTGTTCCTCCATAATTCACTGGGTATGTGTTTGTCTATTTCATGTGTGTATGTATGCTTTATCAATTCGAGATTTCAAGTCTACATCACATTCAAACAGTTCATGCTTGCCGGTGCTACATATTCTAGTCCGTGTCCTGTATTTTTTATTTTGGGTTTATGGGATGGGATTTAGGCATCATACGGCTTGACGACCAGGCTTAGGCATTTCACTGGTTTAGTTTTGTCCCGGAATAGTCAAAGGGGGAGATTTGTAAGGACATAAATTTCCAATTGAGTCCCTGTAATGTTTTAACTTAATTTCGTGAACAAAACTGTATTTATAATAGTCATAGGGAGATTTTATTTTGTCACGATCCCACTTGGTTTATGAAATTTTTAAGAAATTGAAGACGTTGCGGCAAAGGTTCAAAGAATTAATCATGCCGAAGTTTTATTGGTGCAAGTTTATTCATCTTCAAAGTTAATTGCATTCCGAGATCACACAGGTGTGAATGCGTATAATTAATGGTGATCGGAATTATTTTTATTAAAGATAAGGATGTAAATTTATAAGGAAAAATGTTTTAAAATGTTTTAAAAGTTTACACTATGTTTTATTCTGATAATCTCGAATGAGAGTTTGACTAAATTGAATCTCTTTTGGAAGAGACGTTTTAAATAAAAAAGTCAAAAAGTAAATCTGACAAGACTGTCGTTCGAACGACATCTGTCCTTCGTTCAAGCGAGATGGATATGTTGCGTGAATGACTTGACTATCTCGTTCGAGCGATAATGTTTTCGAGGCGGTGCTTAATTCCTATTTAAAGCGTATTTTCGTCTGAATTAAATGTGTGCGCATTGTGGAAAAATAGTTTACGATCCAGTACGAGTTTTGCACATATTTTCTAAGGTTTAAAAAGCTTAAACACATCCTTAGAGTTTGCAAAGATCCGAGTTATCATTCTTATATGTTTGTGTGATCTTACTTCACCAAGAAGGTTTGTTCTACAATTGAACATCAGGGTTTTACTGTGAAGAAAAGAGAAGGACTTCTTGTTAGACATCGTAGACGAATCAAAGCCATTCAGTGGACACCGAGACATACGTGGATGCATGTGTTGTGGGCAGGTATCGTGGAAGACGAAATTTCTACGTGGTCACTATTGAAGAACGATAGAAGATTAGAAGGAGCATCAAGACACGTGAAGATCGAGTCATTGAGTAAGTCTAATCTGTCTTTGTAAAACCTTTGTTCATAGTGATTGTCTGGCTTGGGCCGTCCGAGGTTGTTTTCCCATTTTGGGTTTTTTCCTCGTACATCCGACGTTGGGATTATTCTTTACTTTACTTTACTTGCTTTAATCACTAGATGCATATTTAGGATTAATCAAGATAAAATTCGTTTAAAGCAAGAATTGGTTTTTCACAACTTGGTTTGGTGCAAATTAGAAGTTGAACAATTCTTAATGAAAATTTTGTTTGATTTGAAACACACGTGTAGGACCACTCTTTCAACATTTACATTGTAGACTCTTTAACTAGTTGTGTTATGTATTTTGTCCATGTTGTGTTTCATTAAATTCAATAACAAACCAATGCTGGGGAAAAACATGTTTTTTATGGTTAATGTTGTTAGGCTTTGAGTGTCACTTTGGCATGTGAGATTCAAATTGTCTTATTAAAATAAACACGTGTTATGTTGTGAATACTCTCATATGTTAAACCTGTTATGAAGCCTTTTGGTTAATTGACTGTAATTGTTATTTAGTTCTTATTCAAGTCCCTAGAAAATGTATTTTGGATCAAACATGTTTTTATGCTACAAATGTAATTTTTTATATGATTTAAATGACTATTTTGTACTCCTTTACGTTTCTCTATTTTGAAGCTTATGCAGTTGGATAATGTTATCTTTGTAGGAGAAAGGATCTGATGACATTGCTCTTAAAGAAATGGGCAGAGTTATTAACAAAACTGTGATGATTGTTGAACTCATTAAGGTGATGTTACCGATCATTGTGGCTTTCCCTACCTTATTAAATGTTTCTCCCTATTTTTTTCTTGTTTTAGTTTGCAATGGAGATAAATTTGGGGAAACTTCCATTTGATTTCGATTTTCATCTTTCAAATCAACTCGTAGCTACTATTGCTGTTGGGGGGGGGGGGTCGAAAAATGGAAAGAACAATGTGTACATCAATGTGAAGGTAATTGTCTGAGCTCAAAATTTTGCGATGTTACCATTTATTCGGGTAATTATCTGAACTCAACATTTTGTTATTATTATTGAAATTTAGTGGGCTAAATGTTTATGTTTAATGGACATTGTAGCAATTCTTATTGAGTCTCCAGATTGTGGGATTTTTACAACGGATGTTGAAACGGGATTTTGGGGTTATTATTTATTTGATCTATGGCCTGTTATATTGAATATGTTGTTCACTGTTTTCACTTTCGAATTCGTTGTTATCTTGAATATGTTGTTAATTGATTTTAGGAAGAATATGAAGTTAAAGGGTATTAGCAAATATGGCTATTAGTAAGTTTTTCATAATAATTATTATTGTTTTATAAATATAGCAAATTTGACTATTAGTAAATTTTTCTAATGATCTTAATCTTTTGGAGGAGCACTTTCTGCGATTTGGTGTGATTTTTCATTTTTGTAGATTTTTTTCCGAAAAAATAGAATAATTGACCTCACTACCAGAGTAGCTTTGGTATAATTTTTTTGGTAGTAGGTAAACAATAGTGCAATATTTGAAATAATTTTGGCACTCTTATTTCCATTTTTTATTTGTTGAAACTAAAGTAGTTTATGTGCGAAAGTTGAATGATTTTTAAGGTTACTAATAACTCTTCTTTCATTTGTATACAAATGAGCAAAAGTTTAGACCATGCCCAGTTATCTTTGCATCTTTTTAAGGTGGCCCAAAAACGTGTACAAGGTTCTTGAGGTAATTTTCTTGGATAACTTGTATGAGAATGTGTTTAATGATGAATTTAACTTTCCTTTCGCTTCTATTACGAGTTCAAATATGCTTTATTCATCTTATATGTATGTGTGTTTTAGTAACATTTTCAGTTTTCACCATACCTACCCCATAGACACAGTCTCCCAAAGGTTGTGTAGAAATTAATAACGTTGTTCCTAATTAACATACCAAAGTTCTGGGTGGGGGAAGGGGGTGAATAACATACTACCGGTAAAAAAAATTGTGTTGTCATTTTATGTGAGATATATGGGACGATTGTTTAGGGTGATTCTGTAAATAGATGGTAAAAGAACTATAATACTGTTGTCGTCTTTTCTTTGCATGGAAATTAACACTCCCGTTAATCGTCTTACCGTGTCTTATCGCCATGTTCGAAGGGAAAAACTCGAAACAACCCCCGAACGGCCCTGTTAGAGGCACCAACACCTTGCACGGGACCAATGTAAATCGTAGGAACCAACCACCCTATCACGAGACTCCCGGTTTGAGAATAAAACGATAATTTGAATATTTCTAGACTTAGGATTAAAAATATAGTGTTAGAAGGTAAAAATCCGAAACAACCCTCGAACGGCCCCGTGAGAGGCGCCAACACCTCGCACGAGACCAATGTAACTCGTAGGAACTGATCGCACAGTCACGAGACACCCGATTTTAGAATAGACGATAATTTGAATATTTCTAGACTTAGGTTTATAAACATGGCGTTAGTGAGTGAAAACCCGAAACAGCCCCCGAACGGCCTTGTGAGTGGTACCGACACCTCGCACCGGACCAATGTAACTCGTAGGAACTGACCGTGCAATCACGACAATCCCAGTTTGAGAATACGATGATAATTTTCATAGTTTTAGACTTAGGCTTAAAAACATGGTGTTAGTGGGTGAAAACCCAAAATAGTCCCCGAACGACTCTGTGAGTGGCACCAAGACCTCGCACGGGACCAATGTAACTCGTAGGATTTTATCGCGTGATCACGGGACTCCTGGTTTGAGAAAACAACGATAATTTAAAAATATCAGGACTTAAGCAAAACATGGCATTAGTGGGTGAAAACTCGAAACAACCCCCGAATGTCCCCGTGAGTGGCACCAACACCTTGCACGGGACCAATGTAACTCGTAGGAACTGATCGCGCGATCACGGGACTCCTAGATTTAGAATACGATGATAATTTGTATATTTCTAGACTTAGACATAAAAACATGGCGTTAGTTGGAAAAAACCCAAAACAGTCCCCGAACGGCCCCGTGAGTGGCCCCAACACCTCACACGGGACCAATTTAACTCGTAGAAACTTACCACACGATCACGGGACTCCCGGTTTGAGAATACGATGATAATTTGCATATTTCTAGACTTAGGCATAAAAATATGGCGTTAGGGGGTGAAAAACTGAAACTGCCCCCGAACGACCCCGTGAGTGGCACTAACACATCCTACCGGACCAATGTAACTCATATGAAGTTATCGCGCGATCACAGGATCCTGGTTTGAGAATACGACCATAATTTTAAAATTTCTAGACTTAGGTTTCAAAAACATGGCATTAGAGGGCGAAAACTCGAGACAACCCCCGAATGGCCCCGTAAGAGGCACCAGCACCTCCTTCGGGACTAATGTAACAAGTAGGATCTGACCACGTGATCACGAGACTCCCAGTTTGAGAATACAAGAAAAAATTGAAAATTTTTAGACTTAGGATTAAAAACATGGCGTTAGAGGGAGATAACTCGAAACATACCCCGAATGGCCCCGTGTGTGGCACCAACACCTCGCACGGAACTAATGTAACTCGTAGAAACTGACCGCATGATCACGGGACTCCCGATTTGAGAAAATGAGGATAATTTTCATATTTCTAGACTCAGGTTAAAAAATATGGCGTGGGAAGGTGAAAACCCGAAACAGCCCCCGAACGACCCTATGAGTGGCACCAACACTCACATGGTACCAATGTAACTCGTAGGAACTTATCGCATGATCACGAGACTCCCAGTTTGAGAATACGATGATAATTGTATATTTCTAGACTTAGGCTTAAAAACATGGCATTAGAAGTCAAAAACCCGACACAGCCCCCGAACGACCCTGTGAGTGGCACCAACTACTTGCACGGGGCCAATGTAACTCGTAGGAACTGAACGGGCAATCACGAGACTCCTGGTTTGAGAATATGATGATAATTTGCATATTTCAAGACTTAGGCTTAAAAACATGACATTAGCGGGTGAAAACCTAAAACAACCTCTGAACGGCCTGTGATTGGCACCAACACCTCGCACGAGACCAATATAACTCGTAGGAACTTACCACGCGATCATGGGACTCCCAGTTTTAGAATACGATGATAATTTAAAAATATCAGGACTTAAGCAAAACATGGCGTTGGTGGGAGAAAACCTGAAACATCCTCCGAACGACCTAGTGAGTGGCACCAATACCTCGCACGGGACTAATGTTACTCGTAGGAATAGACCGCGTGATCATGCGACTCCCAGATTGAGAATACGACAATAATTTTTATATTTCTAGACTTAGGGTTAAAAACATGGTGTTAATGGATAAAAGCTTAAAACAACCCTCGAACAGCCCTGTGAGTGGCACCAACCCCTCGCACGGGACCAATGTAACTCGTAGGAACGGACCGCGCGATTATGGGACTACCGATGTGAGAATACGATGATAATTTGCATATTTCTAGACTTGGTCTTAAAAACATGTCATTAGTGGGTGAAACCCCAAAACAGCCCTGTAATACCTCGTAATTCTGTGATAAGCACTCAAAACTATAAAATTTATACCCCAAATAGACATACTATTGTTGCTAATTCTCAAAGAACGTCCTTTACGGGACTACTTTGGTCATTTTTCATTTACACGTGACACGTGTGAAAGTGATCGTAAGCCGTATCTTTATCATATCCTTAGTGGTTTCACGTCTCTCACGAGTACCGCTGGTACTCTTGACCCATCCATGCATGCACATCCTATTCCATCACCCTCGGTGTCAAGTGTCAAGTGTCTCATCCTTTGTGGTGCACCCACTGTTACTATGTCGATCACATGTCCCATGAGTGTCCGTACTTGTCATATCCATCCGAACCCACCATGGAACATGTGTATCCTTATGAAGATGTTTCGAAACCCACCTCGGCCTATTATCCCGATATACCTAATCCCGAGTTGTGTGAGTACCCGAGCTATTCGTGTAGGCTTGATCACCCTTCCATGCAATACAAATCCTAACCCGATGTTGTGGACCCTCACACGTTCCAACAGTCGTCATGGCAACCTTGTGCACCTGTTCACGGTCAGCTCCCTCACTATGCACCCCATGCGTATCAACCATTTGTCCATCACGAAAGCGATCCTTTCGTGTATGATGAACTTGTCCCCACCCCACACAATTCATATGAGTATTCTCCATATAGTCCAGATTATAGCGAGTTGTGTCCACCTCAACCAACGCCACCACCCATCATTCCACCAACACCATCATCCACTTCCACTCTCGAAAGCCTCTTGCAAAAGTTCATCCTTGAGCAAGAGCAAGCAATTCAAACTCAAGCTCTCCAAAGGCTTGAACAAAGGATAAATGAATTGGAGTGTGCGCGAGAGTTAGATATTCCAATGGCTCCACCCATCATTGCCACCGAGTGTGACGATGATGTGTCCTCTTGTGACACGAAATTTGAGTGTGACCAACCTTACCACCCCGAGAATTTCGAAGTTGAGACCATTCCATGGTCCGGTACCTAAGTCGATAATTGTGATGACTTACCTTTCAATAGTGAGCCTGATCAAATCCCACAATGTCCAAAGGAACCCACACTTGAGGTTCACACTCCCGTCATATCCAAAAATATGCCCGAGTCTACACCTATCGAGTTTCACCCTTGTGTTCCCGAGGAACCAATTTATCCTAGGTTAGCTCCGGCTACGGGTTTTCATCATTTTCCCGAGATTGAATCCGTGATAGTTCCTAACTATCCGGATATGGATGATGTACCACCATGCATGGCTCCCTTTGAGCCTCATAGTTCTAGTGACCCCTCCATCTCTGAGATTGGTGCTTTGTCTTACCCACCCACCACATTCACCGATGCTACTCTTGTGGAGAAGTTGACCACTCCATCATTCTAAACCACACTCCCTTGTGAGTATTCCTTTACTCCTCCAAATGAGTGTGTGTCTCCCACGCTTGAGTTGGATCATCTTCCCCCACCATTTATCCCACCCGACCCACCCATTCTCCTTTCCACCCCACCACCTGATTTGGATCTTGATTTTGCACATTTCAAGTTTCCATCTACTTTTTTAGATCCTCACCTGAAACCCTCCTCCACCTTTCTCGAGAGTATTTGTAGTGCTACTCTCCACTTTCGTGACACCGAGCTTGTTACTCTATACCCACTACTCCCTTATGGTGTTGATTTTTCCCATCAACAGCTCCCTGGTGTGTCACGACGCGACCATTATCATCGCCCATTCATAGAACGGTCGTGTGATTTTTATGAGGCCCATCACATTCCACTTTCCCCACCATATTTCCTTCCTCACCAATTGGAGCACCATGCTTACAGGTCCCTAGTTGCCCTCACCTTCCAGCTCAATAAGGCCCGTGACCGATGCCTATTCACCCTCACCTTTACCATAATACCCACCCGCCCTTGGTCCACCGATGCTTTGCATCGTGTGATGCACTTCGCCATACAAGTGCATTGACCCATTTTAGCCTCTATCCAACAAGAATGACGCTTCAGTCTTGTTTAGGGGTGATTCTCATCACCCAATTCTTCTTCCACCTTGTGCTATCATTGATCTTATCCTTTGGGTGAGATCCCATCGGTCTGGATGAAGACATTAAACTTAGCGCTACCGGGAGGCAGCCCGCGTTTCTTGTACTAGTCTCATCCTGTTTGGGGGTGGTGTTTCACATCACCCAATGCTTTATCATGCTTATAGACTTGTACAGATTTTTTTTCTCCCTTCTTATTCAGGTTTATTATTGGTGACATCTTTCCACTTCATTAGCGGTTCACTGTGGTAATCTCTTTCCTACCTTATGCTCTCAATTTTAAAAATCATTTTACATAACATCGAGGACGATGTTCCTTTTTGTTTGGGGGTGGAGAATTTTATCAAAATTGTACCTCTCTTGAAAAATTTTGAATTTTAAACCTGATTTTTTTAAATTTTTGTGCAGTTTCTTTCATCTCACTCAGTGATGTGAATTTTCAATCATCCATCTTTCAAAAGTCTAGGAATCAATCTAGAGGATTTATCTTTTTATGAATAGCTTATGTAATGCATAATAAGGCATGTTGCACCATGAATTTCTAGATTCAACAAAATTTACGCACTTATCACGTCACTACGGTTTAGAGTTGCGGAGTAATACAATTCTAAAGAGAACCTTTAGGATCACTAATAGAGACTTTAACTTGTGAGATTCGTGCCTTTCACCCTTTCAGAGTGTTTTACGCAATCTCCGAGTCACAAGTTGATTCAACTTCCTTTGGGTCCGCATTTAATTCATTGTATGATCTCATTATTTTTCATAAAATTTTGGCTTGATCACTGAGAATGACATTTTTTTCGAGTTGTAAGAAACGCGTGTCTTGAAATTTGTCCCGATCACTAGGTTTCCATCCATACACCTACCACTTCCCCATATCATATTCCCATTATATTCCCATGCCTTTTCATATTCCCACATCATATATTCCCCACACCATCACCTATCACCTCCATTCATATCTCACCCATCATCATTTTGAGAAAAAGAATGTGATTTCAAATGTAAATGTCTTCATTGTTGGTTTGAAAAGTGAAAAAAAAAAGAGCAAAATAGCAAATATAGAAAAAAGAAAAGAAAAATCAGAAAAAAAAAAGAGAAAAAAAAAGAGAGAAAAGAAAAGAAAGAGAGTTTGTAGTTAGTAATAAAGACATTTGTGCCTAAAGTATCGAACACACTTCTATCATATACATTCATCCATCATCATTTATCATTCATATCACCATTATATCCTACATACCACATCCATCATACCACACCTTATACCATCCTTCCCATTTCATTTTCCCCTCACCCATAATCATCCATATGTTCCCCTAGGTGTTCGGGCAAATGAAAGTCAACGTGGTGAATAACTCGACGTTCTCACTATATTGATTAGAATTCTATCATGAGATCACGATTCTTTCTTATTATTCGTTCTTTCTTAGGTGTGTGTGAGACGTTTGAACTTGCTTACATTTACTCACCTCCTCACACACAAGAGCGATACACTTACCCTAATCTCGAGAGTTCATTTGAGAGAGATATATCCGTGAGATTTGAAGTTGAAGCGTTGATTCCGACAAGGCAATCTAGGAATTACTCTTATGATACTCGACCCGTTTTGACTGATTCACACTACACACGTTGAGTTCTAGGAAGGATGTGCCTTGAGTATTTACTTAGCTTAATCTTTTATGCACATTCTAGCTTGTATTTCTGAAAATATTTTTCTCATGATGGATTGTGCGATTATTCTACGTCTAATAAGAGTATGACTGCCTTTTGCAAATAAGAATTTTGTGGCTATATTCCATGCAAACCCTCACGAGACACAACTCGTCCTGTAGGGCAACCTATAGGTTTAAAGGCTTATTGCACATGCTAAGTGCAATCGCAAGTGCTCGCGAAAGTGGTACACTTTTGGTTACTTATCTTTCTCTTTCTCTCTATCTTATTACTCGAGAAATTGCAACGCTCTGTTTAGGGGTGGTGTGATAAGCACCCAAAACTGTACAATTTATACCCCAAATAGACGTACTATTGTTACTAATTCTTGACAATATAGGTCTTATGCGCTTAATTGTTCAATATGAAGGCTTAATTGCAGTTGCGGTGTCAAAAGCTATATTTTCAGGTAATTTGTAGTTAAAATGGTGCTAATTCCCTCTCCCCAACCCTTACCCGAGCCTAAACCTAGCCTAAATCCCGTGTGTGTCTAATTTGTCTCTTTTTATTATTTTTTAGATTTTAAGTTTGAGTCATATTTATTTTTAGAATTTATTTAGAATTTCTAGGATTTATTTTCTATTTTTATATTTCTTTTTATTTAGTATAATTTTATTTTGATTTTTAGTTTATTAGATTTAGTTTTAGTTTTTATTTTATTTTGTCTTATTTTATTAGGATTAGTTTTAGTAGTTTATTTTTAGTTTTATTAGATTTTATATTTTTTTTAGGACATTCGTTTTTATTAGATTTTTCATTTTTTATTTATAGGATTTTATTTTTTAGCTTTATTATTTTGGTTTTATTGTTTTTAATTTGTTTTATTTTTAGTTAGATTTTATTTTTTTATTTTTAGTTTTATTAATTTTAGATGAGTCTTTATTATTTAAGGGTCACAATTTAAACACACACACTCCTACCTTAATACACAACCCTCACCCTCACCCTCACTTATCCCCCTAAACCCCCACTACACCTTATCGCGACCCTATACCCCTCTTCTCGTAGCCGGCGTCCTGCCTTAGCAGGAAAACCCCCGCGCCAGGCGAGCTCCCGCCAGCGCTCCGGCCGCGCAGCCCCATTTCGCGCGCCACCTGTCGAATCCGCCCAGGCCTAACTGCCTCTCTCCCTCTCTTCGCGACTCCGTCGGCGGCGCACCATCCCACAGCAGCCGCCTCTCAACCTTCTCCCTCCTCTATCCCGCCGGCGATCCTACCCCGTCCAACCACCCATCTTTATCCCGACCCCCGCGACCCATTTCCAAACCCCTGACGGTGAACCACCTGCTCCGGCCAGCTGCGACCCCAATCCTCTCACCTCGTGTCCCACCTCCGGCCGGATCTCAACCCACCATCCTCCAAACCCGACCACCAACCCGAAAACCAAGCCTCTACCCATTTGATCCATGCCCATTCCCCATTCTACTTAAACCCATGACCCACTTCTTCAAAAATGCAAGCCACGAATTTCATTCCACCTGCCAACCAAAGCCAACCAAACCAAAGACCAAAACCATTTAACCCATGTGCCAATAAACTCACTTATCCCCTTTATTCCCTTTTCCCATTATACCCCAACTAACCACTCAAAACCAATTTCCAAAATTACCCCTCACCATATCAGATTTTTATTCTCATTCACATCACCTCTCACCTCCATTTAAAACACATGTGCACTTCCATTACCCAATTTACCCCCATGTGCACACTCCTCATGCCCTTGCACCTTAATTCTTTCAACTATACCCTCATGATCCATGTGCCTACTATAAATGAAGACCAAGACCCCATTTGAGAGGGACTTATCATCAAATAGAGAGAAAAAAAATTCTAGAGAAAAGTAGAAAGTTAGGTTAGAATAAATTAGGTAGAAATATTTGTAAATAGTTTATTTTCATTTTTTTTAGATATTTGCGAGTGATAATTGTGTGAGATTCAAGTTGAGTAAATTTTTCATTTATTTCTTTGTTGATCACTCACTTGGAGGATTGTATGCTTCAATTCAAGGATAGAGTTCAAATTGCCAAATTCAAGGAGACTTGTTGAAGATTTGTTCTCTTTCTCTACTCTTTTATTATATTAATGCCTATTGAATATTTGTTTATTATGTTTGATACCATGTTAGGCTAAAACCCCTTTCAAGGGGTGGCGTAAAACCCTTATTTGATGTTATTTTATTTTAATTAGTTTAATTACCTGAAAAATCTCTTTGAATGCTAATTTTGATCCCTCACCCTAAGATTTACGCCTCGAGAGAGAGTAAATGATTTTCGAGAGAAAATCGAAATTCTTGTTATAATACCCATTTTAGATTCGAACTAGAGATAGGGGTTTCTTAAGTGGGGTATTATAACTTGAATTTCAATTCTAAATTTATTTGATAAGATTTACATAAATTCTAATTGATCGATCCTAGCGGGTGATTAATTAAAAGGAGTGTAGATCTATTTTTCTAGAGTTGTGGGGTGTTAAACTTAATTTTCTAAAATATTACTATTAAAATTACACTTGCAACGAGAGTTGGTTTGTAATTTTGATATTAATTTGGAAGAACTCAAATAATTAAATTAATTGATTAGAATAGCTACAATTTGTGGTGTAATCCCACTCCTTGATTGTTCTCACAGTTATTTACCTCACTTTATCTTTTATTTTAGTGTTAGACTTTGTTTTCATTTTAGTCAATTTCTAGTTAGTTGTTTTCATCTCACACTTTAATTTAGTTTAGTTTTAATTATCACCTCACCCTATTGTTTTAATATTCGAAAAAGCTAAAAAAAGTAGAAAAGTGAAAAAGCACAAAAAGAAAATAAAAAGTGAATTACAATTTTGCTCCATTTGCTTTACAACCTTGAAAGTGGATTGATACACTTACTTACCTCTACACTTGAGTTTGTTTTATATTTGTAGGTAATTGATGTTTTGGTTAGAAGGACTTTTCAAGCAACGTCAAAGAAAAAGATACACGCAAAAGTCATTTCTATCAAATGGCGTCGTTGCCATTCTTGGGAGCGTGAAGCACTCGGAGCGGATTCAATCTTGTAGTTCATTTAATTTTTGTACTTTTTTATTTTTTGTACCATTTTTATATTTTTAGAAGGCTTGTATTAGGAATTTTATCATTGCTTGTATTGCGGTGCATAGGACACCATTAATTTTTCATTTAAAATTGTAATAATTGAAGCCAAGCGTGATAGGGAAACCGGACAAGGTAGAGAGAGGGCGTCCATAGGCGAGGATTTAGACGCCTCTCTATCTTGGGTTGGTAGGACTCCTGGGAACGACTGAGATAGGCATGATCTCCCCCCGATCGACTCAAATTTTTCGGCACCCCACGGCCTAAAAACCGTGGGAGGTACATTTCTCTAACACTCGCGCCTCTCATGTTAGCGAGTCAATTATTTTGTGTGCGTTGTGTGCTCTTATTTGATTTTATTCTCGCATTTATTTTCGAATGGTGTGATGAATTAATTGACTAAGACCTACACACGGTCACTCACGAGAAGGGATTTCATCACCCGACTCACTCGCTTAATATTGTGTGCTACCCTAGCCATCATTAAATTTAAAATCAATTAACTAGGCAGCCCAATAGGAGAATATTTTGCAAAGGCGATCTCTCAGAAAATTCCGTGATTTTTTATCGCCCACGGACTTAATTAAAATTTGACTACCCTTTCACTAAATTTAAAGATAAAAATTGTCTATGTGCTAGTTAGGAATTTTTCTGGACTTATGTGTGTGTCCAATTCCATTTTTCGGAAGTCGGTTTTATTAAGTTCGTTCAAAATTCAAAGAGTCCACATATCTTTCCCCACCCTTTTCTTCCAAAAAAAAATCAAAAAATATTTTTCTTCCTTTATTTTTTACAAAAATCCAAAAATATTTTCTTTATTTGTTATTTTAGAAAAATCCAAAAATATTTTCTTTCTTTCCTTTTTAGAAAAATCCAAAAATATTTTCTTTCCTTTTGAAAAAATTTTAAAAAAAACAAACAAAAAAAATTTCTCTCCACATGGCCGAAGAACGTCCTTTACGGGACTACTTTGGTCATTTTCCATTGACACGTGACACGTGTGAAAGTGATCGTAAGCCGTATCTTTATCATATCCTTAGTGGTTTCACGTCTCTCACGAGTACCGTTGGTACTCTTGACCCATCCATGCATGCACCTCCTATTCCATCACCCTCGGTGTTAAGTGTCGGAGTGTCACATCCTTTGTTGTGCACCCACTGTTACTATGTCGATCACATGTCCCATGAGTGTCCGTACTTGTCATATCCATCTGAACCCACCATGGAACATGTGTATCCTTATGACACTGTTTCGGAACCCACCTCGGCCTATTATCCCGATATACCTAATCCCGAGTTGTGTGAGTACCGGAGCTATTCGTGGAATCTTGATCACCCTTCCACGCAATACAAATCCCAACCCGATGTTGTGGATCCTCACACGTTCCAACAGTTGTCATGGTAACCTTGTGCACCTGTTCACGATCAGCTCCCTCACTATGCACCCCATGAGTATCAACCATTTGTCCATCACGAAAGCGATCCTTTCGTGTATGATGAACTTGTCCCCACCCCACACACTTCATATGAGTATTCTCCATATAGTCCAGATTATAGCGAGTTGTGTCCACCTCAACCACCGCCATGACCCATCATTCCACCAACACTATCATCCACCTCCACTCTCGAAAGCCTCTTGCAAAAGTTCATCCTTGAGCAAGTGCAAGCAATTCGAACTCAAGCTCTCCAAAGGATTGAACAAAGGATAAATGAATTAGAGTGTGCGCGAGAGTTGGATATTCCCATGGCCCCACCCATTGTTGCCACCGAGTGTGACGATGACGTGTCCACTCGTGACACGAAATTTGAGTGTGACCAACCCTACCACCCCGAGAATCTCGAAGTTGAGACCATTCCATGGGCCGGTACCCAAGTCGATAATTGTGTTGACTTACCTTTCGATAGTGAGCCTGATCAAATCCCACCATGTCCAAATGAACCCACACTTGAGGTTCACACTCCCGTCATATCCAAAAATATGCCCGAGTCTACACCTATCGAGTTTCACCCTTGTGTTCTCGAGGAACCAATTTATCCTAGGTTAGCTCCGGCTACGGGTTTTCATCATTTTCTCGAGATAGAATCCGTGATAGTTCCTAACTATCCGGATATGGATGATGTACCACCATGCATGGCTCCCTTTGAGCCTCATATTTCTAGTGATTCCTCTATCTCTGATATTGGTGCTTTGTCTTACCCACCCACCACATTCACCGATGCTACTCTTGTGGAGAAGTTGACCACTCCATCCTTCGAAACCACACTCCCTTGTGAGTATTCCTTTACTCCTCCAAATGAGTGTGTGTCTCCCATGCTTGAGTTGGATCATCTTCCCCCACCATTTATCCCACCTGACCCAACCATTGTCCTTTCCACCCCACCACCTGATTTGGATATTGATTTTGCACATTTCAAGATTCCATCTACATTTTTAGATCCTCACCTGAAATCCCCCTCCACCTTTCTCGAGAGTATTTGTGCTGCTACTCTCCACTTTCGTGACACCGAGATTGTTACTCTATACCCGCCACTCCCTTGTGGTGTTGATTTTTCCCATCGACAACTCCCTAGTGTGTCACGGCGCGACCATTATCATCGCCCATTCATAGAACAGTCGTGTGATTTTTATGAGGCCCATCACATTCCACTTTCCCCACCATATTTCCTTCCTCGCCAATTGGAGCACCATGCTTATAGGGCCCTAGTTGCCCTCAGCTTCCGGCTCAATAAGGCCCGTGACCGATGCCTATGCATCCTCACCTTTACCATAATACCCACTCGCCCTTGGTCCACCGATGCTTTGCATCGTGTGATGAAATTCGCCATACAAGTGCATTGACTCGCTTTAGACTCTATCCAACAAGAATGACGCTTCAGTCTTGTTTGGGGGTGATTCTCATCACCCAATTCTTCTGCCACCTTGTGCTATCATAGATCTTATCCTTAGGGTGAGATCCCATCGGCCTGGCTGAAGACATTAAACTTAGCGCTACCGGGAGGCAGCCCGCGTTTCTTGTACTAGTCTCATCCTGTTTGGGGGTGGTGTTTCACATCACCCAATGCTTTATCATGCTTATAGACTTGTACACATTTTTTTTCTCCCTTCTTATTCAGGTTTATTATTGGTGACATCTTTCCACTTCATTAGCGGTTCATTGTGGTAATCTCCTTCCTACCTTATGCTCTCAATTTTAAAAACCATTTTACCTAACATCGAGGACGATGTTCCTTTTTGTTTGGGGGTGGGGAATTTTATCAAAATTGTACCTCTTTTGAAAACTTTTGAATTTTAAACCTGATTTTTTTTAATTTTTGTGCAGTTTCTTTCATCTCACTCAATGATGTGAATTTTCAATCATCCATCATTCAAAAGTCTAGGAATCAAGCTAGAGGATTTATATTTTTATGAATAGCTTATGTAATGCATAACAAGGCATATTGCACCATGAATTTCTAGATTCAACAAAATTTACGCACTTATCACGTCACTACGGTTTAGAGTTGCGGAGTAATACAATTCTAAAGAGAACCTTTAGGATCACTAATAGAGACTTTAACTTGTGAGATTCGTGCCTTTCACCCTTTTTAGAGTGTTTTACGCAATCTCCGAGTCACAAGTTGATTCAACTTCCTTTGGGTCCGCATTTAATTCGTTGTATGATCTCATTATTTTTCATAAAATTTTGGCTTGATCACTGAGAATAACATTTTTTTCGAGGTGTAAGAAACGTGTGTCTTGAAATTTGTCCCGATCACTTGGTTTCCATCCATACACCTACCACTTCCCCATATCATATTCCCATTATATTCCCATGCTTTTTCATATTCCCACATCATATATTCCCCACACCATCACCTATCACCTCCATTCATATCTCATCCATCATCATTTTGAGAAAAAGAGTGTGATTTCAAATGTAAATGTCTTCATTGTTGGTTTGAAAAGTGAAAAAAAAAAGAGCAAAATAGCAAATATAGAAAAAAGAATAGAGAAATTGGAAAAAAAAGAGAAAAAAAAAGAGAGAAAAAAAAAGAAAGAGAGTTTGTAGTTAGTAATAAAGACATTTGTGCCTAAAGTATCGAACACTCTTCTATTATATACATTCATCCATCATCATTTATCATTCATATCACCATTATATCCTACATACCACATCCATACATCACACATCCATCATACCACACCTTATACCATCTTTCCCATTCCATTTTCCCCTCACCCATAATCATCCATATGTTCCCCTAGGTGTTCGGGCAAATGAAAGTCAACGTTGTGAATAACTCGACGTTCTCACTATATTGATTACAATTCTTTCATGAGATCATGATTCTTTCTTATTATTCGTTCTTTCTTATGTGTGTGTGAGACGTTTGAACTTGCTTCCATTTACTCACCTCCTCACACACAAGAGCGATACACTTACCCTAATCTCGAGAGTTCGTTTGAGAGAGATATATCCGTGAGATTTGAAGTTGAAGTGTTGATTCCGGCAAGGCAATCTAGGAATTACTCTTATGACACTCGACCCGTTTTGACTGATTCACACTACACACGTTGAATTCTAGGATGGATGTGCCTCGATTATTTACTTAGCTTAATCTTTTATGCACATTCTAGCTTGTATTTCTGAAAATATTTTTCTCATGATGGATTGTGCGATTATTCTACGTCTAATAAGAGTTTGACTGCCTTTTGCAAATAAGAATTTTGTGGGTATATTCCCTGCAAACCCTCATGAGACACAACTCGTCCTGTAGGGCAACCTATAGGTTTAAAGGCTTGTTGCACATGCTAAGTGCAGTCGCAAGTGCCCGCGAAAGTGGTACACTTTTGGTTACTTATCTTTCTCTTTCTCTCTATCTTATTGCTCGAGGAATATCAACGCTCTGTTTGGAGGTGGTGTGATAAGCACCCAAAACTGTACAATTTTTACCCCAAATAGACGTACTATTGTTTCTAATTCTCGACAATATGGGTCTTATGCGCTTAATTGTTCAATATGAAGGCTTAATTGCAGTTGTGGTGTCAAAAGCTATATTTTCAGGTAATTTGCAGTTAAAATGGTGCTAATTCCCTCTCCCCAACCCTTACCCGAGCCTAAACCTTGCCTAAACCCCGTGTGTGTCTAATTTGTCCCTTTTTATTATTTTTTAGATTTTTAGTTTGAGTCATATTTATTTTTAGGATTTATTTTAGATTTATTTAGAATTTCTAGGATTTATTTTCTATTTTTATATTTATTTTTATTTAGTATAATTTTATTTTGATTTTTCGTTTATTAGATTTAGTTTTTGTTTTTATTTTATTTTATCTTATTTTATTAGGATTAGTTTTAGTAGTTTATTAGATTTTATATTTTTTTTAGGACTTTAGTTTTTATTAGATTTTTCATTTTTTATTTATAGGATTTTATTTTTTAGCTTTATTATTTTTAGTTTTATTATTTTTAATTTGTTTTATTTTTAGTTAGATTTTATTTGTTTATTTTTAGTTTTATTAATTTTAATTGAGTCTTTATTACTTAAGGGTCACAATTTAAACACACACACTCCTACCTTAATACACAACCCACAGCCTCACTTATCCCCCTACACCCCCACTACACCTTATCGCGACCCTGTACCCCTATCCTCGTCGCCGGCGTCCTGCCTTAGCAGGAAAACCCTCCGTGCCAGGCGAGTTCCCGCCGGCGCTTCGACCGCGCAGCCCCATTTCGTGCGCCACCTGCCGACGCCGCCCAAGCCTAACCGCATCTCTCCCTCTATTCGTGACTCCGTCGGCGGCGCACCATCCCACAGCAGCCGCCTCTCAATCTGCTCCCTCCTCTATCCCGCCGGCGATCCTACCCCGTCCAAACCCCATCTTTATCCCGACCCCGGCGACCCATTTCCGAACCCCTGACGGTGAACCACCTGCTCCGGCCAGCTGCGACCCCAATCCTCTCACCTCGTGTCCCACCTCCGGCCGGATCTCAACCCACCATCCTCCAAACCCGACGACCAATCCGAAAACCAAGCCTCTACCCATTTGATCCATGCCCATTCCCCATTCTACTTAAACCCATGACCCACTTCTTCAAAAATGCAAGCCACGAATTTCATTCCACCTGCCAACCAAAGCCAGACAAACCAAAGACAAAAACCATTTAACCAATGTGCCAATAAACTCACTTATCCCCTTTATTCCCTTTTCCCATTATACCCCAACGAACCACTCAAAACCAATTTCCAAAATTACCCCTCACCATATCAAATTTTTATTCTCATTCACATCACCTCACACCTCCATTTAAAACACATGTGCACTTCCATTACCCAATTTACCCCCATGTGCACACTCCTCATGCCATTGCACCTTAATTCTTCCAACTATACCCTCATGATCCATGTGCCTACTATAAATGAAGATCAAGACCCCATTTGAGAGGGACTTATCATCAAATAGAGAGAAAAAAAATTCTAGAGAAAAGTAGAGAGTTAGGTTAGAATAAATTAGGTAGAAATATTTGTAAATAGTTTATTTTCATTTTTTTTAGATATGTGTGAGTGATAATTTTGTGAGATTCAAGTTGAGTAAATTTTTCATTTATTTCTTTGTTGATCACTCACTTGGAGGATTGTATGCTTCAATTTCAAGGATAGAGTTCAAATTGCCAAATTCAAGGAGACTTGTTGAAGATTTGTTCTCTTTCTCTACTCTTTTATTATATTAATGCCTATTGAATATTTGTTTATTATGTTTGATACCATGTTAGGCTAAAACCCCTTTCAAGGGGTGGGGTAAAACACTTATTTGATGTTATTTTATTTTAATTAGTTTAATTACTTGAAAAATCGCTTTGAATGTTAATTTTGATCCCTCACCCTTAGATTTATGCCTCGAGAGAGGGTAAATGATTTTCGAGAGAAAATCAAAATTCTTGTTATAATACCCATTTTAGATTCGAACTAGAGATAGGGGTTTCTTAAGTGGGGTATTGTAACGTGAATTTCAACTCTAAATTTATTTTATAAGATTTACATAAATTTTAATTGATCGATCCTAGCGGGTGATTAATTAAAAGGAGTGTAGATCTATTTTTCTAGAGTTGTGAGGTGTTACACTTAATTTTCTAAAATATTACTATTAAAATTTCACTTGCAGCGAGAGTTGGTTTGTAATTTTGATATTAATTTGGGAGAATTCAAATAATTAAATTAATTAATTAGAATAACTAAAATTTGTGGTGTAATCCCACTCCTTGATTGTTGTCACAATTATTTACCTCACTTTATCTTTTATTTTAGTGTTAGACTTTGTTTTCATTTTAGTCAATTTCTAGTTAGTTGTTTTCATCTAACACTTTAATTTAGTTTAGTTTAAATCATCACCTCACCCTATTGTTTTAATATTCGAAAAAGCTAAAAAAAGTAGAAAAGTGAAAAAGCACAAAAAGAAAATAAAAAGGGAATTACAAATTTGCTCCATTTGCTTTACAACCTTGAAAGTGGATTGATACCCTTACTTACCTCTACACTTGAGTTTGTTTTATATTTGTAGGTAATTGAGGTTTTGATTATAAGGACTTTTCAAGCAACAACAAAGAAAAAAGATACACGCAAAATTCATTTCTATCATTCTGCATAGTTAAAATTAAGAAGGAAAACAAGTTTTATTTAAAGTACGTGAGTAGAGTAATTTAATGTGATACGTTTTAAATTAAATTACGTGAGTAGAGTAATTTAATGTGATGTAATAATAATAATGATTATTAAGTGATTAATTAATCATTATGGATATTAGACATAAATTGAAAGGTAGAGACTGATTAATATGACGATTAAAAATTTACTAAATGTGAATAGTAAATATTGAAAGTTGATATGTACGGCCTAGCGATTTATATGAATGTACCTGAGTTATCTCGACCGAGTGTCGCACGTAGACAAAATTGAAGGTGAGATGAGAAACATATTTTAAGAGACTCAAAAGATAATTTAGAGTCCACATATGATTCCGAAAGGGTCGAATTAGTCAAAATAGTGTACCCAAGGGTACTAGTTGAGTGCCGGGTCATTTTTGGGCTAAACCGGGACCATACGAGGGCATTTTGGTTTCTTTACATTTAAGGGTGAGGAGACCTACGAATTTTGGAACTCTAAGTCAGATTATAAGAGTTGGAGGCTAGGGTTAGAGAAGAAAAATATACATCATAGCCATTAGAGAGATGAGAGAAACAATTTCCTAAGGCAAAAGAAGGAAGTAGGGATAATTCAAAGGAGGTTTCACTACCAACTTGTTGGGAAGAAGGATTGAAGGATAAGAATCATCAATCATCAACAACAACCACAAAATCAGACCCTACAAAACATAAGGCAAGTGGTTATTTGCAAGATAAATTGAGTTATAATACCCATATGTAAGTTTTAGGAAGAACATGATTTTTATGATATTTTTGGGAGCAAACACTTGAATATGATCCATGTTTGATAGGGATTTCATGTAGAACGTTTTTGATCTCCAAATAATCTGATATCATAGAAGACTTGATGATTAAATCGAACTAAAAGTCTAGACTTATGATGCACAGATGGAAGGATTGTATTTTTAGGGTGCTTGAATAATAAGAAGATTTTTAGTTAATCTGGACGAAATTTGTAATGATTTTGTTGTTTTAGATCGTTAGTAATCATCCCAGAATATGTTGGAATGATTAGAAATTGTTAGTTTCAAGTATGGTGAATTATCATGGGATATGGATAAACAAAAATGGTATAACCCGCATGAAGAAGACGAACTGGGTATGTCACTGCTCGATCGATCGATCGACCCTTGAATGTCGATCGATCAAGCAGTCGATCGATCGACCATATCCCATCGATTGATCGACCCTGACTGTACTTTAGAGGATTTTGTGGATAAATTTCTTTTCAATTACCATCACTTAATGGGAACCTTGGTGATTAAATTTTACCTATGAAGGGATTTAATAGATACCAGTAGGTGTACCGTGAGATTTCTTCATAAATGATTGAGTGTGAAATTTGGAGAAATGGACCAACAGGAAGGTAACAGATTGAGTCGGGTGTCGAGAATGTGAGAATTTAGTTACGGAAAGGGTGAGAGTCAATTCCGGAAAAATACCAGTAGGTTAGAGATAGCTTAACTACTAAATCAAGGGAGGAGTGACTAGGACCCTTAGAGTTGCGTGAATACTCGAATAAATGCGATAGTGAAATAAATCGTAAATTAATGAGTATGGTGATTATAAGTAAAATATATTACGTACATGCATGATTTGATAGGTCGGGTGTGTACCTACTAATTAATAATATGAATTTTTGGGTTAAGAGAATTATACCTAAATTAATTATGTTAGGGTCGATGAGATATTCCGAACTAACATAAAGTTACTATATGTTTGGGGTCGATGTAAAATGCCGAACCAAACCTTAAAACTGGTGTCGCGATGAAAGAGTCCCGAACTAGAATATGTGTGTATATATATATATATATAAATAGTTGGGGTCGATGGATCATTCCGAACCAACTCTCACTTGGGGTCGATGAATCATTCCGAACCAAGAGTCCTTTATGTGTGTCAAAAGGATATGTTAGTGATAACTAATATTTAATACATGTTGAGTGATAAAATGTATTCCATATGTATAATCTACTGACTTAGGATAGTAGATAATGAGATGGATTGAAAATATCTTAGTAATAATTAAGTAGCGTGATGTAATTATTATAAGAATAAGGATAACAAGAAGTAAGTAAGTTATCTACGTTTATAGCATATGAAATATGGATTATTAAAATACTGCGAGTATGTTATGGGGACTTAGCGAGGGGTACATGCAGTGGGGTATTCTGATCTAGTTAAGTGGGGTAGTATAACTAGGTGAACTAAGTACCCTCGTTAGACATGCACTATAGAAGAGAGGTGAGGAAGCTCAAAGGAGTGTGCGAAATCTTAGTATGTGTAATCAATAACTCAATTGTGATAACTGCTTGCAAAATATTTTTAAATGTTTTTGAGTACTAACTCTTGATATGTAAAAAAATTTAAAAACCTTTTAGGTGACCAGCCACAGGGACACCCAGCATGACTTCATTCCAGGGATTTGGGAGCTGCAGGACGTGTGGATGTTGCAGGGATTGTTTAGACATTTTCTCTTTTCAGCTCAAGTGCAGGATCTCAGTTTTAGGGCTCTTAGTTGGGACATATTGTCCAATCTTTACTTTTACAGTTATTCCGATTTTGGATTTTGAGTTGGTTTTTCTTGGCTGTGGTTTTCGGCAAGACTTTATTTGTATTCAGTTATTAATGTGAATTGTTCTAGTATTGCTGGAATTGTATTGTTTCGTATGGGTTGTTTATTCTGTTTAAGGAAGATAAAATTTGGCACTAGCTTAATTTCACTTAGGTTGTTAGTAATTTAAAAAGTTTTCGGCAGTGATGCTAAGAATGAACCATTCAAGAAACCTGTTTAAATTAAATTAAGGCTTGATCACCCAAGGTTTAATTAGGCGATGTGTCACAGATGGTATCAGAGAATCAGGTTCTAGTATCCATAGGATCTGTACGGCTTAATATGTTTCAACATAACGTTTAGTTGTATTAGAGCCCTACTATTAGGACTGTTGATTCACTATCCGCTTTTGGATTATCGTACTTATTCTCTTAAAGTTTTGTATAAACTGTGTACTTATACAATTTAATCTTATTTCAGATGCCACCAAGGAGGCAGCGAGCGGAGAGGGCTGAAGCCAGAGATGAGGTGAGGGAGGCTCATCAGGAGCCATAGGTGCCGCTGCCACCACCCCCACCCGAGTTAATTTCCACTACTCAGGTTGCAGTGATAACGACTCAGGCAGTCGAGACAGCGATAAGTGCCATGGCAGCCCATTTTCCTCAGCCCCAAGTACCACCTCCCGTGGCACCGGTAGTTCAGGCCCCAGTAGGGCCATTTACTTGGCAGCGAGTCAGAGAGACATTTCAAAAAGGGGATCCACCCGAGTTCCAGGGTAGTACCGTTGTAGTGGAGGCGTGCAACTGGAAGAAAAATATCCAGTGCCACTTGCACATGCTAGAGTGGACCGAGGTACATAAATAAATTCTAGCTACTTTTCGTCTGGCAGGAGTGGCCTTACAGTGGTGGGAGTCGGTTACCACCATCGAAGAAAGGGACGAAATGCCAATTTTTGAGTTTTGGGTGCGGTTTGACCGCAAGTATTTTCCTCCAGTGGTTGAGTCAGAGATGAGGAAGAAATTCAGCGAGGTGGTTCAGGGTGATCGCTCGGTAGCTGATTATGAGGAGGAGTTCACCAGTTTGGCTAACTTTGTGCCAAATGAGGTGAGCGATGAGGAGCGAAAGAAGTCAAAATTTATGGATGGCTTGACCTGGAGAATCAGACAGCATTTGATCGGCAATTCGACATTAGTAACTTACACAGATGTCGTCAATGCCGCTCTACTACACTGTCAGGATCACCACTTTCATGCGAAGGGAAACAAGAGAGGTGAGCCTGGCCAACCGGGCAAAGTGGATGGAAGTAGTGGCAGCAGCACACCACAACAGCAAACAGTGGGCCAGCTAGGGCAGGATTCCGGACAGGGGAACTCTGCCAAGAAGTTTAGGCATGGGAGGCATCTCTTCGACAGACAGAGCCAGCAGGGTCCCCAGCAGCCAGTTCCTCAGGGTCGCAGGACCAAGGGAACCAGGGTGGAGGACAGCAAGGCCAAGGTCGACAGGGCCAACGTCAGCGCCAATAGGGCTAAGGTCAGAGGCAGTTTCAGGGTCAGTGTTTCACTTGTGGCCAGCAGGGTCATAAGAGTAGGAATTGCCCACATTAAGATAAGGCACATCAACAGGGTGCCCAACAAGGGTAGCAGGCTCCGTTAGCACCAGTAGCAGCATAGGCCCCGCAGCCAGGCCAGATGCACTATGGGCGTGTGTTCAACGTCCGTGACATTCCATTTCAGCTAGCACCTCCAGCACCGCCGACAGTCGCGGGTATGTTTCCTATTCATGGACTTGAGGGTAGTATTTTATTTGATACGGGGGTGATGTATTCGTTTATTTCCACTGGATTTGCATGGGAAACCGGCCTCTTAGCGACAGTTGACACTCATCTTATGTGCGTGGAGTCACCGATGGGTAATGGGTCCCTTATACATTCGATTTGTAAGGGTGTGGACATTATGGTCGGGAGATTGAGTCTAGCGGCAGACCTCTTAGTGATAGATATGGAGGGTTATGAAGTCATCCTAGGCATGGATTGGTTGGCACATTATAGGGCAATGGTAGATTTCTACGAGAGGACTATCGTGTTTTCCATCCCAGGATAAGAGATGTTCCTTGTGGCAATGCCTCTCCCCGAGGGAGGATCGCGCAATCATTTATATTATATTGAGGAGGAGATCTCACATGGGGTTGTCATTTCTCTAGACTCAATCCCAGTTGTGAGGGATTTCGAGGATGTCTTTCAGGAGATACCAGGGTTACCACCCAGTAGGGAGATAGAGTTCGTTATTGACGTAGCTCCGGGGATGAGACCGATTGCCAGAGCATCGTAATATATGGCTCCTTCGGAGATGCGAGAGTTGAGAGAACAAATTCAACAGCTCTTAGGACAGGGTTTCATTCGACGGAGTACATCGCCATGAGGTGCGCCAGTGTTATTTGTAAAGAAAAGGGATAGTTCACTTCGTCTGTGTGTAGATTTCAGGGAGCTAAACAAAGTGACGATACGTAATAAGTATCCATTACCGAGGATTGACGACTTGTTTGATCAGTTGAGAGGGGTTGCGTTCTTCTCAAAGATTGATTTGAGGTCAGTACCACCAATTGTGCATTCGTGAAGAGGATGTACCTAAGACCGCTTTCCTGTCGCGGTACGGGTCATACGAGTTCAGGGTAATGCCGTTTGGGCTCACTAATGCGCCTGCAGTATTCATGGATGTCATGAACAGGGTATTCAGGGAATTTTTGGACCAGTTTGTGATTGTATTCATAGACGACATTCTAATCTACTCTTGCACGGAGGAGGAACACACCGAACATTTATAAATGGTTCTACAGACACTACGGGACCATCAGTTGTACGCCAAATTTAAGAAGTGCGGATTTTGGCTTCGGGAGGTTCAGTTCCTAGGCCACGTTGAATCCAACAGAGGCATTGTTGTTGACCCGATTAAGGTATTCGGCAGTGAGGAAGTGGGGACATCCCACGACACCGATCAAAATTCATAACTTTTTGGGGTTGGCCGGATATTATCGTCGCTTCATCAAGGGGTTCTAAAAAATTATCGGTCCTTTGACGAACCTGACTCGGAATGGAGTGCCCTTCGTATGGAGTGACTGTTGTTAGTTAGCGTTTGATGAGCTAAAGGACAAGTTGGCATCAACACCCGTTCTTGCCTTGCCTAGGAGCGGAATGGAGTACCGAGTCTATACTGACGCATCCTTACAAGGGCTTGGGGGTGTGTTACAGCAGGAAGATAAAGATATAGCTTATGCGTCTTGAAAGCTTAAGCCACATAAGAAGAATTACCCCACCCATGACCTCGAGTTGGCAGCGGTCGTTTTTGCATTGAGGATATGGAGACACTATCTTCTGGGTGAGTAGTTCACTCTATTCCCGAATCATAAGTCACTTCAGTATCTTTTCACACAGAAGGATCTAAACATAAGGCAGAGGAGGTGGCTTGAATTCGTGAAGGACTACCAGTTTGATATACAATATCATCCTGGTAAGGCTAACGTGGTGGCGGATGCATTAAGCAGAAGGCCTACCGGAGAGCTAGCAGAAATCTGGAAGGCGAATTGGAGTGAACTTTGACACGAGGATGAGATAGCTAGAGCATACATGGCAGTTTTAGCTATCACTCCCGAGAGTGTTATGCGGGTAGTGAGGGCACAGGCCGAGGGCCCATTTTGTCGGGACAAGGTACGACAGTTACTGGCCGAGGGGGTGGAGTCCTACTCTATCAGCTCAGAGGGCGGACTACAGTTCAATGGTAGACTGATAGTACCCGAGGAGGATGATTTGAGGCATGCCGTAATGAAAGAGTCGCACGGGTCAAAGTTTTCGGTGCATCCAGGTGGGGACAAAATGTACCAGGACATGCGACGTATATATTGGTGGTCAGGTATGAAATGAGATATTTCAGAGTTTGTCTCAAGGTGTGTTACATGTCATCTTGTAAAAGTTGACCATCAGAGACCTTCAGGGATGCTACAACCACTGAAGATTCCCGTGTGGAAGTGGGAGAGTATCTCGATGGATTTTATTACTGGGTTACCAACATCGCAGAAGGGTCACGATTCCATATGGGTGATAGTGGATCGGCTGACTAAGGTAGCTCATTTCTTGTCGGTTCGTACGGATTATGATACGATGCGGTATGCGCAGCTATTCATTTCAGAGATCATTAAGCTGCACGGAGTTCCTGTTAATATTGTGTCTGACAGAGACAAAATATTTGTGTCCCATTTCTATCATAGCTTTCAGGAGGCCATGGGCATCGACTTACGGTTAAGTATAGCATATCACCATCAGACAGACGGTCAGACCGAAAGGGTAAACCAGATGTTGGAGGATATGTTGAGGATGTGTGTCCTAGATTTTGGGGGAGGATGGGATCCATATCTTCCTTTGGTAGAGTTTTCATGTAATAACTCTTATCAATTCACTATCGGTATGGCTCCATTTGAGGCACTTTATGGGAGGCCTTATCGTTCGCCCGCCTGTTGGTTAGAGGTGGGGGATAACAAGCTATTGGGACCAGAGATGATATAGGAGACTTCGTCCAAAATAGAGTTGATTCGAGGACGTATTCGAATAGCTCAGGATAGGCAGAAGAGTTATGCTGACACCGGTAAGAGACACGTGGAACTAGATGTGGGCGACCAGGTGTTAATTCGGGTATCTCCTATGAAGGGGATTATGAGGTTTGGTAAGAAGGGAAAGTTAGCACCGAGATATTTGGGACCGTTTCCTATCATTGAGAGGGTGGGACCGGTAGCTTACAGATTGGGACTACCAGAGCATCTTCAGCGAATACACGACGTATTCCATGTGGTGTCGCTGAAGAAATACAAGAGGAGTGAGAGAGCCTTCTGGCACATTCCACTTGAGGAGATCAACTTGAAGCCAGATGTCTCGTATGAGGAAAGACCCGTGGCTATTCTGGATTATAGTGAGTGCAAACTACGATCCAAGGTGGTACCCTTAGTGCGAGTACAGTGGGGACATCGCAATATGGATGAGTCTACTTGGGAGCGGGAGGAGGATATGCAAGAACAGTATCCAGAATTATTCACCGCATGTATTTTCTAAATTTCGAGGACGAAATTCCTTTGTAAGGGGGGAAGTATGTAATACCCCGTAATTCTTCATAGTTAAAATTAAGAAGGAAAACAAGTTTTATTTAAAGTACGTGAGTAGAGTAATTTAGTGTGATACGTTTTAAATTAAATTACGTGAGTAGAGTAATTTAATGTGATGTAATAATAATAATGATTATTAAGTGATTAATTAATCATTATGGCTATTAGACATAAATTGAAAGTTAGACACTGATTAATATGACGATTAAAAATTTACTAAATGTGAATAGTAAATATTGAAAGTTGATATGTACGGCCTAGCGATTTATATGAACGTACCTGAGTTATCTCGACCGAGTGTCGCGCGTAGACAAAATTGAAGGTGAGATGAGAAACATATTTTAAGAGACTCAAAAGTTAATTTAGAGTCCACAGATGATTCCGAAAGCGAATTAGTCAAAATAGTGTACCCAGGGGTACTAGTTGAGTGCCGGGTCATTTTTGGGCTAAACCGGGACCATACGAGGGCATTTTGGTTTCTTTACATTTAAGGGTGAGGAGACCTACGAATTTTGGAACTCTAAGTCAGATTATAAGAGTTGGAGGCTAGGGTTAGAGAAGAAAAATATACATCATAGCCATTAGAGAGAAGAGAGAAACAATTTCCTAAGGCAAAAGAAGGAAGTAGGGATAATTCAAAGGAGGTTTCACTACCAACTTGTTGGGAAGAAGGATTGAAGGATAAGAATCATCAATCATCAACAAAAACCACGAAATCAGACCCTACAAAACATAAGGCAAGTGATTATTCGCAAAATAAATTGAGTTATAATACCCATATGTAAGTTTTAGGAAGAACATGATTTTTATGATATTTTTGGGAGCAAACACTTGAATATGATCCATGATTGATAGGGATTTCATGTAGAACGTTTTTGATCTCCAAATAATCTGATATCATAGAAGACTTGATGATTAAATCAAACTAAAAATCTAGACTTATGATGAACAGATGGAAGGATTGTATTTTTAGGGTGCTTGAATAATAAGAAGATTTTTAGTTAATCTGGACGAAATTTGTAATGATTTTGTTGTTTTAGATCATTAGTAATCATCCCAGAACATGTTGGAATGATTAGAAATTGTTAGTTGCAATTATGGTGAATTATCATGGGATATGGATAAACAAAAATGGTATAACCCGCATGAAGAAGACGATCTGGGTCTGTCACTGCTCGATCGATCGATCGACCATATCCCATCGATTGATTAACCCTGGCAGTACTTCAGAGGATTTTGTGGATAAATTTCTTTTCAATTACCGTCACTTAATGGGAACCTTAGTGATGACATTTTACCTAGGAAGGGATTTAATAGATACCAGTAGGTGTACCGTGAGATTTCTTCATAAATGATTGAGTGTGAAATTTGGAGAAATGGACCAACGGGAAGGTAACCGATTGAGTCGGGTGTCGGGAATGTGAGAATTTATTTACGGAAAGGGTGAGAGTCAATTCCAGAAAAATACCAGTAGGTTAGAGATAGCTTAACTACGGAATTAAGGGAGGGGTAACTAGGATCCTTAGAGTTGCGTGAATACTCGAATAAATGCGATAGTGAAATAAATCGTAAATTAATGAGTACGGTGAATATAAGTAAAATATATTACGTACGGGCGTGATTTGATAGGTCGGGTGTGTACCTAATAATTAATAATATGAATTTTTGGGTTACGAGAATTGTACCTAAATTAATTATGTTAGGGTCGATGAGATATTCCGAACTAACATAAAGTTACTATATATTTGGGGTCGATGTAAAATGCCGAACCAAACCTTAAAACTGGTGTCGCGATGAAAGAGTCCCGAACCAGAATATGTCTATATATATATATAAATAGTTTGGGTCGATGGATCATTCCGAACCAAATCTCACTTGGGGTCGATGAATAATTCCGAACCAAGAGTCCTTTATGTGTGTCAAAAGGATATGTTAGTGATAACTAATATTTAATACATGTTGCGTGATAAAATGTATTCCATATGTATAATCTACTGACTTAGGATAGTAGATAATGAGATGGATTGAAAATATCTTAGTAATAATTAAGTAGCGTGATGTAATTATTTTAAGAATAAGGATAACAAGAAGTAAGTAAGTTATCTACGTTTATAGGATATGAAATATGGATTATTAAAATACTGCGAGTATGTTATGGGGACTTAGCGAGGGGGTACATGCAGTGGGGTATTCTGATCTAGTTAACTAGGGTAGTATAACTAGGTGAACTAAGTACCCTAGTTAGACATGAACTATAGAAGAGTGGTGAGGAAGCTCAAAGGAGTGTGCGAAATCTTAATATGTGTAATCAATAACTCAATTGTGATAACTGCTTGCAAAATATCTTTAAATGTTTTTGAGTACTAACTCTTGCTATGTAAAATTTTTTAAAAACCTTTTAGGTGCCCGGCCACAAGGACACCCAGCATGATTTCATTCCAGGGATTTGGGAGCTGCAACATGTGTGGATGTTGCAAACATTGTTTAGACGTTTTCTCTTTTTCAGCTCTAGTGCAGGATCTCAGTTTTAGTGCTCTTAGTTGGGACATATTGTCCAATCTTTACTTTTACAGTTATTCTCATTTTGGATTTTGAGTTGGTTTTTCTTGGCCGTGGTTTTCGACAAGACTTTATTTGTATTCAGTTATTTATGCGAATTGTTCTAGTATTGCTAGAATTGTATTGTTTCGTATGGGTTGTTTATTCTGCTTAAGGAAGATAAAATTTGGCACTAGCTTAATTTCACTTAGGTTGTTAGTAATTTAAAAAGTTTTCGGCAGTGATGCTAAGAATGAACCATTCAAGAAACCTGTTTAAATTAAATTAAGGCTTGATCACCCAAGGTTTAATTAGGTGGAGTGTCACAAGCCCCTGAATGGCCCCGTGAGTGGCACCAACACCTCGCACGGGACCAATGTAACTCATAGAAACTTACCGCATGATCACGGAACTCTCGGTTTGAGAATACGATGATAATAATGCATATTTCTTGACTTAGGCTTAAAAACATGGCGTTAGAAGGCAAAAACCCGACACAACCCCAAATGGCCTCGTGAGTGGCACCAACACCTTGCACGGGACCAATGCAACTCGTTGGAACTTACCCCATGATTACGCGACTCCCGGTTTGAGAATATGATGATAATTTATAATTTTCTATATTTAGGCTTAAAAACATGGCGTTAGAAGACGAAAACTCGAGACACCCCCGACCGTCCCCGTGAGAGGTACCAAAACAGGACCAATGTAACTCATAAGGCGTTAGAAGGGGAAACCCCGTAACAGCCCCGTGAGTGGCACCGACATCTCGCTTGGGACCAATATAACTCATAAGAACTGATATGTTGATAATTATAACTCATATATGCAATTTTTTAGCTTGAATAAATTTTTTGTAAAACTACTTGGTTACTGATATCATTTTTTTTTATATCCAATCATTTTCAGGGTAACATTGTATCGTTTGCTTTTTTGCACGTGGAACAAATGAAGGAGGCAATGGTTTACAACATGGAGATTGTTTATATAATTTTGTGAAAATTCTGGATTATGTCTTTTATGTGTTACAGCCGTGCGAGCTTTTATTATTTTATTGTTTAGTTTTATGGTCATGCGGGCTTTTATAATTTGATTGTTAAATTTTATGTCCATGCGGGCTTTATAATAAGCAGGTTTTATATTTATAGGGCTTGGAATGTCCAGAAAACAGAGGAAACTCTGCCCAATTTTTTTTTGTTCTGTGAATTATTAAAACGTTTAATATGTTTAAGTTTGTATATATATTAGTTTATTAACAACGTTCCCGATTCGCAATTTGTGATTTTTTTTTATTGTTTTGCCAATAATAAATATTTGTAACACCTCGTAAGCATTCAACATTACACGTAGCAACCGACCGTGCAGTCACAGGACCCCTAATTTTAGGATTGGACCAAAAAAATACATTTTTTTAAAAATTATAGTTAAATATCCATGACCATTTTTATTTTTTTCGTCGCGCATAAAAATGGTCACAGCCAAAGTCCAAGACCCTCAACCATGACGAAAAATGGTCGCGGCCAAAGTCCGCGACCATTTTTTTCCTTTTTTTTTCGTCGCGGTGTGGGTAACGGACTTTGGTCGCGACCAATTTTCACGGTTGTGGGTCACGCACTTGGACCGCAACCATTTTGTTCATTATTTTTTCATCGCGGTGTGGGTCACGGACTTTGGCCATGACCAATTTTTGTCACGGCTGTGGGTCACGGACTTGGGCCTCGATCATTTTTTCCCCGTCACGGTATGGGTCACGGCCCAAGTCCGTGACCATCTGTCGTGACCCCTGCGGGCCGTGATCATTTTTTGGTCACGGACTTGGGCCGCGACCCACCAAATTGGTCGCGCCCAAAATGGTCATGGACCATGTCGGTGACCCACAATCTTGGTCAGGGATTTTGTCCGTGACCATTCGCCAGTTTTGGTGTAGTGTACACACACACACACATACACATTTTGATTCAAGAGACATGAACAATTACAAGTATGTGGATGCAGTTTTCCTATGGACTTATCGACGAAATTATTTTTAGCTTAATCTTACCATTAGGTTTTAAAAAGTTCAAAGAATTTTCACCATATTTCCCTTAGACTTATGATCCACACACAATTGTTGACCATTTGTAACACCCCATAAATTTAAATCGGAATTTAATTAAATTAATTCGGAATTGAAAATTAAAATTGTTGGAATTAGTTCTTTTTAGTAATTAAATATGTTCATTTTATATTTGGAAAGTAGGATTTTAATCGGAATCGAAATCGGGGAGAAAATTGGAATTTTAATTTATATATACATATTGTTAGGTGTTATTGGGACCTTCCTGAACCAAATTGATTCGTCCTGAAAGCCGAATCGATTCGGGGAGTGGAAGTTCCGGCGCTGGTTTGGTTTTTATAGAGTTTTTATTTAACTCAAATTCCTCCAACCATTTATATGTCAATATTTTGGGGTTAGGCTTTTAAACACTCATTTTTCTAAACCCTAAGAGCATTAGCCTCTCATATATTACATCTCCCTTTACCTCCAAAATCTATCCCCATTTAAACCAAGTTTTCAGGCTAAGTTTTGAAGGCCAAAATCAAATTTTTTCAAGATAGTCCAAGAGAGGATTTTTGTCATCTTTTTGCAAGGAACATGTTCATCCGTTCAAATGTATTCAAACTAAGCACAGTTATTGTTACCTCTATGCTTTCGCTTAGTATTATGCGTAGCAATTATGACCTACACACTAAATTCATGTGTTTTCTTAGAACAAATTAGAGGTATTAATTAGGAAAAGTGGAAGACAAATCAGAACTATTTTTATGAAATTTTTTAAAATGAATGAAAACTCAAAACCTTGCATGTTAGGTTAGAGTTTTGGGCTCCGTAGACTTTAAGATGTTCACATGTAGATTTTTACGTAGGGATGTCATTTAATAAATTGTATGATGTTAAATCATGAAAACCTTGTGGATGTTACGTATTAGATAAATACTTGTTGTATAAATTTGATAACATGCATGTGATTAAAAATTGAATAATTTGATGAGAAAGTGTTGTTTAATTAATATTACGATTAAACAAACATTAATTGATTAAGTAGTGATGTGTGGATTAAATTGGTAGAATTATTGTGATAAATGGAAATTTATCTTTATGCCACTTATTGTTTTAATACATTCGACACCGCGTGAACGACAAGATTATGGAATAGGTATGGGTCATATCTATCACATGCTAAGAATTATCTTGTGGATGAAAATTTTTATTTGTCTCATATCTATCACATTCTAAGAATGATATTTAATTTAGCAACGCCCAGTGTAGTCTGAGTGGTGGCCGACGCCAGGAATGCATGGGGTGTTACACCGGCCATACATTCTCACTTGTGACAACATTCAATTTTGTATAAATGTACGTAAAGATGACATTTCATCAATCATATCATGTGATTAAGATATATATATATATATATATATATATATATATATATATATATATATATATATATATATATATATATGCACGTGGCAATCCAACCTTCTAGTTGTCTATTATACCAATTCTGAAATATAATCGACTCAATACACACACACACACACACACACACACACACACACACACATTTAAAACTCCCACATAATGTGTGTCCTCCTCCAACTTCACCACTTGGGTGTCCCTAAAATAAAATATTAGTGAGATAGATTCTGTAGATTTCACTTCTAGAGATAAAACATTGCAATATGAACATGAAGTACTTAGAGGAGAGAACTCTATCTCACACACAAAGTAAAATAAGTGGATAATATCTCATCAAATCTTATATAGGACGGAACAAAATGACATATATATTCGTTTGTCAGACAAACTATGAATTTGATTAAAATTGATTCTCTAAATAACCCCTAACCCTAACTCATTGTCCACAACCTCTCCTAAATCCTTCACCAATCCAACAAAAAACTAATTACACAAAATCTTTTTAGTTTATTTGCTACCTAAGAAAAGTATAATATATTAATTAACACTTACAATCTAATAACGAAACTAAAATAAAACACCTCTTTATATAATACCCTAATAATTAGATTAAAACAATGACAAATATTTAGTTAACACCAAAACATTATAAACACTAATAATTTTTTTCAAAAATATATATACAATTTTATTTTAAGTGTTAATTCATTAAAACAAAACACACTTACTCGATCTTTCAAAATTTTAGGAGAGAAGTGGAGATGCATTTATTAGAGGGGTGTGAGATAATGACTCATCTCAACATGTGATGGCAAGCCAAAATTGTACACATCGTATTCCACAAATCGCAATGAATAAAAACAATCATACTATTTGTCATTTGAATACATGTATATTTTTTCTCATGAGCTATATTTACGCCATTTATAAGCAATAGAAAGGGGTCGAATGTGGACAAGAATGGGAGAAAAACGGTTGAGAGAGAGCATGGAGATTTTGAAGCGTCAAGGAGTTTGATGGCTTTTACGTTTATTAGTCGCATGAAACTTTAATTATTTTATAACCGCTATCCTAGGAGTTGTATCTCATGTCAACATCATGATTTCTAACCTTTTGTTTTATTTTCTTCTATGGACAAAATAAAAATATGATTTTATATTCGGCATGATAAAGTAAAATATATGTCACATCTGAATTGATCTTAAACTTTTATTGGCTACTTTTTCATTATTTTTATTAATTTTTCTTATTTTATTTTGTTTCCAACACTAGGAAACTGAATCTCACGTCATGTCCAAGGTATTGGGAATGCTATTTTGCCCAATGCTTTTGAAAGAAATGGCACTCTCGAGCATTAAACAAAATAACATTTTACAAAACATAATAACAATTTTGAGAGAAAAATGACATCAGATTTGTCACCCCTAGTATGGTAATTAAGACCCTCACATGGTCTTTGGATTGTCGTGTGAGTAGATTTTCTTTGTCTTTTAGTGCTTCTCTATATTTTTTAATTTTTTTTATTTATTTTTCACCTTTCACGCGATAGTTGAATTGTCATGTGTAATACCTAGAGCTTTTATATAATTAATTTAATTGAGAAATTTTATATAATTAGCTTAATTAATTTAAATTGAACAAAATAGTTTTTGATAATAAATTAAAGTATAATTTTTTTTATAAATTAAATCAGATAAATTGTGGGTATTAGATAATATAATGGGGCATATACCAAATAGTCCATCGAACTTTTTTTAATACATGTTTAATCCGAGCCTTTTTATTTTGCACCAAAAAGTCCTTCACCATGCCAAAAAGGCTTTACTATGCTACTGGCGCAGAACTTTGAATATAAGAGAATAATAGACTTTTTGGTACAAAATAAAAAGGTTGGACTAAATGGGTATTAAAGAATATTTGAGGGACTTTTTGGTATTTGATCCTAATATAATTGTATAATTTTTATGTTAAATTATGAGATTTAATATGTGGGCATAATTTATCTTATGTTTTGGGTTATAATTTTGGGTGTGATTTATGGGATCATTTGGAGTCCCGAATGGCGTTTAAAAGATGGGTAATTAGGCATATGGATTGAGTAACCCATTGAGACAATTTTATAAGTATTTGGTTTGGTTCCCATAAGCTTAAGATAATTTAGGCTTAATTAAATCTATGAAAATTACATTATAAGATATTAGATGAGTTAGTTAGCCTCATTCCATATTATTATCATAAAATCCTAAACTTAGTGGGAGGTTAGAGAGAGAGAGGGGGCAGGGGGACATTGGGAGGTAACTAGAGAAGAAGCTAGGAGATAGAGGATTCACGAGTGATGCTGAAGTTATGAAACAAGAACTATATCAAATATAATTCAATTGCTAACCAAACAAGGCAAGATTTATTATATTTATCCCATTTGATTATAATAGTGTATAGTAGAATACCTGTAATCGATTGATATGAATTCAACAGATAACATTAGGATTAAAATATGAAATTTGAGGTATTGTTACATTGTTATGTTATTGGGAGTTTTCAATTGGAGTCAAATTATTAAAACTAAAATTCCCATTTAATTGATTTATGGAATTGGAATTGATCGTATAAGTTAATATTGAGAATTATTATATGTTAAAAAAGATAATTAATGATGAATTTAAGTGGAATTGGGTAAAATAGTGAGGTTGATGGTAATAGTCAAGGAATTGTATAAACTATGGGTCATGTGTTAATTTGGAATTTTGATGAATTTTTGTTTGTTATTAACAAATTGCTTTGGAAATGGAGTCATACCATATTAGATTCATTATTTATATTGATAATTCAGACCTGTTTGATTGGAATTAAAGATAATTGGGACATAATCATTGTTACTCCATTAATATGGTATGATTCCTAAACCAGTCAAAAGAGGACACCTGGACTCATTACCTACTAGAATGAGGTCGGCTTTTATAACAACGAGATCGGCCCAAATGCTAGCATGGTCATCCTTACTATTTAATACAACGCACTTGACATTCTGGTTAATTTTATCAAATGGCTCCATCATACCAAGCATGAGTCATGTAGGGGGAAGATGTTTATAGTACACCCAGGTGCTGGAAACAAACATTCCCTCCTTCTATGTTTGCCCATACTAACTTTACAATTATTCCTCCACTATCATGTAAAGTGGGTACTTGTTTAAATTATAAAGATAAGGCCCCTGACACACACTAATGGGCTAGCTGGAACAATTCACACACAAATACACTCATTACCATATTTAAGGAGGTGGGAGAAAACAAGTAAAGGACAACTAACTGAGATTAAAAAATCTCATTCTACTGAATTAATAATATCTACACTTGCATCTGTGGACGTAGGTTCCACCTTGGGACGAACCATGTAAATTTAGATCCACTATTTTTCTCTCATATCTCTCTATAACGAGTCCTAGATAAGTATTCCCTTAGTTTTCATCTCTTTATCAATTATCACTTAAACTTATATGATTTGGATAAGATCAAATCAATATACCAGTTTTAGGCTATAACAGATTAGCTCTATCTATGGAAACGTAACAAGCCATTCATTACTTTCTATCATTATTAATGTTTCTTAAACTTGAGGATTTCTGTTTTCTAATAAACTAGTGAATCGCATTCCAATTCATATGGGTTTTATTTTCCATCAATTATTACTCAATTATGTTTAAATCCTTAAATTCTCCATTAGATTTATCCTTTCTTACTTTAAACCTCATTTCCTACAATTTTTTGCACTTCTAATTGCTATATGTTGCTTTAGGCAGTATGACACTCTATTTTTTCATAAATACTGTGAACATGGAACCCCCCCCCCCCCCCCCCAAAAAAAAAAAAAATAGTCGAGTTGCTTAAGGAATTCCTCCCACAACACCTGTAGGTATATGGGATCTGAAGGGAATCCTCATGAACCTATTTAGAGACTAGGATGTTGGGAAGGAGAGCATAAAGCTACTGACATAAAGTTTAATGAATGGAAAAAATAATCTTGAATTGAACCCCCTTACCCTAACAGGGGTGAGAACTATGATTGAAGAATAAAGATGCCACCCTTAGCCACATACAAGGATAGAAGGCTGGCACATTACTACAGAGTACCAAAAAATCCGAACATATTGGATTTGGACTCATGAGGCGAAGATAACATATCAAAGTATTCTAAATCAAGCTCGGATGATAGATCCTATCATCCAGGGGAAACATCCACTATTATATCAGGGGGGATATGATGATGAACATACCTATTCCTTGGAACACCCGAGTGTTCTAGGAAGAGTGGGAAATAATTCAACATTTGATCGGTTGAGCCTAATAGAAGCAAGGGAACAACAGTACAAAGAGCCTAGGGAATGCAGAGAGGAATCAATAAGGTCTAAAACGATAAGGGTTGAGTTCTTGGCTAGTTCAAGGATAAGAGTACGAGGGCCAACAAAGGTCGAGAAGACTTCTTAGGAAAAGAGCTTCGTCGAGAGCTAAGGTCGACTGGGTGAAATCAAACCTAAAAAGGTTCTATTCAATTCTTGGAAGACTAACTGGGAAAAATCATCAAAATAAAGAACCATTTGCAGAGGGTATTCCTCAAGGATCACCATTAACAGATGTAATAATGGGTTATCCAACCTTCGCCAGATTCAAGACATCAGTTATCACTTCCGTGTATGATGAAAAATTAGATCTGATATTGCATATGGAGCAATATAATACGACTTCAGATATTTATTTGTCTCGAATTAGATATATTATAGGTCTTTCTCCAAAATTATCATTAGGTCATCTCAAATCTAGTATAACAATTTTCCAAGAAGGAAGATCTCAACTTTTCAGTAGTTAGCTGGACTATTTGTCAATAATTTTTATTTTGGTACAAAGCCAGGGAAAATAGTGGCTCACCTTTTAAGCATTCATCAAAAGGCGGATGAAATGACATGGGAGTTCATCACGTGATTCAACACAGAAAAGCTTGAAGTGATTAGGAGAGTGCTCTAGCCATCAATGAACCAACTTGTTTAATTAAATTCCATGTTTAGTCCCAAAAAACCTAACTCTTGCAATTAACTGTCATTGACTAATTAAATGAAATCAAGGATGCATACAATCACAAATATGAGGAAAAATCTCCCAAAGGGGTGAAACCTTTTTATTTCACCATATCTTGTAACATTTATAAATACAGAGAAATACATCTTAACACACGAATACCCGCAGGCATCGATTCGTTGTCGTCGGCAAGATTTCCCACAAAAGCTTCAATCGTCAATAATGGAGAATCAACCTTCTTCTCCACAAGATTACTCCAGATGAGTAGATTAAGTAATCTAGGGTTTAAATGATTCACATATGAATTTAGGACAGTTTGGTGAATCAAAAGAGGTTTAAAAATCTAAAAGAAGAAGTTTTATTTGTAGAAGATTCTGCAGAAAATGGAGTTAGAATACTTGAAAAAACGTGAATGAAGAAACCTATTTTTATAGGAAAATTAAGGCATTGGATCGCTCGAACGGGATAGTCATCTTGCTCGAACGAGATGCCTACTTCTTTTGAGCGACAAGCCCATCTCGCTTGATGCTGCTTCGCGCGACAATGAATGTCGCTTAAACGACCCAAGCATCAAAAAGTCCGCCTCTTAACATAGAAAAAAAAAATTCTTAAAGAAAAAAAATTTAGGTACTAAAAACAGTTTATAAAAAATTCCCTAATAAATATGTAAACCTTAAAAACTCAAAATTAAATATTTTACCATAATCGTGAGTGGAGTAGTGGGAATGTTGAAGATGAAGTTGCACGTAGCACGTATGAAGATGATGGGTGCATTAGACTTCAGATTCGGATCGAGGCCATCATGGATAATCGTGTGTTGACATGCCGAATGTAGTGGTATAAGACACTTATGTTGTGATCTAGGACACTTAGAAAATTTCCTTGATAGTAAGACGAACATTTATAAATTCATGTCCTTACAAATCTCCCCCTATGTCTCTGTAAGTACATACATAAAAACTATTCAAATTATGCTACCCAAACTCAAACAAATGACATACGATTTAACATCCCCAATAAACCCCAAAAATGGAAATACTAAATCACATGTCTTAAAAAAGACTTCAACATCTTCAAATCTTCAACTTCTTCAATCTTTCATTGTCATCATCAGGGTGTGCAAAAATGATCCTCAATTTTGTAGCTACACACATGAGATAAGAAACAATACCCGTGACGCGCAACAGTTTGAAATATAATGATAAGCAAAAATAAATATCCATTAAGCTCAAGCAAATTATTATTAAATCAAACAAAAATTTCCCCAATAATTCGTTCTTCCCTTTTTATGATGTCCCCAAATAGACAAATATAAAGAACACAAAGCAATGCAAATGGAGAATGTCACAAGGAAAACAAACTTTCTCTCACAAAATATACAACAAAGAATTACACCATGAAAGAAGACGAAAATAACCAAGTCGATGATAGCGAAAATGTAGGAACGTGAACAAATTCTATAGGAAAATCAACGCATACAAACATAACATATGTGCACGGTGAATTTTGGATATTCCTAACGAATGAACTCAACATTTTCCTTAGGTATAAAAATTATGGAATTATAAGAAATTGACTCAATCAAATCAATAAATCAAATCTAAAAGTGATTTCCACACCAATAACGTCCAAAACTATGTAACGTTTTTTTATGATTTTTAAGGACGTGCAAACCGTTTTATATTCCATACAAACTTCCTCATAAATTATAATGCTTTTTATTTTTTCTTCTGAGGAGATGAAACTAAATCCTATTACCCCAACTTTTTGGCATATTTTTCTTTTTATTTCCTTTGAATTTTTTCAGGGCTCTTTTCAACCTCATTGGACCCTGGCTTCTATTTTTATGCCACACTTTTTCTAGGTCCTATTTAAATGGTAGCTTAATCATAAATGATAAATGAGTACCTTTCGTAGACCTTCCCCATTTTTTAACAATATCACACAAACGCACAACAACGGTTCTTACATGCACTACTTTCTTATCAAGTTTTATCGCATTTGGTTCGTTGTATATATAAAATTTAGATGAAAACACTCAAAGCGACATGTGGTAGACAAGTACAATATTAAAATAAAATCGTGCACGTGTGCAATAAAGGAGATAAGGAACCAAACATGTAGAAGATATCACTAATCACATCTCAGTGACTCCAAATAATGTAAAGCACATGGATGAAATGATGTAGCATCTCAAATCACTATCAAACAGTTACGTGGAATATGGAATGAAGTTGTGACTATGGCTATCTTAAATGTTAATTCATAAATGGTGCAAACAAAATACAAAACTCTTTTTGTGTTTTTCAAAAAAAAATATAAAAAGAAAATCTTTTTGACTTTTTCAAAAAAATTATCAAAAAAATAAAATCTTTTTTGATTTTTTAAAAATTTTATGAAAATCAATTTTTTTTTGAATTTTTCAATTTTTTAAAAAAAATCAAAATATTTTTGTATTTAAAAAAAATAAGAAAAAATAAAACTAAAAAAAAATGATACAATCTAGAGATAGGAATCATATGATATGAACATGAAAAATGCATCCTACTCTAGACATTGTAACCACCTCTCAGTTAACTGTGCAAATTCTTAAAGACTTCCTAAGACTCTTGAATCTAAGGGCATCTAAAGGCTTCATGAAAATATCGCCTAACTCGAGGTCGGTAGACACAAAACTCAAGGATACGACCTTCTCTTCTGCTAGCTTATGGATAAAGTGCTCGCGTATCCTAATGTTCTTTGTACAGGAATGTTGGAATGGATTATAGGATATATGTATCGCGCTCGTATTATCACAGGAAATAGTCTTGGTGTCCTGTGATATACCATAATCCTCCAATATTTTCTACTTCCACATAAGTGGCATGCAACAACTCCCGACGGCTATCTACTCAGCCTCCACAGTGGACAAAGAGATGGAGTTTTGCTTCTTGCTCAACCAAGAGATAAGATCAGAACCAAAGAAGAAATACCCATCAGACGTGCTCCTACATCCATCTGCATCCCAGGCCTAATCGGCATTCGAATAGGCGAATAAACGATCATCGGTATCAAAGGAATACCAAATGCCAAATGAGAGAGTCCCATTCATGTAAGTGATAATATGTTTAAGAGCGAGTAAGTGCAACTCTTTCTGGGACGCCTGATATCGCGCACATACTCCAATAATAAAGGCTATGTTGGGACGACTGGTAGTCAAGTAGAGAATATTACCTATCATACTCTGATACAAGGTTTGCTCTACGTCCTTTACTGAAGTATCATTGCTAAGTTTTGTTGAGGCAGTCATCGGGGTACGTGCGTTCTTAGCGAAGTATAAACCAAATTTCATCACAAGGTCTCCAACATACTTGGATTGGGAGATGAACATCCCATCCTCTAGCTGACGAACCTAGAGACCAAGGAAGAATGTAAGGTCACCAACCATGCTCATCTCAAACTTACTCTTCATCTTCTCCTTAAAGTCGTGGGCATATCGGGAGCACGTGGATCCAAAGACTATGTTGTCCATATAGACTTGGACAACCAAAATTATACCATGTCCTCTCCTAACAAATAACGTCTTATCAACTCCCCCTTTTATGAAGACATGGGCTAAGAGATAGAAAGTAAATCGTTCGTACCAAGCACGGGGTTCTTACTTTAACATATATAGGGCCTTTCTAAAAAAATAGACGTGATCAGGGTGCTTAGGGTCTTTAAACCCTTTTAGTTATTCCACATAAACTTCCTCCTATAGAATTCCATTCATAAAGGCACTCTTAACATCCATCTGGTGTAGCTTGAAGCACAGATGACATGTGATGGCGAGTAGTAGTTTGGCGGACTCAATACTTGCAGCAGGAGCAAATGTCTCGTTAAAGTCTACACCCTTTTATCTTAGTGTAGCTTTGAGGGATCAAAAAGCCTTATTTCGGATAATGGTACCACTACCATCCATCTTGTTCTTGTATATCCACTTGGTATCAATCACAGTCTTCTCGCTAGGTCAGGAGAATAGATCCCAGACATTGTTCTTTCTAAAATGAAGCAGCTCATTCTGCATAACAGCTATCCAGTCTTCATCCTTGAGTGCTTCATTAACGTTCTTGGTCTCGACTTTAGATATGTAGAAAACAAAGCTAACCACGTTCTCCAAATAAGCACGAGTCTTGACCCCTAGGATGGGATCTCCTAAGATAGTAGTTGGATCACGACTCTTGCAAACCCAAGTAGGAGTGTCTCCTAATTTAGGAATAGGATCCACTTTGGGTGCGGGAGGCACAATGGGATCATCAGTAAAAAGTGCGTCATCATCACACAAAAGGTTAGAATCAACAAATGCTGGCGATTTGTCATCTTGCACGGTGATGTTTATTAATTCCATACCCTTAGAGCTACTCAGGTTAAAAATGCGATATGCTCTACTGTTCGATGAATATCCTAACAATATTCCCTCGTCCCTCGGGGAGTCGAACTTTTATAATTGCTCTATATCCCGTAGGATGTAGCATTTGCTCCCAAAGACACAAAAATATGAAAGGATGAGCTTCTTTCCAGTCCACAATCCATAGGGTGTCTTAAGTGTGTGTGGACAAGGTAAACCCTATTCACCGTATGGAACGCGGTAGACACCTCCTCTGCCCAAAATCTCCTAGAAACTCTACGACCTAGAAGCATGGATCTAGCCATCTCCTGAATCTTCCAATTCTTTCTCTCAACAGTCCTATTTTTAGTGAGGAGTCTTCACGATAGAAAATTCATGTTTGATCTCGAGGCTATCACAGTAAAGATCTAATTTAGCTTCCTTAAACTCAGTGCCATTGTCACTCAACATTCTATTGATGGTGACACCGTGTTGATTTTGCAGGACACGACACTTGTTCATAAGAAATTCCACAGCATCGAATTTCTCTCTCAAAAAACCTAAAATCGAGTAACAAGGGAAATCATCTACCATCACGAGGATATACCTTTTACCACCCAAAATCTCAGTACGAGTAGGAACCATAAGATCCATATGTATCAACTCAAGCACTTGTGAAATGGTACTGGAATTCAACTTCCTGTGGGGGCTACAAACTTGCTTTCCCAACTGACAAGGTCCACAAACCACGAAATTCGACTTTCCAAGTGACGGCAAACGACGTGCTAACTCCTTTTTAGCTAATCTCTACAAGTATCTAAATTTCACATGACCTAGACGTTGATACCACAGATCCATATGAGTGATTGTGGCGTTGTTGCAAACAAATAAGGACTTGGGCATAATCCCATAGCAATTATCGTCATTCCTCACCCCATATAATATAAGTTTACCGGCTTGATTATAAACATTGCACTTATTCCAGTCAAACTTTACTGCAAAGTCAGTGTCGCACAACTGGCTAATGCTGAGAAGGTATTCTTTCAAACCATTGATGTATAAAACATCCTCTAGCTTAGGAAATCCTCTAGCTTCAAGTTTCTTCCAAGTGTCCAGAGAGGAATAGAGCTCACTCGTAAGACTAGCCAATTTCTTGGTCAAGTCCCCTTTCTCTTTCTCTAAACTACTCTCTCTCTCTCTCCAAATAGTCTCTCTCTCTAAAATGACTCTCTCTCTCTATGCAAACATTCTCCCTCTCTCTCTCTCTCTCTCTCTCTCTCTCTCTCTCAAGGCAGTGATAATGGAGGACTCTCTCTCTCTCTCTCTCGTCTATCCCAAATCTTTCTTTAAGGCAACGATCCTAAGTGCTAATGCTTTGTTAAACCTTTTGGTTTTAAAAGAATCAACAAATAAATCAGGGTACGTGCTTCGTATTTCACTCTCGTTCTCACTTGCAACATCCTCCTCCCCCCCACTAACATCGCTTTCACTGTCGAGGTGTCCCAATGAAGTAGCATCCTATTTGTTGTGAGGCTCACTGTCAGTACTCACATGACAAGCCATGCATGCGAGAAAGTTACATTCATGTGGTGACTCGTATCTAGAATCCATCGACTCAACCTCACTGTTGTCACTAAGGTAGGCATTTAAAGCTACTTTTCCTTTTCCTTGGCGTTTTAACCTAGTAGGACACTAAATGCCTTATAACCTTTACCGTCACACTCATAACCTCTCTCCTCGTCTTTCTTAGGTTTGCCCTTTTAATCTTTATCATTTTTCTTCTTAAACTTATTTTTCTTCAGATTATTTTTATGTTTGAAATTGCCATTTTTCTTTAATTTGAGAAATTTCTTAAAAATTTTCATAAACAAAGCTAAATCGTCTAAATTAAAATCAAACTCCGAATCTGACAGTTCTTCCTCTTTTCTCCTAGTCGACTCACCTCTCTTTCTTACTGGCCCCTCATTCTTCCTAGCCTGGGCTTTAAGTGCTACCCTTTTATCTTTTGATTTTATTGTGTTAGGAAACATGTTAATTTCATAAGTCTGGAGGTCTCCTACCAACTCTTCTAATTTCAGACTACTCCAATTTCCTATCAAATTTAGCACAATGACTTTACGGATAAAATTCTTAGGCAGTGATCTCAGAATCTTTTTAACTACTCTAGAATCAGGAACGTGTTCACCTAAATTTAAACAAGTGTTTACAATATCAGATAAGCGTGCGTAAAATTCATCAAAATACTCAGATTCAAGCATAGTGTTTGTTTCAAATTGAGTAGTTAAATTTTGCAATGTTAATTCTTTGACTGCATTAGTTCCCTCATGGGTAAGTTATAAAACATCCCATGTTCTTTAGACATAGTGCACGTCATAATATGTCTAAACTCCTCAGGGGTGACGGCACCCAAAATTGCACTAAGCCCGTGTGAGTTATATGTGCTCCATTTAAATTCATCATCAGTCCATGCAGTCACAGCTTTTAAAGTTCGTACATTATCTATAATGATAGTGGGAGGCGTTCACCCTCTTTCACACATAACCCAAACAAGTTCGTCAATGGCCTTTAAGTGAGATTTCATACGGGCTTTCCAATATGCATAATTTGTCCGGTAAAAAATTGGCACTTTATTATACAAGTTTTCCATTGAAATAGTGCTTTTCAAAAATCAATTTTTAGACCAAAATTGATATCGAAAAAAAATTTATGGAACAAAATTACATGGTATTATTGTGTAATAGACTCTGATACTAATTTGAGAGTGCGCCAACAATCAATGAACCAACTTGTTTAATTAAATTTTTTTAGTCCCCAAAACAATCACAAATATGAGGAAAAATCCCCCAAAGGGGAAAACCCTTTTTATTTCATTATATTTTGTAACACTTACAAATACGGAGAAATATATCTAGTCACACGAATACCCACAGACATCGGTTCATTGTCGTCGACAAGAGATCCTGCAAGAGCTCTAATTGTCAGCAATGGAGAATCAGCCTTCTTCTCCACAAGAGTACTCCAGATGACAGGAATAAGTAATCTAGGGTTTAAATAATTCACATATGAATTTGGGACAGTTTGGTGAATCAAAAGAGGTTTAAAACTCTAAAAAATGAAGTCTTAATTGTAGCAGATTCTACAAAAAATGGAGTTGGAAGACTTGAAAAAATGTGAATGAAGAAACCTGTTTTTATAGGAAAATTAAGGAGGTGGCTCACTCGAACGAGATCAACTATTGTTCGAACGAGATAGCCATATCGCTTGAACGAGATGCCTACTTAGTTTGAGCGACAAGCACATCTCGCTTGATAGTGCTTCGCACGATAATGAATGTCTCTTGAACGACCCAAGCGTTAAAAAGTCCACCTCTTGACTTAGAAAAAAATTGTTTTCTCAAAGAAAAACATTTTAGGTACTAAAAATAGTTTATAAAAAATTCCCAAATAAATGTGTAAACCTTACAAACTCTAAATTAAATATTATACCATAATCGTGAGTGTAGTAGTCGAAATGTTGAAGATGCATTTGCACGTTACATATTGAGGTTGCACTACGCATGTATGAAGATGATGGGTGCGTGTGACATCAAATTTGGATCGAAGCCGTCATGGATGATCGTGTGTTGACGTGCCGAATGTAGAGGTATAAGACATATATGCTGTGATCTAGGACACTTAAAAAATTTCCTAGATACTAAGATGGACATTTATGAATTCATGTCCTTATAGATTCATTATGATGAAAATAACCATCACCGTTATCATGAGGGGTCAATTATTTTGAAAATTATATTAGGCTCTAGCTAAAGAGCCATCGAACACGATGATCGATCTCCTTGCTAACGTAGGCAAAATTATGAATGTCGAAGAGTCTATGGCATCAAGGGAATCCAGTCATGCCACATTTGATACTGGGAGGAGATCTATTAAAAACAAAAGACCTCAGAAAAAAAGCTGAGGAGATTCGATGAATACACCCCGCTCACCATAGGCGTACATCACATCCTTGACGAGATCTCGTGAAGTAACGAACTAAAATGGTCAGGTAAATTAAAGGTCAGGCTAAACAAGAAAGATGAGGATAAATCGTATGAGTTCTATAAAGATCATGACAACAATATCGATAATTTCTTAGCCATGAAAGATGAGATAGAAGCTTTGATCAAATGTATCAAATTGATGAAATATGTGGACAAAGGTGGTCATGTAGATATAGTAGATGGGAATAAACTAAGGTAATGTTTTAAATCCACATAAAAAGGCAGACGAGAAGAAACATATCCAAGACAGGGAAGTAAATAATGAACGAGGTGATGCCGATGGAGAAAATGGGCCTACCGAGAGGAAACCTACCTAAACGAGGTGAAGGCCTATGCTCATATCAAAGATACCAATTTAGCCTATGTTGGTGTGGCGCATCCTCGGAAGGTAAACAAAAATTGTCTCATGCTTGGGTTTTTAAAAGATGATTCTTCATAAGTTCTCTATCCCCATGACGACCCTCTAGTCGTAACCATGATGGCTTATGAGAAAAGATTTGAAGTACCTTATACATTTGACTTACTTAAGTCTATATTGTATAAGTGCTCAACTAATTTGGAAATAGTGACAAAATTGGTTGTCTAACCTAGAATCAAAAGAGCCTTAGAATTAATCTCTCTAATCCTCTTCAATAATCCAAGAAGGTATAAATTGAATCACACTACACACATTAGAAGTGCATACATGTGTATATATTGCTTAAAATTGATTGTGTGTTAAATTCCCCTTAAAATGTTGTTTTAATAATTTTTTGGGAATTTTTAAACATTTTTAAACATTTTTAAAATAATGTTTTCATTAATAAAAGTGTGATTATAAAATTTGTGGGGTTAATTTTCTATTTTGAAAAATTCATTTTTCATTAGAATGTTTGATTGGGTAGAATGTAAATGCGCTAGAGACTTCAGGGTCCTGCCTGTAATTAACTTTGACGCGCGTTTGCAAGCCACTTATAGGCCAACACTTGTCACGTTCCTGATGTATCAATTTTTGTTTGTTATGTGAGAGGGTTGCCTGGTTGTTTGCTGATCGTTAGATCAATCCTTATCGATGGCCTGCATGTGTTTTTAAACCTATCCTTGTGCTATCCTGTGAACCAATCACATTCGACTTAACCACTGCCTTCTTATAACCCTTGGATCAAGTCAATATTAGGAAGACTTAATCTCAGCCCTTGATTGCCTTCGACTATCCAGAACCTTCCTCCACTCCTATAAAAGCCCTCTAATTCTCAACCTTTCAAGACTTTTGGCAGTCGTCATTTCTGAGAGAAAAAAAAATAGAGAGAAGAGAGAAGTGAGAGAGAAGAGAGAAAAGAAAAGAGAGAAGAGAGAGAAAGGGAAACTGTGTTAGCCAAACCCTAACCCTAACCGTAAAACACTTCAAATCTGATTCAAACCTTCGTATACTCAGAACCCCAAACACAACTTTGAGTGTTTGAGAGAGAGTGGTGTTACTTGGTTGTTCATATTGAAGCTGTAACCTCTTAATCAGTGATCTTATTACCAACTTAAACATTCGTGTGAAGATCTGTATTTCTTCTTCATAGAAATTGTAGATCTACACTCTGCATCTTATATTTCACTAGATCTGCATGTTTCTTTCTCGATTTAAGAAAATCCTTACTGATTTAGTTTTGAAAATGTTTTATGGTTTCTATTCTTACGAAACTTAACCTTGACCTAGTTGGATTCACACTTGGAGATTTTGAATCTCAAAAGTATTTTTAAAACAGAGATTGATTAAGATCTTGACCGATTTAGAAGCAAGATATCCGTGGAATCTGGGATATATTTAAAGGTAAAAAAGGTTTCAAGTTCTATAAGAAAGAAAGAAAAGAAAATCACATCATATAGTCTTTATATGTAATTTTCTAGGACTGTCTGTAAAACTAAGTGTGTGTGAGTTCATGCATGTTGATAGGAATCACATCACAAACACTTAACACACTACTACACTGGAAGTGTTGTGAATAAGATCAAAGATTATTGAGTCGACGCAAGGAAGCTAAAGCAAAAGGAAGTTATCAAACTGGAAGAACATCATCAACAATCAGATCTATGAGAAGTTAGAAGGACACCAAGTGGGGTATATTCCTAAAGTTAGAATAGGTTGATTTGTGTGCATGTATGTTGTATTGTTTGTAACTGTTATTTGTTGTTAGTGGATTTTTACTTTCGTGACTTAGAAGTCACCGTGGATGTTTCCTCTATTGGGAGAGGTTTTACCACGTTAAAAACTGTGTGTTCTGATTATCTTCATCTCCTCATCTCATTATATAGTGCGCTGAATTTTTGAAACTGTCTTAGTTTTAAAACTGATTACAAAGTCTTGATTACTCTCGTACATAAGTTTTTTGTAAACACATCTTGTTGTTTATAAGTTTTATTTTCAAAAGAAAAGGGTTTATTCAACAAACATCTCGGAGTTTCTTATACAGTTTAATCTTGTATTAAACGGCATTAGCAACGTTTTTCAATTGGTATCAGAGCCCTGTAAAATTTTATTTCAAAAAAATCTTGTGTTTCTGAAATCGTTTTCTGAAAAACCTAACTATGGACGAGAAGAATGAAAGGTTTGGTAATCTGTCCAGACCTCCACTCTTTGATGGAAACAACTTTGCTTACTGGAAAGTAAGAATGGTTGCCTTCATCCAAGGGACTTTAGGAGATGATGTCTGGGAAATTATTGAAAATGGATACACTTATCCTACTAAACCAGCTACTGAAGGAAGTGATGAGAGGGTAAAGAAAATCTTAAGTGAGTTTACCCAAGAAGAGAAAACTATTTCTCGAAATAACAATAAAGGCAAGAATGCCATTTTTATGTCTATTAATGAGTATGAGTTCAAGAGAATCTCATCTTGTGCCACTTCTAAGGAAGCTTGGGACACATTAATCACTGCCCATGAAGGAGACTCAAGAGTTAAAGCTGCTAAAACTCAAATGCTTACCCAGCAGTACAACTCTTTAATTATGTCTGACTCTGAGTCTTTTGATGATTTTTACATGAACTTAACTGATATAGTTACTAAGTTGCATGCTAATGGTATAACATATGATAGGAATGAGATTGTTTCTAAAATTCTAAGATCATTACCACAAAAGTTTGACAGCAAGAGGTATGCTATTGAGGAAATGAGTGATCAAAACCTTACCCCTGAGTTACTCATTAGCAAACTTAGGACTGTGGAAATGGAATTAGATTTTAAGAAACAATTAAATCAGTCTCAAAGAAAATAGCCCAACTCTAACTTGAGTTTTTCCTCAAAATATCTAAGCATGAGACTAATCTGACCAACTGTGACTCTGATGAGGAATGTGATATAGACAAACTAGATAATCAGATTGCCTTAATGTCTAAACAATTTAAGAAAATTGTTAAATTTAGAAACAAACAGGCATCTAAACAAGGCAAGCCTAATTATCCTACTGTGTCTAATCCCAAACCTCATGAGAGAGGCCTTGACAAACATCCTAAGGACAACAACTTCAAATCTAACAGAGACCTTAAAAAGATTGAATGTTTTAGATGTGGGAAACTAGGTCACATTGCTCACGATTGCAGAGTTAATCTGAATAAAACCAACACACACAATAGATCCAATGTCTGTAAAACTTGGGATGATTCAAGTGACTCTGATGAAGAGGAACTTGAGTCATCAAATGTACTTTACCCTTGCATGTCCTTTTATGCTAAGATCATTTACAATGATGATATGCCTGTGTGTGATAATGATGCTCCTACTCCTGCTTGTGTGAATAATGCTTTGACTGGCCTAGATGCTTTATTATCTGAAAATGTTGCTAGCTCTAGTTCCGTGTGTGTGAGTCAAAGTGATCTCGATAACGACGATGTAAATGGGTGCGTGAGTACTAAAACTGAATCGTTAGGGGTCACTACACACACTTCACTTAGCGACTCAGACATTGATGACCGCCCAGATATTCATACTTTGTATGCTAAAACTCTAAAAAAAGGCACTAGACTGGAGAAGACTGTTAGAAACCTGACTAAGAAATTAGATGATCTAAGTCTTATTGTGAAGTTGAATGCCGAAGAGTACACTAACCAGTGTCTGTCTCATCAATCCGAAATTGAAACTTTTGATCAAAAATTAAAAGAGTTGACTAAAACTAATGAAACCCTGGAAATGAAATACAAGGGAACATTATTAGAACTGGAGGAAGCAAAAACAAAGACAGCTACTGTTTTCAAAAAAATTTCTAAGTTTGAAAACAATTCAAATTGTTTTACTGACTTTGTTGTTGACTCCAAGACCAATTCTGATGATAGAACCGGTATTGGATTTTGCCCTAAGAACAAACCACAAACTACAAATCTTGAACCTATTAAGTTTGTGTCTGGGGGAAAAAGACCAATTGAAACATGTCCAGATTTTCATTTTATTAAAAAGGAATTTGATCAAAAGCAACAACAGAAATACATTGGAGAGTCTAGTAATTCTAAGGCTGACACTGCACTTAAGACTAAATACGTATGTCCTTTGATTAGAAAGGCCGATTCTACCTTTAAGATCATACCTCCTAGGAATAAGAATTCTGAACAGAATGTTGTTAAACCCATCTTTAGAAGTTTTCCTAAGGAAGTTCATCCCTCAAGCAATCAATATTGCTCCTATTGTGACATTTATGGTCATTCTTTTGAAGGTTGTTATGCTAGGCGTCTAAACACCCCTGTGTACAACACTTCTGTCTACAAGAACTTTAACTATTCTAGGCAAAATCGTAACCATTATGTCCTTCCAAGATAACCTGACAAGAACTCTAACTACAGGAATAGAAAGACCAAAACTAAGAGTTCATTTAAGAGAAAGGCTCCCAGAAACTTTCCTAAACCAAAAGCTCAAATTTTCCACAATAATCAGTTTGTTGTTCCAAATGTTTTTCGACAAAAAGCTGTTTCTCGAAAATTTTATCAAATGAGGGCAAACTTGCGCAAAATTAAAACTAGAGCTATTTGGGTTAGAAAAGATGATCTTTTACCCCAAATGTTGTGTAACATTGTTATCACTGCCTTAAAAGCTGAACACACTTCATCTGGTTGGTACTTAGATTCAGGATGCTCCAAACATATGACAGGAGATGAAACCAAACTCTTAAACAAAACCAGATTTGCTGGAGGCAAAGTAGTCTTTGGCGACGGAGTTTCATCCCAGATCATAGGTAAAGGAACCCTAAAAGAAGAGGGAATGCCTACTCTCGAAAATGTACTATTAGTTAAAGGCCTTAAAGCCAACCTCCTAAGTATATCACAATTTTGTGACTCTGACCATAAAGTTACCTTTTCAAAGAACAATTGTAAAATTCTAAATGATAAAGGTAATGCATTATTACTGGATTTAGAACACCTGACAATTGTTATATTGTCAAGACTGGTTCTGAAACCTATAACATTGTCAGAATGGATGACAATGAAATCTGGCATAATCGTATGGGTCACCTAAGTTATGATATCCTTGGTAGATTGTCTAGTCAAGAGATTGTTAGAGGAATTCCTAAAATTAAACCTATTTCCAGTGTTGTCTGTGGTCATTGCCAGGAAGGAAAAATAGTTAAGACATCGCATAAAAAAGTTAAAGAAATTCTCACCTCTAGACCTCTAGATCTCATCCATATGGACCTTATTGGTACCTCTAGAACTGTTAGTCTTTGTGGACACAGTTATATCCTTGTCATGGTTGATGATTTCACACGATTCACTTGGGTTGCCTTCTTGAAACAAAAATCTGACACGTTTCAGAATTTTTTGAAAATATTACTAAGAATTGAAAATGAGAAGGACATACAAGTCAATCGCATTCGTAGCGATAGAGGGGGAGAGTTCATAGACACAGGAATAGTTGAATATTGTGACTACAACGGTTACAAACACGAATTCAATGCCCCTAAGACTCCTCAGCAGAATGGTATTGCTGAAAGGAAAAACCGAACTCTTCAAGAGATGGCACGTGTCATGTTGCATGCCAAATCTCTACCTAAATACTTCTGGGTAGAATCTATTAGAACTGCATGTCATATCATTAATAGGGTTTACCTTAGGAAAAACACTAAACAAACCCCTTATGAGTTGTGGTACGGTAAGAAGCCTAATCTGAAATATCTAAGAACTTTCGGAAGTCAGTGTTATGTCTGTAAAGACAGAGAACATTTGTCTAAATTCGAGACGCGTGGTGATAAAGCCAACTTCTTAGGATACTCTCCAAACAGTCGTGCTTATCATATATACAATCTGCGTACTAAGGCCCTTATGGAATCGATAAATGTTATCGTAAGCGATAATATTGTCGAAAATAAGATATCTGAATCTCCTATTGTGGTTGAATCTGAAAATGATTTCAAAACTGATTCACCAGAAATAGATGACTCATTACCTATTGAGAGTCCAGAAGTACCTGGATGAGTCTCTAAAGATCATCCCATTGACAACGTGGTCGGTAATCCTAATGAGCCTGTTCGTACTAGATCCCAGTTAAGAAATTATGCTAATTATGCATGTTTCGTCTCCCTTGTGGAACCGAAAAATGTTAATGAAGCATTGAATGACACACACTGGATTTCTGCGATGCAGGAAGAACTTTTACAATTTGTCATTCACGATGTCTGGTATCTTGTACCCCGGCCTCAAAACAAAAATGTTATTGGCACACGTTGGATCTTTAAGAACAAATCTGATGAAAATGGGGTAATCCTTAGAAACAAAGCTAGACTAGTTGCTCAAGGTTACTCACAAATAGAAGGAATAGATTTTAGCGAGACATTTGCCCCTGTCACTCGTCTTGAATCTGTTCGACTTCTTTTCGCCATAGCGTGTTACTTAAAATTTACACTTTATCAAATGGATGTCAAGTCTGCCTTCCTCAATGGAATTCTGTCCGAAGAAACGTATGTAGAACAACCCAAAGGGTTCATTGACCCTAAATACCCTAAGCATGTCTTTCGTCTAAAAAAGGCTTTGTATGGCTTAAAACAAGCTCCTCGAGCTTGGTATGAATGCCTTTCCAACTTTTTGTTGGATAAGGGTTTTAAGAGAGGAGAAAATGACCAGACCCTCTTTGTCAAACATTTTGACAAAAACATTATTATAGCCCAAGTCTATGTAGACAACATTATCTTTGGGTCTACTTCAACATCTGAAGTTAAATCCTTTTCTGCTATTATGCATAAGGAGTTTCACATATCCCTTATGGGGGAGCTACAACTTTTCTTAGGATTTCAAGTGAAACAGAATTCTGATGGACTTTTTGTCTCTCAAACTAAGTATGCCTTAGATCTTGTTAAGAAATTTGGTTTAGATAATGCTAAAGTTGCCAAAACGCCAATGAGTACTACTGTTAAATTATGTAAAGATGAAAATGGAAAGTCAGTTGATTCCACTCTTTATCGTAGTATGATTGGTAGCCTACTCTATCTAACTGCCTCACGACCAGATATAATGTATGATGTATGTCTGTGTGCTCGTTACCCGAATAACCCTAAAGAGAGCCATTTATCGTGTGTCAAACGTATAATCAAGTACATAAAGGGCACTCTTAATCTTGGACTTAGGTACACTAATGATACCTGCAGCACCATCATAGGGTATACTGATGCTAATTGGGCCGGATGTACTGATGACAGTAAAAGTACATCAAGTGCCTGCTATTATGTCGGCAATAATTTAGTTGGTTGGAGTAGCAAAAAATAGAATTGCACATCGTTATCTACGGCTGAGTCCGAATATATAGCAACAGGAAGTTGCTGTGCTCAATTGTTATGGATAAAACAGATGTTAAGCGACTATGGGATTCAAGAAGATCAGTTACAATTGTACTATGACAATCAAAGCGCTATTAACATATCTAAAAATCCGGTTCAACACTCGCGAACTAAGCATATTAAGATAAGACATCATTTTATACGCGAACTTATTGAAACTAAGGAGTTAGAAATCCATTACCTGCCTACTGATCTGCAACTTGCAGACATGTTCACTAAACCTTTAGACTATAACAGATTTCTGTATTTGCGTAATTCTATAGGTATGGTATGTGCTAATTAAACTCTGAAGACCTTAATTTTTACCCTTTGTCCATTTGAGACAAAATGGGGGAGAAATTTGAGTCTTACGGGTTCAATGTTTTGTTCACATTTCATCTAAACTGCTTGATCTTAGTGTGCACATTTACAGGAATCTCCTCTACTGATTGTCTACCATTTCTAGTGTACAAATTTTGTAACTAGTTGAGTTATGTTATTTTTGACTTTCTAGGAAATGGGTAGATAGCATCTTTTGTATAGGACTAGGTTTTATTTTTTTTGGTTCCCTAAGAGTTTAAGCTAACTCAAAGGAGATTTTGTCTCATATTTCCAAAGGGGGATATTTAAGTACCTTATACATTTGACTTACTTAAGTCTATATTGTATAAGTGCTCAACTAATTTGGAAATAGTGACAAAATTGGTTGTCTAACCTAGAATCCAAAGAGCCTCAGAATTAATCTCTCTCATCCTCTTCAATAATCCAAGAAGGTATAAATTGAATCACACTACACACATTAAAAGTGCATACATGTGTATATATTGCTTAAAATTGATTGTGTGTTAAATTCCCCTTAAAATGTTGTTTTAATAATTTTTTGGGAATTTTTAAACATTTTTAAACATTTTTAAAATAATGTTTTCATTAATAAAAGCGTGATTATAAAATTTGTGGGTGAAAAATTCATTTTTCATTAGAATGTTTGATTGGGTAGAATGTAAATGCGCTAGAGACTTCAGGGTCCTGCCTGTAATTAACTTTGACGCGCGTTTGCAAGCCACTTATAGGCCAACACTTGTCATGTTCCTGATGTATCAATTTTTGTTTGTTATGTGAGAGGGTTGCCTGGTTGTTTGCTGATCGTTAGATCAATCCTTATCGATGGCCTGCATGTGTTTTTAAACCTATCCTTGTGCTATCCTGTGAACCAATCACATTCGACTTAACCACCACCTTCTTATAACCCTTGAATCAAGTCAATATTAGGAAGACTTAATCTCAGCCCTTGATTGCCTTCGACTATCCAGAACCTTTCTCCACTCCTATAAAAGCCCTATAATTCTCAACCTTTCAAGACTTTTGGCAGTCGTCATTTCTGAGAGAGAAAAAAATAGAGAGAAGAGAGAAGTGAGAGAGAAGAGAGAAAAGAAAAGAGAGAAGAGAGAGAAAGGGAAACGGTGTTAGCCAAACCCTAACCCTAACCGTAAAACACTTCAAATCTGATTCAAACCTTCGTATACTCAGAACCCCAAACACAACTTTGAGTGTTTGAGAGAGAGTGGTGTTACTTGGTTGTTCATATTGAAGCTGTAACCTCTTAATCAGTGATCTTATTACCAACTTAAACATTCGTGTGAAGATCTGTATTTCTTCTTCATAGAAATTGTAGATCTACACTCTGCATGTTATATTTCACTAGATCTGCATGTTTCTTTCTCGATTTAAGAAAATCCTTACTGATTTAGTTTTGAAAATGTTTTATGGTTTCTATTCTTACGAAACTTAACCTTGACCTAGTTGGATTCACACTTGGAGATTTTGAATCTCAAAAGTATTTTTAAAACAGAGATTGATTAAGATCTTGACCGATTTAGAAGCAAGATATCCATGGAATCTGGGATATATTTAAAGGTCAAAAAGGTTTCAATTCTGTAAGAAAGAAAGAAAAGAAAATCACATCATATAGTCTTTATATGTAATTTTCTAGGACTGTCTGTAAAACTAAGTGTGTGTGAGTTCATGAATGTTGATAGGAATCACATCACAAACACTTAACACACTACTACACTGGAAGTGTTGTGAATAAGATCAACGATTATTGAGTCGACGCAAGGAAGCTAAAGCAAAAGGAAGTTATCAAACTGGAAGAACATCATCAACAATCAGATCTATGAGAAGTTAAAAGGACACCAAGTGGGGTATATTCCTAAACTTAGAATAGGTTGATTTGTGTGCATGTATGTTTTATTGTTTGTAATTGTTATTTGTTGTTAGTGGATTTTTACTTTCGTGACTTAGAAGTCACCGTGGATGTTTCCTCTATTGGGAGAGGTTTTACCACGTTAAAAACTGTGTGTTCTGATTATCTTCATATCCTCATCTCATTCTATAGTGGGTGAATTTTTGAAACTGTCTTAGTTTTAAAACTGATTACAAAGTCTTTATTACTCTCGTACATAAGTTTTTTGTAAACACATCTTGTTGTTTATAAGTTTTATTTTCAAAAGAAAAGGGTTTCTTCAACAAACATCTCGGAGTTGCTTATACAGTTTAATCTTGTATTAAACGGCATTAGCAACGTTTTTCAAGATTGTCAATAATTCTAGTTGATGATAACAACTCTATAGGTGTACTTTTCCATAATTACTTCAAGAAGTTGAGATTAAAAAACCAAACACTAAAGATGTACAATAAACCTCTTATCAATATTTTAAGAGAGAAGATGTACTCCTCGGGAATGATCGAACTAGAGGTTACCATCGTCACATGACCTACCTGTCAAGCATAAACGATACGTATTTTTATCCTTAACGAGAATGTCCACTTTTCCTATAACATCATCATTGGCAAGGTCGGATAGAAGAAGTTCGATGTCGTACCTTCCACTATTCACTAATGCCTAAAGTTCCCAACAGAGGACGGGGTTGGTGTGGAGAAAGGATATCAAGTGGAAGCTCATGAATGGTATTTTATGTTGATCGAGAATGGGGAACTTAATAAATTAATCGAAACTTATCAGATTGAGATGGATCCTCAAGATGAAGATAAGTTGGTCAAAGGTGAAGTCATTGATCACATTAAACCAATGATTTTAGACGACGAACATCTTGAGAGGACAACTAAGATCTGTTCCTCACTAGACCCAACCTGCAAGAAAGAGTTGGCACACTTTTTTATACAGAGAAAGAGTGTATTCATATGGAGTCGCGGGGACATTTCAGGTATATATATGTAATATTTCTTTGCCATGATCTCAGTATCATAAAAGATACGACGCTCATTAAATAGAAGTGATGAACGTTCAAACCATAAAAGAATTCAGCTATACAAAAGGAGGTTGACAAATTAGTAAAGGAAAACTTCATTGAGGATGTCATGTACTCGGAGTGGCTCTCGAACGTGGTCATGGTAAAGAAGAATAATGATAAATGGTGCAAGTGCATCGACTTGACGGACCTCAACAAGGCTTACTAAGGATCATTATCCTCTTCCCATAATTGATTAGTTGGTCGACACAACTGCTAGGCATGATCTACTCAGCATCGTGGATGCTTATTCAGGGTATAATCTTAATAAGATGAAGATGAAAGGTAGGTATAAGACCCCAATCATCACTAGTCGAGGTACATACTGTTACAATGTGATGCCTTTTAAAAAAAGAAATGCTGGAGCCACTTATCAGAGGCTGGGGAACAAAGTCCTTGAGGAGCATATTGGCAAAAATTATGGAGGAATATAACAAGCACTTTTCATTGCTTTGTAAAATATGAAATGATCACTTTCTAACAAAAGTTATGGAAAGAAGTAAGATAATCCAGTCATTTTATGAAAGCACTTTATCAATTTCCAAAACTTATTAATTAACGAGTATAATGATAAGTTGGGTAACATATACACAAAGATTGAATATGATATGGCGTAATTAGTACTAATCGAGTTCGTAAGTAAATTACTAAAAGAAATAAGAAATTTTGATTTTTTGTGGTTTTAGATTAATCCTAGAAAAGTGGACAAAAGTTGGATTTTTAGAAGTTTTTGTGAAAAAGTTAACAAAGTTAAAAAGGAAATTTTGTATTTTTGAGAAAAGAAAAAGTTAATTTCTAAAATTAACCTTGAGGTTAATTTATAATTACTTTTCAAGACATGGTCAGGATGTGCAAACCCGTTGATTTCCATCCAAACTCCCTCATAAATAACAATGCATTTTTTTTATTGAGGTTCTAAATTCTCTTTTTAAGAGAGTTCCTATTGGCCCTATTTTGGCATATCATTCTTTTTATTGCCTTAATTTTTTCTTGCGCTCTTTTCAAACGGTGGCTTTCAGAACGAGTTCACATGCCTCTCGCAACCCTTTCCCGTGTTCACTCATTATCTTTTTAATATTTATCAAATTCTCACGGGCAACGATTCTTACATGCACTACTTTTATTGACTCGTTTTATCGCATTTGGTTCAATTTAAGAAAGGTTTGAGATGATAATATTTTGGCCAATATGTGATAGATAAGTAAAAAAATCAAATAAATCCATGCGTGTGTGCACTAAAGGAGACATCGAGTCAAAAAACTAGAAAGTAATCACTAATTGTATCTAAATGACTCTAAACATTATAAAGCACATGGATGAAATGAAGTTGTGTCTCAAAACACTATCAAATAATCACGTGGATAATGGAATGATGTGGTGAGTTGGCCATCCTAAATGTCCAACCATAAAAGGTGTAAACAAACTACAAAAATCATTTTTTGTTTTTCAAAAATCTTTATAAAAAACAATTTTTTTTGTCCTTTCATTTTTCTTTAAAATTGAAAATATTTTTATATTTTCCCTTTTCCTCAAAAACCAAAAATCTTTTTGTATTTTTCCAATTTAAAAAAAATGAAAAATCTTTTTGGATTTTTCAAAAATATGTAAAAGAAAAAAAATAAAACAAGAATAATACAAATGATATAGTCTAGCAATAGGAACCAATAATATACACGTGAAAAACCATCCTATACTAGACACACAAACCAACCCTCAGTCAATTGTGCGGATACCTAAAGACTATCTAACACTCTCGAATCAAGGGGCCTAAAGGTTTCGTGAAGATATCGGCTAACTGGCGATTGGTGGTCATAAAGATTAAGGATACGATCCTCTCCTCTACTAGGTCTCGGATAAAGTGCTCGCGTATCCTAATGCGTTTTGAGCGCGAAAGCTGGACTGGCATGCGGGATATGTGTATCGCATACGTGTTATCATAGGAAATATTCATGGTGTCCGGTGATATTCCATAATCCTTCAGCATTCGCTTCATCCATAAGAGTTGTGTACAACAACTCCTGACGGTGATGTACTCAGCCTCCGCAGTGGATAAAGAGATGGAGTTATGCTTATTGCTCATCCACGAGACAAGAACAGTAGAAAATAAACAACCACCCTAAGTGCTCCTACATCCATTTCCATCTCCGGCCCAATCGGCATCCGAATAGGCGAATAAACGGTCGTCGTTATTAAAGGAACACCACATGTCGTTTGAGAGACTCCCACTAACTTATTTGATAATACGTTTAAGAGCGTGTAAGTGTGACTCTTCGCCTGATATCGTGCATAGACTTCAACACTAAAGGCTATATTGGGACGACTGACAGTCAAGTAGAGAAGACTACCTATCATACTCCAATCCAAGGTTTGATATACATCCTTGCCTGAAATGTCCTTACTAAGCTTCATCGAGGTACTCATGGGGGTGCGAGAGTGCTTAGCGGGGTCTAATCCAAACTTCTTCACAATGTCTCTTACATACTTGTATTGGGAGATGAACATCCCATCCTCTTGCTGACAGACCTGGAGACCAAGAAAGAATGTTAGCTCACTAACCATGCCCATCTCGAACTCACTCTTCATCTCCTCCTCAAGGTTATGAGCATGGAGAGAGCACTTGGATCCAAAGAGTATATCGTCCACATAGACCTGGGCAACCAAAATAATACCTTCTACTCTCCTACAAATAATGTCTTATTTACTCCTCCTCTCTTGAAGTCACGGGTTGAGAGATAGGAAGTAAGCCTATCATAGCAAGCACAGGGTGCTAGCTTCAAACCATACAGGACTTTCCTCAAATAATGGACGTGTCTAGGGTGCTTAGGTTTCTTAGGGTCTTAAAACCCTTTTAGTTATTCCACAAAAACTTCCTCATATAGAATGACATTCAAAAAGGCACTCTTGACATCCATCTGATATAACTTGAAGCATAGATGACATACGATAGCGAGTAGTAGGCGAAAGGACTCAAACCTCACAACTGGAGCAAATATCTCCACAAAGTCTACACCCTCAATCTGTGTGTAGCCCTGAGTGACCAAACTAGTATTATTAAGTATAATGGTACCATTCTCATCCATCTTATTATTGAATATCCACTTAGTACACATCATATTCTTCTCACTAGGTCGGGGGACAAGTTCCCAGACATTATTCTTTTTAAACTGAAGCAACTCTTCATGTATAGCGGATATCTAGTGGGTATCTTTGAGTTATTCTTCGATATTCTTGGGCTTGACATTAGACGAGTAGCGCAGAAAGACAATAATGTTCTCTAGCTGAGCGCGAGTCTTGGCCCCTAAAGTGGGATCTCCTAGAATAGCGGAAGGTTCGTGACTCTTGCGATCCTAAGCAGGTGTGTCCCCTAATTCAGGAGTAGGGTCCACCCTAGGTGTGTGCGGAATAATGGGACCATCACTAAGGCGTGCATCATCCTCACATAAATGGTCAGAATCAGCAAATACCGATGACTCGTCATCTTTAACAGTGATGTTTATTGATTCCATAACCTTAGAGATACTCTGGGTAAAAACCTGATATGCTCTACTTGACGATGAATATCCTAATATAATTCCCTCATCGCTTCAGGAGTCTAACTTTCCTAATTGCTCTCTATCCCTAAAGATGTAGCATTAACTCCCAAAGACACGAAAATACAAAAGGTTGGGCTTCTTCTTTGTCCACAATTCATAGCTTCTGAAGTGTGTGTGGATGATGATATAACCAATTTATCATATGGCATGCGGTAGACACCGCCTCTACCAAAAACCTCCTAGGAACTCTATGACCTAGAAGCATAGATCTAGCCATCTCCTAAATTGTCCAATTCTTCCTCTCAAAAATCCCATTTAACTAAGGAGTTTTCACAGTCAAAAATTCATATTTTATTCTGAGGCTATCACAGTAATGATCCACCTTTGCTTTTTTAAATTTTGTGTCATTGTCACTACGCATTATGTTGATAGTGACATCGTGTTATTTTTACAGGACACGACACTTGGTCGTACGAAACTCTACAGCATCAGATTTCTCTCTTAGGAACCCAACTATCGAATAACGAGAGAAATAATCTACCATCATAAGGATATACCTCTTACCACCTAGACTCTTAGTGCGAGTAGGACCCATAAGATCCATGTGCATCAACTCAAGAACGCGTGAAGTGGTAATGGAATTTAACTTTCGATGGGGACTACGGACTTATTTTCCCTGCTGGAAAGGACCATAAACCGTGGAAGTCGTCTTTACAAAAAAGAAAAGTTTGTACCATCAAAAACTATAAATCAATTATATAAGTTATCCATTTAACTTAGATTTTTCAAAAATTAATTTTTTTAGAAAATTGATATCCAAAAAATTGTGCAGAAAAATTACACTGTAGAATTGTGTAAATGGCTCTGATACCAATTTGAGAGTGCGCTTTCGTTCAACGTCCCAAATTATTTAATTAAACTTCAATTTTTATATATAATTTTTAATTAACCCTAAACATGCATCTAAGTGATTGAAAGCAATAAATTTATCTAGCATGCAATCCAACATCACAAAAGCAAATTTCAGGAAAAATCGTCGAAAGGAGCAAATATATTTATTTCACTATTTAATGTAATCCACGAATTACATGTACATAGAAAAATACAAGGTTTTTGATAGACGAATTCCAACAGGCCTTGGTTAATTGTCTTCAACAAGAGCTCCCGCAAGAACTCCAATAATCAACAATGGAGATAGATTATCTTCTCCACAAGTACCACTCCCAGATTAGGTAATATCAATATAAGGGTTTCTCAAAGATTCACAAACATATATAAGGAGTTTTGAATGAATTAAAATGGTTTTTGGACTTAAAATATGAATACTTAAATTGCATCCAGTTTGTAGAAGGCGGATTTAAAAAGTCTTACAAAATACCTAATGAGAGCAGGTATTCATAGGTGAAATAAAAAATCAAGGCGGGAGCATGTCGTTTCAACAACATGTGCATGTCGTTCGAATGACATGCGCATGTTGTTAGAACGACATTGATATGTCGTTAAATCCTCCTTCGAACAACCTAAGAAATGGTATACCAAAAACTAAAGCAGTATGTGGTCGTTTGATCCATCGAACAACCTAAGAAACGTCATACCAAAAACTAAATAGTACGTGGTCGTTTGATCCCTATTAGATCAGGGCTTCGAGCGACCCTTTCAAACGACATGTCCAGGTCATTTGAACGACCTCAAGCGAAAATCATTATTTTAAAATGCCAGTCTTGTTTTTGTTAAAATTTAATAAGTTATAAAATTAATTTAAAAATCTCCCAAATATAATTGCAAAAATTAAGAACTCCAAATAAGAATAATACCATTAATGTAGTGGAGTAGTGGAGATCAGTTGAAGTAGAACGTCGCATGTTTGAAGATGATGGGTTAATGTTAAAGAGCATGATGCTAATGATTCGGATAATGACCGTCATGATGATCATGTGTTGACATGCCAAATGTAACGATATACGACATATCAGCTGTAATCTAGGAGAACTTAGAAATTCCTAAATTCTAGCGGACAATCATAAGATTATGTCCTTATAACAATTGTCCTTAATCTCATCACTCAATATATTTGAAGTGAGTAATTTATTGTCTTCATATTCATTACTCCATAACTCACTATTCAAAGAGTTAGAAATACATGCCTCTAAGGGATCTTTAAAATATGAGAGGTCAAAGTATTCCTGGACAATCGTTCCTCTATATGAAATTATATCCATTTCTTCCTCATCAAAGAAACTAGGTTGCTTTAGGAGAGAGAAAACATTCACCTTAACGACCATGTTGCCAAAAGAGAATTCCATCACCCCATACCTGTAGTTGATATTGGCACTAACATTGGTCATGAATGCTCGTCTAAAGAATATAGGGATTTGAAAATTCCCTTTTTTATAGGTCACGTGAGAAAGATAATGATGTCTACTAGGTAGTTGAATGAACTTACTTGGACGATAATTTCTTCCACAATTCCATGAGGAAAAGGTGCTTGTTTTGTATTTATAGGGTTGGAAGCATGAGTAAACTCTTCTCGTTCAGTGGATATATCATTGTCTAAATCTCGTGGTTTGTGTAGCCCTACATCTATTATGTAAAGGGATTTTCTCAAGGATTGTTTCGGAATAACTTGTTCCAAAAGAGGCTTTGCGACATAATTGTCTACTGCTTTGTCACTTTGTAGGTTAGTGATACCCTTTTCATGCTAACTATGGGTCTCATCAGGGTTTGACCCCTCAATGCCCATTTAGCCCTTTGGATTACGTTGTGTTTGAGCAAGGAGATAAGATTTGTTCCTTCTTTGCTATCTTTGAACCAATCATGCTAACTACACTTGTATTGCTTTCGTGAACTGAGACATTTATGACATTTGCAAGGATTGGGCATGAAGAGACTGTCCAAGTTGGTTAATTTTATGCTTCATATTTTGAGGCTCTTTGACGACCTTCTTATGAGGGGGAATATAAGGTACATGAGACTAATTTGTATGAGGTGGATGTTGTTATTGTGGTTGGGGTTGATACTAGGGTTGAGGTTGGTATTGGGGTTAAAATTATGGAGGTGGTGGATTGGCGATTTGGGTGCTCGTCCATTCAAATCTGATGTTTTGATTATTCCTTCATAAAAATAGAGGATTTGACATTTAGTCATTCGGATAATGGGGGTTTGATGCTATCACTATAGTGGTTGTTGGAGTAAATCTTTGGAAATTCCCCCACGACGTTATCTTGCTCGATAATGATCCCTTTGATACCGGAGCATTCATGGCACTCCTTGGTGGAGTGTCCAACCAAGTCACAAATATTGTAAGCCTCTTCTATGATAAGGGCCTTGGTTTCTTGCCCCTGGATCACTTGCATCACCTCAAACTCGCGACATAGTAGCACATAGTTTTTATTTATGTCGTTGTCTTCTATCTTGGGGAGGTATAACCTTTGTTGTTTACCAGAGGTACTAGCTCTTTATTTTTGAGTGTAGTCTTGTGGTTTAGAAATGTCCCAACCTTAGGAGGTCTTATCCATAAACTCAATATGAGCTTCAACTTTATCCATGCTGAGGGTAAGAAAACTACCCTAACACATGGTCTCAACTAATTATTTTATCATCGGGTTAAGAGAACTATGAAAAATAGAAATTTGTATCATTTTATCATATCCGTGTTGTGGACATTGGCATGATTAATTTTTGAACTCTTCTGACATTCTTCAGAAGCTTCTCCTCCCATTTTCATGAAATTTTGTATTTGTTTTATTAAAGCATTTCTCCGATGAATAGGAAAGAATTGTTTAAGAAATAATGAAGTTCATACCACATGACAATTGAATTGGGAGGTAATGTTGTTAACCATTACTTGGCCTTATCCTTAACAGAGAAGGATAACTATTTCACTCTTATAAGTTCAGGATATCAATTTTGGTTGGAGAAAGTGTTACTTCCTTGAAATAACTTATATGACTATAAGAATTTTTCTTTACCATTTTGTGAAAAGTCGACAAATGACTAATCACGCCGTTATGAAATGGAATGTACCGGCATTATAAGGGTATGCAATACATCCCAGGGTCGTAATCTTCTCCAAGCGGAGATAATCTCCCAAGGATTGAGGTGCATTCACAAGTCAATTGCTTTGGAAGTTGGTTATAGGCTGTAATAGGGTGTTGTATATGATGATTGGATGGGAGGTGGTGTTGATAATAATTCGAACAATGATGTTTGTGATGGGTAAGTAGTGAGGGTGAATAGTTGGTTTAGATAATGACGAGGGTCGCCAAAATTAGGAGTGATTAATACTAGTTGAGGCGAGGTCTAGATCGATAAATTGTTCTTTAGAATTTGATCTTAGTTCATTGGTCATTGGATAATTAACTTAGTTTATATTCCTTTAAGAATCCTAACATATGAATAGAAACTAAAAAGAGAAATTAATTAAAAACTAATTTGGTTTTAATTATGATCCTTTTTTTAAATCCCTAGCAACGGCACAATTTTGACAGGCGCTTTTCGTTGTTTTGTAAAATATGCAAGGATCACTTTCTAACCAAATCTATGGCAAGAAGTAATTCCGTCGAGTCATTTTGCGAAAGCACTTTATAAATTTCCACTATTGAATCATTAATGATTTTAATGATGAGCTGGGTACAGTATCAACATATATTGAAATGAAAGGGCATAATTAATACTAATTGAGAAATGAGAGGGCATAATTAATACTAATCAAGTTTGTAAGTAAATTGTTAAAAGAAATTAGAAGAGATGATTTGTTGTGATTTTTGATTGATTCTATAAAAGTGGACAAAAGTTGGATTTTAAGAATTTTTTGTCAAAAGGTTAACAAAATTAAAAAGGGAGTTTTGTATTTTTGAGAAAAATAAAGGTTGCAGATTAATCCCTGACTTAAAACTGCAAGCGTTATAAGCCTAATTAGTTTTAAGAATTAAATATGAAATTTGAATTTTAGTAAAATGAATTATTAAATATGCAAGACAATTTGTTACATAAATAATGAAAATTGTACTAAATTTCACAGAAATAAGTCCAAAAGTATGTTAAAATATATGAACGGATCTTGAACAATAACTAATGTGTGACATTAATTATGAAGCCACAGAGTTTTTATTTTAACTTACTTTATATGATTTTATTCTTAAAACATAACTTAATTCAAAATGATGTACAAATTCTAGGTGGGTTCATAAACCGCAACTGTTAAGAACTTAGCTAGTCATGACTAACATAATGATAATAACAATTGGAATGCAAATATGGAAAGAATTCATGCTCATAACAATTATTGAAATGGATTTTAAGGCTTACTTGAGCGGACGATAATTATGTAAAAGAATATGGTTGAATGAACGGTTGAAACGCTTATGGAATCCTTGTATTATAATCACGTAGTCTTGAATGAAGTAAATTATAAATAATGGGACTGAAATCCTCATTTTTATAATTGCATAGTCTTCAACCCGGTGAATTACACACAAACAACCGCAAAAATCTTGAACAACAACAAACACGGGACAAAATTTTTTCTATTATAATCTTAGAAATTGAATTACAATCAATCAAAATTACAACGATATTTCGAACTAAAATTTGGGTACTACTATTCAGCAAAATATAGAATAATAAATAGCTCAAGGGTAGAATTGGAATTTTAGAAAATGATGGGTGATTGTAATTAAATACGTAAAAGTGGTTATGGACAAAGGGGTATTTAACTGTACATATGGGATACTGGCCAAGTTGGGATGAGAAAAAAAAAATAAGAATTTGTTTTTTTTAAAAGGAAAAAGGAGAAAGAATAAATTATCGGGGGTGGAAATTTATAAAAGAAAAAAAAATTATGGGGAGAAATATAGAATAAGGAAAAGGGGGTAACCGGCAGTAGGGGAAGGGATCACGAACATAGAGTGCATGGCATTGGGCATAGAGTTTCTTCGGGAACTCGGATGGAGGGTTGTGGCACTGCCACATGGTGCCATCCCAATCGCCCACGTTGCGTGCCCAAATAACATAAAATAAAACCTTTTTTTTTCCTGAGGGTGGGACTCGAAACTCGCGATCGTGTCTCCCCTGGTATAGTCTCCCCACCACTGAGCCAAACGGTTCAACATTAATTATGTAGCAGAAATAATATATAAGTCCTCTTTTCGTCCAAAGTTTCATTAATTACAAATTAATCACAAAATTTCAAATCTTCTTCATACGACCTTGGATCGACTCACTGTAAGAACCGATGTGACCTCATTTTGAGACCAAAAATTTCCCAACAATGTTCGGGTCATAAGGCTTGACTTCAAGGTTGGCCCGAGGCTTTGATTTTTGACTTTTTTTCAGGTTCAAATTTATATGGTCATAGTTTATTTATTTGAGATTTGATTGACATGACATTTGAACCCAAACGTTCCTTGATTCGAGGCACACAAATTCCATGAATAGTCTGAGTCCAAAATTAGTTGTCTAAATTTACCATTTGGCCTCTTAAAGTGCGTATATGAATGTTTCTTTGTCCAATTGTTTCCCGACTTCTCCAATAGCATCATAAGACCCGTAAATACTCAAATAAAACTCACAAAAGCGATTATCCATGAATATTTGAGGTTATGCAGCAAATGAGTATAAAACTTGGGTTTAGTGAGCATAGGACTACATTATTACTTAATAAAAGGGGTAATAAAATTCAATATTTAACACTAATTAATATGCGCGGATAACATTTCGACAAAAAGTAAGAAGGCATCCGACCATATCAACAACCTTGATTGGACGTTTGACTAACTGGAGAAGTATCAGATTCAAGGAAGGAAAGTTCTCCAGCTTCATGATCAATCAGAGGGGCATAAAGGCCAACCTTGATAAGATCCCAACGTTGATTAACACGTAGCCTCCTGCGAGTAGAAGAGAAATTCAAAGATTGATAGGAGAGTAGCCGCACTGAACCAGTTAATGTCAAGAACCACTGACAAATGCCTTCCATTCTTCAATGTACTTAGAAAACCCTTCGAATGAACCGAAGAATGTGAAAATGCTTTTTTAGAATTAAAGAAGTACCCAGGGTCAGTGTCTTTGCTTTCAAGGCAACTCCTAGGTGAAAAGATTTACTTATACTTGGCGATATCAGAATCTACAATCAGCCCGATGTTGGTCTAACAAGAAGTTTGGATACAAAAGCCCGTACACTACACTTGTAAGGCATACAATGGAGCTAAAATTCAACACCCTATAATGGAGAAGTTAGCATTGGATTTGATTGAAGCTTTTAGAAGAATGAAACCCTACTTTCAAGTTCATGGAATCGTGGTATATACATACCTTCGTCGACAACAATACATTCACAAGCTGGAAAATCTGGCAGATTGATGTCTTGGGCTATGGAACTAGGAGAGAATAACATCACATATGAGCTCAGAATGGCAATTAAGGTTCAGCCGCAGCAGACTTCGTCACAGAATTTACTTAGGAGGAGGAAAGAGCCAAGCAGACTTCTAAGAAAGAAAACTTAGTGGTAAAAACTTCCAAGCATACTTCTATAAAAGATCGATCAACAGTCAAAATAGACGAACTGACTTCTACGAAAAATAGCTTTGTAGTCAAATTAGCCGAACATACATCTATAAAAGATAGCTTAATACTAAAACCATATGAGCTGAAGTCTACAACAAAATCATCAGATCCGACCAGAGACAGACCAGAGTCATCATATCGAAAAGGTATAAAAATCACAAGGCGCAGTAGATAATTTTTTTTTCAAAAATGGATGTTTAGTCGAAGGTAATTTCAAAAAAGATCCTCTTGTGTGGCAAATTTTTGTAGACAACTCATCATATGCCAGTGACAAAGGAGCAGGTTTGATCATCAATACACCTGACATCATAGACGTTGAGTATGCCCTTAAAATCAACTTTGAGGCCTCCAACAACGAGGCAGAATATGAAGCACTCGTAACAAGATAAGGATTGGCATTATCTCTGGGATCGAGCAATTATTCATGCACAGTGATTCTCAACTAGTTGTAAATTAAATCCTACGAGTTTACGAGGAAAAAAAAGAATCGATGGTGAAATATATGGGCAAAGTAAAAGAATTACTATTAAGGTTCTCGAATGTATAGATGGTGGGAATACTAAGGGCTGAAATGCACGAGCATACGTGCTTACTCGTCTGGCATTAGAAATAAGAGTTGAACTTGGGAGAACAGTCCTAGTGGAAATCTTATCGCAACACAACATAGAAGAAGAACATGTCCTTATTATGAGGTTAAATGTGGGACTATCTTGGATGGACCTTATCCACGCATATTTGAAGGCTAGTACTCTACCAGCAGATCCAAAGGAAGCAAGGAGGATCCTCTACAAAGCAATAAATTATATTATTGAAGAACAAATTATATTCACAAGAGGATTTGTTGTATCACCACTAAAATACGTTCATCCCACTAAGGTCAATGATCTGATAAAATAAGTATACGAAGGATCGTGTGGAGCCCATTTGACAGGTCGTTCGTTGGTAAAGATAGCTGCCACCGATGGATACTAATGGCCCACTATGAAGGAGGATTTCACTAGTTATGCAAAAAGATATGATAAATGCTAAAGGGTCGTGATACATAAGATAATGGGAGATGTATTAACACCGATCACATCTCCTTGGCCTTTCTTAATGTTGGGAATTGATCTGGTCAACTCACTGCCAAAGATAAGATGCATATTTAAATACTTAGTTGTAATAGTTAATTATTTCACCAAGTGGGTAGAATTGAGCCACTAGTCAGAATTTTATAAGAAAAAGTTTTCCACTTCATTTGAAAGAACATAGTTTGAAGACTACTGTATTCGATCAGGGATCAAGAAGTTACACTCTGCACCAGCTCACTCTCAGTGCAACGGGAAGACATAAATCATAAATAGAACCTTATTGGACGAAATGAAAATAAGATTGGATGATGACAAGGGAAATTGGATCAACGAGTTGCATAACGTACTTTGGGCATGCAAAACAACACCAAGAGTTGCGATGACCAAAACTCCCTTCATGTCAACATTTGGCATGAAGGCGATAGTACTTACTGAGATCAGCTTACCCAACCACGAGGTAATAAACTTCGACTCTCCCCAGAGTAACCTAATGAGAAGACTCTATTTGGACTTAGTAAAGGAAGTCATGGAACACGTAACACTTTGGATGACAACCTATCAATAGAAAACTACTCGATTTTATAATAAAAGTTTGAAGCCAATCACTTTAAAGGAAAAAGATTAAAGGCATGACATGGCCTGTACAAAGTATTTACAGTTGTGCGACTTGGAACTTGCAAAATTGAGACCTTAGAAAGCGAATGGTTTAAGAACCCTCGGAATGCATAACATCTAAGGAAATACTATCAGTAGTGATTACAAGTCCAGAAATGCAAAAAATCAATCATGTGAACAATTTATCATCCATTTTGTAATTAATTTTCAATAACCAGTGGGAATTTGAGACTCTTCATTTACACACGGTGATATTTTAAGTTTTCTTCACTATTCATTATGCATCTCATCGATGAAAGAGATGTGCAAGAATCTCAGGCCGAAGACATATAAAAAATGAACAAAAAAATAAGTAATCAAGCAATACATCATGAATGGCCTAGACAGGTCACAATTAATAAGTTTAGCAAAAATTGATAAATCGAGTGCAGTCACATAGATGACTAACACAGGGATAGATCATAAAACATTTAGTTAAATTAGAGAAACTCGGTGCAGTCATATAGTCGATAAAGATCCGACTATAAATGACTAACGCAAGGATAGATCCTAGTACATTTGATCGACTCTAAAGACCAATAATGACACATGGTCAGGATGATAAGATTCGTCCATACGACCAATAAGCTGGAAAAAGTAATGGTAGATTCTAAGTCAAGACAACTCAGGTTTGTCCAGGACTATTAACTTGTAAGGAAGATATGGTCAATAAGATCCGACCACGTGATCATAAGACTAAACTACTGGCAGGCCTATATCAATATGAAACAGCTAGTAAGTCAACATGGTAGGTGAAAGAAATCCCACCTTAAGACCATAAGACTAAAACTAACTCGGAGGTCAAAAAAATTCGACCACAAGTACTTGTTAAAAATATTATTGCACTAACACTTTATTATAGGTGGGGACTAATAGCATATCGAGAAAAATAAAATAGAAAACACATGCTTGCAGACAAGAAGTTTAAACAATTCAAATTCTAATAGAAAATATTCAGAAGCAAAAGAGTCGGAATATAATTACAAATAAGTGTTCAAAATAAAAAAATATTGCTAAAAAAGATTCACAGAAAGGCAGATTAAGGGAAATGAGCATCTCTGACCGAAGGGTGACTGGAGGAATGTTGGCAGCAGTAGCGTCGGTCATATTAATGACATGAACGACCTCATCAGTTAGACCAATTTCTTCACCCTCAATAACGAGCTTGTCCACTACCATCAGCATTTCAGCGGCCATAGTTGTAGCATCCTCATCATCACACTACCACTTGATAATCACCTCTGCTATTTCAAGATAATGCTTCATGATCCTTTTTTATCTTATCAAAACCTTCAGTGTAGAAGGTCACGATTTTGAGGTTGTACTATGTAAAAGATTTGAATCTCTTAAGAGCATTCTCCTCTGCATTAACAAGAGCCTTATTGGCTTTAAAATTATCACTCGTGGTCTTTTTAAAGCCTCATCAAGACTCTACCGCTTCACAGTAGCATCAGTGAACATTTGTTCTCTCAATTGTGCGATCACCTCCTCAATAGAGATCGGTGATTTTGTTTTCTCAATGAGTTGATTGTCCCTTTCCTCCAGATTATTACACTTCTTATGATCATTCAATTCTCCCTTAAGTGCTTCATTGGCATCTCTTTGCTCCTCATAGGAGACTTGGTTAGCTATAGACTTCCAGTGAAGAATGGTGCCAGCCATTATACCCTGAAAAAGGAGATAGTAAGGTCAACAGACAATATGGCACAATCATAAAGAAAATAAAAGTACAACATACGAAGAACATACCACATGAGCCCTATGCCTAAGAATACCCTATAGGGTGTCAACATCCCACCCCCCGAGGAACTCAAAGTATGGGTCGTGCCCATAATACCGAGGCATATCCACAATGTTACCCGTGTACTTAAAAAAAGAGTCCTTATCGTACTTGATCTGGTCGGCAGTCAAAGGGTTCTACGAATCAAACTTTTACCCCTCCAGGATGGGATAACAACTATAAGAATCCACCTTTTACCCTGAATATCCACACCTTCTAAATGCCTTTTTACACCAGCAAGAGGACGACCATCCATGGCAACATCCTTTCCCTTGCCTTTAGCCTTAGCGACGACATCAAATCTCTTTTGGGCTTCATCATTAGATTTCTTTTTAATTCTGAGCTCAGTCTAGGCCTGAATCGTAGCCTCATCATCAGTTTTCTCTTAGTCACTCCCTTAATCATTTTCCTACAAGCAACGATAAAAAAAACACATTTAACTTGCAACGGAGCAATACCTCAGGAAGGCTCAACACAAAAATCTGAAGAATTAAGAGTGGAAGTTGAAGTTTCTCTAGGGTACATTAGATAGAAAATTTAAAGTGGCAAGCTAAATAAGAAATAATATAAGTAAAAAAGCCACATATATTTTTTTGACCAAATACTTAGCTCGCCCTCCCTACCTGACGAACAATTTACCTCAACCACAAGGGAGTCTTGTTATACTCAATGATGAACATCTCCAAGAGGAAAATAATACCCAATCTATATAAACTTTTTCAATGAGAAAATTTTCTCAAAATCGATAGGATTTAGTGTGAAATTGTCCAACACCAATCGTTTCAAAGCTCCATGCAGTTTAGGAGCTATTTTCTCTCTAGAAAGGCCAAATAAGAATAAAGTATCAACACTGAATAAGTAAGAGAAAATTATAAAGCACAAATGGAGAAATATGTACCAGTATGATCTTGTGCATGCCAATCACGAGGAGCACTACACGATCGGTTCTTTTCTTTTGAACGAAACTCCCACCCTTCAAGTATACAAGTTGATTTTTCTAGTTATGGTTTCTTGTCAGAAAAACATGCACCATTTTCAATTCGGACTTCTAAGGGCCAAAGCAGTAGTACCCATTGGCTCTGGCCTTGTCTTTCATGTCATACATAAATATAAAGATATCCCCAGTAAGGTTAAAACTAATATGAGATTTTCAATAGACCATTGACCCTAGAATGGACCTACATACATTTGGTGGAAGTTTGGTTGGAGCCACCCTATAACTCTTTAAGATCAACCTTATAATGAGCTGGAGAGGTAGAGGAAATCCAACTTAGAGAGACCAAATAGGGAAGTATATCTCATTAACTTTAGGCCTATCATAGACTCTCTAATCAAAATTAGGAAATCTCAATGAGATGCCAATGGGGATCTCATACTCATCTCTTAGCTCTTCCTGTTTATCTTCAGTAATGTCGTAGCCATGATTTCAAGCACTGGTGTTGGCTATGTCCCAAGAACCAGAGCTCTTAGAGGTACTCTCCTTAGTGAGAGGTACAATCACATGAGTCGTAGGAGCCCTAGACTTCTCAGGCATAACTCTCTTCGATGAGGCATCCAAATCAATAATGGATATATCAAACACCGTGTTTATAAATTTTCCACCACCCTTGGGGTGGTCCACTTCATTAACGTCTGCAGGTTCTATGAACTCAAGGGAACAATGATCCATAACTAGGGGTTGTGGTGTGGAACCAGCTGAGGAAGCTAAGTGGGGAGTATATTTAAGGTGACCAGTCTCACTCTCAAGATGAACTACCTGAAGTGGATTTGGAAACCTTCTTGAAACAATACTAGGAAACTATGAGTTTTGAAGGCATATTTAGACTCAAGGCTCATAAATCATATAGGGGAAACTATGAGTTTTGAAGGCTAGATCTTAAATGAGCAAACAAAGGCGAGGAATATGAGAAACCCTAAAACACTAAAACCCTGAGCCAACCAACTCAATGGCCACCTAGGATGAGTGAATCTCCAATAAAACACCACCAAATGTCAAATTGTAAAACAAAAATTGACAAAAGATAGGATCGAAAGAGAAATATAAGGAATTTTAGGCGATAACCCTAGGTAAGAAAAAAAATGAAAGTTGCATAACTAGAACCCTAAAATCCCAAATAATGATAGATATTCTCAGTCTTCTAACGCCATAAAGGAAGAAACTCCATCAGAAGTAGAGCCTACGTTATGAAACCCCACCAAAAATACCGAAATAAGAAAATGTTTAGCTAGAAAAGAGTAACGTTAGAGATGGGAAATAAAATTCTCTCTCTAAAAATATCTCGTAGATGCCAAGTGTTTGAAGAAAATCAAAATGATTTGAATACCAAGCTTTTATACTTTTTAGGCGGTAATCATTATATCTGTTAAAGATAGACGATGTCATGCCTGGAAAAAGAAAATTGATGCTTGGGAACAGAGCGCGCACTATCCTAGGCACACACACAATTATAAAACTAACACCACCATAGATTATTGACACATGATAATCCCCAACTAATGGTGTGAATTTTTACATGTTATTCTACTCATTTGGGACTGAGCTGATGCTTTTCCCCAGCCAAGAAGGACCTCATAGTTCGACTAGAGCACGAGCCGATGGCATGTTATTTAACACTTCACTCGCTCAATTTGCTCAACACGCACTCAGAAGATGAAACACTTCGAAAAGTCTGGTGCAGACTTCAATCATGAGTAGAGTCTTGGGGGATTTTATTATGCCATTAATATGGTGCATGAGCAAAGTATTAGTGGATTTAGTTATACATTGAGAACATGTGTGCTCGCGTTCAAATGATCAAATTATATATTAAACACCTTTTAACCCAAACAAACCCTAAACATGCAACTAGGTGTGATAGAAACAATATGAAATCATGCAAGAGTTATTCAAACACACATAATTGAGGAAAAATCCCCCACAGGGGCAAAACCATTTATTTTCACTATAATTTGTAAGAGAACGGCTTACAATGAAAATACAAGTGACTAAGAATTACCCTTAGGTATCGGATTCTGTAGTCGCGGCTGGAAATATCCCTTTCCAGTAGGGCTGGCGGTTGGAACTATCCCTGTCCAGTAGGGATGCAATGAAGAAGAAGAACGGTCTCCTCCACAAAGGGTTGAACAACAAAAGTGCGTTCTTGGGTTGCAAAGTGATTCACAAAGATATGGAATTTGTGTGAATAAAAAACCTAGTGTATTGGAACTCAATAGGTGAAGACTTAGGGCTTTATTTTCTCTGGAAATCGTGTGAATAAGTCTTAGAAAAACCACTTCCTGTAGTGGGATTAAATAGGAGAACTTGGGCCCTAAAATTCGGAACACGATCTGTTTGGAGTCATCCCCATCGGATCGGTCCGATCACTTTAGGCGGATCGGTCCGGTGACATCGGATCGGTTCTTTTATTGAAGGCGGATCAGTCCGGTTAACATCGGATCGGTTCGGTCTCTTTTAGCTCCATCTGTTCGCTATGGATCCGGGGTATACTGGCCTCACTTTAGCAGTCGGATCGATCCGGTCTCTTTAGGCGAATCGGTCCGGGTGAATCGGATCGGTTCTTTTATCTGGGACGGATCGGTCCGATCTGTTCCCTGATTCCTCTTTTGCTTTTGATATTCGGATTCCGTTGATGAGTGTATGATTCTTGAATTTTCTCAACGGTGTAACGGCGTACGACATATAAACTGCTAATGGACAAAAATGTCCTTATAAATCTCCCCCTATGTCTATGCCGGTACATACATAAAAACAAACATCCGAATTATCAAAATAAAAAAATGCCTATACAAATCTACCCTTTCATGAACCCAAAACTGGAAAGATACAATTGAATAAGACTGCATCGTTTGATCTTCAAATCTTCAGGAATCTCAACGCTTTTCTCATCAGGGTGTGCAATTCAGTGATCATCAAAGTAGTACCTACACACATGAGATAAAGCAAAATACCACGTGACATATCGAGTTTGAAATGAGATAAATATAGATGCCAATTTATGAGCAAACAATTTATGAGCAAACTCAAATTTCAAAACTCCCCCATAAGATGATAATTCTTTCTCCCCCCTTTTTATGATGTCCCCAAATAGACAAATGAGAGAAATAAATCAAATAAGCAAGTGTGGGATGTCACAAGTATAATATCACACCATGAATAAACACAAAGAAACCAAGCCGATGATAGCGTAAATGAAGTGGTGTGATTAAATTCGATAGGAAAATCAAAGCATACAAACATGACATATGTGCACGATGAATATTGGATATTCCTAGCGAATGAACTCAAATGCTTCCTTTGGTGTAAAAGAATGACAATATAAGATATTGACTCAATCAAATCAACAAATCAAAGCTCAAAATGATTTTCACACCAATAACGTCCAAAATGATTTTATGCTTTTTCAGGACTTTCAAGGAAGTGCAAACCCGTTTATATTCTCCAACCAAACTCCCTCAGATATTATTTTGAGTAGAGGCATTCTAAATTCTCAAACTTTAGAGAATTGATGGTGAAACCTAAGTGGCCCATATTTGGCATGAATTGCTTTTTATTGCCTTTAAATTTTTTCGGGCTCTTTTAACCTCTTTGGACCTCGGATATTAAAATTCCTCCATTTTTTAGGTCCTTTTTAATGATGGCTTTTGCGCAAAGGGTAGATGATTACCTTTCGCAGCCCCTCCCCGTTATACAAAAACACACAGTCTCACCAAAACGGTTTTTACATGCATTCCAATCTTGTCAAGTTTTATCACATATTGTACATTATATAGACAAAATTGAGATGGAAACACTCAAGCCAATATGAGATAGACAAGTGCAATAATCAAATATAGTCGTGCATGTGTGCAATAAAGGATATAGGAGTCAAACATGTAGGAAGATATCGCTAATTAAATCTCAAAGACTCCAACCAATGTAAAGCACATAGATGAAATGATGTAGCCTCTCAAATCTCTATCAATCAGTCATGTGGAGATATGGAATGAAGTTGTGACTTGGCTATCTTAAATGCTCATCCACAAAAGGAGCAAAAACAGAAAAATCTTTTTGGTCTTTTTCAAAATAATTTCTTAAAGGAAAATCTTTTTTTTTTCAAAAGAAATATAAAAAGCAAAAGGACTAAATACATGCTGTACAACTAAGCAATGGTACATATAAAACAAACTAGCAATAGGAAGCATATGATATGAACATGAAGAAGCATCATATTCTAGACATAGACCAACCCCTCAGTCAACTGTGCAAATCCCCAAAGACTTCCTAAGACTCTCAAATCTAAGGGCATCTAAAGGTTTTGTGAAAATATCGTCTAACTGACGGTCGGTAGGAACAAAACTCAGGGATACGACTTTCTCTTCAACAAGCTGACGTATAAAGTGCTCACGTATCCTGATGTGTTTTGTGCGCGAATGCTGAACTGGATTGCGGGATATGTGTATCGCGCTCGTGTTATCACAGGAAATGGTCATGGTGTCCTGTGATATCCCATAATCCTCCAGCATTTGCTTCATCCATAAGAGTTGTGTGCAATAACTCCCGACGGCTATGTACTTAGCCTCCGCAGTGGACAAAGAGATGGAATTTTGCTTCTTGCTCATCCAGGAGACAAGAGCAGAACCAAAGTGGAAACATCCTCCAGAAGTGCTCCTACATCCATCTACATCCCCAGCCCAATCGGCATCCGAATAGGCGGACAAACGGTCATTGGTATCAAAGGAATACCAAATCCCGTATGAGAGAGTCCCACTCACGTATTCTATAATACATTTTAGAGCAAGTAAATGTGACTCTTTTGGGGACGTCTGATATTGCGCACAGACTCCAACACTAAAGGCGATGTCGGGACGAGTGGCCGTCAAGTAGAGAAGACTACCTATCATACTCCGATATAAGGTTTGCTCTACGTCCTTGCCTGAAGTGTCCTTACTAAGCTTGGTAGTGGTACTCATAGGTGTACGTGCATGCTTAGCGGAGTCTAAACCAAATTTCTTCACTAGGTCTCTAGCATACTTGGATTGGGAGATGAACATCCCATCCTCTAGCTGACGAACCTGGAGACCAAGGAAGAATGTAAGCTCACCAACCATGCTCATCTCAAACTCACTTTTCATCTCCTCCTCAAAGTGGTGAGCATGCTGGGAGCATGTGGATCCAAAGACTATGTCGTCCACATAGACCTGGGCAACCAAAATAGCACCGTCATCTCTCCTGACGAACAACATCATATCTACTCCCCCTCTCTTGAAGCCACGAGCTAAGAGATAGGAAGTAAGCCTCTCGTACCAAGCACGGGGTGCTTGCTTCAAACCATACAAGTCTTTTCTTAGATAGTAGACGTGCTCCGGGTGCTGAGGGTCTTCGAACCCTTTTGGTTGTTCCACATAAACCTCCTCCTGTAGAATGCCATTCAGAAAGGCACTCTTGACATCCATCTGATATACCTTGAAGCGCAGATGACATGCAATGGCGAGCAGAAGACAGGCGAACACAAGCCTCGCAACAGGAGAAAATGTCTCCCCAAAATCTATACCCTCTATCTGTGTGTAGCCTTGAGCGACCAACCTAGCCTTATTTCGGATTATGGTACCATTTTCATCCATTTTGTTCTTAAAAATCCATCGGGTACCAATCACATTAATCTCACTAGGTCGGGGGACAAGTTCCCATACATCATTCTTTTTAAATTGAAGCAACTCATCCTGCATAGCAGATATCCAGTGTTCATCCTTGAGTGCTTCTTTATGGTTCTTGGGCTCGACTTTGGACGTGTAGCAAAGATGGCTAACAACGTTCTCTAGCTGAGCACGAGTCTTGACCCCTAGAGTGGGGTCGCCAACAATGGTAGACGGGTCATGACTCTTGCGAACCCAAGCAGGTGTGTCCCCTAACACTGGAGTAGGGTCCACAGAGTGTGAGAGAGGAATAGGTAAATCACTGTCAGAACAATCCTCATCCTCACACTGAAGGTTAGGATCAATAATCGTCGAAGGTTCGTCATCTTGCACAGTGACGTTTATTGATTCCATAACCTTAGAGCTCTTCAGGTTAAAAACCCGGTACGCTCTGCTAGTCGATGAATATCCTAGAAATATTCCCTCGTCGCTCCGGGAGTCGAACTTTCCTAATTGATCTCTATCCCGTAGGATGTAGCATTTACTCCCATAAACACGGAAATATGCCAGGTTGGGCTTCTTGCCAGTCCACGACTCATAAGGAGTCTGAAGTGTGTGTGGACGCAAATAAACCCTATTCACCGTGTGGCATGCAGTAGACACTGCCTCTGCCCAAAATATCCTAGAAACTTTACGACCTAGAAGCATAGATCTAGCCATTTCTTGGATCGTTCTATTCTTCCTCTCAACAATCCCATTTTGCTGAGGAGTTCTCACAGCAGAAAACTCATGTTTGATCCGGAGGCTATCACAGTAAAGGTCTACCTTTGCTTCTGTGAATTTAGTGCCATTGTCACTACGCATCCTGTTAATAGTGACACCATGTTGATTTGCAGGTCACGGCACTTGGTCGTTAAAAATTCTACAGCATCAGATTTCTCTCTCAGAAAACCTACAATGGAGTACCTGGAGAAATCATCTACCATCACGAGGATGTACCTCTTACCACCTAGACTCTCAGTACGAGTGGGACCCATAAGATCCATGTGAATCAACTCAAGAACACGAGAGGTGGTAATGGAATGTAACTTCCTATGAGGACTACGAATTTGTTTTCCCAACTGAGAGGGTCCACAAACGGTCGAAGTTGACTTTCCAAGAGATGGTAAGCCACGTACTAGGTCATTTTTAGCTAAGCGGTGGAGATCTCTACAGTTCACGTGACCTAGACGTTGGTGCCACAGATCCATAGGAGTGATCGTGGCGCTGTTGCAGACAAGTGAGGATGTGGGCTCAGTCCCATAGCAATTATCCTCGGTCCTCACCCCTTGCATCAAAAGTTTACCGGCTTGATTATAGACTTTACACGCATCCCGGTCAAACTTTACTGCCAAGTCAGTGTCGCACAGCTGGCTAATGCTGAGAAGGTTTGCTTTCAAACCTTTGACGTACAAAACATTTTCTAGCTTAGGAAATCCAGGTAACTCGATAGTACCACGTCCTATAACGCTAGACTTGCTCCCATCTCTAAAGGTGACTCTGCCATCCTGACAATCCTCAATAGTCGTAAAAAATGAGGCATCACCTGTCATATGTCTGGAGCACCGACTATTAAAATACCACTGTGAGGTATTATGTGCTTTGAGAGCAACATGAACAACAAAAGCCTTTTTATCTTTCTTAGGTACCCAAGTCGAGATGACCTTTTGTTTGCCTTTGTTGTTGTTGGTTTTAGCTGGAATGTGAGAAGCATTCACTAACGTCAAAGACATCCGTCAGAATTCTTCCATTAAACTCTGAGTCGTGGCAGCTAAGAACTCAACTCGCTCTTTCAGACTAGAAAACTCATCAGTATGACGTGGTGGGGCAGTAGTACCTCGTGTCCGACCCATACTATAGCAATATTTCCTAAGGTGGCCTTTTCTTTTGCAATAAGTACAAAAGATGACAGTCAAAGGCGGACCTTGGTTTGCTTTTCTTCGTCGAACTCTCCTTCGAGGTTTTTTACGATGGCCATAAGGAGTCGTAGTAAACTCAGGAACTGGTCCAGGTGCAATTTTAGACGTGGAGGCACAATCATAACCAATTCCTTGGCGATCACCAAAACCTAAAGCGGGGCCGAGGAGCATCTTTCCCATCTTCCCAGATCTGTCCTGGATTTGTACCTTGACTTCCCGTGCTTTCTCAAGATCATGAGTCAGCTGGGCAACAAGGGCTTCAAGTTTCTTCCGAGTCTCCACAGAGGAATGGAGCTGACTCGTAAGACTAGCCACTTGTTTAGTCAAGTCCCCTCTCTCTTTTTCTAAAACACTCTCTCTCTCTCTAAACAAACTCTCATTCTCGACACAGGTAGATTCTCTCTCTCTCAGGGCGGTGCAGGTGGAGAACTCTCTTTCTCTCGCTTTCCTTAAATCTTCCTCTAAGCAGGTGATTTAAGAACTAACGCTTTGTTACGCTTTTTAGTTTTAAAAGACTCAGAATATAACTCAGCGTAGGCGCGTTGAATATCACTCTCGCTCTCACTTGTGTCATCCTCCCCCTCACTCACATCAATCTCACTGTCGATGTGTCCCTGTGAAGCATCATCCTCATCGTCGTGAGGAGAACAAGGAGTGCTCACTTGACTAGCCATGAATGCGGTGAAGTTACACTCATGCGGTGACTCATCACCTGAATCCACCGTCTCGACCTCACTGTCGTCTCTAAGGGTAGCATTAAGGACAGCTTTCCCTTTATCTCTATTCAGACGATTGGCACACTCAAAGGCTCTATGACCCCTACCATCGCACTCAAAACATCTATCACTTTCTTTCAGAGGAGGGTTTTTGGATTCTTTTTCATTTTTCTTTTCAAACTTATTTTTCTCAAATTTCTTTTTATCTTTAAAATTGCCATTTTTCTTAAATTTGAGAATTCTTTTGAAATTTTTTGCAAAAAGAGCCAAATCATCTAGGTCAAAATCACACTCAGAATCTGACGTGTCAGTCTCTCTCTTTCTAGATGACTCTACCCTCTTTCTAGTCGACCCCTCACTCCTTCTCTCTTGGGCTTTAAGTGCAATTTCCTTATCTTTAGATTTAGCAGTTTTAGGGAACATATCAATTTCATAAGTTTGCAAATCTCCTACAAGTTCTTCCAATTTTAGCGTATTTAAATTACCCATAGAATTTAGCACAGTGACTTTAGATATAAAACGTTTAGGCAAAGAACGAAGAATCTTTTTAACAACTCTAGCATTAGGAATATGTTCACCAAGATTAAAGCTAGTATTCACAATGTCAGAAAGTCTAGCATAAAATTCATCAAAGCATTCAGATTCATGCATGGTGATGGTTTCAAATTGAGTTGTCAAATTTTGCAACTTAGATTCTTTCACAGCATTAGTTCCTTTATGGGTAAGTTGTAAAACATCCCATGCCTCCTTTGACGTGGTGCACGTCATTATGCGTTTGAACTCATCAGGTGTGACAGACCCAGAAATAGCACTTAGACCTTTAGAATTAAAAGATGACCATTTAAATTCTTCATCAGTCCAAGAAGTGTCAGGTTTCAAGTTGGTCACATTATCAACAGTCACGGTGGGAGGAGTCCATTCTCTTTCAACTAAAATCCAGACACGTTCATCAATGACTTTTAAAGCCGACCTCATAAGGGCTTTCCAATAAGCATAATTTGTCCCGTCAAAAACAGGCATTTTATAATATAACTTCTCCATTTGAACACGCACTTTTTCAAAAATCAATTTTTTCAAAAAATTGATATCTTAAATTTTTTTTGCGGAAAATAGGAATACGCGATAGATTAGCGTAACCTGCTCTGATACCAATTTGAGAACGTGTGTGCTCGCGTTCAAATGATCAAATTATATATTAAACACCTTTTAACCCAAACAAACCCTAAACATGCAACTAGGTGTGATAGAAACAATATGAAATCATGCAAGAGTTATTCAAACACACATAATTGAGGACAAATCCCCCACAGGGGCAAAACCATTTATTTTCACTATAATTTGTAAGAGAACGGCTTACAATCGGATTACAATGAAAATACAAGTGACTAAGAATTACCCTCAGGTATCGAATTCTGTAGTCGCGGCTGGAACTATCCCTTTCCAGTAGGGCTGGCGGCTGGAACTATCCCTGTCCAGTAGGGCTGCAATGAAGAAGAAGAACGGTCTCCTCCACAAAGGGTTGAACAGCAAAAGTGCGTTCTTGGGTTGCAAAGTGATTCACAAAGATATGGAATTTGTGTGAATCAAAAACCTAGTGTATTGGAACTCAATAGGTGAAGACTTAGGGCTTTATTTTCTCTGGAAATCGTGTGAATAAGTCTTAGAAAAACCACTTCCCGTAGTGGGATTAAATAGGAGAACTTGAGCCCTAAAATTCGGAACACGATCTGAACACGATCTGTTTGGAGTCATCCCCATCGGATCGGTCCGGTGACATCGGATCGGTTCTTTTATTGAAGGCGGATCAGTCCGGTTGACATCGGATCGCTTTGGTCTCTTTTAGCTTCATCGGTTCGCTATGGATCCGGGGTATACTGGCCTCACTTTAGCAGTCGGATCGGTCCGGTCTCTTTAGGCGGATCGGTCCGGGTGAACCGGATCGGTTCTTTTATCTGGGCCGGATCGGTCCGGTCTGTTCCCTGATTCCTCTTTTGCTTTTGATATTCGGATTCCGTTGATGAGTGTATGATTCTTGAATTTTCTCAACGGTGTAACGGCGTACGACATATAAACTGCTAATGGACAAAAATGTCCTTACAAACATTAATATGGTATGATTTCTAAACCATTCAAAAGAGGACACATGTACTCATTACCTAATTGTGAGGTCGGATCATGTAACAATGAGGTCGGCTCAGATACTAACATTCTAGGCCTAGGCGATTTGGCCGACCTTAGTATTTAAGACAGTTCACTTAACTTCATTATTTTATATTTAGGTTAACTCTATCAAATGGCTTAGTTATAGCAAGCATGAGTAAGATAGTGGTATGGTGTCAATAGCACACCCACATGCTAGAAACAAATATACATTTCATCCCTATATGTTTGCCAATACTAAATTTATAATTATTTATCCACTATTATGTAAAGTGGGTACTTTTTTAAACTATAAAGACAAGGCCTCTGACACACTTTAATGGGATAGTTGGAACAATCCATAAACAAATACACCAACGTTTATATTTAAGGAAATGGTGGAGAACAAGTCAAGGACAACTAACTTAGATTATAAACTCCCATTCTACTGAATCAATTTATAATACCCCGTATTTCTGCATATTTGGAATTTAATTAATCTGGTAATTAATTCATGTCGTTTTAAATTACACGAGTGATGTAATTTATTTGAATTAAATAATATTGTGGTAATTAAATATTTATCGAGAGAGAAATGATGATTAATATTAGGTATTGAATTTACTAAGTGGATAGTAAATAATTTATGGAAATTATTACGCGTCATAGCGAGTGATATTGGCGTAATCGGATTTATTTGAACCATGAGTCGCGTATAGTCTAAATTGAGGTTGAGATAGGATATTTGTTTAGAGTGACTTGAATGATGATTTCGAGGTCACGAATGACTCCAGAAGAGTTAAAAAGGCAAAATAGTATACCCAGGGGCATTGATTGGATCCCGAGGCAATTTAGACTAAATCGGCACCGTATGAGGGTATTTTAGTCTTTCGGTAGCCTAGGGTAGAGAGAGCTACGAGATTCCTAACCTTATATCAGATGTTAGATGGGAGAGCCTAGGTTTAAGAGATGAGAAAACAAAGGGGATCCATTAGAGAAGGAAGGGAAAGCATTTTTGGAGAATTGAGGACGATTCTTGAAGTGTCACTCATTTATCTTGCACCATCATCAAGCTTGGAGTGAGGATTGGAAGAGACGACACACAATCCATCATCTAAACCATTAAATTAGATCATCCAACATAAGGCAAGTGTTTATTTATGATTTCTTTTGAGGTTATAATACCCATGTGCTTAGGGTTTCAAAATATATTGAATAAATTTATGTTCTTCGAAGAAGACAATGATTAGAACTCAAGTTTTGGGTAGGAATTGCATGTAGTATGATTAAATATATGTAGAGGATAAGAAATTAGAGGAAAGGTGATAATCACCACGAATTTAATCTGGGTTTTCATGAATAATGGTTGAAGAACACAAAACCTAGTATCTTTGAAGAAAATATGGATTGATCTATTCTTGGGTTGAATCATGAGGTTTTAATGTTTTATTTACGTTAGAATTCATCCTAATACATGTAGATAATGTTTGAGAATTTTGAATGTTAATTTGATAAAGAATCATGAAGAGTAGAATGAGAAAAATGGTGAAAAATGCACGTGCGTTAGGAAGAAGACAATCTGCATTATTTCGAATCGATTCGTCCCAGAGGCAAATCAATTCGGAAAGTAAATTGATTTGGCCTCCTAGAAAATGTGAAATTTCCTTTTTAAGCGTAGAACTCCTATATTTTTTGTCGAAGAAACTTTTGGGACCCTATTAAAATATAATGAGGGACTTAGTATATTATAGCAGGCCTATGATGGAATTAGGATTTAGTCTTTTTGAGAGAGTTAAGGTAAGGATTAAATGGGCTTAAATTGTAACGTAATTATTTCAATAGAATGAGAATGATTTACAGGAATTTCGAGTGAACCTGCTTTGTAGGCCAGTAGCGTGTGATTGAGTTAACTACTGAATTTATATAAGTGGTAAAAAGGACCCTTAGATTTAAAAATAATACTCGGATTTATACGGTAGTGGGTAAAATTGTAACATAATAAGTACGATGAGTATTCGAGTGATATATATTACATATACCTATTATGTAATTGATGTTATGTGTTTGCATACCTATGCTGCCTACTTTCATGGAGGTTCTCGCGCAGTGGGCGATCCCACCTTGACGATGTCAGTAAGTTTTGGATGAGTGCCCCAGGATATAGAACTTAGGTCAGACCATTATTTGCATGAATATAATGGTACCGGTGTGCCGTTCGGCTACATTAGGTATGTGCGTGGTCCACGACTTAGAACCATGTTCGCCTCTATTGCTTGTGATTTAATTTTTTTGGGTTCGAGGAGACATTCCGAACCAATGGTCCTTATTTTAGTACGAGTGGTACATGGATTGATGGCAGAGTATGCCTATTTTATGGTGATCAATTCGAGTAGCACCGTAATTGTATATATTACTCTGTAAAATATATACTTGTATGAATTTTTGACTTACGTGTGATAGTAGATAAGTGTAATACCCCGTATTTTTATGCTATATTAATTTGGGGATTTATTAAATTTAATGAGAGTATATTATTTAATGAAAATCCGGAAATTAATTATGTTATAATTATTGACGTGACGTGAGTTAGTAATTATATGAAATTTTTGAATATTACTTATGAGCTTAGTAATATATGATATTGATTATAGTAAATGTCACGAGTGAATGAAATGGCAGTTTTGGGAATTTTGGTCGGGACGCGCCCGTGTCGCGTCGGGATTAATTATTAATATATAAAAGTGAATATTTTATAAGTTGTTCGTATGGTCGTTTTGAGTGCGCCAACGCGTCCGGAAGGGTCGAGATAGTCAGAAAAGTGTACCCGGGGGTTTAGTTTGAGTCTCGGGGTGTTTTTAGGCCTAATTAGTGACCCCGGAGGGTATTTTGGTCATTTTACAAAATAGGGTAAGTAAACCCACGAATTTTAGCAGCCTTTATCAGCTGGTTAAGTTAGCCTTTTAGGGTTAGAACCTACAAAATCCTAGAACGGCCATTAGATAAGAGAGGAGAGACCTTTCAAGGAGATTCAAGGCCAAAACACCACCGTTTGCACCGCCGTCACCACCAACGCATAGATCGCGAGGAGGAGAACGCAACCACACCAATACCAGCAGGAAACCAGACCTCTGAAATCCCAGGCAAGTGTTTAACTTGCGTATTTTCGTTGGTGCAATATTCATATTAGTTAGGAATGATTAGGAGTATAATCTATGGAAGAAAACCCCACTTTTTGATAGGAATTTGCATGTAGAAAAGATTAAAACCATATTCTGGAAGTCTTATATGATGTAGATGATTGACCCACGAATTTTTGATGATTATGTAGAAGGAATTTCTGGAGAAAAACAGATTAGAACAGAAGTTAAGAAAACTTAGGGTTCTTGATGATTAGATGAGATTTTAGGTTGTTTAATCATGTTTAATGATGGTTATACGCATGCTTAACGTTAGAAACATCTGGTAATATGTTATTATGTTTGTGGTATAAGTTTTGGGACGATTAGGGTTGGAAAATATGAATTTGAATGAAGAACTTTGGTGAAACCCGCAACTGCAATTCTGCAGAATTTTCGCAGACCTGCTTGATCGATTGATCGACCCTAGAGCGTCGATCGATCGAAGGTTCGATCGATCGAGCCCCAGCCGTCGATCGATCGACCCTTCCTGGCAGCCTCTTATTTTCCCCAGGTTTAATTAGTTGAATTAATTTATCATGGAATAATCCTTGGGCATATTAAATAAAATGTTTTGGGATATAGGAGAGACGAGTAGGACATATGATTAAGTGTTGAGAACTTTATTATGAAATGATTATTGTGTTTTAGGGATAATTAATTAAGGAATGACGAACTACGTATCTCAAGTGATGGATTATGACGAATACCTATGATAGTGAATAGATGTCTACCTACTGAATTTGTTACTTGGATGGATAGAACCCATGAGTGTTCCATAACTAGTGAGAAAACCCTTCGAGTTAAGGTTAGAGACGAAACCTTATGCGTAATACTAATAATGTGAAATTGAGGATAAATGTTGTAATTATGGGTAACGAGAGTGACCTATATTAATATGATGAAAGTAGTATATTTATATGATTGTGTGTGCATATATTATATACATGTGAAAAAACGTACCCGCGCTACTTGCTATCCCTGAGGTTACCGCGCTGGGACGGTCTTATCCTGTGTTGGCTTACGGGGGATATTGATTCATACCCTAGAAGATAGGAATCCTAGGTACAGGCTATCGAATCGGTAGTCACGGTCCTAAGAGACGCGAGGGCATGTGCTGACCTCTTGGACTTGGAAACTATACTTCGCCTCAATATTGTTTGTGTTTGTATTGATACAGTTCGAGAGTGATTCCGAACTTGTATTTCAATTAGTACGATTGATACGGGGATTGGATAGGAGAGTATGCCCGCACCATAATTTTTATGTGGGGTGCCATTAGAATATATATATTACACGAGTATTTAATATATATGAAGTTCTGAAACTTGGAACTACCTACTGTGATTTGGTAAGTAAGTCATGTTTGATGAATCAGATTGGAAATACTTGTTTTATGAGAGTATAATATGATACTGGGAAACTTTATAAATTAATGAAGCTAAAACGAGAGTTGTGCTACACTTGGAAAGTACCCTTTTCACACGTTGACATTATTCGGTTTTTAAAACTTATGAGTAAGTTAAGATAAACTAAATTATTGGGAAGGTTAGTATGATAATATGTTAAGTTAAACCATTTGGGGAAGGTTAGTACGATAGGCGTGCACACTAGAAGAGAGGTGAGAATTTCTCAAGAGAGTGTCGAACTAATATGTTATTGCATTGGCCTGTATCAATTTAAATACTTGCTAAACTAATTTTAAATCATACACACTTTCGGGCTCTGACCCGTTTTATCTCTCCCTCTCCCCCTTGTATATATATATATATGTATGTATTTCAGGTGCCCAGCCACAGGGGCGTCTTGCTTAGGATCTTTTGGAAGGAACGCGCTGCAGCTTAGGTGGGAGTTGCAGGTCTTTTGATTAGACGACTTCGTTCATTCAGATCCACTCCTAGCATTTTCATTCAGATGGGCATGTGTAGCCTTTTCCATTATTTCTTTATGTTGGGACATTGTTATTTCAGTTATTTCCTAGTTCGTTATTTTGGGATTTTGTTCAGGACGGATGTATTATTTTAGTTTCATATGTTGACATCCGATTGATGAATGGTTTATGTTATTTGGTTTATTGTGGTGTGATTCTTAATTGTAGAAATGTTGTTTTAATTAAATAAATCTTTTTCGTTAATTAAAAATTGGGAAAGTTGTATGAAAATGTTTTTGACACTTAGCTTAATTATTTAGGGTGTTAAATTGGGAAATTTATTTTTATCGACAGTGATGCTGAGAATGAACCAACTGTTTACCTTGATTTAATTTAATAAAGGAGTGATCGCCCGGTATTTAATTAGGCGGGGTGTCACAATAAGTAGATAGAACATATCTACAGTAATGGATTAAGTAGTGAAACTTAATTAACATGTTAAATGAGAATATCAGAGAAATGTTAATATTAACACTAAAGACGTAAGAGAAACATTAACTATCGGGTAGCGTACTATATGGGCGGCACAGGGATTTAAATGTCTCGTAAGTGAGTTGGATACTTATGTCTAGTTAACATGGTTAGTGTAGCTAGGTGGGCTAAGTAGAAAGCATTAGGCGTTCACTATAGTTGAGAGGTGAGGAAACTCAAGGGAGTGTACGTAAACCTGACATGTATATCTAATAATTGATTTTAAATTGTGATAAACTCTTACTAAATATTTTCAAAATGTTTTGGGTTCTAACCCTTGCTATAAATATTTTAAAAACCTTTTAGGTGTCCAACCACGGGACGCCGGACTTGACGATCCATTCCAAGGACGACTAGCTGCAATACTGTGGAGGCTTGCAGGACTTGATTATACGCCTTCATATTTCATTCCTATTATAGGATTTCATTCAGTATCTCAGTTGGGCATGTTTCCCTATTTGGACTTTATTTATTCAGTTATTCAGTTCAAACTTATATTGGGATTTATTTGTTTACTCTTGATTTGTAGCCGATGGTTTATTGGGCAAGACTTTTATCTATTTACTCCTTGTGATGGTTTAGAATCTGTTAATTGTGTGAATGTCTTAAATTAGTTTCTACTTATTGTTATTATCTATTTAAAGAAAGATAAAAATTTGACACCGACTTAATTAACTAATAGGTGATTAGTAATTAATATGATTTTCAACTGTGATGTTAAGAATGAACTAAATGGGAAACTTGTTTAAGTTAATAAAAGACTGATCACTAGGTATTTATTGGGCAGGGTGTCACAGATAGTATCAGATCATCGGGTTCTAGTGTCCATAGGATTTGTACATCTTACTACGATTTCAGTGTGTCTATCTTTTGATATAGAGCCCTATTATTAGGACTGCTACTTTTACCTTCACATGTTTGAGATATCGCACTTCTGCTATTAAATTTTGTATTGACTGTGAACTCATACAACTCATTTTAAATTTAAGATTCCACCTAAGAGAGAGAGAGGCTAGAGCAACATCCAGGGATGATAATAGGGAGGCTCAATAGGAGCCAGAGGTTCCTCCGCCACAGCCACCACCGGGGATGGTGACTAGAGCACAAGTGGCCGAGATAGTTGACCCAGGCGGTCAATGCAATGATAACAGCCATGGTCGTCCACTTTCCACAGACTCAATCACAGTCGCTAGTGGCACCAGTGATTCAGGCTATATTAGGGTCGTCGCTGTAGCAGAAAGTTCGAGAGGTTTTTCGGAAAGGTCACCCATCAGAGTTTTCAGGGAGCAATGTGATAGTAGCATGTCAGTGGAAAAAGGAAATGCAACATCACCTACGTATGATTGATTACAGTGACACTCAGAAGCATATTCGTTCCACGTTCAGACTTGTGGGGGAGACATTACAATGGTGGGAGTCTGTTACCACCTCAATCGAGAGGTATACTATGTCGATAGTAGAGTTTTAGGAGAGGTTCGACTGCAAGTACTTTTGGTCAGCTATTCAAATGAAATTGAGGAGGAAGTTTAGCGAGGTTACTCAGGGTGACTGATCAGTGGATGATTACAAGTAAGAGTTCACTCATTTGGCTAACTTTGTGCCAAATGATGTGAACACGGAAGAAAAGAAGAAGAAGCAGGTTCATGGATGGATTGTCCTGGAGGATCAGGCAATACTTACTTAGCAACCCAACATTACAGACTTATACAGAGGTCGTTAATGTTGCATTTTTACATTGCCAAGACCATCGATTCCACCAGAAGGAAAGAAAGAGAGCAGGGGAGTCGATCCACTTAGGTAGGATAGGCAGGATTAGTGGAAGTGGGGCACCTCAACAGCAGGTGGTGAGACAATAAGGGTAGGATTCTTGACAGGGGATCAGACCAAAAGGTTCAGGTCATGAGGTACCGACTAGAGGTCCAGGGTTTCAGGTAAGGCTAAGAGGATCCTAATCAAAACCAGTAGGTTCCTTAGGGTCGTTAGGGCAAAGGGAACAACGGTGGGGGACAGTAGGACCGGGGGTACAAGGGACAACATCAGGGCTAGCCTCGATAGGGTCAGCAGGGCCAGAGGCAGAGAGAATTTTTTAGGCAGTGCTTTACATGTTGCTAGCAAGGTCATAATAGGAGAGATTGCCCACAGCAGGGCAGGGCCAACAGCAGGGTGCCTAATAGGGGTAGCAGGCTCCGTTACCTCCAGCACCAGTACCAGCCCCAAAGCAGTAACAGGGATAGATACATTACGGGTGTGTGTATAATGTCTGGGACGTACCCATGCCACCAGCACCTCAGGCACCGCCAACAGTCGAGGGTACATTTCTTATCCATGGGTAAGAGGGCATGGTTATTTTTTATATGGGGGAATCACATTCCTTTATTTCCACTAGATTTGTACGAGTAGCCGATCTTTTAAGGACAGCTGACACTCGCCTATGTGTGTAAACTCACCGTTGAGTAGTGGATCACTTATAGACTCGGTATATAGACGAGTAGATATCATTTTTGGAAGACTGAGCCAACAACAAACCTTTGTGTGTTAAATATGAAGGGATATGATGTTATTATAGGCATGGATTGGTTAGCAGGTTACAGGGCGACAGTAAACTGTTACAAGAGGACCATAGTGTTCTCTATTCTGGGGTAGGAGATGTTATTAATGGCAATGCCTCTTCCCGAAGGAGACTCATGTACACATTTGTATTACATTGAGGAGGAGACCTCACATGAGGTAGTTATCCTATTATACTCGATTCCAGTTGTCAGAGATTTTGAGGACGTATTCTGGGAGATACATACCCGGGTTACCACCCAGTGTGGAAATTGAGTTTATTATTGACTTAGCACTGCGTACGAGATTGATTGCTCGATCACCTTATCGCATGGCCCCTTCAGAGATGAGGGAGTTAAGAGAGCAAATTCAGCAGCTCTAGGGTCAAGGTTTCATTCGGCGGAGTACATCACCGTGGGGTGCATCATTATTATTTGTGAAGAAAAGGTATCATTCGCTTTGCTTGTGTGTAGACTAGAGGGAGTTGAATAAGGTCACGATACGGAATAAGTATACATTCTCAAGGATTGATGACCTGTTTGACCAATTGAGAGGAGTCGAATACTTCTCTAAGATTGATTTGAGATCGGGATATCACTATCTACGCATTCGAGAGGAGGACATTCTTAAGACCATTTTTCTATCATGGTATGGGTTATACGAGTTCAGGGTGATGCCGTTTGGTCTCACCAATACGACAGTAGTGTTCATGGATCTTATGAACAACATATTTAGGGAGTTTCTTGACCAGTTTGTAATCGTGTTTACAGACGATATTCTGATCTACTCTCGCACTGAGGAGGAGCACGCAGAGCATTTACGTATGATTCTGCAAACACTACGGGACCACCCGTTGTATGCCAAGTTCGAAAAGTGTGGATTTTGGTTACAGGAGGTGCAGTTTCTTAGCCACATTGTGTCCGACAGGGGCAAAGCTATTGCTTTGAGTTAGGTATCGGTGGTGAGGGAGTGGGGACAACCCACGACATTGACAGAGATTCACAGCTTTCTGGGGTTGTCTGGGTACTATCGCGCTTTATTAAGGCATTTTTTGAAGATTGCGTGTCCATTGACGAATTTGACTCACAAGGGGATACCATTTATGTGGAGTGATCACTATCATATAACCTTCGATGAACTAAAGGACAAATTGATATAATCACCCGTACTTGCTTTGCCTAGGGGAGGATTAGAGTACCGGGTCTATACCAATGCATCTTTGCAGGGACTTGGGGGTGTATTAAAATAGGAGGAGAGGGCTATAGCTTATGCATCTCGAAAGCTTAAGCCTCATGAGAAGAATTATCCCACACACGACCTTGAGTTGGTGGTAGTTGTGTTTACTTTGAGGATATGGAGACACTATCTTTTTGGAGAGAATTTTATGTTATTCACATATCATAAGTCATTTCAGTATCTCTTCACACAGTAGATTTGAATATGAGGTAGAGGCGGTGGATAGAATTCATGAAAGACTGTCCGTTTGATAAATAATATCACCCTGGGAAAGCTAACGTGGTAGTAAACCGTTAAGCCATATTCCTATTGGGGAGTTGGCAAAGGTTTGAAAGGCTAAGTGAAGTGAGCTTTGACACCATGATGAGATCACCGAAGTGTGCATGTGAGTTCTAGATATCACTCCTGAGATTATATTACAGGCAGTGAAAGTACAGGCGATGGATCAGTTCTGCCAGGATCGAGTACGATAGTTATTAGCTAATGGTGCAAAGTTTTACTCGATCAACTCAGAGGGAGGTCTACATTTTAATGGGAGACATATAGAGCCAGAGGATAGGATTTGAGGCAGGCAGTGATGATTGAGGCTCATAATTCGAGGTTTATGGTGCCTTCTGGTTGAGATAAGATGTAACAGGACATGACAAGATAATATTGGTGGGTAGGGATGAAGAGGACATTGTAGAGTTTGTCTCGAAGTGTGTTACTTGAGAGATAGTTAAGGTAGATCACTAGATCCCTTTATGGATGCTATAATCACTGGATATTTAAATGTGGAAGTGGGAGAGCATATCAATGGATTTCATTACAGGACTAGTGTTTTCACAGAGGGGTCATAATTCCATTTGAGTGATAGTGGATCGGATGACCAAGGTGACCCATTTCTTTCCAGTTCGCTTCAATTTTGAGACATTATAGTATGCGCCGATGTTCATTTAGGAGATAATTAAGCTACACGGGGTACCAATTAACATCATGTCTGATAAAGACAAGATCTTCATGTCTCATTTCTAGCAGAGATTTCAGAAGGTCATGGGAACAGATTTGCATTTGAGTACCACATACCATCCACAGACAGAAGGACGGACTGAGTGGGTTAATCAAATTTTAAAGGACATGTTGAGGATATGCATTCTGAATTTTAGTGGAGGATGGGAGCAATATCTTCCATTTGTAGAGTTTGCATATAATAACTTTTACCAATTTACCATCTACATGGCACCGTTTGAGGCACTTTACGTCAGGCCTTGTTGTTCCCCCTCCTGCCGTTAGAGGTGGTAAACAAAAAGGTATTGGTGACAGAGATGATACATGAGACGACTGCTAAGATTAAGCTAATTCGGGGGCGTATTCGAATAGCTCACGACATAAATAAGAGTTATGTGGATGCATATTGGATACATGTTGAGTAAGAGGTTTGCAACTAGGTGTTGGTACAGGTGTCTCCCATAAAGGGGGTCATGAGGTTCGGAAATAAAGGGAATATAACGTCGAGGTATGTGGGACCCTTCCCTATTATTTAGAAAGTGGGACCAGTATCTTATAGACTAGGTTCACTGGAACATCTATAGGGAATACATGATGTGTTCCATGTGGCATCGCTGAAGAAGTACAGGAGGAGAGAGAGAGAGCTTTCTATCACATTCCACTCAAGGAGATTGATTTATAGCCATACATCTCGTAAGAGGAGAAACCCGTGGATATTCTAGATCGTAGTGAACAAAAGCTATGGTCCAAAGTTATACCATTTGTCCGAGTTCAGTGGGGACACCACATAGTGGACGAGTCTATATGGGAGCAGGAGGATGTCATGCGTAAACGGTATCCAGAGTTATTCGCCTCAGGTATGACCAAATTTTGGGGACAAAATTTCTTTGTAAGGGTGAAGTATGTAATACCCCGTATTTTTGCGTATTTGGAATTTAATTAATTCGATAATTAATTCATTTTATTTTAAATTATGCGATTGATGTAATTTATTTAAATTAAATAATAATGTGGTTATTAAATATTAATCGAGATAGAAATGATGATTAATATTAGGTATTGAATTTACTAAGTGGATAGTAAATAATTTATAAAAATTATTACGCGTCATAGTAGGTAATATTGACGTAATCGAATTTATCTCAACCAGGAGTCGCGTATAGTCTAAATTGAGGTTAAGATAGGATATTTGTTTAGAATGACTTAGATGATGATTTGGAAGTCACGAATGACTCCGAAAGGGTCAAAATAGTCAAAATAGTATATCCGGGGGCATTGACTGAATCCCGGGGTAATTTTAGACTAAATCGGCACCGTATGAGGGTATTTTAGTCTTTTGGTAGCCTAGGGTAAAGAGAGATATGAAATTCCTATCCTTATATAAGATGGTAGATGGGAGAGCCTAGGGTTAAGAGATTATAAAATAAAGGGGGGCCATTATAGAAGGAAGGGAGAGCATTCTTGGGGAGTTTAAGAGGATTCTTGAAGCGTTACTCATTGATCTTGCACCATCATCAAGCTTGGAGTGAGGACTGGGAGAGAAAAAACACAATCCATCATTTAAACCACGAAATCAGATCATTCAACATAAGGAAAATGTTTATTTACGATTTATTTTGAGGTTATAATACCCATGCGCTTAGTGTTTTAAAATATATTGAATAAATTTATGATCTTCGGAGAAAACAATGATTAGAACTCATGTTTTTAGTAGGAATTGCATGTAGTATGATTAAACATGTGTAGAGGATAATAACTCAAAGGATAGGTGATAATCACCACGAATTTAATCTGGGTTTGGATGAATAATGGTTAAAGAACACAAAACCTAGGATCTTTGATGAAAACATGGTTTGATCTATTCTTGGATGGAATCATGAGGTTTTGATTTTTTATTTACGTTAGAATTCATCCGAATACGTGTATATAATGTTTGAGATTTTTTAATGTTAATTTGATAAAGAATCATGAAGAGTAGAATGAGAAAAATGGTGAAAAATGCACTTGCATAGAGGAAGAAGACGATCTGCAATATTTCGAATCGATTCCGCCCAGAGGCGAATCGATTCGAAATGTGAATTGATTTAGGCTCCTGGGCGAATCGATTCGGTTTCCCCAAAAATATGAAAATTCCTTTTTAAACGTAGAACTCCTATAATTTTTGTGGGGAAAACTTTTGGGACCTTATTAAAATATAATGAGGGAGTTATTATATTACAGTATTCCTATGATGGAATTAGGACTTAGTCTTTTTGAGAGAATTAAGACGAGGATTAAACGGGCTTAAATTATGAGGTAATTAGTTCGAGAGAATGAGAATGATTTACGAGAATTCCTAGTGAGTAAAATCATAACATAATACTTGGATTTATACTCGAATTTGACAATAATACTCGGATTTATACTTGAATTTGAGAATAATACTAGGATTTATATGATAGTGAGTAAAATCGTAACATAACAAGTAAGGTGAGTATTCGAGTGATATATGTTACGTATGAATGATAATGATTAGGTTGTGAGTATACATACTGAATAGATGTATATATAGGTTATGTGTATACCCTTTTTCTGATTGATGTTATATGTTACTATACCTACGCTACCTGCTATCACATAGGTTCTCGCGCAGTGGGAGATCCCACCTTGACGATGCCAGTAAGGTCTGGATGAGTGCCCCAGGACATAGATCTTAGGGCGAACCATTATTTGTGTTAATATAATGGTACCTGCATGTTCTTTGGCTACGTTAGGTATGTGCGTGGTCCACGACTTAGAACTATGTTCGCCTTCATTGTTTGTGATTTAATTTTTTGGGTTAGAGGAGACTTGTTGAACTAATAGTCCTTATTTTAGAACGAGAGGTACATGGACGGATGGCAGAGTATGCCTATTTTATGGTGATAAATTTGAGTGATGCCGTAGTTGAATATATTAGTGTATCAAATATATACTTGTATGAGTTTTCTACTTACGTGTGACAGTAGATAGTTAGATAGTACGTATCTACAATAATGAATTAAGTAGTGAAACTTAATTAACATGTTAAATGATAACATAAGAGAAATGTTAATATCAACACTAATGACGTAAGAGAAACGTTAACTATCGGGTAGCGTGTTGTATGGGCGACACGGGTATTTAAATGTGTCTCTAGTTAGTTAGATACTTATGTCTAGTTAGCATGGGTAGTGCAACTAGGTGGGCTAAATAGAAAGCGTTAGGCGTGAACTATAGTTTAGAGGTGAGGAAACTCAAGGGAGTGTACATGAACCTGACATGTGTATCTAATAACTGATTTTAAATTGTGATAAACTCTTGCTAAATGTTTTCAAAATGTTTTGGGCTCTAACCCTTGTTATACATATTTTTAAAACCTTTTATGTGTCCAGCCGTAGGGATGCCAGACTTGATGATTCAATCCAAGGACGATTAGTTGCAACACTGTGGAGGCTTGTAGGACTTGTTAGAAATTTCATTTTAGTATCTCAGTTGGGCATGTTGCCCTATTTGAACTTTATTTATTCAGTTATTCAGTTCAGGCTTATATTGGGATTCATTTATTTACTGTTGTTTTTATTTGGGATTTAGATTTGTAGCCGATCGTTTATTCCTCAAGACTTTTATCTATTTTCTCCATGTGATGGTTTAGACTCTATTAATTGTGTTAATGTCTTAAATTAGTTTCCTCTTATTGTTATTATCTGTTTAATGAAAGATAAAAAATTGACATCGGCTTAATTAACTAAAAGGTGATTAGTAATTAATATAATTTTTTACAGTGATGCTAAGAATAAACCAAATGGGAAACCTGTTTAATCTAATAAAGGACTAATTACTCGGTATTTAATTGGGCAAGGTGTCACACAGTACTATCTACACTTGCACTTGTGGACGTAGGCAACACCTTGGGCTGAACATTTGATTTTGAGCTAAGATAAAATTAGTATACTATCTATAGAGATTCCTAGATAAGTATTCAATTGATTTTGATATCTTTATCTATTGTCATTTATACTTATATTCTCTAGCTAAGATAAGATTAGTATACTAGTTTTAGGCAATAACATTTGTAATTTAGAGATTTAGGGTTAATAAGTTGGATGAACATGTAAATTATTAAATTATGGATTCTAGTTTTGGATTATATATAGATTAAAGTTTATTTATGTTATAGTCTAGAACCTAAACATGCCTTAGACTTTTATTTATGGATAAGGATGGTTGTGGATCAAAATAGGAGGGATTCGGGTTAAAACCCACAACATAAAAATGGGGTATTTTGCAGGTTTAGGCCTAGATCGATTTGAGCATCCCAGGTTGCCTAATGAGGGTATTGGGTGGTGTTTGGTTGGTTTCTTGTGTTTTTTGGTTCTATGAACTAGTAAGAGATGATTTGATGATTTATTGAACCAGTAGGGGTGGTTTAATATTATTAAAGATATCACTATAGGTTGGGTTGATTAATTTAGTTAGAAATTTAAATATATGGTTAACATGCAATATTTCATTTGGTTTATCGATCTTAGGATCATATTTAATTATTATTGCTATTAGGACCACTAGGTAGTCTCATCTAGTTAGAGAAAAGTGTAGAACCCTTCGAGATGACAGGGTATATAGGGGCATCAACTTTTGGTTAGGAATTAATGGGAAGGTTGTGTGTAATTGATTGGATAAACTATGATGTGTAGATTGTGAGTATCTCCTTACGTGATCTTATGTGTGTGAACATGTTGCGAGTGGGTATATAGGCTCATGAAGATTTAAGTAGTCAGATATTTGATGGGTCACGTACATTTAGGGTACGATTAAAACCCTTAGCTGATGATGCTGGTTGGGTATAGGTCTATTAATATGCATGACTTTGTTTGGGTTTTATTCTTAAAACCAATGTCATTTATTTTTCAATAAAGGTGTGTGAGGTTCATTTGAAATGAGAATAATGTTTTTAATAATGCCTTCTATTTGTTTTTAAATATATTTTACACAATGTCAATCAATTGAGATAAGCAGAAATTTGAGCGGGTTGGGTCTGGTTAGATAAAACAAATCAGAATTTCGGTTCTAGTAAAATTCAAAAGTTCATTGCTTAGATAGGCGGTTGAAATCTTATCGGTAAAGCTGCGAGTGGAACCCTAGTGGTCTATCTTAACTACAAAAACATATATGATGGTTTAGGAACTTGTCTGATATTTCAAAAAGGATTGTGGTCGATACATCAGGAATGTAATAAACATAACCACATGCGAGATTTAACTCTAATTGTTGACTATATTAGAGTTGAAAATTTTCATATGTTTGTGAAGGGTGCATAGATGCTTAATTCCAAGGGTTATGAGGTTTGGAATTCTTACATAATTTTTTCTTTCATTTCTTCTCCATTGGATCTAAATCTCCACAATTTGGGAAAACGTTATGTAAGTATGCATGCGATCGTAATTCGAAGGAATCGACATCTAAAAAATATCTTGGATTATGACACCCCTTGACAGGTTTATTAATTTTAATTTTAACATTAAACTTGAACAATGAATTATTTTAAAATCCCGTATTATATCAAATCGTTAATTCTGAGATCAAGGAATAAATAAGAAATTTGTTAAAATCGATTTGCAAAAAAATTATTTGACCTAGATGGTATTGTATTCTTAACGCATGGAATCATATAATGTACCATAGCAACTTTTAAAATAAGACCTCATCATTCAAGTATATATGAGATAGTTAAATTGGAGTGCAGTCATGATTATTTAGTGAAATTAATTGCGATTACATGGAGAAAGAAAATAAATTACGGGATTGTAATTTGGAATTTCTGAGTACCTATTTGGAATCCACCATAATTATTTAGTCTTGAGTCTCCAGTATAGTCCATTTTACCCAAATAGCAGGCACAAACTCTCTGGAAAATAAGTTTATCCCAAGCCAACTATCAGTGCAAGCTAGGGTTTTAAGGTGTACACTCAATATTGGGGATTAGAAAGGGAGAGAAAAAAATATTATTCATATTTTGTGAAGGGATGTGGGGAGAAACGATAATATCTCACTCAAAACAATAATTATTCATCTCCATGAACTCCCACACATAGTTTTCTTTGAGAGAATCACATACTAGAAGATCTGAGGGTTTCGATGGGTTCTCACGAGATTTTGGAGGGAACATAAAAGTGTCCTATTCATATTTTGGCAATCATATTTCTCCTCATTCACATCACCTACAAGATCAACAGAGGTATCGTGATTAAAAATCCTAGGTTTATACTTTAAATCTAGTTTTTATTTTTTTATTTCAATTGCATGATTTATCATTTTTTTTGGGTATCAAACTTTTTCATTATATCAATCCCCAACAATTGGTATCAAAGCCGTGGTTATATTTTGACCATATATTAGAAAGATCCATATTGTCCACCATGAAATGCTAGTTTTGCATTATATATATATATATATATATATATATATATATATATATATATATATATATATATATATATATATATATATATATATATATATATATATATATAGGGAAAGATTCACAAGTGAAACTGAAAGATGAACTTTTTAATGAACCTTAACAAAATAACACCTAACAATTCATTAATTTTAATTTATATGCTGTAATTGGTCCGCGTCAGTGACAACGAACATGTGTGTTGATCGATCCTCAACCCCCCCCCCCCCCCCCCCAACCCCAACCATAACCATCACCATCACCATGGAAACCCTTATAGCAGCCCATGTGGCAGCAAGGCTGCCATGGGGGTGGGGGCGGGGAGCGGGGGGCAGGTGGGGTGATTGAGGATCGATTGACTCAAGTGTTCGTTGCTACTGGCGCGGACAAATTACAACATGGGAATTAAAATTTATTAATTGTTAAGTATTTTTTGTTAAGGTTCATTAAAAAGTTCATCTTTTAGATTCACTTGTGAATCTCTCCCTATATATATATATATATATATATATATATATATATATATATATATATATATATATATATAATTTTATTTGTATGTTATATAATGCAAACATAGTTTTGTAGGGATCTAATATTTACACCCCTCCCATCATGGGCACATGAATGTTGTCTTATGTGAATGGATCATATGTTGGTTTATCCATAGTTAATTTTTTTCATATGTTAGATTTTGTTGTAATAATTGGAGTCTTTTCATTATTGCATTAATTGATCTATATGGAGTATTTTGTAGGGGGGTGTAATAGTTTTTGCTAGTTAGAATAATGAATTTTCAGGTAAATAATTAAAGGTATAAATTAAATTATGGTCTCCATTTTTTAGATACATTTTAGTGGCATAAACACACTTGCAAAAAATTGTGAAAACTATAAGATAATTATAGTTAGTCACAAAATATAATTTTTTTTTAAATTTTATTCAAGTGAATGAAAATTTAGAAAAAGGTATGTAGATATAATTTTTCCTTTGAACTTATCGACGAAATAATTTTTTGATTATTCTTAGCATTAATTATTAAAGAGTTTAAAGTCTTATCACCATATTTCCCTTAGACTTATGATCAATATACAAATGTTGACTAACCTTTCCTTCTCACTTGTAAGAACAGTCAATTTTGAATAAATATAGGTAAAGATTGAATCTCATCAATAATATTACGTGAATAAGATATGTATCTACCCAGAAAACTATCCAACCATCTATATGCCTATTATACTAATTCTAAAATATAATTGACTCAACACACACACACACACACACACACACACACATATATATATATATTTGAAACCCAAATATACCGTGTTCCCTCCTCCAACTTCACCACTTGGGTACCCTAAAATAAAACATTAGGTCACCCATAGTGGTCATGGTAAAGGTCAATTTCAACACTTTCTCATCTCACACTGTGTAACCCGTATGTAAACTTCCATTGCATGTGCACAATGTGTAAGTGGGTCCCATAAAGTTGGATAAAAAATAGTTTAGCACCCGGGAGTCTCCGCTCAATGCATTTTAATGCCCAACCGTGAAAGTTTAAAAAAAATGCAACCCCCCGCGTATTTTGGCATTGAAATAGGTCGGACCCTACGACCAATTTCCTTCAAGATTTAGAATTAAATATCATTCTTAACATGTGACAAAATTATGAGATATTTTTAAAAAATTTACACGAGAAGTAAATTGCAAAAGTCTAACAAATGTGAAAATCCACCATAATAAAATCCATCATCATGATAGCTCCAATAAATAAATCTTTGTGAGACTAAATGTATTTACATTGAAAATGATTATGTATGATGACAACACAATTGATATAAGATCATAACTTCACTATATTCTAACTATTGTACATGAGATTAAAATAATCACTCAATACATTATGAGATATGTTACCAGAAACACATCAACCATTAAAACCATACTAACATGCCCAAGAATCACAATGAAGATCCAAATTAATGCAAGATACACATTAGCCTATCATATAGGCTCTCAAATAAGACAGTGGGGCTCATAATATTGACTAAAATCTTACATCAAACCCTATCAAGATCAACTATCAAACCTCAATCTTAGTTTAACATCACCTGTCACACAAGCACATTCAGAACCACATCCCACAACCTATGGTGAGAAAGATTAAACTAAGCTACATATCACAAGCCCTAATTTATTCATTCAATCAAGTAAAAGAATGCTCAAACGACATGATGTTTATTACTTTATTTGTTTTGTACTTTAGGAACCATTTTACAAAATTAAAGCTCAAAATCTACACTTCTAAACCCACCGTAGATCTACCTAAACCTTCCTTAAAGCTTGAACTAAAACCAAACAATATTTAGACTAAAACTTGAAAGGTTTAGTAAACTAAACTTGAGACTTAGTCAACTAAAAGTTCCACGAAAACATTTAGCCAACTAAAATTTTTGACAACCAACTAAACCTTTGAGACAGCCTCACTAAAAGTAGTTTTAATTGACTATACTCACCTTTTAGTCAACTAAAAGTGCTAGATTTCACCTACTAAAATTGGTACAAATCTCCGACCTTTGATCCTAATACACTAAACGTTTTTAAACTTATTACCAACCTTATTATCAACATTTGGTTGCCTTTGAACACTGTGATTAGAGATGCAAACCTACATCAAAGCTCGTCAAGCCTAAACCCAAGCTTGAGTCACCCTACTTTCCTAAAACCCTCTTGCATCCATGTAAGATTCAAACCTAAATCTCCATTCTAGAAAAAGCTCTGATGAAGTAAATCTTCAAACCTCAGACTTATCCAAGTTCCAAACCAAATGATTTCTAAGAATCAAAACCCATTAATTCCATGTTCCAAACAAACCCCATGTATTTCCAAATAAAATCATTTCATTCGAATTACACACCACAAACCCATAGAAGCCAAGTTCTTGATAATCCTAGAATTAATGAATTTTTAGAGAGAGAAATTTCCAATAATCAAAACATATCATCAAACATGTTACACGCTCTAAATACATTTAACCCAAGTTCATGTTAATCCTAAAAATAGCGAATTTCTAGAGAGAGAAATTCCACCCATGTTACAAGATTGATATTAAGTAACAAACACATGTGAACCAAATTTCCAAGATCCAAAATCTCCTAAGATAAATATCCACACCCAAAACTCACTTGTGATTTAAAGTCTTTAAAACTAAAAATATCTCTTAAACCAAGTTACCCCCAAGTAACATTTGTGCTTAGAGATTAAAACAAAAATATCCAAAGATATTGATCCATACCCAAAACCCACTTGAGAAAATTACATGGGATTATTTGTTTGTTAACCTTTCTAGAAAGTGAAAGTTAACTTATTTCACCATTGTTTTACTAATGCAACTTTTTGTTACCAATCTTGTAATATTGATTGTATATTCACGACCGGTAGCGTAATTGTTGCGAATAGTTAAGGCATTTAAAGTCCTTGGGCTATTACGTGGGTACTGCTTGGGCAAGGACGAAGGTATCGTCTTGTTGGCTGCAGTTTTGCAAGGTGTTGTTCCGTGTGAGATTTTCGTTCCACCATAATTGAACCATAGATGGTAAAGTTATTTAGTACCATCTTGAGTGTGGATGGAGGTGGGGCCGAATAACTTTAAAACTTCGATTTGAAAAGTTCCTTAAACCCTCTCACGTCCATTATTATATTTGCATTCATTATTTACTTTAAAATGCCTATTACTTGTATTGCTTGAATGTAAATATGAATGGAATGGATGCAAGTCAATATTAGAAAAGTCATTTTGTTAAAAAAATAACAAAAGACTTTTTAATAAGTTGCAAAGTTTATAAAAGAACAATGAAAAAAGAGAAAGAAATGTTAATTTGTAAAAAGTCAAATAAATATCACAATCCCAATTCCCCACCCCCACGGATAATTTCGGGACAAAAATTCAAATTTCAATAGTAACAATACTCATATGGAAAGAATAATCCAACTACAAAATCTCCAACTGAAAATCGTAAATAATTGTGGAATCGAATGACCCATTTTTTTGGAGAAGAGGGAATGAGACCCCATATATTTTATTTATTTAAGAGAAAAAGCCTCTCCTAGATGGCATATATGTCTTGAAGGAACAAGAAGAAAGATGATCTTTGAAAATCCCAATGAAAAGAACTAAAAAAGCAATAAATGAGGGAATTTATAACAATTTCCCTTACAAAGATTAAAAATGAAGACATAACCTATGATAGAATTCTAATTGAGGGAAGGCCAAACTTATCAGTCTTCAAACAAATCTTTGTGATACTTGAAAGGTGATCAAAATAAGAGTAAAATGAGTAATTTGAGGAAGAAGAGGCCACATTTACAAGGCTATCTGCAACAAAATTTCCTTGTCTCAAAGCATGTCGAATCTTGATTTCTTTTTTGAAGTAATATTCTTAGAACAATCATCAATACACTTTTCCAGCTTCCAAGGAGCATTCCATTTGTAAGGCACCATATGAAATAAAGATTTTGAATATGTTTCAATAAGAAGGTCTTTGATATTCAATTGTAAACATAGATCAAGACCTATTCTCAAGGCTTCAGGTTTCAAAATAAGCATGATTGATGCCCCACAAACAGAGAAAAAGTTGAAATAAAATCTCCATTGTAATATTTTATGATGCCACCATAGCCACTAGCACGAGGGTTGCCTAATGAAAACCATCAACATTTAGCTTGAAAACATTTTTAGGAGGCTTGATCCAAGCAATAGCTAGGAATTAGGGTTGCTTAAAATTAATCTTTAAGCCAAACAAAGAGATAAGATGTAAATCCTCCTGCTTAAGACTAATGTTAAAATTAGTACCTGGATTCAAAGATCTCGTAAAAGAAATAACATTAGTAATAATAAGATGATGGTCCATGGTGATTCCATCAAAAGAAGCTTCTATTTCTTGCAAGCCAAATTTCCTAAAAGATAATGATTGGAAGATGATGAGTAAGAGACAGAATATGGACAGTGAAATTCTTAATCCACCAAGATACAAACATTGAATGGCATGATAGGAAATTAATCTTTAGCCCCAGCATATTGTCAAAATAACTCCACACCTGACGAGTAATAGGACCAGACATAAAACTATGAGATAAAGATTCTTCATGTGCATTGCATCATTGACATCTAGAGGCCATGTGGATGTTAAGGTCTTAGATCATAGAGTCTAGAGGAACAACTTGATGCAATAACTGAGAACACACTATATGGTTGACTTACTTGAGTCTGTGCCATACAGGAGTTCCAACTAGTTTGGATATCGAGACAAAATAAGATTAGATATTTTTATGAGTTACTCTCTCAAAAAGTTATCCAAGCTTCATCAAAAAGGAATCCCACTCCAAGAATGCCAATGCTCTAATGCTCTTCAAAAAGGGAAGTATTAAACTCTTGAACCACATTAGGACACACACTCTGCATATATGTGTTATTACGTGTGCACAATATATTTTAATAGTTTAGCTTTGTCAAACATTCTTTTCAAAAGAGATTCATTTAAACATTTTTAATCATTTTAATGATTTTTTTCATTTAAATGAAAATTGATTTTTAAAATGTTTGAGGTTAAATCAAAATTATGTTTTGTGGTAAAATATTTGTTGGGTAAGAATTAATCCCGCTTAAAATTTTGGGGTTATAACTGGAATAGTTCATAATCCTTAACAAATTTTGTGGGTTCATTATATTTTTTGAAGGCTGTACGCACGTTTCACTTTTAAAAACACAGTAATTGTGTTTGTTACCAAATCTGAGATGATGTAATCAATTATGACCTTTGATGGGAGTTCATCGACGGATCAAATTTGTTCAGATTTAATCCGTGTGATCCGTCTACAATCGGCATCGGTGTTAATAGTTTATACACCTTTCATCTTGGTTTAATCAATGGACCCAACTGATCTATACTCGATCCTTGTGACTACACAATCATCCAACCATAGGCATGTTCCCTTCACTATTTCATCCATTAGATTTTCAGTTATTTTGACCATATTTGATCCGTACCCTTGTTTTGTAACTGACTTTCATTTACTAAGTATATAAATCCATTCTTAGGGTTTTGTTTGTTTCGATTATGAGAATAGAGAGAGGGCGATGAGGTTAACAGGAGAGAGAGAGAGAGAGAGAGAGAGAGAGAGGTATCACCTTCACCAAGAGAGAAACCAAGAAAGATGTCATCGGAGTTGTGAGAGAAAAACTGGAGCTAAGAAATCGAAATCATACCTTACATCTTATACATTTTTTTTTCAAACTCAAATACACCAAACACTTTCATTTGTTCTTAAACAGTAAACCCATATTTTTTAGAGTTAATATGTTTGGGGTTTATGTGAGTTAGGGTATTACTGATTTGATTCAAGATTGAACACCTCTTCAATTATATATCTCTCTAAGAACCATATTGTTCACATAGAATAAATTTTCTAGGTTCTTTATATCTGTTATTTCTTGGATCTTGTTTTCGTTGTTATTTTCATCTTACTTTGTGGTTTCAAATAAATTTTGAAACATAAGACTTCTTGTTGAGTATATATTCAGATTTGAAAATACATTTTTGGTTTCAAAATATAATTTCACAAATTTGTGAAATAAGATTGAATATAAATAATTTTTGAAACAAACTTGATTTGAAAAAAGATATATTCTAGATCTGAAATTTTGTTGATGTCATAGTATTCAAAGAATATTTGAGATTATTTGCATATCATATAGAATGATTTGTAATTCATAGGAATTTGTTATATAATTGATTGAGATTTGTGAGATGCATTTTTGCATTTAGTTCACTTCACAAACACTTTCAATCTCACACGAACACTTAGATATTGCGGTTCTTGGTGAGATATATTGTTGGTAGAGCTGTTATATAATCTGAAAATAAGGAAAAAAGAAAGGAATCAGCGGGAGGAAGATCATGTCAAGTCAGAATCCTTCGAGAATGGAGTAACTCGTGTAGGTAACTTTCTGAGCTTAGATTTAGGATCTTAGTGTGAAAGCTTAGTGCTGTAACTTGTAACTTATGATTATTTAGTGAAATTTTGTTTTGTGGCGTAGAGGTCACGGTGGATGTTTCCCTTATTTTAGGATTTTACCACGTTAAAAATCGCGTGTCAAATTTTACTTGAATGTTCTTAATTGCTTTTGTGAACAATATCTCACTCAAGAATTAATTGTAGGTTTTAGTTTTTAAAACCTAAGGTAATCAAACTAACAAATATAGATGACATATTCAGAAAAACGTTTAACACATCTTGTGTTGTATTTTGAAACGAGTTTTGTTCAAAGAGTTTGTTTTCGGAGTTTACTCAACCTATAACATTTTTTTTATTAACTTAGTAAGTAGTTTTCCAGTAACTTCCAAGAAAAAATTGTAATTTAAGAGCACAAGTAGAGGACCAAAGGGATGTCCATTCCAAAAAGAGCTAGGAGTTTGAGGGATGCTATAATCATAGGAGAATCTCCATCTCTAACTATAATGTCCTCTAAATTGCTGTAAACAGATTTAATTCTTTTAAGATCATGAGAACCATAATTTCTAGAGAATAAGGAGGATTTATATTTTTGATTCATGAAAGTATCCCAAAGACTTTGAGAAGAGGATAAAGACCAACACAACTTGAAACTTATAGCTTTAATAATACCGGAGATGCTTTTGATATTAAGACCTCCTTGAGAAAAAGGTTGACTGATTTCTTTCCCATTAGTCCAATGGTATTTTGCATTGTCTTCTTGGGAACATCTCCAAAAGAAATTTCCAAAAATAGATTAAATTCTTCTAACAACAGTTTTGGGAAGTTGAAGAGCACTCACTCTATGCATAGGGATAGATGATAGAACATGATTAATCAGAATAAGTCTTCCACCAGTAGAAAAAAATTTCAATTTCCATCATGACACTTTGGATCTAATTTTATCAATTAACTCGGTGAAATAACAAAGCTTCAATCTCCCTTTATAAAGAGGGTAGCTGAGATATTTTAAAGCCAGAGACTTATAGGGCAGAGCAAGCTTAGAAGACATAACATTTTTTCTGTCCATGTGAATTTTGCTACCAGTTATGAAGGAACTCTTGAGAATATTGATATTCTGGACAGAAAAATCTTCATAATCATGAGGAAAATTCATCAGGTTTTGAGTGCTTCTTTTACTTCCATTTGTAAAAATCATAATATCATCATCATAAGACAAATGGGAAATAATATTGGAACCAGTTGGATGCTTATATGGCTTGATTTTTTTATTTATGATTTGCTTATCTAAACCTCTTAAAAGGACTTCTGCAGCAATAATAAAGAGGCTAGGAGGAATGGGGTCCCCTTGTTTTAAGCCCCTAGTAGATTTAAAGAAACTAGTAGTGTGACCATTCATAATAACTAAGAACCAATTGTTTGATAGAAGCCTCCAAATCATGTCAATGAAACATTCATTGAAACCAAACTTTCTCAAAACATAAAGTAAGAACAACCAGGAAACTCGATCATAGGCCTTTTCCATATCAAATTTGAGAATGAGATTAAAACCATGAGATTTCTTATCTAGATTAACAGTGAGCTCTTGAGCCAAAAGAATATTTTCAGTAATACTTGTGCCTTTAATGAAACCACATTGGTTAGGAAAAATAATGAGAGGAATGATTGTGGCAAGTTTGGAATTGAGAATTTTAGAAATGATTTTGAAAGAGAAATTAGATAAGCTAATGGGTCTGAAGTTTGAATAAGAGGAAACATGATTTAATTTTGGGACAAAGGAAATAAAATTAGAAGACCAACAAGAAATATAGTAGTTTCCATCAAAATCATCACGGTATGGGGATGCATCAGAGTTTAAACTTTTAATATCTTTAAGAATTTCTTATTCTAAAGGGTAAGAAATAAGAGTATCATTAAAATCAGAAGATAAAATATTAGGGATGACATCAAGAAGATCTGGGAAGTTGGAAGTAGGCTTAAAAGAAAGAAGACTTTGAAAATGATTATCAAATTCCTTCTCAATATCTTGATGTGAAGAAAGCCTTTGGTGGTCTGTGTTAAGTATTTTTTGAATACATAATCTTTTTCTCCTTGACTTAACTATGGAATGGAAGAACCTAGTATTAAGATCACCTTCATTCAACCATTTTATCTTGGACTTCTACTTCCAGTAAATCTCTTCAACTTTAAGGGCCTGATTAAGTTTAGATTTTATATCATGCATGGCCATTCTAAGATTAGATGTTGGAGATTATTCAAAAGAAATTTCATCAAAAACAAGAGTATCTTCGAGACCTTTTATATTTTGTAAAATTTCCTTAAAAGTCTCTTTATTCCACAATTTAAGAGAATCTTTGAGCCGGTTGAATTTAAGAGAAAACAACCTCATAGGAGCATCTTACAAAGGAGAGTTCCAAGATAAAATAGAAAAACACATCCTTGAAATTGAGATGAGAACACCACATCTTCTGATTTTAAAAGGCCTGGGATAAGAGTACAAGTCAGATCTAATAGATAGTAAAATTGGAGAGTGATATGAGCAATTTCTATTGATTTGCTGAACTGAAGTTGAAGAAAAAAATTCTTTCCATTTAAAACTAGCCAAAGCTCCATCCAACCTAGCCAAAATCACACCATCCCATATCTATTATTTCACCAATTAAACTTCGATCCATTAAAACCAAGATCAGTCATACCACAAGAAGATATATTATTATTAAAGTCTTGGCTGGAATGAAAATCAATAGAGTTACCCCCTACTTTTTCACCTTGAGAAGCGATCACATTAAAATCCTCAATAATCACATGAAGATAGTTCCATACTTTAGAATAAATATCATCCAACTTAGCCCATATCACTACACCAAACTGGATAAATTGTCACCCTTCTAGCGCTTAGCCTTGTCATGGTAAATGACTGTGACAACAAACACGCATTTTGTGTCACGGTCATTTACCGTGACAAGGCCATGACAAAGGATTATCACGGTTAATGACCATGACAAGTCCATGATAATTCTATTTATCATGGACTTGTCACGATCATTGACCGTGACAATACTTATAATGTTGTCACGGTCAATGACCGTGACAAATGTCGCAGTTAAAAAACCCTTTCCCCTTCTTTTTTCCCCCGCCGTTTCTTTCCTCCTTTTTTCTCTCTCTCTCTACACTGCTCTCTCTCTCTCTCTCTTCCATATATATATATATATATATATATATATATATATATATATATATATATATATATATGTGTGTGTGTGTGGGTGGGGGTGTGGTGGGGGGTGGGGAGGGGAGGGGATGTGGTAGGGTGGGGGTAGGGGTGGGGCAGGTTGGGGGGGTTGTTTGTATATGTGTGTGGTGTGTGTGCATGTGCGTATGTGTGGTGGGTGGGGGTGGGGCAGGGTGGGGGGGAGGGGCAGGGATGGGTGGGTAGGTGGTGGGGTAGGGGTGGGGGCTGCGTGTGTGTGTGTGTATGTGTGTATGTGCGCGTGTGTGTATATGTGTGTGTAGTGTACGTGTTTGTGCGTAATGTCCCTTGTAAACGAATTGATTGATTGTCCCTCATTGTAAATTAGTAAATTAATATATGATTAATTATGAAAGTAGGATTGTCCCTCATCGTAAATTAGTAAATTAATAATTGTATGCTTTAATTGTTAGTTTAATTGATGAAAATAATTAATTGAGTAGATGAATTAGAAGGAGTACGGTATACACATTTGTTGTTGACATTGCTGTTAAATTATAGTGGATCGATGTTGGGTTGGTTAATTTTAAATGTGGCATGACCACTGGATTATTGTCCAAATGGGGGAGGGATTTTTCAACTTTTTATGAAAATTACTTTGTATATCGAACAATATATATATAGTATGATAATTAAATGAAACATACTTGAAATTACATATAGTGCGCATAAATACTAGCCTTCTAGTTCTTATGCGTACGCATTCAATAGCCATTAGACCCGTTCGAGAGTCATTACCCCTGTAATGAGATCTCTCGAATTGTCCCATTTGGACAGTTTGGAACTGCATAATTTATGTATAATATTCTTAGTGACTTAAAGTTGTTACTTTTGGAGGAAGTTCTGCAGTCGTATCTTAATGTTCTCTGGGTACATACTAGATTGACAAGTGTGACTGTTGTTTTAATTGAGCAATTGAAATAACAATCACACTTTTCAATTTACGTCGTGTACTTGGAGAACTACGGGGATATGCTGCCGATTTTTTTTTTAAATTGTAACAATGTGCATGAGACGTTAAGTATATTACATAAAAATGCGGTCTTGAATGGGATAGGACCACTCACCCTTTAGAGGACATGGAGAAAATAAAAATTTCTATTATAAATTCAATTTGAATATAAAGAAGACATAATTAAATAAAACATACTATAAATCTAAGTTTTGTTTATACTAATCCATGAATATACGCTTTGTACCTTTAATAGGTGACTAGTTGTGGTAGCTGTGATGGGATATCTGAAATACAAAGATAAAAACCTCGTTGAAGCTGAAATGACTTACTATAGTGTAATCCCAAATATATTTGAATTGGATTATATAAGCTTCAAAGAAGTTGTATTTTACTATAACAGGGTAAGAGCTGAGGATAAAAATGCTTGTAAAGTTGATCATGTCACCAATTTGATCATGGTTTACTTGTCCAAGTTGAAGAGCAACTACCACGTGAGCGATGAGCCATTTGTTTGTGCATTTCAAAAGATTAACCAAGTGTTTTACTCGGAGTATATCAATAACGAGCCGAGGTAAATTGTCAAACATGCACCAAAGCGTCTAAATAGTAGTGTGGATGACTTGGTTGCTCCTACCGAATATCAATCCATTTTTTATGATAACCCGAATTTCAAACAATTTTTTAATTTTTAATAAATATTTCAATTTGTACCGAAACATCCATTTTTAATGCTTTTAATTGATTTGCACTTTATCATTTTCACTCTTGTGTAGTCTGCGTGTGTGTGGGCAGTAGGGGTGGGGGTGGGGATGTTTCACTCTTGTACATATTATGAGCTAGATGCCGTTGTTTTGGAATTCAGAATTGAGGTGTTTAAGAGTAACAATTCATTTTTATTTGTAGTAATTGTAAATATTTGCATATCTTCTTTTAATTCATTTTGATATGTACTAATAACATTTTTTGTAGCAAATATCTCCTTCAGGCATTAAGGCGAGGATGATGATGCTAGTTATGATGATGTCGTCTGGGCTCGGTGATAGCGGAGGCGACGAGGGCTCCTCGGACCCTAGTCTCCCCAAATATGGAAAATTGGGGATGCCCATCGAGAACAAGTCAGGGTAATTAGCGAGATCCCTCGAGCTGGTAAAGACGATCATCAGCCCAGGGTACATTAGTTGGAAGGAGGTGCCATATGAGCTCAAGTTGGTTGTTTGGGTGGCACTACCAGTAATATATTTATATTTATATTTATATTTATATGAATATTTAAATTTCAATTTCAATTTCAATTTCATTTTATATTTATATTTATATTTATTTGCAACTAATATTGTATTTGTTGGATAGGAACAATTCAACCTGGATCCAAAGCTACGCGATTCCGTCTTGGAGCAGTTGAGGGAGTAACAAAAGACGTGGAAGAAAAATATGCGGATCCGGTACTTTGGGAAGACACGAGAGTCCATTATCCAAAGGCGTGAATCCGTCCCGCCGAAGGAGTCAATCTCATTGGCAAAATGGCAAAGGTTCATTGACAATGATATTGGGGAGCGACAATTGGCATCTCGACAATCGGGAAGGGGAAATCGAGCAAAAAAGACTAGCGTGCACTACTCCGGCCGGACGTCTTACGCCGAGGTGGAGCATAGGATGATGGTAAGATTTAATTTTTTTATAACTACATAAAATATATTATTCTGTATTATTTTACTTTGCGGGGCCGATACTAATTTTACTTTATTTTATTTCAGGGGACAGAGAGTGGCCCTGGGGGTAGGCCACATAGGCTCGATACTTTGTGGCTCTTCGGACGAAGAAGGGGAATGACAAGGAGGTGCCCCCAAGCATCGCGACCACGATTGTAAGTAATCCGAAATTTTACTTTTTGTTAATTACGTTATAATTTTTTAATTTACCTATTTTACTAATCATGTGCTTTTTATCGTTTCAGGCAAAGCCTTAGGAAGTGCATGCGTCGCAGTCTGATGACGACAAGGCATCTTTGTCCACAGACGCACTCAACCAAGTGCTTGGCTCTGATCACAAGGAGAGGATAAGGGGGTGAGCTTGTGGGTGGACAAATCTAGGATCATCGGATTGGAGATGAGCGATACTGAGTTGGCTCGAACGGTGGATTCACATGACCCAAAGCTATCCCTTTTGGAGGCGACGGTCCAGGATATGTACTCATTCGTGAAGCGTTCGCTGGGCTGAAATCTTAAGGGTAAAGGGAAGAAGAAGGCGGTGCGAGAGGAGGAGGTGTGGGAGGATGAGGACGAGGATGTGGACCTCGCTACTTCATCGCCGACACGTGCGAACTTTGATGATCCACTTCCCTATTTGGCTCCCTTCAATAGACCCATGTCGACGCTTGGTTGGCCGAGCGTGTTTATAATGGACATATTTGATGGCCAGCGGATAGAGTGGGGGTTGAGGGACTCGAATATCATCCAGCGTGCACTAGTTCATGGACGTGAGCTTCAAGACATCGAGTCTAGGGTGCTCATCACGCATGTGATGCCCGGGAAGGAGAACTCCCAATTGTGGTTGCGCGAACAATGCGGCACGGCGTATATTAGTGGATATGTTAATTCGTATATCGTGTGGCCTACTCACCTCCTCAGCGTTAACCATACCCCAGACATTTAGTGACATTCATTTAAGTTTGAGATGAATTGTTTTAAATTATTACATTCTAATTATATTTAGATTATACGGTGATGCATATTCTCTCTATTTTGAATGTATATTTGCATTATCTCTATTTCATTTAGATATATGCTATTTAAACAGTTATAATGTTTCTATAACAGGTACAAATATACTGCTGGGCAGTGGCAATGGCCATACTGCCCAGCAGATTTTTTTTTAATTCTGCCCAGAATTATCACGGTCATTGACCGTGACAAGTCCTTGATAAAGAAACTTGTCACGGAATTATCACGATCATTGACCGTGATCATTTTTTGAAGAATGTCACGGTCCTTAACCGGGACAAATCTTGTCGCGGTCAAGGATCGTGACACGACTGTGACAATTTTAATGAACTGGTCACAGTCAATGGCCGTGACAAAAAAAGTTGTCTCGCCCAGAATTGTCACGGTCATTGACCTTGATAAGCTGAAGTTCTCAAGGTTAATGATCGTGAAAATTCGACAGATTTGGTGTAGTGTATATCTATTCTTTCCGTTCTAGAACATTTGGCATAACTATAGTAATGAAAATGGGAGAAACAAAAATTGATCCTCAATTTTCAAAGTAAGTGACTGCTCTTCATTAGAAACTATGTCAATGGATAAACCAACCTTCCATAAAAACCAAATTTTGTATGAGATGTTTGAAATTCCACCTTCAAAATTCAATTTAAACTTGAACCTGCCAATACTAGAAGAATCTTTTTTAGACTCAATTAGAGAAATAACAAGAAGATTATGCATTTTGATCAACTTTTTCACTCTTCTGATAGAGGGTTTATTAGAAACACCTCTAATATTCCAACAAATAAAATTAATCATTTGGGAATAGGAGGCAAAGTGGATGAGTTATGCTTAAAACCAGACCCGGTAAGTCTCATCTTGAATGGCCTTAGACTTTGGAGTAATGGGAATATCTTATGGATTAGATGTTTGATAGTGATCCTTCATAGTGACAAATTTCTTCTTTATTCTAGATTTGACCTCTAAAAAGGACTTCCACTTAAGATCTAATTATTAAGCAAAGATTGACAACTCTTCTTGTAAAGGGACAAAAATCTTTGATCTTGGTTTAAAATCAAAAGCATAATCTTTATAATGAGCTGGATGACTCTCATTCAAAATCATATCAGTGCCTGTAGGGGATAATCTATCCACAACAATAACCTCTTCACAATTTTGATCTTGATCATCATGTCCAATAATCTCTTGGCTTTGAATCTGCATTACATTATATTGAGAAATATCTAAAGGGTACCTCAATTGATTCATTAGGGACTTGAATAGGATCTTCGTGGGAATTATCTGTCTGATCTTGATTTTCATTCATAGGGAGTTTGACTAGCTTCTCATTTGGAACCTTCTTATTATCTTTAATGATCCTAAATTTTTTAGCTTTAATGGGAGGGGGCTCTTTGTTTTTCTTGGTTGGATTATTGAACATGCAGTTCTCGAGACAATGACCTTTTTTAGAATAATAAGAGCAATAAAAAGGGAAGTCTTTATATGAAACATCCTGCCAAAAACCACTATCACCTGTACCAATCCATATACGATTTATCATCTCTTTGGTAAGGTCCAATTCCACACACACACATGCAAGACTAGGTCCTGACGTAGGCATAGTTGAGGCATCCAATTTAAGGGGTTTTCTAATTAATTGAGAGATGGAATAAAGAGGAGACTTTCCAAAGAAGTGTATTGGATGATTTGGAAAAGTAATCCAAACAGGAGTTATAGGGCTTTTAACATCAGGTTTGAATGAAGGAATCCATTTGAAGGTACACATTGGAAATTTATTGATGTACCACAAAAATCCATAAATGTTGTCTCATAAATAAATACGATAGGAATGGAAAACTAAACTACTAAAGAAATAGAATAACTCTAGTTGCAAGTCCTCAAATCTCCAAAACCTATGCAGTTTGAGAACGTATGTGCTCGCGTTCAAATGATAAACTTATATATTAAACACCTTTTAACACAAACAAACCTTAAACATGCAATAGTATGTGATTGAATAAGATAATGAACAAAGCAAGAACATTCAAACACATGCTTGTGAGGAAAAATCCCCCAAAGGGGCAAAACCATTTATTTTCATTATAATATTGTAGCTATACAATTTCGGATTACAATGAAAATACAAGTGACTAAGAATTACCCTCAGGTGTCGAATTCTGTAGTCGGCGGCTGGAAATATCCCTTTCCAGGAGGGCTGCAATGGAGAAGAGAAACGACTTCTCCACAAGGGTTGAACAACAGAAAAGCTTCGTTCCTGGGTTGCAAAGTGATTCACAAATGATTGGCAATTTGTGTGAATCAAAAACCTAGAGTCTAGGGCTCAATAGGTGAAGACATAGAGTTTTCTGAACTCTGAAAATCGTGTATATGAGTCTTAGAAAACCACTTCCCGTAGTGGGATTAAATAACAAGTCTGGAGCCATAAAAATCTGAACACGATCTGGACACGATCTGTTTAATTTTATCCCAGGCGGACCGGTCCGGATCTGAGGCGGATCGGTCCGATTGACCGGATCGGTTCTTTTTTCTTTAGGCGGATCGGTCCGATTGACCGGATCGGTTCTTTTATTCCAGGCTTCATCGGTTCACTTGCGGTCCGGGGTATACTGGATCTGCAGCAAGCGGATCGGTCTGGTTCTTAGGCGGACCGGTCCGGTTAGCCGAATCGATTCTTTTATTGCAGCCGGACCGGTCCGGTTAGCCAGACTTTGATTCCTCTTCTTCTTTTGATATTCGGCTCCGTTGATGAATGAATGAATCTTGAACTTCTTCAACGGTGTAACGGCGTGCGACATAATAAATTGTTAATGGACAAAAAAGTCCTTACACAGTTACTAAGAAACCTAACCTGGAATGTTAGTCAATAGTGGCAGGTCAGATCCCACCGCAAGAATACCAGCTACTCTTCCCAAATGGGATATGTGAATCTAGTTATAAGCATTATAAGAGATAAACACCATAATATAATATTTTAAATTAAGAATCAATAATATAAGATGCGAATAAAGTAAAATGAAATTAACTACCCAAATAAACTTGGCCACCCCACTACCCAAGTTCAGATATATTTATTTCAACATTTAATTATATACCAATCCTTTAACTTAACTTAACTTAATTCAATTATTAAATTAATATTGATGCAACATCACGATAGCCAAGAAACTTTTCTATTGGTCCTGCATATATTTGGGTGCGCTTAACATCTCAATACATAATACCCACACCCGCCCAATTTTAGTTAGCCCTGTATATATTGGTGATGTTCCACACACAACACGTCACCCAAAATAGACGGTCTAATTTATTTAGTGCTGCATATATTGGTAATGCCAACACATGACACGTAAATATAGCCAAATGAACTTATTTAATTAGTCCCGTATATATTGGTGATGCCAATCCATTTTAATACCCATTTATTATCTTTTCTTTATCAACGCTGTTGATGGTGCTGGAAATAGCACCACCAGTCAAGGTGTTTGTAAGATCAAACCAGTGATAACAATGGCAGCACAAGAGTATACTAAATATAAGAGATTGAGGTGAGGAGAAGAGGATGAACACTTGAATACAAGTGGTTCTGCCAATCTCTTATATTTAGTATACTCTTGTGCTGCCATTGTTATCAGTGGTTTGATCTTACAAACACCTTGACTGGTGGTGCTATTTCCAGCACCATCAACAGCGTTGATAAAGAAAAGATAATAAATGGGTATTAAAATGGATTGGCATCACCAATATATACGGGACTAATTAAATAAGTTCATTTGTCTATATTTACGTGTCATGTGTTGGCATTACCACTATACAATTTCGGATTACAATGAAAATACAAGTGACTAAGAATTACCCTCAGGTGTCGGATTCTGTAGTCGGCGGCTGGAAATATGCCTTTCCAGGAGGGCTGCAATGGAGAAGAGAAACGGCTTCTCCACAGGGGTTGAACAACAGCAAAGCTTCGTTCCTGGGTTGCAAAGTGATTCACAAATGATTGGCAATTTGTGTGAATAAAAAACCTAGAGTTTAGGGCTCAATAGGTGAAGACATAGAGTTTTCTGAACTCTGAAAATCGTGTGTATGAGTCTTAGAAAACCACTTCCCGTAGTGGGATTAAATAACAAGTCTGGAGCCATAAAAATCTGAACATGATCTGGACACGATCTGTTTAATTTTATCCCAGGCGGATCGGTCCGGATCTGAGGCAGATCGGTCCGATTGACCGGATCGGTTCTTTTTTCTTTAGGCGGATCGGTCCGGTTGACTAGATTGGTTCTTTTATTCCAGGCTTCATCAGTTCGCTTGCAGTCCGGGGTATACTGGATCTGCAGCAAGCGGATTGGTCCGGTTCTTAGGCGGACCGGTCCAGTTAGCCGGATCGGTTCTTTTATTGCAGCCGGACCGGTCCGGTTAGCCAGACTTTGATTCCTCTTCTTCTTTTGATATTCGGCTCCGTTGATGAATGAATGAATCTTGAATTTCTTCAACGGTGTAACGGCGTGCGACATAATAAATTGTTAATGGACAAAAATGTCCTTACAAATCTCCCCCTATGTCTATGCCGGTACATACATAAAAACAAACATCTGAATTATCAAACAATGCCTATATAAATCTACCCTTCCATGAACCCAAAACTGGAAAGATACAATTGTCTACAGCGTTTGTTGTTCAATTCTTCAGGAATCATCAAATCTCAAAGCTTTTCTCATCAGGGTGTGCAACATATTGATCTTCAATCTTCATACCTACTCACATGAGACAAAGCAAATACCACGTGACATATCGAGTTTGAAATGAGATAAACATATATACCAATTTATGAGCAAACTCAAACTTTCAAATCTCCCCCATAAAAAGATAATTCATTCTCCCCCTTTTTTGATGATGTCCCAAAATATACAAATGAGAGAAATAAATCAAATAAGCAAGTGCGGGGTGTCACTAGAATAAAATCACACCATGAATGAACACAAACCAACCAAGTCGATGAAAGCGTAAATGAGGTGGTGTGAACAAATTCGATAGGAAAATCAATGCATACAAACATGACATATGTGCACGATGAATATTGGATACTCCTAGCAAATGAACTCAAATGCGTCCTTTGGTGTAAAATAATGACAATATAAGATATTGACTAAATCAAATCAACAAATCAAAGCTCAAAGTGATTTTCACACCAATAACGTCCAAAATGATTTTATGCTTTTTCAGGACTTTCAAGGAAGTGCAAACCCGTTTAAAGATTCTCCAACCAAACTCCCTCAGATATAATTTTGAATAGAGGCATTATAAAATCTCAAACTTTGGAGAATTGATGGTGAAACCTAAGTGGCCCATATTTGGCATGAAGTGCTTTTTATTGCCTTTAAATTTTTTCGGGCTCTTTTAACCTCTTTGGACCTTGGATATTAAAATTCCTCCATTTTTTAGGTCCTTTTTAACGGTGGCTTTTACGCAAAGGATAGATGATTACCTTTCGCAGCCCCTCCCCGTTATACAAAAACACACAGTCTCACCAAAACGGTTTTTACATGCATTCCAATCTTGTCAAGTTTTATCGCATATTGAACATTGTATAGACAGGATTGAGATGGAAACACTCAAGCCAATATGAGATAGACAAGTGCAATAATCAAATATAGTCGTGCATGTGTGCAATAAAGGATATAGGAGTCAAACATGTAGGAAGATATCACTAATTGCATCTCAAAGACTCCAACCAATGTAAAGCACATAAATGAAATGATGTAGCCTCTCAAATCTCTATCAAACAGTCACATGGATAAATGGAATGAAGTTGTGACTTGGCTATCTTAAATGCTCATCCATAAAATAAGCAAAAACAGAAATCTTTTTGGATTTTTCAAAAAATTTATCAAAAAAAAATCTTTTTGTGCTTTTCTTAAAAATTTTCTTAAAGGAAAATCTTTTTGTATTTTTCAAAAGAAATATAAACAGCAAAAAGAATAAATAAAAGTTGTACACCTAAGCAATGGTACATATAGAACAGACTAGCAATAGGAAGCATATGATATGAACATGAGAAAGCATCCTATTCTTGACATAGACCAACCTCTCAGTCAACTGTGCAAATCCCCAAAGACTTCCTAAGACTCTCAAATCTAAGGGCATCTAAAGGTTTCATGAAAATGTCTGCTAACTGACGGACGGTAGGAACAAAACTCAGGGATACATTGTTCTCCTCAACTAACTGACGAATAAAGTGCTCACGTATCCTGATGTGTTTTGTGCGCGAATGCTGGACAGGATTACGGGATATGTGTATCGCGCTCGTGTTATCACAAGAAATGATCATGGTGTCTTGTGAAATCCCATAATCCTCCAACATTTGCTTCATCCACAAGAGTTGTGTGCAACAACTCCCAGTGGCTATGTACTCAGCCTCCGCAGTGGACAAAGAGATGGAATTTTGCTTCTTGCTCAGCCAGGAGACAAGAGCAGAACCAAAATAGAAACACCCACCAGAAGTGCTCCTACAACCATCTACATCCCCAGCCCAATCGGCATCCGAATAGGCGGACAAACGGTCATCGGTATCAAAGGAATACCAAATACCTATGAGAGAGTCCCACTTACGTATTTAATAATACATTTTAGAGCAAGTAGGTGTGACTCTTTAGGGGACGCCTGATATCGCGCACAGACTCCAACACTAAAGGCGATGTCGGGACGACTGGCAGTCAAGTAGAGAAGACTACCTATCATACTCCGATATAAGGTTTGCTCTATGTCCTTACCTGAAGTGTCCTTACTAAGCTTGGTAGTGGTACTCATAGGTGTACGTGCATGCTTAGCGGAGTCTAAAATAAATTTCTTCACTAGGTCTCTAACATACTTGGATTGGGAGATGAACATCCCATCCTCTAGCTGACGACCCTGGAGACCAAGGAAGAATGTAAGCTCACCAACCATGCTCATCTCAAACTCACTTTTCATCTCCTCCTCAAAGTGGTGATCATGCTGAGAGCATGTGGATCCAAAGACTATGTCGTCCACATAGACCTGGGCAACCAAAATAGCACCGTCATCTCTCCTGACGAACAACGTCATATCTACTCCCCCTCTCTTGAAGCAACGAGATAAGAGATAGGAAGTAAGCCTCTCGTACCAAGCACGGGGTGCTTTCTTCAAACCATACAAGGCTTTTCTCAAATAGTAGACGTACTCTGGGTGCTGAGGGTCTTCAAACCCTTTTGGTTGTTCCACATAAACCTCCTCATGTAGAATGCCATTCAGAAAGGCACTCTTGACATCCATCTGATATACCTTGAAGCGCAGATGACATGCGATGGTGAGCAGAAGATGGACGGACTCAAGCCTCGCAACAGGAGCAAATGTCTCCATAAAGTCTACACCCTCTATCTGTGTGTAGCCTTGAGCGACCAACCTAGCCTTATTTATGATTATGGTACCATTTTCATCCATTTTATTCTTAAAAATCCACCGGGTACCTATCACATTAGTCTCACTAGGACGGGGGACAAGTTCCCAGACATTGTTCTTTTTAAACTGAAGTAACTCATCCTACATAACAGATATCCAGTGTTCATCCTTGAGTGCTTCTTTATGGTTCTTGGGCTCGACTTTGGACGTGTAGCAAAGATGGCTAACAACGTTCTCTAGCTGAGCACGAGTCTTGACCCCTAGAGTGGGATCGCCAACAATGGCAGACGGGTCATGACTCTTGCGAACCCAAGCAGGTGTGTCCCCTAACACAGGAGTAGGATCCACAGAGTGTGAGAGAGGGACAGGTAAATCACTGTCAGAACAATCCTCATCCTCACACTGAAGGTTAGGATCAGTAACCGTCGAAGGTTCGTCATCTTGCACGGTGACGTTTATTGATGCCATAACCTTAGAGCTCTTCAGGTTAAAAACCCGGTATGCTCTGCTAGTCGATGAATATCCTAGAAATATTCCCTCGTCTCTCCGGGAGTCAAACTTTCCTAATTGCTCTCTATCCCGTATGATGTAGCATTTACTCCCCAAAACACGGAAATATGCCAGGTTGGGCTTATTGCCAGTCCACAACTCATAAGGAGTCTGAAGTGTGTGTGTACGCAAATAAACCCTATTCACCGTGTGGCATGCAGTAGACACTGCCTCTGCCCAAAATCTCCTAGAAACTTTACGACCTAGAAGCATAGATCTAGCCATCTCTTGGATCGTTCTATTCTTTCCCTCAACAATCCCATTTTACTGAGGAGTTATCACTTCAGAAAACTCATGTTTGATCCCGAGGCTATCACAGTAAAGGTCTACCTTTGCTTCTGTGAATTCAGTGCCATTGTCACTACTCATCCTGTTAATAGTGACACCGTGTTGATTTTGCAGGATACGAAACTTGGTCGTTAAAAATTCTACAGCATCGGATTTCTCTCTCAGAAAACCTACAATGGAGTACCTGGAGAAATCATCTACCATCACGAGGATGTACCTCTTACCACCTAGACTCTCAGTACGAGTGGGACCCATAAGATCCAGGATAATCAACTCAAGAACACGAGAGGTGGTAATGGAATGCAACTTCCTATGAGGACTACGAATTTGTTTTCCCAACTGACAGGGTCCACAAACGGTCAAAGTTGACTTTCCAAGAGATGGTAAGCCACATACTAGGTCCTTTTTAGCTAAGCGATTGAGATCTCTAACGTTCACGTGACCTAGACGTTGGTGCCACAGATCCATAGGAGTGATCATGTCGCTGTTGCAGACAAGTGAGGATGTGGGCTCAGTCCCATAGCAATTATCCTCGGTCCTCACCCCTTGCATCAAAAGTTTACCGGCTTGATTATAGACTTTACAGGTATCCCGGTCAAACTTTAATGCAAAGTCAGTGTCGCACAGCTGGCTAATGCTGAGAAGGTTTGCTTTCAAACCTTTGACGTACAAAACATTTTCTAGCTTAGGAAATCCAGGTAACTCAACAGTACCACGTCCTGTATTGCTAGACTTGCTCCCATCTCCAAAGGTGACTCTGCCATCCTGATAGTCTTCAAGAGTCGTAAAAAATGAGGCATCACCTGTCATGTGTCTGGAGCACCCACTATCAAAATACCACTGTGAGGTATTATGTGCTTTGAGAGCAACATGAACAACAAAGGCCTTATTATCTTTCTTAGGCACCCAAGCAGAGATGACCTTTTGATTGCCTTTGTTGTTGTTGGTTTTAGCTGGAATGTGAGAAGCATTCACTAACGGCAAAGACATCCGTCGGAATTCTTCCATTAAACTCTGGGTCGTGGCAGCTAAGAACTCAACTTGCTCTCTCAGACTAGAAAACTCATCAGTATGACGTGGTGGAGCAGTAGTACGTCGTGTCCGACCCATGTTATAGCAAAACTCCCTAAGGTGGCCTTTTCTTTTGCAATAAGTACAAAAGGACACAGTCAAAGGCGGACCTTGGTTTGCCTTTCTTTGCCGAACTCTCCTTCGAGGTTTTTGACGATGGCCATAAGGATTCGTAGTAAACTCAGAAACTGGTCCAGGTGCAATTTGGGACGTGGAGGCACCATCATAACCAATTCCTTGCCGATCACCAAAACCTAACGCGGGGCCGAGGAGCATCTTTCCCATCTTCCCAGATCTCTCCTCGATTTGAACCTTGACTTCCCGTGCTTTCTCAAGATCATGAGTCAGCTGGGCAATAAAGGCTTCAAGTTTCTTTCGAGTCTCCACGGAGGAATGGAGCTCACTCGTAAGACTAGCCACTTGTTTAGTCAAGTCCCCTCTTTCTTTCTCAGAAACACTCTCTCTCTCTCTAAACAAACTCTCTTTCTCGACACAGGCAGATTCTCTCTCTCTCAGGGCGGTGAAGGTGGAGGACTCTCTTTCTCTCGCCTTTATTAAATCTTCCTCTAAGGCGGTGATCTTAAGAACTAGCGCTTTGTTACATTTTTTAGTTTTAAATGACTCAGAATATAACTCAGCGTAGGCGCGTTGAATATCACTCTCGCTCTCACTTGAGTCATCCTCCCCCTCACTCACATCAATCTCACTATCGAGGTGTACCTGTGAAGCATCATCTTCATCGTCGTGAAGAGAACTAGGAGTGCTCACTTGACTGGCTATGAATGCGGTGAAGTTAAACTCATGCGGTGACTCATCTCCTGAATCCACCGTCTCGACCTCACTGTCGTCACTAAGGGTAGCATTAAGGACAGCATTTCCTTTCTCTCTATTCAGACGATTGGCACACTCAAAGGCTCTATGACCCCTACCATCGCACTCAAAACATCTCTCACTTTCTTTCTTAGGAGGATTTTTGGAGTCTTTTTCATTTTTCTTTTCAAACTTATTTTTCTCAAATTTCTTTTTATCTTTAAAATTGCCATTTTTCTTAAATTTGAGAATCCTCTTGAAATTTTTTGCAAAGAGAGCCAAATCATCTAGGTCAAAGTCACACTCAGAATCTGACGTGTCAGTCTCTCTCTTTCTAGACGACTCTACCCTTTTTCTAGCCGACCCCTCACTCCTTCTCTCTTGGGATTTAAGTGCAATTCCCTTATCTTTAGATTTAGCAGTTTTAGGGAACATATCAATTTCATAAGTTTGCAAATCTCCTACAAGTTCTTCCAATTTTAGCGTATTTAAATTACCCATAGAATTTAGCACAGTGACTTTAGGAATAAAACACTTAGGGAAAGAACGAAGAATCTTTTTAACAACTCTAGCATTAGGAATATGTTCACCAAGATTAAAGCTAGTATTCACAATGTCAGAAAGTCTAGCATAAAATTCATCAAAGCATTCGGATTCATGCATGGTGATGGTTTCAAATTGAGTTGTTAAATTTTGCAACTTAGATTCTTTCAAAGCATTAGTTCCTTCATGGGTGATTTGTAAAACATCCCATGCCTCTTTTGACGTGGTGCACGTCATTATGCGTTTGAATTCATCGGGTGTGATAGACCCAGAAATAGTACTTAGACCCTTAGAATTAAAAGATGACCATTTAAATTCTTCTTCAGTACAAGAAGTGACAGGTTTCAAGTTGATCACATTATCAACAGTCACGGAGGGAGGAGTCCACCCTCTTTCAACTAAAATCCAAACCCTTTCATCTATGGCTTTTAAAGCCGACCTCATTCGGGCTTTCCAATAAGCATAATTTGTCCCGTCAAAAACATGCATTTTATTATATAACTTTTCCATTTGAACACGCACTTTTTCAAAAATCAATTTTTTCAGAAAATTGATATCTTAGAAAAAATTTGCGGAAAATAGGAATACGCGATAGATTAGCGTAACCGGCTCTGATACCAATTTGAGAACGTATGTGCTCGCGTTCAAATGATAAACTTATATATTAAACACCTTTTAACCCAAACAAACCCTAAACATGCAATATTATTTGATTGAATAAGATAATGAACAAAGCAAGAACATTCAAACACATGCTTGTGAGGAAAAATCCCCCAAAGGGGCAAAACCATTTATTTTCATTATAATATTGTAGCTATACAATTTTGGATTACAATAAAAATACAAGTGACTAAGAATTACCCTCAGGTGTCGGATTCTGTAGTCGGCGGCTGGAAATATCCCTTTCCAGGAGGGCTGCAATGGAGAAGAGAAACGGCTTCTCCACAAGGGTTGAACAACAGCAAAGCTTCATTCCTGGGTTGCAAAGTGATTCACAAATGATTGGCAATTTGTGTGAATAAAAAACCTAGAGTCTAGGGCTCAATAGGTGAAGACATAGAGTTTTCTGAACTCTGAAAATCGTGTGTATGAGTCTTAGAAAACCACTTCCCGTAGTGGGATTAAATAACAAGTCTGGAGCCATAAAAATATGAACACGATCTGTTTAATTTTATCCCAGGTGGACCGGTCCGGATCTGAGGGGGATCGGTCCGATTGACCGGATCGGTTCTTTTACTCCAGGCTTCATCGGTTCGCTTGCGGTCCGGGGTATACTGGATCTGCAGCAAGCGGATTGGTCTGGTTCTTAGGCGGACCGGTCCGGTTAGCCGAATCAGTTCTTTTATTGCAGCCGGATCGGTCCGGTTAGCCAGACTTTGATTCCTCTTCTTCTTTTGATATTCGGCTCCGTTGATGAATGAATGAATCTTGAACTTCTTCAACGGTGTAACGGCGTGCGACATAATAAATTATTAATGGACAAAAAAGTCCTTACACAGTTACTAAGAAACCTAACCTGAAATGTTAGTCAATAGTGGCAGGTCAGATCCCACCGCAAGAATACCAGCTACTCTTCCCAAATGGGATATGTGAATCCAGTTATAAGCATTATAAGAGATAAACACCATAATATAATATTTTAAATTAAGAATCAATAATATAAGATGCGAATAAAGTAAAATGAAATTAACTACCCAAATAAACTAGGCCACCCCACTACCCAAGTTCAGATATATTTATTTCAACATTTAATTATATCCCAATCCTTTAACTTAACTTAGCTTAATTCAATTATTAAATTAATATTGATGCAACATCACGATAGCCAAGAAAATTTTCTATTGGTCCTGCATATATTTGGGTGCGCTTAACATCTCAATACATAATACCCACACCCGCCCAATTTTAGTTATCCCTGTATATATTGGTGATGTTCCACACACAACATGTCACCCAAAATAGACGGTCTAATTTATTTAGTGCTGCATATATTGGTAATGACAACACATGACACGTAAATATAGCCAAATGAACTTATTTAATTAGTCCCGTATATATTGGTGATGCCAATCCATTTTAATACCCATTTATTATCTTTTCTTTATCAACGCTGTTGATGGTGCTAGAAATAGCACCACCAGTCAAGGTGTTTGTAAGATCAAACCAGTGATAACAATGACAGCACAAGAGTATACTAAATATAAGAGATTGAGGTGAGGAGAAGAGGATGAACACTTGAATACAAGTGGTTCAGCCAATCTGGCCTACATCCACTGTGAGTGAGTAATATCACTGAAATAGGGCACTAATGGCCATGGATATAATCTCTCAAGCTTTTCTCTCTCTACTGTGTAAAATGATAGAGTTTCAACTAAGGTTGTAATTTTGGATCCTTTTCAATGTTGAGGAAGACCTCAATATATTGTGCCTGGGGGCTGTAATGTACCCCCCAAGCATGCCATGTGCATGTGTATGGAGATCCAGCTAGTATAAGGATGACACCTGGCTGATCTCAACTAAGTAATGATGAACACAATATTCCCCCATGTGGAGGGAATGATTCAGTTATAACAAATTTGTTCACGTGCTCCAAGCCATACACATACGCGCAGAAGCTCGACTGTCTTTGCTTGGCAGCAACCTCTGCCTGACTGAGTACGAGGTTGGTAAGGTACGACCCTTGCCATGGATGGGAGTTATATGATGACCTTGGTTGGGATTTCAGCCGAGGTTAGATATGTGGAACGTTGGCCAGGGCCGATGTTGACTTGAAACTTGATGTTGAGTCTGCAAGGATGCTGATTCTAGGTGAAACTCGTAACGTCGGCTAAATACGATGATGGGATTGTTCATTGAACCTAAGAGGCTTTGCTGATTATCGCATGGCACTTGCAACGTCAGCCGGGGCCGACACTGTTGTTGCAGGGTGGTTGAATCCATGAGTCCTTACTGGCCTCGGCTGATTCCCAATCGAGGTTGATGTATGCGAAAGATGTGATGTCGGCTGTGGACGGCCTGATGGATAACTGACCCCATGAGTCATACAGACCTCGGCTGATGCCCAATCATGGTGTTGCTTACAGCGTTAACCATGGACGACCTGTTGAATGACGACACCTCTAGTGGGTAATCCTGAGTTATTGTTGCCTCGGTCGTCGTCTAGGCCGAGGTTAATGTCCCTGATCTGGCAGGTGCACTTTGGGCATATCAGCTGCATAATTCCTAACTAGCCCTCCCCATAAACTCGAGTTTCACAATGAAATCCATCTCTACTCCCATGCCTAGATATCTCAAAATCATAAGTATCACCTAGTCAATCACTTAGGAAGAATACAAAACCAAAGTCACAACTTAATATCACACCAAGGTTAACGGAATAGTGTAACTGCGTACCTCCTCGCCCCATACAGGAAAAAACCCAACCATGCAAGCACACACTCACTAGTCATATACATAGAAAGTTCTAACAATAATAAAGTCTACCTATTTGTTCCATACCAACCTACTACACAAGAGTAAAAGTACAACTACTTCCAAAATTCCAATGTCTCCGTGGTGTCAAATTATTAGCACAAACGATCTCTATATAACTCATATTTCAATTTAATTTTATAACCCTTTAATCAACTATACAAATCCAAATTCATTCTAACTACACCCATTTAATTATGTAATAATCAAGTTCTATGAAATAGCCCCACAAGTTGTCAAATTCCATTATTACAATACAAATGATATTTTGTCAATTCAACATATAATTCAATTCCAATATGCATAATATCAATGTTTGATAACAAATAAATTCACTCTATAGCATACAAATCAATATCACAATTTTATCAGTCAAAACATTATTTGAATTATATATTTTAAATTTTAACATACGATCCTTCCCAATAATCCACAATAACACGATAAAATTAATCTAAGCATGTAATGTTTAGGTAACATTAAAATAAAAAATGTATAAACAAGAAAATAAGTCCATAATCAAACATTATTTGAATTTTAAATTTTATTTTAGATTTAAGAAAATAAGTCCATAATTAGGTTCTCACTTTTCCTAATTAAAGTTGCGAATTATTTTATGTAAAGAAGCATAATCAACGTTTAGGTAACATTTAAATCAAACAACACATAAGGAGAGTAATAGTGATATTCTTGCATGAAAATAAGTTCTGGAAAATTCTGAATATACGGCTGCATTCATCTCGTGAAAATAACAAAGTCCCATACTTAGTTGATCTTGAGAAAACTTGATTTAAGCATTCTAAAATTAGTTTGATGCTTTCTTTTGATGGAGGTTTAAATTTTGTATAAGAGGGAAAGGAAAACTTGGGAAACTACTGCCTTTTGGTTTGAGAGAAAAGTGTTGAAAATGTCTAAACCTTGTACATTATAAAAGGGTTAAAAAAAAGAGTTCTATACAAACTCAACCACACACAAACTAAGAAAACTACCCTACTAGATGCCATTTGAATCAATACGACCTTGGATCGGATCGATCCGATCCACCTGGGGTCGGATCCTTCCCCCCAAAATTGGTTTTTGATAAAAAAATTATTTAAATAAAAAACCAACTCTATTCAAATAATATCCAACATGAAATTTTGTATTTAAGACCAAAATATTAAATAAAATTCCGATTTATAAATTTTAAATAAATTTTCTGACCTCAAAATGATAGGTTATTACAAAGATTATACGTAATTCCTTAATGGGGTAAAGATGGGGTAAATCTACTAGGCACTAAATTGTTTAGGACCTTGGGTGGGACCTATAATGCTGGGCGCATGACAATTTAGCGCCTTATGTGTATTTGCATTTTCCCACTGTGTTTACAAACAATGCGTTTAGGAGTTTGAACTTTTAACTATCCATTATGTAGTTATTCAATTATGTAGGATAGCAGTCTCCTGGACTATTCAGATAACACAATTGAAAGATAAAAATCTACTAGTTCAATGTGAAATGATTTGAACTCTTATTGACAAATCTCACTTCACATTAGGATGCTTGACGAGATTAGTTCTAATTAACGGTAGAGGAAAGCCAAAAGAAAATTTATTCAAAGTTAATTCTCTCATATTTAATTGAAAATTAATTTTTTCATTGATGATTCTTAGATTTTAAAATGAGCTCAAATTTTCACCCATTGGTTTTTAGTCTCAAAAGTAAAACTTTTAATAGGAATAAATTTCAAGGACTCAAAAATGATTTTGGACATTTTTCTAACTAAAGGGGAAAACAAACATATTTAACCCACAATTTTCATCTATATTTTAAAAATGTAATGTGATTAATTCATTGTCTTAGTATTTTGCCCCCCTCCCCCCAGAGGACATTAATCACAAAATTTTAAAGTTTATGGTAATTATTTTAAATTAAATATAAATATGTTCGGTACCCCATTCGGGGAAGTTTTATATATATATTTTAATTTTAAGGAATTCACTTGTAATACCCCGCCCTAGAAATACATACTTTTTAACATATTAGATATTGGAAGAAATATTTGGAGAATATAGGTGCACAAGTATTGAGCCAAAATTATACATAAAGTGATGTGTCACGCGTAGTGATTAAAAAGGGAATTCCACATTTCATGGTTTGCATGGGTGGACATTTGAGTTCAAATGGTTACAATTAGCATATTGGTGAGATACGACACAAATTGGTTGAGGAGTCGATGTGAAAAAAACATGGTTAATATAATGCGACTTTCGATGACATGCGACACAGAAAATGGAACATTGCGTGATTTTTATTGAACTATTGTGCGAGTGTAAAAATAGTTTGAACAATTATTTAGGGTCCTATATATATATATATATATATACCTTGGGGTAGAAATTAAAAAAAAACGTTTTATGCACTGAGCCCGGTCGACTGGCCCCCTGTTCGCAGTCTACCGGACCCAGCAGGTCTCGAACATATTTGCTTACTTTTATGCGTTGTCTAAATGGTAACCCTTGGATTGTTATTATTGTTTATCTAGGAACTGATTATACCTGGTATGGAAATATTTTTGTGGTGATAAGGTTCCTCTTTAGGTAGAAACTCATTTTAGTTGGGTTTTGGAGAGAGAGACACTCCATCGGATTTTAAACACTCTCTCCCTCTCTCTCTAAACTCTCAAGCACTAAACCCTTCTACCCCAAACCTTATGGGTAATCCCCACAAACATTTTCATCATGAAATCGTCATTAGAGAACCTCAAGTCACCTGGAAGATTTATTAGTTTATAAAAGGAGGTGTTAATGGGGTTTCCTTAAAAATTATGTGCGGAATGGCAAGGGTATTACAATGGAGTTTGAAGGTGTCATTTGGAGCACTCTTGGAGAAACAATAGATACAAGCTTGGGAGGTATTTTAGAGAACCCCTTGAGGCCACCTTTTTGCATGTTTATTTACATATATTAGACTAAATATATGTAGGATAATGTTAGTTTGCTTCCATGTGTTGGTTAGTGATCATCTTATCATTTAGATGAAAAATGGGTTTTCAAAAGGATGACTCAAAATGGGTTTTGAAACATAGAAATTTCCAGAATATATGTCTTGTAAGGAAATTATTTTATTATCCGGTTTACATTTGAATATGTCGTATACCGCTACAATCGATGAAGACTTAATCAAGTTCAACCATGCGTCAAGACGGATCCGAATATCAACATTCTTCAACAAAGACGCCTTCGCAAGATTAATTTTGGTAAGGTTGTGTTTAAATATCTTAACGGTTCACTTAGAGTGTTGGGATAATTTTTCTAAAATATTTTCTAAGTGATTTTGGTAAGGTTTTGTTTAAATACCTTAACAGTTCACTTAGAGTATTGGGATAATTTTTCTAATATATTTTCCAAGTGTTGAAGCAGAGTTTTTCGTCAAATAAATTTTTCTAAGTGTTGAAGCGGATTTTTAAAGGAAAAATAAAAAATTTATTTTTTCTCAGTCGTTCGAGTGACTTGAGCTTCTCGTTCGAGCAAAAGGTTGAAGTAGTGCGAAGCTCGTTCAAGCGACGCGTGTCCTCGTTTGAGCGACAACTTGATTTCATTTGAACGATCTGTCGACTTAAGTTTTTATATAAATAATGTTAAACTACGCCATTTTCGTTAAGAAGACCTGACATTTTTCATTCTTCACAAGCTCTAAACTAACAGAATAATTTATCTTCTTCATTTAAGGGTTTAATCGTTTTTATTTTCAATTCACAAAAATTCCATATGCTTTAATGAATTGTTTTGGAACCCAAGATTCAACTTTGGTGAAGTTATTTCTTTGTGGAGTGTTATTTCTTTGTGGAGTGTTATCTCTTCGACTGACTACGACTGCGTGTCGATTGGGAGTGCTCGTGGGTGTTCCTGACTGATTGGGACTGCATGTTCGTGTGGGCTACTACAGTTGTTCCATTAATGACCCTAGGCTACGTGCCTATGTGAGAATCTATGTGATATTCATCATAGATTTCGCGTGTAATTATTGTGAGTATTATTAGTGAAATATTAGGTTTTACCCGAAAGGGCGTTTTCCTAAAATGTGTGAGTTAGCAATTTTATTTGTGATGATTTGACACACACACACACGTAGTTGCACGTTCAGGGGCTGAATTAATTTGGTTTGAAAATTGACACCGATTAAATAAGGTTAAAATAGAAATTGGCAAATTTGAATAAATCAGTATCACACCTCATTTACAAATTAATATCAGAGCTTGTTTAAGCAATCACCATACATTCTCAATTTGGTATCAGAGCGGGTTTCTATAAGTTATCGAGTGATCCTTGTTTTTCCCAAAATTGTGTGATATTGATTTTTTTAAAATTTGTTTTGTGAACGATCACAAATTTTCCAATGGAGCAATCAAATGCCCATTTTTTACGGGTGTAATTATGCCTACTGGAAAGCACGTATGAAACCATAATTACAGGCCATTGATGATCACATTCGGGTAGTTTGTGAAGGAAGTTGGACTCCTCCCACTATCATCGCAAATAATATCACAAATTTAAAACTCGTGACAGACTAGACTGAGAACGAATTTAAATGGAGAAATTTTAATTTATGTGGGCTGAGTGTAATTTCTGGTGTCGTCTCTAAAGAAGCGTGATATATTTTTCAACTTACCCGCGAATGCACAAATGCGGTCAAAGAGTCTAAAATTAAAATTTTAACTACCCAATTTGAAATAATTACCATGCTTGAGACTGAGTGTTTTGATGAGTTTTATGTACGTTTGTCTAATATTGTAAACACTAGTTTCAATCTTAGTGAGCACATTCCTAATGCACGGGTAGTTAAAAAGATTTTGAGATCGTTGCCTAAATGTTTTATCCCTAAAGTGACTATTTTGAATTCCTTAGGTAATTTGAGCAATTTAAAATTACAAGAGATGGTAGGATACCTCCAGACATATGAAATTGACAGGTTTCTGAACTGTCAAGCCTAAGGATAGAGGGATAGCACTTAGAGCCGAGTCTAGAAAGGGAAAGAAAGTGTCAAAGAGTGAGAAGAAAATGAAAGTGAGAGTTTATGAGTCCAAGTCAGATTTTGATGTGGCCATGCTTGCAAAAAATTATAAAAAGTTTCTCAAGTTTTCAAAAGAAAATTCTTTCAATAAAAGATTTTTTGAGAAAAATAAAAGGAAAGATAAGATCAAAGAGAGCGGTTAGAAAGAAGGTGAGACAGAGAAAGAGGAAGAAGAGATATGTTTTGAGTGCAACGGTAGAGGGCATAAGGCGTTTGAGTGTCCCACTAGGCTAAAGAGAAAGGGCAAGAAAGTTGCCATGCCAGTCACTCTTAGTGATAGTCAGGAAGAGGAGAAGGATTCCGAGGATGAGTCTTCACATGGGATGTGTGTCGCCATTTTAGCTAGTCACGAGAAAACATCAAGTTTGTCCCACGACGATGAGGATACTTATGCACGTGAGATCCCGGGGAGGATGATAATTTGAGTGAGGGAGAAAGTGAGTGGGGAGCGAAGGTGAAAGTGAGCTCCCGATTGCGTTTAGAGATTTGTACGCCGAGAACTTTAAGACTAAGAAATTGAATAAGGAGTTAGGTCTTAGGGTAAGAGATTTGAAAAGAGATTTAGAGGTTTTGAGGGTATTTGAGGCGAAAGAAAGTCAACTCGAGAGGGAGAATGTTTCTTTGAGTGAATAGTTAATTGCTTTAGATTGGAAAAAGAGTGATTTAACAAACACGATGTCTATTCTAATGACACGTGTATCCCAACTCGAAAGTGATCTCGAACGTGCTCGGGAGGTTATCCTTTAGATAATGCATCTAAAAAGGTTGCAAAGATGGTCCTCAGCCCCATTTTGGGTGATGTTGAGAGACTAGAAATAGGTCATGACGGTGCGTCCACTTCCCATGTTGTACCCAAACCAATTCTCGAGTTTGTGATTGATCCATATGGATCTCAACCCAACCCACCTAGGCATCCCCAACGTGATAGGAGAGTGCATAGGAGACGTTCTGAGAGAAGTGTACCTAGGCCTATTTATGTTTGCACCCATTGCAAAAAGATAGAACGCCTTAGGGAGTTTTGTTTAAAATTGGGTAATGTGTCACGTTTTGCCACTACACATGCACTCACACATGATACTTTGGATGCTACGAATGATTACATGAGAGAGTTTGCACATATTAGGGATCTGGTTAAGTTTTTGGTCAAAATTTCAGATGATTTAATTGAGGTTTTTTATAAGATGGCATCACCTTTGGAAAACTCCAATGCACCTAACGGGTGAGGTTTAGACTTGTTTTCTAGTATAGGATGAATTTCATGTTGATATTGTATGCCTATTGCTAGTGTGTACCATTTTTGTAGTTATGTTTTCCAAATTTTTTTATATATTTTTCAAAAAATCAAAAAGATTTTTGTTTTTGAAATATTTTGGAAACATAAAAAAAGATTTTCATATTTTTTGAGAAAAATTTAAAAAAGCTAAAAATAGTTTATTTAGATAATATTTTTGGAAAAAGATAAAAAGATTTTTGTATTTTATTTTGCACCGTTTATGAATGGACATTTAGGATGACCGAGTCACAATTTCATTCCATATCCATGTGATTGTTTGATAGTGTTTTTATATGCGTCATCATTTCATATGGTGCTTTACAATGTTTGGATTCATTGAGATGCACTTTGTTGTTACTACCTACATGTTTGACTCATGAGTTCCTTCAACGCACACTTGCACGGATTTGTTTGACCATTGTTCTTGTCTATCACATGTTGGTCGATGTGTTTTCATCTGAATTTTGTCTTTAAAACGAACCAAATGCGATAAAACTTGACAATGAAAGTAGTGCATGTAAGAACCGTTAATGTGAGTTTATGTGATGTTTCTCAAAAACGAGAAAGGGCTACGAAACGTACTCATTTATCCTTTGTCATTAAGCCACCATTAAAATCAGACCTAGAAAAAGTGTGGCACAATAAATATTTTCCAAGGTCCAAAGAGGTTAAAAAAGCCCAAAAAAAATTTAAAGGGAATAAAAAGAAAAATATGCCAAAAAGGTGGACCAATAGGATTTAGTTTCATCACCTCAAAAAAAATAAAAAGTATTATTATTTATGAGGGAGTTTGGATGAAATATAAAATGAATTTTCACGTCCTAACAAAGTCATGAAAAAACGTTACATAGTTTTAGACGTTATTGGTGTGAAAATCATGTTTGACTTTTATTTGTCGATTTGATTAAGACGATGTCATCTAAATTCACATTTTAGACACATAAGGACGATTTTCATATTTATTCGTTAGGAGTACACGTATTCATCGTGCACATATGTTATGCGTGATTGCATTGATATGCCTATCGAATTATTCACACCCATTCATTTCGTTTTCGCGATTTGGTTATCTTAGTGTCAATTTATGGTGTGTGATTTTTGTAAAATTATTTTTTCATTTTTTATGTGAAAAATTGAAAAATCAAAAATAGTTTGTGGAATGTTTTTGAGTATATCCGGATGATTATAGTTGTTTGCCTTGTTTATTGTGACAACTCCATGTTTATTTTTTTTATTCGTTTCCTTGTCCATTTCTAACAAATAAAAAAGGGGAGATACAATTATGAGGGAGTTTTGCATAATGGGGGAGATTTGAGATTTGATATTAGTTTTCATTTATGTTTATCTCATATCAAACTTGATACGTTAAGAAGGTATTTTCTTTGCATCATGTGTGTAGGTACAAATATTGATGATCACACACTGATGAGAAAAGCTTAAAGGGTTGATGAATTATGGGGGAGTTTTTCATTATGGGAGAAATTTGAGATTTGATTTGTTTTTATTTATGTTTGTCTCATATCAAACTCGATACACCACGAAGGTATTTGTTTTGTCTCGTGTGTGTAGGTACAAATATTGATGATCATATGTTGCACACCCTGATGAGAAAATCTTAAAGGTTTGAAGATTTTTGAAGTTGAAGATTTTTGAAGAAAAGTTTAGACTCATGTGTTTAGTACCTTTTCAGTTTTGGGTTGATGGAAGGGTATTAGATTTGTATAGGCATTTTTGATTTGATAATTCGGATGTTTTTCTTTTCTACCGACATAGACATTGGGGGAGATCTGTAAGGATATTATTTTGTTATTCGGTTTACATTTGAGTATGTCGTATATCGCTATGACCATCGAAGACTTATGCAAGTTCAATTATGCATCAAGACGCATCCGATTATCAACGTTCTTCAACAAAGACTCCTCCGCGAGATTAATTATGATAAGGTTGTGTTTAAATACCTTAACGGTTCACTTAAAGTGTTGGGATAATTTTTCTAAAATATTTTCTAAGTTATTTTGGTAAGGTTGTGTTTAAATAACTTAACGATTCACTTAGAGTGTTGGGATAGTTTTTCTAAAATATTTTCTAAGTGTTGAAGCAGAGTTTTTCGTCAAAGAATTTTTTCTAAGTGTTGAGGTGGATTTTTAAAGAAAAAATAAGTATTTTATTTTTGCTCACTCATTTGAGCGACTTGAGCTTCTCTTTTGATCGACAGGTTGAAGTCCCGCGAAGCTCGTTCGAGCGACAACTTGATTTTATTTGAGCGATCTGCCGACTTAAGTTTTTTATATAAAGCGTGTCAAACCACTCCATTTTTATTAAGAAGACCTGATGTTTTTCATTTTGCACAAACTGCAAACCAGTAGAATACTTTGACTTCTTCATTTAAGGGTTTAGTCCTTTTTGTTTTCAATTCACAAAATTCCCATATGCTATAGTGAATTATTTTGGAACCCAAGATTTTAATTTTGGTGAAGTTATTTCTTTGGGGAATGTTATTTCTACCATTCGATTTTATACTGCATTTGTATATTTCCCACTGAGCATTGGCTCACACCCTCGATTTGTTATGGTTGGTTGGGAGCGGCCTCGTATTTTGAGAGCGTTATACATGTAAGTACTTTCTTTATTTTACATTATTAGCTCTGTATACTTGGATTTCGGGGTGCTCCCCATGGGTCCCTCACCTTGTTTATTTTGAAACTGGAATCGCATCTTAAACAAGTGAAACATTAATTAAAATAAAATTGTACTAGCAATATTATATAGGTTATTTCATTGTACTTCACACCTAACGTTCGGGTCATACCGGGTTGACTACGTGTAACCCATAAATTCGGGTCGGGGCGTTACAAATAGTATCAGAGCTCTAGGTTTAAGGTTCCTTTTGGGAGTGACTTGGTGAGGTCGATAATGGATCTTTTGACGTCGATGTTAGTTTAGGCCAGTCACGCTAGTTTGGTGATGGTTTTAGTTCATATCCTCGACGGTGAAGTTAAAGAGGTTAGCTCGACAATTAAGTTAGTGCCAAGTAGCATACGATCCATTTGTTTGCTATTAATCACTTATGCAGTTCTGATTAAATATGTTAGTAATTTATGAGTGTCCGTGCAAGCCAACACTAGTGAAACCGTGGTTTTAGTGTAAGGTGTTGTGTTCCAGTCTTCAATGATCTAAATCCTTTTGAGGTGTGAATATAGTAAAATGACGCCCATTGGGCCAATGGAACAAATTGTGTACAGTTAATTATGGAGGTTAATCATTAGAGTGTCATAACTAGGTAATTACGAAATGTGATTTCAAATGCATATAGTCTTTAGGTATGACACTTATCAATGGTCAGTGTTTATGAGATGAGTAGGCAAATCCGATCCTTAGGGTAGTACCATGATGGATGGAAAATTTGTTAAACATGTAAATTTGTGTGGGTCAACACTTACGAATAGGTACATTCATTCTTATTTTATAGGATGCTATCCTTGTGGGTGAGCGCCTTGGTCGAAGAACGTATCTTATAAGCCATAATTAGAGTTTCTTGCCATTTATGGCAAGGGGTCACGTAAGTGACGATGATGAGTTATATTGATAAGGGAGTGAATCTTAAGTAGCCCTTCGAAGTAGTGATTGAAGGAATATTGTAACACTTGATGAATAGGATCTTAGTGACACCGGCGGTGTAGACTTGGGGAATGTACTATTTGTACCCCGTGTCATGTATCCTACCAAAAGGACCTTAGTAGTAGTAGTAGTAACATCGTTCGATGTTCATTGCAACTTAGCTGAAAAGTTTTTGAATTCCCCTATTGAAATTAAGTGGCTGAGAATGTGTTTATAAGTGTTAATCTCGTGATGAGTACGCATTAGATCCCTTGGTTGTGGGCTTGGATTTACTATATCTCGATTTATCTACCTTAACTATAAAGCAGGTTTAGATCATCATGACTATTTGAGGTAACCTAGGAGTGAAGCGAGATATTCTTGGTGTTTATAGGCAATTCTCGACATCCCGTATCCTACCAAAAATATATAGTTGTGTTAGTTGGTAGATTAGCACGTAGCATGATGTTTACATAGTGAGGCAGTTTAGTTGTCATGGTTGTGTTAGTTGACTTAGGGTTAGACATGTGAAACTGTATTGAAAATTCTTTGGAGATGTATACTACGGTTTATCTAGTAAGATGTTAATGCTAGTGGTAGACATTCCATAGTAATAAAGAATTTGAGGTTGAGTACCATGTATTATAATGACAACAGTGTCTCTTCTCGAAACCTTTGGGAATCATTGTTGCATCGAGGTTTATATGGTGATATACATTTCGTAATGGTAAATTCGAGGTCGTGTAGTATAAGTCATATTATGGCTTGTGGTTTCTAGTGATAGATGTATACGTTATTTAGAGAGACGACTGAGTTTCATGTCATCACCCATAAAGCATTTGGGAATCATTGTTGTAGTGAAGTTTACATAGTAATGGCAGTGTTCTGAAAAATGCGCCTAGGCGTGGATTAAGGTGTGGTCAACGATGGTCAATGTTTTTTGGGATAAGGCGTAAAAAAACGCACGTTTTTTTGCGGTAAGGCATAAAAAATGCTAGTTTTTTAGAAGTAATGCGTGAAAAACGCGAGTTTTTTTTTGTTTTTTAAGTATTTTAAAAAAATAGTATTTTAATTTAAAAATATTTAGACATATTTTTAAGATATGTACCATTTTAGTATTTTTAATAGCGTTGTCATAGTTAAACAATATTAAAATATATCAAAAAAGGCCTAAACGCCTTTTCACGCCTAAGTCCCGCTTAGGCTTCTACGGCTTAAGGCTTGGCCTCCACGCCTCGGTCATGCCCCGCATTTTTTAGAACCTTGAGTGGTGGTAAATCATTGATGATTGTAATATATATAGGCCATGTTGATTTATGGGAGTACTTGGAGTTAGTGCCACGACTTTTTTTACAAGCATGTGTCATGATATGACCTTCGAGGATGATGTCGAAAACAGGTTGATAAGCACTAGATTATTCACTTGGGAGACTTAGAACACGATGATGTTCATCATGGTATTAGAGATAACACTTGGAATGGAGTGTTAGGATGGAATATAGCACTTGAATGTCCTATCAATACGAATTGGTATGACTCTAGTGAGAAAAATCATTAGGTCTTAGGCATGGGAAATGCTTGAAATTTTGAGATGCTATTAGAATAGTTATGATGTGGGATCATATAGGTCGTTTCTAAGAGTTGTAGCAATGGATCGTGAGTTGGACTGTGAAAACTAGGTGAGTGTTATGTTTCACTTGATGAGAATGATCTAGGAAACAGAGGTTAACTATCACGTGTTGAATTTTTAGAGGCGTAGGTATGATAGGTCAGTGACTAGCGATAAGCGTTGAGAGATATGACCTCGCTTTTATTTGGGATAGTTATACTTATCGATGGTGGGACGTGTAATATTGGCTCTAAGGAGGGAAGCCTAACGTTTCAGCTTCCCCAAGAAATTGGTTTAATATCCCGTTCATCTGGCAAGGGTGGATGATTCATGGTTACAACCCATCAGGGTTAATGAGATGAGTTAGGGTATGTGGCCAGGCTGGGGATTTAAGCAAATATCAGTGAGGTTTATAAATCTTGAGTGTATGTTATGGTTTCGTACTTCATATGGTACGATTCATTGTCGGAGTTTGATTATTTTCTTTTGGCGTTGATGTCGCCGGATTCATTGCATTCCTTGTGTCTTCTTTGATACCAGTAATGGGATGTTGTTGGTCAGTTGTGATTCAGGTGTATTGTGGCATAATCTTAGTAGTGATTCGGGTTGGGACAACTTTGGCTGATGAGTCACGGTATATGAGTGCACTCTTCTTTGGAAGCACCTTTGGTCTACACTAGTTTGTGTGTACGCATGGTTTCTCGTTTATTGCATCTAGTTGTTACTTGATTACTTTAGGTTAACATGTTTCATTAGTTAACCGGTATAGCTAGTTATGACTTGGTTATATGTACCGAGGTTGTGACTTGAGGACATTGTGAGTATCAGGATTTTATGAAACGTTAGGTGCTAGCGTTGCACTCTGTTAAGAGTTATGCGGATTGAGGAAATGATCACCCTTGTATAATCGTGTTGTGATACCTAGGATGACTCTAGGGTATCATAAAGATCTCGTAGGAGATATCGATCGGGTAGACCTGTGTGATAAGGTGACTTTCTTGATAATTAATGGTGTGTATGATTAGAAGTGTTGATGATGTGTCAACCTAGGCTAGGCGTGATGCAAGATTTGTTGAGAAAATGTAGGTTGTGATTCCTAATGTAGGAATGATCCATGATAATGAGTTCATTGGTGATAGTGTGATATTTGATGAGTATCGATTATCTCGAGATTTTGTTTATATGTGCATGATTAGGAATGCTTGAGAATTAGAAATTAGACCTTAGGTATGGTCGTGGTTGGATTAGTAATGGTGATTGATGAAAAATGAAATCTTTGAGTTTTAAACCATAGTGTTGAGAATACCCTAGGATTGGAAATTGGTTGTAGGAAATTTGATTTTCAGGTTGACGACCATGAATTTTAAGGACAAAATTCCCTAAGGAGGGAAGTTTGTAATACCTTGACCGAGAAATACATACTTTTTAATAAGATTAGATATTAGAAGATATATATGGAGAAAGTAGGTGCATAAGTATTAAGCCAAAATTATACATAGAGTGACGCGTCGCGCGTAGTGATTAAAAAGGGAATTATATGTTGCATGGGTGGACATTTGAGTTCAAATGGTTACAATTTGCATATTGGTAAGGTAGGATACAAATTGGTCGAGGAATAGAAGTGAAACAAACATGGTTAATATAATGCGACTTTTGGCGGCACGCGACAGAGAAAATGGAACCTTCTGCGATTTTTGTAAAACTATTGGGGGAGTATAAAAATAGTTTGAACACTTATTTCGAATCCTAATATATATATATATATATATATATATATATATATATATATACATACTAGGGGGTACCCGTGCCGATGGCACGATTGTAAAAATGAACCAATTATTTACTCATAGTGATTACATCCAAGCACGGTTGAAAAAAAACGTTCCTGAGATTTCCTTATAGTGATTAGATTGAAAAAAAAGCACGACGCTTCAATCGTTAACGGATTGGGATTGCGTTAACCCGCTTCAATCGTTAATAACAATTAGACCCATTAATTTTAGTAAAATAAGAAAAATTGTTGGAGCTCCTAATGTTTTTTATAGCCTAATCATAAGTATAAATGAGATAATATGTCGATCTATATACGATTCAAAATAAAACATTACCTTAATCGATAATAACGGATTAACACGACACTACACAACACATTAAAATTACTCGTGCTGATAACAGAATAAAAAATAAAACTGTGGATGAAAATAAAAGCATGAAATTATTAAAATTTAAAAGCCTGAAAACAAAATTGAATAAAGCATGAAATTATTTTGGTGCAACATAGCCTTAACATTATATTATTTTGGTGTAAATATGCATTAACAGTGATATAGAAGTGACATAGAAACAGTAAAGAGTAAAATGAAACTTAGTAAAAATAAAATATAAGAAACCCAGTTATTAATATTTGATGTATTTAAGTTTGTTGCGAGTCAAATATAAATTGATTTTACTCAATTAGTATATTCCAACTTATATTTTTCTATTTTAAAAAGTATCTCATTGTTTATGCACTAATTTTGTAAAGAAATGTTAAGTACATGAAGATATGTTCTAAACAAAACGTACATAGAACATAAAATAAGTTTATTGACAAAGTACTTGCAACTTGGGTTATAGAAAAAGACTTGATTACTGTCATAAATGTCCATGTACTTTTATACTTTTACAGTTGTTCTTCATAAAATAACAACTATCATATCATGGACTCAAACTTGTCATAAGCATTGGACTATTATCAATAAAAACAAAAAGAGAGACTTTATCCCCCCCCCCCCCCCCCCAAAATCGTGGAGTGTGTAATAACAATTTGGTTTTGAATTCTGACATTTATCACATGCCCATCACTAACTATTGCACATTAGTCACGTCTGCATCTTCCATCCTTGAGCCATGTGCACATATTATGAACACAGTAGAGACCTGCCTTTTTCAAATAATAAGAAAACAAAAAAAGTATCAACCGCATGAGTAGATGGCATGTGAACATATCTTTGAGCAGATGACCTATAAACAAATCAAATAAACAAAATGAAGAGAAAGTTGGGGAATGCTGAAGTCTGTGTATGCGCTTATTCTAATAAAAGTAAATAAAAGAAATCCAAAAAGTAATGAATAAAAAAAAGTATAAAAATACAAAATACAAAAAAATAAAAAAACTTTGAATAAATCTGAAAATGACATGAAATTATAATATTTTACAGGTCATATTATAAATTCCTGAAAACATTGAAAATTAATAAACAGTTTATAAAAAATATGTAAAAATTTGAATAAACTTTTTTAAATTTTTGGGAGAAAAAAAAGGAAAAACTTAATTAATATAATAACCAATTTTGGGACATAAAAGAACAAATCAGAAAAACTTAATAAGTATTTTTTAAAATCTGGTAAACTGAATTAATATTTTTTTAAATGTAAAAATAAGAAAAAATATTTTTAAAATAACGAAAGTCGCAAAAAATATGTATATTTAATAAATCTAAAGCCATCCAAATCTAAAAAAATTGGCAAACAAATCTCAAGCCACAAACACATGTCCACTCACATTCTCAAGCCAACCAACAAATCAGAAATGATATGCACCCATAACCAAATCTCAAACCCATAAACAAATCTGCAAAAGAATCAGCAAACCCCAAAGCCAAATATTAAAACTCCCCCACCCCCAAAGCCAAATACCCAAAGTCAACTGAACACAAATCAGAGATCTTTTGTGGAAATCATTCAATTTTCTGGTCACAACTTATCTAGAAGTTTAAATCATAGATAAACAGATTGAAACCAATCACACCCCTCTGAGCTCTCAGATCGTCGGATAAAACAGTTTGACTGACTTAATTTGACTTATCAACCTAAGGCAATCTCCAATGGAGATGCTTATGGTGTATATTTGCATTGTTCTTCCATAGTGGGCAAGAAACAATACACAATTCGGAGAGATAAAGGCTAGAGACGATGTGAATTTACATTGTCACTACACATTGTGTAGTGGTGGGGCCTACATTTGGACGGATAACATTCGTCCGTCCAAACCGTTCACACTACACTTTTATCCTTTAAATTACAATAAAAAAATTAAAAAAATACTTTTTTTGATGGAAGGATGACTTTTACCCGTCCATGGTGGGCCATACCCCTGGACGTTAGACATTTAACCGTCCAAACCAAAATCTAGCCTATCCCACTGTGAGTTCATTAAAAAAAAATGCATCCCCAATGTATAGTTTTACATTATTTTAGCCTCTCGATCTTCCATGAGTAGGGAGTCGTCGATAATATGTTTATGTCAGAAGATTTGTCAGAATATTGTCATGATCTGCTGGGAGTTCGTTATGTTCATACGAAGAATATCACTAAATCTAAAAATAACTCGGGAATATACTCGTTATCACATAAATAACAATAAAAAAAAATAAGCAAGAGATGTCGGACAATACCTGTTGCAATCCAATCACCAAATTCATTAAATCCAAGCCGAGCAATCATCTCTTGTATGACATCAGTCGACCAAAGTTCTTCACGAGAATAATGATGAATGCGATTAATTTCAACAAATCAATCATCTTTATTTAATTGAAAAATAGAGTAAAATTAGACTAACACATCGAAAACTCCAAAAGATTTACCCATCAAATAAAAAAATTATAAGGGCCCACTTTTTTGTCCCAATTAAAAACAAATCCAACACAAACACATCTTTCCTTCCCTTGTCTCCAGCCGAAACCCAAGCACACAACTCTTTTTCAGACAATACAATCACAGTTAAAAAAGTGCTTTCTTACCAAAATCAAAATAAAGCCTTAAGATCATAAAAGAAAACGAACACCTAGAGTAGTGTGGGTACCTCGATTAAACATTCCGACCCAGATAAGTAGCCCACTTCAGTTCGGCCTAAAGTCTGTAGGCCGCATGCATAACTGTGATTGTATTCTAGGGAGTTATGGGTTAACGTGGAGGAGTCCAACAACCCCACTCTCCGAGAAACAAACATGTATATATTAAACCCTCAGCCCGGGGTAAAGGGAATGCATTTTTTTGTAAACACTCCCCCGGAGTAAAGATAAATAAAATACTAAGAGCACCATCATGGAGGTAGGCCTTCTTGTAGAACCACGTATATCTTTTGTTGTGTGTGATTGTTATATTCTGGTGATTGCCTTTGCTTATTATTATGTGTTGAGTTTAACTGTCACGATAATTGGCGTCGTGTGTGGGAAATGTTTGTTTTCCTTTAAGAAAGCCTTCACTAATAAGAATTTGGAATGTCTGGTCACAGCAGCAATGCCCCTCAAGCAGGGGATATCCAAGAACATCTCGCCCCTCACAGGATCAGATCTAAAGTCCGACATTCAAATCCTAGGGCATGCCCAGAAGGGCAAGCTTCGGAGGAAAGCCAAGGACTAGACAGGTCCACTCAGTTCTCCAGGCTGATCGACGCCTATGAGGCCAGGCTCCAAGAGCAAGGGGATGCCACTCACAAGAAAGAAGTTGAGAATGCTCGTCTGAAGAGAAGACTAGAGAAAATGGAGAGAGAACTCCATCGTAGCACCAAGTAACGTCAATATCGCACTCCTATCCCTCAGGCGAGCAAGTCTCGCAGCAGAGGAAGGAGCCCTAGATGTGGATCTCAAAGACTTAAGGAACACAGGTCAGATGATGACTTGACCAAGCAACCGCAACCATCTCACTGTTACAAGAGCCCAGGTCGAGGAAATGATGACATACAGAATTTGGTCTGGAGAGAAATGGACCAGCATCCAGCACATTAGGATGCCAGATCAACCAAAGCGCTAGCCAGGTGAGTTATCAGGACCCAGATGAAATCCCCTTTCTCAAGGGAGATAGAAGAAGAGGAAGCCCCTAAGAAGTTCGCGATGACTAGATTCAAGATCTACGACGGAAAGACTGATCCTATCAGCCATGTTAGGCAGTACAGGCAGGCCATGACCCTTTGTAACCATAAAGACGCATTAATGTGCCAGATATTTCCCTCGAGATTGCACGATGTGGCCCAGAAGTGGTTCGAGAAACTCCCTCACAGATCCATCAGGAGCTTTGAATCCCTAGAAGAGCTCTTCACAGCTCGCTTCATTACCAGTAGTTCCCATCCAAAGAGGATGGATGCCTTATTGACAATGAAGAAAATGCCTCAGGAGAGCCTCAGAGACTATGCGAAAAGATATTGGGAGTTATTCAACGAGATCGAGGACTGCTCGGAGCAGGTCATTGTGGAATTCTTTAAGATTTACCTACCCATCTCCTGCTTCTTGCACCTATCCCTCACTAAGAAGGAGGCCACGAGCATTGACGACCAAATGGCTCGTATTAAAAAATATGCCAAAGTTAAGGATGTGACCCGCCTTAGTGTAGGGGAGAATGGTCACGCCAAGTTCACCGATAAGAGAAGCAACAAAGCTGATAACCAAAATAAAGGAAGAAAAAATGGGGGCAAGAGTGGCCCCGAAAGTGGGAACAAAAATGATGATTCAACAGCATTTCAGGCAGTGAACACGATATTTAAAGAACTGATCTACAAGATTCTAGCAAAGAACAAGGATGAGCCGTTCATTAAGTGGCCCAGAAAGATGGGAGGAAACCCCTTAAAAAGGAATAATGCACTGAGATATGCTTTCCACAAAGAGGGTGGGCACAAAACCGAGCACTGTAAGGCCCTCAAGTGTCACCTTAAAGAGTTAGCTCAAACTGGACATTTAAATGAATTTGTGGAGAAGAAGGCAAAGAAGGTCACTGCCAATGGAGACCCGAGGCCTGATAACGTGCTCGAGGTGGATTTTAGCCATGAGTTCACAATTATCCATGGGGCATAGGATCTAAAGAAGGTCCAAGGAAACTCATCTCGAATGGAAGCCAAAAATGTTACGGCAGTAATGCAAGCTTTTCAAATTAATCCAGCTAAGACGCAGGCAAGAAAGCATCGGCGAGCAGATGATGTCGACTACGGCAAACACATTGTGTTTATAGATGAAGACCTAGTGAGAGTAAGGACCCCACATCATGACTCCTTGATCATTACACTCGGGATAGCTAATTACGATGTCGATAAGTTACTTTTCGACCAGGGTAGCTCATCTGAAGTAATGTATCTCGACCTATTCAGGAAGTTAAAGTTAAGCGTCTCTAGCTTAAAGGAAGCCACCGTTCCTCTAGTTGGATTCGTCGGTAAAATGACCATCCCTTTGGAAAGATTATACTGCCAGTAAGGGCAGGAAGTGTCTCCAAAATGATCGAATTTCTGGTGGTCAACATTGACTCACCCTACCGGGCCATCCTTGGTAGAGGATGGCAACATGAGATGAAGGTTATCCCCTCTACCTATCACCAGAAACTCAAATATGTGACTGAGCTTGGAGTGATGGAGACCCATGAAGATCGAGCAATGGCGAGAAAGTGCTTTATAGCAGCCATTCGTCCAAAGCCGAAGAAGAAGGTCGTGAAGGCCAGGGAGAACCTTGAAGAATAGGAAGGTTTGATACCTTCCAAATAGCAGCTGAAATATGGAAGACCTAGAGTGGAGGAGACCAGGCTTCTCCCCTCTGAGCGGGTCATTGAGAACCTGGAGGAAGTCGCAGTCGGCGACAATAAGAAAGATAGGATGTTCTTGATCGGAGCCTCTCTCACAGATCGAGAGAAGAAAGAACTAACAGAACTTTTGAGGAGTAACTTGGACATTTTCGCGTGGGAACCCTACGAGCTGCTTTGGATTGATCCCAGTGTGGTTTGTCATCGATTGCACATTGACTCGGCTTTCAAGACGATCGTGCAAAAGGCACGACGAACTGCACTCGAGAAGGCCAAGGTGGTGGAGAAAGAAGTGAAGAAGCTGCTGGATGCATGATCCATACGGGAACTTTAATTCCCTAAGTGGTTGTTCAACCCAGTAGTGGTCCCAAAAAGAAATGGAAAATAGAGAGTCTGTATTGACTTCACCGACCTTAACAGAGCGTACCCTAAAGACAGTTTTCCTCTCCCAAAGATTGACCATTTGGTGGACGCCATAGCAGCTCATGAAAAAATGAGTTTCCTAGACCCATACTCCAGATATCACCAAATCCCTCTACACGATCCAGATCAAGACAAGACAACATTCATCACCACCGTCGAGTTGTATTGTTACAAGGCCATACCCTTTGGGCTAAAAAATGCAGGAGCAACCTACCAGCGGTTGGTCACCAAAACATTTAAAGACCAAATGGGAGATACCATAGAGCTCTAAATTGATGATATACTCGTCAAGAGCAGGCATAAAGAAGAACACCTCTCAGAACTATCAAGGACCTTCAAAATCCACAAGAAATACTGAATTAAGCTTAAAGCAAGTAAGTGTTCCTTCAATGTCAAGTCAGGAAAATTCCTCGGGTACTTGGTTAAAAAGAGAGGCATTAAAGTTAACCCGGACCTGATTGACGCCATCAATAGGGTGCAACCCCCCGTATGATAAGAGACGTGCAAAAGCTCATAGGAATTCTCACCGCCCTGAACCGATTCATCTTAAAATCATTCAAAAGGTGCTAGTCATTCTTCCAACTTTTGAAGAAAAGAAAAAATATAGAGTGGAATGAGGATTGATCGAAGGCACTAGAAGGACTCAAGGCTTACCTGAGTACACCACCGTTGCTCATAATCCCTCATGAGAATGACTCTCTATACCTGTAGCTCACAGTTTCCAATCACGCTGTAAGTTCAGCACTGATATGCGAAAGAATGGGGATCCAGCACCCGGTCTATTACGCGAGCAAAACTCCTTTGGATGCCGAACAGCGATACCTACCACTAGAAAAGCTCGCCTTTGCACTAGTGGTAGCCTCAAGGAAAATAAAACATTACTTCGAAACTCACTCCATCATCGTCCTTACATATCACCCCCTTAAAGTGATCTTACAAAAAGGAGATCTGTCCCGTAGACTATCAAAGTGGTCAGTCAAGCTCGGGCAATTTGACATCCAGTTTCAACCAAGGAATGCAATCAAGGTACATGTCCTCACCGACTTCATCGCATAATTTATAGGAGAACATCCTTGCGAACAACTTCAACCTACTGGTCAAATGGAAAACCCCTCGGCACAAGGTATTTGGTGACTGTTCGTTAATGGAGCCTCCAACTCCAAAGGGGCTGGAGTGGGCATCGTGCTGGTTACCCCTGAAGATACAATCCTCGAGAAAGGAATCAGGCTTGGATTTGAAGCCTTCAATAATGAAGAAGAGTATAAAGCACTGATAGTAGGCCTACAGAAGGCACAGGCATTGGGGGCAAAGCAACTCCAAGTGCTCGGTGACTCACAACTGGTCTCCAACCAGATAAGTGGAGACTTTAATGCTAGGGATGAGAAAATGGCGGCCTACCTCGCCACAACGAAGAAATTAATGTCTAACTTCGAACAGGTCAGCGTCTAAAAGTTTCCCAGAGGACAAAATATACATGCTGATGCCCTAGCGGCCTTGAGCTTAGCGATAAATTCTGACTTGAAGAGAATAATTCCGATCGACTTCCTTGCCCAGCCAAGCATTACCCAGATCGAGAAACTACCAAACATAGGTCATGTTCTCGAGATTGAATCATCCCCCAGTTGGATGGACCCCTTAAAGGATTATTTGAAAGATAGTGCCCTACCAGACGATAAGAAGGCCGTTCATGAGATAAGAGTCAAAGCTACTCGCTTTCACTTATCTCCTAAGGGTAAACTCTATAAGAGATCTTTCACCGGTCCTTACCTCCAATGCGTTCACCCGAAGGACATCGAGCAAGTTCTTCACGAGCTCCATTAGGGAATCTGTGGAAGTCATATTGGGAACATGTCGCTAGATTTTTTAGCAATGAAGGAAGGCTACTGGTGGCCGTACATACAGAAGGATTCTGAGATATACGATTGCAAGTGTGAAAAATTTCAACTCCACACTCCTATAGTTCACCAACCGGCCAGCGACCTAAATTCACTTACTAGCCCATGGACTTTCACCCAATGGGGAATGGACACCGTAGGCCCTCTTCCTACCACTGTCGATAATCGCAGGTATTTGTTGGTTACGATAGACTACTTCACCAAGTGGATAGAGGCAGAGCCGCTGGAGAACATCAGAGATGCGGATATGATAAGATTCATATGGAAGAACATTATCACCCGCTTCGGGATCAGCAGGACCATCATCACTGACAATGGAACCCAGTTCAAAAGTGGCCTCTTCCAGGGTTTCTGTAACGGCCACGGGATCGGGCACCATTTCATCTCGGTGGCATACCCTCTGAGCAACGGACAAGATGAAGCTTCCAAAAAAATAGTGATTGATGGATTGAAGAAGCAATTGAAGAGAGCCAAAGGGGCATGCGTGAGCGAGCTGCCACACATCCTATGGGCTTATCGCAATATCCAACGACGAGCAACCGGAGAAACACCATTCGCACTGACATATGGTCTAAAGGCAATCATCACCTTGGAAGTTCAGAACGATACAGCATTGCTTGCAGAACTTGACCTAACTGAGGAATGAAGAGAGTTGGCTCTGGTGAGACTAGCAGGTTATCATCAACAGCTAGCAAAGCACTACAATAAGAAGGTCAACCCGAGATCATTCTAAGTTGGGGACTACGTCCTAAGAAAAGTTCTTAGCAGCGCAGTAAAACCATCAGATGGCAAGCTAGGACCAAACTGAGAGGGACCATTCAAGGTGATAAGGGACAACCTACAAGGATCCTATCACTTAGAAACGCTGGAGGGCAGGGAGATACCTCGAGCTTGGAACGCAACAAATTTAAAGAAATTCTACTTCTAATTTTCTGTGTTGATCTTTTGACCCAATATTGAAATTTTCAATTGATTTCTGATTAATAAAAAATTGTTTGGCAGTGGCATTCTATTAAGTGTCGATTTTTTCTCAAATACTTTATAATTTATGCACCTTTTCCAAGTTACAGGCTCTCCTCTTAACATATAAAAGCAGGGTATTACCCTCCTCAGGTTTTTGTCATCAAACACGGATAACCTCCTAACATTGCCCCTGGAAATATATGAAGCCATACAGGGGACCCTTAGGCAGCTCGGGCAACTCAGGTTGGTCGCCAAACAATGTTTGGCTCAAAAAACCTGCTTGGAAAGAACATCCAACACCAAGTGTGTCCTCGCCATTGACACACTTAGGACTAAGGGAGTGTGATGACACAACCTAAAAGGTAAGGTGAGGCATAATGGTATCTTATAAGCATACTGGATTGGGGGGATACTCACTCAATAAAATAACTCTGCCTATATCAAATCTAGTCAGCTAAGAAGAGTTCAAGATAGTCGAACAAGAAATCAATGAAGTAAAAAAATAGACAACACATGTTTAGTCGATGAATTGCCCAAAACATAATTAATTTATTACATCATCACATATACAAAGAGTTACATGTGCTGAATAAAATAAATCCTAATGAGGATTAGGTCTCCGAGCAAGATAGTCATCCACTTATGATCTTCGACCATCATCTACGTGAGGAGTTAATTCCTCCTCGACTTCATTTGAATCCAATTCCAATAGCTGCCTGGGGATAGCATCTATGGGGACCCACTGATCATCCCTCATGAATGGGTTAGGCATCAAACTTGAGGGGGAGATCTCATGACGATACCAAAGGACATAGTTCCTAGGGACCTGCAACTCCCTAAGAGCACTCAACCAACCCCTAATAAAGGATAACTCTTTGACTTCCCCTAACTTCATCGGAGCATCGATCCAACCCTGATCATAACCATCAGCCCACACTCATCGAGGACCTTTCTTGAACAGATGCCTGAGCAAGGTAACATCTCTTTGAAGACCAACAGCTATCACGTACGCCCGGTGAACATCACCTCGAAGCTCGGCAATCTCCCTAGCTGAACCTCTGTCATTGGTACCAATTCGTGATCTTGTCGATGAAGAGGAACCACGTAGAACTCAAGGAGCAATGCTAGGCGCATTCTCCCTGAGTCGCGAGAATTCTCTCCTCAGAGCATCGTTCTCTTGCTCAAGTACCTCTCCAACCTGATTAACCTCGGAGGCATCCAGGAGCTTAGCCTTCAGAGCATCCACCTCTTCTTGAATAGAAGAGCCGATTTCCTCCATCTCTTGGAGCCCGTCCTTCAGCTTGGCAACGAGCTCTGACTGGTCCTTATTCTCTCGATTCCTTTACCGAAGACTTGCATATCCTTACAAAGTTTTTGCGAACTTGATTACTCGCATCAGGTCCAAGAATTTTTCCTAACTGAGAGGTAGTAGGAATATAATCCTCGATATCGATGAGCTACAAACCTTATAAGCATTAAAAAAGCAAATAAATCAGTATGCAGAAGGGGACTGAATTTCATTTCATTTAAAGAAGGTTCAGAGTACATCAGCGAATAGAAAGAGTAACTGAAATATAAAAAATACAAAGAGCTCCCTAAAGAAGACTAACAGGAAACCTCAGTCTTCTCTGAGGTCGCTGGTTGCTTTCCTTTATCTCCAGCAGCTTCAGGCACACCTCCTTCAGACGGAGCAGTCACCATCCCCTAGTTAAGGGGAGCATTAACAGTGATGGTCAAAACATCAGGGGAACCTTCATTGGCAGTAGGGAGAGGCACCTCATCTACAACAGGCTTAGGACCAGGGTGGTGCTCATCAAAGAGGGTGGAATCAATATCCACCTCGGCAACGAGTAAGGCCTTATCCCAACCCTTCTTAAAGTTGAGACGGCCAATATAACCAATCTGGGCCTCAGCATCCTCGTACGCTACGACCCATCCAGCATTGTACGAGCTCTTTTTGAGGGTGGCAGCCTCAGATTCCACCTTCTTCACCTTCCCAGCAAGCACTTTGTTCTCCTCTACCATAACTAGCTTGCTTACACAGACCAAGTCATAGTACTGCCTCAGCTCTTCGAGCTCCTTGGTCGCCGCCTCTTTCGATTTGTTATCTTGGGCTAAGGAGAGGTCAGAAGACTTTTGAGCAGAGCAGGGAGTTTTCAATCTAGCCTCCAACTCAGCATTTTTTTGTTCTAGCTCAGTGTTCTTCCTCGCCAGCTCTTCGCGGCTGCGGTAGAGGACAGTGAAATAAGACACAAACTGTAGATAAAAGGAAAACATCAGTGGAGAAAGTATTGAAAGAAGCATTGCAAGAGAAGAGAAGTGAAAATAGGCTTACCAAAGCTAGCCCCTGACTCACCTTCAGGGCTAACTGGTCAGTCCTTATATTTATCGAGCTCTGATGATCAGCTGGTAACACTACCCTCTCAAGCACTACCGGAGCTAACTGAGGGGTAAGAGCAACAGAAGCCCCCCCCCCATCCAGAGCAGACATGGGAACCAAAGACTGTCCTGCCTTTGTCCTAACCTCTTCTCTTCTTTCCTCTCCTTCTTCTCCCTCTCTATCCTCTTTCTATCTTCCACCTTCTTCTTCTCCTCTTCCTTCTTTCTCTCCCTCTCTCTCACCAGATCCTCCTCTTTCTTCTTCCTCTCCTGCTCATGAGCAACAGACTGGGACACAGTGGCGGCATCCCCGCTCCCAGATTTTTGCTTCTTCAATTGGCGAGAAAGAAGCACATTGTCTTCATTATCATCTCGGATCAAATTCTTCCTAGAAGGAGTCATATCTTCCTTGCTGGAGCTACTTGAATCCCCTAAAGACTCCTGATCCTCTGAACCCTCCTTCAAGATGGAAGATTCTTCACTACTTGATCTTTCCTCACTGTAATCACCTTCAGTCTTCACCAGAGCTGCTTTCCTCTTTGTTCAATTGGATTAGGTCAGCAGCAACCTCTTCTGTGATATCTAGCTGAGGAATGTTGTCCACAGGTCATGCGATGAAACCAAACCCAATGTTCTTGTATTCCAGAAGAAGTGCAGCTGATCGAGGATGCTCACCGTCAGCTAAGAGTTCCCTGATTTTCCAAGCCTTAACCAACTTAGCAGCTTAAATCTCATGAAGAGCGGTTTTTGAGTTCTTTGAATTTGCTGAAAAAACAAAGAGAGAAATATATGAGAAATACCATTCACTAACAGAGAATCAATTAGCAGAATAAGAACTATGCCTACCTATATATACCTCCCCATAAAAAGGAATCACATGTCTCCCAGACCTCGACCCTTCAGTATGGGGAGGGAACTGCTAATTTCTGGTAATAAAACCCTCATGCCAGTAGTCCTTGTGGGAATCAGGTAGATTTACTACCAATACCCTATTAGGAATCCTAGCTTTAAGGTAAAGAAGACCAGAGCTTGTTCGAGAAAAAGAATAGCAATAGAAGATTTCAGCAAGCCCTAGAATGGTGCCATAGAGCTGATTAATTCTATGCACACTATTGGCAATTTTCCAAACATTTGGTGAGCACTGTGCAGGACTATATAGAAGTAACTAAAAAAGTGCAAAACAAGCGATTTGGGGGAATAGTAAGACCCCCTGGGATAACAAAAGAACATGTATCCAGTGACCGTCCGCAATGTCCCTGACATTACGAGGAAGAGGGGCAAATTCGATGTCTATCCAGTTTGGAATATTGTAGAACTTTCTAAACTCAGTTATCGTCCTATTGCCTATTTTAGTCATCAGAAAGGAGAAACCCTAACATCGAATATGAAGAAATTACAACAAAAAAGGAGTGTGAAGAACTTACGATGTAAGAATCAACTTGAGATAGTGCAAATCCGCAAGCAGGGAAGATGAGAAGATAAGGAAGAAGTTTGAAGATGGAATATGAGACTTAGAAGTGAGAAAGCAAGAGTGAGAGGTTGGAGAAATCTATAGAGCGCAAAGAAATTTGAAGCGACGTCAGGGAATGACCTCTCCAAGCTGTTTTAAACCTTCCTAATCATAACGATGAGGGAACAAAGTAATCTTCCGCCTAAATCGATTCAAGAACGACGCTTCAATACCAAGGTGTTATGCGATTCACAAAAATGCCACTAAGGCTATTGTTTAAAATTATTGAGCCCAAATTGTGACCCAAGAAATTTTAGTAGCAATTGTGGGTACCACGATTAAACATTCCGGCCCAGATAAGTAGCCCGCTTCAGTCGGGCCCAAAGTCTGTAGGCCACATCATAACTAATTCAGTAATGACCCATTCAACCCCTAACATATCTCACGAGATATTCTAGGGAGTTATGGGTTAACGTGGAGGAGTCCAACACCCCCACTCTCCGAGAAACATCATGTATATATTAAACCCTCAACCCGGGGTGAAGGGCATGCATTTTTTTGTAAACACTCCCCCAGAGTAAAGAGAAACAAAATACTAAGAGCACCACCATGGACGTATGCCTTCTTGTCGAACCACGTATATCTTGTGTTGGGTGTGATTGTTATTATTTTAAGTTCTTTATTTATTCTGGTGATTGCCTTTGCTTATTATTTTGTGTTGAGTTTAATTGTCACCACAAGTAGCATTCCGATTTCTCCATTGCTTTAGCTAATGACAATTTCAACATTCCAATGACTAATGACAATTTCAACATTTTGTATTATAGCATTCCAATTTCAAACAACAATCACAATGAGTCAAAAAAATTATAAGGGCCCGCTTGTTTTCTCCCAATTGAAAACCAAGCCAATAAAATAATTGGTTATTAATAATTGTAATAATAAATATTATTATTGTTACTAAATGATCATAAAGCACTTAAAAATATATTATATATGTTGAAATAACCGTATTCCTCATTATTCTCGTGGAGAACTTTGAATCCGAGTCGAGCAATCATCTCTTGTATAGCCGAGAATAGATTATATATGTTGAAATTAACCGTAATCATCAATCGACCTCTGAGATCGTCGGACAAATATCTGGACATGTAAATTTCCAGTCAGACAAATCCGGACAAATCTCTGGACTACACCACCGAGATCAAACTCCTCTCCTCGCCGAGATCGACACAGGTATGACTTGTAAGTTTCCAGTCATCTAAGTTACCAGTCATCTACGTTTCCAGTCATCGTATCTCTCGCCACTCTTCTCCCGCTCCTCCCCTCCCTTCCCGTCATTCCTTCTCCACCAATGATCTAACGTGACCGCAAGGACCCAACCATCAACATGGGTTCTATTAAAGCTATGTACGAAGAGGAAGCCACCGAGTTTTAAATGGGTTTTGTTTGAACTTTGTTTTTCCACCATCTGTCATGTACACGAAGAAGAATAGAGTGAATAATTAGAGCATACCTTAAAATTAGAACGATGGTGAAACTAACACCATAGATCATACCTGAAAATTAGAGTGCCCTAAGATAATAGTGATAAAACGACCGAGGTTGAAACCGGGGTGCATGATGTGATATGTATAACTGTTTGCATGACATGATATTTATATAAAATAGTGATACAAATCAAATATTGATACTAAGATAATACATATAATTGTGTGCATGACGTGATATGTATAGAGAAAATACTAACCAGGGTAGTTTTGGATTTGACAGAGAGAGAGAGATGTTGTTTTCTTAAGATGTTTCTTTGATATTCAAATTAAAGTGAGAATAATTTGTAAGGTGTGCAATGTCAGAGTGTTAAACTACGGTTCATAGGTCATGACAACATGGGTGGAACCCATGCGTGGGTGCATTATATACAAAAACCTGTTTATATAAGTTTTGTGTACATATTTGTATGATGTGGAAAAAATCCCTCATTTATTATATATATATATATATATATATATATACCTTGGGGGCAAAAATTACAAAAAAAAAGGTTTTATACACTAAGTTCGGTCGACCGGCCCTCTAGCCGCGGTCGACCGCGCCTAGCAAGTCTCGGATAGATTTCCTACTTTTATGCATTGTCTAAATGGTAACCCTCGGGTTGTATTTGTTGTCGATCTAGGAACTTATTATAACTGATGTCAAAATGTTTTTGTGGTGATAAGGTTCCTCTTTAGGTAGCAACTCATTTGAGTTGGGTATTGGAGAGAGAGACACTCCATCAGATTTTAAACACTCTCTCCCTCTATCTCTCTCTGAACTCTCAAACACTAAACCCATCTTCCCCAGACCATATGGAAAATCCTTACCACCATGAAACCTCCATTAAAGAACCACAAGTCACCTTATAACACCATGAAAAACCCTAGGAAGATTTATTAGTTTATAAAATGAAGTGTTGTTCGAATTTCCTTAGAAGTTCTGTGGAGAATGGCAAGGGTATTACAATGGAGTTTGAAGGAGTCATTTGGGGAACTCTTAGAGAAACAATGGATACAAGCTTCGTAGGGCTTTTAGAGACCCCCTTGAGGATAATTTTGGAGGTAGGGGGTCCTCCATCTTCTTCAACATCTCCACCATTTTTAGAACCCATTTAAGGTGGGAAAAACTAACTTTGATATAAATTCAAACTGTTGTACAAATTGTTCTTGTTTATTTACATATATTAGACTAAATATATGTAGGATAGATGTTAGTTTGCTTCCATGTGTTGATTAGTGATCATCTTATCATTTGTATGAAAAATGGGTTTTAAAAGGATGATTTAAAATGGGTTTTGAAACATCGAAATTTCAAACATTTTATGAAATAAAATGTGTTAAAACGGTCATTAAAAGGTAAATAATGTGATCTTTCGCAAAGAATTGCATTACGATTTTCTACAAGAACAATGAAAGTAAATATCAAAGGGAGAAACTTTCACTTTAATAGGTATTTTAAAGTATATGGAACTCATGTAGGGAGTAAAGTGGGTTTAAATGTATAAAGAGTAGAGTTCTACATGAATTGTGGTATAAAGGTTAATAATGGAAGTTAAAGGGTTTAAATGTGTGAATATTAGAAAAGTGGGTGTTAAGATGCGAAATGCGGTAAATAAAGTGTGTATTTATAACGTCTAGAAAATAGTACTTTAAAGAAAATAGTATTTCTAATGTCTAGAAAATCAAATGTAAAAAGGTGTTATTCTATGTGTTAAAGATGTTAAAGTGGAAAGTAAGAATGTTGGTTTAATTTTGATATTGAGCAAGTGTTAAAATGGTCAAAAGTGATTAAAGGTTAAGTTGGGAAGTTAATAACCATTGTTGGGAAAATAACACTTGATAAAGGACAAAATGTAAGTTTTTGCAAATGAATGGGAAATTGATAATTTATTTAAAGCGAAACATTTTTATAGAATAAATATGTCAAAGAATGTTTTTACACTAGTATGGATGAAATGAATTAAGTCCTAAATCGTGAATGATTTTGGTATAAAATCAACGGGTGTGTGAGTAAAGGACTTAAAGGAGAAGGAAACAATTTTCCAAGTGTTAATGGAAAAATGGACGGTTAAGTCCGGATTTTTGGCTTCGGCCGGATAAAAAGGAAAAAGTGGAATAGTGTAGACATTTATAAAATGTTAAAACACATTAAAGGGAACTCGGATGACACCGGGATAATTAAGGAGGGCCCAGAGCCCTGGGGGAAAAGGCCCAAAACAACTAGCTAGATCATATGTTGTGCATAGCCGGTGGTGTGGAGCCCATTGAAGTATGCAGTATTTGGAAGATTCTGAGAAAAGATAAAGGATTAAGGAACATGTCAAGAAAGAGGATTATGTGGTGAAATGTGATAATACAACCTAAGTTGAATGAATTAATAAATGTTTCGATAAAGATTAAAATAGACAAGTAAATATATAATTGATTAATGTCCATAATATAAGAAAAAAGTAAAGTAAATGGGTAAATGGGTGGCTAAGCAACCTTAATGGGTAAACACATAATTAACACAAGATTTTATCGAAAAAGGTATTTCAAAGGCTAAATGAGTATTTTCTAACACGGTGAATGCGTGTGTTGAAAGGGTTGTTTTCAATAAAAATACTAATGTGCATTAGATAAAATAGAGAGGGTGATTTCGGCAAAGAAATGGTTTTTGGTCAAGTGAAGTGAAATTTGGTTTCAAGTATTGAACCATGGGTGTTAAATAAAGCGAGATATGCTCAAGTGAATAAAAATGATGTCTTTTAATAGATTAAGGTTGATAAATAAGGTTTTCAAAAGTAAAATTGTTCATGCATTAAGTATACATATATGTATATGTATATATGTGTACAAGGTAGTTGCATGTGCACATAGGCATAACGTGTTAGAGTCTCCTTTATATCTTTCAATTCTATACCTTATTTGCATATTTCCCACTGAGCATTGGCTCACACCCTCCCTCTGTTATGACAAGTTGGGAGCGACCTGTTATTTTGAGGACGTTTTACAGGTAAGTACTTTCTTCATTTTACGTTAGTAGCTTTGTATACTTGGACTTCAGGGATTTCCCCATGGGTCCTCATGTAGTTTATTTTGAAACTGAAATCGCATGCTAAACAACTGAAATGCTAATTAAAATAAAATTGGACTAGCAATATTATATAGGTTGTTTCATTGCACTTCAAACCTAACTTTCAGGTCGAACCAGGTTAACTACGAGTAATCCATAAATCCGGGTCGGGGGGTTATATGACCAATGAAAATTTGTAAACACCAATGCTGGTTGATAAGCTCTAGTGAGGATCATGTTCTTAAGATGTATTTCATCTTAGGTGAACAAGGAATTGTTTAAATTACTATAGAGACAAAATTTCCAATTGAGTCCATTATAAATATTTTCTTATTCCCAGAACAAAATATTATCTTTGAGTCATAGATAGATTTTTATTATCACGATACCACACAGTCTATGCCATAACATTTATGGAAGACGTTGCAGCCAAGCTTCAAAGATTTATCATGCCGAGATTATTTTAATACACGTTTCATGTCTTCATTGAATTCTAATCTCTCAGGTATGAATGTGTAATGTTTATGGGACTCGAAAAATATTTTTAGGATGTTATTTTTATTAAAAAAATATTCTTAAAATGTTAAACTTCATTTATTTTGAGATAAGGATCATTTAGAGTTGTGTATATAACAAACTCAAACATTTAGTGGTTCATACGACATTGCAGGTCGTTCAAGAGAGATGAACATGTCGTTCGAGCGACAACGACATTTCATTCGAGCGACAAGATTATCTCGTTCGAACGATGCACCCACTTAACTTTTCTATTTAATGTGTGTTTGACTTAGAATTTTGAAAGTTGCAGAACCAGAAAATCAGTTTCCAGACATAACATTTTTTGCACAAGTTTTCTAAGATTTTCAAAGTCTAAAAACATCCTTAGAGTTTCAAGATCCAAGATTTCATACTCTTATGCAATAGAGATATCGGTTTGCACCATTAGAGTTTGTTCATCACTTTGAACGTTGGGTTTTGCGATGAAAAAGAGAAGGAGTTATTATTCAACATCGTAGACGTTGCCAAGTTGTATTAGTGGACATCGAGACATATGTGGACGGGTGTGTTGTGGACGAGCATCATAGAAGGACTTCTGTATGGGCACTGTGGAGGAGTGGTTGAAGGATCAAAGGAGCGTCAGGACTTGTGGGGGATCGAGTCGTTGAGTAATTCTATCGTCTGTACTTTGTAATACCATATCATAGTGATTATCTGGCTTGGGTCGTTCGAGTTTTTTTCCCTTAGTGGTTTCCTCGTACATCCGGCATCGCCTTTGTGAACCTATTTATTTTACTTACTTTAATCACCTAGATGCATGCTTTGGATTAAACAAGATAAAATTGGTCTTAACTAAAATTAGTTCACAAACTTTGTGCGATTTAAAATTTGGAGAAAGGTTTTTTCATAAAAAAAGTTGTTTTTGACATCCTTAAAACACATTCGAAAGAAAAAGGGGCCTACAATTACAAATATTGGGGAAACTCATATTTATTTAGTAATCCAATAGCGACTATCATGGAAACCCAAGGCATGATGTTAGTTGTGAGAAGAGTTTGACTTATTTCCCAAAAGGGAGATAGAAGGAGAAGACTAAGTCTTAAAGATAATTGTATGGGATAAGAAAGTTCATATTCCCCGAAAGTAGTGAAAATGCCAAAAGGGAGATGTTTTCACTATAAGTAGTTAAGACATTGATAAAAATTACATATGTTAACCTGACACTATAAGGAAAAATGACTAGGTAATGGGTGTTATCTTAAAAGTAGAAGCATTATTTATGGTATCATATACAAGAAACCTAATGTGTAGATTTTGGTGCCATAAATCAGGGTTGTGCACTTTGTAGAGGTCCCACGTAACTAGATTACTACTTAAAAGGAAGTTGTTCCTAAATGGAAAATAAAATAAGGAGACAAAATTAAAAGCAGGTTATCTGCTTGGAGATGAAAATATAATGCTGGTAAATTATTTAATGTACCCAATTTTAAAAGAAAATGCATTTTCGATTTTTAAGTTGGTTTTGAACAAATATTCGATCATTTTAATAAAACGGGTGTTATCAAAATTGGGATTTTTTTTCAAGTACATTGAAAATAATTTATCCATGATAAGGATCGCCTCACTAATACTACTAAATACTTAAATGAATAGCATTAATAGACAATTTAAGAGAATGTTTCCTTCTTAGTTGAACCAAACAGAATTTTGGCACTTACTTAGGTTATTGTATTCTAAAAGGAATTCAAAGATTATTTTAGAATGGACAATTAAGTTCATTGGAAGTAGAGATGCTTCTAGTGTGTGATTCCATCTAGAAGGTAAAATGACCAAGGATTCCTTTATGGCCAATAAGTTATAGACCCAAAGATGTGTTGGAAATGGTTCATTTCAAGTTGTTGAGTACTATAACTATCCTGGCAAGATGTGTGTTCTAGGACTTCATTGATTTCATTGATGATTACTCATAGTATGGATGTGTTTACCTTATGCACCAAAAGTTTGAAGCCTTTGATTAGTTCAAACTATATAAGATTAAGGTGGAACATAAGTTACATAAACTAATCAAACCCCTATGATTTGATCATGTGGTGTATATATCATGGGAGTGTTTAGGAAAAATTTACTGGATGTGGGGATTATATCCTATTTGTCTGCACTGTGTAGTCCATTGTGGAATGATGTAAACAAAAGGAAGGCATACCATCTTTATAGATATCATAACATAAATGGTAGGTTATTCGGGATTGAGACATATGTATTGAGAATTTACATAAGAGACATCAATGTACATATGATATTAGTTCCATCTTTATTTGTCTCTTCGATTCCCATAGAACTTTAGATTTGTCTCTTAGATTTGACTTTATATTATGAATACCTTGTTGGATTTGATGTATTCAAATGATGTTTTGGAAACTTATAGACTTGTTGTTGGGGCAAAACCCATCGAGAGAAGGTGGACCTATAAGAAGTTAAACGATGGATAGATGGGAAGGTGGAAACCTTCGAGGAAAGGTTTGTTGTGAAAGATTTTACTCATATATAATGGTATTAACTTTCAGAAAACCTTCTTGCCATTATCTGTGATAAAGTCTATCGAGATTCTTCTAAAGTTATGATCGCATTCTTGAACGATTGTCTTGACAAGTTCATCTTTATGACATAACCCAAGGGATTCATGGTAATAAGTCAAGAAAGAAAAATGTGTACTATTGAGAAATACATTTATGGCTTTGATCTCACACCAAGGCCTTGGAACATTAGGTTTGATAGGGAAATCACTGTTGATTCTTATCAAAGTCCGCATAATACTTGTGCATATAATAGGAATGGTTGAAACATGGCCTTATTTCTGATAAATCTTAAGGATGATATTCTCTTAATTGAAAAATTGGTTGTATTATTATTATCATAAATAAGAATATGGTTGTCCAGGTAGCTCGATATAAAGAATATAGGACAAACCTTCCTCATAATCAAGATTTTGCTAGATAGGTTAAAAAGGATGTTGGGCTTATTTCAAGACACTTATATCGATATTGTGATCACCAGTCTAGCATTAGGATTTTAAGAAATTTTTTCTTTTGAGTATGGAATCACTCTATCTTGGGATTGGTGTCCGAAAACACTTTATTAAATAGAAAGAACAAGGAATATGCCTTATGCTTCGACGGTGGATAGCCTTATGTATCTTATGTTGTGTACTAGATTGAATATTTTTTTGTCATTGGCATGGTCAGTAGTTTTCAGTCTAATAGTATTATACCATTTAGTTACAAAGACTCGATTTTCAATCATATAGGGATTACAAGTTTTCTACCTTATAATATGTGTTTACCCAAGGAAGTGGAGTTGTATGTTAGAGGAGTGTGAATTAATCATGAATTCTTAACACCACCATGGAGGCCAAAGTTGTTTCCACTTTGGAGTCAACTAAGGAGGCCATATGTCTCAGTAACTTCCTAAGAAACCTAGGTGAGGATCCTAATATACGATTGACTATTACATTATATTGTATTTAGTATGGAATGATTGAAAGCTCGAGAGAACCCATACCCGTAAAAGGGTTAACATATTGAGCGCATCTTTCACCTAATTCAAGAGATCGAACAAGGGAGGTGATAATCTTGTGACCAAGGTTGCATAGGATAATAACATATTAATCCTTATACAACTAGGGTTATATATTTCCAGGTAAACGGGTTGGGAGTTTGATGAATAGGCACATGGCTTCAAGACTAAGTGGCAGATTATTTAAAATGAGAATCATGTTTGTGATAATGCCTCATATTAATTTTTAAATATATTGTACGCAATGTCGGTCAATTTGACTAAGTAGGAACTCGGTGGGTTAGGCTTAGTTTGATCACAAAAGATTAAAATTTCATTTCGAGTACAATTGAACTGTTCACAACTTAGATATGCAGTTGGTATCCTATCAGTAAAGTTACGAGTGAAATCCTAGTAGACTATCTTAACTAAGGGAACCTACAAGATGTTTCAAGAAGTTTTCAAATAGTTCAAAGAGGAGGTTGATTAAGGGAAAATTGAATGTTCGTGTAAGGACACTATCATTGTTTGGTTTACCATCTCAATACAAAAGCGTAAACTTTAATTACACTTTTTTTATAAGTTTATTGGCGAGCTCAGGTATGGAATCCAAAGAGAAAGTGTTTACAATTCAATTGATTTATTACTTCACAAATAAAAGTGTGAAAGATGATATTTGATTTCAAATCATTTTATACTATAATTAATCTAGACAAATATTTAAATTAAAGTAATTAAAAAGAATGAAAGCTATAGGATGAGAATTATAAATGGTTGCATGGAAGGAAAATCATTTTCAAGATTAATACCCATTTAGACAATTAATAAAAACCTAGAGTTCTCACCCCCTAGTACTCATAAAAGCTTAGTTTGAGTTTGACATCAAAATATATCCCTGTAATTACACACTAAAAGTCACAAATATGATGCATACATGATATACCCTCATTAAGGATCCCAGATAAAAAAAATCAAAAACAAATAACCTATCAAACCTAGCATAAACCATCATACTATAGGAAAGAAACTGAATAATCCATGGTGAGTTCAACAATCTCAACCCAATTTAATTAGGTAGAAAGCATTATAAACCTAATTATAACAATGGAATGAAAGAAAGAATTAAAGAAAATAATAAAAATAATTAACAAATAATTAAACTAACTAGGAAAGCTTGAATTAATTAAAGAATATAATGAATAATAACTTACATATAATATGGAACAAACACTAGGAGAGACAGAGAAAAGCTCCCAATATATATATATATATATATACCAACAAAGAAAAACCCAACAGACATTTTTTAGTAACTGGATTAAACAAAGAAAATAAATCGAAAGAAGGCAAAATATCTAAATCCTCGCAGAGTCGATCGATCGAGGAGGGTTAATCGATTGAGCCACCTAAAATCAACCTATTTTCTTCCATAACATTACAAAATAGTCACAAAAATAAAGGAGTTTGATTGATCGTGCCTTGGTCGATCGATCGACTCTCTGTTTTCTGGACGCAATTCGTTCCATAGGAAAAATGTTTCTTCACGAAATGGTCTGTAACCCGGTCATACGAAAACAGGATGGTGTTTCGTTTGTGGCCACCCAAAGATAACTCAACGAACTATGATCCCGTGGAATTCTCCCAATCGAATCATGAAGTTTAAATTTACAAAAATGCCCCTGAAGTTTCATCTTATGATGAACTTTCCTGAAACGCATCCAATTGTTCCGCTAACCTTGCAAATCATATATATATATATATATACCTCTTAACAACATACATATGAATATACCCATTAAAAAAAATAGTAAAAAATGTATTTTTCAACCAAATTTGGTGTGCATGATCTAGATAGTAAGGAGATCATCTACAAAAAAATCATCAAAAAATTCAACCCGAAAGTGGGTGAAATGAAAAGTGGGTATATATGTTCATTTACGACCATTCAAATTTTTTCCATCATATCACCCACTTTCGAGTTGAAGTTTTTGATTATTTTTTTGTAGATGATCTCCTTACTATGTAGATCATGTATACCAAAATTGGTTTAAAAATACATTTGTTTACTATTTTTTTAAAAATGGGTATGTTCATAGGTATGTTCAGTGAGGTATGTTGGAGAGCCTGGTTGTGTGTGTGTGTATATATATATATTGCATAAAGAGGTTCTACAATATAAGATCTTAAATATAGGAATTTTGCTAGAATATATAAGAATAAAGGAGTACCGAATGTAATATTTATGACTAATCACACCCTTAACTTACATATTGATAATCCTTAGTGATGAAACAAAAAGATACTGAAAAATAAATAACTATGTACAAAGGATAAAATAACACTTTTATGACTACACGATTGCATTTTGCGAATGTAACAATCCTTTAAACCCATAGGTTACTCTAAAGGACGCATGTTGTCTCATGAGGGTTTTAAGGATGAAACCCACAAACATTAAGTTTCCTAAAAAATTTCCACCCTACAATCCAATGTCAAACTCAATAACAATTCATATTTTAAAAATCTATTCTCAAAGAAAATGAGAATTCACCCAATAGTCCGTAATTATAAGCGTTAGTAGAATAACCTCATTACAATTGAAACTTTAAAATGCGTAGGATGAGCGAGAACAAGTTAATGCTTTAATTTGGAAAAACTTTTATTACCCATATAAACATTAAAGCGTTCATGATATCAAACCACTCTCGTGATTACATTCAAAAAATAAAAAATAAAACTTTATATGGGGTGTAACACACTCGAGACATGCGGGCATAATTAGTAATTGTAAAAGGAAGTAAGGCCACACACATGTCATCAAAAAAGAATGCTATATATACAATAAAAAATTTAATCTCAATGAATGGATATCGATCATTAAAGGAGGTAAAACACAGATTATCCCAATTATTTTAACTTTCAAATCACATTCGCCCAAGGATCACCTAAGAATTTATAAGGTTGTAACTTGGATAGGCTACAGTTAGGAAAAAAGGGGACATTTATAGATTCAAATGGTTTGGAGAGAAACATTTGGGGTAGTGTAATGTGTGGGTAATAACAAAAATTGGAAAATAAATTCCAAAAGCACAGCTATACAAGTGGAGTATGACGTATTTATTTCTACAAATAAGCAAAGGGGATTCTTACTTTTTTAGAATCGCTTCTGTTTTCTTTTCTTGGTTCTCTTTTCTTTTTATTTAAAGTCAAATCATTGGTCAAATACAACCACACAACAAGAACATCATAGTAACCCAAGTTAGCTCCCAAATCAAATGTGAGAACGGTATATAAATGTTTAAAACTCCAATGTAGAGTAGGTTATGAGGTTATGGCAATGAAATGAAATGATATATTTAAGATCAACGAGGGTGACTTGGGAAATATGTAGGGTGAGGTCAAGGTCAATTTGGGTTAAATAATAAAAAGTAGTTATGATCCTTTCCTAAGGTTTACTCGATTCTCGAGTCAAAATAATATTAAAAACCATGCTCAAGTCATTTCAAAATGAACTCAATTAATGAATGATCAAAAGAAAAATGATATTACCGAAAACTTTCAAATTTTCCAGGAGAGAATAATTTTATAAACACTCTCAATTGAAGGAAAGCACAAATCTCACTAAATTTTAGTGTATACAATGCAACAAAAGGTTACTGGCTTACAAAAGCCTTAAATCGAATTACAAAACAGGATAATACACATCTGCTCATGGGGTTCAAAATTCAATTCATAATGTTATTTATAATATCGATGATTAAAGGAATAAAGTCTAATAACTTCTAAAATCTAAAACATACTTCATTTTAATGGAAATCGGATAGGGAAATATTTTGTTCAATCATCAAAAAGAAGGGCAAATGGCCCAAAAAAGGGAAAAATGAAAGAAAAATATTTTTTTATTTTTTTAAAAAAAAAAGCATCCTTTGGAAGAATACAAATCTAATTAATGAAACTAAAAAAGCAATGAGAAGCATATCCCACACCCCTAATATAATTCATGAATTGTCCTCAATGTGAATTAAGAACACAAATTAAAGATAGGAAGATAAAGATACCACCCAATATGGAGTGATGCCCGGATGAACCAACTGCATTGATTCTACAAACATGTTAAACCAAGAAAAACAAAAAAGAACAACAAAAATTTTAAATAATTACAGTAGACTATAATTAATAAGAAAAATGAAAATAACAAACAATTTTAACTTCTAATCTAGCTATACACAATAAGTTAACAAAAAATAGGGTTTACCCAAAAACCATCTTGAGCTTGTGGGATTAATGGGGGACTCCCTCTTGATTTTATGCCTCTCGAAAGATATGAGTTTCGTTTATGTAATGGGGGGGATGTTTTGGGTGCTGGAAGGAACCATCACTAATAAAAAAATTGGGGATGATTGGGGGGTTGGATTCTATGGGGGACAAGTACAAATAGGACCCAAAAAGTCCAAATTTTCTCCTAAATTTTTTTCAAATGGAATAGGAGATGGGGCACGTGTAAGGGAAAGTCCTGTCACGGAAAGCATTTCAGAAAAAATATTCCTTGACATGAATCGGGTGAAAGTTCTCAAGACTATCATCTGATACTTGCGGTACTTGTAATGGTTCAATAACGGTGAACGAAAATGAGGAGGAAACATATTCAATCTGAAAAATTGACTCATCATCTCTCAAAGATTAAATTTTGAAGGAGATAGAATCATTCTCAATGAAATGATCTTTTAAAATTATTTAAAATGAAGAGGAACTGTCAAACTCATCTTTATTTTTCAAAGAATAAATCACTTCATTTCAGATGGATACTACATGTGTTCCCCCATCACTTTTGTTCTTCATTATGCATTGGGCCAAGAGAAGAATGGTATGTTCCAAAGTAGGCTTCATTTGATAAAAAAAACTCATATTTATCATTTGGTTCAAAACATTATTCATCTTTTAAAGTCTCGAAAGAAAAATCATCATTGGATTGAAAAAAATGCATCCAAATATTTTTCCTAATAATAATTTGTGACACCCCACCTAATAAAATACAGGGTGATCAGTCATATATCAAATTAAACAAAAATCTCATCTGGTTCATTCTTAGCATCACTGTCGTTGATTCATTAATTACTAACCACCTAGTCATTTATTAAGCGGATGCCAAATTTTATCTTTATTAATCCAACCAAAAAAAATAATAGAACTACAAACAATCCAATACGAGAATAAAACTAAAACATGCCACAAAGTAAGTACAATAGTCTGTAGAACAACGTCGACTACAAGCCGTCCACAAATGTGAATATAAAAGTAACTCAATACATGCCAAGACCGAATATAACCGTACAAGTCTGAAAGTACAACTGACAAGATCCCTATCTAAGATAGAATGATATGAGTGACTACATCAAAAAAACCACAGCACTCCACCTAGTTGCAGCCTCGTACCCTGTAGAAAAGAATCATGTCTGGCGCCCTTGTGGAAGGACACCTAGAAGGTTTTTAAAAATATTTTATAGCAAGGGTTATTACCCAAAAATATTTAAAAACATTTAGCAAGTGAATTTAAATGTGAGAAATAGATATGCAAATGCTCTTCATATTTAAATTAGTGTCGCGCACTCCCTTGAGTTTACCTCACCCCTCAACTAATGTGCATGCCTAATGGATTAAACCTAATGTTCCTAGCCACTTCCCTCGTAACTAGACTTTCCCAAACACTATACTAATTACTTATTAAGTTATTATTCACATTAACTTACAGAAACATCATTTCCCACTTAATACCATATAACTGTTTCACAAGTTATATAAATAATACGATTCTTATCATGTAATAACCCGTATATACTTATACCATATATACGAAATCATACTACAACATTCACACGTATATGCCATAGATATGTATATAACTATTCCCCCGAGTAGGCACTCATCGGGTAATCTCTAGATGCTATCATAATCGGGTATTCTCATCCACCCGAAACCCTGATATGGTTAGCTCCCCGTTACATAACAACACATACAATCATTGTGGAGGCGGCCATAGTTTCCCACGGTAGTGAATTCGAATTAGGCACCATTCGCCTCGCTCCTGAACCCGAACGCTATAGCCTGGGGACTATACTTGCCCTGCTCCTCAAGCCAGGGTATTCACCCACATCGCGCAACCTCCTATGATAGAATTTATTGGTATGGCCTTACTATATATTTTATTCACACAAAATATATATATATGTACTACACACCGACATATATAGAAATCACGGCTATTGGAGTATTATGCCCATACCCAAGCCTAAAATATTTAAGTCTACGCCTCGACTTATTTATTGTTATTATTTACACATTAATTTCCTTTATCTTAATGTAACCCCTTTTTAAGTATAACTGGACTCCCTATATCTCGGCCCGAAGTTAAATATTTCTAGTCCACCCTTTAATTTTCTACAATCAAGTTTAATCACTTTAAACAACGAGATTATACTATGCTAAATCATGAACCTTCATCTCCTATATAATGAAATTTAGTCAAATAAATGCCAAGGTCAAGTATTCCCCAAATTAACCCTAATTCAATATTAAATTTCATAATTTTAGTTGGGCAAAAATTATAATTTCTAACGCAGTAGGTCTGAACCAGGGGATCTCAAAAATCTGGCAACCATCAGAGGTGGTTCAAACGAAGAGCCCTGTCGTTCGAACGGCAGTGGATCTCTTTCAAACGAATTACCATGTCGTTCGAACGACCATAGTAATTCATCCTCTCTCTTACTTCTGCATAAACCCAGTCCACCATTGATAAATTTAAAACCTCTGTTTTGAACAGGTTTCTGCAGAAGCGTTCCCCAAGTTCATCATAAGTCCCTTCCTTCATTACAAAAATTTTAGTCCTAATAATCTCTCAATTTTCAAATCCTCGATCATCAGATGCATCATTTAACAAATCATCTACAGATTTATAATCCTTATAAGGAGAAAACCCCAATTTATGCAAGAACTAACCCTAGAACTTCAATTAGATTCCACCTCTTTTGATATGAACAACAAGATACAATTTAATACTCAAGATTTAAACCACTTGCCTTAACCAAGATGATCTAGGGCTTTGAAAGATAAAGTTGAATTGTAATTACCTCTTCAAGATCCCCAAATTCACTTATGTGTTTTCTCTCCCTTTCTTTTCTCCCTTTAGTCTTCTAATATGACTTAATGATCCTAACCCCTTACACATATTAGGGTTAAAACACTATTCACATTTTCGGCCTATGGGCCCGAATTAAAATGGCCCAAACTCTCTTTTACAAAGTTCACATATATATAATTGGACCCCAATAACCAATATATGTATGTACCCACTTCTTTTGGACTATTTTGATCCTATCGAACTTAACCGTGCACTTAAAATCGCCATCCAGATAATATTTCTAAAATTAACTCCTCACTCGTTAACTTTATTAAATATATTCACTTTAATTAATTCTCATTAATTAAGGATCACTAATTAACGAATTAGTTAATTAAAATAATTATCCAAAAATTACGAGGTGTTACATAGTTTTCATCACATAATTATTATTATGACTTTCCAAATTCACACCAAATAACTTTGGTGTTATGGAAACTTCACCAAAAAGAATAATTTGATATTTGTTATCGTAACTACTTTCAAAATTATTAGTCTAACAATTTTGAAGTTTATTGTTATAATAGTTCGGAGAACTATTATCACAATAGTTTTCAATATTGTTATTGTAATAATTTTGTGGCATTTTGTCATGATAATAATTTTTGAAAGTCTCCACATACTTTGTATGATTTTGTAACTACTCACCCAAAGCCATTTTGAAATTTCCATTCTTCTCATTTTGTAAGTATTGGCCAAAATTCATAGTTTTGGGGATACTTTAAAAATTATTGGAACGACAAAATTGTGAGTCTGTAATACCATTACATTCACCGAGAATACCGGAGTAAGACATGCTTATCAAAAATGATTTGTCAATGGAAATTACACAAGGTGGTGTGTGACCGATAAAATCAATTTTTCTTAGTGCTCAAATGCTCAAGTCTTCAAAACAATTTAAAATAAAAATAACTATACAAAATATATACGAAATAATAAATCAATGAAATTCTAAGAAACACCACTCGTAAACAACAACACCGTTTTGATTAAGAGAAACGGAGTGGCCGTGTAAGGACACTATCGTCGTTTGGTTTACCACCTCAATTAAAAAAATATAAACTTTAACCACACTTGTTTTATAAGAATAACAGCGAGTTCAGGTATCGACTCCAAAAAGAACATGCTTAGAATTCAATTGATTTACTACTTCACAAATAAAAGTGTAAACGATAATCTTTGATTTGTTTTATAATATAATTAATTTAGAAAACTATTTAAACTTAAGTAATTGACAAGAATGAAAGCTATATGTTGAGAATTATATCCCTCATCATGAAATACTAAGCCAAAATATTTGCATGGAAAGAAAAGAATTTTCAAGTTTAAAACCCATTTATATAATTTATAAAGTCTAGAGTTGTCACCCCCTAAATTCTCATTAAAACTTAGTTGAGTTAGGCATTAACAAATATCCCAAAAGTAAACACGAAACGTTTCAAATACGGTGTATACATGATGTACTCCTGTGACACCCCGCTTATTAAAATAAGAGGTGGTCAGCCCAATACTCCAATAATCACAGGAATCATAGATGGCCCATTCTTAGCATCTCTATAATATAATAAGTTTACGAGATAACCACCCATTATTTTAGAAAACGGATTGTCAAAATATAACTTGAGTTAAAGAAAACATTTAAACAATCCAATAGATAAGAAGGTGGAAATAAGTACAGACATGCACCTGATCAACATTCATATACATCCAAAAATAACTAAATAAGATGTCGGTTAACAGACCCATACAAAATGGGTTACACCGAGTATTTAAGTACAAAGTCACATAATGTAATACAAGTACAAAGCTTGGGCAACATGCCCGAATTTGTAACCGATCATAACTAGAATACAAAAAAAGATGGAAGCGTCTATATCATCTATCTCGTAACATCCACAAAGTGTTACAGCTCCAGGACACCAGAATAGAAAATTCAATACTGGCGTCCTTACGGTGGATCACCTGGGCGAATATAAGATTCAAGCAAAATAAAGAAATAGAAACGGGTCAAGGCCCGATTTAATATGATCGCCAGGTGAATAAAGTGCATGACAGTTATGAATAGTTAAATCATCAAGACTAAACTCATTTCAATCACCATAAGTAATGATAAGGAATCTCGTCTCTCAATCTAAAACATAACCCAGGCAATAACACTAAAAATGATCACAATATAATTATGCCGTAGAATTTGGATAATATAAAACTTAAAGAGATTGCATTTCCTTTTATACACAATTAATTTCACTGCTCCTTTCTCATTAGGAAACGTACTCAAAGCAATTGATTTCATAAAGTGCTTTGCCATCAGTAATATCCCACTTTAATATGAAAAGTTATATTACACATATAACGATTCTAAGACCAACCTTTCGGGTTTCCCCACTGGACGCGCCCCTAAATAGCTATCATCTTCCAGGGCCTATCACCAAGATAACCTGGGCATCCTACATCGCATAACGTCGGGAAGCGGACATATACCTTCGACAGTGAGTCATAACCACACTCGAAATTACCTCACTTCGAACAATAACCACGCTATATATAATAACCGGTCCTATGGCCGAGGACTATATTCACCCTGCATTCACTATCCAGGGGACTTCACCTCATGCGCGTAGCTTCCCTTATAATAGCATTTAGAGAGATGTGTATATGTAAACTATCATTTACAATTTATTCCCATTTTAAGATATACATTACGTTATACTCGGAACCATAATCGTTTAAGGTCATCATCATAAACTTCAACGTTTAATAAATTCCCAATTCAGTCTCCGAGAAAATAATGACATTACTATAAGCCACTAAGTCGAGTATACCTCAATCACGTCTCGAAAGTTCCCAAATTATATAATCCTATATCTCTTAATATCAAACTAGTTGCTAAGGGAAGAAACTACCCCATCATCTCTTTGATAATCCCCAGAATAAGCCCCATCTATTCCCTTTCTGATATAGGGTAGTTACCTAACGAATATAAGACTGTAGGACACAAAGTTTACCTCATAAGAGAAGGTTCCTAGGTCTTAAGCCTAAAAGAAAAGGGCTAAAACTAAGTTAAAGAAATCTCCCAAAACAACAAGATTTCGAATCGATTCGCCATAGGGTCGAATCGATTCGTCCCAGGAAGCGAATCGATTCGACTGAGGAAATCAACATTGTGTATCATTCCGAATCTATTCGGGCTAAGGTCGAATCGATTCGAATCCCCAGACCTGTAGCCTCCCCTCTTAGAGAATCGATTTGCAAAGGGGGCGAATCGATTCGCCCTGGCAAATTTGCCAAGTTGGGGCTATGGGTTATGAACCCTAATTTTCCCAAATTCCATAGTCCATTCCTCAAATCTCATCCAAATCATCTCATATGAATCCCAAAACATTTCTAGGCTAACAATTCTTCTAAAAACCAACTTAAATCAAATCGAATATCATAATGAAAAGTTTAAACCCCACTTTCATCAAACCCCTAATTGGGAAAAATTCCCAAGAACACACTAAAATGCAATTTATTCACACTAGATTATATTCTTGCAAGTAAAAAAAAACTTGCCTTAAACTGAAATCTTGAATTCCTTTCCGGTAGAAGCAAGATCAACCCCAACTTCTTCAATTCTCCTTCTTTCTCCTCTTTTTCTCCACAATTTTCTACTTATCTCTTTCTCTCTAGGTTTAGGAAATATACACTTAGGAAATAAAAGGGTTTGCAATACTTAAACATGCAATTAACATTAGTGTCCCTCTTTAAAAGTTAATACACCAACAAAATGACTCGTAAGTACATATTTAAGCCATAACCTGTTAAAAGTGCTCGGAACCCAAAAATACAATATGGCACTTATTTTGACTATCTCGACTATTTCAGGACTAACCGCGCCCTCTAAATTGGCATCAAGAATAATATAAATCATTTCAAGTTCCAACTTCATTTAAACCATAAATGCCATTTAAAGTACAACGACACAATGAATCATAACATAATGCTATTTACATTCACATAACAGTAAATATGCCAAATCTAGTAAATATTATCTTTTAATTCACTTAAAATAATATTTACCCCAATTTCCAATATTTTATATAATTACTTCACACAGTAAATTAATATAAAAAAAATTCTCAAAAGCAAGGGTTATTACATACTCCCCCCCTTATAAGGAAATTTTTCCCTCAAAATTTAGGCGTACCTTGCAAAAAGAGATGTGGATACTTTTCTCCCATATCGTCCTCACACTCCCACATTAATTCCTCGGCATTGTGATGACCCCATTGGACCCGAAGCTAGGGCACCACTCGAGATTTTAGCTTACGCTCCCCGTGCTCTAAGATTGCAACTGGTTGTTCCTCGTATGAAATATCGAGATGTAATTCGATATCACCCAAGGGAATATGCCAGTGAGCTCCTTCACACCTCTTGTACTTTTTTAAGGAGGAAACATAAAACACATCATGAATCTGTTGTAAGTGTTCCGATAAGGCAAGTTGATACGCTACTGGGCCTACCTTAGCAATAATGGGTAAAGGTTCGACGTAGCGCGGCACAACCTTTCCTTTCTTCCCAAATCGCTTTATACCCTTCATTGGCGATACTCGCACCAAAACCTAATCTCCAACCTCCAAATCCACATGCCTCCTATTAGCATCAGCATTATTCTTTTGATGATCTTGAGCTATTCGTATGCGATTGCGAATGAGTTCAATCTTTGAAGAAGTATCCTGGATCATCTCAGGTGCAAGAAATTTATTATCCCCTACTTCCAACCAACAAATAGGTGATCTACACGGTCGACCATATAATGCCTCAAAGGGTGCCATCCCAATAGTGAATTGGTACGAATTATTATAAGCAAATTCGACCAATGGAAAGTATTGTTACCAACCTCCTTTGAAATCAAGAACACACATTCTGAGCATATCTTCTAACATTTGGTTGACTCTTTCTGTCTGCCCATTTGTTTGAGGGTGGTAGGAGGTGCTCAACTTCAATTCAGTTCCCATAGCTTCTTGGAAGCTTTGCCAAAAATGGGAAACAAAGATTTTGTCTCGATCGGAGACTATATTAATGGGCGCCCCGTGGAGTCTAACAATCTCCGTAATAAATAACCGAGCATAATGAGCAGTATTATACGTACCGGTAAGAAATGTGTCGACTTAGTTAAGCGATCAACGATAACCCAAATGGAATCATGACCGCTTTGTGACATTGGTAATCCCGTGATGAAATCCATCGAAATGCTTTCCCACTTCCATACCGGTATTTCCAAAGGTTATAATAATCCCGTCGGTTGCTGATGATCTACTTTTACCAGTTGACAAGTAGGACATTGGGAAATAAATTCAGAAATGTCCCGTTCCATACCCGCCCACCAATATTGGCGGCTCATGTCTTGGTACATTTTATCCCCACTAGGATTTACTGTAAATTTGGACCCATGAGATTCTGTCATTACGGCCCGTCTTAAATCACCTTCGTCCGGGACAACAAGTCTCCCATGGAAACGTAACCCACCCTCAGAACTTATAGAGTAGGATTTCGCTCCCTCGGTTAATTTTGGTGCTTACAGTCCTGACAACCTTTATCCCTTCCTTGAGCTTCGACAACCCTTACCACTATCGTAGGCGTAACGATCAACACCGACACAAATTCCCTTGCAATCGCGTCCTCTTAGCTAAGTTCTTTCCATTTAGCCTTCCATACCGTTGCTAACTCCCCCTCAGGTTTCCGACTCAACACATCCACCACTACATTAGCCTTACCCGGGTGATAGTGAATATCAAATTGGTAGTGTTTCACGAACTCCAACCGCCGACGCTACCTCATATTCAAATCTTTCTGCGAAAATAGATATTGCAACGATAATGGTCCGTGAAAAGACTAAACTTCTCTCCCAGGAGGTAATGTCTTTAAATCTTCAAGGCAAAAACCACAGCAACAAGTTCCAAATCATGAACTGTATAATTCTTCTCATGTGGCTTTAGCTTGCAAGAAGCATAAGTAATAGCCCGATGCTCTTGCTGTAACACACCTCCCAACCCTTGCAGAGATGCATCCGTAAAGACTAAATATTCTAATCCCAGCCTCGGTAACGCAAGTACTAGAGCAGAAGTCAACTTATCTTTCAACTCATCAAAATCCAATTGACAAGAATCATCCCAAATAAACCTCACTCCCTTCCGAGTTAAATTGATCAAAGGGCTAGCAATCTTAGAAAAACCCTTGATAAATCTGCGCTAATAGCCAGCCAAACACAGAAAACTGAAAATTTTCGTAGGTGTCGTAGGTCGACCCCATTCCTTTACCACAATAACTTTACTCGGGTCCAACGAAATACCCTGAGCTGTCACAATGTGACCCAAAAACTGTACTTCTTGTAGCCAAAAACCATACTTCTCAAACTTAGCATACAGTTGATGATCCCTTAATGTCTGCAGGACCAACCGTAAATGCGTAGCATGATCGACTTCTGTTTGAGAATACACTAGGATGTCATCAATGAACATGATAACAAACTGGTCCAGGAAGTCTCAAAACACTCTATTCATAAGGTCCATAAACACTGCAGGAGCATTGGTTAGCCCAAAAGGCATGACCAAAAATTCATAGGACGCATATCTAGTTAGGAACGCAATTTTGGACACGTCTCGCTCTCGTATCCGTAGCTGGTGATACCCAGTCCTCAAATCTATTTTAAAGAAGTACGATGCTCCCCTAAGTTGATCAAACAAATCATCAATCCGAGTTAGTGGGTATTTGTTCCTGATGGTGACTTTATTCTACTCCCTGTAATCTACGCACAACCAGAGAGAACCATCTCTTTTCTTCACAAACAATACAGGAGCTCCCCACGGCGATGTACTAAGCCTAATAAATCCATGTTCTAACAACTTCTGAATCTGATCCCTTAACTCCCTCATCTTAATAGGAGCCATACACTAGAGAGCTCTAGCAATCGATCGTGTTCCCGGTGCTAAATAAATCACGAACTCAATCTCCCTACTTGGAGGTAAATCCTGTATTTCCCGAAAAACATCTTCGAATTCTATAACAACCAAAATTGAATCTAAAGAGACGACTACATCCTGAGAAGTTTCCTCCTCAATAAAATACAAGTAAGTGCTAGAACCTCCCTCAGAACGAGGCATAGCCACTAAAAACATCTCTTGCCCCGGAATGGTAAAAACTATACTTTTCCCATAATAATTTACTATCGCACGGTACTTCACTAGCCAATCCATTCCCAGGATTACATCATACCCGACCATATCAAGGACGAGCAAATCAGCCTCAAAACGTAAGTTACCAAGATCTCTTTCTACTCATTTACAAACAAATAAGACAAGTGAACTATAACCCATAGATGACTCAACACTAGTGAAAGTACTTTCCGTAAATTTAATTACCTCCGTGGACTGAGCAAAACTTCTAGAAATAAATGAGTGTGTCACACTCGCATCAAAAAATACACGACCCATATGCCCCTGAATGGGAAACTTACCCTCAATAGTTAGCGGCACTGGTGGGGCTAGAGGAAGCATAGCATCCTGTATGTGGTAGACATGCTCATACTGTAGTTGTCCCTGTTATGGAGGTACGACTGGGTTAGGCACTGGTGGTGGTAGTTGTGCCTGCTGATGCTATGAGATTCTAGGAAACTGTCCCCCAATCAACTGGGGACACGCCTTCCTAAAATGACTTGGCTCTCCACATTGAAAATAATGACCCGCCATATTTTCCTTATTACGGCCCCTATTATTTTTTAACTGCCCAAAGCCCTGGCCCGAATGTCCTCGACCCCCATTATTACCCCGACCTGCCTGTTTCTGTTGCTGGGTACCTTGACCATGCCAGAAATTACTGCCACCAAAATTAAATCCACCGAAACGCTGTCTTTTGGACAAATCCCCTTGCTGGGTGTCCATTTCCTTTTGCTTACCTCCCGATAATTGGGACGAGGGTAGAGCTCCCCCTCCTGCACTAATGCCTCCTGACTTACTCGCCTGTCCCATAACTGAAACTTTCTTGCTTCCCTGAACATGCAACCGATGATCTTGACAATGGAGTAATGAGGCATTCATCACATCCCCGAATGTTTGTAAAGCTGGATTTCCCAGCAAGTGTTGTCATATCCTCAATGTAAACCTCCAATGAACTTTGATATTCTCCTCCGGGGTTACCTCATCCGGCATAAAACTAGCCAAACGAGTGAATTCCTCCTCATACTCTGCCACCGAACGTTCACCTTGAACTACATCTTGAATCTTTCTCCTCATTTCCCTTTGGACTGCCAGAGAAAAATATTTTCGATCAAACAAAACCCAAAAGTCAGTGATAGTCATTGTATCCCTTTGTTCTGGTGTGGTCATTGACTCCCACCAATGTAAGGCCGCTCCAACTAGATTAAAAGTAACAAGGATTTGCTTTCGCTCCTCACTGCAGCCTATTAAGCCAAGATGACGTTGCATATCCTTTTTCCATTGGTTAGCTACTATCAAATCGGAACCACCCTGAGGGCGACCTCTCTTAGGCGGCATCTGAGACGAAGAAATAATAAAATTAGAATTCTATTTAGAACAACTTATATTGCAGAAGATCACAAATATAGGCAAACAAAATAGTCCTAACATTTAGACTCTATATCAAAGAACGCTACGGTAGAGCGTGACAAGTCCGCATAGATCCTAAAGACTCTAGAACCTGATTGAACAGCCCAATACTCCAATAATCACAGGAATCATAGATGGTCCATTCTTAGCATCTCTATAATATAATAAGTTTACGAGATAACCACCTATTATTTTAGAAAACGGATTGTCAAAATATTACTTGAGTTACAGAAAATATTTAAACAATCCAATAGATAAGAAGGTGGAAATAAGTAAAGACATGCACCTGATCAACATTCAAATACATCCAAAAATAACCAAATAAGCAGTCGGTTAACAAACCCATACAAAATAGGTTACACCGAGTATTTAAGTACAAAGTCACATAATGTAATACAAGTACAAAGCTTGGGCAACATGCCCGAATTTGTAACCGATCATAACTAGAATACAAAAAAAGATGGAAGCGTCTATATCAACTATCCCGTAACATCCACAAAGTGTTACAGCTCCAGGACACTGGAATAGAAAATTCAATACTGGCGTCCTTACGGTGGATCACCTGGGCGAATATAAGATTCAAGCAAAATAAAGAAATAGAAACGGGTCAGGGCCCGATTTAATATGATCGCCAGGTGAATAAAGTGCATGACAGTTATGAATAGTTAAATCATCAAGACTAAACTCATTTCAATCACCATAAGTAATGATAAGGAATCTCGTCTCTCAATCTAAAACATAACCCAGGCAATAACACTAAAAATGATCACAATATAATTATGTCGGAGAATATGGATAATATAAAACTTAAAGAGATTCCATTTCCTTTTATACACAATTAATTTCACTACTTCTTTCTCATTAAGAAACGTACTCAAAGCAATTTATTTCATAAAGTGCTTTGCCATCAGTAATATCCCACTTTAATATGAATAATTATATTACACACATATAACGATTCTAAGATCGCCCTTCCGGGTTTCCCCACTGGACGCGCCCCTAAATAGCTATCATCATCCATGGCCTATCACCAAGACATCCTGGGCATCCTACATCGCATAACGTCGGGAATCAGCCATGTACCTTCGATAGTGAGTCATAACCACACCCGAAATTACCTCACTTCGAACAATAATCATGCTATATATAATAATCGGTCCTATAGCCGAGGACTATATTCACCCTGCATTCACTAGCCAGGGGACTTCACCTCATGCGCATAACTTCACCTATGATAGCATTTAGAGAGGTGTGTATATGTAAATTATCATTTATAATTTATTCCCATTTAAGATATACATTACGTTATATCTGGAACCATAATCGTTTAAGGTCATCATCATAAACTTCAACGTTTAATAAATTCCCAATTCAGTCTCCGAGAAAATAATGACATTACTATAAGCCACTAAGTCGAGTATACCTCAATCACGTCTCAAAAGTTCCCCAATTGTATTATCCTATATCTCTTAATATCAAACTAGTTGCTAAGGGAAGAAACTACATCATCATCTCTTTGATAATCCCCAGAATAAGCCTCATCTATTCCCTTTCTAATATAGGGTAGTTACCTAACTAATATAAGACTCTAGGACACTAATTTTACCTCATAAGAGAAGGTTCCTAGGTCCTAAGAGTAAAAGAAAAGGGCTAAAACTAAGTTAAAGAAATTTCCCAAAACAGCAAGATTTCAAATTGATTCACCATAGGGCCGAATCGATTCGTCCCTGGAAGCGAATCGATTCACCCAAAAGCGAATCGATTCGACTGAGGAAATCAACATTCTATCTCATTTCAAATCGATTCGGCCTTAGCCCGAATCGATTCGGATCCCCGGGCCTGTAGCCTCCCCTCTTAGCGAATCGATCCCCAAAGGGGGCAAATTGATTCGCCTTGGCAAATTTGCCAAGTTGGGGACTACGGGTTATGAACCCTAATTTTCCCAAATTCCATTCTCCATTCCTCAAATCTCATCCAAATCATCTTATATGAATCCCAAAAAATTTCTAGGCTAATAATACTCCTAAAAACCAACTTAAATCAAATCCAATATCATAATGAAAAGTCTAAACCCCACTTTCATCAAACCCCTAATTGGGAAACATTCTCAAGAACACACTAAAATGCAATTTATTCACACTAGATTATATTCTTGCAAGTAAAAAAAACTTTCCTTAAGCTGAAATCTCGAATTCCTTTTCGGTAGAAGCAAGATCAACCCCAACTTCTTTAATTCTCCTTCTTTCTCCTCTTTTTCTCCAAAATTTTCTTCTTCTCTCTTTCTCTCTAGGTTTAGGAAATATACACTTAGGAAATAAAAGGGGTTGCAATATGTAAACATGCAATTAACATTAGTGTCCCTCATTAAAAGTTAATACACCAACAAAATAACTCGTAACTATATATTTAAGTCATAACCTGTTAAAAGTGCCTGAAGCCCAAAAATACAATATGGCACTTATTTTGACTATCTCGACTATTTCGGGACTAACCGCGCCCTCTAAATTAGCATTCGGAATAATATAAATCATTTCAAGTTCCAACTTCATTTCAACCATAAATGTCGTTTAAAGTAAAATGACACCATGAATCATAACAAAATGCTATTTACATTCACATAACAGTAAATATGCCAAATCTAGTAAATATTATCTTTTAATTCACTTAAAACAATATTTACCCCAATTTCCAATATTTTATACAATTACTTCACACAGTAAATTAATATAAAAAAAATTCTCAAAACTAAGGGTTATTACAAGTCCATTAAGGTTCCTAGATGCAAAATCAAGAACAAATAAACAATCAAAATAGCATAAACCATCGTACCATAGCAAAGCAACTAAATAATCCATGGTGGGTTCAACAATCTCAACCCTAGTTAATTAGCTAGAAAGCATTATAAAGCTTATGACAATCATTGAATAAAATAAAGCAATAAATAAAGCAATAAAACTAATTAACAAGCATTCACTACACCAAAAAGGCGGTTTGTCAAGTTCTTTAATCGTGAAAACTTTAGAAAGTTGTCATGGTCAAAGACCTTGATAGGTCCGTGATAACTTTATTACTAAAAAACCTCTTTTTTCCACCGTTTACAACACCCTCTTTTTCTCCCTCTCTCGTACGACTACTCTCTCTCTCTCTCCACAATACGTTTTTTCCTCCTTCTCTCTTTCCATTATATGTCTGTATATGTGTGTGCGCATATGTGTATATGTGTGTGTAAAATCCTTAACTTTCTATGTGGGGGGGGGGGGGGGGATGGTGTGTGTGTAGGTGGGTGTGGGGGGGGCAGTGGGTGAAGGGGGTAAGTGTGTGTGCGTGTGAGTATGCGTGCGTGTGTGTGTGCATTTGTGTAGGGGGTGGGTGGGGCAGGGAACAGGGGGAGGGAAGTGGGGGGCAAGGGTGTGTGCGTGTGCATGTGTGTGTTTGCATGGGAGGGGGGGGGGGTAGGCAATCAAAATATAGCAATAATTTCTTCGAGACCTTGTTTTAAATACAGGTGAATAGATTGGTAGATAAGAAAAAAAAATTGAAGTCTTGAGAATTTAAGTCGTACTCATTATATAATTCTTATCGGAGTTGATTAGTTAATGGTTTTGCATTTACGAGATTAATTTACCAAATTTTCTTAATGTTCAATCTAAAAGGTCTGAAAATATAAATTTTCCAATATATTAGCAGTTATAAGACTTTGTTGATTGTGTATATAATGTGTTATAATCCTTTTATAAAAATGGAAAGGGTCAATTTGTATTTGTGGGCCACTAGTTGTTATTAGGGGGTAGGGTTCATTAGTGTTGGTATTAGTTGGTTGTGATATTTAGAGAGGGATATATGATTAAAACTAAATTTAATGGTATCTAGTTTTTTTGTCAAACATTGGCATGAGCTTAGTTTAGCTAACCTCCGGCTCGATTCCTATATCGAAATTATTTTTCTTGCTTGAGTCTAATACCGACATTCTTTATAATTAGAATTCATGCATTTGAGTAATAAATATTCATTATGAATTATGCATAATTGTATGGTTCAATTATATATCTCCCAAATTCATAATAATAATTTGTGGTTTAGGTATAAATTTTAGTTCTTATGCGGACTTTAAATGACATAATTAAATGAAATCTCTCCAATTGTGATAAGACATAATTAAATGAAACATACTTTAAATTACTTATCGTACGCATAGATAATAGCCTTGTAGTTCTTATGCGTACTCATTCAATGGACCTTAGACCCGTTCGAGAGTCATTACCCCTATAATGAGATATCTCGAATTGTCTCATTTGGACAGTTTAGGACTACATAGTTTCTGTATAATAATATTCTTCGTGGCTTTAGCTTGTTACTTTTGGGAGAAGTTCTGCAGTCATATCTTAATGTTCTCTGGGTACATATTAGATGATGCGATGTTAAGTATTATTTTAATTGATAAATTGAAATAACACTCACACTTGCGAATCAATGGCGTGTACTCGGAGAACTATGGGGATATGCTACCAAATTTTCCTCAAATTGGAACAATGTGCATGGGCTGTTAAGTATATTACAGAAATATTGGGTCTTGAATAGGATAGGACCACTCACCCTTTAGAAGATATAGAGGAAATAGGAATTAATGTTATAAATTGAATTTTAATTTCAATTTCAAATTAAAATTGAATTTGAATTTGAATTTGAATGCACGAATAAATTTACCCATCAAACCTAGACTTCTAATTGTTATGCGTACGCATTCAATAGGTGATTGTTTATACTAATGGGAACTAAATATTCACACTTTTATTTATGTTATTATACCCATCATAGGTGATTGTTTGTAGTAGCTGTGATGGGATATCCTATATATAAAGAGTGGATGGGTGAGACAAATAGATTAGGGGATGTGTTTTGCAGAGGTGCTAATGAATTTGTCAGATATGCAAAGAGATGCCATGATAATAAAGAGTTTTCATGGCCATGTGCTAGGTTTAAGAATGGTAAGGTGTTTGAGTGGAAAACAAATGAATTACATGTATTAAGATGGGGGTATGCAAGATAGTTATTGAAGTTGGGTTTTTCACGGGGAACCGAAAGTTCCTTTTATCCCCGAGCAACCTTCACAACAACCTTCAACAAGTAGGATAGATGTTCAAGGGGAGAATGACGATGTAGATCATAATATGCTAGAGGATTTAGTTGATGATACATATGTATTTCATGAAGTGGAAGAGAATGAGGTAACTGACAATGTACAAGGTGCAGGCGCTCATGAAGATATGGAGATAAACCTTGATGATGACTACCAAAGTTTAAAATTTAAAGTGAGTCAGCCATTATACTCTGGTTGTGAGAAAGATCAAACAACTTTACATGCCATGGTTGGTATGCATAATTTGAAGACTCAATATGGTTTGTCCGGCACTAGCGTGACAGGAATTTTGAATTGGGTGAAGGGCTTGCTACCCTAGCAGAATACGCTTCCAAACAGCTATCCTATTTTAAAAAATAGTTTGAAAGGTTTGAGAATTGAGTATAAATCAATTCATGGTTGTTTGTATGACTGCATACTATACTGAAAGGAGTATAAAAATCTCGATCGGTGTCCGAGATGCGCTAAACCTAGATATGTCCAATCTACTGGCAAAGAAGGCGCAAACGCAAAAGTGCCTCAAAAAGTGTTAAAATATTTTCCCGTTGGCCCTAGATTAAAGCGGTTTTTCATAGTTCCATTGATAGCAGAGGCAATGACTTGGCATGCTAGGGAAGAAGCAGGAGAAAATTTCATGCGCCATCCTATTGATTCTTTAGTTTGGAAGAGGATGAATTTTGAGTATCTCGATTTTGCTCGAGAACAGTGTAAAATTCGTTTGGAAATATCAACAGATGGTTTAAATCCATTTGGAAACCTATGCACCAAATTAGAGTGTATAGCCAATTATCCTAGCCCCACTAAACCTCCCTCCTTCATAGTGTATAAGACTTAAATTTTTCGATGCTATCTTTATTAATCCTTGGGCCAAAGGCACCAAGTGAGGATATCGAATTCTACTTATCTCCTTTGATAGAGGAATTAAATGAGTTGTGGGAAGAGGGTGTTCAAGCGTTTAACTCTTTTAGAAAAAGAAGAGTTTACGCTGAAAGTTATGTTCATGTGGGCAATTCATGTTTTTCCAGCTTATGGGACATTATCTGGTTGTGTTGTATATGGTTATTTGGGATGTCCTATCTATAGAGAGGAGACTGAATCTCTTCGTCTCCTCACTAGCTCAAAAAATGTGTACCATTTCCATATGAGGTTTTTACCCCCCTCTCATAGTTTTAGATTTGAGAAAGGTTCCATTTTTTTACCGGGCAGGGTTGAACATAGGATACGATCGAGAATACATTCAGGCTTAGAAATTGAAAGTAAATCTTGTAATTGTCGCCTTCATATGCCAGGAAAGAATCCTAAATTTAAGAATGTAAAGAATAAGAAGACCCCAACTGGGAATGAAACTGAGATAAGAAAGGCATGGTCTAGGAGGTTAATTTTATTTGACTTGCCTTATTGGAAGAATAACCCGTAGAACCATGTATTAGATGTGATGCACGCAGAGAAGAGCATAATTGAACATATTGTGGGCACATGCCTTGGGGGGAGTCATTCGAATGATGGAGAAAATGCACCAAAAGGCCTTAAAGCATTGGAAACTTAAGCCACAACTATGTTTGGAAGAAGATAGTAGGGGAAGGACAATAATTCCCCCTAATGCGTTTGCTTTGACGAGTGAGGAAAGGAAGGTGCTTTTAGACACAATATATAATTTGAAAGTTCCATCTAATTTTTCGTATAACTTGCAAAGGATCGTGAATTGTGCTGCCTCTGATTTACACAAGTGTAAGTCCCATGATTGGCATGTGATCCTGCAATTAGTTCCTCAATTGTCTAAGCACTGTTTCCCCAAGAACAAATATTTGCGGAGGGATATTACGTAAATTAGTATCTGCTACTCACTTTTATGTGAGAAGGTAGTCAATCGAGATCACATAGTTTAGGTCTTGGAGATGTACTTTCCCCCATCTTTCTTTGACATAAGTGTTCGCTTGTTGGTACACTTATGCGACGAGGCACTTCTTTGCTACCCGGTAAGATATTGATGGACATATCCGTTTGAAAGATTGATGAAAGTTTTCAAATATTTCGTTAAGAATACACGATATATTGAAGGATCAAGTGAGGAGGAATACATCCCCGTGGAGTCATCAATCTACACTCGGGAATATATGCCTGACTCGACTAGCGTGGATGATAATGATGAGTTCATCAATGAGGGTGGCCATGTGATGGGTAAACGAGTAATATTAATGAGTTTACAACATTAATAAGTAGCTCATTATCTTCCTGACACACATGAAGATGTCAAAGAGTGGAAAAAGTAAGTTTAAATTATTTTAATTTTTATATGATTAATTTTATAATACTTTCATCACGATCTATGCAGAAAATATGAAGCCTGTGAGAACAATAAAAGACGAAAAATAATGGCACAATCAGACGAAGAGTTTAGGTTGTGGTGGTCACATGAGGTATTTATAATTAATATAGACTGTTATCAAATGTCACATTACAATAAAGCTTTACAACTAACCTAATTACTTTATCCATATTCTCAGCTCTTAAAAATGAGTGATGCGAAATCAAGGCTTTCTCATCTAGCCACTGGTCCCTTGTTCATGGCACAAGAGTACAAAAGTATCGATGGAAGGGTTATGTATTCGGTTCAAGGGTGTACGAGGAAAATACAATTGTACAAAACTCAGCATCTCATAGAAGGCTCTTAATTTTTTTCGAGCGAGCGCGAAAGATAAAAATCTCGTTGAAGCTGAAATGACTTACTATGGTTGTATTTCAATGTGATTAGGTAAGAGTTGAGGATAAAAATGCTTGTAAAGTTGATCCTAGAACCAATTTGATCATGGTTGACTTGTCCAAGTTGAAGAGCAACGAACACGTGAGCGATGAGCCGTTTGTTTGTTCTTTTCAAAAGGTTAAGCAAGTGTTTTACTCAGAGTATATCAACAACAATCCGTGGTCAATCGTCCTACATGCGCCAAAGCACCTAAACAGTAGTGTGGATGACTTAGCTGCACCTATTGAATATCAATCCATTTTTTATGATAACCCGAATTTGAGATAATTTTTTTATTTCTAATAAGTATTCAAATTATTTATAATGACCAGTGGTTGTATTATTCTCTTGATCTATTATTATCAGACAACAATTTAATATTTTTTTATTAATTTGTACTTGATCATTTTAATGCTTGTAATAACAAAGTGAATATGTTAATTGGAATTTTCATTAATTTAAGCATTAATTTAAAGTCCATGACCCGAGAGTGTGTATGTAAATTGAAATTAGTATTGGTATAAATTAAAATTGGCATAAATTGGTATTGGTATTGGTACAAATTGAAATTGGTATAAAGTAATATTGGTATCGCTACTGGTATAAATTGATATTGGTATTGGTAATGGTATGTAATGTTATTATCGGATTTGAGCATTAATTCAAAGTTCATATACATCTTTGTAATAATAATAATAATTTTTGCAGAAAATGTCTTCATCAGGACAGGGTAGCGGAGGCGATGAGGGCTCCTTGGACAGTAGGCCCCCAAAGTGAGGAAAATTAGTAGCCACCGTCGAAAATAAGACGACGTTAATAGCTAGGGTGCTAGAGTTGTTGAAGGAGATTGTTGGCCCGGGATATAGTAATTGGAGGGTCGTGCCTATTGACCTCGAGATGAACATCTGGGGGGGTGCTACAGGTTGTGTATTTAATATTTATATTTAAAGGTATATTTATATTTATAACTGTAATAATTACTTATAAGATGGTTTATATTTATTTGACAGGAACAATTCCATCTGCCCGCATATCTCCGCGACCCCACGTTGGAGCAATTGAGGGATCAATATAAAATGTGGAAAAAGAATTTACGGGTACGATACTTTAGGAAGACCCGGGAGTCAATTTTGAGACTCTGTGAAATCGTCCCCCCCCCCAAGGATCCAATCTCATTGGCATAGTGGTGGAAATTTATCAACAATGAGACCAATGAGCGGAAATTTGCATCTCACCAATCAGGGAGGGACAAGCGGGCGAAAAAGTTGGGTGTGCACTACTCCGAGCGGACATCTTACGCCAGGGTGGAGCACAGGATGGTAAGTTTTTAATTTTCTTTAATTTTAGTTAGTATAATTTAGCAATAATTTGTGTTACTTACTAATTCTATATTATTTTATTTCAGGAGATGGGGAGTGTCCCAGGGGGTAGGCCATATAGGCTCGATGCCTATGTGGCGATTCGGACAACAAAGGGGGAGGACAAGGAGGTTGCTCCGAGCATCGCATCCACCATTGTAAGTTATAAATGTTTAATTTTTTCAATTATGTTATAATTTTTTTATTTACTTAATTGACTAATCGCGTACTTTTTATTTTTTCAGGCAAAGCTTAAGGAAGTGCATGAGTCGCAGTCTGATGTTGATAAAGCATCTTTGGCTATGGATGCACTCAGCCAAGTTCTCGGGCTGGATCACAAGGGGAGGACTAGGGGTGAGCTCGCAGGTGGGGAAGTCCAGGATCATCGGCATGGAGATAAGCAACAGTGGGTTGGCCCATAAGGTGGACTCCCATGATGATAAGCTATCAAGGTTGGAGGCGACACGCCTAGATATGTACGCCTTCATGACGTGTCAGTTGGGCAAGGGAAAGGGCAAGGAGAAGGTGGTATAGGAGGATGAGGATGAGGAAGAGGAAGCCAATGCCGACGTTGACGATATTGTTTCATCACCGATACGCACTGACTCGGCGCCATATGATGCTCCATTTCCCATTGTGACCCCCGTCGAGCGATATATGTCAACACTTGGATGGTGGAGTGTGCATTTACTCGAAATATATTGTGGGTTTCCGATAGCGAGGGGGTTGAGGGATCCAAACTTTCGCTCGGGTATGCTGTTTCATAGACGTCCCCTCCAATACATTGAGGCAAGAGTGTGCGTCACGTATATGGTGGAGGGAAAGGATAACTCACCAATGTGGTTGCGCGAATAATGCGGCGTTCAACATATTACGGATGTGTCAATTCATATATTGTGTGGCCTTCCTTCCTCCTCCGACCTGCTGAAGATTGACATTATTTTTATCTCTTTTTATTTTGAAAACTGGATTGTATTTATATTCTTTTGATTTTAGTTCAATTTGGTTTGGATATGATGGATATTTGCATTTCTATTTTGTTTGGATATGGATTATAAATGCCTTGATTTGGTATATGACTCGTATTTTATTTGGATATATGTTGTTAGAACAGGTGCAATTTTGTTATAACAGGTACAAATCTACTATTGGGCAGTGGCAGTGGCCATAGTGCCCAGTAATTTTTTTTAAAATTTTATCCTGAATTGTCATGGTCAAAGACCGTTACAAGTCCTTAACAAATAAACTTCTCATGAAATTTGACCGTGACAATTTTTTTGGTTTTGACGTGAGTTTGTCACGGTCAAAAACCTTGACAGGACCATGACAAGTCTAATGAACTTATCACGGTCAATGGTCGTGACAAGTCTATGACAAAGAAGTTGTCACCCCCAGACTTGTCACGGTCATTGACCTTGACAAGTTTGACTTGTCATGGTCAATGATCATGACAATTCGACAGTTTTGGTGTAGTCATTAAACTAACTATAAAAGCTTGAATTAATTAAAGAAGATGATGAATAGTATCATACATACAATATGGAACAAACCCTAAGGGAGAGAGATAGATAAGATCTAAAAATATTAGAGATACATTGAACCCCCAAAAAAGAAAAACCCAGCTTACTACTTATAGTAAGTGGATTAAAATAAAGAAAGTAAATAGAAAGAAGCCAAAATATTTAAATCCTCAAAATATCGATCGATCGAGCTGCATGTAACCAGCCCACTGTCTTTTGTCACTTTACGAAACAATATAAAAAATAAAGGAGTTCGATCTATTGAGCCTAAGTCGATCAATTGAATTTCTATATAATGGACTCAATTCGTTCCATAAAAAAAATGTTCTTCGTGAAATCGGCTATAACCCAGTCATACGACGAAGGGGAATGACGTGCCATTTATGACCATGCAAAGATAACACAGCGAACTACACTGCCATGGAATTCCGCCAACCGGATTATGAAGTATGAATTTACAAAAACTCCCCTATAGTTGCATGTTGCAATAAACTTTCCCGAAACATAACTAATTAATTCATTAAGCATTCCCATGTATAAAAAGCTCAAATAAACCTTGCAAAACACACACACACACACACACACACACACACACACACACGTATATATATATATATATATATATATATATATATATATATATATATATATATATATATATCGCATAAAGAGGTTATACAATATAAGAGCTTAAATATAGGAATTAACGGACGCAATTATGCTAGAATGCGCAAGAATAAAGGGGTACAAAATGTAATATTCATGAGTAATCATAGGTACATTAAGAATTTATTAAATAGGACCACAGGTGAGATTCAAGTCTAGGTGCTGACTAGATTATACTTGCACAATCTCACAAGTTTACAAAGGGTGCATAGGTTTCTAATCCCGAAGATTATGAGGATTGGAATGCTTGCACAATTTTAGCTTGGATTGTTGTGGCTGAGATTCATATTTATTTATCTAAATCTCCATAAATTGGACAATCATTGTGTAAGTATGTCTAAGATCATAATTTAGAGGAATCTTCATCCAAATAATATCTTGGATTGTGGTTCTACCTTGATAGGCTTATAAGTTTTGATTCTACCAATAAACCTGATCAGTAGATTATTTTATAATCGGGAATAATATCAAATAAGTTAAGTTTGAGATCAAACAGTAAATAAGAAGTTCATTAAATTCGATTTGTGGTAAATCAATTTGACCAAGCGGGTATTGTATTCTTATCGTGGCGAATTATATGATTTACCATATCAAATTCGCAAATAAAACCTCATCATTCGGGTAATTTTGAAATAGTTAGATTGGAGTACAATAATTTTGGAATTAATTACGATTAAATGGAGGAAGAAAAAAATTATGGGGATGGATTTTCGAGTACCGATTTGGAATTTAAATTAATTATTTAGTATCGAGTCCCAATAGTTAATTTACCCAAATAGAGGTCCAAAATCTCTGAATTACCAGTTTAGCCAAAGCTAACTACTTATACCTATATATATTGGCGTAAGCTAGGATTTTAAATTATATAATCACCATTGAGGGTTAAAGAAGGAGAATAAAACTACTATTCACATTTTTGTGAAGGGATGCGAAGAGAGAAGGCCATATCTCACTCAAAACACCAAGTATTCATCTTAAAGATACCCACACATATTTAGATTTTGGAGGATCTTATACTATAAGATATGAATCTTTTGGGGGATTCTAACAAGATTTTTGGAGACCTTTGAATTGCAGAAAGTTCATTATGTTCATCAACAGGTTATCTTTGTATTGGATCACCTACATGATCCATAACGGTATTATAATTCAATCCTTAGATTCGTGCTTCAAAACTAGTCATTTTATTTTCTGGAATGTGATCAATTAAAGATGAAAGGGAAATAAATTTTTTCTGAGTCTGAATCCTCAATAAGTGATATCGAATTCCACATTTTAGATTGATCATATTTTGGGAAAGATCCATGTTGCTCACTAATAAAAACCCTAGGTTAGCATGTTAGAAGTTATGCATGGATATATCTCCACTTACCATGACGCGAGATTCCTAAAGGTTGATGGAAGTGTTTAAAATTATTTATCTAACTCAAAAAATAAACTCACAAATATTTTTGAGCTATCAATAATTTTACGTCTTTCAAGAACAAAATCAGAAAATGTTTGTTTAATTCTTGAGAATAAGTATTTAAACTTCAAATAAATTAAAATTTAAAAAAAAAGATGTTATCTCAAAAATCTAAAGATGAAAGTATTTACGCTAAAATTCATTCGAAGAAAACATTAAAAACACTTTCCAGGACCTTAACTTTTTTGTTAAAAGAAGAGGCACATAAATTAGAATTTCAAACTTATGGACATAGTATCTTAAGACCTAAGTGATTATTATCCACATACACTGGTCAAAAAAGAATTTAGCTAAAGGATATGGTTGAAAAAATTATTTTCATAAAGTTCGAATCAGAATAGTGCAAAAGATTTAGTCAAATTTTGTAAAAGCATTATTCGTAACACGAAATATGTCTTGCGGCATGACCAGCGCCCATACCTTGATGCAACAAATCCTAACTTAGTTGAATACAACAAGATCATGACGATGATCATAAATTTTCCTTTGTAAAATTTTTCACATAGTTGAATTCGCAGCAGTAGATGTGGGAAACATTTTTATAATATTTTGAAATGAAAAACAAGTATTATAAATACATAATATTCACATATTAAAATTATGTTTTTACTTAAAAATTATATGACGTATGTCTATGGAAAATCTAAAAAATATCCTTAAACATAGATACAAGTTTAACAAATTTTCTAATTTAAGAAAATACAGTTAAAGTTATGCTAAACAATGTAAGAGTACTTCAATACTTATGTGACCAACACATAACTAGATTGTCGTGTTCCATGTAAAAAAATATATTTTATGTCTTTTCTTAATCCTTGAGGTTGTTCCGACATTGAAAGACTACAATAAAAAAACTAAATCACTTACCTTATACCTAGAATGTGTCAACCAATTAACAGGAGACATGTGGCATGGAATCCCACATAAGCACAATAAATATATGCTCAAGTATTGGCAATAGGCTTCGAACTGTAAAGAAGTACACGCCCTGGTACTTAACTAGGCCGTGGAGTACCCCCCTATTTTCCCAAGAATTCATTAGACAATGACACGTTACACAAATAGGTTGCGGACCTCGCGATAAGACAACCTCACTTGAACACAGCCAGGTGATCTAGATGACATGTTCCCTCAACCGCAAAACCCCCCAGATGTATAGGCCGTGAGCGCACACACATCATTAATAGACTTCCAATTGTTCACCTTCAAGAAAGATTCCATCTCAACAATATTTATCCATAAGTCATATGCACTGTGCACGTGACACCACCAACGACTATAAATAGAGGACCTTACCTCCTCACTTGGTGGGAAAGATGGGATTACAACCAACGTGTAAGAAGCCTTCCATGTTGAAGTATCAAAGAACATCCTAACCAAAGCACAAACATAAGGACATTGATCTTGATTTGAAAATCATATATAGTCATTGTTAACTTGCCCTATAAGGATACATTGGTCCTTACTTTCTGGGTGGCAAATTTCGACGTAAATCCAATCAAGGAAATTCATCAGAGATCACGTATGTCAATATGTTTCACAAACTTGGATTTAATTTTAACACAAATGTCGGTCCTCTAATCAGTTTCAATGGCGATGTGGACTCTCGTAGGGAAAATCAAGACACCTATCAATTTTATTTATTATCAATCGGGAAATTTAATTTCATGTCATCTAGTAAGATTCACCCTAAAATTCCATACTATATAGATGATGGATAGATACCATGATAGTTGTACCATCTTCTCTTCATTAAAAACTCAAATCTATAACCGACCAAGGGATCACAAAAAGCAGGGGTGATCAGGCAGTGGCGTGTAGTTATTTCATTACGACCATCAAAGAAAATTAAGATCAACTTAAGAAAAGTTAGGATGATAATGATTTTAAGGGCAACCAACCTAAATAACAATCAAAGGGAGCTCGACAAGGGGTAGAAGAGAACAAATTGGCCCCGAATAATCGAGTAATGGATGAACTAAGAATTGTTCCCATAGACTCATCTCAGCCAAAGAAAACTTTCTTGGTCGGTTTCGAATTACCAAAAGATGAGGTAAAGCAACTCATTCACTAACTTAGGGTGAACACGAACATATTCGAGTGGAAGCCCTATGATTTTCCAAAATTTTATATAGATGTTACTTGCCACTGGCTGCACATGGATCATGTATGTCAGATAGTTAAGAAAAAGTTAAGAAAATTATCCCTTGAGAAAGTAAATTAATGAAGTTGAGAATCAACCTAAGGCCAACTCCATGAAAGAGGTTCAATTTCTAAATTGGATTTCCAACACAGTCGTGGTCAGAAAGAAAATAAAAAAGTGGAGATTTTGCATTGACTTCATGGACCTCAATAAGTCTTGCCTAAAGGATAGATTTTTTCTCCCTTAGATTCATCAACGCATTGACTCCACAGTAGGCCATCAATTCATGAGATTCATAGATGCTTAATGAGGCTATCATTTGATACCTTTGTTCGTACGTGATCAATAAAAGACCTCCTTCATCATAACTTTGGGTCTTTACTACTACAAAGCCATGCATCTCAATCTCAAGAATGTCCGGGCACCTTACAAGCGCCTTGTGACTAAGATGTTCAAGAAGCAGATCAACTCAATCATAGATATTTATATTACCGTTATGATCATCAAAAAAAGTTATGCGTATAACCACATCATGGATCTCTCCCACACCTTTATGCCATAAAGAAAGAAAACACCCAATATGAACACATGATTATGATCAGGCACTGGAAAAGTTCATGTTATACTTGTTGTCTCCTCCCATGTTGTCAATGTTAGTCAGTGGTGAGAAACTGCACCTGGCCTTATCTCAACTTGCAACTAGTAACAATATGGATAGGCACTCTGAAAAAGAGTGATTATCAATCTACTACGTCAGCATTGTCATTGAAAATTTACGTGCCCATTGAAAAGTTAGCATTGTCATTGGTAATGTATTCAACAAAGATGTGCCACTGCTTTGACTCCCACACAATACTCGTCCTGGCCTCTTTCCTAGTCAAAGAGGTACTAAAGAAGGAAGATCTATACAACATAATGAACAAGTGGTCGTCAGTTTTGGCCTATTTTGACATCATTTAAGAACCCCAAATAAGACATCTAGGGGAAAATTTTAGCTGACTTCATTGCCAAATTATCATAAACCCTGGAAGGAGAGGTTGTTTAACCCAACCCTATTTTAATAATGCTCAATCGATAATAGGTGGATCAAGAGAAGAAGTGGGTATCATTTATTGTTGGAGCGTCCAATGAATGAAGAACCGACATACAATTGTCTTTGTCACCCCATAAGGATTCCTCATTGAGTAAGTAGTTCATCTTAGATTCAAGAGATCCAACAATGAAGCAAAATATGAAGCCATGATACTTAGTCAACAAAGGGAGATTACCATGGGAGAAAAAGATTTTTCCATACAGTGTGATTCCCTTCTAATTGTCAATCAACTCAGCAGAGAATATGAGACCAAATATCCAAGGGTGTTCTCCTATCAAGAAAAGGAAAGAAAATTCTAAAATCTTTCAGATCCTCATCAACAAAATAGTTACCGAGGAATTACAACAGTCATGTCGACACCTTAGCTACATTAGCTTCAGCAATTGACACTCAATTGAAAAGTATGGTTGAAGTGGAGTACATCAACTAACCAAGCATTAATAATCCAAAGAGTACCATAAAACTTTTGTAGGTCGAATCGGTCCTATTTGGATGGACCCTATCATCACCTATCTGAAGAATGGAGATTTTTCTCAAGATAGTAAAGAAGCTCATAAGATAAAAATCCATTCGATAAGGTTTTGCCTTAAATTTAGGGGGAAATATATCGATAATCATTCACAATCCCATTGCTCAAGTGCGTGCACCTAGATTAGGTGGAAAGCATTCTCAAAAAAATACATGAATGCAGTTGTGGAGCTCACTAAGGTGGAAGATCACTCTCCTACAAACCGAAGTGATATCTCAAGGCTATTAGTGGCCTTTCATGTAGAAAGACTCTATTAAATCCATCTATAAATGTGTCAAGTGCCAAGAATTTTCTCCTATCATCAAATAGTCAATCGACGACCTTAACCTCTATCAAATACATGGCATTTTGCTCAATAGGGTATGGAAATTATGGGAATTCTTCCTAAAGAACCTATAAATAGGAAATACCTAATAATAGCCACATACTAGTTCACCAAATCAGTGGAATCTGAATCGCTAACTCACATCATAGTGGCCAAAGGCATATGATTTTTGTGAAGGAACATCATCTAGAGCTTTGGCAACAAACAATGGAACCTAGTTAGACAATGATATCTTCAGGGATATATATGCACTATACTATAGTGATTTCCCTTAATGTAATGTGCAAAAAACTAACAAAACTCTACTCGTTGGGATCGAGTAACGACTCGAGAAAGCAAATGGAAGATGGGAGGATGAACTCCCATATGTCCTCTGAGCTACTAAAGAACTCCCAAACGACTTATTGGAGAAAACTCATACGCCCTAGCTAATGGGATAAAAGCAGTCATCCTTTTAGAAATTGGCTTACTAACTCTAAAACTGAGGTTTTTGATGATGTCCACAACGACGACCGTCTAGCTCACAAACTTGACCTAATAAAGGAACGAAGGGAATAAGTTATCATTCACATTGCCCCGTATCAGTAAGAGCTCACCTAATAGCATGAGAAGAAAGTCAAAGTCAGAAAATTTTAGGTCCGTAACCTAGTGCTCATAAAGCCGCTTTTAATTTCTAAGAAACCCTCCGACAAGAAAGTAGCACTGAATCTGCAAGGTTCGTATAGAATTGTCTAAGAGGGAGGGGAAAATGATATCACCTAAAGGATTTGGATTACACAACAATACCTAGATCATGGGATGCCTTGAACCTAAGAAAGTTCTATCGTTAAGTAGGATAGATTACCTTTTTCAAATGTCTAGTTCATTAAAGATAATTCATGTTAATAAATGCACTTATTCCATATGATTGTGCCTCGAAGTTAACCTCCAAAAATACCCCATTTAAAAATATTGGTACAACACAACTTGGGTTGTTCGTCCTAAAATAGGCATAACCCCATATAAGAATGGGTGGTACAACTTTTAATAAGTCGGACACCTAAGATTAGGCATAAAACACAGTTAGAAATAATGTTATGACCTAAATTGGGTTGGTCAGCCTAGAATAGGCATAAACCCACCTAATAAATGGGTAATATGACTTTAAACAAGTCGATTTCCTAAGATTTAGTATAAAACTAACTTATAAACAATAATACAATCTAATTTGGGTTTGTCGGCTTGGAATAGGCATAAACCCACCTTAGAATGGGTGGTATGACTTAAAACAAGTCGGTCGCCTAAGATTTGGCATAAAAATACATTTAAAAATAGTGGTACAACCCAACTTGGATTGGTCGACCTAGAACTGGAATAAACCCACCTACGAATGGGTGGTATGACTCAAAACAACTCGGTAGCATACAATTTGGCACTAAATCGACTTGAAAATAGTGGTACTACCTACCAATTAAGTTAAATAAGAATATTAATTTACCAAGTTTTAGTTAACAGATTGATTAATAAATGGTGTATATTTCACAAGTCAGTGAAGTTGATCAAGAATCCCAACTTCACCAACTACTAATGAAGTTAAATAATAATGTTAACTTACCAAGTTTTAGTCCACATGTTAATTAGGATATTGTCCTATTGATTAATTTCACAAGTCAGTGAAATCAGTCACAAATCTCAATTTCACCGACTACTAATTAAGTTAAATAAAAGTATTAAATTATCAAATTTCAGTCTCAAATGTTAATTATAACATTGAATTGTTGATTAACTGCATAAATCAATGTAGCCATTGATAGGCCCACACTCCACCGATCACAAGTAAAATTCCTTACACTTGTTCATCAAATAAGAAAATGAAAGTGAAAGAAAAGAATAATGAATTTTCATTAATATAAAACGGGTGGCAAAAGGCCTAAAAACATATCCAAATGGCTTGCCTTCAAAACAAAAAATAAGGAAAAAAACCTAAGATGACTAGGGCTTGCATCCCCCTGGTTGGAAAAAGCATCATTGCTTTGTTTGGTCTCCCTTTCAAGAGTAGGAGGTTCAATGGCCGACTGCTTGACCTCTTAACCAAATGCTAAGGAACTCTCATCAATGACTGGTTTCTCCAGAGGAGAATGTTCAATGTAAGTAGGATCACTCTCAGGAACATTTTCCCTTTGAACATTTCTCCTCAGCATCTTGATAAGCATCACTAAATATATGACTTTCAGAAATGGGAAAACGAGTAAGTTCACATATATCCTCTAAAGTGATGGTAAATTCTCCATAACTAGTGATAAATGTGTGAGTATACACACTCCAACAAGAAATAAGGGCTTTAAGATTGCTTGTACTCCTACTGACTTTACAATTGTTTAAAATGTTTATATTTCTTCCCAGCGTGAGCATCTCAATAGTCCGACGATAGTTATCCATGGAAATAACAAAGTTAACCCAAGCCTCCCATTCCTCAGGGGCTCCACCACAAACATCAAAGTGAATGTTCGAGAACTAAAAATAGCCTTATCCACTCAAACTCTTAGAATGATATCAGGTAGTACGATCGGAGTATATTTAGATTTAAGAAACACTAAAAGGGGTTTCTCAGACACCATAGAAACAAAAATAACCTTTAGGTTTTGGGGGAAGACATGAAATGGTCACCATCGCCAAAAAAGGGAGCAAACCTAGGTGATAAATTCTATTTTTAATCTTTTATCTCAATATTTCAGTTGTGCCTTAATAGTAGGGATAAACCCACTAGTTCCACTCTGATGCCTAGATGCACCGATTTTATCACCAGTGGTGAGGATACTTGAAGAAACAATGGCAATGGCAGAAAGGATTGACAAAACAATGATAGAAACCTCGATAAAAGGGAATTTAACCAAAATGGATCCCACCAAAATAGTAGCGGTGGAAGTAGAGACAATGGACCACATGGCAATGGAGTTTGAAGAAGCCATTGGGAACAAGAAAGGCGAAGAAGAAAAAATGGTTTTTTTGTTTGCTAAAAAACACTAAAGAATACAAAGGACACAAAAGGTTTTTCTTTTGTGTCTCTATCGAAAATGATGAAGTGGTGGTGAAACTTTGAAAAGCGGTTTTTGGGATATTTATACCCGTAGAATATTAAAGGGCGTCGTCAATTCAAAAAAGAGATCATGTTTGTCGAATAAAAATACCCTTGCCCAACACGACACGTGGTTGTCCAAGATACGAATAAATGTGTCTTACAGGTTTAAGAGTTCTAAAGTATTTAATGAAATATAAAAGTAATGATGATAAATATTCGCTCCAAGTTTTCAAAGTGGGTTTTCGTGCACAACTCTTTCTTTTCCAACGAACGAGCAACTTCTGTAGGAGGGGGATAAGGTAGAAGGGTGCAAGATTAAACCCTCAGTTACTTAAGGGATATGTTAGAAACATTAAGGAATTAAGAAAGGTGAACGAGCAACCCCATAGACACAAAGAGAAACACAGTCACTTCCTCAACTGTAAAGAGAATCAAGTCCATAAGTTATCAGTACCAAAGAAAAGGAGGAACATGCGAGCAATTCCTCAACAACACAAAATCAAGTGTGCGAAAACTTCCCTCACTAACACTTATTATTGTTGTTCTTGACAAGCTAACTTAGTAAGATGCCCTAGACAATCAAGCAGGGTCAAGCAACTAGGCATTTTGGAACCTTTTGAGTGTTTTGATTTGGAGGCTGAAAGAAAAGTATTGCTGAGTATTCTAAGGCTAGACCACTTCAATACATTGAGAGACAGAGAATATTAGTGTGAGGGACCTAAGGGGTCACTTGCACAGACACACATTCCACAGTGTCATTTACACAAAATAACAAGCAACCATAAGAGGTGCTTATAGATAAATTTTAAAGTCATTAGTGGCGAGTGACCCTTAAGGTCACTCACAAGTTTTTAAAAATTGTTCAATAAGTATTTTTAATAAAAGAAAAAAGCATTTTTTGTCCTAAAGGTTGGCAATGTCACCTTTTTGTCCACTACCATACCGTAAAAGGACAAATCGTGGTATACAATGACAGATAATGATAAAAATATTTTTTTTAGATATTTATCACAAATGAATATTTTTGGGGATGATTTGAAAACTTGAAAACTTGGTGCACATTACGATCAACTTTCTTTTTCAAAGGAAAACTTCCACATAAGCCCTAAAGGTTTTCCTATAAATAGAGAACTAGGTGCACATTAACGATGACATAACATAACAAGAACCGTTATGCAACATAAACTTCCACAAAAAGAAAAATATATTATCTCCCGATTTTCTCTCAATTATTGAAGTACTTACTTATCCTCTTTCAAAGAATCATTACTTTAAAGAGTGTTCCATTTCTCATTTATTATAAAGAATTTTGTTTATGTAATAGAAAATTTTTGTATACAATAATTAATTGATTATTCTTGTAACCAGAATCTCATTTATTATAAAAGAAAATTTTGTTTTGTCTATGCTCAATCTCTTGAATATTATTATCTTAGAAAAGTTTTCAATTATTTGTTCTCAATTATGTTTGACGAATCCTCCGGGGAGTTATTCTCACATCCATGGATTAAGAAGGTCATAATATTTCTAAGAATATTGGTTTTTAAGATAATCTATTAGTTAATGGAGGTCCAAGTCACAAAACATTCAGTTAAGTCATGGTTACAGGAACTCGAGGGCCTGGTCCGTTTGTAGGCGAGACGCGCAACTCAATTGCAGTTTCACAACTGACGCGGACGAACCTAATGAGTTAGTTATTTAATTTTCTGAAGCATCCCAATGTAGATATGTGAAGCTTGGTCCATGTTTGTTCCACACCAGTGGTTGATCCTACTGTGGGATAGGTTGCGCCAGAATCATTGTCGGCCAATAAACTGGTGGCCGAGAAATCCCTTACTCCTTTTTCATCTCCTTCAAAAAAGAAAGTTGAGCTAGATGAGTCACCTTTAAAAGTAATTATGTTGTTGAAAGTGAATAAGCTCATTTTTATCAAGCAGACAGCGTCTCCTCTGTTGTACAAGGAGCTGAAGAATTATTTTCTCGACAATATCAACTACATACCCTGCCCAAAAGGGTATATTCCACCTAAGTTTATCAAGTTCGATAGAAAAGGAGAGAATCATAATGAGCATGTCAAGAGGTTCGTGGATTACTTAGGCATGCATTGTAATGACACAAACTTAAGTCTGAGAGAGTTCTCGAATACTCTCACTGGGGAGGTGGTATACTCATTTGGTACCAAACAAAATTCCCACCTGGAAATAAATGCATAGGTAGTTCATTCAAAAGTTCTTTGTATTTAAAAACGAGTTTACTTTGAGGAATTTGGCCTAAGAGGTCTAAAAGCTCGGTGAGAAGCCGATGCAATACATTAATCTCTTTAGAGAGAGGTCTCCAGATGTTCACAAGGAGGCTATATAAGCCATATTGTTGTAAATTTATGTATAAGGTTAGCTCAAATAATACAAGATTCATTTATTCAATGAGATGCAAGAAGGCGCATTCAGAGAGTAAACTAGAGCAGTGACGAACATTGCAGTGATTATAAAACTAAAGGTATAGATCTAAAGGGATTAAATAGTTCCTTAACAAGGAAGGTTAAAGATTTCTCATTGGAAAGGTGTCAACTATGTTGATGTTATTCTTAAAGGAAATAAATATGTCCAGGGAACATCGAGGAATAAAGGAGTAGGGAAAATGAAGTTAAGAGGTTATGTATCTCCTCCTTTTCCATGAAGCATAGAATAGGCTATAGAATACTACTGCACACTCATACGATAAGGAGTTGCAGGGCTACTAAACCAACTCAATAAAACACCCAAGGCAGCAGATAAAATTGATGCAAAATTTTACGAGCTGCATTAGAGAATCCAACACCAGCAAAAGCTTTTAATTATCTGCGTATGATAATAAATGAGCAAGTTTCTAGTGGTACTCTATATAAACATACTATAGATGTAAATCAGAATCCATTACCAACCCAATAATATGGGTCTGCAAACATGGTTATAGCTTATGATTTGAAAGAAATTTTGAAGCCTGAAGAATGGAAATAAAATGGTCGGGCATGTAGTGATTAGTTGCTTGGGTTGGCCAATACATAATACAAATGTGAATGGGTTGAGGAGTTAAAAATTAAAGAAGAAAATGTCAGTGTACTACTCGAAGATGAAGGAATAACTTCAGATGTGGAGTATGTTTGTAATGCACAAACTTACGAAATTGAGATAGGCTTGGAGTGCGTAAAAACTACTAACAGCCCAAAGTTCAAGGGGCTTTTTGATTAAATTGTAACTAAGTCTGAGACCAAGTTGGTGATCACCGAGAAAATCCTTGAAGTTATAAAAGATGGAGGAGATCCCTCGATCAATTGGCATGGTCTAATCAGGAGGCTCATCAAAAGGTACACGTCAGAAGTGGTATTCTCAGAGGTTGGCGAGTAGGTACCATTCTTTCACAATAGGTAAATGTATGTGACTACTTTAGAAAATATGATTATTTTCTAATAATCATTACTAGATATAGGTGCATCAATCAATATTATGCCCATTAGCATACTCTATGAAAAAGGGATATCGGATGAAAAGATTATGCCAATCCCTTTAGGGGTCTCAGGCTTTGACAACACAAGGCTGCAATCAATAGGATATGTTAATGTCAGGATATTATTGGGTAACTTTACTTCCATATCAAATCTCATGTCATTGATGCCAACATAAATTACCAAATATTGAATGGAAGAGTTTGGATGCATACTTGTGGAATTGTGCCTTCCACATTCCACCAATGTGCCAAAGCATATATTTATGGGAGCAAAGTAGTCATTAAAGCAATCGAGGAGGCCCTTATCGATTGAATAAGACCACATGGTTAATGCAACATTTTATACTGAGTTAGATTAATGAAGAAACTCTCACATGATCAAGGGAGTAAGGAGCCACGAGTAGTCCATTCATTACGGGTTGGGTCCATGAATGACACCCCCTGAAACAAAACACAAAGGTAAAAGGAAGATAGAAGAAAAGTCCAGACCTACTTTTACGTGTAAGAAAGTAGTTTTTCTTAATGGTAAAGTGATTTACCATTTATAATGATGTGAATAGGCAGCATTATGGGATGAGAGCATCGACTCGACGCCAAAATTTTTTGTAATTGATTCTTCTCATGTAGTAAAGCATATTAAAGAACCAAAAAAAGTCTCTGGATTATATGCAAGATGAGCCAAGAGAGTAGTTACAATAGTTAGAAGAATTAAAGGTCATGAGATACCTATGTTCATATACAAAGGTTTAAGTTCAAATCAAAGATAAGACATCATCAACTTGTAGAAGTTTTCGTGTGGGCGTACATAGAAATGTTGGGGATAGACCCTAAGCTAAGCTCTCACAAATTGAATATCCTGACTAATGCTTTGCCTATAAGATAGGCCACTCGTACCTACAAAGTTGAGTTGGACTTAAAGATAAAGGCAAAAGTGGAGAAGATACTCGTGAAAGGTTTCATTAAACACATCCAGGATCCCATTTCGGTCTCGAGCATTATACCCATTGCCAAGAAAGATAAAAAGCAAATCAGGATTTGTGCGGACTTCAAGGACTTGAACTGCGCATGTCCAAAAGATGAGTACCTATTGTAGAGTACTGATATCTTAGTGGATGCAACTACTGTACATTAAACGTATAGTATCATGAATGGATATGTAGGATACAATAAAATTAAAATGAATTTAGGAGATGTAAAAAAGATGGCTTTTCGAACTCCTCTTTAAAATTTCCATTAGACAATCATGCAATTCGGATTGAAAAATGTCGATGCAAATTATCAATAAAAAATGATGGACATATTTCATGAAATATTTCATTATATACTAGAATAATATGTGGATGATCTCATGGTGAAATCAAAGATGTAAAGTAAACACATTTAAGATTTTAGAAGAGTTTTTTAACGTTGTAGGAAGTATAGGATGCAAATAAACCCTTTAAAGTGCGCTTTTGGGGTTACTGCAGTCAAGTTTCTTGGCTTTATTGTTAACAGATAAGGTGTGCAAATGGATGCGGAAAAACATAAAGAAATTTTGGTAAGGCCACCACTAAATAATTAAAGATAACTCAAGAGTTTCCTAGGGAAAATTTCTTACCTCAGGAGATTCATACGTGTTCTAGCAAAGATTACTCATCCTTTCTCGCCGTTAATGAAAGACAAAGAAAAGTGGGTTTAGGGGCCGAGGAAACATAAGGACTTTGAGAGGATTGAGGAAATTATGACATCTCCCTCAATAATGGTTCCTCCAGGAGTAGGTAAACATTTCCTCTTGTACTTGAATTCTATAAAAAATCCATTGGAGCTTTCCTTACACGGGAGAAATAAGGATACGTGTTTAGGGTGATATTTGGGACTGAGTCAAGATATAAAAGTGTGGAAAGGAATTGATTTGATTTTATTTTTATGGTGCAAAAGTTAAGGCACTACTTGCTCATGTTTACAGTGCATTATTATTACAAAATGTGACCAGATCAAGTACTTGCTCACGAGGACTATCTTAGTTGGGTGAGCAGTTAGGTCGTTTATCATTCTCTTAAAGTGTGATTTGAAATGTCTTACGCCTAAATCCATCAAAAGTCAAGCTTTGGCTTGTCTTCAACTTCCCAAGATAACTTTTGGAACCTCTGAGAGAGGAATTTACAGGGGATAATTTCCAAGCCAGTTTATGTGAAGAAATGGATGAGTGGAAGATAGAGTTTGATGGTTTGTCTGAACAAGGCATTGGAGGAGATGGAATTATACTCTCCAGTACTAAAGAAAATATCTCTCTCTCTCCTATAAACTTTATTTCTAATGCTCAAACGATAAAGTCGAGTATGAAGCATTGATATTGATATTGATATTGTTAGAAGCTCTGCGCAGAGGTGTTAAGGTTCTCTATATATGATGGGATTCCAACCTTATAGTCAAGCATGCCAGTTAGGAATTCTATATTAATCATGCAAATCTTGATTCTTACTGAGAAACCATACAATGATTGCTAAAAAAAATTTATTTGTTAAAATAGAGAGAGACCTCGAAAAATGAATAGGCACTTGGATGGCAACAATTGTTCAGAAATTGGAAATAGAAGAGCCAATGGCAACGATTATCGTGTGGAGGAGAAATATGCCTACAACAGTAAAATCTCTAATCCCAAGTGGGGAACCTAAATACCGAAGAGCCTCCATAGTCAAGGAATTAGAGACGAGTGAAAGAAATATAAAATTGATACAACTGGTGAAAATTTTAGTGTTGCAAGGTAAGCTTTAGTTTACGATTCCTAGAGGATATTTAGCAAGGTGGGTGGGAGATGAGGAGCCCATAACAAAATGCGATCAATGCACGAGACCCATTGTGGGGATACAAACATTCCCCTCTACAGGAGCTTACAGCGAGGGAGCTACTATTGGCCCAACGTGAGCAAAGATGTTACACGATTGCAACAAAATTGTTTGAAGCGACAGACTCAGTTTGACCAACCAGTAGGAGCCAATTTTGTATAGGCCTTGTAATATTGGATGAATCCATACACATCCTACTTGAAGGATGGATAGTTGCTTGTAGAACGAGCATATGATATCTACTTGAAAAGATAAATTTCTCACATCTACTGTCGGAGCCAATTTTGTAAAGGCTTTGGATTATTATAGGAAGCCATACATATCCTACTTGAAGGAGGGATAGTTTCCTGTTGAACGAGCATATGATATCTACTTGAAAAATGAGTTGCTCGCATCTACTTAGTCAAATGGGAGTTGTACAAAAAGGGGTACAATGAGAAAATTTTGCGGTGTGTTGCTAAGGAAGAAATGGAAAAGGTGTTAAAATGGCTCATAAGCCCTCACACATAGGTGGATCCAAACTATATGATCAATTGATGCCATTGGGTATTATTTTCCCAAAATAGAAGCTAAATCCATTAATTTTATAAAGCAGTGCAAAGCATGCCAAGTAAATGGAAACATGATACATGTCCCCTCGGTGAGTTTACAAAGTTTAGTTTTTCCTTACCCTTCTAAACTTGGGTGTTTTACTTAGTAGGAAATATTACACCCACTTCTTGTGGAAAATATTTCATTTTAATTGTTACAAAGCTATATACTAAGTGGGCATAGGCTATTCCTCTAAGGAAGATAACGGCATAAGTGGTGACCCAATTTATTTGCGAGTACATCATCTGTAAATTTGTTATTCTAAAGGTCATCATCACAGAAAATGGAACAGTTTGTGTGCAAGAAGATGGGTATATTATCAAACAATTACAAGATCGTCCTTAATATCTCTACCATTTTTTATCCAAAGGGTAATAAGCAGGCTAAAGCGACTAACAAAACCTCAATCAATATTCTGAAGAAAATGTTGGAAGATCTCCTTGGGGCTTTGGGTGATAAGCTTCCAATGGTTTTGTGGGCTTACAAAACTTCGAAGAGGAAACTAACTCGTTTCACTCTATTTTCTCTTGTATATGGAACTGAGGTTGTCCTACTAGTAGAGTTGGCAGTGCCCTCTATAAGCATGGCTTTGAATAATTATTTACTCCCAGACCCAATGCATGTACAATTGAAAGCATTGGACGAGCGTAGGGACAAGGTCAAAGAAAACTTTAAATTTTATACCCAACAACTCTTGCGAACTTACGAGGACCTATTTAAGCCGAGGGAGTTCCATGTTGGTGACCTAGTTTTCCTAGCCTCCACCCATCATTTTTGGGGCATGTTTGCCTTGAAGTTCAAACCCAATTGGTAAGTACCATTCGTGGTCAGAGGAGTAGGAAAATCAGGGTATTGCCAGCTCTCAGAGCTAGAGAGTGATTTCCTCCAGTCCATCAATTGCAAGTGGCTAAAGAAGTACTATGCACAAGGTAACTCGGAAAATTAATTTTTATTATCTATGAAAATTAAAAGTTTCTTATATGAAAAGAAAAACCTTTCTTTGTATGAGCAATGTTAGAAAAATGCCAAGTTTATGATTGAATGAAATTAATTTCTCTTGCTTGGTTATGATAAAAGTTTTCTTTAAATTTTGTGAGGCCATGTTACTCATGTATCTTCTCTTATAACCAAAGCTACATTTTTAATATACATGCTCGTAATATTTTATGAGGGGATATGTTTTTAAGTTATTATTATTTTGCTTAAAAATAAAATATAATGAACAAAGCAGTCCAAGAATTCCCAAAGCATAAGGGAAAATATTTTTTTAAGAGAATATATCTACTCGTAATATTCTAGGGGGATATATTTTTGAAGTTACGATTATATTGCTTAAAAACAATATATAGCAAGCAAAGCAATCCAAGAATTACCAATGCATGAGGGGAAATGTTTCATTTTTTTCTACAACGCGCTGCTCATAATATTTTGAAGGGATGTATGTTTTCAAGTTTATTATTGCATTGCCAAAAACAAAATATAGCAAGCAAAACAGTCCAATAATTCCCAAAGAATGGGGGGAAATGTTTCATTTTTATACAACACATCGCTCGCAATATTTTAAGAGGATATATGTTTTTGAGTTTATTATTGCATTTCTTAAAACAAAATATAACGAGCAAAGTGATAATTCCCAAAGCATAAGAGAAAACGTTTCTTTTACAAAGTGTTCACTTGATCGTGAATATTCTGTAACGAAACACAAAACATGGCGAGCAAGGGAACAAAAGATCCCAGAGTATAAGGGGAAACCATGCTGGAAGGAAATAAAAGATCCCTGAGTGTTCACTTGCTCGAAGGAAATAAAAGAAAGTGCAAAGTAAATGCATAAGACAAATAATGATAATTGATATTTCATTTCACAAAAACAGCCACTCGAAAACCAGGCAAAAGTATTATAGGATTCCAAAAAAAGGGAAGAGCAAAGTCCTATATAAACTAACCACCCGTTACAAGGAAAATGAGTTTCTCTCTTCTATGGACACTTCCCAAAGGGCACCCATTTCTCACTTCACTTTCTCTTCAGCTTTAGCCACTCGAGCAGCACCTTCTTCTTTTCCAAAAAAGACTCTATTCGACTAAAGTTCAAGGGATTTTATTTGATCCCTTATAGTGGTTTCTCATTGAAAATGCTCCTCGGCTTTAGCGTTCTCAGAAGATTCGAATTTTATCAACTTCTTCATTGAAGGGTGAATGATATTGCGAATATCGGCATCCAACCAATCTAACTTGAAGTGATAGTAATCCTCTAAATATTTAATAGCGTCAACAAAATGGTGTGCATCGGTCAAAGTAATGTCATCGGAGAGATAGATGTTGTAGAGGGGGCTTGAAGGTAATCATGAGATTAGGCATAATCCCCTAATTGGTAATAGTGTTTGAGATTAATAAACCGAGGCAGCTCAAGCGTGGCAACTTAGCAAGGCAGCTTGGCGTGGCAACTCATACTTTAGCTTGTTGTGTTAGTCATATTGTATCTTTGTTTATATTGATCGTAAGCTATAACGATTGTAATAATGTAACGAGAATAATAACGATTTTTAGTGTGAGGTCAAACGGTACTTGCGAGAGATCGGGCTTGGCAGGGCCTGGGATAGCTTTCATGCTCTATCGAATGACCTCGCCGTGGGAAATTTAGAGGGACTTGGTTTGGAGGATTGATAAGTGAGGCACTTTTGGGGCTTGTCTTGACCATCTTAGATACACCTGGTAAAACATCGAAGGACCCTGATCGTGGAACCTCGGGCGGAGCAGCTTGGAGTTTCATCGGCCGTTGAGTTGTGAATCAAACAGCCCTCTACTTAATGTCACATATACTATAGGTGATGTCACTAGCCAGCTAAACAATGTCAAATCTGCACTTGAGTAAACCACCATGGTATTTGGGGCTGTCAGGCAGTTGGTGAGCCACCCCTGTGACAATAGCCCCTTGACACACAATGGTTAGGCAAAAGGCATGTCTTGGCATTTAATGTTTATGACGTGGAGACAACTAGTGCATCAGGCATTTAATGTTGTGACATAAAGTATGAGGGATGTCTTTCCTAGTCTTTAATGACTGAGTTGCCCCGGGGGTGGTGTGGGGGGCTATTTAAGGACCCCAACCACCTTTGAGGAGATGATCTTTTGAGAGCCCAGAAGTTATTGCTAGAGAGAATACACATCAGAGAAAGTTATTGCAAACCAGAGAGTTTACTCACTCACCATTATTATTTATTGCGAAACTTTTAATACTTAACAGAGATTCTTGAGGGTGTTTGGTGTGTTTCTACCTGCCTACCAAGGTGTATCTAGGGTGCTTACTTCTCCCTCCCTCTAGCTAAGTTACTTCTAAGTTTCATTACTACTTCCAGAGCTATACACGAGAGATTTGTGAGTTTAAACTGAGTTTATCTTCATTGGATGTGTGTTTGCATGTCCTATCACTAATCCAAAGCTTTGGCCAACTAGGCTTATCATTACCATACTCAAACAGGGGTTACGCCTCCATCTTATCTAAACTACCCTCTTACATTTGGCGACTCCGCTGGGGATGAATTCTTCTGAGCAAGGAGTATGGCGCAAGATAACGTTGATCGAGGGCTCAACTTCGATGACGTCCAACATAATGAAGAACAAGTTGCGAGAGAACTGGAGGCTCTAAGTGATGGGGCTCCTCGGATAGAGGTATCTCCGGTTCGGGCAAGGACAGGCGTTCCAGGAGTGACACAGGCCTCCACGGGTGCAGGGTTAGGATCCACTCAGGTCGCACTCCTCATGAGTAAGTTTTATGAGTTTTTGCAAACTCTGGTGGCTTCAACGGTGTTGGGGGGATTTGACGCTAATTCCTTCGTAACACTAGGGACAGCCCCAACGGCCCCACCAAGTGCAGGCGTGACAGGAACAGTCCCAGCGAGCATACCCTCTGTTGTGAATCCAGCATTGGGAACATCAGGAGTATCAACGGACCCAACCGCAGCACCTGCTCCAGCTTCAACGGGAACTCAGCCCATGGTCCCGTTGGTTATTGCCCCAGTAGCATCACCCATGAAAGAAATGAGAAAGGAGGCACAAAAGGAGATGTTGAAGTTCATGCAGGCTTCCTCATAATCTGCTGACGAGGTAGCTTCGATTTATGATGACTTTCGAACACCGTATCCCCAGGAATACAACGACGAGCTCTATCCGAAAGACTATATTCCTTCTATTTTTGAAAAATACACAGGGAAAGGTGGGAACCCGAAGGAGCATATCAAGCACTATGTTGAACATTTGGGGGCACATTGTAATAATAAGAGGCTTAGGTTGAGGGAGTTTTCAAAATCCTTAACCGATAAAGCATATACATGGTACTCCCATTTGACTCCCAAGAGTGTTTTTACGTGGGAGGAGATGCACGTATTATTTGTCTAGAAGTTCTTTCTGGCCGAAGATGAGTTTACTTTGACCCAACTGGGTAGGGAGAAGCAACGACCTGGGGAAGAAGTGGTGGCCTATGTTGGAAGGTTCAGGTAAAGATCTCTCGACATGAGGGAGGAAGCTAAAGAGTCCAAGTTATTACAGATTTGAGCTGAAGGGCTGTTACCTGAGTACATTTGCCATCTTATCAATGAGATGCGCGATGGGACTTTTTCAACGTTCTTAAAAGTGGCAAGAAATATCTCCTTGGTGGTGCGGCCCAATTCGGTGGTGGTGCCCATGAAGTTTAGGCAGCCGATGCAACCCGCGGGGGGAAGGTCTTAGCCCCCACGGGTGAGTACACCGAGGGAGCAGATGGGGGCAAGGTGCCGAAGAAGGATAGTTAAAGGAAATAATGAATTTATGAAAATCTTAACAAGTGTTTTCGTTGTTAAGTCACCGATATAGGTGGAGTTTATGAAAATCTTAACAAGTGTTTTCGTTGTTAAGTCCCCAATGAAAAAAATCTTAACAAGTGTTTTCGTTGTTAAGTCACCGATATAGGTGGAGTTTATGAAAATCTTAACAAGTGTTTTCGTTGTTAAGTCCCCAATGAAAAAAATCTTAACAAGTGTTTTCGTTGTTAAGTCACCGATATATGTGGAGTTTATGAAAAAATCTTAACAAGTGTTTTCGTTGTTAAGTTACCGATATAGGTGGAGTTTATGAAAAACCTTAACAAGTGTTTTCGTTGTTAAGTCACCGATATAGATGGAGTTTATGAAAATCTTAACAAGTGTTTTCGTTGTTAAGTCACCGATATAGGTGGAGTTTATGAAAATCTCAACAAATGTTTTCGTGGTTAAGTCACCGATATAAGTGGAGTTTATGAAAGAAAAAAAAAACTTAACAAGTGTTTCCGTTGTTAAGTCACCGATATAGGTGGAGTTTATGAAAAAACTTAACAAGTGTTTTTGTTGTTATAAAGTGTTTTGACAGCTAAAAAGACGACGCCACATCATTTACGAAGTAACGCATGGGGAATAGAAAGGGTTGCCTTCTTTAGCAAGTTTGAGTTTTGGTGCAAGAATTTTTGACATACATATCCAATAACTCCCAACGGAAAAGATGTCCCAACGGTTCAAAAAGTCTACGATGTCCCCTCGCCACAAGTCCAAAGGTTGTTTAAATGGTGACTCGGCTGCATCGGGGAGAATTTCTGCTTTTTCGAACATAGCGAAGCATTACAAGGGAGATTTTCACTTACCAAGAATCAAAACGAGTATTTAAGAAGGTTAGCGGGCCTTTCGGGAGAATTTCAAATAGTAAAACTAGAACAGTTGAGGCTCAGCGTGAGGAAAAAGTGGCGATGTCCCTTCGCCCAAGCACCAGTAAGTTATGGCGCTTCGGCTCAGGTACATTGAGGATAATTTTACTTTTTCCAGGAGATTATAACGCTGCGGTTCTAACGAGGGAAAGAATGCCAGAATTTTTTCACGAAGAGAGAGTTCATCGGATTGAGAAGTTTTGTGCAGACATTTCTTGTTCCAACAAATCTCTCCACGAATGGGCAAATGTAGAGGGGGCTTGAAGGTAACCATTGGGGCTTGTCCTGACCATCTTAGATACACCTAGTAAAACACCGAAGGACCCTGACCGTGGAACCTCAGGCAGAGCAGCTTGGAGTTCCATCGGGCTTGGAGTTGTGAACTAAACATCCCTCTACTTAATGTCACATATACTGTAGGTGATGTCACTAGTCACTAAACAATGTCAGATCTGCACTTGAGTAAACCACCGTGGTATTTGGGATTGTCAGGCAGTTGGTGAGCCACCTCTGCGACAACAGCCCCCTGACACACAATGGTTAGGCAAAAGGCATGTTTTGACATTTAATGTTTATGACGTGGAGACAACTAGTGCATCAGGCCTTTAATGTTGTGACATAAAGTATGAGGGATGTCTTTTATAGTCTTTAATGACTGAGTTGCCTCGGGGGTGGTGGGGGGCTATTTAAGGACCCCAACCACCTTTGAAGAGATGATTTTTTGAGGGCTCATATGTTATTGCTACAGAGAATACACATCAGAGAGAGTTATTACAAACCAGAGAGTTTACTCACTCGCCATTGTTATTTATTGCGAAGCTTTTAATACTTAACAGAGATTCTGGAGGGTATTTGGTATGTTTCTACCTGCCTACCAAGGTGTATATAGAGTGCTTACTTCTCTCTCCCTCTAGCTAAGTTACTTCTAAGTTTCATTACTACTTCTCGAGCTATACACGAGAGATTTGTGAGTTTAAACTGAGTTTATCTTTATTGGGTGTGTGTTTGCATGTCCTATCACTAATCCAAATCTTTGGCCAACTAGGCTTATCATTACCATACTCAAACAGGGGTTAAACCCCCATCTTATCTAAACCACCCTCTTACGGAGGTAAACTGTTGTAGGTCAGCTAGTGTTTTCGAATTGGAAATAGTTATGCCTTCAATATTTCGAACGAATCGGCTAGCCAAAGTCCAGGTGTCGTGTATCAAATTCAGTACAATCTTGTCCTCCTCATGAACACGGTTCATAAGGAACTCAGACCATGGAGTCCTGCACCAACTTTCGAATACCAGACTAATCATTAGTCAGTCCAAATCAACATTCATGTCGATTCTAGTGAGGTCTCACAAGAAAACAATTATTTGTTGTCTAGCCCCAAGATGTTGCTACCAAGTTTCGAACTTGATATCCTTGGATTTAGAATTACAATCGATAACCAACTTGGACAACTATTGAGATTAGTAATACTATGGAGACTATTCTTTGTGACCGACTGATGTGTCAAACATACATTATGTGGCGTTTCAAATGAATTCCTATGAATTACAAACATCATTCAATGTGTGTTTAACACATCAGTCGAGTCACAAAAAAACCTCTTTAGTATTGCTTGTAATTATTGGATTCAACTATTAGTGATGGCGTTGGAATTTGTCATCCCTCCCTAAAGATGATTATGATGATCACCTCACAATAAATTATTACAATTAAAAATTCAAAACAATTGATTATTTATTATTTTTGGACTAAAAAACTTGCAAGTAAAAGCAACATTTAAAAAAGACATTTAAGCTTTGACAAATTATGAGATCAATATTTATAACATTTTTAATACAAAATACTATTTTTTTTTTTGGATATTATAGTTAATTAGGTAAAGTAGTGACATGTGTTGATTTAGCATATCATAGCATAACATAATATTTAAACTTTTTTTTATATGAATGGTTATTCATTCCGAAATAATTTGCGCGCACCTCAGATTATTTTCTTCACTCCGGATAAGACTTGCGAAACATAATTATTCTTCACGTTCCTTGACTTCAAGATTATATTGATAAGAGACGCATGAAATTGATATTTACATTCTTCGCTGACGCTTTGAAATAATTTTGAAGGAACACTTTTAAATCAATAAAAGAAAGGTTATAATTTACCAAAACAAAATAGTTAAAGACTAAATAACCTTAAATATTACATATAGAACATTTTTTAATAGCATACCATAAAATATTCGTATATGATTACGCATACCTCAATTAATTTTCAGTTATAATTCGCAATTTTTGGTGATTAAACATTACTTTCACACTATAAGGAATCGAACGGGAAACAATCTCAATTTTTTCCCGAGACTTTTCTAATGACGCCCCTATAACATGTTTTTCCATTGAGTAATGATACTTTTACCGGGAGTTAGCACCGGGTTAGTACCGAATGCGCTTTATATGGCTTGTACCCTGGCGGGACCCACATTATAGTACAAGCCATATAAAACGCATTCGGTACTAGCCTGGTGCTAACTCCTGGTAAGAATAACATTTTCCTTTTCCATTTTGTTTTTTAAAATATGAGAAAGCTGCAGAGGTACTTGATGACCTGTTGTATGCATCTGCCAAATTGTTGGAATCTTCAAACAGTAATGATCGAAACTTTGAATTGAATAACTTACTCAGATTTCTTTCACACCGTCTTTTTGTTTTTTACATAACAAAATATCAACTCCAGACTCTACCCTGCAGGTTTTACAATCTACACATCTATCCACCAAAATCAAATATCATAATCATTTCTTTCCATTTCTATTTGTTAACACATCACCCGTCACTCTGCAGACAACCAAACTGCTTCTGTCCAACCTTCACATCCACTACAAACATACAAAATCTTTGTATCTATATATATTCTAAATACATTCCAGCAGTAACCTAATCACTTCATTAGTTTTTTAATCCTCATTCAACTTTTTCCCGCTTCTTTAGAATCGGATTCCTTCAAATGCTACATCTCTTCTCCTCTGTCGGTATATTGGTCATTGATTTTTCGTGAGATGAGTCACTTGATGATCTTGATAACAAAGATCCATCTGCGATATAAACAATAAAAATCATCAAATTTAAGATCTTTAAACACGCATATTGTATTTACAAATCAATTTGACAACACTCAATATATCACAAATAAACATGTGAAATAATCTAACCTTGTGATGAAGAACTGTACGATCTCTTGCAATGAAGAATAGCACTTTGGATTCCATCTTGTTGTTGAAGAGCCGAATCATCTCGCCGGATTACCGGCGAAAATGAAACAGACGCTGACGCCGACCGGCTCTTCACTAAATGTTTACAAACTTCCTTAAACGTCGCCGATCGACTCACTACTTTCTCTTTCTCCGGCGAAGACGCCGGTGCCGTCGCCGGAGATGAAAACGGCGATTGATCTGAAAACCTAGTTTTATCATGAGTCCTCTTTGAAACCCTAACATACAGAGGCTTAATGAGCTTCAAATACTTGTAAACCACATCTTTTGAAAATCGCTTTGATGATTCATTTTCCGATGAGTCATCGGATTTATCTTTCTGCATTCTGCTTCTCAAACTGTTGTCTCGGGTAAAAAGTGAACCAATTTGAATCTCTTCAACTTTGTCTGGTTTTGTTTTTTTGAGGCCAAGCATCAGGATTCTAAGCTTTGGTGGGGATCTGAGCAGTGAAATAGGAGAGTGAGGCTTTGAGTTAGAGTTTGATTCGATTGGTAATATTTTCCTCCTGTGGAAGACATCATTAGGAGATTGTGCGAAATTGGACTTGGTCTCGCCGTCTCTTTTTGACAAATTCTTTGTGTGGAATCTGTCACTTTCAAAACTGTTATTAATGATCGTGACACCCTCAGTATTCATTTCCTCCGTAAACACCAAATCGAAGAACGAATCCTCATCGTCAGATTCATATGAGCTATCAGACCCACCATTGCCCCAAAACTTTAGCAAATTAAAGAGTTCCATAGAATTATGCTGTAGACTAGTAGAGTAGGAGTAGGAGTAGGAGTTGAGACTTAAGAGAGATGGGTTATGTTTGTGGGGTTTTTGTTTGGTAATGTGCAGAGGAGAGTGAAAACGTGGGGCTATAAATAAAGGGAGCTTTTTCCCTTCGTTTTATGGCTTTGGCTCTGAGAATGGGTTTTCGAGGAAACGGAGTGAAGTAGGCTTTTTTTAATTTTTACAGTTTATGAGAGAGAAAAGAGTAAGGATTTGTTTGTTTTGTGGGATTTATATCGGTGGCGTCATATAGGATCGTATAAGGACGATTTATGTGACACAGTTTGATAGTCTGTAGATATAGACTATTGAGTACAGATTTTACAGAATAATGGCAGAAGACTTACTTTTTGAATTTTGAAGATATATGGCTGGCAACATATAAATGATATTGGTATTATTTAAATTACTAAAAAGTCCCTTGAATGGAAAGGTTAAAAAAATTGACCCGTGACACTTTTAACTAAAAAGATGACGTTAAGTCATATTTCCATCACAATTCAATCAAATATAGTGGATAGAAAAGGAGCCTATGATGTGAATTAGTTAAAATGAACCACAATTCACACGAATCGATACGAAGTTATAAATTAATGGGTGAATTCTTAATGAATTCGGTTCATATCAGTGTCAATCCGATAAGACACGATAATTAACGGATCGGATTATGGTTGACTGCATTCACCCGTTAATACCTAATGAAACCTGTTATGATCCATTAATTTAAGTGAATAAGATATACTTTTGGAACTTATAAATAATTTATGTAGCATAATGTTAATTTAATCATAACGAATTTTACTAAATAAGAGATTTAGTAATGTCAATGAATTAATGGGGTTATTTGGGTTCAAAAATGAGATAATATGTCAACTTATATTCAATTCAAAATAATTCATTATCTTAATGGGTATTAACGAGTGAATACGACATGACACGATAACATAACAGGTCGGGTTTGGATATGATTTTTTTCACACGATAAAAAAATTACTCGTTTAGATACGAACCCAATAAGACCCGAATACGATAAAAAAATGGGGGTAATTATTTTTAAGTCCCATTCACTTGATCAATGACGCAAGAGATTCTTTGAGTGAGTCAATGGTGTTAAATGTCTTATTTTGTCAACTCAGCACATTAAAATGACAAATACACCCTCAAAATACATCCAACCAACTGTTACGACGTTTTTTAAAAATAAAAACCACCGTGTCTTTAAAAGTCCATAACTTCCAATCTACAAATCTAAAATTCATAAAATTTATATATTTGGAATCTACTCATCAAGATCTATCAAACAACACCCATATTCGATATTTTTTGACAAAAAAATCAAAACAGATAAATTTACTGTTTCGATAAAACCTCCATTTTTTTCCGACGAAAACTCTTCTTCTCCAGCTCTGGGGATGATGCCGCTAGCTCAGATCAGAAAAAATAAAGAAATAAACGAAGAGAGAGAGAGAGAGACGAGGTGAGAAAAACACTCCGCGCGAGAAATCCGACGAGATTTTTCAGTGAGCTGTTTCCGTTGAGTCTCGGATGGGATGGGGTGGGGGGTGGGGGGTGGGTGGAGGTGGAGGTGGGACTATTAGAGAGAAAAAATGTGTGAGATTATGTGTTTATTTTTAAAGAGAGAGTAAGTGAGTTTAAAATGGATCTATGTAAGGATATATTTGTCTAAATATATGTAGTATATAATGAAAAAGGAATTAGTGCATTAGAAAAAAGTCAATGAGATTTGATGCATCTTTTACCCAATAAATAGAACTAACCTTAATTTATCGCTAAAAAATAACACGAACACGACTCGATGCGATCGATTAACAGGAATCAATTAATATCATGTTGCATTTTGCGAGATTTTATCTGAGAAAAATATGTATATATAACCTAGAATAATATAGTTTTAAAAAGGGGCTTTGTAAATTTAGGACTTATTGTAATATGTATTTTGGAAATAGGACAGCAAACATTTTATTTATTGTTTTAGTCCCTATTTTTGAATAAAGCCGCTGGCGCAGACCCATTTTCATAAAACGTAACCAATCACAACACATCACGTGTCCCTTTAATTTGAAAATAGGGACTAAAAATGGAAACGAAATGTTTGTTGTCCTATATCCATAATCGATATTATTTTAAGTTCTAAAAGTACATAATCTATTTTAAAAATAATATTATAAATGAAAATTCTTAATATACATGGCGAGCAAGACAATTCACGTAAAAAATGGTGATCACATGTAAGTGTCATATTAATAAGTGTCTCATTTCCAAAAAAAGTTTCTAGCACTCCATTTTGCTCCACAACATAAAAGAAAGACAAAAATGTCCTCACTCTCCAACTCATCCATACTTTAATTAACTTGCATTTTAATAGAAAAAAATTAAATAAGTTTTTTTTTTTAATAAAAAGATGATTTATTTAATAAACAAATAACGAAACAATGTTTTAAACTTAAATAACGAGACAGTTTTTAAAAAAGAACATCCATTTTAATTTTAAAAAACTAGCAAGTTTTTTTTAATAAATAACATAATATTTTTTATAAATAAAAATCTGACTTTTTAAGATTTTTATTTTTCAGAATATTAAAATTTTAATTTTCTAGAATATAGGATTTTTTTATTCGAAATATTATGCTATTTTATTTCCTGAATACTACATTTTTTTAATAACGTCCTTTTATAAACATGATTATTAATTTTTTTATAAGTAACAAAATGTTTTTGACAAATTGGTGTTTTTGATTTTTCAATTCTTATTCCAAATGCACAACTTATTCAAAACCAAAAATTAAGGTTTTCCAAAATAAAAAAAATGCAAGTCAAAAATGGGAATTTGATTTCACATATAGTTACAAACTAAATAAATTAGAATCTAAGTAGGAGAAAGAGAGAGAACATGAAATAAAAACACGACATGCAATCTTATTTTTGTTTATCTAGTACGAACACGATTCAAGTAAAATCAAAACGACACAAAATCATTTTTTTACCAAACACAAACACGATTCAAATAAAGTACGACACGATCCATATATATTAGTTGGGTCGTGTTGTATCGCGTTTTATGTGTTGTGTTGTGTCGTGTCGTGTTTCAACTCGATCGTGTTTGTGTTTGACAAAAAAAGATTTCGTGTCATGTTGTTTTTATTTGCGTCGTGTTCGTATTAGGTAAAATAACTATAGGGAACGTCTACTCCCACACCTCAAAAAGTCTTCCCCCACACCTCAAAAAGGCCCTCAATAAATATTTGATTTGAGCAAATAGAATCTTTTGTTCAAAAATTTATTACTTAAAAAAAACGTAATATTTTGAAAAAAATAAAAACATAAATTTTGAATATAAAAAATCCTAATATTCTGGAAAATTCAAAATTTGATATTCAGAAAATATAAAATCATAAAATTCTGTTTTTTGATTTAAAAAACATTATGTTATTTATAAAAAAAACTTATTATTTTTTTTTTTATTAAAATGGACTTAATAAAAAAAAACTGTTTCATTATTTATTTTTAAAAAAATGGACGTTGTTTTTATCAAAAAAAATTTGACGTTAATTATTTTAAAAAAAATATATTAACATTATTTTTTGTTAATAAAAATTGGAGATTTTTTTTTATCATAAACTATATTTTCTTTAAACTTTGTTTTTTACAAATTTATATAATACATAGCTGTTTAAGAGAACTGTATTTTTTTGGTAAAAAACTAAATTTTGACTTTAATAAATTACTATTTTTTTAAAAACAGTAAACAAAAAATAAAACATAGCAATTTATAAATAACATAATGTTTTTTAAATAAAAAAATGAATTTTATGATTTTATATTTTCAGAATATTAAAATTTTAATTTTTCAGAATATTAAGATTTTTTATAGTCAAAATTTATTTTTTTATTTTTTTTCAAAATATTACATTTTTTGTTAAAGTAATAAATTTTTAAACAAAAGATTATATTTACTCAAAACATATATTTATGGAGGAGAGGGAAAAAGAGAGGATGATGTATTATGGTGCAAGGGTTTTATTGTCATTTGCAAAGTTTGGAAAAAAATTGGAGTGCCTTAGTATTCTTAAGGAGTGTGAATAGCCACACCCTAATATATTTTAGTAACTTTTATGATGATGTCAAGGAAAGTGCTAATGCAGCTCAGCCATGAATGTGCCACTATTAAGTTATTATGGTGCTAATTTATTAATTTGCATTATTAGACTCCAGTACATTTGTCTAGAACATTTAGCCTGTTGTAATTTATCATTGTTGATGGTTACTTTTAATGGGAATTTTTTTGCCATTTGGCCAAAAATAATAGTATCAAAAGCCACACTTTTCTAGAACAAATGTACCTAAGTGGAAGAGTATCTCTACCGATGGAGAACTCAATTAAAGGAGAATCATATTTTGCAAAATTATTTTCTACAAATTAATATTGTTCGTAGGAAATATAAAATATATTTTTTACGAATAATATTTATTCGTAAAAAATGATAGACAACTAAAGTTCGTCAAAATCCAAATATACAATAAAAAATAATTATTTATATTTGATATGAGTTCCTACGAACTTTATTTGTTTGTGAAAATTATTACGAACAAATGAAGTTCATAGGAACCCTTTTCAAATTCCGCTCACAATTTGTAATTTTGTAGAATCATCACAAATCGAGGGACATAATCTGTTGAATTAAGCTCACTAGTGTAGACATCTTATTTTGTAAACTTATAAATTTTCTTGGCATTTTGCATCCCCATTGCGCATGCTCTAACAATACAAAATATTGAACCAATAAAGTAAAGAAAAAAAAATTCAAATGTATTTTTGGATATAATGTCACTATTAAATTATAATTATAAATAAGTCGAGTTATATATGTTGAACTTAAAATAAACTGGGTTCTGTTAAAGGAACTAAAGACTATGTCTCCTCAATATTTGAATAATAATTTTATTAAAATAGAAAAAGGTAAATGCTATTGACATTCCATATTCTTGGCTAGAACTCAATCTCACAACTTCAGTTCTGATTGTAAGTAGCATTAGATTAATGATACAATTTAATATTTTGCATTAGTAGAGGTAAGGATGGTGAGCAGAAACTTCCGTAAAGGAAGAGAAAAGAAAAGTGTGAAGAAAAGAGACAAAAAGAAAAGAATAGTTTGGCTTTGGCATTAGTCTCCTCCCCTTAAAATCAGAACTGAAGCATCAAAGGGATTGAGACATTGGGTTCTTTACACAGGCCAGGCTATGGGGCACGCTTGTTAGGCTCACGGACCCGCCTTTTAAAGAGGTCCGAGTCTGACTCGGAAAAGGTTTGACTTCATTGTTTTAAACGGACCTGATTCCATCATCTTAGTTCTCCATTGAAAATGAATACCCAAAAGCAAAGTGTAAAGCTACACACAAGCTAAAAAGTAGGTAAAGATGGCCAATGAGCTAAAGTTCCCTTGTATTTTCTTATTTTAAAAAGTGCTCTTTCTCTCTCACACAAAACACATACACGTAACATATATACAAAAAATTTATATTTAGGCCCTTCCATCAAATCTTGTACTTAAATCATGGGTACCTTTACATCAAGGCATAAATTCGTAGTAAAATAAGTCTTTCGGTTTTTCACCCCATAATTTATGATGTGTATGATTTTAAGTACTAAAGTTTAATACAACATTATTTTAATTCAAAATCATTCAATCAACAATTTGGTTGTTAAGTTACAATATTTTTTACATGAAAATCCTCAAATATTCTTACATTGTTTATGTCATATGACCTTTGGCCTCCATTCAAATACATCTTTTTTCATAATGTTTATTTCAAAATTAAAAATTATTCTATCACGTCAAAATAAAAAGTGATGCTACTAAATCCTATCAGGCAAAGTGCATCAATACGGTGCATTAATAAATTAATAAATTATGTAATCTTATTACTTTTTTAATTTTTCAAACTAATATGATTATTATGAAATCAGTTCTAGTCTCCCATTAGCTATAAAGAACAAAAAAATAATATTTATATATTGGGTTATTTGCATTTCGGGGTGCGTTTGTTCTCGTTTATATTTGGTTGGGCATCATAGTTTCTTCTATTAATTAATGGATGCCAAAATTAACATTGGATGTTACAATCCATTAACCCCAACGTTAGACAACCTTTTGTTATTTGCAAGTGTACAATTATACCCCTGTATAGCAGCCGTTGCAATGTTTTTACAAAAGATAACTTCAACATGTTGTTTACCATAAATATAGTTGCTACCATTTCCAGTTGAGACAAATGCAGTAAGGGAGATTTTTTTCCAACAATAATGGGAGGTGACAATGAATAAGAGGTATATATTTAATTCTAAAAATATTTATAAAATTACATACTAACAAGAGAAATATTTTTTGTAAATTTTATGTCGGATATGTGGTGCAAAAGGGCATTGTACATTAAAATGAACTTTTTTGAACAAGAAATGCTATGTTAAAAAATGTGATGGTTTGATGCCGGTAATGACTTATCAAATGAACAACACATATGGGAAGAAATATGTGAAATGCCAACATGACATTTGTGATGGGTGGATATGATTAGAAGATACAATCAATAACCTAAGAATAATACTACTCGAGGATCCTCATCATCCTGATCAACTAATGCTTGTTTTCAATGTAGGAAGACAGATCACTAGATAACAAATCGTCCATGTAAGGAGACAACATGCCCAAGATGCTGCCAAGTACTGAGAAAGTTGTGGACTTCATGACAAGAGAGGAGTTATGGGCAATTTTTTTTTTAAATATTTGGGTTGTGACCACTTTGAATGGTTGGCAGATGTTAGGAAAAAAAGTATGTAGGTTATTAGGCATATATATTCCATATTTCTCCTCTTAATTTCGATATTTTTACCGTCCTAAACATTGCATTTATTTCGTACTTATCTCATATTTTTGCTACTAACCTTTTTGGAAAATATTTTGTATTTTGTGTATTTCTCTTATGTTTTATAGGTAAATCATGCAATTGGATGGAAGAGAAAAGTCAAAACAGTGAAAGAATTGTGAGAAAGAAGTCAAGGGTAAATCAATAATTTTTCATCTAGAATCTGGAGGAGGAGCCAATAGAAAAGTTAAATATCATTAAATCATGAGAATACTGGAAGAAACGGCACCTCAATCCGAGCTGCGGTGAAGAAGTTATGATGATTCAAAATTGAGAAGAATTTTCGATGGCAAAACTGCAAATAGGAAGAAAATGACAATGAAGGCAAGACTTAGGCAGAGAACCTGTCCGAACTGGTTCGGTCAAGAAAAACGGTTCATTCATGGATTCAGTTCGATTGATAGGTTCGGTCCAAGATGAAATTTTGCATCTCTTCCTAGATTCTAGCTAAAGTTATTTGAATTTATCTAAACTATTTTGGACGAATTTTGGCACATGTTTAAGCTATTAGGAGTCTAATTAACCTAAGAAAAGTCATAGTTAGGAAACTTATGACCAAGAATCGATTGGAGAACAAGTTTTACATCTTTCAACATCAAATTAATCCAAGATTCATTTTTTTTTTCGATTTTCTTCAATTGGTGTGAATCTCTTGCATGCTATCTATTTTCTTCAAGCTTCGTAATATAATTTCATCTATTCTTTCTTATTATTTCAATCATACTTGCTCGCACAAGAATGATTAATTGGGTAAAGAATAATTCAATGTCTAGCTAAACTCATAGTGGGTTGGGGAACATGAGCGCAACTTAGGTTTTTGAAGTTACATATAAAATTCGAAATGATTGTATGATTAATTCTTAGAGTTTGATAATTTTATCGGGACTATTATCGTAGATCTCTTAACTCCGTCTATCAAAGGCAACCGGAGTGTTTGAGCATACAATATATGTGTCGATAATTCTATCATTCGCATTAATTAAACTATTGTCTAAATATTGTGCGGATTAACACCCACACATGTTTAGTGCTTCTAATTACTTTATATTTTTCTTTCAATTACTTAAATAGTTTTCAAGAATATTATATTTAGCGGAGAATTCCTACGGTTTTAGGGGATTTGATCCTAACTCCATTTTTTCCCACCAAGCTTTCAAAATAAAAAATTTCAAGTATTGCTTTTCAGTTGTTGAAATTGTTGTTGCTTAGTTTAATTTTTTTAGTCGAATAGGAATTTTTCAAAAATCAAAAATCACATTTTCTTTCTTTCTTGAGTCGATACCTAGATCTTAGAAGCCAACCCTATATTCGTCAACTGTTTATGATATATTCATTGAGGATTGAACCTCTGCTTACCAGGAATTACTTGAGCGACCGAATTGCACTTGAGCCATAAGTACACATGTAGCACACGCATTCTGCATCGCATCAAGTTTTTGGCATCGTTGTCGGGGATTAGGTAGACTGCAGGTTAGGTCGAATTAATCTTAATTTGACTCTAATTCTTAAAAAAAGCCAAAAAAATCATAAATTCCAAAAATTAAAAAAAAATATCCAAATAAATCAGAAAATTAAAAATAAAAATATTCTCTTAAGTTCTTAAATGCAAAATACTCAGCACATTCCAAATCCCGAGCCTATAGTAGAACTCCCTCATTCTAGCAATAATACTCTAAACACTCCAAATTTTTGGGAACCACCTCCTACACGGAGTAGTCACACCACGAGTCGAACGTCTAGGAACTCTGGTGAGAATAGTGATTCTTTAAGTGTAAGAGCGATGCCGAATAATGCTAGTTTTAAAACATTGGAGGGTGTAATGGCGTACCATACTATAAGAGACCTCTTATAGCCGAAGAGAATTGTCGCTTTGGGATGCATTATATTCCCATATAATGCGGGAAAATTCCACTTTAGGAACGGGGTTATTCAAATTCTCCATACTTTTTATGGTATGGAGTCAGAGAAGCCTTATCTCCACATTAGAGAGTTTAAGGAGGCGTGTGAAATGTTTAACGATCAAGCTTGCACTCAAGACGTCGTACGTCACAAGCTTTTCCCTTTCTCACTTAAAGACAAGGACAAGACTTAGCTTTAGTCGTTAGCATCGAACTCTATCGCTACGCGGAGAGACATGCAAGATAAATTTATTCAGAAGTTATTTCCCGCTCACAGGACCAACTCTATTGGGGCTCAAATCCAGACTTTTAATTAAAATGATAATGAGCCCCCACGACGTATAAAAATACAAGGAGTTTTCCCCCGACACACAAGAGGCAAAAGATGCCTCCTTGGAAGAGAGTGAAAAATAAGACACAGTTAGGGCAGAAGTGGTAGTGAAACCCCCTATAGTCGCATTGTACCCTCAATGGTTGGTCTATTCCCAAAAAGGGGCCTGCCGTAATGACATTTTTTAGGTGCTAGAGCAAGTGAAGTGATAAATAGCTTTTTGCGTACGGTATATATCGTTGTTGTGCAAAAGCTACTCTCAAAATTCCCTTGAGTACCTACAAAACTTGTCTAAAAATAACTTGTATTGTGGTAAGTACGGGTATCAATCCCACTTTCAAGGTGAAACAATTAATGTGAAAACGTGCAATTCCAATTTTTTTATGAAAATCTTTTTTTATATTTAAAAAAAATAATAATTTCAAGGGAAAAATTAACTAACAAATGCTAAAAATTATAAAATGACTAAAGAATGAAAACAATGTGCAACCGAGTGTGAAATATGTGAGAAGGTCAAGAGATGGGATTACACTGCATTTTCAATTATTTTAATTTCTCAATTTATTAATTTTGAAATATTTCGAGATAATATTAAATCGATAATCTAACTCTCGTTAAAATTATAAATTTAATAAAATCTTTTTCAGAAAATTAATTTAAAAATGCCACACGATGAAAAATTAGGACTACACTATTTTCAGAAAATTACCCGCTATGATCAATTTAACGAAAACAATTTCAATCCTCAAATTTCAACACCGAATTAATATTCAAATATAGGAAAAACCTATCTCTAGTTCGATTCCTAAATTCAAATATTAATTTGTTCAATTAATTTACTAACTCTCGTTACATAAATTAATTGGTGACTGTTAACGAAAATGTTATTTATCCCTAATTAATTAAATTAGTTTAATTAATGTACATTTTAGTTTAACTTAATATATTTATTTTGATGATTCCAAACATATTTTTATAAGGCTATTCAATATTTATTTATTTTGGTATTATCCTATGTATTGCACATTTGCTCTTGACACATTAGACACACATGCATGTACTTTTGTTTCTCCAGTCAAGTCAGTCTAGAAAGCTTACAAAGCTTGTACTTAAATATGCATGTGTTTATATAATATCTTTGTACTCAGACCTAACATTTTTTTTGGTAATTATATGTTACTTTTGAACGTTTTGACCGAGATTATATTCTATACCTTAGGATCTATAGCTGTCAGTTTTAAAGTTATACCCATTGGATATTTTAAGAAGTTATCGTCAGCTACCCTATTGATTCTATACCTTAGGATCTATAGCTGTCAGTTTCGGTAATTAGATATGATCGTCCCTTTGCTCTTTTATCCATATGGTGGCTTTGGCCAGTAACTGAGAGTTAGACTCTGCAAGCTCTCTTATTCACGTCTTGGTATCCGAAAACAAAATATGTTTTAATATTTTTTTTTGCCACATGTTCAATTGATGAGACAATCTGAGATCTCTTATCCAAGTCTTGGTATCCGAAAACAAAATTTGTTTTAATATTTTTTTTCGCCACATGTCCATTGATGTGACAATAGAAAGTTAATTCTTTTTCTGTTCCTTGCTCACTGCCACACGCAAGTGGCTCGGCCTATACAGCTTTTTATAAAGCCAAGAATGGTCACTGTCTTCGTTTTTTGTACCCATCTGATATTTACCAGGCTTTACAATTTTTGAGCCATACCCATATGAGATGTCAAGGCTCCACGTCGCTTACACCGGCCCTATTAGGAGTTGACATAACTGATGTCAGCTTCTTGTATGGATTACCGTGCGATTATTTTGTGTACAGCTTCTTGTATGGTTTTTCTTATAACAATTTTTTTTTCACTAAAAATCTGTTATATATATATATATATATATATTGTCTGGTTTTGGCAAAACATTGAGCCACGCGCCTTAAATTGAATATAATTTTTTCTGTGGCTTATAATTTAAATCTTTCGAGAGATGTCTTGCCCATTTATTAATAGTAGTACCTGGTGTACTAGCGATTTGACCGGAGCTGTCCAATTTCTTCTGTTGCAGTTGATAATGTATTATACTCTGATTTATTACTCTTTGTAGTCACTTTCATCTGAGAGGGAATGTACCATCCCATGTGATTTTGAAAATGTATATTTCTTTTACACATTGGATATCTCGTTTGCCTGTTATAGACTAATATTTTGCAGATCAAAATATACAATATGAGGACTGTGAGAGATACACTTTCAGACTTCGAATCTTTTGAAGTTGCCATTCTTATGCTTCAACAGCCACATTTTTTATTGAGAAGCAAAATACAGATTTGTATATCAGATAGGAAGATTTTTTTTGTCCTCTCTCATCTCAGAAAATCAGTTGCATTTAATGCAGTACTCAGACCAAATTCCATTCTCTTCTGCAACGGCCATATTTTTATTGAGAATCTAAATGGAGATGTATATATCAGATTGGAGATTATTTTCAGACCACACCATCCCAGAAAATCAGGAGCATTTAATGTTGAGATTGCTTGCGTCTAACAGCTAGTAATCTGCATACTCATTTAAAGCTGTGAGAGCTGCATTGAAGAGGATAGCAGAACTTGAATGAAATTATGAGCAACACATGAAATATATTTGAGGAGCATTTATTTTACTACTCAGCTACACATTCAAGGGGCAATTAATTTTATCATCTGCTCAATCATTTGAAGAAGAAGACTTGTGCCTACTTCACCATCATTTATTGAAGTCTGATTTAAGAAGGAGAAACTCAGATTACAAATTGTATTTTAAGGAGTTTCAGTGTTTTACCTTGGACTACAAAAATTCAGATTTGTTGTGAAGCTTTGTTGAAGCTTCGGTTTGTACCGGTAATTGGTTCCTACCCGCAAGTGGGCCACGGGGTTTGAAGCTCGGAGTTAGCTTGCAAACATTTGTACGCGGTGGTTTGATCCTACCCGCAAGTGGATCAGGTTTAGTGAAGCGCAAAGGAGACGAGGGCTCTAGGGGCGTGGACGTAGGCCGGGATTTGGCCGAACCACGTTAAATTTCGGTGTCATTTATTTTTCGCACTTATATTTATTTATTTGCGTATGCTTGCTTAAGTTAATATTTTCAGCACACTATCTTGCAAATAAATTATTTCCGAAATTTGACTGAATTATTTTTAAGGTTAAAATAATTATTTTTGAATTAAATAATTAATTTCAGAATATTACTTTATATTAAATACGAAAATTAATTTAATATTTCTAGAGTGTTAAAATCTGCATGTCTAGTTGTTTAAATTAGTTAGTTGAATTTATTTGATATTGTTAGATTTATTCTTTATAGATTTATTATTCTGAAATTTGTTAAAGTGATTTAAATTAAATATTTTTCTGAAATATAAATTTGACATTAAAGTTTGTAAAAACTCAATTCACCCCCCCTCTTGAGTATAATCTGGGCAACAGTGACAGTTAAAGATTAATTTACCTAGAAATATAAAATTAATGAATCAACTAATTAAAGTAACATCATTCGCAGTGCACCCCACCCCTTGAACGAGGTGTTTAACCAAATATTCTCATGTTAGAATAAACAACTATCACAATAGCATTAATCAAAATTGAAACAAGAGGGAAAGAATACGATACGCAATTTTTTTCTTGTGTCAACTGTGCATGAACACGCGTCTCAATCTTCTCCCAAATTCAGTACTTGATTACACAAAAAAAAATAAAAAACAAACTTAAAATTTATTCTAAAACTAAAATAATTTTTTTGTAATTTTCTTAAATTTTTTTATGAACCTACTACTATGTACATAATATATGGAATGTCGGTTAGGAGGTCCGGGTCTACGGGTTTGGGATTTGCGGTTTGAAGCCGGAACAGGGGCGCGGGTCGACGCGGGTTGGCTGGTTTGTGGTTCGCGGGTTTTGGTTTGAGCTGGGGGTTGTGGCTGGCCGGAGGTCGCGGTTGGGTTTGCGATGTGGTCGCCGGAAAGGGGTAGGCCGGCAACGAATAGGTGGTGGCAGCAGCGGCAGGGACGAAGCCAGGAATTTATTTTTGGGGGGACCAAAATATGGTGGGGGTGCAAGGGCGGTAGCCCCCGAAGCGATTTTTTTTTTTGTGTTATTTACATTTTTAAGCAATATTTTATCACTAAAAATATATTGAACATAAGCAATTTTTCGCCACAATATCATATATATTCATCATCAAAATGTAATAGTTGCACCACATACAATATATATATTTTACCAAAACAAGGATACGATATAATAGTTGTTCAAGTATTTCACGTACCGAATTTTGAACATTGGAGTCGAGGGAAATCAGAGACCCGTCGACATTTTAACTTTCGGCATGTTTTCTCTTGAAAAATGAATCAAGGGTCTTTGATTTCCCCATATTCTACAACACAAAATAAAACAAACATAAATTAATTAATAACAGTGGATAAAATTAATACTAATTAATTAATACTAATTAATTAACATTGACAGATTTATAAAAAAATGACAGTTTTATTTTTAAAAAAATGATTTGCAGTAATAATAGGGGTAAATATGCTTTTTTACAATCACAAATTAAATAATAACAATGGATAAAATTAATAGTAACTAATTATGTTTTATAATATTAACTAATTAACAATTATAAATTTTATACAAAAATGACAGTTTTTATACATAAAAAAGACAGTTTTTATATAAAACAAATGACAGTTTTTTTTTTTAAAAGAGTGAGGGGAAAGAGAGGTACCTTTGAATAAATGGATGAATGGAGTTTAATCTTTGAGATGAAACCTTTGTGGAGAGGTGCCTTAGAAATAAAAATCGGCTGTTTTTGTTAGGTGAAGAAGCTAAAGATAGTTTAGGTTATATAGGAAATGTTTAAATGGCTGGAAGATGGGCTTTTTGTGTGGGCTTAATGGTTTGGGCTTTTGTTGGGTTTAATATGTGTATTTTTTTTATGGGGTTTCAAAAGTTTGGGGGGGACCGTGGCCCCCCTTGGTCATGCAGTGGCTTCGTCCCTGAGCAGCGGTCAGGGGGTTCAGGCCGGTCGGCGGTGGTCAGAGGTAGAGGGATGAGGTTGTGGTGGTGGGTGAGGTGAGAGTGATGGTGGTTGGGTTGAAGATGGTGTGTGGGTTTGATGAGAGAGTGAGAGATGGTGGAAATGGGTTTTGGTTGGTGGAAGTGATGAAGACGATGAATAGTGGCGTAGTGTTAAGTTTGTAAAAAAAAAGTAAAAACTAAATAACAATAAGATTCTAAAAAAATGAATAAATAAATAAAACTAAAATTAATAAACTTAAAAATAAAATCTAACTAAAAAAATAAAATAATTAAAAATAAAATTCTAAGCTTATATAAAAACAAAAATAAAACAAAAGAAATAAAAATTTAAAATCTAAATGAAAATTAAAATCCTAAAAAAAATATAAAATATAATAAACTAAAAATAAACTCCTAAAAACTAAATAAAATAAATTTCTAAAAACTAATCCTAAAAAAAATAAAATATAGATTAAAAATTAAAAACTAATCAAAATCAAAATAAAGAAATAGAAAATAAACTTTAGAAATTTCTAAATAAATCTAAAAAAATCCTAAAAAAAAATGACTAAAAATAAAAATTTAGAAAAATAATAATGGTACAAACTCAACACACATGGGGCTCGGGGAATAGTCTCTGCTTGGTGTAGGCTTAGATTTGGATTACAGGATTGGTTCGGGGTATTCGGATTACATCGGGGCAAGCGCAGAATGGACTTCTCACTTCACGGTCTCTTTAATTTCTTCGATGCACGTTTTTGACCGCTTCTGCATCGCAATTTACTGGAATTAGCGTTATTTAGCACTGCGACTGCGTATTGACATGGAAAATAATAAAATACGACATAAGGCCAATTTTAATTAAAATGAGTGACTAAAATGCATCTATTCGGGGCTTAAATTATACACTTTTGGGTGCTTATCATGAAGCTAAACCTAACTTTTCTTGAGGCTATAAAGAAAATTCCCGCATATTCTAAATTGTTAAAGGACTTGCTCACGGCGAAACCTGAATTAAAGGTAAAGAATAAGATTTTCCTAGCATAAAATGTGAGTTCGGTACTATTGTGTAACCTCCCACCAATGTATAAAGATTCGGGAGCCCCCATCATTTCGTGCATTATTAGAGATAATAAAATCGAGAGAGCTTTATTAGATTTAGGGGCAAGTGCCAACATTCTACCATATTCCATCTATAGGAAGCTTGATTTGGGAGATATTAAGCCCACCAAAATTACTCCTTAACTTGTGAATCGTTCAGTGAAGGCACCTCGTGGGGTAGTTGAAGACGTGATCGTTCAAGTCGACACTTTTCACTTCTCGATAGATTTTGTCATTTGGGACATGAAGCCCACCTCTCCATCGAGTCATCATGTGCCCGTCATTATTTCACGCCCTTTTTTAGCCATGGCTATTGCGTTAATTAATATGCATAATGAACAAATGCAACTCACGTTTGGGAATGTGACACTTGAAACGAATATCTTCAACATCACCAAGAAAATAGGTGATGAGGACGATTTACACGACATGAATCTTATCGAGGAGGTAGTGCACAAACAATTTGAGGGTAATAATTTTGAGGATCCACATGAGGCGTGTTTAATGACTAATACCGAGAGTGAGAGAGAGTATTCAGAGTTTGATCGTGAGATGCTTATGATGAAAAAATGCAAGGTGAGGATGAAGTCAAGTACATTCAAGAAATGAACGATGTCACTATCTCACGGGATAGTGACATAATTGATCCACGTGCTTGGCCACCTGATTTGTCTTTAGATATGAATCTTGAAAATTTTGATAAAGAATTCGTTCCGATTGATGAGGATATCACTATTGAAGCCCAATCGTTATTGGACTCATTTTGTCACTTAGATAAGAGAGAATGGAATGCTAGGATAGATGAATTCCTTCTTTGTGAACGTGCACCCGAGCATTTAAAAAGTAAGCTAAAACGCGAGGTGTTATCTATTAGTGAGATGATGAATAAATCATTTGAGTTTTTTCACCCGATGACACATGTTTTGTCATACCGCATTATCATTCCGAATTTCAGTATGATAGTATCTTCAAGTGTGGATATTTATTATATATTCTAAAACACTTAACATGAAGTTAATGTGAGCTAATTTGAGTGTATCCACGTGGCATTGACACTCTTGTTCCATTTTCTCTCTTTTTCATATTCACACTTTTCACTCTAATTAATTTAATATCTCATTGGTTTCTTTCTTTTATACAATGAAAGCATCACATCTAAGGAAACTAAAAGACTCGAGCTTTGCCTTTTTCTCTTCTTCTTCTGTAAAAAAATCTCGCCTTCTCTCTCCTATCAATAATTGTTATCTCCCCCTTTTTCCTCTTGCCACTTGATTTTTCCAAATATGTTAGAGAAGAAATTAATACGCACGCCTTTATTATCAAAACTACCAAAGATGGATCATCTTCCTCTGGCCTTTTTCCAATCCCACTCCATCAATCCCTGCCCTCTTTTCTTCCCATCGCTTCATTCATCTGAGCTGCCTCATAAATAATGTTTTAATAACTTTATTAGGTAGTCCATCCTATTTTATACTGAGTTTCTCTCGATCCTCTTGAACAAAGTTATGCTCCAAGTATATCTTTCTTAATTTTTGTATTTTCTCTATTTTCTCGTTAACCCACTCAAGTCTAAATATTATCTGAAATAGTTGATATATGTATAAGTTTGTGATATAAAGTTTGAATGGTTATGTGGTTAGAGTTAGAAATAGAGGTACCATTTTTTCCCTTTTGTTTTTAACTTTTTCTTTTTTTTTTACATTACTTATCATTTACAAATATTGTTAGGTTTTAACGTCTATTAAAAGTAAAAATCTTGTTTAAAAGAGCTAATCAAAACTTAAACAAGAAACCAGAATATAAGAACACAGATACAACTAGCTTTTGTGGAGTTCAAAGAGAAGAAATTTATTATCAAGGCATTTGAGTACAACTGAGAAATTACAGATCAAAGATTGCCTTACCTCTCTCCCTTCTATATCTATTTATAGGAAACTGCATATCTCAGAATAAAAGATGTTCACAGACGGTTTTTATTCTCTCTCTAGTTAGTTACAAACAAACCCTACAACTACTTAACAAACTTGACACATCAGTAACTCCTCATTTGATTCTTTGATCTGGATGCCAACTCAGCAGTTAGATAATTGCATATCACTCATAACTACCCACATCTAACAAATCTCCACCTTGATATGTAATTATACTACCCATCTTGAACTCCACCTGTCCTTAAGGACTCAACTGTCGAAGTTAACTGCATTAACCAGGTCCAAGCATAACTTGAACTTGGTTCCAGTTATCACCTTTGTCAACATATCTGCAGGATTCCTCTCAGTAGCTATCTTCACAACTTCTACAGCTCCACTCGATATTACATCTCTGACAAAATGTAATTTCACATCTACGTGTTTGGTTCTCTCATAAAATACTTGGTTCTTGCACAAATGAATTGCACTTTGGTTATCACAGTGCACCTTCACCCTCTCTTGGTTATACCCAAGTTCCTTCAATAGTCCCTGTAGCCATAAAGCTTCCTTAATAGCTTATGTCACAGCGATATACTCGGCTTCAGTTGTTGACAATGTCACCACTGATTGCAACCTTGCTTTCCAACTAACTGGACTCCCAAACACTTTGAAGATGTAACCAGTCAAAGGCTTTCTAGTGTCCAGGTTGCCTGCAAAATCTGAATCTGCATAACCTGTCACTACCTCTACCTTATTACCTTTGCTTTTAAATTGCAATCCGACATCCAAAGCACCCTTCAAGTACCTCATAATCCACTTCAAAGCTTGCCAATGAGTCTTTCCGGGACTATCTATAAATCTGCTAACCACACTTACAACATATCCCAAATCAGGACCGGTACACACCATTGCGTACATGATGCTACCAACCACATTTGTAAAAGGAACTCTGCTCATTTCTTCCTTTTCTTCCTCTGTTTTGGGAGATTGTTCTGTAGTCAATTTGAAATGTTGTGCTAAGGGTGTAGTAACTGATTTAGCACCTATCATACTAAACCTGTCCAACACTTTACTCAGATAATTTTTCTGTGATAGAAATAGCCTTTTTCTAGGCCTATTTCTCATTATCTCCATCCCATGAATTTTCTTAGCAGGACCTAAATCTTTCATTTCAAACTCAGACCTAAGTAGAGATTTCAGTTTGTCAATCTCTTCTTTACATTTACATGCTATAAGCATATCGTCTACATACAATAAAAGATATATCATCCGTGAACCTGCCATCCTTTTATAGTAGACACAATTGTCATAATTGCTTCTAGAGTACTCGTGTTTGATCATAAAATTATCAAAACGTTTATACCATTGCCTAGGTGACTCCTTCAAACCATAAAGAGATTTCTTTAACCAACATACTTGATCACCTCCAACATTCTTCATAAAACCCTCAGGTTTCTTCATGTAGATCTTCTCCTTCAATTCACCATGCAAAAGGCTATTTTTACGTCCATTTGTTCTAGTTCCAAATCATCTTGAGTTACTAGAGCTAACAGAACTCTGATTGAACTGTGCTTGACCACTGGTGAGAAAACCTCATTGTAATCCACGCCTTCCTTCTGAGTGAATCCCTTAGCTACTAGTCTAGCCTTGAATCTTCCTTTCTCGACTCCAGGAATTCCTTCCTTTCTTTTGAAGACCCACTTGCAACCCACAACTCTCTGGTTCTTCGGTTTAGTGACTATTACCCATGTGTTGTTCTTCTCTAATGAAGTCATTTCTTCTTGCATAACTTCAAGCCAATGTTTTCTGTCTTTACTATGCATTGCTTCTTGATAGGATATTGGCTCATTTCCTTCAATGTCTTCTGCTACCATTAAGGCAAACGAGATCGAATCTGCATAGGCAAACTTGCTTGGTGGTTTAATGGTTCTTCTTTCACTGTCTCTTGCTAACAAATACTCCTCTTCTTATTGTCCTTCCTCCACAGATTCAACATCTCCACTAGCTTCGTTCAAGTAATCCTGTTGTTCTTTTGTGTGTGGCTCCACCTTAATCTGCAAGCTACCAGTTTCTTCATTCTTTCCATCTGACGCTTCTTGTGAGTTCTTGGCCATCTGGTTCTCATTGAAGATCACATCTCTGCTGATGATGAATTTGCTCTGACCAGTTTCAATGCACCACAACTTATAGCCCTTTACTCCTTCAGGATAGCCCAAGAAAACACATTTCTTGGCTCTTGTTTCTAGCTTCCCTTGATTGATATGTGCATATTCTATGCATCCAAATACTCTAAGTCTAGAGTAATCTGGTGGATGACCACTCCATACTTCATCAGGTGTCTTGAACTTTATGGCTGATGAGGGGCACCTATTAATTATATAGCAAGCTTTTACTACTGCTTCTGCCCAGAAAGTTTTTGAAAGACCTGCATTCAACAGCATGCATCTTACTCTTTCTAGAATTGTCCTATTCATTCTTTCTGCCAAACCATTTTTATTATGGAGTTCTTGGCACTGTTTTGTGTCTTGCCATCCCCTGATCAGCACAGAATTGATTGAATTCTTCTGAACAAACTCTAAACCATTATCCGTTCTTAGCCTTTTAACTTTCTTTCCTGTTTGGTTTTTTATTAGAGCCTTCCACTGTTTGAATTTACCAAATGCTTCATCCTTATTTTTCAGAATGTATACCCAAACCTTTCTTGAGTAATCATCTACTATTGATAAGAAATACCTTCTTCCTCCATGAGAGCTTACTCTAGCTGGCCCCCATAGATTCGAGTGAACATAATCTAGTGTCCCCTTCGTTCTATGTATAACAGTTGTGAATTTTACTCTCTTTGCTTTCCCATAGACACAGTTCTCACAGAAAGACAATTTATCTATCTTATCCCCACATAGTAGATCTTGCTTGCTCAACTCAGTGAGACCCTTCTCACTTACATGTCCAAGCCTGAGGTGCCAAAGTCTAGTTTTGTCCTTATTTAAATCAGACACAGTACAAGCAGATCCTATCACAGTGTTTCCAACCAAAGAATACAGTCCATTCTTTCTAATGCCCTTCATTACTACCAGAGCACCCTTTAACACATTTAAGATACCATTCTCTGCTTTAAAACTACATCCACTCTGATCTAACATTCTCTGCAAGACCCTGATGAACCAGCAACGCTTTCATCTTGATTCTCCACAAGCTGAAATCGTTTTCACCAGTAAAACGATTCACTTCGAACTTTGCAGCAGCCATTGATGGATCTTGAAACGCTCTGATACCAATTTGTTAGGTTTTAACGTCTATTAAAAGTAGAAATCTTCTTTAAAAGAGCTAATCAAAACTTAAACAAGAAACCAGAATATAATAACATAGATACAACTAGCTTTTGTGGAGTTCAAAGAGAAGAAATTTATTATTAGGGCATTTGAGTACAACTGAGAAATTACAGATCAAAGATTGCCTTACTTCTCTCCCTTCTATATCTATTTATAGGAAACTACATATCTCAGAATAAAAGCTGTTCACAGACGAATTTTATTCTCTCTCTAGTTAGTTACAAACAAACCCTACAACTACTTAACAAACTTGACACATCAGCAGCTCCTCATTTGATTCTTTGATCTGGATGCCAACTCAGCAGTTAGATAATTTCATATCACTCATAACTACCCACATCTAACAGATATATTTTTCATCTGGGTACATCCTTGATACAATTAGATATGCTAATTGTGATTAAAAATTGGGTTAGTATGTATTTTAAGTGGCCCGGTTTGTGATTATTTGATGTTAATTGAGTTGGAGCTTTGGATGGTGGTCTACTCATATTGATCGATGTCTAGGTTTTGTTTTGGATGCTTTATGTTTCGCTTGTTAAGTGTTTATAGTACCTTGATTTCAGAAATGTCTACTCAAAAAGTTTTGGTTTGGTGTGTTGATATTCTCTCTCGGTGTAGTATGTCTTCTCTATTATCTCCTGAGAGGGTAAGGAAGAAGATAGTAAAGGTTTTCTGGATTATATGGTTGAAGTATATTAAACCATTGAGATTGTATAATTTTTTTAAGCTTGAATATAAATATAATCATTTACTTTGGGCTATAAATATTGTGGTATTTCATTTATGAAATTTTTGTACGTTTTTAATTCAATTAATATTTATTGGGGTAAGGTATTTATTGTCAAACTGTAAATAGGCAATGATGGTTCGAATTGAGTTGGGGTTCGGATTATTGTTTGAGCAGTGTGCTATATAATATATTCACATGTTTTTCGTGTATGTTCAAATCACCTTTGAGATTTTCGTGGTGTTAAGATTTTCATTTTTATGTTCTTAATAAAGCAATGGATTGCTAAATTAAATATATTGCCCTTTAGATTTGATTGGTAATTACAAACTAATTAAGTGTAAATGAGGAAACAAGTTTTGATTTTTTATACTCTCTGTTTTTTTCTTTCCTTTTTTAAACTTTATTACTTTAATGTTTGTATGACTTTGTGTGGGTTTGTGATGGCCCTTGAAGGAGTTGTATTTAATCATATTTGGATTGATGATTTCAAACCTTATTTATTTGGTTTTCAAGCTCCTACATGATCCATTAGATTTTTCCTAAGATTTGAAGATGGAAATTGATATGTTTACTCAATTTTGTTTTTATTTATCTTACATATGTTAATGAAGTTATAATTATTGATGATATAAGTTTCTATAATTACATTCATGTATCCTACAGTTATTGTTGATATAAAGTTATAAATATTTATTTATATAAAATTTTATGTTAAAGTTTAGGCTGTGAACGCATAAAGTAAACAAATAAATTTTCTAGAGTGATGAAGGATTATGTAAGTTTGGAAAAAACTGCGTTACCTTATTAATCTGATGTAATGTTGAGATGTTTACAGGTATGCACCACTTTATGTCATGTGTTTATATATGTACCTTATTTATTTATCCGGTGTCATAGGTACAAGCGCATCAATATAAAAAGTTTATAAATCTTCAATTTTTTGAAATAGTATAGTTATTTATAAATAAACACACAGTATGCCTTAAGTTAGTCGCACATTTTTACCATAAAATATATTGGGAACAAAGGTTTAGGTCGGGCATACCGGAATGAAATTAATTTGTTGTTGTCTATTAAGATGTTAATTGCCTATTTTCTTAATCTTAGATATTTTATTTTCCTATTAACTGAGCTTTATGATTTATTATTTTTAATGTGTTGAAATTTGTTCGTTCAAATATTTTTTTTCTTCTTTGCTTCGTAATGCAGTCGCAAAGACCCTATTGGTCAATCTAAGTTGAGGTGGGACAACACAAAGCTATGGATGAATAATTTCTTATCACATGCTAATGTGTTTCGTTGCTTCATTATGTTAGTACAACTTATTTTTACGAGTTCAAGTTCGTCCTCTACTGTGACTGTAATGTAAATTTTATGGAGAGCAAGGCATAGTGGAAAAAAGGGTCATATTATATTGTGATTATTTGGAGCTATCATACTAGAAAAAAATTCATACTCTATACTCAGTGCCATGAGAAAATGATGAAGTGTATGATATCATCCATAAAAAAAAAATTTATCAATAAAAGTTGTGTTCAGTTGTATGCAATTTGAGTATAACTCCATTAGTACATCCTGGAATTCTATTGATATCTTGTTGATATGTTATGTCTATAGTTCCAAGTGTTTGGCTATATGATGCCAAAGTGAAACCTATCATTTGTATTATATCATCTTTTAATACATACAGAGTGACCATGGATGGGTCATAAGCATTAATAGATCGGGTATTATATTAAATCAACACTTTAGGCTTGGGTTTACTTTCTTTCTCAAGTTTATTGCTTGGATTCTTTGTGAATGTGCTATTAAACTTATAATATATTGCAATGCTTATGATCAACTATACACATTATAATTCTAAATATACCATTATTTAGTGTCACTGTAATAATGTGTGTTTTTATGGATGAGTATCTTGCTATTATTAGTCATGTGAATTGTAATTCAGGAATTTTTGGCATTTTGTTATTTTAATATTGTATTTTTTTAATTATTTTATCCATTTATTATTTGTAGTTATTAGGTTTAGTGTGGTTCGTTTCAGATATTAATACAAGTCATGTACACTATTATATAGTTTTCTGTTGACTTTAGGATCTAATTAGACTCATGTAATTATTATTGGCATTTTGGCACCTATTAATCAAATTGTATTTTTTTTAGTTGAGTTCACATATGTCACTGAATACCATGTGATTGATGACATGCCTACAATTTCCCTTGTCTACTAGTTGTTTGCTCCGGAAATGATCATTTAATTTTTTGTAGCTTTGTTACATGGGATACTTGTTGTAGTAATTATACGAATAATTGTTTTAGTTCAGGTTTGACATCATGGATTGTTGTCGGTATGGGGCTTCATGTATTCACACTTCCATTTTTTTAGTGAATCTTTGTCTAAAATGTTGCTCTTAAGATAGAACAAGCCAAGTTGTCAACATTTTGCATTTATGGTCCTTTTGAATATTTTTCTATTTTAATTTAGCTTTCTTCGTATTCTTCATTCAATAATCAATTAACAACGGGAATTACTCTTATCATATGGGATGTAACTTGCTATACCTTGAAGATGAAGGATATTTTTAACTGAAAGAGCTAAAGATCAAAAGTGTACTCTCATGGATATGTGGTTGCTCAAATTATAATGCAATATATTTTACCTATTAATGGTTGTCTTAGTTTTGAGGTGTAGGTTGTGTTGTTGTGATCAGATTGCATTTGAATGAGGCAAGAATTTTAACATTTACTATTTGCTCAAAAGGTAATGGTGGCGATTTTGATTTGCTTCATGTTTATTATAATGCACTTCATACAACATCTATTTAAGGCAGAGATTGTTTTCTATAGCCTATCTCCACATAAGTTTGAGAATGTAATGAAACGATTTTGTTTTTTGTATAGCTGATATTATAAATTCATTTGCTTTCGATAGAGTGTTCTTTTTATATACATTTTCCCTTATTCTTTTAGTTGTTAAATTCATTAATTGTTGTAGGAGGAACATTGAAAGAAGATAATAGACGTTTATGACAGGCTAGAGTATTGTGGTAATGGAAAATATTGCGGCTTACATTATGGATTGTTATCAGTACGGTGCTTCATATATTCACATTTCCGTGTATTTTTTTAGCGAAGCTTTGTCTAAAATGTTGCTCTTAAGATACAACAAGCCAAGTTGTCAACAATTCCATTTATGGTCCTTTTTAATATTTTTCTCTCTCAGTTTAGCTTCCTTCAGACTCTTCATTCAATAATCAATTAGCGACGGGAATTACTCTGCTGGAATTACTCTTATCATATGGGATGTAACTTACTATACCTTTAAGATTACGGATATTTTTAACTGAAAGAGTTAAAAGATCAAAATTGTACTCCCATGGATATGTGTTTGCTCAAACTTATAATTCATTATATTTTACCTATTAATTGTTGTCTCGGGTTTGAGGTGTAGATTGTGTTGTTGTGATCCAATTGCATTTGAATGAGGCAAGAGTTTTAACATTTACTGTTTGGTCAAAAGGTAATGGAGCTATTATGATTTACTTACATAGAGTCATTTTTATTATAATCCCCTTCATACAACATCAATTCAAGGCAGAGATTATTTTTTATTTTTCTATCTCCACATAAGTTTGAGCATGTAATGAAATGTTTATATATATATATATATATATATATATATATATATATATATATATATATATATATATAATGTTATAAATTCATTTACATTCAATATAGTGTTCTTTTTATATACACTTTCCCCTTATTCTTTTTGCGTCAAATTCGTTAATTGTTGCAGGAGGAACTAGGCCTGTCAATGGGTCGGGTCTGGACTCAGACCCGACCCGAACCCGATCCGTATAATAGGGTCTGAGCATATTTTTTTGGACCCGAGACCCGAAGACCCGAAGACCCGTTTATTAAATGGGTAGGGTCTGGATCTTATACAAGATCCGGACCTGAAGACCCGATCCGAATTGTACATTATTATTTTGTATATATATATATATACATATATACTATAAATTTATATATATTTATAAATATATCTTATCAATATAACATGTAAGTATTATATATAAAAATATATATATTTATGTATATAATAAATATAAGTAATATATGTTTTATCTATACTAATAATATTCTACAATACATTACAAAATATTTTAATTTAAGGTTAAATAATAAAGAAGGGGGATAAAATAAAATAAATTTAAAATAAATGTACATATTTGACCAGATCCGGACCCGACGACCCTAACGGATCCGGGTCTGGATCCAATTGTAGACCCGATGAAGACTCGGACCCGAACCCGAACCCGATGGAGATCCGATTACACGGATATGGATCTCCCTAAACCCGACCCGTCTCCGACCCGTTGACAGCCCTAGGAGGAACATAGAAAGAAGATGATGGACGTTTATGACACGCTAGAGTATTGTGGTAACAAAAAACATAGTGGTTTAGGAAATGAGTATTGATAGGTTTAAAGTCCGTCACTCAGGTTTATGTGGTTTTACAAACCTTTAATGTTTGAATTCATTAGTTTTGTTTATCTGTTTTGTAAAACTTGGAGTATATATAATGTCATTGGCTTACATTCTATATATAGTTATAAATGATTGTTATATGTTTTGACCAAGGTTCTAAAAAACGCGGGGCGTGATTAAGGCGTGGAGGCCAAGCCTTAAGCATTAGAAGCCTAGGCGGGCCTAGATGTAAAAAGGAGTGAAAAGGCGTTTAGGCTTCTTAATATATTTTAATATTTTTTAACCATAACAAGGCTATTAAAATACAAAAATTGCACATATCATAAAAACATGTCTGAATATATGCAAATTAAAATACTATCTGATTATTTTGGATAAGATAATGGTCCGGTTTGTAAACAAATTCTTTAAAAGGTGATATCGTTTCACTAAGGCATTGTTGTTTTTAGAAAAAAGTGCGCCATTAGGGTTTTACCAAGAATAAGGCGTGAAAAGCCTAAGGCGAGGCGTTTCTCCTAAGCCTTAAGCCTAGGCGTGCCTAGACGGAGCCTAGGCGGGTTTTTTAGAACAGTGGTTTTGACCATGTTTACTCCTCTGTTATCTTTCGAAGTATAATTTCCTATATATAATATTATATAAATTAAGACATGGACTTTTTAAATCATGTTAGGATTTTTATCATATAGATTCAAATGTCTTTAGCATTATTTTTTTTTTATATTATATATTTGGTTTTGAAAATAAACTTTGCACCAATAAATTATTTTCATTTATAAAATCGAATTGTATAAATTTAATTTGCGTACATCGTGTCACGCCCACGCATTGCATGGATTTACAATTAGTTTAAGATATAATGTGAATGTGCATCTCAATAATTTCACTCACTGCATTCATTGTGTGCCTCCATGTGTATACTTTGTCTACTGGAGTGACTCCCAATTATTCATGCTTTTGATTTACAGTATCGGGGAAGTGGTGACAATTTTTTTGACTGGCCCCATATACAGGAACTAGTAGATTTTTGAAGAGAGGTCGTCACACCCCCGACACATATGGGTGAGTTTTGTTGTATATTTGAGTCGTGTGAGTGCGTAGAGTGTTTAGGAGTGAGTCGAGTGCGTTTTAGCAAGAGAGGAATTAATTTAGTTGTTATTATCTAGTTTCTTTATTTTCATCATTGTATTTTTAAAAAAAACTGCGTAAACTTCTATCTCTTGTTAATGAAATTGTGTTTGAATTATATATATCTCTTCGTATTTAAAATTTTTCTTGTTTTATATTTCACATTCTTTCTTATCTTAGTTAGATTTTAGTCCTTTTCATTGAGGATATATGCAAAAGTCTAAGTTGGGGGGGGGGGGGGGGGGGGGGAGAGTACAAATGCGTCTTTTAAATTTCACAAATATTAAAATTCCCCTCCCCCACCCCACCCCACCCCCAAAAAAAAAAATTGAAAATGTAAAAAACTCCAAAAAAAAATGAAAATGTACAAAAAAAAAAGTCAAAAATATTTTTTTCTTCAAAATAAATATAAATTGGAATTTAAAATCCTAAAAAATATCACTAAATTTTTATTTGAAGTCTCAATTTGTAAAAATTCATTGCACTTAGCCGAAATTAATTAAAAACGAAAATCAAGCAAAAATTGACGAGTTATACAAATAAGTATGAAGATTTTAACCGGATGATATTTTTTTTGTCTATCTTCATTTTCGAGTAATTCACTCAATTTGAGTTAAAAATAACTTAAAAGTTTTTTCAGCGATAAAAATTTGTCGTTGATCTCTAAATTCTTATTTGATCTGTTGCGAAAAACGAGTAGAAATATTATTTTGAAAATACGGTAATAATGTCTCAAAAATAAAAATAAATCTCGAGACGTACACAGTAATGAGATTAGTAATTCGGACATATGAAGTTAGGCCATTGTTTGTTCACCCAAATTTTTTTTTTCCTTAGAAAGTCAGGAAAAATATCCTTTTGAAAACCAACTTGAGCCTAAAAATGATATCCCTTTTTGTTTGTTAAGCTGAAAAACTCAAAATTGCCCCGGAGTTATGAAAATCGAAAAGTTCATACATCAAGTCCAAATGGTACATAAAAAGGGACGAAAAAATAGAAAAAAAATGCTTAAATAAAAATAGAAATAGAAAATGAAAAAAATAGAAAAATATGAAAAAGAAAAAGAAAAAGAGAAAAATGAACAAAAGCCCAAAAAAGTGCAAACGGGCAATTCACAAGAAAATTTTCCAACTCCAAAAAATTTCTCAACATTCCCATTGTTACTCAAAATCTTCTTAGCTGAAAAAAATCTTATTCGAGTCCGAATAACGAAGTCAATTACCACGTGAAGAGATAAAAATACAAAAAGATAATAAAGAGTCAAAATAGTATGAATAAAAAATTATGTTTTTCCATTTTCAATGAACTTATTCTATTCATGAGATCAGATTCACCATAAAAATTTATGTCTTTCAATTTGTGTGCGTGACCAATTACATTTAGTCTTAATTTCACACACAGAGAGAAAAATCTACAATCCGAGTGATTCGTTTGTGAGAGCATTTCATGAGAAATCGAATCAAAGAATTTTTTTGGAAAGTAATGCAATGATCAATCGGTAGAAGTTAGCGATTAATTTTCGACTTCGTGCGCGTACACACACACACACTATGAATTGAGATTTCTGGAACAAAAATTTGTTGTGATTATTTTTCTAAAATTTAAATTATAGGGTTTTTAATTGTTTTGATACTTTCTTTGAGTCGTACCATGTGGTACAAAATAAATTTTGTGGATAAATTCACTGCAACCCTTCACGAGACACCACTCGTCCTACTAGGATAACCTAGGGATTTAACGGCTTATTGCATATTGTAAATGCAATCGGTTGCCACAAAAAAGTTATTCTATCCTTTATTTTTTTAGAAGTTTTCTTTGACTCTAATTCACATTATTTACATTACTAGGGACTCGTAACGTTCTTAAGTAAGAGGGGTTTGATTAGGCATAAATATTCCATATTTATCCCCTTAATTTTGATACTCTTACAGTTCTGAACATTTAATTTATCTCGAATTTATCTCATATTTGTTCCACTAACCTTTTCGGTGAGTATTTCATATTTGTGTATTTCTCTTATGTTTTATATGTAAATCATGCAATTGCATGGAAAAGAAAAGTCAAAACAATGAAAGAATTGCGAGAAAGGAAAGTCAAGGACAAATCGATAATTTTGTAGCCAGAACCTGGAGGAGGAGCCCAAGATTAGTTGAATATATCAAAGTCCCTAGAATACTGAAAGAAATGGCAGCTCAATCCGAGCTACGGTAAAGAAGTTACGATCATTTGAAGTTGAGAAGAATTTTCGAGGGCAAAACTGTAGATAAGAAGAAAATGACAAAGAAGGCAAGACTTAGCCAGAGGACCAGACTGAACCGGTTCGATTAGTCAAGCCGGTTTGACTCACGATTTTGGTCATGGTTTGATTCAGTTGATGGGTTCGGACCAAAACTGGATTTTGTATCTCTTCTTAGATTCGAGCTAGAGTTATGTGAGTCTATCTAAACTACTTTGGATGAATTTTGGCACATGTTTAAGTCCATTGAGAGTATAATTATCCTAAGAAGAATCAAAGTTAGACAACTTATGAATAATAATTAATTGGATAAGTTTTATATATTTTATCATTAAATTAATTCAAGATTCATTATTTTTTTAGTTTTCTTTAATTGGTGTGAATCTCTTACATGCTATTTTTTGTTTTCTTCAATCTTGGTAATATAATTTCATATGTTCTTTCGTATTATTTCAATCATTCTTGCTTGTACAAAAATGATTAATCGCTTAGAGAATAATTCCATGTCTAACTAAACTCATAGTGAGTTGAGGAACATGAACCCAACTTAGGTTTTTGAAGTTAAATATAAAATTCAAAATAATTATATGATTAATTTTTAGACTTTGATAATTTTATCGGGACTAATATCATAGATCCCTTAACTCCATCTACCGAAGGTAACCAGAGTATTTGAGAATACAATATATGTGTCAGTAATTTTATCATTCACATTAATTAATTTGTTGACTAAATATCGTGTGGATAACCCGCACATGTTTAGTGCTTCTAACTAGTTTATGTTTTTCTTTCAATTAATTAAATAGTTTTCGAGTATTTTATATTTAGCAGAGAATTCCTATGATTTCGGGGATTGGATATCAACTCCATTTTTTTCTCAAAAAGTTTTCAAAATAAAAAAATTCAAGTATTTCTTTTCAGTATTTTGAATTTATCTTTTGCTTATTTTAATTTTCTTTTCGAATAAAAAAAATTCGAAAAGAAGAAATCACATTTTCTTTCTTTCTTGAGCCGATGCCTAGATCTTAATAGTCAACCCAACATTCATCAATCGTTTTACGATCTACTCCCTAAAGACTCGACCCCGACTTACCGGGTATTATTTGAGCAACCGACTTGCACTTGAGCCGTAGGTACACACGTAGCACATACATTCTGCGTCGCATCAATAGGAATGTTAATATGACATTTATGTTAGAAATGAGTTTGGATTATTTACGTAATAGATTTGAGAGTAACTTCTATGTAAAAGGCTGAAAATAGTTCTAGTGACATGTATTGAGTTAATATGAAAATGTTCTGGTCTGAATTGTCACCACAACAAACAAAATAAGTTTTAGAAAATGAGGAAAAACAACTATTACACCATAAAAAAATCAAAAGTTTGACAAAAAAAATGGTGCATCTAATTGAATTGGAAAAATTGGGTGCTATTATACAGCTTTGTATCGACTAAGTTCACGAGTTGGAGATAAGCGAACTCGAACCGTTGACATCTGTCGTAGGGTAAATCACCACCTCGCAGGTCCCCCGATTGATTATACCATAGAGGCCAACGATCGACAATAACTTAACTAATTTTCCCTTCCTCCCCCAATAAAAATAATAACCTAAAACTAACTCATTGTGTTTGGTCTTAGCTGAGCTGATGTGTATTATCAATCATAAGTGGTGTAGTTAGCTGTGAAGACCCTTCCCCAAACCACCTTATCTATCCCTCTTATGTTGGTTCATAAATGCTTTGTTTCTTCCCTTTGTTTCTTGCTTGTTTGGTTCTTAGAATAGGCATAGATGGAATAACCACTGTTGATCTATTCCTAACTACAGGCTGCATAGTTGGCCCCTCTATAGATGTGCTAGGCTTAACTGTGAGAAAAAAACAAGGGTGTTATAAATGCAAAATATATTATGAAATAGATAAAACATGGTGAAATGAATATGCACCAATTGAGTTTTCAGCTGTTGGACCAGTCTATGTTGCTCTGTTGTGTCCAAGATGGTTACATTTTCTATATTTTTTATGTTGTCTTTTTGGTGCAAAAACTTCACTTGGATCCCTTATCTTATTAGTTCTAGGTCTACTTGGTGTTATTTTGAGTATTAGGGGATTGGCTTTGTGTTGGGACTGTATTTAAATTGTATATCAATTAGTAGAGAGAAATATTTGTATATATATAAACAAATGTAATTGAGATAAAAGATAAAAAATACCGAGCCAAAAGGACGGATCTTCCATTGGGTGTACATATAAAGAATATGCTTCCATATATGTCCCCAGTTAAAAATGGACTGCCGAGCCTACAAATGTTCAAACATATATAGTAATCAATAAACATGATTTAGAGTTAAAGAATGGTGATAAAAAAAGAATTCATTTCTTACTTGTCCCATTATTCTCTCCTTGGCATGATAACAACCATGGAATGCTCATATGGGATGCCACTCATTTTCCACTCCCCACAAGTGCAATAATTCTCATTTAGGTTCAATGTCCAACTTTTACTATGCCTATTACTGACCAAATGCACGAATCAGTATCCCTATAAGTGATGTAGTCATTGTATTTCTTCTTAGTCTTATGATTGTTGTCTTAACTCTAACAATAAATGTATATTGATCCATACACTTTTCCTTTAACCTCGTTGTGTCTAATAGTGACATGACCAACATTTGGTACTTCTCCAAAAGTTTCACAATTGTAATATCTCTAAGACCAAATACCATTTTGTTAAAATATTTTGAAAAGTTATTTGTGATGTGTTCATATTTTCAAAATGTGTCAGAGTATGATCTAACCCAACACTTTTTACCTTCTGCCTCAAGACAATCCTTTTCTTTTGGATCTACCTCATCTAATTATTTCATCCATCTATCATGTTTCTCTTATTTGTATGCTTTGGAAGCCCTCCCCACTCTAACTCTCCAAATATTGAACTTTAAAGCCAATATTCTTGAAGCGTTTATACATGTGTCTGAAGCAATACACGTGGTTAGGTGCATCTCCAAATACTTTAGCTACTACCTCAAATTACTCATTTCTATCTATTACTAATCAATGTTAATGGCAATTTATGCCTTAGATATGCTCTGCAATATCCCATTATTGTGAATTCCATATGCTCTTAAAGTTCCTCGAGTCCACCCTCTTTATTTCCATGTGCAACATCAGCTTACCTTTTATTTTGTTCTCTCATAGACATTATCAGTGTTGTCATCAAATTGAGTTATAACTTCAATCACATATGCTTCATCAACTAGTGCTTCATCATCTACATATGCATCATTAGCTTGTACATTATCGCCTTGTTTCTCATCGCCTTGTTGATCATCACTTTGTGCCTCATCATCTTCTTGCTCATCACATTGTCGCTCATCACCCTCACTTTCATCTTCAACCTCACTTTAATATTTATCTTAATCATGTAAGTTATCACATGGTACTAAATTAAAATCCTCATAAAACATAGAGTTCCTAACTTGTTCATTGATACCATATTGAGAACTGTATTGTTCCTCTACACTCATTAACAACTCTTATTTCTCGTCATTTAATTCTCTGTCCAACCCCTAATCACAATGACTTTCAGTTGTTCCAATAGAGTTTACATCTAAAATTATAAAGTCTAATAGGTCCTTGAAAGCCAGTCACCTTCTTTATCAGTTTCATGACTCAACTCATATGGGTCTATTAAGGTGTTAGTAAATTTGAAACTATAGGAATTTAAAATTCTAAATGATCTCCTCACCCCAAAAGTCTTTTTTTAACATTTTATGATGGTTTAGGTTTCTTAGGGTTAGGGAAAATTGCAGAATCAAAATCTTTTTCATTCACCCTTGGAGATTTCCTTGTGGTGACTCATGGTGATTCAAAGGTCTTATTTGAAGTTGTTTGGATAGGTTTCAGGGTGGGACCATTCGGTTGGTCTAAATAAATGTTATTTTCTCCTTCATGCTCTTCAATATTGTCCCACATGTCCATCAGTTGAGCATCACTATCAATGGTGCAAAAACAACCATCCTTTAACCATTTAATAATCTACCCCAACTTACATGTACTTTCCTCAATTTCTTTCACTACATCCATGTGGCATAACTCATCCCTATCCATATCCTTCAAAATAAACATTCTGCCCCCATCATATTTCTTATTCTTTTTCTAAATGCCATCAAAGTGGAAGACAAAATCCCTCAATCCATACAAAGCCATACCTATTGTTATTTAGAAAATATAGTAAAAAGTACACATTTATAAAATTGGTTTATAAACCCTCGATTATATACTAACGGACTAATATTGTATATAATAATGCATAAAAAAAATTACATGCAAAAAAAATAACATACAATAGTCTACTTTGATAAAACCCTAAGTTATATGCTGTAAATATACATTTTTGACAAAACCCTAACATTGATAAATCATTAATATTTTTAGAAGATGATGAATAAATACCTTGATCAAGCTTCGTTCAAAAGAAATTGATAAAATACGGTGGAAACCTTGATATAGTATAACTTTTGCATTAATGGAGGAATAGGTTTTTCATGTGTAAGAAGAATGAACCGTTCACAATGAAATGTTAATTTCATTTCGTAAGAATGGGACTAATTTGGGAAAAGGGGCATAAATGTATATTAACCTTTACCATATAGTTGTCTAACGTTAGGGTTAATGGATTGTAAAGGTTGATGTTAGTTTTGGCACCCATTGATTAATAGAGGAAACTATGGTACCCAACCAAACATAAACGAGAACAAAGGTAACCCAAAGTGCAAATCAGCCTTATATATTTAACCTAGGAAAATTATTAATATTACAAAACTAAAGCTAAAAGTTTAATAACTATAATAATGAGAATATTGTTGTATACATCATAATTTATTGGGGTCAAGTGCTAGATGACCAATGAAATAAAATTTCAAAGTTAACGACTTTGACACAAATACTTATTAGATTTTTATTCTTATTAGTTCAATACTATATACATGTACACATTTTTTTCATTTTTCTTAAATCGTTAATGCTTTACAATAAAATTTCGATATACAAAGTTTGTAACATATGCTTATGGTATGGCTAATTTGTTGACCCACATTAAGAGGTAGGATTAACGGTGAGAATTCTTTTAGCGACATGTAAACAGGATGTAAAGTAAGTAAGATTGGATTTAGATTTAATGGGTTGGATAATTAACGAGTTAACTTGTTAGGCACGATAATATAAATGTGTGAAGCAAAGTCGTAATGCATAATACATACCTTTTACAAATGATTAATACACAATATGAGATTGACATAACACAAAATTGACCAAACAAGATTATAAATGGGATATATATTATATCAATTTTGATAGAAATCTGACAAGATACAACACAAAACCGACAGGTCACAAACTCTAGGTCCTAATTTAGGTGGTCCTCTTATTTGATTTTTCTATTAAACGGTTTGCACACTTATTAATAATTTGTATTAATCTAGAAAATAAACACGAGGGTTGGCGATTGTTGGACCATTTTTTCTTACATTCCAAAAATATCCTTTAACTCCTCATATTAAAAAATAAAACTACCTGATATATTGACGGTTAAAAAAAAAACTACCCGTTAACCACACACACATATTGCGTGTGCATAAATTTAATGCTCTAGTTTATTAAAATACAAGTTTAATTTATATCGGTACAAATATTTTTCACTATTTTAATCCCCAATTCATATGTGGATTGAAAAATAATAATTTTATATAAGTACAAAATTAAAATTTAAGAAGCAAAATTAACTGATATGGAGTGAGAAAGGAAGGGGGAATTCACTCGTATAAAACTCCCATCAACAATAAAATGGGGACATAATTATCTATGTCATAATGCCCTAATGAGTGAGTTATGTCATGATGCATTGACAAAGACAGAATTACAAGTTAAAAAGTAAAAAAGAAAATTGAAACTTTATAGCGTAAGGATAAATGAGCGACTAATTGAAAAAGATGAATATGGGGGAAATCATAGGGCTTCCCCATGAACAAAAAGTTGAACTAAAATGAAACAAGATAAGTGGAAAAATGATATTAGAATACAATTGATTATCATCAAGAAGCTTGGGTGGACAAAAAATACACACTTTATGTATTATAATATGCTAAGGATTACGGTGCTTACACTAAACTATTTTTTTTTATTAAGACTCGATAATGTTATGTGCAAGATCATAATCTCTATATAAAGGATATACAACACAGTTTGATTGTACTCATAATATCCATCATTATTCTTGCACTGAATGAGTGGGGGTGAGGGTCATATTACCTATAACCACCATCGCAACATTTGCCAATTTGGTTATGACCAAGGGATTCCAATCGAATGTTTTGATATTCCTAAAGAATGTGGTTATGTTGCTTCATAGAAAAAATTTATTCATTAAGGTGTTGTTGATCACTAAAGTGTGTTAAGTTGATCAATATTGCTTTGAAAATTAATAAAATAGGGGCGATTGTTATGTGACATTTTCACTTGTAGTGCTAAGGAGATCTTATACTCTGCTTTGTTTAAGGGGAGATCGTTCATCCCTTATTTATATAATTTATGACAAAAATGCTAGCCTTCATAATATAAGGGTACACTAGCAAGAGTGGAAAGGAGTTAAGAGTCCTTTTAAGAAATATTATTTACCACCCTTTTCCCCAGATAAGTCGGACACAAAGAAAACAGGAGAAACATCTTTTTATCATAATAAATATGGAAAACTAACTTTTGTCGCCACTCCAAGGAATATTTATCATAAAGAGAAGATATTGAGCGAGAACTATATACTTTTGTTGAAGAATCTTATACTCTTAACTCACTTGAGTCTACATTGTATAAGTGATCATCTAGTTTGGAACTAGTGGCAAAATAAGAGTCCCATTCCCTAGATACCAAAGAGCCTCAAAATCTTCTTCTTAAGCCACACTTGATTCTATTGGAGGTATAATTCTCAATCACACACTCTAGGGTTGCATACATTTTTTATATTGTGTATTATTTGATTGTGTGTGGTTAATCCCATTTAAATTGTTTTTAATAATTTTTGGGAATTTTTAAATGATTTTTTGGAAATTAAAATTTGGCTTATAAAACTTTTGGGGTCTTTTTGTAATTCCTGGTTTTATGTTTTCATACCTGGAAGTTGGTTTGGGTAGAATCTGAAAGCGATTGATAATTGAGGGTGCCTATGTAATTAAGTTTAAAACGCGCGTGTGAGAGCCAATCTCAGCCCTACACCTGTCATCCTTATAATGGCCTGATTTGTGTTTGTTTATAGACAGATAACCCTTGTCTAATCTCAGGCCTTGGATCATTGTTATCAACGCTCTGCATGCGTTTGAACCCAATCCCTATGAACCTCTCTAGACCAATCAGAAGACATTTAATCCACCGTTGTTCTTTAACCGTTGGATCAAAGTCTTTTGCCCTTGACCTTATCTCAACCCTTGGTTTTGAATAGACCTTCTCGATCCTTCCTTGCTCCCTATAAAAGGAGGCTTATCCTCAGCATTTGGGTACTTTTGGCATTTTGTCTAAAGAGAGAGAAGAGAGAGAAAGAGAGAGAAGAGAGACCAGAGAGAGAAAGAAACCCTAAATCGTCCTAACCCTGTTTCAAACCCTAAACTCATTTTTCCAAAATCAGTTTAAATCAAAACCAAACCTGAGTGTTTAAGAGTTGGTTTGAAAGCCTGTTCGTGGTTTATATCCTCTTGAGTTTGAGATCTTGTGTCCAACTTAAGAATTTCGATTAGATATGTATTTCTTTTTTTATAGACATTATAGATCTGATCATTTTATGTTATATTACACTTAGATCTGCATATTTAGTTTCTCATCTTGAGAAATTGCTTTGTTGATTATTTTTTTCGTAAATGTTTTTCACAACTCTAGAATCAACAAAATTATTTTATGTTTCTAGTTCTTTTGAAACAAGACTTTTGACCTAGTTGGAATTGCAATTGGTGGTTTCCAATTTCAAAATCATTTTCAAAACCCTCTGAAATTGGATATGACCTTGGCAGAACAAGGTAACCTTGGATTTCAGGATTAATTAAAAGGTCAAATAAAGTTCTTCTGTTTCCTAAGAAGAGAGAAACTAAAAATCATAGCATCTAGACCTAATCTGTAATTTGATAGGACTGTTTGTATAAAATAAGTGTGTGTGTGTGTGTGTGTTAGAGCACCATCACAAACAGTTGACATACTACAACACAGAAGTGTTGGTTATAAGATCTTGAATCTTCAAGAGTCAACGTAAAGACTGGAACAAAGTGGAAAAGTTAGCAAACTGGGAAAGCCACATCAACATCAAAACTGCAAAGAAGTTAGAATCAAACCAGTGGGTACATTTCTAAACTTGTATAAGTCTGATTTGTGTGCATGTGTGTTAAATAGTTTGTAACTTAAATATTTTGTTTTAGTGGATTTTTGGTTTGTGACTTAGAATTCACCATGGATGTTTCCTCATTTGGATGAGGTTTTACCACGTTAAAAATGCCTTGTCCTTAATCTTTCTACATCTCCTCATATCATTCTTATGGTTGTGCTGAGTTTAATTGATTTAAACTATTTTACTGAACCTGTTATAAAATCTTGAACAAATCTCGTGCATGTTTTTATTAAACACATCTTGTGTTAATCTGTTTTGTTTTCAAGAAAAGAGTTTCCTCAAAAAACAGTTCGGAGTTACTTCAATAGTTTAATCTTGTATTAAATGGCCTAAGTAGCATATTTTTCATTTGTTCCTGCTGAAATATAAAAGGATAAATATCGAGATATATGTTCCTGAAATTTCAAACATGAATAAATGAGATAGATTTTCCCGTTACGTGCCCTCAATTTCTTCATATCCCCATCACTCAAAGGATATTAATGTAATAGTGGAATAGGGTGCTCATGTTAGCAAGGAATCTTCCTTGGATGTTGAGTTTCTTTATATTATGTCCTTTCGACTTGATCGTATCACATCCAACGACCTAGTATATGTTGGTGTATAGTGACATGATGAAATGTATATACTATGTTGCTAATTTTACATATCAAGCTCCATGAAAAACAATTGCTTTGAATTTACCTTGCACGCTTCTTTGGTTTTTGATGCTTGCCCTTGAATGAAGAGTGGTCGATTTGTTCCTTGCCCTAGTGTTGTCACTTGGGGGGAGTCCCACCCATAAAGTCATTTGGATTTTCAAGATTTTTTTATTTCATATACTTCTTTAGAAAAGAACAACCTTGTTTTGGATAAAAGTATGAGTACAAATAATTCCTCAAGTGTTGTTTTATAGGTTCACCTGATCCAATATCCATAATCACTCCTTTGAATGAAGTGGCACCTATACCTCAAGGTTTAGGTTATGGATGGGCCGGGTTGGTTTGGTTCCACTACAGAACAGAACCAGGACCTGAACCTGAATCGAAATGGTTCAGTTCTCATTTTTTGGAACTAGAACCGAGATGAACTGATGGTTCTCGATTTGTTTGGGTCGATTTTCAGTTCCAACCCAATCATTTTTTTAATCAAATTTTCAAACCTAAACTTCTAGAATAAAATACAAAATTCTAAATATTATGAAATTAAATATAAAATAACAATTGATATAAAAGGATTTGATAGATAACAACAAACTGAAATAATTGTTACTGTCCACACAAACTAGATGGAAAAACCTACCTTTGATTTACAACCCTAAAATTTCCCTAAGAAAACACATAGAATATAGAAGCATGTGAGTAATGGAAAGAAAAATTATAAAAGCATCTCAATATATATATATATATATATAACCAATGAAGTTGTATGTATAATGTCCATTCATTAAGCTTCAAACTAGCTTTAGCACTAAGATACAATCAATGAAAAAAGAGAGGTATATAAAGATCACGAAAACACTAAAATACTAAAATATATGCAAATTTAATTTAGGGTTTTATTATACCACATGCAATCAATCAATTTTACACACATACAAACATATAAACAATTCACGGCTTTGGGTTTGTGAGAGAACAAAAATGGAGAGAGGTATACCTTTTGTTTGTTGTTAAAGACATGGAAGAATGAAGAGAGAAGATAGTCAATTTTAGGTTTTGAGGGAGAAGAGAGGGTAGAAAGAGTTGTGTTAGCTCTACCATTACTTTTGGTTTTGTGGGGAGTAAGAAAGAGTGATTAAATTTTAGGGTTCAAGGGAAACATAAAAGATTAGGATCGGTTATTGGTTTGATTTTAGCCTTGGTTCTAGTTTCGATTCTAGATATCGATTTTAGGTTTGGTTTTTTGGTTTAGTTCTATGGGTTAGTTTTTCAATTTGGTTCGGTTTGGTTCATATATGAAACTGAGAAGTGAATCGACCACTTTGATTTTTTTAAGAAACCTAACTAACCCATAAATAAAAAAATCAATCCAACCCAAACCAAAACGGTCGATTTGGTTCGATTATTTGGGTTAATGGTTCGATGCACAGTGATTCAAGATAGTGAACCTTTTGCTTTCTCATGTTGAGTCAATCTAAATTTAAAATGTTTTATCTAATGTTCCTTTTTAAAGAGGAGTTAGTCTGTTAGGGCTTTATCCATAAAAAAATCCACTTGTTCCCTATTAGAATGATAACAACCCTCTATTACCAATACAAATTTGGATTTAAGCATTAATCCTGCGTAGACCCTTACCCAAGCTATAAAAAATGTTTACAGCATTGGGGATACATCCCTTAGTGAAACAAATTCTCTAAAGTAAAATTTGGAACATATGTGGGTTAACCTTACTTTTGATGAGGAGGTAAAGGCTTTTTTGTTTGTACTTCAATAGTGTAACCTGAAGTCTTGGATAATTTACACTTTATTAACTTCGCCATGCGTTCGAAGCATTGTCCTTTAGGCCTTGGTGCAAGCGATGAACAATTTTGGCGCGTTAACTCTTGAAAATTTTATTCTTGATGTTTCAGTGAATCTTAAAGGTTTTTTTTAGGATATGCGCAAGGGGGGTTACAGAATTGACATTTCTCCCTCCTCAAGGACAAACTATCCAAACTCAAGGATGATGAATGAAATGTTAGTGGTTCCTTGGAAAACACTAAGTATAAGGAATTTTCCATTTTACAAGGTCTAGTTGATGGTCAAAAGCACTTAGAGGCTACTAGTAAGTTGAAGGAGGAACTTTATGCCATAAAGAGTGATTTGGCGGCTGTCTTTACCCTTATAACCAAATACCTCAAGAAGAATCTTGGAAAGGAATCCAATAATGTGTTATCTAATAATATACTTATTGTTTTCTTTTAAGTCTTATATTCTTAATTTTTTTCAAATGTATTCCTTTGTTGAATTATAATGACTTATATGAATGAGAAAGGAATTTCATTGTTTGATTATAATAGTTGTTCTTCTTATTTTTAGCATTATCATTATTAATTTTGAGCAATAAACATAATAATATTTTGTGTTAAACATGACTTGACAATAATCAGACTTTTTACTATTTCTCATATCAATACCAAATCTTTGAGTTACTACAAAAGCAAAGAAGTTTACATGATCATAATCAAAGGAAGCCCTCAAAACTCTAAAGTTTAGGATTCTAATTGTCCTAAATTCCCATCCTTCAATCAATTAATCAAAGGAACCCATCAAAACTTCCATCTCCTTGAGTGCTACCTCATTCAAGCTGAGGTTTACCCAACGTTGGTCAGCCAGTTGTCCATGTAAAGAGTGAAGCATACCTTGACCTACTCGTGGTTGCACGAGTGAGTTGGATTCCTCCTACACCCTCATTCCCGTGGAAGTTGGTTGCATCTAGAGTGAAACCCATATGTCTTGGTCGTATCTTACTCTTCTCCATTTGTATTGGGTTAGATTTTTTCTGGTTGCTTCAAGATACAACGTGTTTATAATAAGGTTTCATGTATGACTCACTCAAGTCTTTATAACATTTGTATTATCGTCATACCATGTTTGAGCTCCCATTCCACTTTTAATTTGAAGAAACATTATAAGTTGAGCTATAAGATAAACAATCTTTGGAATTATTGAAAACATCTAAAAAAATAGTGTACATGCTTTTATTATTTTTAATTAATTAAGAAAATTGATTCTGAATTAATGTTAATTATATTCATATATAGATGTTAGAGTCTTGATTACATTGTATGAAATATATAAATTTTGGTTTTGGCTTCCCGGTATTTCGAGCTTAAGGTGAATAAATTAGCGATATGCATGACATTTGATATATCGACCAAACACGCTGGTCAATAGATTTTAAAATCGATTTTAAGGTGAATAAATCGATTTATTCACCTTAAGCTCTGAAATCGATTAGAGTCTATTTATTCACCTGCGGGTAATATCGATTTAAATTAAATTCGCAAGTTTTCAAGTAACCCTTATTTAATTATAGTCTATTTTTTAATCAAATAAATTCAGCGCCTAATCATGCATCTACGGTGAGTGTGTCAATCCCATAAACAAATATGCGAAACAAGTTTAAGGAAAAATCCCCGCAGGGCAAAACCTTTTATTTCACTATAATAAGTAAATCGTAACTTACACGGATTACAATGAAATACAGTGACACACGAATACCCGCAGGCGTCGGTCGGTGTCGTCAGCAATGAATCCACACGCAGCGAACCCACATGAACCTCAGTCCAATCAACAAAGGAAGAACCGCAGCACTCCTCAATGACACGCAACCATAAAACTTTGTAGAGACTCCCTCAGCAATGACACGCAACCCTCGGTTGCAAAGATCTCTCCACAAAGGTTTGAACAAACTAAAAAGTTATGTTCTTGGGTTACCAAACAGATTCACAAAGATTTGTAAATTGTGTGAATCAAAAAACCTAGAGTCTTGGGCTCAATAGGTGAAGACTTAGAGTATTTAGGACTCTGAAATTCGTCTTGAAAGTCTTGAAAAAAAACTCCCCGAAGTTGGCTTTAAATAAGAAGTCTTTGAGCCTAAAAAATCTCAAAAAAATCTGGCGAAGTTTATCCCAGGCGGACCGGTCCGGGTCTGAGGCGGATAGGTCCGATATACCAGATCGTTTTTTTTTATTCTGAGGCGGATCGGTCCGTTGATGATCGGATCGGGTCGCTTGCGGTCCGGGGTATACTGGCCTTCTGACAAACAAGCGGATCGGTCCGGTTAGCCGGATCGGTTCTTTTATTTCAGCGTATCGGTCCGGCTGTCAGACTATGATTCCTCTTCTTCTTTTGATATTCGGATCCGTTGAATCTTGAATCTTGAATTTCTTCAACGGTGTAACGGCGTGCGACATAATACATTGATAATGGACAAAAATGTCCTTACAAATCTCCCCCTATGTCTATGCCGGTACATACATAAAAACAAACATCCGAATTATCAAATAACTAATCATGATGCCTATACAAATCTACCCTTCCATGAACCCAAAACTGGAAATATACAATTGAATAAGTCTACAACGTTTGCTCTTCAATTCTTTAGGAATCATCAAATCTCAAAGCTTTTCTCATCAGGGTGTGCAATCCAATGAAAATCCATGTAGTACCTACACACATGAGAAAAAGAAAAATACCAAGTGACATATCGAGTTTGAAATGAGATAATATATGATAAAAATATAAGCAACATCTCAAAAACTCCCCCAAAATTCAAAATCCCCCATAATATGATAATTCTTTCTCCTCCTTTTTATGATGTTCCCAAATAGACAAATGAGAAGAATGAATCAAATAAGCAAAATCGGGGTGTCACGGTACAAAAAACAATACACAAACTATTTTTTTGATTTTTCAAAATTTTCAAACAAAAGATAGGATACCAATTTGAATAAATAGGATACAAAAATCACACCAAGTCATGGAAACGGAATGAATGGGTGTGAACACATTCGATAGGTAAATCAACTCAATCAATCATATGTGCACGATGCATATGTGTACTCCTAACGAATGAACATCAAAGGTATCCTTAGGTGTAAGAATCTGTTGAATTTAGATGAGATCGTCTTATGCAAATCAACAAATCAAAGTCAAATGATTTCCACACCAATAACGTCCAAAACTATATAGCGCATTTTCAAGTATTTCAAGGAAGTGAAAACCCGTTTTAAATTCTCCAACCAAACTCCCTCATATATATATATTCTTTTAGAGGTGTATAAACTAAATTCTCAAACTTTGGAGAATTGGTGCAAAAACCTGAATGGCCCCTTTTTGGCATGAATATCTTTTTATTGCCTATAAATGTTTTCGGGTTCTTTTAACCTCTTTGGACCTAGGATAATAAAATTCCTCAATTTTTTAGGTCCTTTTTAACGGTGGCTTTTGCACAAAGGATAGATGATTACCTTTCGCAGCCCCTCCCCGTTTTCAAACAAAGTACACAAACTCACAAAACGATTTTTATATGCACAATTTCCTTATAAAAATTATCGCGCTTGGTTCGTTTTAAAGACAGGATTGAAGTGAAAAAACCCAACCAACATGTGATAAGACAAGCACAATAATCAATCAAATCCGTGCATGTGTGCAATAAAGGAAACATGAGTCAAACATGTAGGAAGAAACACTTAATTACATCTTAATGACTCCAAACATTATAAAGCACATGGATGAATTGACCTATTGTCTTAAAACACTATCAAATAGTCACATGAAAATAATGGAATAATGTTGTGACTTGGTTATCCAAAGTGTTCATCCATAAACGGTGCAATCAAAATACAAAAATCTTTTTGGATTTTTCAAAAAATTTTGTCAAAATAAAATCTTTTTGTATTTTTCAGAATTTTTCAAACAAAATATACAAAAATGATACATACTAGCAATAGGCAAACAATGTCATCATGAAAATCACCCTATGCTAGTAAACAAGTCAAACCTCAATCATTAGGTGCAGAGGGGTTTTCCAAAGGTGGTGACAGCTTATGAAAAACCTCCATCAATTCTTGTGAAGTTTTGACTAAAAACTTAACTTGCTCACCTAAATGTGCAAACTCTCTCATGTAGTCTCCGGGAGCATGTAAAGTATCATGTGTGGGTGCATGTATGCCAGAAACACGTGTAGAAGCAAAATCTGACACATAACCCAACTTAAAGCAAAATTCCCTAAGGTGTCCTCTCCTCTTGCAATGGGAACAAACATAAATAGGCCTAGGAACACCTCTCTCAAAAACTCTAGGACGCACTTTCCTAAAACGAATGAGACGCCTAGGTGGGTTAGGGTGAGACACATGTGAAACTGTCACTAAAGTGGGAACCGGCTCGGGTGCTAATTGGGAAGAAGAAGCACCGTCATGACTTATTCCTAACTTCTCACCTTTACCCTTAAGAACCACCTTTTCAACCTTCTTAGGTGCGTTCTCAAACTTGACTTTGACCACCCTGGCACGTTCGAGATCACTCTCGAGTTGGGATACACGTGTCGTCAGACTAGACAACGTGCCGGCCAAATCACACTTCTCCTTTCTCAAAACCTCCTTCTCTTTCTCCAAATCTAAAACCCGACGACCTAAATCCCTATTATACCTTTTTGTTTTCAAGGTCTCGGTGTACAACTCTCTAAAAGCTTTTTGGAGCTCACTTTCATCTCCACTTTCACTCTCACTTTCTCCCTCACTTGAAGCGCTCAAACCATCACTATCACATTCGTGAGCACTATTGTTGGACAAGGTGGGTGTTCTCACACGACTAGAAAAAGCTACAAACTTCTCACCACTAGTCTCATCACCCTCACCTTCACTACTATCACTAAGTGTGGCGGGCATAGCTACTTTCTTTCCTTTCTTTCTAAGCCACATGACACTCAAACGACTTATGTCCCTTACCCCCACATTCAAAACAAGTGACGTTCTCAAAGTCTTCCTCACACTCCTCATCGGATTTATTCTCTTTTTCCCTCTCACCACTTTCTTTGGCCTTTCCTTTCTTTTTATTTTTCTCAAAAAAATTCTTTTTATTGGAAGAATTATTTTTGTTCATGTTGAGAAATTTTTTAAAATTTTTCTCAAACAAGGCCATGTCATTAAAATCAAAATCTCCCTTAGAATCGGACTCACAAAGTTTTTCTTTCTTTTTCTTAAAATGAGTCTTTAAAGCAATGCCATTATCCTTAGCCTTAATGGTTTTGGGAAACATGTCAATCTCATAGGTTTGAAGATCTCCTACAAGTTCTTCCAACTTAAGTGATTTCAAATTTCCCAAAGAGTTCAAAACAGTGACTTTAGGAATAAACCGTTTTGGAAGAGATCTCAAAATCTTTTTAACGACACGCGTGTTATCAATCACCTCACCCAAATTAAACACATGTGTTAACAATGTCCGACAAACGTGTATAAAAATCATCAAAGCATTCAGACTCAGACATGGTGATAGTTTCAAATTGGGTGGCCAAATTTTATAATTTTGACTCTTTAACCGCGTTCGTACCCTCATGTGTCAATTTCAAAACATCCCAAGGCTCTTTAGACGTGGTGCACGTCATAATTCGGCGAAACTCATCAGGAGAGACAGCTCCAGAAATAGCACTCAGACCACGAACATTAAAATTGGACACTTTATAATCATCTTCAGTCTAGGCTGACACGGGTTTTAAAGTGGTGATGTTATTAACAGTGACCGTGGGAGGAGTCCAACCATTTTCGCAAAGCAACCAAACACGCTCGTCAATAGATTTTAAAATCGATTTCAGACGAGCTTTCCAGTAGGCATAATTAGACCCGTCAAAAATAGGCATCTGATTATATAAGTGCTCTATAGGAAAAATTGCGATATTCACAAAACTGATTTAAAAAAAAATTAATATCACACGATTTTGAGGAAAAAAAGGAATACGCGATAAATTAGCGTAACCTACTCTGATACCAATTTGAGAATATGTGTAATATCGATTTAAATTAAATTCGCAAGTTTTCAAGTAACCCTTATTTAATTAGAGTCTATTTTTTAATCAAATAAATTCAGCGCCTAATCATGCATCTACGGTGAGTGTGTCAATCCCATAAACAAATATGCGAAACAAGTTTAAGGAAAAATCCCCGCAGGGCAAAACCTTTTATTTCACTATAATAAGTAAATCTCAACTTACACGGATTACAATGAAATACAGTGACACACGAATACCCGCAGGCGTCGGTCGGTATCGTCAGCAATGAATCCACACGCAGCGAACCCACATGAACCTCAATCCAATCAACAAAGGAAGAACCACAACACTCCTCAATGACACGCAACCATAAAACTTTGTAGAGACTCCCTCAGCAATGACACACAACCCTCGGTTGCAAAGATCTCTCCACAAAGGTTTGAACAAACTAAAAAGTTGTGTTCTTGGGTTACCAAACAGATTCACAAAGATTTGTAAATTGTGTGAATAAAAAAACCTAGAGTCTTGGGCTCAATAGGTGAAGACTTAGAGTATTTATGACTCTGAAATTCGTCTTGAAAGTCTTGAAAAAACAACTCCCCGAAGTTGGCTTTAAATAAGAAGTCTTTGAGCCTAAAAAATCTCAAACAAATCTGGCGAAGTTTATCCCAGGCGGACCGGTCCGGGTCTGAGGCGGATCGGTCCGATATACTGGATCGTTTTTTTTTATTCTGAGGCGGATCGGTCCGTTGATGATCGGATAGGTTCGCTTCCAGGCTTCATCGGTTCGCTTGCGGTCCGGGGTATACTGGCCTTCTGACAAACAAGCGGATCGGTCCGGGTCTTTAGGCGGACCGGTCCGGTTAGCCGGATCGGTTCTTTTATTTCAGCGGATCGATCCGGCTGTCAGACTATGATTCCTATTCTTCTTTTGATATTCGGATCCGTTGAATCTTGAATCTTGAATTTCTTCAACGGTGTAACGGCGTGCGACATAATACATTGATAATGGACAAAAATGTCCTTACATAAACCTTAAACACCAAATCCTATATGATTTTTAATTACAGTGGAATTCGTGAAGATCTTTGGTGGATTCTAAAGTTGTGTAGAGTCAAATGAACACCACTAGATACATATACAAGAGTTTAAGTAAGGCTGTGATTAATCCAATAATCAACTATAATCAATATTTTGAGTCAAGATTATAAAGAGAAGGCTTGAGGTCCTAAATTTGTTTTACACTTATTTTTTCCCTTAATTTGTGTTTAAATTTTTTTATATTATTGTTGTTTAGGGTTTTGTTATTGATTATTGTGTTTCACGTATCGTAAATTTGTGTTATTGTGTTGTGAGGTTGTTTCCTTTGAGTCACAATTGATATTAAAGCAACTAACCTAAAAATAACCATAAAAAATCCGCCTCAAGCGCTCTTGCCCCGAAACCTCTTTCTATGATCGATGCTTTGCTCACACCAGTGCCCCACCCTGAAAATTATACTTGCGCCTCCACTAAAAGTAATAATAAAAAATGATAACTTTACATTCTTAAAAAATAATTAAAATTTTAATAAAAAAAATAAATAGTGATTAAGTTTGTAGATAAAAATTATTTGTTCTAGTAAATGTAACAAATAATATTATGTGATTTTGAGCTCAATTTATTTGAATAATAATGTCATGTTCACGTTTTAACACCACTAAAGAAATAAATAATATAAAAAATTTATATAATGAGTTCGATTTATTCCTAGGACATCATGTAAACTTAATTAAAAGAACACAACCATAAACTATAAAATATAATTTAATTAATCAACATGTTAATTGATTAGTTAATTAAACATGATATGGCTTTTTAAAATATGATCTTGAATCATCATGATAATTACACCTTCAAATCATATTTTTCACCTATAATCATTATGCAGAACATAAAACAATAATGTAATCACATACCTCAATTCATAACTATGAATTTTGAATTCATTCTTGTACCTCCATTATGCCACTACTAGAAAAATTAGCAAAACCATCGATCTCAATGATATTCAATCGGGTTAAATTTTGAACCACTGCTTCATCTTGTATATGATAAGAACATATTTCGATTTTAGTACATTCTAACTGTTAGATATTCTTTTATGGCAAAAATACTATTCCGAAAATTAACATACATTGAGTCTTTGGATTTCTCTCCCTTATCTAATGATTTCATTATGTTGTCTTTTTGTTTGTCTGAATGATGAAAAATTAGTCCCTTATTTATAGGCAGGGATATGATCACAATCTCCAACAATCAATTAATATCAACCGTCCATCAAGGTAGATACTTAAAAGTCATTTTAACTCTTGGTATTTGGAGTATCCTTTTCATTAACCAAGGTGGCTCTTAGTATCTATACAAGTATTATAAAACAGAGGTTTATATTTATGTAACAGCCCGCGTAATTTTTAGGGTATTTTTCAAAATATAGAGGAAAAATAAATTTTTTGATAAAATTATTTTCTTACTCAAATATGTTGGATTTTATTTTTAAAGACGAGAATTTCAAACTGTTTCGAAATCGGAGTTAAAACCGATTTTTAATGAGTTTTTAAATAATTATCCCTTATAAAATTTTTTGGCCGAACTGCCAGATTTCCTGGGCGATCGATCGATCAATGTCAGGGGGTCGATCGATCGACCCCAGCAGAAATCGTGCGCAGCAAGGTTTTTGGAAAAGTTTGAGTTGGATTTAACTTCTTATATTTTTGCCTTATAAAAAGGGGTCGTGGGTGACCATTTTTGAAGCATCTTTTGGCATAAAAATATGCAGCAAACATATTTTTATTTCCTCTCTTTTTATACACAAACAGTACCCTTTATATTATGCATTCAACCCTAGTTTTTGGAGGTACTCTTGGGGATGTTTTGGTGAAGAGCTTGGAGATGATTTGTGGATATTTGGGGACTGATTTTGATGGTGTAATCTGACTTCTCTGGGCAGATTTATGTTGGTTCCTTTTGGTGGTTTAAGGTATGGGATTTTACACAATATGCTCCTTAATCTCGCGAGTGTTATTCCCGTTATTTTCTTGTGATTATTGACTCATAATTGAATTGTTAAATTCTTTTGGAATCGGAAAATTGTTGTTGGAATCTAATTTTGATTCATGTGGTATTATTATTGTGTTGGGCATGTTGTCATGAGATTTTAATATGGCACTGATGTTGAACACCCGCCAAGACTCCAATTTTGGCTACTTGATAAAGTACGGGGGCGGTATGGTGAGGCCTGGTGACTCTGATTAATGTGTTGTTGAGAAATTATATTGATAAAATGCTTACGAGATTCACAATTGATTTGAATATTCGTACTCGTATTGTTACGTTTTATTCACAACTAATATTTGTTGAGCATCTTTCCCGTCGTATTGTGTACTTCCCCATATTTTCTTTTAGTGGCAGGTTAGCGCGAATTTGGGCACTTTGGACCAATTGGAGATGGATTTTAGCTTGGATATTTTGGGAAGAATATTTGAGTATACATATGAGAAGATTTGTATTTATTTTTGTTGTATAGAGCATTTTATTTTGAGATAGATAGTTGTATTATTTCGAGAGACTTTTGGTTGTATTTAATTTGGAAAAATTTAACATTAGTGGATTTTATATTATGTTATGGGATTTAGATGCTCTATACCTTGTTGTTTGTGGATTTAGTTAGTTTTATCGATAGTGGCGCTCCGTTCGTTCTCCCCGTGCAGGCGGGGTGTTACAATTTATTTTTACTTGATATCTATGGTGTCCACATAAGAGAGCTTTATTCAATCCAGATTGAACAGAAGAGATCTTAAAAGCTTGCGTCTCTATGTTTTCTTTACAATTTATACCCACCCAGTGCATTGATTATATAAACCAATAAAATTTTGAAACCCTTAAAGTTCTAATAATCCAAGGTGTCTTATAAATCTCACCCCCCATCTTATCCTAACATTAAATTTATAAACCCTCCATAATTCCTCTTCAATGTATCTTCAATGGCGAGACCCATCTTCTCTCCTCTTTTCCTATAAGGCATCAATTTATGGCTCCAAGAAACCCACTATACCTTTCCCCTACATATAAGTTTATCTTGCAATATTGGGGATTTCACCTAGAAAGAAAGTCGGGAACTCTGAGGTTTTATCCCCAAAATTACAACAATATTAACGACTAATCATCTCATGTAATTCCTTCATTCACCCCCTTTTCTTATTACCATACCAATCAAATTGTACCTTCCTCTTAAAATCATGAATAAAATTCGTTGCCCACCATGCCCTTCATTGATGATTGCTATAGAGAATACAGTCAGGCAGAGTGTGCTCTTGATCGTGATGAAAATAAGAGGGTAGTTTGGTGGAGTTTTCTTTTGAATCGTGATAGGAAGTGGATTCACTAAAATAATCAAGCTTCAAACACCTGATTCAGAGTGTACATCGGCATGATGTGATATTCACCAGAATAATCGAACCTCAAACATCATGCACATCATCGAAGTACGAAACTTCAAATGTCGGTGATGGTTTGTGAAAACCTAGATCAAAAGAGTTAATCAAGAGAGAGAAAAGAACATTGGTAAGCATAATATTTTTAAGAACATCAAGGATATAGACTTTGAAAAATAGAAAAAATGTGCATCTAAAAATTTCAATATAAGCAAACTATTCAAATAATAACACATATTACACTAACTTCAGTTTTTACATAAAGTAATAGGCTTGCCATATTATTTTATTGGAGTAATTGCTTGCATATGTAAATGTGCAATTCTTTTTATCTTTTCCTGAGGGTTAATTACACATTAATAGTAGAAAGAATATTATTTTTTGCTCCCCTATTAAAACAATCTTGGATTTGCTTAAGAGTGACGGTATACTCATTCTCACTTTTAATTGAATTTGGATAATTTTTTTGTCATCATCCTCTCTTAAGAGTATTCAATAACACCCAACTACTAAATACATTTTTTAGAATTCAACTAAAGATGGCAAGGGGTGTGTGTGAAGCTATTACTCTAACTGTACTGTTTATTGGATTGTTCACTATGAATTTTGCATTCGTGATTTACGCATTCTCCATCGAAAGTATCGTAATATGCAACATTTCGTTTACAATTATTTTTCTTTGATTCGTTATGATATATTAAACTATAATTTTAGCAACAATATTTAATACTTTTGCATATCATGCGAGCTACCTGCGAGTTAATATAATTCTAAAGTACATAATGAAAAATTATTATTTTAATAATACTAACACATCATTGTCGCGCAATTATGCAAAACAAAAGACAAAAAGAACAAGGGACCTACAATTTAATCCAAGTGTCTATATATATTTCACGGGCGTTAAAATATATTCTATATATGATAATTTGGCAGTCTCATTCTAACATCATAACCTATAAGATTCTGCACCAAAAATCATGGTCGTAAATGGTGATCTCAAATTTTGGAATTTCATAAGCTACTTTTTGGTTAAAGACACGAGTAACCTTACAGGGTCACATACTTCCACTTTCTTTACGGACATTGTCTTCTCAGGTGCATCATAGACATAGTAGTCCCCATTTAAATTCTTTTTCAACTTGAGAGCCTCACACCATCACCTTTTTGTACTTTCTTGGGCACAAGGCGCTCTCTCTAAAGAAAAAGATTTACTCAACATAGGCTATATGAATGCGTGGTAATTCACGGGTCTATATGAAAAAATAGACATAATGTTTACCACGTGACAAGATAAGATTGGATGATTTCTTAATAACTTTTTATTATCATAATTATTATCATTATTAACTCCATAGGTTGTTTTTAATAATAGCTAAAAAAAATTCACTTATACGGTGAAACGGGTCACATGTAGTTTTCGCAACCTCTTACATGTATGACTATTGAAATATAATTTATGAAAATATTAATAATTATACCAATTTTTAGTTTAGACATAATGCCTTACTTATTAATTAGATTTGGTAATGAGTTTAAGTCAAGTCACGTCCATTTCGTGTTGAGTTTTATTATTTTCGTGTCAAGATTGTTGCCAATCATACCCGATCGTTTATGAGTTTAAATTTCTTGACCTTCTTCAAGTGATTTATCTTATCACCATCAAACTTTCCTCTAATCTCACATAATACACACTTCGATGTCTACCATGTAAAATTAAGAAAAATCTTATACCTCAATAAAATTTAGCTTTCCACCTCATATCTAAGTGTGTATTGTGTGAAATTGGATATAAAGGTAATAAAGATGATCCAAATAATTCATAAAGGGAGTGTTAACATGGCCTTCAATTCTGATCGGTGAGAACATTAATGACTTATCAATGCGACCCTCAAATTTTAATGAGTCGTCCACGTTTTAATCATTTTCACTAGAATTGGTCATGTTAACTCTTAGTATGGAGTGCCAATAAATTTAAATTTCTCATTTGTAGTCAATTTTGTGTCATGTTTAAGTAGTGTATTAATAACTTTTAAAGGGTTAGTGTTCTGTTTTTTTGAATTCGTGTTTCCCAACCATACAATCGTGTCTAACGACTTAACTTGTTAACAATTCAAACCCATTAATTGTGTTGTGTTAAGAATTTCCATTGGTAATACAAATCACAGGGACAATTTTTTATCAAAAAATGATAATTAATACCTAGGCGTGTAGTAAAATTAAAGACGACATTCCTTAATTATTTGATCTCATACTAAGTAATTTTATTTTTTTAATTAATAAATATTTTGTGTGATAATTGTTTTGGAAAATAAAATAATACTCAAATTGATCATCTTAAATTAAGAGTTCATTCTTACATATTTTGTTGATATAAAACGAAGAATTTACTTTAAAATTCCACTATATCCAAGTAAATTATAATTTTTACCATTGATTATGTTAATTTATTTTTTATCAAAAAAGTTTTCAAATATAGTCTCTAAATTTGGGAAGGGGAAGTACGAAATTTGGACATGGTCCTTTACCTTTGCTGTTCTTATTATGGAATCCAACTTTTTAAGTTTAATTTCAAGATCCATGAGATTTGAGTAATTAAGATGTTGTAATTGCTAGAAAAATACTTAAAAGTCTTAAAAGAAATTCAGACCACACATTACAAAATATCTGCATGGTTTTGATAAATATTTTCCTCTAAGATCACGAGTATAAAGGGGTTGTAATGATTTGTATTGATTCTTGGAGGGTTTTTTTTCGACAAAAAGAAGCCTTATTCAAAAGATAGGTATTTTACAAGTGATGTTCCTCGCTACCTTCCTAACCCTATTACAATTACAAACATCACTGGAAAATACGGAAATAAAAAATACGAAACCTGAACATAAAAATTGGAAAAAAACAGTTGTGATACAAACGTCGCGGCAAGAACATCGACACACATATTAGCTTCTTGAAAACATAAACGAAGGGAAATATGTAGAAATCTCGAAAACCTATCACAGATGGCTTGAATCAATTCCTTGTGAGCTGGAGTCTCTGCTGCATTCCTGTAAATCATATTAAAAACTAGTTGACACTTGGTCTCCAATTCAATACATTTTACACCCATATGATAGGCCAGGTCTAACCCGAGTTTAATGGCCCAAAATTTCGCAAGCATTAACGATGCATACCCGATATTGTGCGAGAACGCACAAATAAATTCACTTTTAAAATTTTGGAGGACTCCGATAATTGAATCAAGTCCCGTCACATGGGATTTTGCCCGCCCGTTTTACATTTGAAAAATGGGGGGTCCAGACGGGCCCAACCTATAATATAGTCCATTTAGGGCATGATTGGGATGAGATGGACGGTGGGTTGTGCATGAAGAAACTGTAGCACCTGGTGGGAAAGAGCATGGAGAACAAGCTGTTTGGTAACAGGGCTATGCATGAAAATAGCCTCGTTCATGGTATTCCAGAGAACCCGCAGGAGGAAAAATGATCGGAGTGAGTGGTAGCTGGAAATAGTTGGATGGCGCAGTGCCGTCAACTTTTGAAGCAGAGACAAGATTGAGATGTCTCACATGCATCTTGAGTATTGGATTGGAAGAAAGTCAGACAAATAGTGTAAATATAAGAATTATTGTCCTCTAACTCACATAGGTAACACAATGACGAAGAAAGTTTATGATAATAGAAGGGATGATCTTCCATGGGCAATGCCCGGTGAATAAAAAACCATAGGAAAATATGAAGTTTTGAGGGGAGCTTACTTCGCCACAACCATTGCCACGACAACGTCGAACACTACTATGTGTACATAGGAGAACTAAGCCAATGATATTTAGATTTGATTGTAAAAGCCCAAGTCATGCTTGGCCACCAGTATGGGGTATCTACCATAGAATGAGTGGGTATATAAATGGATTGAATATACATTAAGAAGTCCACTGGCAGCCATTGTGCCAGAAGAGGGAAATTTCACTGATAATTACTGATAAACGTATTGAGAGGAGCATCCAACACATATATGGGTACAAATGGGAATCGCCGATGTTATGGCCTGGACCAATGCGCCATTTAATACCCTCCTGGAAGATGGTAGAGGTTTCGATATCTTAGTCCAGAACCAAGAAGCTCGGGCATGTCGTGGAGTCGTTAACAAGTTGGCTTGGAGGAAATATTTTTGTTGAATTGTTTGGGGCCAAAGGTTCTCTGGTTGAACGAAAATCTTTTAAGGAAGTTTAAGCATATACGCATTATCTATCGTGTGGAGATTTTTTTATCCCCAAGCCTCCATATTTCTTAAGTAGGGTAATCGTCGACCATGGAATGATCGATATTTTATGTGACAAGTGGGATGCATTCCAATAAAAGGCCTTGATCTTCCACGTTAATGTCTTAAGAATAAGAGTAGGGAGTGGATACACTAACATAAAATATGAGGGCATGGTTGTACATACACCATTAATGAGCGTGGCCCATTCGGGATATGACAAAAAATTATTATACCAAACATGAAGCCTACTTTCAAGGGCCTCAATCAGGTCTAGGAACAGCTGACGAGTGACTCGACCCGTAATAAGCGGGAGTACAAGATATTTATCTTGACCCGGGATGCGATGAAAACCAAGCTGGCGCATTGTATTCTAGCAAACAACATACAGAGTGGATGGATCAAAAGTAATTGTAAATTTTTTATTGTTAATTTTCTAACCCGAGAAAGCCCTGAACTCAGTGGAAAGGGATAGGAATCGAGTGAGAGTACTGGCCGTAGATTGAAGGAAAAAAATACAGTCATCAGCAAAAGCCCGACCAGGGATCTTAGGATTTTTAAATGAAGTCCTAAGTGCAGTGATGTTCTTCAGAAAACGCTCACGCTCGACCTTACGTAGCAATACATTAAGAGCCATTATAAATAAATAAGGAGATAACGGATCCCCTTAGCGGAGGCAACTGGAAGGGTAAAAAGTATTCCCAACTTGGCCGTTAATGAACATGTTAAAAGATACAGATGATATACATTCCATAATATAGCAAATCCATAAGTCAGGGAACCATGTTATTGGAGAATCCATTGGAGAAAGGGCCACTCCAGCTGATCATATGCCTTTATTAAATCAATTTTAACTGCACAACTACCCTTCTTAGACTTAAAATTCCACATAAAATGCAAAATTTAATGGGTAATGAGAATATTCTTCTGAATATGTCTATTCACAACAAATGCCATTTGGTACGACGATACTATATATTAGAGAATGGGTCACATACAAGAGACTAGAGTAAATGAAATAAGTTTGTAATTAACATTGCATAGAAAAATAGGTCTGAAGTGAAATAAAAATAAACAGCATACGATTAAGCTTGCGAGGCAAAATACCAGGGTAGAAGAAATCATGAATGAGATTGCAGACAGACGGTCCCATAACTAGCCAATGAATTTGGAAAAATTCATTTGTGAGTCCATCCATTCATGGGTTTTCATTTTTTCCCATACGATGAAACGTGTGCCAAATTTCCTCATCAATAATTGGTTCCAGTAGCCGGGACTACTCCAACGGGTTCAGGGGCACAAAAGGATACTTAGAATCTACCAAAGGCAGATGAGTGGAAGTAAAAAGACTAGTGTAAAACTGTTGAAATTGGGACAGGATATCAGGTTATGACCTATGCCAACTTATGCATGGAGTAAAAATAGCATGTATAAAATTCACCCTATGACGGTGTGTAATACAAACGTGAAAATACATAGTGTTACTATCACCCTAAAGAGCACACTGAATTTTGTTTTTATTTTTCCAATATTGACGTTCGAGGAGAAGACAGGGGTAAAGTTGAGACTATAATTGGGTTTAGAGATCCAGAGAGGGTTGATCCGGGGAAAGGTCATTATGGGGTCAAAGAGTTTGGAATTGGTGTTGTAAGTTGGTGATAGAGGATGCCAAATTTCCAATTGATAACGTTTCCATGCAATACCAGCCTGGTGAAAAAATGTGGTTTTCGAAAAAAACAAGCTACATGTGAGCTATACACCCCGCGATGCCACTGAGTTTGGAGCTTATCATGAAATGAAAGGTAGTGGGCGCACTCTTTATAGTTAATAAAGCATTCGGTTGGCTTAAATATAGAAGACAAGTTATCTAAAAATAATGGACAATGATCCGAACCTAATTTTGATAAATAAGAGATAAGGTTATGTGGTACAGGGCTAGCCAACTCTCGTTACAAAGACCTCTATCCAGTCGTTCGCGAACATGATGTCCTAATGAGGTATTAGCTTTCCAAGTAAAAGAAGGGCCACAGAACCCCAAATCATGTATATTATGAGAGTGCATAAAATTATGAAGTGGGCACGCGCTTGCCGCTTGAAAAGGCCGACCTCACAGCTTTTTATGCGGGTTTAAAATAGTATTAAAATCACCTAAAAGAAGCCACGGGTATTGAACTATAGTAGAGAGTTGGTGAAGTGTTTTATATAAATGAGTCTGAACCACTAGTTAAGGCGGCATATATACTGTGATAAGTTTCATAAGTCTTTATATGGGATCCTGATCCACCAAAAGATGAATAAACCTAGGAGACACTGCGAGCTCATGTGATGTTATAAAACCATTCAACCAGAGCACCCAAATGCCATCGGATTGACCCAAGGATGGAGACACAATATAACTCTGAAAAGGCAAACGAATAATCTCGCTAATAGAACATCGAGTTTCCATGAGAGTATCCAGCATAATAAGAAGATGAGAACGATGCAGATGGATAAAATTTATGAGTTTCGAATAGAAAGTAGATCTATCTGCTCCTCTAGCATTCCAAAGCACTATCCGCATAAGATGGATTGGTGGGAGTGACTTCCTCAAACTCCACTCCGATAGGATGTACACATACTCATTTGGATGCAGTGGACTCATCAGGAGCTGTCCTTTATTTAGGATTGGGTGTGCGTGTAAATTGACTCCGTGTCCCTTTGGAACTCGTCCCTATGCTGCGCAACTTCTAAAGGAACGTGGTGTCTTTGGAGCTGGTAGTGTAAAATGTATGGCATTATGCAAAAAGGTTGGATTGATATGTCGTTTGAATCGTGTTGAATTAGCTGTCTCTATCGGGGTTTGGTCGAGGTCTGTGGAGATGATGGCTTCCTATGTTGTCTCTGTGTACGTATAGGGGCCTGAGGAGTTGTGGAACATTGCTAGGCTGAGAAATCGAACCCGGTGGTAAGCATGGGTTATAAAAATGCGGTTGTATTGACAATGGTCAAGGGGGTGTACATTGGAATAGTTCGAAAGTAGGTGAGCCCGATGGGTTGTTGTTGATGATCGAAGAGTCGGGAGTCAGCCTCGGTCGTTCCATGAGTCGTGACCGGAGCACTGTAGACTCAATTATGAGAGTAGGTGGTAAATTTACTTTTATATTCAACGTGCATGGGTTCATATCATTATTTACCTCCAGAGTGAATTCTAAACTAGCACCACATGTGATGGGTAAATGATGCGTGTCGCCCTCTTGCTGTCTCCTCAGGTCAGTTGGAGTTGACACTAAAGCCAGGTGCCCTTGTCCGTTCCATTCTTCTACCGAGACCGAGGTATTACCCACTAAGGTGGTTAAAACCTCAATAAACATTTGCGACTGACTTTGTCACATACTATTTTCTTTAGACGTAGATGAGGAGTCACCATTACACGTTTTCGCGGGCCGCCCTTACCTGTCACTTCACCCTTGTTTCTCTTCTATAATTTTTTGAGAAGTAAGTTGTTGCACGTAACTCTTAGGTTTCCAACACTGAGTATCAATCATTACCTATTCTGGATCATCTATCCGTAGTAAAAAAGGACCCGGGCTCATCACCTTAATTTTCAAATCTCATATTTAGCCCCTGTATTTTCTTCTGTTGGGGATGATGGACCACCACACTCCATTTATTCTCGTTACTCCCACTACCATGAAAACCATTCTTGGAGGTTAGAAGATATTATTCTAGAACATTTTACTCAAAAACTTACTGATGATCGTGACAATGTGCATGTCTTGTATTTACAAATTTCTTAGTGCTCAAAGTAATTAGAAATGGGATATATGTTGATGCTATTGGTTTCAAGCTATTGGCCGACGCAATGGTGAAAAAACATATCCATGGTTGTCATAGAGAACCCACTTCTCAAGGCACTCTTGCAATTATTTCACTGACACACTAGTGTCATTATATGACACATCTCGGACCGGATGGTACACTTTTGCTTAGTAGCACACTAGTAGATTTCAAATTTATTGATATCTTTAATTATGATTAACATGTATCTCTAATATGATTGGATAAAACATGAAGAATTTATTAAAAATGTGAGATCTATTGCCGATTTATTCATATTTTAAATAATTACATATAAGGGTGAAGTTAAACCACATTTAGAAGAAATATTACACGGCATCACATATTCATGCTCAACATAAATAAGGACATCACACATGCGCATTTATAATTTTTATCTATAAAGTGAGAAACATGTGGGACAAAATTGCATACATGTCGTGTCCTTATTTGTGGTGAGCAGGGACATGATCAGCGAATTTGTAATCCACTCAGGAGATTATATGCTTAACCATGGGCTTGTTCTCATAACCATGGTCATCCTCCATGACATGGTGTTGACCTTGTCTTTTGTGCTACCTGCTCTAGAAAATACATACATAAAACAAGTGAAATAAAAGAAAACAACATATATATATACTAGTGTATGCCCGTGCCTGAAGGCACGCAAAAAAATTTGAAAAGTATAAAGTCGTGCCTTAGTGCGATGGAAAGATCTCTCCCCCAAGCTACAGTTGACCTCAGGTTCAAAACATAGGAGCGGCATCTCCATATATGAGGGTAAGTCTAGTCGATTGCAGGGGGTGTAAAAACGTGCCTAATATTTCGCAATAGAGGTTAGGTCTAAAACAATATGACATACGCGATAACATGATACGAATTGACACGATGTTATAAGTTAATGCGTGGACTCTTAATAATTTCAAATCATATCAACACCAAACCAAATAAAAATTAATTTCAAATCATAACGGATAATGTTTGTGTTGACGTGCTTCAGTCATTAATAACCATTATGATTAAAATAGTATCAGATATACATGTGCCTAAAGGCACTAAAATTATAAATTTAATATGGTCAGATATAAATTTTATGTGTCTTCTGTACTACATGCAAGTATTAAATAAAACTGGTATATTACACTCATGTTAGTGTATTCAGTATTGAATCTAGAACAAAAGTGTACAAATAGATCTTAGTTTATTCAATAACATTGAACCACATTATAGAACATTAGTGTATTTAATAATTTGGTAACCACCACCTTTTTTTGTAGAAAGAAAAAAAAACTCATAAAGTTTTCTTAAATTATGACTTCCTCGCATAAAAATACATACAATGCGGTGAATGGTAGTAGACATGTTAAAAAATGTGGGTAAAAAAAAAGTCGGAGGAAATAATTCTAGAGAAAAGAAAAAGATGCCAACTAAGACACCAAATCATACATGAGTATGAGTTTCATTTGACTATGTAAACCCAAGACATCGTATTTCTAAAAGGGGTCACTGAGTAGGTTTGTGCATCTCGTTTTGGTCATTCAAAGTTTCAATTAGAAAAGGAGAAAATTGAGCAGATTTGATGGTCCACTCAATACACCTCAGAAAAAACTAAGACGAAATGTAATAACCACCTGACAATAACTGAGCCTAGAACAAAGTATATAAAGAAAAAATATACAAAATAAAAAGAACCATAACTGAATTAAATGCAGACACACTTGTTCTTCATTTTTTTTTTATCACAATTCACATGAGAAAATTCATTTCATTTCATCAAAATAGAGACGATCCAAGTCATCCAAATATTGTTGTGCTACAATAGCCCACAGGGGAAGCATCGGTTATATTAAGCACTATATTCTCTAAAAAACCAGTATATCAAATCCACCATTCAATTTTCTAATATTGAACAGTCATCATCAACAACCCCTACCAAGTTCTTCACTATGCTTGCGTTGATGTTGAAGAGGTCATCACGGCATACCAGGCTTCCTCGGAACACCAGCAGGTATGATAACTACATCCACACCTTTCAAAGAATCAACCAAGAGTGTCGAAGAGTTTCACTTCATTCCTTACCTAAGAAACATGACTCTGCTTCACAACTTACAGATGTTGCCTACGAATGATGATCCCGACAGCTCTGAGTCATTTTATGGGAAATGAAACAAATCAGATGAACACAAACAAAAATGGAGAACAATATATTCATTAGTTCCAGTGTCTTATAATTTTAAAATAGAACCACAACTGAAGTAAAATAATCAAGATTGGAGAATAACACCAAGCCTTCATGTCATATCCCAATAAAGAATGAAATAAAGTAACTAACCTCACTAGAATAAATGGATTCATTTTCTACAATTTTTTATTCATAGACTTTCTCGCGTCATGAGGGTAATTGTGCCAAATTTTTTAATGAAGTGCAATCAATGTGTTAAGCTTCACAGCCAAATAACCACCGGTACAATTAACATTCAACAAAATTTAAATAAAAATGCATAGATTTTAATAGTATATCCTGTCAACATAAAAATAAAATGCAAGGATTCCAAATATAAAGAATTAAAAATAATCCTAAAATAAATTATATATTATAGATATGCACACTATGCCAGGATCATAGTTCAAATTCACAACTAAAGTGATAACACATACATATGTTGCACATTGCATATAGAAGATAATGAAGACAACTCATCTTGTATAGACACTTGAAAACTGTCACTGTGGTACAAAATTCAAGTAATCGAAATACAACTATTTGGGAACAGATCTGAAAATGACATTAAAGAAACGGAAGTTATGAAATGATATTCATATTGAATTTAAATTTATAAACACAACATGCAAAACACTATAAAAGTCAACTTCATAACTTAGTTCCTTATAAATGTGTTATCAATGAAAACAATCTAAAGAAAAGGTGTTATCATATACAACTACAACATAGGGTCATCATAATTTGAACTGGGAAATCTAAGAGACACCAAAATTTTTCTACTAACATAATTTACTCACCTAAATAGTAGAATAACAGAGTTTCAGGCAGTACATACACTGTAATTTTCAATTGATGCATAGTACCTTAATTATTTAAGGGGGAAGGCAGAGAAAAATTATATCGGCACTGTCAAATATGGAGTAGAGGTTTAAACAAACAAAGAAGGAGATAACAATTGCATCGTCACTTCTAAACAATAAAAACATCAAATTAAATACTTGCGAATATAAATTAATCAGTGGAATATGAAATTAGTTTAGATAAGGATAAAACATAGATATTGGCATATCTAAGAACACAAAAATCGAGAAGTTAAGTGTGGAAATGTCCAATTTATGGTCTTTCACATTATTCTACACTCTTTAAAAAAATGCCACATGCACTTCAGAATAGTGGGATTTCAACTGCCACCCTCTGTTCATATGGACTTCAGCTTTGTGAGATTTCACAGGAGCATGTAATGTCTTAAAGACAATTTTGTCCGAGAGGAATCGAGATTGGATATTTAAAATACAACTACTAAAGCTTCGTGATATTAAAACAACTTACGTCGAAAACACCAAATTACACTTTGGAGCATCCAAATCAGGGGTTAGAAACTTAAGGCCAGGGAACATAATAAACATAAATGCAATCAAACTTACCTAGAACATCATTAGCGGTGAGACTTTTTGAAGGATCAACACAAATCATTGGCCGATGCTAATATGTGGTCCCATCGATTAGTAGGGAACTGGCGATTTACAGCTTTAACAGCATCGAAGATCTTCGATTTGGCCTTTCCCCAAAAAGGGGGCACTCCGTTGAGAAGAATATAAAGAATAACCCCAGCACTCCACACATCAGCAGCATGATTAGAACCTCCCGCCAGCACCTTCGGATCTATATAGAATGGATTCCCAATAGTCCCATATAAATACTGCCCTGTTCATACAAAACCCTTGTAATTAAACTTACATATGTTAGCGCAACCCAAGTCATTTTGTCTTAGATTGCAATCCCTCACTTAATCAAATTAAATAATGTATACTGTTATATTACAAAAATAGTCTGGTATCTATAAGCTTTAAACATTAAATCTAAAAACAGATCAATGAAATCAATATTTATACAACAATATTGTCTGATTTCACTATGCTTAAATAATATTTAACATTAAACTTGTGCTCAAACATGATTTTCCAATAATTTTTGTTGGTTTCACTGTTTAATCAAGCATTTATCAGAAAAAGTAGATGAATTAGGTTATCCTAACTTTTAATTCATCGGCTCTGGAAGAGAACTCGAGTTTCAGGACTGAGTTCTCTCTCTTTGCAGCTTTAAGCTTGGGGTGACAGTCTGTAACTTTAGCATCTTCAAGTTGTTTCTCGAGTTCAGATTTTATAGACTCCCATTAAAGACCTTTCTTGGCAACAACTTCATGGATCTTCTTGTCTTGCTCTTCTCTTTCTTGACGAAGTAGTCTCAAACACTCCTAAAGGCACGGAGGAAAACGAAAAGCCAAAAATTCTTAGCACCCAAAAATTATTACTCCCGTTGAACTAAATTAGATAAACATCCAACAAATACCCAAAAAGATGGAGATAGGGACATAAATTTAGGTTCTAAAATAACTAACAGAAAGTAACTAAGGCCATTGAATCAAAACATTCATCTGATGATGAGGTTAAGCATCTTTAATTGTCTGAATTTGAAGAAGGTGATTATGGATCAACAAGATCATTTAATTCCAAGAAGTCACCTCCTAATATAGAATCAACTTCCAGAAAATTTTCTACAGGAGTATCTTCAAATCTCTCAACCACAACCAGTGGCCCTATCTTATCGTCATTATTTTTCTCCTGAGATTCATTTGTAGAACCTTGTCCAGTGGATCTGTGTTTTGAAGTCAATTCATGAACTGATTGTAGTATCGTCATTGTCATTGTCTCCAGAACTTATACATTCGTCAGAATATATTGATAACATCAAACCTTTGATATTTAGCACAACCATTATCATAACCTGATTGTAGTATCGTCATTGTCTCTAGAACTTGCGCATTCTTCAGAATATATCTTACCAGGTCAAATTCATTAGTGCATCCACATGAATAAATAATCCGGATTGTTTTTAGGCACAACAAAAAACATTTAGGCACGTGCTCCGGATCTCTCCACGGTATATTACTTCCATAGGCATTTAACACCTATTAACAATGGAAGCAAATGTTCTTTAGATAATAGAAAAATAAGTAAAATTATTTTAAGGACATACTATATTTCCATCTCAATGTACCTTATCGCAGAAGATATGTTGTAGGTTATTTGAGTTTTCGAGAAAGCATCGCAGTACAGTCCAGTCACAATAATTTATGTCCAACTCCAACCGGTTTAAATTACAAAATATTGGAGCAACGCAAGGAAATCCAATGTTAAAGACCTGCAAAAATAGCAAAAAAAAAATATAAAAAAATATCTGTACTTTAAGATGCTAACATTATATCTCTAAGAATCCACTACTAAGAAAGTTAGGAGCAATAGGACAATGGTTTTATATAGTATAGTACACTCTCAATAAGATGAATGAACCAGTCGTATTTATATAGTATATTAGACCATAAGATGAAATTTTAGTAAACCTACATTGCTTTTCATCAAACAATGAGATTAAATTTATGTTCACAACATCAGCATATAGTAGAACAACAACATATATATAGGGAATATATATAGATAATATATAGTACAACTGTAGTCTACAAATCAAACCCCGATGATGAGAAAAATAAGAGAAATATTTGTAACTGCTCATGAACCCCATACCATACCAAGATATGAGAAAATTCAGAATTTAATGTTATGAATTTGCCCCTCTAACCTTACGAGAACCCAAAACTGAATTAAAATCACCCAATACTACCCAGTGATGCTGAATATTATGACTAATGTTTAGTAATTCTGCCCTAATATAAAGTTTTACCATAAAGAAAAGTTAAAAAAGAATCCTCAACATTGACAGTAGTTTGGACTGAAATGTGTTGACTGGAATTTCTAATACCAGTGACATTATTAGGACCATCAATATGCAGAAATAAAGAGTCCTAAAATCTAACCTCAATACTGTAAAAAAGAACACATTGGCTCAGCTATGCAGACTATAGATGATTTTTTGCTTATTGCACATACTCCTTCCATTATTTTAGGTGGGGATATTAGAGCACTGAATAAGGATACAATTGGTGCCCAATATATACTCAAACACAAAATACGTATAAACGAATACCAAACAGAATAAGCAAAGTACCAACAAAGTTGAATAAATATTACTAACCTTCAATGAATGTCTTATACAAAGTTTTCAGCCGGAAGAACATATGTGCAACTCGAACTAATTGAATCCAACATTTAATACTTAAATGAAAACATCCTGACAGTAATAAATCCCGAGGAGTAAAATACTGGAAATAAATGAATCACAATGTCCGCTAAATAACTGAGTAATGGAAAGGGCGACACATGCCCAACTAAATAAATAGTGCTAGAAGTGGAATCCAAAAATGAGGTTGTCTAAGCAAGAGGCCTGCAACTCCCACCTAAGCTGCAACGCGTTCCTTCCAAAGGATCCTATGCAAGACGCTCCTGTGGCTGGGCACCTGTAATATATACATATATATACAAGAGAGAAGAGAAAATGGAAACGGGTCAGAGCTCGATTGTAAAAATGATTTAAAATTTGTTTAGCAAGTATTTAAAATGTTTACAGGCCAATGCAACAACATATTAGTGTGGCACTCTCTTGAGAATTTCTCACCTCTCTTCTAATGTGCACGCCTATCGTACTAATCTACCCAATGGTTTATCTTATCTTATCTTAGGTCTCTCGTATGACTTAAACTGAACAAATCAACCGTTTAAGAAGTAAATTTCATTTAATAACAAAGCTCTCATTTTAACTTTATTTGTGAATAAAGTTTCCCAGTAATATACTATACTTTCAAAACACGTATTTCTCAATTGAAATTATTATTCATTTCTCACTTACCATAAACACAGTAGGAAATTCCCAAAATTTCAGAATTTAATATATATATTAAATACTCATATAATATATATATATTCTAACAGCACCCCACATAAAAATTATGGTGCGGGCATACTCTGCTATCCAGTCCCTGTATCACTCGTACTAAGGGAAATACAAGTTCAGAATCTCTCTTGAATCGTATTAACACAAACACAACAATATTAAGGTGAAGCATAGAGTCCCGGTCTCTAAGAGGTCAGCACATGCCCCCCACGTCTCTTAGGTCGTCTGGCTATTGATTCCGATTAGCCTGTACCAAAGGATATCTATCTTCTAGGGTACGAGTCAATATCCCCCATAAAGGTTCCATCGAGATAAGACTGTCCCAGCGCGGTAACCTCAGGGATAGCAAGTAGCGCGGGCATGGTTTTCACACGTATATAGTATATGCATAAACACAGACATATAAATATACTACTATTACCACATCAAATTTTGGTACATCTCATAACCCATAATTATGATATATATCCTTATTTCTCGTTATTTAATTATCACTTATAACGGTTCACCTCTTACTTTAATTTGTGGAATTATCCCAACTTATTAAGTGACACCCGTGGATTCATATCCTCCCAAGTGTAATTTCAGTAGGTACTCATTTAATTTCCTACGTAACTACCTTACTCGTCTCCCCCTTTTTATACATAGTTTGATCGTCTCTTATACGTAAACATCTTTGAAAATGTGAATCTCATTCTACATTAAAGGTTTCGTACTTTTATTAAATCCTACTGGTCTTCTACACCTCCCCAAAATATTTTACTAAGGATGTCCAAGGATCATTACTCATTTAAATTTAATTCAACTATTTAAGAGGGGAGATATGAGTCTGCCAGGAGGGGTAGATCGATCGATGGCAGGGGCTCGATCGATACTCCTGGTTCGATCGATCGATCAAACAGGTATGGCGAATTCTACAGATTAACAGTTACGGGTTCTATCATCCAACATCAACCAAATCCAGATTTTTCACACCCAAACTCCCAAAAATTCGTACTACAAACACTATAAACCTAAGTTAAACATCTACTACATAAAGCATGCGGATTTTCATCAATATCCATGGATTAATAGGCCAAAACTTATATCAATCTCAAGAAACCTAGAAATTTCTTTAACTTTGTTCTAATCAGTCTTTTTCCATAATTTCTACTTCTAATCCATCATAAATCCGTGGTTAAAACTCTACATATGAAGGGGATTTCCATATTATCATTCATATCATTACTACATGCAATTTTCTTATCTCCAACATGGGTTTTCTTCTAAGAAACTCATCCTAATCATCCCTAGACTAACATAAGTGATGCAATAACGAAATTATCTTCTAAGAATGTCTAATACTTATCACACTTCTTCACATAAGTAGCTGAATCTTTGGCTAAGGTCGGCTACCAGTACCCCTAAGTAATTACCCTCTTAGCTAGTGGCCTCCCTCATATGTGGCTTGAACAAGAGATCTAATTCAAATCATGCAAGATGTATGGGACCTCTGAAGGGTGGACACATCTGAGGAGAGGGAGGAGAAAGCTCCCATGTTCAAGTTGAGGCAAGGTCTGGTAACTTCTTCTTCTTTAAAGGTCAGCTTGAGCTGAATTTCAACGGGTACTGTTCTTCTTATGTTCGTCATTATTACTGAGGCCAACCTCGCTAGTGCATCAACTCGACCATTGTCTTACCGAGGTATCCTCTTCATCTTTACTTCCTTGAATCTTTCTAAAATCATTCTCACCCTCTTCAAGTACTTGGCCATCCTTTCATCCTTGGCCTCATAAAATCCTAGGATTTGGTTGACGACCAACCTTGAGACACTGTGGACTAGGAGTTAGCGAACACTAAGGGATTTTGCCAATGAGAGACCTGCTATTAATGCCTCATACTCTGACTCATTGTTCAAAGCTTTGAAGTTGTACCTCAGTGCATATTCAATATCATTATCATCTAGTGCTGACACTATCAGCCCCGCTCCACTTTCACTTTCACAGGATGACCCATCAACGAAGAGGTTCCAAATATCTTCATTTGAAGAAAAGTTTCCCTCTGATAGGGTCCCTTGCTTGAAGAGGTACCTGTCTTCCTTATTCTCAACTATTCTTTTCCTGGCTTTTCTTGACTCAACCTCATCCGGATCTTGGAAGATGTTTCTACCTAGTTCATCATCAGCCTTTTGACTATTTTAACCTTTGCCTCTTACAAGGTAAACTCGGCCATAAAGTATGTGAGTTCCTTCCCCTTGATGGCAATCCTGGGTTGGTAAAAAATGTCATATTCCCCCAACTCTATGGCCCAAGTAATCAGCCTGCCTGACTTCTTAGGTTAATGGAGGACCCGTCTTCATGGGTAATCAGTGAGTATGACCATAAAGTGGGCTTGGAAGTATGGCTTCATCTTCCTAGAAGCTTGTATCAAAGCATGGGCTAATTTTTCAATCCTAGGGTATTTATGTTCAGACCCATGAAGAGCTTTACTATTAAAGTATACTAGCCTCTGCACTCCATCATCTTCCTTTATTATTGCAGCACTAATGGATGACTATGAGATAACTAGGTATACATATAACTTCTCACCCATGATGGGTCGAGATAGGAGTAGAGGGGATCCGAGGTAGGACTTGAGCTCCTTAAAAGCTTTGTCGAATTCCTCATCCCATTAGAAGGCCATTCTAAGCACTTTAAAAAATGAAAACACTTATCTTTAGCTCTTGAGACAAACTTGTTAAGTGCAACAACTCGTCCGGTTAGCCTCTAAACGTCTTTGATGGTCCTAGGTGTCTTCATTTCCAATAAATCCTTGATCTTCTCATGGTTTGCCTATATTACCCTTTGGTTGACAATGAAGCCCAAAAACCTTCCTACTCCTACCCTAAAGACATATTTGGCCGGGTTAAGCTTCACCTTGTATCTGTCCATGGTGTCAAAAGTTCTTTTAAGGTCGGCTACATGGGCGTGAGCCTTCAGACACTTCGTCAGCATGTCGTCCAATAAAACTTCCATGGACCTGCCTATTTGATCCTCGAATATATTATTTATAAGATGTTAGTAGGTATCCCCTGGATTCTTCAGTCTGAAGGTCATGACCTTGTAGCAATAGGTCCTCTTATATGTGATGAATGTTGTCTTCTTTGTGTCTTCCGCATTCATGAAGATCTGATTATACCCAGAATACGCATCCATGAAGCCCATGAGATCATGACCTGCTATGGCATCCACCATCTGATCAATACGAGGCAGGGGAAACTGTCTTTTGGGAAAGACTTATTCAAATCGGTGAAGTCTATGCATATCCTCTATTTCCCATTTGATTTTGGCACAATGACAGCATTAGATAACCACTCGAGGTATGTGACCTCTCTGATGAACCTGGCCTCTTCGAGATTTCTAACCTCCTCTCTGATGACATCATACTTATCTCTTGAATATACTCTTCTTCTTTATTTGATGGGTTTGGTGTCTTGCACAACATTGAGTTTATGGCATATAATCTCAGGATCAATACCTGGCATGTTTGCATGGATCCATGCAAAGATGCTCTGTCTCTTCCTCAGCAGCCTTACCAGTTCCTCCTTGATCTCAAGTCTTAGGGCTTTACCGATTTGGATGGTTTTTTTCAGCTCGTCCTCATCAAAGACGATAGATTCTACCTCTTTCGCGACCTCTCCCTTCTTGAGCTTTGTTTCATCTCTAGGATCAAGTGTGTCGATGTCATATGTGGTTGTTTCCCTCTTATGAGCCTATCTCTCTTCTGTAGAGTTGAAGTAGCATTCATATTCTGATATTTGGTCACCTTTCACTTCCCCTACTCCATAGGGAGTCAGGAATTTTAGTATTTGGTGGACCGTTGAAGGAACGACCTTAAATTCCTTAAGGGATACTCGTCCTATGATGAGGTCGTAAGCTGAGAAGACATTTTCATCCATCACAAAAAAATTGATTGTTCTGGTCAACCTATTAGGCCACTCATCTCCTATTCTTATATCCATCTCATACATGCCCAATGGATGAACCTTTTCACCGTTGAAGCCAATAAAGGGATGATGATAGGGTACAAGCCTAGTTCTACTGAGGCCAAGACTTTTAAAATAGGGCCAAAACATAACGTCTGCAGAGCTACCTCCATCAATGAGTATCCTCTGAACTTAACACCCATAAACCCTTATGGTGATGACTAAAGGGTCATCATGGGGAGCTAAGATACCTTTGAAGTCATCTTGTAAGAAGCCGACTATAAGGGTGTCCATATCCACCTTCTTTCTCTTTTCATGCTTAACCTAGGTAGATGCTAAGTTCACAACCTCGGCTTTAGCCACTGCCTTAGCCTCTGTCACATGAGACTTGCGATCATCTACCTCTGAGCCACCTCCTACTAGTACCCCACAGATGGTGTTAAAATAGAAAAATATTGTACTAACTCTCTTTACTGGAGTATTGTTATCTTTTGGTGGGAGGTCAGGGTCATCGTCATTATCGTTTGAGTCATCAGCTCTTCTGGCAGGGACAACTTTTTGATATTTATCATTTCTTCTCTTTTTGGGGTCATATCTTCCCCCCTTAGAATCTCTTCCATCCATATACATTCTGAGCTTTCCCGACTTCAACATCTTCTCAATCTCATCCTTCAGTGCGAGGCACTAGTCAGTCAGATGGTTGTGGTCCTGATGGAACTCGTACCATAGGTTCTTATTTCTCTTATGCAGAGGGGACTTCATCTTCTTTAGCCATCTTAGGGACCTGTCATTCTTTATTTCATTGAGGATGTATTCGCAGCTCACAGTTAGAGAAGTATAGTGTGCAAACTTATCGTCTACAACCCTCTTCTTTCCATCCTTCTTCCTCTAAAATTTTCCATTGCTACTTCCGTTCTTATCCTCATACTCTGCAGCCATAGCTTCTTCTGTATTTTCTAACAGCTCGACCATGGACTTAGGAGGGTCTTCAACAAGCTTTCAAAGTAGATTTCCCTTCTGAAGTCCTCCAATGAGGGTTGTCATTGCTATACTTTCTTCATAATCCTCTACCTCAAGCTTTTCCTTGTTAAACCTTGCAATGTAGTCTCTTAGGTTCTCATTCTATCCTTGCTTGACATAGAGTAGATGGGTTTTCTTCTTTTGAGGTCTTACCCCAAAATAGAAGTTGTGTATAGAATGCTCAGCCAAACCCTTAAAGTTCTCAACGGAGTTTTTAGGAAGAGAAGTGAACCAAATATGTGCAGCTCCCATTAAAGTTCTTGAGAAAGCTCGGCACCTCATCTCATCAGGGATTAAAAAAATTCCTGCTACAGACTGGTACATCTCAATGTGATGCGTTGGGTTGGTACTACCATCGTACTTGGGAGACACTATTGGTGGTTTAAATTTGGCAAGGGTTGAGAAGTTGACAATCCTTGCTACAAATGGTGAGACCTTTGAGAACCCCCTTTGTAGTGTGTCTCGGCTTTTTATGAGGTTCCATATCTTCTTTTCTAGCCTTTGGATGGGCTCATTCCATGGTCTGTCAACATCGGCCTAGACAAGGGTGTCCCCATCCACCTCCAAGGGGTGGACTGAGGGTTCCCAAGCTATCGCACAACGTCGGCTGTTGACCTTCTCCTGACCACAGTCTCGGCCATTTGGAGGTCGATCGTAACGAGGCCGCTGTTCGTCACCTCCCCTGTGTGAACCAACTATGCTCCTTGACCTGGATAGCCTCTGCCTCAGATCATTAACTAGGTTGAGCCTTTCAAAGACCGACCCTCTATTTAAGCGATCAAAAGTTAACCCTATTTGTTGTGCATCATCATCTCATCTTGTTTCATAACCCCGGCTCTGCTGTATAAGACGTACTATGTTGTTTTAAACCTCATATGGCTCCCAGGAGTCTGTTAGAGCATCCTCTACCTCAATATCATCATACATATCCTTACGGCAAGGGTTTTCTTGCCTCCCTAGATGTAAACGCCTAGGATCAACAACATCCCTCACCTGTTGAGGAGTAGGTTGGTCTTTTCGAGGTGCCTGGGGTGGTCCCCCGACCTCTGGATGTGGTTAAATAGCTGCGGGAGTAATCATCTCCGATGAGACTCCAGGTGGTCTTATTATATTCTGGATTATCTGGGTAAATTATTCCTTCATCGCTTACTGCGTTGCAGCCAAAGACTGCAGGGTTGCTGCCACCTCAGCCATCTCGGACTGCGGTGGTACCTGGATAGAACTTGTTCCTCTAACACCAGATAGTGGAGGAGGTGGTGGTAACTCTGGTGCCATATGTTAGGATTAAAGAGCTTACGATGAAAATATTATAGAACTTGATACCTTAAAGGACCTCTTTCAGTGGTGACACAGCTTCACACGATGGGTGAGGCCTGGCTCACCACCAGAGTCTCCGATGAGGTTAAGTTGCAAAAAGGAAGAGATGAATCTTCTTATTCCCACAAACGGTGCCAAAATGATGATGCTGTAATTAGCACCACTAGGTAAGGTGTTGATAAGATCAAACTTGTGATAACTATGGCAGCATAAGAGTATATATATATATATATATATATATATATATATATAGTATAATGGGGTGAGGAGAAGAGGGTGAACACTGATATATAAGTGTTTCAGCCAATCTGGCCTACGTCCACTGTGAGTGTGTGAGTAATATCACTAATGGCCATGGATACAATCTCTCAAGATTTCTCTCTCTACTGTGTAAACTGACAGAGTTTTAGCTAGGGTTGTAATTATGAATCTCTTTACAAGGTAGAGGATGACCCATATTTATAGTGTTTGGGGGGTGTAATGTACCCCCCAAGCATGCAATGAGCATGTGCATGAGGATCGAACCAGTGTGAGGATGGCACATGGCTGATCTTATATAGATAATGATGACCTCAAGATTCCCTCACGTGTTCCAAACCTCACATATGCTTGTAGATGCTCAACCCTGTGTCCTTGGCTAATGTAACCTCGTCTTGGATGGGTACGAGGTTGGTGGAGTCAGATGTAGTAGCTGTGTCTTGTCAATAATCGTGATGACCTCGTCAAAGAGGGCTGGCTGAGGTTAGGTATGAGGTAGCTGTAACGTCGGCTGAGGCCGATGATGATGTTGGCATTTGATTGAGCCCATGAGACTCTACTGACCTCGGCTGATGAAGAGACGAGGTTAGTGTGTGAGGGGTTGACCTTATGAGAGACGACCTTACTGATGGTTGTCATAAGCTTCTTGCCAAATCGTCTGTGAGACTAGCCGAGGTTATTGTCTCTGAGTACGAGGGTGCACTTTGGGTATATCAGCATACGCTAAATACAATCGTTCGCCCGCGAAAGTGGTCTTATCATTTTCTATCCCATTTTTGTTCTTATATCCTTCTTTTGGCTTACTTGTAGTTCTTGTTGTACCCTATTTCATTTACAGGGACTAGCAATGTGTAAGTTAGGGGGTGTGATACGACACAAATATTGCGTATTTCACCCGTTATCCTACGCGTTATTACCCCCTCGAGTATCTTAATCCCTATACTTATGCTGCTTAACCAGAAAACCTTCGAATTTTGATGTTATCATATTTTGCAGGGGTTAATTGAGCTTTTGTAGGTATTTGGATGCTTAGAATGAAGTTCGAACGTATTTCGGTGAAGTTTTGTACAAATTTGCACATTCAAGGGCAATTTAGTCATTTCACACTTTGGGAATCTGCCTAACGTCTTCACGAAAGTTTTATCCCTCTGTGTGAGCTTAGTGTGGCTATGAACGATGCACGAATTTGAGTCCGAACAAAGAAGTTACGGTAGTTTTAGCGGAAGAGAATTATAATGAAGCCAAAGCACGGGTGTCTTCAATCAGACCTGCTTGATCGATCAATCGATAGAAAGGGTTGATCGATCGACTCCTCCTCATTTTTGAAATTGTTAGAGACAGTCTGTAAGTTTTTGAAGCATCGATCAATCGACCCCTTGGGTTCAATCGATCAATCCCCTATTTTTCAAGATATTTTGCTTTGCATTTTCTTTTTCCTTTTCTTTTCTATTTTAATTCCAACTTACTATATAAGAGAAACTTTGCTCTCTTTTGTAGATATCTCCATTTTTGTCTTAGATTTTAGGGTTTTGTAGAGGGAGATTTTCCCTACTCCTCTCTTGTACTCTTTGTTTTGTAAGTTATACCTTTACTTTAATTTCATTAATTTATTTGTCTTCCTTCATTCCCATGCTTTCATTTACTTGCTTTCTTTACTTTATTGCCTAGATTAATTTATTTCTTGTTATAATTAGTTTAATTATAATTTAATTAGTTATTTCATGTTTTGCCCTTCGATAAATAGGGTCGGGGTTGTGTTTCGCCATTGACGGGTTCAAACATTGAAAGTTAGGGTGCCGTGCAAAATTGTGTTTAATTGAAATCGCGTGTATTAAAGTTGGATTGTTATGCATTTAACTTTATTTGTCACGCAACTTTAGTGTTTATAACGACAATCCAAATTTAATCCGTGCATGACCATTTTTGATTAAATGTTTATTCAAGCAACTTTGGGTTAATTCCTTGCGTGAAGTTTATGCTTAATTGTAAATGCTCAGTTAAATGCTTTCGAGTTGGAATTGCAATTAGTAGTGGTTTAGCACGTGAACGTGTGGATGTGATACCGATCCTCTCTTTACTTTTCTGTAGCGTAACTTATTCTTTTCTTTTGTCACCATAATCACCCATCACCTTTTCTTTTATTTATTTCACATTTTTATTCCTGAAGTAATTAAACAATTAAAATATAAAATTCAATCACTCCCATTGGATTTCTTACGATATCCGACTTACCGCTGTGCTTGCCTCTCAAGTGTAGTAGTAGCTTCATTTTTTTACATTTAGTCATCGAACCAATAACAATGATTTGCGTATTACACGACTCACGGTTCGCGCTTGATCAACGTGAATCCGATAAAATTCCAGGTCGGTGACTACTTCCTCAGAAAAGTCCTCGACAATGCTAAAACACTATGGATGGAAAGTTAAGGCCTAATTAGGAGGGACCGTTTAAGTTCATGAGAGATAATTTATAAGGATACGACCATTCAAAAATAGTGGAGGGCAGGGAGATACCAAGAGCATGGAATGCATCCAACCTCCAGATGTTTTACTTTTAAATTTACTCTTACTTAATTAGTTTTCGTAAATCTTTATTCTAAAACTTATATTGCTTACAGCCTGTTCTAGTTTTTCTAATAAAGTACAAGCTCAAGTGGTTCATTTATCTATATGATATTGTTCCAAAGTCGCAGGCTTACAATTTTGTTAGTGGTCAAATATCGATCAACATCACCTTAGTTTGATTACAATTAAATTCAATGTTCCACGATCTTCATCATGAAAAATAAGAAAATCTCACGAATTGCTCAGGCAAACAAAAGTACTACGGGTAATCCCTAGATACTAAGTCAATCCGACCCTGGTTGGATAAAAATTCTGAATGGGTGAATGACCCTAAAATAAGGTGCATTTTTTCCAGAGTCTGCTCCTGGCTTAAGTTAGTGTGATGACACGACTAAAAAATAACACAAGACAATTAACACATGCTTCGCACAATGGAATGGAAAAATAAAAAATGTGGAATTATACAAACAATATCTTATTGCATAATTTTATAATATACAATAAAGATCATTTATAGAATTGAAAGAACAAAATAGATAAAATTACTATCCTTGACGAGCAATCACCTCAATAATGGCCTCTCTCTGACCATCATTAGGATTTGGTCCTAATTCATCATCACTATCATGTGATGACAAATAATTCTTAGCCAATTGAAGAGGAACAAAATCTAGAGGAACCTAACTCTCTTGACTTTCAAAGGGGGGACAATGATATGCCGGACTATCAACTTGATACCAATACCAAAGTTCGGAGTCCTTTGGGACTTTTAGGACCCATAAAGCATTAAACCAAATATGTTTATAGGCTAGATGTTTTACCTCGTCCAACTTAATAGGGGCATAGATCCACCACTTATTATAGACAGTAGACCATATCGTGCAAGGATCCTTTGTTAAGATATACCGAAGCTTGATTATGTCATGAATTAGCACTATCTTCACAATTCCTTCCCTATTTAGGTCTTCCTTGGCTTCGGTGAGATGGTTCCTGAGAGATTCATTTTCAGTTTTTAAAGATTCACCAACATCACAATTATTTTTGGTTTCAGTGAGTTTTCATTTTAAGGATTCATCTCCTTTTACATAAGGGTGCCAACATTGCCAAAATCCTTCATATCATCCTTCAGTTTGGACATTAAGGCAGAATGATCTTCATAAATATCAGAATCTTTTGATGAGCCTTCCTAGTATAAATAAAAGTAAGATGAACTTGAACACTAGCCCTCCGACTAAGAATGGTATCTAGATTACTAGAAAAAGGGATTTCTCCAGGAACATTACTATGTTACAAGAGTAAAAGAAAATAACTTAGTAATAATGGAAAACCAAATCGAACACTGACAAAGTGTTTTATTATAGATAGTTAAAGCTAGGCCTTTATAGGCAAACAAAAAGCAAAACAAAATACAGGATTCTTAGGCTAACTATTCAAAACTATCTTTAGGCCTCCTTCTCTTTCACCTGCTCTAGCACTTATGGAGCTTTGCCCTGATTTTCCCTAGAGGATCCTCGGTCAGCAACCACTGTTGGTAAGGATCCTGAGTCATACTCACTAAAAAGTTCGGACTTAGCTGGAACATTAGCCTTCATTAAAGTAGCATCATAGCCTTTTTTGAAGTTAGAATTTATGATGAAAATCATCTGGAGTTTGGCATTAACAAAGGCCTGATTATAGCCATTGTCATAGCCTACGTCCTTAGAAGCATCTAGAGCTTTCGTTTGATCCTTCTTCAACTGATCATGCTCAACCACCACCTAGTCGTGATCAGTCTTAAGCCTTTTGAAATTAACCTAAAGACGAGAAAGGGTAGGATGGGTGCCTAACACCTTTCCATTCTATAACTTAGCCCCCGAACATTTGAACTATTGGTTTCGCAAGCATCAGTATGTCTTTAATGCCATTCTCTCGAGACAACAACATTTCTTTTTTGTGTTTTGTGCAAAATAGGCTGGAAACTCTATTTCTTTACATCACCCCCACATTGATGATGGCGGAAGAAATCCTCTTAGAAAAGGGTGTAAGACCTTTCTTCTTTTGTCCCTCCAATCAGGAATGGAAAAATGAAGAAAACCCAGGGATGGACACATCATCATCATTGACCAATAAATTTATCTTGTTAGGAGCTACAGGGGTGGACTCGATGTTCAAAGAATTAAAGGAAGAATAAGTGGAAGATCCTTCACTTGTAAAAGGAAGTCGAGCCTCAAGTATTGTGTCTACCGGGTGAGCTATGAAGCTGCTGATAAAGTTCTTATTTTCAAGAAAAAAGGTGGCAGACAATAGATGTTCACAACTTGGAACTAGAGGACTACTTAGCCCCCAAAATTTTATTAAATCTTCTCTATTGAAATGATAGGGAGAGGGATCCTTCTTCTTTTGTCACATGTGAGGTGGTCGTGCCCCTTGCAGGGCCGTTTGGTGGTTGTTCGAGGTGTTCACCCACTAGCGGCACGTTATCAAGCCTACGTGTGCCTATTTGCAAATTTAGGTCCTATTCTCAAACTAGGAGTCTTACGACTATGAAGTCAGTTGATACGAGTTACGTTGGTCACAGGTGTGGCATCCGTGCCCTTTGAGGGGTCGTTTGGGGGTTGTTCCAGATTTTTTCCCACTAACGACTTGTTTTCAAGCTTAAGTGTACCTATTCTTAAAATTTTTGTTCTATTCTCAAATCGGAAGTCCCGTGACTATGTGATCAGTTGATATGAGTTACATTGGTTTCGTGTGAGGTGTTCTTTCCCCTTATAAGGATATTTGGGGTTTTCACCCACTAGTGACACATTTTCAAGCCTAAGTGTGCCTATTTGCAAATTTCAGTCCTATTCTCAAATCAGGAGTCCCGTGACTATGAGTCAGTTTCTACTAGTTACTTTGATCATATGAAAGGTGTTCGTGCCCCTTGCAGAGCCGTTTGGGTGATGTTTGAGGTGTTCTCCCACTAGTGGCACGTTTTCAAGCCTAAGTGCGCCTATTTTGCAAATTTTAGTCCTGTTCTCAAATCGGGAGTTCCATGGCTACGCGGTTAGTTGCTATGAGTTATGTTGGTCACGTATGAGACAAAACAAATTAACACTTCCAATTTTGAAAATAATCATTGCATACAATATCGAGTGATCTTCATTACAATCTTTGTACAACGGTTTAGTCGCATCAACTTTCAACCGTATGTCTTCCCAATCTCCTAGTAATTCAACGTCAAATTGTTCATTTACTTGGTCATAATGAACATTATATGCATCCATAGGTTGATGATTTTGATGGTGGTGGACTCCGTAAGCATCATCAATTAGGTCGGTTAATGGATGATGTGTTAGCGAAACATGTACCAATTTCGCTCGTTGGTGTTCCGTTACGTGGTCGGGTATCGATAATTCTTTTAAAACATAAGGTATATATTTTTACCATGGTATGTCCATATCTTATAGTATTGATAAATTTTACACTTTAATAAATGCAACTCAATGTCTTCTAAATATTTATATTTTCCGTTCATGTAACAGGTTCACGGACACGGAATCTTATTACTTTTAAGATTCTTATAAGTGTATTTAATAAATTCTTGAATGCTCTTTGCATGATTATTTGTTAGTTAGTTAGTGTCCCCCATTCACTCTTTGTATTGTGGGAAATCGATTTAATAATCTTCAAATTGCAGTCTAATGTTAATAGGTTAAAACAAATGTCATGTTGCGTACAAGAAATTGAACAAATTATGAAAATGTCACAACTTAAACTCAAATCAAACAAATTTTGCCAAGTGATATTATTATGACTTAAACAAAAAACAAATATTATTACAACTTGACCATTAGAGAAACTGGCCAAGTGATAAAAGAATTTGGATAATACTTCAATTCTTTCCCTTCTCCGCTAAATTTGTTTTAAAAAAATGGAAAATTTTCAACTAATTAGGGTTTAAGAATTAAAGATTATAAATTAGTTAAAATACACGCATTCACACACATAAATTCACACACACAAATAAACACATACACACATATACACACACATACATTTCCTATATACACAAGCATATATACACATATTGTATATATATACACACACATACACGTGTCTATATATACACACACTAATACAGACATATACACACACACACACACACACTAATAGAAATAATATATATATATATATATATATATATATATATATATATATATACTGGGGTGTACTCATGTCGATGGCACAACAATAAATTTATTCCTGTGATATTTTGTATCCATGCCGATGGCACTATAAAATTTTATTCCCGTGATATTTTGTATTTTGAACTTGTTGCGAAAAGAACAAATATAACTATTATTGGACATTTCGTGGTACATTTACTTGTCATGGCTAGGTGTAACCTGTGTTGATGGCTCGGTTAGCATATTGATACAATGCTTGCAACTTGATTACAATTTTAATACAGTGCATTTGTGTCTTATGAACATTTAGGTTTGATTTTCAATTAGTATTTTTTATTATAATTTTTGCCAACTTTACTTAACCAAATTTTATAAACTTTATTATTTCTCAAATCTATTAGTGTTAATCGTGATAGAGTAATTGATAATTTTCTACACGAAAGAAAAATCAGAACGTTGATTCAAAATTGATATTTATGAAGACATATTTCTGCCAGAATTTACTTACATGAAAGTAATATGTTTGTTTTGAAATTTTGACTCGTGTTAGTGATGTAAGAGTGTTAGTATTTTAAATAGATTAAAATGATAATGTTAAAAAATAGCAAGTTAATTATTTCCCTTTGTCTAAACGGATTATTAATTAATTTTTTTTATCATTATTTCTTTTACTTAGTGATATATGAATCACTTGATCTCTTATAAAAACAACGATAATTAAAATTGAAAAGAAACTATATTTAATCCCTTTTTGTTAATGTCTTTATAACAAACTATACTTGACAATTATATATTGAAAATGAACATAGTAGTTCCATTTTCTTTTAATAGATTGTAGTGAACACTGATGATGCTGGAAATAGCACCACCAGTCAAGGTGTTCGTAAGCTCAAACCAGTGATAGTAATGGCAGCACAAGTATATGCTAAATATAAGACATTGAGATGAGGAGAAGAGGATGAACACCAATATATAAGTGGTTTAGCCAATTAGGCCTATGTCCACTGTGCAAGTGAGTGAGTAAGGTCACTAAAATAAGGAACTAACGGCCATGGATAATATCTCTCAAGCTTTCTCTCTCTACAGTGTAATTTGACAGAGTTTTATCTAGAAAGTAATTCTCGATCCTTTCATAAGGTAGAGGATGACCTCTATATATAGTTTTTAGGGGGTGTATTGTACCCCCCAAGCATACAATGAGCATGTGCATGGAGATTTAGCCAATGAAAGGATGAAACCTGGTTGATCTTCAACTAAGAAATGATGACCTCAATATTCCCTCACGTGGAGGGAATGATTCAGTTATAACAAATTTATCCTCGTGCTTGAAGCCATACATGTATGCATAGAAGCTCGGCTGTCTTTGCTTGGCACTAACCTCGGCCTGAGTGAGTACGAGGTTGGTGAGGTATGACCCTGCCTTGGCTGGTAATTATATGATGACATTGGCTGGGATGTCTGCCGAGGTTAGATATATGGAACGTCAGCCTGAGCCGATGTTGACCTGACACTTGATGCTCAGACTGCAAAGTGGATGATTCTAGGTGAAGCCTGTAACATCGGCTAAAGCCGCTGATGGGATTGCTCATTGAGCCCAATGAGCTTTTTTTATTCTCACCTGGCGCTTGCAATGTCGGCCATGGTTGACCTTATGGATAACTGACCCCATGAGTCATGCAAACCTCAGTTGTTGCCTAATTGAGGGTTTATTATTAACGTCGGTCGTGGCTGACCTGATGCTGGACGAGGTTGTTGATCGTCAGTATTGAGCCCTTATTACCTCGGCCGCCATGCTGGCCGAGGTTGGTGCCTCCAAGCTGGTAGGTACACTTTGGGTGTATCAATCACCCTAGCCCTTAGTTACCTATGTGAGTAGGTGACTAAGGGGGTATATATGTCCAAGGCTGTATTTTCCTTGTGTACCAACATTTCTTTCACAAGTGTTAACTTCAGAAGTAGGTTGCGTGCCTGGTAAGTGCAATGATGTTGATTGCCTTTTGGGATCCCAAGGCAATGATGGGCCTTGGGATTTGTGCCAGCACGATTTTGGGGTTTAAACCCTTTTTCTTTCTCTTTCTTCCTTATTTCTTTCCATCTTTCTCGCCTGTTCTTTCCTGTGTAATTTCTCTCTCTTCAAGAGTTCCTGCTGCATTTTGGGATTTCCTCATTTTTTATCTTCCTCTCCTTCATTTCACACACATACAGGTATCGTCTTCACCCCATTTCATCATTTTCAGCCTTTAATCATTATTTTTGCTTTTTTCGATGAAGATTAAGGTTTTTCGATTAGGGTTTTAAGGTTTTTTAGTGGTACTTTGCCTTTTATGGTGAGGTTATTCTTGGTTGCTCTTGGTTTAAAATCATTCAAAGACCAAGTTTGATCCTTATCTTAAGTTGTCCCCAGTTGTTTGTGGTTTAGAATCTTAAGTGTAGGGTCGTCTGGCTTATGCTCAGACCTCTTTATCAACTTCTAGAGGATTTCCCCTCTCTTAGAGAGAAGACCCTTCCCAAAACTAGGCAAATAGATCTAGACCAAGAGGAAGCTCGTAGGGCTGACGCCTTCCCCCTCAGGTCTATCTTTCCTCTGCCTCTAGAGGTGATATACCCCGAGCCAACCGTGACTACTAAGCCTTCAGAGGATTCGGTTAATCCCTCTCCCAAGTCTGAGTCTGTGTCCTCTACCTCAGACCCTATGTCTACTGATTCTTTCCAAGAGGCTATGGATTTCTCCATTAGGCAAGATCAGGTCCCTGATTAGGACGAGGTCCAGAGTCGTGCCTCGTCCTACAATGATGCTAGCACTTCACGGACTTCTTTCGATGTTAAAGTTGTGGGGCCGAGTGTGGCCATTCCACCACCCATTGATGCTATTACTCTGTCGACACCCAGTTTTCTCAGAGGTTCCCTGATGGTGTTCCTACGCCTTCACAGGCCGACATTGCCAGGGATGAGTATGATGGTCATGAGAGTGACGTTGACACCTCGGAGGCAGCCGGGATAGAGAGTATTGTCAATGAATATGAACTCTAAGCCTTTAGGCACCTTTATTCCATAGGTCCTTCTATCAAGATTAGGAGACCTCTGAGGGATAAGAGGGCTCGTGGTAGCCGAGATGGGAAAATCTGTGTATATGAGCAGATGTTTAAGTTAGGATTCCGTCTCCCCATACATCCAACAATTAGATCCATATTGTCCCATATTAACCTGTCCCCCTCCCAATTATCCCCCAAATCTTGGAGGGTGATGATTGGAGCTATGTCCTTTGGAGGGCAGTCCATCACTCAGAACTTCCTGTTAGGGTCTTCACAGGGTGCTATATGCCATCCCCTGCCAGAAACCACCCCAGCAACTACCACTTCCTAGCTGGGAAGTCTGATAAGAAGATGTTGCTGGTTACCCAGACCTCAAATTATAATTGGAAACCATGGTACTTATTCATCTCAGGGGAATGGGAATTTGGTACTTGTGCCCCCTCTTCATCGCTAGAGCCGAGGAAGCCTTTGAGGTGGGGAAAATTGTCATTAGCTGCCAAAGCCGACCCTGGATTAAGCCAGGATAACCTAAAAAAGGTCAAAGATATTCAATATCAGGGGGAACTTGGTTGTCTAGTTAAGTATGAGCATCTGATGACCCCTTACTATCTCATTGAGACTGACCCGGGGGGAGTCCTTTAGCCGAGCTTCGTAAGTATTATTTTGCATAAGTTTTACCTCTAATTTTCTAATGTCTCTTCTATTCTGACTCATATATATTTTTTGCATAGCGCCCACAAGGTATTTCAGACAACCTGTGGGAGATGTATGAACCAAACAAAGATGGGTTCAATGCACCTCCTCCTACACCGCCTAAGCAGAACGTCGGCACCTCTAAGGTCGATGCTATAAAAAAGAGGAAATCCACCACTGCTACCTCAGAGGATCTGAGGCCGAGTAAGCACCAAAAAGCCATCCCAATCTCTTCTGATGATGCATTGGCTGCTCGTCTGGAGCAGCTGAAGATCAGTGACAACTTGATAGGTCACGGTCTAAAGGAAATAGATGCCACCGGATCTACGATGACCGATGAAGATAAGCGTTTTCTACGCTCGATTGATATACCTCTGCTGGCCGAGTTTTGCCTTCACAGTTCTATCCAGGTAAAAGCTTTTGCTTTTTCATTCCAAGTTTAACCTCAACTTTTATTGTATTAAGGTTTGCATTCATACATCTGACTTTGTATTGCAGTGTATCCTTTCCATGCACCAATTCGTTGACTGGACCCTGAGGAAGCTGCCCCTAACTGAGAAGGGGAAAGAGGACCAAAAGGTGGAAGCCTCTTTAAATGATGAGGTTGATCGTCTGAAGACATCATTGGAGGGGTCTGAGAATAAGGTGAAACAGAGGGACAGGGACATAGATAAGCTCCAAAAGGACCACACCTCTGCCTTTAAGGCCAAGGACAACGTTCTTCGACAAAAGGTTAATGATGCTGTGAAAGCTTCCCTTGAGGATGCTTCTGAGAAGATCTTGGCCGACTATAAGGTCTCTGACCAATTTATAAGATTCATCTTTGAATACCTTGAAAGAGGTGTTAAAGCTACTGGTAAATGGGCGGCCATCAAAGAAAAAGAGTCAGGGAGCTTGACAGCCTCAGACTTCATTGGTATCGGTTTTGCTAACCCTCGGTTTGCTCAGGACTTACAAGAGGTCAAGGAGGAAGAGAAAATGTAGCTCCTGTAGAGACCGCACCACTGGAAGTTATAGAGACTGAGGATGTTAACCCTCAAGATCACTACACCAAAATGACAACATTGTCACCTTTCAGCCAACCACCTTTGTCAAGGTCATTGACCGTGACACAAATCTCGCATTTTGTGTCACGGTCATTGACCTTGACACGACCGTGACAAGTCCGTGACAAATGTAGTTGTCACGGACTTGTCACAATCAATGACCGTGGTAATTTTTTAAATAATTGTCACGGTCAATGACCTTGACACGACCGTGACAACTTTCGCAGTAAAAAAAGCCCTAGACTTCTTTTTTTCCCACATTTTTTGTTTTTCCCCCCTTTCTCTCTCTCGAAGCGATTTCTGCTCTCTCTCTCTCTAAGGTATATTTTTTTTCCTCTCTTTCTCTTTCATTTCTATATGTATGTGTATGTGTGTATATGTATGTGTGTGTATATAAGTGTGCGGTGGTGTGTGGTGGAGGAGGGGGGAAGGGGGGAAGGGGGCAATGGGGGTGGGGTGGTGCAGGTGTGGTGGGGGGAGGGGGGGAGGGGGTAGTGGGGGTGGGGTGTGGTTGGGGGAGGGGAGGGAGGAAGGGGGTATGCGCGTTAAATTTAATTATATAAACATTTAAATTTGATAATAATTTTATTCATGAAATTAATTCAATTAGGTAAAACCCTAGATAATTTTTTAACAGAATTTGATAATATTATATAAAGTTTAGTAAATTCACAAAATGTTACCAATTGTATGTTTTTAGGAATATCATTAGTTACTTTAGTGCCCAACTATGTAGAATCCATACACATGCATGTTGTTAGAAAGTCTTAAATTTAATTCTCACTTTAATTTGTAGAATCTTTGTACTTGGTTGGATTTATCCCTTTATGATAATGAAATTTATGCTCCAATTATAATTATCTCATGTCATAATTTTATTGATAAACAATAAATTAATAAAGTAATAAAAATATGGAAATACCCCAATTGATTTAGTAAGATTCGTTCTAGACTTCATTACAAATTATTTATGCCAAACCCGACTCTCTTATAAGATATGCATATTATGATAAAATATAATGAGGATAAGGGACTTTTGAAATATAAAAGAATCTCAAAGAATAAATATAAAGATAAAGGATTAAAGAAGTAGATAATTGCAATGTGTAGTTGTCACGGTCGTGGTGGGGGGAGGGGGTGGTGTGTGTGTGTGTGCCTAGGTGTGTGCGTGTGTGCGTGGCGGGGGAAGGGGGGCAAGGGATGTGGTGGTGGGGGGGGGGGGGGGCACGAAAGTAACTAATGATATTTTTAAATCCATACACATGCATGCTGTTATAAAGTCGTAAATTTAATTCTCACTTTAATTTGTAGAATCTCTATACTTGGTTGGATTTATCCCTTTATGATAATGAAATTTATGCTCCAATTATAATTATCTCATGTCATAATTTTATTGATAAACAATAAATTAATAGATTAATAAAAATATGAAAATACCCCAATTGATTTTGTAAGATTCGTTCTAGATTCATTACAAATTATTCATGCCAAACCCGACTCTCTTATAAGATATGCATATTGTGATAAAATATAATGAGGATAAGAGACTTTTGAAATGTAAAAGAATCTCAAAGAATAAATATAAAGATAAAGGATTAAAGAAGTAGATAATTTCAATGTGTAGTTGTCACGGTCGTGGAGGGGGGGAGGGGGTGGTGTGGGGTGGTGTGTGTGTGTGCCTAGGTGTGTGCGTGGCGGGGGGAGGGGGCAAGGGGTGTAGTGGGGGTGGGTGTGTGGGGGGAGGGGGGGAGGAAAGTGAGAATTAAATCTAAGACTTTCTAACAACATGCATGTAAATTAGTAGAATCTCTGTACTTGGTTGGATTTATCCCTTTATGATAATGATGTATGTGTACTATTAACATTTTTTTTATCTGTACTAATAACATTTTTTTACAGCAAATGTCTCCTTCAGATATTAAGGCGAAGATGATGATCCTATTTATGATGATGTCATCTGGGCTCGGTGGTAGCGGAGGCGACGAGGGCTCCTCCTCCCCTAGGCTCCCCAAATATGGAAAATTTGGGATTACCGTCGAGAACAAATCGGAGCTATTAGCGAGATCCCTCGAGCTGCTAAAGACGGTCATCGGCCCGGGGTTTATGAGTTGGAAGGAGGTGCCATATGAGCTCAAGTTAGTTGTTTGGGCGGCACTACAGGTAATATATTTATGTTTCAATTTCAATTTCAATTTCAATTTCAATTTCAATTTCAATTTCAATTTCAATTTCAATTTCAATTTCAATTTCGATTTCGATTTCGATTTCATTTTATATTTATATTTATATTTATATTTATATTTATATTTATATTTATATTTATTCACAACTAACATTGAATTTATTGGACAGGAACAATTCAACTTGGATCCAAAGCTACGCGATTCCGTCTTGGACCAGTTGAGGGAGCAACACAAGACGTGGAAGAAAAATATGCGGACACGGTACTTTGGAAAAACACGAGAGTCCATTATACAATGGTGTGGATCCGTCCCGCCCAAGGAGCCGATCGCATTGGTACAATGGCAAAAGTTCATTGACAATGAGATCGAGGATCGACAATTGGCATCTCGCCAATTGGGGAGGGAAAACCGGGGAAAAAAGACAGACGTGCACTAGTCCGGCCGGACCTCTTACGCCGAGGTGGAGCATAGGATGAAGGTAAGATTTAATTTTTCTATAACTACAGAATTATCTTATTCTTCATTATTTTACTTTGCGGGGCCGATACTAATTTTCTTTTATTTTATTTCAGGGGGTAGGGAGTGGGCCAGGGGGTAAGCCACATAGGCTCGATACTTATGTGGCTCTTCGGACGAAGAAGGGGAAGGACAAGGAGGTGTCCCCGAGCGTCGCGGCGACGATTGTAAGTAATCCGACAGTTTAATTTTTGTTAATTATGTTATAATTTTTTAGTTTACTTATTTCAATAATCATGGGCTTTTTGTCATTTCAAGTAAAGCTTAAGGAAGTGCATGAGTCGCAATCTGATGCCGACAAGGCGTCTTTGTCCACAGACGCACTCAGCCAAGTGCTTGGCTCTGATCACAAGGGGAGGACAAGGGGGTGAGCTCGCGGGTGGTCAAATCTAGGATCATAGAATTGGAGACTAGTGACACCGAGTTGGCTCGAACGGTGGATTCACACGATACGAAGCTGTCCCGTTTGGAGGCGACGGTCAAAGATATGTACGCATTCATGAAGCGTACATTGGGCGGAGACCGAAAGGGGAATGGGAAAGGGAAAGGGAAGGATAAAGAGGTGGAGGAGGATGAGGAGGTGCAGGAGAACGAGGCGCAGGAGGACGAGGATGTGGACCTCGCTGCTTCTTCACCGTCACGTGCTTATTTCGATGATCCACTTCCTTATTTGTCTCCCTTCCCCGAACCATTGTCGACACTTGGTTGGTCGAGCGTGTTCATATTGGATGTATTTGATGGCCAGTGGATAGGGCGGGGGTTGAGGGACCCAAATATCATCGAGGGTGGAATAGTTCATGGACGTGCGCTTCAAGGGATAGAGTCGAAAGTGTTCGTCACGCATGTGATACCCGGGAAGGAGAACTGCCTATTGTGGTTGCGCGAACAATGTGGCACGATGTATATTAGTGGGTGTGTGTATTCGTATATCGTGTGGCCAACTCACCTCCTCACATTTACCCAAGACATGTAGTAACATTATTTTTAAGTTTGTACATTTTAATTATATTTGGATTATATTGTCATGTATATTGTTTCTATTTTGAATATTTGGATTATATCGTCATGAATATATATTTGCACTATCTTAGGTATATTTGGATATATGATGTTTGAATAGGTACAACCAACGTTGTTATAACAGGTACAAATATACTGCTGGGCAGTGGCAGTGGCCATACTGCCCAGTAGAATTTTTTTCAATTTTGCCCAGAATTGTCACGGTCATTGACCGTGATAATTTTTTAAAATATTGTCACGGGTTGGTCACAATTTTTAACCGTGATTAAACTTATCACGATCCATGACTTTGACACGACCGTGACAATTCTAACGAACTTGTCAAGGTCAATGACCGTGACACGTCCGTGACAAAAATAATTGTCTCGCCCAGAATTGTCACGATCATTGACCTTGACAAGTCCAATTTGTCAAGGTCAATGACCGTGACAATAGTGCAGATTTGGTGTAGTGGATGATGGGGTTGAGGTTACCAATGTCGACCAAGCTGATGGGGCCGAGGTTACTAACCATGTGGCTGTAGACACCCAGACCATGATTTATGAATCTTTACACTTGTAATTTTTGTTTCTCATCTGTAATTTTCTGTTACCTCTGATAACATACTCTAAGTCATGTTGACTTGTGATTCTGACTTCTTTGTGTTATATCATCCTCTTCAGAGGATTTTGCTTCTTTCGATGAATGCTTTCTCGAATGTTGTCTTGCAAATCATACTTCCCATCAAGTGATGTTTAAGGTATGAGGCCATTAATTTATGATGTTACCCTCATATATTTTAACCAAATTAATGATTTTAAGGTATGAGGTCATCTAACTAAGATGTTACCCTCATAAATTTCACCAAATTAATGATGTTTAAGGTCTGAGGTCATCAAACTAAGATATTAACCTTATAAATTTCACCAAATTAATGATGTTTAAGGTCCGTGGTCATCAAACTAAGATGTTACCCTCATAAATTTCACCAATTTAATGATGTTTAAGGTCTGAGTTCATCTAAATAAGATGTTTCACCTCAGACCTTGTCACCAAATTATGATGTTTAAGGTCTGAGGTCATCAAACTAAGACATTTCACCTCAGATCGTGTCACCAAAATATGATGTTTAAGGTCCGAGGTCATCAAACTAAGATGTTTCACCTCAGACCTTATCACCAAATTATGATGTTTATCATCAAACTAAGATGTTACCCTTAAAAATTTCACCAAATTAATGATGTTTAAGGTCCGAGGCCATCAAACTAGGATGTTACCCTCATAAATTTCACCAATTTAATGATGTTTAAGGTTTGAGGTCATCAAACTAAGATGTTACCCTCATAAATTTCACCAAATTAATGATGTTTAAGGTCTGAGGTCATCATATTATGATGTTTTACCTCAGACCTTATCACCAAATTATGATGTTTTAAGGTTTGAGGTCACCATATAATGACATTTCACCTCATAAATTTTCACGAAATTAATGATGTTAAAGGTCTAAGGTCATCTAACTAAGATGTTACCCTCATAAATTTCACCAAATTAATGACGTTTAAGGTCTGATGTCATCAAACTAAGATGTTACACCTCAGACTTTGTCACCAAATTATGATGTTTTAAGGTCTGAGGTCATCTAACTATGATTTTTCACCTCAGACCTTGTCACAAAATTATGATGTTTTAAGGTATGAGGTCACCATATAATGACATTTCACCTCATAAATTTACCACTAAAGCATTGTGAAACAAAATATTGACACATGAACTGATCTTCTCATTAATATTCTCTTCATAAAATGATACATTTACATAGAAATAATTACAACGTCATATGTAATACTTCTTCAGGTGATCAAAATTCCATGGATTAGAGAAAGGTTCTTCCTCGAGATTTTCTAACAAATAAGTACCGGGTATAACCTCATCGACTACTTTGTAAGGACCATGCCAATTAGGGTGGATTTTGTTTGCCTTCTGCAATGACTTCTTCAGCACCAAGTCTCCTACAGGTATAGGTCTTGATTTCACCCTTTGATTGTAGAACTTTACTGTTCTCTACTGGTAGGCTGCATGTCTGATCTCAACGTCTTCCCTTCTCTCCTCAATAAAATCTAGGTCAAGTCTTCTCTCTTCCCCATTCTTCTTGAGGTCATAGATCTGAAATCTATGAGTGGGGAGTCCTACTTCTGTAGGTATGATGACTTCTGATCCATGTGCCAATATAAATGGGGTCTCACCCGTTGGTATCGTCGTCGTTATTCTGTAGGACCATAACACTGCATAAACCTCTTCCGTCCATCTCCCCTTGACTTCTTCCAACCTTTTATTAATCCCATTGAGGATCGTTCGGTTCGTGACCTGAGTCTGCCCATTTGCCTGTGGTCGGCTAGGAGAGGAGAAGAACTGCTTTATCCCCACTCTTTCATAATATTTTTCTAAGGAACAATTCTTGAACTGGGTTCCGTTTTCTGAGATGAGGGTATTTGGAAGACCATGTCTATATATGATGCTCTTCTAAATGAACTGGAAGCTCTTCTACTCTGTAATCATGATCATCGACTTAGCCTCTACCCACTTAGAGAAGTAATCAATTGCAACTATCAGAAATTGATAATTGTTCGTAGCTCTCAGTAATGGTCCCACCAAGTCAATCCCCTATACTATGAATGGCCAAGGAGAAATTATTAAAGTCATAGGTTGATGAGGGATAGTGGAGAATCTCTGGCACTTTTCACACCTCTTTACGTAGGCCACAGTATCTTTGGCCAATGTCGGGCACCAGTATCCCTGTGTAATTATTCTCTTGGCTAAAGGTCTTCCTCCTATGTCACTGGAGCAAGAACCCTCATGTACATCCTGCAGGATGTGGGGGACTTCTGTGGGATGGACACATCTGAGGAGAGGTAGTTGAAATCCTTTTTTATACAGGACATCTCCTATTATTGAGAACTTAACATCTCTGTTCCTTAATTTCCTCCTTTCTATCTTTGATTTTGACAACTCTCCCTCTCTGATATGTCTGATAAGGGGGTCCATCCATGAGTCTCCTAGGTTCAAGTTGAGGCAAGAGTTGGCAACCTCTTATTCCTCAATAGTAGATTTGAGTAGGATCTCAACTGGTGTTGTCCTTTGGATGCCTATCCTTATTGCTGAAGCCAACCTTGCTAGTGCATCTGCACGACTATTATTTTGTCGAGGTACCCTCTTCATCTTCACCTTTTCGAAGCCTTCTAGCATCTTCTTACCCTCTTCAGGTATTTGGCCATCCTTTCATCCTTGGCCTCATATACTCCAAATACTTAGTTAACAACCAATATTAAGTCACTGTGAAGTAGGAGTCAGCCAACTCTAAGAGATTTTGCTAAGGAGAGGCCTACTACCAAGGCCTCATATGCTGACTCGTTGTTCGATTCCTTGAAGTTAAACCTTAGCGCATATTCAACGTCGGTACCATTCGGAGCTGACAGTGTCAGCCTTACACCGCTTCCACTTTTACAAGAAGATCCGTCAATGAAGAGGTTCTAAACATCTTCATTTGAAGAGAAGCTCCCCTCTAATAGAGTTCCTTGCTTGAAAAGGTATTTGTCTTCCTTATTCTCAGATACTCCTTTTCTGGCTCTGATGGACACAACCTCTTTCGGGTTTCTAAATACGTTACTGTTTGATCCCTCTGCAATCTCTAGATTATTCTCGACCTTAGCCTCTTCCCATGTGAACTCAAAAACAAAGTTTGCGAGTGCCTGCCCTTTAATGGCCACCCTGGGTTAATAAATAAGGCCATACTCTCCTAACTCGATGGCCCAGGTCATCAATCTGCCTGACTTCTCAGGCTTGTGGAGGACTTGCCTTAGTGGGGAGTCAGTGAGGATGACCATAGAGTGGGCTTGGAAATAGGGTTTCATATTCCTGGAAGTGTGTATCAAAGCATAGGCCAACTTCTTCATCCGAGAATAGTTCTGTTCATACCCTTGAAGGGACTTACTATTGAAGTATAGGGGACTTTGTACCCCAACGTCTTCTCGTACTATGGCTGCATTTATAGCTGACTTTGAGACTGCTAGATAAACATACAACTTCTCCCCCAGAATGGGCCGGGATAAGAGCGAGGGGATTCGAGGTAGGACTTGAGCATTTTAAAGGTCGTGTGACACTCTTTGTCCCCTTCTAAGGTCTTTCTAAGCACCTTAAAAAATGGAAGACACTTTTTCGTAGCTCTGGAAATAAATCTGTTGAGTGCAGCGACTCTTATAGTGAGCCTTTGGATGTCTTTTATACTTCTTGGTGTCTTCATATCAAGAAAGGCCTTGATTTTCTCTGGATTGGCCTATATTCCCCTCTGATTGACTATGAATCCAAAAAAATTTCCAGCTCTTACTTCGAAGACACATTTGGCAGGATTAAGCTTCATCCTGTATAAGTCCATGGTGTCAAAAGTTCTCTCCAGGTCGGCTACATGAGTGAAGGACTTCAAGCTCTTCGTCAACATATCATCTACATGTACCTCCATGGTATTTCCAGTTTGATCTTCAAACATCTTATTTACAAGACGTTGATATGTGGACCCTGTATTTTTCAAGTCAAAGGGCATGACCTTAGAGCAATAGGTCCCCTTATCTATGATAAATGTTGTCTTCTCTGAGTCTTCAGCATCTATGAAGTACTGATTGTAACCTGAATATGCATCCATGAAGCTCATAATTTCATACCCTGTCGTGGCATCTACCATCTGATCAATCTGAGGTAAGGGATAGCTGTCTTTCGAGCAAGACTTGTTCAGGTAAGTGAAATCTACACATATCCTCCATTTTCCATTGGCTTTGGGCACAATGACGGCGTTTGATAACCACTCTGAGTATATGACCTCCCTGATGAATTCTGCCTCTTCTAACTTTATGACCTCTTCCCTGATGACATCATACTTTTCCCTAGAGTAAACTCTTCGTCTTTATTTGATTGGCTTAGCATCTTTTGCCACATGGAGTTTGTGGCACATAACCTCTGGGGTGATGTCAGGCATGTCTGCGTGGATCCAAGCGAAGACACTCTGCCTCTTCTTAAAAAATCTTATCAGCTCTTCTTTGATTTTGGGGTTTAGGGCCTTGCTAATTTGGATGGTTTTTTTTGGTTCATCCTCATTAAGGACAATGGATTCTACCTCTTTTGCGGCCTCTCCTTTCTTCAATTTTTTTTTCATCCCTAGGATCAATTGTATCAATATTATATGTGGTTGTTGCCCTCTTATGTGCCTCTCTCTCTTCCGTCGAGTTAAAGTAGCATTCTCGTGCCGTGGTCTGGTCACCTTGCACTTCCCCTACCTCGTAGGGGGAGGTAATTTTAGCATTTTATGGACTGTTAATGGCACGGACTTAAACTCATTAAGGATAACTCGTCCTATGATGAAGTTGTAGGTCGAGAAGACGTTTTCAGCCATAACGAAAAAATTGATCTTCCGGTTCAACCTCTTAGGCCACTCGTCTCCCATTCGCACATCCATCTCATACATTCCCAACATATGGAACTTTTCTCCGCTGAATCCCATTAACGGATGATGATAGGGTACCATCCTAGCTCTGTAAGGACATAAATTTCCAATTGAGTCCCGGTATTATTTTGACTTAATTCCGTGAACAAAACTTGTTTGTAATATGTCATAGGGAGATGTTTATTTTGTCACGATTCCACTTGGTCTATGACGTATTGAAGAAATTGAAGACGTTGTGGTAAAGCTTCAAAGAATTAATCATGCCGATGTTTAATTGGTGCAAGTTTAATCGTCTTCAAAGTTAATTTCATTCCGAGATCACTTAGGTATGAATGTGTAGAGTTAATGGTGCTTGAAATTATTTTATAAAAGATAAGGATGTAATTTTTATAAAGGAAAATGTTTTTAAATGTTTTAAAAGTGTTTTAAAGGTTTACACTTAGTTTTATGATGATAAGATCGAAATAGAGTTTGACTAATTTGAATCTCTTTGTTAAGAGACGTTTTAATCAGAAAGTAAAAAAAAGTCAAACTTTCGCGCTGTCGCTCGAACGACATTGGATCTCGTTCGAACGAGATACAATGTCGCGCGAACGACATGCTTAAGTCATTCGAACGACACATTTTTTGAGGTGGCATTTAAATCCTATGTAAACAGTGTTTTCATCATAATTTCGGTTGTGTGCATTCTGGAAAACAGTATTCGACCAGAAACTTGTTTGCACATGTTTTCTAAGGTTTACAAAGAATAAACAGATGCTTAGAGTTTGCAAAGATCTGAGTTATCATTCTTATATGTTTAAGTGATCTTGCTGCACCAAAGTTATTTGTTCTACACATTTAACATCAAAGGGTTTTACGATGAAGAAAAGTGAAGGACTTCTTGTTCGACATCGTAGACGAATCAAAGCCATTCGGTGGACACCGAGACATACGTGAACGCGTGTGTTGTGGACAGAGATAGTGGAAGACGGAATTTCTGTGTGGGCACTATTGAAGAACGGTTGAAGATCAGAAGGAGCGTCAAGACCCGTGGGGATCGAGTCTTAGTGTAAGGCTAATCTATCTTTGTAGAACCATTATTTATAGTGATTATCTGGATTGAACCGTCCGAGGTTGTTTTCCCGTTTCCGATTTTTTCCTCGTACATTTGGCATTGTGAGTATTCTTTACTTTACTTTACATGCTTTAATCACTAGATGCATATTTAGGATTATTCAAGATAAAACTGGTTTAAAGTAAGAATTGAGTTTTTCACAACTTGGTTTGGTGCATAATTAAAAGTTGGATCTTTTTTGGAGAAAAATTGATTTTGTTTGAAACACATATATCGGGCCACTCTTCAAATTTTCTCGAACTCCTATTTTTGATGGCACTAATTAAACTTATTGGAAGATGATAATGAGATGTGCTTTAAAATCTATTGATGAGCATGTTTGGCTTAAAGTTGAGAAAGGTTGGACACCCCCTGTCACTATTGTTGGTGAGGTCACTAGTTTAAAGCCTATTGAGTCATGGACCGAAACTGAACAAAGACTTGCACAATATAATTCTAAGGGTCTGCACGTTATTTCTTCACATGTCACACAAGAAGAATATGATAGAATTATGACTTGTGAAACATCAAAAGAGGCTTGGGATATTTTGGCACTCACTCACGAGGGCACTAGCACGATTAGGGCGTCAAAACTTCAAAATCTCACTACATAATTTGAGACCATTAGGATGTTAGAGAGTGAAACCTTTAATGAGTTTTATGCTAGGTTGTCCAATATTTTTAACTCGTCATTTAACCTAGGTGAGAAAACTCCCGACTGATATGCCCTAAATGCACCCCCTTGGCTCAGAGACATCAACCTCGACCATGGATATGGACGATGTTAGAGGGGCCTTAGATCAACAACCAACGGTCCCGTCCTAAGCAAGGTCGACCAAGGCCGAAGTTACTAGCTACCTTGGCAAGTGAGGTCTCCATAATACACAGGGGCGGTTATCCATCTGGTCATCCAAGGCTTGCAACATCGACTTGGTTAAGGCCGAGGTTGCCATCCCATCATCATAACTAATCTCGGTTAAGGACCAACCAACGTTCCTACTACGCCACCATTACCACGGCCCAGGCCGATGTCACAGCTCAACATGCCTTACCTCATCTCTCCCACTGAGCTAAGGTCACCACCTCGTCCTCTTCCAGGCCGAGGTTGAGACCATTCAGAGATGGACGAGCCCTTATAAGTGTATGTATTATTGGGAACACGTGTACACAATCAGTTATAGCCGAATCATTCCCCTCATATGAGGGAATATTGAGGTCATCATTATCTATATGAGATCAGCCAGGTGTCATTCTCATACCGGTTCTATCCTTATGCACATGTTCATTGCATGCTTGGGGGGTACACTACACCCTCCAAGCACTATGTATAGAGGTCATCCTCTACCTTGTAAGGGATCCCAAATGATAACCCTAGCTGAAACTCTGTCATTTTATGCAGTAGAGAGAGAAAGCTTGAGATATTGTATCCATGGCCACTAGTGCCTTCATTCAGTGATATTACTCGCACACTCACAATGGACATAGCCCAGATTGGCTGAACCACTTAAATTCAAGTGTTCATCCTCTTCTCATCACCTTAATCTCTTATATTTAGTATACTCTTGTGCTGCCATTGTTATCACTAGTTTGAGCTTACAAACACCTTGACTGGTGGTGCTATTTCCAGCATCATCATTTTGGTCCCGTTTGTGGGAACGAGAAGATTTCTCTTCCTCTTTATTTGCTTAACCTCACCGGAGACTTTGGTGGTGAACCAGGCCTCACCCCTTGCGTGGAGCTGTTTCACCATTGAAAGAGGTCCTGTAAGGTATTAAGCTCATCTACTACACCAGATATTTTGTGTTAACACATGGCACTGGAATTACCACCACCTCTTCCGCCGCCTGGTGCGGGAGGACCTTGCTCTAGCCAGGCACCGCCTCAGTCCGAAATGGCGGAGGTGGCCGCAGCCTTAAGGTCTTTGGCTGCAATGCAACAAGCAATGCTGGAGAAATTTGCACAGCTCAGTCAAAATATGATGAGGCCACCTGGAGTATCAACTGAGATGATCACTCTGATGGCTATCCAAGCGCACCCTGAAGCCAGGGGACCACCCCAGGCATTGTGTAAGTATCACCCTATGCCCCAGCGGAGGAGGGCCGTTGCTGACCCTAGGCGCTTGCGCCTGGGGAGGCAAGGATACCCTTTCCCTGAGGATATGTATGATGATCTAGAGGCGGAAGACGTCCCGGAAGATCATTGGGAGCTATATGAGGTTTCGAACAACACAGTTCATCCTATCCATAGGAGCTAAGGTTGTGGAGGTCGAAGGGGTGAAGAAGACCAACAAAGAGGGTCAGCTTTTTACCGATTAGGCAGAGGTTCGGCCTTCAAAAGGCTCAACCTAATAAATGACCTACGATAATGGTTGTTAAGGTTGAGAAGTACAGTCGGCTGACAAAAGGAAGAGAGACAACGTCAACCTCAATTGGGACCGGGAAAAGACCAAGAAGAGGTCAACAACAGACGTTGTGTTGCGGCTGGAGAACCCTCAGTCCACCCCTTGGAGGTGGCTGGGGACAATCTCGGCCAGGTCGACGTTGTAAGACCATGGAATGACTCCATCCAATGTCTTGAGGACAAGATTGGAGATCTCATCAAAAGTCGATATCCGCTGCAAAGAGGTTTCTCGGAGGGCTCTCCATTCGTGGCTAAGATAGTAAGCTTCCCTACCCCAGCTAAGTTCAAGCCACCTACAGTAACTCCCAAGTATGATGGTAGCACCAATCCTGTACATCATATTGAGATGTACCAGCTAGTCGTGGACATTTACTCAATACCAGATGAGATGAAGTGTCGGGCCTTCTCTGGGACCTTGATGGGAGCAACACACATCTGGTTTACTTCTCTTCTGAAGAATTCAATTGAGAACTTTAAGGGATTAGCCGAACGATTCATTCATAATTTATGTTTTGGGGTAAGACCTCAAAAGAAGACCACCCATATGTTATATGTCAAGCAAGGCAAGCACGAGAGCCTAAGAGACTACATCGCTAGGTTCAATAAAGAAAAACTTGAGGTTGAAGATTACGAAGAGAATATTACCATGACCGCCCTCATAGGAGGTCTTCAGAAGGGTAAGTTGTTGTTGAAAATTACAGAAGACCCTCCAAAGTCCATGGCGGAGCTATTGGCAACTGCGGGGAAGGTCATGAACGCTGAAGAGTCCATGGCCGCTAAGTATGAAGATAAGAACGGCAGTAGAAGCAGAAAGTTCCAAAGAAAGAAGGATGGAAAGAAGAGGCCAGTTGATGACAAGTTTGCACTTTATACCCCTCTTACTGTAAGCTGCGAACACATCCTCAATGAGATCAAGAATGACCGGTCCCTAAGATGGCCAGAGAAGTTGAAGGCTCCTCCACATAAGAGGAACCAGAACTTATGGTGTGAATTCCACCAAGACCATGGCTATATAACAGACAAGTGCTTTGCCTTAAAGCATGAGATCGAGAAGATATTGAAATCAGGAAAGTTGAGGAAGTACATTGATAGCAAGGCTCCCAAAAGGGGAAGAGATGACCCTAAAAAGATAAGAAACGATAGGTGTCGTGATGATACCTCAGCAAAAAGGGGCAATGACTCGAATGATGATGATGAAGACGATCCAGACCTCCCACCAAAGGATGATAACACCCCCGTGAAGAGGGTTGGTATAATCTCCTTTGGTGGTAACACCATATGCGTAGGACTTGCAGGGAGTGGTTCTGAAGTGGCTGATCGCAAAGCTCATGTCGCAGAAGCCAAGTCAGTGGCCAAAATTAAAATAGTAAATCTGACGTCTTTCAAAACAATACAGAAGAGAAAGAAGGTGGATATGGACACTCTCATAGTTGGGTTCTCCCGACTCAACTTCAAAGTCATCTTAGCTCCACATGATGACCCTTTGGTATTCACAACAAGAGTTCATGGATGTGAGATACAAATAATTCTTGTAGACGAAGGAAGTTCTACAGATGTGATGTTCTGGCCCTGCTTTAGAAGCTTGGGCCTTAGCAGAGCTAGGCTGGTACCCTATCATCATTCGTTAATGGGGTTCAGTGGTGAAAAGGTCCATCCATTGGGTATGTATGAGATGGACGTACGAATGGGCGGTGAGTGGCCTATGAGGTTAACCCGGAAGATCAATTTCTTCATTATGGATGAAAACATCTTCTCGGCCTATAACCTCATTATAGGAAGAGTAGGCCTTAAAGAGTTTGAGGCCGTGCCGTCGACGGTCCACCAAATATTAAAATTAGTAGGGGAAATGCAGGGTGACCAGACCACAGCACGAGAATGCTACTTCAACTCGGCTGAAGAGAGAGAGGCACATAAGAGAGAAACTACCACTTATAACATTGATAGACTTGGCCCAAGAGATGAAACATAGTTAAAGAAAAGAGAGGCCGCGAAAGAGGTATAATCCATCGTCCTTAATGAGGACGAATAAAAAAAAATCGTCCACATCGGTAAAGCCTTGAAAGCAGAGATCAAGGAAGAGGTAATAAGTTTCTTGAGGAAGAGGCAGAGTGCCTTCGCTTGGAGCCATGCGAACATGCCTGGCATCGACCCTGAGGTAATGTTCCATAAACTCAACGTAACTGAGGATGCTAAGCCCATTAAATAGAGACGAAGATTATACTCCAGGGAGAAGTACGACGTCATTCGAGAAGAGGTCAGAAAGTTAGAAGAAGCTGAGTTTATCAGAGAAGTCATATATCCGGAGTGGCTATCGAATGCAGTCATTGTGCCCAAAGCCAACGAAAAATAGAGAATGTGCGCAGACTTCACTGACCTGAACAAGTCTTTCTCGAAAGATAGTTATCCCTTACCTCGGATCGACCAAATAGTATATGCAACTGCAGGACATGAGCTCATGAGCTTCATGGATGCGTACTCAGGTTATAACTAGATCTTCATGGATACTGAAGACTTAGAGAAGACTACCTTCATTACGGATAAAGGGACATATTACTACAAGGTTATGCCCTTCGGATTGAAAAATGTAGGGGAAACTTACCAACATCTTGTGAATAAGATATTTGAGGCCCAAATAGGTAAGACTATGAAGGTGTACATAGAGGATATGCTAACGAAGAGCTTAAAGGCCTGCACCGATGTGGCAGACCTGGAAAAGACTTTAGATATCATGGACTTGTACGGAATGAAACTCAACCCTACGAAGTGTGTCTTCGGGGTAGGAGTTGGGAAATTTATTGGATTCATTATCAATCAGAGGGGAATAGAGGCGAACCCCGAGAAAATCAAGGCTTTGCTCGACATGAAGACACCAAAGAGTATCAAGGACATTCAAAGGCTTACTGGCAGAGTAGCAGCACTCAGCAGATTTGTTTTAAGAGTGACGGACAAGTGTCTTCCGTTCTTTAAGGTGCTTAGAATGGCCTTCGAGTGGGACAAAGAGTGTGATGAGGCTTTTAATCAGCTCAAGTCCTACATCATATCCCCCTTACTCTTATCTTGGCCCATAGCAGGAGAGAAGTTGTATGTCTATTTAGCAGTTTCTGAATCAGCTATAAGTACAGCCATAGTACGGGAAGACATTGGGGTCCAAAGGCCTGTGTACTTCAATAGTAAGGCCCTTCAAGGGTTTGAACAAAATTATCCTCGGATGGAAAAGTTAGCCTACTCCCTAATACATGCTTCTAGGAAGATGAAGCCTTACTTTCACGCCCATTCCATGGTCATCCTCACCGACTCTCCGCTTACACAGGTCCTCCATAAACCTGAGAAGTCGGGTAGATTGATGACATGGGACATTGAGCTAGGAGAGTATGACCTTACCTATCAGCCCAAGGTGTCCATCAAAGGGTAGGCACTGGAAGATTTTATCGCTAATTTCACATGGGAAGAGACCGAGGTTGAGAATAATCTAGAGAATGCAGAAGGGTCAAACATCAACATCTTTTGACACTCGAAAGAGGTTATGCCCAAGAGATCCAGAGATGGAATAGCCAAGAATGAGGAAGACCAGCACCTCTTCAAGTAGGGAATAATGTTAGAGGGTGGTTTCTCATCAGATAAAGACATGTGGAACCTCTTTGTCGATGGGTCTTCTTACGAAAGTGGAAGCGGTGCGTGCGGGGCTGATACTCTCAGCCCCGGATGGTACTAACATCGAATTTGCCCTAAGGTTTAACTTTAAGGCATCAAACAACGAGTCAGAATAGGAGGCCATGATAGAAGGGGTCTCTTTGGCAAGGACTCATGGTATAAGATGACTCCTTCTGCACATTGACTCAAGGTTAGTTGTTAATCAAGTATTGGGGGTTTATGAGGCCAAGGATGAAAGGATGGCCAAATACCTGAAGAGGGTGAGAATGGTACTCGAAGGCTTGAAAGAGGTAAAGATGAAGAGAATACCTTAGCAAAACAATGGTCATGCAGATGCATTAGCAAGGCTAGCTTCAACACCGAGGACAAATATCATAAGGATAGTCCCTATTGAGATCTTGCCCGGAGCAACCATTGAAGAAGAAGAGGTCAGTAACACTTGCCTCAATTTGAACCTAGGGACTTATGGATGGATCCCCTTATCAGATATATCAGAGAGGGGGTGCTACTAGAGTCAAAGTATGAGAGGAGGAAATTGAGGTACAGAATTGCAAAGTTCTCAATAGTAGGAGATGTCCTATATAGGAAGGGATTCTTATTACCTCTCCTCAGATGTGTTCATCCCAAAGAAGTTCCCCACATCCTGCAGGAGGTACAAGAGGGTTCTTGATCCAGCCACATAGGAGGGAGACCTTTGGCAAAGAGGATTATCACGCAAGGATATTGGTGGCCGACCTTGGCCAAAGATGCTGCAGCCTACGTGAAGTGCGACAAATGTCAGAGATTGTACACTATCCCACATGAACCTCATCAGCCTATGACGTCAATCAATTCCCCTTGGCCATTTGTAGTATGGGGAATTAACCTAATAGGACACCTGCCAAGGGCTGCAAATAATCACCGAGTCTGATAGTTGCAATTGATTACTTCTCCAAATGGGTAGAGGCAGAGCTGATGATCATGACTACATAGCATAAGACCTTCCAATTTATTTAGAAAAACATCATATGTAGACATGGCCTCCCAAATATCCTTATTGCGGACAATGGAACCCAGTTCAAGAATTCTTCCCTGGAAAAATACTGTGAAAGAGTTAGGATAAAGCAATTTTTCTCTTCTCCTAGCCGACCTCAAGCAAACCGTTAAAATAAAGTCACAAATAGAATGATCCTTGATGGGATCAAGAAGAGGTTGGAAGAAGATAAAGGTAGATGGACTGAAGAGGTTTATGCTGTGCTATGGGTCTACAGAACAACGGCTAGGACACCAACAGGCGAGACCTCATTTATGTTATCACATGGCTCAGAGGTCGTCATACCAACAGAGGTAGGACTCCCTACTCATAGGTTTTAGACCTATGACCCTGAGAAGAATGGGGAGGAGAGAAGACTCGACCTAGACTTTATTGAAGAGAGAAGAAAAGACGCAGAAGTTAGGCAGGTACCTTACCAGCAGAGAACAGTAAAATTCTACAATCAAAGGGTAAAATCAAGACCCATAACTGTAGGAGACCTGGTGTTGAAGAAGACGTTGCAGAAGGCGAACAAGCTTCACCCAAATTGGCATGGTGCTTAAAAAGTGATTGAGGAGGTTATACATGGGACGTACAGTATAGAAAACCTCAAAGGGGAATCTTTCTCTAACCCTTGGAATGGTGATCATTTAAAAAAGTATTACATATGATGTTACCAGGGCTTTTATGTAAATGTATCATCTTATGAAGAGATTATTAATGAGAAGATCAGTTCTTGTGTCAATACTTGGTTCATTGTGCTCGAATGAAAAAAATTATGGGGATAACATCTTAGTTGATGACCTCAGACATTATAACATCATGATTTACGTGACAAGGTCTGAGGTCAGACATCATACTTGGACGACCTCAGACCCTTAACATCATTAATTTGGTGAAAGTTATTTATGGGATTAACATCTTAGTTGATGACCTCAGACCTTATAACATCATGATTTTGTGACAAGGTCTGAGGTCAGACATCATACTTGGATGACCTCAGACCCTTAACATCATTAATTTGGTGAAAGTTATTTATGGGGATAACATCTTAGTTGATGACCTCAGACATTATAAAATCATGATTTAGGTGACAAGGTCTGAGGTCAGACATCATACTTGGATGACCTCAGACTCTTAACATCATTAATTTGGTGAAAGTTATTTATGGGGATAACATCTTAGTTGATGACCTCAGACCTTATAACATCATGATTTGGTGAAAAGGTCTGAGGTCAGATATCATACTTGGATAACCTCAGACCCTTAACATCATTAATTTGGTGAAAGTTATTTATGGAGATAACATCTTAGTTGATGACCTCAAACCTTATAACATCATAATTTAGTGACAAGGTCTGAGGTCAGACATCATACTTGGATGACCTCAGACCCTTAACATCATTAATTTGGTGAAAGTTATTATGGGGATAACATCTTAGTTGATGACCTCAGACCTTATAACATCATGATTTGGTGACAAGGTCTGAGGTCAGACATCATACTTGGATGACCTCGGACCCTTAACATCATTAGTTTGGTGAAAGTTATTTATGGGGATAACATCTTAGTTGATGAACTCAGACCTTATAACATCATGATTTGGTGATAAAGTCTGAGGTCAGACATCATACTTGGATGGCCTCATACCCTTAACATCATTAGTTTGTTGAAAAGTTATTTATGGGGATAACATGTTAGTTGATGACCTCAGACCTTATAACATCATGATTTGGTGACAAGGACTGAGGTCAGACATTATACTTGGATGACCTCAGACCCATAACATCATTAGTTTGGTGAAAAATTATATTGAGACTTCAGAACTACACACACACCGTATGGCAAAGAGAATTATTCACAGAACATTCAGAAAATAAAGAAATAAAGCCCTAATCAGAGGTGGATATAGATTAAAGTTAAGAGTTACAAGCTACAAGCTAGTCGAGTTTGTCATCAAAGGTTACAGTTTAAATGCATAATGAAAAAGTATAAAAGGCTTCACAAAAATGGCCTAAGGGTCTGCAGCTACAATGTTGGCATCCTCGGCTTCATTCCCTTGGTCGATGTTGGTCACCTCAGCCCCATCATCTTTGAGGTTATCACCCTTTGTCTCAGTAACATCCAGCAGAGAAGTCTCTGCAGGGGAAGCATCTTCCTCTTCAACCTCTTGAAGGGCTTTGGAAAATTGAGGATTACCAAAACCCAGACCAATAAATTCAGAGGCTTTCAAGATCCCTGACTCCTTATCCTTTGCAGTGGCCCATTTGCCAGTGGCCTTAATACTTCTTTCGAGGTATTCAAATCCAAAGCTGATGAATTCATCAGAGACTTTTTAATCAGCCAGGATCCCCTCAGAAGCATCCTCAAGGGCTGCCTTCACTACAGCATCAACGTTCTGCTGGAGAACGTCGTCCTTATTCTTCAGGGCAGAGGTGTGTTCCTTTTTAAGCTTGGAGATCTATTTCTCCAACTGCTTGACCTTCTTGTCAGACCCTTCAAAGGCAGACTTGAGATGATCCACCTCTGCATTCATAGAGCTTTGCACCTTTTCGTCCTCTTCGCCCTTCTCGATGAGGGGCAACTTCTTCAGAGTCCAGTTGGCAAGATGATGCATAGCAACGATGCCCTGCAAATAAAGAAATCAAATGTATAAGTTTAAATTCAAAATAGAGGTTACACTTCGGAATGAAACTAAAATCCAAAATCTTACCTGAATGGACCTGTGTAGGCCAAACTCAACCAGCATATGAGTATCCATGGAGCGACAAAAGCGTTTGTCAGCATCGGTCATAGTAGAGCCGATGGTATCCAATTCCTGTACACTATGGCCTATTATACTATCATTATTTTTTAGCTTCTCCAAACGAGCAGCCAATGCATCTTCAGAGGATATGAGGATGCCTGTTTGGGCATTACTTTTCCTCTGATCCTCAGGGGAAGTGGTTGTAGTTTTCCTCTTTCTTGTGGTGTCGGCCTTGGACGTGCCGATGCTCTTCTTTGGTGGGGGAGGAGGGGGTGCATTCATGCCTGCCTTCTTCACTAGCTTTGTGAGACTTGGGGCAGACATCTCCCAGATATCATCTGAGATGCCTTCAGGGCGTTCTATAAATGGAAAGGACTGAGTTAGAAGATCAGAGACATAAACAGTCAGAGGTTTAACTTGCTAAAATAATAAAATAAGTACTTACGAAGATCTGTCAAAGGACTACCCCCAAGCCCAGTCTCAGAGAGGTAGTTGGGGGTCATCAGGTGTTCGAACCTGACCAACAGACCATGCTCCCACTGATCTTGAAGGTCTTTTACTTTTTGAAGATTATTTTAGCTTAGCCCAGGGTCGGCCCTGGCAGACATTATCACCTTGCCCCATCTCAGGGTTATCCTCGGCTCTAAGTTCGAAGAGGGGATACAAGGGCCAAATTCCCATGCCCCCGAGGCAAAGAAATACTGCGGCTTCCAATTATGGTTGCTATTTTGGGTGACCTGCAACATATTCTTAGTTAACTTTCGAGCTAATAAATGGTAACAACTCGGATGATACCTGGCAGAGGAAGGGATGTAGCACCCGGTGAAGACTGGACAGGAAGGTCTGAATGGTGGACTGCCTTCCATAGAACTATAGCTCCAATTATCACCCTCCAGACATTGGGGGATAACTGGGAAGGAGCTAAGTTGATGTAGGAAAGTATGGCCCTAATGATGGGATGAATGGGTAGACGAAATCCTAACCTGAACATCTGCTCATACAGGAAGGTCTCACCATCTCGGCCGCCAAAAGTGCTCTTTTCCCTCAGAGGTCTCCTGAGTTTTATGGAGGGGCTAATGGAATATAGATGCCTGAAGGAAATAAGGTCAATCTTGATGGCAGTACTTTTTATCTCGGCTACCTTCGAGGTGTCAACATCACTCCCATCATCCTCGTCCTCTCCAACTTCGGCCGGAGTAGACAAGGGATTTCCATCAGGAAACCTCTGAGCGAACTCAGCCCCTATGGTAGCTAATAGGGGGAAAACATTAATGGGAGGAGGAAAAGCCATACTCGATTTGACAACTTCAACATCTGAGGAAGTCTGGGATGTGCTAGACTCGTTATGGGACGAGATGGGACTCGAACCCTCGGCTTGATCAGGGACCTGATCCTGCCGAATGGAAAATTCCCTAGCCTCTTAAAAAGAATCCACAGACATAGGGTGTGAGGTAGATGACTTAGAATCAGACATATGAGTAAGTTCAACTGGAACCTCTACTTGGGTTACCGGTTCGGTTGGCTCAGGGTAAATGACCTTCAGAGGGGGTGGAAAGATAGGTCTGAGGGGGAATGCCTCTTCCCTATGAGCTTCCTCTTGGGCTCTTTCTATTTGCCTAATTTTATCTAGGGTCTTCTCCCTAAGAGAGGGGAATTCCTCTAAGAGTTGGTAAAGGGGTCTGAGCATATGAGGCAGACCCTACACTTGTGACTCTCCTAAATAAACAGGATTGGCAATTGAATTAAAGATCAAACTATTAACTTTGAGCAAAAAGCAACCAAGAACAATAAGAACCAGGGCCATCGAAAAACACAAGCGATGATCGAAAAACCCAAAGAACTTATCGAAAAAAGCAAAAAATAGGAACAAGGCAGGAAAAATGAAGAAGAAGAGAGGGTAAATGATACCTGATGGAAGGCAATGAGAAGAAAGGAAGGGATTGTAAGGAAAGTCCCCCTAGTGCACTTCTAACCAGAGCTTTTGTAGAGAGAGAGAGGCAAAAGATTTTAGGCAAAGACATGAAGAAGTGGGGAAGAAAGAGAAACTAAATGAGGGTTTAACCCTCAAACAGCCCCACGCATATCCCAAGGCCCATCATCACCTTGGGAGCCCAAAAGACTGCAATTATTACACCTGCCACTTGTCAAAAAGGTATTAACACCAAAGGAAGTCCAACCTCAAGCAAATATACCCCTCAGGCACTTGATCACACAGGTAACTAAGGGCTAGGGGTGATTGATATGCCCTAAATGCACCTCCTCGGCTCAGAGACCTCAACCTCGATTATGGAGATGGCCGATGTTAGAGGGTCCTTAGATCAACAACCAACGGTCCCTTCCTAAGCAAGGTCGGCCAAGGTCGACGTTACTAGCTACCTTGGCAAGTGAGGTCTCCATAATCCATAGGGGCGATTATCCATATGGTCATCCAAGGCTTGCAACATCGACTTGGTTAAGGCCGAGGTTACCATCCCATCATCATAACTAACCGACGTTCCTACTACACCACCATTACCACGGCCCGGGCCGATGTCACAACTCAACATGCTTTACCTCAGCTCTCCCACTGAGCTAAGGTCACCACCTCGTCCTCTTCCAGGCCGCGGTTGAGACCATTCAGAGATGGCCGAGCCCTTATAAGCGTATGTATTATTGGGAACACGTGTACATAATCAGTTATAACTGAATCATTCCCTTTATGTGGGGGAATATTGAGGTCATCATTATCTACATGAGATCAGCCAGGTGCCATTCTCATACCGGTTTTATCCTTATGCACATGTTCATTGTATGCTTGGGGGGTACACTACACCCTCCAAGCACTGTATATAGAGGTCATCCTCTACCTTTTAAGGGATCCCAAATGATAACCCTAGCTGAAACTCTGTCATTCGATGCAGTAGAGAGAAAAAGCTTGAGATATTTTATCCATGGCCACTAGTGCCTTCATTCAGTGATATTACTCACACACTCACAGTGGACGTAGGCCAGATTGGCTGAACCACTTACATTCAAGTGTTCATCCTCTTCTCCTCACCTTAATCTCTTATATTTAGTATACTCTTGTGCTGCCATTGTTATCACTAGTTTGAGCTTACAAACACCTTGACTGGTGGTGCTATTTCCAGCATCATCACCGACAACCGTGTCATTAAGAAAATCCTTAGGTCGTTGCCTAGTAGGTTTGATGCAAAAGTTACCATTTTAAACTCCTTGGGTAGGTTAGAATCAACAAAACTAGAGGAGATTGTAGATGACTTACAAACCTATGAAATCGACATGATTACCTCCAAGCAAGTGCCTAAGAAAGAAAAGGGTATTGCTTTGAAAACTCGAAAGGAGGAAATTAAAGTTTCAGATTCCGATTTCAATTCCGATTCCGATTCCGATTTTGAGGTTGTTGCTTTGTTGGCAAAGAAATTTAAAAAATTTATTAAGTTTCAAAAGAAATAGAAAGATGCTAAGAAATTTGAAAAATTCAAGAACAACAAAGTAGATCCCACCTCTAAGGATAAGTTTGAGAAGCCTAAAAGAGATGAGTCAGGTAAGTGTTTTGGGTGTGAGGGGTACGGTCAAAAAGTTAAGGAGTGTCCCACTAGACTTAATAAAGAGGGCAAGCAACCCATAGTCTATAATGCCACCTTAAGTGATAGTGAACCGGAAGAGGGAGAGAGTTCCCCCATTGAGCGTAACTTTGTTGCATTAATGGCATGTCATGTGAGCGACGACGATTCTCATGTGCATGACAATTTTGAGGAGGTTTTGAGTGTATCCCATGTTAGTGAGGGCGAAGAGAGTGACGAAGAGGAGGTTGATGTGAAATAATTGCAAAATGCGTTTAATGAGTTGTATGCCGAAACGTTGAAGGATAAAAAGGCTAACTCAAAATTACAATCTAAGTTTAAGAGCGTGACACAGAAAATAATGATAGTTTGATTGAGGATCTTAGGGCACGAGAGAAGAAGCTTAGGGAGAAATTATAGTTTGTGGAGAAAGAGAGAGATAATCTCTGTGGTTTGATGGAGTCCTTGAAAAAGGAGATTTTAGTGTTTGAGGAGTCTAGACGTTTGCTCGAGTATAGGATTCACGAGTTGGAGGAGAGATTGATAGACTCGTCCAGAGTCAAGTTTCATTTGGAAGCTAGGTCAAAAAAGTTAGATAATATCCTAGGCACCGTCCAAATTAAGGAAGATAGGGGAGGTATAGGTTTTGATGAGAGAGTTGTTTCCGTTCCCCCCGCACGTGTGAGAAACACTAGGATGGTTAGAAAAGGTCCGCCTAAAAGTAATCATTCCCACCACCACTACACTTGCTCGTTTTGTGGTAGGAAAGGTCACCTTAGGTATTATTGTTACGACCTTAGACAAGCTCCTAGGAAGTTTAGGAATAAAGTTGCCCCAGTTCCCCTAACCCCCATGCGTCGCTTGACACCTACTTGGGTTAGGAAATCAGATTTAGTGGCTTTAGGAATTAAACTTCATGATTCTCGTTTGGGTGCACTTGATTCTTCCCATGATAAATCTAAAGGATGATAGTGTTGCCATGTTTGTCATATGCTAGTTTGCTTCACGATATATTCATTGTTAGTATTATGACATGTGTATCATTTTTTATTATAGATTTTATTTGTTTGAGTCCTATTTGAAAAATACAAAAATATTTTGTTTTTGAGAAAACTTTTGAAAATCAAAAAAGATTTTTCTTTTCTTTGAATCAAAATATGTTTGAAAATCCAAAAATATTTTCAATTTTTGTTTTTGAGTTTACATGTTTGATGTGGCATATTGGTGTGCTTGGAACCCCCCATCGTTTCATTATCCATGTGGCTAGGACATTTGATCATTATTATCTATGCTTAGAATAATCTTAACCATTGTTTATATGGGGTTGTTTCGAAGTTGATATGCATTTTGATTCGACTATGTATATATGCCAACAATGCACACATACACGAGTTTATATGAATGTTTGAGTTCTCTTGCATATTTGAATTTGGTGAGGCATTCTTATCTCAATCTTTTCATCTATGCGTAAGTAGAATTAAGGAGAAGTGTGCATGTAATAACCGTTTACCGTGAGGATTTAAAATTGGTAAAAAATGATGAGTGATTCACGGGAAAGGGATGCAAGAGTTAAAAATTAACTTGTCTTGAAAGCCACCACTTAAAAGTTCCCAAAAGAAAATGCAATATGCTAAGAAAAAGGGCCAATGTTGAATATATATATATATGAGGGAGTTTGGTTGGAGAAAAATTAAACGGTTTTGCACATCTAATCCTAATGTTGAAACATTACAATTTGACGCTATTGTTTGTAGAATCGTCAAAATTCTGGATTTGTGTGCATGTAGTATGTTTAGTTCATTAAGCTCACACTTTAATTGTCATTTGGCTATGATAAAGTTTGATGATTTATAGCTAGCAATTAGATCTTTTTGATTATTTCGATGTGTTGAGATTGTGACTTATTTGTTGTAGTTTCACGCCCATTCATTTCATATCCATGTTTGAGCACATCGGTACTATGTTTGCATGTAACTCACATTTTAAGTTTTTATGAGTTTTTGCATTTTGTGTTAAAAGCCTACTATTTTAACACTGTTTTGATTCTGTCAGGCCCTTCCGGGAATATTTTTGTGGAAATTTTTTCACTGGGCAATACTTTATAATAATTTTGGGAAATTAGGAAATTTTGGCAGGTTGCGCGAAGTCTTTCTAACGACATCTCATCTCACGCGAATGACTTCTGTACTTCGTTCGAGAGACTTCCTCATCTCGTTTGAGCGAAGTTCCTGGCTTGTTCGAACGACAGGCTAAAAAATGGCTTCTGATTGGTTTGCGGTCCTCTGGTTTAATTTGATATATTTTTGGTATTGCGGGAAGCATTTCTGTCCTGTTTGGTTTATATACAGGTTCGTTTATGTTCTAATTGGTATTTTTCATATGAGTCCGTTTATCACACTTGATTTGATTGGTATACTCTTTGTGTGATTCCTTGGTTTACTAGCTACTGATTTATCATTGCTTGATTATATTTAGCTGATTGTTTCATGAGTATCTAGCGTTTTTCAATTCTGAAATTGGTATCCACTTGATTCAATTACATGCTAGATATTTCAAATTGGCTTATCTTTTCACCAGATTGTCTATTCGAGACAAAAAGGGGGAGAGATGTATGTGATGTAGGGGAGATTTGTTGAGCGCTTCTATTGATATCTGCTATACATTGTTTGATTATATTTGTTTCAAATTGGTATCAAATAATTGCTCATATGTTTCAAATGATCTGTTCTTATTAGAAATATAGATTGGTATCATTTATTCCTCTATACTTCACTAGGTATCTGGTTGTCTGTTTCATGTGTGTAGGTATGCTTCAGCGATTCGATATTTTAAGACTACGTCACATTCAGACAGTTCATGCTTGTCGGTTATAAATATTCTAGTCCGTGTCCTGAAATTTTTATTTTTGGGTTTATGGGATGGGATTTAGGCGTCATACGACTTGACGACCCCGTTAGGCATTTCACTGGTTTAGTTTTGTCCTGGAATAGTCAAAGGGAGAGATTTGTAAGGACATAAATTTCCAATTGAGTCCCTGTATTGTTTTGACTTAATTTCGTGAACAAAACTTGTTTGTAATATGTCATAGGGAGATGTTTATTTTGTCACGATCCCACTAGGTCTATGACATATTGAAGAAATTTAAGACGTTGCAGCAAAGCTTCAAAGAATTAATCATGCCGATGTTTAATTGGTGCAAGTTTAATCGTCTTCAAAGTTAATTTGATTCCGAGATCACTCAGATATGAATGCGTATAGTTTATGGTGCTCGGAATTATTTTATAAAAGATAAGGATGCAATTTTTATAAGGGAAAATGTTTTTAAATGTTTTAAAAGTGTTTTAAAGGTTTACACTTTGTTTTATGATGATAAGCTCGGAATAGGGTTTGACTAATTTGAATCTCTTTGTTAAGAGACGTTTTAATTAGAAAGTCAAAGAAAGTCAAACTTCCGCGCTGTCGCTCGAACGACATTGGATCTCGCTCGAACAAGATACAATATCGCACGAACGACATGCTTAAGTCATTCGAATGACACGTTTTTCGAGGTGGCATTTACATCCTATGTAAACAGTATTTTCATCATAATTTCGGTTGTGTGCATTCTGGAAAAGAGTATTCGACCAGAAACTTGTTTGCACATGTTTTCTAAGGTTTACAAAGCATAAGCACATACTTAGAGTTTGCAAAGATCTGAGTTATCATTCTTATATGTTTAAGTGATCTTGATGCACCAAAGTTGTTTGTTTTACTCATTTAACATCAAAGGGTTTTACGGTGAAGAAAAGAGAAGGACTTCTTGTTCGACATCGTAGATGAATCAAAGCCATTCGGTGGACACCGAGACATACGTGGACGCGTGTGTTATGGACAGAGATCGTGGAAGATGGAATTTATGCGTGGGCACTATTAAAGAACGGTTGAAGATCAGAAGGAGTGACAATACCCGTGGGGATCGAGTCTTAGTGTAAGGCTAATCTGTCTTTGTAAAACCATTATTCATAGTGATTGTCTGGCTTGGGACGTCCGAGGTTATTTTCCCATTTTGGGTTTTTTCCTCGTACATTCGGCGCTGTGAGTATTCTTTACTTTACTTTACTTGATTTAATCACTAGATGCATGTTTAGGATTAATCAATATAAAATGGTTTAAAGTAAGAATTGAGTTTTTCACAACTTGGTTTGGTGCATAATTAGAAGTTGGATCTTTTTCGGAGAAAAATTGGATTTGTTTGAAACACACATATCGGGCCAATCTTCAAGCTTTACTGATGCCTAGGCTCTTGAAACAGGGCCAGAACACCACGTCCGCTGAACTTTCTCCATCTACTAGGATTCTCTGTACCTCACATCCATGCACTCTTGTTATTATTACCAAAGGGTCATCATGTGGATCCAAGATACCTTTGAAGTCGAGTCGGGAGAACCCAACTATAAGAGTATCCATATCAACCTTCTTCTTTTTTTGCTTAGCCTCTGAAGATGCCAGATTCATAACCTCCACTTTGGTCACTGCCTTAACCTCTACCACATGATCTTTCCAGTCGTCTACTTCGAAGCTACCCCCTACTAGTCCTCCACATATGGTGTTAACACCGAATGAGATCATACCAACCCTCTTCATAGGGGCATTGTCATCCTTCGGTGGGAGGTCTGGATCGTCCTCATCATCACCATCTGAGTCCTCGTCTCTTCTCGCTGGGATTTCATCTCGACACCTGTCATTTCTCTTCTTTTTAGGGCCATCCCTTCCCCTCTTAGGAGCTTTGTTGTCCACATACTTCCTCAACTTTTAGGACTTTAACATCTTCTCGATTTCATCCTTCAAGGCAAAGCACTTGTCTGTAACATGCCCATGGTCTTAGTGGAACTCACACCACAAGTTCTTATTCCTCTTATGCAGAGGAGCCTTCAACTTCTCTGGTCATCTTAGGGACCGATCATTCTAGATCTCGTTGAGGATATGTTCGCAGCTCATGGTTAGAGGAGTGTAGTGTGCAAACTTATCATATGCAGACCTCTTTTCCCGTCTTTTTTTCTTTGGAACTTCCCGCTGCCACTTTCGTTCTCATCCTCATACTTTGCGGCCATAGCCTCTTCAGCGTCCATGACCTTCCCTGTAGCTGACAATAGCTCTGCCATGGACTTGGGAGGGTCTTCTTCAAGCTTCCACAATATCTTCCCTTTTTGGAGTCCTCCGATGAGGGCAGTCATAGCTATATTATCTTCATAATCTTCAACCTCTAATTTTTCTTTGTTGAATCTAAAAATGTAGTCTTTTAGGCTCTCGTTCTTGCCTTGCTTAACGTACAATAGATGAGTGGTCTTCTTCTGAGGTCTTACCCCAAAACAAAAATTGTGATGAACCATTCAACCAAGCCCTTAAAGTTCTCACAGATATTTTTGGAAGATAAGTAAACCAAATATGTGCAGCAGAGAAGGCCCGACACCTCATCTTATCTGGGATCAAATAAATGTCTGCCGTGAACTGGTACATGTCAATATGATGCATATGGTTGGTACGACCATCATACTTAGGAGACAATGTAGGTGGTTTGAACTTGGAAGGGGTTGGGAACTTCACTATCTTTACCACAAATGGGGAGCCCTCTGAGAATCGTCTTTGTAGTGGGTCTCGAGTTTTTATGAGGTTCCCTATCTTCTTTTTAAGACGTTGAATGGAATCGTTCTATAGATTTGCAACATCGGCTTGTCCAAGGTTGTCCCTAACCACCTCCAATGGGTTGACTGAGGGTTCCCCGGCTACAGCACAACGTCGACTATTTACCTCCTCTTGAACCCTGTCTCGGCTATGTTTGGGTCGGTCCTGATGAGGCCGATGTTCTCCATCTTCCCTTTGTGAGACTTCTACGCTTCTAGACCTGGATAACCTCTGCCTTAGGTCATTAATCGGGCTGAGCTTTTCAAAGGCCGACCCTCTGCTCAAGCGACCAAAAGATGATCCTTTTATTGGGCACCCCCATCTCCTCTTCCCTCACAACTTCTGCTCTGTTGGATAGGACGTACCATGTTATTGGAAACCTCATACGGTTCCCAACAATCTTCTGGAGCATCCTCTGCCTCCATATCATCATACCTATCCTCAGGGCAAGGGTTTCCTTGCCTTACCAAACATAAATGCCTAGGGTTAGTAATGTCCCTCCTCTGTTGAGGGGTAGGTTAGTCTTTTCACAGTGCTTGGGGTGGTCCCCTGGTTTCAGGATAGGGTTGAACAATTTCCAGAGTAATCATCTCCGGTGAGACCCCAGCTGGCCTCATCATATTTTGACTGAACTATGCAAATTTCTCCTTCATCGCTTGCTGTGTTGCAGCCAAGGACCTCAAGGTTGCTGCAACCTCAACCATTTCGGACTGGAGTGGTGCCTGGCTGGAACTAGGTCCTCCAGCACCAGATGGTGGAGGAGGTGGTGGCAACTCCGGTGCCATATGTTAAAACTAAAGAGATGGTGAAGAAGATGAGCATAATACCTTAAAGGACCTCTTTCAATGGGGAAATAGCTCTATGCTAGGGGTGAGGCCCGGTTCACCACCAGAGTCTCCAGTGAGGCTAAGTAGAAAAAGAGAAAGGGACAGCTTCTCGTTCCCACAGACAGTGCCAAAATGATGATGCTGGAAATAGCACCACCAGTCAAGGTGATTGTAAGCTCAAACCAGTGATCGCAATGGCATCACAAGTATATGTTAAATATAAGAGATTGAGATGAGGAGAAGAGGATAAACTCCAATATATATGTTGTTCAGCCAATTAGGCCTATGTCCACTGTGCAAGTGAGTGAGTAAGGTCACTAAAATAAGGCACTAACGGCCATGGATACAATCTCTAAAGCTTTCTCTCTCTACAGTGTAATTTGACAGAGTTTCATCTAGGGTTGTAAATCCCGATCCTTTCTCAAGGTAGAGGATGACCTCTATATATAGTGTTTGGGGGGTGTATTGTACCCCCCCAAGCATACAATTGAAGCACCTTATACTCTTGACTCACTTGAGTATATATTGTATAAGTGCTCATCTAGTTCGGAAATAGTGATAAAATTGTGTCCTATCCTAGAATCCAAAGAGCCTCAGATAATTGTTTACAATTGATTCCTCTTGTTTGTTTGATCCAAGGTATATTTTCCAACACTCACACACATTAGTATTGCATTCATACATTGCATATTTCATAGAATGGAGTGTGTGTATGTTGAGTGTGTTAATTTCCCTTAATTTAATTTTTAATATTTTTTGGGGAATTTTAATAATTTTTAAAACAATTGTTTCTTAATTAAAATTGGTTTTATAAAGTGTTGGGGTCTTTCTGCAATTTTGGATTGTTGGTTTTATGGCTAAAAGTTCACTTGGGTAGAATCTAAATGCGCTAGAGACATCAGGGTGCGTTTGTAATTTCCTTAAAACCCACGTGTGGTATCCTGTCATATCCCTACACCTGTCACGCTGTCATTGAACCGTTGTGTGTTTTCTCTGTGAGACAGTAGCCGTGCTTTAACCACCGCTTGGATTGTTTTTAATCGACGATCTGCATGGATTGTTTTTAATCGACGTGCATAGTTTGTGCTTAGTTCTCTGTGAGACAGTATCCGTGTTTTCTCTGTGAGACAGTAGCCGTGCTTAGTTCCAGCCCTTGGATTGTTTTTAATCGACAATCTGCATGCATCCTTACACAATCCCTTTGAACATCTATCAAGCCAATCACAGTCGTTTAAACCACCGCTTCTTTTAAGCCCTTGGATCAAAGTCAATATGCCTAGACCAAATCGTAGCCATTGATTTAGATCTTCCTTCTCGATCCTTCTCAGCCCCTTATATAAGGAGACCTTCCCTCAGCCAAATGGAATTTTTGCCACTTTGTTTGATTCGGGTGAGAGAAGAGAGAAGAGAAAGAAGAGATAAGAGAGAGAGAGAGAGAGAGAGAGAGAGAGAGAGAGAGGGAGATCAGAGTTAGGAAACCCTAACCCTAAATCATCCAAAACATTTCTCGAACCCTAACCTATTTTCAAAACCAGTATATTCCAAACACAACCTTGAGTGTTTGAGAGTTTTGAGTGTCGGTTTGTTAATTGTTTGATGCTGGAACCTCTTCGTCCTTAGATCTTGTTTTTAACTTAAACATTTGATTAGATCTGTGTTTCTACTTTTATAGAAATCTTAGATCTAGTTGTTGCATGTTATATTACACATAGATCTTCATCTATAGTTTCTCATCTTGAGAAAACTTTTGTTGATTTGTTTTTGTAAATGTTTTCAACTTCAAAATAAACAAAAACATTTTCTGTTTCTAATTCTTTTGAAACAAAACCTTTGACCTAGTTGGAATCCCAGTTGGTGATTTTCAATCTCAAAAATATTTTTAAAACCTGAGATTGATTAAGATTTTGAAACGTCTTTCGAGCAAGATAGCCGTGAATTCTGGGATTATAATAAAGGTCAAATAAGGTTTAAGTATTCTAAGAAGAGAGAAATAGAAAATCACAACATATAGATCTTATATGTAATTTGATAGGAATTTTTGTATAAATAAGCATGAGTGTGTGCATACATGTGTTAGAAAGAACCTTCACGAACACTATCACCCTACCACACTAAAAGTGTTGGTAATAAGATCTCAAGAGCAAGAGTCGACTTAAAGAACTGGAACAAATTGGATGTTAGCAAACTGGAGAACAACATCAACAAACAGAACTACAGAAAAGTTAGAAGGACGCCAGTGGGTACATTCCTAAACTTGTATAGGTATGATTTTTGTGCATGTGTGTTATATAGTTTTTAACTGTTATAAGTTGTATTACTGGATTTTTTTAGTTTACTCCGTAGAGGGAGTCGTGGATGTTTCCTCAGTTGGTTGAGGTTTTACCACGTTGAAAATAGCTTTTCAATAATCTTTCTACATCTCGTCATCTAATTCTTATGGTTGTGCTGAGTTTAAGTTTTTAAACTGATTTGCTAAATCTGTTAACCAATCTTGAACAAATCTCGTACATATTTTGTTAAACACATCTTGTGATGAATTTGATTTGGTTTTAAGAAAAGTGTTTCTTCAAAAAATAGTTCGGAGTTACTTAAATAGTTTAATTTTATATTAAATGGCTTTAGTAACACTATTTCAATTGGTATCAGAGCCTTGCAATTTAAAAAAAAAAGATCCTGTGTTTCTGAAAATAAAAAATTGACGAGAAAAATGAAAGATTTGGTAACTTGACCAGACCTCCTCTCTTTGATGGAACCAGTTTTGCTTACTGGAAAGTAAGGATGATTGCTTTCATTCAAGTAACCTCGGGAGATGATGTCTGAGATATTGTTGAAAATGGGTACATTTATCCTACTATACCAGCCACTGAAGGAAGTAATGAGAGGATTAAGAAAGTGTTAAGTGAGTTCGCACAAGAAGAGAAGCAAGTTTCTCGCAACAATAACAAAGTATAGAATGCCATATTTATGTCCATAAATGAACATGAGTTCAAAAGGATCTCTTCTCGTGCCACTTGTAAGGAAGCTTGGGACACTTTGGTTACTTCTCATGAAGGTGACACTAGAGTTAAGGCTGCTAAAACAAAAATGCTCATTCAACAGTATAACTCTTTAATTATGTCTGACTCTGAGTCATTTGATGACTTTTATATGAATTTGACTAATATTGTGATCAAACTGCATGCTAATGGGATAACATATGACAGACATGAAATTGTATCTAAAATTCTAAGATCATTACCACAGAAATTTGACAACAAAAGATATGTTATTGAGGAAATGTGTGACCAAAATCTCACTCCTGAATTACTCAGTAGTAATCTAAGAACTGTGGAAATGGAATTAGAATTTAAGAAACAATTGACCCAGTCCCATAGGAAACAGACTAGTTCCAATATGATTTTTTCTTCTAAACTGATTAAGCCTGAGCTTAACATTCAAAATTATGACTCTGATGAGGAATGTGACATAGAGCATTTGGACAATCAGATTACCTTGATGTCAAAACAATTCAAGAAAATTGTAAAGTTTATAAATAACATGGCAAACAAACAAGGCAAGTCCAATTATCCAACTCACTCTAATCACAAACCTCTTTAGAAAGGTCAAGACAAACATCACAAGGACATTCATACTAGACTTAACAAGGACCTTAAGAAGATTGAATGATTTAGATGTGGAAAACTAGGACACATAGCACAAGACTGTAGAGTGAAACTGAAAACTCACAATAAGCATACTAGGGCCAACATTTGCAAGACATGGGATGATTCAAGCGACTCTGAAAATAAAAAACCTAAGTCATCTGATATTTTTTATCCTTGCATATATTCCTTTGCTAAGACAATATACAATGATGATATGCCTATGTATGAGAATGATGATAGTATCTCTACTCCTGCTGTTGTGAATCATGCCGCTACTGGTTTAGATGCTTTACTTTCTGAGAATATTAATAGTTCAACCACGAGGTGTGTGAGTCAAAGGGAATGTGATAATGACAATGTCCATGGGTGCGTGAGTTCAAGAAATGAATCCTTAGGGGTCAATTCACATACCACACTTAGTGACTTGGACACTGAAGACGTCCCTGATATTCACACACTATGCGAAAACTCTCAAGAAAAGCACTAGACTAGATAAGATAATGAAAGATCTCACTAAAAAACTAGAAGATCTAAGCCTGATGGTCAAACTTAATGGTGAAGAGTGTACTACCCAATGTCTTACTCATGAAAATGAAATCAAAATGTTTGATCAAAAACTAAAAGATTTGACTGAAACAAATGAAACTTTGGAGAAAAAATACAAAGGGACATTGCTAGAATTGGAACAAACAAAAGAGAAGACATCAATAGTTTTCAAAAAATTTACAAAATTTGAAAATAACTCAAACTGCTTTGATGGTTTTGTTGTTGATTCAAAAACCAATTCTGATGATCGAAATGGAATTGGGTTTTTCCCCAATTTAAAGACACAAACAAAATCTTTTGAATATATCAAGTTTGTGTCAGGTGGCAAAAGACCTATAGAAACTGGCCCAGACTTTCATTCTCTAAAAAATGAGTTTGATACAAAACATCAAAAGTTTGATATTGGGAAACCAAGTTACTCTAAGCATGAAAGTTCACCTAAGGCTAAATATATCTACCCTCAGTTAGGAAGAGTGACTTTACCTTCAAAATTGTTCTACCTAGGAATAAGGTTCAACCCCAAAATTCCTTAAAGTTTATGTTTAGAGACTTTCCTAAGGATATACCATCTTCACGCAATCTTTATTGCTCCTACTGAGATATGTACGGTCATTCTTTTGATGGCTGCTATGCTAGAAGACTAGTTAAACCTATCTGTAACCCTCCTATTTATCAAAATTTTTACTATTCTAGGAGAAGTCGTAACAATTATGCTCTTCCTAGACCACGAGATAAAAACTCTAACTATAGGAAAAGAAAGACCAAACCTAAAAGAACATTTCCTAGAAGGATTCCTAAACACTTTCCTAAGGCAAATGCTCATGTGTTTCATAAAATTCAAAATCATGCGCAAAACATTTTTAAACAAAAATCGAATGCTCACGAATTTTATCAAATGAGAACAAATAAGCATAAAATGAAAACAAGAGCAATTTGGGTTAGAAAAGATGATCTATTACCCCAGATGAAGTGTAACATTGTTATTACTCCTTTAAAAGCCGAACACACATCTTCTGGTTGGTATTTAGATTTTGGTTGTTCAAAACACATAACTGGTGATGATACAAAACTTTTAAACAAAACCAACTTTGCTGGAGGAAAAGTAATTTTTGGTGATGGAGTATCATCCCAAATCATAGGTAAAGGAACTCTCCAGGAAGAAGGACTACATGTTCTTGAAAATGTTCTTCTAGTCAAAGGTCTTAAGGATAATCTACTTAGTCTCTCATAATTTTGTGACTCAGATCATACTGTTACCTTTTCAAAGAACAATTGCAAATTTTAAATGAAAAGGATGAATGCATAATTACAGGATTCAGGACTCCTGACAATTGCTATACTGTCATGAATAGTTTTGAAATCTGTAATGTTGCCAGAATGGATGACAATGAGATATGGCATAATAGGATGGGTCACATAAATTACGATAATCTTAGTAGATTGTCTTCTCAATAAATAGTTAGAGGTATTCCAAAAATCAAACCTATTTCTAATATTGTTTGTGGTTCCTGTCAGGAAGGAAAAATTGTTAAGTCATCTCATAAGAAAGTCAAAGATATCCTTACCTCTAACCCCTTGGAGCTCATCCATATGGACCTAATGGGTCCCTCTCAAACTGTTAGTCTCTGTGGACACAGTTACATTCTTGCTATGGTTGATGACTTCACAAGATTTACTTGGGTAGCCTTCTTAATATAAAAGTCTGACACTTTTCAAATATTTTAAAAAATACTTCTTCGGATTGAAAATGAGAAGGACACTCAAGTAAAAAGAATTCGTATAAATAGAAGTGGAGAATTCAAAGACACTGGTATAATAGAGTATTGTGACTATAATGGTTACAAACATGAGTTTAGTGCCCCAAAGACTCCTCAACAAAATGGTATCACTGAGAGAAAGAATCGTACTCTTCAAGAGATGGCACGTGTTATGTTACATGTCAAATGTTTACCTAAATATTTTTGGGTAGAATATATTAGTACTACGTGTCACATTATCAATAGGGTCTATCTTAGAAAGAATTCAAAACGAACTCCTTACAAACTTTGGTATAGGAAAAAACCCAATCTTAAGTAACTTAGAACTTTTGGTAGTACCTGTTATGTCTGCAAAGACAGAGAACACTTATCCAAATTTGTGAGTCGTGGAGATAAAGCTATTTTTCTAAGATACTCGCCTAACAGTAGAGCCTACCGTGTTTATAATATTGACACTAAGTCCATAATGGAATCCATAAATGTAATTGTAAGTGACACTACTATAGAGACTAAGACTGGGGAATCAAATATTGTGGAAAAGCCTGTAAATGTTTTCGAAAATGACTCTTCAGAAGTAGATGATTCGTTACCAATTGAGACACCTGACGTACCTAACTGGGTTTCTAAAGACCATCCCATATCCTAGTGAACCTGTGCGTACAAGATCTCAATTAAGAAATTATGCTCATTATGTATGCTTTGTCTCCCTTGTAGAACCAAAGAATGTAAATGAGGCATTGAATGACTCTCACCGAATTTCTGCCATGCAGGAAGAACTTCTTCAATTTGTCATTCATGCTGTTTGGTATCTTGTACCTAGGCCTAATCACAAAAAGGTTATTGGCACACGTTGGATATTTAAAAATAAATCTGATGAAAGTGGGATAATCATTAGAAACAAAGCTAGATTAGTTGCTTAAGGATATACTCAAATTGAAGGAATAGATTTTAACGAGACTTTTGCTCCTGCTACTCGCTTAGAATTTATTCGTCTTCTCTTTGCCATAGCTTGCTACTTGCACTTTACACTTTACCAAATGGATGTCAAATTTGCATTCCTTAATGGGACATTGATTGAGGAGACCTATGTAGAACAACCAAAAGGGTTCATTGACCCTCAATATCCAAATCATGTGTTTCGTCTTAAAAAGGCTTTATATGGCCTAAAATAAGCGCCTAGAGCATGGTATGAGCACCTTTCCAATTTTCTCTTAAATAAAGGTTTTAAGAGAGGAGGAAATGATCAAACTTTATTTGTCAAACATTTTGACAAACACATCATTATAGCTAAAGCTTATGTTGACAATATGATCTTTGGATCAACTTCTCCCTCAGAAGTTAAATCTTTTTCTGAAATTATGCATAAATAATTTCAAATGTCTCTCATGGGGGAGTTATAATTTTCCTTGGGTTTTCAAGTCAAACAAAATTTAGAAGGATTATTTGTTTTGCAATCTAAATACGCACTAGAGACGGTCAAAAAATTCGGGCTTGAGAGTGCTAAAGATGCTAAAACTACCATGAGTTCTACGGTCAAACTATCTAAAGATAAAACTGGAAAATCTATAGGTCCAACACTATATCGTAGTATATAGGAACCTTATTATACCTTACTGCCTCAAGTCCTGATACAATGTATGCTGTTTGTGTATGTGCTCGTTATCAAAATAATCCTAAAGAGAGTCATTAAACCCGTGTTAAAAGAATTATCAAGTACATTAAAGGCACTCTAAATTTAGGACTTTAGTACACCAATGATACACCTAGCACTATAATAGGATACACCGATGATGATTGGGCTGGGTGTACTAATGATAGTAAAAGAACATCAGGAGCATGTTATTATATTGGTAATAATTTGGTAGGTTGGAGTAGTAAGAAATAAAACCGCACTTCATTATCAACTGCTGAATCTGAATACATAGTTGTTGGAAGTTGATGTGCTCAACTTCTTTGGCTTAAGCAAATTCTAAGTGATTATTGTATTCAAGAAAAACAATTACATCTCTATTGTGACAATCAAAGTGAGATCAATATCTCTAAAAATTCTTTTCAACACTCGCGAACAAAACACATAAAAATAAGACATCATTTTATACGCGAATTGGTTTAAACTAAAGAATTAGAAATTAATTATCTTCCTACTGATTTGCAACTAGCAGATATGTTTACCAAACCTTTGGATTATAATAGATTTATTTCCTTGCGTAAATCCATAGGTATGGTTTGTGCTAATTAAACTCTTTGGCCTACATATTTTTGCCTTTGTCTATTTGAGACAAAATGGGGGAGAAATTTGAGTCTTTATAAGTTCATTTTTTCTTACATATTCCTAAAGAGCTTGATCTTAGTGATTATTTACAGGATTCTTTAAAGTTATTCTCAACATATGTAAGAGGGTATTTAATTGTAATTAGTTGAGTTATGTACTTTTCTTATCTAGGAAATGGGTAGATAGAATTTTTATAGTTATTTTTGTTGCCCTATGAGTCCTTGATGACACAAAGGAGATTTTGTCTCATATTTCCAAAAGGGGGAGATTGAAGCACCTTATACTCTTGACTCACTTGGGTCTATATTGTATAAGTGCTCATCTAGTTTGGAAATAGTGATAAAATTGTGTCCTATTTTTGAATCCAAAGAGCCTCAGATAATTGTTTACAATTGATTCCTCTTGTTTGTTTGATCCAAGGTATATTTGCCAACACTCACAGACATTAATATTGCATTCATACATTGCATATTGAATATAATGGAGTGTGTGTATGTTGAGTGTGTTAATTTCCCTTAATTTGATTTTTAATATTTTTTGGGAATTTTAATAATTTTTAAAATAATTTTTTCTTAATTAAAATTGATTTTATAAAGTGTTGGGGTCCTTCTGCAAATTTGGATTGTTGGTTTTATGGCTAAAAGTTCACTTAGGTAGAATCTAAATGCGCTAGAGAAATGAGGGTGTGTTTGTAATTTCCTTAGAACGCGCGTGTGGTATCCTGTCATATCCCTACACCTGTCAGGCTGTCATTGAACCGTTGTGTGTTTTCTCTATGAGACAGTAGCCATGCTTAGTTCTATCCCGTGGATTATTTTTAATCGATGATCTGCACGCGTCCTTATACAATCCCTGTGAACATCTATCAAGACAATCACAGTCGTTTTAACCATCACTTCTTTTAAGCCCTTGGATCAAAGTCAATATATCTAGACCAAATCATAGCCATTGATTTTGATCTTCCTTCTCGATCCTTCTTAGCCCCCTATATAAGGAGACCTTCCCTCAGCCAAATGGAATTTTTTGCTACTTCATTTGATTCGAGTGAGAGAAGAGAGAAGAGAGAAGAGAGAGAATATAGAAGAGAGAGAGAGAGAGAGAAAGAGAGAGAAAGAAACCAGAGTTAGGAAACCCTACCCCTAAATCGTCCAAAACATTTCTCAAACCCTAAGCTATTTTAAAAACTAGTATATTCCAAACACAACCTTGAGTGTTTGAGAGTTTTGAGTGTTGGTTTGTTAATTGTTTGATGTTGTAACCTCTTCGTTCTCTGATCTTGTTTTCAACTTAAACATTTGATTAGATATGTGTTTAAACTTTTATAGAAATGTTAGATCTAGTTGTTGCATGTTATATTAGACATAGATCTGCATCTATAGTTTCTCATCTTGAAAAAACTTTTGTTGATTTGTTTCTGTAAATGTTTTCAACTTCAAAATCAATAAAAACATTTTCTGTTTCTAGTTCTTTTGAAACAAAACCTTTGACCTAGTTGGAATCGTACTTGGTGATTTTCAATCTCAAAAATATTTTTAAAACCTGAGATTGATTAAGATCTTAAAACGTCCTGCGAGCAAAATAGCCGTGCATTCTGGGATTATAATAAAGGTCAAATAAGGTTTAAGTGTTCTAAGAAGAGAGAAATAGAAAATCACAACATATAGATCTTATATGTAATTTGATAGGACTGTTTGTATAAATAAGCGTGAGTGTGTGCATACATGTGTTAGAAAGCACATTCGCAAACACTATCACCCTACCACACTAAAAGTGTTGGTAATAAGATCTCAAGAAGAAGAGTCAACGTAAAGAACTGGAACAAATTGGATGTTAGCACACTGGAGAACAACATCAACAAACAGAACTGCAGAAAAGTTAGAAGGATACCAGTGGGTACATTCCCAAACTTGTATAGGTCTGATTTATGTGCATGTGTGTTATATTGTTTGTAACTGTTATAATTTGTTTTAGTGGATTTTTTGGTTTATTCCGTAGAGGGAGCCGTGGATGTTTCCTCAGTTGATTGAGGTTTTACCACTTTAAAAATAGCTTGTCATTAATCTTTCTACACATCCTCATCTAGTTCTTATGGTCGTGCTGAGTTTAAGTTTTTAAACTTATTTGTTAAACCTGTTAACCAATCTTGAACATATCTCGTACATATTTTGTTAAACACATCTTGTGATTAATTTTATTTTGTTTTAAGAAAAGTGTTTCTTCAAAAAATAGTTCGGAGTTACTTAAATAGTTTAATTTTATATTAAACGACTTTAGTAGCAGTATTTCAACAATGAGCATGTGCATGGAGATTTAGCCAGTGAAAGGATGACACCTGGATGATCTTTAACTAAGCAATGATGACCTCAATATTCCCTCACGTGGAGGGAATGATTCAGTTATAACAGATTTATCCTTGTGCTTCAAGCCATATATATACGCATAGAAACTCGAATGTCTTTGCTTGGCACCATCCTCGCCCTGAGTGAGTACGAGGTTGGTGAGGTATGACCCCTGCCTTGGCAAGGATGTCTATCGAGGTTAGATATGTGGAACGTCGGCCTGGGCCGATGTTGACCTGACACTTGATGCTGAGCCTACAAAGTGGATGATTCTAGGTGAAACCTGTAACGTCGGCTAAAGCCAATGATGTGATTATTCATTGAGCCCAATGAGCTTTACTGATTCTCACCTGGCGCTTGCAATGTCGGCCATGGCCAACCTTATGGATAACTAACCCCATGAGTCATGCAGACCTCGGTTGTTGCCTAATTGAGGGTTTATTATTAACGTCGGCCATGGCCGACCTTATGCTAGACGAGGTTGCTGATCGTCAGTATTGAGCCCTTGTTACATTGGCCGCCATGCTGGCCGAGGTTGATGCCTCCAAGCTGGCAGGTACACTTTGGGCGTATCAAACACAACACCACTAAAATGAAAAATAAACACACTAACACACATTATCCATCCAGCATATATGCTTCAAAAATAGACACGTGCATAAACTTTTTTGAGGAATATGAGAATTTATGCTTAAGTAGAAAATTGAAATAGAAATCATTTTTACAACACATATGACTATTATTAGTATATAACTTGTGTAACTAAAAATATTGCCTAAAATATTTCATTCAATGACTTAACCATATCTACTACACTAAACACCTTTATACATACGCACACAATATATATATATACACACACTTCCATACACACACACACAGTGATAAATTGACAACCCATCGCCCTCACCCCTCTCTCATTCTCTCTTTCTCTTACCCATAAACCCAACATACCCGACCTTAATAACCCATAATCCTTAACCCTCGCGTCTAAAATTTTCCTCTTGAAAATAAAACTAAGAGCAAAAAGAAAAGAAATATACAATTCATAATAGACCTCCACATGCTTTCTCTTTTTTAAGGATCACCGTTATATATAATCAAAGTAAAGACAAAAAATAGGGAGTAAAGTTATAAGATTTAAATAAACTAATAAAATGTGTATTATTTTTGTCCCTTTTGAAGTCTTATAAGATATTTTATACTGAAAACAAATGGGAACTTCAAATTTTAGTAAAATCAGAATGCCCATGAACTTAACATGTAAGAATGAATACACCCAACATTAGATACTCATATTGGAACATCGTAAATACAAGTACATGACCACTAAAAAAATAAACTGATATAGGGTACCTTATAAACTATTCATCAAAAGAAGAGAATTTGAATCAAATGAATACTACCTTACTCAAGCATAAATGCAAGAAAATAAACATGGCTTCAAAATGGTAAAGATGTTCGCAATAGATAATTAACATTATAAATTCAAGAATTTCAACTCATAGCGAATACCACTTTCTTTACAAGGTTCTGTCATCACATCGATGGCTAGAGCTCTACTTACATTTTGCTAATAAACATGGCATAAGCACTGCGGGGGCGTAATAGGACTTGATGAGGGCCACGTATGTGGGTTTCGATGAATATTTCTGCGGTATTACTTCCAAAGAAAAAAGAGAGAGTAATAACCAGTCTTTACTAAGACAGTCTCAGCAAAACATAGATGACCACCTTTCAAACAAAAAATTGGGCAATAGACAGAGATGACCACCTTTCGAACTAACCCTGAAACAGACACAAAAAATCAGTTCACAATTCAAAAGAAAAAAAACTGAAGTCCATGTTGAACATGTTGAAGATGAGAAATGGGTTTACAGAGAAATGGGTTTTTCGACCTAGCACTACATAAAAACATGTCCGGAGGAGCAAAACCTTTGAATTAAACTTTTACCACTGATTAACTTGTGTGGAAAACATAATTAACAAATCCATCTACTCTTATTTTTATCCTATTTTGTTAACTCTAAGAAATAGGCGTCAAATAATGAATTTGTAATACAAAAATTACCCAAAATAGTCTAGAACTTCAGCAACATGATCTGCAGCTCCTAACTGCAATAACTCTTAAAGAAAGTACTACAAGTCCTAATAAGAAAGTACTGCAGGTAACACCAAGTCCCGGGGCTTACTAATGCAGCTCCTAACTATAATAACTCTTAAAGAATGCACCAAATAAGAAATTTATAGAGATAATAGCACTGAAAAAATCAATAAAAATAAAAATAATATCGAAATAAAGTAGCCATCAATATGGCTTGATTCAACAATGTTGAGAAAGTAGCCATGGATGAAAAGCTAAAGATTGAATTAAGATGTGGAAAAATAACATTCAAGCTGATGGGTCTATAGAAAAATGGCATATACCAAACGCCAACCAGTGAATGAATGAAGGTGAAAATAGGGGGGAAATCTTAGTTGAGGAAGCCATCTCAAGCATAACAAGAGATTTTATTGTCCTTAACAACACACCTTAACCTCAAGCTTAACGGGGCCTGTAATTTTTGCTTGAAGTTGATATATTCAACGTACATACTATAAAAAGTTCCTTATTAAGACAATGACATAAAAAAGATAAGATATGAACCTGCATATTTAAGACAACAACAACTAACCAAGCATTGAAGTAAGATTCTAATAAAGATACTTCTAATAAATAAAGGCCAAACAATTACTAAAAAGATGCTAAAAGTAATTAGCTGAGACTTTTTCCAAACACATGGAATACAACACATGAAGAGTTGAAATAATACTTGATATGTGATTTCGTTCACCAATAAATATAGGAATGATGACAATAAACTATAGCTCTATAAAAAATTAAATCATGGGATTCATACTCTGCTTTCTTTGCAGTTTCATGTCCTGAAAATCGAAGAAACATTATTACAAAGTTTTTAATTTTCACAGAATAAAAATAGGAGTAAATCTAAGCAAATACAAATTATGACAACACAGAGTAAATCTAAGAATGTGAAATCATAGGTTTCAACATTACAGACCTGAATTTAATTAATCGTACCAGTTTGAAAAGTCAGTTCCTTAGGGAAATCGATAACTGTACTAAGAATATACCGAAGCCATAACATGAGATATGAAGTGTTAATAAATGGATGTACCCTATGGTGGAAAGTGGTGGCCTGTGGAGTACCACATGAGAGAGAAAATATAAAACTTCTACCATCAACCAAGAGAAAAACCTTTCTTTGATTCACTGAAACATATAACAACCACTGGTTCACAGAGTAAATCTAAGCACCACTCTGTGAACTTTATGGACTCTAACAACAGTCAGTTTCGTCTGGGTGCACGAAAGCAGCTGCAAGTTTGCTTCCACTGAATGATTTCGATTGGGGCATGGGAGGGAAACAAGTGAATGTGGAAGAAGAAGAAGAAGAAGACCGATATTTACCATCTCTACCATTATTATTTTTGCACACTATTCTCTCGAGCCTTGTGTGCTCAAAATGCAATATATTTTTAATTTGAAGCATGGGGTGGATACATGGCTCCATATGAAATCATTAGATACAAACCTCAAACCTCAAAGCCATATATATATATATGTGTGTGTGTGTGTGTGTGTGTGTAGAGAGAGAGAGAGAGAGAGAGAGAGAGAGAGAGAATATTACTTGAGAGAGTAAGAGAGAAGAACGCTGGAGAGGAGGAAGGCTGGGAGGAGGAACGCCGAAGAGAGAAAGAGAGAGAGAGAGGAGCGTCAGTGAGAAAAAGAGAGGAGGGTTTTTCGTGAAAAATGGCTGAAGGGCTTGGGGATTTATAAATAAAGAGGTTGGACATGGATTAGGGTCGCGACCACATGATGTGACCCTTTTTTCCATATCATCATTTATGACAATATCTTCATAATTGGACTGGCCACGGCCCATGATCGTGACCCGCTGTCATGACCAATTCAAAATGGTCATGACCCAAAGCCGTGACCATAATTTGAAGGAATTTTGGCCATGGTCATGGAAATGGTCACATCCAACGAGAGTGACCATATTTTGAGGGAATTTTGGATCAATTTTCCCCACATAATGGTCACGCACTAGACACAAACCATAGTGGTGATCCAACCTGGTCATGGTCCTAAACCATGACCAACTCTAATTTATGTCATGAAAGTCTATGATTATGGATCTGGTCACATGTGTTTCTACACTAGTCATCGCTTTGGGACGTGAGTTGGTCACGATCTTGGTCTATGACCATCCGCCTATTTTGGTGTAGTGTAGCCTCCCTCACCTTAGATATAAAGTCCCTGTTGATGTAAAAAACTAGATCACTCTAATTCTTCAATCACAGATAAATAAATAAGACCAAGATTTTTAAAGTGGTTCGGCTAGGAATAAAGCCTACGTCCACTGTTATGTTATTGCTGAGTGTTTGTGGAATTCTTGATTACAAGTTCTCTCAAGAAATTCCCGTCCCTTTGAATGGGATTGATACAAGGTATTTATAGCCTCAAGGCTGTACATGAAAGGTCCAATACATTAAATGATATACATATGAATGGGTAATACATTTAATGCAGCGTGTGCGTCAAGAATCTAATGAATAGTTGAACAGTTGTCCGTCTGATAATTGATGACACGGCCGAGGTGCAGTTCGGACCGCCTTAGTTGCTCGTTGATCAAGAGTTCCTCGGAGTGCTTAGAGTATCTCGGGATGATATAGTTCCTCGGATGGAGTTCCTCGGCATGATAGAGCTCCTCGGTGTATTCTCGTTGCTCGGTACCAACCACGGTTGTTCAGTAAATGATCTTCCTCGCTGTTATTGTGCCACGTAGATCGACACGTGTCTTCATACTATTCGTCCACATCAGCATATTAATTTTGGTATCAACAGAAGCCCCCAATGTTTCATATTTCGAACTTTGAGGAGTATGGGACATTCTTTCTCGGTATATGGTAATATTAAATGACCTTCCTGGGTTTTAGGAGCATTGTATTCAAATTTCCTTCTCATTTCGCAGTTTCCGCCTTTTTATAAGCGCTTCGATCTTCATGCAACTTTTGTCTTTTTAGCCGCCGGAAGTTCAGTAGTTTCTTTTTAGTAATCATTTCTTTCGCCGCTTCCCAATGCAAAGTATTTAAACTCCTTTGGTAACCATACCGTCGTCTACACTTTCCATTTTCTGCATTCAAGTTTTCTATTCTCTTCCTCTCTCTTGTGTGTTCATCATTGTTTCCGTTCGTTGTCAACATATCTCCTTTCTTTCTGTAAGATCTTCTTCTTTTCTTCTGCATCTCTTTTATTCAATATGGTTTATATTGTTGAATCTGCTGAGAAATTTCGTTCTGACTTTTCCATTCCTTCTTGGGTAACTCTAGAGGTTCTTTCTGAGCCTTTAGATTACTTTCGATTGGCTGAGGGACATTGGTTCCCCAGTCTTTTCATTGCTGAATGTGGTTTTTCTTTTCCCCCAAACTCATTATGTCTTGAGTTTTGTCAATATTTTGATCTTGTTCCTGCAAAAATAGCCCCCAATTCATGGAGAATAATTAACGGGGTGCACAAGTTAAATCTAACTCATGGGACTTGTATAGGGATCCCAGAAATCATGTACTGCTATAAATGGGCCACTTTAGATAATATTTATTATTTAAAAACTAGGTTTTTAAATAGAGCCCTTGTAGTTAACCTCCCTGATTCAAATAGAGATTATTTTGAGCATGGGTTGGTCATAAAAAATTGGCAACACGCGCCTTTATCTGGGAATGAAGTATACAACGGTCCCAGATGCCCCCCATACGGCAATGGGATAGGTTTATTTTTCATTTTTATTTTACTTATGAAATTGCGTTTTCATCATGTTTGACAAAATGTATGACTGAGATTTATGTATTTATTTGCAGTTGATAGTAAAAGAAAAACTCCAAAAGAGTCGGAAGTGAATATCAAGCATTTAAAACTTATCTGGAATTTGCATAAGACGATTGCAGACGAGCATATTAGATCTGCATCATATTTGCTGCAGTATAAGAGCTACACAACCTCTTATACTGCTCGCCCTGTTGAACCAGCCTCAACACCAGAAAGTTCATCTTCAGATTCTCATATTCCCTTATCTCAGAGAATGGGCAAGAAAAGAGCTCCTCCTGCTCTATTTGGTGAAATTTCTTCTGCTGTTGAAGCAAAGAAAGGTAAAATTGATGTCCCAGAGGGGACTAAAAAAGTAGATGCCAGTTCCTCCAAATTTGCCGAGAAGCCCCCAGTGGCCCCGAGCAAGAAAAGTGCTAGTGCTGATGTAATTACAATATCTCCGACCAAGACTTCTTCCTTGGTTGATGCTGCTGACCCTCCTTTGAAGAGATTGAGGAAATCGTCTTCGGTTAATCTTGCTGGAACTGCATCTTCTCTACCCGCTGGTGGTAGTAATGTTTCAAAAATCATTCTTCCGAGCTCCTCAACGAGCTCAGTTATACCCGAGGTTCTCGGGGTTGATGAAAAGATTCCTAGGGATACACTGACATCCCTAGCTGCTCGCCATCTTTCTTCAGTAAATTTCTCATACCTTTGGTCTTTATTTTCTTTTTCCTGAACTCTTATATTTGTGTTGACTCTATTGTTTTTCTTATCTTTTAGCTGGTGAACTGTTTCAATACCATCGTGAAGAAAGATCAAGCTATTAAAGCTTCTAGTTCCTCGTCCGATGTTGACGATGCCCTCTTGGGTTTATCCCAATCTGTGAAAGAATCTCGCCAGCAGTACGTCGAGGAGAAAGCTGCCTGGGAGAAAAAATTGGCTGCAGCTGAGGCTGATAAGATGAAGATGGCTGAAACCTCCAAGAATTTGGAGGAGAAGGTGAAAAGCTTAGAGGTCAATCAGCAAAGGTGCGATGACCAACTGAAGAAGGCAGAAGAAGAACTGTCTACCCTGCGAGACATCAAAATCCAGAAAGAACAATTGGATGTCAAACTCTCCTCGGAGCAGTTGAAAAGAAAAGTTGCAGTTAGGAAACATTTCAGTGCTGGTTGGGAAAAAGGATGGGATAAAGGGATTGCAGCTATGACATCTCAAGTCAAATATGGGGAGTTGAAATACTTCCATGACGGTTGGGTAGCTGCTCTACAAGAGCTAAAAATCCAAGACAATTCTGAGCTATTCCAACGGCATCTCCCTGGTCCTCCTCCACCAATTGTGGAAGAAGAAGAAGATGAACCTGCATCAGATGAATCTTCCATGGCTGTGGATGTCCCAATTTCTGCTTCTCAACCCTCTGTCATTGAGGATATTTCTTCTATGCCTCCTCCTGCCGAGAAGATTTCTGCCGACCAAGCTGTTGTTATCACCGAGCAACCGAGCTCCTCGTCCCAGCCTCCCGAGAAAGTCTTGGGAGACAAGGAAAAGGTGTGAAGTTGTTCGGTATCATTTCTATCTTTTTGTCATTTGTAATCGAACAATGTAATCCTTTTATGATCTAATAAAATACTTCTTTACTCATCGCCGTTATTGATGATTCTTTGTTGATTGTTGTCTTTTTCTTGTCTTTAGTTTGTTGCTAGAATGGAACTAATCTCTTCTCATGATACCGAGCTGATGCAGCAATGTCACCAATACTATAGGGCTGGTCATACAGACCTTAGTTCTTCTGAAATTGCTGACATTCTTGGTCATGATGCTTCAGAACAGGCGACTGAGGCTTATCGGTACTTGAAAGATTTACTCCACCGAGCTGTAGCTAACAATGTCGCTTATTATGAATTGATTGAAGAGCTGCATTGTTCCTTAAAGGATCTCCAAGGCCAGCACAATGAATCGATGGCTTCATTACACGAGGAATATGAAAATAGATATCAACAACTTTCCTCTGATACAGGTCATAAAAAGATCATTGCTGCATATGACATTAGGGAAAGGACCCTAAAAGGTGAAGTTGAAGCCTGCCGACAAATTGCCGAGATCCTGGAACAAGAAAATAATAGTCTGCAGAAAAGATTGGCTCAATATGAATCCGTTGCCTCCTCTTCCACTGCATTAGTACCAGTTACTGATGAAGGTTTTTCGTTTCTAGAGGTTGAAAACGCCAAACTAAGGCAAGAGTTGGATGACTTGAAAAAGTCTATTATTCCTGTGACTGCTCGGGGACGAGGAAGGAGTTCTCGGGGACGAGCAAGAGTTGCTCGGACAGACCATCTGTGATGAACATCAGAATACTGAAATATCTTAACTTCATAAAATTCCCATTATGCTTTGGATGATCTTCCTGCTGGCGAGGAACCTGTTTCAAAATCAGAGGGAGAGAAACCAATAGAGTAGGAATCTCAATGTAATAGTTAGTACACAATTTAATATCAATGTAATAAATTTGCATAATTCATTTTGAATTCAGTGAAAGAATTTCATTTTTGTTCGCAAATTTGAATTTGCTATTGTTTTGTAAATATCAAACACTTTATTATTTGTGCTTGCATAACAATATTGTATGGTTCATCGACCAAAAAAAATTATAAGTATTAGTAATGTTGCTCGATCACTTAATAATAAAGTAATGAGTATAATTTATTCAAAGTGTTTCCAACCAACCAAGGTGGATAAATAATGTTTGTCGACCAACTACAGTTGATGGGTTTTTATCCCCGACCAACCATACTTGGTATAGTTTGGAATATTTTGTTCTTTAAAGAACTTTTTGTAATAATGTTACCTCCCGACCAACATAAGTTGTAATGCGAGAATATATAAAGTCTTACCAACCGTAGTTGATCATGCTGGTGTATACCTCCTAGCCAAAGGAGTAGTAGGGTTCTTTAGAACTTTTTGGCTCCTTAGAGCATGTCCTCCTAACCAAAGGAGGTTGGCTACTTATAGCACTTTTGCTCCGTAGAGCGCTCCGTAGAGCTTATCCTCCTAACCAAAGGAGGTTGGCTACTTATAGCACTTTTGCTCCGTAGAGCGCTCCGGAGAGCTTATCCTCCTAACCAAAGGAGGTTGGCTACTTATAGCACTTTTGCTCCGTAGAGCGCTCCGGAGAGCTTATCCTCCTAACCAAAGGAGGTTGGCTACTTATAGCACTTTTGCTCCGTAGAGCGCTCCGGAGAGCTTATCCTCCTAACCAAAGGAGGTTGGCTACTTATAGCACTTTTGCTCCGTAGAGCGCTCCGTAGAGCTTGACTCCGTAGAGCATGGCTCCTTAGAGCAGTCTTCTTGGTTGATCCTGTAACATCCACAGGTTGATCAGCGAGCAATTTTTGTTTCTCAGGAGTATTAAGATCAGTAAACTCTGCTATAGCTTGTATTAATGGCATGTCGGTATGCATGGTATGGGCCTGGAAACACAGCCTCCTTCTTCTATTTGCTTTAATTAATGCCACTGCCAATTTTTCCAGCTTTGGGTATCTGATCTCTGCACCTCTTCTTTCGTTTTTGGGGATCGCAACCCTAAAAGGGCTTTGATCTTGTCTGGATTTGCTTCAACGTCTCGCTGGTTGATGATGTACCCGAGGAACATTCCATCCCGTACTCCAAATGTGCACTTCGTCGGGTTGAGTTTCATTTGGTATTTATCCAGTTGATCAAAAGTTTGACTCAAGTCAACCAAATGATCAGCAGTTTTCTTGCATGTCGTCAACATAGACTTCCATACTGCAACTGATTTGCTCGGCAAAAACCTTGTTCATTAGCCGCTGTTATGTCGTTCCCTGTCTTCAGGTTTCATTTTGATCTGGTGTTAGCCAGAGTAAGTATCCATGAGCAACTCGTGTCCCGAGGTAGCATCCACTGCTTTGTTGAGATCGGTGAAATCAACACACATTCTCCATTTATTGTTTTTCTTCTACCCGGCAAGGAGATCTAGATCTCTCTCTGGCTCGGTCTTCATTTCCTCTTGTGTAGCTTGATTCTTCTCGGGGCTGAATGCTCTTCTTCTCGTATGTCATGTCAATAAGTGGCTCAGCTTCTATCCATTTAGTAAAATAATCTACTGTGATGACGAGGTATTTGAATATTCCTGGAGTCGTCGGCAATGGTCCAACCAAATCAATCCCCATATGGCAAATGGCCAAAGGGAGTTATGGGTGTCAACAATGCTTGTGGAATTCTTCGGATGGAGGAAAAGCGTTGGCACTTGTCACATTTCTTGGCATAGGCTTATATAGTTAGCTCTCATCGTCGGCCAGTAGTATCTCTGCGTCATCACCTTTTGCAAAAGTGTCCGACCTGCTACATGGGCTCCACAGGACCCTTCATGGATCTCTTTAACCAATTCTTTCACCTCGGAGGAATGTACACATCTTTGCAAACCTGCCATAATTCCTCGTCTATACAAAATACCATTAATTAATACATACCGAGCAGCTTTAAACTTCCATTTCTAGGCAGCGAGATTATCCTCCGGTAATTGTTCCTCCTCAATATATACTCCGACTTTCTAATACTTCAATTGGTATCGTTCTTCGCAGCTCGGTACAAGTAGCTGATGCTAATCGGGCCAATGCGTATGCTCTAGCATTCTCCATCCTCGGTGTCCTCACCAATTGAATAGCATCAAATTCTGTCAATAACTCCATCACCTTTGCATGGTACTTGACCATCGACTCTCCCTTCACTGCATATATTCCCATCATTTGATTCAATTAATTGAGAATCACTGAAAACAATTACTTGCCGTGCCTCCATGACTTTCGCCAAATGAAAACCTGCTACCATAGCCTCATACTCAGCCTCATTATTGGAAGCTTTGAATTGGAATCTCAAGGCATACTCCATGTCAATATCATCTGGGGTGTTTAAAACAATCCCTGCTCCACAACCAGCTGTGCAAGATGATCCATCTACATATAATCTCCATGTAGGTACCTCGTCTTCAAATTTCTGGTCTGACAGAGTTCCTCGGGGGAATACTTGTCGCTTTCTTTCATCATGTCGTGATACTTCTGAATACACCTCTTGAATTTCAATATACCTCCTGAATTTCAATATTCCTCCTGAACTTCAATATTCCTCCTGAACTTCAATATATTTCCTGAACTTCAATATTCCTCTTAAACTTCAATATCAAAAGTAATTCCTGAGCAAGAAAAACAACTCCTGAATGATGATTAGTCGGGGCCCCGACCGTGTGAGTTTGTGGAGTTGAATTTGATGCTCGACTGCATGATGTTATAAGAATGTGCCACCAAATGAACAAATATATATCTGTAATAGAAGCCCCCAACTGTGGAATGTGAACTTTGAATGAGATTTATCGACCAATACCAACCGGAGTTGGATTTTATCTATCAACTGGAGTTGGATTTTTTCTACCAACCGAAGTTGGATTTTATCTACCAACCGGAATTGGATTTTGTCTACCAACCGGAGTTGGATTTTATCTACCGATCAGAGTTGGTGGTAATTGATAATAAATGATGAAGACTTCCTCGTAGCTGACCAACAGATTCGTTGGGAATAAGATAATATAAATGCAAGATACCTCCTCGGCGATGACCAACAGATTCGTTGGGAATAAGATAATATAAATGCTGAAGACCTCCTCGGCGCTAACCAACAGATTCGTTGGGAATAAGATAATATAAATGCTGAAGACCTCCTCGGCGCTAACCAACAGATTCGTTGGGAATAAGATAATATAAATGCTGGAAATCTCCTCAGCGCTGACCAACAGATTTGTTGGGAATAAGATAATATAAATGATGAAGACCTCCTCGGCGCTAACCAACAGATTCGTTGGGAATAAGATAATATAAATGCTGAAAATCTCCTTGGAGCTGAATAAGATATAATAAATGTTGGAGACATCCATGCTGAAATGAGAATAGAATATGCATCCAAATAGATATAAAGAATAATTAAAAATAATAAAGTGCCTCGCCGATCAGTCGAGGTAGAATCATATAATGCCGAACAAGAATAAGATCTTTCAGAACATAATAATATGGCCGAGAATGTTGTCAGGCTTGAATATAAATAAGAATTATCCGAACGAATGTTGTAATTCTCCTTAAAGCTGAATAAGTATCCTGTCGAGGCATAATTGCAGAATGCCGAATAAGAATAATATTTTCCAGAATATAAGAATATGGCCGAGAACTTTGCTGGGCCTGCATATCAATAAGAATCACCCCGACCAACTATCCGTTGGGGGTGAAATATAATAAATGTTACAATTCTCCTCAAAACTGAATATGATAATAAGTATCTCGCCGAGCTCCATGTTGAGATGAATATAGAATATGAATCCCAATGGATATATAGAATAATTTATGCTGGAGCAGATATCTGGGCAATAATAAAATCAATAGTTCCTCGCTGAGGTGAATTTTCATACTGCCGAGCTATGATAATATTTTTCAGAAGAGTAAGATTATTTCCGAGCATTCGTCGGAGTTGAATCTTGTACCTGTAAAAATTAATATCTTGCTCTACCATTTGTGTAGGCTGAATTGATTAGTCATGAGAATGATTTACTCATCCAATCAATATATGATATGTATATGTTTGGGAAATAAAAATATTAATTTCAAAATATCAGGGATGCTTAGCATTTCTTAATACCCCAAGATTCTAGTCCTGCCGACAAACAACATGGATGTTGCCGACCAACATTTAAGGATATCTCAAATTATAAAATATATGGTTGGATGACTAGAATATCTCGAATCTTGAGATCAAAAAATAACATTCAATGTAAAATTTAAGCCTTAAGAATGTTAATTAAACGAATAACTATATAATCCAATAGATCATGTGATTTCGACAAAGAAACCTTGTGATGTGATGAACGAGGGGCCAAAATATCAAATTTGTGCCCAAAGTCTTGATATGGTCATGATTATTTTACTGATCCTCTTTTACAAGAGGTGGGTAATGATTTTTCAGGTGATAAAAAATTATTTTTTATATTGATCCCTTCATATTCCCAATTTGGAGAGATAAAAATATGGTGAATGATTAAAGTTATTACCAAATTTATATAAAAAATCAATCAATTTGACTTTATTGACATAGATGGAAGATGAACCAATTATTTATATAGTTCATAAAAATGAATGCAAAGAGTCTCAAACTTGTGAATGCAAAGAGACTCAAACTTGAAGAGAAAGAAAATAGATCTGGGTCATGATTTCCATGAGAAGACTTTTCATTGTCTTTAACCTTTTCCCATTCTTTTATTAAAAATATGATAGGAATTTGAATAGACCTCAAAGATCTTACCAAATTTATTTCAAAATCAACAATGAAAATGATCAAATTTTATCACCGTCGTAAATATTGGCATATGTAATCATTTAACATATTTATTTCATGATATAAAATTAAAACTTGAGAATCAAGCAAAGAATTATGATTTATGAAATCCATTATTTTTCAGATTTCTAAATAAGAATGAATCTAACAGTTATGATTTAAAAATCATGATATGCAATATTTTGCAGATAAAAATTGGACAATTAATTTATGTATATAAACATAAAAATCACGATTCAATCAAAAGATGTATGTATAATTGATTAAACGTAGAGAAAATAAAAACTTAGCTTTTGGTGGAGAACAACGCTTGTAACACGTTCCCACAGACGGCGCCAATCTGTTGATGTAAAAAACTAGATCACTCTAATTCTTCAATCACAGATAAATAAATAAGACCAAGATTTTTAAAGTGGTTCGGCTAGGAATAAAGCCTACGTCCACTGTTATGTTATTGCTGAGTGTTTGTGGAATTCTTGATTACAAGTTCTCTCAAGAAATTCCCGTCCCTTTGAATGGGATTGATACAAGGTATTTATAGCCTCAAGGCTGTACATGAAAGGTCCAATACATTAAATGATATACATATGAATGGGTAATACATTTAATGCAGCGTGTGCGTCAAGAATCTAATGAATAGTTGAACAGTTGTCCGTCTGATAATTGATGACACGACCGAGGTGCAGTTCGGACCGCCTTAGTTGCTCGTTGATCAAGAGTTCCTCGGAGTGCTTAGAGTATCTCGGGATGATATAGTTCCTCGGATGGAGTTCCTCGGCATGATAGAGCTCCTCGGTGTATTCTCGTTGCTCGGTACCAACCACGGTTGTTCAGTAAATGATCTTCCTCGCTGTTATTGTGCCACGTAGATCGACACGTGTCTTCATACTATTCGTCCACATCAGCATATTAATTTTGGTATCAACAGTCCCGTATGTTATGTGGGACTAAGAATAACAATATCTAATATCTGGAATTCCTATTTTAGTCCCATACAACTCGTTGATTCTATAGATTCCGTTGACAATTTGCCACATTTTTAGGACACATTCGGTGAGAACCACCTCAAAGAACTCATAGTATTCCAAGAATAAAGATTTAGGAGAAATAATATTCCCCCTTCAGCCACTTAGATGGTATGAATCCAATGACCACCCTCAATTGCAGCACAGTTTTGAGGGACCGGGGTACACTTAATCATTAACGAAGAAGGAATTGAGTATATTTTCCTGAACTCTCCCATAGTCCTCTCGCTAATAGCATAAACCATTTTTTATGAAAGAAGAAATAGAAGAAAGGACTAATCAACGAAACTACAGATGATCTTAAGAAGTTACAAAGCTCATGGCAATCGCAAGTAGAATAAAAAAAATAAAAAGGACAAAGAGAACTAATAGGAAGATTATGAAGACAGGATCCAAATGTTCCTTTTGAATGACAGAAAGTATTCAAATGATAGTGCAGAGTTTTTGATTAAATAAAAGAAAAATTCCAAGATTTTATTCATATGGAACAGAGCCCAAGAACATCAATGCAACTGGTGGTTCATTTTTTTCAACTCTGGACCAGCATACGCCTTATCATGACCAATTAATTACGAATCACGCCCCTGTAAAAACCCAATTCTAAGTTATCATGAGCTCGCCAACCATTTGGGTTAATCGAGCATGCAAAATTCCCCGACCCATTTACGCTAAAAAGTTTTTGGGGTAATTGTAGGGTGCATACATTACTGGCCTAAATCTCCACAGCCCAAGTGGGCCCAACCTGAAAGTATAAAGCGTATCACTCAAGTCGAGATTAATGTTACATGGGATAAACGTGGAAAGCTCAATCTTGTTATTTAAAATTTCGAAGGAAGTTATCACAAATTAAGAAACGAGCCAACCCATAGCTGGAAGAAGTTCATCATAACTCAACCGCCTTTATGGATATAAATAAATCCCTCACCCTAGGAAAAAGGGACATGTAATTCTTTATTTAATAATTATAAAGAATTAATATATATAGAGAGAAACACCCCATGGACATAGACAATTGTCGAACTATGTAAATTGTAAGATTATTTTATTCCTTGTTTGGCTCAAAATTTCTTTGATTCATTCATTGTAATTATTTGCACTCATAATAATGATGATGATAACGATGATGACAATGACGATGATGACAACTACGACGATGACGAAGATCATGATGATGGTGATGGTAATTATTTGCACTCATAATAATGATGATGATAACGATGATGACAATGACGATGATGACAACTACGACGATGACGAAGATCATGATGATGATGATGATGATGATGATGATGATGATGATGATGATGATGATGATGATGTGGTGGTGGTGGTTTGTATTTTTAGTGGTGGTTAACTTTGGTGGTTGTTTGTTTGTGGTTGCCTTTGTTGTTGTTTTATGTTTGTCACTTTTTTTAAAAATTATATTTTGTTATAATAGTTTCTAAGAGTTATGTTGATAATTTAGAATGTATCTTATAATCCTAGACTCATATATTTTGTGTATCTTATGGATGATATGCGGTGTACCTTATTTTTACTACACAACATTTTGGATTTATGATATATTTATGGAAGGCCTGTTCACTATGATATATTTGATTTTTTGTACCATTTTTGTATCATTTTCCACATTATGATAAATTTAACTAAATATCTTTAAGGTATATACCACTTTATTAAACTTGATATGAAAAGTTTTATCTTCTTATTTAATGGACTTATTTATTAATTTATATTTCTTTTCTTTATCAATTCCATGATTAAAGGGGGGGGGGGGGGGAGAAGGTTAGATTAAGGGGGGATCTTTTAATGGCACCATAACACTTTTCTAAGGAAAATGACTTAGGGGGAGTATATAAGAATTAAAATATAATTTATCATCTTTATGACTTAGGATGTATTAATACTAGAATTATTAAATATACTCTATATGATTATGTGACTTGTTATTGATATTCATATATATCTTACTAATTACATAATTATTATTTATCTTTTATACATAGGTATCATGATTGTCTTTGCTAGTGTATGACAGTTTAACATGAACAATTTCACGTTTTTTATGGATTGGGTCCTTATTGATGATGTTATAAGTTTTAGGTTGAACTCCTACCTTTGGTCAGATTTTATCATGTGTCATAGGTTTGTATGTTTTATTTATTTACTTATAACCTTTTATTTTGTATATTTTTGTGGGGTTGACAAATGGGATATTATAAGAGGAGTGTATACTTACGTGCCCCATATTATTTGGATTTTCTCATTCCGATTCTAAAATATACTTTGTATCTTTAATCCTTGAGGTCCTTCCGATAATTTTTCATTAACTTCATTGCAAGACATCTTCCATTGACTTCATCAATATTTTTCTCAACATCATTATCATTCATATTATTAGAATTGTCACCTTAGTAAAGGTAAAAGGACTTAGAAGACTTAAACCTTTTTACCACATTTAAATTAAGTTTCTCATAATTAAAATTTCTATTTTACTTGTGTGTGTCAATATTGTTATTTGGGTATCGTTGATATAAATATGAAAATATATGTTTACACATATCAAATCATTTTTTTATAAAATCAAATAAGTATGTCATATGACATTATGGTTAAAACAAAAAATCATATATTTTCTTACCTTACATCAGGTAGAACTGAAACTTTCACTTCAATAATAATAAACTTCGCTTTAGCGAAGGCTACCTTCTCTGGTCACTGTATGAGCCAGAACTGTCGACAAAAATGTGCCTTAGAATTATAACGATTTAAGCTCGCTTTAGCTATCACTACAAGAAAGTTTCCAATTGGTGGAAATTAGTTTGGTGGCAAAACGATTTTTTTCCATGAAATATAATAATTGGTGGCAAAAATTTTCATTGCCACTAAAAATAAATGCAGAGGAAGTATTAGTAGCAAAAATGTGAGATTGCCACAAAAATTTCCACTTAAAGTTTGGCGTGAAAAGTTTTATCTTACGAAAAATAAATTGTAGTGAAGTAGGTGAAAAATTAAAAATATTGCCACTAAAAATAAACATTTAGTGGTGATTTTGAAATTTTACAACAAAATATTTCGTAAACTAAATTTAATTAAGAATTTACTTTTGCCTCGAAATACTAAATTAGGAAAAAAAGGTAAAAACTTGTTAGGGGTCCCGCTCAAATCAGAACTCGTTGCCACGAAATACTCAAATACACCAAACGTAACAAACCCCGCAACCTCTCAAACCCGCATATCCACCTCTCACGTTTCTCTATTGTTTGTTCTCTTCTCCGTAAAAAAAACCTAGGTTTTCTCTCTACTTCATTAAAGGTCGGCTTTGAAAGTTGTATTGGTGGTTGGCTTTCAAATCTTTGCTTACTTGAATCAGCTATGTATCACTATATATGTATATATATGTATCATAGGCATGATTTGAATCTAGTTTTAAATGGGTATTATATGTATGAAGGTGATACCATGTATTTTCTTAAATGTACACATACATATATATATACCCATTACTCAACTTGTGGTTGTGTGAACTTCGACTCAGTTCATGTTAAATAGATTTTAATAAAAAGGAAATTGATGTATGTAGAGTGTTTTTTATAGCTGAAATATATATATATATATATTTTAATAGCTGAAACATTTCTTTTAGCTGAAATAAGGGTTATTTTTTATAGCTGAAACAATTTATTTATTTTTGGTTCAATGTAGTTGTTTTGTATGGTAGTATTTATTACGTGTTTGAGATATTAATCTCATTGTCCATTATGGGTTCATATCCATATTGGATATATGACCCCCAATCGTATTTCCAACAAAAAATAATTTTTTGTTTTTTATTTTGAGTTTTCGTGTCTATTTTTTATTTTCATTTTCAATAGAACATTTAGAGAATGAGGGAAGCATATTCATTTGTTAGAAATAGGCCATTATATTTAGAATGTAATTTATAGATATTTAAAAGGACGAAATATAACTTAGAGAAAGTTTGATGTCTAAAATGTAGTTTACCAACAGTGTAATGGCTAAAATGTAATTTATAGAAAGTTCAGGGACAATAATATAACCACGGAGATTTCATGGGCCAAATCGTAATTCACCGATACTTTTCAACTTGCTATTTTTTTCTAAATATTTAGGAATAAAATGTATTTTTTTTTATTTTAGGAGAAAAATGCAATTTGCAAAAAAATTAGGGGTGTAAATGTAATTTTGAACGTTTCAAAAATTTATTCAAAATATTGTAAAGTAGTTTATGAAAATTTGGAAAATTAGAAAACTAGTTTTCAACTTTTTTTGGAAAAGTAAATTTGAATATATTTTCATTTTTTATGGAAATTTTTCAGAATTTTCTTTTGGAAAACAACCTTACTTTATACAACTAAACACACCCTTAGAGTTTTAAGATATTGATTTTCATTTTTAAAGATTAAAAAAAAGGGAAAAAATGAAGAAAGGAACAAACAACGTAGTTTTGTAATTGATGCATTAAAATGACTTGTGCCCGAATTGCTCCCAAATAGCACTAAGTAGGGTCAATCACGCAAATAGCGTGAATAAGCGTCAAAATCGCGTTCTATTTCATCCACCATGTACATTATTTGGGCTTCTAGCAAATCAGAGTGGGTAATATCGCGTTGTAACACACAAAAGCACAATCCCGCACTACATCACGTACAATTACGTGCTTTTTAAACATTGAATAATGCTATACCCATCATCACTAATAATATAAACAAGGCATATGGAAAATAGTCCCTAAAACACTTTTTAATACACGTTTAGTCCAAGACTTTTTATTTTATTTCAAAAATTCCCTCACCACATAAAAACACTAAAAAGGGAGCTCCGGTGAGGATCGAGGAAGCTCCGTCAGTGGGGGGTGGGGGAGGTGGAGTAGGAATGTCGCTAGCGCGACTCTTTAAAAATAAGAGAATATTAGTTAAATGGGTGTTTGAGGGACTTTTTGTAACAAAATAAAAAGGCTCAGACTAAATGTATATTAAAAAATGTTTGAGGGACTTTTGGTAATTGATCATAATATTAATGGAGGGGGTGGGAATTGCATTATTCAATGTAGTTTGCTTAATGCTTCGCTCTTGTTTTATTTTTTTCTAATGCAACGAATAGATATTCAAACTTATAAAAGAGACCTTCGAATGACTATATATATATATATATCACCCACATTATTGATTGAAACAAAATGTGTTGGCTTGGATAAAAATATATGAATGTATGGCCTTAATATGAGTTGCCGAGTACGGAACATTACTTGGTGCAAAATGTTGTTTGGCTCTTTTTATATATAAATATTGTTCATTATTTCTAAATATCTCGTGACCTTATTGTTATTTATTTATCATTGATATTTTTTAATGTTCTCTCAGGTTGTAGGGTTTTGAAATGGATAAGAGTTGGATGCATCATCCAAATAGAATTAATAGTGCATATCGAGATGGGGTTAAAGAATTTCTTGATTTTGCATTTGCTAATGTTGAGAAAAATGTCAAGATTAAGTGCCCGTGTAAGGAATGTAATAACTTCTATTGAAAAAATCATTAAGATGTTCAAAGTCATTTGCTTATACATGAAATAGTGAAGAGTTATACTAGGTGGATATATCACGGTGAACCATTGGAATCAGAGAATAATAATGCTTATGATTACAATGAGTATGAGTTTGAAGTTGGAGATAATGATAATATAGGAAAGGAAGAACACACTACAAACGAGTTTGAGCAAGATGACATGGAAGGAATGTTACATGATATGTTTGCCGGACCTTACAACAATGATGTTTTAGGGGATGAATCTGATGGCCACGATACTCAAATTCTCGAGGGTGAAGGAGAAAAATTTGCAAGATTAGCTAGGGATACGCAACAACAACTGTATTTGGGTTGTCAGAAGCTATCTAAATTATCTTTTACTGTTGAGCTAATGCAACTAAAGTCAATGAACAATTGGAGTGAGAAATTTGTTGATTCTCTTCTTGAACTTTTTAAGAAAGCACTACCAGATGATGCCCACATTGCAAAGTCATTTTACGAGGCGAAGAAAATAGTTCGTGACCTGGGGTTAGACTACATGAAGTTTGATGTTTGCATAAATGATTGTGTTCTCTTTTGGGGACCAATAAGGAAAAAACTAAATTTCCAACATGTGGATAATCTATATGGAAATCGAAAAAGCTAATGGTGTGAAGATCCCTAAAAAAGTCTTCCATTACTTTCCACTTAAACCGAGGTTGCAATGTCTATTTATATATAAGGATATAGCTTCAGAGATGAGGTGACATAAAGATAAGCGCGTTAAAGAGGACAATGTATTAAGACATCCACCGGATGGGGAAGTATGGAAAGAATTTGATAAAGTTTATGAGTCATTTGCTAGAGATGCTCGTAATATTAGGCTTGAACTCTCTAGTGATGGATTCAATCCATTTTTAAATATGAGTATCAAGCACAGCACATGACCGTTTGTTCTAGTGATATATAATTTACCTCCATGGAAATGTGTGAAATAACCATTTTCATCTTATCAATGCTTATACTGAGTCCTAAGGCTCCTGGAACTGACATAGACATGTTTCTTCAACCATTTATAAAAGAGTTGAAAGAGTTGTGGGATATTGGGGTGCAAACATATGATGCCGTCATAGAGACTACATTTATGTTACATACAGCAGTGATATGGACCATTAATGATTTTCCAGTTTATGCTAACTTGTCAGGTTGGAGCACAAAGGGGAAGTTGGCTTGCCCAGTATGCAATAAGGAGACTCATTCCATGTATTTGAAGAATGGACATAAGACATGCTACATGGGGCATCATCATTTTTTCTACCGATGAATCATAAATGGCGAGAAAATATGTCTTCCTTTGATGGTAAGAAATCGAGAACAACCAAAAGAGCTTAGTAATGATGAAATACTTGCTCAACTTGAGAGGGTTCGACCTAAGATATATGGGAAAGCGTGCAAAAGGAGGAGCCGCGGGGCGTATGAGTTGTAATGGGAAAAAATAAGTATATTCTATTATTTTCCATACTGGAAAGATCTTAGATTGCATCATAATTTAGATGTCATGCATATTGAGAAAAATGTATGTGAAAGAATTTTAGGAACATTACTAGACATTGATGGGAAAATAAAAGACACCGTAAACTCTCGGTTAGATTTAAAGAAAATGCGTATACGAAAATATTTGATCCATATAAAAAGGGAGACAAATGAGTGATTCCTCCTGCTTGCTACAGTTTGTCAAAAGCAGAGAAGATGGTATTATGCGAATTTTGAGAATCACTAAAGTTGCCCGACGGGTATACGTCTAACATTTCTCGATGTGTGACTGCTAACGATGATAAGATTTCAGGGATGAAAAGTCATGAATACCACATTTTTTTACAACATTTACTACCGCTTGCAATTCGTGGTCATGTTTCGAAGGAAGTTTGTCAATCGTTAATTGAACTTGGGTTATTCTTTAAGGAGTTATGTTAAAAAATATTGAGAGTGGATGTCTTAGAGAGACTTTAGGAGAGACTTGCTTTAGTTATGTGTAAACTTGAAATGATTTTCCCACCGTCATTCTTCGATGTTATGGTTCAATTTCCAAATCACCTTGCACGAGAAGCCATTCTCGGTGGACCAGTGCAGTGTCGATAGATGTATCCATTTTAAAGGTAAATGTAATAAGTGATATCTTATTTTAGTAATAATTTAATTTTTTCATTGCATTTTTTGACCATCTTACTTCTCGACAGATATATGCACACCTTAAAACTTATCGTGGGAAACAAAGCACGTCCAGAGGGCTTAATTATCGAGGTTTACGTTCTTAATGAATGCCTAACATTTTGCTCGATGTATCTACGTGGTGTTCAGACAAAATTCAATCAACCCGAGCGAAATTATGATGGTGCTGATTTTCAAGAAGGTTTATCCGTTTTTCGATACAACGGTCGTTTGATTGGAAAAGCGAATTAGCAATACCTCACACAAAGTGAATGGGAAAATGCTTGTTTATATGTGTTGGATAACTGTGATGAAATACAAGAATTTGTGAAGTATATTAAGCTATACTACTTCTTTTCCTTACACACACACACACACACACACACACACACACACACATATATATATATATATATATATATATATATATATATATATATATATATATATATATATATATATATATGTATGTATATATATACACACACATTATTTTTTCTAATTAAATTCATTTATATATGTTTAGTGAGCACAAGAATTTGTTAAAAGCCTAAAGGAACACAAATATTGACCGAAGACATGCAGGGAGATTTCCCAAATGGTTTAAAGACCGCGTAAGTAGTTGAATATAATATTTTTTGGCGTAAACCGATTAGGCTTGTTATTTCTTACTAAGCATTTATATATAAACAATAAAAGGTTAGCATATTAGTGCGCGAGTCCCCTGATTGTTCTAGTACGCAACTTCACTCTTTATCTTAGCGTCCCGATCGAAGAGTGAAACATTATAAGGGTTATTTAATCAATGGTTATAGGTTTCACACCCAAGATAATGACGAGTACAAAAAAACTCAAAATAGTGGAATCGTTGTAGTGTACGAACATGAGCAAAAAGATATTGATTTTTATGGTGAGTTGATTGACATTATCGAATTGGAATACCCAGAAAATAATTGTGTTGTTCTATTTAAGTGTGACTGGTGGGACCTTAAAAAAAAGAAGGGTGTGTGTGGATTACATAAAGATGAGTATGCTTTCATTATTTTGAATATTGCTAATACATGGTACAAAGACCAACCATTTGCGTTTGCTTATCAAGCAAAATAAATCTTTTATGTTCTAGACATCAAGTTGGAAAATGATTGGAAAGTTGTAGTGAAGAATACTCCACGAGACAAGTATTACTTTCCTGAAACTGTAGAAGAGGAGGATGAGGAGATGGGGGATGAGGAACCATACCAACAACTTGAAAATAATATTGTAGATGATCAAATAGTGGAAATAGATAACGAATGCTTCCATTACGAAGGAAGATATCCCAGAACTATAGGTTAGTATGGCTAATGTGCAAGGAGAAAACTGGATACATGATATAGATTATAAAATATTATCGTCCGAGGATGACAATGATGATATTAACGAGGATAATGGAGATGAAGATGATGAGGAATTTTGACGGTTTGTGTTAGTAATTTTTTCTTCTTAGTAAATATTTTAATTTATTTTAATTATGACACTTCGATCTATAGGAACGTTTTAATTAATTACACCTGTGAAATGTTTTTACTGAACTAAATTGCATGTTTATGTATATCTTTAATAGGTATAACAATGATGATGTCAAACTATGAGAAACAAAGGATGAATAGGACTCAAGATAACATAGCAACAATGAAAGCAATGGGGTTGAATAGAGGGGCTAAATTCTACATGGGTTCTTATAAGAGGAATAATAATAATAAGAGTGAGACAAAGGGAAAAAGAAAAGTGGTTGATAAGGATGAAGATTATATCCCATCGAAAATAGAGGAGGGGTTAAGTTATTTGAGCGAAGGTGAAGATGATGACGACGACTATTTGTTAGGTTTGTCAATTGTCCTTGTCACTTTTTATAAACTACTTTAAATGATATGATGTTACTGCTGCTGATGATGTTATCTCAATTATTTGATATGATTTCATGCTTGATAATTTTCATTACTGATGTGATTTTGCTCTATGTTTTCATTGGTATTATGCTAAACTGTTAAAAGTGTATTGATGTTTTACATAATTTCTGCATGCATATCTCCTCTGCTAATGTTGTTGGTTTCTTATATTGTTATGCATGGTTCCAGCCGTGCTCGTGTTCCAAAATTATCTATGCGGTAAAGAATCATGGGAGATTCCATAGCCCCCCCCCCCCCCCCCCTCTTCTCAATCAAAGGACCCAAATGTTGGCTACTCCACCAAGACTATTGCATCTGATGATAACAATGAGGATATGATCTTTGTATTCTAAATCAAATTACTTGACAATATACATATATCTAATAAAGTAGGAAATATGCCAATGTATACTTAAATCTAGTTACAATAGTAGTGTGTTAATCCATTTTGTACCTGTTATAGGTCATAAAGCAGCTCCCGTGCAATAGCTTGTGGTAGAGCGTAATCATCATTCTTCAAGGCGTAGTCATCCAAATGTAGCTAAATCTCCGAACATTATTTCATCGGGTTTTAATACAAATGAGGGTATGATTTACTTCTAATTAGAAACAAAATATTTAATGATTTTTTTTGTTTCTTGTTTGCTCATCGTGGTAGTTGCCAAAACATCCACAACAGAGGATATTGTCAAATTGGTGTCTAATCCTCTGTTTTCTGCTTGATTTGAAATGGTGTTTATCGCTAGTCTGAAAACCCACACCAACGAATTTTTGTTCCACAAGGTAATCCGTAGATACTGCTCGGATAGAGTGGTGAGGTTTAAGACCAATTTGTATAATTTTAAGATTGTATCCACAATCATTTTCATACCTTATGCCAGTGTTTAGGAGGCGCAACACACTTCCTGGATAGAGTAGTGAGGTTTAATGCCAGTATTGACTCATTTGACTTCTCCGCTTAAATGTATTATGAGTCGAATTTTGTCCGGTTGACGATGCTCAACCAATGCAAACGCATACGTAGTTCGGAGTTCTTTACCTCCATCAAACTTGTTTTTCAAATGTACACGTGTCTATAAATAAGGAAGTTTAATAATAATGATATTTCCAATAATGAATTGATAGTCCATTGCATATACTTGATTTGGAACTCAAAAGTTTTCTAAGATTAAAGTGTTATGTATTTCTGTCTTTTTTTTACAAGCAATTTCAATTGTGCCTCTTAACAATTTTAGGACTGTGGTGGTATGATTGTGTCTTAATCACTAAAATAAGAACAAAAACACCAGTAACTAAAAAGTAATTAAGAAAGGAGTGCTATTTTGATCTTCTATGAGAAACATTGTCATTGCAATTAAGAGCAATTACCTTTACCCCAAACTTACAAACCAATTGTAAAACAAAATCACACTCACAATATATGAAACTATGATACCAATAAATAGGTTCATAGTACAAATCGTCCTCCAAAGTAAGATACTGATATAATACGTATATCTATTGTCAATGAATCAAAACATGGTATATGTAAGTAAATGACTATAAAAAAATTTCGTAACTACAGTTGATATATGTAGGAAAACTGAATACAAAAGAAGAAGAAACAAACTATCTTTTAATGAAAACCTCATGAACTATGATAATGAAAAGGATCCCATAATGCAAATCAAAACTCTTGTAATTCACTTGGACAGGGGAATTAAGGTTGAGCTTAATTAACTGCTTATCGAAAATGGTCCTACTGACCTGCTATTTCTTCATGACTGAATCCTCTAGTTTCTAACCAAGTACAAAATCAGATTTTGGATCCATTGAGAAAATAGTGGAATGGATCTCATCATAAGATGGAATAGAAGACGACACCAAATTTTCTTGAGAAGTCACCATGTTAGGGATCACATATTCAATAAGGCCATTTCCAGATACATTAGAATTGTTGGCACACATAGAAGAAAAGAAGTAAAAAATATGATCTTAGATTTGGGAAGGATCAGTCAGAATTACATCATCTTTTTTTATCATAGAGATAGAATTTATTGTTCTACTGTGCTTGACATATTTATTGAAGAATGCAGTGCACCTATCCCTATATTGATTCCACTTAAATCTAGCTTTGTCTCTCTATAAAGATTCTTCAAAATTCAAAGCCTTTACAAATTATCTTTGACTTGAAGTTTTAAAGACTAACATGATTATGGACATATTTGTCAATTTCATATTGCACTTGTATTTAATAAGTCTGCTATGAATATTCTCAAAACTTTTATAATCCACTTTTTGATAGCTCCTTTCAAAGTTTTTAACTTTTATTGAAGAACAAAAATAGGGTAGCCAACTTGAGAATTCTGATTCCAAACTTGCTTAACCAAATCAAGAAAATTGTTATGATAAAAAAAGAAGAAAGGGATTTAAAAGGTCTAGGACCACTGAGATGCATTTTGAAAGATTGAAATAGAAGACGGTGTTGATCAGAACCACATTTGAGAAGACCAAAGCATGAAACATTAGTCCAAGAGGAGATTCATTCTTGGTTACATAGATATCTATTTAAACTTCCCTCCACCATAGATGTAGGACTTTTGTTCCAAGTAAAAAAAATACCCAAATATCTATATTAAGGAATTGATAGTCACCAATAATCTTTCTAAAGTCAAGACATGGTATGTAGTATGGAATTCTAACTTCCCTGCATTAATGAGCTCCGAGAACACTATTAAAATCACCTATAGTTATCCAAGGTCCATAAATTAAGGATATAATATTAGTCATTTTGTGCCATAAAGTTCTCCTTTAAATTATACTTGTTTGTTGGAAATTTTAAGTCAGTATGACTTTGTTCAGCACTCCTCGCTGAATTTTAAGTCAGTATGACTTTGTTCAACACTTGTCGCTAAAATTTTTAGTACAAGAGAATAAGTTGGTAGTAATATTTACTCGAAAAACAAAAAAATTAAAAAAATGTAATAAGAATTTTCAGTGCTTAATGATAGTTTTATAAGATAGGATCCCAATGTAAAACCTTAGTTGATCTCTCCTTTAATCATTGTTGTGCTCTTAAATGAATCACTTTTCTACACAAAAAGCTTGTCTATAGACCTACAAGGCTAAAACATAATTTAACATATAGTCCAGTTCAATTCATCCTACTTTCCGATTCTGTGGCAGCTAGAGTCTGCTTCCATGAAAGAGTACTATTTCATGGCATCAGTGTAGCATTATTTTTTTTATTTGACTAGTCTAAGACAATATTTTCTTTATAATTTATTTTATTTTCAACCTTTCGATATTAATATGCATCGCATACACGTTGGGTGTGCACTGATAGATATTGCATACATATCTCCTTAGCTAATGCAAGTTTTTGTTTTATTGTATTAGGTTCCGGTCGTGCATGCTCCCCAAGATCTTTTACGTGGCAAGGATTCACGAGGTAATTCACGCGTCTTCGTTCTAGTTCAATTAATCCAAATATCAATGACGCTTCCGATGATATCCCTTTTGATGTTAACAACTATGAGGGTACGATCTTCATATTTGGAAACATATTAATTGACAACATACAAATAATTTTAGTTAAGTAGGGATGTTAATGTTTTTTTAAGTATAGATTTAATTAGTATTATGTTGATCCATTTCATGCATGTTATTGGTGAAAGAGTAACACCTGTGTAACGATTTATGAGAGATTCCAATCACCCTCCTTCACACCCTAGTCATCAAAACGTTATCAATTTTGCAGACACTATTTCATCGGGTGCTAATACGAGTGAGGGTATGATTGTGATCTTGGTAGCTTTACGCATTGATTTTATTCTACATTTCTTGTCATAAATTTCGTTTTGGGGTTAGAGTGGATGAAAGGGATATGTGTGACTGTGATTATGATTTTGATGACTTCAAACTTATGAGTTCATTTTAATTTTGTCTTTATGTATCCATTCAAGAAAGGAGATCTAGCCAATCTGATGCCTTTTCACTCATTGAACTAATATCATTCATTACAGGAAAATTTAGTATTAGAAGAGCTTTTATATTCCATTGATTAAATCTCAAATCAATTTTTTCATATCTAAAGTAGTTGGTGACTTGTGTAGATCTTTGGTTTTGTTGGCTATTTGCTGATTAACTTCAATTGCAAGGATTTGGGTCCCAAAGCATGGATTGAGATTCTAAATGTGTTGGATTCTAACAAAATCTATTTGTGTTAGTATTCTTGGGTATTATGGAATATCTTGATGGTCCATCCATATCATATTGGTTCACATTTATTGTCAAAGAAAGGCTAGTGATCGGGTGTGTCCTTTTTTTCTCATGTTGAATTAAAGGAGGTATAATCCACCATCAAGATGCAAATCTACTTGTAATGTTGGTTCTAGAATCCATATGATTTAGATTTTTTCCTGGGTGTGTCAAGATCAAGGGAAATGCTATGAAATGCATATATTAACATTGTTTATAGAAGCAATATTTCTATTGTCCGTTGTTAATGAACATTGATTAGAGTCGAATAAGTGATGCATTAACCAAGATGTGGAATGCATGGATGGGTATTGTTCCATTTGTGGGAAAAAGTTTATTTTGATTATTTAGAGGTCATTTTGTAAAGGCCACTACTAGATCTTTAATCAAGAATACGTTGTTAGTTTAGGTTATACAAACCCTTAATGTTAGTGAGATTGGTTTAGCATATACATGAACGCAATTTTATAGATACTTTTTTACAACAGTTTTATATATACTTTGAAAAGTATAGTTCATGTCATATGGACTATTGAGTGTTCTTTTTGGCATTGGTTTGAAATTTTGTTTTTCATGTACATATGTTATTCTTTGGGTATTTGATTTGGTTAATACGTATATGTCTTGTTCTGGTTAGATTTTAAACTTATGAATGGTTGGTCGACTTCATCACTATTGACTCGTTTGACTTCTGCACTTAAATTCATTTTGAGTCTATTGTTGTCCGGTTAATGGATGATTGTTTTTTAATCCAAGTTTACATTCAAGATTGATTGGCTCCTTTACATGTGTGTCTTTAATATTTATATAGTTTAATGATTACGTTTCAGTCTTATGGGTGGATACATGCTGTATAAAAAGAAAATGGAAAATGGAATTTGAACTATTTTGCAAAATATATTAGCTTATAAAAAATTAATAATTTGCTTGATTATTTTCAAGAATGCTAATTCATTTTTATCATTTCATATTGTCACATTAAAATTTGTATTTTCACTTAATTCTTTGCTTCTCTTATGAAATATGTCTAATAGCTCCGTTATTCGCTATTAGTGGGTTATGTTATATTTCCTTTGCAACAAACTCTTACTCAAATTACTTACAGGATATCTAATATGTCCCCAACGCGAACAATTGAAAATAAAGTTTGTCTCCAATTCGGAATTACTCTGTACACATGGATGAGTTTTTTATCCCTTTTCATTTCTTAAGTTACACCACTAAAAAATCTCAATAAAATTCCATTTGGTGTGATCACTTTATAATAACAACTTATTGGGAAAACAAAACTTATTGAAATTGTTTTGATTGTCTTCCACATATTTATTAGAATTATGCTATAATTTTAAATGTATACCCATGTTTGACATAATTACTGCATACATATCCCTAGATAATGGTTTTGGTTTCTTGTGTAGTTATGCTTGGTTCCGTGCGTGCACGTGTCCCAGGATCTTCTTCGCATCAAGGATTCTAGGGAGAATCCACACGTCCTTCTCATTCAACTAACCTAAATGTCATCTACTCTCCGAACATTATTGCATCCGTTGTTAAAAACAATGAGGGTATGGTCTTTTTATTTTTAGTCAAATTACTTGACAATTACAAATATATAATTAAGTAGGAAATATACCAACGTTAAGTTAAGTCTAATTATAAAAGTATTGTGTTAATCCATTTTATGCTTGTTATAGGACGTAGAACAGCTCCTGGGCCACGATTTGTGGCAGAGCCGAATCATCCTTTTTCACAAAATAGCCATCAAAATGTAGGCGACTCTCCCGACACTTTGTCATCTGGTTTTAATACCATTGAGGGTATGATTTACTTTCCAAACTAGTTTTCAAATTTATGTTAACATATAACAAAACTTAAACTTTAAACCATTACATAGAATCCATAATGGGAATATTGTGAGTAGAAAGTTTTGGATAATGCAATCATGCTACTAATCTTGAATTCTATATGATATCATGTATTATCAATTCATAATTTTAAATTTATGTTAATATAGATGACAATTTTTTATTTTCATTTAGTGACTATTGATTTGATATAAGTTTTAAGGGTTTTATTAAAAGAATCACTAGGGAAAAAATGACGACAGAGACTATGTTAGATTTGTTAATTAACCTTATCACTGCTGATGTTATCTCATTTATTTGATATGATTTCATGCTTGATAATTTTCATTACCGATGTGAATTTCCTCCATGTTTTCATTGTAATTATGCTAAAATGTTAAAAGTGTATTGATGTTTTATATAATTTCTGCATCAATACCTCCTCAACTAATGTTGATGGTTTCTGGTTTAGTTATCCATGGTTCCGGTCATACTGGTGTCCCAAAATTGTTTACGCATCAAATATTAATGGGAGAATCCACATGCTCCCCTTTTTCTCAATCAAAGGACCTAAATGTTGACTACTCCACCAGCACTATTGCATCAAATCACTTAGACAATAGTAATATTGACTACTCCACTAACACTAGCTACAATAGTATTGTGTTAATCCATTTCATACCTATTATAGGTCATAGAGTAGCTCTAGTGCAATGATTTGTGGTAGAGCCGAATCATCATTCTTTGAAACATAGTCATCCAAATGTAGCTGAATCTATGGACATTATTTCACATACCAATGAGGGTATGATTTACTTCTAATTATAAAAAAAATATTTAATAATTTTTTTTGTTTATTATATGCTCATCGTATTAGTTGCCAAAACATCCACATCAATGGATATTTTCTGATTTATGTCGAATCCCCTGTTTTCTGCTTGATTTGAAACAAAAATTGAATATTGGTGCTTAGTTCCAATAACACTACCTTATATTGTCCATTGAGCATGTTATGGTCTGGCATTCTGCACCTTCTCTACCCCCTTAAAACTTCTAAAGAACCAATTACACTATACCAAAATGCGCCTTTATGTGAGGGAATGTTGATTAACTTACCAAATTGTTGACAACTTCTCCTCTTCTGTGAGGGAATGACAAAAGTGGCAGTTATGGCCATAGGGACATGGATCACCATTAAGGACTGGATGGAGGAATAATAGCTCGAGGTGAGGCACATGCGCATAGTCATTCCCTCTTTAATCGAAAATTAAATTCAACACAATAAGAAAAAGTTAATCATAGGTAATATTACCCGAATCAAGACGATGTTTGATACCCTTCAGACATTCAAGAGCTATACCGGACCAGTTTTAGAATAATAAACAGTAAAACATGACATCATGAACGAAAGTCACATTTTGTTTTCCCGGAAACAAAGAAGATTTATGGGAAAAAAATGAAATAAAAGAGGGCAATAACAAAACACATAAAGAATGAAGGAACAAGCTTTCTTGCTTTGGTGTTGGACCATACCTTCCTATAACCCTAACTTCTAACCGCAGAGAAAAAGAAAATCAAGAAGAAACCTATATTTCGAGACTACTATAGGTTTTTCTTTCTATAATTTTCCACTGTAATAAGGAGTATACCAACAAACGCCCCAGATCGAGTGCAGAAGAAATTGCAAAAGAAACTTAAATACAATAAATATGACAAATGTTTTCAATTATATTACACACAACATAAGACTTCAAAGATATTCGGCAGATCAAAATAGCACACACTCCTAAAGAGTATGTCCAACAAAGTCACCAACATGTCTCATATCCGTTACAAGGGGGCATAATATACATCTCACATCTAGAACCCCAAGTTAACCAATCTTGAGTTGGATGCTCCAACTTTCCAAAAAATAAATTTTCCCTCCATCCAAAATTGATAGTCATGCTTTCATTTTTAGCCTGTCTCAAATTAGTCTCAAATAATTGAGTCTTAATGTGCGCAAAATTGATAGTCATGCTTTCAAATTAATCATGCTTTTTTCGAAAAATAGTACATAAAATTTGTAAGGGCACAAGTCTCCAATTGAGTCTTAATGTAGTGTTGGCTCAATTCGGGACAAAAACACTTGAGTCATAGGATAGAGTTCTTGAGCGTCCTTCAAGCCTATGACCTGTTACAGTTGAAGACGTTGTGATCCGCATTTCAAGAAAATATCTTTGTCGTGTTTCAATGCCTCGTTTCACGTCATCAACTTGAGGATTTCATAATCACAAAAAGGAATGAATGCATTAATTTATATATATGAGCTTGGATATTTATTTTGGGTGTTAGTATTTTTTTTGTTATTTTTTTTGAATTCATAGTTCTACAGATTTTGTTGTCGGGCACCTTTCCGTAGAAAAATCATATCAAATCCAAAAAAAATAAAAAAAAACGAAACTGGAGGCTACGCGTTCGTATCGAAATTATCTAGAATCAAGGTCTGAAATCTCGTTAGAAAAGTCATTCGAACGACCTCGTTCGAATGAGATTTCAAACGAAATTTCAAAAAAAAATTCTGTTTTTTCGTTAGAAGTTTCGTTCGAACATACTCGTTCAAACGAGATTTCTAACAAAAAAATAGAGGGAACAATTATAAGCCAGTTTTTTCCACTTTCCCACTACTTTGCCCCACTTCCATTTTGACATACTTCTTATGTGCGGGAACTAACTTTTTAAAGATAACTTTTTCATATTTCCAAGATTCATTAGAGAAAAATACTTTAAAGAAAAAGTTCATTTTTATGTGTTAAGTTTTATGGAGTAAATTCCATTCAAAACACATATACACCCATATGTTTGTCTATATCCAAGTTTCAACATATATATATATATATATGTGTGTGTGTGTGTGTGTGTGTGTGTGTGTGTGTGTATTGTTTGGAGTGTTTGGCACCGATTTTCTCTACACCATTGGAGAAGAGAGTTTGAGTTTTCTTTTCAACTCATAAAGGAGAAGAGCTATGTTTGATGTGACATTCCCACTCGAAGAAAGGGTTCATGTGAGGGTTGACGGTTGTCCAAAAGTCTCATTGGTGGATTCCAAGATTCCGGTGGAGTTCCGGTGTTGTCGACTAGGCGGAGGTGTTTACAAGAAGGCGCGTCAAGGCTTGAAGGGAGTCGAGTCGAGGAAGTAAGTCATCTATCTTGTAATTGTAAAACCTTACTTAGTGGACTTAAAGCTAGGGTCGTCCGAGTTTTTTCCCATTTGCGTTTTCGTCGTACATCGGCACGTCGTGTGATATTGTTTAATTTTATCTTGTTTAAATCACGTAGATGCATGCTTAGGTAATTCAAGATAAAATTTGGTTTAATTGTCACTCTTATGTTTTTTTGGTGTTAAAATATATTTGGGTAAAATTGAAATTACTCCAATTCAAAGATAATTTATTTGGGTAAAATTTGGTTTGGCCTAATTTACAAAAATGTATAAATCTTGGTAGGCAAATTTCTAGGACTTTAATTGAAATATTTGGTTTAAGTGAAAAATCCATTTGTCATTTAATTTATTCACTTTGTGTTTCGTTTAATATTAATTTGAAAGAAATTAAAATTTGTTGTAAGTTGTTTATGGGTTTGAACCATCTTTATTTCGCACTTTAAGGAAATACATTATGAAAATTTTAAAATTGGGGGCCTATCGCACAATCAAATTGGTATCAGAGCGGGATCGCTTAATTATTGCGTTTAAGATACTTTAAAATATTTTTGACTAAAATGGAATTTTCCCTATTTTCAAAATTTCCTATTTTTGATGGTTCTAATTACTCTTATTGGAATGCGCGCATGAAATCGCACTTAGGCCCTATCAATGAGAGGGTTTGGTTATCAGTCGTTAACGGGTGGTCCCCACCTACATATTTAATTGAAAATAAACGTGTTCCCAAACCCATCGATAGATGAAGTGAGAATGAATTTAAACTTGCAAATTTTAATTTCCATGGTTTAAATGCCTTGTTTAGCGTGGTCACACCGAATGAATTCCGTCGCATTATGACGTGTGAAACCGCTAAAGAAGCTTGGGATATTTTACAACTCACTCAGAAAGGAACTAGTGTCGTAAAAGCTTCAAAACTCCAAAAACTCACCACTCAATTTGAAACCATCAAAATGAATGAAAAAGAAACATTTGATGAATTTTAAGATAGAATTTACAATATAGTTATTTCATCTTTTAATTTGGAAGATAAAATACCCGACAACCGAATAGTAAAGAAAATTTTAAGGTCCCTACCCGATAGATTTATTCCTATGGTGACCGTGTTAAATTCTTTACCAATTTTCGCCTCTATGAAATTAGAAAAGATCGTAGGTGATTTACAAACCTATAATATAGACATATTTTCCACTAAAATTGAAAAGAAAATAGATAAGGGCATCGCTTTGAAAGCCCGAAAGGAGGAAAAATAAGTAGTAAATAGTGAAAGTGAGAGTGACTCGAAAGATATGGCCATGTTTGCTAGGAAGTTTTGAAAATTTCTTAAATTTAACAAAGATAAATTTAAAAATGATTTTAAGAAATTTGAAAATTCTAAGCATGACAAAGCCTAGAAGATCCTTAAAACTTTTAATGAAGATTTAAATAGGGACGAGTCAAATAGGTGTTACGGTTGTGAGGGTTATGGCCATAGGGCGAAAGAGTGCCCCACTAAACTAAGAAGAGAGGGTAAGCAACCGATTTCTTATAATACAAACCTTAGTGATAGTGATAAGGAAGAGGGAACCGATTCCCCAACTAAGCCCAACTTTGTGGCTTTTATGGAAAGTCATGTGAGTGAAAGTGAGCACTCGTTTAGTGATGAAATTTTAACACATGACACTTCCAAGGACTTTGTTTGTGAATTCCAATGAGACGATGGGAGTGAGAGTGGAGAAGAAAGAAAGAGAGAAAGTGAAAATGAGGTTGATGTGAGTGAACTTCAAATTGCTTTTCAACAATTATATGAAGAATCTATTAAATTAAAAAGAACAAATTTGAAATTATAAGCTTTTTTAAGAGAGTGTGTCAAGGTCATTGATGAGAGTACGTTAGTGGAAGATCTAAGGACACATGAGAGAGCTCTTTGTGAGGAGCTTGAATATGTAGAAGGCGAGAGAGATCGCCTTAAAGGTTTAATGGAATCCTTGAAAAAGGAGCTTCTTGCGTTTGAAGAGTGCAATGTTTTATTAGAGTCTAACATTTTAGAATTAGAAAATAAATTAAATGACTCTAGTAAAGTCAAATTTGATTTGGAGTGTCGTTCGGATAAATTAGATAAAATATTAGGAACGGTTCAAATAAAAAATGACACTTGTGGTTTAGGCTTTGATACTTGTAAAGAGTCAACTCTTAAATCCAAAACCAATTTTTTAGGAGAATCCTCTAGGAACACTGTCATAGATCATTCCTTAGGAAAGTCATTTTACCGAGTCTTTAAGTGCTCACATTGTGGTCGAAAAGGTCATCTTAGAAAGTTTTTCTTTGATCTTAAACGAGGTCCTAGAAAATTCCAACATAAGGCAAATGAGGTAGCCAAGATTCCTACACACCGTGATCTTCATTGTTCGTTAGTTTGGGTTAGGAGATCCGACTTGGTAGCTTTATAAGATAGGATTTTTTATTCCCATTTACTTTCACATGCTTCCTCCCTTGCTAAATCTAAAGGTTGAATGTGTTAGTTGTTTGCATACTTTAGCTTTTGCGCTTCATACTATATTATCATGCTAATTGTATGGTTCTTAATCATTTTTCTAGTCATTGCTTTATCATATATCACATGCTAGAATTATGATTGTTGTTTATCTTTTGTATTGTAGTTCTTTCATTTTAGTTTGCATTAAATAAAAAATACAAAGAGATTTTTGTTTATCATTTGTGTTTCATTTTTTTTTGTAATTTAGGCTTAATGAAAAATATAAATGACTTTTTGTTTATCTTTTGGAGTAAATATTTTTGTTTGGATTAAAAATTTCAAAAACTCAAAAAGATTTTTTTGTGTGTATTTTAGTTTCACACACTTTATGTGGCATATACTTGTGTTTGAATCCCCTTCTTTTTCGCTCCCATGTGGCTAGAACTTTAGGTTTAGATTGTCAATCCTTAAAACGTTCTTTACCATGCTTATATGGAGTAGTTGGATTTTGTGCTGATATAATGGATTCTATTTTTATATGCCTCAATTCACACATGCATGAGCTCACTAGAAATTATAACTTCATATGTATATTTGAGCTTTGTGAGGTGTTCTCCTACCAATCTTGTCATTTACATGTTATGTGACCTAGGAGGACTAGTGCATGTTAAAATTCATTGCATGCGAGAATTGAGCGATAAAAGATTATATATATAAATGTGCACGGGGAAGGGTTCCGAAAGGAAAAATCAGCCTTTGCAAGTAAGCCACTGTTTGCTTGGACCTAAAAGAAATACGTGGTCCAAAGGCCTAAAAGTATAATGGCATTAAAAGAAAATATTTGACATAGCCTAGTTGTTTAGTTTGATATAGTCATTCAAAAATTAATATGCTTATATTGAGGAAGATTGGATGGTATATCAGCGGTTTGCACAATGTACGCTTATATTAGTTGTACTTTCAATGTCATGACTCTATTGGTTTGTAGAATCATCAAAATTCTAGGCTTGTATGCATTGTGTATGTTTGTTCACTGAGTTCAATCTATATTGTCACATGAGGTTATATTCAAATGTGATAAAGTTTGCAATCAATTGAGAACTCCGTAAACATATTTTAAGTGATTGGGTCTAAATTTAATTGTTGCTAGTTCACACCCCAACACTTTCGTTTCCATTTGACACATTTGTGCCATACGAGTGTGAAAAGCTTATTGTATTTTCTATCATGTGTGGTGTCTATACCTATATATATGTGCGTGTGCGTTAGTGATATTCATTATGTCTACATATATATGGTATTTTTTTCTTGCCTCGCTTTCTAGTCCACCTATGCTTTAATTCATAATTGGTATCTATCTTGTTACGTACATTGTTTGATATCACATGCTTAGAATCTTATTTGTCAAATTGGTATCATTTTTTTTCGCATCATAGGTGGTATTCATTAATATTTGTATGGATTAGTTATGTTATTATTTCCCATATACTTTCATGTTCTTATCACCTTATCATCTTTCTAAGTAGGTCATTTATTTGATAAAGGGGAAAATTAATTTTGGGGGAGTATTTATTTTAATTACATTTAATATTTTGATATTCCCTATGCGTTTAATGTTTTGCTTAAGTGTGCAGGTTTTATTCTAAATGGCAACTTTCATTCGGCAAATATAGTGTTCCTTGGGTTTTCGAGTCAAGCTTGTAATTTTTTTTTTGGTGGGATGTGTTTGAGTCTAGTAAGTGCTTGACGGCCCGTTAGGATTTTGTTTTGGTTTTTGTCCCGGAATAGCCAAAGGGGGAGATTTGTAAGTACACAAGTCTCCGATTGAGTCTTAATGTAGTGTTGGGACAATTCCGGACAAAAACACTTGGGTCATAGGATAGAGTTCTTGAGCGTACTTCAAGCCTATGACCTTTTACAGTTGAAGACGTTGCGACCCGCGTTTCAAGAAAATATATTTGCCGCATTTCAGTGCCTCGTTTCACGTCATCAACATGAGGATTTCAAAGTCTCCAAAAGATATGAATGCATCAATATATATATATATATATATATATGAGCTTGGAAATTTATTTTGGGTGTTAGTATTTTTTTCTTAATTTTTTTTGAATTCATAGTTCTAAAGATTTTGTTCTCGGACACCTTTTCGTAGAAAAATCATATCAAATCCAAAAAATATAAAAAAAATATGAAACTAGCGGCCACGCGTTCGTATCGAAATTATCTAGAATCAAGGTCTGAAATATCATTAGAAAATTCGTTCGAACGACCTCGTTCGAATGGGATTTCAAATGAAAATTTAGAATTTTTTTTCTATTTTTTGTTAGAAGTTTCGTTCGAACGAGATTTCTAACGAAAAAACAGCGGGAACAGTTTTAAGCCATTTTTTTCCACTACTTTTCCCCACTTCCTTTTTGACATATTCTTAAGTGCAGGAACTAACTTTTTGAATATAACTTTTTCACATTTCCAAGAGTCATTAGAGCAAAATACTTTGAAGAAAAATTTCCTTTTATGTGTTAAGTTTTATGGAGTAAATTCCATTCAAAACACATATACACCCATATGTTTATCTATATCCAAGTTTCAACATATATATATTTCTTAGAGTGTTTGGCATCGATTTTCTCTACACCATTGAAGAAGAGAGTTTGAGTTTTATTTTCAACTCATAAAGCAGAATAACTTTGTTTGATGTGACATTTCCACTCGGGGAAAGGCTTCATGTGAGGGTTGACGGTTGTCCAAAAGTCTCATTGGTGGATTCCAAGATTCCGGTGAAGTTCTGGGGTTATCGACCAGGCGAAGGTGTTTACAAGAAGACGCGTCAAGGCTTCAAGGGAGTCGATTCGAGGAAGTAAGTCACATGTCTTGTAATTTTAAAACCGTACATAGTGGACTTAAGGCTAGGGTCGTCCGAGGTTTTTCCCATTTGGGTTTTTCTCGTACATCGATGCGTCATGTGATATTGTTTAATTTTATCTTGTTTAAATCACGTAGATGCATGCTTAGGTAATTCAAGATAAGATTTGGTTTAATTATCACTCTTATGTTTTTTTGGTGTTAAAATATATTTGGGTGAAATTGAAATTAATTCAATTCAAAGATAATTTACTTTGGTAAAATTTGGTTTGTCCTAATTTGCAAAAAGGGATAAATATTGTTAAGCAAATTTCTAGGACTTGAATTGAAATATTTGGTTTAAGTGAAAAATCCATTTGTCATTTAATTTATTCACTTTGTGTTTCGTTTAATTTTAATTTGAAAGAAATTAAAATTTGTTGTAAGTTTTTTATGTGTTTGAACCATCTTTATTCCGCACTTTAAAGAAATTCATTTTGAATTTTTTTAAGTTGGAGGCATATCGCACAATCAAAATTAGGTGAAATTACCAAGTTACCAATCCGAACAATACCCATACATATGAGAAAAAAATGATCCAAATGCATGTCTTTACATTATATGGTATTCATCATCTTAAAATGATAAATTTGGAATGCAAGTGTTTTGGGTTTTAACCAGTGACTATTAATTTGGAACGGAAGTAGTAAAGTACTAAGAAAATTTTCTATCACTGATTTTTTATACTACTAATTGTGTGTACTACGTCTTTATTTTCTAATCCAGTAATGAAAGTAGGAATGAATGTAACACAACTAGGTGAAAACCTCAAACAGAAGCAAATATACAAAATATTTTACTTGTTCCTGTCATGAACAGGGCCGCATGGGAATATGATCAGGAAGTCAAATTAAATCTGGATATCTGATAGTAAAACTATCGTACACAACTAAGCACACTATCATAAAGACATACCACAATTACCTAAACATAATAGGGACAAATCAATCAACAAGAATAACAAGTAATGCAAAGTACCTACAGGTCCTCGTAAGTTAAAGACCACTCCTTGTTAAGCCAAGATCATTCCAGATGATGACCAATCTTGTAAATCTTTTCCTTTAGACATAGAGTGCTACTACAAGAATTGGTTCAAGTCCTATATTAAAAAAATAAAAAATAAATTAAGGGTTGCAATAACTCATAAAAGTATAATACTGTGAATAATGGTTGTGTTGCTGAGATTACAATACATGAATTATGTCCTAGTCCCACTTGATCTAAAACTTACAAATATCAGATTCAGCTGCCACACCCTCATTTCCTATGTAAAAGAGATCAATGGCTTCCTCAAGCTCAAGCTTCCAACTTGTAGCCTGCACCCACAAGATACTAAAATCAATCTTAATAAAACTATAATATAGGCCTTTAACAACATAGGTAACATATGTGAACCAATTCATTCATGCTACAATTTTAAGTAATCATATCAAACTTTATCTGCTACGAAAATAGCACAATTCCAGATCTTTAAGACCTTGAAGGTAGACATAAGCTTCTAATTCCCAACTATAGGGATGTCTCGAACTTTCTTGAAATCATCCTATCCTCTAACCCATGGCTGCCTAGGTAGTGCTCGCATATCAGGAGATTAGAGTAAATTTTGTTCTATAAGAATCTCTAAGAATTTAAAAGAAGTTTGAGATTAGAGTAACCTGAACAAAAAGCACATTCTTGGAAGGATGTGCGTTGATAACGTAGTCAGTGATCCACTTGAGCGAGTCTTAGGCAGATTCCAACTGATTAACTGCATTCATCTGATCCCCGTACTCGATAATAGCCCACGAAAGCACTATGGCAGTATAAGCAATTGTGAATCCAAACTTCATATGATCCCCAGCGTCATACATTCCTTTTGAAAGATCCAACTTTTCTTCTTTTCTATCGTCAAGAACCGAATCCCCCCTCCAAGTTATCTCATTATTCACTAACTTACCAGCTGCAACATCATAATAACATTTTCTCCACACAATTTGTTAATTCTAAACAAACATTGATGCCCAAATAAAATCTTTCCACTAAAATATATTATTTTCGAGGCAACTAATTTTTAATCCCTTAGCTAAATAATTAGTGCTCGTTTGGTTCGCATTTTTGGTGCTTTTTGGGAATCTCGAATGTTAAATTCACATACTAAGTCTCATAATTCTTGTCAATGGTGTGAAAAATAATATGTCATTCATATTCAACCGAGGTGTAGAGTGGTCCCCAGTAACATAAAGGGCGTATTCGAATTCCCCAGTTTATTTGCCAAAGAAGCTTGGAAAGCTGCCCTATAACATTCTGAATACTACACCAAATCACCAACTTTCTCACACTCATATTTATTTGATAACATTTTGAATACTACACCAAATCACCAAATCACATATTTGAGTCAACATTGTTGATTGATTTCAATGCAACTTAAAATAAATTTCAAATCAAACCTACAACATTTGAGTTGAGCAAGACATATCTAACAAGGCTAGAATGCATTGACCCATTACATTATTACCTGTCATGCTGCTGCTCGTGGTTAGCAGTGTGATAAAATAGGCTAGCAGCGATGCCTCTATGTCTGAGGGCTTACCATAGTAGCTGCCATTTTCATTCTTGGTCCAAAAAGACAAAAACATTGATCTTCAAATTTTTATCACAGTAGCTGTCATTTTCACTCTTAAAAATTCTTCATTCTTGGTCCAAAAAGACAAAAATTTAAATCGTCGAGCTGAATGATTATTTTGATGTTTAATTATCAGCAGAAGGGGACTATGGTCTGAGTTGGCCTTATATAGGTGATCAAAGGAGCTAATAAAGGGACATCAAGCCAATTTCCGTTTCCCACAGCACGATCCAACCTAGCCCAAATCCTTGCAATGATTTCTCGATGTTAATAAGAGCGAGATTAAAATATTGTTTTTATTTGACTAGTCTAAGACAACATTTTGTTTATGATTTACTTTATTTTCATTCTTTTGATATTAATATGCCTCGCATACACATTGGGTGTGCACTGATAGATGTTGCATACATGTCTCCATAGCTAATGTAAGTTTTTTGTTTTGTTATATTAGGTTCCGGTCATGCACTCTCCCCAAGATCTTTTACGCGGCAAGGATTCACGAGGGAATCCGCGTGTCTTCGTTCTAGTTCAACTAGTCCAAATATTAACGACGCTTTCGACAATATCCCTTTTGATGTTAACAACTATGTGGGTACGATGTTCATATTTGGAAACATATTAATTGACAACATACAAATAATTTTAGTTAAGTAGGGATATCAATGTTTTTTTTAAGTATAGATTTACTTAGTATTATGTTGATCCATTTCATGCATGTTATAGGTGAAAGAGTAACACTTCTGCAAAAATTTATGAGAGAGTCCAATCACCCTCCTCCACACCCTAGTCATCAAAATGTTGTCGATTTTGCAGACACTGTTTCATCGGGTGCTAACGCTAGTGATGGTAGGATTGGGGTTATTGTACATGAAAATGATATGTGTGACTGTGATTATACTTTTGATGACTTCAAACTTATGATTTTTTTTTAATTTTGTCTTCAATGTTGAATTGACCATTTTTGTAATTACTTTCGCTATTTTTTTTATAATAGGTTCTATTTCCAGAAAACGAGTTAGGGGACCAACACGAGGGATTGGTTTTCAGAAGAAGCTAGAGGGGGGAGAACATTCAAATCATAATATCGGGGGGTCATCTTATAGGGTTATCTTCTTCAAATTTAAAATCTGAGGATGGCATTGTTATCTGAGAAAATGCCCCATTCAATTTCAAGTATTGGAAGGAAGTTCCAAAGGAGAACAAAAATCATATGTGGATACTTGTGTGGGTAAGCTACCTATATGGTCATATATGGAACACGGTCCGCATTTAGAGTTATGAGTATTTTTTTAATTTCTTTTGAATAGGACAAGTTTCAACTGCCAAATGATGATTACATGAAGTCTGTAGTAATGGCACAACTCAATAATAAATTTCATAACTTCCGCTTGAAAATGCATCGTGAACACTCCAAGCCACATGACTCTCTGGAACGGGCACTTCAGCATCATCCTCCGGAATTAAGTGAGGCTAAATGGCATGATCTTTGTTTAACACTTGTGGATGAAAAATTTCAGGTTATATGCGACTACTAATTTTTTATTTATTTATGTGAAGTGTTGATTTGACATGCTATTTTTCTGTAGTAAACACTATGCGGATTAGATTATTGTAGTAAATATTATGATTTTTTTACCTTGATAACCAGTGTTAGTGGGGCGATTCCAGTTAAGATCCAATTCTCTATTTGAGTTTGTTATAGTAAGACCTTTAATTAGGGGTTTGCATCTAGTTATCTGTTTTTAAATTTATTTGGACATGAATATCTGCAGAAAAGAAGTGAAATAAACTCGAACAATCGATCGAAGCAGATGATTCTCCACTGCAGTGGAAGCAAAGGATTTCGTCAAGTGGAGTTTGATATGGTAAATATCTCTAAAACTATTTTGTTTAAACTAGTCATTTTAATATGTTTTAGCACTTTATTTTGTATCAAAATCTATACAGCGTGATAAGGATACTGGAACTCCGGCGTCCAAGAGTAAGGTATGGCATACGACTCATTGGAGCAAAAAAAAGGGAAATTGGGTGACTACAACTACTGGAAATGTCTATGTAAGATGTGTTTCAATAGTAGTTTATTAGTAAGTTCTTTACCTATATCGTATGTTATAATTATAATATCTTCGCTATTATTAATAGAATGACGTGCAAGCAATACTCAATTCACAATCTGAACTTGAAGACGGTGTGGTGATGAATGATGCTGATGCATTTCAAGAAATTCTAGGACATCACTCAGGATATGTATGTGGTCGTGTGGTTGGTCTTAAACCCACATCATTCGCAGTTGCTGTTGTGCAAAAGGAGAAAGACATTGAGAGAGATAGACAAGTTGCTGAGGCGAGGAAGGACGCTGATGAGGCAAGGAGGGAAGCAGATGAAGCAAGAAGGGAGAACGCGGCAATGAAAGGACGAATGGATGAGATTAATAGTAAAATTGAGGCATTAAGTGACCTCGTAACACGAAAATATAACTCTTCGTGGTAAGCACATAACCCTAAACTTGTTTTATATTTGACATGCACGACTTTAGATTTCTCTTGTTATCCTCTAACAATAATCCTAATACACAAGGAAGAATTTTTTTTGGGGGAGGGTGGGTGGGGTATAGTTGGGAAATGAATTTGATGTTAATGAATGTGATTTATTATATTTTTATTATTATTTTGCAAAACTTGTAAGTGAAATTTATAAATGTACTTTGACTAATGTTCGAAAATCTGCTGTCGTTATTTTTCAAAGTGATAACTCTAAACAAATTCTTTGTGTTTTTTTTTTGAAGATTCAGTGAAAGCTTTGGTAGAGGAGAGTAACAATAAAGAAGAATCATGGATTAGACTTGTTTTATTTATTTTTTTCAATGGTAGCACATTTCTTTTAAATAATCTATTTGATATAGTGTTTAGCGTAGGAACTTTTGAGATAAAAATTTATTTTCCAAAGATTGCTATCTTTATGAGCTATATAAATGTCAATGACTTTATTAGCATTATGTATATGAGTTATTTTGAGTATTTGGATGACAAGTAACACTACAAGAAAAATATCAATTCATGGAAATTTTATTAATGGCTAATCATTTATTGCCACTAAAACGTATATTTTGAGTTTACTAGCTCGAGTATGGAGTTTGAAATCTTTCTTGGCTTTATCGATTTATGAATTGTTATAGGTTTGTATTATTGGTGTTGAGATATCTCAGGTAGACCGCTAATTTGGGAAAATGAATTTTATTCATATATAACTAACTGCCATTTCTCAATTTCTTTCATCGCCTACAATTATTGTTGTTATTATGTCAATCCATCCCTTGCTTGTTATAGCTCATAGAGGAAAACACGTGCCACAATCTATAACAGAGTCTAATCTATCTCCTTTTCAATACAATCATCCATTGGTAGGTAACTCTCTCGACACTGTTGCATCGGGTGTTAACATTGGTGAAGGTATGAAACCATTATTTTGTAACTTTACTTAAACACTTGTTTACTCAAAACAGTTATGTTTGATCTGATCGTGCAGTCCCAAGATCTTTCGTGCGTCAATGATACACATAGGAACCCATATGTCCTTCCCAATAAATTCTTTCACTTTACTAACATTCTCCAAATTTCTTGATTGATGGAGAAGGAAGGGGTCACCAGTTTTTAATAATTTTTCTGGGGTCAAAGCACAGGTTGGAGTGACACCTAAAGGAATTGAAGCTCTTCGCATTCTGGTTGATGCTGAAATGCAAGAGAAGATGAGAGTAATGCCGAAAGAGCATCGAACTTCCACTCCTATAGGCCCAGATCATAAGTGGCGATACATTTGGAGAGTTGGTCCGCGCCCATCAAACACCTGCTTTTAGGTTTACATATTTCTCTTCTTTTTCTAACATCACCATGGTTTTATGAATATTATTAATTATCATCATCAATGTGTAGGAATTGAATTTGGATCCAGTTATACCTTAAGGATTTCTTGAATGGAAAGACACCATGGACTCATGGGGATTCAAAATGATATCTGCAGTAGAGATTGTTGCTGAAATGGCAGCAATTGGGTTTGGACTACCAAAAGATTCATCCACTTGTCTTATGAAGTAGGTGAAAGCTGTTTCTTGTAATAAATTTTCTTTATATATATTTTAGAGTAATTATAGAGGGATTTTTCAATGGGACGCCTTGATGTGGAAGCCCTGTATTGAATAGTATATGCCATGTCGTGTGTCCCCATAATTTATAACACGGATCAATGTGGTGATGCCAGGTCAAGGATATTACTTTTGAGAATATCATTCAAGAGTTTCTAGAATACCTCATATTTCTTTCCAAATTGTATTTTGTGAGCACTTGAAAGATCAAAAGCAGAAAATGGTGACAAAGAAGTGATGATTGAAATTGGTCTGCTTTAATTGGATTGCTGATATTTTTTATGCAAAATTACAAAATGTATATAAATCTTTCACTTTATGGTATATTCTTTTACCCAACAGATAGTTGCAAGCTCCTGTCCTATTCATCCTGATATAAGTTCAAATGAGTCCCATTTTTATTGCATTATTACTTAAATCCTTTGGTTTTGTAGTATCTATTCATGTGGGGTTATGTGATGTTGACCATATATGTGTTGAATGTTTAATATGAAATACACCTCATTATAACTTCACAAGTAGGCTCTACATTCGGAAAGCTTCTTGATGACTAAGAAATTTTTTAATCTGAATATATATATATATATATATATATATATATATATATATATATATATATAGATATATATATATATAGAGAGAGAGAGAGAGAGTAGAATAGTTGGCACTATTCCATAAGTTGATAACTTAATCAGGGTCTGGATTGTGCCACCAAATTTAGAAATAAAGGTTTAAGATGGTTTTGATATATTTTACACTTTTAACCTTTTTTTTAGTTTCCCCCCTCTTTTACCTCACGACTAATTATTTCCAACTCTTATTTCAATTCAAAATCAGGGTTAAATGAGTAATTTCCCTTCCTCTGCTAGAAAGTACAGACGTCCTCTCTTTTGACCCCTATCTCTCTCTCCATTTTCCAATTCTTTTTCATTTGGTAGAAAGTTCTCACTAGAAAATTTTACGTCCGATCTCCATCTATCATATGTTTATGGCGGTGATTTCATTTGCAGATAGGTACATCCTTTAATTTGGGCTTTTTTTTTCAGGTTTAGGTTTCAAGTGGAGATCTTTTTTGGTTTCAAATCGGGTTTCAAATCAAATTGGGTTGCTGATTAGGGCTTTTTCACCATTTTGGGTGGTTTCGATGGAATGAGTTCTATGATTTTGACGACCAAAATCTAAGGTTTCAACATTTTTTATTATATTTAGTTTTTTGGCTTGATATAATTCTGGAATTAGTTCTATATTTTAAATCTTTATATGGTATAATTTTTGCATATTGGTACTCTTTGGTATAGAGAATAGGGTTTGTGGTATAGACTCTTGAGCTGATCTTTGGTATAGAGCTCTGTAGCGTGAACAATCATGAAGAGAAGGTATCCTATTTTTTGTATTTGAGTTGGTATTTGGTATAGACTCTTGATCGGATCTTTGGTATAGAGTCTTCACCAATTTTTTATTATTTGCCATGTTTTATTATTTCTTAAGCATTTTTTTTGTTTAATCTGTCTGGGTACAACTTCAATCTATTTATGCAGATTTTTTAGGAAAGATTCGGGGGTGAGAAAAATTACTACTTAAAAAAATAGTGTCTGTTTTTGTTTCTACCGTGGTTTCTTTTCTATGTAGTTCATGTGGAAAGGTTTGGGGATGATGGTTGGGTTAAGAGTAAGAGGGTATGGTTCAGTTATGTGACGAGTGTTTGTTGTGGAAGAGACGGTATGTGCGTGCACACACACATACACACACGATTTGAAATTTGGGTTTTTTTATTTTGAAGATTTTGATTTCTAAGGACTTTGAACCATTTGTTTCAAAGTTTAGATTTTTTTTAAATTTTAAATTGGGGATTTTCTTAAAATTTAGAGTTAGAAACAAAGTTACGGGTTTGGAGGAGTTATCATAACGATGAGTATTGCATGGGCTTTGGAGGAGGGGTGTGTGATAGGTGGTTGCGAAGTGATAACAATTCAGTAGTTCTTTGATTTTCATTTATTTTTGTATTTTAGGTTCTAAATGTTCACAACCAGCATGTGTGCGTGGTGTGTTAAGTTTGAGCACTGTTCTAAAAAACCCGCCTAGGCTTAAGGCTTGTGAGAAACGCCCCGCCTTACGCTTTTCACGCCTTATTCTTGGTAAAACCCTTAAGGCGCACTTTTTTCTAAAAACAACAATGCTTTAGTGAAACGATGTCGCCTTTTAAAGAATTTATTTACAAACTGGGCCATTATCTCATCCAAAATAATCAAATAGTATTTTAATTTGCATATATTCAAACATATTTTTATGATATGTGAAATTTTTGTATTTTAATAGCCTTGTTATGGTTAAAAAATATTAAAATATATTAAGAAGGCCTAAACGCCTTTTCACGCCTTTTTACGCCTAGGCCCGCCTAGGCTTCTAAGGCTTAAGGCTTGGCCTCCATGCCTCAATCACGCCCCGCGATTTTTAGAACCTTGAGTTTGAGATAATATCTTTTGGAGATTTTTGAATTGGAAACATAGGTAAAAAATATATAATTATTAAAATATTTTCTTATTTAGATATATTTGTGAGATTTCAAATGTTAAGTTTGTATATTTCAAGAGATCGATTACTCATACCCTGGTTTGCTTGGATAGGTTCGTTACTCCTTATTATTTGGATTTTCTTAGTTATTATCTCTTTTCGTATGAGAATTAGTATAGTCCAATTGGTTCATATGATTATTGGTGTATTCTTAATAGGATTCTGAAGCAATACAAATATTTATTTCAGTGGTAAAGATTGCAGTACTCTCTTAATCAAATTACCTTATGGAGTAAAAGTAAAGGTATTTTGTGTTCTACTTATGATTATTGTTATATTTTTTTAAGGTTTTGTTGGCTTATGATTCTAAGTTCCCCATTTTTGGGTTATAGCTATCAACATATTGCTGACATGCATTTTCGGTACGTACACATGTTTTTGACTTAGATTATATATGATTCTAAGTTTCCTCTACATTTCTCTCCCACTCAAACCCTTACTCCCCCTATTTTTGGAACCTCTGTCTTAATCACCCTCTCGAGTTCAAGTAATATGGGTTTTGGGATTTTAATTTTTAGTGTGGGGTTTTAATTTATAGTTTCATATTTAGGGATGCATTTTTTCTACAGATCTAACATGCTTTTGTTTGCAGATCTAATTTTGTGTTACTCGAACCTATCATGTATGATAACTTTGTGTTACCACAGTAAGATCTCTCTGTATGACAATATTTACATTCTTTATGTGTATCTTGGATCTAGTCAACAGGTAACAGTGGTAAATTTGACGTTGTAATCAAATTATGTTATCATTTCAACGGATTTGACTTGTACAAGTAATAAGTGAGTTCAATTTTTAATTTAGAATGTAAACAGGTGAGTGTGTTAGCAAGGATTATGTATGGAGAATTTTTTTATCCACCACTTAATCCCTTTTGAATGTTCTTTGTCCTATATCATGATGATTGTGAGTTTTAAATACATGCATTACATCACTGATGTATGGATTAGGTACCATTGAAATGGTGTCCTTGAGTATTCTTCTTCAACGGCTGATATTTCATTACTTAAAGAGAATGGGGTTTTTTGAATTAATGGTATTGAGTCTCTCATACGTAACCCATAGAGTGTGAGTTTCACAAGTTTTTTTTATCCATAACATTGTCGTGAACTTTATTCTGATGATGTAGTTATTGTTAATGATAGAATACTCTTAAATGCTTTCGGCTTACATAATCCAACCACACATGGTATTTCTCTGCACATTGTGTATTGATTGATAATGAAGGTATGCGTGCAAGTAAACAATAGTGATTTGTTGACTTTAGTTGGCAATATCGTTCATACTTTTGAATCAGTGTTGAATTTCGTAGTTTCGTAGGTGCTTTTACGGGTTTCGTTGTTTTATTTATAGTTTGGTAGGTATTTTTGTTTCAAATGAGTGTTGAATTTTCGAGTATTATTTATAGTTTGGTAGGTATTTTTTGTTTGGAACTACTGCAAACAATAGTTCTCAATGCTCTACTATAAATATTGAATACATTTATAGTTCTCAATGTATACAACAACAATGGTTCTACTGTACTTTTAACTCTACTTTCTTTTTTTATACAAAATATGTTGAATATCCAAGCAGTATGAACCGTTTTTTATAAGCAACACTGCTATAAATGATCTTCTATGGAGATATCTCCCTTTTTTACAAGCGGTAAGAACCGTTGATGATATTTTGGTTTGTATACATCCCTGCTGATTTGTATACAAATTTTTGTTTACATCGTTATTGTTGGTGGTATACATATTCTCAATACCATACATCATTGCTACTTGTTATTGTAAAATTGCTACCAGCTGATATACACACGTTCTTGACATGTCAATTCTGGGTAATGGATTTTTAGGTTATGATCAACAATTAGGATGTCACTCTTCTTTGGTGGCTTTTGTTTAAATATTTAGAACGAGTGAATATGACAGTTATTGTTTGTTTCATATATGAGTTTTGTTTTAAGTTGGGAATGCCAAATTTATTGTGTAAGTAATTGTCAATGTTTAAGTGTCAACATGAATATTAGGGTCTTCTAATGTGCATTCAGAAACTCAATGGGCTACTTTGTATACACATAGATTTCAATGATTTTTTTTTCAAATATCTGTTTGACTGAGTAATTTAAGTAGGGAGCCTCAAGTATCATTGTCACCATATGTGTTGTTAGAATGACGTGTGACGTATGGATATATACTTCAATTTAATTAACATTATTTGTTCATCTGTACACAAAGTTATTGCTTATATACTTCAAATGAATGGATAATAATCTAATTTATTATCTTTATTCATTTGTGTCTCAATTATTGCATTTAATAGTAGCTTTCATTTTTGTAGATATTGTTTTGTAACTTTTCTTTCCTTTAAACTTTCCAAAATCCATTTGAATGATGTTACGTGTTATGTGACAGGTATGAGAACATAATTATGATGTCGGTGAAGTCTTGGTACATAGGGTTTGTGAAGCACAAATGACCACTACACATGATCTGACATAACAAGCAACACTGATCTGAATATATTACCCATTGAACAGTTATCACTATCTGAATATATGCAGGTTAATTTTTTAACTATTTAACAATATACATTTTTTTCTTTTTAGGTCACTCATGTGGACTAGCCTTTAATAAGAGCTACAGATGCAAATGCCAAATTTGATGACAAGGGTAATACTTTGTGAAGTTATCTACAAAGATTTGTATTATCCCTCCTATTCTATGTTGAACATAAACACTGAATGTCCACACTAACATGTTAAAAGGTTCACAATAGTTGTATGAGCTGGATAGAAATTCATATATTTGTTACCGTGGACATTTAAGAACCGAGGCAGATTAAATACTGCCAAAATTGATATTGAGGTAGTAAGTTTTTAAAAATTTAGAGGCTAGTATATTCCAAAGGCAAATGCAATTTGTACAAAAGATATTTGCAATTATGCTTTAGTGGATAAATAATTTTTCTTGAAAAGTATTAGTATATCACGTGTAGGTGTATACTTACTGAAATAGTTTGATTCAATTACATTAAGATCCCATTTCAAATAGTTTAAAATAGTTTGGATCTCCCTTGCCCAATATTTTCAAACCGGACATATTTTAAACCAACATTTGTGGGACCTGTCTCATTCCCCACTTTTTTCTTAATCATCATGGATTTAATTTCAACCATTAATTTAAATGGGCATATAGTTTTCCCTTACTGTATAGAGCTCAAAGTTATGGAATGTTGTATAGGTGTATACAGCTATCCGCTAATCTTCCCTATATGTACTAATATGGCCTATATATAAACTTACTATAGGGAATTATGTGATATATATTGCTGGCATTTGTAATAGAACCACTAATCAGACAATTCACAGAGATAAAGTTAGTTGGATTGTGTTTATGCTTTAGGTTTGTTAATTTTTGTAGGGTCATTTTCTATCAAAGCAATTTCAATCTTTGTCACTGTAGACACCTCATTCTGTTACCCCTAACTCTCCTTAGGTCCCAAGTACCTCCACTCATCACCGCAAACCCAGGTCATGTCCCGAGCACTGACCTGGAAGCCATCGGGCACTCCTCGACTCGATTTGACCAAAAGTCAAATTCTTCATCTCGACCGAGGCTCAATGAATCTTCTAAGGGAACAAATACCCTTTCCAATGGTCCGTACCGTGCGCGATTCTGACTTACCATGCGGACGAATGATTCGTTTACATCCGACACCCGACCTAGAGGCCACCGGGAGCTCTCGACCTCTGTTTGACCTAAGTCAACTCTTCAGCTCGACCGAGGCTGAATGAATCTTTGAAGGGCACTGAAAACCCTTTCCAACGGTCCATCTCGTGCGCAATTCCGACTTTCCATGCGGACGAACGATCCGTTTGACTCCGAGAGGTCACCGAATGATTCTCGGGCCCGGTTGACCAAAGTCAACTCCCCAAATCAAGTCAAACTCTTTGGAATGTTGAAGTACATCTCCTAACCTTTCTAACGATCCACCCCATACGCGATTCGGACTTACCATGCGGACGAACGATCAATTTGCGTCTGAACGATTCCCCGTCCAACGGACCGACAAATGCTGTCGAGCCACATTTACCCAAAGTCAACTCCCAAAATTGGGAGCTGTCCAAAGGAATTTCGAAGGACTCTGAAATACCTTTCCAACGGTATGCCCCGTGCACAATTCTGATCAACATTTTGCCCTCGGTGGAAAATTTTCCAAAAAAGCCTGAAGCGCACTGCCAAATGGCATGTCCCAGACCTTGCCTATCAGCACCTGCCGATAGGTAGTGCAATGGCATTGCCGATCGGTAGACCCCTAGGCCTATAAAAGGAGGCCTTGGCGTCATTTGCAAGGGAGCTCAGATCAGAAGCAAATCACCCTCCGTAAGCCCCAGAAACCTCTCTCGAAAGTAGCGTGATTTCAACTTCCAAATCCCTTTTTCACTTCCACTTTTCATCATCCTTTTCATCAAACTTGATGAATTAACCACTCTCCATCATCATCCAAGTGCAAGGGTTGATTTTCAACATTCAAGATCAAGCTCAAAGTCTCCAAGAAGGTCCATCCTTCTCACCTTTCTCTTTAAACCTTCTTAAATTTGCAATAACTTGTTTTATTACTTAAAGCACTTTTATTATCTTATTTCACATATCCTAACATAATTTTTATCTAGTATTATTGCACATCTCCTATTTTCATATAAATAAAATCCAAAAAAATAAGAAAAAGAGGGTTTGTTCATAAATTCCAAATAGGGATTCTCACACTTTTTCCACATTTTTCTCACAACTAAAAACACTTTTTCTACACACATAAAGACACTTACAAATAAGAGATTTCTCCATTTGGATTTATGGGTTAACCCCACCCCTCATTTTGTATGCGAACTACGTGGACTTTGATGCCTTTATAGGATACGTAGGTGTCTCGGGGTGAAACCCGAGACTCGAGTCCTTTTCTCACTTTTTCTCTTATTTTCTATCTTCTCTTTATCTCATTTTCTATTATATTCTATATATTCGTTCTTAGTGGAATATTATTCCACATGCATTATCGTTCCCTTATAACGATCAACGCAAGGGTAATCGCGCAAATCCTATTTTCTACATTAATCTCACATTCCTACGGATGACTCGCTTTATCTTTTCCATGATACAAGTCGAGGATTACTACCTCCATTCTATATATACACATGCACACATATCACGGGGGGAAACATAAAGGGAAATAATAAATATTCATGAGAGACCGAAAGGGCGGAATGGGTGCCTAACACCTTCCCATTTCGTAACTAAGCCTCCGAACCCTTCTCGAATCATTTTGGTTTCGCACACACCAGTATGTATTTGAATGCCATCCTTCGGGCTGGCTTCCCCTTTTCTTCTTTTGTCTGTTTTGAGTAAAATAGACTGGCGAATCTGAATCTCTCTACATTTTCACACCTCACAAATCGACGCCGACCGAAGCGCTCTCCCGAGAGGGAACGCGCGGGACCCGAAGGATCCTTTTCCCTCCGCGGTGGGGATCGGGGATGGCCACAGTGGCGACTCTGCTGGGGAGTTTATTATATATTTTGAGGGCTTGAATCTATTTACATGGATGCTATATTTGTTTATGTTTCCCCCCATATCTGCCTATCCCCCTTTCTCACATGTGTATCCCATGCTTATGCTTATATTCACACACTTGTAGAAAATTCTCCATGTACACTTCACACCACGTGCACCTAGGATCACATGTATATCCCTATGTTTCACGCATCACCCATCCATACTTGGGGTACCTTTTGAGGTACTTGTACTTTATTACCTATTTGGCGTAATCAAGAAAGGCATTCTCATCATAAGATACTAATAAGAGAATCATGCATGATTCACACGATATCACTAAAGAGCATTGTTATTGACCAAATTTGACCCAGTAACTGGAGGGTCACTTCGTGATGGGCGTTGGTCCGGCAGGTCGCAGTTAGCCTAAGCGATATGACTCTCACCTTCCATTGGCCAAGTACCTTCGACGTATATCGAACGGTTCCCCCACATCGTACCGCTTGATCGAAGTCATGACGGGAGATATATCGCAGGGAATTCATTCACGTACACCTAGTATATCGAATTCTCTCTCACACCTACCGTCCCCATGAGGTATATGGTGAGGCAATTCACGTACACTCAGGTATATCAAATGGCTTGTCCACATGTACCGATTGCCCGCAAGAGCAAGACGTATATCGTGGAAGTCACGCCAAAGGGGGGAACCCATGTCGATTCACCCAACCAACTGCATACCCGCATATAGGTGTACAACCTAGGACACGCACTTTAGATTTCCGGTTTCAACCCGAAACTCTGCCGAAATTTTGGGTCGGCCTGCCGCCTAATTTTTGCGCATTTTTTTAAAACGGGACCCTGCCTGCGAGTCTGGTTACAAGTCCAAATGTAGCTTTACATATATTAAGACCCCCACTTTTCCAGGCTCGGGTCCCGTTTGGCATTGCATTTAGAAGAATTAAATACAAGTGATAACATAATAATCATAATAATCATGCTGAGTTACATCTCCAAAAACATTTCCCCCTTCCTTATCAAAAATCCAAAAACATTTATCCTTTCTTTATCAAAAATCCAAAAAAATTTCTCCTTTCTTTATCAAAAATCCAAAAACATTTCTCCCTTTTTATCATAAATCCAAAAATAGTTCCTTCCCATTTTCTAAAAAATAAATCTCATCCTACGCCTTCTCAGGTCAATCGCACGCCCTTGGCCTGGATCCTTATTGGCTTCGGTCTTCAGTCAAATCACCCTAGAGTTTCATTCGCTCCTCTACTACTTCTTTCGAGTCCGGAATCCATCTATCTTCCATGGAGAATGCAGATCAAGAACCAGTCATACAACCGGATCTGCTGACAGTCCTAGCTCAGCTCGTGGCCAAGATTGACAACCTCCAAGCTGAGGTCCGAGAAATGCAACGAAACCAAGTTCCTATTCCTCAAGATCCCTAAGCCCTGTTCCCTCATGCTATGGGTCCATCCGAGCCTATCTGGGCCCCGAAAGAATATCATCCCATGTTCCCCTCCTGCCAATGGGCCGCCACCTGCCCAGCTTCCAATGCCAAACATTGCCTAGCCTGTGACTAACCTGCCTGCGCTCGTTGATCCAAAGGAGAAGTAGTTTAATAAGGTCAAAGAAGATCTTAAGATTCTCACTAAGAAGTTTGATCAGGTCAGGATCTCTAGGAATTACATGGACTATACCCACATGTCTCCTTATCCTAAAGCGAGGTTACCCGAGAAGTTAAAGATTCCAAATATCAAGAAGTTCGGGGGGAGTGGTCCCTCAATTATTCATTTTCATAGTTATCACCATTCCATGACTCTCATAGGGGCTTCCGAAGAAGTAATGACCCAACTGTTTCAACAAACTTTGAAGGATAGCACCCTCCGATGGTTTTTATCTCTCGAGGAATCCCGAATCCGTAGCTAGGAGGATGTAGCCCGAGAATTCATGTCGCAGTACAAATACACCGAAGAGCTCGAGGTCACCTACCGTGATTTAGAGCTGCTCAAATAAAACTCTGGAGAATCAGTCAGTAACTTTATAGCCCGATGGAGGGAAAAAGTAACTACCATGACTAATTGGCCATCTGAAGAAGAATAAGTCAACATAGTGAAGAAGAATTTCTTGCCCCATGTCCGAGCAACCATGGGAGGACAGTACTACCCCCATTTTTTTGAGCTCTCAGAGAAGCAGGAGTAAAAATCGAGGAAGGTCTTGCCAAAACAGAATTTGAACCGAAGAAGCTGCCCTAACAGTTCACCCCTAGAAAGTATGACAAGCCTGCCAATGCTACGGTCTCAACCATCAACAATATCTCTCAACCAACCACATCATGGGCACCAGAAAGTCGCCCTGCCCCGTCTGAAGGGAATACACTGAGCTTCATGCTCCCCTCTCTAAAGTCTACCAAGCCTTATTAAGCCGAAACCTTATAAAACCCCTGGATCCCCGTCCATTACCCAATCGACTCCCAAGAAACTTCAAGACCGATGCTCATTGCGCCTTTCACCAAACAGCTGGCCATACCACCGATAAGTGCTTCCACCTTCGAAACATAATCCAACATCTCATCGATCGGAGTACCATCGCCCCACCAGCCAATCCTAAGACAAACACTACTCATAATCCACTCCCAAATCACACCAATGCCATCTTCTCGGAAGAAAACCCAAATTTCAATCCATCAACCCAAATCACACCCCTATACCCTTCTAAACCTCTTCAAATTTGCCCATATTTCCTCCTACATCCTACTAGCCCCATTGATCAGGCACTGTCACTCTTTACCAGAGCGTGCATCACTGTTTGGACCCGTTCTAAAAGTGGAAGTATGGAATTGTCAGAGGTATTAAATTAACTCCTAGAGTTTAGGCTGAAATTTCCCTCATAGATGATTATCGATTGCCAGAGGTTCAGTGCACTATTTTTGGAAGCACAGAAATGGGCCCGAGAATCAGATAATTGGGTGATACCAACCAATGAAGTCAGCTTAGATGATGTTGTCCAGATCATGGCGGAAGCATTCAGGCAAACCAATAACATTTGGAGTATCACCGAGTTATTTGGTTCTTTGAAGCTACAAGGGCACCTGGTCCCTTCACCTTTACACATCCCCATAGAATGGTAAGACCTATATGAGGAAGCCGTTGAAGTTGTGGAATGCATTGACTTCACGGGGGAAAATAGAATTTTTACCACCGGATGGGGGGAACAATTCGAAGACTCGAATGAAGAACAAGCTTCAGGAAGAACTGGCCCAGTAGCCGACTTATGTGGGATGATATCATTTGAAGAACTCCTCGAAGAAATAGACAGGGCGATAGAACAACTTAATATTGATGAGGAAACTAGATTAAACTTTTCCATTCTTCAGTAAATCACATGACCAGATCTGGGAGATAGTACCAGATTCCAAGCTCACTACCAGCAAATGACAAAGCGAAGGGCGTTGAAAACCTTCCTATGCCAGAAATGACCATCGAGGAGAGCAATATCCTCGATCAAATGAAGAAAACTCAAGCTAACATCACTATATGGGGGCTTTTCATGTCTTCCCAACTGCACATAAATGCTTTAATCAAGTTGCTCACAGGACCCATAGTTCCTCCTTCTACCACACCAGAAGAAGCGGTAAATTTGGTCGGATCCTTGACCTCCACCCGAATGCTGTCCTTTTCTGAAGAAGAAATCCCTAAAATTGGGCCAAATCACAATCATGCAGTCAACATCTCCATCAAAGTTATGGGGAAGGTTGTACCACTTTCTCTTATTGATAATGGATCCACTTTGAATGTCTTCCCACTGAGGACCTTCAAATGTTTAGGTTTGAAAGAAAGTGACCTCGATCCAACCTCTGATGCCGTGCGTGCCTACGATAATACCCGTCGGGAGGTGATGGGATCCATAAAACTTGCAATAGGGTTTAGCCCTATAAACCCTGTCGTTGAATTCCAAGTCATCGATATCCCAGCCTATTTCAACCTGTTGCTCGGACGACCCTGACTCCACAGTATAAAGGGTGTCTCTTCCTCATTCCATCAGAAATTAAAGTTCTTCGTCGATGGGTGATTCATCACGATTTTGGGTGACGACGGCAATACCGAGGGTGTAAGCACCAGCAGTCCAATTCTTGAGATACAACATAGGTCAAATGATATGCTCCTCTTAGGATTTCGAGTTGAGCCATACCTACTCCCGACAGGGGACGGTTTCAAAGAAAGGGTTTGTCCAGAATATGACCCTCATGGAGATGTCAATGTGATTCAGATGTTCAGAAACATGCACTTCATGCACGGACTCGGGCTAGGACAAAGGCAGCAGGGGATACTTGAGCCCCTCAAACTGAAGAAAGCTTTCCCTCCTTGTGGTTTGGGGTATCAACCGTCAGAACAAGAGCTCAAAATGATATGCTAGTCTCGACCAAAGAGAAGATTAGATTGCATCCAGATTCTCCCAGGTGACTCCCTGAATGGACGATTCATCAAAGAGGGCGAGGATTTCCCCTTTTGTTATTTTCTAGAACCATGGTACAACCGCACAGATAAGAAGATGAAGCCTGGAATGGAGATATTTTTCCAAGATAGCTACCCATGGGCTAAAAATTTCCCACACCGTGTACAACTGCTCATCAAAAATACCGAAAAAACTGAGGAAAGTGACTCCGAAGATTCCTTCAACTTGCAGACACTGGGGCTGGCACTTTGCGTGGTTCATTCACGCACTACATCACTGGACCCCTCTCACTGATCAAAGCTGCTGACACACCTCTCCTCAACCGGCATGCTGCGCTAGTTCTACCTCTTGAAATCTCCTTTAACCCCAATGTTTACCCTATTTCTTCTTCTGTTGTCTATTCTTGCTCAAATGTAATCGAGACCTCTTTTGATAAGGGTCTCAGTGCTGTTTTTCCTATCAATGAAATAAATGAAGATTTTGAGGATCTTGTTGTACCTTACATTAATTGTTTAGATTCTAATCAAACTTTTGATGATGATGATTTTGCAAATGAACAATTCTTAACTGATTTAAATAAGGTTAACAACAAACAACATAATCGCGTTCAAGTTAATGAAGAAGAGACTGTTGTTATTAATCTCGGTTCTAGTAGCCAAATGCGCGAGATTAGGATAGGGGCCACCATTGACGAGCATGAGCGCGCATAACTCGAAGAATTACTAAAGGAGTTCGTGGATGTCTTTGCATGGTCCTACGACGATATTCCCGGTATTGATCCTGAAATAGCTCAACATGAGATCCCCACTCTCCCAGATTACAAGCCGGTTAAACAAAAGTTGAGAAAGATCTGCACCGAATGGTCGCTCAAGGTCAAAGAAGAGGTGGTCAAACAGTTGAACGTAGGTTTCATTCGAGTAATCGAATATCCCACGTGGCTAGCCAACATTGTACCTCTGCCAAAATCAAGAGGAAAGGTTCGAATGTGTGTGGATTACCAAGATTTAAACAAAGCTTCTCCAAAGGATGATTATTCGTCACCCAACATCAACATGATCATAGACAACACAACCAGTCATGCTCTCAAGTCATTCGTCGACGGGTTTGCCGAATACAACCAAATCAAGATGCACCCCGACCACCAAGAAAAAACCGCATTCATCACCCCATGGGGAACCTTTTGCTACACCGTTTTGCCGTTCAGTCTCAAGAATGCTGGGGGTACCTACCAGAGGGCCACTACAACCATCCTGCATGATTTGATTCACAAAGAGGTCGAGGTTTACGTGGAGGATATGATTATAAAGTCCAAAACTAGAGAACGTCAGGCTCTTGCTCTCTGAAAGTTCTTCGAACGACTGCAATGGTATCGGATGCGACTCAATCCACAGAAACGCGTCTTTGGCATTACAAAGGGAAAACTCTTAGGATTCATGGTCAGTGATAAGGGGATAGAAACAGATCCCGCCATGATAAAATCCATACTTGAGATGCCACCACCCCGAACAGAGAAAGAAGTCTGAGGTTTTCTTGGGAAATTACAATATATCAGCCGGTTCATTATCTAGCTAACCTCCATCTGTGAACCAATCTTCAAGCTCCTCTGAAAGGATCCAACCAAGGTTTGGAACGAGGCCTGCCAAGAAAATTTTGACCAAATCAAATAATATCTGACCCAACCTCCAATCTTCATGCCACCACAGCCTAGTCTCCCTTTGATCTTATACCTAACCATGACCGAGACTGCAGCTGGGGCTTTGCTATCCCAATACCTTGAGGACTCCCGCAAAGAAAGAGCCATATATTATGCCAGTCATAAATTGGCCGGATACGAGGTCAACTACACTGCTTTAGTAAAAGCATGTGTCGCGCTTGTCTGGGTCACCCAAAAGTTGCGACACTACATGCTCGCCTTCCCCATTAAACTTGTATCCCCAATGGATCCCATCAAATACCTGCTTGAAAAACCCACCTTATCTAGCCGAATGGCAGGATGGTTGATGCTCCTAATCGAGTTCGATATCGTGTACGTCATACAGAAAGCCGTTAAAGGAAGAACCATCTCTGACTACCTCGCTGACTGTCCTATAGGAGAAACAGATGTCTGGATCTCCGAATTCCCAGATAAAAATGTCCTCTACACCACTCAAGACTGCCTCCGATGGAAAATGTCCTTTGATGGCGCTACCAACAAAAAGGGATATGGCATTGGGATACTTCTGGTCGCCCCAGATGACTCCCACACTCGTATCTCCATAAAATTGGATTTCCCTTGCACCAATAACATGATGAAATACGAAGCATGCATAGTGGGCCTCAAGGTCTCTCTCAAGAAAAGTATTCAATACCTTGATGTATATGGGGATTCTTCCCTCATCATCGGGCAAGTGCTCAGAAAGTGGAAAGTCAAGGACGAAAAGCTCCAACCCTTACATGCCCAATTAAAAGAGTTAGCCTCCCAATTTTGAGATTTCACCTTCCATTACCTACCCCGATCAAAGAATAACCTATACGATGCTCTCGCTACCTTAGCCTCCATGGTTGACATGCCCGAGGGAATAACAATGACTCACTTCCGAGTTCAAAAGCAAGACAAACCAACCCATTGCTACCACATTGAGCTCGTCACCACAGAAGATCCTGAGCTAGTCAACTACTGGTACTATGATATTTTGGCCTCCTCAGGTACGGTAGGTATCCCGAGGGTTCCAACCAGAACGACTGAGCTACCCTCCGAAGGCTGGCTGCCCAGTACATCATCTGTCATAAAGCACTACTCAAGAGGAATTTCGACAGAACTCATTTGCACTGTATCGTAGGGGCTGACATTGAAAGATAATGCAAAAAATACACAGCGAGGAATGTAGGCCCCATATGAACGGTCACATGCTTGCCAAGAATATCATTCGATTGGGCTATTACTAGACCACCATGGCACAGGATTGCACCGCCTGTGTTCGAAGATGCCCTAAATGCCAACAGTTCTCCAATCTCCAATATCTACCTCCGTGGGAATTATACAACATGACTTCTCCCTGGCCATTCTCCACCTGGGGTATCGACATCATAGGGAAGGTTATGCCAAATGCGTCAAATGGGCATGAGTTCATCCTAGTTGCCATTTATTACTTCACCAAATGGGTCGAAGCTGAGTCATACGCAGTATTAAATGCCAAGAAGGTGGCCAAATTCATCAAGAAAAATATCATCTGCCGATATGGGGTCCCGCACGAGCTAGTGTCAGATAACGGTTTGCACTTCGAGGCAGAAGTCACAGAAGTAGTCAACGAGTATGGGATTTAGAGACACAAATCTTCTCCCTACCGACCTCAGAACAATGGTGCAGTTGAAGTCGCCAACAAAAACCTCAAAGCCATCATCAGCAAGATGACCGAAAGTTGTAGGGATTGGGCCGATCAGATCCCGTACGCCCTCTGGGGATATCAAACCTCAATCCGAACCTCTACTGGGGCTACCCCTTACTCCCTGGTCTACAACATGGAAGCATTCCTACCTGTGGAGCTGGAAATATCCTCGCTACGCGTCATGATCGAAAGCAAGGTTAGTGAAGAAGACTGGTGCCAAAGCTGTCTTGATGAGCTAGCCCTCCTAGATAAAATAAGATTAAAAGCTCTTTATCACATACAGGGATACCATCGTCGAATAGCGCGATCACTCAACAATAGAGTCAAGGACCGTGGTGTTCAAGAAGGGGATTTAGCCCTCAAGGAAATGATAGAACCCATCTAGGACCCTAGAGGGAAGTTTAAGCCCAATTGGAGCGGCCCTTACATTGTGAAGAAAATCTTATCCGGCGGTGCCGCCATGCTCACTGACCTAGATGGGGATGAGATGGCTCGTCCAGTCAATCTGGACCGCCTCAAGGAATTCTACCCCTAGTCCGAAATCTCGGTGCGCTACGACTCTTCTCATCCCCCTTCTATTCTAAAAAAAATCTCTTCGTTTCTCTCTACCCAGAACTACGTGGGCCTGATCCTCTACAAAAAACCATTTTTAAACAAAAAAATTTGAAAAAACCACAGAGGTACGTATACAGCTCATACATCCCACATGAGCACGTCCCCTTCTTTTTCATAAAAATATATTCTTTTCTTATCTCCGAGAACGACAGTTCATTCTAAACATCTACTTGAATAGAAGGATTATGTATGCCTTAGCAATCGGTATAGATAATTCAAAATACAAAATTCATCGAAAGGCACAACTGGGTGATCAGAAACTTGTTTATTTCATTAATGGGAAATTACAGTACGGATTACATAAGAAAAAGGAACGGATAACTCCCTTCCCCTTACTACCATAAAAAGCCAGATAAAAGTCCCCACATCTGTTACACAAATAAACTCCCCAGGAGTCCTACCCACAGCTACCAGAAGAGCCTGCACCCTCATCATCTACATCCTGAGGACCCCAAGTCTCCCCTTCCTGAATAGAGTGTCGCAAACATTCCATGGATCGATGAGCCTTAACCATCTTCGAAAAGACCATAACACCCCCTTCCATAGAGTCAGATAAAATAAACCACCTTTGATCAGTCTCTACTGCCAACATCTTGCTGATTGCTTTCCTCCACAACCACTTCTTATAATATTTGGGGACATGGAAAACCTTCCCGACAGACCGAGAGGGACGGGTCGACAGACGCCAATTCTACCATAGAGATCTAAGCAAAAGACGCAAGTGATCAGTCAAATCTTCTACCGAAAATAAATTTAAGGTCCGAGGGGGCCCGACCTGCGCCCAGCCAAATTGGCACAGAAGTCGCGAAGGGAAATAAAAAGAGGTCTGCCTAAGACCAACCAGACGCACATATGAATACTCTCCTAGATCCAGAACTGGATGCAACTGTTCCCACCAAGGCACTGACCAATACAACCCACGAGCCCCATGCTCTACAAGCCAATTCTCCCAATTCTCAACATGCAGGCCAATGCAGATGAAGTAATACGAAAAGAAGTTGGGTATAGCCGAAAAGGAATACTCAGGAGGAGTCGCCAAACAGAATATTTCAGACAACTACATGAACAGCATCACAGGGCTACCCCTCAAAAAGTCAGAACGAAATTCTCTTCAGGTATCCAGGCCATTCAGGGTCTCCGCTAATATCACCGCTGCAGGATTGTGATGGTATGACATCTATGAGGTAATGGATGCAAGTTGAGGGTCCACTTGCACCTCCTCAGTCACCAACAACAATTTGGAAACCAGGCCCAGAACAACGGCTCCAGCATAGCCAGCATCACCTACTTCCCGTAAATGCACAAACTGCGACACCACCGGGAGGGAAATCATTCCTCCGACAACCAATGACCTAGCCGCGAAAGGCGAGATATGAAGAAGCCCGGCCAATAAATCCCTAGGGGTGCGGGAAGATTCAGGTAAAGCCGCGACAACACTAGTATTCACACCCAGTATGGCATAAAATTCCTCGTAGGTAGGACAAACTTCTTCCAACCCAAAGCAGAATACGTGGTCTTCGGGGTACCAGAATTGTGCCGCCGCTCTCAGCATATTCCACTCAATAAGTCGATTACACCACAAGGAGACTCGACGCATGTTAAAAGCATCATAGTCAACATTATAAGAGCACATTGCTTCCAGGGGTTCGAGGTAATTGGCAAACTCAATGCTACCAAGGAGAGACATCTGGAAAGACTAAGAAATAGTAGGCAAGTGGATAAGGATGCAAAGGTGTGATGAAAATACCCCACCCTTAACCCTTTTTATACTTGAGAACTCTCACAAAAGACATAATCCCTGTAGAAATCGGAAGGAATCCTACCCCACAAGGTACTAAAGGCTGAAGAGGATAACAATCAAAGCTTTCAATTGATAGGATTGGATTGAACTGCCGATAGGCAGGCCAGGGTGTTTGTCGATCGGTAACCACCCATTTTTGGAAATTTCCTCCTTTCCTATTTTGTCAAATCAGAAAACTCAATGAAAATAAATTGATGTTCTCAAAAGAATTTCAAGAATCCTGTTTTCTCCTTATAGGATTTCCCTTTTTAATTAAAAATTTTCTTGCGAAAATTTCCAAATTTTTTCCTTTTTATGGTCTTAGAAGCAAAGTAAAAAGCGCATATGCATCCATTCATTCATCATTAATAAAAGAAAATAAAAAACGCCATTGCATTGCATATATTTTTTTCTGTGTTATATCATTTTGCAGGAACTAAAGAAAAAGCCAAAAACAACGGAACTCAGCCCGAACCCACATTCTCTCTCTCTCTCAAGAGCTTCCACTCCTGCGATGCGCTCTCTTTCCCCTACGACGAGACGACGCGCCTCCACTACCCGAGCCAGAGTCTTCCCCGGAAGAGGTTGGCGTCACCAAGCAAGATGAGACAGGGACAGCATCTTGAATGTGGGCAGTCACCGATGATATCCAGTCTATGATGTCTCTCAGTCAAGTGGCCGATACCCGAATTTACTGTAAGAAAAAGGTAGAATCAGTATCAAGCAAAAGACATCAAAAAGAGGAAAAGGACCGAAAGGTTTACCGCAGGACGAAGGAACTCCTCTGTCAAACCCAACTCCTCAGGATCCATCACAAGAGGACGGTGCAGTATTGGCACTATCCCTCCATCAGCCAACCGGATGTTGTACGAAGGGGTATGCAACCGCATAAAAGGGACCTCCGAGGTCGCCGCCATCGCAGGTGCCGACGGACCACCACCACTGTGGGAAGACCCCACTGCCTGACTCGAACCCATAGGAGGGAAAGGCAAGGTGTCATATATGCTGGGCGCCATCAACCAGCTCATCGCAAAGTCCGTATAGTCATACGGCACAGCTGTATCAGTGTACAACGCATAGGACTCACCGATCATCATCGCGATCCTCTCATCCTCCAACAGCTGTCGCTCTCGCCTCATAGACGTAGGAGGATGTGCGGGTGGCACCACCACCTCCTCCTCGGTGATCTGAAGAACCACCCTCTCCTCGAGGTACCAGGAATGGCCAAAGTTATGCGCCAACAAACGCCTCATCTGCGCGTTCACCCCAGTCATCCCCATATCCTGAATGGCTGTCCCCCAAGGATAAAAGGTCACCTGAAAATCCCCAAGCATGCATGTGTCAATACAAGATCAGAAGGTGCTAAAAACCAAGAACGAAAAGGAAAGGACCTTACCCGACCACTGGTCAGGTCATTAAAGACCTGACGCACCGCCTCCAGGGAGAGAGATCCCTTCGACTGCCGAATGGCCTTACGCCATCGATACAGTCGACAAAAGTCCCCAATAGTGTCGTCCTTTAAAGCAATCAACGGGGTGTTGCACCCAATCACCTCATAGAACCACGTCTGAATTCACAAGAAAAAAGAGACTCATAAGGAAAATGCGAATGTATGAAAGGAAAATGCGAATTCATGAAATGAAGATACGCAAAGTAAAGAATACCTCAAGGAGATACGTGGCTCCAGTAAAAGTCTACCGGCAGCACTGGCTGAATGCATCCAAAGAAGAGTAAAGGTTCACCAACGTCAGACTCCCCAATCATAGAAAGGGATGTTCGAAAACATCCTCAAGTACGGCAGAAACCACAAATGGACGACGTCGCCGCTCGACGCCACCATGAGACCTCCCATCACCAACAAGATGAATAACCGGGCCATTTGCCTCACTTGCAGCCCGTCCTCCACATCAACCACCCTGCTCAGCAAAACATCCTTCAGCAAGGACAACCGGATAGAATCTCGAGAAACTATCCTCCTCACATCACCAAGTGCCGCAATCACCGCCTTCGGCCTCACCCGCAAGGAGTGATCCGCCTATATCTTCTCCCCATCACAATCCAGCCCCAGCATATGTTGCACATCTATGGGAGTCGCCGTCATCTCCCCGAAGACAAAATGGAAAGTGTGGGTAGTGTCCCACCGCCTCTCCCCCAAAGCACACAAGACCGCTGTCGAACGAGGCATCTCATCCAGCACAGCCGCTAACCTCCCAAAACTCGTTGATGATACCACCCAGCGCACCACATGTGGGAGATGCTTCCAGACATCCTTGAGCCCCGTTGTCCCACAGGCACGCATGTTCTTTAAAGAAATATCAGACTGGAAAAAGGAAAAATCTCATCAAAGGTCAAGAAAAAAGGAAAAATCACCCTAAAAGAAAGGAATGCCAAAGGTCAGGTTACTTACATAACCGCCGGGAATCACTCTCGAAGAGCGATGACGCGATGGCTCCCGCAGCAAGGTTCGCTCATCCGCAACCGGCTCGAATGCATAGAAAACATTCTCATTCCCCAAAGAAAGGGACACCCTGTCCCTCCAATCCACATTCGCCCAGTCATCAACGGTCAACCACTCCCGGTGGACAACGGTGCTCACAAAGGCGACCATTTCTTGAAGATAAAAAAGTTAGAACAATCCGCAGAGAGAAATCACAAAAAGAGAGAAGGCAAGAAGCTGTGAAAATGAAGGGGATTCTCCCCCTTTATATAGGATGCCAAGCGCCATGTCACTGACTCCTCGCCTTCCCGAGGCAGTCTAAAAGTTCGTGCCACTACCAAATGGCACCCCTCAGTCTATGCCGGCTGGCACCCTCCTTAAAAATTCGTACAGAAATTCTTGGAAAATGCCAGAAAACCCTGAAAAATCCTCTGAAAATTCCTAAAAATCTCAAGAAGGATTTAGAATGTTTTCATCAAGAAAATTTTGCACTCGTTCAGGCGAAACCTTTTTTTTTCCCAACGGAACCCTCAAAATCCAAGCGAATGACCTCTCGGGCAATGCGCCCGGAACACTTAATCACCTCCTCAGCAGAGTTTACAACCCCAAATCAGTTTATCTCCCCAGAAATCAACTCCTCCACTGAAATCGAAGACATAAAGCCTCCCCAACCATTGGCTACCCAGTGCGAAACAATATCGCACGATATTTTCCCAGCGAAATTCAGAAGAATCACTCGCCCCCGGCGATCTCTCCCAAAGGACGATCCAAATCTTCCAACTCATTCGTCGTTACCCAATGGAACCTCAAATCCAAATTCCTATCCCCAGCGAAACCTCAAATCCAATTTGTACCCCCAGTGGAACTCTTTTCTTTTTCTAAGGATAAGAAATCACTCTTGGGTCAGAATTGACCCCGGTCTTGGATCGTCACTTAAGTTAGGTCAGAATTGACATCGGTCCTCGTTCGTCACCACTCTTGGGTCATAATTGACCCCGGTCTTGGATCGTCACCTGAGTTAGGTTAAAATTGACCTCGATCCTCGGCTTTCACCACTTTTGGGTCAGAATTGACCCTGGTCTTAGATCGTCACCTGAGTTAGGTTAGAATTAACCTCGGTCCTCGGTCGTCATCACTCTTGGATCAAAATTGACCCTGATCTTGGATCGTCACCTGAGTTAGGTCAGAATTGACCTCGGTCCTCGGTCGTCACCACTCTTGGGTCAGAATTGACCCCGGTCTTGGATCGTCACCTGAGTTAGGTCAGAATTGACATCGGTCCTCGGTCGTCACCACTCTTGGGTCCGAATTGACCCTAGTCTTGGATCGTTACCTGAGTTAGGTCAGAATTGACCTCGATCCTCGATCTTCACCACTCTTAGGTCAGAATTGACCCCGGTCTTGGATCGTCACCTGAGTTAGGTCATAATTGACCTCGATCCTCGGTCGTCACCACTTTTGGGTCAAAATTGACCCTGGTCTTGGATCATCACCTCAGTTAGGTCAGAATTGACCTCGGTCCTCAGTCGTCACTACTCTTGGATCAGAATTGACCCCGTTCTTGGATCATCACCTGAGTTAGGTCAGAATTGATCTCGAGCCTCGGTCGTCACCACTTTTGGGTCAGAATTGACCCCGATCTTGGATCATCACCTGAGTTAGGTCAGAATTGACCTCGATCCTCAGTCATCACCACTCTTGGGTCAGAATTGACCCCGGTCTTGGATTGTCACCTGAGTTAGGTCAGAATTGACCTTGGTCCTCGGTCGTCACCACTCTTAGGTCAGAATTGACCCTGGTCTTGGATCTTCACCTGAGTTAGGTCAAAATTGACCTCGATCCTTGGTCGTCACCACTCTTAGGTCCTCAGAACTGACCTTGACCCTCTGAATTGGTCACCTTCGCTTCCTTAGGTCCTCAGAATCAACCTCGACCCTCTGATTTGGTCATCCCCAGCATGCTCCTTAGGTCCTCAGAATCGACCTCGACCCTCTAAATTGGTCATTCTCACTCCTTAAGGTCCTTAGAATTGACCTCGACCCTCTGAATCGGTCATACTCTCTCAGAAGCATCATGCGGTGGCTAATCGACAGCTATCATTTGTTCCAAACTCACCCGTCTAGGGGCTCTATAGACACCTCATTCTATTAACCCCTAACTCTCCTTAGGTCCCTAGTACCTCCACTCATCACCGCAAACCCAGGTCATGTCCCGAGCACTGACCTGGAAGCCATCGAGCACTCCCCAGCTCGGTTTGACTAAAAATCAAACTCTTCATCTCGATCGAGACTTAATGAATCTTTGAAGGTCACTGAATACCTTTTCCAACGGTCTATCCCATGCGCAATTCTAACTTACCATGCGAACGAACGATCCGTTTGCGTCCGACACCCGACGTAGAGGCCACCGGGAGATCCCGAGCTCTGTTTGACCTAAGTCAACTCTTCAGATTGACCGAGGCTGAATGAATCTTTGAAGTGCATTGAAAACCCTTTCCAATGGTCCATCTCGGGCGCAATTTTGACTTTCCATGCGGACGAATGATCCGTTTGACTCAGAGAGGTTACCGAATGTTTCTCGGGCCCGGTTGACCAAAGTCAACTCCCTAAACCGAGTCAAACTCTTTGAAATGTCAAAGTACATCTCCTAACCTTTCTAATGGTCCACCCCATGCACGATTCGTACTTACCATGCGGACGAACGATCCATTTGTGTCCAAATGATTCCCCGTCCAGCGGGCTGAAAAACGCTTCCGAGGCACATTTGACCCAAAGTCAACTGTCGAACTCAGGAGAGGTCCAAACGACGTTAGAAGGTCTCTGAAATACCTTTCCAATGGTATGCCCCGTGCATGATTCTAAACAACGATTTTCCCTCGGCGGCCAATTTTCCGAAAAATCCTGAAGCGCACTGCCAAATGGCAGGTCCCAGACCCTGCCTATAGGCACCTGCCGATAGGTAGTGCCATGGAAATGCCGATCGATGGACCCTTGGGCCTATAAAAGGAGGCCTTGGCCTCATTTACAAGGGAGCTTAGATCAGAAGCAAATCACCCTCAGTAAGCCCCAGAAACCTCTCTCGAAAGCAGCATGATTTAAACTTCCAAATCCCTTTTTCACTTCCACTTTTCGTCATCCCTTTCATCAAACTTGATGAATTAACCACTCTCCATCATCATCCAAGTGCAAGGGATGCTTTTCAACATTCAAGATCAAGCTCAAAGTCTCCAAGAAGGTCCATCCTTCTCACCTTTCTCTTTAAACCTTCTTAAATTTGCAATAACTTATTTTATTACTTAAAGCACTTTATTATCTTATTTCACACATCCTAACATACTTTTTATCTAGTATTATTTCACATCTCCTATTTTCATATAAATAAAACCCAAAAAAACAAGAAAAAGAGGGTTTGCTCATAAATTCCAAATAGGGATTCTCACACTATTTCCACACTTTTCTCACAACTAAAAACACTTTTTCTACACACACACACACACACACACACACTTACAAATAAGATATTTCTCCATTTGGATTTTTTGGATAAACCCCACCCCTCTTTTTGTATGCGAACTACGTGGACTTTGATGCCTTTATAGGCTACGTAAACGTCTCGGGGTGAAACCCGAGACTCGAGTCCTTTTCTCACTTTTTCTTTTATTTTCTATCTTTTCTTTATCTCATTTTCTATTATATTCTATATATTCGTTCTTAGTGGCATATTATTCCACATGCATTATCGTTCCCTTATAACGATCAACGCAAGGGTAATCGCGCAAATCCTATTTTCTACATTAATCTCACATTCCTACGGATGACTCGCTTTATCTTTTCCATGACACAAGTCGAGGATTCCTACCTCCATTCTATATATACACATGCACAGATATCACGGGGGGAAACATAAAGGGAAATAGCAAATATTCATGAGAGACCGAAAGAGCGGAATTGGTGCCTAACACCTTCCCATCTCGTAACTAAGCCTCCGAACCCTTCTCGAATCATTTTGGTTTCGCACGCACCAGTATGTCTTTGGATGACATCCTTCAGGGTGACTTCCCCTTTTTTTCTTTTGTATATTTTGAGTAAAATAGACTGGAGACTCTGAATCTCTCTACATTTTCACACCTCACAAATTGACGCCGACCGAAGCGCTCTCCCGTGAGGGGACGCGCGGGACCCGAAGGATCCTTTTCCCTCTGCAGCGGGGATCGAGGATGGCCTTAGTGGCCCTCTTTGGTAGTTAAACATGTGAAAGAGGTGATTTGAACTTAAATTAGCACAATACAGGGCTAAGACAAACGAGATATGATGGTGAGGTTGTATAATCTTTGTGGAACGATCGACTGGAGTACATATGTAGGGCTTCCCCAATGAGTATATAGGCAGGGATGCCCAAATATAATTTATTTTTGTAGGTTTTGCACTTCCAAGTTCATGTGTATTATAACTTCATGGACTGCCCCAATTCTCTTCACTAATGGAGGTAATATACCTTCCTCTTGGATCCCAACACATTGATACTTGAACATAAGTTTTTAGTGATTTTTGAATCGAAAGATAAAGTCCCCTTTACAGTAGGGAGATAAATTTAATATCAAGCTAAGTTCTATGTTTTTTTGTATGTTTTCTCTTATTAAACAGAGAACTTAGCTACGTGAACACTTTATTAAACATTAGCTAAGTTTTATGTTTTTTGTCCAAATGGAATTGGTTGTTTAAATAGCATGTGTCAGGCATTATAATTCATAGTATGGTATCTTTATTAAACACTTAGCTAAGGCCTGCTTTAAAACAATAAGTATGCCTTTAAATTGACTATTTACTAACTCTTAACATAATTTTGCAGCAACAAACATCATCTTTTGTGCTGCTCAGTAAGAACAAAGTTGTAAATGCCATTGTCTTGCAACCTTGGTTCTATTATTATGACCTTAACGTTCTCACAATTCATGGAAGAAGTAGATTCTCTGGCCTAAACATTTGGCTAAGAAATGGGCAGAAAGTAGAAGTGAAGGTTCCTATAGGGTGTCTTCTTGTTCAAACAGGGAAGTAGCTAAGAGCATTTATAGATTAACCGAAATGCTTGATATTATGAGTTTCTCAAGTCCCCTAATCTTATTTGGTTTCACATAGCCAAATATAATTAAGACTTTCAAATTTTGAAGGTTTCAAAAATCTGGTAGAATTTCAACTGACTCACATCATGCAATGCCCAACAATTCTAATAATTTCAGTTCCTCAAGTCCCCTGATCTCAGTTTGTTTTACGAAGTCACCAACTTTTATTTGTTTCAAATCTTTGAGGTTTGATAAATTAGGTAATTTGTCAACTGCCTCACATCCATATGTTCAATAATTTTAAGAAACAATATTCCTCAAGTCCCCAGATCTCAGTTACTTTCACGCAGCCACGAGCTTTTATTTCATCTAAATCTCTAAGTTTTGACAAATCAGGTAATTTTCAAGTGACTCGCATCCAGAAATGTCCAGCGATTTTAAGCATATCAGTTTCTCAAGTCCGGGGATCTCAGCTAGTTGCACACAACCAAGAGCTTTTATTTCTTCTAGGTTTTGAAGGTTTGTCAAATCAAGTAATTTTTCAATTGCCTCGCATCCAGAAATATCCAATAATTCTATGAATTTCATTTTCTCAAGTCCCTCGATGTCTGTTAGCTTCACATAATCACCAGCTTTTACTTTTTTTCAAATCACCAAGGTTTTACAAATTAGGTAATTAAGTATCTCTCCAGTAGCCATGTGGGGTCTCTTTCTAAAGTTTAGTGCTTTCTAAAGTCCGGATATCAATCAAGATGGTCTGTTTGTAATTGGTGTTTTTGTAGTTGAGTATCTTCTAGTAGACATGTGAGTATATCAATCAAGTCTGGAATATTTTAATAAATATGGCCTCGAGTGCTTGCTAGCCGCCGATTAATTGAAGTCCGGAACATCAAATTCTTTAATTATTGTATATATTTAAGATAACATGATTGTTATTCAGAGTTTAGTACCAATCATTTTATCTTACAGAAAAATAAATTTACGTTACAATCGACATTAAAGAGTCCATGGCCATGATTAACATCATTTTAGAATTTCTCTATAGCTTTAATAATATCTATAGGAGTTTATTGTATTAAGTAGATGATTGAACACAATTTAAATTGTATATTTATATTTGAAATTAAGAACTGGAAACAAGAGCAAACAAATGTTCTTCTTCGTGCAAGAATTTTTAAACTATGCTCAAGAAAAGATGAATTGTTAATTTATTCAGTTATATGTTTGAAGCTCTACACACACTTGTCATACGCTAGATCAAAGAATGCTCCATTTTTCAAACCTTTCAGCTACACTGGACTAGTAATCCCAGCACCCGCTAGATCAGTGGTGTGCCCTTAGCAGTCACCCAAAGGGTTACATGTTAATGTCAACTTAGATTTGAATTCATTTTGCAGCTCATAGTGTTGTTGTGTTGAAGTCTACGAGTATAGCAGATAAGGTTGAGTGGTTAAATAAGCTGAGAAATATAATTGGAATAAAAGGAGGTCCAGTGAAGGCTGAATTCCGTCTTCCCATGCGGCAAAGCCTCTCTAATGGTTCTCTTGTGAGTAACTTCATTATGTCTATGTAAGAAGTGTTTCCATAGTAGTTTTTTAATAATTTTTTTTACCTATATCGTATGATATAATTATAATATCTTCACTGTTATTGATAAGATGATATGCAAGCTATACTCAATTCACAATCTGAACTTGAAGATGGTGGTGATGAATGATGTTGATGTATTTCAAGAAATTTTAGGACATCGCTCGGGATATGTATGTGGTCATGGGGTTGGTCTTAAACCCACATCATCTGCATTTGATGCTATGCAAAAGGAGAAAGACATTGAGAGAGATATAAAAGTTGCTGAAGCAAGGAAGGATGCTGACGCGGCAAGGAGGGAATCAGATGAAGCGAGGAGAGAAGCTAATGAAGAAAGAAGGGAGAATGTGATAATGAAAGGACGAATGGATGATCTTAATGGAAAACTTGAGGCATTAAGTAACCTCGTAACACAACCATATAACTCTTCATGGTAAGCACATAACTCCAAACTTATTTTATATTTGACATGCACAATTTTTGCTTTCTCTTGTTATTCGCTAATAATAATCTTAATAGACAGAGAAGAAAAATTTTTTTATGGGTGGGTGGGTGGGTATAATTGGGAAATGAATTTGATGTTAATGATTGTGATTTATCATATTTTTATTATTATTTTGAAATACTTGTAAGTGAAATTTATAATTGTACTTTGATTACTCTTCCAATATTTATTGTCATTGTTTTCAAAGTGATAATTCTAAAAAAATTCTTTGTGTGTTTTTGCAGATTCAGTGGAAGCTTTTGTAGAGGAGAGTAACACTAAAGAAGAATGATGGATTAGACCTATTTTATTTAATTTTTTGAATGGTAGCACATTTCTTGTAAATAATTTATTTGACATAGTGTTTAGCGTAGGAACTTTTGAGACAAAGATTTGTTTTTCAAAGATTGTTATCTTTATGAGCTATATAAATGTCAATGACTATATTAGAATTGTGTATATGAGTTATTTTGAGTATTATATGAAATTGGATGACAATTAATAAAAACATGCGGCAAAATTAAGTTGTTACCAAAGCAACTTGTATATGTATTGTGAAAAATATTGCATCAATTTATGGAGATTTTTTTGCAATAAAAAATGTCATTTAGTGGCGAATTTAAATTGCTAAGAAAGTTGTTCCATACAAATTTATATCAAACGTGATGATTTTTTGCCACGAAATAGCCCTTTGGGTGGCAATTCTTTGGTTTGCTACAAAAAATAGTCTTTTGGTGGCAAACTATCAACTATGGGTGGCAATTTAATATTTAAAAAATCATTCCATATAAATTTAAGTTCAATTTTGGTGATTTGTTTTGCCACGAAAGGTTACTTTTGGTGGTGAATTTTTATTTTGTTAAAAAAAATAAACTTTTGGTGACAAACTATCAACTATTAGTGGAAATTTAATCTTTATTAGATGCAAAAAAAATTGTCACCTAAAGCGATGTTTTGGTGGCGAAGTGATTTTGTCACTAAAAAGTCAACTTTTAGTGGCAATTTAATAAATTGCCACGCAAACAATCCGCGGCACACCTTTAGTAGCAATAGCATGACGAAATTTTTTTTGCCACTAAAAGATTTGGTGGCGAATTTTTTATAATTAGGTGCAAAAAATTATGTCACTAAAATACATTTTTCTTGTAGTGTATATTAATTTTGACTTCAACACACTTACTTCGATGGGCATGCCCTTTCTTGTAAAACAAATATTTTTCAAAATATCTTGTTACTTTTCAATGGCAATCCGTGTGAATATAAGATTTCAGCCATATCTTTTGGACTTGAGTTTATGGATTTTAGAAGTGGTGATACTCTTACAATTTTGTGCCCTTTCGATTTTTCAACAAGATATTGTGTGCATTGAAGAATGTATTTATGTAACTTTCAAAAGTATCAAATAATTTATCTTTTTAAGCATTAATTTTGAAAATATTTAAAGAGTGAATTTTAAGGATCAAGAGGACTTTGAAGGTGATTTTTTTTAAAGAAAAATCCCTTTTTATTTTTCTTCTTATTTATCCCTTAGCATTTTTTATGTGTTTGCTTTACAAACTTTGATATTAGAGTGTCATTGAAGTTTGACTACTTTTATTTTTATTCTTGAACAAAATTTTCATATATTTGTTCTTGAGATACTTTTTTATGACATCTAAAAAATACATTTTGAGGCGTGACCAAGCAAAAATATTTTAAATAATTTCAAAACCTTTAGAAAGAATCATAACCTAGAAAGTAGCACCCAAGCGTTGTTGGCTTATCACTTTCTAGTGGAATAAAAAGTTCATCTTCATTTTTAAACGGGACATTTGGATTCTATGGTGATAAGGGAAGATATTGGTCGCAGATGGTCAATATTATGAAGCGTTCTCCAAATGGTGGCCCCTTCTCATTACTGAAGATATGATGTGAAAGAGGGTTAGTAAAAGTAGTGTGTTGTGTGATCTTAAGTCGGGTTTTTCATTGTAAGTCTCCACATGGTTCATTTTTCGTTTCGTTCGGCTCGATATTTTTCCGTTTATGTATGTTTTTCCTCGTTCATCTTGGCATTGTGTGATTATTTTACCTTTTTCACATTCAGATTGATTACATAAGTTAAAAAGATAATTTATTGTAATCTCTTTGGTAAAGGCTTTGTCACAAAGACCTTTGTTATTTTATTTTCATCTAAAAAGAATTAAAAATAAATTTACCAATATTGTAAAATTATTTTTAATTTGGATAATCTCACTCTTTTTCGATTTTGATCATGTGCACCCTAATTTGGATACTCTGACTCTTTTTCGATTTTGATCATGCGATCCTAGTAAGTAGCCATTGTCATCGACTATATAAACATTCGCTGGATTACAATACATGATGGGTGAAGTGCGGTAGGGGCTAATCGATGCCCCTTGTTTAGAGGGCGATTAACTATGATATCATATACACCTAGGCTATATGCCTAGAGCCACAAATTCTAGAGCTTGACCTATATAACTAGCCTTAAGGCCATATATTGCACGTGCATCATACATTCATCATGTTTTCCATGATTAGTGGACATCACTGTTGTGACCATAAATGGGTTGGAGGAGTACATGCTCGTTCATTAGGTTATAAACTAGGTTTGTGCACGGTCTTACACCTGATTTATCTATCATCTAGAGTATGTAAAGTTTTTCTCAAATTTTGCAAAAACGTTTAGCTTTGAGTTTTTTGATTAATTTATGCCAAATATGTAGGAGACGCATCATTGTTCAGATCATTATTTCCAAATCTTGAACGGGCTAAGAAAAATGATGCATGATCAGCCTGAAGTTTATTCAAGTACATTGGACAAAAGAAAAACATTGTGCACCATAATATACATGACTTCCAAGAAATCCATCTATAAAGGGGACAATATTATTTGGAGTGTGATGCCATACGTCAAGAACATGAGACAGATGATATCAACAGTGAAAAGCCCGAGTCATCATCTCATTCGTGGCGGCACAAATTGGGCTTAATAACTAGGGTAGTTCCATGTATATTATTTGTTATTAGCATGTGCCCCGCACGATGCGCGGACATATTACTTATGAATTATAATTTGAAAAGATATAAGAAAACAAATAAATAAATAAATAATAATAATAATAATAATAATAATAATAATAATAATAATAATAATAATAATAATAATAATAATAATAATAATAATAATAATAATAAAAAAGGGTTTGAGAATAAAATGTTTAGAGGATGATCAATAAATCATAAATTCAAAAGTCACAATGAGCAATTCAAACCCATATAATGATACAAAGAAAACGAATCACACACCCTGATAAGTAAGTTGTATACGTACACATGTATCCATATTGAAGTATATCACGAATTCTTAATTAATAGTGAACAATCAAATAAATATTGAAAGCTATCTTATCAATATTAATATTAAAATTATTTTTTCCCTTTTTTGGGGGGCATATACCAAATAGTCCATCAAATATTTTTTAATAACACTATTAGTCCAAATTTTTTATTTTGTTCAAAAAAGTTCCTCACGACATAAAAACACTCAAAAAAGGAGCTCCGGTCAGGGTCATCGGAGCTCCGACAGGGGGGAAGTGGGGCGGCCGGGGGGGGTGGGGGTGGGGGGGGGGGGGGGGGTTCACCCATTTTTTAAGAAAATCCAAATTAAATTATGGAAACAAAATCAAAATTATATCTTCATACCCAAACTAATTCAAGTCTATATTTACAACATCAATCAGTAAATAAAATTTTCAATAGTAAAAATTAAATAAAAACCATTAATGTTATTTTAAGGGCATTTGAAGTTACTTCAAATATTAGCACTATGGGCGCCTTAATGAAAATTCTAAACATTAATATCTTTGAGATTCTTTATTATGATATGTTTTAACAATATATCATAAAGCTAACCCACCAACCATTGGTTTGACTTTATTTGAGATAAGCTTTCATTCTTTGATTTTAAATAAATACATAAACCCAAAGAAAAAGTAAAAAAAAAATCAAACTTAAAAGCACAAAAACACATCTGTAAAAATATATTACATATATATACCAGGATTTTGACCTGTTTTGAAAGATTTTGATGGGTTTAGATGCATTATTCTGTGGTTTTGGTTTAGATGGGTTATATGGTTTACATTGTTTATAAGGTTAGATACCCAGTCAGCTGAGATGGGTTCTAAAGAGAAATTGATGGAAGAGACTTGGTATATAGAGATATATAAGAGTTGTCAGTGTGAAAATCCGAATTACGGGCAAAATATGAACTTTTACACTCCCAAAGTTTTCTAATGAATATAAAAAATAAATCGATGGGCCTATGAATTGCCTTCATGATAAAGAAACGTTTCATATTCTCAATATGGGTCTCTTGAATATTTATATTTCACCTTGGGAAGAGAGAGGGACGTGAAAATAACAGAGATTCAAGAATTGGAGAAAAACTCACGTGATACATATTAGTACGTTAAATGTTATTAAAACCTAGAGCACTATTACTTTAGAGGTACAATATAGATGTATATGTTTTCAAATGTACCCAACTTAAATATATTATAATAATATCCTTTCGATATTTTATTGAAATGCCATATCATTCTTGCATTGCCATTTATATTTAATGCTAACTTTGATAAAATTTTAATTATACACAAGAGGTCATTTTTAATTAATTATAATTTTATATAACTCAATTCCACACAATTGTATTGTGATTGATTATTGTTTTCTTTTATATATATAAAAATTCAAGAATACTTTGCATCATATTCCATTTGGCACAGGGATCATGGTCATAACATTTGGAATACAATGCTTTTCCTAAGATTGGCATAGTCAAAGTAACAAATTTATAGCATTTTGTTTAAAAAATTGTCACATTATTTACAAAATGATATTTTCCTTAATATTTTGGAGAAATAAAACTATGAAGATGGTCTTATATCTTGAGAAATTAGGGTGAGCGCTACAATACCCATTTAAAAGGAAATGAATATGATCCAATCATTGAGTAGAATTAATGTATTGAATTTTAAATATACATGAGTTTAAATTAGCTTAAAACATACATTAAAAAAATTGTTATTGGATTAGATGGTCAATAGATGGAAGATTTTTGAGGACCTGCTCCCATTAGCAGTATAATCATCTCAATATGGAGTTCAAATTCAAAGATTTTTGTGAGGGTGGGGTGTTATTTTTACATGAGGAAATGGGTGACTAAATTGAATCAATGTTTTTAAAATAAGCTCTAAAGGAGAATAATTTATTAAGAATAGGAAATAGAACAATGGATGAGTGTGCCCACCATCAAGACTAATAAGGGAGGACAAAAGAATGAAAATTAAAGCCCACTAATGAGTGAAGCAACGATTCAAAAGCACTAAATCAAAAGAAAAGAGAAACACAAATTAATTACTTTTTCCTTTTCCTTATCTTACGTTGAACCTCGAAAATATTCTAGTCTCGTTTAATCTTCAAAATCTTCTCATTTTTTCTTTTTGGACTTTTTGAACAAGAATGATGTGTTGAAACTTATTCTCAACTTGATTTTATATCTCTTTGTTTAACTTGAGCAAACATTCTTCAATTTCTTTCTTAGTATTTACTTTAGCATGTTGAACTTCCGCTTCTTCTAACTTTTGATTGATTTTGTCCAAATCTTATTGGTTCACTTAGCCTTTCTTTTTATCAGCTTTAAAAGTGATAAGACCATGGGAATTTTATGAGGGGATGAAATCATCTACATAATGAATGGTAATATAATGGTTAGAACTTATCGAATGATGCTAGTCAGTGAGTCACCTCTAATATCCAGATCCAACAAATTGTCAAGTTATTCTTAATTAATTATTATTGTGGCCATCCCTCCTTGGCTTTTTCCTCACTTCTTTGGGTTTTAGCGCTCGCGAGCGTGCACTCAAAGAGGGAGACAAGGTCTTACGCCATTTTTAGGAGCGCTTCGATCGTCATCGATGTGGGGTGATGTAAAGAGATGGAGTCGCCAACCTGTTTTGCACACAACAGGCAAAAGAACATGTCGCCTCCTCGAGAGAGAGGCATCAAAGACAAACTAATTCTTACGAAATAAATAGTTCAGAGGTTCAGGGGATAAGTTACGGAATGGAATGGTGTTAGGCACCGTTCCTCCCTTTCAGTCTCTCATGGGCTTATCTTACTATTTTCCTTAATTTTTCGTGAAGTGTGTGCTCGTGTACATATAAATGGAGATCAGAATCATTTGACTTATATCATGAAAAAGATAGAGTGAGGTCATAAAAAAGGATGTTCCCAAATTAATAATTAGATAATATGATGTGCACACTTATCGAGATATTGATTGTTGTAATTAAAATATAATATTTGTTAGATAAAACACAAATATGAATCACAAGTATGATATATATGAGTAATGTATGGATAAAATAGGAAAATACTGAAAAGATGAAGATAGGAAAGTAGAAATATTGGACTCGAGTCTTGGGTCTCGAGTTTTATCCCGAAACACCTACGTAGATAATAAAGGCATCAAAGTCCATGTAGTTCTCATATGGAACAAGGGTGGGGTTTATCCCATAGATTCAAAATGGAGTTTATTATATGCGTGTGTGTAGAAAAGATATTTTTAGTTTTGAGAAAATCTGATGAAGAACCCCGTCGAAATTTATAGGTGTAACCCTTTTTTGCTTTATTTTCTTTTTCTAGAAAATAAAGTATGTACAATATAAGTAATAAAGGATGGTATGTTTATCTGTATTATCTATAGTAAAAGATAAATTGAGAATTTATATAACTAATGCAAAAATAAAGAAATTTAAAGAGAGAAGGATATTTGGACCTTCTTTATAGTCTTTAGCGTTGATATCGATCCTTAATGAGATTACTTGCAAGTTGAGATGAATGTTGAATGAGTGAAGGATATTTTTGATAAATTGGGTATGAAAATGATGGGAATCAAAGATGGAAAGGAATTTCACCTAAGGAAACTTCGCTGATTGTAAAAAAATATTGTTCAGATCACTGATATTAATGAATCTAAGGTCTGTCGAGAAGTGATCTCATTACCTCCTTATATAGGGTAGGGGGGCTTCCAATTAGCATATCCCTAGCCCTATCAATCAGTAGGTGACCCTAGACACACTGTTGATAGGTAGGGAAATGGACCTGCCAATCGGTAGTCTCGTGTAGATGTTTTTCAAAAAAATGGTTATAGAATTCAATTCATAAATGCAAATTGTGCACAAGGAATATCATTAAAAATTTAATTGATAGACCTTTAAGAATCCTTTGGGACACTCTCGGGTCTCGGATTTTACTTTAGGTCAATCGTGGCTCAGAAGCACCCGTCGATCCTTTGAATAGTAGATCGTCAAACAGTAATGGATCGTTCGTCCAAACCGTAAGTCATAATTATGAATGGGGTGGACAGTTGGAAATTTTATGCGAGGAACTTTGACTTTCCAAAGATCTTCGCTCAGTTTGGAGACTTAACTTTGGTCAAACAGAACCCGGAGGCGCCCGATGACCTTTCGGAGCAAAACGGGTCGTTCGTTCGTACCGTAAGGCTGATTTGCGCATGGGGAAGACCATTGGAAAGTGTATTCATTTAAATTAAAATATTTATTTAGTCTCGTTCGATCTAAAGATTTAACCTTGGTCAAATGGAGCCCAGGAGAGCTCTGGCCTCTAGATCAATTTTCGAGGGAAAATGAATCGTTCGACCAAATCATTATGTTGTTTTATGCACGGGATGGACCGTTGGAAAGGTTTTTTAATTCCATTCAAACATTCGTTGATATATTGCTCTGACGATGAAGTTAATTGCGGTTAAATTAGAACCCAAAGCGCTCGGTGGCCTCTAGATTAATTTTTGGTAGTAAAATGGTCCATTCGTCTGAAACGTTATGCCAATTCATGAATGGGGTATACCATTCGAAAGGAGATTCATATCCTTTCAAAATTTTATTGAGATTTTTATCTAACGATAGAGTTAATCGTAGTCAAATAGGGCCCGTGAGCACCCGATGGCCTCTAGATCGTTACTCGGAGTATAATCTAGGATTTATAGTGAAAGAAGGAGGTGCTAGGGACCTAAAAAAACACTAAAGGAGTCCTAGAATATGGTGTCTTTAAAGACCCTGACGGGTGATCATGGAACAAGTGAAAGGTGTCGAATAGATACCACATGATGTTTCAGAAAATAGGTCGATTCTGAGGACCTAAAGGAATGAGGATGACCGATTCAGAGGGTTGAGATTGATTCTGAGGACCTAAAGGTAATGCTGGGGATGGACCATTCAAAAGTCTGAGAGAAATTATAAGGACCTAAGATGGAGGCGACCAATTTTGAGGGTCGAGGTCAATTCTGAGGACCTTAAGCGGAGAGTCCAATTCTAAAGATCGAGGTTAGTTATGAGGACCTTAAGTGGGAGAAACTAATTCCGAGGGTCAAGGTCAATTCTAAGGACCTTAAGTGGGAGCAACCAATTCTGAGGGTTGAGGTCAATTCTGAGGTCCTTAAGTAGAGGCAACCAATTCTGAGGGTCGAGGTCATTTCTGAGGACCTTAGGTAGGAGAGACCAATTTTGGGGGTTGAGGTCAATTCTAAGGACCTTAAGTTAGGGTAAAAAATTCTGAGGGCCGAGGCCAATTTTGAGGAACTAAGTGAAAGTGTCCAATTCTGAGGGTCGAGGTCAATTCTGAGGACCTAAGTGGAAACGACCAATTCTGAGGGTCGAGGTCAATTATGAGGACCTTAAGTGGAAGCGACCAATTCTAAGGGTCGAGGTCAATTCTGAGGACCTTAAGTAGGAGCGACCAATTCTTAGGGTCAAGGTAATTTCTAAGAACCTTAAGTGGAAGTGAACAATTTTGAGGGTCGAGATCAATTCTGAGGACCTTAAGTGGGAGCGACCAATTCTGAGGGTCGAGGTTAATTTTGAGGACCTTAAGTGGGAGCGACCAATTCTTTGGGTCGAGGTCAATTCTCAGGACTTTAAGTGGGAGTGACCAATTCTAAGGGCCGAGGTCAATTCTGAGGACCTTAAGTGGGAGTGACCAACTCTCAGGGTCGAGGTTAATTCTGAGGACTGACTAATTCTGAGGGTCGAGGTCAATACTAAGGACCTTAAGAAGGAGTGACCAACTCTGAGAGTTGAGGTCATTTCTGAGGACCTTGAATCACCCTATATCTTTGACTCTCTTGAGTCTAAATTATATAGGCGCTTGTCTAGTTTCGAAATAGTGACAAAATTTGAGTCATATCCATGTCGACCAAAGAGCCTCATAAACTACATATTAATTACTCTAATAGTCTCAAAGGTATACTAGCAACACTGCACCTAGGATTACATTTATATGTTGCATTTATATCAATTTAGGTGTGTGAGTATTAATTCCCATTAAAATGATTTTTTTAATAATTATTGGGATTTTCTAAATAATTTTCAAGAATTTATAAATTAAAATTTTGTTTTAAAATGTTGTGGGATTATTTTTAATATCAAATTGTTCCTAAAAACTATGACTGGGTGGAATCCGAAAGCAGCAGAGACTTCTGTGGTAGAATATGAGATTTTTTTAAAACTTCAAAACACGCATTTGAGGGCTGATCCTTGTCTTACATATGTTGACCGGTGATCGATTGGATTTGTATTTGTTACATCTCACAACCTTAAGATTTAATCATGTCCATTGGATTATTAGTTATCGATGGCCTGCATGTCTTTGTAACAATTCTTGTAACACTTGAGAGAACCAATCAGAGCACGTTTAAATGTGGTCTATCCTTAGCCATAAGATTTGCATTAAGTTTAATCGAAGCAATCTCAACCATTGATTTCGTTCAACCCTTCTAGATCCTTCTATGAGTAGTATAAATAGAGACCAAGTGGGGAACATTTTCAGTTCTGGGTTCATTTGAGATCAAAGAGTAAAGAAAAGAGAAAATAAAAGAGAGAGAATTCGAAACCCTAAACCAAACTTGTACAATTTTTCTTCAGAAAACCCTTGTGAGTTTGAGAAGTGAGCCCATTTGTGTGAAGATTCATCCTCTCTGGTCTTTAATCTCTTGTCCAACCTGGTCACGAAGTTTGGATTTCATTTTCTTTGATAGAAAACTGAGATATAAGTTGGGAGATACACATCACGTAGAAATTTCTTAGTTTGATATCTTTTTTCAAGAAATCTTCATTTGTTGGTTATTTTTACTCTTATATGTTGTTTTCAGAACCAGAACCAACAAATCCGTTTATTTTTACAATTTATGAGAAAAACCAAACTTAGATCTAGTTAAGATCTTGATTGGGGATTTAAACTTTCATGTATTTCATAATTTTAAAATAAATAAAGTGTTTACGATCTTGGCTCTTTTTAATAGCAAGATTCCCTCTTGATCTGTGGATATAAATAAAGATCAGTAGTTTGAGATTTTCAAAAAAATTGAGATCGGAAATCTTTTCTTCATTTAGAACGAAATTTTGTAATTTGTTAATAATTATGTCTGTATAAGTGTGTGGGGGTTTCATGTATGTGTTTAGGCACTTAACCACTTACACTATTCACACTACAACACTAAAGAAGTGTTGGTATAGATATTCTTGAATTAAGAGTCGACTGAAAGTTAAAAAGGAGAAGTGGAACAAAACTGGGAGAACAACTTCAACATCAGAGGCTTCAGAGAAGCCATAATTACTCAATGGATTTGGTAAAAATTCTTTACTTAGATAGGTCAAATTGTGTGTTTAGTTTGTTATATAGCTTGTAATCTATATTCTTTTTAGTAGGTTTTTCTTTTGAGGTTTCCCCAATTGGGTGGGGTTTTACCACGTTAAAATTTTGTGTTCTTGCATGTTTCATCTTCCTCTCATCACTTTCTTGAGCTTGTGCTGATTTATATCTCAAATTAGTTTTGTTTTTTCAAAACTATGACACATATACCTTAAATAACTCGTTCATAAACTTTTTATACACATCTTGTGTTCACTGTTTGTCTCGATTAAAGAGTTTCTTCAAAAAACTAATCAGAGCCATTTAGACTATTTAATCTTGTATTAAACAACTTAAGTGGTACGCTTTTCAATTGGTATCAAAGAAAGGTTTTACAAATTCCTTTTAGATCCCGAGTTTCTGAAATTGTATTTCAAAACAAACAATGGACAAGAAATTTGAGAGATTAGGTAACCTATCCAGGCCCCCACTCTTTGATGGAACCAACTTCCCTTATTGGAAAGTGAGGATGGTTGCTTTCATCCAAGGGACGTTGGGAGATGATGTCTGGGATGCTATTGAAAATGGTTACACATTTCGTACTAAACCAGCCGCATAAGAAAGTACCGTGAGGATTAGGAATCTGCCAAGTGAATTCACCAAAGAAGAGAAACAGACCTCCCTTAACAATAATAAAGGCAAAAATGCTATATTCATGTCTGTCAATGAACACAAATTCAAGAGGATATCTTTTTGTACTACATCTAAGGAAGCATCACATGAAGGAGACACACGTGTTAAAGCTGCTAAAACCCAAATGTTAATCCATTCGTACAACAGTTTGGTCATGACTAAGACTGAGTCATTTGATGGCTTCTACATTAGGTTGACAGACATAGTGACTAAGCTGCATGCTAATGGTATAATTTATGATAGGAAGGAAATGGTTTCTAAGATTTTAAGGTCACTTCCACAAAAATTTGACAATAAACGCTACGCCATTGAGGATATGGGCAATCCAAACTTAACACCTAAACTCCTTAGTATCAAGCTAAGGACAGTGGAAATGGAATTAGAGTTTAAGAAGCAATTAACTTAGACCCAAAAGAAACAGTCCCCCTCTAATCTTATCTTTTCCTCTTAGTTGACCAAACCTGAGTTTTATTTGCCTAAAATTGACTTAGATTCTGATGAGGAGTGTAATTTAGACAATTTGGATAATCACATTGCCTTAATGTCTAAATAGTTCAAGAAAATTATGAAATTTTGAAATAAAATTGCAAGTGGACAAGGCGAACCTAATTATCCAAAGTTCTCTAATAATAGGGCTCATGAGAAAAGACAGGACAAACACCAGACTCACAATCAAAATAAGTCTGGAAAAGACCTAAAAAATATTAAATGTTTTAGATGTGGGAAATTAGGACATATGGCAAATGACTGTAGAGTCAATTTGAATAAAAACAAAAATAATAGGGATAATTTGTGCAAGATATGAGATGACTCAAGTGAATCAGAAACTGATGAGCCTGAGTCATCTAATTCTTTTGACCCCTGTATGTCATTCTTTGCCAAAATCATTTATAATGATGAGCATATGATTAGTACTGAACTTGATAGTAGTATCTCTAACCATGCTATGTTGAATGATATGGTTCCAAATGATTTATCTGCTTTGTTACTCGAGAATACTACTAGTAATTCTAATGTTGTGTGTGTGAGTCAAAGGGAACGTTCTATTGATGATGAAAATGTGTGTGTGAGTCCTAAAAATGAATCACTGGGGGACACTGCACACTATACACTTAGTGACTCTGACAATGAGGACCTCCCAGATATTCACATACTATACACGAAATCCCTCAAGTATAGTACTAAACTTGAAAAAGTAATCAAGGACCTTACCCAAAAAATAGAAGCTCTAAGCCAAATGATCAAACAGAATGTTGAAGAGTACACCTCCCAATGTCTAGATCATGAGAATTAGACTAAGGTTGTTTCTCAAAAAGTCAAGGAACTGTTTGACTCAAATGAAATTATGGAAAATAAATATAAAGGGACGTTGTTAGAATCGGAACAAACTAAAGGAAAGACATCAACAATCTTCAAAAAAATTACACAATTTGAAAATAACTCAAACTGTTTTGAAGATTTTGTTGCTGAAAGTAAGACCAATTCTGATGATTGAACTGGAATAAGTTTTTTCCCCAACAATTCCAAGCAAACTAAAACTTTTGAACCTATTAAGTTTGTTTCTAATTACAAAATACATATTGAAACTTGTCCAGATTTTCATGACTTGAAAAATAAATTTGATTTGAAATAACAAAAGATAAACATTGGTGAGGCCAGTACCTCTAAGCTTAATGTTGAACATAAGTCTAAATACGACTGCCCTCCTATTAGGAAAAGTGATTCATCTTTCCAACCTGTAGCTTCTAGGAATAAGGCCAGAGTTCAATTTTTAGAAAAACCTTTGTCTAATAATTTTCTTAAGGATACGCCTCCTACGAGCCACCTTTATTGCTCATATTGCGATGTTTTTGGACATTCTATTGATGGATATTTTTTTACACGTCTATACCAACCTATCTTTTGTTCACCTGTCTATCATAATTTCAACTATTCTAGAAAAGGAAAAATAACTATATTCTTCCTAAGCAACCAGATAAGACTAACATCTGGTTAGTATCTAGATTCAGGATGCTCCAAACACACAATCGGGGATGAAACCAAACTTCTAAATAAAACTAACTTTCTTGCAGGTAAAGTTTTGTTTGGAGATGGGGTATCTTCCTAAATCATTGGTAAAGGAACTCTCCATGAACAAGGGTTACCTATCTTACAAGATGTTCTTCTAGTAAAAGGTCTAAAAGCCAATTTATTAAGTATATTACAATTTTATGACTCCAACCATACTATCACATTTTTAAAGAATAATTGCAAAATTTTAAATTAAAATGGTGATTGCATTATTACAAGCCTTCTTACCCTAAATAACTGTTATACAGTTAATCCAAATAACGAGGTTTATAACATTGCTAGAATAGATGACAATGAGATTTGGCATAATAGGTTGGGTCACATAAATTTTGATAGCCTTGGTAAATTGTGTTCTCAAGAAATAGTTAGAGGTCTTCCTAAGATAAAGTCTATAACAAACATTATTTGTGGACCGTGCCAAGAAGGAAAAATGGTTTAGTTTAACCATAGGAAAGTCAAAGACATTTTGATTACTAAACCTCTAGAACTTATCCATATGGACCTAACGGGTCCTGCTAGAACGGTTAGTCTATGTGGCAATAGCTACATCTTAGTGATGGTCGATGATTTTACCCGCTTTACTTGGATAGATTTTCTTAAACAAAAGTCCGACACCTTTCAAGAATTTCTAAAAATTATTCTACGTATTAAGAAGGAAAAGTATAGTAAATTAATCATATCCGTAGTGATCGTGGGGGAGTGTTTAAAGTCTTAGGAGTAACTAAATATTATACCTATAACGGATATCAACACGAATTTATCTCTCCTAAAACTGCTCAGCAAAATGGTATAGCTGAAAGAAAGAATATGATTATTCAAGAAATGGCACGAGTTATGATTCATGCCAAAAGCCTTCCTAAGTATTTGTGGGTATAAGCTATTAAGACTTCGTGCCACATCATAAACCGTGTCTATCTTAGAAAATATACCAAACAGACACCTTATGAATTATGGTACGACAAGAAACCTAATCTAAAATATTTTAGAACCATTGGCAGTGCTTGCTATGTATGTAAGGACAGAGAACATTTGTCCAAATTCGAAACCAGAGGTGATAAATCCATCTTCTTAGTTTAGTCTCAAAATAGTATAGCCTATCGTGTCTATAATCTTCAATTAAAACCCTCATAGAATCCATTAATGTGACTGTTAGCGACACTAATGTTGAGGGCAAACCCATAGGACCAACTATCGTGAAAGACTCTGAAAATATATTTAATTGTGATTCTCCAGAGATAGATGATCCTTTACCATCTAGGATGCCCGAAGTAGCTAACTAGATTTCTAAAGATCACCCCTTAGACAGCGTGGTTGGTAATCTTACTGAGCCTGTTCATACAAGATCCCAGCTACGTAATTTTGCTCATTTTTCATGCTTTATGTCTCTTGTGGAACCAAATAATATAAATTAAGCCTTAAGTGACTCTTTATGGATAAGCGCTATGAAGGAGGAACTTATTCAATTTTTCCCTCATGATGTATGGTCTCTTGTACCCAGTCCAAAAAATAAAAAGGTTATTAGCACACACTGGGTTTTCAAAAATAAAATAGATGAAACTAGGATGGTCATTAGAAATAAGGTCAGATTATTCGCCCAAGGTTACTCTCAGATTGAAGGAATGGATTTAGAGGAAACATTTGCCCTAGTAACTCGCCTTGAATTTTTTTGTCTACTCTTAGCAATAGCTTGTCATTTCCAATTCACTCTCTACCAAATGGATGTGAAATATGCCTTCCTTAGTGGTATTCTAACTGAGGAAATCTATGTAGAATCGCTAAAAGGGTTTATTGACCCTTATCATCCAAATCATGTATTTCGTCTAAAAAGGCCTTGTATGGCTTAAAACAAGCACCTCATGCTTGGTATGAAGGGTTTTCAACATTCTTGTTAAAGCATAATTTTAGAAGAGGCGGCAATGATGCAACGTTATTTGTCAAACATTTAGACAAAACTGTAGCAATCACTGAAGTCTAAGGGCATGATATCATTTTTGGATCAACATCCTTAACCGAAGTTGAAAATTTCTCCAAATAATGCATGGAGAATTTCAAATGTCTCTTATGGGGGAGTTACAATTCTTTATAGGTCTTCAGGTTAAACAAGATTCAGATGGATTATTTATCTCGCAATCCAAATATGCCTTAGAAATTGTTAAAAAGTTTGGCCTAGAAAATGCAAAAGATGTTAGGACACCTATGTGTACCTCCGTCAAAATGTCTAAGGATGAAATGGGAAATCTATTGATCCCACTCTTTACTGTAGTATGATAGGAAGCTTACTATATCTCACTGCTTCACACCCTGACATTATGTATGCTATGTGCGTCTGCACTAGATATCAGAATGCACCTAAAGAGAGTCATTTATCCTGTGTTAAGAGAATTATTAAATATGTTAAAGGAACTCTCAATTTAGGCCTTTGGTACACCAATGGCACATCCACCACTATAATTGGTTACACCGATGCTGATTAGGAGGGTGTTCTGATGACAATAAGAGGACGTCGGGAGCCTGTTATTATATAGGAAATAATTTGGTAGGATGGTCTAGTAAAAAATGAAATTGTACATCGTTATCCACTACTGAATTCGAGTACGTTGCAGCTGGAAGTTGTGGCTCATAATTAATTTGGACAAAATAGATGTTAAGGGATTATGGCATAATTGAAGATAAGTTGCACATATATTGTGATAATCAAAGTGCAATTAATATTTCAAAAAATCCTGTGCAACACTCTCGCATAAAACACATTAAGATTCGATATCACTTTATCCGTGAATTAGTAGAATCTAAGGAATTAGAAATTATGCATTTGCCTACTGTTATCTGATTTGTTCACAAAGACTTTAGATAATATCAGATTTGAGTCTTTACGAAAATCTATTGGCATGATATTTCTTGAATAAATGATTGTCATCTCATAAAATATCATTTGGTCATATTCACACTCATAATTGATCTTTGGGGATATAGGGCACGGATGTTTCAAAAATGACACAAGACACCTCCTATATCTGTTTTATGTAGGAGATCCTTGATGTGACTCTATTGATGCTTATGCGTTGATGAATATTTATCCTTTTTATATTTTATGTGTTCACATATTTTTGTTCCTACCCTTTGTCCATTTGAGACAAAATGGGGGAGAAAATTTGAGTTCACTTGGACATTATCTTGATTACTTCAACTAAAATACTTTATCTTAGTTTTCTTATTTTCAAAAAATCAGTACCTCTTTTTATCAGAATATCATTAGGGTATTGGTTTGTATTTAGTTGAGTAATGTAATTTTCTTTACTAGGATATGGGGTAGATATAATTTTTTATAAGAATAGGATTTTCTTGTTTTTTTGGTATCCCTAATAGTCCTTGATGACTCAAAGGAGATTTTGTCTCATATTTCCAAAGGGGGAGATTGAAGAACCCTATATCTTTGACTCACTTGGGTCTATATTATATAGGCGTTTGTTTGGTTTTGAAATAGTGATAAAATTTGAGTCATGTCCTTGTCTACCAAAGAGCCTCACACACTAAATATCAATTCCACTAATAGTCTCAAAGGTATACTACCAACACTGCACCTAGGATTATATTTATATGTTGCATTCATATCAATTTAGGTGTGTAAGTATTAATTCCCACTAAAATGATTTTTTTAGTAATTATTGGGATTTTCAAAATAATTTTTAGGAATTTATAAAACATTTTTAAACAATTAAAAATTTGTTTTAAAATGTTGTAGGCTTATTTGTAGTATCAAATTGTTCCTAAAAACTATGGTTGGGTCGAATTCGAAAGCGGGCGAGACTTTAGGGGTAAAAAATGAGATTTTTTTAAAACTTCAAAACATGCGTTTAAGGGTTTATCCTTGCCTTACACGTGTTGACCAGTGAACAATTGGATTTGTGTTTATTACCTCTCACAACCTTAAGATTCAATCCTATCCATTAAATCATTAGTTATCAATGGCCTGAATGTCTTTGTAACAATCCTTGTAACACTTGAGAGAACCAATGAGAGCACGTTTAAATGCGGTCCATCCTCAGCCATAAGATTTGCATTAAGTTTAATCGAAGCAATCTCAACCGTTGATTTCGTTCATCCTTTCTAAATCCTTCTATGGTAGTATAAATATAGACCAAGTGGGGAACGTTTTCATTTTTTGGTTCCTTTGACATTTGAGGGTAAAAGAGAGAGAGAGAGATAGAGATAGAGATAGAGAGAGAGAGAGAGAGAGAGAGAGAGAGAGAGAGAGTTTAAAACCCTAAACCAAACTCGTACAATTTTTCTTCAGAAAATCCTTGTGCATTTGAAAAGTGAGTTCGATTGTGTGAAGATTCATTTTCTTTAGTCTTTAATCTTTTATCTAACCTAGTCACGAAGTTTGGATTTCATTTTCTTTCATAGAAAACTAAGATCTAAGCTGATATGTAGAAATTTCTTAGTTTTATTTCTTTTGTCAAGAAATCTTCATTTGTTGGTTATTTTTACTCTTATAAGTTGTTTTCAAAACAAGAACCAACAAATCCATTTCTGTTTACAGTTTATGAGAAAAACCAGACTTAGATCTAGTTAAGATCTTGATTGGGGATTTACACTTTCGTATATTTCATAATTTTCAAATAAAGAAAGTGTTTAGGATCTTGGCTCTTTTTAATAGCAAGATTCCCTCTTGATATGTGTATATAAATAAAGATCAATTGTCTGAGATTTTCAAACCAACTGAGATCAAAATCTTTTCTGCATTTAGAACGAAATTTTGTAATTTGTTAATCATTCTATTTGTATTAGTGTGTGGGGTTATGTATGCATGTGTTTAGGCACTTCACCACTTACACTATTCACACTACAACACTAAAGAAGTGTTGGTAGAGAGATTCTTGACTTTTGAGTCGACTGAAAGCTAAAAAGGAGAAGTGGAACAAAGCTTGGAGAACAACTTCAACATCAGATCCTTCAGAGAAGCCAAAATTAGCCAGTGGGTTTGGTAAAAATTCTTGACTTAGAATATGTATGATTATGTGTTTAGTTTGTTATATATCTTGTAACCTACATTCTTTTTAGTGGATTTTTCTTTTGAGGTGTAGAGACCTCCATGGATGTTTCCCCACTTGGGTGGGGTTTTACCACGTTAAAATTTTGTGTTCTTTGCATGTTTCATCTTCTTCTCATAACCTTCTTAAGCTTGTGATGATTTAGATCTCAAATTAGTTTTTTTTAAAACTTGGACACCTATACCTTAAACGACTCATTCATAAACTTTTTTATACACATCTTGTGTTAAATGTTTCTTCAAAAAAATGATCGGAGCCATTTAGAATGTTTAATTTTGTATTACATAACTTAAGTGGTACGTTTTTCAAACCTTATGTGTGGGTGACCAATTTTGAGGATCGAGGTTAATTCTGACCTTAAGTGGGAGTGAGCAATTCCAAAGGCCGAGGTTAATTCTGAGGACCTTATGTAGAGGCGATCAATTATGATGGTCGAGGTCAATTCTGAGGAGCTTAAGTGGGAACGAACAATTCTGAGGGTCGAGGTCGATTCTCAGGACCTGAAGTGTAAGCGATCTATTCTGAGGGTCGAGGTCAATTCTGAGGACCTTAAGTTAGAGGTGTGGGGAATATATCACAAGGGGAATTTTCGTTTGAAACTTTACTGGGGAGGATACATCTGTCTGGGGATTTTGTCCTTTGAAAAGAGTTGAGAATCTTAGTATGGGAATTCTACTTGGGGAGACAGTTGATAACTTGAGGTTTTAGGATTCCGTTGGGGAATAGGTTGTTGGGGAGAGATTTAGGGTTTTTAGCTTTGCATGGGGAAATTGGTAACTTTTTTGAAAAATTCTTATTCAGGAAAATGGATCACTCTGCTGAGGAGGCACCTGATTTCTGCTAGAGATCAAGCACTCGGGATTCCTCTGGGGAGTGGTAATGTGTGCGCTAATTTTTAGGGTTTTAAGCTAAGGAGAAAATGTGGTATTAATCCAACTGGGGATTAGGGAGATTGAAAAATTATTTTCTCCGTGAAGAAGTGTTCCAATATTTATTTGGCAATTTTAGGAATTTTTTTGGCCTTTTTTTAGGATTTTTTGTTCTAAATTTTAGGGGGTTACTGACCGACAGGTTGTTGGAGTTGTCAATGTCAGTGTAACGGTCTTTTGGACTGCCTACGGAAGGGGAAGGGATATTGCCAATCAATGGGGTTCAGGGGACTGCCGATCGGTATACCCCTTAGCCCCATATAAAAAGGGGCAAATTCTCTTCATTTTTCACAACTTTTAGTTTTCTTGTCTTTTGCTTCTTTCTTATACAATCTACTCTTGCGTCCTTTCCTCATTTTAGTTTAGAAAATGGCTGGTTTTTCAAGTAGCGAGATCCACATTGTGGGGCTAGGTGTCGATGATTGGGATCACTTGGAGTGGCGGGCCAGTGTGACCTTAACTTTGGGCATTGAGAACGCCTTTGATCTATTTGATCCAGTTGTTGAAGATAGTGTTCTACTACATGAGCCTTCGTAACATCGATCGTCTACGGTGAGAAACCTGAGGGTTATGTAAGTACTGCGTGACTTTCGGTATTCCTTTTTGCATTTTTCTTTTGCATTTTCTTATTTCTTCAAATTTTGACCAAAGATCTCTCCTTTGTTTTGATGGAATAATATTGTTGCGATGTGTCATTTCTCTCAGGGGATGATGGGGTTTAGAGATTTATGGGAGCACATTCTTGGAGTGGTGCGTTGGATGGTTTCTTCTGCTGGTTTCGATCGTCTGGCGTATGCATTGGATGAGACGTGTCGATCGATGGTCGTTCTATATGCTATGGGGGAGAGGTGGTGGGATACTACCCACACCATACATTTGGGTTTTAGGGATATGATTGTGACTTCCATTGACGTACAACAGCTACTGAGGATAGATTCCTAGGGGGCGCAGATAGAGGTGGACTGGTCTCTGAGGGTGACACTGGCGACGGTGGAAGCGGTGCTAGGCAATGTTGGAAGGATAGTCTTGGGGGACTCAATCTGTATATCTCTTCTTTAAGATAGTTTACTAAGTCGAAATATTGACGAGGCTAACAGGCTGCAGGTTCGTCAAATGGCCCGTTTGTTTATTCTTTTGATGTTGGGAGTATTTTTGTTAGCTTCAAGGGATGACATCGTCCACTTATGGTTTTTAACATACTTGAGGGTATTTTCAAATATCCCTTTCTTTGACTGGGGGAGCCTGACCTTGGAGTCCCTTTATTCATCTTTGGATGCTTTCAGTCGGTGCTGCTAGAAGACTTTTACTGGTGCCTCGTATTTTTTTGAGGTATTTTTCTTTTTGCATTTTCCTTTATGCATCTTTTTTTATTTCCTTTTTGATTTCTTCTAATCATTGACTCTTATCCTTTTGCAAACTTGGTTCTATGAGGTGATCGGGCTCAATGCCCGTTTGATTTATTTGTATGATGATTTGATGGGGGGATTCTGCTGGATGTATCGATGGAAGAAGTCCAACCGTGAGTCGAACCGATCTCTTACCTTGGCTACTGTGCGTCATGTTCTGAATTCCCTGAAGAGTGCCCAGGTTATATCTTTTCTTCTTTTTTGAGTCTTTTTTCATCATTTCCTTTTATTTGTAACTATTGACTTTATCCTGGCAAAATATAAGTGACCTTCTATCCCTGGGGGCCGTCCATTCAGCACATAGGGGTGATCGGGATGCATGTACAGATGCACCGACTGTTGGGGCATGAGTTTGGCTACTCTTGGTATCTAGGAGAGAGAGTCTTCTAATAGATTATGGAGGAGGAGTTGGTGTTTCCACCAGAGATTCCCTCAATATATATCTGAGGTGGGTCTGAAAAATGTCGGAGGAGGCCCGGGTGGAGGCGATGATCAACGATACCTATTATATCTACACAGACACCGTTGTAACCTACGACTACCTTGATTTTGTGACGAGTTGGTTGATATCGTCATGCATATATGACGTAGTGAATATGCCGCCTCCTCTTACGGATTTAGGTAGGGTGGCATGACTTTAAAAGTGTGTCTAGTGCGTGTAAATACGGTTCAAGTGTAAACCGATCGCGTAAGTAATAATCTGAGAAAGTAGGGTATCGAACTCAGGGACTAAGATGTGAAACGTAACGACTACTAAGATAGATGACTAATCCTAACGATCGAATCACAAAAAGAAAAGTAAAAGATGATAATGTTATAAAATATTTTATTGATCGAATGCAACTTAACCAACAAATGCGAATTAACTAATATATACAAAGGTTGAAAATTTTTGGTTTTAAATTATGCGAGAATAGTGAGATTGGAATACACTCCACCGAACCGTGGTTAATACTGGCGGATATAAAAATTTCAAGAATCAAATATATAATTAAGATAAAACTTTAAATTCATCTAACCACTATATATATATATATATGAGGGTTTTACTCCGCACAATAAATAGTCAAAAATATATCTAAAGCAAATGAAAAAATTGTCGACACACATATCGCACCCTCAAACACTATGGTTACCTACGGTAAACGAAGTTAAAAGGCTTACAATACTTGTACTGACAAAGTATCAAGACTATAACTATTTATTTACTTCAATCATGTTTTATATCTATCCATAATAATTAGGTTGGGTTCGTTAAGAATCCATTAATGAGCATTAAAATATAGTCAAGTAATAATAAAAGTGCTGGAATTTAATGTTACCAAGATAGAAGAACATCAACATGCAAGAAGAATAAAAGCTTGAAGAAAAACTGGAAAACCTTTTGAATTGAAGGTGAAAAACTTGTAAATTATGCTCCTAGATGTTACTCATTTATTAGGAGATTTTACATGAATGAAATCTGAATTAAAAGAATCCTAATGTCTAAATATATAGGTTAGAAGTCATTTAGAAGAGTCCCCAAAACATTAAACTCTTTTGGCTAAAAGATAAGGGCAAAATAGAAATCCCACTTCTGGAATTTTGTAATGGTTTAAAGCATGACTAATATTTTTCATAGTTCTGGAGCATGACTAAAGGCGGACTGGTTCCTCTTTAACCAAACCAGTTCTCCATTCTACCTTCCTTAGTTTTGCCTCATTGATTCTTCTCATCTTCGAATGCACATAACTTCTTCACCGTAACTCGGATTGAGGTACCTTTTGTTCCAGTATTCTTGTGACTTCAAGCTCTTCAAATTTACTGTTGGACCAACCTCCGAAATAAGGCTAAAAATTATGAAAATTCCCTTCAATTCCCCATTTATTGGTTTCTTTCACTGTTTTAAGTTCTCTCTTGTATTAACTTGCATGAAATACCTGTAAAACACATAAGAGATACACAAAACATAAAATAATTGCCAAAAAGGGTTAGTAGCATAAATATGAGACAAATCAAAGTTAATTACAATACACAGGATCAAAAAAGTATTAAAATTAAGAGGATAAATGTGAAGAACTTATGCCTAATCAAGGGGTACGAGTCAACCAGTGGGGTCTGCCCATAGCGCTGGTGGTGCATTGACGTTAGTAGCGATGGTAAAGTCAGAGGTTTTGTTTCTTCGGCTTGCTCCTCCCTCTTACAACATCAGAATGCCTACGGAAGGATCGGTGAGTATGCAACATCGTCCTAACGCGATGGACCTGGAGGTGTTGGGGCTGACGACGGATATTCTCCAGCCAAATGTATATATTTATACTTTATTTTTTATTTTTCTGATTTATTCTTTGCTTCAGACTCACTGATTTTCTCTTTTTGTTTTTCTTTCAGCATGTCCGGGTGTCGACTACTTGGATGAGGGACATCCAGGACTGGGTGGCTTCTGTTACAACTCATATCCAGGATTCGACCTCGGTTCCTTCCTATTTTGTACCATCTGATTCGTATGAGGAGGGATCTAGATCGGTTAATGGAGGCTCCTCATCTCATCATCGGGGGAAGCATGTGCATCATATGGACGGAGGATTGGAGAGAGAGAGAGAGAGAGAGAGAGAGAGAGAGGAGAGAGAATGTTTTGGGGGTATCAGGATGAGTTATGTTTTTTTTCTTCTTCTTTTTTTTTGCAAAAGAGATGTAATAATGGCAACACATATATGCAATGAATGGGATTTTATTTATTTATCTTCTCTTGCACTTTTTACTTTATTTGCAGAGATCATAAAATGGATCAGAATTACTTAATAGACTTTTATTAAAACATGATGAGTTAAAAGTAAGGAGAGAAAAATTCTGAACTCCCTTTGGGATAAAAAAATATTTATTTAGTTTTTTTTTTATTTTGACAGAAAAGGAAAAATGGAATTTTCTAAAAATGGGGGATACCAATCGGCATACCCCTTATCCTGCCTATCGACAGGCCAGTTCAGTCAAATCACCGCAAGGCTTTGATCGCACTTTTTTCAGCTACGTTTTTCTTAATGGGGTAGTGTTCCATCCCGATTGTTCATGACCCTTGTCTTTAGCCAAGTTTCAATTATAAAAAGGGGAAAAGGTGGGGAGGTTTTCTTCACCCATTCATATTATCTTTCTCTTGGTTATTTCTTGTCTTGTGTTTTGTAATTTTCCAAAATGGCCCTTCCCATAAGTGAGGAATTTGCCTCTTATCTTGAAAATTTAGAGGCTATGTGTTCGTATAATGTAGATTATGATGTCTTTAACCTAGACCATGTTTCTTTGTGGCATAACTGGCCCATCGACTGGAATATATTGATGGCAGCAGCACAATTTTAGTACCCCAAGGATCATATATTTTTATTTTAGCTTTGACGAAGTCTTCCCGACTTACGAGGAGTTTTATACTATGTTGGGGGTAAATCCCAGTGTGGTAGAGGCCATGCCTGAATTCTCTCAGTCTCCTCGGGCACTGTTGGTGGAATTTTTCCATATCTTACCCTCAGTTGCTCGATGATTGGTAACTGGAGGAATGATCTCCCTCCCAGTTGTGATTTATTTCGTGCGTCTGTGGGATGTTAATGATGTGGCCTATACTGGAGTCGTCGCCCTTGTCTTAACTTCAAAGATACTGCTGATGACTGAGGACTACTGGTGGACCCTCAAATTATTGCCATTATTGCCTGGATGTCATATCATCACAATCATGTGGCGGTGATACTGGCAGAGATCCTGAATGGTCTAGATGTTAGGAGGGAAAGCCATTCAGATTTTTTGAGAGGTACCCTAGTTATGTTATTCATGTGGCTATTTGAGAGATTCTGTTTAGTGATCCCTCCTGAATATCCCTTGGCAGTTGTGTCGAATTTATTCACTTACTATTTCATTAGCTTTAGCCCGAACATTGAGAACTGGGTAAACTGGTTGGTGGAGCACGACACTCGATGTTTTCTCTAATCAGTGCCCTAGTGTGGGAAGGTACAATCCATTCTGGAAATAAGGGAATACCAGTGTTTTCGGTTAGTAGGCCTCCAGTAGATCTCCTTCTATATTCCATGATATCTCTTGCGTTAAGTCGGATGGTAGAAGATTGTGCCCTCCCGTATCTTGGACCTTTTCCCTGTGGAGGATTTGACGAAAATCATGTGCATGTGATTGGGATCTTTATGGGAGATTCATTATCCATCGACCTGTCCCTCTTAATCTGTTGGAAGATTCTGGCATGTTTCTGGAGACTACGTGAAATGGGTGTGGGGGAGGGTAGTGGCTAAGATATTGGCCTAGGAGATCGAGCAGAGATGGCTTTCCATGTTTGACACCATGGAGGGAGGCGTAGTGGTTTTCCCTAGGATGTTATGAGATTACTATTCCATAGAGCACCTTCGATTTGCTAACCAAGCAGTGGAAGTTTAGGGACCTCAAGATCTAGATGATAATGGGGATGGATCTTATGGTAGCTGCGGGTTGGGTGAAGTTTATAGTTTTTGTGAAGCCGATTATATGTGAAGCTTTTAAGTGTTTGGTTATGTATTAGGTTACGAAACTAAATTGGGAGGGTTTGGTTATTTTTTTGAGGAGTAATTTAGTTTTGTTTTGTTTTTAGGATAGTTAGGTTGGCGAGGATAGTTGTTTGAATCCCTACGCTGATATTTTGTGTAATCATACTGAATTTTCTTATAATAGAATAAAAGGTATTTTAGTTATATTGTTATGCCTCCTGATGAGTTTTACTTTTGAATTATCTATACCAATCGCTAAGGCATACATAATCCATTTGTTCAAGAAAATAATAAAATGAACTGTCGTTCACGGAGGTAAGAAAAGAATATCATTTTGTGAAAAATAAGGGGGATGTGCCCATGTAAAGCGTATGAGATGCCTATGTACCTCTATGGGTTTAAAAACAAACTGCGTTTCATTTTTGAAAGAAAAAATATTTTTAGAGGATTAGGCCCCACGTAGTTCTAAGTAGAGGGAAATGAATAATTCTTTTCTTTTAAAGAATAGAAGGGAGAATAGAAGACTCGTAGTGCGTTTAGATTTCGGTCTAGGGTAGAATTTCTTGATACAGTCTAGGTTGAATGGTCGGGCCATCTCTTCTCCGTGAAGGTTAGTGAGCATAGCGCCACTACCAGATATGATCTTCTTCATGATGTAGGGGCCACTCCAGTTTGGCTTGAATTTTCCTCTAGGGTCCCAGACGGGTTCTATGATTTCTTTGAGGGATAAACTCCCTTCTCTGACACTATGGTCCTTGACAGTCTTGTTAAAGTATTGTGCTATTCAGAGATGTTACCCTTGTATATGATATAGGGCTTTTAGTCTCCTTTCGTCCAAGAGAGAAAACTCATCAAGACGGTTATGATGTTAGTCTTCTTCGCTGAACTCGCTTTCAAGCATGATACGTAGTAAAGGTATTTCTAGTTCAAAGGGTGGGACTTCATCCATGTCGTAAACTAAAGAGTAAGGGGTATCCCAAGTAAATTCTTGGACTGAAGTAAAGTAGCCCCAGGGGGTGTAAGGGATCCAATTGGGCCAATCTCGAAAACTCTCGATCATGTTGCTAATGATTTCTTTGAGATTCTTACTAGTGGCTTTAACTACACTTTGATTTATGGCGGTAGGGAGATAATTTGTGTCTCTAAATCCCATAATAGTCTACCAATTTTGTGACTTCTGCCTCAAAATGTAACCCATTATTCGACACTAGATCGTACGGGACCCCTATCGACAGATGATGTTCTTCTGGATGAACTTAGATACTTTTTTGGCATTCAACACTGTGTATGAATCATCTTCGACTCATTTGGTGAATTAATTAATGGAAAATAGGATGAACTCATGTCCATTGGAGGCTTTGGGTGTAACTTTCCCTACGATATCGATACCATATGTGGAGAACGGCCAGGGAGAGGTCATGTTGTATAATTCTCGTTACAGGTAAGTGCTGAATATAAAAAAACTGTTGGAATTTAAAGCATAGGTGGTACAATCTTGAATCATGGTAGTCCAATAATAACCCTGTTGAATTATCCTCTTGGCAAGAATATGTCCATTCATGTGGGGTCTGTATTCCCTATTATGGATTTCCCGCATCATCTCTTCAATATCAGCCCCTGTGATGTAGTGTAAGGGGGTTCCATCGAAGTTTCTCTTGAACAGTGATTTATCGTAGATAATGTACTAGGTAACCAGTTTGAATAGGGTTACTCAGTCTTTCTTTTTGAAATTTTGGGGGTACCTATTGTTCTTGAGGAGGCACCAAATATCGTAATACCAACACTCGACCATATCAGGATTCTCTTCTGTGATGAGATCAATATGGTAGTAGTGGGTTGGTTTAGCTTGCTTTTGGACTAAGAAAGGGGCCATCATTATTCATTCGAGCATGTCGACCATGGAGGCCAATGTAGAAAAGGAATCGACTAAGTTATTCCTTACCTGGGATAAGTAGTGGAAGGTGATATCTCAGACCTGGGAGGCCAACTCCTTTAGGTGATCGTGGAAGGGTAAGAGCTTCTCATCCTTGACTTTCCATCTTCTAAGGACCTAGCTGATGATGAGAGCAAAGTCCCCGCAGACATCTAGACACTAGATTCCTTTCTTGAGAACTACTTTGAGCCCTACTATGCATGCCTCGTATTCAGTCATGTTATTGGTGCAGGGAAAATCTAGCTTGATGGCAATGGGAGTGTGAGAACCATCAGGGGTGATTAGGAGTATCCAATGCCGTATCCTATCTTATTTTCGGTGCCGTCAAAGAACATTTAGCACCAAAGGTCTTCGTGAGAGGTACAGAGGATGTTCTCGTCTGGGAATTCAGATATCCAAATGTCGGCTTCTTTCATAGGGTAGTCAGCAAGGTAGTCAGGGATAGCTCTTCCTTTCATGGCTTTCTACGTGACATACACAATATCAAACTTGGCTAGTAGAATTAACCATCGATCCATTCGGCTAGACAAGGCAGGTTTCTCGAGCAGGTATTTGATAGGATCCGTTCGGGACACAAGTCTTATAGGAAAAGTGAGCATGTAATGCCGTATATTTTGAGTGACTCTGATAAGAGAAATACATGCTTTCTCCCCTTATCGAGTATGAATTTTAATTTGGCAGGATCTACATCAATCCCCTTCTCGCTAACCATGAATCCCATAAGCTTTTCTTTAGTAATGCAAAAAACACATTTCTGGGAGTTAAGTCGCATCTGATATCGCCGCAGTCATTTGAAGAACTTTTAGAGAGCAAAAATATAACCTTCTCGAGTCTTAGGCTTGATGATCATGTTATCCATGTAGATTTTGACTTCATTGTGTATAAGATCGTGCAAGATGGTTGTGGCAGCCCTTTGGTAGGCAACCCTTGGATTTTTTAGACTAAATGGCATAATTGTATAACAGAAGGTTTCCCATGGGGTGATGAATGAGGTTTTTTCTTGATGATCAGGGTGCATCTTGATCTAATTGTATCCAGTAAACCCATCCATAAATGACTTGGGAGAGTGATTGATCGTGTTGTCAAAAATATGTCGATATTTGGTAGTGGGTAATCATCCTTCAGAGAGGCCTTGTTTAAATCTTGATAATCAATGCACATACGAACCTTTCCTCCTAATTTTAGTATGGGTACGATGTTGGCTAACCATGTGGGATATTCAATCACCCTGATAAAGCCTACGTTCAACTGTTTGACCACAACTTCTTTAACCTTGAAAGACAATTGGGTACAGAGATTTTATAGTTTTTGTTTGACCGATTTACATTTTTGGAGAGTTAGAATCTTGCATTGGGCGATCTCGGGATCAATGTCGGGCATATTATCGTAGGACCATACGAAGACGTCCATAAATTCCTTAAGCATATCTTTGAGTTGTGCGCTCTCATGCTTGTCAAGGGTGGACCCTATCCTAATCTCGCTTTGTTGACTACTAGAACCGATATTAATAACAACAGTTTCATCTTCACTAATTTGAATGCGATTATATTGTTTGTTATTAATCTCATTAAGATCGATTAAGAATTGTTCATTTGAAAAATCATCATCATCAAGAGTTTGATTAGAATCAAGACAATTAATGTAAGGCACAATAAGATACTCAAAATCTTCATTTATTTCATTCTTGGGAAAGACGGCATTGAGAACCTCATCAAAGGAGGTCTCGATTACATTTTGATCAGAACAAGGAGGATCAACAAAAGAATAAGAAGTAGGATAAATATCTGGGTTGGGTTGCATTTCAACAGGTGGTACTGCTACAACATTCCAATTGAGGAGGGGATTTGATGATATAGTGCTTAAGTGAATCATGCAGAGTGTTAGCCCTAGTGTTTGTAAATTTAAGGTGTCTTTGGAGTCACTTCCTTTAAAAACCTCGGTAACAAATATAGTCTTCTTGATGAGAGGTTGCACATGATGATGGGAATTTTTTGCCTAGGAGTAACTATCTTAAAAGAAGATCTCAATTCCTGGCTTCACCTGCTTGTCCATATGATCATACCACGGTTCAGGAAAGCCAAAAAGGGGAAAATGTTCACCCTCTTTGATGAATATTTCGTTCAAAGAATCTCCTGAGATAATCTTGGAACTTTCTAGAATTTTTTTCAACCGTGGTTGGCTAACCATTTTGAGTTCCTCTGATGATGGTTGATAACCCAGGCCACATGGAGGAAAGTCCTTCTTCAACACTATAGGTTACATTATTCCCTATTGTCTTCATCCCAGACCTAGTCCAGGCATGAAGTACATATTTTGGAACATGTGTATCACGTTGACATTGTCATGAGGGTTGTGCTCTGGACAAACTTTATCTTTAAAATCATCCCCTATTGGGAGCGAAAGTGGTTCGGCTTGGAATTCAAACAGAAGTATATCATTAACCCCATATTGTATCTCTAGTAACGTATGAATGGTGCTCGCATTCTTGGTATTATCATCATCGCCCAAGATGGTGATGACCTTCCCCTTAGTAAAGAACTTTAACTTTTTATGGAGAGAGAAGGATACCCCCTTAATGTTGTGAATCCATGGTCGGTTAAGCAAAAGGTTGAAACAATCTCATATGTCAATGACATGGAATTCAGTAACGAGATTTATAGGGTTAGCCCTTAAGGATCCAATCCCCCCTCGAGGAGTATTTTTGGATTCGACGAGCGAAAGTGGGATTATCTTCCCCATCACCTCGACAGCAATATTGATATCATAGTTGTGATTTGGACCAAACTAAAAGATTTCATCCTCAGAGAATGAGAACATTCTAGTAGAGATTAGAGACCCGACCAAGTTCACTGCTTCTTCTGGAGTGGTGGAAGGAAGGAAAGTGGACCCGGTAAGTAATTTTATAAAGGCATTTTGGTTCAGCTAGGAAGACATGAAAAGTCCCCACAAAGTGATGTTTGCTTGAGTTTTTTTCAACTGCTCGAGGATCTTACTCTCCTTGATGGTTATTTTTGGCATCAGGAATTTCTCGACAATACATTTTCCTTTATTCATCGCTATTGATTGAGGGTTCGAACTCTGTTAGTGCCTCCCAGATCTAGTCATATGATTCACAAAAGAGCGGAAAAATGAAAACCCTATTTCTTCATCTATCTCGATATGTTTGGACACTTTGTTGATCTCCCCTAACAAATCTTCAAAAGATATAATCCCATATACATTGATCACCGGGCTCATCTTTTTAGGGCTTGACTCTTGATCTGAACTATCAAATTCATCCCCCCATCCGGTTGTAATGATGTCATCCTTCCATGAGAAGTTAATGCATTCTACAACCTCAACGACCTTTGCATATAGATCCTCCCACTCAATAGGGAGATGCAGAAGTGAAGGGACCAACCTCCTTTATTGTTTCAAAGCATCGAGTAGTTGGACATACTGCAAATTTCATCGGTGTGTCTGAATAAGTCTACCATAACCTAGACATCATCATCTAAATTAACTTTGTTGGCAGGTACCACCCAATTATTTGACTCTTGAGCCCACTTTCAGGCTTTCATAAATAATGTGCTAAAATTTTGGCAGTTGATGGTCATTTTTTAGGGCAACTTCAGCCCAAACTATAGGACCTAGTTCAGTACCGTTAGCAATTCCATATTTTTCCCTCCGAATCGAGTACGAACGGTAATACATGCTCTTGTAAGAAGTGATAAGGCCTTGTCAGCAGAACAAGTAGGGTGTAGGAGAAAATATGGCCAAACTTTATGGGGTTTAGCTGAATATACGACTATGATGGATGACTTACTGGGTACAATCTGAGTAGACGAGTTAAATTCTGGGTCATTTTCCAAGAAGATAGCATTCTCATGATTTGGAAGTGGATTGTGAGTGGTGTTTGGTTTAGGATTGGTTGGTGGAGCGATGATACCCCGGTCAATCCAACCTTAGATTACATTCCGTAGATGAAAGTACTGATTAGTGTTATGGTCGGCATTTTGATGGAAATCACAATGGGCATCAGGTTTAAAATTTTTGAGAAGTGGGTTTGGAAATGGACGAGGGTCCAATGGCTTGATGAGATTTCAGCTCAAAAGGGCTTAGTATACTTCGAAGGGGAGAGCATGAAGCTAAATGTATTCTTTTCTGACTGGGTTGGCACGACTTTCTGGTGCCTATGAAGTGGAAGGATGAGAGACGTTATTGATGGTTGAAACTGTGGTAGTGGTAGGCTTCTCATATTTTCTTGGAGTGAACTGTCTGGATACTTTCTTTGGCTCAGTTTCTATCTTGGCAAGACTTTCTTTAATCTCCACCCCTGCTTCTTGGAGGGATCTTAAATGGGGGTAATATTATCCTCCCATCGCCGCTCAAACATGGGGTAAGAAGTTTCTTGTAACACCCCGTATTTTTATGCTTTTAAAAATTAATTAATTCAGGAAAAAATTTAAATTAATTATGTGTCGTAATTTAATGGAATTAATTATGGAAATATTTATATAAATATTAATCGGGAGAATGAATGGTTAATATTTATGGGAACTAAATTACTAAGTGAATAGTAATAATTATTTACGTCATAAGTGTATTAGTGACGTGGGATTTACTTATCTCAGCCGAGAGTCGGTTATAAACTAAGTTTGGTGTGAGATAAAAAATTCTGTAAATTAATTTGGATGCCAATTTTGAGTGCACGATTGAGTTTGGATGGGCCGAGATAGTAAAAAAAGAGTACTCAGGGGTAGTAAATGGGTCTCGGGGCATTTTAGGCCTAGTCGGGCCCACACAAAGGTATTTGGGTCACTCGAGCTTGGCCCGTTAAGATAAAAACGGGATTTAGCTTTAATACCTAATTTGGGAGAAAAGGAAAATGGCATAAAACATAAGAGAGAACCTAGGGTATTGAGAGGAACCCACAGAGAGTGGTTACACTGGAAATTAGGGTTTTTTGTAGACAAGACGAGGAACCAATTGGGAGTTCATCATCAAGCTTGCAAAGTACACCCTTGGATTACACCCTACGAACCTAAAAGGCAAGTGGTTAACTTCCTGTGATATTAATTGATGTTATTCAATTCATATTTTTGTGATGTGGAAATCAGAAATTCGTTTTTGGTACAAATGGGTACAAAACGGGTTTTTTTTTTGTAAAAAGAACACTTAAATAAGATTCAATGTGGAAATTAATTATGTGACGTGGTTCTGTGATGATATTTGATTTGCATGTGAAAAACCCAGTAGCAATTATGGACGAGTTTGGGGTAATTAAATGAAATTGGAACCTAACAAGTAAAAACTCGGGAATTTTCCCAAATCAGAAAGTTAGAAATTTGTGAGATTAAATATATGTTTGAGGTTCTATGAGAGACCCTGATCATGTTCTTATATAGTTATGATGTTGATTGTGCTTGGGTTAGCCAAAGGAAAGGGTAGGAATTAGAGACTTTCGCTAATGGAGGAAATAGCAAGGCGGAGAAGATGACCACCTGTTCGATCAATCGATCGACGGCTGGGGGTCAATCGATCGACCCTTCAGGATTTTTGGCAGTTCGACTTTGTGACTTTTGGGTGAAATTTTAAGGTTAAATTCCCCCAAATCTAATTAAAGTAGAAAATTAATTAGGGGTGTTAAAATCCTCACAATTATAAGGGAATTGGGAGTGGTGGGGAAAATTTATAGGGCAAAACATTTCGAATGAATTTTGAGAAATAAATTCTGAAAGAATAAAATAACGATCTGGGTGAATAAATTCGGATATGGTAGTAGGGTGACACTACTCATCTAAATTAATTATGTAGGAAAATTAATTAATTTGGGGTCTGGGACTAGACTCGAGTGATATTGAATTTCAGGCCACGAGAGCGAGTCTGAGTACATTGGTTGGGCGACACCAAATATAATTGAATTAATTAATGTGCAGATTAATTAATAATTAGAGTTAGACCATAAACTCGGGGTTTACATATAGGCTAGTGTTATGTACTTAGTACACGGTAAGGTCGGGATATTTTATAATTTTAAATATGTACGGTATGCGATAGTATATATATGGTGTGTGCATATAAATATCAGTGATTGGATATAATTAATGTATATACTCTAGTTCTATCAAGGGAGGTTGAGCGAAGTGGGTAAATCCCCTAGCTTGAGGAGTAGGGCCAGTATATACCCAGGTCATAGCGTTCGTTCTATGGGTGAGGGGCTTATCTAACTTTCAGGGAAGGAATATGACCGCCTCCACTATGTTTATATTTTTGTCCAAGTTAGTGAGCGATTCTAATTTGGGGTAACTAGGTTATGCAAGTACACCTAGTGGGATATCACTTTGGAGAATACATCCGGTGAGTTATTACTCAGGAGGATGGCTATTATTTATATTCAACATATGTGCGAATGTTGTAATATAACTATATGCATATAATGGGATAAATAATTATATGCGGGTAATTTAATACATGATGTGAATTGTATTATGTGTATAACAGGTGTGAAAGTTATATAAATTTCAAAAGGAAAAATGATTAATTAAGTTAGTGCTGGTAACAACTTATAAATCATACTTAAACATACTCGGCTAGAGTAAGGTGGGTGGAAAGGGTTATATCTATTATCCAGTTATGGAGCAGAAAACTAGGGGAGATATAAAATGGAGTTAGGTGTGCAGATTAGAGGAGGGGTGAGGATGTCCTCAAGGGAGTGCGACACTAACTTAAATATGAAGCGCATTCATGCATTTTATATTACTGCAATTTAATCATTTGCTAAATGTTTTCAAAATATTCTGGGTTCTAACCCTTGCTATAAACTATTTTCAAAACCTTTTAGGTGTCCAGCCACAGGGACGCCAGACTTGATTCATTCCACGGATTTCACTACTGCGGCATATGTGCATATTGCAGAATTTGGATAGGCGCCTATATCTCTTCTATTCTTAGAATAGGGACTTTATCAAAGAGTTGATCATGTTGCTCACAGTTTTATTTAGTATTCATTTCAGATACTATGAGATTATTATTATCTCTCTTTACATTTGTATGGGATTTTAGCCGATGGTTTATTCGGCATGGCATTTTATTATTTCCGATGATGGTTTCTATTGGCATGGATTGTGTTAATTTAATTTCAATAGTTACTTGTATCTTGATTAATAAAGATTAAAATTTGATATCAGCTTGAATACTAGGTGGTTAGTAATTTTGTAAAATTTCGACAGTGATGCTAAGGATGGTCCATTTGAGATTCCTGTTTAATTAGATGTAGGACTGGTCACCTGGTATTTCGCTGAGCGGGTTATCACATTTTTCTTTACAATACTTAGTTGCTCCTCTTCGAAAGCTCGGTTGGTCATGGTGGTCACTTTCTCTCTCCACCTTGCTATGAAATTACAGACAGTTTCTCTGGGATTCTGCTTGAGAAGTTCTAAATCATGGCGTGTAACCTACATCTCCTTATTGTACTATACTATGACATAAATTCATGGGCAACATCCTCCCAACTGTGAATTCTAGATTCATCGAGGGATAGAACCTTCATAGAGAGCTTTGTTTCAAAGTCTGCTGGAACATATGCACCATTATTTCTTCAGAGGCAACTAGGAGAATCATGGATCGGTGGTAACTTCATAGATGGACAACTGGTGGCCCTCTTCCTATGAACTTCTCAATGTTGGGCATCTTTAATTTTTTTGACAGCCTTGCTTTAGGGTAGGGAGACATAAGGGTATAATACATGTAGTTCCTAGAGATTCAAACTTGGTAAAACTTTTTGGTTCACAGCATAAGGTCCTCCTTGACCTTGTTCAACTCTTATTCCTTAGCATCGACGTTCACTGGCAGTTTAGCCCCTGGCTAGGCAAGATTCGGCATAGGGAGGTGAGCCAATGGTGGCCCATTGGGAGGAGTGACACTTGGAGCGTGCTGATACTCTTCCAGGACATAAATAGGCTTAGGTGAGGGTGGACTCATAGCGTGAGGGAAAAGGACCTCAGGATCTTCAACAATAGGGACTCAATTTCACTGTATCTCATGAACCTCGGTTTGAAGGTTGTCAATCTTGGAGATAAGTTAGACTAGAATTGTCATCAAATCAAGGTGCACATTCGGAACTTTGTTTGCGTTCTCCAAGGAAAGCGGGTAAAGGTGGATTCCATACTTGTAGTAAGTAGCGAGAGAACTGGCGGAGCTTTAGGGCAGTTCGACGGAAGATCTAAACCAATAAGGAGCTAGGCCAAGGGGACAGTATGCGATCGACCTGGGAAGGAATATGATTCGGGTTTATTTTTTAAAGAGAAAAGGAAGAATCTTTTAGAAAAAAAAGGAAAATGTTTTTTATATTTTTTGGAAAGGGAAGGACTTGTTTTTTTTAATAAAAGGAGGAAAAATTGTCTTTGAAACTTTTGGTAAGGAAGGAGGAAAAATGAGAGAAGAGTCACATCATGATTATTTATAATAATAATAATAATATTATTATTATTATTATTATTATTATTATTATTATTATTATTATTATTATTATTATTATTATGTTTTCACTTGTATTAGGTTTACTTAAATGCAAAATGAAATGTTGAACAGGACCCGAGCCTAGAAAAATTGGGTTTGAAAAATATGTAAAACAAGGTTTGACTTTTTGACAGGCTCACGGACAGGGTCCCATTTTGAAAAAAGATGAAATTGCACGAACATTTGGGTGGCATGTCGACCCGTCATTTTGGCAGAGTTTCGGGTAGTAACTGGCAAACTAAATATAAGTGCCCTAGAATTGACGCCTATATAAGGGTATGTTGTTGTTGGGTTAGTGAAAGGGTCCCCTCTTTTGACATGACTTCCACGATATATGCCTTTCTTTTGACAGCAATCGGTACATGTGCACAAGCCATTTGATATACCTGAGCGTACATGAATTTCCTCACTATGTACCTCGTCGGGACAATACGTGTGCGAGAGAATTCGATATACTCGACGTACATGAACAAGTTCCCTGCTATATACCTCCCATCATTACTTCGGTCAAGCGATATGATGCGGGGGGAACCGTTCCATATACGTCAAGGTACTTAGACAATGGAAGGTGAGAGTCATATTTTTAGGCTAACTGTGACCTGTCGGACCAGTGCCCATCACAAAGTGACCTCCCAGTACAGGACAAAATTTTGGCCAATAGTAATGCTCTTTAGTGATGTAGTGTGTAAAATGCATGATTCTTAATTAGTATATTATGGAGAGAGTATTTTTATTTGGCATGATGAGCACTATTCTAATAAGGAAGAATGTACAAGTACCATGAGAACTAAATCTAGCATGGAGCGTGAAGATTACACTAAGCATGGATATGTGAGAGTGAGTGATGTGTGAGTATCTATAATTGAGTGTATGGTAGTGAACCTAAGCATGGATCAACTACAAGTTGTGTGTGATAAGTATGAGTGATCATGGAAATATATAAGTGTGATATGTGGAGGTGTGTGTTAGTGACACGTAAGCTTGGATATTCTAAGTGGTGTGTGCAATATATGGATATAAGTGATCCTACATGTAAGTAGTGTAAAGTGTACATGGAGAGTATCTACATGTGTGTGAGTGAGGAGTGATATAATCATGAGGTATATATATACAACAAATAATAGAGGAGAAAAAAGAGAACATACAGGTAGGTGTATAGGCACACAAGCAAAAAATTATAATACCCATGCAAACAGAGTTTAGCCTTATTAAGAAAATCCCCAACAGAGTCACCACTGTGGCCATCCCTCTTTTGATTTTTCCTCCTGTCTCGGGGTTTCAACGCTTGCATGCGCGTACTCGGAGAGGGAGATAAGGTCTCGCACCCTTTTCTAGGAGCGCTTCGACTGCCGTCGATGTGGGGTGAGTTAAAGAGATGGAGTCGCCATCATATTTTTCACAAAAAATGCAAAAGACCATGTCACCGCCTCGACAGAGCAACATCAAAGATAAACTAATGCTTAAGAAACCAATAGTTCAGAGGTTCGGGGGCTAAGTTACGGAATGGCAAGGTGTAAGGCACCCATCCCGCCCTTTCGATCTCTCATGGGCTTATGTTACTAATTTCCTTATTTTCTCCATGAAGTGTGTGCGCCTGTATATATAAATGGAGATCGAAATCGTTCGACTCATATCATGAAAAAGATATAGTGAGCTCATCCAAAGTAATAATTAGAAAATATGATGTGCGCACTTATCAAGATATTTATTGTTATAATGAAATGATAATATTTGTTAGATAAAACGTAAATATGAATCACAAGTATGATATATATATATATATATATATATACACTAGGGTGTATCCGTGCCGAAGGCACGGTGATAAATTTACTCCCGAGTATTTGTGATTATAACACTCTTACCATGCACCCGAGTATTTATAGTTATAGAACACACACTCTCATGAATTGTATTATTCATTTAATAGTTTTGTACCATTGCAATTTGAATAACAATGAGGTTAAAAATTTAAATTTCAATTTAAAAACCAATCAATCCTTCAATAATATTAAACTGTTTTATATATCCCCATATTATTTAAATATAATTTTATTGTTTGCAAGATTGCATGTTTCAAATTATTTCGAGATAAGTCCAGTTACTTGTGCTTTTCATGGTGCTTTCAAGTACAATATTATTTAATGGATTTGTTTACACATCTTGTCCTCTTTTTACATGTCCTATTTTAGGATTGTTTTTAAGTATAATAGTGTTTAATAAGTTGTGTTAAAAAAAATACAATTTCTTATTGTTTGTGCAACAATAATCATTTTGTATCTATGATATTTTGTATCCATGTCGATGACACGACGATAAATTATTCCCATAATAAATTTGTTCCCGTGATTTTTTTAAATTTAAATGTGTCGCCAATAGTACAAATATAAATATTGTTGGTCATCACATGGTACACTTACTCATCATGTCTAAGTGTAACTCGTGTTAATGGGACGATTAGCATATTAATTCAATGCTTGGGACATGGTTACGATTTTAACACGGTGCATTTGTGTCTTATGAACATCTAGTTTAGATTTTCAATTAGTATGAAAATAACCCAACATCAAAATAATCCAAGTAATATTTTTATAATTTAATGCCTCTAATTAATTATATTTTTATAATTAATTGGTGCTAACGGTTAATGCCTTTTGACACGTTTATGTACTTATTTTTTACCTAATACGAACAAAGTGAAAACATGACACGACACAAAATCCTTCTTAAAAACTTGATATGTCCGAAAATAATAAATGTTCAGATGATATTTTCTTACATAGGGTGTACCCCCGCCGATAGCACGATGATGAATTTATTCCCGAATATTTCTAGATAACACAATCAAATCCTTTTCAATGCCAGGTGATAAATTTGATCCTGGTACAGCCTATACACATCGCCACGTGTCTTTACAAATACGCATTAAAATTATATCAACGACACAAACTATTACGCTTAAATGTACCAACAACATTAACTAAATATATACACCCCACAAACTTGCTTCTTGTTTCAATTTTTTTGTCGCGGTAGTCACTCAAATATATTGTCACCACCTTCTTTTACCTCATTATTTTTTATTTTTTTTCCATCTTTGTTTATCTTGTTAATGACATTATTTTTATTTAATTAATAAACACTAACATATTTAAAAATGATGTCAACAAAATGAAATTACACTAACAAAGTATTTCATCTTTATTGCGTGAAATTTACTCTAAGTACCAAGTCATACAGGTTGTCTTATCACTGCCTTAACTATTTGAATTGGTAAAAGAAACTATTTTGTGCTCTTATTAGCGGTAGCAGGCCTTGGGACCCGCATTTCTCGTGTTGAGCCACACGCCTATACATGTGTAATCTAGATGTAGAAGCATGTTAGCTTCTTTTTTCATCTTTGAGTCAACCCGTGTATTGTTCACCTCGAGCCACGCAAGTCAACCCGTGTATTCACTGAATTCAGGCTCCGCTGTGGGACTTTTGCCCGCCTGGTGGCCGAATGTGTAGCAGTCCCATGCCCCTTCCCAAGGCTGCCAAATACCATTGCGCGCCCCACCAGCTACCATTAACTCGTCGGAGATGAAACACCTGAAATAGATCATAGGAGATAACATGTTGGGGGTAACATAATTGAAGAAGCCACAAATATTTGCTATTAAGAGAATAGACACAAAAGTCATACATAGACAAAAACTTATCCAGCAGTGAGTAAGCAAAGAAAATTTGAGAATAGATAAACACTTATCAAGAATTTGAGAATAGATAAATACAGAAGTTAATGAAGTACTAATCATAAAATAAATGTCACTGCATTCTTAAATAATAAATACAGAAGTTAATCAAGTACTAATCATAGACATATACAGCATTCAGAAAAAAATTTGTATCGAACTTATAGAGAAGTACCTATTCAAAAATTGAATCTGCAAAAAAATGAAAGACTTGAAATCTTCAATGTTAACAAACTATTACAACCCATTTAAAAACTATTATAACCCATAATACATATTCCCATTTACATTCAATGGCCTGTTCGGAGTGACCAACCCAAAATGATAACTGCCCGGAGTTATCAATCCAAAAGGCCGGAACTGTATCTTTCCTAAAACATAAAAAACACCTGAGTGAACAGACTCAGGCTGGAGTTCATTTTCATGGGGACTGGAAATACACAGACCGGCGTTCATTTACACTCAGAGTATATATAACACAGTATGAGAAACATACAAACTAAAGTATGAAAATGAACCATGAATGAAAAGTAATAAATATCACCTAAACATTGGAGAAAACCCATACATGGGATTCTCTATTCCAATACGTAAAAACTAGAAAAAAAATATAAATCTAAAATAATAGAGAACCCAAAGGAAGTGAATGGCTCATAGGGAAAAGATATGAAATATCATATATCAATTAGTTTTGGAAGATGAAGCCAAAGGGAGATAATGGGTATCTCCGTGTAGTGTCCATAGTTGAGCCCCATGTAGTGTACATAAAGCTTTTTTTTATTGATCCCGGTGCAGTGTACCAATGTACCTGGTGCAAAGAATGGGTCACTCAACTGGTTTGTATACTTCTCTTCCATGGATACAATGCTTAGGTGAGGATGATTTTGAACCGTAAGATTCAATTCCCAACATTTAATCTCAACCACCCGTTTTTACTATATAGATAGAAAATCTATTTGTATAGGTTTTATATACAAAACTTATGATGTGGTAAAAACCCCCTCCTCCTTTATTATATATATATATATATATATATATATGTTGACGCCACTAAAATGGCAGTGGCCTGCAGATAAATGATGAGGATGAGATTGAAGATGAAGATAAACATTCACATCAAACATATATGAGACAAAGATTTTTAAAGTGGTTCGGCTAGGAATAAAGCCTACGTCCACTGTTATGTTATTGCTGAGTGTTTGTGGAATTCTTGATTACAAGTTCTCTCAAGAAATTCCGGTCCCCTTGAATGAGGGTGATACAAGGTATTTATAGCCTTGAGGCTGTACATGAAAGGGTCGATACATTAAATGATATACTTATGAAAGGGTAATACATTTAATGCCCTTAGACTTGTGCGTCAAGGATAATCATTTAATGAACCAGTTGGACTGTTCGTTATCTGGCAATCAATGCTGTGGCCGAGATGCAGCTCGGACCGTCTGAGTAACTCGGGTATGTTGATCTTCCTGGTATTCAAGAGTTCCTCGGAGAGGTATGTTCCTCGGAGAGGTATGTTCCTCGGAGCCTGTGAGTTCCTCGGAGAGGTATGTTCCTCGGAGCCTGTGAGTTCCTCGGAGAGGTCTGTTGTTGCCATGTAGATAGCCAGGTGTCTTCGTATGATTGGTCCACGTCAGCAGATTAAATTTGGTATCAACAGAAGCCCCCAATGCTTCGTGCTTGATGGTTTACTTGAAAGGATGGAGTATTTTATTTTGCAGTGTTGCTCGGTGCTCGTGAAATTCTTGATCTACCTTCTTGATTTGTTGGACATAAAGGGCATTATCTCCTGGACGACATATGATGCCGTTTGTAGCTTATCATAATCTTCAAGTATGTTGATTGGTTTGTTACCCGACCTACTGCATTCTGTGAGCTAGTGGTGGACTCTGCTCGGGGACGATCACGAGCTGCTCGGGGACGAGCAAGAGTTGCTCGGACAGACCATCTGTGATGAACATCAGAATACTGAAATATCTTAACTTCATAAAATTCCCATTATGCTTTGGATGATCTTCCTGCTGGCGAGGAACCTGTTTCAAAATCAGAGGGAGAGAAACCAATAGAGTAGGAATCTCAATGTAATAGTTAGTACACAATTTAATATCAATGTAATAAATTTGCATAATTCATTTTGAATTCAGTGAAAGAATTTCATTTTTGTTCGCAAATTTGAATTTGCTATTGTTTTGTGAATATCAAACACTTTATTATTTGTGCTTGCATAACAATATTGTATGGTTCATCGACCAAAAAAAAAAATTATAAGTATTAGTAATGTTGCTCGATCACTTAATAATAAAGTAATGAGTATAATTTATTCAAAGTGTTTCCAACCAACCAAGGTGGATAAATAATGTTTGTCGACCAACTACAGTTGATGGGTTCAACCATACTTGGTATAGTTTGGAATATTTTGTTCTTTTAAAGAACTTTTTGTAATAATGTTACCTCCCGACCAACATAAGTTGTAATGCGAGAATATATAAAGTCTTACCAACCGTAGTTGATCATGCTGGTGTATACCTCCTAGTCAAAGGAGTAGTAGGGTTCTTTCGAACTTTTTGGCTCCTTGGAGCATGTCCTCCTAACCAAAGGAGGTTGGCTACTTATAGCACTTTTGCTCCGTAGAGCGCTCCGTAGAGCTTATCCTCCTAACCAAAGGAGGTTGGCTACTTATAGCACTTTTGCTCCGTAGAGCGCTCCGGAGAGCTTATCCTCCTAACCAAAGGAGGTTGGCTACTTATAGCACTTTTGCTCCGTAGAGCGCTCCGGAGAGCTTATCCTCCTAACCAAAGGAGGTTGGCTACTTATAGCACTTTTGCTCCGTAGAGCTTGACTCCGTAGAGCATGGCTCCGTAGAGCATGGCTCCTTAGAGCAGTCTTCTTGGTTGATCCTGTAACATCCACAGGTTGATCAGCGAGCAATTTTTGTTTCTCAGGAGTATTAAGATCAGTAAACTCTGCTATAGCTTGTATTAATGGCATGTCGGTATGCATGGTATGGGCCTGGAAACACAGCCTCCTTCTTCTATTTGCTTTAATTAATGCCACTGCCAATTTTTCCAGCTTTGGGTATCTGATCTCTGCACCTCTTCTTTCGTTTTTGGGGATCGCAACCCTAACAGGGCTTTGATCTTGTCTGGATTTGCTTCAACGTCTCGCTGGTTGATGATGTACCCGAGGAACATTCCTTCTCGTACTCCAAATGTGCACTTCGTCGGGTTGAGTTTCATTTGATAATTATCCAGTTGATCAAAAGTTTGACTCAAGTCAACCAAATGATCAGCAGCTTTCTTGCATGTCATCAACATAGACTTCCATACTGCAACTGATTTTCTCGGCAAAAACCTTGTTCATCAGCCGTTGTTATGTCTTCAGGTTTCATTTTAATCTAGTTGTAGCCAGAGTAAATATCCATGAGCAGTTCGTGTCCCGAGGTAGCATCCACTGCCTTGTTGATATCGGTGAAATCAACACACATTCTTCATTTATTGTTTTTCTTCTGCCCGATGAGGAGATCTAGATATCTCTCTTGCTTGGTCTTCATTTCCTCTTGTATAGCTTGATTCTTCTCGGGACTGGATACTCTTCTTCTCGTATGTCATGTCAATAAGTGGCTCAGCTTCTATCCACTTAGTAAAATAATCTACTGTGATGACGAGGTATTTGAATCTTCCTCGAGTCGTCGGCAATGGTCCAACCAAATCAATCCCCATATGGCAAATGGCCAAAGGGAGTTATGGGTGTCAATAATGCTTGTGGAATTCTTCGGATGGAGGAAAAACGTTGGCACTTGTCACATTTCTTGGCATAGGCTTATATAGTTAGCTCTCATCGTCGGCCAGTAGTATCTCTGCGTCATCACCTTTTGCAAAAGTGTCCGACCTGCTACATGGGCTCCACAGGACCCTTCATGGATCTCTTTAATCAATTCTTTCACCTCGGAGGAATGTACACATCTTTGCAAACCTGCCATAATTCCTCGTCTATACAAAATACCATTAATTAATACATGCCGAGCAGCTTTAAACTTCCATTTCTAGGCAGCGAGATTATCCTCTGGTAATTATTCCTCCTCAATATATGCTCCGACTTTCTAATACTTCAATTGGTATCGTTCTTCGCAGCTCGGTACAAGTAGCTGATGCTAATCGGGCCAATGCGTCTGCTCTAGTATTCTCCATCCTCGGTGTCCTCACCAATTGAATAGCATCAAATTCTATCAATAACTCCATCACCTTTGCATGGTACTTGACCATCGACTCTCCCTTCACTGCATATATTCCCATCATTTGATTCAATTAATTGAGATTCACTGAAAACAATTACTTGCCGTGCCTCCATGACTTTCGCCAAATGAAAACCTGCTATCATAGCCTCATACTCAGCCTCATTATTGGAAGCTTTGAATTGGAATCTCAAGGCATACTCCATGTCAATATCATCTGGGGTGTTTAAAACAATCCCTGCTCCACAACCAGCTGTGCAAGATGATCCATCTACATATAATCTCCATGTAGGTACCTCGTCTTCAAATTTCTGGTCTGACAGAGTTCCTCGGTGGAATACTTGTCGCTCTCTTTCATCATGTCGTGATACTTCTGAATACACCTCTTGAATTTCAATATACCTCCTGAACTTCAATATTCCTCCTGAACTTCAATATATCTCCTGAACTTCAATATTCCTCTTGAACTTCAATATACCTCCTGATTAGTCGGGGTTGAATTTGATGCTCGACTGCATGATGATATAAGAATGTGCCACCAAATGAACAAATATATCTGTAATATAAGCCCCCAACTGTGGAATGTGAACTTTGAATGAGATTTATCGACCAATACCAACCGGAGTTGGATTTTATCTACCAACCGGAGTTGGATTTTATCTACCAACCGGAGTTGGATTTTGTCTACCAACCGGAGTTGGATTTTTTCTACCAACCGAAGTTAGATTTTATCTACCAACCGGAGTTGGATTTTGTCTACCAACCGGAGTTGGATTTTATCTACCGATCAGAGTTGGTGGTAATTGATAATAAATGATGAAGACTTCCTCGGAGCTGACCAACAGATTGTTGGGAATAAGATAATATAAATGATGAAGACCTCCTCGGCGCTAACCAACAGATTCGTTGGGAATAAGATAATATAAATGCTGGAAATCTCCTCAGCGCTGACCAACAGATTCGTTGGGAATAAGATAATATAAATGATGAAGACCTCCTCGGCGCTAACCAACAGATTCGTTGGGAATAAGATAATATAAATGATGAAGACCTCCTCGGCACTAACCAACAGATTGTTGGGAATAAGATATAATAAGTGCAGGATACCTCCTCGGCGATGACCAACAGATTGTTGGAAATAAGATATAATAATTGCAGGATACCTCCTCGGCGATGACCAACAGATTGTTGGTAATAAATATAATAAATGCAGGATACCTCCTCGGCGATGACCAACAGATTGTTGGGAATAATATAAATGCAGGATACCTCCAACAGATTGTTGGGAATAAGATAAATGCAGGATACCTCCTTGGTGATGACCAACAGATTGTTGGGAATAAGATATAATAAATGTTGGAGACATCCTTGGAGCTGAATAAGATATAATAAATGTTGGAGACATCCTTGGAGCTGAATAAGATATAATAAATATTTGTCGAGCTCCATGCTGAAATGAGAATAGAATATGCATCCAAATAGATATAAAGAATAATTAAAAATAATAAAGTGCCTCGCCGATCAGTCGAGGTAGAATCATATAATGTCGAACAAGAATAAGATCTTTCAGAACATAATAATATGGCCGAGAATGTTGTCAGGCCTGAATATAAATAAGAATTATCCGAACGAATGTTGTAATTCTCCTTAAAGCTGAATAAGTATCCTGTCGAGGCATAATTGCAGAATGCCGAATAAGAATAATATTTTCCAGAATATAAGAATATGGCCGAGAACTTTGCTGGGCCTGCATATAAATAAGAATTACCCCTACCAACTATCCGTTGGGGGTGAAATATAATAAATGTTATAGCTCTCCTCAAAGCTGAATATGATAATAAGTATCTCGCCGAGCTCCATGTTGAGATGAATATAGAATATGAATCCCAATGGATATATAGAGTCATTTGTGCTGGAGCAAATATCTGGGCTTGAATATAAATAAGAATTACCCCGACCAACTATCCGTTGGGGGTGAAATATAATAACTGTTGTAGCTTTTCCTCGGAGCCGAATATATATATAGAGAAGAAATTTTTCGAGCTCCATGCTGAGATAAATATAAAATATGAATCTGAACGGATATAGAATAATTTATGCTTCAGCATTCGTCGGCATTGAATCTTGTGCCTGTAAAAATTAATAATTTGCTCTACCATATGTGTAGGATGAATTGATTAGTCATGAGAATAATTTACTCATCCAATCAATATATGATATGTATCAGCATAAAAATTTCAAAATATGAAATAATATGTTTTATGCCAAATGTGTGTGAGATGGATACATTATTATCAAATATGCATCATAAATAAGACGTAAAGTTTTTTTTTTTATCTCCAACAACTAATCAGGTATTAGTTGCTGTTTAAAAATATTTTTGGGGTGATCATAAGTTAAAAAGACTTAAGCCCCCTGCTTGTCCCCAAGCCGAACTCGTGTTTAAAGAAATATCAGGGGTGCTTAGCATTTTTTAATACCCCAAGATTCTAGTCCTGCCGACAAACAACATGGATGTTGCCGACCAACATTTAAGGATATCTCAAATTATAAAATATATGGTTGGATGACTAGAATATCTCGAATCTTGAGATCAAAAAATAACATTCAATGTAAAATTTAAGCCTTAAGAATGTTAATTAAACGAATAACTATATAATCCAATAGATCACGTGATTTCGACAAAGAAACCTTGTGATGTGATGAACGAGGGGCCAAAATATTAAATTTGTGCCCAGACTTTTTACAAGAGGTGGGTAATGATTTTTCAGGTGAGAGAAAATTATTTTTTATATTGATCCCTTCATATTCCCAATTTGGAGAGATAAAAATATGGTGAATGATTAAAGTCATTACCAAATTTATATAAAAAAATCAATCAATTTGACTTTATTGACATAGATGGAAGATGAACCAAATTAAGTATATAGTTCATAAAAGTGAATGCAAAGGGACTCAAACTTGAAGAGAGAGAGAATATATATGGATCATAATTTCCATGAGAAGACTTTTCATTGTCTTTAACCTTTTCCCATTCTTTTATTAAAAATATGATGGGAATTTGAATAGACCTCAAAGATCTTACAAAATTTATTTCAAAATCAACAATGAAAATGATTAAATCTTACCACCGTCATATATATTGGCATATGTAATCATTTACAATATTTATTTCATGATATAAAATTAGAACTTGAGAATCAAGCAAAGAATTATGATTTATGAAATCTACTATTTTTTAGATTTCTAAATAAGAATTAATCTAACAGTTATGATTTAAAAATCATGATATGCAACATTTTGCAGATAAAAATTGGACAATTAATTTATGTATATAAACATAAAAATCATGATTCAATCAAAAGATGTATGTATAATTGATTATACGTAGAGAAAATAAAAACTTAGCTTTTGGTGGAGAACAACGCTTGTAACACGTTCCCACAGACGGCGCCAATCTGTTGAAGACAGAAAATGGCCACTGCCATTTTAGTGGCGTCAACAGCAGATAAATGATGAGGATGAGATTGAAGATGAAGATAAACATTCACATCAAACATATATGAGACAAAGATTTTTAAAGTGGTTCGGCTAGGAATAAAGCCTACGTCCACTGTTATGTTATTGCTGAGTGTTTGTGGAATTCTTGATTACAAGTTCTCTCAAGAAATTCCGGTCCCCTTGAATGAGGGTGATACAAGGTATTTATAGCCTTGAGGCTGTACATGAAAGGGTCGATACATTAAATGATATACTTATGAAAGGGTAATACATTTAATGCCCTTAGACTTGTGCGTCAAGGATAATCATTTAATGAACCAGTTGGACTGTTCGTTATCTGGCAATCAATGCTGTGGCCGAGATGCAGCTCGGACCGTCTGAGTAACTCGGGTATGTTGATCTTCCTGGTATTCAAGAGTTCCTCGGAGAGGTATGTTCCTCGGAGCCTGTGAGTTCCTCGGAGAGGTATGTTCCTCGGAGCCTGTGAGTTCCTCGGAGAGGTCTGTTGTTGCCATGTAGATAGCCAGGTGTCTTCGTATGATTGGTCCACGTCAGCAGATTAAATTTGGTATCAATAATATATATATATATATATAATGTATGGATAAAAGGGAAAAAAGATGAAAACATAAAGATAAAAAAATTAGAAAATTGGACTCGAGTCTAAGGTTTTATCCCAAAATGCCGACATAGCCTATAAAAGCATCAAAGTCCGCATAGTTTGCATACGGCACAAGGGTGGGGTTTATCCCATAGATTCAAAGGGGGGTTTATTATATGTGTGTGTGTAGAAAAGATATTTTTAGTTTTGAGAAAATTTGAGGAAGAATCCCGTCCCCTATTTTTCTTTTTTCTTTTTTATATTCAATATAACTAATAAAGGATGGGATGCTTATGTGTGATATAAAGTAAAAGAAAAATTGAGAATTTATATAACTAATGTAAAAATAAAGAAAATTAAAGAAAAAATGATGTTTGGACCTTCTTTGGAGACTTGAGGGTTGATCTCGATCCTTAAGTAGCTTATTTGCAAGTTGAGATAAATGTTGGATGAGATAAGCAGATTTTTCCTAAATTGGGTATGAAAATGATGGGAATGAAAGATGGAAAGGAATTTCACACAAGGGAAATTTGTGAATTGCAGAAGAATGTTGTTGAGATCACTGATATTGATGGATCTGAGGTCTGTCTGGAAGTGACCTCATGCCCACCTTCTATAGGGTAGGGGGTTGTCGATTGGCATATCCCTAGCCCTGTCAATCGACAGGTGACCCTAAACACACTGTCGATAGACAGGGACCTTCCAATCGGTAGTCTCGTGCAGATTTTTCCAAAAAAAAAGGTCGTATAATGCAATCCGTAAATCTAAATTGTTCACGGGGTATACCGTTAGAAAGGTAATTCAGAGACCTTTAAGAATCCTTTGCACAGAAGATTGTCGAACGCTAAGGGATTATTCTCCCAAACCATATGTCAGAATAGAGCACAGGGTGGACTGTTGGAAAGGTTATGTAAGGAACTTTGACATTTCAAAAAGCCTTGCTCGATTCGAAGAGTTAACTTTGGTCAAATGGGGCCCGGAGGCACCGATGACATTTCTAAGTAAAACGGGTTGTTAGTCTATACCGTAAGGATGATTAGCGCTTGAGGAAGATCACTGGAAAGTGTATTCAGTTCTCTTCGAAGATTCATTCAGTCTCATTCGAGCTGAAGAGTTGACCTTGGTTAAACAAAGCTCGGGAGAACTCGATGGCCTTCGAATTAATTTTCGGGGGAAAATGTATCATTTGATAGAACCGTTATGCCATTTTCCACGTGGGTCAAGCCGTTGGAAAGGGGTTTCAATTCTCTACAAAGAATTAATGAGCTTTATCTCTGACGATGAAGTTGATTGGGGTCAAATTGGGTCCTGGCGCCTATAAATCGATTTTTGATAGTAAAATGGTCCATTCGTCCAAATCGTTATGTCTTTTTGTTCATGAGGTGGAGCATTAAGAAGGGGATTCAGAGCCCTTCAAAGTTTTATTGAGCTTTCGCTCTGATGATACAAGTTAACGATGGCCTTAGTGGTCTCCTATCTGAAACATCATTAACTTGGTGACATGAGAGTTAACATCATTAACTTGGTGGCCTCATATCTAAGACAAACATCATTAACTTGGTGGTCTCATATCTGAAACATCATTAACTTGGTGACATGAGAGTTAACATCATTAACTTGGTGGCCTCATATCTAAGACAAACATCATTAACTTGGTGGTCTCATATCTGAAACATCATTAACTTGGTGACATGAGAGTTAACATCATTAACCTGGTGGCCTCATATCTGAGACAAACATCATTAACTTGGTGACATGAGAGTTAATATCATTAACTTGGTGGCCTCATATCTGAGACAAACATCATTAACTTGGTGGTATCATATCTGAAACATCATTAACTTGGTGATCTCATACTTTGCAAAATCTTTGTCTTGGTTAGAGACAAAAATCAGTGATATGCCCAAATATACTTTATCCCTTAGCCTTCTATCTACATTGAAGACTAAGGGCCAGGGGGTAATTGATATGAACAAAATGTACCCTCGTCTCTTAGGAAGACGCACATCACATATCATAATAGCCTCACATATCCTCAGCAGGGTCATCAAGATAAGGATCGATCTCTGTAGGGTCAGCCTCAACAGGGTTGGCAACAACTTAATCCTCAGTAGGTTCATCAAAATAAGGGTCGGCCTCAGTAAGGTCGGCCTCAATAGGGTCGGCCTCAACAGGGTCAGCCACGGCTTAATCATTAGCAGTGTCATCCAAATAAAGGTCGACCTCAGTAGGGTCGGCCTCAATAAGGTCAGCCTGAATAGGGTCAGTCTCAACAGGGTCGGCCATGGCTTAATCATTGGCAGGGTCGTCCAGATAAAGTTCGGCCCCAGTAGGGTCGGCCTCAACAAGGTAGGCCTCCATAGGGTCAGCCTCCACAGGGTCGGCCATGACTTAATCATTGGCAGGGTCATCCAGATAAGGGTTGGCCTCAGTAGGGTCGGCCTCAACAAGGTCGACCTCATTAGGGTCGGCCTCAACATGGTCGCCCATGGCTTAATCATTGGCAGGGTCATCCAGATAAGGCTCCACCTCAGTAGGGTCGGCCTCAAAAGGGCCAACCACGGCTTAATCATTGGCAGGGTCGTCCAGATAAGGGTCAGAACAAAAGACGTTGGCTTCAGCCTTAGCCTCATAACTCTCATACAGCAGCTCAGCCTCGTACTCAGCCTCATAGATCAACAACCAGCGGTCTCGTCCCAAAAAGGTCAGCCATGGTGGACGTTACTAGCTACCTCGGCAAGAGAGATCTTTATGATCCATGGGGGGTTATTACACAAGCCACCCAAGTATGGCAACCTCGACTAGGTGCAGGCCGAGGTTACAAGAATAATCCCACCATCATAACCATCCTCAGCTATGAATCAGCCGACGTTCCTACTACTCCACTATTACCTCGGCCCAAGCTGACGTTGCAGTCCCGCATGCCTTACCTCGGCTCTGCTGGTAAGCCAAGGTCACCACTGATCAAGTAGTTTCCCTACCACACCAACCTCGTCCTCTTCAAGGCCGAGGTTGGGACCAATCACAGATAACCGAGCTCTTATGCGCATATATGTGGTTAGGAACACGTGTACACAAATCAGTTATAACAAATCATTCCCCTCACGTGGAGGGAATATTTCATCATCATTATTTACATGTGACAGTGACAGATGTCTTCATCAGATTGGCTAGATCAACACACACATGCTCATTGCATGCATAGGGGGTACATTACACCCCCCAGGTACTATATATAGAGGTCATCCTCTACCTTGCAAAGGATCCAAAAAGGGAACCCTAGCTGAAACTGTGTAGATATACAGTAGAGAGAGTGATTGAGATATTGTATCCATGGCCATCAGTGCCCAATTACAGTGAGGTTATTCACATACACAGTGGACGTAGGCTGATTTAGGCTGAACCACTTATATCTGGGTGCTCTCTCCTCTTCTCCTTATCTCATTCTCTTACCTTTTACATAAGTATGCTGCCATTGTTGTTCTTAGATTGAGCTTGAAAACACCTTACCTGGTGGTGCTAATTCTAACATCATCATTTTGGCGCCGTCTGTGGGAACGAGAAGCTATATCTTCCTCTTTTTCAGCTTAACCTCACCGGAGACTTTGGTGGTGAACCAGGCCTCCCCCTAGCGTGGAGCTGTTTCACCATTAAAAGAGGTCCTGTAAGGTATTAACCTCATTTACTACACCAACTCTTTTGTGCTAACACATGGCACCGGAACTACCCCCACCTCTTCCGCCGCCTGGTACGGGGGGGCCTAGCTTCAGCCAGGCACCACCCCAGTTCGAAATGGCAGAGGTGGTCGCAGCCTTGAGGTCTTTGGCTGTAACACAAATGCAGGAGCAATTTGCACAACTCAGCCAAAGTATGATGAGTCCACCTGGAGTTTCATCAGAAATGATCACTCCGGCGGCTGTTCAGCCTCATCCTGACTCCAGGGGACCACCCCAGGCACCACGGAAAGACCAACCTACACCCCAGCGGAGGAGGGACGTTGCTGACCCTAGGCGCAAGCGGAGACAAGGAAACCCTTGCCCTGAGGACAGGTATGATGATCTAGAGGTGGAAGATTTTCTGGAAGATTGTTGGGAGGAGTATGAGGTTTCAAACAATACAGTTCGTCCGATCCAATGAAGTCAAGGTTGTGGGGGCAGAAAAGGTCAAGAATCCTAATAACGAGGATCAGCCTTTGATCAGCTAAGCAGAGGATCGGCCTTTCAAAGGCTTGGCCCCGTAAATGACCTAAGACAAAGGTTGTCAAGGTCGAGAAGTGTAGCTAGCTCACAAAGGGAAGAGAGGCAACCTTGGCCTCATCAAGGACGAGGAAGAGACCAAGAAGAGGTCAACAGCAGGCGTTGTGCCACGGCTGGGGAACCCTCGGTCCACTCCTTGGAGGTGGCTGGGGACAACCTCGGCCAGGACAACGTTGCAAGGCCGTGGGATGACTCCATCCAACGTCTTGAGAACAAGATAGGAGACCTCATCAAAAGTAGGGACCCAATACAAAGGGGTTACCTAGAAGGCTCTCCGTTCGTGGCTAAGATAGTGAGCTTCCCTATCCCAGCCAAGTTCAAGCCACCTGCGGTGACTCCCAAGTATGACGGTAGCACCAATCCTGTCTATCATATTGAGATGTACCAGTCACCAGTAGACATTTACTCAATATCGAATGAGATGAAGTGTCGGGACTTCTCCGAAACTTTGACGGAAGCTGCGCACATATGGTTTACTTCTCTTCCTAAGAATTCAATTGAGAACTTTAAGGGCTTGTCTTAACGGTTCATTTAAAATTTCTGCTTTGGGGTAAGACCTCAAAAGAAGACCACCCATTTTTTGTATGTCAAGCAAGGCAAGCACGAGAGCCTAAGAGACTACATCGTCGGATTCAACAAAGAAAAACTTGAGGTTGAGGATTACGAAGAGAATATTTCCATGACCTCCCTTATAGGAGGTTTTCAGAAGGGGAAATATTGTGGAAACCTGTGGAAGACCCTCCAAAATCAATGGCAGAGCTATTAGCAACTGCGGGGAAGGTCATGAATGCTGAAGAGGATATGGCCGCTAAGTATGAGGATGAGAACAGCGATGGTAGCAGAAAGTCCCAAAGGAAGAAGGATGGAAAGAAGAGGTCTGTTGATGACAAGTTTGCGCGTTGTACCCCTCTTACGGTAAGCTGCGAACACATCCTGAATGAGATCAAGAATGATCGATCCCTGAGATGGCCAGAAAAGCTGAAGGCTCCTCCACATAAGAGGAATCATAACTTATGGTGTGAATTCCACCAAGACCATGGACACATAACAGACAAGTGATTCGCCTTGAAGGATGAGATCGAGAAGATGTTGAAGTCAGGGAAGTTGAGGAAATATGTTGATGGCAAAGCTCCCAAAAGGGGAAGAGATGACCCTAAAAAGAAGAGGACCGACAGATGTCGCGACGATGCCCTAGCAAGAAGAGATGGTGGCTCAGACGAAGATGATGAAGACAATCCAGACCTCCCTCTGAAAGATGACAACACCCCAGTGGAGAGGGTTGGTATGATCTCCTTTGGCATTAGCACCATATGCGGAGGACTTGCGGGGGGTGGTTTTGAGGTTGCTGATAGGAAAGCTCATGTGGAAGAGGCCAAGTCAGTGTCAAAGCTTGAAGTTGTAAATCTAACATCTTCCTCTTTGGGCATCACATCTGCGGAACTTCCCCCATCACGAGAATTCTCTGCACCTCTCATCCATGCACCCTTATTGTAATTACTAAAGGGTCATCATGTGGGGCTAAGATGCCTTTGAAGTCGAGTCGGGAGAACCCAACTATAAGGGTGTCCATGTCCACCTTCTTTCTCTTCTGCGCTGTATCGGAAGACGTTAGATTTACAAACTTAAACGTCTTCCGAGATCCGAAAGAGACTGCAGAGGGGTCAAACATAAACGTCTTCCGAGATCCGGAGGAGGTTGTATCCAAAGAGACCAAGATTGAGAATAACTCAGAGACTAAAGAGGGGTTAAACGTAAACGTCTTTCGAGATCCGGAATAGGTTGTATCCAAAGAGACCTAGATTGAAGATAACTCAGAGACTGCAGAGGGGTCAAACGTAAACGTCTTTTGAGATCCAAAAGAGGTTGTATCCAAAGAGACAGAGATTTAGAATAACTCAGAGACTGCAGAGGGGTCAAATGTAAACGTCTTTCGAGATCCAAAAGAGGTTGTGTCCAAAAAGACCGAGATTGAGAATAACTCAGAGACTACAGAGGGGTCAAACGTAAACATCTTCCGAGATTCGGAAGAGGTTGTATCCAAAGAGATCAAGATTGAAGATAACTCAGATACTGTAGAGGGGTCAAATGTAAACGTCTTTTGAGATCCGGAAGAGGTTGTATCCAAAGAGACCGAGATTGAGAATAACTCAGAGACTGCAGAGGGGTCAAACGTAAACGTCTTCTGAGATCCGAAAGAGGTTATATACAAAGAGACCGAGATTGAGAATAACTCAGAGACTGCAGAGGGGTTAAACATAAACGTCTTCCGAGATCCAGAAGAAGTTGTATCCAATGAGATCGAGATTGAGAATAACTCAGAGACTGTAGAGGGGTCAAATGTAAATTTCTTTCGAGATCCGGAAGAGGTTGTATCCAAAGATACCGAGATTGAGAATAACTCAAAGAATGCAGAGGGATCAAACGTAAACATCTTCCGAGATCCGAAAGGGGTTGTATCCAAAGAGACCGAGATTGAGAATAACTCAGAGACAGTAGAGGGGTCAAACGTAAATGTCTTCCGATATTCGAAAGAGGTTGTATCCAAGGGGACCAGGAACGGAATAGCCAAGAATGAGGAAGGTCGGTACCTCTTCAAGTAAGGAATCATGTCAGAAGAGCGCTTCTCATCAGATAAAGACATCTGAAACCTCTTCGTTGAAGGGTCTTCTTGCAGCAGTGGAAGCGGTGCAGGGCTGATACTTTCAGCTTCAGATGGTACCAACATTGAACACACTTTGAGGTTTAACTTCAAGGCATCAAACAACGAGTCGGAATATGAGTCCATGATAACAGGTCTCTCATTGGCAAAGACTCTGAGAGTAAGACGACTTTTACTTCATAGTGACTCAAGATTGTTAATCAAGTGTTAGGGGTTTATAAGGCCAAAGATGAAAGGATGGCCAAATACCTGAAGAGGGTGAGAATGATCTTGGAATATTTCAAAGAGGAAAAAATGAAGAGAGTACCTCGGTAAAACAATAGCCACACAGATGCAGTAGCAAGGCTGGGTTCAGCAACAAAGACAAACATCAGAAGGACAGTTCCAATCGAGGTCTTGCCAAAGGCGACCATTGAAGAAGAAGAAGAGGTTAGTAACCCTTGCCTCAATTTGAACCTAGGGGACTCATGGATGGATCCCCTTGTCAGATATATCAAAGAGGGATAACTCCAGAATCAAAGCTAGATAGGAGGAAATTAAGATACAGAGCTAAAAAATTCTCCATAATGGGAGACGTCACATATAAGAAGGGATTCCTATTACCTCCCCTCAGATGCGTTCATCCCACAGAAGTTACCCGCATCTTACAGGAGGTGCATGAGGGTTATTTCTCCAGTCACATAGGAGGAAGACCCTTGGCCAAAAGGATTATTACGCAAGGATACTGGTGGCCGACCTTAGCCAAGGATGCTGCAGCCTACTTGAAGAGGTGTGACAAATGTCAGATATTCTCAACTATCCCTCATCAACCTCATTAGCCTATGACGTCAATCAGTTCCCCTTGGCCATTCACAGTATGGGGGATTGATTTAGTGGGCCCCCTGCCAAGGGCTGTAAATAATTACCGATTTCTGATAGTTGCCATTAGTTACTTCTACAAATGGGTAGAGGCCGAGCCGATGATAACGATTACAGAGCAGAAGACCTTCTAATTTATTTTTTAAGAACATCATATGCAGATATGGCCTCCCAAGTACACTCATCTCAGACAACAGAACCCAGTTCAAGAATTCTTCCTTGGAAAAATATTGTGAAAGAGTTGGGATAATGTAAGGACACAAATTTCCAATTGAGTCCTTTGTAGTTTTGGCTCAATTCTGGACAAAAACATTTGAGTCATAGGATAGAGTTCATGTTTATCCATTCAATCCTATGACGTGTTTGTTGAAGACGTAGAGGCCGAGATATTAAAGATTCATCAAATGCCGTGTGTGTTGTGCCTTGTTTCTACGTCATCAACATTGTTCCATTGCTCTAAGGTATGAATGCATTTTAATATATATATATAGGAGCTTGGAACATTATTTATTGGGTGTATTTTAGAAATTTATTTTGGGTGTTAGTATTTTTTTGTTAAACTTTTTTTGAATTCATAGTTCTAAATATTTTGTTCTCGGACACCTTTCAGTAGAAAAATCATATCAAATCCAAAAAAAACCAGAATGACACGAAACTGGCGGCCACGCATTCGTATCGAAATTATCTAGAACCATGGCCTAAGATCTCGTTAGATAGGTCGTTCGAACGACCTCGTTCTAACGAGAAGTCGTTCAAATGAGTTTTCAAACGATATTTTTTTTCCTTTCTGTCTCTTCGTTAGAAGTCTCGTTCGAACGAGATTTCTAACGAAAAAATAGCGGGAACAGTTTTAAGCCAGTTTTTTTCCACTTTTCCACTTTTCCACTACTTTACCCCACTTCCTTTTCAACATACTTCTTAAGTGAGGGAACTAACTTTTTGAAGACAACTTTTTCACATTCTAAGAGTCTTTTGAGAGCAAAACTTTTAAGAAAAAGTTCCATGTTTTGTGTTTGATTTTTATGGATTAAACTCATCAAAAATTACATACACACCCATTTATTTAGTTTATTCCAAGTACCTATTGATATATCATTGCTTGGAGACTTTTGGCACCTGGTTTTCTCTACACCAACAAGAAGAGAGTTTGTGTTCTTCTCTACCCCAAAAAAAGGAGAAAAGTTTATTGCGGTGTTCTCACTCGAAGAAAGACTTCGCGTGTGGGTTGACGGTGACCATAGCCCCATCGATGGAGTTCGAGACTGTGGAGGAGTCCACGGTTATACACTAGGCGGAGGTTGAAGACCGAAGGAGCGCGTCAAGGCTTGGACGGACTCAAGTCAATTTGTGTAAGTCCTCTTGTGTCGAGTCTTTGTAAAAACTACCATACTTAGTGAATTCGTGGCTAGGGTCGTCCGAGGTTTTTCCAATTTGGGTTTTCCTCGTACATCCGACGTAGTGCGATTGATATTTATTTTATCTTGCTATATCACCTAGATACATGCTTAGGACTAAAAGATAAAATTAGTTCAAAATCAAAATCTATTTAATTTGGTAAAAATTTAATGTTTGGGTATGTTCAATTTAATTCAAGTGAAAAATTACTTTATCTTGATAGCATGCAAGTTTAACTTGAATTGGATTAATGTGTGTTTAAGTCTAAATGAAAATTGTGTGTGTAGTTTAATTTCACTTTTCGTTTAGTTTTAATTTTTTCATAAGTTGGTTTGTTCTCTTTAAGAAAAGAAAATTTTAAATAACTTTTGAAAAATTAAAATTTGAACCATTTCATTATATTTGAATTTAAAAATTGGGGGCTTCCGCACTTTCAAATTGGTAAGGACACAAATTTCCAATTCAGTCCTTTCTAGTTTTGGCTCAATTCCGGACAAAAACATTTTAGTCATAGGATAGAGTTCAAGTTTATCCATTCAATCCTACGACGTGTTTGTTGAAGACGTAGCGGCCAAGATATTAAAGATTCATCAAATGCCGTGTGTGTTGTGACTCGTTTCTACATCATCAACATGGTTCCATTGCTCCTAAGGTATGAATGCATTTTAATATATATATATATATATATATATATATAGGAGCTTGGAACATTATTTATTGGGTGTATTATAGAAATTTATTTTGGGTGTTAGTATTTTTTTTGTTAAACTTTTTTGAATTCATTGTTCTAAATATTTTGTTCTCGGACACCTTTCAGTTGAAAAATCATATCAAATCCAAAAAAAATCAGAATGACACGAAACTGGCGGCCACGCGTTCGTATCGAAATTTTCTAGAACCATGGCCTAAGATCCCATTAGATAGGTCGTTCGAGCGACCTCGTTCGAACGAGAAGTCGTTCGAACGAGTTTTCAAACGAGATTTTTTTTTTCCTTTCTGTCTCTTCGTTAGAAGTCTCGTTCGAATGAGATTTCTAACGAAAAAACAGTGGGAACAGTTTTAAGCCAGTTTTTTTCCACTTTTCCACTACTTTACCCCCCTTCCTTTTCGACATACTTATTAAGTGCGGGAACTAACTTTTTGAAGACAAATTTTTCACATTCTAAGAGTCTTTTGAGAGCAAAACTTTTAAGAAAAAGTTTCATGTTTTGTGTTTGATTTTTATGGATTAAACTCATTAAAAATTACATACACACCCATTTATTTAGTTTATTCCAAGTACCTATTGATATATCATTTCTTGGAGACTTTTGGAACCTGGTTTTCTCTACACCAACAAGAAGAGAGTTTGGGTTCTTCTCTACCCCAAAAAGGGAGGAAAGTTTATTACGGTGTTCTCACTCGAAGAAAGGCTTCGCGTGTGGGTTGACGGTGACCATAGCCCCATCGATGGAGTTCGAGACTGTGGAGGAGTCCACGGTTATACACTAGGCGGAGGTTGAAGACCGAAGGAGCGCGTCAAGGCTTGGACGGACTCAAGTCAGTTTGTGTAAGTCCTCTTGTGTCGAGTCTTTGTAAAAACTACCATACTTAGTGAATTCGTGGCTAGGGCCATCCGAGGTTTTTCCCATTTGGGTTTTCCTCGTACATCCGGCATAGTACGATTGATATTTATTTTATCTTGCTATATCACCTAGATGCATGCTTAGGACTAAAAGATAAAATTAGTTCAAAATCAAAATCTATTTAATTTGGTGAAAATTTAATGTTTGGTTATGTTCAATTTAATTCAAGTGAAAAATTACTTTATCTTGATAGCATGCAAGTTTAACTTGAATTGGATTAATGTGTGTTTAAGTCTAAATGAAAATTGTGTGTGTAGTTTAATTTCACTTTTCGTTTAGTTTTAATTTTTTCATAAGTTGGTTTCTTCTCTTTAAGAAAAGAAAATTTTAAATAACTTTTGAAAAATTAAAATTTGAACCATTTCATTATATTTGAATTTTAAAAATTGGGGCTTCCGCACTTTCAAATTGGTAAGGACACAAATTTCCAATTGAGTCCTTTGTAGTTTTGGCTCAATTTCGGACAAAAACATTTGAGTCATAGGATAGAGTTCAAGTTTATCCATTCAAGCCTATGACGTGTTTATTGAAGACGTAGCGGCCAAGATATTAAAGATTCATCAAATGCCGTGTGTGTTGTGCCTCGTTTCTACGTCATCAACATGGTTCCATTGCTCCTAAGGTATGAATGCATTTTAATATATATATATATATATATATATATATATATATAAAGGAGCTTGGAACATTATTTATTGGGTGTATTTTCGAAATTTATTTTGGGTGTTAGTATTTTTTTTGTTAAACTTTTTTTGAATTCAGAGTTCTAAATATTTTGTTCTCGGACACCTTTCAGTAGAAAAATCATATCAAATCCAAAAAAAATCATAATGACACGAAACTGGCGGCCACGCGTTCATATCGAAATTATCTAGAACCATGGCCTAAGATCTCGTTAGATAGGTCGTTCGAGGTCGAACGAGAAGTCATTCGAATGAGTTTTCAAATGAGAATTTTTTTTCCTTTCTGTCTTTTCGTTAGAAGTCTCGTTCGAACGAGATTTCTAACGAAAAAACAGCGGGAATAGTTTTAAGCCAGTTTTTTCCACTTTTCCACTACTTTACCCCACTTCCTTTTCGACATACTTTTTAAGTGCGGGAACTAACTTTTTGAAGACAAATTTTTCACATTCTAAGAGTCTTTTGAGAGAAAAACTTTTAAGAAAAAGTTCCATGTTTTGTGTTTGGTTTTTATGGATTAAACTCATCAAAAATTACATACACACCCATTTATTTAGTTTATTCCAAGTACCTATTGATATATCATTGCTTGGAGACTTTTGGAACCTGGTTTTCTCTACACCAACAAGAAGAGAGTTTGGGTTCTTCTCTACCCCAAAAAAAGGAGAAAAGTTTATTGCGGTGTTCTCACTCGAAGAAAGGCTTCGCGTGTGGGTTAACGGTGACCATAGCCCCATCGATGGAGTTAGAGACTGTGGAGGAGTCCACGGTTATACACTAGGCGGAGGTTGAAAACCGAATGAGTGCGTCAAAACTTGGACGGACTCAAGTCAGTTTGTGTAAGTCCTCTTGTGTCGAGTCTTTGTAAAAACTACCATACTTAGTGAATTCGTGGCTAGGGCCGTCCAAGTTTTTTCTCATTTGGGTTTTCCTCGTACATCCGGCATAGTGCGATTGATATTTATTTTATCTTTCTATATGACCTAGATGCATGCTTAGGACTAAAAGATAAAATTAGTTCAAAATCAAAATCTATTTAATTTGGTGAAAATTTAATGTTTGGTTATGTTCAATTTAATTCAACTGAAAAATTACTTTATCTTGATAGCATGCAAGTTTAACTTGAATTGGATTAATGTGTGTTTAAGTCTAAATGAAAATTGTGTGTGTAGTTTAATTTCAGTTTCGTTTAGTTTTAATTTTTTCATAAGTTGGTTTTTTCTCTTTAAGAAAAGAAAATTTTAAATAACTTTTGAAAAATTAAAATTTGAACCATTTCATTATATTTGAATTTAAAAATTGGCGGCTTTCGCACTTTCAAATTGGTATCAGAGTCAAAGCGATAAATTCTTTCGTTAAAGATCTTTTAAATAATTTTTGGCTAAAATGGAATTTTCCCCATTTTCAAAATTTCCTATTTTCGATGGTTCAAACTACGCGTATTGGAAAGTGCGAATGAAATCGGGACTAAAATCTATCGATGAGAGAGTTTGGATGTCTGTTGTTAACGGGTGGTCCCCACCTGCTCATTTAGTAGATAATGAGCGTGTTCCCAAACCCACCGATAGATGGAGTGAGGGTGAATTTAAACTTTCTAACTTTAATTCCCGATGTTTAAATGCCTTATTTAGCGCTGTCACACCAGATGAATTCCGACGCATTATGACGTGTGAGACCGCTAAATAAGCGTGGGATATTTTGCAACTCACTCATGAAGGTACTTGTGTCGTTAAAGCTTCGAAACTTCAAAACCTCACCACTCAATTTGAAACTATCAAAATGAATGAAAAAGAAACTTTTGATGAATTTTATGCTAGACTTTCTGATATTGTTAATTCATCTTTTAACTTGGGAGAGAAAATACCCGTCAACCGAGTTGTAAAGAAAATTTTAAGGTCCCTTCCCGATAGATTTATTCCAAAAGTGACCGTTTTAAATTCTTTACCAACTTTAGCCTCTACGAAATTAGGAGAGCTTGTAGGTGATTTACAAACCTATGAACTAGACACGCTCCCCTCTAAAACTGAAAAGAAAATTGAAAAGGGCGTTGCTTTAAAAGCCCGAAAAGAGGTCAAACAAGTAGTAGAGAGCGAGAGTGATAGTGATTCGGAAGACATGGCTTTGTTTGCTCGTAAATTTAGAAAATTTCTTAAATTTAACAAAGATAAATTTAAAAAAGATTTTAAGAAATTTGAAACTTCTAAGTATGACAAAGTCGAGAAGATCCCTAAACCCATTGATGAAAATTTAAATAGGGACGAGTCAAATAGGTGTTTTGGTTGTGAGGGTTATGGCCATAGGGCTTTTGAGTGCCCCATTAAACTAAGGAAAGAGGGTAAGCGACCCATTTCATATAACGCTCCCCTTAGTGATAGTGATAAGGAAGAGGGACACGATTCCCCCACTAAGCCCAACTTTGTGTCTTTTATGGCTAGTCATGTGAGTGATAGTGAGAACTCGTCGATTGATGAAACTTTAACACATGACATTTCCGAGGTCAAAGTTTTTGATTCCCTTGTTTTTTATGATAGTAAGAGTGGAGAAGAAAGAGAGAGTGAAAATGAAGAAGAGGTTAATGTGAGTGAACTTCAAAATGCTTTTCAAGAACTTTATAAAGAATCTATTAAATTGAAAAGAGCTAATTTTAAGTTAGAAGCTAGTTTAAAAGAATGTGTCAAGGTCGTTGATAATAGCATGTTGGTTGAAGACCTTAGGAGACGAGAGAAAGCTCTTCTAGAGAAGCTTGAACATATAGAAGGCGAGAGAGATAGCCTTAGGGGTTTAATGGAATCCTTGAAAAATGAGCTTCTTGCTTTTGAAGAGCGAAATGTTTTATTATAGTCTAACATTTTACAATTGCAAAATAAATTAAAAGACTCTAGTAATGTCAAATTTGATTTGGAGTGTCGTTCGGAAAAATTAGATAAAATATTAGGAACGGTCCAAATTAAAATGACACTTGTGGTTTAGGCTTCAATACTTGTAATGAATTTACTCATAACGCCAAAACCAATGTTTTAGGAGAATATACTAGGAAAGTCTTTAGAGATCACTCCTTAGGTAAATCTTTTCGACATGTTTTTACTTGTACACATTGTGGTCGAAAAGGTCATCTTAGAAAATTTTGTTTTGATCTTAAACGTATTCCTAGAAAATCCCAACGTAAAGTAACCAAGGTAGTTAAAATTCCTACACCCCAAGATAGTCATTCTTCATTAATTTGGGTTAGGAAATCCGACTTGGTTGCCTTGCAAAATGGGGTTTTTGATTGTAATTTACTTTCACATGCTTCCTCCCTTGCTAAATCTAAAATATGAATGTGTTAGTGTCTGCATACTTTAGCTTTTGTACTTCATGCTATATTCACATGCTAAATGTATGTTTGTTTAATCATTTTCTAGTCTATGCTCCATGCTTATCACATGCTAGAATTATGATTTTTGTTTATCTTTTGTATTATATTTCCTTCATTTTGTTTGCATTAATTGAAAAATACAAAAAGATTTGTGTTTATCATTTGGATTTTATCTCTTGGTAATTTAAGCTTAATAAAAAAATTCAAATGATTTTTCTTATACTTTTGAGTATATATTATTTATTTTGGTTAAAAATTTCAAAAACTCAAAAAGATTTTATTTTGTGTGTAGTTTAGTTTGACACACTTTATGTGGCATACACTTGTGTTTGAATCCCTCCTTTAACGCTCCCACGTGGCTAGAACTTTTGGTTTAGATTGTCAATCCTTAAAATGTTCTTTACCATATTTTTTATGGAGAAGTTGAATTTTGTGTTGGTGAAATAGATTCTATTTTTATATGCCTCTATTCACACATGCACGAGCTCTTTTGAAATTTTAACTTCATATGTATATTTGAGCTATGTGAGGTGTTCTCCTACCAATCTTGTCATCTACATATTTGTGTCTTAGGAGGACTAGTGCATGTCAAAATCCGTTGCATGTGAGATTTGTGTGAAAAATGAAAACATGATAAATAAAAATGTGCACGGGGAAGGGCTCCGAAAGGACTAAGTGATCCTTTGCGATTGTAAGCCACCGTTTTGAATGGACCTAAAAGAAATACGTGGTCCAAAGTCCTAAAAACAGAAAATACGGCATTAACAAGAAAAAGAATTTGCCAAGGCCTATGTTTGATTGATATATTCATTCAAATTTAATATATTGCATATTGAGGGAGATTGGATGGTATATCAACGGTTTGCACAATGTCCGTTTATCCTAGTTGCGTATTTCATGTCATGACTCTATTGGTTTGTATAATCATCAATATGCTAGGCTTGTATGCATTGTGTATGTTTGTTCATTGAGTTCAATTTATATTGTCACATGAGGTTATATTCAAATGTGATGAAGTTTGCAATCAATTGAGAACTCCGTGAACATGTTTTAAGTGATTGGGTCTAAATTTAATCGTTATTAGTTCACACCCCAACACTTCCATTTCCATATGACACATTTTTGCCATACTAGTTCACACCCCAACACTATTATATTTAGTGTGTGTCATTTGTGTGTTTATATCTATATATGTGTACTTGAGTCTCTTTGATATATATTATGTATACATATATTTGATATTTTTGTTTAGTCTTTGCTTTGATTTCTAATCCATATATGCTTTAATTCATACTTGGTATCCATCTTATTGCATTCTTTGTTGATATCACGTGCTTAATAATTTATATATCATATTGGTATCATTTTATTGCATCCTAGTTGGTATCCGATGTTATTGTTTGGATTAGTTGAACTTTTGTTGCCCATATACTTTAACGTTCTCATCACTATATGAACAATTACATGTTTTAGCTTGTTATCCCATTCTTTTATCCCTTGCTTAGTTTAGAGGGGTTATATGCTTTATTTGGGGTATATAAGTTACTTCTTTGATTCTTTAGCCTTGGTCTATTCCTGAACAAAAAGGGGGAGAATGATAGGGGGAGAAATGGTATCTAATCCTATTATTATCGTATCTTAGTTTGGGGGAGATTTATCTTAGGGGGAGACGTCTTTCTAAGTAGGTCATTTGTTTGATAAAGGGGAGAATTGATTTAGGGGGATTAATTATTTAATTGCATTTAATATTTTGATATTCCCTATGCGTTTGATAGTTTGCTTAAGTGTGCAGGAATACTTTTAAATGGCAACATTCAACATCGACAAAGATATTGATCCTTGGGTTGTTTGCGTCAAGCATTGTATTTTTATTTCGGGTGGGACATTGTTTTTTAGTCTAGTGAGCTTGACGGCCCTTTAGGATTTTTATTTAGTTTTTGTCTCGGAATAGCCAAAGGGGGAGATTGGTAAGGACACAAATTTCCAATTGAGTCCTTTGTAGTTTTGGCTCAATTCCGGACAAAAAAATTTGAGTCATAGGATAGAGTTCAAGTTTATCCATTCAAGCCTATGACGTGTTTGTTGAAGACGTAGCGGCCAAGATATTAAAGATTCATCAAATGCCGTGTGTGTTGTGCCTCGTTTCTACGTCATCAACATGGTTTCATTGCTCCTAAGGTATGAATGCATTTTAATATATATATATATATATATAGGAGCTTGGAACATTATTTATTTGGTGTATTTTAGAAATTTATTTTGGGTGTTAGTATTTTTTTGTTAAACTTTTTTTGAATTCAGAGTTCTAAATATTTTGTTCTCGGACACCTTTCAGTAGAAAAATCATATCAAATCCAAAAAAAATCAGAATGACACGAAACTAGCGGCCACGCGTTCGTATCGAAATTATCTAGAACCATGGCCTAATATATCATTAGATAAGTCGTTCGAACGAGTTTTCAAACGAGAATTTTTTTTTTCCTTTATGTCTCTTCGTTAGAAGTCTCGTTCGAACGAGATTTCTAACGAAAAAACAGTGGGAACAGTTTTAAGTCAGTTTTTTCCACTTTTCCACTACTTTACCCCACTTCCTTTTCGACAAACTTCTTAAGTGCGGGAACTAACTTTTTGAAGACAACTTTTTCACATTCTAAGAGTCTTTTGAGAGCAAAACTATTAAGAAAAAGTTCCATGTTTTGTGTTTGATTTTTATGGATTAAATTCATCAAAACTTACATATACACCCATTTATTTAGTTTATTCCAAGTACCTATTGATATATCATTGCTTGGAGACTTTTGGCACCTGGTTTTCTCTACACCAACAAGAAGAGAGTTTGGGTTCTTCTCTACCCCAAAAAAAGGAGAAAAGTTTATTGCGATGTTCTCACTCGAAGAAAGACTTCGCGTGTGGGTTGACGGTGACCATAGCCTCATCGATGGAGTTCGAGACTGTGGAGGAGTCCACGGTTATACACTAGGGGGAGGTTGAAGACCGAAGGAGCGCGTCAAGGCTTGGACGGACTCAAGTCAGTTTGTGTAAGTCCTCTTGTGTCAAGTCTTTGTAAAAACTACCACACTTAGTGAATTCGTGGCTAGGACCATCCGAGGTTTTTCCCATTTGGGTTTTCCTCGTACATCCGGCGTAGTGCGATTGATATTTATTTTATCTTGCTATATCACCTAGATGCATGCTTAGGACTAAAAGATAAAATTAGTTCAAAATCAAAATCTATTTTATTTGGTGAAAATTTAATGTTTGGGTATGTTCAATTTAATTCAAGTGCAAAATTACTTTATCTTGATAGCATGTAAGTTTAACTTGAATTGGATTAATGTGTGTTTAAGTCTAAATGAAAATTGTGTGTGTAGTTTAATTTCACTTTTCGTTTAGTTTTAATTTTTTCATAATTTGGTTTGTTCTCTTTAAGAAAAGAAAATTTTAAATAACTTTTGAAAAATTAAAATTTGAACCATTTCATTATATTTGAATTTAAAAATTGGGGGCTTCCGCACTTTCAGATAAAGCAATTTTTCTCTTCTCCTGGCCGACCTCAGGCAAACGGCCAGACCTTAGAACATCATAATTTGGTGATAAGGTCCGAGGTAAGACATCATACTTGGATGACCTCAGAACTTAGACATTATTAATTTGGTGAAAAATTATTTATGAGGATAACATCTTAGTGGATGACCTAAGACCTTATAAAATAATAATTTGGAGACAAGGTCTGAGGTAAGACATCATACTTGGATGACCTCAGACCTTAAACATCATTAATTTGGTGAAATTTAAGAAGGTAACATCATAGTTTGATGACCTCAGACCTTAAAAGATCATAATTTGGTGATAAGGTCTGAAGTGAAACATCATAGTTTGATGACCTCAGACCTTAACACATCATAATTTGGTGACAAGGTCTAAGGTGAAACATCTTAGTTTGATGACCTCAGACCTTAAAACATCATAATTTGGTGATAAGGTCTAAGGTGAAACATCTTAGTTTGATGACCTCAAACCTTAAACATCATTAATTTGGTGAAATTTATGGGGGTAACATCTTAGTTTGATGACCTCAGACCTTAAACATCATTAACTTGGTGATCTCATATATGAAACATCATTAACTTGGTGATCTCATAACTGAAACATCATTAACTTGGTGACATGAGAGTTAACATCATTAACTTGGTGATCTCATATCTGAAATATCACTAACTTGGTGACATGAGAGTTAACATCATTAACTTTGTGGCCTCATATCTAAGACAAACATCATTAACTTGGTGGTCTAATATCTGAAACATCATTAACTTGATGACATGAGAGTTAACATCATTAACTTGGTGGCCTCATATCTGAGACAAACATCATTAACTTGGTGATCTCATATCTGAAACATCAATAACTTGGTGACATGAGAGTTAATATCATTAACTTGGTGGCCTCATATTTGAGACAAAGATCATTAACTTGGTGGTCTCATATCTGAAACATCATTAACTTGGTGATCTCATACTTTGAAAACCTTTATCTTGATTAGAGACAAAAATCAGTGATATGCCCAAATATACTTTATCCCTTAGCCTTCTATCTACATTGAAGACTAAGGGCTAGGGGGTAATTGATATGACCAAAATGTACCCTCGTCTCTTAGGACGACGGGCATCACAACTCATAATAGCCTCACATATCCTCAGCAGGGTCATCCAGATAAGGATCGATCTCTGTAGGGTTATCCTCAATAGGGTTGGCCACGACTTAATCCTCAGTAGGGTCATCCAGATAAGGGTCGGCCTCAACAGGGTCGGCCACGGCTTAATCATTAGCAGGTTCATCCAAATAAAGGTCGGCCTCAGAAGGGTCGGCCTCAATAAGGTCGAACTCAATCGGGTCAGGCTCAACAGGGTCGGCCATGGCTTAATCATTGGCAAGGTCGTCCAGATAAAGGTCGGCCCCAGTAGGGTCGGCCTCAACAAGGTCGGCCTCCATAGGGTCAGATTCCACAGGGTTGGCCATGACTTAATCATTGGCAGGGTCATCCAAATAAGGGTCGGCCTCAGTAGGGTCGGCCTTAGTAGGGTCAGCCTCAACAGGGTCGGTCATGGCTTAATCATTGGCAGGGTCATCCAGATAAGGCTCTGTCTCAGTAGGGTCGGCCTCAAAAGGGCCAGCCATGGTTTAATCATTGGTAGGGTCGTCCAAATAAGGGTCATAACAGAAGACGTTGGCCTCAGCCTTAGCCTCATAACTCTCATACAACAGCTCAACCTCGAACTCATTCTCATAGATTAACAACTAGCGGTTTCGTCCCAAAAGGTCGGCCATGGAGGACATTACTAGCTACCTAGATAAGAGAGGTCTTCATGATCCATTGGGGGTTATTCAACAGGCCACCCAAGTATAACAACCTCGGTTAGGTGCAAGTCGAGGTTACAAGAACAATCCCACCATCATAACCAGCCTCAGCTATGAATCAGCCGACGTTCCTACTAATCCATTATTACCTCAGACCAAGTCGATGTTGCAGTCCCGTATGCCTTACCTCGGCTCTGCTGGTAAGCCAAGGTCACCACTGATCAAGCAGTTTCCCTACCACACCACCCTCGTCCTCTTCAAGGCCGAGGTTGGTACCAATCACAGATAGCTGAGCTTTTATGCGCATATATGTGGTTGGGAACACGTGTACACAAATCAATTATAACAAATCATTCCCCTCATGTGGAGGGAATATTTCATCATCATTATCTACATGTGACAGTGACAGATGTCATCATCAGATTGACTAGATCAACACACACATGCTCATTGCATGCATAGGGGGTACATTACACCCCCCAGGTACTATATATAGAGGTCATCCTCTACCTTGCAAAGGATCCAAAAAGAGAACCCTAGCTGAAACTGTGTAGATATACAGTAGAGAGAGCTTGAGAGATTGTATCTATGGCCATCAGTGCCCAATTACAGTGAGGTTATTCACATACACAGTGGACGTAGGCCGATTTAGGCTGAACCACTTATATCTGGGTGCTCTCTCCTCTTCTCCCCATCTCATTCTCTTACCTTTTACATAACTATGCTTCCATTGTTGTTCTTAGATTGAGCTTGAAAACACCTTACCTGATGGTGCTAATTCTAGCATCATCATACGTGGCTTACCATCTCTTGGAAAGCCAACTTCCACGGTTTGTGGATCCTGTCAGTTGGTGAAGCAAATTCGTATCCCCCATAGCAAGTTGCATTCCATTACCACCTACTGTGTACTTGAGTTAATTCACATGGATCTTATGGGTCCTACTCGTACTGAGAGTCTGGGTGGTAAGAGGTATATCCTTGTGATGGTGGATGATTTCTCCAAATATTCGATTGTAGGTTTTCTGAGAGAGAAATCCGATGTTGTAGAGTTTTTAACGACCAAGTGTCGTGTCCTTCAAAATCAACACGGAATCACTATTAACAGGATATGTAGTGACAAACGCACAAAATTTAAGGAAGAAAAGGTAGATCTTTACTGTGATAGACTTGGAATCAAACATGAGTTTTTTGTTATGAAGACTCCTCGGTAAAATGGGATTGTTGAGAAAAATAATAGGACGATTCAGGAAATAGTTAGATCTATGATTCTAGGTCGTAAGCTTGCCAGGAGATTTTGGACAGAGGCAGTGTCTACTACATGCCACACGCTGAGTAGGGTTTACCTGCGTCAACACACACTTAAGACGCCTTATGAATTGTGGACTGGAAACAAACCCAACCTTGTATATTTCCGTATCTTTGGGAGTAAATGCTACATCCTACAGGATAGAGAGATTTTAAGAAATTTTGACTCCCGGAGCGATTAGGGAACATTGCTAGGATATTCATCAAATAGTAGAGCGTATCAAGTTTTTAACCTGAAGAGCTCTAAGGTTATGGAGTCAATAAATGTCACCATGCAAGATGATGACACTTCGACGTTTATTGATTCTAGCCTTCAGTGTGAGGATGAGGATTTTTCTGGCAATGATTTACTTGTCCCTCACCCACACCCTGTGGACCCTACTCCTGTGTTAGGGGACAAACCTTCTTGGGTTCGCAAGAGTCATTATCTGCCATTATTGGCGATCCCACTTTAGGGGTCAAGACTCGTGCTCAGCTAGAGAACTTTTTTAGCCATCTTTGATACACGTCCAAAGTCGAGTCCAAGAATCACAAAGAAGCACTCAAAGATGAACACTGGATATCTTCCATGTAGGATGAGTTGCTTCAGTTTAAAAAGAAGAATGTCTGGGAACTTGTCCCCCGACCTAGTGAGACTAATGTGATAGGAACCAGGTGGATTTTTAAGAATAAAGTGGATAAAAATGGTACCATAATCAGAAATAAGGCTAGGTTGGTCTCTCAAGGCTACACCTAGATAGAGGGTGTAGACTTTGGGGAGACATTTGCTCGTGTTGCGAGGCTTGAGTCCGTCCGCTTACTACTCGCCATCACATGTCATATGTGCTTTAAGTTATATCATATGGATATCAAGAGTTCCTTTCTAAATGGAATTCTTCAGGAGGAGGTTTACATGGAACAACCAAAAGGGTTTAAAGAGCCTAAGCACCCAAACGCGTCTACTATTTGAGAAAATCCTTGTATGGTTTGAAGTAAGCACCTCGTGCTTGGTACGAGAGGCTTACTTCCTATCTCTTAGCATGTGGCTTCAAGAGAGGGGGAGTTAATATGATGTTCATCAAGAGAGATGATGATGCTATTTTGGTTGCCCAGGTCTATGCGGACGACATAGTCTTTGGATCCATGTGCTCCCAGCATGCTCACCACTTTGAGGAAGAGATGAAAAGTGAGATTGAGATGAGCATGGTAGGTGAACTTACTTTCTTCCTTGGTCTCCAGGTTTGTCAGCTAGAGGATGGGATGCTCATCTCCCAATCCAAGTATGCTAGAGACCTAGTGAAGAAATTTGGTTTAGACTCCGTTAAGCATGCACTTACACCTATGATTACTTCTATCAAGCTTAGTAAGGACACTTCAGACAAGGACGTAGAGCAAACCTTGTATCGGAGTATGATAGGTAGTCTTCTCTACTTGACTACCAGTCATCCCGACATAAACTTTAGTATTGGAGTTTGTGAGCGATATCAGGCGTCCCCGAAAGAGTCACACTTACTCACTCTAAAACATATTATCAAATACGTGAGTGGGACTCTCACATATGGTATTTGGTATACCTTTAATACTGATGCCAGTTTGTCCGCCTATTCGGATGTCGATTGGGCCAGGGATGTAGATGGTTGTAGTAGCACTTCTGGTGGGTGTTTCTATTTTGGTTCTACTCTTGTCTCCTGGTTAAGCAAGAAGCAAAACTCCATCTCTTTATCCACTGCGGAGGCTGAGTACATCTCCCACGGGAGTTGTTCCACGCAACTCTTGTGGATGAAGCAAATGTTAGAAGATTATGGAATTTCACGATACACCATGACTATTTTCTATGATAACACGAGCGCGATACACATATCCCGCAATCATGTCCAACATTCGCACACAAAGCACATCAGGATACGCGAGCACTTTATACGTCAGTTAGTTGAGGAGAAAGTCGTATCCCTGAGTTTTATACCCATCGACCTTCAGTTAGTTGATATATTTATGAAGCCTTTAGATGCCCTTAGATTTGAGAGTCTTAGGAACTCTTTTGGGATTTGAACAGTAAACTGAGGGGTTGGTTCTTGTCTAGGATAGGATGCATTGTCATGTTCATATCTAATGATTCCTATTCCTAGGTTGTATCATTTGTATTTTTATTTTTTTATTTTTATATTTTTTTTGAAAAATCCAAAAAGATTTTCTTTTTATAAAATTTTTAGAAAAGCACAAAAAGATTTTTGTATTTTATTTGCACCTTTTATGGATGAGAATTTAAGATAGTCGAGTCACAAATTTCATTCCATTTATCCATGTGACTATTTGATAATGATTTGAGACGCTACATCATTGCATCCATGTGCTTTACATTGTTTGGAGTCTTTTTAGATGTGATTAGTGATATCTTTCTACATGTTTGGCTCCTTATCTCCTTTATGGCACACATGCACGGTTTTTATTTGATTATTGTACTTGTCTGTCACATATTGGCTTGAGTGTTTCCATCTCAATCATGTCTATACAATGAATCATATGCGATAAAACTTGACAAGATTGGAATCTATGTAAAAAACCGTTTGGTGGGATTTTATTTTTAAGCAGTGAAGGGATACAAAATGTTCTTATCTAGCCTTTTCGATTAAGCCACCGTTAAATCGGACCTAAAAAATTGAGGAATTTTATTATCCGGGGTCCAAAGAGGTTAAAAGAGCCCGAAAAAATTTAAAGGCAATAAAAAGCAATACATTTCAAATATGGGCCACTTAGGTTTCACCATTAATTCTCCAAAGTTTGAGAATTTAGATCACCTCTATTCAAAATATAAATCTGAGGGAGTTTGGTTGGATAATTTAAACGGGTTTGCACTTCCTTGAAAGTCCTGAAAAAACATTAAATCATTTTGGACGATATTGGTGTGAATATCATTTTGAACTTTGATGTGTTGATTTGATTGAGTCAATGTCTCGTATTTCCTTCTTTTTACACCTAAGGAAGATGTTGAGTGCATTCGTTAGGAGTATTCGATATTCATCGTGCACATATGTCATGTTTGTATGCATTGATTTTCCTATCGAATTTGATCACACCCCTACATTTACACTTTTTATCGACTTGGTTATTTTTGTGTTTGTTCATGGTGTGATTATTTGTGGTATATTTTGTATAAAAATTTTGAAAAATTCAAAAATAGATTTTTTTACCATGTGGCATTTTCCATATTTATGCTTCTCATATCTGTCTATTTGGGGATAACATAAAACAGGGGAGAATTTTGTTGATTTATCAATGATTTGCTTAAGATTAATTGATCTTTGATTTTAGTATATCATTATATTTCAAACTGTTGCTTGTCACGAGTATTTTCTTTATCTCATATGTGTAGGTAAAAATTTGATATTGATTGGATTGCACACCCTGATGAGAAAAGCTTTGGGAGTTTCTGAAGAGCTGAAGATTTGAAGATGTTGAAGTTTGATTGAAGACATGTCATGTAGTACTCTCAGTTTGAGTGTTTAATGGGGATTTTATATTGTATGTCATTTGTTTTAGGAAGATTGCATAATTCGGATTTTTTATGTATGTACCGGCATAGACATAGGGGGGGATTTGTAAGGACATAATTTTATAAATGTCCAAGGTAGAATCTAGGAATTTTATGTTTTCCCTAAATCACAGTTTGCATGTCTGATACCGCTACATTCGACACGTCAACACGATCATCCACGACGGCCTTTATCTGAATCCATGCATCCATCATCTTCACACGTGCATCGTGCTACATGCGACGTGATGCTCATCTGTTTCCCACTACTCCACTACGCACTATTAGTAAAATTATTTATTGGAGTTGTTTATAATTGCATAAATATTTGGGAAATTTTTCAGAAAATAATTTTTGAAGTCTGAAATATATTTTTATCAAAAGAAGAATTTTTCTAAGTGTAGAAGTGGAGTGCCTCGATCAACGAGCTCATTCAAATGAGTTGGCAATGTCGTTTGAGTGAGATCAGCATCTCGCGTTATGTCGTTGGAATGACACGTGTCCTTCGTTCGAGCGAGATGCCTATCTCATTCGAGTGACACCGCCGCCTCAATTTTTGTATAAATACCAGTGTACCTTCTACACATTTTCCTAAGTCTTTTTGCTATCACGAATTCTACGAAAACTACCCTGAATCAGACTTCACCTTTTAAGGTTTTTTAACCTTCTTTATTCACATAATCACTCCCATTTATATATGTGAATTGTTAAACCTTCAAGAGGATCATTTACTCTTCTGGAGTACTTTGTGGAGAAGACGCTATCTTCTTCATTACTACCCACCTGGAGTTCCTGCAGAAGATTCCAGCCGAGGACATCAGAACCGACACCTGCGGGTATTTCTGTGTCACACTTATTTTCATAGTAATCCGTGTAACTGTATCTTACAAAATTATAGTGAAAATAAAAATGTTTTGCCCCTTTGGGGGATTTTTCCTCACATGTGTGTGTTTTAATTGCACTTAGATGCATGTTTAGGATTTAATTGAAAAATTGAGTTTAATTAAATAATTTCTTTATTTGAACATACGCGCACTCTTTAGCGGGGGATCGAGAGATTATTTTTCTATTGTTATGGTGCTCATTTCTAGAGTGAACTAGAGAGATTTTAATCTTCCATTCATCTATGGATTTTTCCTATCGAAACTAATACAAATCACTACTACGCCTATAGACATAGGCACCATCTCTGGTTGAACCATGTAAACACGATTTTCATTTGTTTCCTCTCATCTTTTTTCTACTGTACTTATTATAGATAAGCATTTCTATGATTATTATCTCTTTACCTATTACAAATAAGAGATTAGTGTATTAAGCTAAGATATAAATCGTACACCAGTTTTAAGAGTTAACAGATTGGCACCATCTATAGGAATGTATTGACAAGCCTGTTATTGATTTCTATCAATATTTTCTCTCAAACTCTAGGACACCCTGCCCTAATTTACTATTATTTCATTGATTTCCTTCCCGTTTGATCCCATAAAACCACTTCTTACTATAACTTTTGTTATTTCTCTCTATTTTTGTTTAAAATACTCTATTTTCCTATGAGGACCGTGAAAATGGGTGAGAATCCATAGAGTAGTAGGTCCGCTGAGGAAGCTTCACCCTCTACAACTCCAATCATGAGTGACCTGCATAAAATATTTTAACATTTGGATAGAGGCCAAGAAGCTATGCAGAAAATCATTGGGCAGTTGATGCAAATCATCTGAACTAGGCACGGGAGGCTCAAAGTGAACCCTACTGTACCGACATGGGGTAAAAACCTACATCGAAGGAAAGATATGCCCCCATCGGGCTGACACAAATATAGAAGACATATGTAGGGTGGGAGGGAGGGAGAAAATCCCAAACGATTATATTGGGTTTTCTCCAAAGAAGCTAGTTGGTCTAGATACACAGGATTCGAATAAGATGATAGATATTAAAAACCAGAAGCCACATCTACCATCACAATATGTGGAACAATGACGACGATACTTACTCTTATGGGTGCCGAAGAATTTCATAAATGTTGAGTAGAGGGTCCCCATTTGACTGATTAGGCCCAAGAGCTGAAAGAGCCCACTAATTCCAGGGCTCAAAGATTATAGAAGGGAACCAAGGAGGGGTGAAGGTTTGAACTTTTAGATAGGTTCAGACCAACCATTAAAGGGTCGATTAAATTCGAGCAGACATCCTAGGAAGAGAGCTCAGCTTAATGCCTAGGACGAGAAGAAAAGATAATATCGGTTAAGGTTGATAAGGAAGAACAACCCTAGAGGGGATCAGTCCAATGCTTAGAGGATCATCTAGGTGAGATCATGATGACCAAAAACCCTTTATAAAAAAGGTTATATACAGGGTCCCCCTTCACGTCACCAATCATGATTTATACAATGCTCGAAAAGTTCAAACCACATGTCATCACTCCTAAATACAATGGCACATCAGATCTTATGTTACATATAGAGTAGTACCAAGCTGTGTCGGATATTTATTATGTCCTCGATACATCATTGACATGGGGGGTAGACCTATTTTGAAGGATGCCACAACAGCCTCCTCAAGCAATCCTCTATCTCATTGAAGCCTTCCGAGTAGCATTTGGTGTATTCGCGCAGGGATCCTGTGGCTTCTTTTTCATCGTGAGAAGGGAGTCCATCCATTTAGGATGAGAGTTGTTGGTGATGAAATGAGGAATGAAGGATTAGCGAGCGCCTTAAAACTCTTGAAGAAATTATGATACGGATACCAAAACTATTTTTTGGTGTCGCCCAAACTAGAAGGAAAGATGCGACACATTAATGCATCATTTTAACTCCACAAAGTCATGCCTTGCTTGTACCGCTAAACATAGTTAATGGGATCAACCTTTACATCATAGACCTTAAACCTAGGGGTTAAAAACGTCTTCGGGTTTCCTCCTCCTCGTGGTTTTTGAGAAGGAGGACGTAATTTGGGTGATAAGAGTTATCCTTGCTAGCTCTTTGTTTGACTTGGACCCTCTATGAGTGGGGTGTGGGTTCATTTATCTTTGAACCAAACTCATTATGTTATCTCTTTGGTGCTCATTATCTCTGTGGCGCCTGCCTTGATGACTTTCATGCCTTGAATGTTCTTAATCTGTTCTGGCGGAGTTCTCTTTCCATCTCTTCTAATCTCCTCTGGAGGTAAGAATTCTCTTCAACCTGGAGGCGAGATGTCTCCTCCTACTGTTGAAGCATTAATTCATAGACGTTAACCAGGCATATCTGAGTAGAACTAGGCTTCCCTTGGCTTTTCTCCAAAGGTTGTTGTTCTGGTTAGAATCTTGGGTTCTCATCTTGACGAGCCTGAGACCAAACCCTCAGTGGAGCCAAATTATCTCTCACATTTCTAGACTGGGGTGTAGTGTTTGGTTAGTAAGAGATCATAACTACTCTTTGAAGGAATCACTTTTGTGGACGGAAAATCATTTACCACATATGGCACTAATTGTGGGTGCAAATTAATCATAATTAAAAGGATTCTAAAAAGCATTTAAAGAAAGAATGTAATATGCCAATCACACAATGCAAAAATATACGTGCGTTCTATTAAATCCCCTCATAGTTTTGAAATTATATCATCCTTGGCCCTGGGGTGTAGGTCGCATTTATAGTTATATAAAACCGCAGTGGTTGAATCGGTCAAGGAACTCCCTTGGATTGAGATAAGCGTGCGTGGTGACTACCTGAATATTTCATCCGAGATTTTGGGTAACCATCATGAGCTGCTAACGATTGTAGATATATGTGTGATTATCCACGTGATAAATGGTGTTAGTAATCCATCGACGCTAATATGATGGGCCAAATGTACCCCTCATGCTATTGGACTTGGTCGGAAGGTCTCGAATTGGGACTTTATATTTAGGCCACCATATCCAGATTTTAGTAAAGCTTGATAAATCGTGAATCCTCATTTATCAAATCTGCAGGGTTCATTTATTTAAGCCTTAAATAAATGAACCCTGGAGATTTAATAAAATGAGGATTAATGATTTATCAAGCTTTACTAAATCCAGGCACTACATAGACTGAGATATTATTACACGCAACTAACATATCGCGTATACTTCGAATTCAATGGATTAAAATATGCTCTAGTAATGATTTAAACAAATTATTTGAGATATCACAACATATATTATGTTAGGTGGCACCATAAATATTTGGACACTTGGTTCCATAGAAAAGATGACATGTGCCAAACCCACTTGGGATATTTTGCCTATAAAACAATGGTTCCTCCTCATTTGAAAGGAGGATGGTTTTGGGGGCAAAGTTTTTAGGAGAGAAATTCCTACTCTTTTCCCCATAAATTTTCAAGAGTTCATCACAAGCTTCATATTGATAAATAAATTATTGAGTTGCATTACGAGTTTCATATGATATATTCACGTTTAAAGGAGATTACCCCGATTTGGCATAAATTCTTCCCATTTATCCCCTTAATTTAGAGGCTTTTATCGCTCCGCAAAGTGTCAAAAACTTGACGCGACCACAAAAGTGTCTAGTGTGCGTGCTATGCAGTCTCAAGTGTAAGCCTGTCGCTTAAATAATAATCTGTAAGGACACAAGTCTCTAATGGAGTCTTATTGCAGTGTTAGCTCAATTACGGACAAAAACATTTAAGTCATAGGATATTGTTCTTGTGTATCCATCCATGCCTATGACGTGTTAGTTGAAGACGTAGCAGCCAAGATTACAAAGCTTCATCATATGTCGGGTTTAGTGTGCCTCGTTTCTACGTCAACAACAATGTTCTAATGCTCCTAAGCTATGAATGCATTTGATATATGTATATAGGATATTGAAAATTTATTGGGTGTAATTTCTTATTTTTATAAAATGGTTTTAACGAATTTGTTTTACTCAGAAAATATTTTTTAGAACTTTTCATAAAAAGTTTTGGACTTAAAATGAATAGGACAGTTTTCTGACACGTCGTTCGAACTAACTGGACTGTCGTTCAAACGAGAATCCTATGTCATTTGAACGAACTAGCATCTCATTCGAACGAGATTACCAGGTTGTTCGAATGACATTGGGGGGAATAGTTTTTTGGCGGGTTTTTTGCAGTTTTCTCCATGCTCCCACTACCTTTTCCCCACTACGTTTTGACAGAATTACTAAGTGCGGGCACCAAACATTTCCAAGTAACTTTTTCATATTCATCCATCTCCTAAAGAGAGTTTTAGAGAGTTTTCAATGTCAAATGAAAAGGTTCATGTTTGAGTGTTTGTTTTTCAAGAAAAATCCTTAAACACTTTTGTTTACACCCATTTGTTTAGTTTATCCAAGTTCCTTAATATATACTTTTCTTGGAGTTTTGGCACAGATTTTTTCTCCACCATTGGAAGAGTGTTTGGGTTTACTTCTTCATCCCATAAAGAAGAAGTTCGTTTGCTTTGACATACCCACTAGGAGAAATGCTCCTTGTTCGGGTGGCGGTGACCGAGAAAAGTTCGATCGGTGGATTCCGAGGTTGCGGTGGACCTCCGTGGTTATTCGCAAGGCAGAGGTGTGTAGAACAAGGAGCGTTGGGGCTCGGACGGAGTCAAGTCGAGTGTTTGTAAATCTTACTGTCTTGTACTTGTAAAACCATACTTAGTGGATTTGAGTCTAGGGTCGTCTGAGGTTTTTTCCCATTTGGGTTTTCCTCGTACATCGACGCGTCGTGTGATATTGTTTAATTTTATCTTGAATAAATCACGTTGATACATGCTTAGGTAATTCAAGATAAAATTTTGTTTAATTATCACACTTCTGTTTTTTGGTGTTAAAATATATTTGGGTGAAATTGAAATTAATTCAATTAAAAGATAATTTATTTTATTAAACTTTGGTTTGGCTTAATTTGCAAAAATGGATTAATCTTGTTAGGCAAATTTCTAGGACTTGAATTGAAATATTTGGTTTAAGTGAAAAATCCATTTGTCGTTTAATTTATTCACTTTGTGTTTTATTTAATTTTAATTTGAAAGAAATTAAAATTTGTTGTGAACTGATTTGTTTAATTGAACCACCTCTATTCCGCATCTAAAAGGAAATTACATTTTGTTAGATTTTAAAATTGTGTGTGTGTGGGGGGGGGGGGGGGTCATCATTCCCATCAAGTGGTATCAGAGTGGGATCACTAATTTATTGTGTTTAAGATGCTTTTAAATATTTTTGACAAAAATGAAATTTTCCTCATTTTTAATTTTTTTTTATATTTTTGATGGTTCTAATTACGCATATTGGAAAGCACGTATGCGTTCGGCCCTTAGGTATCAACAGGTGGTCCCCACTTACAGATTTAGTTGAAAATGAACATGTTCCTAAACCTACCGATAGATGGAGTGAGAATGAATTTAAACATGCAAATTTTAATTCCCGTGGTTTAAATGTCTTGTTTAGCGTGGTCACACCAGATGAATTCCGACGCATTATGCCGTGTGAAACAGCTAGAGAAGATTGGGATAGTTTACAACTCACTCATGAAGGAACTAGTGTCGTAAAATCTTCTAAACTCCAAAACCTCACCACTCAATTTGAAACCATCAAAATGAATGAAAAATAAACTTTTGATGAATTTTATGCTAGACTTTCCGATATAGTTAATTCATCTTTTAATTTGGGAGAGAAAATACCTGACAACCGAGTAGTAAAGAAAATTTTAAGGTCCCTACTCGATAGATTTATTCCTAGGGTGATCATGTTAAATTCTTTAACCACTTTAGCCTCTACGAAATTAGAAGAGCTCATAGGTGATTTACAAACCTATGAACTAAACATGTTTCCCTCTAAAAATGAAAAGAAAATAGATAAGGGCGCTGCTTTGAAAGTCCGAAAGGAGGAAAAATAAGTAGTAGAGAGTGAAAGTGAGAGTGACTCGGAAGATATGGCTACGTTTGCTAGGAAGTTTCCAATATTTCTTAAATTTAACAAAGATAAATTTAAAAATGATTTTAAGAAATTTGAAAACTCTAAGCATGACAAATCCGAGAATATTCCTAAAACTTTTAATGAAAATTTAAATAGGGACGAGTCAAATAGGTGTTATGGATGTGAGGGTTATGGACATATGGCAAAAAAGTGCCCCACTAAACTAAGGAGAGAGGGTAAGTGATGATAGTGGAAACTGCACCACCCTTCAAGGTGTTTGCGAGCTCAATTCAATGTTAACAATGGCAGTATAAAGGCATATACACATATACAAGAAGGAGGTGAGGAGAAGAGGATTCACACCAGAATATAAGTGGTTCAGTCAATCTGGCCTACGTCCACTGTTCAAGTGTATGATATGTATCACTGTACGAGGGCTCTAATGGCCATAGATACAATCTCTCAAGCTTTCTCTCTCTACTGTGTGTTTAGACAGAGTTTCAGCTAGGGTAGCTAATTTCGGTCCCTTTACAAGGTAGAGGATGACCTCTATATATAGTTCCTAGGGGGTGTAATGTGCCCCCCATGCATGCCATGAGCATGTGCGTGTTGATCTAGCCAATATGGAGAAGGCATCTATCACTGTCACATGTAGAGAATGATGATGAAATATTCTCCCCACGTGTGGGAAATGATTTGTTATAACTGATTTGTGTCCACGTGTCCTTATCCATGTCATTAGGTGCTCGGCTATCATGCTTGGTCATGACCTCGGCCTGGGAGAAGCCGAGGTTGATAAGTCTAGTTGATCGTTCATTCCGAGATGAGTCGTGAAGGTCTCGGCTTAAATTCAGCCGAGACAATGGATAGGGGTCGGCCTGGGCCGAGGTTGAGCTGGCATGTGCTTGGAGCATTAACTGATATCTTGATGATGTTGACCTTGGTAGAGTTAAGGCTTCTTGCGAGCTCGGCCTACATCTGGCCGAGGTTGACATTCCCAGGTGTACTGGAGTGTTGCTAACCCTTATGATACGTGCAGTGTCCTTTGGAGATATTGGTGGTAGTGTCGGCCTGGGCCGACCCTTATATGGTCGAGAGTTGCTATCACGGATCCAAGTCTTTTCCAACGTCGGCTACATTCTCGGCCGAGGTTGGTGTCTCTGAGCCGAGGTCACACTTGGGGCATATCAATTACCCCCAGCCCTTAGTTACATGTGAGAGCAGGTGACTATAGGATCTCTAAACCTCCGAGGCCTTTTTCTTATGAGCCAATGTTCGTTTGACACTTGTCCAATGCTGAAGTGTGGCTTGCCTGGCAAGCATGTGTTGTTAGCCGCCCTTTGGGACTCCCAAGGCAATGATGGGCCTTGGGAGACGTGCCTGCATATTTAAGGGTTTGAACCCTCATTTTTCCCTCCTTCCTCAATTCTCTTTCCTGGCACGACTTCACTCCAGCAATCCTTGGTGGTGATTTCCTCACATTTTCTTCGCTTTCCCTTATCGTTTCATCTTCAGGTATCTTCTTCCCTTAATTTGTCTTCATTTTCTCTACTTTTTTCCCTTCTATTTGTGTTTTCTGACGACTTTCTGAGTTTTTCGGTGAGGACTACATAGTTTCAGGCGACCTGTTCTTGCTAAATTTTGGTAGTTTGATCTTTAAATTGCTTTATTTCCTTAGCCAATCTTGTTTGTCACTTGAGCTTTAAAGTGTAGTGTCTTCCTTTGATGCTCAGACCCCTCTATCAACTTCTTGAGGAGTTCCCTTCTCTCACAGAGAAAACTTTAGAAAAAATTAGGCAAATAGAGAGAGCACATGAGGAGGCTCATAGGTCACAAGAATTCCCTCTGAGGCCCATCTTTCCATCACCCCTGAAGATGATATATCCTGATCCATTAGAGCCATTTAGCCAAATAGAGGTCCCTGTCGAACCAGTTTTGATGTCTGAGTCTGAGTCTTCGACCTCAGACCCTATGTCTGTGGATTCCTTCCAGGAGGCCATGGACTTCACAACTCGGCAAGATCAGGCCCCTGATCAAGTCGAGGTCTCTAGCCGGGCATCATCCCATAATAATTCAAGCACCTCTTCCTCTTCCTCATAGGTTGATATTGACGAGCCAAGTGTGGCTATTCCACCCATACTTGATGCCATTCCTCTGTCGACCGTCACCGGGGCTGAATTCGCTCAGAGGTTCCCAAGCAACCCATCAACGTCTGCTCCGGCCGACGTTGAGCTACATGATGATGATGAGGCTGAAAGCGATGTCGACGTCTCTGAGGCTGCCGAGATCGAGAGTACCGTTACTGAGGTAGATCTTCTTTGCTTCAGATATATGTACTTTATCAGCCCCTCCATAAATCTTAGAAGACCTCTGAGGGAAGAGAGGGCTTACCATGGCCGAGATGGTGAGATCTTCTTGTACAAGAAAATGTTCAAGTTAGGGTTTCGTTTGCCCATTCATCCCATTATTAGGTCCATCCTTGCCTTTATCAATTTGGCCCCTTCCCAATTGTCCCCTAACGCTTGGAGGGTCATAATAGGGGCCATAGTCTTGTGGAGGGCTGTCCACCACTCAGACCTTCCAGTTCAGGTCTTTGTTGGTTGTTATGTTCCCTCCTCTGCCAAAAATCATCCGAGCTACTATCATTTTGTAGCTCGAAAACCTGAGAAAAAGATGATCCAAATAACTCAGACTTCCAACCACAACTGGAAGCCTCGATACTTTTTCTCTTCTAGGCTATGGGAATTTGGTCCATGTGTTCCCTCGTCCTTGCTAGAGCCGAGGATGCCCCTGAGATGGGGTAAGGTCACAATGTCTGCGAGGGCCGACCCTGGTCTGAGCCTGCAGAATCTTCAGAAGGTGAAAGACCTTCAAAATCAGGGGATGCATGGTCTGCTCGTAAAATTCAAACACTTGATGACCCCTCGCTACCTCTCTAAGACCGGCCTAGGTTGAATTCCTCTTGCCGAGTTCGGTAAGCATTTTTTATTCCAAGTTGATCCTCTGAGTTTATTCGTGTATGATCTTCCAACTCAGACCTTCCAATTTTTCAGAGCGCCCAAAAGAGATCTCAGACGAGCTTTGGGAAATGGATGCACCTAGCTTGACGAGGCTCGCAAAGAAGGCAGGTCTCAATGCTCCTCCTCCAGCTCCCTCTGCATCAAAGCCCCAAGCCACGAAGAAGAGGGCTCCTACTGAATATGCCCCTGAGGATCAGAGGCACAATAAAAAGAGCGTTGATTCTTCCATCCCAATCTCTTCAGCAGATGCCTTATCGGCTTGTCTAGAGCAATTGAAGATTACTGACAACATCGTTGGCCATAGTCTGCAGGCCCTAGATGCCTTCGGCTCTACAATGACCGAGGTCGATAAGCATTTCTTCAGGTCACTGGATACTCCCTTGCTGATTAAGTTCGGCATCCACAGATCCATTCAGGTATGAACTCATATTTCTTTGTAATTTCCAAGTGTAACCTCTAATTTGTCTCCAACTTATTCATGATCACAAAATCTGCAGGGCCTGGCACCTATGCACCACCTCTCCAACTAGACTCTGAGGAAGTTGCCTCTCATCCAGAAGGGTCAAGAGGCCGAGAAGGTGCAAAGCACCCTGAATGCAGAAATTGACCGCCTGAAATCTGAGCTGGGTGAGTCTGAGAAGAAGGTGAAGGGTCTGGAGAAGGATATCTCTCAGCTTAAGAAGGACCATGTTGTGGCTCTGAAGGCCAAGGACGACGTTCTGTAGCAGAAGGTTAACTCGGCTGTGAAGGCAACCCTCGATGATGCCTCTGAGGGGATAATAGCTGAATACAAAACTTATGATGATTTTATGAGCTTTGGCTTTGAATACCTCGAGAGAGGTATCAAAGCTACTACCAAGTGGGTAGCTGCCAAGGAGAAGGAGGATGGCACTTTGAAAGCCTCTGATTTCTTAGGCCTTGGCTTTGTTAATCCTCAGCTTGCCCAGGCCCTTCAGGAGGTTGAGGAGGAGGTTACCGCGCCTGCTGAGACTGCAACATTAGACGGCACAGAGGTTGGAGGGGCAGACCACAATGATGACATTATCGAGGTAACCAATGTCGTCCAGCATGACCACGCCGAAGACACCAGCATTCCCCCCTCAAAACCTTGAATTTAATTGTGAAGCTTATTTGTAATCCCTGAATGAGCATGGTTTACTCATTTTTTGAATCTTATAACCTCTAAATATTTGTAATCCCTGAATATGTCAATCTCTGTGGAGGATCATCTTCTTCATTTACTTTATTAAATGTTTGTCATGTGATATTTTAACTCTTGAAGTTTTATTGCAATAGTCTGTTTAAACTCAATTAGTAGTCTCACCTCAGACCTAGTCACCAGTGAATGATGTTATAAGGGTCTGAGGTCATATCCTCATAATTAATCTCGCCACATTAATGATGTTAAGGGTCTGAGGTCATCCCATTATGGTGTCTGAGATCAGACCTCATCACCACCGAATGGCGTTATGAAGGTATGAGGTCATCACCTAAGATGTGATCCTCATAATTAATCTCACCAAATTAATGATGTTAAGGGTTTGAGGTAATCCCATTATGGTGTCTGAGATCACACCTCGTCACCACTGAATGGTGTTATGAAGGTCTGAGGTCATCACCTAAGATGTGATCCTCATAATTAATCTCACCAAATTAATGATGTTAAGGGTTTGAGGTCATCCCATTATGGTGTCTGAGCTCAGACCTCATCACCACTGAATAGTGTTATGAAGGTCTGAGGTCATCACCTAAGATGTTATCCTCATAATTAATCTCACCAAATTAATGATGTTAAGGGTCTGAGGTCATCCCATTATGGTGTCTGAGCTCAGACCTCATCACCACTGAATGGTGTTATGAAGGTCTGAGGTCATCACCTAAGATGTTATTCTCATAACTAATCTCACCAAATTAATGATGTTAAGGGTCTGAGGTCATCCCATTATGGTATCTGAGCTCAGACCTCGTCACCACTGAATGGTGTTATGAAGGTATGAGGTCATCACCTAAGATGTGATCCTCATAATTATTCTCACCAAATTAATGATGTTAAGGGTCTGAGGTCATCCCATTATGGTGTCTGAGCTCAGACCTCGTCACCACTGAATGGTGTTGTGAAGGTCTGAGGTCATCACCTAAGATGTTATCCTCATAAGTAATCTCACCAAATTAATGATGTTAAGGGTCTGAGGTCATCCCATTGTGGTGTCTGAGCTCAGACCTCGTCACCACTGAATGGTGTTATGAAGGTCTGAGGTCATCACCTAAGATGTGATCCTTATAATTAATCTCACCAAATTAATGATGTTAAGGGTCTGAGGTTATCCCATTATGGTGTCTGAGCTCAGACCTCGTCACCACTGAATGGTGTTATGAGGGTCTGAGGTCATCACCTAAGATGTTATCCTCATAATTAATCTCACCAAATTAATGATGTTAAGGGTCTGAGGTCATCCCATTATGGTGTCTGAGCTCAGACCTCGTCACTACTGAATGGTGTTATGAGGGTCTGAGGTCATCACCTAAGATGTGATCCTCATAATTAATCTTACCAAATTAATGATGTTAAGGGTCTGAGGTCATCCCATTATGGTGTCTGAGCTCAGACCTCGTCACCACTAAATGGTGTTATGAAGGTCTGAGGTCATCACCTAAGATGTGATCCTCATAATTAATCTCACTAAATTAATGATGTTAAGGGTCTGAGGTTATCCCATTATGGTGTCTGAGCTCAGACCTCGTCACCACTGAATGGTGTTACGAGGGTCTGAGGTCATCACCTAAGAAGTTATCCTCATAATTAATCTCACCAAATTAATGATGTTAAGGGTCTGAGGTCATCCCATTATGGTGTCTGAGCTCAGACCTCGTCACCATCGAATGGTGTTATGAAGGTATAAGGTCATCACCTAAGATGTGATCCTCATAATTTCTGGCATAAGTGCACAACGTAGCAAGAATCGTCATGCGAACTGATCTTTTATTAATAACCTCTTTATAATAAGATGGTACATTTACATAAAACTCTTTACAACATCATATGTAATACTTCTTTAGGTGATCATCATTCCATGGATTAGCAAAAGGTTCCCCTTCTAGATTTTCTAGTCTATAAGTGCCAGGAAGAACCTCTTTTGTCACTTTGTAGGGATCGTGCCAGTCTGGATAGAGCTTGTTTATTTTCTGTAAGGTCTTCTTTAGCACTAAGTCTCCCACTGCGATGGGTCTTGACTTCACCCTCTGGTTATAAAATTTCGCTGCCCTCTGTTGGTAGGCTATTTGCCTGACCTCTGCGTCTTCTCTTCTTTCTTCAATTAGATCTAGGTCTAGCCTCCTCTCCTCCCCATTTTTATCAGGGTCATAGGTCTGAACCCTATGAGTAGGGAGCCCCACCTCTATTGGTATGACGGCCTCGGAGCCATGCGCAAGCATGAATGGGTTTCTCCTGTAGGTGTCCTTACCGTGGTCTTGTAGTCCCGTAACACAGCGTAGACCTCTTCAGTCCATCTTCCCTTCGCATCTTCTAACCTCTTCTTGATTCCATCGAGAATTGTTCTGTTCGTGACCTCGGTCTGTCCGTTTGCCTGACGTCGGCCAGGAGATGAGAAGAATTGCTTTATCCCAACTATTGGCAATACTTTTCTAAAAAGGAGTTCTTGAACTGGGTCCTATTATCCGAGATGAGAGTGTTTGGGAGACCGTATCTACATATAATGTTCCTTCAAATAAATTGGAATGTCTTCTGCTCTGTGATTGTTATCATCGGTTCTGCCTCCACCCACTTTGAGAAGTAGTCAATGGAAACTATCAAGAATCGATAACTGTTGGCAACTCTTGGTAGGGGTCCTACTAAGTCAATCCCCCATACTGCGAATGGCCATGAAGAGGTAATTGACGTCATAAGTTAATGAGGTTGGTGAGGAATAGTGGTGAATCTTTGACATTTATCACACCTCCTCACGTAGGTTGCAGCGTCTTTAGACAAGGTTGGCCACCAGTACCCCTGTGTGATGTTTCTTTTGGCCAAGGGTCTTCCCTCTATGTGGCTAGAGCAAGAACCCTCATTAACTTCCTGTAAGATCTGGGGAACTTCCGTGGGATGCACACATCTGAGGAGAGGTAATAGAAATCCCTTTTTGTACAAGACGTCTCCTATCATCGAGTATTTGGCAGCCCTATATCTCAATTTCCTCCTCTCTAGCTTGGACTCAGGTAGCTCTCCCTCTCTGATATATCTGACGAGGGGGTCCATCCACAAGTCTCCTAGGTTCAAATTATGACAAGGGTTATATACCTCTTCTTCCTCGATGGTTACTTTATCTAATATCTCGACCGAAACTGTCCTTCTGACGTCTGTCTTCGTCGCCGAGGCCAACCCTGCCAAAGCATCTGCGTGGCTATTACTTTGCCGGGGAACTCTCTTCAATTTTATCTCTTTGAAATATTCTAACATCGCTCTCACCCTCTTCAAATACTTGGCCATCCTTTCATCTTTGGCCTCATAGAGCCCCAATACTTGATTGACGACTAACCTTGAGTCGCTGTGGAGTAGGAGTCGCCTTACACGAAGAGTCTTTTCCAATGAGAGACCTTTTATCATGGCCTCATCCTCGAACTCGTTGTTAGAAGCTTGGAAGTTGAATTTCAAAGCGTATTCAATGTTGGCACCATCAAGGGCTGAAAGTATCAACCCTGCACCGCTTTCACTGTCGCAGGTAGAGCCATCAATGAAGAGGCTCCAAATGTCTGTATCCGATGAGAAGACCCCTTTCGACATGATTCCTTATTTGAAGAGGTATCGATCCTCTTCGTTCTCCGCTACTTTGCTCCTGTCCCTGTTGGATGCGACCTCTTACTGATCCCGGAAGACGTTTGGTGCCTTCTCTTCCTGATCCCAGAAGACGTTTGGTATCGTATCTTCTTAATCCCAAAAGATACCACAGTTTGTTTTCTCCACACCCTCTAGGTCATTTTCTGCCTCGGCCTCTTCCTATGTGAACTTAGCAACAAAGTCTGCGAGAGCTTTCCCTTTGATGGTTGTCCTAGGTTGGTAGGTAAGATCATACTCCCCCAACTCAATGGCCCGGGTCATCAATCTCCTGGACTTCTCAGGTTTATATAGGACCTATCTTAGTGGGGAGTCGGTGAGGAACCCCATGGAGTGGGCTTGGAAGTAAGGCTTCATCTTCCTCGAAGCATGTATCAGGGCGTAAGCTAACTTTTCCATGCGAGGGTAATTTTTTTCATCCCCTTGAAGGGACTTACTGTTGAAATACATAGGCCTTTGGATCCCTGCGTCTTCCCGTATTATGGCTGCGCTGATGGCTGATTCGGAGACTGCCAGATACACGTGCAATTTCTCTCCTGCTACAGGCCGAGATTGCAATAAGGGAGACCCCAAGTAAGACTTGAGATGGTTGAAAGCTTTTTCGCACTCTTCGTCCCACTGGAAGGCCTTTCTCAACAGCTTAAAGAATGGAAGGCACTTGTTCGTTGCCCTAGAAACAAATATGTTAAGTGCAGCCACTCTCCTCGTAAGTCTTTAGACATCTTTAATATTCCTCGGTGTCTTCATGTCAATCAAAGCCTTGATTTTCTTAGGGTTCGCTTCAATCCCTCTCTGGTTAATGATGAATCTTTGGAACTTCCCAGATCCTACTCTTAAGACACACTTCATGGGGTTGAGTTTCATTCTGTATGAGTTCATAATATCGAAGGTCTTCTCGAGATCTACTACATGAGTGCAAGATTTCAAGCTCTTCGTTAGCATATCGTCTACATACACTTCCATAGTCTTACCTATTTGCTCTTCGAACATCTTATTCACAAGACGTTGGTATGTTGCCCCTGCATTTTTCAGGCCTAAGGGCATCACTTTGTAGCAGTACGTCCCTTTGTCGGTAATGAAGGTTGTCTTCTCTGAGTCTTCAGCATCCATGAAGATCTGGTTTTAGCCTGAATACGCATCCATGAAGCTCATGAGCTCATATACTGCTGTAGAATCCACCATCTGATCTATCCGAGGTAAGGGATAGCTATATTTTGGACAAAACCTGTCTAGGTCAGTGAAATCACCACACATTCTCCACTTCCCATTGGCCTTAGGCATGATGACTGCATTCGATAACCACTCCGGATATGTGACTTCTCTTATAAACTCAGCCTCTTCTAATTTTTTAACCTCTTCTCGGATGACGTCGTACTTCTCCCTGGAGTAGACTCTTCGTCTCTGTTTGATAGGCCTGGCATCTTTGGTCACGTTGAGCTTGTGACTCATAACCTCAGGGTCGATGCCAGGCATGTCTGCGTGACTCCATGCGAAGACACTATGACTCCTCCTGAGGAAGTTTATCATCTCTTCCTTGATTTCTTCTTTAGGGCTTTACCGACCTGGATGCATTTTTTCGGCTCGTCCTCATTGAGGACGATGGATTCTACATCTTCCACGGCCTCTCCCTTCTTCAATTTTGTCTCATCTCTTGGGCCAAGCGTATCAATGCTATAACTGGTGGTTGCCCTTTTATGGGCCTCTCTTTCTTCGGCCAAGTTGAAGTAACATTCTCGCTCTATGGTCTGGTCACCTTGCACTTCCCCTACCCCATAAGGAGTCGGGAATTTTAGCATCTGATGGACCGTCGATGGCACAACTTCAAACTCTTTAAGGGCAACTCTTCCTATGATGAGGTTATAGGCCGAGACTACGTTCTCGTCCATTACAAAAAAAATTATCTTCCTGGTCAACCTCTTAGGCCACTCATCGCTTATCCGTACGTCTATCTCATACATTCCCAAGGGGTGGACCTTTTCACCACTGAAGCCTATCAAGGGGTGGTGATAGGGTACCAACCTTGCTCTGCTAAGACCTAGTCTCTTGAAGCAAGGCCAAAACATCACGTCTGCTGAGCTCCCTCCGTCTACGAGGATCCTCTACACCTCGCACCCATGCACCCTTGTTGTTATTACCAAAGGGTCATCATGGGAGGCTAAGATACCTTTAAAGTCGAGTCTGGAGAACCCAACTACAAGGGTGTCCATGTCTACCTTCTTCCTCTTCTGCACTGTATCAAAAGACGTTAGGTTTACAACTTCCAGCTTGACCACTGACTTGGCCTCCGCGACGTGAGCCTTCCTGTTAGCTATTTCAGAGCCACCTCCAGCAAATCCTCCGCATATGGTGTCAACACCAAATGAGATCATACCAACCCTCTTCACTGGGGTGTTGTCATCTTTCGGCGGAAGATCCGGATCGTCTTCATCATCACCTTCTGAATCATTGTCTCTTCTGGATGGGGCATTATCACGGCATCTGTCATTTCTCCTTTTCTTAGGGTCATCTCTTCCCCCCTTTAGGAGCCTTACCGTCCACATACTTCCTCAACTTTCTAGATTTTAACATCTTTTCAATCTCATCCTTCAAGGCAAAGCATCTTTCTGTGACGTGGCCATGGTCCTGGTGGAACTCACACCATAGATTTTTGTTCCTCTTATATGGTGGGGCCTTCAGTTTCTCTGGCCATCTCAGAATCCTGTCATTCTTGATCTCGTTGAGGATGTGCTCACAGCTCACAGTCAGAGGAGTATAGTGGGAGAACTTGTCATCACCCGACCTCTTCTTTCCATCTTTCTTTCTTTGGGACTTCCCACTACTACTGCAGTTCTCATCCTCATACTTGGCGGCCATTGCCTCTTCTGCATTCATGACTTTTCCTGCAGTTGCCAAGAGCTCCGCTATTGATCTGGGAGGGTCTTCCGCTAATTTCCACAACATCTTCCCTTTCTGCAGACCCCCTATGAAGGCGGTCATGGCTATATTCTCTTCATAATATTCGACCTCCGACTTCTCTTTGTTGAACCTGGCTATGTATTCTCTTAGTCTCTCGTCCTTGCCCTACTTGACATACAGCAGGTGAGTAGTCTTCTTTTGAGGTCTCACCCCAAAGCATAAGTTGTGAATGAATCGTTCAGCCAATCCTTTGAAGTTCTCAATTGAGTTCTTCGAAAGAGAGGTAGACCAGTTGTGTGCCTCTCCTATTAAGGTCCCAGAGAAGGCCCTACACTTCATCTCATCGGGTATCGAGTATATGTCTACTGTCGACTGATACATCTCGATGTGATGTACAGGTTTGGTGCTGCCATCATACTTGGGAGACACCACGGGAGGTTTGAATTTAGCAGGAGTTGGGAAGCTCACTATCCTAGCCACAAATAGAGAGCCCTCTGAGTAACCCCTTTTTAATGGGTCCCTACTTTTGATGAGGTCTCCTATCTTCTCCTCAAGGTGCTGGATAGAGTTATTCCACGGTCTTCTACCATTGGCTTGGTCGAGGTTGTCCCCATCCGCCTCCAAGGGGTGGACTGAGGGTTCCCCTACCACAGCACAACATCGGCTGTTGACCTCTTCCTGGCCCCTCCCCCTTCTTTCACAGTGTCAGCCTTGGCCTGGTCGAACCTGCCTGTTTCCTCTCTGAGATCCTGATGTGCTCCTCGATCTCGAAAATCTCTGTCTTAGGTCATTCATTGGACCCAACCTCTCAAAGGCCGACCCTCTGCTCAATCGATCAAAAGTTGATCCTCGCTGTTGGGCCTCTTTAGCTCTTCGGCTAGCACATCATCGGCTCTGCTGAAGGGGACAAACCGTATTGTTCGAAACCTCATATGGCTCCCAACAATCTTCTGGGGCCTCTTCTGCCTCTAGATCATCATACCTATCCTCTGGGCAAGGGTTTCCTTGCCTCCCTAGGCGTAAGCCCCTAGGGTCAGCAACGTCCCTTCTCCGCTGGGGTGCAGGACGGTCCTTCATTGGTGCCTGGGGTGATCCCCTGGCGTTAGGATGAGGCTAAACAGTCGTCGAAGTGATCATATACGGTGAGACTCCAGGTGGCCTCATCATAGTTTGGCTGAGCTGTGAAAATTTCTCCTGCATAGCTTGTTGTGTTGCAGCCAAAGACGTCAAGGCTGCAGCTACCTCTTCCATTTCAGACTGGGATGGCGCCTGACTGGAACTAGGCCACCCACCTCCGGGTGGCGGAAGAGGTTGTGGTAACTCTGGTGCCATGTGTTGCTTAGTGAAGAGCTTAAGTGTCAGGTGAGCTTAATACCTTAAAGGACCTCTTTCAATGGTGAAACAGCTCCACGCGAGGGGTGATGCCTGGTTCACCACCAGAGTCTCCAGTGAGGTTAAGATGAAGAAGAGGAAGAGATATCTTCTTATTCCCACAGACGGTGCCAAAATGATGATGCTGGAAACTACACCACCCTTCAAGGTGTTTGTGAGCTCAATTCAATGTTAACAATTGCAGTATAAAGGCATATACACATATAGATTAAGGAGGTGAGGAGAAGAGGATTCACACCGAAATATAAGTGGTTCAGCCAATCTGGCCTACGTCCACTGTGCAAGTGTATGATATGTATCACTGTACGAGGGCTCTAATGGCCATAGATACAATCTCTCAAGCTTTCTCTCTCTACTATGTGTTTAGACAGAGTTTCAACTAGGGTAGCTAATTTCGATCCCTTTACAAGGTAGAGGATGACCTCTATATATAGTCCCTAGGGGGTGTAATGTGCCCCCCATGCATGCCATGAGCATGTGCGTGTTGATCTAGCCAATATGGAGAAGGCATCTGTCATTGTCACATGTAGAGAATGATGATGAAATATTCTCCCCACGTGTGAGGAATGATTTGTTTTAACTAATTTGTGTCCACGTGTCCTTATCCATGTCAATAAGTGCTCGGCTATCATGCTTGGTCATGACCTCAGCCTGGGAGAAGCCGAGGTTGATAAGTCTAGTTGCTCGTTCATTCTGAGATGAGCCGTGAAGGTCTCGGCTTAAATTCAGCCGAGATAATGGATAGGGGTCGGCCTGGGTCGAGGTTGAGCTGGCATATTCTTGGGGCATTAACTGATATCTTGATGATGTTGACCTTGGTGGAAGTAAGGCTTCTTGCAAGCTCGGCCTATATCTGGCCGAGGTTGGCATTCCGAAGTGTACTGGAGTGTTGCTGACCCTTATGATACATGCAGTGTCCTTTGGAGAGATTGGTGGTAGTGTCGGCCTGGGCCGACCCTTATATGGCCGAGAGTTGCTATCACAGATCCAAAGCTTTTCCAACATCGGCTACATTCTCAGCCGAGGTTGGTGTCTCTGAGCCGAGGTCACACTTGGGGCATATCAGTAAGCAACCAATTTCTTTTAATGCAAACCTTAGTGATAGTGTTATGGAAGAGGGACCCAATTCCCCCACTAAGCCCAACTTTTGACTTTTATGGCTAGTCATATGAGTGATAGTGAGCAGTCTTCTATTGATGAAATTTTAACACATGACACTTCCAAGGTCATAGTTTATCATTCCCTTGTTTTTTTGGTAGTGAGAGTGGAGAAGAAAGAGAGAGTGAAAGTGAAAATGAAAATGAAAATGAGGTTGATGTGAGGGAACTTCAAATTTCTTTTCAAGAATTATTTGAAGAATCTATTAAATTAAAAAGAACAAATTTGAAGTTAGAAGCTAGTTTAAGAGAGCGTGTCAAGGTCATTGATGAGAGTGCATTAGTGGAAGACCTTAGGACACGTGAGACAGCTTTTCGTGAGAAGATTGAATATGTAGAAGGCGAGAGAGATAGCCTTAAAGGTTTAATGAAATCCTTGAAAAACGAGCTTCTCGCATTTAAAGAGCGTAATATTTTATTAGAGTCTCACATTTTAGATTTAGAAAATAAAATAAAAGACTCTAGTAAAGTCAAATTTGATTTGGAGTGTTGTTCGAAGAAATTAGATAAAATATTATGAATGGTTCAAATAAAAAATGACACTTGTAGTTTAGGCTACGATACTTGTAATGAATCAACTCATAAAGCAAAAACTAATGTTTTAGGAGAATCTTCTAGGAACAATGTTATAGATCATTCCTTAGGAAAGCCTTTTCGCTGAGTGTTTAGGTGCTCACATTGTTGTCGAAAAGGTCATCTTAAGAAATTTAGTTTTGATCTTAAACGAGGTCCTAGAAAATCATATCGTAAAGCAACCATGGTAGCCAAGATTCCTACACCCCAAGGTCATCTTTCATCATTAGTTTAGGTTAGGAAAACCGACTTGGTAGCTCTACAAGATAGGATTTTTTATTCTCATTTACTTTCACATGCTTCCTCCGTTGCTAAATCTAAAGGTTGAATGTGTTAGTTGTTTGCATACTCTAGTTTTTTTTGCGCCTCATATTATATATCATTGTTAGGTGTATGCATGTTTAATCATTTTCTAGTCATTGCTTTATCACATATCACATGCTAGAATTATGATTATTTTTATCTTCTGTATTATAGTTCTTTCATTTTAGTTTGTATTAAATGAAAAATACAAAAAGATTTTTGTTTATCATTTGTGTTTCACCTTTTAGTAATTTAGGCTTAATGAAAAATACAAATGATTTTTGTGTGTCTTTTGAGTAAATATTTTAGTTTTTGGTTAAAAAATTGTCAAAAACTCAGAAAGATTTTTGGTTAGTGTGTATTTTAGTTTGACACACTCTATGTGGCATATACTTGTGTTTGAATCCCTTCTTATTTGCTTCCATATGGCTAGAACTTTTGATTTAGATTGTCAATCCTTAAAATGTTCTTCATGTGACACCCCGCCCAATTAAATATAGGGTGATCAGTCATCTACCAATTTAAAACAGGATATTCAGTTGGTTCATTCTCAGCATTACAGTCGAAAAACTTTTTAACATATTAATCACCTAATATAAAATTAAGCTATGTGTCAAAACATTTCCAATTTAATACTACCAAGTAAATCCATTTCTTTCCATCTTAAAATATAAACCATTCACCACACATAGGAATGTAAATAAATACAGAACATGAATCAAGTACTGAAATAAATAAGACTGGATAAAACCTCCCAGTTTAAAACTCCAAACCATTCAATAAGCTGAATACAAGATCTCTGATGAAAGAACTAGAAGCGGGCGACACATGCCCTAAACAAGAAGTCTAGATGAAACTGAATGGAAATGATAGATGCGTCTACTGCAAGGACCTACAGCTTCCACAACGGCTGCAACATGTCAAGCAATCCAAATCTCTAAATCTGATACTCCTGTGGCTGAGCACCTGATATAATACATATATAGCAAAAGAGATAAGAGATATAAGAAACGGGTCAGATCCCGATGTATAAAAAATATTTTAGCAAGTATTTCAAACTGGTTCTTGAAACAAGTCTTATACGCATGTTAGTTATCGAACTCTCACATGAGTTTCTCACCTCTCGTCTATTGTGCATGCCTAACGTACATCTAATCTCCCCCTAGTTATACCTCCCAGTCTAACTAGTCAGAAACCATACTAATACTAACTATGTTCACTAGTAGTATTCCCATATCGCCCATACAATACGCCATTCCGATAGTTTATCTCACATACTGAATTACATTATTCACCGTTTGAATGGTTAAATCTTTTATTCACTAAGATTATTTTACTTCTCATTTTCATTTTTATATACTAGTCTCACAAAGTAGATAGTTACCCAAGTACACTCATACATATATATAGTCTCATCATTCCTATATATATACACAAATCCTGCACCCTTAGGTTAAGACCTCTTGGTGCAATGCAATAATTATTATTATTACCAAGTCTACTAATTTCACATAGTAGCAATATTCACAAGTCCATATATATATATATATATATATATATATATATATATATATATATATAGTCACATCATCACATCATCCTTACACACACACACACACACACACACACACATATATATATATATATATATACTAATCCTGCACCCCCGGCTAAAACCCATTAGTGCACATATTCTGGAAATCATGCATCCCCGGGTTAGCACCCATTAATGCACCTATCAATAATAATTCAGCGCCCCTGGGTTATCACCCATTATTGCACCTAACAATAGAATATTTCATCCACGGGTTAGCACCCGTTAATGCACCTATCAATATTAATACAGCACCCCCGGGTTATCACCCATTAGTGCGCCTAATAATAATCATCCTTGTACCCACGGGTTATCACCAATTAGTACACTTAACAATAGAGTTTCAGCACCCCCGAGTTATCACTCATTAGTGCCCTTATCTATACGGTTCTTTCACCCCCGGGCTATCACCCATTAGTGCTCTTAACAATAATATCACATAATAGGCATACACACATCCTATTATAATTTATAGGTATTTTTCCAACCTACATATATACTCCCTATACGTATTTTAACCTCATTACTACGTATAGTATAAATCATTAGATTACTATCTATCTCGTAATCTCCAAGGTACATTCTCTCTATACCGAAATAACTAAAGTATTAATTCCCACATACTTTTCCCAAAATTCCTTCTTATTTGAATTTACTATTTGGTAGTTTCTTTCACTCCAATAAACTCCAAACTGGGCTCTAAGAAAATTCCCAGAAATTCACCCTGTGGTTTGAACCAGGATGACATGTGGTTTGAACCAGAATGACATGTCGTTCGAACCAGAATGCATATTGTTCGAACCACTTCGCGCGAGATCCCCATCTCGTTTGAACCACTTCGAGCGAGATCCCGCGAGATTGCACTGTTCGTCTTCTTCACCAAACTTCAGCATTTTTCACCATTTTTAAACGTAAAAACCTCTAAGATTCGATTACCAAAAACTCATCATCAAAAACCAACAAGACCTAACAGGTTATAAATCATTCCTGACCTATTAGGATCATTAATATGTCATAAATCATCATAAATATATAAAATCCCCAAATTAATCCACATGAACCCTTGTTTCCAAAATTCCAATTAAAGAAACTAATCAACCTAGATTCGTTCATCAATATATAATCAAATTCCGTGATTAATCCTCTACATACATGAAGGAATTCCAGCCACTAATTAAACCAATTCTTAATCATAATTTAAATATCCAATTTTTCACCCAATTAACATATAATCATGATTAATTCCACATATACTAACATGAGCATGATTGCTAAAAGAAATAAAGTAATAAACACTTGTCTCAAAGATGACGGTCTGATCCATTGGTGATGTTGGTACATACGCGTTCCTCTCTTCTCGATCTACGCGTTGGTGTTCACGGTTGTGCAAGGTGATGACAAATGAGTCTTCTCTCTTGGAATTTGGCTCTCCCTCACACCCTCCATGTCCATTCTTGATTTGTGTAACCTGTTAACCCTAATGAACTTCCTAGGTTGATATAATAAATCCCAATTTTCGTCCACTAATTTAGCCCAAAAATACAATTTACCATAATACCCTCTCGGGGTGCCGGTTAGGCCTAAAATCGCCCCAGGACCCAAACTAAACACCCGGGTATACTATTTTGACTATCTCGACCCTCCAAGACTCAATGGCGCACTTGAAATGACCATACGAGTTACCAAAAATAAATTCTCTTTTTATTCCATTCAATTAGTCCCGACACGACTCACACGCGTGACAGACTTAAATTACCAAACTGCCGTATTTCTCACTTTCGATAATTTATCAAATATCATAATTCCATATTACATATCACACAGTAATATTTGATAGTTCACAATAATAACTATTAACCCTTGGTACGCTAGTTAATAATTATTTTAATCCGGATTAATAATAAATTAATTTCTCACATTTTAATTTAATTAATCCCACAACAATAATTAATTGCATACTTATTCCCATAATAATAATTAATCACATCATTATTTAAATCGTCAAAAATACGGGGTGTTACATACTTCCCCCCTTACAACGGAATTTCGTCCCGAGATTCGAAAAAAGTGTACCAGGTACAGACAACGCTGTAAAAACATTGCGCATCGCATCCCGGCGCTCACAAATAAGCTACTCCGTACCACCCATATAGTACGCTATCGGATACCCTTAATAATGAACACTACACGTGTTTGCTTTAAACTCCAAGTTACCCTATCATATAGGCTCTTGCCCAAGCCTTTCTGCTTAAGTTTCACTACTTCAGCTTTATTTTAGATATTCACTATCTTGTCTTCTACTATTAGCATCTTAGTAGATTTATCCTCTTTTCATATACATACGACTTCGTCTCATGTCTTGCTTACAGGTAAATTCGCTGTGAAATATATATTTCACACACAATATATAGGATAATATCGATTCTTCTCCGACATGTGTAATCACAACTGGTCCTTCACCTTTAACTATCAAGTAGGACAACAACAAAGTTTACCGTGCCATACTTCCACTGGCACTCTACGCGAACGTGCACTTACAGGAGTTATTTGGACAGAAAATCCACTAGTGGAAGGTACTACTCTCGTCCTCCCCTAAGATCTCAGGGTTCACATAAAATTTTCTCTCCCGCATCTGATTAGACCGCTTATCCTGCCCATCCCTCTATGGGTATTAGGTCGTACTCAATCTCATCTTAGTACCTATAATCTCACCATCTCAGCTACATGAGAAGATCCTTGGGGATACTCTTCCATTCTCTAGTGGAAGAATCCCCTACTGGTTTCGAATTATCCACCATTTTCAATCCATTAGGTGACCCACTGTAAGACTATCCTTGCAATATTAACCTAATTTGTAACCCATCACCACTATTGTTTGTATTCTCAACTCACTATTATTCTTCCATTATCCCTTTGGCTATGCTAGCTATTCAAAACTATGGTTGGCCTCTACAGCCTGATTGACTTCATCGTCCTCTTGAAGTTAATCACTTAAAATCATCTAATCGAGTTCCCTATTGGGTATACTATCACATAGGGTTTCACTAACATCGTTAAATTCAGTTTTTGCTCTTCAGCAGGTTCGTTAACCCTCTTTACTCCCTTATCTTGGAAGGAATGCAATTACTAGCGATCGTATACTTTGATGACATCAACTATAGTCATCCTAACTGGATTTCTCATTCATACTGGTATTCTACTCACGGGTACTTTATCAACTATAAACCCTTTGGATAATTTCTACCCTTCTGCCAGGTACGAAGTTCATTATGCAATTCGAACTCTCTCTCACGATCGGTTTCTATCTTACCCATTGTTCTAAACATCAAGAGCTCACGGTCAAATCGTACCCAAATTTCTCTTTAAATTTCAAACACACTTCTGCATATGGTTATTGTCTCTAATCACTACATGATGCTCCTAAGAGCTATAGATTTTATCTCCAAATTTAATTATGAGTGCCGTCACGCCCCACTCAAGGCAATTGCCTTCGAATTTTCTACCTCTACTGGTCTGTTACACTTTCTCATTTTCTTTTCCGCATCTTCACTGATGGGTTTTCAAAGGATTCCCTCTGATTTCCCCTTTATCGACTATGCTAGGTGGCCCTAAATTCACTCCATCGTTATCTATAACTGTGTCCTGGGAACCCACAGTTCCCGAGTGATAATTTTTACTATCTCTTACTCAAGTAATTCTCGTGGTGATTTTTGTCCCAATCACTCCTACCCGATTGCTCTATGTCTTCTATTGAGCTTCTCCTCCAGCAGTTCTTCTTATGACCCTCGCTGGTCGTTCTAAAATGTTCAGGGTTCAAATCACACCGAATTTCGTATAATGAATCACCTCCATTATGATTCGTAGCAGGAGAACGTAAGTCACATACGTAAGGGAACACAAAAATTCTATCATAAGGCTCTACTTCAAAGAACGATATGATGAAACGTAATAAGTCGCACATATCCTAAGGACACTAGAACCTAATGCTCTGATACCACATGTGGCACCCTGCCCAATTAAATATAGGGTGATCAGTCCTCTACCAATTTAAAACAGGATATTCAGTTGGTTCATTTTCAGCATCACTGTCGAAAAACTTTTTAACATATTAATCACCTAATATAAAATTAAGCTATGTGTCAAAATATTTCCAATTTAATACTACAAAGTAAATCGATTTCTTTCCATCTTAAAATATAAACCATTCGCCACACATAGGAATGCAAATAAATATTGAACATGAATCAAGTACTGAAATAAATAAGACTGGATAAAACCTCCCAGTTCAAAACTCCAAATCATTCAATAAACTGAATAAAATATCTCTAATGAAAGAACTAGAAGTGGACGACATATGCCCTAAACAAGAAGTCTAGATGAAACTGAATGGAAAGGATAGATGCATCTACTGCAAGGACCTATACCTTCCACAACAGCTGCAGCACGTTAAGCAATCCAAATCTGTAAATTTGATACTCCTGTGGCTGAGCACCTGATATAATACATATATAGCAAAAGAGAGAAGAGATACAAGAAAAGGGTCAGAGCCCGATGTGTAAAAAATATTTTAGCAAGTATTTAAAATTGTTTCTTAAAATAAGTCTTATACGCATGTTAGTTATCGAACTCTCACATGAGTTTCTCACCTCTCGTCTATTATGCACGCCTAACGTACATCTAATCTCCCCCTAGTTATACCTCCCAGTCTAACTAGTCAGAAACCATATTAATACTAACTATGCTCACTAGTAGTATTCCCGTATCGTCCATACAATACGCTATTCAGATAGTTTATCTCACATACTGAATTACATTATTCACCATTTGAATGGTTAAATCTTTTATTCACTAAGATTATTTTACTTCTCATTTTCATTTTTATCTACTAGTCTCACAAAGTAGAAGTTACCCAAGTACACTCATGCATATATATAATCTCATCATTCCTATATATATATATATATAGTAATCCTGCACCCTTAGGTTAAGACCTCTTGGTGCAATATAATAATTATTATTATTACCAAGTCTACTTATTTCACACACTATCAATATTCACAAGTCCATATATATATATATATATATATATATATATATATATATATATATATATATATATATATATATATACTAATCCTGCACCCATTAGTGCACATATTCTGGAAATCATATATCCCCGGGTTAGCACCCATTAATGCACCTATCAATAATAATTCAGCGCCCCTGGGTTATCACCCATTAGTGCACCTAACAACAGAATATTTCATCCACGGGTTAGCACCCATTAATGCACCTATCAATATTAATCCAGCACCCCCGGGTTATCACCCATTAGTGCCCCTAATAATAATCATACTTGTACCCCCCGGGTTATCACCCATTAGTACACTTAACAATAGAGTTTCAGCACCCCCGAGTTATCACTCATTAGTGCCCTTATCTATAAGGTTCTTGCACCCCCGGGTTATCACCCATTAGTGCTCTTAACAATAATATCACATAATAGGCATACACATATCCTATTATAATTTATAGGTATTTCTCCAACCTACATATATACTCCCCATACGTATTTTAACCTCATTACTTTGTATAGTATAAATAATTAGATTACTATCTCGCTCGTAATCTCCAAGGTACATTCTCTCTATACTGAAATAATTAAAGTATTAATTCCCTCATACTTTTCCCAAAATTCCTTCTTATTTAAATTTACTATTTGGTAGTTTCTCTCACTCCAATAAACTAATAAACTCAAAACTGGGCTCTAAGCAAATTCCCAGAAACTCACCCTGTGGTTTGAACCAGAATGACATGTGGTTTGAACCAGAATTACATGTCATTCGAACCACTTCGCGCGAGATCCCCATCTTATTTGAACCACTTCGTGCGAGATCGCGCGAGATTGCACTGTTCGTCTTCTTCACCAAACTTCAGAATTTTTCACCTTTTTTAAACCTGAAACCTCTAAGATTCGATTCCCAACAACTCATCATCAATACCCAACAACACCTAACAGGTTATATATCATTCCTGACCTCCTAGGATCATTAATTCGTCATAAATCATCATAAATATATAAAATCCCCAAATTAATCCACATGAACCCTAGTTTCCAAAATTCCAATTAAAGAACCGAATCAACCCAGATTCGTTCATCAATATATAATCAAATTCCATGATTAATCCTCTATATACATGAAGGAATTCCAGCCACTGATTAAACCGATTCTTAATCATAATTTAAGTCTCCAATTTTTCACCCAATTAACATTTTATCATGATTAATTCCACCTATACTAACATGAGCATGATTATTTCTAAAAGATAGCAAGTAATAAACACTTGCCTCAAAGATGACGGTCTGATCCGTTGGTGATGTTGGTACATACGTGTTCCTCTCTTCTCAATCTACGCGTTGGTGGTCACGATTGTGCAAGGTGATGACAAATGAGTTTTCTCTCTTGGAATTTGGCTCTCCCTCACACCCTCCATGGTCGTTCTTGATTTATGTAACCTGTTAACCCTAATGAACTTCCTATGCTGATATAATAAATCCCAATTTTCGTCCATTAATTTAGCCCAAAAATACAATTTACCATAATTACCTCTCGGGGTGCCGGTTAGGCCTAAAATCGCCCCGGGACCCAAACAAAACACTCGGGTATACTATTTTGACTATCTCGAGCCTCTGGGACTCAACAGCGCACTCAAAATGACCATACGATTTACCAAAAATAAATTCTCTTTTTATTCCATTCAATTAGTCCCGACACAACTCACACGCATGACAGACTTAAATTACCAAACTGCCGTATTTCTCACTTCCGACAATTTATCAAATATCATAATTCCATATTACATATCACACAGTAATATTTAGTAGTTCACAACAATAAGTATTAACCCTTGGCACGCTAGTTAATAATTATTTTAATCCGGATTAATAACAAATTAATTTCTTACATTTTAATTTAATTAATCCAACAATAATAATTAATCACATACTTATTCCCATAATAATAATTAATCACATAATTATTTAAATCGTCAAAAATATGGGGTGTTACACTTTACCATGCTTACATGGAGTAGTTGTATTTTGTGTTGATTTAATGGATTCTATTTTTATATGCCTCAATTCACACATGCACGACCTCACTTGAAATTTTAACTTCATATGTATATTTGAGCTTTGTGATATGTTCTCCTACCAATCTAGTCATCTACACATTCTATGACCTAGGAGGACTAGTGCATGTTAAAATCCGCTGCACATGAGATTTGTGTGAGACATAAAAATAATATATATATATATATATATATATATATATATGTGTGTGTGTGTGTGTGTGTGTGTGTGTGTGTGTGTGTGTTCACGGGGAAGGGCTCCGAAAAGAAATATCATCCTTTGCGAGTAAGACACTGTTTGCTTGAACCTAAAAGAAATACGTGGTCCAAAGGCCTAAAAGAATAATGGTACTAAAAGAAAATATTTACCACAACCTATTTTGTGTAGTTGATTTGTTCATTCAAAAGACTAAAATATGTATATATGCTTATTGAGGGAGATTGTATGGTATATCAATGGTTTGCACAATATCCATTTATCCTAGTTGTTCTTTCAATGTCATGACTCTATTGGTTTGTAGAATCATCAACATTCTAGACTTGTATGCATTGTGTATGTTTTGGTCGGTGAGTTCAATTTATATTTTCACATGAAGTTTTATTCAAATGTGATAAAGTTTGCAATCAAATGAGAACTCCGTGAACATATTATAAGTGACTAGGCCTAAATTTAATTGTTACTAGTTCACACCCCTACACTTCCATTTCCTTATGACACATTTTTGCCATACGAGTGTGAAAAGCTTATTGTATTTTGTGTCATGTGTGGTGTTTGTACCTATATATATATATTTGTGCGTGTGCGTTAGTGATATTCATTACGTCTACATATATATGGTATCATTTTTCTTTGCCTCTCTTTCTAGTCCATCTATGCTTTTAATTCATAATTGGTATCTATTGTGTTGCATATTATTGTTGATATCACATGCTTAGTATCTTATATATCACATTGGTATCATTTGTTTTTGCATCTTCATTGGTATCCATTATTATTTGTATGGATTAGTTATAATTGTGTTGCCCATATGCTTTCATGTTCTTATCACTTTAACCTTCATCGTGTTTAAAATTAATTTTATCCTTTGTCTATTCCTAAACAAAAAGGGGGAGAATGATAGGGGGATAAATGGTATCTAATCCTATTGTAATCGTATATTAGTTTGGGATATTTAACTTAGGTGGAGTCACGACCTTCTTAGGTAGATCACAGTTAATAAAGGGGAGAACAATTTTAAGGGGAGTTTTTATTTATTTTACATGCATTTAATAGTCTTGATATTCCCTATGCGTTTGATAGTTTGCTTAAGTGTGTAGGAATGCTTCTAAATGGCAACCTTCATCATCGGCAAAGACATTGATCCTTGGGTTTTTGAGTCAAGCTATGTATTTTTTTGGGGTGGGATATTTTTTAAGTCTAGTAGAGCTTGACGGCCCTTTAGGATTTGTGTTTGGTTTTTGTCCAGGAATAGCCAAAGGGGGAGATTTATAAGGACACAAGTCTTCGATTGAGTCTTAATGTAGTGTTAGATTAATTCCGGACAAAAATATTTAAGTCATAGGACAGTGTTCTTGTGTATCCATCCAAGCCTATGACGTGTTAGTTGAAGACGTAGTGGCCATGATTATAAAGCTTCATCATATGTCGGGTTTAGTGTGCCTCGTTTCTACGTCAACAACAATGTTCCAATGCTCCTAAGGAATTAATGCATTTGATATATATATATATATATATATATATATATATATATATATAGGAGATTGGAAATTTATTGGGTGTAATTAATAATTTTTATAAAATGGTTTTAACGACTTTGTTTTACTCAGAAAATATTTTTTAGAACTTTTCATAAAAAGTTTTGGACTTCAAATGAATAGGACAGTTTTCTGACATGTCGTTCGAACGAACTGGAATGTCATTCAAACGAGATTCCTATGTCGTTCGAACGAGATGGCATCTCGTTCGAACGAGATTTCCAGGTCGTTCGAACGAGACTTCTAACGAGATATCTTTTTTCGCACTGGAATCTCGTTAGTAAAGTCATTCGAACGCCATTGGCAGGAACAGTTTTTTGGCAGTTTTTTTGTAGTTTTCTCCATGTTCCCACTACCTTTCCCCACTACTTTTTGATAGAATTACTAAGTGCAGGGACCAACCTTTTCCAAGTAACTTTTTCATATTCCTCCATCTCCTAGAGATATTTTTAGAGAGTTTTCAATGTCAAATGAAAATGTTCATATTTGAGTGTTTGTTTTTCAAGAAAAATCCTTAAACACTCTTGTTTACACCCATTTGTTTAGTTTATCCAAGTTCTTTAATATATATACTTTGCTTGGAGTTTTGGCACCGATTTTATCACTACCATTGGAAGAGTGTTTGGGTTTACTTCTACATCCCACAAAGAAGAAGTTAGTTTGCTTTGACATACCCACTTGGAGAAATGCTCCTTGTTTGGGTGGTGATGATCAAGAAAAGTCCGATCGGTGGATTCTGAGACCGCGGTGGACCTCCGTGGCTATTTGCTAGGTAGGGGTGTGTACAAGAAGGAGCATTGGGGCTTGGACGGAGTCAATTAGAGTGTTTGTAAGTCTTACTGTCTTGTACTTAGTGGATTTGAGGCTAGGGTCATTCGAGGTTTTTCCCATTTGGGTTTTCCTTGTACATCGGCGCGTCGTGTGATATTGTTTGATTTTATCTTGCTTAAATCACGTAGATGCATGCTTATGTAATTCAAGTTAAAAATTTTGTTTAATTATCACACTTATGTCTTTTGGTGTTAAAATATGTTGGGTGAAATGGAAATTAATTCAATTCAAAGATAATTTATTTCGAAAAAAATTGGTTTGGCCTAATTTGCAAAAATTGATTAATCTTGTTAGGCAAATTTCTAGTACCTGAATTGAAATATTTGGTTTAAGTGAAAAATCCATTTGTCGTTTAATTTATTCACTTTGTGTTTCATTTAATTTTAATTTGAAAGAAATTAAAATTTGTTGTAAGTTGTTTATGTGTTTGAACCATCTTTATTCCGCACTTTAAGGAAATTGATTTTGAAAATTTTAAATTTGGGGGCCTATCGCACAATCATAATCCGATAAGTCGGGTATCGATCCTCAGGGAAATAGGACGAACGAGGTAGTGAAGATGTTGGACAGACGAAGGAAACCTAACTTTGACTCTTAAAGAAAAGAAAAAGGTGATTTTATTTGCGAAACAACTACAACTATATGCACTTTTGAAAATGATTAACTAATGAAATTATGAATGAAATTTTTCTACTGCAGAATTTCGAACGACTTGACTAAAATTATACCTATGAATGGAGAGAAATAGGTCGGGTTATAATCCCCCACACCCTAGTAATTCACTTCGTAAGATATTAGATTTAGAATTAAAACTTTAAATGAATCCGACTTTTTAATACTCCTAAGTATTACATATATTAAGAATCGTAGCCCGCACAGTATGTAAGCAAAGGTTGAATTAAAATTCAATCTTTATTTCTCCTAGGTATTACACATATGAGGGATCGTAGCCCACACGGTATGTAAGCAAAGGCTGAAATAAAGTAGTATCGTATGAATTACGATATAATTTATCTAATGTTTTGATTCCAACTTCGATTTCCACTATCGTGAATTACATCGGGTGGAGTTCAAGCACCCCAACCCTTGAAAATTTAGCCAGACATATGAAAACTAGAAGAAAACATTTTTTGGATAAAAGGAAACATTTTTACGAACATCTGAAGGTGAAGAAGAATGAAATTTCTCACTATAGAAATAACTACTGCATATATGAGAACAAGATTTGAAATAATATTACTTGAATTGCAAAAGTGGAAGCAAACTAGGGTTTCTCATTGCTCTTCTCTAAACAGATTACAAATCTTCCCTCACTAATCAGAAGCCTCCTCATATCTGGGAGGAGTTGACATTTTATAATCTACGAATACTAAGAATTTTAACCATGGAGGATTCTTATTTTACAAGTGGATAATTTCGAATTTCCGAAACCAGAAGCGATCCTACTAAGAGGGTTCGGTTCGGTTGCATCTTTGACGGCCTTTACAGGAAGTTCTTAGAGCATAGGATCGGTTCTTTTATTCTCTTCTTCGGTTCGGTTCCATTTTATTAACTTTTCACAGTTTTCCTCCCTTTCAGTTCGGTTCCATATTTGCAGTGCTTTACAGGAGCTTTCCCAAGATGGGATCGATTCTTTTTTTCTTCCTTTCGGTTCAGTTCCATATTTTCAGAAACTTTTCCTCCTTGTATTTCTTTGAAGCTTTTGGTACGTAACTCGGATTAGGTTGTCGATCTTTACTAAACACTGAACACCTGCGAAATAGATGGAAAATATACGAAACTCGACATACTCATTAGAAACTATTCAATAGCAATGATTTGATATAAATCCACTCGAATTACACTTTGCGGAGCGATAAAAGCCTCTAAATTATGGGGGTAAATGGGAAGAATTTATGCCTAATCAAACCCCCTAACTTAGAACTTTGATCGTCCCGAGCAATGTAAATGAATCAAAACATGGTCTAACTCTAAAATGGGATAGAATACCTCTTTCGCGGGTGAGCGATTGCATTTAGCGTATGCAATAAGCCTTTAAACCCCAAGGTTACCCTAGTAGAACGAGTTGTGTCTTGTGAGGGTTTGTAGCGATTATACCCACAAAATTCGACTAAAAGAAAACTCAAAATACGCAAAATTCGTATAATTCGAACTTTTCTAGAAAATGGTCATCATCAATTCATATTCAAGAGTATCAAATCATCGTGTGCGTGCGTGAAGCCAGAAATTTAATCGCGAATTTCCACCGATTGACCATTACGTTACTTATCCGAAAATTTGTTTTGATTTCAAAATCTCACGGATTTTTGATATCTTTTATTATCTTTTTGTGTATTTGCTCTCCACACGGTAACCAATTTCGCATAAAGGACTCAGTTAGGACTTTTTCGGGTTAAAGTTGTATTGGGTAAAATGAGAATCGTGTGGGAAATCTGGATTTGGAAAATTTTCGTATAATGTCCGTTAGTGCTTTTACGGGCTTTCGCTCATTTTTTCTTTAGATTTTTTTCTTTTCATGCTAATTTTTATTGAGCATAGCTATCTTTTTTTCTTGCCCCTTTTTTGCACTTTTCGACCTTAATTTCTGGGATTATCAGTTTTCACAGATCCGGACCATTTGGGGTTTTCGGGTTGTCAAACGAAAGGAAAAATTATTCGACTCAATTTGGGGTTACAAAAGGGATAATTTTTCGCTACTTTTTCTGGCCAATATTTTTGGGTGACAAACGAGGGGCCTACTTCATTGTCCGAAATACTAATTTCGTTACCATATGCATTTCGAGATGAATTAAGTTTAGAGATCTATTTTGGCACATTTTCCAAGGCAATATCACACACATTTTCCATAACCGATCAAAGTGAAAGGATTGAGATCCTCGACGACTTATTAGATGCTAAAAAGAACTTTGATTTAACAATTAACTCGGATTGATTTATAAATTTCACAAAAATGAAAGGCTCGAATCTCACCGGGGTTGTTAATCTCCACAATTATTCGTCAAGTCATCTAAGTTTGCTCAATTTCCATCTTTGGTCAATTTCTGCTTTGTCTAGTATTTTTTTTACAATTTGAGACTTTAAACCAACTTTTAATAATATTTTTGAAAAATTTGAATTCCAATTTTTATTTATTTTGAAGAAAACTATTTTTGGATTTTTCAAGATTTTATGATTTTTTTGAAATTTCTGGCATTTTTAAAATTTGTGAAGTTTTAGAAAGACGGACTTGTGACCCACCCCACCCCCCCTAACTTAGACTTTTGCATTTTCCTCAAACAAAAAGGACTAAAATCTAACTCAAAAAGAATTAAAAGTGCGGGAAAATAAAATAAGCAAATGAGACAGAAATGTAGAATTTTTTTTTTTATATTAGATACTAAACACTTGTGTTACAAAGGAGAGGGGAATACACATAACCAACATTTTAAAACAACCACCAACAATCACAAACAGCAAACAACAGATAAGGGCTTCATTGGGAAGGTGGATTTGAGGGTCCGGGGGGATCATATGGATCATAGAAGAAAGTGGGGGGGGGGGGTCCGCCGAAGTTGAGCTCGTATAAGTGCGCTTGGAGACGATGTATCATGCTCGTGTCCCTTTGGTAGGCCTCTTGATCCCGTTGATAGGCCGCTTGGTCCCTGTTGTACTGTGTGATGAACCCGTCAAAATGAGTTTCTACAACTGAAAGGCGCCTATCAAAATCTGCGTCCAGTGGCTCAAAGTCCGAGTCATCATCCTCGTCGAATTCTTCCTCTTCTGTCCCGCCCATCTCCATATCCTTAGCCTCGGGCTCTTCAACATGGATCTCCTCCTCGGCATCTACATCAACCACCACCCGAGCTGCTCGATGGGAAGCTCTCTTCTGGGCACTCATGGTGCGTGACAATTTTCCAATGGGTTCCGAGAGGCGGGGGAAAGCATGAGGTGGCTGGATACCGGCATCGACAAGGAGGGAGGTAATGAGACGTGCATAAGGGAGGGGCACCGCACCTTTTTGCTCCAAGGCCGCATATAGAATATCGGTATAAAGCATGCGGGCGAGATTGAGAGTAACGTTTGGATCGAAAAGGTGGTACACGAGGGTATCTTGGCGAGGCCTCATTGCCGATTCATTTGTGGTTTGAAGCAGGTTGGTGCACACAATATGGAAGCTAATACGCGCCTTATCGTTTAGGCGTCCCACGGGGAAGGTGCCCCTTTCCCAAATCTCGTTGGGTGCGAGATGATCGATGCATTACTGCTTTGGGATGGTGGGGGCATTGGTTGGGTAGTCATAAATGTCCGGGTGGGGGACGCCCTTGGTAGTAAGTTTGTGAGCTAGAATGGCCAAGGAAAATGGGATGGGGCGGCCGTCGACAAAAGCTTGGCTCTCAAACTCGCCCGCGTGGACGAGGGAGCCATAGAAAGAGCAGACTTTATCCGCCCACACTACATTATGGGGTTCTTGGAGGTATTGCATCCACCCCTTCCGACAGAAAAGAGTGGTGACTGGGCGGGGAAGCTCGCTAAAAACAAATTCGCACCATAGGCGCTCCATGTGAGAGCGGTATTCCCCATTTTCGTTGGGCATAACTTGATGGACATATATTTCGGGGGAAGAGCGAGTTTTTCCACGGAAATATCTGGGATTTGGGAATGAGAGATGGGGTTTAGAGAGGTGAGATGAGATGGAGGTGTGGATGGAATGGTAGGGGAGAATGTTAATTTATAGGTGGTGGAGAGGGTTGGGGGGAAGGAATTTGGAGGGAAAAGGGGAATGAATGTTTAAGGGGAAAGATGGGAAGGAATGGAGGGAAAGGGGGGGGATAAGGGGAACGGGGTCACCTCGGGAAGAACCAAATCTACTGAACTCGAAACAATTCGGTTCAAGGGTGAACCGATCCGGTTCTAGAATTTTTTTTTTTATTTTGCAATTTATCATAACTGAACCGATCTGGTTAAGGGGATTCAGTTCGATTCCATCTCGGGCAGAACCCTCTTACTTAGCATGCTGAACTAGAATCTCACACCCTCGAATTCTTGGACACCTTCTCACTTATTCTCCCACTTGGATTTCTCGATACCCTCATGAAGTGCGTGTGGGTACGTATGATCCAAACCCTGACCTTATGTAACTACCTACGAACTCAAGCTAATCTACGGACACACAACTGCTATAGACAATAATTCACCCCATATACGTTGGGGGTGAGATTACCTCTCAGCTCAAATCATTTGGCCCCATAAATGGGCTCCGATAACCAGATGATGTCGATCTATTCTATGCACACCTCAACATATAGCTTTAGGCGATGTCCATTAACTTTGAACGTGTCACCCCCTTTTAGATCTTCCAACTCTACAACTCCGTGGGGGAATACGCTTCTCACAACGAATGGACCAGTCATCGGAATTTATAGAGGAGTACCTTTTGTCCCGGTTGAAACTCTTTTCGTCGGATAATCTTATCATTGCTAGTTTCATCCGGGATTTTGAAATCTTAGCATTCTCATACGCATCATTACGTATCTCCTCTAACTCATTCAGTTGAAGCTTGCGAGCTTCATCGGCTTTGTCCATATCATAATTTAATCTCTTAATAGCCCAATAAGCTTTGTGGTCCAACTCAATGGGAAGATGGCAAGGCTTACCATACATAAAGTGGAATGGGGAAATTACTAGTGGGTTTTTGTATGCGGTACGATAGGCCCATAGCGAATCATTCAATCGAAGGTACCAATCTTTCTGGTCGGGATTGACGGCCTTCTCTAGTATGTGCTTGATTTCATGATTTTCCAATTCGGCCTATCCATTCATTTGTGGGTGATAGGTCATGACAACCTTGTGAACGACTCCATACTTTCTCATGAGCTTCTTGAATGCCCTGTTGTAAAAGTGCGTGCCAATATCACTAATTATCGCTTTCGGAGCACCGAAGCGAGAAAGTATGTATTCTTATAGGAATTTTATCACCACTTTATTGTCATTAGTCTTGGTAGCTATATCTTCCACCCATTTAGAAACGTAGTCTACTGTGAAAAGGATGTATAGGAAACCAAAAGATGGGGGAAAAGGGCCCATGAAGTCAATACCTCAGCAGTCAAAGATTTCAATATTGAGTATCGGGGTTAATGGCACCATATCTCATCGAGTAATCTTTCCCGTCCTTTGACACCTATCGCAAGATTTGCAACAATTACTCACATCAAAGAATATTATGGGCTAAGACAAACCGCATTGAAGAATTTTAGCGGTTGTCTTTTTCATGAAAAAGTGTACTCCTTATGCTTTCGAATGACGGAATTGGATGACCTTTGGGATTTCGTCATCCGGTACGCATCATCGAATGATTTGATTGACACAATATTTAAAAAGAAATGGATCATCATAAAAAAATATGCACGGCCAAGTGATGAACCTCTTCTTATCTTGCGGTATCCAATCGAGAGGGATGGTTACCGTGAGGCAAAGAAGAGGTGGCAAAAAGTTCCTCATCCGAAAAATATTCGCCTATGGGTTTAGGATCACTAGGTACGTCGGAAGAAAGCCTTGATAAGTGATCGAAAATGACATTTTTACTCCTTTTTTGTCTTTAATGGAGAGATTAAACTCTTATAGGAGTAGGATCCACCTTATGAGGCGCGGCTTTGTGTCCTTCTTCGAAAGTAGATATTTTAACGCCGCGTGGTCGGTGAAGCAAGTGATGGGAGATCCGATATGATAGGACCAAAATTTGTCGAACGCGAACACTACCACTAGCAACGCCTTCTCCGTGGTGGAGTAATTTAGTTGAGGTTCGATAAGGGTCCGACTAGCATAGTAGATGACATGATCCTTATTGACTTTTCGTTGACCCAAAACAGCCCGTATCGCATAATCGCTAGCATCACACATAAGCTCGAATGGCAAGGACCAATCCAGAGCTTGCATAATAGGAGCGAACACAAACATGTTTTTCAGTTTTTCAAAAGCACTTTGGCATGCTTCCGTCCACTCAAATAGGGTGTTCTTCATAAGAAGGTTTCTAAAGGGTCTAGCGATGGCGCTAAAGTCCTTAATGAACCATCTATAAAACCCCGCGTGGCCTAAGAAGGAGCGCACATCTTTCAGCAATTTAGGTGGGGGTAGATCAGCTATGACATGTATTTTTTCTCGATCAACCTCGATCCCTTTGGATGACACGATGTGGCCAAGAACTATACCCTCGATTACCATGAAATGGCATTTTTCCTAATTCAGCACTAAGTTCTTTTCCACACATCGGGCTAGTACTTTCTCAAGATTGGCTAAACATAGGTCGAAGGAGGTGCCAAAAACACTAAAGTCGTCCATAAACACCTCTAGCCCTCTCTCAACCATATCACTGAATAATCTCAACAAGCACCTTTGAAAGATCGTCGGTGCATTACACAAGCCAAATGGCATACGTTTGTAGGCAAACGTTCCAAAAGGGCAAGTGAAGGTTGTTTTATCTTGATCAAGTATACCTACCACAATTTGGTTATATATGGAATAATCATCTAAGAAGCAATAATAAGGGTGTATCGCCACTCTTTCAAGCATTTGATCGATAAATGGCAAGGGGAAATGGTATTTCCTAGTTCCCGTATTGAGTTTTCGATAATCAATGCAAACGCGCCATCCAGTGGTGGTACGTTGGGGAACTAGATCTCCCTTGGCATTTTCAATCTCAGTCATGCCCGACTTCTTCAGGATGACTTGAATGGAGCGCACCCATTTGCTATTCGAGATTGGGTAGATAATCCTGGCATCCAACAGCTTTATAATAATTTCAATCATCACCACATCTTTTATCGTGGGGTTTAGCCGTCTTTGAATTTCTCTTGAGGGTTGAACATCCTCTTCAAGATGAATCTTATGGGTTCCAATTAGGGGGCTTATCCCCTTTAGATCATCTATACACCAACCAAAAGCATCTTGGTGCTTCCTTAAAATCTTTAATAATTTACCCTCCTGCTCTTCATCTAAGCTAGAGGAGACAATAACAGTAAATGTCTCACTTTCACCTAGGAAAGCATATTTGACATTGGAGGGTAGTTTCTTCAATTCTAGAGTCGGTAATGTCTCGCTATAGGGCACCATGCGTGCTTCCCTTAGCGATAACTCTTCGAATCGAGAAACCCAATTAACATCTCTCGCGTCCTCGTCCGACGCTCTCTCATCGAGTAAGCTTCTCAACTCCTTTATCTCCCTCTCAAACTCGGTGTAGACTCCCTCACTCTCATGATAAGAAGTTAGGCAAACTTTTTAAGGTGTCTCCACAGTAATTTTCCGCAAAGTGGTCTTCTTCGATCTCCTTAATTAAACTTACGTCGTGAAGATTATCTTCTTCCCCTGCTTGTTGGGATATGTTGAAGATGTTTATTTCTAAAGTCATATTCCCAAAAGTGATTTGCATCTGCCCATTTTTAGTATTGATGACTGCGTTAGCCATGATTAAGAATAGGCGTCCAAGGATGATGGGAACATGGTTTTTAGAGGCGAAGGAGGGATCTGTGTCCCAAATGACAAAATCTACTGGAAAGTAGAAAGTGTCCACTTGGACTATCACATCCTCAACTATACCCCTTGGTATCTTCACCGTTCGATCCGCTAACTGGAGAGTGATCCCTTTGGGCTTAAGATCACCCAGATCAAGTTTCCTATAAATCAAATAAGGGAGAATGTTGAATTTGTTTTCTCCAATCGTGCAGGAAATGGTGGGGGCACCGGGATCTTTATATTTAGGGGGGAGATCGTTAAGAAGGACTGAGCTCACATTTTGTGCTAGAAACACGTTTTTATTTACCTTCATCCTCCTCTTGACTGTCAATAAGTCTTTTATGACTTTTGCGTTTGATGGAATTTTCCTTATTACATCGAGGAAAGGTAAGTTCAACTTTACATTCTTAAGAACTTCTAGCACTTCTTCACTTATGGTCCTGTTATGGGCAAGAACTAATCTTTGAGGAAATGGTGTCGTGGAGGGTGGTTTAACTACTAACTCGGGCTCACTAGTGTCTTCTTTATCACTCTCTTTCAAGGGGACATCTTTGTCCTCTTTCGTGTCGGGCAAGATCTCCTTATCTTTGGTTGCATCGTGTGGAGGAGGTGATAAATCAACGACTCTTCCACTACGAAGAGTGGTCACATCTTGACATTGCTCCTGATGTGCTGTAAAGGTGGATCTAACACGAGTTTGACCTTGGGGAGGTCTTTGGCTCTGTCCAGGAAACTTTCCCTTCTCTTGGATACTCAACGATGATTGCATCTTTAAAATATTCTCATTTATTTCATTGATCATGCGCTCATGTCTAGCAGTGGTTGCATTCTGGGCAGTGATGAATTAGTTTATCGTATCCTCGAGATTTCTCTGTGGTGGAGTGATATATGGCCCCAGAGCTGGTGGTAACGGCACATGTCCTTGCTTGTGTGGCGCTTGTTGAATGTGAGATGGTGTAGGAGGGGCAACACACTACACCAAAAACAGCATTTTGGCACACCCTGATATTAAAAATCTGGCACGGTTTAAAACTGTGCCAGATTTTGGCACGGTTTAATAGAAATTTGGCACACTTTAAAGCAGTGCCAAAATTTGGCACTGTTTTAAAGTGTGCCAAAATTGAGTACACTTTACTAGGATATAAAATACCTCAAAATTTTGGGACATTTTAGTTTCCCTCTTCTCTCTCCTTCTTCGTCTTCTCCCCCGCTCTCCCCTCTCTCTCCACCAAAAACCCAAGCCCTACCATCGGGTCACCAAAAATCCAAGCCCTACCATCCGCTCTCCCCCGCTCTCCCCCTCTCTCCCCTGCTACGTCAGCGCTATTCCTGCCGTCGCCTCCCCCCTTGGGTTTATCCCCTGCCGTCGCCCCTATTTCCGGGTTTATCCTCCTCCGGTCACCTCCCCCGCTCCCCTGGTTCCGGGTTTTTGATATTCCGGTGTCGTAATTTTGATATTCCGGTTCCGTCGCCCCTATTTTCTCAGTTTGAGGTATATATACTGATTTATATCATATATACTGATATATAAATATAAAATCATATATACTAACTGATATATAAATATAAAATCATATATACTGATTTATATATATATATATATATTCGATTAAACTCTAGAATTAGATTTAATCTAGAATTATCTAGAATTAAATCTAATATCTAGAATTGTCTAGAATTATTTAGAATTATCTAGAATTAAATCTATTTTATTAAATCACTATATATTAGATTTAATTCTAGATAATTCTGGATTAAATCTAATTCTAGAGTTTAATCTAATATATATATATATATATATATATACTGAGGTGGAATTAAATCTAATATATACTGATTTTTGGAATGTGGAGATAACTTTTCAATAGTCCAGTTTAGGAAAGAGAGAGCCATGTGCAGCTAACATTTTCAGTCTTGAGGTGGGTGATATAGGAGGTGATTGTGTTTTCTTGGCAAGATCTGATGGGGGTGATGGGATTTCCAAGCACTCGAGGTGATTGTGTTCTCAAAGGCCCATTCAGGGCACACTCCCTCCAAGGCTGTTGTCGCCCCTCTAAGGTATTTCTCATATTAATTTTTTGAATGGGTTTTTTGTTTTGCAACAAAATGCATTTTTTTTGGCACAAAAATGGTTCAATGTGCACAAAATGCATTTTAGGGCATAATAATCTCATATTAATATTTAAGTGTTTAAATGCTAATTGTGCCTGTTCATGTTTATGACAATGTTAATGTGCACATAGAGGGGTAAAGCTTGGATAGTCCAATTGTTAGTTGTGGCCTGTTTCTCGCTAGCAACAAAAATGGAGGAGATTGAAGTGCCTCCCATTGTTGATTTACAGGTGAGAGAAAAATTAATGTGAATATTTATTTATTTCATTATATATTGATCCATTTTCCTTTCTGATATGTTCTTATATGTAATGGACATATGGATTTTTGTGAGTAGGTAGGAGATCCCAAATTTTTATTTGAAGGCAAAACCATACAAAGAATGGCGCTTCTTGTTTTGAGAACCTTGAATGGAGATCCCAAGTTCTTTCATAGACTACTTTCTTAAAAAGATTAACCATGATCATCTTCCATCACAATCTTTGATCTCTAGATCAATTCAATACATCTTAAGCACAATCAAAGCTAGATTATTCACTATATATATAATAAAGCACAATATAACGCGTGTCCTAATGGCACATAATGATACCTAATTATACTCATAAAAGGAACATGTTATCAATTTCACACACGTGTGTGTATAATCATATATGGGTACTGTAATATTAAAGAGTTTGATCCAATGCTCGGTGGGAATTGAATGCAGGTATTGGGGAGGTTTGGAGATCAAAAGGCCAGCATAGGTTGCCAATGATTTGTTTGGTTTTGTTTTACAAATGTTCAACTCAGGCCAGTTCCATCCAATCTCAATCAAGTTACTACAGGTAACTATTATTTAGTACCCATTCATTAACCTTTTAAAATGCAATAAATTATTTCTACTCAATATTTATAGTTTATCTTTTTCATTCTATATCTGATCATTCCTTTTAAAGTTTGAAAATCACTTCATGGCTTACTTTATGAGCTTATTTAGTTAAATTGGTGGAAGGGACTTGCTGGTGGTTTGGTTTTGGAATTTGCTGTTGCTGTTGAGTTTATATTAAATGTTAAAACATGTTGGATTTAACGAATAAACAAATCAAACTATGTCAAAATTTTCTAAAATCCATAAACGTTCAAAATTGATTAAAAACATACCGTTAGAGAATATGACGATATAGGAGGATATAGGAGACACGAACACCTCGCACGGGAACAATGTAACTTTTAGGAACTGACCGCGTAGCCCCGAGTCTCCCGATTTGAGAGTATGACGATAATCTGGAAAAATCACACTTAGAGTTAAAAATATGCCATTAAAGCGTGAAAACCCAAACCAACCCCCAAACGATCCCGTAGGAGGAACAAACACCTCGTACGGGACCAATGTAACCTGTAGGAACTGATCGCATAGTCTCGGGTCTCCCGATTTGAGAGTATGACGATGATTTGCAAAAATCACACTTAAGACTTAAAAGCAAGCTGTTAAAGGGTGAAAACCCAAACCAGCCCCCAAAACAATCCCGTAGGAGGCACGACCACCTCGCACGGGACCAATGTAACTTGTAGGAACTGACCGCGTAGTCCCAGGTCGCTCGGTTTGAGAGTATGATGATAATCTGTAAAAATCACAGGAGTTAAAAACATGCCGTTAAAGGGTGAAAACCCAAAACAGCCCCCCAACGACCTCGTAGGAGGCATGAACACCTCGTACGGGACCGATGTAACTTGTAGGAACTGACCCCGTCGTCGCGGGTCTCCCGGTTTGAGAGTATGATGATAATTTGCAAAAATCACACTTAGACTTAAAAACATGTTGTTAAAGAGTGAAAACCCTAATCAGCCCCCAAACGACCCCGTAGGAGGCACGAACACCTCGCACGGGACCATGTAACTTGTAGGAACTGACCGCGTAGTCCCGGGTCGCTCGGTTTGAGAGTATGACGATAATCTGCAAAAATCACACTTAGAGTTAAAAATATGTCGTTAAAGGGTGAAAACCTAAACCAACCCCCAAACGACCCCGTAGGAGGCACGAACACCTCGCACGGGACCAATGCAACTTGTAGGAACTGACCGCGTAGTCCCAGGTCTCTCGGTTTGAGAGTATGACGATAATTTGCAAAAATCACTCTTAGACTTAAAAACATGCTGTTAAAGAGTGAAAACCCAAACCAGCCCCCAAACGACCCCGTAGGAGACACGAACACCTCGCACGGGACCAATTTAACTTGTAGGAACTGACCGCGTAGTCCCGGGTCGCTCGGTTTGAGAGTATGACGATAATTTGCAAAAATCACACTTAGACTTAAAAACAAGCCGTTAAAGGGTGAAAACCCAAACCAGCCCCCAAACGACCCCGTAGGAGGCACGAACACCTCGCACGGGACCAATGTAACTTGTAGGAACTGATCGCGTAGTCCCGGGTAACCCGATTTGAGAGTATGACGATAATTTGCAAAAATCACACTTAGACTTAAAAACAAGCCGTTAAAGGGTGAAAACCCAAACCAGCCCCCAAACGACCCCGTAGGAGGCACGAACACCTCGCACGGGGCCAAGGTAACTTTTAGGAATTGACCGTGTAGTCCCGGGTCGCTCGGTTTGAGAGTATGACGATAATTTGTAAAAATCACACTTAGACTTAAAAACAAGCCGTTAAAGGGTGAAAACCCAAACCAGCCCCCAAACGACCCCGTAGGAGGCACGATCACCTCGCACGAGACCAATGCAACTTGTATGAACTGACCGCGTAGTCCCAGATCTCTCGGTTTGAGAGTATGACGATAATTTGCAAAAATCACTCTTAGACTTAAAAACATGCTATTAAAGAGTAAAAACCCAAACCAGCCCCCAAACGACCCCGTAGGAGGCACGAACACCTCGCACGGGACCAATGTAACTTGTAGGAACTGACCGCGTAGTCCCGGGTCGCTCGGTTTGAGAGTATGACGATAATTTGCAAAAATCACACTTAGACTTAAAAACAAGCCATTAAAGGGTGAAAACCCAAACTAGCCCCCAAACGACCACGTAGGAGGCACGAGCACCTCGCACGGGACCAATGTAACTTATAGGAACTGATCGTGTAGTCCCGGGTAAGCCGATTTGAGAGTATGACGATAATTTGCAAAAATCACACTTGGACTTAAAAACAAGTCGTTAAAGGGTGAAAACCCAAACCAGCCCCCAAACGACCCCGTAGGAGGCACGAACACCTCGCACGGGGCCAATGTAACTTGTAGGAACTGATCGCGTAGTCCCGGGTTACCCGATTTGAGAGTATGACGATAATTTGCAAAAATCACACTTAGACTTAAAAATAAGCCATTAAAGGGTGAAAACCCAAACCAGCCCCCAAACGACCCCGTAGGAGGCACGAACACCTCGAACGAGGCCAATGTAACTTGTAAGAACTGACCGCGTAGTCCCGGGTCGCTCATTTTGAGAATATGATGATAATCTGCAAAAATCACTCTTAGACTTAAAAACATGCTGTTAAAGAGTGAAAACCCAAACCAGCCCCCAAACGACCCCGTAGGAGGTACGAACACCTCGCACGGGACCAATGTAACTTGTAGGAACTGACCGCGTAGTCCCGGGTCGCTCGGTTTGAGAGTATGACGATAATTTGCAAAAATCACACTTAGACTTAAAAACAAGTCGTTAAAGGGTGAAAACCCAAACCAGCCCCCAAACGACCCCGTAGGAGGCACGAACACCTCGCACGGGACCAATGTAACTTGTAGGAACTGATCGTGTAGTCCAGGGTAACCCGATTTGAGAGTATGACGATAATTTGTAAAAATCACACTTAGACTTCAAAACAAGCCGTTAAAGGGTGAAAACCCAAACCAGCCCCCAAACGACCCTGTAGGAGGCACGAACACCTCGCACGGGACCAATGTAACTTGTAGGAACTGATCGCGTAGTCCAGGGTAACCCGATTTGAGAGTATGACGATAATTTGCAAAAATCACACTTAGACTTCAAAACAAGCCGTTAAAGGGTGAAAACCCAAACCAGCCCCCAAACGACCCCGTAGGAGGCACGAACACCTCGCACGGGACCAATGTAACTTGTAGGAACTGACCGCGTAGTCCCGGGTCACTCATTTTGAGAGTATGACGATAATTTGCAAAAATCACACTTAGACTTAAAAACAAGCCGTTAAAGGGTGAAAACCCAAACCAGCCCCCAAACGACCCCGTAGGAGGCACGAACACCTCGTACGGGGCCAAGGTAACTTGTAGGAATTGACCGTGTAGTCCCGGGTCGCTCGGTTTGAGAGTATGACGATAATTTGTAAAAATCACACTTAGACTTAAAAACAAGCCGTTAAAGGTTGAAAACCCAAACCAGCCCCCAAACGACCCCGTAGCAGGCACGAACACCTCGCACGGGACCAATGCAACTTGTATGAACTGACCGCGTAGTCCCAGATCTCTCGGTTTGAGAGTATGACGATAATTTGCAAAAATCACTCTTAGACTTAAAAACATGCTGTTAAAGAGTGGAAACCCATACCAGCCCCCAAACGACCCCGTAGGAGGCACGAACACCTCGCACGGGACCAATGTAACTTGTTGGAACTGACCGCGTAGTCCCGGGTCGCTCGGTTTGAGAGTATGACGATAATTGGAAAAAATCACACTTAGACTTAAAAACAAGCCGTTAAAGGGTGAAAACCCAAACCAGCCCCCAAACGACCACGTAGGAGGCACGAACACCTCGCACGGGACCAATGTAACTTATAGGAACTGATCGCGTAGTCCCGGGTAACCCGATTTGAGAGTTTGACAATAATTTGCAAAAATCACACTTAGACTTAAAAACAAGTCGTTAAAGGGTGAAAACCCAAACCAGCCCCCAAACGACCCCGTAGGAGGCACGAACACCTCGTACGGGGCCAATGTAACTTGTAGGAACTGATCGCGTAGTCCCGGGTTACCCGATTTGAGAGTATGACGATAATTTGCAAAAATCACACTTAGACTTAAAAATAAGCCATTAAAGGGTGAAAACCCAAACCAACCCCCAAACGACCCCGTAGGAGGCACGAACACCTCGCACGGGGCCAATGTAACTTGTAGGAACTGACCGCGTAGTCCCGGGTCGCTCATTTTGAGAGTATGATGATAATCTGCAAAAATCACGCTTAGACTTAAAAACATGCTGTTAAAGAGTAAAAACCCAAACCAGCCCCCAAACGACCCCGTAGGAGGCACGAACACCTCGCACGGGACTAATGTAACTTGTAGGAACTGACCGCGTAGTCCAGGGTTGCTCGGTTTGAGAGTATGACGATAATTTGCAAAAATCACACTTAGAATTAAAAACAAGCCGTTAAAGGGTGAAAACCCAAACCAGCCCCCAAACGACCCCGTAGGAGTCACGAACACCTCGCACGGGGCCAATCTAACTTGTAGGAACAGACCGCGTAGTCCCGGGTCGCTCATTTTGAGAGTATGATGATAATCTGCAAAAATCACTCTTAGACTTAAAAACATGCTGTTAAAGAGTGAAAACCCAAACCAGCCCCCAAACGACCCCGTAGGAGGCACGAACACCTCGCACGGGACCAATGTAACTTGTATGAACTGACCGCGTAGTCCCAGATCTCTCGGTTTGAGAGTATGACGATAATTTGCAAAAATCACTCTTAGACTTAAAAACATGCTATTAAAGAGTAAAAACCCAAACCAGCCCCCAAACGACCCCGTAGGAGGCACGAACACCTCGCACGGGACCAATGTAACTTTAGAAACTGATCGCGTAGTCCAGGGTCGGTCGGTTTGAGAGTATGATGATAATTTGCAAAAATCACACTTAGACTTAAAAACAAGCCGTTAAAGGGTGAAAACCCAAACCAGCCCCCAAACGACCACGTAGGAGGCACGAACACCTCGCACGGGACCAATGTAACTTATAGGAACTGATCGCGTAGTCCCGGGTAAGCCGATTTGAGAGTATGACGATAATTTGTAAAAATCACACTTAGACTTAAAAACAAGTCGTTAAAGGGTGAAAACCCAAACCAGCCCCCAAACGACCCCGTAGGAGGCACGAACACCTCGCACGGGGCTAATGTAACTTGTAGGAACTCATCGCGTAGTCCCGGGTTACCCGATTTGAGAGTATGACGATAATTTGCAAAAATCACACTTAGACTTAAAAATAAGCCATTAAAGGGTGAAAACCCAAACCAGCCCCCAAACGACCCCGTAGGAGGCACGAACACCTCGAACGAGGCCAATGTAACTTGTAAGAACTGACCGCGTAGTCCCGGGTCGCTCATTTTGAGAGTATGATGATAATCTTCAAAACTCACTCTTAGACTTAAAAACATGCTGTTAAAGAGTGAAAACCCAAACCAGCCCCCAAACGACCCCGTAGGAGGTACGAACACCTCGCACGGGACCAATGTAACTTGTAGGAACTGACCGCGTAGTCCCGGGTCGCTCGGTTTGAGAGTATGACGATAATTTGCAAAAATCACACTTAGACTTAAAAACAAGTCGTTAAAGGGTGAAAACCCAAACCAGCCCCAAAACGACCCCGTAGGAGGCACGAACACCTCGCACGGGACCAATGTAACTTGTAGGAACTGATCGCGTAGTCCAGGGTAACCCGATTTGAGAGTATGACGATAATTTGTCAAAATCACACTTAGACTTCAAAACAAGCCGTTAAAGGGTGAAAACCCAAACCAGCCCCCAAACGACCCCGTAGGAGGCACGAACACCTCGCACGGGACCAATGTAACTTGTAGGAACTGATCGCGTAGTCCAGGGTAACCCGATTTGAGAGTATCACGATAATTTGCAAAAATCACACTTAGACTTCAAAACAAGCCGTTAAAGGGTGAAAACCCAAACCAGCCCCCAAACGACCCCGTAGGAGGCACGAACACCTCGCACGGGACCAATGTAACTTGTAGGAACTGACCGCGTAGTCCCGGGTCACTCATTTTGAGAGTATGATGATAATTTGCAAAAATAACACTTAGACTTAAAAACAAGCCGTTAAAGGGTGAAAACCCAAACCAGCCCCCAAACGACCCCGTAGGAGGCACGAACACCTCGCACGGGGCCAAGGTAACTTGTAGGAATTGACCGTGTAGTCCCGGGTCGCTCGGTTTGAGAGTATGACGATAATTTGTAAAAATCACACTTAGACTTAAAAACAAGCCGGTAAAGGGTGAAAACCCAAACCAGTCCCCAAACGACCCCGTAGCAGGCACGAACACCTCGCACGGGACCAATGCAACTTGTATGAACTGACCGCGTAGTCCCAGATCTCTCGGTTTGAGAGTATAACGATAATTTGCAAAAATCACTCTTAGACTTAAAAACATGCTGTTAAAGAGTGGAAACCCATACCAGCCCCCAAACGACCCCGTAGGAGGCACGAACACCTCGCACAGGACCAATGTAACTTGTAGGAACTGACCGCGTAGTCCCGGGTCGCTCGGTTTGAGAGTATGACGATAATTTGCAAAAATCACACTTAGACTTAAAAACAAGCCGTTAAAGGGTGAAACCCCAAACCAGCCCCCAAACGACCACGTAGGAGGCACGAACATCTCGCACGGGACTAATGTAACTTATAGGAACTGATCGCGTAGTCCCGGGTAACCCGATTTGAGAGTATGACAATAATTTGCAAAAATCACACTTAGACTTAAAAACAAGTCGTTAAAGGGTGAAAACCCAAACCAGCCCCCAAACGACCCCGTAGGAGGCACGAACACCTCGCACGGGGCCAATGTAACTTGTAGGAACTGATCGCGTAGTCCCGGGTTACCCGATTTGAGAGTATGACGATAATTTGCAAAAATCACACTTAGACTTAAAAACAAGCCATTAAAGGGTGAAAACCCAAACCATCCCCCAAACGACCCCGTAGGAGGCACGAACACCTCGCACGGGGCCAATGTAACTTGTAGGAACTGACCGCGTAGTCCTGGGTCACTCATTTTGAGAGTATGATGATAATCTGCAAAAATCACTCTTAGACTTAAAAACATGCTGTTAAAGAGTGAAAACCCAAACCAGCCCCCAAACGACCCCGTAGGAGGCACGAACACCTCGCACGGGACCAATGTAACTTGTAGGAACTGACCGCGTAGTCCCGGGTCGCTCGGTTTGAGAGTATGATGATAATTTGTAAAAATCACACTTAGACTTAAAAACAAGTCGTTAAAGGGTGAAAACCCAAACCAGCCCCAAAACGACCCCGTAGGAGGCACGAACACCTCGCACGGGACCAATGTAACTTGTAGGAACTGATCGCGTAGTCCAGGGTAACCCGATTTGAGAGTATGACGATAATTTGTCAAAATCACACTTAGACTTCAAAACAAGCCGTTAAAGGGTGAAAACCCAAACCAGCCCCCAAACGACCCCGTAGGAGTCACGAACACCTCGCACGGGGCCAAGGTAACTTGTAGGAATTGACCGTGTAGTCCCGGGTCGCTCGGTTTGAGAGTATGACGATAATTTGTAAAAATCACACTTAGACTTAAAAACAAGCCGTTAAAGGGTGAAAACCCAAACCAGCCCCCAAACGACCCCGTAGGAGGCACGAACACCTCGCACGGGACCAATGCAACTTGTAGGAACTGACCGCGTAGTCTCAGATCTCTCTGTTTGAGAGTATGACGATAATTTGCAAAAATCACTCTTAGACTTAAAAACATGCTGTTAAAGGGTGAAAACCCAAACCAGCCCCCAAACGACCCCGTAGGAGGCACGAACACCTCGCACGGGGCCAAGGTAACTTGTAGGAATTGACCGTGTAGTCCCGGGTCGCTCGGTTTGAGAGTATGACGATAATTTGCAAAAATCACACTTAAGACTTAAAAACAAGCCGTTAAAGGGTGAAAACCCAAACCAGCCCCCAAACGACCCCGTAGGAGGCACGAACACCTCGCACGGGGCCAAGGTAACTTGTAGGAATTGACCGTGTAGTCCCGGGTCGCTCGGTTTGAGAGTATGACGATAATTTGTAAAAATCACACTTAGACTTAAAAACAAGCCGTTAAAGGGTGAAAACCCAAGCCAGCCCCCAAACGACCCCGTAGCAGGCATGAACACCTCGCACGGGACCAATGCAACTTGTATGAACTGACCGCGTAGTCCCAGATCTCTCGGTTTGAGAGTATGAAAATAATTTGCAAAAATTACTCTTAGACTTAAAAACATGCTGTTAAAGAGTGGAAACCCATACCAGCCCCCAAATGACCCCGTAGGAGGCACGAACACCTCGCACGGGACCAATGTAACTTGTAGGAACTGACCGCGTAGTCTTGGGGCGCTCGGTTTGAGAGTATGATGATAATTTGCAAAAATCACACTTAAACTTAAAAACAAGTCGTTAAAGCGTGAAAACCCAAACCATGCCCCAAACGACCCCGTAGGAGGCACGAACACCTCGCACGGGGCCAATGTAACTTGTAGGAACTGATCGCGTAGTCCCGGGTTACCCGATTTGAGAGTATGACGATAATTTGCAAAAATCACACTTAGACTTAAAAACAAGCCATTAAAGGGTGAAAACCCAAACCAGCCCCCAAACGACCCGTAGGAGGCACGAACACCTCGCACGGGGCCAATGTAACTTGTAGGAACTGACCGCGTAGTCCCGAGTCGCTCATTTTGAGAGTATGATGATAATCTGCAAAAATCACTCTTAGACTTAAAAACATGCTGTTAAAGAGTGAAAACCTAAACCAGCCCCCAAACGACCCCGTAGGAGGCACGAACACCTCGCACGGGACCAATGTAACTTGTAGGAACTGACCGCGTAGTCCCGGGTCGCTCGGTTTTAGAGTATGACGATAATTTGCAAAAATCACACTTAGACTTAAAAGCAAGCTGTTAAAGGGTGAAAACCCAAACCAGCCCCCAAACGACCCCGTAGGAGGCACGAACACCTCGCACAGGACCAATGTAACTTGTAGGAACTGATCGCGTAGTCCCGGGTAACACGATTTGAGAGTATGACAATAATTTGCAAAAATCACACTTAGACTTCAAAACAAGCCTTTAAAGGGTGAAAACCCAAACCAGCCCCCAAACGACCCCGTTGGAGGCACGAACACCTCGCACGGGACCAATGTAACTTATAGGAACTGACTGCGTAGTCCCGAGTCTCTCATTTTGAGAGTATGACGATAATTTGCAAAAATCACACTTAGACCTAAAAACAAGCCGTTAAAGGGTGAAAACCCAAACCAGCCCCCAAACGACCCCGTAGGAGTCACGAACACCTCGCACGGGGCCAAGGTAACTTGTAGGAATTGACCCTGTAGTCCCGGGTCGCTCGATTTGAGAGTATGAGGATAATTTGTAAAAATCACACTTAGACTTAAAAACAAGTCGTTAAAGGGTGAAAACCCAAACCAGCCCCCAAACGACCCCGTAGGAGGCACGAACACCTCGCACGGGACCAATGCAACTTGTAGGAACTGACCGCGTAGTCCCAGATCTCTCGGTTTGAAAGTATGATGATAATTTGCAAAAATCACTCCTAGACTTAAAAACATGCTGTTAAAGGGTGAAAACCAAAACCAGCCCCCAAACGACCCCGTAGGAGGCACGAACACCTCGTACGGGACCAATGTAACTTGTAGGAACTGACCGCATAGTCCCGGGTCGCTCGGTTTGAGAGTATGATGATAATTTACAAAAATCACACTTAAGACTTAAAAACAAGCCGTTAAAGGGTGAAAACCCAAACCAGCCCCCAAACGACCCCGTAGGAGGCACGAACACCTCGCACGGGGCCAAGGTAACTTGTAGGAATTGACCGTGTAGTCCCGGGTCGCTCGGTTTGAGAGTATGACAATAATTTGCAAAAATCACACTTAGACTTAAAAACAAGCCATTAAAGGGTGAAAACCCAAACCAACCACCAAACGACCCCGTAGGAGGCACGAACACCTCGCACGGGGCCAATGTAACTTGTAGGAACTGACCGCGTAGTCCCGGGTCGCTCATTTTGAGAGTATGATGATAATCTGCAAAAATCACTCTTAGACTTAAAAACATGCGGTTAAAGAGTGAAAACCCAAACCAGCCCCCAAACGACCCCGTAGGAGGCACGAACACCTCGCACGGGACAAAACTAACTTGTAGGAACTGACCGCGTAGTCCCGGGTCGCTCGGTTTGAGAGTATGACGATAATTTGCAAAAATCACACTTAGACTTAAAAACATGCCGTTAAAGGGTGAAAACCCAAACCAGCCCCCAAACGACCCCGTAGGAGGCACGAACACCTCGCACGGGACCAATGTAACTTGTAGGAACTGATCGCGTAGTCCCGGGTAACCCGATTTGAGAGTATGACGATAATTTGCAAAAATCACTCTTAGACTTAAAAACATGCGGTTAAAGAGTGAAAACCTAAACCAGCCCCCAAACGACCCCGTAGGAGGCACGAACACCTCGCACGGGACCAATGTAACTTGTAGGAACTGACTGCGTAGTCCCGGGTCGCTCGGTTTTAGAGTATGACGATAATTTGCAAAAATCACACTTAGACTTAAAAGCAAGCTGTTAAAGGGTGAAAACCCAAACCAGCCCCCAAACGACCCCGTAGGAGGCACGAACACCTCGCAAGGGACCAACGTAACTTATAGGAACTGATCGCGTAGTCCCGGGTAACACGATTTGAGAGTATGACAATAATTTACAAAAATCACACTTAGACTTCAAAACAAGCCTTTAAAGGGTGAAAACCCAAACCAGCCCCCAAACGACCCCGTAGGAGGCACGAACACCTCGCACGGGACCAATGTAACTTATAGGAACTGACCGCGTAGTCCCGAGTCGCTCATTTTGAGAGTATGACGATAATTTGCAAAAATCACACTTAGACTTAAAAACAAGCCGTTAAAGGGTGAAAACCCAAACCAGCCCCCAAACGACCCCGTAGGAGTCACGAACACCTCGCACGGGGCCAAGGTAACTTGTAGGAATTGACCGTGTAGTCCCGGGTCGCTCGGTTTGAGAGTATGACGATAATTTGTAAAAATCACACTTAGACTTAAAAACAAGCCGTTAAAGGGTGAAAACCCAAACCAACCCCCAAATGACCCCGTAGGAGGAACGAACACCGCGCACGGGACCAATGCAACTTGTAGGAACTGACCGCGTAGTCCCAGATCTCTCGGTTTGAGAGTATGACGATAATTTGCAAAAATCACTTTTAGACTTAAAAACATGCTGTTAAAGGGTGAAAACCCAAACCAGCCCCCAAACGATCCCGTAGGAGGCACGAACACCTCGCACGGGATCAATGTAACTTGTAGGAACTGACCGCGTAGTCCCGGGTCGCTCGGTTTGAGAGTATGATGATAATTTGCAAAAATCACACTTAGACTTAAAAACAAGCAGTTAAAGGGTGAAAACCTAAACCAGCCCCCAAACGACCACGTAGGAGGCACGAACACCTCGCACGGGACCAATGTAACTTATAGGAACTGATCAGGTAGTCCCGGGTAACCCGATTTGAGAGTATGACGATAATTTGCAAAAATCACACTTAGACTTAAAAACAAGCCGTTAAAGGGTGAAAACCTAAACCAGCCCCCAAATGACCCCGTAGGAGGCACGAACACCTCGCACGGGATCAATGTAACTTGTAGGAACTGACCGCGTATTCTCGGGTAACCCGATTTGAGAGTATGATGATAATCTGCAAAAATCACTTTTAGAGTTAAAAACATGTCGTTAACGGGTGAAAACCCAAACCAGCCCCCCAACGACCCCGTAGGAGGTATGAACACCACGTACGGGACCAATGTAACTTGTAGGAACTGACCGCGCAGTCCCGGGTTGCTCGGTTTGAGAGTATGACGATAATTTACAAAAATCACACTTAGAGTTAAAAACATGCCTTTAAAGTGTGAAAACCCAAACCAGCCCCCAAACGACCCGGTAGGAGGCACGAACACCTCGCACGGGACCAATGTAACTTGTAGGAACTGACCGCGCAGTCCCGGGTCGCTCAGTTTGAGAGTATGACGATAATTTGCAAAAATCACACTTAGACTTAAAAACAAGCCGTTAAAGTGTGAAAACCCAAACCAATCCCCCATCGACCCCGTAGGAGACACGAACACCTCGCACGGGACCAATGTAACTTGTAGGAACTGATCGCGTAGTCCCGGGTAACCCGATTTGAGAGTATGACGATAATTTGAAAAAATCACACATAGACTTCAAAACAAGCCGTTAAAGGGTGAAAACGCAAACCAGCCCCCTAACGACCCCGTAGGAGGCACGAACACCTCGCACGGGACCAATGTAACTTGTAGGAACTGACCGCGTAGTCCCGGGTCGCTTATTTTGAGAGTATGACGATAATTTGCAAAAATCACACTTAGACTTAAAAACAAGCCGTTAAAGGGTGAAAACCCAAACCAGCCCCCAAACGACCCCGTAGGAGGCACGAACACCTCGCACGGAGCCAAGGTAACTTGTAGGAATTGACCGTGTAGTCCCGGGTCGCTCGGTTTGAGAGTATGACGATAATTTGTAAAAATCACACTTGGACTTAAAAACAAACCGTTAAAGGGTGAAAACCCAAACCAACCCCCAAACGACCCCGTAGGAGGCACGAACACCTCGCACGGGACCAATGCAACTTGTAGGAACTGACCGCGTAGTCCCAGATCTCTCGGTTTGAGAGTATGACGATAATTTGCAAAAATCACTCTTAGACTTAAAAACATGTTGTTAAAGAGTGAAAACCCATACCAGCCCCCAAACGACCCCGTAGGAGGCACGAACACCTCGCACGGGACCAATGTAACTTGTAGGAACTGACCGCGTAGTCCCGGGTCGCTCGGTTTGAGAGTATGACGATAATTTGCAAAAATCACACTTAGACTTAAAATCAAGCCGTTAAAGGGTGAAAACCCAAACCAGCCCCCAAACGACCACGTAGGAGGCACGAACACCTCGCACGGGACCAATGTAACTTATAGGAACTGATTGCGTAGTCCCGGGTAACCCGATTTGAGAGTATGACGATAATTTGCAAAAATCACACTTAGACTTAAAAACAAGCCGTTAAAGGGTGAAAACCCAAACCAGCCCCCAAACGACCCCGTAGGAGGCACGAACACCTCGCACGGGGCCAATGTTACTTGTAGGAACTGATCGCGTTGTCCCGAGTTACCCGATTTGAGAGTTTGACGATAATTTACAAAAATCACACTTTGACTTAAAAATAAGCCATTAAAGGGTGAAAACCCAAACCAGCCCCCAAACGACCCCGTAGGAGGCACGAACACTCGCACGGGGCCAATGTAACTTGTAGGAACTGACCGCGTAGTCCCGGGTCGCTCATTTTGAGAGTATGATAATAATCTGCAAAAATCACTCTTAGACTTAAAAACATGCTGTTAAAGCGTGAAAACCCAAACCAGCCCCCAAACGACCCCGTAGGAGGCACGAACATCTCGCACGGGACCAATGTAACTTGTAGGAACTGACCGCGTAGTCCCGGGTCGCTCGGTTTGAGAGTATGACGATAATTTGCAAAAATCACACTTAGACTTAAAAACAAGCCGTTAAAGGGTGAAAACCCAAACCAGCCCCCAAACGACCCCGTAGGAGGCACGAACACCTCGCACGGGACCAAAATAAATTGTAGGATCTGATCGCGTAGTCCCGGGTAACCCGATTTGAGAGTATGACGATAATTTGCAAAAATCACACTTAGACTTCAAAATAAGCCGTTAAAGGGTGAAAACCCAAACCAGCCCCCAAACGACCCCGTAGGAGGCACGAACACCTCGCATGGGACCAATGTAACTTGTAGGAACTGACCGCGTAGTCCCGGGTCGCTCATTTTGAGAGTATGAAGATAATTTGCAAAAATCACACTTAGAGTTAAAAACATGCCGTTAAAGGGTGAAAACCCAAACCAGCCCCCAAACGACCCCGTAGGAGGCACGGACACCTCGCACGGGGCCAATGTAACTTGTAGGAACTGATTGCGTAGTCCCGGGTCGTTCGGTTTGAGAGTATGATGATAATTTGAAAAAATCACACTAGAACTTAAAAACAAGCCGTTAAAGGGTGAAAACCCAAAACCAGCCCCCAAACGACCACGTAGGAGGCACGAACACCTCGCACGGGACCAATGTAACTTATAGGAACTGATCGCGTAGTCCCGGGTAACCCGATTTGAAAGTATGACGATAGTTTGCAAAAATCACACTTAGACTTAAAAACAAGCCGTTAAAGGGTGAAAACCCAAACCAGCCCCCAAACGACCCCGTAGGAGGCACGGACACCTCGCACGGGGCCAATGTAACTTGTAGGAACTGATCGCGTAGTCTCGGGTTACCCGATTTGAGAGTATGACGATAATTTGCAAAAATCACACTTAGACTTAAAAATAAGCCATTAAAGGGTGAAAACCCAAACCAGCCCCCAAACGACCCCGTAGGAGGCACGAACACCTCGAAAGAGGCCAGTGTAACTTGTAAGAACTGACCGCGTAGTCCCGGGTCGTTTATTTTGAGAGTATGATGATAATCTGCAAAAATCACTCTTAGACTTAAAAACATGCTGTTAAAGAGTGAAAACCCAAACCAGCCCCCAAACGACCCCGTAGGAGGTACGAACACCTCGCACGGGACCAATGTAACTTGTAGGAACTGACCGCGTAGTCCCGGGTCGCTCGGTTTGAGAGTATGACGATAATTTGCAAAAATCACACTTAGACTTAAAAACAAGTCGTTAAAGGCTGAAAACCCAAACCAGCCCCCAAACGACCCCGTAGAAGGCACGAACACCTCGCACGGGACCAATGTAACTTGTAGGAACTGATCGCGTAGTCCAGGGTAACCCGATTTGAGAGTATGACGATAATTTGCAAAAATCACACTTAGACTTCAAAACAAGCCATTAAAGGGTGAAAACCCAAACCAGCCCCCAAACGACCCCGTAGGAGGCACGAACACCTCGCACGGGACCAATGTAACTTGTAGGAACTGATCGCGTAGTCCAGGGTAACCCGAATTGAGAGTATGACGATAATTTGCAAAAATCACACTTAGACTTCAAAACAAGCCGTTAAAGGGTGAAAACCCAAACCAGCCCCTAAACGACCCCGTAGGAGTCACGAACACCTCGCACGGGGCCAAGGTAACTTGTAGGAATTGACCGCGTAGTCCCGGGTCGCTCATTTTGAGAGTATGACGATAATTTGTAAAAATCACTTTTAGACTTAAAAATATGCTGTTAAAGGGTGAAAACCCAAACCAGCCCCCAAACGATCCCGTAGGAGGCACGAACACCTCGCACGGGATCAATGTAACTTGTAGGAACTGACCGCGTAGTCCCGGGTCGCTCGGTTTGAGAGTATGACGATAATTTGCAAAAATCACTCTTAGACTTAAAAACATGCTATTAAAGAGTAAAAACCCAAACCAGCCCCCAAACGACCCCGTAGGAGGCACGAACACCTCGCACGGGACCAATGTAACTTGTAGGAACTGACCGCGTAGTCCCGGGTCGCTCGGTTTGAGAGTATGACGATAATTTGCAAAAATCACACTTAGACTTAAAAACAAGCCGTTAAAGGGTGAAAACCCAAACCAGCCCCCAAACGACCACGTAGGAGGCACGAACACCTCGCACGGGACCAATGTAACTTATAGGAACTGATCGCGTAGTCCCGGGTAACCCGATTTGAGAGTATGACAATAATTTGCAAAAATCACACTTAGACTTAAAAACAAGTCGTTAAAGGGTGAAAACCCAAACCAGCCCCCAAACGACCCCGTAGGAGGCACGAACACCTCGCACAGGGCCAATGTAACTTGTAGGATATGATCGCGTAGTCCCGGGTTACCAGATTTTAGAGTATGACGATAATTTGCAAAAATCACACTTAGACTTAAAAACAAGCCATTAAAGGGTGAAAACCCAAACCAGCCCCCAAACGACCCCGTAGGAGGCACGAACATCTCGCACGAGGCCAATGTAACTTGTAGGAACTGACCGCGTAGTCCCGGGTCGCTCATTTTGAGAGTATGATGATAATCTGCAAAAATCACACTTAGACTTAAAAACAAGCCGTTAAAGGGTGAAAACCCACACCAGCCCCCAAACGACCCCGTAGGAGTCACGAACACCTCGAACGGGGCCAAGGTAACTTGCAGGAATTGACCGTGTAGTCCCGGGTCGCTCGGTTTGAGAGTATGATGATAATTTGCAAAAATCACACTAGAACTTAAAAATAAGCCGTTAAAGGGTGAAAACCCAAACCAGCCCCCAAACGACCACGTAGGAGGCACGAACACCTCGCACGGGACCAATGTAACTTATAGGAACTGATCGCGTAGTCCCGGGTAACCCGATTTGAGAGTATGACAATAATTTGCAAAAATCACACTTAGACTTAAAAACAAGTCGTTAAAGGGTGAAAACCCAAACCAGCCCCCAAACGACCCCGTAGGAGGCACGAACACCTCGCACAGGGCCAATGTAACTTGTAGGAACTGATCGCGTAGTCCCGGGTTACCCGATTTGAGAGTATGACGATAATTTGCAAAAATCACAATTAGACTTAAAAATAAGCCATTAAAGGGTGAAAACCCAAACCAGCCCCCAAACGACCCCGTAGGAGGCACGAACACCTCGAACGAGGCCAATGTAACTTGTAAGAACTGACCGCGTAGTCCCGGGTCGCTCATTTTGAGAGTATGATGATAATCTGCAAAACTCACTCTTAGACTTAAAATCATGCTGTTAAAGAGTGAAAACCCAAACCAGCCCCCAAACGACCCCGTAGGAGGTACGAACACCTCGCACGGGACCAATCTAACTTGTAGGAACTGATCGCGTAGTCCCGGGTCGCTCGGTTTGAGAGTATGACGATAATTTGCAAAAATCACACTTAGACTTAAAAACAAGTCGTTAAAGGGTGAAAACCCAAACCAGCCCCCAAACGACCCCGTAGGAGGCACGAACACCTCGCACGGGACCAATGTAACTTGTAGGAACTGATCGCGTAGTCCAGGGTAACCCGATTTGAGAGTATGACGATAATTTGCAAAAATCACACTTAGACTTCAAAACAAGCCGTTAAAGGGTGAAAACCCAAACCAACCCCCAAACGACCCCGTAGGAGGCACGAACACCTCGCACGGGACCAATGTAACTTGTAGGAATTGATCGCGTAGTCCAGGGTAACCCGATTTGAGAGTATGACGATAATTTGCAAAAATCACACTTAGACTTCAAAACAAGCCGTTAAAGGGTGAAAACCCAAACCAGCCCCCAAACGACCCCGTAGGAGGCACGAACACCTCGCACGGGACCAATGTAACTTGTAGGAACTGACCGCGTAGTCCCGGGTCACTCATTTTGAGAGTATGACGATAATTTGCAAAAATCACACTTAGACTTAAAAACAAGCCGTTAAAGGGTGAAAACCCAAACCAGCCCCCAAACGACCCCGTAGGAGGCACGAACACCTCGCACGGGGCCAAGGTAACTTGTAGGAATTGACCGTGGAGTCCCGGGTCGCTCGGTTTGAGAGTATGACGATAATTTGAAAAAATCACACTTAGACTTAAAAATAAGCCGGTAAAGGGTGAAAACCCAAACCAGTCCCCAAACGACCCCGTAGCAGGCACGAACACCTCGCACGGGACCAATGCAACTTGTATGAACTGACCGCGTAGTCCCAGATCTCTCGGTTTGAGAGTATGACGATAATTTGCAAAAATCACTCTTAGACTTAAAAACATGCTGTTAAAGAGTGGAAACCCATACCAGCCCCCAAACGACCCCGTAGGAGGTACGAACACCTCGCACGGGACCAATGTAACTTGTAGGAACTGACCGCGTAGTCCCGGGTCGCTCGGTTTGAGAGTATGATGATAATTTGCAAAAATCACACTTAGACTTAAAAATAAGCCGTTGGAGGGTGAAAACCCAAACCAGCCCCCAAACGACCACGTAGGAGGCACGAACACCTCGCATGGGACCAATGTAACTTATAGGAACTGATCGCATAGTCCCAGGTAACCCGATTTGAGAGTATGACGATAATTTGCAAAAATCACCCTTAGACTTAAAAACAAGTCGTTAAAGAGTGAAAACCCAAACCAGGCCACAAACGACCCCGTAGGAGGCACGAACACCTCGCACGGGGCCAATGTAACTTGTAGGAACTGATCGCGTAGTCCCGGGTTACCCGATTTGAGAGTATGACGATAATTTGCAAAAATCACACTTAGACTTAAAAACAAGCCATTAAAGGGTGAAAACCCAAACCAGCCCCCAAACGACCCCGTAGGAGACACGAACACCTCGCACGGGGCCAATGTAACTTGTAGGAACTGACCACGTAGGCCCGAGTCGCTCATTTTGAGAGTATGATGATAATCTGCAAAAATCACTCTTAGACTTAAAAACATGTTGTTAAAGAGTGAAAACCTAAACCAGCCCCCAAACGACCCCGTAGGAGGCACGAACACCTCGCACGGGACCAATGTAACTTGTAGGAACTGACTGCGTAGTCCCGGGTCGCTCGGTTTTAGAGTATGACGATAATTTGCAAAAATCACACTTAGACTTAAAAGCAAGCTGTTAAAGGGTGAAAACCCAAACCAGCCCCCAAACGACCCCGTAGGAGGCACGAACACCTCGCAAGGGACCAATGTAACTTGTAGGAACTGATCGCGTAGTCCCGGGTAACACGATTTGAGAGTATGACAATAATTTACAAAAATCACACTTAGACTTCAAAACAAGCCTTTAAAGGGTGAAAACCCAAACCAGCCCCCAAACGACCCCGTAGGAGGCACGAACACCTCGCACGGGACCAATGTAACTTATAGGAACTGACCGCGTAGTCCCGAGTCGCTCATTTTGAGAGTATGACGATAATTTGCAAAAATCACACTTAGACTTAAAAACAAGCCGTTAAAGGGTGAAAACCCAAACCAGCCCCCAAACGACCCCGTAGGAGTCACGAACACCTCGCACGGGGCCAAGGTAACTTGTAGGAATTGACCGTGTAGTCCCGGGTCGCTCGGTTTGAGAGTATGAGGATAATTTGTAAAAATCACAATTAGACTTAAAAACAAGTCGTTAAAGGGTAAAAACCCAAACCAGCCCCCAAACGACCCCGTAGGAGGCACGAACACCTCGCACGGGACCAATGCAACTTGTAGGAACTGACCGCGTAGTCCCAGATCTCTCGGTTTGAGAGTATGACGATAATTTACAAAAATCACTCTTAGACTTAAAAACATTCTGTTAAAGGGTGAAAACCCAAACCAGCCCCCAAACGACCCCGTAGGAGGCACGAACACCTCGCACGGGACCAATGTAACTTGTAGGAACTGATTGCGTAGTCCCAGGTCGTTCGGTTTGAGAGTATGATGATAATTTGCAAAAATCACACTAGAACTTAAAAACAAGCCGTTAAAGGGTGAAAACCCAAACCAGCCCCCAAACGACCACGTAGGAGGCACGAACACCTCGCACGGGACCAATGTAACTTATAGGAACTGATCGCGTAGTCCCGGGTAACCCGATTTGAGAGTATGACGATAATTTGCAAAAATCACACTTAGACTTCAAAACAAGCCGTTAAAGGGTGAAAACCCAAACCAGACCCCAAACGACCCCGTCGGAGGCACGAACACCTCGCACGGGACCAATGTAACTTGTAGGAACTGACCGCGTAGTCCCGGGTCGCTCATTTTGAGAGTATGACGATAATTTGAAAAAATCACACTTAGACTTAAAAACAAGCCGTTAAAGGGTGAAACCCAAACCAGCCCCCAAACGACCCCGTAGGAGGCACGAACACCTCGAACGGGACCAATGTAACTTGTAGGAACTGACCGCGTAGTCCCGGGTCGCTCATTTTGAGAGTATGACGATAATTTGCAAAAATCACACTTAGACTTAAAAACATGCCGTTAAAGGGTGAAAACCCAAACCAGCCCCCAAACGACCCCGTAGGAGGCACGAACACCTCGCACGGGGCCAAGGAAACTTGTAGGAATTGATCGTGTAGTCTCGGGTCGCTCGGTTTGAGAGTATGACGATAATTTGTAAAAATCACACTTAGACATAAAAACAAGCCGTTAAAGGGTGAAAACCCAAACCAGCCCCCAAACGACCCCGTAGGAGGCACGAACACCTCGCACGGGACCAATGCAACTTGTATGAACTGACCGCGTAGTCCCCGATCTCTCGGTTTGAGAGTATGACGATAATTTGCGAAAATCACTCTTAGACTTAAAAACATGCTGTTAAAGAGTGGAAACCCATACCAGCCCCCAAACGACCCCGTAGGAGGCACGAACATCTCGCACGGGACCAATGTAACTTGTAGGAAATGACCGCGTAGTCCCGAGTCGCTCGGTTTGAGAGTATGACGATAATTTGCAAAAATCACACTTAGACTTAAAAACAAGCCATTAAAGGGTGAAAACCCAAACCAGCCCCCAAACGACCACGTAGGAGGCACGAACACCTCGCACGGGACCAATGTAACTTATAGGAACTGATCGCGTAGTCCCGGGTAACCCGATTTGAGAGTATGACGATAATTTGCAAAAATCACACTTAGACTTAAAAACAAGTCGTTAAAGGGTGAAAACCCAAACCAGCCCCATGACGACCCCGTAGGAGGCACGAACACCTCGCACGGGGCCAATGTAACTTGTAGGAACTGATCGCGTAGTCCCGGGTTACCCGATTTGAGAGTATGACGATAATTTGCAAAAATCACACTTAGACTTAAAAACAAGCCATTAAAGGGTGAAAACCCAAACCAACCCCCAAACGACCCCGTAGGAGGCACGAACACCTCGCACGGGGCCAATGTAACTTATAGGAACTGACCGCGTAGTCCCGGGTCGCTCATTTTGAGAGTATGATGATAATCTGCAAAAATCACTCTTAGACTTAAAAACATGCGGTTAAAGAGTGAAAACCCAAACCTAGCTTGTAGGAATTGACCGTGTAGTCCCGGGTCCCTCGGTTTGAGAGTATGACGATAATTTGTAAAAATCACACTTAGACTTAAAAACAAGCCGTTAAACGGTGAAAACCCAAACCAACCCCCAAACGACCCCGTAGGAGGAACGAACACCTCGCACGGGACCAATGCAACTTGTAGGAACTGACCGCGTAGTCCCAGATCTCTCGGTTTGAGAGTATGACGATAATTTGCAAAAATCACTCTTAGACTTAAAAACATGCTGTTAAAGGGTGAAAACCCAAACCAGCCCCCAAACGATCCCGTAGGAGGCACGAACAACTCGCACGGGATCAATGTAACTTGTAGGAACTGACCGCGTAGTCCCGGGTCGCTCGGTTTGAGAGTATGATGATAATTTGCAAAAATCACACTTAGACTTAAAAACAAGCAGTTAAAGGGTGAAAACCCAAACCAGCCCCCAAACGACCACGTAGGAGGCACGAACACCTCGCACGGGACCAATGTAACTTATAGGAACTGATCGCGTAGTTCCGGGTAACCCGATTTGAGAGTATGACGATAATTTGCAAAAGTCAAACTTAGACTTAAAAACAAGCCGTTAAAGGGTGAAAACCTAAACCAGCCCCCAAATGACCCCGTAGGAGGCACGAACACCTCGCACGGGATCAATGTAACTTGTAGGAACTGACCGCGTATTCTCGGGTAACCCGATTTGAGAGTATGATGATAATCTGCAAAAATCACTTTTAGAGTTAAAAACATGTCGTTAACGGGTGAAAACCCAAACCAGCCCCCCAACGACCCCGTAGGAGGTATGAACACCACGTACGGGACCAATGTAACTTGTAGGAACTGACCGCGCAGTCCCGGGTTGCTCGGTTTGAGAGTATGACGATAATTTACAAAAATCACACTTAGAGTTAAAAACATGCCTTTAAAGTGTGAAAACCCAAACCAGCCCCCAAACGACCCGGTAGGAGGCACGAACACCTCGCACGGGACCAATGTAACTTGTAGGAACTGACCGCGCAGTCCCGGGTCGCTCAGTTTGAGAGTATGACGATAATTTGCAAAAATCACACTTAGACTTAAAAACAAGCCGTTAAAGTGTGAAAACCCAAACCAATCCCCCATCGACCCCGTAGGAGACACGAACACCTCGCACGGGACCAATGTAACTTGTAGGAACTGATCGCGTAGTCCCGGGTAACCCGATTTGAGAGTATGACGATAATTTGAAAAAATCACACATAGACTTCAAAACAAGCCGTTAAAGGGTGAAAACGCAAACCAACCCCCTTAACGACCCCGTAGGAGGCACGAACACCTCGCACGGGACCAATGTAACTTGTAGGAACTGACCGCGTAGTCCCGGGTCGCTTATTTTGAGAGTATGATGATAATTTGCAAAAATCACACTTAAGACTTAAAAACAAGCCGTTAAAGGGTGAAAACCCAAACCAGCCCCCAAACGACCCCGTAGGAGGCACGAACACCTCGCACGGGGCCAAGGTAACTTGTAGGAATTGACCGTGTAGTCCCGGGTCGCTCGGTTTGAGAGTATGATGATAATTTGTAAAAATCACACTTGGACTTAAAAAACAAGCCGTTAAAGGGTGAAAACCCAAACCAGCCCCCAAACGACCCCGCAGCACGCACGAACACCTCGCACGGGACCAATACAACTTGTAGGAACTGACCGCGTAGTCCCAGATCTCTCGGTTTGAGAGTATGACGATAATTTACAAAAATCATTCTGAGACTTAAAAACATGTTGTTAAAGAGTGAAAACCCATACCAGCCCCCAAACGACCCCGTAGGAGGCATGAACACCTCGCACGGGACCAATGTAACTTGTAGGAACTGACCGCGTAGTCCCGGGTCGCTCGGTTTGAGAGTATGACGATAATTTGCAAAAATCACACTTAGACTTAAAAACAAGCCGTTAAAGGGTGAAAACCCAAACCAGCCCCCAAACGACCACGTAGGAGGCACGAACACCTCGCACGGGACTAATGTAACTTATAGGAACTGATCGCGTAGTCCCGGGTAACCCGATTTGAGAGTATGACGATAATTTGCAAAAATCACACTTAGACTTAAAAACAAGCCGTTAAAGGGTGAAAACCCAAACCAGCCCCCAAACGACCCCGTAGGAGGCACGAACACCTCGCACGGGGCCAATGTTACTTGTAGGAACTGATCGCATTGTCCCGGGTTACCCGATTTGAGAGTATGATGATAATTTGCAAAAATCACACTTAGACTTAAAAACAAGCCATTAAAGGGTGAAAGCCCAAACCAGCCCCCAAACGACCCCGTAGGAGGCACGAACACTCGCACGGGGCCAATGTAACTTGTAGGAACTGACCGCGTAGTCCCGGGTCGCTCATTTTGAGAGTATGATAATAATCTGCAAAAGTCACTCTTAGACTTAAAAACATGCTGTTAAAGAGTGAAAACCCAAACCAGCCCCCAAACGACCCCGTAGGAGGCACGAACACCTCGCACGGGACCAATGTAACTTGTAGGAACTGACCGCGTAGTCCCGGGTCGCTCGGTTTGACAGTATGACGATAATTTGCAAAAATCACACTTAGACTTAAAAACAAGCCGTTAAAGGGTGAAAAAGCAAACCAGCCCCCAAACGACCCCGTAGGAGGCACGAACACCTCGCACGGGACCAATATAACTTGTAGGAACTGATCGTGTAGTCCCGGGTAACCCGATTTGAGAGTATGACGATAATTTGCAAAAATCACACTTAGACTTCAAAATAAGCCGTTAAAGGGTGAAAACCCAAACCAGCCCCCAAACGACCCCGTAGGAGGCACGAACACCTCGCATGGGACCAATGTAACTTGTACGAACTGACCGCGTAGTCCCGGGTCGCTCATTTTGAGAGTATGAAGATAATCTGCAAAAATCACACTTAGAGTTAAAAACATGCCCTTAAAGGGTGAAAACCCAAACCAGCCCCCAAACGACCCCGTAGGAGGCACGGACACCTCGCACGGGACCAATGTAACTTGTAGGAACTGATCGCGTAGTCCCGGGTTACCCGATTTGAGAGTATGACGATAATTTGCAAAAATCACACTTAGACTTAAAAATAAGCCGTTAACGGGTGAAAACCCAAACCAGCCACCCATCGATCCCGTAGGAGGCACGATCACCTCGCACGGGACCAATGTAACTTGTAGGAATTGACCGCGTAATCCCGGGTAACCCGATTTGAGAGTATGACGATAATTTGCAAAAATCACAGTTAGAGTTAAAAACATGCCGTTAAGGAGTGGAAACCCAAACCAGCCCCCCACGACCCCGTAGGAGGTAAGAACACCTCTTACGGGACCAATGTAACTTGTAGGAACTGACCGCGCAGTCCCGGGTCGCTCGGTTTGAGAGTATGACGATAATTTGCAAAAATCACACTTAGAGTTAAAAACATGCCGTTAAAGGGTGAAAACCCAAACCAGCCCCCAAACGACCCGGTAGGAGGCACGAACACCTCGCACGGGACCAATGTAACTTGTAGCAACTGACCGCTCAGTCCTGGGTCGCTCATTTTGAGAGTATGATGATAATCTGCAAAAATCACTCTTAGACTTAAAAACATGTTGTTAAAGAGTGAAAACCCAAACCAGCCCCCAAACGACCCCGTAGGAGGCACGAACACCTCGCACGGGACCAATGTAACTTGTAGGAACTGACCGCCTAGTCCCGGGTGGCTCGGTTTGAGAGTATGATGATAATTTGCAAAAATCACACTTAGACTTAAAAACAAGCCGTTAAAGGGTGAAAACCCAAACCAGCCCCCAAACGACCCCGTAGGAGGCACGAACACCTCGCACGGGACCAATGTAACTTGTAGGAACTGATCGCGTAGTCCCGGGTAACCCGATTTGAGAGTATGACGATAATTTGCAAAAATCACACTTAGACTTCAAAACAAGCCTTTAAAGGGTGAAAACCCAAACCAGCCCCCAAACGACCCCGTAGGAGGCACGAACACCTCGCACGGGACAAATGTAACTTATAGGAACTGACCGCGTAGTCCCGAGTCGCTCATTTTGAGAGTATGACGATAATTTGCAAAAATCACACTTAGACTTAAAAACAAGCCGTTAAAGGGTGAAAACCCAAACCAGCCCCCAAACGACCCCGTAGGAGTCACGAACACCTCGCACGGGGCCAAGGTAACTTGTAGGAATTGACCGTGTAGTCCCGGGTCGCTCGGTTTGAGAGTATGACGATAATTTGTAAAAATCACACTTAGACTTAAAAACAAGCCGTTAAAGGGTGAAAACCCAAACCAACCCCCAAATGACCCCGTAGGAGGAACGAACACCGCGCACGGGACCAATGCAACTTGTAGGAACTGACCGCGTAGTCCCAGATCTCTCGGTTTGAGAGTATGACGATAATTTGCAAAAATCACTTTTAGACTTAAAAACATGCTGTTAAAGGGTGAAAACCCAAACCAGCCCCCAAACGACCCCGTAGGAGGCACGAACACCTCGCACGGGACCAATGTAACTTGTAGGATATGATCGCGTAGTCCCGGGTTACCAGATTTTAGAGTATGACGATAATTTGCAAAAATCACACTTAGACTTAAAAACAAGTCGTTAAAGGGTGAAAACCCAAACCAGCCCCCAAACGACCCCGTAGGAGGCATGAACACCTCGCACGGGACCAATGCAACTTGTAGGAACTGACCGCGTAGTCCCATATCTCTCGGTTTGAGAGTATGACGATAATTTGCAAAAATCACTCTTAGACTTAAAAACATGCTGTTAAAGGGTGAAAACCCAAACCAGCCCCCAAACGACCCCGTAGGAGGCACGAACACCTCGCACGGGATCAATGTAACTTGTAGGAAGTGACCGTGTAGTCCCGGGTCGCTCGGTTTGAGAGTATGATGATAATTTGCAAAAATCACACTTAGACTTAAAAACAAGCCGTTAAAGGGTGAAAACCCAAACCAGCCCCCAAACGACCACGTAGGAGGCACGAACACCTCGCACGGGACCAATGTAACTTATAGGAACTGATCGCGTAGTCACGGGTAACCCGATTTGAGAGTATGACGATAATTTGCAAAAATCACACTTAGACTTAAAAACAAGCCGTTAAAGAGTGAAAACCCAAACCAGCCCCCAAATGACCCCGTAGGAGGCACGAACACCTCGCACGGGACCAATGTAACTTGTAGGAACTGACCGCGTATTCTCGGGTAACCCGATTTGAGAATATGAGGATAATCTGCAAAAATCACTTTTAGAGTTAAAAACATGTCGTTAACGGGTGAAAACCCAAACCAGCCCCCCGACGACCCCGTGGGAGGTATGAACACCTCGTACGGGACCAATGTAACTTGTAGGAACTGACCGCGCAGTCCCGGGTTGCTCGGTTTGAGAGTATGACGATAATTTGCAAAAATCACACTTAGAGTTAAAAACAAGCCGTTAAAGGGTGAAAACCCAAACTAGCCCCCCATCGACCCCGTAGGAGGTAGAAACACCTCGCACGGGACCAATGTAACTTGTAGGAACTGACCGCGCGGTCCCGGGTCGCTCGGTTTGAGAGTATGATGATATTTTGCAAAAATCACACTTAGAGTTAAAAACATGCCGTTAAAGGGTGAAAACCCAAATCAGCCCCCTAACGACCCCGTAGGAGGCACGAACACCTCGCACGGGACCAATGTAACTTGTAGGAACTGAACGCGTAGCCTCGGGTCTCCCGATTTGAGAGGATGACTATAATTTGCAAAAATTAGACTTAGACTTAAAAATAAGCCGTTAAAGGGTGAAAACCCAAACCAGCCCCCAATCGACCCTGTAGTAGGCATAAATACCTCGCACGGGACCAATGTAACTTGTAGGAACAGACCGTGTAGTCCCGGGTCTCACGATTTGAGAGTATGACGATAATTTGCAAAAATCACAGTTAGACTTAAAAACAAGCCGTTAAAGGGTGAAAACCCAAACCAGCCCCCGATCGACCCCGTAGGAGGCACGAACACCTCGCCCGGGGCCAATGTAACTTGTAGGAACTGATCGCGTAGTCCCGGGTTACCCGATTTGAGAGTATGACGATAATTTGCAAAAATCACACTTAGACTTAAAAATAAGCCATTAAAGGGTGAAAACCCAAACCAACCCCCAAACGACCCCGTAGGAGGCACGAACACCTCGCACGGGGCCAATGTAACTTGTAGCAACTGACCGCGTAGTCCCAGGTCGCTCATTTTGAGAGTATGATGATAATCTGCAAAAATCACTCTTAGACTTAAAAACATGCTGTTAAAGAGTGAAAACCCAAACCAGCCCACAAACGACCCCGTAGGAGGCACGAACACCTCGCACGGGACCAATGTAACTTTTAGGAACTGACCGCCTAGTCCCGGGTGGCTCGGTTTGAGAGTATGATGATAATTTGTAAAAATCACACTTAGACCTAAAAACAAGCCGTTAAAGGGTGAAAACCCAAACCAGCCCCCAAACGACCCCGTAGGAGGCACGAACACCTCGCACGGGACCAATGTAACTTGTAGGAACTGATCGCGTAGTCCCGGGTAACCCGATTTGAGAGTATGACGATAATTTGCAAAAATCACACTTAGACTTCAAAATAAGCCTTTAAAGGGTGAAAACCCAAACCAGCCCCCAAACGACCCCGTAGGAGGCACGAACACCTCGCACGGGACCAATGTAACTTATAGGAACTGACCGCGTAGTCCCGAGTCGCTCATTTTGAGAGTATGACGATAATTTGCAAAAATCACACTTAGACTTAAAAACAAGCCGTTAAAGGGTGAAAACCCAAACCAGCCCCCAAACGACCCCGTAGGAGTCACGAACACCTCGCACGGGGCCAAGGTAACGTGTAGGAATTGACCGTGTAGTCCCGGGTCGCTCGGTTTGAGAGTATGACGATAATTTGTAAAAATCACACTTAGACTTAAAAACAAGCCGTTAAAGGGTGAAAACCCAAACCAGCACCCAAACGACCCCGTAGGAGGCACGAACACCTCGCACGGGACCAATGCAACTTGTAGGAACTAACCGCGTAGTCCCATATCTCTCGGTTTGAGAGTATGACGATAATTTGTAAAAATCGCTCTTAGACTTAAAAAAATGCTATTAAAGGGTGAAAACCCAAACCAGCCCCCAAACGACCCCGTAGGAGGCACGAACACCTCGCACGGGACCAATGTAACTTGTAGGAACTGACCGTGTAGTCCCGGGTCGCTCGGTTTGAGAGTATGATGATAATTTGCAAAAATCACACTTAGACTTAAAAACAAGCCGTTAAAGGGTGAAAACCCAAACCAGCCCCCAAACGACCACGTAGGAGGCACGAACACCTCGCACGGGACCAATGTAACTTATAAGAACTGATCGCGTAGTCCCGGGTAACCCGATTTGAGAGTATGATGATAATTTGCAAAAATCACACTTAGACTTAAAAACAAGCCGTTAAAGGGTGAAAACCCAAACCAGCCCCCAAATGACCCCGTAGGAGGCACGAACACCTCGCACGGGACCAATGTAACTTGTAGGAACTGACCGCTTATTCTCGGGTAACCCGATTTGAGAATATGAGGATAATCTGCAAAAATCACTTTTAGAGTTAAAAACATGTCGTTAACGGGTGAAAACCCAAACCAGCCCCCCGACGACCCCGTGGGAGGTATGAACACCTCGTACGGGACCAATGTAACTTGTAGGAACTGACCGCGCAGTCCCGGGTTGCTCGGTTTGAGAGTATGACGATAATTTGCAAAAATCACACTTAGAGTTAAAAACATGCCGTTAAAGGGTGAAAACCCAAACTAGCCCCCAAACGACCCGGTAGGAGGCACGAACACCTCGCACGGGACCAATGTAACTTGTAGGAACTTACCGCGCAGTCCCGGGTCGCTCAGTTTGAGAGTATGATGATAATTGGCAAAAATCACACTTAGAGTTAAAAACAAGTCGTTAAAGTGTGAAAACCCAAACCAATCCCCCATCGACCCCGTAGGAGACACGAACACCTCACACGGGACCAATGTAACTTGTAGGAACTGATCGCGTAGTCCCGGGTTACCCGATTTGAGAGTATGACGATAATTTGAAAAAATCACACTTAGACTTCAAAACAAGCCGTTAAAGGGTGAAACGCAAACCAGCCCCCTAACGACCCCGTAGGAGGCACGAACACCTCGGACGGGACCAATGTAACTTGTAGGAACTGACCGCGTAGTCTCGGGTCGCTCATTTTGAGAGTATGACGATAATTTGCAAAAATCACACTTAGACTTAAAAACAAGCCGTTAAAGGGTGAAAACCCAAACCAGCCCCCAAACGACCCCGTAGGAGGCACGAACACCTCGCACGGGGCCAAGGTAACTTGAAGGAATTGACCGTGTAGTCCCGGGTCGCTCGGTTTGAGAGTATGACGATAATTTGTAAAAATCACACTTGGACTTAAAAACAAGCCGTTAAAGGGTGAAAACCCAAACCAGCCCCCAAACGACCCCGTAGGAGGCACGAACACCTCGCACGGGACCAATGCAACTTTTAGGAATGACCGCGTAGTCCCAGATCTCTCGTTTTGAGAGTATGACGATAATTTGCAAAAATCACTTTTAGACTTAAAAACATGCTGTTCAAGAGTGAAAACCCATACCAGCCCCCAAACGACCCCGTAGGAGGCACGAACACCTCGCGCGGGACCAATGTAACTTGTAGGAACTGACCGCGTAGTCCCGGGTCGCTCGGTTTGAAAGTATGACGATAATTTGCAAAAATCACACTTAGACTTAAAAGCAAGCCGTTAAAGGGTGAAAACCCAAACCAGCCCCCAAACGACCACGTAGGAGGCACGAACACCTCGCACGGGACCAATGTAACTTATAGGAACGGATCGCGTAGTCCCGGGTCGTTCGGTTTGAGAGTATGATGATAATTTGCAAAAATCACACTTAGACTTAAAAACAAGCAGTTAAAGGGTGAAAACCCAAACCAGCCCCCAAACGACCACGTAGGAGGCACGAACACCTCGCACGGGACCAATGTAACTTATAGGAACTGATCGCGTAGTCCCGGGTCGCCCGGTTTGAGAGTATGATGATAATTTGCAAAAATCACACTTAGACTTAAAAACAAGCAGTTAAAGGGTGAAAATCCAAACCAGCCCCCAAACGACCACGTAGGAGGCACGAACACCTCGCACGGGACCAATGTAACATATAGGAACTGATCGCGTAGTCCCGGGTAACCCGATTTGAGAGTATGACGATAATTTGCAAAAATCACACTTAGACTTAAAAACAAGTCGTTAAAGAGTGAAAACCCAAACCAGGCCCCAAACGACCCCGTAGGAGGCACGAACACCTCGCACGGGGCCAATGTAACTTGTAGGAACTGATCGCGTAGTCCCGGGTTACCCGATTTGAGAGTATGACGATAATTTGCAAAAATCACACTTAGACTTAAAAACAAGCCGTTAAAGGGTGAAAACCCAAACCAGCCCCCAAACGACCATGTAGGAGGCACGAACACCTCGCACGGGACCAATGTAACTTATAGGAACTGATCGCGTAGTCCCGGGTAACCCGATTTGAGAGTATGATGATAATCTGCAAAAATCACTTTTAGAGTTAAAAACATGCCGTTAAGGAGTGGAAACCCAAACCAGCCCCCCAACGACCCCGTAGGAGGTACGAACACCTCTTACGGGACCAATGTAACTTGTAGGAACTGATCGCGCAGTCCCGGGTCGCTCGGTTTGAGAGTATGACGATAATTTGCAAAAATTACACTTAGAGTTAAAAACATGCCGTTAAAGGGTGAAAACCCAAACCAGCCCCCAAACGACCCGGTAGGAGGCACGAACACCTCGCGCGGGACCAATGTAACTTGTAGGAACTGACCGCTCAGTCCTGGGTCGCTCATTTTAAGAGTATGACGATAATTTGCAAAAATCACACTTAGAGTTAAAAACAAGCCGTTAAAGTGTGAAAACCCAAACCAATCCCCCATCGACCCCGTAGGAGGCACGAACACCTCGCAAGGGATCAATATAACTTGCAGGAACTGACCGCGTTGTCCAGGGTCTCCCGGTTTGAGAGGATGACGATAATTTGCAAAAATCAAACTTAGAGTTAAAAACATGCCTTTAAAGGGTGAAAACCCAAACTAGCCCCCCAACGACCCCATAGGAGGCACGAACACCTCGCACGGGACCAATGTAACTTGTAGGAACTGACCGCGAAGTCCCGGGTCGCTCGGTTTGAGAGTATGATGATAATTTGCAAAAATCACACTTAGAGTTAAAAACAAGTCGTTAAAGGGTGAAAACCCAAACTAGCCCCCCATCGACCCCGTAGGAGGTAGGAACACCTCGCACGGGACCAATGTAACTTGTAGGAACTGACCGCGCAGTCCCGGGTCGCTCGGTTTGAGAGTATGACGATATTTTGCAAAAATCACACTTAGAGTTAAAAACATGCCGTTAAAGGGTGAAAACCCAAATCAGCCCCCCAACGACCCCGTAGGAGGCACGAACACCTCACACGGGACCAATGTAACTTGTAGGAACTGACCGCGTAGCCTCGGGTCTCCCGGTTTGAGAGGATGACTATAATTTGCAAAAATCAGACTTAGACTTAAAAACAAGCCGTTAAAGGGTGAAAACCCAAACCAGCCCCCAATCGACCCTGTAGTAGGCAAAAATACCTCGCACGGGACCAATGTAACTTGTAGGAACTGACCATGTAGTCCCGGGTCTCACGATTTGAGAGTATGACGATAATTTGCAAAAATCACAGTTAGACTTAAAAACAAGCCGTTAAAGGGTGAAAACCCAAACCAGCCCCCGATCGACCCCGTAGGAGGCACGAACACCTCGCACGGGACTAATATAACTTGTAGGAACTGACCGCGTATTCTCGGGTAACCCGATTTGAGAGTATGACGATAATCTGCAAAAATCACTTTTAGAGTTAAAAACAGGTCGTTAACGGGTGAAAACCCAAACCAGCCCCCCAACGACCCCGTAGGAGGTATGAACACCTCGTACGGGACCAATGTAACTTGTAGGAACTGATCGCACAGTCCCGGGTTGTTCGGTTTGAGAGTATGATGATAATTTGCAAAAATCTCACTTAGAGTTAAAAACATGCCGTTAAAGGGTGAAAACCCAAACCAGCCCCCAAACGACCCGGTAGGAGGCACGAACACCTCGCACGGGACCAATGTAATTTGTAGGAACTGACCGCGCAGTCCCGGGTCGCTCAGTTGGAGAGTATGACGATAATTTGCAAAAATCACACTTAGAGTTAAAAACAAGCCGTTAAAGTGTGAAAACCCAAACCAATCCCCCATCGACCCCGTAGGAGGCACGAACACCTCGCAAGGGATCACTATAACTTGTAGGAACTGACCGCGTAGTCCCGGGTCTCCCGGTTTGAGAGGATGACGATAATTTGCAAAAATCACACTTAGAGTTAAAAACATGCCGTTAAAGGGTGAAAACCCAAACCAGCCCCCCAACGACCTCGTAGGAGGCATGAACACCTCGCACGGGACCGATGTAACTTGTAGGAACTGACCCCGTAGTCTCGGGTCTCCCGATTTGAGAGTATTATGATAATTTCCACTCATATATGTAATTTTATAGTTTAAGTAAAAAAAAATTTTGCAAATTATTGGGTTACTAATATCGTATCTTTTTTGTATCCTTTTTTTTTTTGCAGGATAACAGTTTATCGTTGGCATTTATTCACGTGGAACACACAGAGAACTCAATGGTTTACAACAAGGGGTTTATTCATGATTCCATTTTTTGTGTCATGACCGTCCAGTCTTTTGTTGTTTTATTGTTGAGTTTTATGGCCTCGCAGGCTTTTATAAGTTAATTGTTATATTTTGTGGCCGTGCGGGCTTTATATTAGGCAGGTTTTGTATTAACAGGTTTTGGAATGTCCAAAAAATAGAGGAAACTCTGCCCAATTTTTTTTGGGCATGTAAACTATTAAAGACTTGTAATATTTTGAAGTTTGTATGTACATTAATTTATTAACAATGTGCAATATTATTAATTTGTGAATTTTGTGCTTTCAAATAATTTTTTTTTTTATAAAAAATTTGGCACAGTTCAAAATCGTGGCAAAAGTGTATCATATTTTGGCACGATTTTGAACTGTGCCAAAAAATTTTAAACTGTTCTGAATCTGGCACAGTTAAGAACTGTGCCAAAAGTGTGCCAGAAATATCAAATTCTGGCACGGTTTAAAAGTGTGCCAGAAGTGTTCCTATTTTCCCAAATCTGGCACAGTTAAAAACTGTGCCAAAAGTGTGCCATAAATATCAAATTCTGGCACAGTTTAAAAGTGTGCCAGAAGTGTTCCTGTTTGACCAAATCTGGCACACTTTTGAGCCGTGCCAGAAAAAAATTGCCATTTTGGAACACCTGATTCTAGCACAGTTCAAAACCGTGCCAGATTTGATCTGGCACAGTTTTAAACCATGCCAGATTCCTGTTTTTGGTGTAGTGAACATGTGAATTAGGATTCATCGCAGCATTTTGTTGCCCATACCTAAAACCAGGATGGTTTTTCCATGAAGGGTTGTAATAATTCCCGTGCGGTGCACCGAAATTACCTTTAAATCCTCCTATATCACTCACTTGATCTTGAAGCATAACTTTGTAGGCGGGTATCATCGGGCATTCCTCTGTTGAATGTCCCACCTTGTAAATAGCACAAACCTTCTCAATGGGGTTCGAGATGGAGCCGGCTGGTCCTCTTGCACATATCTCAAGTATTTCTCGCATTCCTTTCTCAAGTATATCGATTCGACTGACCATCATAGTATTCTTTTCTATGTGAAATATGTCATACGCCGATGGAGTGGTGGTCGTTTGGCGGATTCAATTATGAGCACTAGAGTCGGATGTATCCCATGCTCGGGTAGTCTCGGTGACATATTTCAGGTGAAGCTCAGCATCATTAGCGTCTTGGTCGACAAAGGGACCATCACATATGGTTTCAAGGAGTGGTTTGGAATTTATATTCATCCCATTATGGAAGAAGGAAATGATTTGCAGTTTATCAAGTCCATGATGAGGGCACGAAGTGATTAACTCATTAAAATGCTCGTAACATCGATCGAATGACTTATTTGCTAATTGTCAGAAGGTTTGAATTTGAGACATAATAGAGTTCGTTCGATGTGTAGGAAATAATTTCTTAAGAAATTTAGATTGCAACTAATTCCATGATGCAATCTGGTTTAGAGGTAAAGACCACAGCCAGGTCTAAGCCTTGTCCTTTAGTGAGAATGGGAAGAGTTTGAGGTGAATCAAATCTTTAGTACAAGTTTGATTAGTGAGGGTCTAGCACACCTCCTCAAATTCCCTGAGGTGGAGATATGGATTTTCTGACTCCATTCCATGGTAGTTGGGAAGTATCTGGATCATCCCATTCCTAAAGTGAAATTGCCCTGCATTATACGGGAGTAAAATGCATCCCGGAGTGGCAGTTCGCTCGGGATATAATATTTCTCGTAAAGGGTGGTATGGGACCTCTTCCTCACCAGCGGATACACTGCCGTGTTGTGATATGTCTCTCTCACTTGATGACTCTGTATCCTCACTTGGTATACTCGGATCGTTCTCTGTGGTGTGTCCTAAGAGGGATGTTGGAGTGTTACCTGCAATTGAGTGTGGAGGCGTGGGAGGTGGAACCCAGAATTGTGGAACGTTTGGAGTGTAAGGGTTGTCGGGGTCGTACTCAACTATCGGGTTTTCGTGAATGCTAGTTGGAGTATTTTGGGGAGTTAGAGTGAGTTTAGGACTTTGCATTAACAGGCTTATGAGAGATAATGAAGATTTTTTTTGTGTGTTTTCAAATTTTTTTATGTTCTTGGATTTTTGGAATTTTTTAGTCAAAGTTTTAGATTGACTTGATCTAATCCTAAGTCTACCTAATTTCTCGACAACGGCGCCAAAAACTTGACGCGGCCACAAATGTGTCTAGTGTGCATACTATGTAGGCACAAGTGCGAGCATGTTGCTCAAGTAATAATCCAATACGTAGGGTATCGGTCCTCAGGGAAATAGGACGAATGAGGTCTTGATGATGTTGGACAGACGAAGGAAACCTAACTTTGACTCTTAAAGAAAAGGAAAAGGTGATTTGATTTGCGAAAGAACTACAATTATATGCACTTTTGAAAATGATTAACTAATGAAATTATGAATGCAATTTTTCTAATGCAGAATTTCGAACGACTAAACTAAAACTGTAACTATGAATGGAGAGAAATAGGTCGGGTTACAATCCCCCACACCCTAGTAATTCACTTCGTAAGATACTAGATTTAGAATTAAAACTTTAAATGAATCCAACTTTTTAATACTCCTAAGTATTACATATATGAGGGATCGTATCCCGCACAGTACGTAAGCAAAGGTTGAATTAAAATTCGATCTTTATTTTTCCTAAGTATTACACATATGAGGGATCGTAGCCCACATAGTATGTAAGAAATGGTTGAAATAAAGTAGTATCGTATGAATTACGATACAATTCATCGATTTTTTTTATTCCATCTTCTATTTCCACATCGGGTGGGGTTCATGCACCCCATCCCTTGAAAATTTAGCCAGACATATGAATACTGGAAGAAAATGTTTTTTGGATGAAAGGAAACATTTCTATGAACATTTGAAGGTGAAAAAGAATGAAATTGCTCACAATAGAAATAACTACTGCAGATATGAAAACAATAATTGAAATAATATTACTTGAATTGCAAAACTGGAAGCAAACTAGGGTTTCTTATTATTATTATTATTCTCTGAAACGATTACAAAGCTTCCCTTACGAATCAGAAGCCTCCTCATGTCTGGGAGGATTTTACATTTTATAATCTACGAATACTAAGAGTTTCAACCATGGAGGATTATAATTTTACAAGTGGATAAGTTCGAATTTTCTAAACCAGAACCAATCCTACAAAGAGGGTTCGGTTCCATCTTTTGACAGCTTTTACAGGAAGTTCTTAGAGAATAGGATCGGTTCTTTTTTTATCTTCTTAAGCTCGGTTCCATCTTGTCAATTTTTTACAGGAAGTTCTTCGAGCATAGGATTGGTTCTTTTTTCCTCTCTTTCGATTCAGTTCCATATTTGTAGTGCTTTACAGGAGCTTTCCCAGGATGGGATCGGTTCTTTTTTTTCTTCCCTTCGGTTCGGTTCCATATTTTTAGGAACTTTTCCTCCTTGTATTTCTTTAAATCTTTTGGTACAAAACTCATATTAGGTTGTCGATCCTTCCTAAACACTTAACACCTGCGAAATAGATGGAAAGTAGACGAAACTCGGCGTACTCATTAAAAACTTGTCAATAACAATGATATGATATAAATCCACTCGAATTACACTTTGCGGAGCGATAAAATCCTCTAAATTAAGGGGCTAAATGGGAAGAATTTATTCCTAACCAATATGATCTATTCAAGTTTAAAGGCGATTACCCCGATTTGGCACCCCTCGCAAACCAAAATCTCCAAACTAAGTTATTTTTGGCGAATGTTATGGATCCATGAACTACACTGACTTTGATTCCATAAAGAGACGGATACGTAGGAAAAATTACATTGCTCAAGTCTAAAATACACTAGGTACGATACTTTTTAAATTCTACACTACTCTCTTACACAAACTAATAATGAAAGTGTTAACGACTAAAATTGGTGTTTGGATTCATATCTTAGCTTAATAAACTAATCTTAGATTTGTAATAGATAAAGAGATAATAATCATACAAAATATTAACTAGAATAAGGATAGTAGAGAAAAGATGAGAGGAAATAGATAAAAATCGTGTTTACGTGATTCAACCCAAGATGGTGCCTACGTTCACGGGTGTAGTAATGATTTGTATTAGTTTTGATGGGAAACATCCATAGATGAATGGAAGATTACAAGTTCTCTAGTTCACTCTATAAATGGGTAGTAGGAAAATAATCTCTCAATCCCTCACATAAGGAATTGTGTGCCGTAGTTATATGTGTCGTGAGTGGAAAGAGACAAAGAGAACAGTGGAGACAAAAAGTAATGTAGATTTACTAGTGTCATGCGTTTACATATTAGGCAGATACACCTTCACATACATAATGGGGTAATAGGATGGGTACACCTTACCCATCAATACTGGAATAATAAAGTACATTAATCCCCACATGCATGTCTTATAAGTATTGTCGATGCCCCACTATATGATGCCAACTTGTACACGTTGTTAATTAACATTGTCAATAGCCATAGGTTAGGTGAGCTAAAGTTTTCGCCTCGGATGTTGTTACCGAGAAAAATTGCACAGGACAATCAGGTTGCAGTTTGAGCTAACCTCTTTCAGGTCATAAAAAACCAGTTGTCGTTATGTAATTAGTTCTCTGATCACACCATATTTATGGTACAACAAAATCCCCTAAGACTTCTCAAGTGATTAGAGGAATGAAGCGGATTCTGCGAAGTGTTGTGACTTGGGAGTATCTTCTAAATTGATTCGACCAAATGAAGTGTTTAAAAAAAAAGAATGTCATCGGCCTTAAATATTCTCGATGTGCGTCGAACAGATTGACTTGTGACATTTTCCACTGTAAGATTGAATTTGACACGTGTCCATGGTTGTTGTTTTTTCCCACTGATTAATTATCACGCGTGCATGGGTCAGTGCTCTTGTTCTATTTTTCAGGCATGACATCATGCGTCGTGATTAACTATTACCACCATTTTTTAGTATAAATACTTGTTTTGAAACCCTTTTACCTTTCCAATCATTCATCTTCCTTCGAACGACTTTTAGAAAGAGAGAGCTTCATCTTTTCAAAAACCTTTATTCTTCAACTTTCCATTTTTGCCATACCTAACTGTCTCCTAAGGTTTTTACCCTTGATTTCCTCTGGAGTTGAGATGCCTCTAGTTTTCTTCGTAACTCTTTAGGGTTTTTCAGGTACATCCTCCTTTCTATATCTGCATTTTAGGCCATTTTTTAGGGAACCATCTTTTCTTGACATTTTTTCTATCTTAATCTTGTTGTGGTTAAACTATTAGTTAGTAATTTGTTAATTTATTAGAGGAGTATTGGTATTTAGATGACCATTGAGTTGGTTGGCCTAGTATTCCAATTTGGTAAGGGTTTTCTATTTACTGAAGTCACCCTAGGTTTTTTAAATTTTTCTTTCACTCTCACTTTAATTTTACCCCCATTGATAAGTTACGAAACCCATATTTGAAGGTGGTTTGAATACTTGGATGACATAGAATGACTACGCCCAGGAATTTCAAAAATAAGGTTCCCTAGGACTCTTCAGGTTATCCATCTTGAAGACAATCCAAAACACCCCAAGTTTACCCCTATTATTGCCTCATCCATAGGGGGGTTTTCTTCATATCCTCTAGTAGTGGGACCTGAGTATTCCATTACTACATATACCATAATGGTAGATTGTCTTTTCAGTGGGGAGAGGCTCCTCAACACTGTATCCATGTTTATAGTTAACCTAGATCCTCCCCCTCCCCCTCCCCGTACAGCTCCTAATGACCAAGTGGCATCTACATCTCCTATTTTGGTATCCCTCATCGATAAGGGTACTTCTAGGGCCTCTAACGCCTAGGATACAACCACCACAGATTTTATAATTCATGGATGTGATATCTTGGAGGATGAACTGGAGGATTTTAGCTATAGATATAATATTCCCATAAGCATATCTATGCGGTTGCCAAACTGCGATGAAAGGGTCTGTGATCATCTTAACGCTGACGAGATCTATTTTCCTATATAGGCCTTGCAAGTGGGAATTCGACTTCCCCTTCACCCCATCATACAATTAATTCCGAGTGGTTATGGTCTGGCTCCTAATCAGCTCCCACCAAACACCTACAGATCCATCCTTGGGTTCATAGTGTATTAGTAGCTTCCCACGGGTTTCGACCTGATCGGTGACATCTTCTGGTTGGTACAGGATGTAAAATACAATGCCAAAGCCAAGGTCTACTACTATTTTTTGCCTAAACAATGAGACCAGAAAAGGTCGTATAAATGATTAAAACTAATTTGTCTTTATAAAAGGCGGCTGAGAATTTCGTTCTGATGATAGGGATAGGTCTTAAAGAATTCCTCGTGATTAGTGCTCCCCCCACTATATTAGAATACACTTTAACATTTCATTATGTTATACCTATTTTTATTTATGCTTACTGACCTCATTTCATTTTCATCCCTTTGCAATAAAAAGGCTCAAAAACTTCCCCCTTCTCTGAAGGACTTGGTCAGGACCACCTGTACCCAAAATCCCAAATAATTCGAGAAGTTATCCTTTATTCGTAAGTTTATTGACTAGGGATTTAATGTTACTCAAAGTGACAAGCATATTGACTTAGTTGTTGACCGAGAGGTTCATAAGGGCTTCACCAATTAGGAGATCACAGAAGGTACGATGCTTAAATTATGGTCATCTTTGGTGAGCACTTTATTTGGTTTATTTGCATTCTAAAGTTCTAATCATATCTCTCTTTTCATAGCATCTTCTTCCAGTTTGGTTGAATCAACAAATTCAGTGGCGCCTCTAGTCCTTGATTGTGCGGCAATGAAGATCACCAGAAAAATAAAGTTAGATGCCGAGGCTAAGAAGATAAAGGTTGATACTACTTTGGATGCCATGGATAAGAAAAGGGTTGAGGAAGAGAATAGGTCCATTGTAAAGGCCAGGAAAAATACCGAATATGCAGATGAGAGACAAACTGATGTCGAGGTTGCTGCTGCTACCAAGGCTAAAGGTAAAGGCAAGGTTGTTGCTTCTGATGATGGGCCAATTTTCATCAGAAACGGAAGATGGATAATCCCCCTCATGAACTTATCCCTAAGCAACAGAGGACTAGGGTCGGGGGGAAGAGTTTAAATTCTGGGAGCACCTACTCGGTGACTAGTCTAAGGTGCTTAGTCTTCCAACCAACCCCTATGGAGAGGTGGATCCTTTTACCTGGGATTTCTAGAATCCAACCACTAAGGAGCAACTAGGGAGAGAGAGGGATTCCATCCTCTGCCATAGGGAAAATGTAGCTGATGTGCTCGGATACAATAGCTATGCCCGTGAGGTCTAATATCTCCAACGATTCAATGCCAACGAGCTGTAGAGAATGACTCATCATAACATAATGGTGGTAAGTTCTAGACTAGGATCTTATTTTTCTAATTTATTCATGATGTGTTAAATTTTACGATGACCTATTCATTTTAGGGTGCTATGGGTGCCACCATTATACGAGAGCAGGTGGCCTCGTACTAAAATGCATATAATGAACTAAAAGGCGAGAATAATGATCTCCTTGGCCACTATGAGACCTTATCGAATGAGTTAAAATATGCCAAGGGTGATCATGACAAGGTGTGTTTTTAGCTAAAAGATAAGGACGATCAGTTGGTTGCCAATATGAGTGCCTTAATTCAGGCAGAGGAGGAGAAAAAAAGGCTGATGGAGAAGGCTCAAACGAATTCAACTAAGCTTAAGTCCTTGGATGAGGCAATTTCTAAGGGACCAAAAGATTTGAAGAGGTTTAATAAGGATCTGAAAAAATCCATCACTGCCCTTGCACATAATGAGGAGGAGGGAGTTAAAATGTTTAAGATCTCTCGCAGATATAATATGAATCTTGTGACCATCTTTATAGAGGGATATGATAAGCTCCAAAAAAGGATCATTAAGAACTTCCCTGATATTACAGAGAGAGTAAAGGCATGAAAGTGAAATGATAATGAGGATAAAGCCTTGGTTGCTGAGCGTGAGGCAGTGGTAGTGGAGGTTATAGAAGATGTTGTGGACGAGCAGGCTGAGATTGTTGTTGACCAAACCATTTACTCTAATGTTATTCATTTCGCTATTGTGGATATCCAGATAACAAAGGCTCACTACACCAAAACTGGCGATTGGTCACGGCCAAAATCCCTGACCAAACCTGTGGGTCGCGGACTTGGGCCGTGACCATTTCGGGCGTGACCATTTTCGTGGGTCGCGGCCCAAGTCCGTGACCAAAAAATGGTCACGGCCGAGAGGGGTCACGGCAGATGGTCGCGGACTTAGGCCGTGACCCATGCCGTGATGGGTCGCGGCTCTAATCCGTGACCCATAACCGTGACAAATTGGTCGCGGCCAAAGTCCGCGACCCATGTGCGTGACAAAAAAAAATTAAAAAAATTGGTCGCGGCCCTTGTCCATGACCCACAACCGTGACAAATTGGTCGCGGCCAAAGTCCGCGACCCATGTGCGTGACAAAAAAAAATTGGTCACGGTCCTTGTCCATGACCCACGACCGTGACAAATTGGTCGCGGACTTTGGCCGCGACCCATGTGTGTGACAAAAAAAATTTAAAAAAAATTGGTCGCGGCCCTAGTCCGCGACCCATTACCGTGACAAAAAATAAAAAAAATGGTCGCGGACTTTGGCCGCGACCATTTTTAAGCGCGACAAAAAAAAGTAAAAATGGTCATGGACAAAGTCCATGACCATATTTATCTGTAATTTAAAAAAAATGTTTTTTTTTTTGCCCAATCCTAAAATTGGGGTTCCTGTGAGTGCATCATCGGTTGCTACGAGGTGTTACAAATATTTATTATAGGCAAAACAATAAAAAAAAATCACAAATTGCGAATTGAGAATGTTGTTAATAAACAAATATATATACAAACATAAAAATATTACACGTCTTAATAATTCACAGACCAAAAAAAAATTGGGCAGAGTTTCCTCTATTTTCTTGACATTCCAAAACCTGTAAATGAAAAACCTGCTTATTATAAAGCCCGCACGGCTATAAAATTCAACAATCAAATTATAAAAGCCCGCACGGCCATAAAACTAAACAATAAAAGCCTGCACGGCTATAACACATAAAAAACATTATCCTGAATGTCCACAACATATAAATAATCATCATGTTGTAAAACATTGCCTCCTTCATTTGATCCACGCGCAAAAATCCTACAAATGATAGGATACAAAAAATAAAAGTATCAGTAACCAAGTAATTTTACAAAAAAATTAATCAAGCTGAAAAATTGCATATATGAGTTAAAATTATCAGTAACCAAGTAGAAATATAAAAATTAAGTGTGGAAATAAGCTGAAAAATTAAGCAAATTACTGCCGTACTCTCAAACCGGGAGACCCGCGGCTGCGGGGTCAGTTCCTACGAGTTACGTTGGTCCCGTGGGAGGTGTTGGTGCCACCCACGGGGCCGTTCGGGGGCTGTTTCGCGTTCTCACCCTCTAACGCCATGTTTTTAAGCCTAAGTGTGGAAATAAGCAAATTATCATCGTACCCTCAAACCGGGACACCCGCGGCTGCGGGGTCAGTTCCTACGAGTTACGTTGGTCCCGTGGGAGGTGTTGGTGCCACCCACGGGGCCGTTCGGGGGCTGTTTCGAGTTTTCACCCTCTAACGCCATGTTAAGCCTGAGTGTAGAAATAAGCAAATTACCGTCGTACTCTCAAACCGGGACACCCGCGGCTGCGGGGTCCGTTCCCACGAGTTATGTTGGTCCCGTGGGAGGTGTTGGTGCCACCCACGTGGCCGTTCGGGGGCTGTTTCGAGTTCTCACCCTCTAACGCCATGTTTTTAAGCCTAAGTGTGGAAATAAGCAAATTACCGTCGTACACTCAAACCGGGACACCCGCGGTTGCGGCGTCCGTTCCCACGAGTTACGTTGGTCCCGTGGGAGGTGTTAGTGCCACCCACGGGGCCGTTCGGGGGCTGTTTCGAGTTTTCACCCTCTAACGCCATGTTAAGCCTAAGTGTAGAAATAAGCAAATTACCGTCGTACTCTCAAACCGGGACACCCGCGGCTGCGGTGTCAGTTCCCACGAGTTACGTTGGTCCCGTGGGAGGTGTTGGTGCCACCCACGGAGCCGTTCGGGGGCTGTTTCGAGTTCTCACCCTCTAACGCCATGTTTTTAAGCCTAAGTGTGGAAATAAGCAAATTATCATCGTACTCTCAAATCGGGACACCCGCGGCTGCGGGGTCAGTTCCTACGAGTTACGTTGGTCCCGTGAGAGGTGTTGGTGCCACCCACGGGGCCGTTCGGGGGCTGTTTCGAGTTCTCACCCTCTAACGTCATGTTTTTAAGCCAAAGTGTGGAAATAAGCAAATTACTGCCGTACTCTCAAACCGGGACACCCGCGGCTGTCGGGTCCGTTCCTACGAGTTACGTTGGTCCCGTGGGAGGTGTTGGTGCCACCCACGGGGCCGTTCGGGGGCTGTTTCGAGTTCTCACCCTCTAACGCCATGTTTTTAAGCCTAAGTGTGGAAATAAGCAAATTACCGTCGTACTCTCAAACCGGGACACCCGCGGCTGCGGGGTCAGTTCCCACGAGTTACGTTGGTCCCGTGGGAGGTGTTAGTGCCACCCACGGGGCCGTTCGGAGGCTGTTTCGAGTTCTCACCCTCTAACGCCATGTTTTTAAGCCTAAGTGTGGAAATAAGCAAATTATCATCGTACTCTCAAACCGGGACACCCGCGGCTACGGGGTCAGTTCCTACGAGTTACGTTGGTCCCGTGGGAGGTGTTGGTGCCACCCACGGGGCCGTTCGGGGGCTGTTTCGAGTTCTCACCCTCTAACGCCATGTTTTCAAGCCTAAGTGTGGAAATAAGCAAATTACTGCCGTACTCTCAAACCGGGACACCCGCGGCTGCGGGGTCAGTTCCGACGAGTTCCGTTGGTCCCGTGGGAGGTGTTGGTGCCACCCACGGGGCCGTTCGGGGGCTGTTTCGAGTTCTCACCCTCTAACGTCATGTTTTTAAGCCAAAGTGTGGAAATAAGCAAATTACTGCCGTACTCTCAAACCGGGACACCCGCGGCTGTCGGGTCCGTTCCTACGAGTTACGTTGGTCCCGTGGGAGGTGTTGGTGCCACCCACGGGGCCGTTCGGGGGCTGTTTCGAGTTCTCACCCTCTAACGCCATGTTTTTAAGCCTAAGTGTGGAAATAAGCAAATTACCGTCGTACTCTCAAACTGGGATACCCGCGGCTGCGGGGTCAGTTCCTACAAGTTACGTTGGTCCCGTGGGAGGTGTTGGTGCCACCCACGGGGCCGTTCGGGGGCTGTTTCGAGTTCTCACCCTCTAACGCCATGTTTTCAACCCTAAGTGTGGAAATAAGCAAATTACCGCCGTACTCTCAAACCGGGACACCCGCGGCTACGGGGTCAGTTCCTACGAGTTACGTTGGTCCCGTGGGAGGTGTTGGTGCCACCCACGGGGCCGTTCGGGGGCTGTTTCGAGTTCTCACCCTCTAACGCCATGTTTTTAAGCCTAAGTGAGGAAATAAGCAAATTTCCGTCGTACACTCAAACCGGGACACCCGCGGCTGCGGGGACAGTTCCTACGAGTTACGTTGGTCCCGTGGGAGGTGTTGGTGCCACCCACGGGGCCGTTCGGGGGCTGTTTCGAGTTCTCACCCTCTAACGCCATGTTTTCAACCCGAAGTGTGGAAATAAGCAAATTACTGCCGTACTCTCAAACCGGGACACCCGCGGCTGCGGGGTCAGTTCCTACGAGTTACGTTGGTCACGTGGGAGGTGTTGGTGCCACCCACGGGGCCGTTCGGGAGCTGTTTAGAGTTCTCACCCTCTAACGCCATGTTTTTAAGCCTAAGTGAGGAAATAAGCAAATTGCCGTCGTACTCTCAAACCGGGACACCCGCGGCTGCGGGGTCAGTTCCGACGAGTTACGTTGGTCACGTGGGAGGTGTTGGTGCCACCCACGGGGCCGTTCGGGGTCTGTTTCGAGTTCTCACCCTCTAACGCCGTGTTTTCATGCCTAAGTGTGGAAATAAGCAAATTACCGTCGTACACTCAAACCGGGACACCCGCGGCTGCGGGGTCAGTTCCGACGAGTTACGTTGGTCCCGTGGGAGGTGTTGGTGCCACCCACGGGGCCGTTCGGGGTCTGTTTTGAGTTCTCACCCTCTAACGCCATGTTAAGCCTGAGTGTAGAAATAAGCAAATTACCGTCGTACTCTCAAACCGGGACACCCGCGGCTGCGGGGTCAGTTCCCACGAGTTACGTTGGTCCCGTGGGAGGTGTTGGTGCCACCCACGTGGCCGTTCGGGGTCTGTTTCGAGTTCTCACCCTCTAACGCCGTGTTTTTAAGCCTAAGTGTGGAAATAAGCAAATTACCGTCGTACACTCAAACCGGGACACCCGCGGCTGCGGCGTCCGTTTCCACGAGTTACGTTGGTCCCGTGGGAGGTGTTAGTGCCACCCACGGGGCCGTTCAGGGGCTGTTTCGAGTTTTCACCCTCTAACGCCATGTTAAGCCTAAGTGTAGAAATAAGCAAATTACCGTCGTATTCTCAAACCGGGACACCCGCGGCTGCGGGGTCTGTTCCCACGAGTTACGTTGGTCCCGTGGGAGGTGTTGGTGCCACCCACGGGGCCGTTCGGGGGCTGTTTCGAGTTCTCACCCTCTAACGCCATGTTTTTAAGCCTAAGTGTGGAAATAAGCAAATTATCATCGTACTCTCAAACCGGGACACCCGCGGCTGCGGGGTCAGTTCCTACGAGTTACGTTGGTCCCGTGGGAGGTGTTGGTGCCACCCACGGGGCCGTTCGGGGGCTGTTTCGAGTTCTCACCCTCTAACGCCATGTTTTTAAGCCTAAGTGTGGAATAAGCAAATTACCGTCGTACTCTCAACCCGGGACACCCGCGGCTGCGGGGTCCGTTCCCACGAGTTACGTTGGTCCCGTGGGAGGTGTTGGTGCCACCCACGGGGCCGTTCGGGGGCTGTTTCGCGTTCTCACCCTCTAACGCCATGTTTTTAAGCCTATGTGTGGAAATAAGCAAATTATCATCGTACTCTCAAACCGGGACACCCGCGGCTGCGGGGTCAGTTCCTACGAGTTACGTTGGTCCCGTGGGAGGTGTTTGTGCCACCCACGGGGCCGTTCGGGGGCTGTTTCGAGTTCTCACCCTCTAACCCCATGTTTTTAAGCCTAAGTGTGGAAATAAGCAAATTACCGTCGTACTCTCAAACCGGGACACCCGCGGCTGCGGGGTCAGTTCCCAGGAGTTACGTTGGTCCCGTGGGAGGTGTTAGTGCCACCCACGGGGCCGTTCGGAGGCTGTTTCGAGTTCTCACCCTCTAACGCCATGTTTTTAAGCCTAAGTGTGGAAATAAGCAAATTATCATCGTACTCTCAAACCGGGACACCCGCGGCTGCGGGGTCAGTTCCTACGAGTTACGTTGGTCTCGTGGGAGGTGTTGGTGCCACCCACGGGGCCGTTCGGAGGCTGTTTCGAGTTCTCACCCTCTAACGCCATGTTTTTAAGCCTAAGTGTGGAAATAAGCAAATTATCATCGTACTCTCAAACCGGGACACCCGCGGCTGCGGGGTCAGTTCCTACGAGTTACGTTGGTCCCATGGGAGGTGTTGGTGCCACCCACGGGGCCGTTCGGGGTCTATTTCGAGTTCTCACCCTCTAACGCCATGTTATCAAGCCTAAGTGTGGAAATAAGCAAATTACCGCCGTACTCTCAAACCGGGAAACCCGCGGCTGCGGGGTCAGTTCCTACGAGTTACGTTGGTCCCGTGGGAGGTGTTGGTGCCACCCACGGGACCGTTCGGGGGCTGTTTCGAGTTCTCACCCTCTAACGCCATGTTTTCAAGCCTAAGTGTGGAAATAAGCAAATTACTGCCGTACTCTCAAACCGGGACACCCGCGGCTGCGGGGTCAGTTCCGACGAGTTCCGTTGGTCCCGTGGGAGGTGTTGGTGCCACCCACGGGGCCGTTCGGGGGCTGTTTCGAGTTCTCACCCTCTAACGTCATGTTTTTAAGCCAAAGTGTGGAAATAAGCAAATTACTGCCGTACTCTCAAACCGGGACACCCGCGGCTGTCGGGTCCGTTCCTACGAGTTACGTTGGTCCCGTGGGAGGTGTTGGTGCCACCCACGGGGCCGTTCGGGGGCTGTTTCGAGATCTCACCCTCTAACGCCATGTTTTTAAGCCTAAGTGTGGAAATAAGCAAATTACCGTCGTACTCTCAAACTGGGATACCCGCGGCTGCGGGGTCAGTTCCTACGAGTTACGTTGGTCCCGTGGGAGGTGTTGGTGCCACCCACGGGGCCGTTCGGGGGCTGTTTCGAGTTCTCACCCTCTAACGCCATGTTTTTAAGCCTAAGTGTGGAAATAAGCAAATTACCGTCGTACTCTCAAACCGGGACACCCGCGGCTACGGGGTCAGTTTCTACGAGTTACGTTGGTCCCGTGGGAGGTGTTGGTGCCACCCACGGGGCCGTTCGGGGGCTGTTTCGAGTTCTCACCCTCTAACGCCATGTTTTTAAGCCTAAGTGAGGAAATAAGCAAATTTCCGTCGTACACTCAAACCGGGACCCCCGCGGCTGCGGGGACAGTTCCTACGAGTTACGTTGGTCCCGTGGGAGGTGTTGATGCCACCCACGGGGCCGTTCGGGGGCTGTTTCGAGTTCTCACCCTCTAACGCCATGTTTTCAACCCTAAGTGTGGAAATAAGCAAATTACTGCCGTACTCTCAAACCGGGACACCCGCGGCTGCGGGGTCAGTTCCTACGAGTTACGTTGGTCACGTGGGAGGTGTTGGTGCCACCCACGGGGCCGTTCGGGGGCTGTTTCGAGTTCTCACCCTCTAACGCCATGTTTTTAAGCCTAAGTGAGGAAATAAGCAAATTGCCGTCGTACTCTCAAACCGGGACACCCGCGGCTGCGGGGTCAGTTCCGACGAGTTCCGTTGGTCCCGTGGGAGGTGTTGGTGCCACCCACGGGGCCGTTCGGGGGCTGTTTCGAGATCTCACCCTCTAACGCCATGTTTTCAACCCTAAGTGTGGAAATAAGCAAATTACTGCCGTACTCTCAAACCGGGACACCCGCGGCTGCGGGGTCAGTTCCGACGAGTTCCGTTGGTCCCGTGGGAGGTGTTGGTGCCACCCACGGGGCCGTTCGGGGACTGTTTCGAGTTCTCACCCTCTAACGCCGTGTTTTCAAGCCTAAGTGTGGAAATAAGCAAATTACTGCCGTACTCTCAAACCGGGACACCCACGGCTGCGGGGTCAGTTCCTACAAGTTACGTTGGTCCCGTGGGAGGTGTTGGTGCCACCCACGGGGCCGTTCGGGGGCTGTTTCGAGATCTCACCCTCTAACGCCATGTTTTTAAGCCTAAGTGTTGAAATAAGCAAATTACCGCCGTACTCTCAAACCGGGACACCCGCGGCTGCGGGGTCAGTTCCTACGAGTTACGTTGGTCCCGTGGGAGGTGTTGGTGCCAACCACGGGGCCGTTCGGCGGCTGTTTCGAGTTCTCACCCTCTAACGCCATGTTTTTAAGCCTAAGTGTGGAAATAAGCAAATTACCGCCGTACTCTCAAACCGGGACACCCGCGGCTGCGGGGTCAGTTCCTACGAGTTACGTTGGTCCCGTGGGAGGTGTTGGTGCCACCCACGGGGCCGTTCGGGGGCTGTTTCGAGTTCTCACCCTCTAACGCCATGTTTTTAAGCCTAAGTGAGGAAATAAACAAATTGCCGTCGTACTCTCAAACCGGGACACCCGCGGCTGCGGGGTCAGTTCCGACGAGTTCCGTTGGTCCCGTGGGAGGTGTTGGTGCCACCCACGGGGCCGTTCGGGGGCTGTTTCGAGATCTCACCCTCTAACGCCATGTTTTCAACCCTAAGTGTGGAAATAAGTAAATTACTGCCGTACTCTCAAACCGGGACACCCGCGGCTGCGGGGTCAGTTCCGACGAGTTCCGTTGGTCCCGTGGGAGGTGTTGGTGCCACCCACGGGGCCGTTCGGGGTCTGTTTCGAGTTCTCACTCTCTAACGCCGTGTTTTCAAGCCTAAGTGTGGAAATAAGCAAATTACTGCCGTACTCTCAAACCGGGACACCCGCGGCTGTCGGGTCCGTTCCTACGAGTTACGTTGGTCCCGTGGGAGGTGTTGGTGCCACCCACGGGGCCGTTCGGGGGCTGTTTCGAGATCTCACCCTCTAACGCCATGTTTTTAAGCCTAAGTGTTGAAATAAGCAAATTACCGCCGTACTCTCAAACCGGGACACCCGCGGCTGCGGGGTCAGTTCCTACGAGTTACGTTGGTCCCGTGGGAGGTGTTGGTGCCAACCACGGGGCCGTTCGGCGGCTGTTTCGAGTTCTCACCCTCTAACGCCATGTTTTTAAGCCTAAGTGTGGAAATAAGCAAATTACCGCCGTACTCTCAAACCGGGACACCCGCGGCTGCGGGGTCAGTTCGTACGAGTTACGTTGGTCCCGTGGGAGGTGTTGGTGCCACCCACGGGGCCGTTCGGGGTCTGTTTCGAGTTCTCACTCTCTAACGCCGTGTTTTCAAGCCTAAGTGTGGAAATAAGCAAATTACTGCCGTACTCTCAAACCGGGACACCCACGGGTGCGGGGTTAGTTCCTACGAGTTACGTTGGTCCCATGGGAGGTGTTGGTGCCACCCACGGGGCCGTTCGGGGGCTGTTTCGAGTTCTCACCCTCTAACGCCATGTTTTTAAGCCTAAGTGTGGAAATAAGCAAATTACCGTCGTACTCTCAAACCGGGACACCCGCGGCTGCGGGGTCAGTTCCCACGAGTTACGTTGGTCCCGTGGGAGGTGTTAGTGCCACCCACGGGGCCGTTCGGAGGCTGTTTCGAGTTCTCACCCTCTAACGCCATGTTTTTAAGCCTAAGTGTGGAAATAAGCAAATTATCATCGTACTCTCAAACCGGGACACCCGCGGCTGCGGGGTCAGTTCCTACGAGTTACGTTGGTCCCGTGGGAGGTGTTGGTGCCACCCACGGGGCCGTTCGGGGGCTGTTTCGAGTTCTCACCCTCTAACGCCATGTTTTCAAGCCTAAGTGTGGAAATAAGGAAATTACTGCCGTACTCTCAAACCGGGACACCCGCGGCAGCGGGGTCAGTTCCGACGAGTTCCGTTGGTCCCGTGGGAGGTGTTGGTGCCACCCACGGGGCCGTTCGGGGGCTGTTTCGAGTTCTCACCCTCTAACGTCATGTTTTTAAGCCAAAGTGTGGAAATAAGCAAATTACTGCCGTACTCTCAAACCGGGACACCCGCGGCTGTCGGGTCCGTTCCTACGAGTTACGTTGGTCCCGTGGGAGGTGTTGGTGCCACCCACGGGGCCGTTCGGGGGCTGTTTCGAGTTCTCACCCTCTAACGCCATGTTTTTAAGCCTAAGTGTGGAAATAAGCAAATTACCGTCGTACTCTCAAACCGGGACACCCGCGGCTGCGGGGTCAGTTCCCACGAGTTACGTTGGTCCCGTGGGAGGTGTTAGTGCCACCCACGGGGCCATTCGGAGGCTGTTTCGAGTTCTCACCCTCTAACGCCATGTTTTTAAGCCTAAGTGTGGAAATAAGCAAATTATCATCGTACTCTCAAACCGGGACACCCGCGGCTGCGGGGTCAGTTCCTACGAGTTACGTTGGTCCCGTGGGAGGTGTTGGTGCCACCCACGGGGCCGTTCGGGGGCTGTTTAGAGTTCTCACCCTCTAACGCCATGTTTTTAAGCCTAAGTGTGGAAATAAGCAAATTATCATCGTACTCTCAAACCGGGACACCCGCGGCTGCGGGGTCAGTTCCTACGAGTTACGTTGGTCTCGTGGGAGGTGTTGGTGCCACCCACGGGGCCGTTCGGAGGCTGTTTCGAGTTCTCACCCTCTAACGCCATGTTTTTAAGCCTAAGTGTGGAAATAAGCAAATTATCATCGTACTCTCAAACCGGGACACCCGCGGCTGCGGGGTCAGTTCCTACGAGTTACGTTGGTCCCATGGGAGGTGTTGGTGCCACCCACGGGGCCGTTCGGGGTCTATTTCGAGTTCTCACCGTCTAACGCCATGTTATCAAGCCTAAGTGTGGAAATAAGCAAATTACCGCCGTACTCTCAAACCGGGAAACCCGCGGCTGCGGGGTCAGTTCCTACGAGTTACGTTGGTCCCGTGGGAGGTGTTGGTGCCACCCACGGGACCGTTCGGGGGCTGTTTCGAGTTCTCACCCTCTAACGCCATGTTTTCAAGCCTAAGTGTGGAAATAAGCAAATTACTGCCGTACTCTCAAACCGGGACACCCGCGGCTGCGGGGTCAGTTCCGACGAGTTCCGTTGGTCCCGTGGGAGGTGTTGGTGCCACCCACGGGGCCGTTCGGGGGCTGTTTCGAGTTCTCACCCTCTAACGTCATGTTTTTAAGCCAAAGTGTGGAAATAAGCAAATTACTGCCGTACTCTCAAACCGGGACACCCGCGGCTGTCGGGTCCGTTCCTACGAGTTACGTTGGTCCCGTGGGAGGTGTTGGTGCCACCCACGGGGCCGTTCGGGGGCTGTTTCGAGATCTCACCCTCTAACGCCATGTTTTTAAGCCTAAGTGTGGAAATAAGCAAATTACCGTCGTACTCTCAAACTGGGATACCCGCGGCTGCGGGGTCAGTTCCTACGAGTTACGTTGGTCCCGTGGGAGGTGTTGGTGCCACCCACGGGGCCGTTCGGGGGCTGTTTCGAGTTCTCACCCTCTAACGCCATGTTTTTAAGCCTAAGTGTGGAAATAAGCAAATTACCGTCGTACTCTCAAACCGGGACACCCGCGGCTACGGGGTCAGTTTCTACGAGTTACGTTGGTCCCGTGGGAGGTGTTGGTGCCACCCACGGGGCCGTTCGGGGGCTGTTTCGAGTTCTCACCCTCTAACGCCATGTTTTTAAGCCTAAGTGAGGAAATAAGCAAATTTTCGTCGTACACTCAAACCGGGACACCCGCGGCTGCGGGGACAGTTCCTACGAGTTACGTTGGTCCCGTGGGAGGTGTTGATGCCACCCACGGGGCCGTTCGGGGGCTGTTTCGAGTTCTCACCCTCTAACGCCATGTTTTCAACCCTAAGTGTGGAAATAAGCAAATTACTGCCGTACTCTCAAACCGGGACACCCGCGGCTGCGGGGTCAGTTCCTACGAGTTACGTTGGTCACGTGGGAGGTGTTGGTGCCACCCACGGGGCCGTTCGGGGGCTGTTTCGAGTTCTCACCCTCTAACGCCATGTTTTTAAGCCTAAGTGAGGAAATAAGCAAATTGCCGTCGTACTCTCAAACTGGGACACCCGCGGCTGCGGGGTCAGTTCCGACGAGTTCCGTTGGTCCCGTGGGAGGTGTTGGTGCCACCCACGGGGCCGTTCGGGGGCTGTTTCGAGATCTCACCCTCTAACGCCATGTTTTCAACCCTAAGTGTGGAAATAAGCAAATTACTGCCGTACTCTCAAACCGGGACACCCGCGGCTGCGGGGTCAGTTCCGACGAGTTCCGTTGGTCCCGTGGGAGGTGTTGGTGCCACCCACGGGGCCGTTCGGGGTCTGTTTCGAGTTCTCACCCTCTAACGCCGTGTTTTCAAGCCTAAGTGTGGAAATAAGCAAATTACTGCCGTACTCTCAAACCGGGACACCCACGGCTGCGGGGTCAGTTCCTACAAGTTACGTTGGTCCCGTGGGAGGTGTTGGTGCCACCCACGGGGCCGTTCGGGGGCTGTTTCGAGATCTCACCCTCTAACGCCATGTTTTTAAGCCTAAGTGTTGAAATAAGCAAATTACCGCCGTACTCTCAAACCGGGACACCCGCGGCTGCGGGGTCAGTTCCTACGAGTTACGTTGGTCCCGTGGGAGGTGTTGGTGCCAACCACGGGGCCGTTCGGCGGCTGTTTCGAGTTCTCACCCTCTAACGCCATGTTTTTAAGCCTAAGTGTGGAAATAAGCAAATTACCGCCGTACTCTCAAACCGGGACACCCGCGGCTGCGGGGTCAGTTCCTACGAGTTACGTTGGTCCCGTGGGAGGTGTTGGTGCCACCCACGGGGCCGTTCGGGGGCTGTTTCGAGTTCTCACCCTCTAACGCCATGTTTTTAAGCCTAAGTGAGGAAATAAACAAATTGCCGTCGTACTCTCAAACCGAGACACCCGCGGCTGCGGGGTCAGTTCCGACGAGTTCCGTTGGTCCCGTGGGAGGTGTTGGTGCCACCCACGGGGCCGTTCGGGGGCTGTTTCGAGATCTCACCCTCTAACGCCATGTTTTCAACCCTAAGTGTGGAAATAAGTAAATTACTGTCGTACTCTCAAACCGGGACACCCGCGGCTGCGGGGTCAGTTCCGACGAGTTCCGTTGGTCCCGTGGGAGGTGTTGGTGCCACCCACGGGGCCGTTCGGGGTCTGTTTCGAGTTCTCACTCTCTAACGCCGTGTTTTCAAGCCTAAGTGTAGAAATAAGCAAATTACTGCCGTACTCTCAAACCGGGACACCCGCGGCTGTCGGGTCCGTTCCTACGAGTTACGTTGGTCCCGTGGGAGGTGTTGGTGCCACCCACGGGGCCGTTCGGGGGCTGTTTCGAGATCTCACCCTCTAACGCCATGTTTTTAAGCCTAAGTGTTGAAATAAGCAAATTACCGCCGTACTCTCAAACCGGGACACCCGCGGCTGCGGGGTCAGTTCCTACGAGTTACGTTGGTCCCGTGGGAGGTGTTGGTGCCAACCACGGGGCCGTTCGGCGGCTGTTTCGAGTTCTCACCCTCTAACGCCATGTTTTTAAGCCTAAGTGTGGAAATAAGCAAATTACCGCCGTACTCTCAAACCGGGACACCCGCGGCTGCGGGGTCAGTTCCTACGAGTTACGTTGGTCCCGTGGGAGGTGTTGGTGCCACCCACGGGGCCGTTCGGGGTCTGTTTCGAGTTCTCACTCTCTAACGCCGTGTTTTCAAGCCTAAGTGTGGAAATAAGCAAATTACTGCCGTACTCTCAAACCGGGACACCCACGGGTGCGGGGTTAGTTCCTACGAGTTACGTTGGTCCCATGGGAGGTGTTGGTGCCACCCACGGGGCCGTTCGGGGGCTGTTTCGAGTTCTCACCCTCTAACGCCATGTTTTTAAGCCTAAGTGTGGAAATAAGCAAATTACCGTCGTACTCTCAAACCGGGACACCCGCGGCTGCGGGGTCAGTTCCCACGAGTTACGTTGGTCCCGTGGGAGGTGTTAGTGCCACCCACGGGGCCGTTCGGAGGCTGTTTCGAGTTCTCACCCTCTAACGCCATGTTTTTAAGCCTAAGTGTGGAAATAAGCAAATTATCATCGTACTCTCAAACCGGGACACCCGCGGCTGCGGGGTCAGTTCCTACGAGTTACGTTGGTCCCGTGGGAGGTGTTGGTGCCACCCACGGGGCCGTTCGGGGGCTGTTTCGAGTTCTCACCCTCTAACGCCATGTTTTCAAGCCTAAGTGTGGAAATAAGGAAATTACTGCCGTACTCTCAAACCGGGACACCCGCGGCAGCGGGGTCAGTTCCGACGAGTTCCGTTGGTCCCGTGGGAGGTGTTGGTGCCACCCACGGGGCCGTTCGGGGGCTGTTTCGAGTTCTCACCCTCTAACGTCATGTTTTTAAGCCAAAGTGTGGAAATAAGCAAATTACTGCCGTACTCTCAAACCGGGACACCCGCGGCTGTCGGGTCCGTTCCTACGAGTTACGTTGGTCCCGTGGGAGGTGTTGGTGCCACCACGGGGCCGTTCGGGGGCTGTTTCGAGTTCTCACCCTCTAACGCCATGTTTTTAAGCCTAAGTGTGGAAATAAGCAAATTACCGTCGTACTCTCAAACCGGGACACCCGCGGCTGCGGGGTCAGTTCCCACGAGTTACGTTGGTCCCGTGGGAGGTGTTAGTGCCACCCACGGGGCCGTTCGGAGGCTGTTTCGAGTTCTCACCCTCTAACGCCATGTTTTTAAGCCTAAGTGTGGAAATAAGCAAATTATCATCGTACTCTCAAACCGGGACACCCGCGGCTGCGGGGTCAGTTCCTACGAGTTACGTTGGTCCCGTGGGAGGTGTTGGTGCCACCCACGGGGCCGTTCGGGGGCTGTTTCGAGTTCTCACCCTCTAACGCCATGTTTTCAAGCCTAAGTGTGGAAATAAGCAAATTACTGCCGTACTCTCAAACCGGGACACCCGCGGCTGCGGGGTCAGTTCCGACGAGTTCCGTTGGTCCCGTGGGAGGTGTTGGTGCCACCCACGGGGCCGTTCGGGGGCTGTTTCGAGTTCTCACCCTCTAACGTCATGTTTTTAAGCCAAAGTGTGGAAATAAGCAAATTACTGCCGTACTCTCAAACCGGGACACCCGCGGCTGTCGGGTCCGTTCCTACGAGTTACGTTGGTCCCGTGGGAGGTGTTGGTGCCACCCACGGGGCCGTTCGGGGGCTGTTTCGAGTTCTCACCCTCTAACGCCATGTTTTTAAGCCTAAGTGTGGAAATAAGCAAATTACCGTCGTACTCTCAAACCGGGACACCCGCGGCTGCGGGGTCAGTTCCCACGAGTTACGTTGGTCCCGTGGGAGGTGTTAGTGCCACCCACGGGGCCGTTCGGAGGCTGTTTCGAGTTCTCACCCTCTAACGCCACGTTTTTAAGCCTAAGTGTGGAAATAAGCAAATTATCATCGTACTCTCAAACCGGGACACCCGCGGCTGCGGGGTCAGTTCCTACGAGTTACGTTGGTCCCGTGGGAGGTGTTGGTGCCACCCACGGGGCCGTTCGGGGGCTGTTTCGAGTTCTCACCCTCTAACGCCATGTTTTCAAGCCTAAGTGTGGAAATGAGGAAATTACTGCCGTACTCTCAAACCGGGACACCCGCGGCTGCGGGGTCAGTTCCGACGAGTTCCGTTGGTCCCGTGGGAGGTGTTGGTGCCACCCACGGGGCCGTTCGGGGGCTATTTCGAGTTCTCACCCTCTAACGTCATGTTTTTAAGCCAAAGTGTGGAAATAAGCAAATTACCGTCGTACACTCAAACCGGGACACCCGCGGCTGCGGCGTCCGTTCCCACGAGTTACGTTGGTCCCGTGGGAGGTGTTGGTGCCACCCACGGGGCCGTTCGGGGGCTGTTTCGAGTTCTCACCCTCTAACGCCATGTTTTTAAGCCTAAGTGTGGAACTAAGCAAATTACCGTCGTACACTCAAACCGGGACACCCGCGGCTGCGGCGTCCGTTTCCACGAGTTACGTTGGTCCCGTGGGAGGTGTTAGTGCCACCCACGGGGCCGTTCAGGGGCTGTTTCGAGTTTTCACCCTCTAACGCCATGTTAAGCCTAAGTGTAGAAATAAGCAAATTACCGTCGTATTCTCAAACCGGGACACCCGCGGCTGCGGGGTCTGTTCCCACGAGTTACGTTGGTCCCGTGGGAGGTGTTGGTGCCACCCACGGGGCCGTTCGGGGGCTGTTTCGAGTTCTCACCCTCTAACGCCATGTTTTTAAGCCTAAGTGTGGAAATAAGCAAATTATCATCGTACTCTCAAACCGGGACACCCGCGGCTGCGGGGTCAGTTCCTACGAGTTACGTTGGTCCCGTGGGAGGTGTTGGTGCCACCCACGGGGCCGTTCGGGGGCTGTTTCGAGTTCTCACCCTCTAACGCCATGTTTTTAAGCCTAAGTGTGGAATAAGCAAATTACCGTCGTACTCTCAACCCGGGACACCCGCGGCTGCGGGGTCCGTTCCCACGAGTTACGTTGGTCCCGTGGGAGGTGTTGGTGCCACCCACGGGGCCGTTCGGGGGCTGTTTCGCGTTCTCACCCTCTAACGCCATGTTTTTAAGCCTATGTGTGGAAATAAGCAAATTATCATCGTACTCTCAAACCGGGACACCCGCGGCTGCGGGGTCAGTTCCTACGAGTTACGTTGGTCCCGTGGGAGGTGTTTGTGCCACCCACGGGGCCGTTCGGGGGCTGTTTCGAGTTCTCACCCTCTAGCCCCATGTTTTTAAGCCTAAGTGTGGAAATAAGCAAATTACCGTCGTACTCTCAAACCGGGACACCCGCGGCTGCGGGGTCAGTTCCCACGAGTTACGTTGGTCCCGTGGGAGGTGTTAGTGCCACCCACGGGGCCGTTCGGAGGCTGTTTCGAGTTCTCACCCTCTAACGCCATGTTTTTAAGCCTAAGTGTGGAAATAAGCAAATTATCATCGTACTCTCAAACCGGGACACCCGCGGCTGCGGGGTCAGTTCCTACGAGTTACGTTGGTCTCGTGGGAGGTGTTGGTGCCACCCACGGGGCCGTTCGGAGGCTGTTTCGAGTTCTCACCCTCTAACGCCATGTTTTTAAGCCTAAGTGTGGAAATAAGCAAATTATCATCGTACTCTCAAACCGGGACACCCGCGGCTGCGGGGTCAGTTCCTACGAGTTACGTTGGTCCCATGGGAGGTGTTGGTGCCACCCACGGGGCCGTTCGGGGTCTATTTCGAGTTCTCACCCTCTAACGCCATGTTATCAAGCCTAAGTGTGGAAATAAGCAAATTACCGCCGTACTCTCAAACCGGGAAACCCGCGGCTGCGGGGTCAGTTCCTACGAGTTACGTTGGTCCCGTGGGAGGTGTTGGTGCCACCCACGGGACCGTTCGGGGGCTGTTTCGAGTTCTCACCCTCTAACGCCATGTTTTCAAGCCTAAGTGTGGAAATAAGCAAATTACTGCCGTACTCTCAAACCGGGACACCCGCGGCTGCGGGGTCAGTTCCGACGAGTTCCGTTGGTCCCGTGGGAGGTGTTGGTGCCACCCACGGGGCCGTTCGGGGGCTGTTTCGAGTTCTCACCCTCTAACGTCATGTTTTTAAGCCAAAGTGTGGAAATAAGCAAATTACTGCCGTACTCTCAAACCGGGACACCCGCGGCTGTCGGGTCCGTTCCTACGAGTTACGTTGGTCCCGTGGGAGGTGTTGGTGCCACCCACGGGGCCGTTCGGGGGCTGTTTCGAGATCTCACCCTCTAACGCCATGTTTTTAAGCCTAAGTGTGGAAATAAGCAAATTACCGTCGTACTCTCAAACTGGGATACCCGCGGCTGCGGGGTCAGTTCCTACGAGTTACGTTGGTCCCGTGGGAGGTGTTGGTGCCACCCACGGGGCCGTTCGGGGGCTGTTTCGAGTTCTCACCCTCTAACGCCATGTTTTTAAGCCTAAGTGTGGAAATAAGCAAATTACCGTCGTACTCTCAAACCGGGACACCCGCGGCTACGGGGTCAGTTCCTACGAGTTACGTTGGTCCCGTGGGAGGTGTTGGTGCCACCCACGGGGCCGTTCGGGGGCTGTTTCGAGTTCTCACCCTCTAACGCCATGTTTTTAAGCCTAAGTGAGGAAATAAGCAAATTTCCGTCGTACACTCAAACCGGGACACCCGCGGCTGCGGGGACAGTTCCTACGAGTTACGTTGGTCCCGTGGGAGGTGTTGGTGCCACCCACGGGGCCGTTCGGGGGCTGTTTCGAGTTCTCACCCTCTAACGCCATGTTTTCAACCCTAAGTGTGGAAATAAGCAAATTACTGCCGTACTCTCAAACCGGGACACCCGCGGCTGCGGGGTCAGTTCCTACGAGTTACGTTGGTCACGTGGGAGGTGTTGGTGCCACCCACGGGGCCGTTCGGGGGCTGTTTCGAGTTCTCACCCTCTAACGCCATGTTTTTAAGCCTAAGTGAGGAAATAAGCAAATTGCCGTCGTACTCTCAAACCGGGACACCCGCGGCTGCGGGGTCAGTTCCGACGAGTTCCGTTGGTCCCGTGGGAGGTGTTGGTGCCACCCACGGGGCCGTTCGGGGGCTGTTTCGAGATCTCACCCTCTAACGCCATGTTTTCAACCCTAAGTGTGGAAATAAGCAAATTACTGCCGTACTCTCAAACCGGGACACCCGCGGCTGCGGGGTCAGTTCCGACGAGTTCCGTTGGTCCCGTGGGAGGTGTTGGTGCCACCCACGGGGCCGTTCGGGGTCTGTTTCGAGTTCTCACCCTCTAACGCCGTGTTTTCAAGCCTAAGTGTGGAAATAAGCAAATTACTGCCGTACTCTCAAACCGGGACACCCACGGCTGCGGGGTCAGTTCCTACAAGTTACGTTGGTCCCGTGGGAGGTGTTGGTGCCACCCACGGGGCCGTTCGGGGGCTGTTTCGAGATCTCACCCTCTAACGCCATGTTTTTAAGCCTAAGTGTTGAAATAAGCAAATTACCGCCGTACTCTCAAACCGGGACACCCGCGGCTGCGGGGTCAGTTCCTACGAGTTACGTTGGTCCCGTGGGAGGTGTTGGTGCCAACCACGGGGCCGTTCGGCGGCTGTTTCGAGTTCTCACCCTCTAACGCCATGTTTTTAAGCCTAAGTGTGGAAATAAGCAAATTACCGCCGTACTCTCAAACCGGGACACCCGCGGCTGCGGGGTCAGTTCCTACGAGTTACGTTGGTCCCGTGGGAGGTGTTGGTGCCACCCACGGGAGCGTTCGGGGGCTGTTTCGAGTTCTCACCCTCTAACGCCATGTTTTTAAGCCTAAGTGAGGAAATAAGCAAATTGCCGTCGTACTCTCAAACCGGGACACCCGCGGCTGCGGGGTCAGTTCTGACGAGTTCCGTTGGTCCCGTGGGAGGTGTTGGTGCCACCCACGGGGCCGTTCGGGGGCTGTTTCGAGATCTCACCCTCTAACGCCATGTTTTCAACCCTAAGTGTGGAAATAAGCAAATTACTGCCGTACTCTCAAACCGGGACACCCGCGGCTGCGGGGTCAGTTCCGACGAGTTCCGTTGGTCCCGTGGGAGGTGTTGGTGCCACCCACGGGGCCGTTCGGGGTCTGTTTCGAGTTCTCACTCTCTAACGCCGTGTTTTCAAGCCTAAGTGTGGAAATAAGCAAATTACTGTCGTACTCTCAAACCGGGACACCCACGGGTGCGGGGTTAGTTCCTACGAGTTACGTTGGTCCCATGGGAGGTGTTGGTGCCACCCACGGGGCCGTTCGGGGGCTGTTTCGAGTTCTCACCCTCTAACGCCATGTTTTTAAGCCTAAGTGTGGAAATAAGCAAATTACCGTCGTACTCTCAAACCGGGACACCCGCGGCTGCGGGGTCAGTTCCCACGAGTTACGTTGGTCCCGTGGGAGGTGTTAGTGCCACCCACGGGGCCGTTCGGAGGCTGTTTCGAGTTCTCACCCTCTAACGCCATGTTTTTAAGCCTAAGTGTGGAAATAAGCAAATTATCATCGTACTCTCAAACCGGGACACCCGCGGCTGCGGGGTCAGTTCCTACGAGTTACGTTGGTCCCGTGGGAGGTGTTGGTGCCACCCACGGGGCCGTTCGGGGGCTGTTTCGAGTTCTCACCCTCTAACGCCATGTTTTCAAGCCAAAGTGTGGAAATAAGGAAATTACTGCCGTACTCTCAAACCGGGACACCCGCGGCAGCGGGGTCAGTTCCGACGAGTTCCGTTGGTCCCGTGGGAGGTGTTGGTGCCACCCACGGGGCCGTTCGGGGGCTGTTTCGAGTTCTCACCCTCTAACGTCATGTTTTTAAGCCAAAGTGTGGAAATAAGCAAATTACTGCCGTACTCTCAAACCGGGACACCCGCGGCTGTCGGGTCCGTTCCTACGAGTTACGTTGGTCCCGTGGGAGGTGTTGGTGCCACCCACGGGGCCGTTCGGGGGCTGTTTCGAGTTCTCACCCTCTAACGCCATGTTTTTAAGCCTAAGTGTGGAAATAAGCAAATTACCGTCGTACTCTCAAACCGGGACACCCGCGGCTGCGGGGTCAGTTCCCACGAGTTACGTTGGTCCCGTGGGAGGTGTTAGTGCCACCCACGGGGCCGTTCGGAGGCTGTTTCGAGTTCTCACCCTCTAACGCCATGTTTTTAAGCCTAAGTGTGGAAATAAGCAAATTATCATCGTACTCTCAAACCGGGACACCCGCGGCTGCGGGGTCAGTTCCTACGAGTTACGTTGGTCCCGTGGGAGGTGTTGGTGCCACCCACGGGGCCGTTCGGGGGCTGTTTCGAGTTCTCACCCTCTAACGCCATGTTTTCAAGCCTAAGTGTGGAAATAAGCAAATTACTGCCGTACTCTCAAACCGGGACACCCGCGGCTGCGGGGTCAGTTCCGACGAGTTCCGTTGGTCCCGTGGGAGGTGTTGGTGCCACCCACGGGGCCGTTCGGGGGCTGTTTCGAGTTCTCACCCTCTAACGTCATGTTTTTAAGCCAAAGTGTGGAAATAAGCAAATTACTGCCGTACTCTCAAACCGGGACACCCGCGGCTGTCGGGTCCGTTCCTACGAGTTACGTTGGTCCCGTGGGAGGTGTTGGTGCCACCCACGGGGCCGTTCGGGGGCTGTTTCGAGTTCTCACCCTCTAACGCCATGTTTTTAAGCCTAAGTGTGGAAATAAGCAAATTACCGTCGTACTCTCAAACCGGGACACCCGCGGCTGCGGGGTCAGTTCCCACGAGTTACGTTGGTCCCGTGGGAGGTGTTAGTGCCACCCACGGGGCCGTTCGGAGGCTGTTTCGAGTTCTCACCCTCTAACGCCATGTTTTTAAGCCTAAGTGTGGAAATAAGCAAATTATCATCGTACTCTCAAACCGGGACACCCGCGGCTGCGGGGTCAGTTCCTACGAGTTACGTTGGTCCCGTGGGAGGTGTTGGTGCCACCCACGGGGCCGTTCGGGGGCTGTTTCGAGTTCTCACCCTCTAACGCCATGTTTTCAAGCCTAAGTGTGGAAATGAGGAAATTACTGCCGTACTCTCAAACCGGGACACCCGCGGCTGCGGGGTCAGTTCCGATGAGTTCCGTTGGTCCCGTGGGAGGTGTTGGTGCCACCCACGGGGCCGTTCGGGGGCTGTTTCGAGTTCTCACCCTCTAACGTCATGTTTTTAAGCCAAAGTGTGGAAATAAGCAAATTACCGTCGTACACTCAAACCGGGACACCCGCGGCTGCGGCGTCCGTTCCCACGAGTTACGTTGGTCCCGTGGGAGGTGTTGGTGCCACCCACGGGGCCGTTCGGGGGCTGTTTCGAGTTTTCACCCTCTAACGCCATGTTAAGCCTGAGTGTAGAAATAAGCAAATTACCGTCGTACTCTCAAACCGGGACACCCGCGGCTGCGGGGTCCGTTCCCACGAGTTACGTTGGTCCCGTGGGAGGTGTTGGTGCCACCCACGTGGCCGTTCGGGGGCTGTTTCGAGTTCTCACCCTCTAACGCCATGTTTTTAAGCCTAAGTGTGGAACTAAGCAAATTACCGTCGTACACTCAAACCGGGACACCCGCGGCTGCGGCGTCCATTTCCACGAGTTACGTTGGTCCCGTGGGAGGTGTTAGTGCCACCCACGGGGCCGTTCAGGGGCTGTTTCGAGTTTTCACCCTCTAACGCCATGTTAAGCCTAAGTGTAGAAATAAGCAAATTACCGTCGTATTCTCAAACCGGGACACCCGCGGCTGCGGGGTCTGTTCCCACGAGTTACGTTGGTCCCGTGGGAGGTGTTGGTGCCACCCACGGGGCCGTTCGGGGGCTGTTTCGAGTTCTCACCCTCTAACGCCATGTTTTTAAGCCTAAGTGTGGAAATAAGCAAATTATCATCGTACTCTCAAACCGGGACACCCGCGGCTGCGGGGTCAGTTCCTACGAGTTACGTTGGTCCCGTGGGAGGTGTTGGTGCCACCCACGGGGCCGTTCGGGGGCTGTTTCGAGTTCTCACCCTCTAACGCCATGTTTTTAAGCCTAAGTGTGGAATAAGCAAATTACCGTCGTACTCTCAACCCGGGACACCCGCGGCTGCGGGGTCCGTTCCCACGAGTTACGTTGGTCCCGTGGGAGGTGTTGGTGCCACCCACGGGGCCGTTCGGGGGCTGTTTCGCGTTCTCACCCTCTAACGCCATGTTTTTAAGCCTATGTGTGGAAATAAGCAAATTATCATCGTACTCTCAAACCGGGACACCCGCGGCTGCGGGGTCAGTTCCTACGAGTTACGTTGGTCCCGTGGGAGGTGTTTGTGCCACCCACGGGGCCGTTCGGGGGCTGTTTCGAGTTCTCACCCTCTAACCCCATGTTTTTAAGCCTAAGTGTGGAAATAAGCAAATTACCGTCGTACTCTCAAACCGGGACACCCGCGGCTGCGGGGTCAGTTCCCACGAGTTACGTTGGTCCCGTGGGAGGTGTTAGTGCCACCCACGGGGCCGTTCGGAGGCTGTTTCGAGTTCTCACCCTCTAACGCCATGTTTTTAAGCCTAAGTGTGGAAATAAGCAAATTATCATCGTACTCTCAAACCGGGACACCCGCGGCTGCGGGGTCAGTTCCTACGAGTTACGTTGGTCTCGTGGGAGGTGTTGGTGCCACCCACGGGGCCGTTCGGAGGCTGTTTCGAGTTCTCACCCTCTAACGCCATGTTTTTAAGCCTAAGTGTGGAAATAAGCAAATTATCATCGTACTCTCAAACCGGGACACCCGCGGCTGCGGGGTCAGTTCCTACGAGTTACGTTGGTCCCATGGGAGGTGTTGGTGCCACCCACGGGGCCGTTCGGGGTCTATTTCGAGTTCTCACCCTCTAACGCCATGTTATCAAGCCTAAGTGTGGAAATAAGCAAATTACCGCCGTACTCTCAAACCGGGAAACCCGCGGCTGCGGGGTCAGTTCCTACGAGTTACGTTGGTCCCGTGGGAGGTGTTGGTGCCACCCACGGGACCGTTCGGGGGCTGTTTCGAGTTCTCACCCTCTAACGCCATGTTTTCAAGCCTAAGTGTGGAAATAAGCAAATTACTGCCGTACTCTCAAACCGGGACACCCGCGGCTGCGGGGTCAGTTCCGACGAGTTCCGTTGGTCCCGTGGGAGGTGTTGGTGCCACCCACGGGGCCGTTCGGGGGCTGTTTCGAGTTCTCACCCTCTAACGTCATGTTTTTAAGCCAAAGTGTGGAAATAAGCAAATTACTGCCGTACTCTCAAACCGGGACACCCGCGGCTGTCGGGTCCGTTCCTACGAGTTACGTTGGTCCCGTGGGAGGTGTTGGTGCCACCCACGGGGCCGTTCGGGGGCTGTTTCGAGATCTCACCCACTAACGCCATGTTTTTAAGCCTAAGTGTGGAAATAAGCAAATTACCGTCGTACTCTCAAACTGGGATACCCGCGGCTGCGGGGTCAGTTCCTACGAGTTACGTTGGTCCCGTGGGAGGTGTTGGTGCCACCCACGGGGCCGTTCGGGGGCTGTTTCGAGTTCTCACCCTCTAACGCCATGTTTTTAAGCCTAAGTGTGGAAATAAGCAAATTACCGTCGTACTCTCAAACCGGGACACCCGCGGCTACGGGGTCAGTTCCTACGAGTTACGTTGGTCCCGTGGGAGGTGTTGGTGCCACCCACGGGGCCGTTCGGGGGCTGTTTCGAGTTCTCACCCTCTAACGCCATGTTTTTAAGCCTAAGTGAGGAAATAAGCAAATTTCCGTCATACACTCAAACCGGGACACCCGCGGCTGCGGGGACAGTTCCTACGAGTTACGTTGGTCCCGTGGGAGGTGTTGGTGCCACCCACGGGGCCGTTCGGGGGCTGTTTCGAGTTCTCACCCTCTAACGCCATGTTTTCAACCCTAAGTGTGGAAATAAGCAAATTACTGCCGTACTCTCAAACCGGGACACCCGCGGCTGCGGGGTCAGTTCCTACGAGTTACGTTGGTCACGTGGGAGGTGTTGGTGCCACCCACGGGGCCGTTCGGGGGCTGTTTCGAGTTCTCACCCTCTAACGCCATGTTTTTAAGCCTAAGTGAGGAAATAAGCAAATTGCCGTCGTACTCTCAAACCGGGACACCCGCGGCTGCGGGGTCAGTTCCGACGAGTTCCGTTGGTCCCGTGGGAGGTGTTGGTGCCACCCACGGGGCCGTTCGGGGGCTGTTTCGAGATCTCACCCTCTAACGCCATGTTTTCAACCCGAAGTGTGGAAATAAGCAAATTACTGCCGTACTCTCAAACCGGGACACCCGCGGCTGCGGGGTCAGTTCCGACGAGTTCCGTTGGTCCCGTGGGAGGTGTTGGTGCCACCCACGGGGCCGTTCGGGGTCTGTTTCGAGTTCTCACCCTCTAACGCCGTGTTTTCAAGCCTAAGTGTGGAAATAAGCAAATTACTGCCGTACTCTCAAACCGGGACACCCACGGCTGCGGGGTCAGTTCCTACGAGTTACGTTGGTCACGGGGGAGGTGTTGGTGCCACCCACGGGGCCGTTCGGGGTCTGTTTCGAGTTCTCACCCTCTAACGCCGTGTTTTCATGCCTAAGTGTGGAAATAAGCAAATTACCGTCGTACACTCAAACCGGGACACCCGCGGCTGCGGCGTCCGTTCCCACGAGTTACGTTGGTCCCGTGGGAGGTGTTGGTGCCACCCACGGGGCCGTTCGGGGGCTGTTTCGAGTTTTCACCCTCTAACGCCATGTTAAGCCTGAGTGTAGAAATAAGCAAATTACCGTCGTACTCTCAAACCGGGACACCCGCGGCTGCGGGGTCCGTTCCCACGAGTTACGTTGGTCCCGTGGGAGGTGTTGGTGCCACCCACGTGGCCGTTCGGGGGCTGTTTCGAGTTCTCACCCTCTAACGCCATGTTTTTAAGCCTAAGTGTGGAAATAAGCAAATTACCGTCGTACACTCAAACCGGGACACCCGCGGCTGCGGCGTCCGTTTCCACGAGTTACGTTGGTCCCGTGGGAGGTGTTAGTGCCACCCACGGGGCTGTTTCGAGTTTTCACCCTCTAACGCCATGTTAAGCCTAAGTGTAGAAATAAGCAAATTACCGTCGTATTCTCAAACCGGGACACCCGCGGCTGCGGGGTCTGTTCCCACGAGTTACGTTGGTCCCGTGGGAGGTGTTGGTGCCACCCACGGGGCCGTTCGGGTGCTGTTTCGAGTTCTCACCCTCTAACGCCATGTTTTTAAGCCTAAGTGTGGAAATAAGCAAATTATCATCGTACTCTCAAACCGGGACACCCGCGGCTGCGGGGTCAGTTCCTACGAGTTACGTTGGTCCCGTGGGAGGTGTTGGTGCCACCCACGGGGCCGTTCGGGGGCTGTTTCGAGTTCTCACCCTCTAACGCCATGTTTTTAAGCCTAAGTGTGGAATAAGCAAATTACCGTCGTACTCTCAACCCGGGACACCCGCGGCTGCGGGGTCCGTTCCCACGAGTTACGTTGGTCCCGTGGGAGGTGTTGGTGCCACCCACGGGGCCGTTCGGGGGCTGTTTCGCGTTCTCACCCTCTAACGCCATGTTTTTAAGCCTATGTGTGGAAATAAGCAAATTATCATCGTACTCTCAAACCGGGACACCCGCGGCTGCGGGGTCAGTTCCTACGAGTTACGTTGGTCCCGTGGGAGGTGTTTGTGCCACCCACGGGGCCGTTCGGGGGCTGTTTCGAGTTCTCACCCTCTAACCCCATGTTTTTAAGCCTAAGTGTGGAAATAAGCAAATTACCGTCGTACTCTCAAACCGGGACACCCGCGGCTGCGGGGTCAGTTCCCAGGAGTTACGTTGCTCCCGTGGGAGGTGTTAGTGCCACCCACGGGGCCGTTCGGAGGCTGTTTCGAGTTCTCACCCTCTAACGCCATGTTTTTAAGCCTAAGTGTGGAAATAAGCAAATTATCATCGTACTCTCAAACCAGGACACCCGCGGCTGCGGGGTCAGTTCCTACGAGTTACGTTGGTCTCGTGGGAGGTGTTGGTGCCACCCACGGGGCCGTTCGGAGGCTGTTTCGAGTTCTCACCCTCTAACGCCATGTTTTTAAGCCTAAGTGTGGAAATAAGCAAATTATCATCGTACTCTCAAACCGGGACACCCGCGGCTGCGGGGTCAGTTCCTACGAGTTACGTTGGTCCCATGGGAGGTGTTGGTGCCACCCACGGGGCCGTTCGGGGTCTATTTCGAGTTCTCACCCTCTAACGCCATGTTATCAAGCCTAAGTGTGGAAATAAGCAAATTACCGCCGTACTCTCAAACCGGGAAACCCGCGGCTGCGGGGTCAGTTCCTACGAGTTACGTTGGTCCCGTGGGAGGTGTTGGTGCCACCCACGGGACCGTTCGGGGGCTGTTTCGAGTTCTCACCCTCTAACGCCATGTTTTCAAGCCTAAGTGTGGAAATAAGCAAATTACTGCCGTACTCTCAAACCGGGACACCCGCGGCTGCGGGGTCAGTTCCGACGAGTTCCGTTGGTCCGTGGGAGGTGTTGGTGCCACCCACGGGGCCGTTCGGGGGCTGTTTCGAGTTCTCACCCTCTAACGTCATGTTTTTAAGCCAAAGTGTGGAAATAAGCAAATTACTGCCGTACTCTCAAACCGGGACACCCGCGGCTGTCGGGTCCGTTCCTACGAGTTACGTTGGTCCCGTGGGAGGTGTTGGTGCCACCCACGGGGCCGTTCGGGGGCTGTTTCGAGATCTCACCCTCTAACGCCATGTTTTTAAGCCTAAGTGTGGAAATAAGCAAATTACCGTCGTACTCTCAAACTGGGATACCCGCGGCTGCGGGGTCAGTTCCTACGAGTTACGTTGGTCCCGTGGGAGGTGTTGGTGCCACCCACGGGGCCGTTCGGGGGCTGTTTCGAGTTCTCACCCTCTAACGCCATGTTTTTAAGCCTAAGTGTGGAAATAAGCAAATTACCGTCGTACTCTCAAACCGGGACACCCGCGGCTACGGGGTCAGTTTCTACGAGTTACGTTGGTCCCGTGGGAGGTGTTGGTGCCACCCACGGGGCCGTTCGGGGGCTGTTTCGAGTTCTCACCCTCTAACGCCATGTTTTTAAGCCTAAGTGAGGAAATAAGCAAATTTCCGTCGTACACTCAAACCGGGACACCCGCGGCTGCGGGGACAGTTCCTACGAGTTACGTTGGTCCCGTGGGAGGTGTTGATGCCACCCACGGGGCCGTTCGGGGGCTGTTTCGAGTTCTCACCCTCTAACGCCATGTTTTCAACCCTAAGTGTGGAAATAAGCAAATTACTGCCGTACTCTCAAACCGGGACACCTACGAGTTACGTTGGTCACGTGGGAGGTGTTGGTGCCACCCACGGGGCCGTTCGGGGGCTGTTTCGAGTTCTCACCCTCTAACGCCATGTTTTTAAGCCTAAGTGAGGAAATAAGCAAATTGCCGTCGTACTCTCAAACCGGGACACCCGCGGCTGCGGGGTCAGTTCCCACGAGTTCCGTTGGTCCCGTGGGAGGTGTTGGTGCCACCCACGGGGCCGTTCGGGGGCTGTTTCGAGATCTCACCCTCTAACGCCATGTTTTCAACCCTAAGTGTGGAAATAAGCAAATTACTGCCGTACTCTCAAACCGGGACACCCGCGGCTGCGGGGTCAGTTCCGACGAGTTCCGTTGGTCCCGTGGGAGGTGTTGGTGCCACCCACGGGGCCGTTCGGGGTCTGTTTCGAGTTCTCACCCTCTAACGCCGTGTTTTCAAGCCTAAGTGTGGAAATAAGCAAATTACTGCCGTACTCTCAAACCGGGACACCCACGGCTGCGGGGTCAGTTCCTACAAGTTACGTTGGTCCCGTGGGAGGTGTTGGTGCCACCCACGGGGCCGTTCGGGGGCTGTTTCGAGATCTCACCCTCTAACGCCATGTTTTTAAGCCTAAGTGTTGAAATAAGCAAATTACCGCCGTACTCTCAAACCGGGACACCCGCGGCTGCGGGGTCAGATCCTACGAGTTACGTTGGTCCCGTGGGAGGTGTTGGTGCCAACCACGGGGCCGTTCGGCGGCTGTTTCGAGTTCTCACCCTCTAACGCCATGTTTTTAAGCCTAAGTGTGGAAATAAGCAAATTACCGCCGTACTCTCAAACCGGGACACCCGCGGCTGCGGGGTCAGTTCCTACGAGTTACGTTGGTCCCGTGGGAGGTGTTGGTGCCACCCACGGGGCCGTTCGGGGGCTGTTTCGAGTTCTCACCCTCTAACGCCATGTTTTTAAGCCTAAGTGAGGAAATAAACAAATTGCCGTCGTACTCTCAAACCGGGACACCCGCGGCTGCGGGGTCAGTTCCGACGAGTTCTGTTGGTCCCGTGGGAGGTGTTGGTGCCACCCACGGGGCCGTTCGGGGGCTGTTTCGAGATCTCACCCTCTAACGCCATGTTTTCAACCCTAAGTGTGGAAATAAGTAAATTACTGCCGTACTCTCAAACCGGGACACCCGCGGCTGCGGGGTCAGTTCCGACGAGTTCCGTTGGTCCCGTGGGAGGTGTTGGTGCCACCCACGGGGCCGTTCGGGGTCTGTTTCGAGTTCTCACTCTCTAACGCCGTGTTTTCAAGCCTAAGTGTGGAAATAAGCAAATTACTGCCGTACTCTCAAACCGGGACACCCACGGGTGCGGGGTTAGTTCCTACGAGTTACGTTGGTCCCATGGGAGGTGTTGGTGCCACCCACGGGGCCGTTCGGGGGCTGTTTCGAGTTCTCACCCTCTAACGCCATGTTTTTAAGCCTAAGTGTGGAAATAAGCAAATTACCGTCGTACTCTCAAACCGGGACACCCGCGGCTGCGGGGTCAGTTCCCACGAGTTACGTTGGTCCCGTGGGAGGTGTTAGTGCCACCCACGGGGCCGTTCGTAGGCTGTTTCGAGTTCTCACCCTCTAACGCCATGTTTTTAAGCCTAAGTGTGGAAATAAGCAAATTATCATCGTACTCTCAAACCGGGACACCTGCGGCTGCGGGGTCAGTTCCTACGAGTTACGTTGGTCCCGTGGGAGGTGTTGGTGCCACCCACGGGGCCGTTCGGGGGCTGTTTCGAGTTCTCACCCTCTAACGCCATGTTTTCAAGCCTAAGTGTGGAAATAAGGAAATTACTGCCGTACTCTCAAACCGGGACACCCGCGGCTGCGGGGTCAGTTCCGACGAGTTCCGTTGGTCCCGTGGGAGGTGTTGGTGCCACCCACGGGGCCGTTCGGGGGCTGTTTCGAGTTCTCACCCTCTAACGTCATGTTTTTAAGCCAAAGTGTGGAAATAAGCAAATTACTGCCGTACTCTCAAACCGGGACACCCGCGGCTGTCGGGTCCGTTCCTACGAGTTACGTTGGTCCCGTGGGAGGTGTTGGTGCCACCCACGGGGCCGTTCGGGGGCTGTTTCGAGTTCTCACCCTCTAACGCCATGTTTTTAAGCCTAAGTGTGGAAATAAGCAAATTACCGTCGTACTCTCAAACCGGAACACCCGCGGCTGCGGGGTCAGTTCCCACGAGTTACGTTGGTCCCGTGGGAGGTGTTAGTGCCACCCACGGGGCCGTTCGGAGGCTGTTTCGAGTTCTCACCCTCTAACGCCATGTTTTTAAGCCTAAGTGTGGAAATAAGCAAATTATCATCGTACTCTCAAACCGGGACACCCGCGGCTGCGGGGTCAGTTCCTACGAGTTACGTTGGTCCCGTGGGAGGTGTTGGTGCCACCCACGGGGCCGTTCGGGGGCTGTTTCGAGTTCTCACCCTCTAACGCCATGTTTTCAAGCCTAAGTGTGGAAATAAGGAAATTACTGCCGTACTCTCAAACCGGGACACCCACGGCTGCGGGGTCAGTTCCGACGAGTTCCGTTGGTCCCGTGGGAGGTGTTGGTGCCACCCACGGGGCCGTTCGGGGGCTGTTTCGAGTTCTCACCCTCTAACGTCATGTTTTTAAGCCAAAGTGTGGAAATAAGCAAATTACTGCCGTACTCTCAAACCGGGACACCCGCGGCTGTCGGGTCCGTTCCTACGAGTTACGTTGGTCCCGTGGGAGGTGTTGGTGCCACCCACGGGGCCGTTCGGGGACTGTTTCGAGTTCTCACCCTCTAACGCCATGTTTTTAAGCCTAAGTGTGGAAATAAGCAAATTACCGTCGTACTCTCAAACCGGGACACCCGCGGCTGCGGGGTCAGTTCCCACGAGTTACGTTGGTCCCGTGGGAGGTGTTAGTGCCACCCACGGGGCCGTTCGGAGGCTGTTTCGAGTTCTCACCCTCTAACGTCATGTTTTTAAGCCAAAGTGTGGAAATAAGCAAATTACTGCCGTACTCTCAAACCGGGACACCCGCGGCTGTCGGGTCCGTTCCTACGAGTTACGTTGGTCCCGTGGGAGGTGTTGGTGCCACCCACGGGGCCGTTCGGGGGCTGTTTCGAGTTCTCACCCTCTAACGCCATGTTTTTAAGCCTAAGTGTGGAAATAAGCAAATTACCGTCGTACTCTCAAACCGGGACACCCGCGGCTGCGGGGTCAGTTCCCACGAGTTACGTTGGTCCCGTGGGAGGTGTTAGTGCCACCCACGGGGCCGTTCGGAGGCTGTTTCGAGTTCTCACCCTCTAACGCCATGTTTTTAAGCCTAAGTGTGGAAATAAGCAAATTATCATCGTACTCTCAAACCGGGACACCCGCGGCTGCGGGGTCAGTTCCTACGAGTTACGTTGGTCCCGTGGGAGGTGTTGGTGCCACCCACGGGGCCGTTCGGGGGCTGTTTCGAGTTCTCACCCTCTAACGCCATGTTTTCAAGCCTAAGTGTGGAAATGAGGAAATTACTGCCGTACTCTCAAACCGGGACACCCGCGGCTGCGGGGTCAGTTCCGACGAGTTCCGTTGGTCCCGTGGGAGGTGTTGGTGCCACCCACGGGGCCGTTCGGGGGCTGTTTCGAGTTCTCACCCTCTAACGTCATGTTTTTAAGCCAAAGTGTGGAAATAAGCAAATTACCGTCGTACACTCAAACTGGGACACCCGCGGCTGCGGCGTCCGTTCCCACGAGTTACGTTGGTCCCGTGGGAGGTGTTGGTGCCACCCACGGGGCCGTTCGGGGGCTGTTTCGAGTTTTCACCCTCTAACGCCATGTTAAGCCTGAGTGTAGAAATAAGCAAATTACCGTCGTACTCTCAAACTGGGACACCCGCGGCTGCGGGGTCCGTTCCCACGAGTTACGTTGGTCCCGTGGGAGGTGTTAGTGCCACCCACGTGGCCGTTCGGGGGCTGTTTCGAGTTCTCACCCTCTAACGCCATGTTTTTAAGCCTAAGTGTGGAACTAAGCAAATTACCGTCGTACACTCAAACCGGGACACCCGCGGCTGCGACGTCCGTTTCCACGAGTTACGTTGGTCCCGTGGGAGGTGTTAGTGCCACCCACGGGGCCGTTCAGGGGCTGTTTCGAGTTTTCACCCTCTAACGCCATGTTAAGCCTAAGTGTAGAAATAAGCAAATTACCGTCGTATTCTCAAACCGGGACACCCGCGGCTGCGGGGTCTGTTCCCACGAGTTACGTTGGTCCCGTGGGAGGTGTTGGTGCCACCCACGGGGCCGTTCGGGGGCTGTTTCGAGTTCTCACCCTCTAACGCCATGTTTTTAAGCCTAAGTGTGGAAATAAGCAAATTATCATCGTACTCTCAAACCGGGACACCCGCGGCTGCGGGGTCAGTTCCTACGAGTTACGTTGGTCCCGTGGGAGGTGTTGGTGCCACCCACGGGGCCGTTCGGGGGCTGTTTCGAGTTCTCACCCTCTAACGCCATGTTTTTAAGCCTAAGTGTGGAATAAGCAAATTACCGTCGTACTCTCAACCCGGGACACCCGCGGCTGCGGGGTCCGTTCCCACGAGTTACGTTGGTCCCGTGGGAGGTGTTGGTGCCACCCACGGGGCCGTTCGGGGGCTGTTTCGCGTTCTCACCCTCTAACGCCATGTTTTTAAGCCTATGTGTGGAAATAAGCAAATTATCATCGTACTCTCAAACCGGGACACCCGCGGCTGCGGGGTCAGTTCCTACGAGTTACGTTGGTCCCGTGGGAGGTGTTTGTGCCACCCACGGGGCCGTTCGGGGGCTGTTTCGAGTTCTCACCCTCTAACCCCATGTTTTTAAGCCTAAGTGTGGAAATAAGCAAATTACCGTCGTACTCTCAAACCGGGACACCCGCGGCTGCGGGGTCAGTTCCCACGAGTTACGTTGGTCCCGTGGGAGGTGTTAGTGCCACCCACGGGGCCGTTCGGAGGCTGTTTCGAGTTCTCACCCTCTAACGCCATGTTTTTAAGCCTAAGTGTGGAAATAAGCAAATTATCATCGTACTCTCAAACCGGGACACCCGCGGCTGCGGGGTCAGTTCCTACGAGTTACGTTGGTCTCGTGGGAGGTGTTGGTGCCACCCACGGGGCCGTTCGGAGGCTGTTTCGAGTTCTCACCCTCTAACGCCATGTTTTTAAGCCTAAGTGTGGAAATAAGCAAATTATCATCGTACTCTCAAATCGGGACACCCGCGGCTGCGGGGTCAGTTCCTACGAGTTACGTTGGTCCCATGGGAGGTGTAAGTGCCACCCACGGGGCCGTTCGGGGTCTATTTCGAGTTCTCACCCTCTAACGCCATGTTATCAAGCCTAAGTGTGGAAATAAGCAAATTACCGCCGTACTCTCAAACCGGGAAACCCGCGGCTGCGGGGTCAGTTCCTACGAGTTACGTTGGTCCCGTGGGAGGTGTTGGTGCCACCCACGGGACCGTTCGGGGGCTGTTTCGAGTTCTCACCCTCTAACGCCATGTTTTCAAGCCTAAGTGTGGAAATAAGCAAATTACTGCCGTACTCTCAAACCGGGACACCCGCGGCTGCGGGGTCAGTTCCGACGAGTTCCGTTGGTCCCGTGGGAGGTGTTGGTGCCACCCACGGGGCCGTTCGGGGGCTGTTTCGAGTTCTCACCCTCTAACGTCATGTTTTTAAGCCAAAGTGTGGAAATAAGCAAATTACTGCCGTACTCTCAAACCGGGACACCCGCGGCTGTCGGGTCCGTTCCTACGAGTTACGTTGGTCCCGTGGGAGGTGTTGGTGCCACCCACGGGGCCGTTCGGGGGCTGTTTCGAGATCTCACCCTCTAACGCCATGTTTTTAAGCCTAAGTGTGGAAATAAGCAAATTACCGTCGTACTCTCAAACTGGGATACCCGCGGCTGCGGGGTCAGTTCCTACGAGTTACGTTGGTCCCGTGGGAGGTGTTGGTGCCACCCACGGGGCCGTTCGGGGGCTGTTTCGAGTTCTCACCCTCTAACGCCATGTTTTTAAGCCTAAGTGTGGAAATAAGCAAATTACCGTCGTACTCTCAAACCGGGACACCCGCGGCTACGGGGTCAGTTCCTACGAGTTACGTTGGTCCCGTGGGAGGTGTTGGTGCCACCCACGGGGCCGTTCGGGGGCTGTTTCGAGTTCTCACCCTCTAACGCCATGTTTTTAAGCCTAAGTGAGGAAATAAGCAAATTTCCGTCGTACACTCAAACCGGGACACCCGCGGCTGCGGGGACAGTTCCTACGAGTTACGTTGGTCCCGTGGGAGGTGTTGGTGCCACCCACGGGGCCGTTCGGGGGCTGTTTCGAGTTCTCACCCTCTAACGCCATGTTTTCAACCCTAAGTGTGGAAATAAGCAAATTACTGCCGTACTCTCAAACCGGGACACCCGCGGCTGCGGGGTCAGTTCCTACGAGTTACGTTGGTCACGTGGGAGGTGTTGGTGCCACCCACGGGGCCGTTCGGGGGCTGTTTCGAGTTCTCACCCTCTAACGCCATGTTTTTAAGCCTAAGTGAGGAAATAAGCAAATTGCCGTCGTACTCTCAAACCGGGACACCCGCGGCTGCGGGGTCAGTTCCGACGAGTTCCGTTGGTCCCGTGGGAGGTGTTGGTGCCACCCACGGGGCCGTTCGGGGGCTGTTTCGAGATCTCACCCTCTAACGCCATGTTTTCAACCCTAAGTGTGGAAATAAGCAAATTACTGCCGTACTCTCAAACCGGGACACCCGCGGCTGCGGGGTCAGTTCCGACGAGTTCCGTTGGTCCCGTGGGAGGTGTTGGTGCCACCCACGGGGCCGTTCGGGGTCTGTTTCGAGTTCTCACCCTCTAACGCCGTGTTTTCAAGCCTAAGTGTGGAAATAAGCAAATTACTGCCGTACTCTCAAACCGGGACACCCACGGCTGCGGGGTCAGTTCCTACAAGTTACGTTGGTTCCGTGGGAGGTGTTGGTGCCACCCACGGGGCCGTTCGGGGGCTGTTTCGAGATCTCACCCTCTAACGCCATGTTTTTAAGCCTAAGTGTTGAAATAAGCAAATTACCGCCGTACTCTCAAACCGGGACACCCGCGGCTGCGGGGTCAGTTCCTACGAGTTACGTTGGTCCCGTGGGAGGTGTTGGTGCCAACCACGGGGCCGTTCGGCGGCTGTTTCGAGTTCTCACCCTCTAACGCCATGTTTTTAAGCCTAAGTGTGGAAATAAGCAAATTACCGCCGTACTCTCAAACCGGGACACCCGCGGCTGCGGGGTCAGTTCCTACGAGTTACGTTGGTCCCGTGGGAGGTGTTGGTGCCACCCACGGGGCCGTTCGGGTGCTGTTTCGAGTTCTCACCCTCTAACGCCATGTTTTTAAGCCTAAGTGAGGAAATAAGCAAATTGCCGTCGTACTCTCAAACCGGGACACCCGCGGCTGCGGGGTCAGTTCCGACGAGTTCCGTTGGTCCCGTGGGAGGTGTTGGTGCCACCCACGGGGCCGTTCGGGGGCTGTTTCGAGATCTCACCCTCTAACGCCATGTTTTCAACCCTAAGTGTGGAAATAAGCAAATTACTGCCGTACTCTCAAACCGGGACACCCGCGGCTGCGGGGTCAGTTCCGACGAGTTCCGTTGGTCCCGTGGTTGGTGTTGGTGCCACCCACGGGGCCGTTCGGGGTCTGTTTCGAGTTCTCACTCTCTAACGCCGTGTTTTCAAGCCTAAGTGTGGAAATAAGCAAATTACTGCCGTACTCTCAAACCGGGACACCCACGGGTGCGGGGTTAGTTCCTACGAGTTACGTTGGTCCCATGGGAGGTGTTGGTGCCACCCACGGGGCCGTTCGGGGGCTGTTTCGAGTTCTCACCCTCTAACGCCATGTTTTTAAGCCTAAGTGTGGAAATAAGCAAATTACCGTCGTACTCTCAAACCGGGACACCCGCGGCTGCGGGGTCAGTTCCCACGAGTTACGTTGGTCCCGTGGGAGGTGTTAGTGCCACCCACGGGGCCGTTCGGAGGCTGTTTCGAGTTCTCACCCTCTAACGCCATGTTTTTAAGCCTAAGTGTGGAAATAAGCAAATTATCATCGTACTCTCAAACCGGGACACCCGCGGCTGCGGGGTCAGTTCCTACGAGTTACGTTGGTCCCGTGGGAGGTGTTGGTGCCACCCACGGGGCCGTTCGGGGGCTGTTTCGAGTTCTCACCCTCTAACGCCATGTTTTCAAGCCTAAGTGTGGAAATAAGGAAATTACTGCCGTACTCTCAAACCGGGACACCCGCGGCAGCGGGGTCAGTTCCGACGACTTCCGTTGGTCCCGTGGGAGGTGTTGGTGCCACCCACGGGGCCGTTCGGGGGCTGTTTCGAGTTCTCACCCTCTAACGTCATGTTTTTAAGCCAAAGTGTGGAAATAAGCAAATTACTGCCGTACTCTCAAACTGGGACACCCGCGGCTGTCGGGTCCGTTCCTACGAGTTACGTTGGTCCCGTGGGAGGTGTTGGTGCCACCCACGGGGCCGTTCGGGGGCTGTTTCGAGTTCTCACCCTCTAACGCCATGTTTTTAAGCCTAAGTGTGGAAATAAGCAAATTACCGTCGTACTCTCAAACCGGGACACCCGCGGCTGCGGGGTCAGTTCCCACGAGTTACGTTGGTCCCGTGGGAGGTGTTAGTGCCACCCACGGGGCCGTTCGGAGGCTGTTTCGAGTTCTCACCCTCTAACGCCATGTTTTTAAGCCTAAGTGTGGAAATAAGCAAATTATCATCGTACTCTCAAACCGGGACACCCGCGGCTGCGGGGTCAGTTCCTACGAGTTACGTTGGTCCCGTGGGTGGTGTTGGTGCCACCCACGGGGCCGTTCGGGGGCTGTTTCGAGTTCTCACCCTCTAACGCCATGTTTTCAAGCCTAAGTGTGGAAATAAGCAAATTACTGCCGTACTCTCAAACCGGGACACCCGCGGCTGCGGGGTCAGTTCCGACGAGTTCCGTTGGTCCCGTGGGAGGTGTTGGTGCCACCCACGGGGCCGTTCGGGGGCTGTTTCGAGTTCTCACCCTCTAACGTCATGTTTTTAAGCCAAAGTGTGGAAATAAGCAAATTACTGCCGTACTCTCAAACCGGGACACCCGCGGCTGTCGGGTCCGTTCCTACGAGTTACGTTGGTCCCGTGGGAGGTGTTGGTGCCACCCACGGGGCCGTTCGGGGGCTGTTTCGAGTTCTCACCCTCTAACGCCATGTTTTTAAGCCTAAGTGTGGAAATAAGCAAATTACCGTCGTACTCTCAAACCGGGACACCCGCGGCTGCGGGGTCAGTTCCCACGAGTTACGTTGGTCCCGTGGGAGGTGTTAGTGCCACCCACGGGGCCGTTCGGAGGCTGTTTCGAGTTCTCACCCTCTAACGCCATGTTTTTAAGCCTAAGTGTGGAAATAAGCAAATTATCATCGTACTCTCAAACCGGGACACCCGCGGCTGCGGGGTCAGTTCCTACGAGTTACGTTGGTCCCGTGGGAGGTGTTGGTGCCACCCACGGGGCCGTTCGGGGGCTGTTTCGAGTTCTCACCCTCTAACGCCATGTTTTCAAGCCTAAGTGTGGAAATGAGGAAATTACTGCCGTACTCTCAAACCGGGACACCCGCGGCTGCGGGGTCAGTTCCGACGAGTTCCGTTGGTCCCGTGGGAGGTGTTGGTGCCACCCACGGGGCCGTTCGGGGGCTGTTTCGAGTTCTCACCCTCTAACGTCATGTTTTTAAGCCAAAGTGTGGAAATAAGCAAATTACCGTCGTACACTCAAACCGGGACACCCGCGGCTGCGGCGTCCGTTCCCACGAGTTACGTTGGTCCCGTGGGAGGTGTTGGTGCCACCCACGGGGCCGTTCGGGGGCTGTTTCGAGTTTTCACCCTCTAACGCCATGTTAAGCCTGAGTGTAGAAATAAGCAAATTACCGTCGTACTCTCAAACCGGGACACCCGCGGCTGCGGGGTCCGTTCCCACGAGTTACGTTGGTCCCGTGGGAGGTGTTGGTGCCACCCACGTGGCCGTTCGGGGGCTGTTTCGAGTTCTCACCCTCTAACGCCATGTTTTTAAGCCTAAGTGTGGAACTAAGCAAATTACCGTCGTACACTCAAACCGGGACACCCGCGGCTGCGGCGTCCGTTTCCACGAGTTACGTTGGTCCCGTGGGAGGTGTTAGTGCCACCCACGGGGCCATTCAGGGGCTGTTTCGAGTTTTCACCCTCTAACGCCATGTTAAGCCTAAGTGTAGAAATAAGCAAATTACCGTCGTATTCTCAAACCGGGACACCCGCGGCTGCGGGGTCTGTTCCCACGAGTTACGTTGGTCCCGTGGGAGGTGTTGGTGCCACCCACGGGGCCGTTCGGGGGCTGTTTCGAGTTCTCACCCTCTAACGCCATGTTTTTAAGCCTAAGTGTGGAAATAAGCAAATTATCATCGTACTCTCAAACCGGGACACCCGCGGCTGCGGGGTCAGTTCCTACGAGTTACGTTGGTCCCGTGGGAGGTGTTGGTGCCACCCACGGGGCCGTTCGGGGGCTGTTTCGAGTTCTCACCCTCTAACGCCATCTTTTTAAGCCTAAGTGTGGAATAAGCAAATTACCGTCGTACTCTCAACCCGGGACACCCGCGGCTGCGGGGTCCGTTCCCACGAGTTACGTTGGTCCCGTGGGAGGTGTTGGTGCCACCCACGGGGCCGTTCGGGGGCTGTTTCGCGTTCTCACCCTCTAACGCCGTGTTTTCAAGCCTAAGTGTGGAAATAAGCAAATTACTGCCGTACTCTCAAACCGGGACACCCACGGCTGCGGGGTCAGTTCCTACAAGTTACGTTGGTCCCGTGGGAGGTGTTGGTGCCACCCACGGGGCCGTTCGGGGGCTGTTTCGAGATCTCACCCTCTAACGCCATGTTTTTAAGCCTAAGTGTTGAAATAAGCAAATTACCGCCGTACTCTCAAACCGGGACACCCGCGGCTGCGGGGTCAGTTCCTACGAGTTACGTTGGTCCCGTGGGAGGTGTTGGTGCCAACCACGGGGCCGTTCGGCGGCTGTTTCGAGTTCTCACCCTCTAACGCCATTTTTTTAAGCCTAAGTGTGGAAATAAGCAAATTACCGCCGTACTCTCAAACCGGGACACCCGCGGCTGCGGGGTCAGTTCCTACGAGTTACGTTGGTCCCGTGGGAGGTGTTGGTGCCACCCACGGGGCCGTTCGGGTGCTGTTTCGAGTTCTCACCCTCTAACGCCATGTTTTTAAGCCTAAGTGAGGAAATAAGCAAATTGCCGTCGTACTCTCAAACCGGGACACCCGCGGCTGCGGGGTCAGTTCCGACGAGTTCCGTTGGTCCCGTGGGAGGTGTTGGTGCCACCCACGGGGCCGTTCGGGGGCTGTTTCGAGATCTCACCCTCTAACGCCATGTTTTCAACCCTAAGTGTGGAAATAAGCAAATTACTGCCGTACTCTCAAACCGGGACACCCGCGGCTGCGGGGTCAGTTCCGACGAGTTCCGTTGGTCCCGTGGTTGGTGTTGGTGCCACCCACGGGGCCGTTCGGGGTCTGTTTCGAGTTCTCACTCTCTAACGCCGTGTTTTCAAGCCTAAGTGTGGAAATAAGCAAATTACTGCCGTACTCTCAAACCGGGACACCCACGGGTGCGGGGTTAGTTCCTACGAGTTACGTTGGTCCCATGGGAGGTGTTGGTGCCACCCACGGGGCCGTTCGGGGGCTGTTTCGAGTTCTCACCCTCTAACGCCATGTTTTTAAGCCTAAGTGTGGAAATAAGCAAATTACCGTCGTACTCTCAAACCGGGACACCCGCGGCTGCGGGGTCAGTTCCCACGAGTTACGTTGGTCCCGTGGGAGGTGTTAGTGCCACCCACGGGGCCGTTCGGAGGCTGTTTCGAGTTCTCACCCTCTAACGCCATGTTTTTAAGCCTAAGTGTGGAAATCAGCAAATTATCATCGTACTCTCAAACCGGGACACCCGCGGCTGCGGGGTCAGTTCCTACGAGTTACGTTGGTCCCGTGGGAGGTGTTGGTGCCACCCACGGGGCCGTTCGGGGGCTGTTTCGAGTTCTCACCCTCTAACGCCATGTTTTCAAGCCTAAGTGTGGAAATAAGGAAATTACTGCCGTACTCTCAAACCGGGACACCCGCGGCAGCGGGGTCAGTTCCGACGACTTCCGTTGGTCCCGTGGGAGGTGTTGGTGCCACCCACGGGGCCGTTCGGGGGCTGTTTCGAGTTCTCACCCTCTAACGTCATGTTTTTAAGCCAAAGTGTGGAAATAAGCAAATTACTGCCGTACTCTCAAACTGGGACACCCGCGGCTGTCGGGTCCGTTCCTACGAGTTACGTTGGTCCCGTGGGAGGTGTTGGTGCCACCCACGGGGCCGTTCGGGGGCTGTTTCGAGTTCTCACCCTCTAACGCCATGTTTTTAAGCCTAAGTGTGGAAATAAGCAAATTACCGTCGTACTCTCAAACCGGGACACCCGCGGCTGCGGGGTCAGTTCCCACGAGTTACGTTGGTCCCGTGGGAGGTGTTAGTGCCACCCACGGGGCCGTTCGGAGGCTGTTTCGAGTTCTCACCCTCTAACGCCATGTTTTTAAGCCTAAGTGTGGAAATAAGCAAATTATCATCGTACTCTCAAACCGGGACACCCGCGGCTGCGGGGTCAGTTCCTACGAGTTACGTTGGTCCCGTGGGTGGTGTTGGTGCCACCCACGGGGCCGTTCGGGGGCTGTTTCGAGTTCTCACCCTCTAACGCCATGTTTTCAAGCCTAAGTGTGGAAATAAGCAAATTACTGCCGTACTCTCAAACCGGGACACCCGCGGCTGCGGGGTCAGTTCCGACGAGTTCCGTTGGTCCCGTGGGAGGTGTTGGTGCCACCCACGGGGCCGTTCGGGGGCTGTTTCGAGTTCTCACCCTCTAACGTCATGTTTTTAAGCCAAAGTGTGGAAATAAGCAAATTACTGCCGTACTCTCAAACCGGGACACCCGCGGCTGTCGGGTCCGTTCCTACGAGTTACGTTGGTCCCGTGGGAGGTGTTGGTGCCACCCACGGGGCCGTTCGGGGGCTGTTTCGAGTTCTCACCCTCTAACGCCATGTTTTTAAGCCTAAGTGTGGAAATAAGCAAATTACCGTCGTACTCTCAAACCGGGACACCCGCGGCTGCGGGGTCAGTTCCCACGAGTTACGTTGGTCCCGTGGGAGGTGTTAGTGCCACCCACGGGGCCGTTCGGAGGCTGTTTCGAGTTCTCACCCTCTAACGCCATGTTTTTAAGCCTAAGTGTGGAAATAAGCAAATTATCATCGTACTCTCAAACCGGGACACCCGCGGCTGCGGGGTCAGTTCCTACGAGTTACGTTGGTCCCGTGGGAGGTGTTGGTGCCACCCACGGGGCCGTTCGGGGGCTGTTTCGAGTTCTCACCCTCTAACGCCATGTTTTCAAGCCTAAGTGTGGAAATGAGGAAATTACTGCCGTACTCTCAAACCGGGACACCCGCGGCTGCGGGGTCAGTTCCGACGAGTTCCGTTGGTCCCGTGGGAGGTGTTGGTGCCACCCACGGGGCCGTTCGGGGGCTGTTTCGAGTTCTCACCCTCTAACGTCATGTTTTTAAGCCAAAGTGTGGAAATAAGCAAATTACCGTCGTACACTCAAACCGGGACACCCGCGGCTGCGGCGTCCGTTCCCACGAGTTACGTTGGTCCCGTGGGAGGTGTTGGTGCCACCCACGGGGCCGTTCGGGGGCTGTTTCGAGTTTTCACCCTCTAACGCCATGTTAAGCCTGAGTGTAGAAATAAGCAAATTACCGTCGTACTCTCAAACCGGGACACCCGCGGCTGCGGGGTCCGTTCCCACGAGTTACGTTGGTCCCGTGGGAGGTGTTGGTGCCACCCACGTGGCCGTTCGGGGGCTGTTTCGAGTTCTCACCCTCTAACGCCATGTTTTTAAGCCTAAGTGTGGAACTAAGCAAATTACCGTCGTACACTCAAACCGGGACACCCGCGGCTGCGGCGTCCGTTTCCACGAGTTACGTTGGTCCCGTGGGAGGTGTTAGTGCCACCCACGGGGCCATTCAGGGGCTGTTTCGAGTTTTCACCCTCTAACGCCATGTTAAGCCTAAGTGTAGAAATAAGCAAATTACCGTCGTATTCTCAAACCGGGACACCCGCGGCTGCGGGGTCTGTTCCCACGAGTTACGTTGGTCCCGTGGGAGGTGTTGGTGCCACCCACGGGGCCGTTCGGGGGCTGTTTCGAGTTCTCACCCTCTAACGCCATGTTTTTAAGCCTAAGTGTGGAAATAAGCAAATTATCATCGTACTCTCAAACCGGGACACCCGCGGCTGCGGGGTCAGTTCCTACGAGTTACGTTGGTCCCGTGGGAGGTGTTGGTGCCACCCACGGGGCCGTTCGGGGGCTGTTTCGAGTTCTCACCCTCTAACGCCATCTTTTTAAGCCTAAGTGTGGAATAAGCAAATTACCGTCGTACTCTCAACCCGGGACACCCGCGGCTGCGGGGTCCGTTCCCACGAGTTACGTTGGTCCCGTGGGAGGTGTTGGTGCCACCCACGGGGCCGTTCGGGGGCTGTTTCGCGTTCTCACCCTCTAACGCCATGTTTTAAAGCCTATGTGTGGAAATAAGCAAATTATCATCGTACTCTCAAACCGGGACACCCGCGGCTGCGGGGTCAGTTCCTACGAGTTACGTTGGTCCCGTGGGAGGTGTTTGTGCCACCCACGGGGCCGTTCGGGGGCTGTTTCGAGTTCTCACCCTCTAACCCCATGTTTTTAAGCCTAAGTGTGGAAATAAGCAAATTACCGTCGTACTCTCAAACCGGGACACCCGCGGCTGCGGGGTCAGTTCCCACGAGTTACGTTGGTCCCGTGGGAGGTGTTAGTGCCACCCACGGGGCCGTTCGGAGGCTGTTTCAAGTTCTCACCCTCTAACGCCATGTTTTTAAGCCTAAGTGTGGAAATAAGCAAATTATCATCGTACTCTCAAACCGGGACACCCGCGGCTGCGGGGTCAGTTCCTACGAGTTACGTTGGTCTCGTGGGAGGTGTTGGTGCCACCCACGGGGCCGTTCGGAGGCTGTTTCGAGTTCTCACCCTCTAACGCCATGTTTTTAAGCCTAAGTGTGGAAATAAGCAAATTATCATCGTACTCTCAAATCGGGACACCCGCGGCTGCGGGGTCAGTTCCTACGAGTTACGTTGGTCCCATGGGAGGTGTTGGTGCCACCCACGGGGCCGTTCGGGGTCTATTTCGAGTTCTCACCCTCTAACGCCATGTTATCAAGCCTAAGTGTGGAAATAAGCAAATTACCGCCGTACTCTCAAACCGGGAAACCCGCGGCTGCGGGGTCAGTTCCTACGAGTTACGTTGGTCCCGTGGGAGGTGTTGGTGCCACCCACGGGACCGTTCGGGGGCTGTTTCGAGTTCTCACCCTCTAACGCCATGTTTTCAAGCCTAAGTGTGGAAATAAGCAAATTACTGCCGTACTCTCAAACCGGGACACCCGCGGCTGCGGGGTCAGTTCCGACGAGTTCCGTTGGTCCCGTGGGAGGTGTTGGTGCAACCCACGGGGCCGTTCGGGGGCTGTTTCGAGTTCTCACCCTCTAACGTCATGTTTTTAAGCCAAAGTGTGGAAATAAGCAAATTACTGCCGTACTCTCAAACCGGGACACCCGCGGCTGTCGGGTCCGTTCCTACGAGTTACGTTGGTCCCGTGGGAGGTGTTGGTGCCACCCACGGGGCCGTTCGGGGGCTGTTTCGAGATCTCACCCTCTAACGCCATGTTTTTAAGCCTAAGTGTGGAAATAAGCAAATTACCGTCGTACTCTCAAACTGGGATACCCGCGGCTGCGGGGTCAGTTCCTACGAGTTACGTTGGTCCCGTGGGAGGTGTTGGTGCCACCCACGGGGCCGTTCGGGGGCTGTTTCGAGTTCTCACCCTCTAACGCCATGTTTTTAAGCCTAAGTGTGGAAATAAGCAAATTACCGTCGTACTCTCAAACCGGGACACCCGCGGCTACGGGGTCAGTTCCTACGAGTTACGTTGGTCCCGTGGGAGGTGTTGGTGCCACCCACGGGGCCGTTCGGGGGCTGTTTCGAGTTCTCACCCTCTAACGCCATGTTTTTAAGCCTAAGTGAGGAAATAAGCAAATTTCCGTCGTACACTCAAACCGGGACACCCGCGGCTGCGGGGACAGTTCCTACGAGTTACGTTGGTCCCGTGGGAGGTGTTGGTGCCACCCACGGGGCCGTTCGGGGGCTGTTTCGAGTTCTCACCCTCTAACGCCATGTTTTCAACCCTAAGTGTGGAAATAAGCAAATTACTGCCGTACTCTCAAACCGGGACACCCGCGGCTGCGGGGTCAGTTCCTACGAGTTACGTTGGTCACGTGGGAGGTGTTGGTGCCACCCACGGGGCCGTTCGGGGGCTGTTTCGAGTTCTCACCCTCTAACGCCATGTTTTTAAGCCTAAGTGAGGAAATAAGCAAATTGCCGTCGTACTCTCAAACCGGGACACCCGCGGCTGCGGGGTCAGTTCCGACGAGTTTCGTTGGTCCCGTGGGAGGTGTTGGTGCCACCCACGGGGCCGTTCGGGGGCTGTTTCGAGATCTCACCCTCTAACGCCATGTTTTCAACCCTAAGTGTGGAAATAAGCAAATTACTGCCGTACTCTCAAACCGGGACACCCGCGGCTGCGGGGTCAGTTCCGACGAGTTCCGTTGGTCCCGTGGGAGGTGTTGGTGCCACCCACGGGGCCGTTCGGGGTCTGTTTCGAGTTCTCACCCTCTAACGCCGTGTTTTCAAGCCTAAGTGTGGAAATAAGCAAATTACTGCCGTACTCTCAAACCGGGACACCCACGGCTGCGGGGTCAGTTCCTACAAGTTACGTTGGTCCCGTGGGAGGTGTTGGTGCCACCCACGGGGCCGTTCGGGGGCTGTTTCGAGATCTCACCCTCTAACGCCATGTTTTTAAGCCTAAGTGTTGAAATAAGCAAATTACCGCCGTACTCTCAAACCGGGACACCCGCGGCTGCGGGGTCAGTTCCTACGAGTTACGTTGGTCCCGTGGGAGGTGTTGGTGCCAACCACGGGGCCGTTCGGCGGCTATTTCGAGTTCTCACCCTCTAACGCCATGTTTTTAAGCCTAAGTGTGGAAATAAGCAAATTACCGCCGTACTCTCAAACCGGGACACCCGCGGCTGCGGGGTCAGTTCCTACGAGTTACGTTGGTCCCGTGGGAGGTGTTGGTGCCACCCACGGGGCCGTTCGGGGGCTGTTTCGAGTTCTCACCCTCTAACGCCATGTTTTTAAGCCTAAGTGAGGAAATAAGCAAATTGCCGTCGTACTCTCAAACCGGGACACCCGCGGCTGCGGGGTCAGTTCCGACGAGTTCCGTTGGTCCCGTGGGAGGTGTTGGTGCCACCCACGGGGCCGTTCGGGGGCTGTTTCGAGATCTCACCCTCTAACGCCATGTTTTCAACCCTAAGTGTGGAAATAAGCAAATTACTGCCGTACTCTCAAACCGGGACACCCGCGGCTGCGGGGTCAGTTCCGACGAGTTCCGTTGGTCCCGTGGGAGGTGTTGGTGCCACCCACGGGGCCGTTCGGGGTCTGTTTCGAGTTCTCACCCTCTAACGCCGTGTTTTCAAGCCTAAGTGTGGAAATAAGCAAATTACTGCCGTACTCTCAAACCGGGACACCCACGGGTGCGGGGTTAGTTCCTACGAGTTACGTTGGTCACGTGGGAGGTGTTGGTGCCACCCACGGGGCCGTTCAGGGTCTGTTTCGAGTTCTCACCCTCTAACGCCGTGTTTTCAAGCCTAAGTGTGGAAATAAGCAAATTACTGCCGTACTCTCAAACCGGGACACCCGCGGCTGCGGGGTCAGTTCCTACGAGTTACGTTGGTCCCGTGGGAGGTGTTGGTGCAACCCATGGGGCCGTTCGGGGGCTGTTTCGAGATCTCACCCTCTAACGCCATGTTTTTAAGCCTAAGTGTGGAAATAAGCAAATTACTGACGTACTCTCAAACCGGGACACCCGCGGCTGCGGGGTCAGTTCCTACGAGTTACGTTGGTCACGTGGGAGGTGTTGGTGCCACCCACGGGGCCGTTCGGGGGCTGTTTCGAGTTCTCACCCTCTAACGCCATGTTTTTAAGCCTAAGTGAGGAAATAAGCAAATTGCCGTCGTACTCTCAAACCGGGACACCCGCGGCTGCGGGGTCAGTTCCGACGAGTTCCGTTGGTCCCGTGGGAGGTGTTGGTGCCACCCACGGGGCCGTTCGGGGGCTGTTTCGAGATCTCACCCTCTAACGCCATGTTTTCAACCCTAAGTGTGGAAATAAGCAAATTACTGCCGTACTCTCAAACCGGTACACCCGCGGCTGCGGGGTCAGTTCCGACGAGTTCCGTTGGTCCCGTGGGAGGTGTTGGTGCCACCCACGGGGCCGTTCGGGGTCTGTTTCGAGTTCTCACCCTCTAACGCCGTGTTTTCAAGCCTAAGTGTAGAAATAAGCAAATTACCGTCGTACTCTCAAACCGGGACACTCGCGGCTGCGGGGTCCGTTCCCACGAGTTACGTTGGTCCCGTGGGAGGTGTTGGTGCCACCCACGTGGCCGTTCGGGGGCTGTTTCGAGTTCTCACCCTCTAACGCCATGTTTTTAAGCCTAAGTGTGGAAATAAGCAAATTACCGTCGTACACTCAAACCGGGACACCCGCGGCTGCGGCGTCCGTTCCCACGAGTTACGTTGGTCCCGTGGGAGATGTTAGTGCCACCCACGGGGCCGTTAGAGGGTTGTTTCTAATTTTCACCCTCTAACGCCATGTTTTTAAGCCTAAGTCTAGAAATATGCAAATTACCATCGTATTCTCAAACTGGGAGTTCCGCGGTTGCGGGGTCAGTTCCTACGAGTCACATTGGTCCCGTGGGAGCTGATAGTGCCACCCACGGGGCCGTTCGGGGGTTGTTTCGAGTTTTCACCCTCTAACGCCATGTTTTTTAGCCTAAGTCTAAAAATATGCAAATTACCGTCGCACTCTCAAACTGGGAGACCCGCCCCTGTGGGGTCAGTTCCTACGAGTTACATTGGTCCCGTGGGAGGTGTTGATGCCTCTAACGGGACCGTTTGGTGGATGTTTCGGGTTTCTCCCCTCTAACGCCATGCTTTTAAGCTTAAGTCTACACATTTTCAAATTATCGTCGTATTTGCAAACCTGGAGTCTAAAATATTTTCAACATATTATCTAATAATTATCCCGTACTCCTTCTAATTATCCCATACTCCTTCTAACATACTATCCAACAACAAGCAACAACCAATAATTATCCAACAGCCAAACCAAACAAAACCAATAATTATCCCGTACTCCTTCTATCATCTAAAAGATTTAATAGATAATGCATATCAATTATATAACTACTTTTGTTAAAGTAAAGCATAGCAGATCTAACCTGCAACAATAGCAATAGGGAATGTTCTTCTCCTTGATCCGAAACAATACATTGTCAATGTAGAACTGTGCTGGAGCATACATGGGAATGTTTTTCACTGTGCGTCTAGCATGCATAACACAAGATTTTTTAGAAATATAAATTGGAGCTATAACACACTGATACTAAAATGAGTCCCAACAAAATATACAATATATTCCCCAGATGCATAGTTAGCTTTATTAAAAAAAATCTAACGGAATCCAAAAAAGCCATTCCAGTAAAACTATAATCTTGGTTGAATTAGGAACATAGCCATTCCGCAAAGTTCAAATTAGAATCACAACACTAAATCGAATAATTAGAAGAATAATTATATAAAGACATGACATTTCGCGGACGAATCTGAATATGCTTAGAGAGAGTACCTAAGGTCCTTTTCGCAGATGGTCCTGCATTTAAACCTGCATTTCCATTGGGATTTTGAAAACAAAAGCATTAAATAAGTAACATTCTTGGAAGAAGAAAAAAACACGAAAGAAAATTATACAAACACTGACTCGTCCTCTAGAACTGGCTCCTAGATATCCAAAAAGAAACTTGATAATCAATCCACCACTCACCTACGTTCTCCGCAAACTCTGATTCTGAAACAAAATATTCTCAAATCTAAACAGATATAGTCATGAGAAATACAATACATATTCCCAGACACCTTAACATAATTCCTCGACGGGTGATTAATTAATAGCATACAGAAGTGGTGATATCAGCTCTAACTAAGTAGAATAGCTCGACTTTGGAGATCTTTATTTTTTACTGGTTATAGTTCCGAGTGGAATCCACTTTTGACAATATAAATGTCATTCTTTCTCGCAGGTCCTATGAGTGTGTCATTAAGTAACATAAGGTGACAAAAGGACACCTTCAGGAGATATGAGAAGAGAGTTTGCTAAGCTCATACGGTGAAAAAAGACGCAATATCCATATTCCATTGACATATAATGTTAAAGCCATCTGCCATTTACAATAATGGTCCTTTATTGTTAAATGTCACCCATATTCCAAATCCATCATCATTTTCTATACTTTGTAAAAAAAAAAACTTTAGTAGTGCATTTGAGCATATATACAATTATTTCTTCAAATAATTATGGTCCCAAAAAAATTGTATCCAACAAATCAACACAACAACTCTTATGGACTAAGATTAGTATACTATCTATCCAATTCCAAACATCATTCTTTACACCTTAATTATTATACATTAACATTTCTCAACCTACACATAGATGCACACAAAATACTACATCTGCAATTCGAAAAAAAAAAACAGAAAATAAATCATTTTAATATATAACAAACAGAAAATTTTAGACCTAGAAAAAAAAAATCAAAGCAAATTTGAGGAATCTCCACATATCAAAGAAAAAATCATAGCATTACATATAACAAACACACACACATATATATGGATATATTACATATACAGATTGGGGAAGAACCTCCATACAGATTGGGGAAAAAATCTCCACGACTGCTACCAGCGTTTGGGGAAGAAATCTCCACCGTTTGGGAAAGAAATACCAGCAATACTGATTTCAACACCCAAGCGATTCAAACCGCTACTAAGTAGGAAACCAACACTATCGACCAACATGGAATGCCGGAGCCCCAGTCCCGATTATCCAACCCTTTCGAATAACCCACCAGAGTCACCCGCTGAAACCCGACCTGAGAATGCCCCCGTTTGTGACCCCAAAACTTGCCACCTCACCTTCGGCCCCTACATCCAGGTAGCACAAGCACAGAACATCGAATCGCATCACCAGCTCCTCACTCCATCACCAACATCACAACATCGCATCGTTTGGGGGGGAGGTTTGGGGGGAGAAGCAGCGTTTGGGAAAGAAAAAAATATAAGATACGAGCGGGGTAATGAAAATATGAGGGATTTGAGTTTTGGTTAGGATTGACATTGGTCACGGCCTATAGCCGTGACCCACCTCGCGACCCATTAATGAAAGCAAGTCTCGTGTATGCAGTCTACTGGTCACGGCCCATAGCCGTGACCCACGCCCAAAATTGGTCACGGACCCCAGCCGTGACCCAATATGTGTGTGTATTTGTGCTTCGTCATGCCTATGGTCACGGCCCAAGTCCGTGACCCACGTCAAAAATGGTCACGGCCCCCAGCCGTGACCCAGTATTTGTGTGTATTGTGCTTCGTCATGCCTATGGTCACGGCCCAAGTCCGTGACCGATACCCGACCAATTTTGGAGGGAATTTTGGCGCCAAGATGGTCACGACCTGGTCACGGCCCAAGTCCGCGACCCACAGTGGTCACGGATTTGGTCCGTGACCACTTCCAGATCATCCATAATTTAGTGTGGTAATAAATATGGTCACGCCAAAATTGAGTTGGTCACGGCCCAAGTCCGCGACCAGTTGGTCGCGGACTTGGGCCGCGACCAACTGGGCGTGACCATTCGCAGGATTTGGTGTAGTGGCTGAGACTGATCATGCACCTGAAGGATAAATATCCTTCTCTTGATAATTTTGTGAAGCTTTGATACGTGCTCCTCTATGAATTTTTTGTAATATCTAATAGACAAGTTTATACTCCTCTTTTGCTTGAATGATCAATCCATCATCACGTCTACTATCTTCTCTGCATATTTATGCTTATCATGCTGATTTTGAAAATGTATATATGCATTTGACTAGATCATGCTATACTCAAAATATGGGCCTATTGTAGTCTATTATTTATTTGCCACGTGAACTTACTAACTACTTTAGTGCTTGGGATGGGACTACTAATATTTTATTCTAACGATCGCGTGGTCGACTTATCACCAAATTAATATACCTTATTAGCTACCAATTTTAGATAAACCTGAGTTTTCCTAACTTAGGATCTACCAATGCTTGTGCCAACTTAGTAGTCGTATGAATGAATTTCATCGTCCTGACTATATGTCAATATTAGTTACCAGAATTGACCAAGTTTAATAGGATTTATCCTTGTGTTAGTCAGTTATGATGGGATCTCATCGTCCATAATACTCCACTGGATTTCGCTGACTTGGTTAGACTTCTTGATCTTGATCTGTTCGTAAATGCGGTCATACATGAAGTGTTAGGATAGGCCTGCCAGCAGTATAGACTTATAATCATGTTATCAAATATTCATCAACCTTATATGTCTCACTTGCTACCATTTTTGGACGAACCAAAGTTGTCCTGAGTTAAGTTCTACCAATGCTTAAGCCAGCTTACTAGTCATATAAACGGATCTTGTCGCCTTGACTAAGTGTCAGCACTGGTTACCAGAGTCAACCAAGTTTACTAGGATCTATCCTTGCCTTATCCAGTTATGGTTGAATCTTATCGGCCATAAGACTACACTAGATTTCCTAGACTTGGTTGAAACTTCTTGATCGTGACCCATCGAGAGATGGGGTCATACATGAAGCGAGTCTTTTGATTGTGAATCTTGATGTGATCGGCTCTGAGGTGTCTTCACCTTGGGCTTCTTGTACACCTTTCATACCGATGAAATGGTCTTTAAATAATGCATAAATGCTTGAAATGACCACATATATAGAGGATGAAGTTCTGGTTCTCATTAATCACTTAGTAGAATTATAAAAGAGTGAAAAGAAGGTTTACATGTGATTTTCTCTTCAATCTGGCATATGTTGTTACTACTGCTGGCAATACCTCCTCAGTTGTCCTAAGTTATAAGGATTCTTAAACTGATCACCGTCCAGAGTCTCAATCCTGTATGTTCTTGGCCGTACGATAGAAGATACTCTATATGGATCGTGGTAGTTGGGTTCTAGCCTGTTCATCTTCGGAATAACCTTTTTTAGCATGTAGTATCCTTCTTTCAAAATGCATAATTTTTATCTGACCTCTTCTACCAGGTCTCGATCAAGTCATTTCATTAGCTCACATTTTGGAGAGTCGTAGTTGAGCACCCAATGGCTGATAGGCCAATCACAGTGGGCACTACTGTTTCAGTGCTAAATTCCAATATGAATGGAGTTTCACCTATCGCCAATCTTGGTGTTATTTTGTATGCCCACAGTACGTTCTGCAACTCATTGATCCAATTCCCCTTAGCATTGTCTAATCTTTTCTTCATTTAACTAAGCAAGGTTTTATTTGTTATCTATGTCTACTCGTTGCATTACGGATGATAAGGTACAGAGTGTAGTTTCTGGATCTTTGAATGTATACAATAATCTTTAAATTATATATTGTCAAATTTCATGCCATGATATGTGATGAACGCGTATGGCATTCCATAGCGGCAGATGATGTTCTTTCATGTAAAATAGAAGACTATTTTATATAGGATCTCAACAAAAGGTCCAGCTACAGTTAGTGAAGTAATCCACCGCTACGATGAGATATTTGAACATACCCCTTATCTTAGGCAAGGGGCTGACCAAATCAATCCCCCACATGGCGAATATCCAAGGGAATGGGATCGGAGCTAGTGCTTCTCATTAAATTTTATGGATAACGACAAACTTTTGGCAGTTGTCATACTTCTTTACATAGTTTTCCTTATCTTCTTTCATGGTGGGCTAGTAAAACTCTTGAGTATCCACCCATTTTACCAATGATCTTCCCACCGAGTGGGATCCACACGATCCTTCATGCACTTCCTTTATCAAGTCATTTACTTTGGTTGGTTTAACACAATTGAGTAGGGATACTATGAATCCTCTTTAAAATAGTATTCCACCTTCCAACACGGACCTCGTCGCCTTATACCGAAGTCTTTTTACCTCATTTGGATCTATCAAAACTGTCACGACCTCCAAATGAAGCACCTTATACCTTTGACTTACTTAAGTCTATACTGTATAAGTGTTCAACTAATTTGGAAATAGTGACAAAATTGGTTATCTAACCTAGAATCCAAAGAACCTCATAATTATTCTCTCTAATCCTCTTCAATGATCCAAGAAGGTATAAATTGAATCACACTACACACATTAGAAGTGCATACATGTGTATATTTTGCTTAAAATTGATTGTGTGTTAAATTCCCCTTAAAATGTTGTTTTAATAATTTTTAGGGAATTTTTAAACATTTTTAAAATAATGTTTTCATTAATAAAAGTGTGATTATAAACTTTGTGGGGTTAATATGCTATTTTGAAAAATTCATTTTTCATTGGAATGTTTGATTGGGTAGAATATCAAAGCGCTAGAGACTTCAGGGTGCTGCTTGTAATTATTTTTTACGCGCGTTTGCAAGCCAATTATATGGCAACACTTGTCACGTTCCTGATGTATCATTTTGTGTTTGTTTTGTGAGAGGGTTGCCTGGTGGTTTGCTGATTGTTAGATCAAATCTTATCGATGGCCTGCATGTGTTTTAAGTCTATCCTTGTCCTATTTCTATGGACCAATCACATTCAGTTTAACCACCTCTATATTATAACCCTTGGATCAAGTCAATATTAGGAAGACCTAATCTCAGCCCTTGATTGCCTTCGTCAATCCAGAACCCTCCTCCACTCCTATATAAGCCCTCTAATTCTCAACCTTTTAAGACTTTTGGCAGTCGTCATTTTTGAGAGAAAAAAATAGAGAGAAGAGAGAAGTGAGAGAGAAGAGAGAAAAGAAAAGAGAGAAGAGAGAGAAAGGGAAACTGTGTTAGCCAAACCCTAACCCTAACCCTAAACACTTCAAATCTGATTCAAACCTTCGTATATACAAAACCCCAAACACAACCTTGAGTGTTTGAGAGAGAGTGGTGTTACTGGTTTGTTCATATTGAAGCTGTAACCTCTTGATCTGTGATCTTATTACCAACTTAAACATTTTTGTGAAGATCTGTATTTCTTCTTCATAGAAATTGTAGATCTACACTTTGCATGTTATATTTCACTAGATATGCATGTTTCTTTCTCGATTTAAGAAAATCTTTACTGATTTAGTTTTGTAAATATTTTATGGTTTCTATTCTTATGAAACTTAACCTTGACCTAGTTGGATCACACTTGGAGATTTTCAATCTCAAAAATATTTTTAAAACAGAGATTGATTAAGGTCTTGACCGATTTTGAAAGCAAGATTTCCGTGGAATCTGGGATATATTAAAGGTAAAAAAGGTTTCAAGTTCTGTAAGAAAGAAAGGAAAGAAAATCACAGCATATAGTCTTTATATGTAATTTTCTAGGACTGTCTGTAAAAACTAAGTGTGTGTGAGTTCATGCATGTTGATAGGAATCACATTACAAACACTTAACACACTACCACACTGGAAGTGTTGTGAATAAGATCAAAGATTATTGAGTCGACGCAAGGAAGCTAAAGCAAAGGAGAAGTTATCAAACTGGAAGAACATCATCAACAATCAGATCTAAAAGAAGTTAGAAGGACACCAAGTGGGGTATATTCCTAAACTTAGAATAGGTTGAGTTGTGTGCATGTATGTTGTATTGTTTGTAACTGCTATTTGTTTTTAGTGAATTTTTACTTTCATGACTTAGAAGTCACCGTGGATGTTTCCTCTATTGGGAGAGGTTTTTCCACGTTAAAAACTGTGTGTTCTGATTATCTTCATCTCCTCATCTCATTCTATAGTGTGCGGAATTTTTGAAACTGTCTTAGTTTTAAAACTGATTACAAAGTCTTGGTTATTCTCGTACATAAGTTTTTGTAAACACATCTTGTTGTTTATCATTTTTATTTTCAAAAGAAAAGGGTTTCTTCAACAAACATCTCGGAGTTGCTTATACAGTTTAATCTTGTATTAAACGGAATTAGCAACGTTTTTCAATTGGTATCAGAGCCCTGTAAACTTTTATTTCAAAAAGATCTTGTGTTTCTGAAATCGTTTTCTGAAAAATCCTAACTATGGACGAGAAGAATGAAAGGTTTGGTAATCTGTCCAGACCTCCACTCTTTGATGGAAACAACTTTGCTTACTGGAAAGTAAGAATGGTTGCATTCATCCAAGGGACTTTAGGAGATGATGTCTGGGACATTATTGAAAACGGATATACTTATCCTACTAAACCAGCCACTGAAGGAAGTGATGAGAGGGTAAAGAAAATCTTAAGTGAGTTTAGCCAAGAAGAGAAAACAATTTCTCGCAATAACAATAAAGGCAAGAATGCCATATTTATGTCTATTAATGAGTATGAGTTCAAGAGAATCGCATCTTGTGCCACTTCTAAGGAAGCTTGGGACACATTAATCACTGCCCATGAAGGAGACTCCAGAGTTAAAGCTGCTAAAACTCAAATGCTTACCCAGCAGTACAACTCTTTAATTATGCCTGACTCTGAGTCTTTTGACGACTTTTACATGAACCTAACTGATATAGTTACTAAGTTGCATGCTAATGGTATAACATATGATAGGAATGAGATTGTTTCTAAAATTCTAAGATCATTACCACAAAAGTTTGACAGCAAGAGGTATGCTATTGAGGAGATGAGTGATCAAAACCTTACCCCTGAGTTACTCAGTAGCAAACTTAGGACTGTGGAAATGGAATTAGACTTTAAGAAACAATTAAATCAATCTCAAAGAAAAACCCCAACTCTAACTTGAGTTTTTCCTCTAAAATATCTAAGCATGAGACTAATCTGACCAACTGTGACTCTGATGAGGAGTGTGATATAGACAAACTAGATAATCAGATTGCCTTAATGTCTAAACAATTTAAGAAAATTGTTAAATTTAGAAACAAACAGGCATCTAAACAAGGCAAGCCTAATTATCCTACTGTGTCTAATCCCAAACCTCATGAGAGAGGTCTTGACAAACATCCTAAGGACAACAACATCAGATCTAACAGAAATCTTAAAAAGATTGAATGTTTTAGATGAGGGAAACTAGGTCACATTGCTCAGGATTGCAGAGTTAATCTGAAAAAAGCCAACACACACAATAGAGCCAATGTCGGTAAAACTTGGAATGATTCAAGTGACTCTGATGAAGAGGAACTTGAGTCATCAAATGTACTTGACCCTTGCATGTCTTTTTTGCTAAGATCATTTACAATGATGATATGCCTGTATGTGATAATAATACTTCTACTCCTGCTTTTGTGAATACTACTTTGACTGGCCTAGATGCCTTGTTATCTGAAAATGTTGCTAGCTCTAGTTCCGTGTGTGTGAGTCAAAGTGATCTCAATAACGACGATGTAAATGGGTGCGTGGGTACTAAAACTGAATCGTTAGGGGTCACTACACACACTTCACTTAGTGACTCAGACACAGATGACCTCTCAGATATTCATACTTTGTATGCTAAAACTCTTAAAAAAGGCACTAGACTGGAGAAGGCTGTTAGAGACCTGACTAAGAAATTAGATAATCTAAGTCTTATTATGAAGCTGAATGCCGAAGAGTACACTAACCAGTGTCTGTCTCATCAATCTGAAATTGAAACTTTTGATCAAAAATTAAAAGAGTTGACAAAAGCTAATGAAACCCTGGAAATGAAATACAGGGGAACATTATTAGAATTGGAGGAAGCAAAAACAAAGACAGCTACTGTTTTCAAAAAAATTTCTAAGTTTGAAAACAATTCAAATTGTTTCACTGACTTTGTTGTTGACTCCAAGACCAATTCTGATGATAGAACCGGTATTGGATTCTGCCCTAAGCATAAACCACAAACTACAAATCTTGAACCTATTAAGTTTGTGTCTGGGAGCAAAAGACCAATCGAAACATGTCCAGATTTTCATTTTATTAAAAAAAAATTTGATCAAAAGGAACAACAGAAAGACATTGGAGAGTCTAGTAATTCTAAGGCTGACAGTACACTTGAGACTAAATACGTCTGTCCTTTGATCATAAAGGTTGAATCTACCTTTAAGACCATACCTCCTAGGAATAAGAATTCTGAACAGAATCCTGTTAAACCTATCTTTAGAAGTTTTCCTAAGGAAGTACATCCCTCAAGCAATCCTTTTGCCTAGCTTTGAATCGAAGCAAAAGTTACTAACGAAAAGGTCAGACTATGGTCAAAAGTTTAAGATTTGGAGAATTCTCGCTGATACATCCCTTACCAAGAAGGAAGATGATACTATCGATGATCTCATGTCACGTATTGAGAAAAATGCCAAGGTGGAGGATGTGGTCCATACCATTTAAGTATAGACTGGTCGTACCAAAGCAAACAAAGGGGGTAAAAAGTAGAACAACTGCAAAAAGGTGAACAATAAGAAGAATGGTGTCAAGAATGGGGGCAGAACATATTCCTCTAAAGATTTTCAAGTCATCAATACAGTTTTCCAGGAACCAATCTACAAGATTTTGATAAACATCAAAGATCAACAGTTCCTCAAGTAGTTAAAGAAAATGGGAGGGGATCCCACCAAGAGGGACAACACGCTCCACTACACGTTCCACAAAGAGAATGGCCAAAATACTAAGAATTATAAGGAACTTAAAGAACATCTAGAGGTGTTAGCCTAGTCCGGGCAATTCAATGAATACATTGAAAACAAGTCTAATCATGTCGTTATTAACGGCGATCAGAAACCAAACAACGTCTTGGATGATGAGATAGGACACAAGTTTGCGATCATACATGGGGCATTCGACTTCAAAAAAATTTAAGGAAACCTTATTCAAATGGAGCTTGTGAAGGTCACAGCCATGACGGAGTCCTTCCAGATAGATCGAGCCCAAAGCCAAGATAACAAGCACCGGCGACCAAAGTACATCAATTATAATACGCATATTATTTTCACGGAGGAGGATTTGATTGGGGTAAGAACCCCAAACCACGACGCACTGGTAATCACTCTCAAAATTGTGAACAGGGATATGCATAAGTTACTGGTGGACCAATGGATATCTTCAGCGGTGATATACTGGAGCTCTTCCATAAGCTCAAGCTCAAGCTCAAGATAACAAATCTTAAATAGGCGATCATCCCTCTGGTCGACTTTATGAGAAAGATGATCATGCCCTTAGGAAAAGTGATCTTGCCGGTGAGGGCGTGGAATATTTTGAAACTAATAGAGTTTTTGGTGGTGGATATATTTTTTCCCTACCACGCCATCCTAGGAAGAGGGTGTCTTCATGCCATGAAAGTTATCCCTTCCACTTACCACCGAAAACTCAAGTGTATCACATATCGGGGCATAATGGAGATCGAAGGTGAACATGCTATAACTTAAAAATGCTAAATCACCTCCATCCGACCAAAGCAGGAAAATAAGAAAGAGAAGAGAAAGAATGAGGTTATTGCGGAACTAGCCCAGGATGGGGCTACTCCAATAAATTAATATTTCTGCACGATCAACCAGGGGTGGAGGAAACTAGGGTACATCCCGCTGATAGGGTCATTAAAAACTTAGAGGAGGATATATTTGATGAGGCCCAATCAGAGAGAACGTCTCTGATCGGGACAAGCATGACCACATTTGAAAGGGAGGAGTTAATTTCCTTCCTACGATATATCCTGGATGTATTTGTAGGGGAAACATATGATATGTAGGGGATCAATCCTATACTTGTATGTCATCGGCTCCATGTGGATCCAATATTCAATTTATTCATACAGAAAGCTCTCCGAACAACTCCAAATAAGGCAAAGGCAGTGGAGAAAGAAGTAAGGAAACTTCTAGAGGCAAGATCCATAAAAGAAGTTCAATTCTTGAAGTGGCTCTCAAACCCGATCGTGCTCTGTATAAGCAATTATGGATGGAGAGTCTGTATAGGATTCACCGACCTCAACAGGTCTTGTCCCAAAGACATTTTTCCCTTGACAAAGATAGACCGGTTGGTTGATTCCATAGAAGCTCATGAGTGAATGAATTTCTTATATGCTTACTCAGGGTACCATCAGGTCCCTCTGTTCGGCCTTGACCAAGACAAAACTTCCTTTATCACACCAATTGGTCTTTATTACTACAAGGTCATGTCGTTTGGCCTAAAAAATGCTGGAGCTACATATCATAGGCTAGTCATGAAAATTTTCCAGCACTAGATATGAAAGACCATAGAGGTTGCATTGATAATATGCTCGTTAAGAGTTAGAAAAAGGACGACTATATCCAAGACCTGGCTAACACCTTTAAAATCCTTAAGCATTATCGAATGAAACTCAATTCGAGTAAATGATCATTTGGGGTCCAGTCAGAAAATTTTTATAGGTTATCTGGTCAACAAGAGGGGAATTGAGGCTAATCCAGGTTAGATAGATGCTATCAACAAGGTCCTGTTACCAAAACCACTATGTGAGGGCCAAAAGCTCACGGGGATGCTCGTAATGCTCAATCGCTTTATTTTAAAGTTATCTGAGCATTATTGACCATTTTTTCAATTACCCAAGAAGGAGAAAGGCTTCACCTGAACTGACGAGTGCTCTAGGGCCCTCGAGGAGATCAACTCCTATTTAAGTAAGCCCTATTTGCTGGCAATCCCAGATCAGGGGGATCCTCTTTACCTTTATCTCGCAGTATCAAGTCATGCAATCAGTTTGGCTCTAGTCTATACTATGCCAGCAAGACACTCTTGGATGCCAAGAAATAATACTTACCTCTGAAGAATAAAATTTATGCATTAATGATCGCCTCAGGAAGTTAAAGCATTATTTTAAAGCCCATTCCATTAATGTGATAACGTCCTTCCCCTTTAGGGAGGTCCTTCGTAAAGTTGACCTTTCTAGGCGGATGTCAAAGTTATAGGTAGAGCTTGGGAGATTTGACATTTACTTTCAACTAAGGACAGCAATTAAAGAGCAAATTCTGGTTGATTTCATTGCAGAATTCACCAGAAATTGAACCACAGACCAGAAGTTGATCGCTTAATTAGAGATGCATGAGCCATCTCACGATGAAAGTTGGACACTATATGTCGACAGTGCCTCTAATTCCAAGCAACGAGTGTGGTCATTATCCTTAGGACTCCAAAAGAAGCTATGATCAAGAAAGGGATCAGACTGGGATTTGAAACCTCCAACAATGGTCTCCAATCATGTCAATAGGGATTTCAATGCCAAGGATGATAGGATGGCAGCCTACCTCATAGTTTTACATGAGTTGGTTATGAAATTTGATGAAGTTCACATTCAATATTACCCCATGGGCACAACAGTTATGTCGACGTTCTAGCATCCCTAGGATCAGTAGTGCACTCAGATCTCAGGAGAAAAATCAAAGTGGAATTCCTTGCCAAGCCTAGTATTAACAAAACAACAGGCCTAGAGAACATTCTCTGCGTCAACAAATGTCCCGGTTGGATGAACAACATCATAGCAAACTTGAATAATGAAACATTACCGACCAATAAGAAATTAGCCCATCAGGTCAAATGGAAAGCTTATCGGTTCTACATGGACAATGGGGGCAAGCTTTGCAGGAGATCCTTCATAGGCCCCTACCTCCAATGTGTGCACCTAAATGATGTGAAGAAAGTTCTTTATGAACTTCATGATGGAATATCCATAAACCACGTAGGAGGAAGGTCCCTAGAATTCCGAGCAATCAAAAATGGCTACTAGTGGTCGTACATACAGAAATATGCAAGTGTTTATGTTTGAAAGTGCGAGAAGAGCCAAAAATTCTCTCCCATAGTCCATCAACATGCTAACGACCTGAGGCCCTTAACTAGCCCATGGCCATTTGCACTATAGGGGTTGGATATCATGGGACCACTATCTACTGTGCCAGAGAGTCGTAATCACTTGTCAGTTAGCACATACTATTTCACCAAGTGGGTAGAGGCAAAACTGATGGCCAATATTAAAGATAAAAATATGATAAGGTTCGTTTGGAGGAACATCATAATACACTTTGGGGTGCCAAGGGTCATCATAATTGATAATGGCACACAGTTTGAGAGTAGACTTTTTAGGATTTCTATGATGAGCATAAGTCAAGCACCACTTCAGTTCGGTATCATATCCTCAAAGCAACGATCAAGTGGAGGACTCCAATAAAATAATGCTCGATGGCCATAAGAAGAAGCTGAAAAAAGTGAAAGGCACCTGGGTAGATGAGCTTCCCCGTGTTCTCTGGGCATATTATACCACCCCAAGGAGAACAATCGTGGAAACACCCTTCACACTCACATATGGAATGGAAGTTATCATACTACTTGAAGAAGGCCTCCCGACCATACGAACAAAGGTAGTCAACCAAGGATTGAATGATTATGCCGTTCGCGCTGAACTTGACCTATCCAATGAATGAAAAAGATCAATACATGATCAAGTTGTACTCATACCAGCAGGGGTTGTTAAGAAGTACAACAAGGGGATCAATTTGAGGAAGTTCCAGTAGGAGACTATGTTCTCAGGAAAGTTCTCGGTAGCACCATAAAACTATCAAACATCATGTTGGGGCCTAACTAGGAGGGACCATTCAAAGTAATCATAGATGATCTACATGAAGCCTATCAATTAGAAACAATGAAGGGAGGAAATATACCCAGAGCATATAATGCAACCAACCTCAAGAAGTTATACTTTTAGTCTTCTTACTTTTTAGCACTTAGTTTATGCAAATTTTCATTTCGAAACTTATGTTGCTCGTAATTTATTATTTCTATTATGAATAAAGTCCCCTTCTTTCCATGTCTCACTCAAATCTCTTAAGTTATTCAATTACTTAACATTGTTTCCTAAGTAACAGTCTCATAATTAGATTTTAGTCTTTAAAAAGTGTCGCCCGGGCTTTAACTGGATTACAATGGCAGTTTTACTAACTACAATTAAAATTAAAGTCCTTATGTCATTGTCAAAACCAACACATTCGACCTCACGACTTTCCTAGAGAAGATAAAAGCCCTGTGGGGGAACCCTAGTCCATAAATCAGCTTTGTTTGGTCGACTAAAATCCGGAGCGGGTGGATTGCCCATAAACCAGGTGAATTTTTGCCATTGCCTTTTTAGGCCTAAGGGAATGTGATGACACGACCTAAGAAGTAATAAAGGTAAAATTACACATGCAAGGCATAATGAACTGGAAAAATACATACAAATTGGTATTAATATGATTCATTCGGTAGTGGACGATTACAAAAAAAATACTAATTATATAATAATTACAAAAAGTACAAAGATCTAAAACGGTTTATGGTCGGTGAAATAAAAGTTGTTCTATTCGCTTCCTCTGACATCGTCAGGGTTAGTCCTATATTCGTTATCACTATCATGACCTTCAATGTAGCTCTCGACAAGTTGAAAATGAGTGGCGTCTAAATGGATCCATGTCTCATCATGCCCAAAAGGGGTCGACTATACGCAGGGCAATCGACTTAGAACATATACCAGAGATGAGTGTCCTCGGGTTCCTTAATAACCTTGAGGGCATTCATCCATCTATTCTTGTAGGCAATGTCTTGAGCTTCCTGTAACCTCACTGGGGCATATTTCTAACCCTCATCATAGCTAGTCGACCAGGCCGCTCGCGAATCCATCTTGAATAAATATCGAAGCTTCGTTTTGTTACGGCTTAACCTCATCACCATGACATTGCTCCTTTGAATTTACTACTCAAATTTATCAACTTTCTTCTTCAAGTCATCATTCTCTTACAAGGTTAGAGCTCCAACCTCACCCACATCCTTGGATTCAGCTAACTGAGCCTTCAAGTCATTTAGTTCTTTTTGTATGGAAGCATTCATATCTTCCAAGTCTTTGAGATCATCATTCAGTTTGGTGACAAGGGTGGACTAGTTCTTATAGGCCACAATACTTTTTCTCAAAGATTTACAGGCAATCAGAAGCACTCAGCGAGCTTGCGCGCCAGCATCTCTCCTAAGCACATTGTCTAAGTTGCTAGAAGAAGGAATGTCCTCGGTAACAGGATACAATATCAAGGCAGAACAGGAAATGGCTTATCAGAAAATGCATAAATTGGCGTACTCAAAGAAATAAAAATATTGTTCTTATTAATAACAAAAGTAGGTAGAGCCATTACAGTCCAATACCAAGAGAAAACAAAAAAAGTACAAAGTACAAGAAAAAAGAGAAACCCCTAGAGACTACGTGCTTCACTTCTTCACCCGTTCATAATACCCTAGAGACTACGCGCTTCACTTATTCACCTACTCATTCGCCTCAACTCCCTTTTCTTTGGTCGCCACCTCCTTTGCCTGATCGTTCGGGCAAATGATGGAAGGATATTCTTCAGCTATAGCGGGGGACCTGGGTGGTTCTCACTAAACATCTCAAACTCAGCTAGAACTCCGAAGTTTCCTAGGGCCTAGTCCTGGACCTTCTTTAATCTCTCCTTCCAAGCATAGGAAATCTGGATATTAGCATTATCATGCGCCTTATTCCAGACTTGCTCAAAGTTGGCATCCTTAGCAAGAGGAATCTGGGCCACTTCAGTAGTCAATTGATAATTCTCAATGTATAGATAAGTGTTCTCCACCTTTAACAGATTGTTCTCAGTCTTCAGCGAGGCCATGACCTCAATGCTGGACTTTTTCTCTCTTTTATGGGCCTCTATGACCTAAGCATGGCCTCTTTGGATTTTTGAGGGCCTTAATCGATTAGTCATTTAATCTGGTTTGGTCCGTGTGACCATTCAGAAGACTAGTAAACTCTACCACAAACTACAAAATAAGAAAAAAGTCGAATGTTAGAGAAATTAACAAGTCATAATTGAGCAAATCAAATACAGAAAATAAAGAGAATACTCTGACCAAGGATAGAGTTTGGTCCCAGCATCCTCAGTTGCTCGCGATCACTTACGAGCATTTCCCCCCTCAGTAAGCCTGGGGCAAGGGATGAATTATGGGCCACAAATTGGGCTTGAAAGATGTTGGGGAGAGAGTAAGGGACATTATTCTTCTTTGGAGTAGGTACCAGGAGGGATTTCTTCTTCTCCTCCTCCTCCTTCTTCTTCTCCTCCTCTTTCTTCTTCCATTCCTTTTCCCCCTCCTTCTTCTTCTCTTCAGTGACCAAACATGGATCACCAGCCTTAGAAGATTCACCCTCGGCCTTCTTCTGGGACTTGGCTCAAGTAGTAAGAAGGACCTCATTATCATCATCATCCTCATTCAGAAGGACTCTTTTCTTGGTGGGAGCTATTGAATCTTCCTCTTATGGTTTGATTAAAACAATGTCTAGCAGCTTAAAGGATAAAGAAGTCTCCTTATCAGGAAGAGGGAGATCAAGTATATCATCTACTGGGAAAGCAGTAAAGTTGTCAGTAGTGTTGGTGTATTCAAGAAAAAAATTTGTCGACCTGGGGTGTTCACCGTTGTGGCCATCCCCGATCCCCGTCGCGGAGGGAAAGGATCCTTCGGGACCCGCGCGTCCCTCTTGGGAGAGCTTCGACCGGCATCGTTTGAGATGTGGTGTAAAGATCTAGAGAGATTCAGAGTCGCCAGTCTATTTTACTCAAAACAGACAAAAGAAAAAGGGGAAGCCACCCCGAAGGGTGGCATCCAAATACATACTGGTGCGTGCGAAACCAAATGATTCGAGAAGGGTTCGGAGGCTTAGTTACGAAATGGTAAGGTGTTAGGCACCCATTCTGCCCTTTCGGTCTCTCATGGATATTTGCTATTTTCCTTTATATCCCCCCCCCCCCCGGTGATATGTGTGCTTGTGTATATAGAGAGTGGAGGTAGAAATCCTCGACTTGTATCATCGAAAAGATAAAGCGAGTCATCCATAGGAAGGTATAAGAATAATATTAGAAAAATAATATTTATGCGATTAACCCTATGTTGATCGTTATAATGGAACGATAACGCATATGGAGTAATACATTACTAAGAAAAAATATATAGAATATAAGGAAAATGGATTTAGAGAAGATAGAAAAAAGAGAGAAAAAGTGAGAAAAAGGACTCGAGTCTCGGGTTTTACCCCGAGACGCCTACGTAACCTATAAAGGCATCAAAGTCCACGTAGTTCACATACAAAACGAGGGGTGGGGTTTATCCCATAAATCCAAATGGGGATCTTTTATTTGTGAATGTGTGTGTGTGTGTGTGTGTGTGTAGAAAAAGTGTTTTAATTGTGAGAAAAGTGTAGAAAAGTGTGAGAATCCCTACTTGGAATTTATGAGCAAACCCTCTTTTTCTTGTTTTTTGGGTTTTTATTTATATAAAAATATGAGATGTGCAATAATACTAAATAAAAAGTATATTAGGATGTATGAAATGAGATAATAAAAGTCCTAAGTAAGAAAACAAATTATTGGGAATTTAAGAGGATTTAAGAGAGGGTTTGATAAAGTTGGACCTTCTTGAAGATCTTGAACTTGATCTTGAATGTTGGAGAGCAGCCCTTGCACTTGGATGATGATGGAGAGTGATTAATTCACCAAGTTTGATGAAAATGATGATGAAAAGTGGAAGTAAAAAAGGGATTTGGATGTTGAAATCACGTTGCCTTCGAGAGAGGTTTTTGGGATTCGCTGAGAGAGATTTTTATCAGATCTGAGCTCCTCTTGCAAATGAGGTGAAGGCCTCCTTTTATAGGCCCACGTAACTGTCGATCGGCATTGGCATGCTACTGCCTATTGGCAGGGGCCGATAGGCAGGATCTGGAACCTGCCATTTGGCAGTGCGCTTCAGGCTTTTTCGAAAAATCGATCGCCGAGGGAAAACCGTTGGTCAGAATCGCGCACGGGGCATACCATTGGAAAGGTAATTCAGAGACCTTCGAAAGTACTTGGACTGATCCTGGGTTCGAGAGTTGACTTTGGGTCAAATATGACTCTAAAGAGTTTCTCGATCCATTATATGGGGAATCGTTCGGACGCAAATGGATCGTTCTTCCACATGGTAAGTATGAATCGTGCATGGGGTGGACCGTTAGAAAGGTTAGGAGATATATTTTGACATTCCAAAGAGTTTAACCCGGTTTAGAGAGTTGACTTTGGTCAACCGAGCTTGGGAAGCATTCGGTGACCTCTCGGAGTCAAACGGATCGTTCATCCGCATGGAAAGTGAGAATTGTGCATGAGATGGACCATTGAAAATGGGATTCAGTACCCTTCGAAGATTCATTTAGCCTCGATCGAGCTGAAGAGTTGACTTAGGTCAAACAGAGCCCGGGAGCGCCCGGTGGCCTCTAGGTCAGGTTTCAGACTCAAACGTATCATTCGATCGCACGGTAAGTTAGAATCATGCACGGGATGGACTGTTGGAAAGGGTATTTAGTTCCCTTTGATGATTCATTGAGTTTTGGCCGAGATGAAGAGTTTGACTTTTGGGTCAAACTAAGCCGGAGAGTGCCTGATGGCTTCCACGCCAGTACTCAGGACATGACTTGGGTTTACAATAATGAAGGGAGGTACCAGGGACCTAAGGAGAGTTAGGGGTAACAGAATGGGGTGTCTACAGATCCCCTCGATGGGTGAGTTTGGAACAAATGATGATCGTCGAATAGACACCACATGATGATTTTGAGGGGGTATGACCGATTCAGAGGGTCGAGGTCAATTCTGAGGACCTAAGGAGTGTGCTGGGGATGATCAATTATGTGGATCAAAGTCGAATATGTGGTATTAAGTAAGAGGGTGACCAATTCTGCGAGTCAAAGCCAATTCTGCGGGCTTAGGGTGAAGGTCTAATAACCGAGGTTAATTCTGACCCAAGAGTGGTGACAATCGAGGATCGAGGTCAATTCTGACCTAACTCGGGTGACGATACAAGACCGATGCCAATTCTGACCCAAGAGTGGTGACGATCGAGAACTGAGGTCAATTCTGACCTAACTCAGGTGACAATTCAAGATCGGGGTCAATTCTGACCCAAGAGTGGTGACGACCGAGGATCGAGGTCAATTTTGACCTAACTCGGGTGACGATCTAAGACAGAGGCCAATTTTAACCCAAGAGTGGTGACGACCGAGGACCAAGGTCAATTCTGACTTAACTTAGGTGACGATCCAAGACCGGGGCCTATTTTGACCCAGGAGTGGTGACGATCAAGGATCGAGGTCAATTCTGACCTAACTCGGGTGATGATACAAGACCGGGACCAATTCTCACCCAAGAGTGGTGACAATCGAGGACCGAGGTCAATTCTGACCTAACTCAGGTGATGATCTAAGACTAGGGCTGATTCTGACCCAAGAGTGGTGACGATCGAGGACCGAGGTTAATTCTGACCTAACTTGGGTGATGATCCAAGACCGGGGCCAATTCTTACCGACGAGTGGTGACGATCGAGGATCGAGGTCAATTCTGACCTAACTCGGGTGACAATACAAGATCGGGGCCAATTCTCACCCAAGAGTGGTGACAATCGAGGACCAAGGTCAATTCTGACCTTACTCAGGTGACGATCCAAGACCGGGACCAATTCTGACCCAAGAGTGGTGATGACCGAGGATCGAGGTCAATTCTAACCTAACTCAAGTGACGATCCAAGACCGAGGCTAATTCTGACCCAAGAGTGGTGATGACCGTGGACTGAGGTTAATTCTGACCTAACTCAGGTGACGATCCAAAACCGAGGCAAATTTTGACCCAAGAGTGGTGACGACCGAGGACCGAGGTCAATTCTGACCTAACTCAAGTGATGATCCAAGATCGGGGCCAATTTTAGCCCAAGAGTTGTGATGATCGAGGACCGAGGTCAATTCTGACCTAACTCAGGTGACGATCCAAGACCGGGATCAATTCTGACCCAAGAGTGGATAAAGATTGGATTTTGATTCTTCTGGAGAGAGAGCTTTGTGATTTTGATCTGAGCTGGAGAGCTAATAGCTGGGGAAGCTTTTAGGAGGCCTCACAGGGAGGGACAACCTATTTTGGATGCTGTAAAAGAATTCTGCGGGGAAGTGATCAGGTGATCCTTAGGGATCCTTTGAAGTTTTACCGGGAGGAGTTTCACTTGGTTTTTAAGGATTATGCTGGGGAAATAAGGGGTTCCGCTCGAGGGAACGCAAAATTTTCTTAGTGAAAATGTTCAAAATCCATCCTGGGATTTTCAAGAATTTTCTAAGGATTTTTCGGGGCTTTATGGTATTTTCTGGGAATTTCTATACGAAATTTAAGGTGGGATGTCGGTCGGCATGGTATGATGGGTGCCATTCGACAGTGGCACGGACTTTTGGGCTACCTTGGTAAAGGGAGGAGTCAGTGTCGATCGGTATGGTAGGGGGAGGTGCCGATCAGCATGGCGCTTGGCATCCTATAAAAAGGGGGCGAATCCCTTCATTTTTTCACAGCTTCTTTTGCTTTGTCTCTCTGCAATTCTTTTGCAAATCTTTCTAATGTTTCGATCTTCAAGAAATGGTCGCCTTTATGAGCACTGTAGTCCACCAGGAGTGGTTGACCGTTGATGGCTGGGCGAATGTGGATTAGAGGGACAGGGTCCCCCTTGCTTTGGGGAGTGAGAACTCCTTTCATGCGTTTGAGCCTGTTGCGGATGAACGGACCTTGTTGCGGGAGCCATCGCGTCATCGCTTTTCGAGAGTGATCCCCGACGGTTATGTAAGTAACCCGACCTTTGGCATTCTTCTCTTTTTGGTGATTTTTCTTTCTTGACTTTTGATTGAGACTTTTCTTTTGCCAGTCTAATATTTCTTTGAAGAACATGCGTGCCCAGGGGACAACGGGGCTCAGGGATGTCTGGGAGCATCTCCCACCTGTGGTGCATTGGATGGTATCATCAGCAGGTTTTGGGCGGTTAGCATCGACGCTTGATGATACGCCTCGTTCGACAGCAGTCCTGTGCGCTTTGGGAGAAAAGTGGTGGGACACTACCCACACCTTTTATTTTGGCTTTCGGGAGATGACTCTGACTCCCATAGACGTGCAGCAGTTGCTGGGGCTGAAATATGATAGAGAGCAGATAGAGGTGGATAGCTCTTTACTGGTGAGACTGAAGGCAGTGCATGTGACACTTGGTGATGTAAAGAGCATAGTTTCTGGAGATTCTATCTGTTTGTCCCTGCTTAAGGACATTCTGCTGAGCAGGGATATTGATGTGGAGGACGGGATGCAAGTGATGCAGATGGCCCGATTATTCATTCTGTTGGTGTTGGGAGGTTTCATGGTGGCGTCGAGCAGCGACGTCGTCATTTGTGGTTCTTGCCATACCTGAGAATGTTTTCGAACATCCCTTTCTATGATTGGGGGAGTCTGACCTTGGCGACCCTTTACTTTTCTTTGGATGCATTTATCTTGTGCTTCCGACAGACTTTTACTCGGGCCACGTACCTTCTTGAGATATTCTTTAATTTGCGCATTTTCCTTTCATGCATTCGCATTTTCCTTATGCCTCTCTTTTTGTTTGCAAATTCAGACGTGGTTCTATGAGGTGATTGGGTCCAATACCCCGCTGATTGCTTTGAAGGACGACACTGTTGGGGACTTCTGTCAATTGTATCGATGGTGTAAGTCCAACCGGCAGTCGAAGGGATCTTTCTCCCTGGAGGTGGTGCATCAGGTCTTGAATGACCTGACCAGTGGTAGGGTAAGACTCTTTCCATTTCAGTCTTGATTTTTGCTCCTTCTGATCTTGTATTGATTTATGCTTGCTTGGAGATTTTCAGGTGACCTTTTATCCCTGGGGGATAACCATTCAGGATGTGGGGGAGACCGGGGTGAATGCGCGGATGAGGAGCTTGTTGGCGCATGAGTTCGGCCATTCCTGGTACCTTGGGGAGAGGGGATTCGTCAGATATCTGAGGAGGAGGTGGTGGTGCCACCCGCACAGCCTCCTACGTCAATGAGGCAGGAGCGACTGCTGTTGGAGGATGAGAGGATCGCGGTGATGATTAGTGAGTCTTACCTACTATAGATTGATACGGCCGCGCGATATGATTATATGGATTTCGTGACGAGCTGGTTGATGGCTCCCAGCATATATGATGTGTTGCCCTTCCTTTCTACGGGTTCGAGTCGGGCGGCGGGATCTTCCCACAGCGATGCTGGTCCGTCGGCATCTGCGGTGGTGATGACCTCATAGGTCCCTTTTGCATTGTTGCATACCCCTTCGCACAACATCCGGCAAGTTGATGGAGGGATGGTGCCTATGTTGCACCGTCCTCATGCGATGGATCCGGAGGAGTTGGGTTTGACAGAGGAGGTCCATCGACCTGCGGTATACCTTTTTGTTCCTTTCTTTATTTCTTTTCTATTTTGGTCATCCTGCTTTTGATACTGATTTCGCCTTTTCTTGCAGCAAATCCGAGTGTCGAACACTTGGCTCAGGGACATCAGAGACTGGATATCTTCGGCGATTGCCCGTATTCGGGACGCGATTCCTGTTCCTTTTTGCTTGGTGTTGTCTTCCACGTCTGGAGAGGACTCTGGCTTGGGTAGTGGTGGTGCATCATCTCGCCGTAGGGGGAAGAGAGCACGTAGCAGGGGTGGAAGCTCTTACTGAGAGAGAGAGAGAGAGAGAGAGAGAGAGGATGTGGGTTTGGGCTGAGTCCCATTGTTTTTTCTTTTTTCCTTTTTTATTTGTTGCAAAATTGATGTAACACAGAACACAAATATATGCAATGCAATGGAGGTTTTTTTATTATCTTTTATTAATGATGAATGACTGCATGCACATGCGCTTTTTACTTTGCTGCTGAGGCCGTAAAAAGGAATATTTTTTGGAATTTTTTAAAGGAAAGTTTTTTAATTAAAAAAAAAGGAAAATTATATAAGGAGAAAAAAGGGATTCTTGAAATTCTATTGAGAATATCAATTTATTCTTATTGAGTTTTCTGATTTGACAAAAGAGGAAAAGGGAAAATTTTCTAAAAATGGGGGGTTATCGATCGACAGTTCAGTCCAATCCCATCAATTGAAAGCTTTGAATGGTACTCTCTTCAGCCTTTGGTACCTTGTGGGGTAGGATTTCTTCCGATTTCTGCAGGGATTATGTCCATTGTGAGGGTTTTCAAGTATAAAAATGGGTAAAGGTGGAGTGTTTTCATCACACCTTTGCATTCTTACCCATTTGCCCATTATCTTTTAGCTTTGCAAGATGGCTCTCCCTGGTAGCACCGAGTTTACCAACTACCTCGAAGCCTTGGAAGCAATGTGCTCTTATAACATCGATTACGAGGCTTTCTACATGCGTTGAGTCTCCTTGTGGCGCAATCAACCTCTTGAGTGGAACGTGTTAATGGTGGCGGTATAATTCTGGTACCCCGAAGACCATGTATTTCGCTTTGGGTTGGAAGAAGTTTGTCCTACCTACGAGGAATTTTTTGCCATGCTAGGTGTAAATCCTAGTGTTGCTGCGACTTTGCCCAAATTTTCCCGTTCTCCCAGAGATTTGTTGGCCGGACTTCTTCGTATTTCGCCTTCGGTGGCTAGATCATTGGTTGCTGGAGGAATGATCTCCCTCCCGGCGGTGCTGCGGGAAGTAGGTGATGCTGGTTATGCTGGAGCCATTGTTCTGGGTCTGGTTTCCAAATTACTGCTGGTGACTGGGGAGGTGCAAGTGGACCCACAACTTGCTTCCATTACCTCATGGATGTCATATCGTCGCAATCCTACGACGGTGATACTGGCGGAGACCCTGAATGGCCTGGATTCCTGGAGAGAAGGTCATTCTGACTTTTTGAGAGGTAGCCCTGTGATGCTGTTTATGTGGTTGTCTGAAAGATTCCGCTTGGCGACTTATCCAGAATATCCCTTATCAGCTGTACTTATCTTCTTTTCACGCTACTTCATCTGCGTTGGCCTATATGTTGAGAACTAGGAAAATTGGCTTGTGGAATATGGGGCTCGTGGTCTGTATTGGTCAGTGCCTTGGTGGGGACAGTTGCAGCCTGTTCTGGAGCAAGGAGAGTATTCATATGTACGGCTGGTTGGTCTCAAACAGACCTCTTTTTATTTTCCTTGGCGGCTTTTGCGCCAATTTGGCTAGGCACGGGTCATGCCCCCCCCCCCCCCCCCCCCCGCGAACCTCATATTTCTTTTCGGTAGAAGATTTGGCTGAGCACTTGCCTATGTTTCTTGGATCTCTGTGGGAAAGTCGACGTCCGTTGACCCATCCCTCTTAGTCTATCGGGGAGGTTTGGCATGTCCCCAAAGATTACATGAAGTGGTTATGGAGGAAAGTAGTTAATAAGATGTTGGCAGTGGAGACTGGACAAAGATGGTTTGTTTTATCCAACACCATGGAAGGGGGTGTTGTGGTCTTTTCGAAGATGGTTAAGTCTCATCAATCCATGGAATGTTTACGGCACTTTATTCAGGCAGGGGAAACTTGGGGACTTCCGGATGTAGATGATGAGGGCGCAGGATCCTCTGGTGGCTATGGGTAGAACTCATGGAGAGTTTATTTATGTAATAGGTGTGGGGATTTTATTTGGTTTTTATGGTAATGGGGAAGGGAGTTATCCGTTCCTTTTTCTTAAATAATCCGTGCTGAATTTTCTTATTAATGAAATAAACAAGTTTCTGATCATCCAGCTGTGCCTCTCGATGAATTTTTCATTTTGAATTATCTATACTGATCACTAAGGCATACATAATCCTTTTGTTCAAGTATTTTTAGAATAAATCTCCGTTCTCGGAGGTAATAAAAGAATAGTATTTTGTGAAAAAGAAAGGGCCGCATTCATGTGAGGTGCATGAGTTGCCTACGTACCTCTGGGGTTTTTGAAAATGTTTTTAAAATAGTTTTTGTAAAGGATCGGGCCCACGTAGTTCTGGGTAGGTGGAAAGGAAGAGTTTTTTTTTTAGAATAGAAAGGGGATGAGAAGAGTCGTAGCGCGCCAAGATTTAGAACTTAGGGGTAGAACTTCTTGGGACGATCCAGATTGACTGGACGAGCCATCTCTTCCCCATCTAGGCCAGTGAGCATGGCAGCACCGCCGGATAAGATTTTTTTCACAATGTAGGGGCCTCTCCAATTGGGCTTGAATTTCCCTCTAGGGTCCCAGATGGGTTCTATTATCTCTTTGAGGGATAAATCCCCCTCCCTGACACCACCATCCTTGACTCTCTTGTTGAATGATCGCGCTATTCGGTGATGGTATCCCTGTATGTGTAAAGAGCTTTTAATCTTCTTTCATCTAGGAGGGCTAGCTCATCAAGACGGATTTGGCACCAGTCTTCTTCACTAACTTTTCTTTCGAGCATAATGCGTAGTGAGGGTATTTCCAGCTCCACAGGTAGGACTGCTTCCATGTCGTAGACCATGGAGTAAGGGGTATCCCAGTAGAGGTTCGAATTGAGGTTCGATATCCCCAGAGGGTGTATGGCATCCGATCAGCCCAATCTCTATAACTTTTGGTCATCTTACTAATGATAGCTTTGAGGTTCTTGTTGGCGGATTCAACTGCACCATTGGTTTGAGGTCAGTAGGGAGAAGATTTATGTCTCCGAATCCCATACTCATTGACTACTTTGGTGACTTCTGCTTCTAAATGCAACCCGTTATCTAATACCAGCTCGTGCGAGACCCCATATCGACAGATGATATTTTTCTTGAGGAATTTGGCCACTTTCTTGGCATTCAATACTGTGTATGACTCAGCTTCGACCCATTTTGTGAAGTAATCGATGTCAACCAGGATAAACTAATGTCCGTTTGAAACCTTTGGTGTAACCTTCCCTATGATGTCGATACCCCAGGTGGAGAACGTCCTGGGAGAGGTCATGTTGTATAACTCTCGTGGAGGCAAGTGTTGAAGATTGGAAAATTATTGGCATTTGAGGCACCTCAGACATAGGCGGTGCAATCCTGGATCAAGGTGGTCCAGTAGTATCCCCATCGGATGATATTCTTGGAGAGCATCTGACCATTCATATCGGGTCCGCATTCCCCGTTGTGGATCTTCTTCATTATTTTCTCAATCTCAACCCCAGCAATACAGTGTAGATGAGTTCCATCGAAGTTCCTCTTGAGTAGGGCTTTGTGACAGATGATGTATTGGGCGGCCAGTCTTCGGAGAGTTGTTCGATATTTCTTATTGGAACCCTCGGGATACCTACCATGTTTGAGGAGGCACCGGATATCATAGTACTAGCAATCATCTAGTTCAGGATCTTCGGTGGAGACAAGTTCAATATGGTAGCAATGGGTCAGTTTGTCTTTCCTTTAAACTAGGAAGGGGGTCATTGTTATTCCCTCAGGCATGTCGACCATGGAGGCCAAGGTAGCGAGATCATCGGCTAGGTTATTATTTGCTCGGGATAGGTAATGGAAGGTAATATCTCAGAAACAGGAGGCTAACTCTTCTAATTGGGCATGAAAGGGTTGGAGCTTTTCGTCCTTGACTTTCCACCTTCTGAGCACTTGACTGATGATAAGGGCATAATCCCCGTAGACATAAAGGTGTTGAATAACTTTCTTAAGGGAGACTTGGAGGCCCACTGTGCATGCCTCATATTTCTTCATATTATTGGTGCAAGGGAAATCCAATTTAATAGCGATGGGAGTGTGGGAGTCATCAGGGGTGATCAAAAGTATCCCAATTCCATATCCCTTTTTGTTGGCAGCGCCATCAAAGAACATTTTCCATCGAAGGAGATTTTGAGTGGTGCAGAGGATATTTTCATCTGGGAATTCGGAGATTCGGACATCTGCTTCTTCTACAGGGTAATCGACGAGGTAGTCAGAGATTGCTCTTCCTTTAACAGCTTTATGTGTGACGTACACGATATCAAACTCAGTTAGGATCATTAACCATCGGGCCATTTGACTGGACAAGGCGGGTTTCTCAAGCAGGTATTTGATGGGATCCATCCGGGATACAAGTTTGATGGGGAAGGCGAGCATGTAGTGTTGCAATTTTTGGGTGACCCAGACAAGTGCCACACACGCCTTTTCCAAAGCAGTGTAGTTGACCTTGTATTCGGCCAATTTTTGACTGGCGTAATAGATGGCTCTTTCTTTGCGAGAGTCTTCAAGGTATTGGGCTAGCAAAGCCCCGGATGCAGTGTCGGTTATGGTTAGGTATCGGAGCAAAGGGAGACCAGACTATGGTGGCATGAGAACTGGAGGTTGGGTCAGATATTGTTTGATTCGGTCAAAAGCTTCTTGGCAGGCTTCGTTCCAAACCTTGGTTGAATCCTGTCGGAGGAGCTTAAAGATTGGTTCACAGATGGAGGTTAGTTGGCTGATGAACCAGCAGATATATTGTAATTTCCCAAGAAAACCTCGAACTTCTTTCTCTGTTCGTGGTGGTGGCATCTCAAGTATGGCCTTCAGCTTTGTAGGATCTACTTCTATCCCCTTTTTACTGACCATGAATCCTAAGAGTTTTCCCTTTATAATGCCAAAGACACACTTTTATGGATTAATTTTCATCTGATACCTTCGCAGTCGTTCGAAGAACTTTCAGAGAGAGGGAACATGACCTTCTCTAGTTTTGGACTTGATAATCATATCATATACATAAACCTCGACCTCTTTATAAATCAGATCATCCAGGATGGTTGTGGAAGGCCTTTGGTAGGTAGCCCCGGCATTCTTGAGACCAAATGGCATAACGATGTAGTAAAAGGTTCCTCATGGGGTGATGAATGCGGTTTTTTATTGGTGGTCGGGGTGAATCTTGATTTGGTTGTATTCGACAAACTCGTCGACGAATGACTTGAGAGCATGACTGGATGTGTTGTCCACGATCATGTCGATATTGGGTAGCGGATAATCATCCTTTAGAGAAGCTTTATTTAAATCTCGGTAATCCACACACATTCAATCCTTCCCTCCTAATTTCGGTACAGGTACAATGTTGGCTAGCCATGTGGGATATTCGATCACACGAATGAAGCCCGTGTTCAACTGTTTGACCACCTTTTCTTTGACCTTGAGCGACCATTCGGTGCATAGTTTTCTCATTTTTTGTTTAATTGGCTTGTAATCTGGGAGAGTGGGAATCTCGTGCTGAGTAATTTCAGGATCAATGCCGGGCATATCATCATAGGACCATGTGAAGACGTCCACGAACTCCTTCAGCAATTCTTCGAGTTGTGCACGCTCATGCTCGTCCAGGGTGGCCCCTATCCTAATCTCGCGCAGTTGGCTACTAAAATCGAGATTAATAATAGCAGTCTCTTCCTCATTAACTTTAACGCGGTTATGTTGTTTATTGTTAACCTTATTTAGATTAGTTAAGAATTGTTCATTTTCAAAATCATCATCATCAAAAGTTTGAACTGTTTAAACCTCTCTTGAACTGTTTTATCAAATGACATGCTACTATTTTAGTTTTATTAACGCGTTTGATATATCGCGTGAAGTCTCTTCAAGCGACATATTCGAGCGAAGTCACCTACTCAAATTTTTTATAAATAGTTCATTTTGAGTCATTTTTCCTTAAGAAGACCTGAAACTTTCATTTTACAAAAGCTGCCTTTGCATAATTTTTGTCTTCTCACTTTTTGAGGTGTTTTGACTTTGTTTTGATTCAAAAATCATCCCAATAGCTTTAGTGAATCATTTTGGAACCAAAGATAGAATTTTGCTGGAGTTTTTCTTGTAGGGAAGATTTCTCTACTGCTGATTTGGTACCACTTGAGGGAGGTGCTGGAAGACTACGACTACAGTCACTTGGGAGTGCTTGAGGGTGTTCCTTGCTGAAGACAAAACTAGGTTATTGTGGATTTGTTGCAGTTGATCCATTATTGATTCTAGGTCGAGGTCTATGTGAGTATTCTGCGGAATAGTCATTGCAGACTTCATTGTGTATGTAAGTTTTGATTTACCTTTGCATAGTGAAATAAAAAGGTTTTACCCGAAAGGGGTTTTTCCTGAAATCTATGTGTCATCAATATATATTTATTTTGTGTTGGCTTGATTTTTACACCTAGATGCATGTGTTAGGTTTTAATTCATTTGGATCAAAAATTGACAATTAATTAAATAAGTATTCAATTGAGAATTATCGAATCACCGTACTAATAGAGATCACGTCCTTAAAAAGGTTCCTCTCCATACCCGATTTGGCTCGAAAGTCTACCCAAGGTCCTACCCAACCCATAGGTCCATTTTAAGCACTTAAAATGCTTATTTAAGTCACCTAATTATATTTAAAAGTCTATAACACTTTATATATGTATTTGTGTGTTCCATCATTATCATATATTTATATCCTTAATACGACTTAATTAAATCAGCGAGTCATCAATTTATTCGTGACTATCTTCATTATTCGCAATATACCGTCATACCATAAAATCACAAAACTTGTATCTCATTTACAAAATACTATATTTAAATTAAATAATCCAATACAATTAAACATACTCATTTAATCATTACGCCAAATTAAAGATAAATACCATTATTTCATCCGATTAGTAATTCCCACAATTTCTAATAAATCAATATAGCTTCAATTTAATACTCATAAAAATATGGGGTATTACAGCTTTATGGGCTCATTTAGGTGTTTTAAACCTTTAAAAATGGTTCGAGGGTACAGGCATATAAGTTCGAGGTTTTTGAGCTAGTTTGATTATGGGTTCAGGCCCTTTGGGGGTCTAAAAATGGAGAATTAGGCATAACTTAGGAATTAGGGTTTATATAAGATTAAGGGCACCACTAATAGCCCCCACACTTAATCAAATACCTAACCCTAGCAGCCCCACCTCAAGAGAGAAATGAGCATAGGCCAAAGAGGAGAAGAAACTTGAGATTCAATGGGTCATCATCAATCACTATATCCAGGCAAGACTTTTCTTGCTTAATTTAATGTCCAATGTATTTCTTGATTCATTGTAGTAAACTCCATATAATATCTAGGTTTAAGTATGAAATTGTTGATAAAATGGTAGGATTTAATCTTATGCATGTAGAAAAAATTAATCGGAACTTAGATGGTTTAACTCAGAAATTTAGGATGATTAAAAATATTGGTTTGGATGATAGAACTCATACCTTAGGTTTCCCGAATATATTGAAAAACTTGATGCATATGTTGAGAATTTACATTCATGTTTTAAGGTCTGGAAATCTGGAGAATTATAATCCATGTGTTATGTTAATAATAGGATTTAAATATAGATGGATTTATGGTAGAAAATCTGGGTTAGGATTCATGATCAATTGATGTAGATTCTGGGATTTGGGAAGGAAATTGATGATAATTTTTGTAATTAACCATTCTAAGATGAAGGACTAAGTCATAGGGACATGTTCTTATGTTATTGTAATTGAAATGACTATTGGGATGAACTTTGAGATGAAATTTAGAATTTTCATATTAAAGAAATGTAACAGACCTGGGCTACTACCCAGGTCATAATCGATTCTGCCATGAAGATGAATAAATTTGGTTGTTGGGCGAATCTATTCGTCTAAAGAGGCAAATTGATTCGGCCCTTGGGACAGGATGAGTTGGGAGCAGGGATGGATCCGGGGTATTTTTATAAAATCATACGAGCTGGTGGGACAGGGTTTGGGTCAACGATGATTTTATTAAAAATGCTATTGTGGCACAAATATTAATTGGTAACTATATTTAACTATAAGGTTAAATAATCTTATAAAGAGGAAGGAAGTAATAACGAACTAGATGGTCAATTATTAATAGATAGATATTTATGAGAATTATGTGGAATATCTTAGGTAATTAGAGAGTAATTACCTACACATATTATATGAGAATAATATGTACTAACATTTATTTGTATGGACATACCTATGTTTCTGGAAGGTCCTATCAGTTGGGGTTACATGCGTCCGGGACCGTAGCACACGTCCGCACAGGTGGGCTAGACGTTGTGTAGGTCGTCATTATAGGTACTACATAGCATCGCTACCTATGAGAGGTAGGTATAGGTACTAAAATCCTTTGTCACCACTAGGTATGGGCCATGAACTGGTTTACTACGTAGGGACCACCCCACTTATGTGTATTTTGTGATGTCTGATTAAATAGAGGATTCCTTCGGACTTATCGATAGAGCACGAACGAGACACCACTGGTAGATGCTTTGAGTGTTGCATATATGAAATGACACATATATCATTATCCGAATTAAATGAGATTTATTAAGTTGTCTAGGAACGTAGATAGTACATTACAGACCCATACTATGTAGTGTGCATTATAGATGTTTATGTTACTTTTACGAGTTATATGAGACTGGGAAACTTTGGGCATTGATAACATGAATGTAGATGGTTACATTTCAGTATGATGATTATATTTAATCCATTGCTAGTAAATTGACACAGTTATCAATTTTATTTCAGTACTAGTTTGGATAAGGGTAATATCACTCTTATATGAGAGGTGAGCTGATAATCGTATGTGAGCGGCGATGGGGGGATATTTACTTTAAATAAATTGTATTTATTGAACTTTGAATTAAATAAGTTAATTCTTACAACTCTAGGGCGCTGACCCAAATTGTAAATATTTTCTCACCCCCCCCCCCCCCCCCCCCCCACACCCCGGTGCTTTTAAATATGGATAGCAGGACTATTGACAGATCAGTCTTGCGTTCTCCTTTTTCTCTTCAGATTCTCCATATTTGTTAATTCTAGTTTAGGTGTTACTCTGCTTTAGTTTATTTATTTTGGGGGATTTCTGTATGGGCATTATTTATTTCATGTTGGTTAGGATATTTACGATTATGTTGGATTTCATTTACACTTGGTGTGTGTTGGATTTTATTATCGCGTTGGAATATTAATTTAAACTCAATTATGATGTATCAATATATGCTTTATATTATCTGATGCTGAGAATGGTATTAATTGATAAACAAGCCTTATCTTCAACATATCGTGTATGTCCAACCTTTACGTGAGAAAATGGGAGTTGTTACAGCTGGTATCAGAGCATATAGGTTCTAGTGTCCTTAGGATTTATGTTGCGTTCATTACGTTCTACGTTGCGTTCTTTAATACATTGAGCCTATGCTTAGGGTTGATAGTATTTTTGTGATTTATACTAATTCGATCCTTATTTTCCTTCAGATGGAAAATGGAGGGAGAGGTAGATCTCGGCACGTAGTCGCACCTACTACAGATGAAGAGGCTCAACCGAAGCCACAAGAGCAGCCTCAGGCCCCACTGTCCCCACAGTTGATCACTCCAGCAGATATCGCTACCATTGTAACCTAGTCGATTTCCACTTCAATGGAAGCCATGCTCTAGCACTTTTTACTGCCAAAGGCTCAGTAGCAGCCACCATCACTGCCACTACAAGTGGCATTACTAGCCCAGGCATCGGGGTTAGTTTGGAACAGATCTAGGGAGGCCTTCGTAAAGGGATAACCTCCACAGTTCTTGGGCAATCTAGATATTTTAGTGCCAAGAAGGTGGAAAAAGGATATTCAGAGGCATTTATGGATGGTGGAGTGTACACCAGTACAGAAGCAAATTTCGGTTTCACTTTGGATTATGGGGGTTGCACTCTAGTGGTGGGAGTCAGTCACTTTAATTGTAGAGAGAGACACCTTGACTATAGATGAGTTCTGGGAGAGATGTGAGGGTAATATATCCCCCAGGAAATGTAGTCTGAGATGAGGAGTCAGTTTACGGAGCTTAGGCAGGAGAGTCGCATAGTGGCGGAGTATGAGGAGGAGTTCACCTCTCTTTCATACTTTGTAAGGATGATGTGAATATAGATCAGAGTGAGATAAACATGTTCATAACGGGATCAGCTTGGCACATTAGGAAGGCTCTTTTAGGGAACCCTACCTTCATCACGTATAATCAAATAGTGAACACTGCACTTCTCCACTGTCAGAATCACAGGGCTTTCCAAAAGAACAAGGGAGAGAAGAGACAAGTAGGGCCATGGGTAGCAGGGTTAATAACATGTGAGGGTAATGTCCCTCACGTGAGTGGAGGTAGTGATCACGTGACCCAATGGTTCAGGGTTGCTTCGTCTACGAATCAACATAAGCAATTTAGGGGTTTCGATGATCGGAATAAGCAGGGCCATGGGGGCAGCAGGGCTAACAGTAAGGGGGCAGCAGGGCTAAGGCCAATAGGGCCGACAAGAAAAGCAGTGCTTGTTTCACGAGAACTGTTACACTTACAGAGAGAGGGGCCATACATCGAGGCGGTGTCCTCAAGGTAATCAGGCACCTCAGGAGCATGGAGGCCAGAGGGGGCATCAAGATCCACAGGGACAGCACCCACCGTTTCCAGCTCTAAGAGTTACCACTCCAGCACCCGCCGCCCCACCTCAGGGGAAGCCGCCATAGCTACAGTAGGGACGAGTTTACCACATTACACCGAAAGAGGGACCATCTCCAATTAAAGAGGTTGAGGGTATGTTCCCTATCTTAGGACACGTAGGTCGTATTTTACTTGACACGGGGTCATCTCATTCATTCGTTAGCACTGGTTTTGCACGTGAGACTGGGATGATAGATTTTTCTTTTGATATTGTAATGCACATAGACTCACATGTGGGGAAAGGGGCACCCATACATTCGTTGTGTCGGGGTATAGGGGTCGAGATAAGGCGACTCACTTTTGTAACAGACTTACTGGTACTAGATACGAACAAGTGCAAAGTTATCTTATGGATGGATTGGCTAGTTACATATAGATCATGTATTGACTATAACGGTAGGTCCATCATCTTCTCCGTTTCAGGGTAGGAGGTGTACTTGGTTGTGAGGTTGCACCCCGGGGGTGGGTTGAGCAAGCACTTATACTATATCAAGGAGGAGACTTCTTTGAAAGTCTTGATGTCTCTAGATTCCATCTCGGTAGTTAGCAAGTTTTTTAATGTATTTGGGTAGATCCCATGGTTGCCACCTAGTCAGGAGATAGAGTTCGTGATTGATTTTATTCTAGGCATGAAACCCATTACACGTACTCCGTATCAAATGGCTCTTCTAGAGATGAGGGAGCTTCGAGATCAAATTGAGCAGTTATAGGTATAGGGGTTCATTAGGAGGAGTACTTCGTCGTGGGGTGCTCCATTTTTTTCGTTAAGAAGGACGGATCCTTGCGACTTTTATCGACTGCAGGGAGTTGAACAAAGTCACCATACGGAATAAATATCCATTGCTCGCATTAATGATTTATTTGACCAGTTAAGGGGTGCTTCGTATTTCTCTAAGATCTATTTGAGATCGGGGTATCATCAGTTAAGAGTTAGAAAGTAGGATATCTCGAAGACGACATTTCTTACGAGGTACGGGATATTTGAGTTTTTGGTTATGCCTTTTAGGCTAAACAATGCACTGGTGGTGTTTATGGACTTGATTAATCGAGTATTCATGGATTTTCTGGACCAACTTGTCATAGTATCTATATATAACATTTTGATTTACTCTCGGACTACGGATGAGCACGCACAGCATTTATAAATAGTCTTACAAACGCTACAAGACCACCAACTGTATGCTAAGTTCTAGATGTGGCTTTTGGCTATAGGAGATACAGTTCTTATATCACATTGTGTCTAAGAGGGGGATATCAGTGGACCTGGGAAAGGTCTCTGCAGTACTGGAGTGGGGACAGACCACTATACCTATTAAGGTACGCAGCTTTTTGGGATTAGCGGGGTATTACCGTTGGTTTATTCAAGGGTTCTACAAGATAGCCGAGACCCTAACGAACTTAACAAGTAAGGAAGTGTATTTTGTATGGGATGATGCGTGTCAACGAGCATTTAATGAGCTAAAGACTATATTGACTACAACACCGGTTCTGTCATTACCTAGGGCATGGATAGACTATAAGGTCTTTACAGATATGTCCATGAGGGGACTTGGAGGGGTATTTATGCAAGAGGAGAGGTCGATATCTTATGATTCATGGAAGCTAAATCCCATGAGGGACATTACCCCACTCCCGACTTAGTGTTAACAACTGTGGTTTTTGCACTATAAGTGTGGAGGCATTATCTCCTGGGGAAGAAGTTCCAACTATTAACAGACCATAAGAGCCTAAATATTTATTCATGCAGCGGGAGATAAACATGAGGCAGAGGAGATGAATAGAGTTTGTGAAGGATTACCAGTTCAACATTCAGTACCACCTGACGCGACTCAATATTTGTCTCAAAAGTGCGTATTTATCTAGGCTCAAGTGCAAGCCTTGTCGCTCAAGTAATAACCCGGTAAGTCGGGATCGTCTCCACAGGGATCAAAATTGCCAAACAATAACAAGGAAAATTACCAAACCGTGAAATGATTTCTTAAAAGAAATAAAAAGATGATTGATTTTTGAGAAACTTTCTAAAACTTTACTTATGAAAAACAAATGGAAATTAACAGCAAAATTTGGGTTTAACAATTTAGAGAAAATTAGGGTAGGGTACAATCCCTCAATCCTTAACAAATTATCCTTTAGAATATTAAAATTATAAATCAAAATTCTTGATTAAATCCAGTCCTTATCATCACTAAGCATTACATATATGAGATTCAAGACCGCATCATATGAAATCAAAGATCAATATAAGGCGGTGAACGACAAATTATACATACAAAGCATTCTTAAACATCCCAAGTACCTAGGGCAAGAGAGATTAAAAGATATGACAATGCATATATGATTTTCATTCACGATTCAACCAACATTTTCATTTATTTTCTAATTTTCCATACGAATAATTTGTATTAGGATTGAGTTCATGTACCCCAACCCTTGAGAAATTAGCTACTCATGATTTGGTTGAAAAATAAATTCACATATGAAACTATGAAATTGCAGAACATTGTAAGAAATTTGCAAAAATTAAACAAAAGAGAATAGAATGATATTACTTGAATTCAGCACAAAAACGGAATTGAGATTCAGAATACAACTAGGGTTCATGCAAATCTTGAAGGAAATGGAAATTTGATCTAAAAACCTGATCTAAAAACTCTCTCTAAAATTTCTAACCCTAGACTCTCTCTAGCCTCTTTTTTTTTTAATGACATAGGGATTGGTCTTTTATAGATCTCAAAAAGGACCTTTCCCATGCCTCTCCACGTTTTGACATTTTAATATACCTAAATGAGACTCTTCCCATGCCTCTCCACGTTTTACAACTAATAAAAACAAATTAAACAAGAAATTTCAAGAGTTGTCTCTTCAGTTCTGAAAATGACTCTTCAGTTCTGAAAATGACTCTTCATTATCTCGCAACTTCAAAACCTCGTAACTTCTTCACTGTAGCTCGGATTGAGGTACCATTTTTTCCAGTATTCTTGTAATTTAGAGCTCTTCAACTTTCTAGTTGGCCCCACCTCCGTACTAAGGCTGTAAAATTACGAAAATGCCCTTCAACTCTCCATTTCTAGGTTTCTTTCACTGTTTTGCGTTCTCCTTCGCACTAACTTGCGTGAAATACCTGTAAAACACATGGGAAATACACAAAACACGAAATACTTGCCAAAAAAGGTTAGTAGAATACATTTGAGACAAATCCAAGCTACTTACACTGCACGGGATCATAAAAATACTGAAATTAAGGGGATAAATGTGAAGAATATATGCCTAAACACCACCTAGGGAAGGCGAATGTCGTAGAGGATGCTTTAAGCCGCAAGCCAATTTTTGAGTTAATGGCAGTGCGAAAGGCGAAGTGAAAATCACTTTGTGGGGATGATGACTTGACCCGTTCAGTTGTAATGGTCCTCACCACCACACCCAAGATCATTATTTGGGCTATGAAGGAACATACATGAGATCATATTTTCTAGGAGCGGATTGGGTAGTTGTTAGCTGAGGGGGTAGAGCATTATTCTATTGGGTTGGATAATGGATTGAGATTCCAGGGCAGGCTAGTGGTCCCAGATGAAGGTGAGTTGAGGCGATCCATTATGTCTGAGGCTCACGATTCACGCTTTACAGCACATTTTGGAGGAGATAAGATGTACCACGACATGCGACATCAGTATTGGTGGGTTGCGATGAAAAGGGATATAGCAGTTTTCGTGTCCAAGTGTGCTACGTGTCAGCTGGTGAAGGTGGACCATTAGCATCCCACGGGTGTGTTACAGCCCTTGGATATCTCGATGTGGAAATGGGAGATCATCTCCATTGACTTCATCACTGGGATACCTACATCATAGAAGGGGCATGATTCCATCTGGGTGATCATCGACAAGTTGACGAAGGTGGCTCACTTCTTATCAGTTCGAATAGATTATACTTCAAATCAGTATGTTAGACTTTTCCTCGTAAATATTATAAAATTTCTCGGGATAGCACTCAACATTGTATCGGATTGGGACAGGACGTTTGAGTCCCATTTTTGGAGTATCTTTCAGTAGGCCTTAGGGGTAGAGTTGGTATTTAGTACCTCAAATCATCCTCAAGCCAATGTTCAAACGGAGAGGGTGAACCTGATGTTGGAGGATATTCTACGGATGTGCATATTAGACTTTAAAGGGAGTTGTGAGCAGTAATTATCTTTGGTGGAGTTTTCATATAACAACATCTACCAGTTCACGATTGTGATGGCACCGTTTGAGGCGCTTTACTGGAGACCTTGATGTTCACCCTCATGCTGGTTGGAGGTGGGGGAGAACAAATTACTCATGCCAAATTTCATTCAGGACACCTCAGAGAATGTGGGGATGATTCGGTCCAGGATACGGATTGCCCAGGATAGGCAAAAGCGTTATTTAGATGAGGGTCGGAGACACTTAGACTTTAATGTTAGGGATCAAGTGCTAATTAAAGTTTCTCCCATGAATGGAGTGAGGGAAGATGGCTCCCCGATATGTGGGACCATTCCCTATCCTCGAGAGGATTGGGCCCTTAGTGTATTAGTTGGGATTACTGGATCACTTGCAGCAGATGTATGACGTCTTACACATAGATGGATTACGGAGGTTCCTTAGAGATGAGATAGCGTATCAGCATATTGATATTAATGAGAAAGAGCTCCAGATAGACGCTACCTACAATGAGAGATTCGTAGCCATTCTGAACTGTAGGAAGTCCCGACTTTGATCCAAGGTTGTTCCGTTGGTACGAGTACAGTGGGGAAACTATAGGGAGGACAAGTTGACTTGGGAGAGGGAGGACGATATGCAAATAAAATATCTGAAACTCTTCTAGCTAGGTACGTATATTTTTTCTAGATTCTGAGGACGGAAACCTGTTATTAGGGGGGGAGAATGTAACACCCTGTATTTTTCTAGAATGAAACAAAACTAATTTTTTTTTATGAAATAAAATTCGTGGGAATTAAATTAAATCGGTAAATTTAAATTATTTAATTACGAACAAGTAAATTGTTACTATTTCATAATAATGTGAAGTCTACTTTGGATGTTGAATAATTTTATTAGAAATAATTGCATGTGTAGTGGATAATTAATGTATGATGTGTGACACAATTGTAACTATACTTGTGGAATAATATAACTATAACACATTTTGGGAGGTTTTATGGGCTCATTTAGGTGTTTTAAACCTTTAGAAATGGGCCCTGGGTATAGGTATATAAGTTGGGAAGATTTTGACCTAGTTTGATTATGGGTTCGGGTCGATTTGGGGGTCCAAAAATTAGGAATTATGTTTAACTGGGGAATTGGGATTAATATAAGATTAAGGGCAAGACTGATACTCCCCACATTTAATCAAATACTTAACCCTAGCAACCTCACCTCAAGAGAGAAAGGAACATAGGCCAAAAAGGAGAAGAAACAAGATATTTAAGAGGAAATCATCAACCACCATATCCAGGCAAGACTTTTCTTGCTTAATTTAATGTCCAGTGTATTTATTGATTCATCGTAGTAAAACCTACATAATTTTTGGGTTTAAGTATGAAATTGATGATAAAATGGTAGGATTTAATCTTATGCATGTAGAAAAGATTAATTGGAACTTAGGTGGTTTAGCTTAGAAAGTTAGGATGATTAAAAATCTTGGTTTGGATGATAGAACTCATGCCTTAGGGTTTCTGAATAAATTGAAAAGCTTGATGCATATGTAGAGAATTTAAATTCACGTGTTATGTTAAAAATAGGATTTAAATCTAGATGGATTTATGATAGAAAATCTGGGATAGGAGTCATGATCAATTGATGTAGGTTCTGGGATTTGGAAAGGAAATTGATGCTAATTTATTTAACTAACCATTCTAAGATGAAGGACTAAGTCATAAGGACCTGCTCTTGTGTTATTGTAATTGAATTGACCATTAGAACTTTGGGATGAAATTTAGAATTTGTGTGTTGAAGAAATGTAACAGATGTGGGATACTGCCCAAGTCCAAATCGATTCGGCTGCTGGGCGAATCGATTCGGCTAAGGAGGTGAATCGATTCGGCCCTTGGGGAAAGGTGAGTTGGGACTGGGCATGTATCCAAGGTATTTTTAAAAAATCATACGAGTTGGTGGGACAGTGTTTGGATCAACGATGATTTTATTAAAAATACTATTGGGGTATAAATATTAATTTTGAACTACATTTAACTAAATGGTTAAATAATCTTATAAAGTGGAAGGAATTAATAATGAACTAGATGGTCAACTATTAATGGGTGAATATTTATGAGTAATTATATGGAATATCTTAGTTAATTAGAGCTACACTTATTATATGAGAATAATATGTACTTATATTTATTTGTGTGGACATGCATATGTTCTTGGACGGTACTATCAGTTGAGATTATGTGTTCGGGACCATAGCACACGTCGGCACGGGTGGGCTAGACGTTGTGCAGGTCATTACTATAGGTACTACGTAGCAACGCCACTTACGAGAGGTAAGTGTAGATGCTAGGATCATTTGTTACTGCTGGGTATGGGCCATGAACTGGTGATATCTGATGATAGATGATTTTTTTCGAACATACAAATAGAGCACGAATGAGACACCACTGGTAGATGCCTTTTAATGTCACATATATGAAAGAACATATATATCATTACCCGAATTAAATGAGATTTATTAAGCTATTTAACAACGCAAACAGTAAATTACAGACCCATACTATGTAGTATGCATAATAGATGTTTATGTCACCTTTACAAGTTATATGAGACTATGATACTTTGGTCATTGATAACATGAATGTAGATGGTTATGTTTTAGTATGATGATTATATTTAATGCATTGCTAGTAAATTGGCATAGTTATGATTTATTATTTCGGGACTTGTTTGGATACGGGTAATATCACTCTTAGAAGAGAAGTGAGATGCTAATCGTATGTGAGTAGCAATAGGGGATATTTACTTTGAATCAACTGTATTTATTGCACTTTAAATTAAATAAGTTAATTTTTGCAACTCTAGGGCGCAGCTCCAAATTATAAATGTTTTTCCCCCCTGGTGCTCCTAGACAGGGACAACAAGACTGTTGACAGATTAGCCTTGCAGTCTCCTTTTTCTCTTCAGATTCTCCAGATTTGTTGATTTTAGTTTAAGTGATACTCTTGTTTAGTTTATTTATTTTTAGGATTTCTGTATGGGCATAAGCTTGGGATTTATTTATTTCATGTTGGTTAGAGATATTTACGATTATGTTGAATTTTATTTACACATGGTGTGTGCTAGATTTTATTATATCGTTGGAATATTAATTTAAACTTAATTATGATGTATCAATATATGCTTTATATGGTTTGATGCTGAGAACGGTATTAATTGTCAAGCAAGTCCCATCTTCGACATATCGTGTCTCGTCAATCTTTACGTGAGAAAATAGAGTTTGTTACAAACATTATCTTGGTTTTGGAAAAAAAAAACAGTGGAGATGTTACTTTTGGTTATCATCGTTAGGTCTGGGATAATTCATTAGTCAATTTATATGATAAAATACCATGGGACATTCTTTGGGCCAAACTAAAAAATGTTAAAACGCATCACAAAGGTTGGAACCTTCCTCATCTTGCCTCGATACTTCCTACGGATATTATTCATGATACTCGAGGTATTTGCTGGCCTACTAAACTTATACCAGATACTCCTTTTTGAATCTCATGTAATTCTGGACATTTTACAATTAAATTCACTTATGATGGGATCACAAAACCATCATCATCACAACACTTACCAAATTTACCTTGGAATAATCTATGGAAAATCAATTGTATACCAAAAATTAAATATTTTCTTTGGTTCCTAGGCCACACTGCCTTACTTACAGATGATATTCTTTATCATTACCATAAAGTTCCTTCCCCGTTATGCTCACTTTCGGATAGTAATTACCATATATTCATCGAATGTTCGGTCTTCTTTCATCTTCGATCCAACAATCACATCCGTACTACTAATCCATCAGATTTTTTGCCATATCTAAAAATAATTGCTCCAGTACTCAAAACGGCTCTAACTCGCTTATTGCTCTTTATACCATAAGGAATTTCTGGAAATTTAGAAACAGAGTTATTTTATCTATTAAGCCAAAAGAGTTATACTTTTTAAGTCAACTCTTCACAATCGGATTCGTCGATTTCAACGAGTTCATGCCACTTTATCGAACACACACTTTCATTCCTCATCAAATATTCCATATTAAATGGAATCACCCAATTCAACACTTTGTGAAACTTAACAAGGACGGTGTTCATTCATGTGAAAGTAAACAGACACTATTGGGGGCATTATTCAAAATCAGCAAGGCCATTTTCTAACGACTTTCACTACAAATGTTGGCCACATGAACTTTGGGAAATAAAAGTGGGTCTTGATAATGCTATTCAAAAAGGTTTGTTCAATATTAAATTTGAAATAGTTTCTCGGCTTGGTTTTAATATGATTTATAAGAAAGAGAAAAGATTTCTAGGCCACACCATATTTTGATCCAGGAGATCTCTAACCGGCTCGGACAGTTTCATCATATCCGGCTCTCTTTTTGTTATAAGGAAGGTAATACTTGCATTGATGTTCCAGCAATATTTTTCGTTTCTAGGCCTTTTTGTAATATGTACTTTTCTTGAACTTCGAACTTTTTAACTCTTTTTTTTAAGAAAGGATTTTTGTAACACTACTACTCCTATGGTAGCAATTTGTAATGAGTTTTGTTCATTACATCTATTATAATAAAGCTTCCTTTCTTTTGTTAAAGAAAAAAAGAATGTGTATGCTTAAAATATTTTGCATACCTTAAATTATCTTATGAACAAATACGATTTAAACATAACTTATATTTTAGCATGAATATTTTGTCATTTCATTGAATAGTCTTGAACTTTGATTATAATATTGCATACCAAACATTTTGCATAGCTTAAATTATCTTATGAACAAACAGGGTCGGCCCTGGTCATGTGTCAGGTGGGCAGTAACAAATGATCCATTTTATAATAAGTACCAGTATATGTGTATTTTAGGAGTCAAAAAATATTTTTTATATATTAAAAAAAAATTAAATGAGTTTATTTTTTTAGGAACCCATTTTTTCAACTATTAAAAAAAAATGATACAACTTTTCAAAAAAATCTCACCCAACTCATTTTAAGATTACTATTTTTTTAGGAGCCATTTTTTCAACTACCCACAAAATCTTTTTGGTTTCCTCTCTCTCTCTCTCTTTCTTTTTGCATGCCGGCCCACTCTCTCCCTCTCTCGCTCTCTCCTCTCTCCTTATGTCCCTCTCTCTCTCTGTCTCTTTGTGCAGTGCAAGCTTTCTTTTTTCATTTTTGCAGAAGTTGGACGCTGTCTTCTTTTTTCATTTGCAAGTTGTTGTCTTCTTTTGCAGCAAAAGGCAAGTTGTTGTCTTCTTTTGCAAGTTATTTTCTTTTTTCATTATTTTTTATACATATGCTAATCTTTTTTATTACTATTTTTTTTAATAATCTGTTTTTTTTAAATTCATCAATATTTTACTAATCTGTTTTTTATGCAATTATTTTTTTTTTATCAGGTTGTTTCTTTCTACATCAATCAAGTCGATGAAATTGGAGAGAGAATAAAAGGCTCAAACCAGGTGACATTTTTTCATATTTTTTATATTCAATCATTTGAGATATTTCTAGACTAAAATTATCTATTAGATTCGTTGTTAATTGCGTGTTTTATTTTTATGTATAAATTTATAATTTTTTGAAATGTTACCAAAAAAACAAGCATCCGGATATCAAAAACTTTAATTAGTGATTTTGCAAGTCGAAATGCTAGAAGAACAATTTTTCAATGAGTTTTTAGGTATTTAATACTTTTGTACAATATTTTTTTGAAAGTGCCCTAAATTAAGTATCGCACAGGATACTATAAATCTCAGAACCGGCCCTGTGAACAAATATAATTTAAACATAACTTATATTTTAGCATGAATATTTTGTCGTTTCATTGAATAGTCTTGAACTTTGATATTAGTATTGCATTACCAAACATGAGAATGATTTAATCACTGTCCATTTTGTTATATTGTCGTTTTATTTTGACCTATTTCTGTAATTGCATACTAAAAGTAGCATAAATGATTTAATTAAATTTCACATTATGATGCTATGGTTGGTAAAAAGGAAATAAGCTGTTGAATAAGTCATATGTGGACTCCTACTATCGTGATATGTTGAATGGTGATGAGTAATCAGTCATAATTTTAATTGATTGATAAGAAGAAAAAAAGTCAACTGTGAATTAATCTGTCATCTCATGAAATTATATTTTTTCTATTTGGCATTCATATATGCTTGTGGAGATCCCGCTAATAATTTTGAAAATAGATCAAATTACAGGAAAATCCAAGTACATAAGCAATGGCTTGTTTGATAACATGAGTTGGAAATTTTTCTATTGCAATATTTGCATGGAAAATTGTTCTAAACCCCTCCCAAAAAGAAATTACTCAATGAAAATGCCTAAATTTGTTTCTCCAGCTTGTATTATAGTGTATATTGGAAAAAAAAATCAAGTCAAATAACTATTATAAAATGCATTCACAAGTGAAAAAAATGATAAATATTTTTTATTTGTGACATCTTTTAAGTAATACACTTAGCCGATACATCGAGGAAAATGGCAAAAATATGAGAAATTTATGGAGTTTTGTTACAAGATCAATAGTTGTAGAAGACATATATGAGAATTTCAAATAATTAATCCTACTATGGTATAATGACATAATTTGATTTCATATAGTCATGTTCGTTATGATAATTTTGAAATGTCACTAACACAACATGTTATTTATTGCGTATCATATCTACTTTGGGTTGTTCCAATTGTAAGGGCGACTCGTTTAGGTCAGGTCTTGAGTTCGAAACCCCCACAAATTTAAGACTTTAAGTGGGACGTGTGTTAAGGTGGCGCTGGCACAGAGTCCCTCATGTTTAGTTCTCATGCGAGAATCCAAAAAATTTGTTCGTGTGGAGGTTCAAAATTATATATATATATATATATATATATATATATATATATATAGAGAGAGAGAGAGAGAGAGAGAGAGAGAGAGAAACTCCCTCACATACCCTTAACAACATCCCTATGAATATATTTATTTTTAAAAATAATAAAAAAATATATCTTTCAATCAAATTTGGTATATATGATCTTCATAATGAGAAGATTATTTATAAAAAATTAAATTCAAAATTTTAATTTGGAAGAGGGTAAATTGATGATCACAATTTTCAACGGTTAAAAATGTACGTATTCATTCAATTTTCAAATCATCTACTTTCAAGTTGTATTTTAGGATGAATTTTTTTACGGGTGATCTTTTCATTATAGAGATTATGAATATAAAATTCAATTAAGAATACGATTTTTTGCTATTTTTGTAAAAATAAATATATTATTATGAGATATGTTAAAGAATACGTATATATATATTAAACATTAAATCGTCTAGATTAGGGGCCCATAAGTTCAAAGTCAAACAACCCCACCCCAGTTTATCGATATGAAAGGTATTTCCGGAAACCTAAAAACATGGCAATGTCCAGTGTCCCCTAATCTTTTCAGTCAATGACAGTTTCATATAGAATTGATTTGTTACCAACCAGTTATTGCATGTTCCCTAAGTCAAAGTAGAGCTACAATTCTTAAGAACGTGACAAGAGCACATAGACTATATATGTGGGCTACGCTTGGGGAATATTATGAGGAGAAATAAGTTTTGAAATAGAACTAGAAGGATACAAACACACCAATTTCAATACAATAGTTTTAACTGAATAATAAAAATAGAATTCAGTAAAATAAATGAGATTTTCATATTAGTTCCAAACTAATAAATATTTTTGGCTCTAGCCCAATTACATATTTTTTTGACACTAAGTCCCTCACCCCTTAATGTATTTCTTATAATTTAGGATATACACAAATTTAACACGTTTATATTACTAAAATTCGTTTATATATTATAAAACTTCACGTAGAAATTACAATTTTTCCTAAATAAATTCATGTACCCATTATAAAATTTAATGTATACATAAAAAAATCGGGTATACACTAATGATGTCATTAACCCAAAAAAAAATTACCAATCAAGGAGTTAAATAAAAAAATTGTAAAAAAAAATCTACGTGGTTCCTAATATTAAGCAAAATATATGAACCTTCATAGATTCTTAAATGAAGATTGGTTTATTATGTATCTATCTATTTATGTATAATTGAACCCTTGCTATGGACTTGAATTTAATTAAAAAAAATCTCTCATCTTTGTTACATTAGCTCAGGCGCCTTGTTTATATACTTCATGAATCTTAACTATGCAAACTTGATCACCACCCATTGTATCAGTGGCTCTAATTTTGGGACGTGGGGGAAGAATTTGTTTTTTTTTAGAATTAATTACATTTGGGCCCTTTGAACTTTGCCCCTATTAATACTTCACCTCCCGTTCTTTCACTTTTTTCAAATCTCACCCTATTCTTTCACTACCGGTTCAAATTGCCCAAAAATGTGGCGGTCGTCTATTTTTTGGCGGGATTGCTCACATGTGTTGTACATGGGTATTAAGTGAGGGTATGTTGGTCATTTAAGTGAGAATATTTTATTTTATCTTTAAAAAACTACACTCACACACACGCGCGCACGATCTCTCTCTCTCACAAACCCCTACGCTCACACACGATTTATCTCTCTTTAACTTCCTCTCTCCCCATCTCTCTCTCTTTCTCTCACAAACACACACACACACACACGAACAGATCTGGGACGGGGAACACCCACATGAGCAAATCTGGGGTGGAGGAGGGGGAGCTTAATCTCTGGTGGTGAGGCTGGTTGGGGATGGGGTCTAATCGCTAGTGGGAGGGGGGTGGACTGGGCGGCGCTGCCAATGGGAGGGGAGGGAGGGGGTTGCTACTCAACATCAACATCAATTTTCATTTTTTTCTCCTAATTTTATTTTTTTTATTGTTTGTTGGATTTAATTTCTTCATCACTGGAAATCATTTTTTTAATTTTTTTTTTTAGAATTTTGCATGCTAGAAATCATATTTTATATGCTAAAAATAATTTATATTGATGGAAATCATTTTTTTTATTGCTGGAAACAATTTCTTTTTTGAGAAATAATATTTCAGTAATTATTTTTTAGAATTTTGCAGATTTTAAATATTTTTTTGTATTTTTCAGTATTTTTAAATATATATTCGTAGTTTTTAAGTGTCTTAAAAAAATTGTAAATTTATTTTACGATTTTTTGATATTTTTAAAATATTTTTTGGTAATTTCTTAATTTTTAAATATTTTTTCTGTTATTTAAAGATTTTTTTTATAAAAAAAATGGTTTAGACAAAAATGCCCTTACTTAAGGTCATGTGCCATGCACATGAGTGATGATTTTTGTCAAAATTAACGGAGTTAAACGGTAGGGACTACTTGTAGCCGTTTTCAAAATAAATGGGAGAAATTGAAAAAAGTGAAAGAATGGGAGATAAAGTGTTAGTAAGGATATAGTTCAGGACGCCCAAATGTAATTAATCATTTTTTAAAAGGCAAGAATAATTAAATGCATAACAGCATATCGATGGCACGACACTTCAAGTTTCACACCAAGAGTGAATTGACCAAAAAACAAAAGGAGAAAAAAAATTGTTCCCAAACCTCATAGTGTCCAAATCCCCCAATAAAGGCATTCATTTCTGCTTTTTATTTTCCAAAATAAATCACGTTGTGAGATTTTACTTTAATAGTAGCAGCGTCTAATGTTACACTTTCAGTATGCATATTTCTAAGAAAAGCATTGTTACTATATGCATTTATTCTTGGGTCATTTTGACAAAATCTTATTTTGATAATACGATATTTAACGATATCCCTATTTTTGTACATAATTAAACATTATATCAATTTTATAAAATAAAATAAAAACTATTGATTTGCATGAGAAAAGTGATGTTTTCAATGTGTTACAATCGTTGATTTTGCATGACATAAATTTTGTTTGCGTTAAATAGGTGTCGATTTGAACAAAATTGGTGTTATATTTAATTATTTGCAAAAATTAGGATTAAGATAGATATCGTATTATCAAAGTGAGATTTTGTCAATATAACCTTTTATTATTCACTTCTTGTTAGTAAATTGATCGTTTTTGGGATAAGTTTTTATTTATGTATAAATACGACATCTCTAATCTAAAGGGTATTTTATCTTTATGCCAAAAAAAATTAATGGACAAAGTTGTGACGTTGGTGCTTCAATGATTAATATTTAATACATTGATAAAAAAATTTAAATCAATTTAATTCCATAGCAGATAATTAAATTATATGTTATTTAACGATTAGGAAATTTCTTCAAAAATATATTATTTGATTAATATTAGAATGACAAGACTTTTTTTTTTACTTTAATACATTACCAAATCGTGGTTTTGGACGTAAATATATCTTAAAGCAAATTATACATTTAGTCCCTAATTTATGGCACCAGTTTTAAAATGGTCCCTAAACTTTATTTTCTCTGAATTCAGTACCTTAACCAATAAATTGGTTCAATTTGATCCTTTCGTTAAATTACTCCATTAACTTTGACAGAATGATGAAGAGTAAAAATGTCAAAATCCAAGTTCTTTTATAAATAAACACATTTCTAAATTAAACAAGTCCGTGGTTTATTAGAGTTTTATTTAGCATTAAGGGTACTTTAGTATTTTCCCTTTTATCTTATTATTAGGTAGCTGTAGTAGGGCATATATTTTCCTTCCCTTCTTTTCACTGTATTGTATTCTAGTTTATGTCAATATGATACCCTCGCCCCTATTTTTCTCTTCTTATTTGATTGTAGATCTTTTTTCGGAGGTACTTTTTATGTTCGCTCGACTGTTTTGAAGGTATTTATGGTTGTTTTCCTCCTATTTATTCGATTAATTATTTAGTTCGTTCGATTTGGTTCCGTTTGCGTACTGTTTGATTGTTTATTTTCGCAATGGCTGGTGAAAGAGATGATTCGCTACAATCAATTAGTGTCAGATTAGATGGAAAAAATTATACGTATTGGAGTTATGTTATGAAGAATTTTTTAAAAGGAAAGAAGCTTTAGGGTTACATTAATGGCGATTTGAGTAAGCATAACGATAAGATGAACGTTGAAAAATGTGTAGAGTTGTTGGATGTTTAGAAAGCAAATAACTCGAAAATCATCACTTGGATCAATAACTCTGTTGCACCTTCTATAGGTATGTAGTTGGCTAAGTATGATTATGCAAATGAAGTTTGGGATCAATTGGGCAGATTGTATACACAATCTAATTTTGCAAAAAAGTACCAGTTGGAGTGCGATATTCGAGCTCTTGAGCAAAAAAAATTTAGTATCCAGGAGTTCTATTCTGCTATGACGGATCTATGGGATCAGTTGGCTCTCATAGAGTCATCTGAATTGCGGGCCTTTGCACCATATATTATCAATAGGGAGGAACAACGCCTGGTTCAGTTTCTGATGCCATTGTGTGATGATTTTAAGGGTCTTCGTGGGTCGATTCTTCATCGTAGTCGACTTCCAACTGTTGATTTTGTTATTCACGAGTTGTTAGTCGAGGAGATTCGTCTCACGACTCAGTCAGGGAAGGTACTTTCTTCGGGCCCTAATCCATCTGTCTTCGCAGCCTCCTCTAGGCTAATTTCTAGTAATCAGAACAAGACTTATTCAAGAGTTGCCAGTGATGAATGTAGCTACTGTAAGGATAAGGGTCATTGGAAGTCTCCGTACCCTGTTGCGAGCACTGCAACAACAACAATAATCAAATAGTCGACCACCTCAGCAATAGTTTTCTTCTTGGAACTCCAACAACCAATCTCAGCAGCGTTTGTATAGGCCTTCATAGTTTAATACTGGAGCAGTTGTACCGCCATCAAACTCATTTTCACCAGGTTCTTCATCACCAACTCCATCCATGTCTTCTCTTGCTGAGCAGTTTCAAAAGTTTCTTGCCACACACTATGTCCATCTCTTCATCGGGTAAGTTCTCAGGTATTTGGATTCTAGACTCTGGCGCTTCCAATCATATGTCACCAAATTTGTCCTCTTTTGGTCCTTTTTGTCCCACTTCTTCGTTGGCCGTTATGACTGCTGATGGTACTCCTATGCCCTCAACAGGTGTTAGGACTATTGACTCACCCAACTTCTCTCTCTCTCATGTTTACCACATTCCTAAGCTTACAATGAATCTTGTTTCTGTTGGTCAACTATGTGATGTCGGTTATTTAGTATTCTTTTCTTCTACCTTTTGTCATGTGCAAGGTCCACGGTCTCAAAAGGTGATTGGGACAGGCCATAGACAGGGGGGATTGTACATCGTGGAGAAACTCAAAGTACCAATGGTTACAGCTTCCAGTGTTGACTTGTCATCCTTTCGTTTGAGTTCAGATTCGTCTAGTTTTTATTTATGGCACTCTCGTCTTGGTCATATCTCAGGGTCACGACTAAAATATTTAGCTTCTACAGGTATATTAGGAGATTTGCACTGTCATGATATCTCTTATTGTAGCGGTTGTAAAATTGTAAAATTTTCAGCTTTACCGTTTCATAAAAGTATTTCCTCTACTTTTTCACCCTTTGATATCATTCATTCTGATGTGTGGGGACCCTCTCCTATTATTACAAAAGGAGGGTCTCGATATTATGTCTCCTTTATTGATGATTATACGCATTACTGTTGGGTTTTTCTCATGAAACGACGTTCAGATTTTTTTGATATTTATAATAAATTTTGTGCCTTTGTCAAAACTCTACATTCTACTATTATCAAATGTTTTAGATGTGATTTGGGTGGGGAATATAATTCTCAAAATTTTGGTGAGTTTCTTGATTCAGATGGAACTATTCACCAATCATCTTGTACTGGCACTCCTGAGAAAAATGGCATTGCTGAAAGGAAACATAGGCACATTATTGAAACTGATCGCTCTCTTTTATTATCCGCATATGTCCCTATTGAGTTTTGGGGAGAGGTTGTCCTTACTGCTGTCAATTTGATTGATAAGATTTCGACCTCTCATTGTTCAGGTTTGTCACATTTTGAAAAGTTGTATGGGTCTGCCCCTGATTATTCTTCCTTAAAGGTGTTTGGTTGTACTTGTTTTGTTCTTCGACCTCATGTGGAACGTACCAAATTATCTCCAAAGTCAGCTATTTTTGTCTTTCTTGGTTATGGTGAGAGTCAAAACGGATATCGTTGTTATGATCCAGTTAGTAAAAAATTATTATGTCTCTCGCCATGTTGTCTTTCTTGAGCATATCCTTTTCTTTTCTATTCCTGATAATCCTCATGAACTCACTAAATCTGATCTTTTCAATATTGATCCATTCTCTGACAATGATGAGAGTGTGCCATCTCAAGCATCTTGCACCACCGATAGTGTGCCACCCCATGTTCCTCATCTTCCTATTATTTCTACTGATGCAAGTACTTTGCCATCAGATGTTATCGACGGTCCCCATTCTCGTGTGGCCACCCAAGCACCTGCTGAAATGGTGGAACCTCCTTCTCGCTATCCAAAACGTCTACGTAAGTCCACTTAGTCACCAGATTTTGTTTATTCTTGTTAGTCGGATTCTTTTGCTTCATTTTTATCCTCTATTCACTGCCTCTCCGAGCCTTTATCATATAAAGAGGCATCTTTTGATCCTCTTTGGCAGCAGGCTATGGCTGAGGAATTTTCTATTTTGCATCAGACAGATACTTGGAGTTTGGTCCCCTTACCTGTTGGTAAGCGGGCAATTGGATCTCGTTGGGTGTATAAAATCAAAACCAGGTCAGATGGGTTAGTTGAGCGGTACAAAGCAAGATTGGTTGCTCAGGGTTTTTCTCAGCAATATGGTATGGATTGTGACGAGACCTTTGCTCCTGTTGCAAAATTGACTACTATCCGTACTCTTATTACTGTGGCATCTTTCTGTCAGTGTCATGTATCACAAATGGTTGTTAAAAATGCATTCTTGAACGGCGATCTTCATGAGGAGGTTTATATGACTCCTCCTCCAGGTGTTCCACATGGTCCTGGTGAAGTTTTTAGGCTTAAAAATGCCTTATATGGTCTCCAACAAACACCACGGGTTTGGTTTGAGAAGTTTTCTACAATGATTACCTCTCTTGGGTTCATTCCAAGTGAGCATGATTCAGCTCTCTTTATGAGGTGCACCTTGGGTGGTCTTATTCTGGTTTCTTTGTATGTTGATGATATGATTATTACTAGGGATGATGTTGGTGGAATTATAGTGTTGAAGTCTAAATTATCTCATTATTTTGAGATGAAGGATTTGGGGGCCCTACGTTACTTTTTGGGTATTGAGGTAGCTCATTCTCCAAAGGGTTATCTTCTCTCATAATCTAAGTACATCGGGGACATTCTTGAGCATGCTCGCCTCACTGATACTAAGATTGTTGATACCCCTCTGGAGCTTAATGTTCATCTTTCCCCATATGATGGTGTTCTTTTGCCTGATCCTACCTTATATCGTACTATTGTGGGCATCTTGGTTTATCTTACTATTTCTCGTCCAGATATAACTCATACGGTCCATGTTGTTAGTCAATTTGTTACTTCTCCTATTATGGTTCATTGGGCAACTATTCATCGTATATTACGATACTTGAGAGGCACTCGCTTTCAGAGTCTTTTACTTCCTTCATCTTCTTCTTTGGAGCTATGTGCATACTCTGATGCTGATTGGGTCGGTGATCCTACAAATCGCAAGTCTGTTACTGGATTTTGTGTATTTTTAGGTGATTCTCTTATTTCTTGGAAGAGCAAAAAGCAAGTTGTTGTTTCTGTGTCTTCTACGGAAGCCGATTATCGTGCTATGGCTTCTACCACTCGTGAGGTTGTTTATCTATGTCGGTTACTTGCATATATGGGTGTCTCTCTCTCTCAGCCCACTCCTATGTACTGTGATAATAAGAGTGCTATTCAGATTGCTCACAATTCGGTTTTTCATGAGAGGGACTAAGCACATCGAAATTGATTGTCATATCACTCGTCATCATCTTACGCGTGGCGCCATCACTTTGCCTGTTGTTTTTTCTTCCGCACAGATAGCTGATTTGTTTACGAAGTCTCATCCAGTTCAGTATTTTCGTCTTTTGGTTGGAAAACTCTCAATGCTTCTTGCTGGAGCATCGTGAGTTTGAGGGAGGATATTACAGTTTTATTTAGCATTAAGGGTACTGTTGATACCAAATTTAGTCTGCTGATGTGGATCAATAAAGTGAAGACACGTGGCAGTCTACGTGGCAACAACAAACACTTCTGAAGAACTCACACGCTCCGAGGAACCATACTACAATGAGGAACACTATTTCCCCGAGGAACTCATACGCTCCGAGGAACGAGAACTCTCCGAGGAACTCTTGAGCACCGAGCAACTCGGGCGGTCCGAGCTGCACCTCGAACAAAGCATTAATAACGGGATAACCAATAGTTTGACTGTTCATTAAATGCTTATCATTCAAACGCATACGCTTAAGGAGCATTAAATGTATCACCCTTTCATATGTACATCATTTAATGTATTACCCTTTCACATTGCAGCCCCAGAGCTATAAATACATTGTACAATCCTCAATGTAAGGGAAACGGAATTTCTTGAGATCACTTGTAATCAAGAATTCCCATACAATCAGCAATACCATAACAGTGGACGTAGGCCATTCTTATAAGGCTGAACCACTTTAAAAATTCTTTGTCTCATTTATTTATCTATGATTGAATAATTAGATATGATCTAATTTTTTACATTAACAGATTGGCACCGTCTGTGGGAACGACTGGTAATATCGTTTTCTATCAAAAATAATCCATCATAAATGGCTGATATTCCAGAATCAAGCAATCGAAACGCTGGAAGCCCTCCAAATCCATCTGCTCCGCCAAAGATTCCAGATCTGGCTAGAATAATGACAAATCTGGCTGGAATAATGACAAATCTGGCTCAGGGCCAGACCGTCATGCAAGAAACTATGCGTCAACTCATACAAATCCTCCATGGCGGTGCACCAATTCATTCAAGACCACGAAGTATTCAAAGAAATACCCGTGCATCTTCTTCACGTACTAGGCGTACCAATTCATATCGCAATAAGGAGTCTGAAGATTTTTCTTATCAACCTGGACGAACTTCGTCAGTGCGAGCCACAGATACTGAACAACATATCACTCTCTCCCCAGAAAGGCCCAGTGCGCTAGAAAGATTAAGCAGAGTATCTCATTTCGATCGATTAGGTCCTAGGAGGAGCAAAAGTCCTCCTAGAGCCCCATCGAGGAGTTTTCGACGACCATCAGATTTAAGGGAAGGATCTGCCCAGTCGCGACCAGTTGCTCGTCAAGATAGATCCCAGGAAGCCACCTCAACGCGATCAGTTGCTCGAACCAATAGGCCCGAGGAAGGAAATGATGCATGGAAAGGCTCTATTTAAAGGCTGTAGGATAGATTGGGGGAAATGGTTAAAGCTAATAACCCCCTACAACGAACCTTTGTTCGAGGAACACCTTTTGTCCAGTCCATTGTAGATTTTCCAACACCATCTAAGTTCAAAGCACCTGTTGTGACCCCCAAATATGATGGAAAGACTGACCTGTTCTTCATATAGAACAATACCAGGTTGCACCCGATATCTTTGTTGTTCCAGATGAGATGAGATGCAGAGCATTCTCGAGAACTCTTATCGAATCTGCTCAAATATGGTATAATAATCTTCCTCGGGGTAAGATTTCAACCTTTCTTCAACTGGCCGAGTTATTCATTGGGAATTTCTGTTTTGGGGTAAAGCCAGTTAAACGAGTAGCACATTTGTTAAGTGTTAGACAAAAGACTGGTGAAAGTACCAGAGATTATATAACTCGTTTTAATAACGAGAAACTTGAAGTCATTGATTATGATGAGAAGACAGCGATTACTGCTTTGATGAGTGGACTACTGCCCAACAAGTTGTACTACACTTTGGCCAAAGATCCACTTAGAACCATGTCAGACCTGATGGGAAAAGCGTCCAAGATTATGAATGCCGAGGAGGCTATGGCTGCGAAGAAGAATATGAATGCCAAAGAAACCAAGGTGGAAGGCGATAAATCTAAGAAGAAAGAGCATAAGAATAATGGTAATGACAAACATTCAAAAAATAGGTCGGTATGGGACGTGATGAAGAAATATGATAATTATACTCCTTTGAAGAAGGATATCAACTATGTTCTAGAGGAAATCAAGAACAACGAGGAACTAAACTGGCCAGAGAAAATGAAGGCAGACCCTGACAAGGGGAATAAGGCGAAGTATTGCGAGTTTCATAAAGATCATGGCCATATGACCAAAAATTGCATAGCTCTTCAGAATGAGATTGAAACACTCATCAAACGAGGAAAGCTGGCAAAGTACGTTGATCGTGGAAGTGAAAGAAGGAACAACGACCGAGCAAGAGAGAGGTCTAGATCTCCTCATCGAGCAGAGGAGAACAAGAAAAGAAACCATGAAGTTGATCCCGAGGATGACCCCGATCTTCCCAAGAGACCAAGGCAGCCAAAACGAGAGGTATTTTCAATACGCTTTGGGTCATTTGACTGTAATGTTATAACAGGTGGAGATGCAGGAGGAGGAGACCTTACTGCCGAGAGAAAATCTTACCTCTGTGAGGCTCAAGCTTGCTCGTACATTCAACGAATAAATCTAGCTGAGGAGGATCGCCCGAGAAAGGTGAATAAAGAGAAATTGGTCATTGGTTTCTCAAAGAATGACCTCGCAGGAGTTTTGTATCCTCATGATGACCCATTGGTGATCAAGATGAGAATGAAGGAAGTAATAATTTCAAGAGTACTGGTCGACAATGGTAGCTCGGCAGACATCATGTTCTACTCGTGCTTAGATAATTTAAATCTAAAGCTATCTCAACTGGAGCCTTATCATAGACCCCTCCTCAGCTTTGCTGGCGAGAAATTATTTCCACTTGGGACGATCAAGTTGGATATATTCATTGGTACGTGGCCTGCTTGTCGGACAGAAAGAATACACTTTTTCGTGATGGATAAGAATGTTCAATCATCATACAATATCATCATGGGAAGAGTAGGATTGAAGAAGTTCGAGGTTGTACCATCTACGGTGCATCAATGCCTAAAGTTTCCAACAAATTTTAGAGTAGGAGTTGTGAAAGGTGACCAGAAAGTAGCTCGGGAATGCTATTATTCATCCGCAGAGCAAGAGGAACTAGAGGAATCAAGGAAAAAGACTGTTATTTATCAAGTGGAAGAAGGAGCAGAAATTAAAGCATTGGATCCCAGAGATGAGTCACAACTCATGAAGGGTCAAGTGGTGGAAGCTACTGAAATCATCATTCTGGACGACGAGCACCCTGAACGAACTACTCATGTAGGTTCGTCATTTGAAGCCTCACTAAAGCAGGAATTGATAACTTTCCTTAGAAATAGAAAGCAAACTTTTGCGTGGAGTCATGAAGATATGCCATGGATAGATCCAAATTTCTTATGTCACGAACTCAATGTGAATAAGGAAATCAAGCCAGTGAAGTAGAGAAGAAGAGTGTTCAGCCCCGAGAAGAATCAAGCTATTCAGGAGGAAGTCGAGAAACTCTAGAAAGCCTGCTTTATTGAAGATGTTAAATATCCAGACTGGTTAGCCAATGTGGTGATGGTAAAGAAGAAAAACAACAAATGGAGGATGTGTGTAGACTTCACCGACCTCAACAAAGCATGTCCAAAGGATCACTTTCCATTGCCCCGAATTGATCAACTGGTGGATGCTACCTCGGGACACGAGCTGCTGAGCTTCATGGATGCTTATTCTGGATACAATCAGATTAAAATGAAACCTGAAAACAGGGAGAGTACTTCTTTCATTACCCCTAAGGGAACTTATTATTATAATGTTATGCCTTTTGGTTTGAAAAATACAGGTGCGACATATCAGAGGCTGATGAACAAAGTCTTTGCTGAACAAATCAGTTGCAATATGGAAGTCTATGTTGACGATATGCTGACGAAGAGCAAAAAAGCTGCTGATCATCTAGTTGACTTAAGTCAGACTTTTGATCAACTATATAAATATCAAATGAAGCTGAACCCGACGAAGTGCATATTTGGAGTACGAGAAGGCATGTTTCTCGGATACATTGTCAACCAACGAGGCATTGAAGCAAATCCTGAAAAGATCAAAGCTCTATTAGGGCTGCGATCTCCGACGACGAAGAAAGAGGTGCAAAGTCTTACAGGACGAGTAGCAGCACTCAACAGATTTGTATCACGAGCAACTGATCGATGCCTCCCATTCTTCAAGACACTCCGAAAGACTTTTGAGTGGAATGATGAATGTGAGAATGCTTTTCAAGACTTGAAGAAATACTTGGGAGCACCTCCACTGTTGTCCAGGCCAGTGATGGGAGAAAAATTATACTTATATCTTGCAGTGTCCGCAGTTAGCTCGGCGTTGATCAGAGTGGAGAATGGAGTGCAAAAACCAATTTACTATACGAGTAAGGCCTTCCGAGGAGCAGAGATCAGATATCCAAGGCTGGAAAAGTTAGCACTGGCGCTGATTGAGGCGAGTAGGAGAATGAGGCCATACTTCCAAGCTCATACTATAGTCGTATATACTGATATGCCGTTGAGGCAAGCCCTTCATAAACCAAAAAAATCAGGGAGATTGATGTACTGGGCAATAGAGCTCGGAGAATACGATATAGTCTATGAACCCAGATCATCGCTTAAAGGGCAAGCTGTAGCGGATTTTATAGCAGAGTTCACCTATCCTGATACCCCCGAGGAGAAAAAGTTACTCGCTGATCAACCTGTGGATGTTATAGGATCAACAAACACAAGCTCAGACCAACTCCGGTTGGTAAAAGGGAAAGTGGATGTTATAGGATCATCAAATTCGAGCTCAGACCAACTCCGATTGGTAAAAGGGCAAGAAAAGATGGTCGACGAAGAGCGAGAAATACCAGGGGAAGATGAAAGGAAGCAACAAATATTTCGCCGAGGAACTCTGTCAGATCATAAGTTTGAAGACGAGTTACTTATATGGAGGCTTTATGTAGATGGCTCATCTTACACAACAGGCAGTGGGGCAGGGATAGTTTTGAGCACTCCGGACGAGGTCGACATAGAGTACGCCCTACGTTTCCAATTCAAAGCTTCCAATAATGAAGCTGAGTATGAGGCCATGATTGCAGGTCTTAATTTGGCGAAAATTATGGGGGCGCAGTAAATTATTGTCTTCAGTGATTCTCAATTAATTGTAAATCAAATGTTGAGAATATATGCAGCCAAAGGAGAATTGATTATCAAATACCATGCAAAGGTGATGGAGTTGGTATCAGAATTTGCTGTAATTCAGCTGGTCAGAATACCAAGAATGGAGAATGCAAGAGCAGATGCCTTAGCTCGATTAGCATCAGCTACTCGTACCGAGCTACGAAGAACAATCCCAATTGAAGTTTTAGCTGGTCGGAGTATAGATGAAGATTTGGCGATGAACTTTATCACCCTTGATTTAGGACCATCTTGGATGGATCCCATCAGGGCATATATTGAGGAGGGAGAATTACCAATTGACAAGCTCGCAGCCAGGAAATTGAAGTTTAAAGTTGCTCGGTATGTATTAACTAACGGTATTTTATATAGACGAGGAATTATGACAGGTTTGCAAAGATGCGTACATCCCTCCGAGGTGAAAGAATTGATTGAAGAGATCCATGAAGGGTCCTGTGGAGCCCATGTAGCAGGTCGGACGCTTTTGCAAAGGATAATGACGCAGGGATACTACTGGCCAATGATGAGGGCTGATTATGTAGCCTATGCCAAGAAATGTGACAAGTGCCAATGCTTTTCCTCCATCCGAAGAACTCCACAAGAATTGTTGACACCCATCACTTCCCATTGGCCATTTGCCATGTGGGGAATATATTTGGTTGGACCACTGCCAACGACTAGAGGAAGGTTCAAATACCTCGTCGTCGCAGTGGATTATTTTACTAAATGGGTGGTAGCTGAGCCTCTCATCAATATGACGTACGAGAAGTTGTACCAATTTATTTGGAAGAACATCATTTATCGATATGGTCTTCCTCATGCTTTCATCACAGACCATGGAACACAATTTGATAACGAGGAGTTCGCTGTCTATTGTCATCAATCAAATGTGTTGAAGATCTACTCAGCACCAGGCCATCCTCAAAGCAATGGACAAACTGAAGTGACAAACAGAACACTGCTGAATGGTTTGAAGAAAAGACTGGATGATGCGAAAGCAAATTGGATCCACGAGTTACAGTCAGTACTGTGGGCTTACCGAACTACTCCCTGAGTAGCAACTGGAGAATCTCCATATATGCTAGAGTTTGGAAGTGAAGCTGTTATACCTGGCGAGTTGGGCCTCCCAACACACAGGGTACTAAATTTCAACTCCCCTGTCAGCGACTTAATGAGAAGATTGGATTTAAACATGCTCAAGGAAGTTAGAGAAGAATCAGCCATTAGAAATGCTGCTTACCAGCAGCGAACAGCTTTGTTCTACAACAAGAGAGTGAAGAAGTGCGACCTGAAAGAAGGAGACAATGTGCTGAAGAAAGTAATTCAAAAGCACAATAAGCTGGAGGCAAACTGGCATGGACGGTACCGAGTTACAGAAGTTGTTCGACCAGGAACTTACCGAATAGCAACTCTAGAAGGGGAGGAGTTTAAGAACGCATGGAACGCAGAGCACCTGCGCAAGTATTATCAGTGATGAATAAAATGAATATATTTTGCCGAATTCTTTCTTTTTATTTGAAAGTTTTTCGGGGAATACTAGTGCTACACACTACTCGGCAAAGCTCAAGCTACTCAAATTTTTTCTCGAAAATGCCAACTAAGGTTGGTCGAGAAACCAATATTCCTCCGGGAAGTAAAGCTACCAATATTCCTCCGGGAAGTAAAGCTACCTGTATTCCTCCGGGAAGTAAAGCTACCAATATTCCTCCGGGAAGTAAAGCTACCTGTATTCCTCCGGGAAGTAAAGCTACCAATATTCCTCCGGGAAGTAAAGCTACTTGTATTCCTCCGGGAAGTAAAATTTTTATTCCTAAGGGAAATAAAACTACATGTTTCTCGAGAAATAAAAATATTCCTAAAAATGCCAACTTATGTCGGTTAGGAAATAAATATATTCTCGAAAATACCAACTTGAGTTGGTCGGGAGGAAAAATTATTCCAAAAAGTGCCGAAGTTGCTTATTAAGAAAAAATTTACTAACTATGGCTGGTCGGGGATAAAAACCCACTAACTGTAGTTGGTCGACAAGAAAATTTACCGACCTTGGTTGGTCGGAAACATTTGAGAAAAAAATCTACTAACTACGGCTGGTGGGGGATAAAAACCCACTAACTGTAGTTGGTCGACAAGGAGAATTTACCGACCTTGGTTGGTCGAAAACGTTTTATGAAGACAAGACTTTATTATTAAGGGATCGAGCAACATAAATGATACTTTTTAATTATTACTAAGTTGGTCGAGAAACAAAATATTATTTTTGCCAAATGACTACCACAAATTCAAGCTATTCGATAATAAGTTGATCGACAAACTACACAATATTGTTATCTTTTTAACAGATACACATGCACAGATATATAGTGTTATAAGACAATAGCAAATAGAAATGAAAGTCTTTCATTAAATCCAAAAAAAATTACATTGATAATGAAATGAAAGTTACATTGATATTGAAATGTATACTAACTATTACATCAAAATTCCTACTCTACTGGTCTTTTCCCCTCTGCTTTTGAAACAGTTCCTCCCCAGCAGGCGGATCATTTAAAGCAAGAGGAGAGTTTATGAAGTTCAAATCTTTTAATATCCTGATATTCATCACGGATGGTCGATCTAGAAGGTGCTCGGGACGAGATACTTCAACACTTGAATGGAGATTGTAATCGCCGGGATACTTGGAAATTAAGCATCAAGGAATGGCCCGAGCAGGGATCCAACTCATATCAAGTTTGAATGGTGGCGCGGGTAGGTCGAGCAGCCCAGGATCATGATAGTCCCACAGGCAATGACCCTGTTCGAGTTGCAGCACACCTAAGGCATTCAACTAGCCTTGCTTGTAGCCCTCATTATTGGCATTCGGGATACGATCGTCCAAGTGATAGAGAGCTTCGTTGTATCCAGCCATCCAGAACTCCCTGGGCTGTTTGTGGAATTGATATGTTAGTCTTTCCAGCTGCTCGTGGAGATTTTTGATGAAGATCTCTTTATTCTCCAAGGTAGACTTCTGCGTGGAAAGCTGCTCTTCCAGTTCCCTGATCTTCTTTGACATTTCAGCCAATGCCTGGTTCTTCGCCATCAGCTGGAAGGCCTGGTTTTCTAAAGCAGACTGAGTCCGCTGTTCCTCGATAGGAATTCGAGGAGATCTTGCTCGTCCTCGAGGAGCTCTTGTTCGACCACGAGAAGATGTAGAGGGACCAGACCTCTTCAAGGTTTCCAACTCATCCCTCAAGTTGGCATTCTCGACTTCCAAGAATGAGAATCCCTCATCAGTCACTCGGATCAAGGCTTTTGAAGTAGAAGCTGCAGACTTCAATTGTGACAACTCTCTTTGAAGATTGTTGTTCTCTTGCTCTAATAATTCAGCTATTTGTCTGCACTCCTCGACCTCACCCTTCAGAGTTCTCTCCCTCACATCGTAGCCAGCAAAAAGTTTCTCGTAACCCTTGTCAGCAACGATCTACTGGTATTTCTTCTCGTACCCCTCATGCAACAGGGCAGTGGATTCTTTGTATTATTGCTGAAGGTCTTCAAGAATGCCTTGGAGATCCTCGATCATGTCATAATAAGCCACATTATTGGCCACTGCTCGGTCAAGTAAACACTTCAGATATTGGTATGCTTCAACTGCCTGTTCAGAAGCATCTTGGCCGAGGATGTCGACGACTTGTGCTGCACTCAGATCTGTGTGACCAGCGTTAAAATAATCATTGCATTGCCTCAGCAGCACAGTATCATGAGCAGATAATAATTCCATCCTGGCCAGAAACTAGCAGAGGAAGAAAAGCAATAATCAATAAGAATCAAGACAGAGTATGAAGAAGAGACAACAGTATGAATAAACACAAGTTTAAGTTTTATTATATCATAAAGGTCAGAAGTACAAGATTCAGAATTACATGTTCAGGATTACATTTGTTAAAGAAAAATAAAATAGATGTCCGAAAAACTCTACACCTTTTCCTTGTCTCCCAAAACCTTCTCGGGAGGCTGGGACGAGGAAGTAGGTTGCTCGGATGGAGCAGATAGTAATAAGGGAGGTGTTGGAGGTTGCTCGGAGGAAGTTGCAGGTAGTTAAAGTTCCTCGTCAGCAGGCTGGGTAGTCGGGGGAAGAGAAATCTAGTCTCCCATCACCATAGAAGACTCTTCAGGAGTTGGAGGGGGACCAGGGATGTGTTGCTGAAAGAGTTCGGAATTTTCATCCACTTTCATCTCCTGTAGAGCAGCAACCCATCCATCCCTGAAGTACTTGAGACTGCCATATTCTACTTGTGACATCATGGCAGCCAACCCCTTGTTCCACCCCTTGTCCCAGCCAGCGCTGAAAGACTTCTTCACAGCCAGTTTTCTCTTCAATTTCTCCGAGGAACGCTGCTCGGACTGAAGGTTTTCAGCAATCTTCAATTTATTTTCAACCTCCTCCTTCTGCCGATTTACCTCCCGAAGCTGACCCAGTTCTTCTTCAGCAACCTTGAGCTTATTCTCAAGTTCTCCAGCATTTTTGAGCTTCTCGTCGAGCTCTTTATTTTTCCCTTCCAAGTCCTTTATTCTCTTCTCCAACTCCTGGGAGACTTCAACAACTCGAGCCTTCTCCTGCTCAGTGGAGGCAAGCTTCTTCTCCCAAGTTGCTTTATCATCGGCATATTTTTGGTGAGACACTTTCAGAGACTGCCCCAAACCCATTAAAGCTTCCTCTACACCGGACGAGGAGCTGGAAGCTTTGATAGCTTCATCCTTCTTCAAAATTGTATTGAAGCAGCTCACCAACTGTGAAAAGAAAATGAAAATAAGTCAGAGACAGATATAATAAGGTAAAGATGAAAAGTTTAAAGTAAAAGGACTTACAGAAGCAATATGGCGAGCTGCCAAAGAGGTAACCATATCCCGAGAAAGGTTTTCTTCGATACCTTGGACCTCGGGGATGATCCAAGTCTTCATCGAGCTCATGGCAGAGCTCGGGGAAACAAAAGTTGGAACACCAGCTCCACTAGTCGGGGACTGAGAGATAGTGTCAGCCAAATTGATCGAGGAGCTTTTCTTCAGCTTCCTAGAGGGAGCAGGAATAGATTCAACTAAGGAGGAACTCTTGGTCGGTGATATTACAATCACCTCTCTTGGAGCAACAGACTTTCTCAGAGCCACTGGGGGCTTCTCGACAACCTTCACAACAGCAGCAGCCGAGGAAGGCGCATCATTTTTCTTTGTCCCCTCCCCTGGGACATCAACCTTACTTCTTTTTGCCTCTCCAGCACCAGAGGCAGGTTTCTCAAAAAGGGTGGGAGGTCTTCTCTTCTTCATCCTTTCACTTAAAGGAATGTGTGATTAAGGCGAGGAGCTGGTAGAAGCTGGTACTGGCTCTGCGTCACTTATCACCGGACGAGCAGTGAAATAAGTGGTGTAGCTCTTATACTGCAGCAGATACGAGGCTGACCTAATGTGCTCGTCAGCAACACTCTGATGCAAACTCCAGATAAGTTTCAAATGTCTTATATTAACATCTGCTTCCTTTGGACACTTTCTTTTGCTATCAACTGCAAATAAATCAAAATTAAAATATGAGTGGCACATTTTATCAAACATAGAAGAAGCATAATTTCAAAATAAATAAAATGAAATAAAAATAACCTATCCCATTGCCATAGGGAGGGCATCTGGGACCCTGATACACTTCATCTCCTGATAAAGGAGCATGTTGCCAATTTTTTATGACAACCCCGTGCTCAAAATAATCCCTATTAGCATCCGGGAGATTGACTACTAAGGCCCTATTCAAAAATCTAGTTTTTAAATAAAAGGTGTTATCACCAACTGCACATCTATAACAAAATATGATTTCTGGAATTCCTATGCGAGTTCCATGGATTTGATTTAACCTATGAACCCCATTAACTATTCTCCATGTATTTGGGGCTATTCTTGCAGGAACAACGTCAAAGTATTGACAAAATTCCAGACATAAGGGATTGGGTGGAAAAGAAAATCCACACTCAGCAATAAAGAGACTGGGGAACCAATGTCCCTCAGCCAAACGGAAATAATCAAAAGGCTCAGAAAGCTCTTCCAGAACAACCCAGGTTGGAATAGAAAAATCAGAGCGAAACTTATCAAGAGATTCAACAAGGTAAACCATGATGAATAAAAGAAATGGAGAAGAAGGAAGAAAATCTTACAGAAAAAGAGTGGATCTGATGACAAAGAACGATGAAAGAGATGAATACACAGGAGAGAAAGAGACGACGGAAAACTCGAAGATACAAATTTGAAAAGGTAGAAGACGATGGGAGTGTCTGTGAAGTTTAAATACCTTGCCTTGGGAAATGGTAAAGTAATGATTACAAAAAGAAACAAGTACGCTACCGGCGGCTAGAGGAACAAAAAGGGCGGGGCAATCGAAGCGAGAAGAAACGATTACCCTACCGGCGGCTAAAAGGACAAAACGTGCACAGAGATCGAGGCGGTTATGAAAATTCAAAAAAGTCTGATTCTACGAATTTGGAAAGATAAATAAATACAAGGGAAATACTCCTAAAAATCAGAAGAACTATTTAAAGCTATCATATTCCGAGAAAGAATGTTCCACACTCCTCAAATTTTGAACTATGAAATATTGGGGGCTTCGGTTGATACCAAATTTAGTCTGCTGACGTGGATCAATAAAGTGAAGACACGTGGCAATCTACGTGGCAACAACAAACACTTCCGAAGAACTCACACGCTCTGAGGAACCATACTACAACGAGGAACACTGTTTCCCCGAGGAACTCATACGCTCCGAGGAACGAGAGCTCTCCGAGGAACTCTTGAGCACCGAGAAGCTTAGGCGGTCCGAGCAACTCAGGCGCTCCCAGCTGCACCTCGAACAAAGCATTAATAGCGGGATAACGAACAGTTTGACTGTTCATTAAATGCTTATCATTCAGACGCATACGCTTAAGGAGCATTGAATGTATCACCCTTTCATATGTACATCATTTAATGTATTATCTTTTCACATTACAGCCCCTGGGCTATAAATACATTGTGCAATCCTCATTGTAAGGGAAACGGAATTTCTTGAGATAACTTGTAATCAAGAATTCACATACAATCAGCAATACCATAACAGTGGACGTAGGCCATTCTTATAAGGTTGAAGCACTTTAAAAATTCTTTGTCTCATTTATTTATCTGTGATTGAATAATTAGATATGATCTAATATTTTACATCAACAGGTACTTTAGTATTTTCTCTTTTATCTTATTATTACGTGATTGTAGTAGGACATATACTTCCCTTCCCTTCTTTTCATTGTATTGTATTCTAGGTTATGTCAATATGAAACCCTGGCCCCTCTTTTTCTCTTTCTATTTGATTGTAGATCTTTTATATGTTATCAGAACCAAACAAACTTTCATTTTTAATTAACACAAAAATTAACTACAGTAGATCCAAGATTTAACATAAAATCATTTCTTTAAAAACAAAGAAAGAAGGGCAAGCTTCCTCTAATGGGTTGATTTTAATTAAAATGTTGAGTTTATTAAGAAAAGAACTTTGATTTGTCAATTTTACCCATCTTTCTGGCAAAGTTAACGGAGTAATTTAATAGAAGGCTTAAATTGAACTCAATTAATTAGTTAAGGGATTAAATTGAAACAAAATATATGAACTATTTTAAAATCGGGAATAAATGTGTACTTTACTCTAGAGTGTTAATGTTAATTGTCACATACTATTTAAAACTATAAAATAATTCAATTGAATTCAAAATTTTAAAAATCATCGAAAAGAAAAAAACACAAAAATTCAAGAAATTTTGAAAATTCAAAATAACACCCCTCAATCCCCGGCAACCCCCCCCCCCCCCCCCCCCCACACACACACACACACCACCACCACCACCACCCCCGCCCACCCATCCCCAAAATCCCCACTCTCGCCCACCACAAAAAACCCAACCCCCAACCATCTCTCTCTCGCTCCTTCCCTCCCCAGCCCCAACACACCCATGAACAACCGCAACTCCCTCTCTTTCTCCCTCAAAACTTGCAAAATCACAAATACCAACTCACTAAAACCACAAAAACCAACCAAGTTAAAATTGAAAATCCATTCTAAATTAGTAGTGAAAAAATAAATGGTTGGTCCAAATATAGGTAGGTTTAATGTGACACCCCGCTTAATAAAATACCGGGTGATCAGTCCTATATCAAATTAAAAAGGAATCTCATTTGATTCATTCTTAGCATCACTGTCGAAAAACTTTTAAATTCCTAATCACCTAGTCTTAAATTAAGCTGATGTCAAATTTTATCTTATAAATTAAATCAAACTCAACCAACATACTAGGAAACCAAATTAACTATTACAAGAAAGAAACTAAACATGCCACAAAATAAGTACAAGTGTTTGTCAAGCAACATCGACTACAAGCAATCCACAAAGTGAAAGTATAAAAGAATACCGATACATGCCAAGACTTAATATAAAAGTACAAACTCAATAGTACAACTGAAAATTCCCAATCTAAAGATAGAATGAGAAAAGCGTCTAAACAAAGATCCTGCAGCAATTCACATAAGCTGCAGCTGTGCACCTTGTAGGAAGAATCAAGACTGGTGCCCCTCTGGTAGGACGCCTAATGTTTTTTGAAAATATTTTATAGCAAGACCCAAAACATTTGAAAATATTTAGCAAGTGTATTTAAATGCAAGAAATGAAAATGCAAGTGATATCCATATTTAAATTAGTGATGCACACTCCCTTGAGTACACCTCACCCCTCAACTAATGTGAATGCCTAACGAAACTATAAATGACCCATCTAGCTAGCCCTTCGTAACTAGTCTTGTCTCATATATCTCACTATTTCCCACTATCCCAACTTGAGTGAGTACCATATACGCTTTATGGGTTATTAATCACATTAACTTATTTAAATCATTTCCTATTTAATGCCATATAACATTCTCCCGAGTTATATCCCTTATACAATTCACATCATGTATACGAGTTATAAGTTATATTTCACACTAACTTATTTAGGCTAATTCTCATTTAATTCCATATAACCGTTTCACAAGTTATATTATTTATATATTTCACACCATACATATTCCCGTATATAATTCTTCACTATATATACGTATAACTGTATCTCAACATTCACACGTATGTCGGATATAAATGCTATCACCCAATGTGTAGGAGGCAACCATAGTTCCCCCTTAAAGTGTCCGCTCCATACCGTAACAGTCCCACCCCTAAATACGGACACTATGGCCTGAGGAATATACTCACCCTACATTCGTTAGTCACGGGACTCACCCACATCGCGCAACCTCCTATGATAGCATTAATGTTGGTATGGCTTTATTATATATATTATTCACACAAATATATATATATATATATATATATATATATATATATATAGTAATCCAGGCTATCGAAGTATTATGCCCATACCCAAGCCTAAAACATTTACGTCTATGATCCGACTTCATTTTAATAAATTACACACTAATTAATTTATCATTATTTGGTGTCACCCTACCAATTATGCCCAAACGCTCTCTCTCGGCCCGAAATTTAATATTCCCAATTCCATGTTCAATTTCATCTAATTAAGTTTCCCCACTTAATTAACAAGGTTTCAATTACTCAATCATAAACCTTAATATCTACAATTTAATTAAGGGATTTTTATTGTCTACTCCTTGGACTAACAATTTTGAACTAAAAAACTAGGCCCAACAAATTTTAAACGATTAGGTCCAACATATAAATACCCCGAAATTAAAATAAAAATGCACTTTTTCAGAAATCGGATCGCACCTTTCAGAAAATGAAGCGTCAAAAACTCTCTTCAATAAAAACCCTAACCGTACTGTCTGTTCGATTAAAACACCAAAACGATTCTCATCCTCAATCAAAATTTGGTCAACAACCCCATATAAATACTCCTGAATTCCAATACGAACACACTTCACAGAAGTTAAAGGGATCAAACCCTAATCATTGAAATTCTACCAAGCATTTCAAATTCTTAATCAAATTCTTCCAAACACCACTAACAAGTATGGATACCTTCTCATATATATATGTTCTTAAGTTTTGTTATGTATAAATTTTTAGACATTACACATGGATTGATCAAATCACATTCTTCTTCCTCATGATATGAAAAAATACATTTGTTGCCCTGATTTTAAATGCAAACACACTATTTGCATGATTTGAATAATGTACATGTGCATCCCTGTTTTATTGCGTGTACTCTGTGGATTTTGCGTATATTTTCAAAAATTACATTCAAAATCCACAGAGTACACGCACATTGAAATTGAATTTGTTTAGTCCAATATGCTTGTACTTTTTATTTTAAGGATGACGAAATTTATTTTCTCCTTTGCATCAATGATAGAGTGAATAGATTATTTGGTTTTTTCTACTACTATGAAGACATTAATTGCTCTTTTGATGTTCAAAAGCTTCAAGTAACTGAATCGAAAGAGAAGGATTTAGAAAAATGAATTACATGTGGGGAAAAGAAACTATTTATAAATGTAATTGGAGCGTGCAGTGAAGTGACAGATCCAACAATGGGATTTCTTAATAAAACTTCTCAGTGTCTTACATCTGGGGCCAATGATATTAGAGAATGTGAAGGTTACTTTGAGTTACTATGATTTTCGTACATGAGAGAATGTGAGGGATAAATATCTTTCATACTTGCATCGCAATACTTGCAGTTCCTTGCCCGATGATGTTTGGATGTTGAATCAACTCTCTTTACAAAGAGGGTTGATTCAACATCCAACCGTCGTCGGGAAAGGAACTGCAAGTATTGCGATGCAAGTATGAAAGATATTTATCCCTCTATCTGTAAAAGTAATTGGAGCGCGTATTGAATGACAGATCTAACTTTGGGATTGCCTAATACAACTTCTTAGTGTCTTACATGTGGGGCCAAAGATATTAGAGAATGTGATGGTTACTTTGGATTTTTTAGATTTATATACACAGCAATGTATATGTATTTTATATCAAAAGTTGTACATATTTTGATTAAAATAAGCCATGATGTATTTATTTATCTCCTATATTAATTGTGGTCCGTGGCAGCGGCATTTATTTATCGTTGTATATATTTTAAAGTGTTGTATGGAGCCAAAGATATTAGAGAATGTGATGGTTACTTTGGATTTTTTAGATTTTTATACACGACAATGTATATGTATTTTATATCAAAAGTTGAACATATTTTGAATAAAATATACCATGATGTATTTGTCTATCTCCTATATTAATTGTGATCCGTGCCAGCGGCATTTATTTATCATTGTATGTATTTTAAAGTGATGTATTATTGCGTGTACTTTAGCGTTTTTGCGTGTACTTTGGGATTTTTGCGTGTACTTTGGGATTTTTACTTTGAGTTTTTTAAAGTACATGCAAAATTCACAACGTACATGCACATTGAAATTGAATTTGTTCATTCCAATCCGCGTGTACTATTATGTATTATGAGTTTAGTTTTTTATATTGTTGTGTTATTGTTTAGGAATCATACTATCAAGCATGTTCAACTACAAAATTGCTGCTTGAACCTTTGAAGATCTTAACAATACAAAACCTTTCACATTGACAGTCAGTAGTACTAGTGATGACGAAATTTATTTTCTCCTTCGCATGAATGATAAAGCTAAAAGTTTACTTGATTTCTATAACTACTATGCAGACATTAAGTGAACTTTTGATGTGCAACAGCTTCAAGTAACTAATTGAAAGCGAAGGATTTAGCTAAACGAATTGAGCAGTATTGCTTAAGGGGTTGTGATAACGTTGGCGCTTTTAGCATGGAGCTATTGTATCGCTTCTTTTCTGAATATGTTAGGAAGAGAGAATCTTGGTTTTTTACTTATCGAACAGCCTCTGTTAGGTATTACCATGAAACGGACGATATATATTACTGCCTTTAGCATGTATTTTGTTGAGACTTGTATGAATTGTTTGTGAGAATATTTCATGTACTTTTGTTAAATATGCTTATATTTTATTGTTTTAGTCTATGTTTTATTCTAATTTGCATGTATTTTATTTTTTGTACATATCATTATAGTTTAGTAATTAAAATTTTGTTTATAGATCAATAGAACGGGGACGAAGATGAAGGCAAGGAAAGAACCAAAAAAAGAGCAGTTCTGAAGATACTTCTTCATCCAGTTCTAGTTTTAGTGCTAGTCTGGCATTGAAACCTACATGTGTTGCACATCATAATTTTGATTCTTTAATCGCGTTCGTACCCTCATGTCTCAATTTCAAAACATCTCATGCTCTTTAGACGTGGTGCACGTCATAATTCGGCGGAACTTGTCGGGAGTGACGGCTCCAGAAATAGCACTCAAATCACGTGAATTAAATTTAGACATTTTAAAATCATCTTCAATCCAAGCCGACACGGGTTTTAAAGAGGTGATATTTTCAACGGTGGCCATGAGAGGAGTCCACCCATTTTTGCAAAGGAACCAAACACGCTCGTCAATGGATTTTAAATTAGATTTCATGCAAGCTTTCCAATAGGCATAATTAGACCCATCAAAAATAGGCATGTGATTATATAGTGCTCCATAGGAAAAATTGCAATTTTTCGTTATTTTTCAAAAAAATCAATATCACACAAATTTTGCGTAAAATAGGAATACGCGATAAATTAGCGTAACCTAGCTTTGATACCAATTTGAAAAACGTAAAAATGCGGTGTGTGATACCGATTTAAATTAATACGTAAGTTTCCAAGTAAACCTTATTTTAATTAGAGTCTATTTTAAACAAAATTAAATCAGCCCCTAAACATGCATCTAAATGTCATAAATCATTCAAACCATGCATGAAAAATAAAGACGACCGATTCAAGAAAAAACCCATTTGGGGTAAAATATTTTATAACACTTTGAAGAATTCATAAGACCTTTCACTTACTTACAACCTGATAATCACCCACAAGTGTGTAATGCACGGTGCCTTCACCTAACCTTCAAAGATACGAGAGACAGTGAAATACCGTCCAGGTGTCGGTTCATCGTCTTCGGCTCGTCCACACGCAAAATGACTACGATCGGTATCCATCGATCAAATATGGAGATGCCTTCTCCACAGAGGTTTAACAAAAGAAAAGTGTGTTCTGAACACCAAAACAATTCACCAAAGCATATGGGATTTTTGTGAATTGAAAATGAAAATGGATTAAACCCTAAAAGAAGAAGTCAAAAGGATTCTGCAGTTTTGAAGTTTTCTGTCTTTCAAAACGCTGGGACTTCTTAATGAAAACGAAACCATTTAATGAATATTTATACAAAATTACGTTGCCTTGGTATACGAGCTTGCTCAAACGAGAAAGCTATCTCGCGCGAACGAAGTACAGATGCTGTTCAAACGACATCTCGTGACATCCACATGTCGCTCGAACGAGATGCTGATCTCGCTTGAACGATCTGGGCGTCAAAACCGAGGTACGCTTCAGGAATTTGAAAAATACTCATTCTCAAATTTTGATGAAAAAGTCCGTTCCAACACTTAGAAAATATTTTGCAAAAATATCCCAAAAGCTCTAAGTGTAAAATTAAGATATTTAAAACATAACCTTATCAAAGTAAACTTCGCGAAGACTTTTTGATGAAGAACCTTGATATTCAGATCCGTCTTTGATGCTTGAATGTTCTTGAATTCTCTTTGACGGTGTAGCGGTATACGACATAATTAATTGATAACGGAATTATAAAATATGTACTTACAAATCTTCCCCTTATGTCTATGTCGGTACATACATAAAAACATCCGAATTATCAAATACCAAAATGCCTATACAAATCTATCCTCCCATTGAATAAATTTGCAAAATCTCAAACTATTCTTCAAAAATCTTCATCAAATCTCAAAGGCTTTCTCATCAGGGTGTGCAACATAATGATCTTCAATCTTTGTACCTACTCACATGAGATAAAGAAAAAACCTTCATGACGCATCGAGTTTGAAATGATATAAGAATAAATCAATAATAATCAAATCTCCCCCATAATGCAAAAACTCCCCCAAAACATGATAATTCTTTCTCCCCCTTTTTATGATGTCCCCAAATAGACAGATAAGAAGAAACAATCAAAACATGGAGTCTCACGACAAAATGCATAGATATATCCCAAAAACATTCACAAACTATTTTTGATTTTTCAAATTTTTCGTACAAAAATAAGATACAAAAAAAAAATCACACCATGGATTTAAACTCAAACAACCAAGTCATGGAAACGAAATGAATGGGTGTGAACACATTCGATAGGTAAATAAACTCAATCAATCATATGTGCACGACGTATACGTGTACCCCTAATTATGAACATCAAAAGTATCCTTAGGTGTAAAGATTGTTGAATTTAGATGACATCGTCTTATGCAAATCAACAAATCAAAGTCAAAGTGATTTCCACACCATTAACGTCCAAAACTATTTAACGTTTTTTCAAGATTTTCAAGGACGTGCAAACCCATTTTAAATTCTCCATCCAAACTGCCTCATATATATATTCTTTTAGAGGTTTATTAACTAAATTCTCAAATTCGGAGAATTGGTGCAAAAACCTAAATGGCCCATAATTGGCATGAATTTATTTTTATTGCCTTTAAATTTTTTCGGCCTTTTTATACCTATTTGAACCCCGGATGATAAAATTCCTCAATTTTCTAGGTCCACTATAACGGTGGCTTAATCGCAAAGGATAAATGATAATCTTTCGTATTCCTTCACCGTTTTCAAATAAAGCATGTGCAATAAAGGAGATCATGAGTCAAATATGTAGGAAGTAACACTTAATTACATCTCAATGAAACCATTATAAAGCAAATGTATAAATTGACCTATTATCTCAAAACACTATCAAATAGTCAAATAAAAAATGGAATGATGTTGTGACTCGGTCATCCTAAGTGTCCATCCATAAACGGTGCGAACAAAATACAAAAATCCTTTTGGATTTTCTCACAAATTTTATCAAAAATAAAATCTTTTTGTATTTTTTAAAAAATTTCAAAAAAAGGTAAAACATACAGAAATGATATACTATCAATAGGCAAATAATGTCATCATGAAAACCATCATATGCTAGAAAACAAGTCAAACCTCAATCGTTAGGTGCAAAGGGTTTTTCCAAAGGTGGTGCCAACTTATGAAAAAACTCCATCAAATTTTGTGAAGTTTTGACTAAAAACTTAACTTGCTCACCTAGATGTGAAAACTCTCTCATGTAGTCTCCATGAGCATGTAAAGTATCGTGTGTGGATGCATGTGTGGCAGAAACACGTGTAGAAGCAAAACGTGACACATAACCCAACTTAAAATAAAATTCCCTAAGGTGTCCTCTCCTTTTGCAATCGGAACAAACATATATAGGCCTAGGAACACCTCTCTCAAAAACTCTAGGACGTGATCTCCTAATAGTAATGGGACACCTAGGTGGGTTAGGGTGAAACTCACGTGAATCTAACACTAAAGTGGGAACAGGCTCGGGTGCTAATTGGGAAGTAGAAGCACTGTCATGACTTATTCCTAACTTCTCACCTTTACTCAAAATGGGATTGAGAACCATCTTTTCAGCCTTCTTAGATGCATTCTCTAAAGGAACTTTGACCTCCCAGGCACGTTCGAGATCACTCTCGAGTTGGGATACACGTGTCATCAGACTAGACACTGTGTTGGTCAAATCACACTTTTTCCTTTTTAAAAATTCCTTCTCTCTGTCCAAACCTAAAACCCAACGACCTAAATATCTATTATACTTCTTTGTTTTCAGGGTCTCGGTGTACAAATATCTAAAGGTTTTTTGGAGCTCACTTTCATCTCCACTCTCAAATTCGCTCTCATCTATACTAGAAACACTCGAGTCATCACCGGTGCTCTCATGACCTCTATCAATGTGAGACAAAGTGGGTGTGCTCACACGACTCGAAAAAGCTACACACATCCCATGTGCTAAACCTTTATCAGACTCATCTCCCTCATCACCCTCACTATCACTAAGTGTAGCGGGCATAGCGATCTCTTTGCCCTTTCTCCTTATTCTATTAGGACACTCTTTAGCTATGTGCCCTTTGCCCTCACACTTAACACACCTGATCTCATCCTCCTTATCACTATCTTTGGCCTCCACTTTCTTTTAATTTGACTCAAAAGATCTCTTTTAATTGGAAGAATTTTCTTTATTCATTTTGAGAAACTTTTTAAAAAAATTCACAAGCATGGCCACATCATCAAAGTCAAACTCACCCTTAGAATCGAACTCACAAACTTTTTCTTTCTTTTTCTTAAAATGAGTTTTTAAAGCAACGCCTCTATTCTTAGACTTAATGGTTTGGGAAAATATGTCTATCTCATGGGTTTGAAGGTCTCCTACAAGTTCTTCCAACTTAAGTGATTTCAAATTTCTCAAAGAGTTCAAAACAGTGACTTTAGGAATAAAGCGTTTTGTGAGAGATCTCAAAATCTTTTTAATGACACGGGTGTTATCAATCACCTCACTCAAGTTAAAACTGGTGTTAACAATGTTCGACAAACGTGCATAAAAATTATCAAAGCACTCAGACTTATACATGGTGATAGTCTCAAATTGGGTGGCCAAATTTTGTATTTTTTATCCTTTAACCGCATTCGTACCCTCATGTGTCAATTTCAAAACATCCCATACCTCTTTAGACGTGGTGCACGTCATAATTCGGCGAAACTCGTCGAGAGTGATGGCTTCAGAAATAGCACTCAAACCAAATGAATTAAATTTAGACATTTTAAAACCATCTTCAGTCCAAGCTGACACATGTTTTAAAGAGGTGATATTTTCAATGGTGACCGTGGGAGGAGTCCACCCATTTTTGTAAAGGAACCAAGCACGCTCGTCAATGGCTTTTAAACTAGATTTCATGCGAGATTTTCAATAGGCATAATTAGACCCGTCAAAAATAGGCATGTGATTATATAAGTGCTCCACAGGAAAAATTATGATTTTTCGTTATTTTTCAAAAAAATCAATATCACACAATTTTTGCGGAAAATAGGAATAGGCAATAAATTGGCGTAACCTAGCTCTGATACCAATTTGGAAAACGTATAAATGCGGTGTATGATACCGATTTAAATTAATACACAAGTTTCCAAGTAAACCTTATTTTTATTAGAGTCTATTTTGTAAACAAAACTAATTCAGCCCCTAAACATGCATCTAAATGTCATAAATCATTCAAACCATGCATGAAAAATAAAGACGACCGATTCAGGAAAAAAACCCATTGGGGTAAAACCTTTTATAACACTTTGAAGAATTCACAAGACCTTTGACTTACTTACAACCTGATAATCCCCCACAAGTGTGTAATGTACGGTGCCTTCAGCAAACCTTCAAAGATATGAGAGACAGCGAAATACCCTCCAGGTGTCGGTTCATTATCTTCGGCTTGTCCACACGCAGAATGACTATGCTCGGTATCCACCGATCAAATATGGAGATGCCTTCTCCACAGAGGTTGAACAAAAGCAAAGTGTGTTCTTGAACAGCAATACAATTCACCAAAACATATGTGATTTTTGTGAATTGAAAACAAAAAGGGATTAAACCCTAAAAGAAGAAGTCAAAAGGATTCTATAGTTTCGCAGTTTTCTGTCTTTCAAAACGCTGGGATTTCTTAATGAAAATGAAACTATTTAATGAGTATTTATAAAAAATTGCGCTGCCTCGGTATATGAGCTTGTTAAAACGAGAAAGTTATCTCCCGCGAACGAAGTACAGATGTCATTCAAACGACATCGTACGACATTCACATGTCGCTCGAACGAGATGCTGATCTCTCTTGAACGATCTGGGCATCAAAACCGAGGTACGCTTCAGGACTTAGAAAAAATACTCATTCTCAAATTTTGACGAAAAAGTCCGCTCCAACACTTAGAAAATATTTTGTTAAAATATTCCAAAAGTTGTAAGTGTAAAGTTAAGGTATTTAAAACATAACCTTACCAAAGTAAACTTTTCGGAGATTTTTTAACAAAGAACCTTGATATTCGGATCCGTCTTTGATGCTTGAATGTTCTTGAATGCTCTTAGACGGTGTAGCAGTATACGACATAATTAATTGGTAATGGACTTATAAAATATGTTCGTAAAATAACAAGTGTACTTTATAAAGTACACGTGAACTTTATAAAGTACATGTGTACTTTGTAAAAATCACGTGTACTTTCAAAATACACTTGTTATATGTTTTACAAATATAACAAGTGTACTTTATAAAGTAAACGTGATTTTATATTGATAAAGTACACGTTTACTTTATAAAAATCACGTGTACTTTCAAAAAACACTTGTTATATTTACAAAGTACACGTTTAACTTTGCGTGTATTTTGTAAAAATCACGTGTACTTTCAATTATGAATAACTAGGTAATACAATTATTAGTATCATTTTGTTTTTTGCATGATCACAGTATTGGGCATGTGAGAAATTAGATATTATTCTTCCTGTTGAAAAATTTAAAGATAAGACTCCAAAATTCCTGAGGTGGAAATTGTCTTCTTTGAGAGATTGTTTTGCGGCGAATGACATCGCAGCAGCTAATTTGAATGAGGCTACAAATAAACCATCTTGTAAGGACAGTTCCATATAAACGGAATCTCAGTTTGAAGGGCCCAGTTACTCTTTGAACATTTCTACAGCTAGTCCTATACATGCTGATTCATCATCAGAAAAAGTTGTTGAAGATTTTAATGACAATGAGTTATCATCAGTTTTCAAAAATGCTCAACCAAAGGGAATTGTTAAACCAACAAATGCTGAAATGCCTGAGAAGGTTAATTTGGAGGAACAAATTGCTAGTTTGAAAACGAAATTATTGGAAACAAATAACCAACTATCTAAAGCAGCTGAAGACCTTGATTGTGCACAAAAGAAGGTAGCCTCTTTGGAGGTGGGAAGTACCAACCTTACCATTGTGAATATACAGTTGTAGTTAGATAGTAATTCACTTTTGAAAGCTCAAGAAGAAATAAAGAAGTTGAAGGTGGAGAATTCCAACCTTTTGAAAGAAAAAGAGTTAATAAATAAGTTGGAGGTGGAAAATGCCCAACTTGTCTTGTTAAAAAATTCTTTGAAAGAAAAGCTTGATCAAGCCACGGTGAATGACTCAGATAGAATTAAACAACTGGATGAGTTATTGAAAAAACAGACTGAAACATTCAGAATTTTGGAAAAAATGCATTTTTGTCTAACACTAATGAAAATCTCAAAAAAAAGTATGAAGATGTAGTGAAAAAATTGAGAGATGGAGATGTATAAAAGGGGGCATTGTTGTTGGATCTTAATCATTCATAAATTAAAAGAGCTGAACAGGTACTTTTGATTAAAATACAGTTGTATCACTTTTCTATCGAGTACAAGCAGTAATTTTATCAACAAAGTACACGCATATCACGTGTTCTTTATGAACAAAGTACACGTGTACTTTTGGGTGATATGTGTGTACTTTGTTTATAAAATACCCAAAAGTACACGTGGAATTGTTTTTACATTTACTTGTATATTGAAAATTTTCACATGTACTTTGGTCTTCTTTTCAAATAATGAATGCACACGCATAGTTTTATTTATTATCATTGAGGTTTATGGCATGTTTAATATTTAAACATGATGTCTTCTTTTCACCAGGAAGCAGAAAATAATAATCTCAAGAAAAAGATATAAGATTTTTCATCCTCATTATCTAAAAAGGATGAAGAAATAAATTCAATTCAAAACTCAATGGTTTTGAGAATACAGGAAAGAGTTGACAGGAAGCCCAAGATTGATGAACAATATATATATTCCCATCCTATTCATGCTTTGTTAAAAGGAGATGAACACAATAAGGCTTCTACTATCACAAACAAAAGAAAAAAAGGGCATAACAATAAAGGCCAGAATAAAAAGGGTAGAACAAATGCAACAGATGAAGGGGACCTAAAAATCTACAAGTGTTCAAAATACCTTAAAGAAGATGCCCAAAATAAATTGAAACAATATTTGATGGAGAAGAAGGAAACAGGGTAAATCTTCTAATTGTTTATTTTTGTATTGAACTTTATGCATGTACTTTATAAAGTACACGTGTACTTTATAAATTACATGCATCTCTTTTTAAAATACACGTATTTTTGCATCTAACTTTATGCGTGTACTTTATAAAGTGCACGCATATTCATAAAGTACATGTATTTTTGTATCTAACTTTATGCTTGTACTTTATTAAGTACAACCATTTCATAAAGTACACGCTTATTTTTATGAAGTACACGCATTTTTTGTATTGAACTTTATGCGTGTACTTTATAAAGTACACGCATAAAGATAAAATACACGCATATTGTAATATGATCATAGATTATATGCATGTTTCAATTATTCTTCTAACGTTATTTTCTGTATTGAAATTCAGCAATTGTCTCTTTATGATGGAGGATGCATTCATTTGCGGGGAAGATATTGAGGAATTGCTGAAAGGTGAAGAAATATCGAACCAGATAACTCAATGCTTCTCCCGTTTATTGGAGACAAAAATGAAGAAAAATGTTCTTCAACATACGCACTCTTTTAACTTATATGCTTGGGTAAGGAAAATAAAACCTAAAGTATTGCCCATTATTTTAAAATATATATTATCATAATTATCTTACTAACAAATCTATTACTTTTAATAGGAGTCTGTTCGGAAAAATGATCTTGAAATGCAGAAAGAACAGATAGAAAAACATATTATACAATTTTTTGGAATTTCTGATATTCTTTTCATTCCCATGAGACATTCAATTGGAGAAGATGATGCAGGCCATTTTACGTTATTAGTTATCTACAAAGAAATAAATAAAGTTGTCCATATGGACTCTCTCCCCCCGTTGCAAATAAATCCATCCTCATTATGCTACAATGACACCAATAAAATGGTTACACCCTAAACTTATTTACATTCCATGCACTTTTGTATTTTATATACTCATGGTTTTTCCTCTTAGCAGTTTTATATTTTCAAAGAAACATTGTACAAATTGAAGGTCGAAGCAGCCCTAATAAGTCAAAAAGGTACAATAACTAGATCCTTTGAAGGGACAGAATTCGAAGATGCACTTTCTAATGAAGAAAAAATAACAATAGACTGGCTCTTGAGTCATGATGTAAATTTTGAACTACTCCAACATAATGAATGCGCGAGACAAAATAATGGGTAAGATCAAACAATCTTGAATAAGTTAGTTACATTTCAACAAATTTCATTGCATTATGCTAACTGATTAATTTGTTTTATTTTAATTTCAGTGTTGATAGTGGGGTATATTGTATATACTACATAGAACAAATTGCCGGAGGAAATGCTCTCAAAACATCATTTGAAGATAACAAAATTCTCCAACAAAGAGCATATATAGCTAATGAATTTTTATTCCATGATTGTTAATAAGAGGAAATTGTAAAGTTTATTTATGTATATATATATATATATATTTATTCAATGTAGCTCCATATAATTTCTAGTATATTAAGTGTAAACAGGATGTCACGTGTACATAGTAACGAATGCGTGTACTTTACAACAAAACCAAAAGTATACGCATGACATCACAGAGTACATGTGAATATATGCGTGTACTTTGGGAATTACGCGTGTACTTTGAGGTATGTTCCTTTATTTGCATTAGAATCCCAAAGTACACGCAATAGATAAAATAGTATAAGAGAATAAATATATTTGTAGTGATAGGATACACAAATCTAAATTATAAACATATTATGATTGTTTCATTTGACAATAACAAAGAAAGAATCACAACGTACACGCAATGAGGCCAAATATTATGCATGTACTTTACAATATAACACTTTGTATTAAGTTTTTTTTGAAATTTTTCATAACAAATGATTTTAATTTTTTTCTGTATATATATATATATATATATATTCAATGTAGTTCCATATAATTTCTAGTAAATAAAATTGTGCCCCTAGCGAGGACCATTCAACATGTAGGAATAAAACTACTATATATACTTATTCAGCAGGACACAATAATCAAAAACAATTTATTAAGCTCAACTATTCACTATCCCAACTACTTCTGGTCAAAGAAATAAATAGCTTTAACTTTTCCTATAAAAGAGTAATATTTGTTTCTTTCTTAACCATTACATCTAGGGTAAAGATTAAATAATGAGTATTCCAGCAGAAAAGTTGTGAGATACTCTTGAGAAAGTTGAAAGAAATAAAAAAAAATAAGGAAAATTGAGGAAAATCTTTCCTCATATGAAACTGCCTTTAAGCAGTTTCAAAATTATGTGAGATAAGGCTAATCTGGACTTCCACCCAATTCCATAGATTTATTTGATGTGGATAAGGACCCTCCTCAAACACATGAAGACCTCATGTCTTTCTATAGAGAAGAAGTTCGCTTGAAAATCGCCAAGCTGAAGGAGAAGAAGGCGCACCATGAAGGCTTTGTAGCTGTCATAAAAGAATAAATTCGAGTATTCTCGAATTTAATTGACTCTCTTCCTGATACCTTAAATGCCTTTAACAGCTTTCCCTAATAGAATCCTTCTTTACTTTTTTCAGCTTTTGTTATGTGAAAAAATTGTACTTTATTTTTCTATTTTAATAAAAAATATATTTCTTTCATGCATGTATTGTCATTTATATCATACGCCAAATATAGTAAAGTGCACGTGAACATTAGGAAAAATGATCACGTGTATTTTACTAAAAGAAAGAACAAACTACATTGTATTGTCAAAAATGTAAACATTAATATCATTTATTGTAAAAAAAAAATTGTATGTTAAAATATGATTGTATTGTCAAAATACTATTCTATCTATTCTAAATTATAATGCACGCAAGTTTTTATAAAGCGTGTACATTATTTATTGCACGTGTACTTTATAAAGTACACGCATAATATATAAAGTACATGCATATTGAAATACTCATATAATAATGTCGTTGGCGCGAACCATAATACACATAGAAATTTAAGAATATGAGTGACCTAAGTGTCTTTTATAAAGTACAAGCACATTGTAATGTTCAAAACCATTTTCCAAATAGTACATGCATTTATATACGTCTACTTTATAAAATTACATGTAGAATACATAAAGTACACGTATATTGAATTAGATTTTGGTCATATTAATATGCGTGTACTCTATGTAGATTCCATTCTAAAACAAATAATACAGAAATGAACACTCAACAATAAAATTACAATAATTTATTGAAATGTGAATGTTCATTGATTTTATTTAAAACTAATGTTACAATGAATGAATGGAACAATATTAAGAGGAATCAAATTGGCTCTTTACATGTGGATCTGTAATGACATGTTTTATTATACCTAGAGCAAGTTACTTCTCTTATTATGACCTCTCCAATAGATTTTATTCTTTTATTTCTTGGCCTCCCTGTCGTTCTCTTTGTTAACGGAGGAAGGATTGCTGGATTTTCAGGTAATGGAATCTTTAGGGACATCAAATCAGGATGAGGAATTATAGGTGATGAGTGTGATTTCTTGTAGAAAAAATATTATAATAATCCTCAATATGATCATAAATACTTCCACCTATCTTCCTTACGACAGAAAAAGCATGAGAACATGGAAAACATCGTAGTTACCAACTCTTACAAGAGCAAATTCCTTTTTCTAAGTCGACCGTGGCCCGCATATTTGCATGAACCTCGAATACATGTGTACTCGAGCGGCTAATATTCCAATGTCTCCCTTTATTCAATTTTGAGTCAGTAATTTATCAAAGTGATGACACAACTCCTCTGACCATGTTTCAGATTCAACAAGTTTGATTGCATTGAAATTCATAATTTTGATCCCCATTTTATCCATCATATTAATTATTGGTAAATGTCTTTCCTCTAGGATCCAAGAGTTGAATGATTCTGCAACACTTGATGCCATGTCACTATAATTCTTACCAATGAAATATACACAAGACTAATTCTCCGGAGGTAAATTGTCAAGAAAATCGACGACAGCAACTCCACCTTCCTTCTTCGGGGCATCAATGGTCTTCTGAAATTCATCAACTGTTACAGTATATGCACAATGCATGAAATCTTAAATGAGCTTCTTTAGGAAGTTCGCAGTACCCCATATTTTCTTTTTTATATTTTCCTGTAAATGATGTATACAGTAGCAATGTGTAGCCATTGAAAAAACCTTAGACACCCCTTCAATAATACCATTGTTCCGGTCATATATGAATGTGATGTTCCAATCTTGATGTGCTATTGCATCACGCAAATTAATAAGAAACTACATCAATTATCCTCTATCTCTGAATCAAAAATTGCATATGCAAGAGGATAAAGGCCTGAAATTATCACGACATATATCAGTACACAGATTCTATGATGAACTCTAAAAATGGTGTCGCTGGCGTGGACCAATAAACACATAGGCTATACAAGAGAACAAATATATTTGTAGTGATAGGTTACACAAATATAAATTATAAACATATTATGATTGTTTCATTTGACAATAACAAAGAAAGAATCACAAAGTAAATGCAAAACATGACAATGTAAACATTAAGTGTAAACAGGATGTCACGTGTACATAGTAATGAATGCCTGTACTTTACAACAAATCCAAAAGTACACACATGACATCACAGAGTACATGTGAATATATGTGTGTACTTTGGGAATTGCGCGTGTACTTTGAGGTATGTTTCTTTATTTGCATTAGAATTCCAAAGTACACGCAATAGATAAAACAGTACACGTGGATTCCCAACAACATATATCAACACACAGATTCTCTGATGAACTCTAGAAAAAGTTCTGATGGCACGGACTAATAAACACGTAGGCTATACAAGAGAATAAATATATTTGTAATGATAGGTTACACAAATATAAATTATAAACATATTATGATTGTTTCATTTGACAATAACAAAGAAAAAATCACAAAGTACACGCAAAACATTACAATGTAAACATTAAGTCAAAACAAAATGTCACGTATACATAGTAATGAAATGTGTGTAATTTACAAGAAATCCAAAAGTACACGCATGACATCATAGAGTATATGTGACATAGAATATAAATTCACGTGTATTGTTTTATCTATTGCGTCTACTTTGGGATTCTAATGAAAATAAAGAAACAGACCTTAAAGTAGCGTAATTCCCAAAGTACACATATATATTCACGTGTACTCTGTGATGTCATGCGTGTACTATATTTTCTGTTGAAAGAACATACAAAGGATTACAAAATAAAGGCATAATATTGTCAAGTAAACTTCAATGCTTCACATTTACCATTGTTCCCATTCCTTGCAGTTGCCGACAAAATCGTTCCACGATACCTACTCTTCAAAAAGGCACCATCAACAAACAAAACAGACCTGCAGTACTGAAATCCATTAATGGATCCTAACATTAGAAAAATTCTTTTGAATAATTTGCTCTCTGGTTCGACGTCAATAATGCAATGTGATCTTGGATTATATTGCAATAGAAGTTCCCTATAATCATTGATTAATGCATACGAAACTTTCTCATCACCATGCAACTTAGCAGCAGCCATCTCTTTGCCACGCCATGCATGATGATAACCTATATCAAGACCATAGTTCTTCTTCATATCTCTAACTACATCAATTGGTCTCAGCAATGGTTTATTTCTTAACTCATCAGCAACCAACGTAGAAACCAATTTGGAGTCCATCATTTTGCTTAATGGACTATGATATACACCCTACAAGTATGCTCATTGTTTAGACTTCTTATATAAAAGTAACCATTTAATGTTGATAATGAAGCACGAACTCGCCACATACAATTCTCAGTATTCCTTTTAGAACACTCTGCTGTCACACGAGTTTTATCATTCTTCAAATATATATACTTGAAACCAACCTCAACAGCATACTTTCTCAACTTATCACTAAACTCAACCACACCTCCTTTGAAACACTGTTCTTCATGACTAATATATGTATTCCAATCATTGGAGAGATTTACTTTTGATGAACTCGGCTCCACACCTCCAATATAAACATCATTTTCAACATCACTACTAATATCAATCACAGTGGATGATGATATATAGTCTACCCAAGGTTCTAAAAAACGCGGGGCGTGATTGAGGCGTGGAGGCCAAGCCTTAAGCCTTAGAAGCCTAGGCGGGCCTAGGTGTAAAATGGCGTGAAAAGGCGTTTAGGCCTTCTTAATATATTTTAATATTTTTTAACCATAACAAGGCTATTAAAATACAAAAATTGCACATATCATAAAAATATGTTTGAATATATGCAAATTAAAATACTATTTGATTATTTTGGATGAGATAATGGTCCGGTTTGTAAAGAAATTCTTTAAAAGGCGACATCGTTTCACTAAAGCATTGTTGTTTTTAGAAAAAAGTGCGCCTTAAGGGTTTTACCAAGAATAAGGCGTGAAAAGCGTAAGGCGGGGCGTTTCTTCCAAGCCTTAAGCCTAGGCGTGCCTAGGCGGAGCCTAGGCGGGTTTTTTAGAACAGTGAGTCTACCCTTTCTCTACTTGTACCACTGCATTCAACCCTCTCATAACTTGTTTAACTATGGTCAACCCGATCACATATTCTGTACGTGCATTCGACTCGTTCATGAATTGTACTAGTGCCAAAAGCTGCTGAATCAAAGACATATATCAAAATAAAATCAGCATTGAGAATCACTTGAGATCGCAACATACAGCGAACATCTTTATCACAAAGCAACATGAATCGACTTTCATCACCAAAGCTGTATTTCAATGAAAAAGATCCAGATTTCAAATCCATAAACCTACTACGTAACTCATTGCATATGAAATCAAATGAGTTGTCGTCAAAAATTTCAATGCAAGACATATTATCCAAATAACAGCACATAGCAATCCGACAACTTTCCATTATGTCCTGCATTATATTAAAATAAAAAAAATGGTTTTGTTAAGGTTCAATTTTAATTAATGTCGGTGGTTCGAACCAACAAATACATGACCAACAAAAACATGACTATTCTATTAAACATGACTCAACATTAACAAAGTAAATGCACATCAACATTATGAAGAATTAATTTCAAAAAACAAAATGAAAATTAATCAATAGAAAATCACGTGTACATTAGATCAAATTACCTGTACTTTATTGCTATTTTCTGCTCAGATATATACAAAGTATTTTACTATTGTAAAACATCAAAATTGGTTAATGCCGCTGGCGCGGATCAACAAACACATGCCTATCCAACACATGACAACTCTATTATGTAATGAGTCAAAAGTAACAAAGTAAATACACATTAACATTATTCCAAATTAATTTCAAAAGAAAAAATCAGAAATAATCAAGTCCAAAATTCACGTGTACTTTTCATCAAATTGCGTGCACTTTACTGCAATGATGATTTGAGGTATATGCATGAACAACTTGTATATACATAAAGTGCACATACACATGAACACACATAAAAACATATAAATACACAATCTGTTACGAAATCAAAACACAAGTCAATATATATGCATATAAAATTAAAATACAATTATAAAAATACACGACCAAATCATTCATTCAATGTTTGAATTAATTCATCACATGATTTACACAATTACAATGATTTGATTAAATGAAATAAATACATCAAGCTATTATAATTGATCAACATGCAAACATTTCTTCATAACAAGTATAAACTTACAAATGATCGAATAAATGCAAAGGAAAATCTAGATTAAACAAAGTGCAAAGAATTGATTTCTTCAAACAAATAGATAACTTTTTCGCGGACAGAACAAAGCTTGTTGAACAGAAATGAAAAGAAATCATAAAAACCGAAGTTAATGGAGAGAACGAACCTGTTTGACAGAAGCGGAATGAAGAAAGAGAAGGACTTGCTTATTGGAAATGTTGTCAATCGCTAATTAGGTCAATGATAACAAAATGAATGACATGTCGAAAAAGGTATTTATATAGACTTAATCGTTTAAAAAAAATTAACCCGGTTAAAACGTCCAAAATGTCCGGTCAAGGGACTAGACCGTAAAAACCTATGTAATTAATCCTCTAATCAATCCAAGGGTAATTAGTCACACCTATCCATCTAGGCAATCTCCAACGGAATAACAACTAAAAGATATTTCTTAAAATTTGCCCCACGAATTTGCCCAAATTTTTAAAATACCGTTTTAGGGCATTTTGGAACCGTTTTTGGAGAAAACGTATCAGATAACAAAAATTAGAAAACACGATTTTCTACAAGGCATCGCAGTCAGAATCGCCATTAAAATAATAAATACCTCAATTGTGTACAGATTTCTGCATTAAAACGTCCTCAAATTCATTATAAGTCCATTCTTTTGTTATAACAAATCTAGCCCTAACAATTTCATCAATTCAATCATCAATTTCATCAACTATCAAATCCCCTACAGATTTATAACTCCCATTAAAAGAAATCCCTAATTTTCTCAAGAACAAACCCTAGAATTAAATTGAATTCCACCTATTTTAATATGAAAATATAGATGCAATTTAATAATCACAATTTAAACCACTTGCCTCAAAATAAAGATCTAAGACTTGAAAGAAAGTGTTGAATTAAAATTGAATCAATCTCTCCAAGATACCCAAGTTTCTCTTCTCTTTGGCTCTCCCTTTAAGTTTTTTCCTTCTTTAGTCTTCTAATGTGATTTAATGTTGCCTACCCCTTACCCATTTGGGTTTAAAAACCCTATTCACGTTTTTGAGCCTATGGGCCTTATAAAAACGGTCCATACTTTGTATATGGAGCTCAAACATGTCTAACTAGGCCCCGACGTCCAATATATGCATATAACCACTCATTTTGGACTATTTCGATCCTAACGGACTCAACCGCATGCTCAAAATCACCATCCACAATAAATTTCTAAAATTAACTATCATCCGTTAATTTATTTAAATATATTCACTTTTCAATATTCCTGTTAATTAATTCTCATTAATTCACTACACAAGTGAATTACTAATTACTGAATTAATTAAATAAAAATAAGAACCCAGAAATTACGAGGTGTTACAAACTTCCCCCTTACAACGAAATTTCTTCCTCGAAATTCGGATAAGTCTAGTACTCCCGGTCTCAACTAGCCCTTCGATAACTTACCCTTAGCATTGCTACACAAAGTTATTGAGCGAATGTAATTAACAAGAGCACCCATCCACCATGTACCCGTGCTTAACCGCACTAAATGAAGCACGGTATTTGCTAGCCCTTATTTGTAATATAACTTCGATCTCACAGTTATAACATTCCCAATACCCTCCTCTCGGCATGAAAGTATAAATATACACTCTTATATCAAAAGACAATACCTACTACCACGCCCTTACTATCACTAGTTTCCTTGCATGAAAGTAAAACCCGAGCTATATCTTCCTGCTCGATAATAAGTCCAACCATTCTGAATCACATCAGAGATGTCCCTACACCCCGAGATTTCAATTTAACAATATTAGTATATTAACATGAAACACATTTTAACATACATTACCGAATATATATGCTAGACCCTATCTCAGGTGAAACCTGGCAATGATAATTCATACCCTGGTACCGTGAACCCCCAGTTTTACCATAGTTATCCACTATATCCCCAAACTATAGCTACACAGTTTAAACTTGGAAAAATATCCAAACTACTCCCATAATCCTAGAAATCTCTCGTATAATGCAACCATCCTCTTAGTGTAACCCCCCACTCTTATGTGGTTGACACCAAAGAACCCATCTTTCCACGGTACTTATATATATATATATATATATGTTATGTCTTTTTCGGCCAACACATCCACTAATATCCATCTCACTCACGAATCCTAGTGATAGCAAATTGTAGTTTGTGACGCACTCACTGTCACTTCCAAACTCACCCATGCTTAATCATTCTATAATTCAGGAGACAACTTATTCCCATTCCTCCGAAATATTCCCAAATCATTGCCTTTGCATCTTCTCCCCGAATCTTCTAAGTATCTCCCCGTAGAGGATCTGACTCCTCCCACGGTGCCCATACACCCTCTAACTCGAGCTTATTTGTACAAACCTCCGATCATCAATTACATAACCATATTTGACTCAATTTCGACCCCCGCATTGTCGACGTGGCTATATCCTCCAAATATTTCCGATGAGTTACTCATTACCATTCGATTCTCCCCGATATTACCCCACATTTATTATCGATGTGAGATCCTCCAAATACTCCCTTACTCCCATACCTAAGGGCCCCTGCGATGGCAAAAGTGGCTAAAATAATTCCCATAACACATAACAATATGCATAACCTAGAAACTTGTGGTGCCAAAGCTTTGCATTATTTTGTTCGCAACACCTTCAGGCTCCACTAGCCCTATCACTTAGCGGTTTTACACTTAACGTATTTTCTCCATATGTTCGCTAATTATTATTTAATCCAATGACCTAAACTCCAATGACGTCTCCACACTTTCGACTTTTTATCCAGTTTTATGTGTATAACACTTCCTAGCAAAGCCCAAAGGAACTTATTACCATTCTTCGTATCCCTCTCATCGATTACGAAGTTTGAGAATTTCGTCCAACTTTCCTTCCCATTCGGCCACTGTCCAACCCTTTTTGGAAAATTTCTAAAATTTTCCTTACCTCTTTGTTTAACCACTAGTAAGAGATTTTGTAATAATTTGCACCCCTAATTCCTTGTTATTCACAGTATTTCCCATAAATGTGGTGACTGGATCCCATCACCCCATACTGCTTTTAAAAGAAAATTTCCTTATCCGAATATTTGACTTGAGTGAAACTACACTCCCCCCACATATCATCCCAATTGAATGTTCTCTACCCACTGGTAAATCACTCTTCCGCACCTCCCTTGGGTCCTATAGGATTGTTCAAAATAAAATTCTATTCGACCCTCACCCCTTGTCATCTACACTTGGGGTTTTAACTTTGCACCATTGTCCTTCCCGACGGTTCTTGGGGCAACTACTGCACCCAGTGATTTATCTAATCTTCAATTATTCGAACAATTATCGTGGTGAATCCTATCGTATCACTATCTCTAGATTACCCCATGGATTCTATTGAGTCTTCCCTCCTGCAATCCTTCTAACGTCCCACGTTGGTTGTTCTATAATTTTTTATCTACCACGCTCGACTGAAACCGCATATGAATCACATGAACTATACCCTATAGCAGAAGAACGTAAATCGAATACATTAAGGAATAAAGCAATCTTATAATAAGGCTCCATATCAAATAACTCTACGTTGAATGTAATAAGCCGCACAGATCCCAAGGACACTAGAACCTGATGCTCTGATACCATCTGTGACACCCCGTTTAATAAAATACCAGGTGATCAGTCCTATACCAAATTAAACAGGAATCTCATCTGGTTCATTCTTAGCATCACTGTTGAAAAATATTTTAATTACTTATCACCTAGTCTTAAATTAAGCTGATGTTAAATTTTATCTTATGAATTAAATCAAACTCAACCAACATACTAGGAAAATAAATTAACTATTACAAGAAAAAAACAAAACATATCACTAAATAAGTACAAGTGTTTGTCGAGCAACACCAACTACAAGCAATCCACAAAGCGCAAGTATAAAAGAATACCGATACATGCCAAGACTGAATATAAAAGTGCAAACTCAATAGTACAACTAAAAAAGTAATTGTCGAAAGATATGATGAGAAAAGCGTCTAAACAAAGATCCAGCAGCAATCCAAATAAGCTGCAGCTGCGCACCCTGTAGGAAGAATCAATACCGACACCCCTGTGGTAGGATGCCTAAAGGTTTTTGAAAATATTTTATAGCAAGGGTTAAAACCCAAAACATTAGAAAATATTTAACAAGTGTATTTAAATGCAAGAAATCAAAATGCAAGTGATCTCCATATTTAAATTAGTGTTGCACACTCCCTTCAGTACACCTCACCCCTCAACTAATGTGCACGCCTAACGAAATTGTAAATGACCCATCTAGCTAACCCTTCGTAACTAGGATTGTCTCATATATCTCACTATTTCCCACTATCCCAACTGAGTGAGTATCATATACATTTTATGGGTTATTAATCACATTAACCTATTAAAATCATTTCCTATTTAACGCCATATAACATTCCCACGAGTTATATCCCTTATACAATTCACATCATGTATACGAGTTATAAGTTATATTTCACACTAACTTATTTAAGATATTTCTCATTTAGTTCCATATAATCGCTTCACAAGTTATATTATTTATACATTTCACACCATGTATATTCCCGTATATAATTTTGCATTATATATATGCATAACTATATCGCAATATTCACACGCATGTCAGATATAAATGCTATCACCCAACGCGTAAGAGGCGACCATAGTTCCCCCCGAAAGTGTCATCTCCATACCGTAACGGTCCCACCCCTAAATACGAACGCTATGGTCTTGGGAATATACTCACCCTGCATTCGCTAGTCAGGGGACTCACCCACATCGTGCAACTCCTATGATAGCATTAATGTTGGTATGGCTTTACTATATATATTATTCACACAACTATATATATATATATATAGAAATCCAAGCTATCGAAGTATTATGCCCATACCCAAGCCTAAAACATTTAAGTCTAAGATCCGACTTCATTTTAATTAATTACACACTAATTAATTTATCATTATTTGGTGTCACCCTATCAATTACGCCCTGACTCTCTCTCTCGGCCCAAAATTCCATATTCCCAATTCAATGTCCAATTTCATCTAATTATGTTTCCCCCACTTAATTAACAAGGTTTCAATCACTCAATCATAAACCTTAATCTCTCCAATTTAATTAATCATCTAATTAATTCCAAGGGTAATTAGTCACACATATCCGTCTAGGCAATCTTCAACAGAATAACAACTAAAAAATATTTCTTAAAATTTGCCTCACAAATCTGACCAGATTTTTAAAATGCCATTTTGGGACATTTTGGAGCCATTTTTAGAGAAAATGTATCAGAGAACTAAAGTTAGAAAACTCAATTTTCTACAGGGCAAAGCAGACAATATCGCCATTAGAACAGTAAATACCTTAAATGTGTACAGATTTTTGCATTAAAACGTCCCCAAATTCATCATAAGTCCATTCTTTTGTTATAACAAATCTAGCCCTAACAATTTCATCAATTCAATCATCAATTTCATCAACTATCAAATCCCCTATAGATTTATAACTCCCATTAAAAGAAATCCCCAATTTGCTCAAGAACAAACCCTATAATTAAACTGAATTCCACCTCTTTTAATATGAAAATATAGATGCAATTTAATAATCACAATTTAAACCACTTACCTCAAAATGAAGATCTAAGGCTTGAATGAAGGTGTTGAATTAAAATTGAAGCAATCCCTCCAAGATCCCCAAGTTCCTCTTCTCTTTGGCTCTCCCTTTAAGCTTTTTCTTTCTTTAGTCTTCTAATGTGATTTAATGTTACCTACCCCTTACCCATTTGGGGTTAAAAACCCTATTCACGTTTTTGGGCCTATGGGCCTTATAAAAAGGGTCCATACTTTCTATATGGAGCTCAATCGTGTATAATTAGGCACTCACATCCAATATATGCATATAAGCACTCATTTCGGACTATTTCGACCCTAAAGGACTCAATCGCGCGCTCAAAATCACTATCCGGAATAAATTTTTAAAATTAACTCTCACCCGTTAACTTATTTAAATATATTCACTTTTAAATATTCCCATTAAATAATTCTCATTAATTCACGATACAAGTAAATTACTAATTACTGAATTAATTAAATAAAAATAATAATCCAGAAATTACTAGGTGTTACGTCTAAATATGGGTCGGGTAAAATGTAGGTGGACCAAATATGGGCAAAGTCAATCCATTTTTCTATCCTTATAAGTATTACAATTCCAAGTAAATATTAAAAAAAAAACAAATTTTACTCATAACTTTTAAAGATGGAATCTATATTTTACTCATATTTTTTGTTAATGAGCTTCATATTTAACTCATAGTTTTTAAATATGGGCTCCATATTTAAATGTATGGACTAATATGGATTGTTTTATTATTTGAGACCCATTTTGCCACTACTATTCTAAATCAAATCCTAAAAATCACAAGGTCGGGGGTGGTATGGGTTAGGGGCAGCAGAGTCGGTGATAGAGGTAGTTTGGCGTGTGGGTGGGGGGGAGGGGATGGTGACGATGGGGAGCTTAGGGACCGAGAGGATCCTGCCGGGGGACGTGGATTTTGGGTTGGGGATGAAGGGGGTTCGGTTTTATTTTCTTTATTTTTTAATATTTTTGAATTTTAAAAGTGTTTCTAAATTTCTTTAATTTAAAAATCATTATCCTTTTATTTTTCATTTTTTTTACATTTATGTATTATTTAAATCAAAATGTCACGTGGTGGTTAAACTTAACAGTTGTTTAACAATTTTTTAGCAAAGTCTAATTTTTCAATTAAAATGATTTTATGTCTACAACTGAAAATTAGTGATGTATTAGAGTTAAAAAACAAATATATATATATGAGGAAGAACAAGTTAAAAATAACCGTTTATACACACACCCTTATCAAAGTGCCATCATTATAATGTTTTGTAAGTTTTAGATTTAAATCATAATGTATATTTTGTATAAATTAATGAACAAAAAATATACACAAAATTTTTATGCTTTTTATGTTAAAAATCACACACACACACACACACACACGAATATATATATATATATATATAGGGAGAGGTTCACAAGTGGACCAAAAGAATGGACTTTTTAATGGACCTTAATAAAAAACACATAATAATACATTAATTTTAATTCCTATAGTTTAATTGGTCCGCGCCAGCGGCACCCGAGACCATACCTTCACCACACTAACCCCCCACCCCCACCCACCCCCACCGCCCCCCCAACCACCACCATCACCATAGCAGGCCTTGTAGCAGCCCTTATGACAGCAGGGCTGCCATGGGGTGGGGGTGGGAGGGTGGGGGGTGGGTGGGGTGGGTGGGGGGCGTGTGGGGGGTGGGGGATCGATCGACACGCGTATTTGGTGCCGCTGGCGCGGACCAATTACACTATAGGAATTAAAATTAATGTGTTTTTTGTTAAGGTCCATTAAAAAGTCCATTCTTTTGGTCCACTTGTGAACCTCTCCCTATATATATATATATATATATATTTTTTTTTTTTTTTTTCTTTTTTCAACGAAACATTCTTTGAATTTTAGCTCAAGAGGTCATTCCGACAAATCTACATGATCAAGATTTATTCTCCGAACTTTATCACTTTATCCTAATATCATTCATGTTCACAAACTTAGGAATGCAACTTTAGAATGTATCTAAAGTACTTAGACAGACATATCTCACCTTGTTGTGTCGTATTTCAGATAGAATTTTCTTAAATTGGAATATATATATATGCTAAACTTATCTAAAATATGGTTTTAGGTTATGGTGATATGCATATGCAAATACAATATAAGAAAAATCTATTTTATATAAAAATGCATATGTTTTTTAATTGAAACATTGATTTGAGGTCCAAAGTTTCAATCTCTTTATGTTGCTCATTTTGATGCAGCAAGCTTAGCTTCACAAGCTGCAAACCATAATTGATACTGAGACAAAAGCTTTGTATAGCACCACGACATTTTTCGATGGATGTTTCACCACATCGAATTATCCTTCTCTTTAAAGAATAATATTTTGATGCCTATGAAAGTTTTTAGGTTTTCTACTAAGATTTTATCGCGACCTTACTCGAGTGCATCGCCACAGCATACAAACCTTCGCCTCAGCAAAGAGTATATTCCCATTCCATAAACTATCGTCAAAGGATATATTTTAAAATATCTTTTGCATTACTCTTCTTGTAATCTATGCAAACCTTAATTTGCAGTCATATCTTTGCACTTTAATGGTTGATTTTGTGTAGGTGGCCAACTCTTACCTACATGTTCCCTTTGGCCTGCCTTGTAAGTTTCAAAGGATATTTTGGTGTGATCTTAACCCAAATACACTAAGGTTCAAGTAACTTTAATTCAAGCTTGATTTTTAATAGATAAAGACATTTGTTGAAATCATATCTTCAAGAGTTTTTCCTTCAATCTTTGTGTATTTTTAGTGAGATTGTATTTTTACATCTTTGTAATTCAAATTCCTTTAAATTTTTCATCATTTTATTTTAATAAAAAGAACAAAAATATTTGCATACATTATTTTTAAGAACCAATAACCCTTTTGGTTCTCATTTGTGTCTTATTGTAATGGATAGGGGCTAAAAAGGATGAACTCGTGTGGGAGAAGGTGTTAGGTACCCATTCCACCAATATTATCTCAACGTGAATATACACGTGCGTTCATATGCATGTTACTATGTCTGAATGTACAAAATATACATGGAACATTTTATTTACTAGTGGACCTCTAACGTACGCTTGTTGCATTTTCTAGCGTTTTAAGATTTTTATTTGATTTTCATGTATTTACTAAGTAAAATACGAAAAATAAGTATACATATATGTTTACATATAAGTAGGCATGTCAATTGGGTCGGGCAAGCCCGAAGCTTGCCAATTCAACTTGATTAATATTGCTTGATCTTTAAGTGAACTTCAGTCGAGCTGAGCTTGAGCCAAACTTTCAAGCCTCAATTGTAATTCAGGTCGAGCTTGAGCCACATGTGGCTGAGCCTGAATTGGGCTCGAACCAGAATAAGAATACATACATATATATTGTGGGTACCTTGATTATGCAATCTGGCCCAGATGAGTAGCCTGATTAAGTCCGGCCCAAAGTCTAAAGGCCTCATGCATAACTAATTCAGTTATGACCCATTCAACCCCTAAAATCTCTCAAGAGATATTCTAGTAGTTATGGGCTAACGTGGAGGAGTCCAACACCCCCACTCTCAGAGAAATGACCTATATATATTAAACCCTCAGCCCAGAGCAAAGGACACGAATTTTTAAACACTCCCCATGAGTAAACAGAAATAAAAATCAAAGAGCACCACCGTGGATGTAGGCCATTTTGCCGAACCACATATATCTTGTGTTGTGTGTGATTGCAGTTATTTTGTGTTCTTTATTTATTCTGGTTATTGCATTTGCTTATCATTTTGTGTTGAGATTTATTGTCACAATAATTGGCGACGTATGTGGGAAATGATTGTTTTCCTTTAAGAAAGCCTTCACCAACAAGAACCTAGAATGTCTGGTCACAGCAGTAATGTCCCTCAAGCAGGGGATATTTAAGAGCAACCAGCTCCTCGTAGGGTTAGATCTGAAGTTCGACGCTCAAATCCTAGGCCTCGCCCAAAATGGAAAGCTTCAGAAGAAAGCCAGGGACCAGCCAGGTCCATGCAAGTCTCCAAGATGATCGACGCCTATGAGGCCAGGCTCCAAGAGCAGGAGGAAGCCACTCGCAAGAAGCAGGCTGAGAACGCTCGCCTTAAGATAAGACTGGAGAAGATGGAGAGAGAACTCCATCGCAGCATGAGGTAATGTCACTATTGCACTCCTAGCCCTCAGGAGAGTAGGTCTCGCAGACGAGGAAGGAGCCCTAGATGTGGATCTCAAAGATTTGAGGGACACAGGTCAGATGATGACTTGTACGAGCAATAACAATCAGGTCGTCATTATAAGAGACCAGGCCAAGGAAATGACGATATACGAAATCTGGTTCGGAGAGAAATGGACTAACACCCAGCACATCGGAGTGCCAGGTCGACCAGAGAGCTAGCTAGGCGATCTCTCTGGACCAGATAAAATCCCCTTTCTCAAGGGAGATAGAAAAAGAAAAAGCCCCTAAGAAATTTGCAATGCCCCAATTCAAGATCTATGATGGAAAGACTGGTCCTATTGACCATATTAGGCAGTACAGGTAAACCATGACCCTCTGGAACCATAAGAACGTGTTGATGTACCTGATCTTTTCGTCGAGCTTGCATGACGTAGCTCAAAAGTGGTTCAAAAACTCCCTCACAGATCCATCAGAAGTTTGTAGTCCCTGGCATAACTCTTCACAACTTGCTTTATTACTCGCAGCTCCCATCCGAAGAGGATGGATGCTTTGTTGATAATGAAGAAAATGCCCCATGGGATCCTTAGAGACTATGCAAAGAGATATTGGGAGTTATTCAATGAGGTCGAGGACTGCTCGGAGAAGGTCGCAGTGGACTCCTTTAAGATTGGCCTACCCAGCTCCTACCTCTTGCACCAGTCCCTCACTAAGAATGAGGCCACGACCATTGATGACTTAATAGCTCGTATTGAAAAATACGCCAAAGTTGAAGATGTGACCCGTCTCAGCGCAGGGGAGAATGATCGTGCCAAGTTCGCCAGCAAGGGTAGCGACAAAACTGAGAACCAAAAGAAAGGAAGAAAAAATAGGGGCAAGAGCAGCCCCAAGAATGGGAACAAAAGTTATGCCTCAAAAGCATTTCAGACAGTGAACATAGTTTTTAAAGAACCAATCTACAAGATTCTAGCAAAGATCAAGGACGAGTCATTCTTTAAGTGGCCCAGGAAGATGGGAGGAGACACCTCAAAAAGGAACAACGCACTGAGATGTGCTTTCCACAAAGAGGGTGGGCAAAAAACTGAGCATTGCAAAGCCATCAAGTCTCACCTTGAAGAGTTAACTCAAACTGGACACCTGAACAAATTTGTGGAAAAGAAGGCAGAGAAGGTCGCTACCAATAGAGATCAAAGGCCTGACAACGTGCTCGAGGATGACATCGGCCATGAGTTCGCAGTAATTCATGGGGCATCCGATCTAAAGTAGATTCAAGGAAACTCAGCTCGAATGGAAATCAAAAGGCTTACGACAATAATGCAAGCTTTTCAAATCGATCCAGTAAAAATGCAGGCAGGAAAGCATCAGCGAGCAGAGGATGTCAACTACAGCAAGCATATTGTGTTCACGAATAAAGACCTAGTAGGAGTAAGGACCCCACATCATGATGCCTTGATCATTACACTCAGGATAGATAACTATGACATCGATAAGTTTCTCGTTGATCAAGATAGCTCATCCAAAGTAATGTATCTCGTCCTATTCAGAAAGTTAAAGTTAAGCATCGTCGACTTAAAGGAAGCCACCGTTCCTATCTCTTTGGGAAAGATTGTACTGCCAATAAGGGCAGGAAATACCTCCAAGATGATCGAATTTTTGGTGATCGATATTGACACACCCTACCAAAATATACTTGGAAGATGGTGGTTATATGCGATGAAGGACGTCCCCTCCACCTACCACTAGAAACTTAAATGTGTGACTGAGCGGGGAGTGATGGAGATCCATGGAGATCAGGCGATGGTGAGAAAGTGATTTATAGCAACCATCTGCCCCAAACCAGAGAAGAGGGTCGAGAAAGCCAAGGAAAAGGTTGAAGAACAGGAAGGTTTGATACCTTCCAAATAGCAGCTAAAATATGAAAGACCTGGAGTGGAGGAGACCAGGTTCCTCCCCTCTGAGCGAGTTGTTGAGAACCTGGAGGAAGTCGCAGCTGGCGGCAACAAGAAAGATAGGATATTTTTTATCGGAGCCTCTCTCACAGATCGAGAGAAGAAGGAACTAACAGTAATTTTTCAGAATAACTTAGAAGTTTTTACATGGGAACCCTATGAGCTTCTTGGAATTGATCCCAGTGTGATTTGTCATCGACTGCACGTTGACCCGTCTTTCAAGCTGATCGCATAAAAGGCACGGTGAACTGCACCCGAGAAGGCCAAGGTTGTGGAGAAGGAAGTGGAAAAGATATTGGATGCAAGATTCATACGGGAAGTTCAATTACCTAAGTGGTTGTCCAACCCAGTAGTGGTCCCAAAAAGAAATGGAAAATGGAGAGTATGCATTGACTTCACCGACCTTAATAGAGCTTGCCCTAAAGATAATTTTTATCTCCCAAAGATCGCAGCTCATGAAAGAATGAGTTTCCGAAACGCATACTCTGAGTATCACCAAATCCCTCTACACAAGCCAGATCAAGATAAGACAACATTCATCACCACAGTTGGGTTATATTGCTACAAGGTCATGTCCTTTGGGCTCAAAAATGTAGGAGCAACTTACCAGCAGTTGGTCATCAAAATGTTCAAAGACCAAATGGGTAGCACCATGGTCGTCTACATCGATGATATGCCCGTCAAGAGAAAGCTTAAAGAAGGTCACCTCTCTGACCTATCAAGGACCTTCGAATTCCTCATAAAATACCGAATGAAGCTTGATGCAAGTAAGTGTTCCTTCGGTGTTCAGTCAGGAAAATTTCTTGGGTACTTAGTTATCAAGAGAGGCATTGAAGCTAACCCAGACCAGATTGACACCATCAATAGGGTGCAGCCCCCCGTACGATAAGAGACGTGTAGAAGCTCATGGGGATACTCACCGCCCTAAATTGGTTTATCTCGAAGTCATATGAAAGGTGCCAGCCATTCTTCCAGTTGTTGAAGAAAAGAAAAAATGTGGAATGGAACAAGGATTGCTCGAAAGCATTAGAGGAGCTCAAATCTAAACTCAACACACCACCCTTGCTTGTAATACCTCAAGAGAACGATTCTTTGTACCTATACCTCGCAGTTTCCAGCCATGTTATGAGTTCTGCATTGGTATGCAAAAGAACGGGGATCCATCACCCCGTCTATTACGTGAGCAAGACTCTCTTGGAGGCCGAACAGCGATACCTACCATTGGAAAGTCTCGCCTTTGCGCTAGTGGTAGACTCAAGAAAATTGAAACATTACTTCGAAGCCCACTCCATCATTGTACTTACATCCCACCCTCTCAGAGCAGTACTAAGAAAAGTGGACCTATCAGGAAAATTATCAAAATGGTCAGTCGAGCTCGGGCGATTCAACATTCAATTCCAGCCAAGGAATGCCATCAAAGGATATATCCTCGCCGACTTCATCGCGGAATTTATGGGAGAACATACTTACGACCAAACTTTAACTATTCATCAGCAGGAAGTTCCCTCGACATCTAGCGACTGTTCGTTAATGGTGCCTCCAATTACAAGGGGGCAGGAGTAGGCATCGTGTTGATTACCCCTGAAGATGCAATCCTCGAGTAAGGAATCACGCTTGGATTTGAAGCCTCCAGTAACGAAGTAGAATATAAAGCAGAATACAGAAGGCACACGTGCTGGGAGAAAAGAAGATCCAAGTGTTCGGTGACTCATAGTTGGTCTCTAACCAGATAAGTGGTGATTTTAATGCTATGGATAAAAGAATGGAAGACTACCTCACCACAGCCAAAAAATTAATGGCCAACTTCGAACAAGTCACCGCCCAATAGCCATGCTGACGCCTTAGCAGCCTTAAGCTCAGCGATCAATTCTGACTTAAAGAGAACAATTTTGATTGACTTTATCGCCCAGCCAAGCATCAATAAGATCGACGAACTACCAAATGTGGGACGTGTTCTTCAGATTGAGATAACCCCCAGTTGGATTGACCCCCTTAAGGGATTATTTGAAGGACGGTGCACTACTAGATGATGAAAAGACCGCTCATCAGATAAGAGTCAAAGCTGCTAGATTTCACTTATTTTCTGAGGGAAAACTGTACAAGAGATCTTTCACTGGTCCCTACCTCCAGTGCGTTCACTCAAAGGACGTCGAGCAAGTTCTTCGTGAACTCCATTAGGGAATCCACAGGATTCACATTGGGGGAAGGCCGCAAGATTTTTTAGTAATGAAATAAGGCTACTGGTGGCCGTACATACAGAAAGATGTTGGAGTTTATGCTCGCCAATGTAAAAAAATGCCAACTTCATGCTCCTATGGTTCACCATCCAACGACCTAAAGTCACTTACCAGCCTATGGCCTTTCGCCTAATTGGGAATGGACATCATAGGCCCTTTTCCTATCGTAGTCAATAATCGCAAGTATCTGCTAGTCACAACAGATTACTTTACCAAATGGATAGAGGCGGAGCCTTTGGTAAACATAGGGACACGGACATGGTAAGATTCATGTGGAGGAACATCATCACCCGATTTGGGATCCCCAAAACCATCATCACAGACAATGGAACCCAGTTCGAAAGTGGCCTCTTCCAAGATTTTTTCAATGACCACAGGATCAGGCACTACTTCAGTTCTATGTCATACCCTCAGAGTAACGGATAAGTCAAAGCTTCCAACAAAACAGTAATCGATGGATTGAATAAGCTATTAGAGCGAGCCAAAGGGTAATGGGTAAACGAACTACCCCACGATGAGCAACAGGGGAAATACCGTTCGCACTAACATACGGTATGGAGGCAATCATCCCCTTAGAATCTGGCCTCCCTACCATGAGGACCACCCTGGTTGACCAAGGCTAGAACGATGCAGCATTGCTCGCTGAACTTGACTTAGATAAAGAACGAAGAGAGTTGGATCTGGTGAAACTAGCAGGTTATCAGCAATATCTAGCAAGGCACTACAACAAGAAGGTTAATCCAAGGGCATTCAAAGTTGGGGACTACGTCCTAAGGAAATTTCTGGGCAGCACTGTAAAACCATCGGATGGCATGCTATGACCAAACTGGGATGGACTATTCAAGGTGATAAGAGACAATCTACAAGGAGACTACCACTTAGAAACGCTGAAGGGCAGGGAAATACCTAGAGCTTGGAATGCAGCCAACTTGAAAAAATTATACTTTTAGTTTTTCTATAAACTTTTTAACTCAATATTAAAAGTTTCAATTCATTTATGATTAATAAATATTTTTTTGGTAGTGGCATCCTATGAAGTGTTGATTTTTCTCAAATGTATTATGATTCATGCACCTTTTCTATATTACAGGCACCCACCTTAACACGTATTAAAGTAGAACTCAGTATGCAATGACCCTCCTCAGGCCTTCGTCATCAAATACGAATGACCTCCTAGCATTGTCCCTGGCAATATAGGAAGACCTACAGGGGACCTTTAGGCAACATGACCAACCCAGGTTGGTCGCCAACATTATTTGGCTCGAAAATCCTGCTTGGGTCGAATACCCAACACCAGGTGTATCCTCACTATTGCCATACTTAGGCCTAAGGAAGTGTGATGACACAACCTAAAAGGTAAAGTAAGACAGAATGGTATAATGAAAGCATACTGTATTGGGGGATACTCGCTCAATAAATCGACTCTGCCTATGTCAATTCTAACCGGCTAAAAAAGCCCAAGATAGTTGAACAAGAAAATAATGAAATAAAAAATACACAACACATGTTTAGTCGTCAAAATTGCCCAAAACATAACTATTTTATTACATCATTACAGAAAGTTACATATGCTGAGTAAAGTAAATTCTAATGAGGATTAAGTCGTTGAGCAAGAAAGTCTGCCACTTGCGCTCTTCGACCATCATCTGGGTGAGGAGTTAATTCCTCCTCGACTTCATCTGAATTTGGTTCCACGAGATTCCTTGGGATGGCATCTATAGGAACCCATCGATCATCCCTTCTTAATGGGTTCGGCATCAAAGTTGAGGGAGGGATCTCATGAAGATACCAGAGGACAGAGTTCCTAGGGACCTGTAACTCCCTAATATCACTCAACCATCCTCTAATGAAAGACATCTCCTCGACCTCCTTCAACTTCGTCGGAGAGTCGGTCCAACCCTGATCATAACCATCATCCCACACCTACCGAGGACCTTTTTTGAACAGGTGCCTCAGTGAGGTAACATCTCTTTGAAGATCATAAGCTATCACATACGCCTTACGAACATCACCCCGAAGCTCGATCATCTCCCTAGCTGAGCCACTGTCATTAGTACCAGCTCACGGACCAGCCGATGAAGAGGAACCACGTAGAACTTGAGGGGAATTGCTCGGCCCATTCTCCCTTAGTCACGAGACCTCTCTCCTTAAAGCATAGTTCTCTTATTGAAGTACCTCTCCAACTTGATTAACTTCGGAGGCATCTAGAAGCTAGGCCTTCAGAGCATCTACTTCTTCTTGAATAGAAGCGTCGACTTATTCCATCTCTTGGATCCTATCCTTTAGCTTAGCAACGAGCTCCGATTGATCCTTATGCTCTTAGTTCCTCGACCTAAGTGACATGGAAATTCTTACAAAAGCACGGCAAACTCAATTGCTCGCATCAGGACCAAGAATTTGTCCTAGTTGAGGGGAAGAAGGAATATATTCCTCACCATCAATGAGCTACAAATCATATAAGCAGTAAAGAATAAATAAATCAGTACATGGAAGGGAACGGAATTTCATTTCATTGAAACAAAGTTCAAGTACATCAGTGAAAAGAAAGAATAATTGAAATACAAAGAAAAAATACAAAAAGCTCCCTAAGAAAGACTAGCTATCCACCTCGGTCTTCTTTGAGGATGTTGGTTGCTTCCCCTTATCTGCGGCAGTCCCAGGTGCACCCCCCTCGGGCGGAAAAGCCACACCAGTAGAAGTGGTCTAAATAGATGGAACACCGTCATTGGCAGCAGGAGGGGCATCTCATCCACAACAGGCTTTGGGCCAGGGTCATGCTCATCAAAGAGGGGGGAATCAATGTCCACCTCGGCAGTGAACAAGGCCTTATCCTAACCCTTTTTGAAGTTAAGACAAGTAATATAGTCAATCTGGCCCTCAGCATCCTCGTACGATGCATCCCATCCAGCATTGTACGAACTCTTCTTGAGAGTAGCAGCCTTAGACTCCACCTTCTTCACCATCACAGCAAGCACCTTGTTCTCCTCGATCACCGCCATCTTACTCGTGCAGACCAAGTCATAAGACAGCCTCATCTCCTCGAGCTCCTTAGTCGTTGCGTCCTTGGCCTTGTTAGCCTTGGCCAAGGTGAGGTCGAAATACTTCTGAGCAGTAGTGGCAGCCTTCAGATTCGCCTCCAACTCGGCATTCTTCATCGCCAACTCATCGCAGCTGCGATAGAGGACGGTGAAGTCGAAAACAAACTACAGAAAGAAAAAGAACATTAGCAAGAGAGATAGTAAAAAGAGAACTGCAAAAATAGAATAGTTAGAAGAAACTCACCAAGGCTAGCCCCTAACTTGCCTTCAGGGCTAACTGATCGGTCCCTATGCTAGACGACCTCTGGCGATCAGCGGGAAAAACTTCTCTCTCGAGCACCGTCGGAGCTAGCTGAGGGAAAAGAGCAACAGAATCACCCTTAGCCAGGGTAGACACGGGCACCAGAGATTGCCTTATCTTAGTCCTCACTTATTCTCTCATTCTCTCTTCCTCTCTTACTCTCTTTCCTTCTTCTTCCTCTCTTCTTCTTTCTTTCACCAACTCCTCCTCTTTCTTCTTCCTCTCCTGCTCGGGAGCAGCAGTCTGGGAGCCAGTGGTAACATCCCCACTCCCAAATTTTGCTTCTTTAACCTGCGAGCAAGCAGCACATTATCTTCATCATCCTGGATCAAATTTTTCCTATGTGGAGCCATAGCTTCCTCGCTGGAGCTATCCAAAGAGCTCTCTGAGTCCTTCGGAACCTCTGAACCTTCCTCCGAACTGGAAGAATCTTCACCACTTGAATTTTCCTCACTATAATCACCTTCAGATCAGCCCCTGTCAGCCCTTTCACTCTTTTTACCAGAACTGCTTTCCACCTCGTCCAATTGAATGGGGTCAATAACAACCTCTTCTATGATATTTAGCTGAGGAATACTATCCACAGGATTAGCAATGAAGTTAGACCCATTGTTCTTGTACTCCAAAAGGAATGCGGCTGATTGCGGATGCTCACCGTCAGCCAAGTATTCCCTGATCTTTCAAGCCTTGACCAGCTCAGCAGCTCGAATCTCGCAAAGAGCAGGCTCTATGTTCTTTGACTTCGCTGAAAAAGATGAAGAGGGAAAAATGAGAAAAATAGTACAATAATAGAAAATCCATGAGCAGAATAAGGGCTATGCTTACTTATATATTCCTCCCCATAAAAGGGAATCTCAGGTTCCCTGTACCTCACCCCTTCAGTTTGGGGAGGGAAGTGTCAGTTTCTGGCAATAAACCCCTCGTGCCAGTAGTCCTTGTGGGAATCAGGTGTAACACCCCGCGCGCCCGGGGAGAGAGAAACGGAGCGCTAATACGATAAAATAAATCCAAATCCACAAGTGACAAGGTATAAAGCATCTAAATAAACCCACAATAATATAAATCCACTAATCTCAATCTCTTCAATTACAACAAGTCCCTCGAATTAAAATTACAACTAACTCAAAAATAAATTACAAATCTCCAAAGCTCTATACATCAAAATAATACAAATCTTTCCCAAACAATCCTCGCTAAAATCAATCTCCATAGCGCCCCAAAATCCGCGCTAATCTGCCACTAAAAGAAAATATGGGGAAGTACACAATACGACAAGAAAGATGCTCAACAAATATATGTTAGCGATTAATAAAACGTAACAACACGAGTACGAATATTCAAATCAAATGCAAATCTCAATAGCATTTTATCAATAAATTTCTCAACAACACTTTAACCGGGCCACCAGGCCTCACCACATCCGTATATGCTTTATCAAGACATAGCCCGGGAAACAGAAATTTTGGCGGGTGCCCGACATCCGTGCCATATTAAAATCTCATGACAACGTGGCTCAACAACAATATAGTGATACCACATTAATCAAAATAATTTCAACAATTATTTTCCAGATTTCAATGAATTTAACGATTCAAATATGAGTTCAATTAACAAGAATTCAACGGAATAAACTCTCGAGAGATTTAAAGGAGCATATTGTGTAAAACCCCATACCTCAAACCATGATGAGAAACCAATTATCACATCCTCAAGATCAACACAAAAGATCTACAAAAGCTCCTCCAAGAACGTCCAACAAAATAGCCCCAAGAACACCTCTAATCTAAGGTTGGAACTCACAAATCTCAAGGTCCAATGTATAATTAAAAAGGAGAGGAATATAAAATATATTTGCTGCCAAAATTTATGCCAAAAGTATGTTAAAAGGTTTGCCCACGACTTCCTTTTATAATGCAAAGAAATGAACAGTTGGAATCCAAAAGACTCCTTTAAATAAGGCAGAGAAATGAAGAGTTGGAAGTCAAAACAACTCCAAGAGTTAAAAACATTTAAAAATCATTTTAAAATCCGTTTTAACTCCGTTTTCAAAACCGTTTGAAATTCTCGCCTTTAAAAATAATAACCAACATATTTGAGCAATAAAAATAATTTATCAAAAACTTTATTTTTCCTCTTTATTTTGAAAATACCCCAAAAATTACGCAGGTTGTTACACTTCCCCACTAACAATGGAATTTCGCCCTCGAAATTCGCCAAATGCCTAACTCTCAAAATCAGGCAACTATACTAACTCCAAAAATAAATCACGTCTCCTAAAAATAATTCCTCACCTCTAATTCCGAAACTTATCACGAATATCACCTAAAATTTTCTATCTCCAAAAATTGCTAACCACGCAATGAACCCAAAACTCAAGCCCCGAGGGTTGCCGTATACCTAAGCTCTGATACCATTTGTAACACCCCGCTCGCCCGGGGAGAGCGAACGGAGCGCTAATGCGATAAAACAAATCCAAATCCACAAGTGACAAGGTATAGAGCATCTAAATAAACCCACAATAATATAAATCCACTAATCTCAATCTCTTCAATTACAACAAGTCTCTCGAATTAAAATTACAACTAACTCAAAAATAAAATAAAAATCTCCAAAGCTCTATACATCAAATAATACAAATCTTTCCCAAACAATCCTCGCTAAAATCAATCTCCATAGCGCCCCAAATTCCGCGCTAATCTGCCACTAAAAGAAAATATGGGAAAGTACACAATACGACAAGAAAGATGCTCAACAAATATATGTTAGCGATTAATAAAACGTAACAACACGAGTACGAATATTCAAATCAAATGCAAATCTCAATAGCATTTTATCAATAAATTTCTCAACAACACTTTAACCGGGTCACCAGGCCTCACCACATCCGTATATGCTTTATCAAGACATAGCCCGGAAAACAGGAATTTTGGCGGGTGCCCAACATCCGTGCCATATTAAAATCTCATGACAACGTGCTCAACAACAATATAGTGATACCACATTAATCAAAATAATTTCAACAATTATTTTCCAGATTTCAATGAATTTAACGATTCAAATATGAGTTCAATTAACAAGAATTCAACGGAATAAACTTTCGAGAGATTTAAAGTAGCATATTGTGTAAAACCCCATACCTCAAACCATGATGAGAAACCAATGATCACATCCTCAAGATCAACACAAAAGATCTACAAAAGCTCCTCCAAGAACCTCCAACAAAATAGCCCCAAGAACACCTCTAATCTAAGGTTGGAACTCACAAATCTCAAGGTCCAATGTATAATTAAAAAGGAGAGGAATATAAAATATATTTGCTGCCAAAATTTGTGTCAAAAGTATGTTAAAAGGTTTGTCCGCGACTTCCTTTTATAATGCAAAGAAATGAACAGTTGGAATCCAAAAGACTCCTTTAAATAAGGCAGAGAAATGAAGAGTTAGAAGTCAAAACAACTCCAAGAGTTAAAAATATTTAAAAATCATTTTAAAATCCGTTTTAACTCCGTTTTTAAAACCTTTTGAAATTCTCGCCTTTAAAAATAATAACCAACATATTTGAGCAATAAAAATAATTTTATCAAAAACTTTATTTTTCCTCTTTATTTTGAAAATACCCCAAAAATTACGCAGGTTGTTACATCAGGTAGATTTACTACCAATACCCTGTCAGGACTCCTAACTTTGAGATAAAGGAGACCACAGCTTATTCAAGAAAAAGAATAGCAATTGCAAATTTCAGCAAGACCTAGATTGGTGCCATAGAGCTGATTAATTCTATATACACCATTTATAATTTTCCAAACATTTGGCGAGCACTGTGCAGGAACTATATAAAAGTAACTGAAAAATGCAAAAATAAGCGATTTGGGGTAAAAGTAAGACCCCTGGGATAACAAAAGAACATGTATCCAGTGACCGTCCTCAATATCCCTAACATTACAAGGAACAGGGGCACATTCAATGTCTACCCAGTTTGGAATATTGTAGAACTTCCTAAGCTCAGTTATCGACCTATTGTCTATTTTTGCCATCAGAAAAGAGAAATCCTAGTATCGATAATGAAAAAATTCCAACAAAAAAACAAAGGATAAAGAGTTTGAAGAACTTACGAAGTGAGAATCAGCTTGAGATGATGCAAAGTCACAAGCAAAAAAGATGAGAAGGTATTTAGAAAAAACTTTTATAAAAAATGCCTTGTTTTTAAAAGACAACATCCCAGAATAAATTTGACTAAGTTAAATCAAACAACTAAAAACCATATACTTCAATATAGTGTCACGACGATTTCAACCGCCTTAACTTCGGAACGTTACTAGATCACTAACTTGTCTTCAATGAACGTGAAACCATATGCGGATGTAGTGTTCGATTTGTAATGGGATAAACCTAAATATCTAAATTATGATCAATTATAATATCTTGCTCTTATAAATCTTCCCCTTTGGCTATTTCGGTACAAAATAAAAATCGAACCAAATTAAACTCCCTAAGACAATGCACTACTAATGCTTTCCCAAATTCAGAAACGAAAAGAGATTTGAGACTTTGTCTTCAACTGAAAGTCTTCATCTTGTGTAGTCCAAGAGATCATCATCAATACAGAAAATAGCCGTGCACATGAAGCAAAAGAAATACCGTGATGCATACGAGAGTTTAAAATAAAATAAAAACTCCCTTTTAATTTTATCTCCCCTTTTTTGTCCGTAATAGACAAAGGGTAAGAAACTAAGCATGAAATACTAGCATCACCTGAATCCAAATGAAATAACATCACAAAGATAATCCAATACGCACATGCGATGAAATTTCGAAGAAGCACATCAACTATTTTTGAAAATTTTCAATTTTCTCAAGTATAAAAAGTATATATATAAAAGGTAGATATAGGTACAAATGCAGCACACCATGGAATAACACTAAAATTCCCGAAGCATAATAGCAGAATGAAATTGTGTGAATATAATCCACAGGAAAATCAATATAGGCATTCATAGCATGGGTGCACGAAGTCAATGACATACTTCTAAAGAAAGAACTCAATTTCAACCTGAGATATAAGAATGTTGAATAAAATGAACTTGACTTATGCAACATGCCATGAATTTAAATATTTCTCAAATTAATAACTATTTAACGATTTTAAGAGAGTTCGTTGTGCAAACTCATTATTATTCTACTTTATAATACCCTCAAAATCTCACATATTTAAGAATTCACTCTCAAAATTTTGAAGATATCATAATGCTCATTTAAACAAAGCATTAATAAAAAAAAGTCCTTAGCACTTCTATTTTTGTATACCATTAATCTTTTAGGCTCTTTTATAAATGGTGTATTTTAACGAAAAGATGATTTTCTCTTTCGTAGCCCCTTTCCACTACTTAACATAAAATAAAAAATTTCCAGAAAACGAAATATGAGCAATGTTTCCATAAAAATCTTTTAGGCTCTTTTTTGAGAAGTCTTTACCAAAAAATATATTTGCTCTCGAAAACTAGCAAAATCTTTATAATCGTGTAAGGGAGCATATGGAATAACACATGTAGGAGTGCGTACAAAAGCACGTGCATGAACTCGTGTGGGAGCATGTCGCGTAACACGCATGTGAGAAACTAGCTTAAAATAAAATTCCCAAAGGTGACCTATTTATTTTACATTGGAAGAAACTGTGAGAACCTGCCTATTTTAATACCGAGTGATCAATCATTTACCAAAATATAATCGGCATCTCAGTATGGATCATTATCAGCATCACTGTCGCAGTAATAATAAAAACATAAAGAATACAAATAATCCATACAACCACAATAATAGATGGAACATCAAGCATAATAAATAATAAAGGTGAACCAAATAAACCATTGGTCGCCAAAAAATCCACGGTGTGAACTGGTCTAAAAACTGAATCCAAGTTTGAAAAAATACTAAAGGTCTGCAGTGATATAAAGTCTATCATCTACGAGAAACATGCCCAACATTAAAAAGGGAATGACTGGTCATATTTAAAGTAAAAATGAATGAAACATCTAAGCAAGGATCCACAGCTACCATAGGCAAGAACAAATATATCCTTGTTGTCCCGGCTGCTGCTGCTGCGCACCTGAGGTGTAACAAGAAAAATAAGGAAATACAGGAATATGTGGGTCAAAGCCTGTAGAGTAAAATATTTTAACAATTAAATAATTGTTTTAGATCATTTAAAATCATAGTGTATCACTTTCAAGATTTAACCGGTCACACTCACTTGAGATACATCTCACCTCTCAACTATAGTACGCACCTAATGTATTTATTTTAATTATTCTAATTAGACTACCTGGTCTAACGAGGATACATAATAGCTATGTAAGCCCAACCCCACTAATACTCTATATTAGCTAAGTCTAACTACCTTCACTAGGTATTTATTTATAAATAATATTTTAGCGACACACTTATTATAACTAAAGTAATCACGAGATAACATGCATAGCTACACCTGTGATATAAATAGATATACATGCTATATCATATAAACATACATATATATCGCTCACTATATACGTATGAGTGTATTGCCAAAGTTATACTCCTCGGATACATGCCTCGTGTGCTACCCGACTCCAGGCATCACGCCTCACACCGAACCACCTGGTTGAAATCTCACCACTAATCCTCAGACGAATACACATACTATGGAGGCAGTCAAAGCTATACACCCTGGGGTCGCGACCATACTATAGCGTACCCAATCAGACTCAAACCAACACATATCCTCACACATGGATAGTAGCCATGCAACAGTACTATGACCTGGGGAATCGATCAAACACTTGTTGGTCAGCGCCAAGTTGGACTACACGCTATGTGCAACCTCCTTCGATATATATATATATATATATATATATATATATACACATCCCTCGAATACGCATATATAATAACTATCGAACTCGTACACATATCCTCTCGCACATGGTTCATCCAAATCCATAAGTTCATCCCAACTTCCCAATTGATTTACTTAACTAGTATTCTATCTGAGCACCCTAGTTAATTATTAAATTTCCACTAATAAGTTGCGGCACACATATATTTATTTAAGTATCCACTCACTTGGATAACCTCCCACATACTCGCTCGAGTTCATAAAAATATCTGAAACATTTCCCCGGTTGAAACCAATACAAAACCACAGGTCGTTCAAACAGAATCCCCATCTCGTTCGAACATAAAACAGTACCTTGTTCGAACTAAAAACCCATCTAATCGAAAAGAAAAGTAGTAACTCATTCGAACGAGGTTCCAATGAGATTCCAAAGGCTATACCTGAAGACATATTTCTTAGACGGGATTTATCCCAAACCTCTCAACTTCATTTTTAAGGTTTTTAATACCTAAATTCCCATAAATTAAGTTCATAGATCATCCATATTACACAATCCCATCGATATAAATGTAAATCTAACATGGAAAACATCACCAACTCAAGATTTAAACTCATATATCAAATTAATCATCAAGATCTTATCTCCCATCTAATATCATTCCTCCCTTCCACTAAAACCCAAATTTTTATCAATATAAACCAGAACAAATTTGTTCGTCATTTAAGATCATGTAATCATTATCAAAAGGCTTCCTTATTAATCATCAATTCTAATTTTTCATAATCAAAACCCTAATTTTCTAACATAAATCAAGAAAGTAATTAATTACAACAAAAATGTGACATAAAGCAAGTATTTACTTGTCTTAATGGATTACAAATTCAGCATTCTTCTATCCGAGTTGAATGTTTCTCTTCAAGATCCGTCATCCTTACCTTTTTTCCTTTCTCTAAGGTTCTTTTCTCTCAACCTCTTATTTGGAAAGTGAAAGGTGGGTTGTCATCCACATTTTCAAACACTAATAAGCCTTCTTAATAGTTCCATTACGTCTCTTTAACTAATTATACAAAATGACCCACTTGCCCTTATAAATCCCTATTCATGTCTAAAAAGCCTCTGGAACCCAAACATAACACCCGGATACATACTCCGGACTATTTCGACCCTTCCCAGATCACCAGTGCACTTCAAAAGGTCATCAGAGTCATCCAACTCTAAGTATGCTAACTTTTAATTATTCAGGTCCGACAAGTGTTATCCCTACACGTCTCCCATAAATTATTGATTCATCGATGTAACATTATATCGTTCCATCATTGATTTGACAATCGCTAACACTAATACGTGACTTATAATAAATCGTATAATTATTTACTTAACACACACAAGTAAATAATAATTTCAATAAATATTAATCATGTATCTCGCTAATTAATATTTACTAATTTCCAATTTAATTTCTCCCAAATAAATTAATAAAATAAAGCAATTAAAATTACGGGGTGTTACAATATTCCCCCTAACAACGAAATTTTATCCTCAAAATTCGAACGTACCTACCACGAACATCTCCGGATACTTCTCTCGCGTATTATACTCATGCTCCCACATCGACTCGATAACATTGTGGTGTCCCCACTGTACATGTACTAACAGTATCACCTTCAACCAAAGCTTACACTCTCTAGCATCCAGGATGGCAACGGATCTATCCACGTACGATATATCTGGCTATAAGTCAATCTCCTCTAACGACATGTGCTAATAAGCCATGTCACTCCTACGATACCTCTTTAACGACGACATGTGGAACACACAGTGAATCATCTGCAAATGCTCTGGCAAATCAAGATTATACACAACTGGTCCAATCCTCTCGTTAATTGGAAAAGGTCCCACATACCTAGGTGTTAATTTCACTTTCTTCTTAAATATCATCACTCCCTTCATGGGAAATACCCACAGTATCACCTGATCACCCACATCAAGCTCAATAAATCTCTGATTCACATCGGCGTAACTCTTCTTTCGTTCTTGAGCTACTCGAATGCAACTTTGAATCAACTCAATTAATTCTAACGTCTCTTGAATCAAATCGGTCATGGGTATCTTGTTGTCCCCCATCTCTAACCAATAAGAGGGCGAACAACAAGGTCTCGCATACAAAGCCTCAAACAGTGCCATGCCAACAGTAAATTGGTATGAGTTTTTATACGTAAACTCTACCAAAGTCAAATACTTCTCCCAACTTCCCTTAAAATCTAGGATACACATTCTCATCATATGCTCTAACATTTGATTCACCTTTTTCGTTTACCCGTCAATCTGGGGATGATAAGTTATGCTCAAATGAAACTCTATCCCTATTGCCTCCTAAAAGCTCTTCCAGAAATGGGACACAAAGATCTTATCCTGATCTAAAATAATGTTAAGAGGCATCCAGTACAATCTCAGTTTATCCTCTATAAATAAATGTACATACTGCCCCATCGTATAATCCACCCAAGCTGGTAAGAAATAGCCTACCTTAGTCAGTCGATTCACAATGACCTAAATATATTCGTGACCCCATTATGATGTTGATAAACCTGTGATGAAGTCCATCAAAATACTCTCCCATTTTTGTACCAAAATCTCTAACAGTTATAGAACCATGACCGGTCTCTGATGATCGACTTTCACCATCTGATAAGTGGTGCACCTGGAGACAAACTCTTCTATATCCCACTTTATCCCGACCCACTAATATTATCACCTCATATCCTCATAGATCTTATCCCCTCTGAGATGTACCAAAAATTGTGGCCCATGCACTTTCTACATAACTGCACGTCATAGACCCTCATCATCTGGGACAACCAACCTCCTATTAAAGCATAAGCCACCCTAAAACTAACTGAGTAAGACTCTTCTTCACCCGCTAATAACTGTTAAATATTCTCTTGAAAAAATGGATCCTCTGTCTGTGCCTTCACAACCCTCAAAATTATCTTGAGTTGACGATCATCATTGTTAAGTATGCTTGGACTACCTCATCCTCCTCGCGAAGCTCTTCTTATTTTTCTTTCCACACTGCTGCTAAATGTCCTTTCGATATATGGCTCAATGCATCTTCCACCATGTTAGACTTCCCCAGATGATATTATATGTTAAACTAGTAATCCTTCATGAACTCAAGCCACACATGTTGCCTTATATTCAGCTCCTTTTATGGAAAGAGATACTAAAGTGACTTATGGTTTGTGAATAACCGGAACATCTCCCCCCAGAAGATAGTGCCTCCAAATCCTCAAAGCAAATACGAACGTTGCTAAATCCAAGTCATGAGTGGGATAGTTCTTCTCATGGGGCTTAATCTTACGAGATGCATAAGATATGGCCCACTCATCCTGCTGTATAACTCCCCCAAGTCCGTGTAAGGATGCATTTGTAAAAACAAAATACTTCACTCCTCCCCTAAGCAAGTGCGAGTACTGAAACTGAACTCAAATTATCCTTTATCTCATCAAAATCTAATGGACAATGGTCATCCCATACTAAAGGTACTCCCTTACGAGTCAAATTTATCAAGGGACCCACGATCTTTGAAATTCCTCTAATGAACTAGCAATAGCACCCTGCTAACTCTACAAAGTTGCGTACCTTTGTCAGTGTCGTGGGCTGGCCCCACTACCTCACCACTGATACATTACTCAAATCCATAAAAATCCTTCTCTCAGAGAAATGTAACCCGAGAATTACACGTCCCATAACTAGAATCCACATTTCTCGAACTTGGCATACAACTAGTGATCCTATAAGGCTTGAAGGACCGTACATCAGTGCTCTCCGTGATCGCCCTTTATCCGAGAATAAATCAAGATGTCATCTATGAACACAATGAGAAACTGATCCAAGAAATCCCTGAACACCCTTTTTATAAGATTCATAAAAAATTTCAGTGCATTTAGTTAGCTCGAACAGCATAACCTTGAACTCATAAAACTAGTATCTCTTAAAAAATGCGATGTCTTAGCGACATCCTCCTCACTAATACATAACTGATGGTACCCCAACCTCAAGTCAATCTTAGATAAGCAATTTTCTCCTCTCAGCTGATCGAACAAGTCATTGATACGTGACAACAAATACTTGTTCTAGATTGTGACCTTATTCAACTCCCGATAATCTATACGCAGCCGTACAAACCCATCCCTCTTCTTCATAAGCAGAACTGGGCACCCTAAGGTGAATTACTCCTATGGATAAAACCCTACCTCAATAAATGTTAAATTCGATCTCGTATCTCCCGCATCTCTAAAAGAGCAATACGATATGATGCTCGTGTTATCGGCCTAGTCCCTGATGCTAAGTCAGTCACAAACTCAATCTCTTGACTTGGCGGTAACCCCAGTATCTCTTGAAACACATTATAATACTCCCTAATAAATGGGATTGAATCCAACGAGAAGACTATACCCTCGAAAGTCTCCTCCTCAATATATTGCAAGTGCAAGCTCGACCCACCCTCCGGATGAGGCATCACCACAAGGGAACATGTCCTACCCTGTTATAGCGAACATGATAATCCTACTATAACAGTCCACCATCTCTTTGTACGTTATTAACCAATCTATACCCAAAATAAGGTCATACTCATCCAAGTCTAACATGAGCAGATCTGCTACTAAGCATAACCTCCCCATGTCCATACCTGCCCCCTTATGGATGGAACGAATGAGAATCCCACTACCCAAAGGTGAATCAATAGTCATAATAATATCCATGGCTAAATCAATTATACCCGTCGCACGTGAAAACCTAGTGCTGACAAATGAATGTGACGCTCCTGTGTCAAATAAAATCCATCCCATATGCCTATAGATAAGAAACATACTCTCAATACTGGTGGCGCTAGTGGTAAAACTGGTCCTCAGAGATAATACACACCCCCAAACTGTCCCTGCCTCTTCCCCTGCCCCTGTAGAGGTGGCAATGTTGGAACTGTCGATGGGGCTAGAAGCTACTGCACCTGTTGCCCCTTTCTAGCCACCTTACTCCTGAACCCTAGCTCTATTCAGGCACACACGCCGAGAGTGGCCCTACTCCCCACATGTGAAGCATCTGCTAGTAAAATCCACTTTCCTCTGGCCCTACTGACCCTGTCGAGGTTGCCCCTATCTTTGGCCCAACTAGCCCTGGTAACCTTGGCTCTGCTAGCCTCATGCCTGATTCCCCTAGCCCTGCTAGCCCTGAGGGATGTGTTGTTGGCCCTAATGGCCCTACCAAAAATTGCTATTGCCTGACTTGAATATCTTAGAAGAGCCCCCTACTGGAAATCCCACTCATTTTTCCTCTGTTGATGTTGTTATGATGCCCTACTGGTACCACTACTCTTGGTCTTACCCTATTAGTTATACTCTTCCAACCTCTTTGCTCCCATCAGGTGGAGGCGATGATCCTAACAGTAGAGCAACGCGGCATTTAGGACCTCAATATAGGTCCGTAACGTCGATTCCCCAATAAATTCTGGAAAATCCTCCATATGAGTGCATAAGTAAACATACGAACCCTTTTCTCATTCGTATTCACCTTTTCCACACAAAGTTCACCAGGCACATGAATTCCTCTTAATATTCGGCCGCAATCCATCGCTCATGTGACAGGTTAAAGAATCTCCTCCTCATATCCATCTAAACTACTTATGGAAAGAACTTGCAGTCGAACCACACCCATAACTCTTGTATGGTCATAATATCTCTCTCCTCTATTGTGGTGACCGACTCCCACCAATGAACTGTTGCTCCCACTAGCTTAAATGTAGCCAGTATCTATTTTATGAATTACTACACTTAACCATGCTTAAATTCCTCTAGATTTCTATCTTTCATTAGCTAGCAGAAACTACATTTCACTTCCCTAGAATTTTAGCGGTTGGCCCTTCTGAAAGGCCTTTTTGACTCTCTTCTAAAAATATAGTAATGGGTAAGCCTAAACAATTGGTGCCACTATCTGCTATGGTTGTGCATGGGGAAAATGTTGTGCCATGGTGGTCATCGCGGCATTTACCACCTGTGCAATAATGGCAGCAACCTCTATAGCTGTCACCGTGCCCTGGGTGGCCTATGGCTCCGGTTGAGCCTCCTCCCCTATGGATGTCCTAGCGAAACGAGATGGTCGTCCTCTCCTATTGTTTGGCATTTGAAACCAAACCAAAATTGTATGAGATTCATTTCAATCATAAATAATAGTAGGAGAACATAAATGTTCAATAAGAAGCAACAGCTCTAGATATAGGGCTCTACATTAAAGAAAACGTAATGTTGATATCGTAGCAAGTCCACACAGATCCTAAAAACACTAGAACCTGATGCTCTGATGCCAACTGTGACAACCCACTTCTTTTAATTCTGGGTAATCAATCATTTAACAACATATAACCGACATCTCATTATGGATCATTCTCAGTATCACTATCAAAATAATAATAAAACATAAAGAATATAAATCATCCATATAACCACATTAACATACAGAACGTCAAGAATAATATATAATAAGGGTGAACTGAATAAACCATTGGTTAGCAAAAAATTCACTATGTGAACTGAAATAATAACTGAATAGAAGTCTGACAAAATAATAAAGGTTTGCAGTGATATAAAGTCTATCATCTACGGGAAAGATGCCCAACAGCTAAAAGGGATTGACTGATCCTATCTAGAGCATAAACGAATGAAAAGTCAAAGTAAGGATCCACATCTACCATAGGCAAGAACAAATTTATCCTTCCTGTCTCGATTGCTGCTGCTACACACCAGAGGTGTAACAAGAAAAATAAGGAAAGATAGGAATATGCTAATCAGATCCCGTAGGGTAAAAAAATTCCAAGGTAAATAATTGTTTTAGATTGTTTAAAACCATAGAGTATTACTTTCAAAATATAACCGGTCACACTCACTTGAGATACACCTCATCTCTCAATTACAGTGAACACCTAATGTGTTTATTTTAATTATCCCAACTAAACTACCCGGCCTAACTAGGATACACAACTCCTATGTTATCCTTACCACACTAATACTCTCTATTAGCTAAGTCTAAATATCTTCACTAGGCATTCATTTATAATTAATATTTTAGCGACACACTTGTTATAACTCAAATAATCACGAGATAACATACATAGCTACACCCGTGCTACAAATAGATATACACGCTATATCATATAAATACCCATATATATCTCTAGCTATATATGTATAATCGTATCCCAAGAGTTAAAATCCACGGATACATTCCTCGTGTATTATTTGGCTCCAAGCATCATGCCTCACACCAAACCACTAGGTCGGAATCTCACGAGAAATCCCTAAACGAATAGATATACAATAAAGGTGGTCATATCCATATGTCTTGGGGTCGCGACCAGACCACATCATACCCAACCGGACTCAAACCAACACCTGTCCTCACACATGGATAGTGGCCATGAAACAATACTATGACCTGGGGAATCAATCCAACACTTATTCTTCAATGTCAGGTGGACTTCTCACTACACTCAACCTCCTCATACATCACTACCAAGTAGACATGTTTAATAAATAATTATCTTGCAAACATACATATACGTATACGCCCATCTAATATGTATATATAATAACAACCGAACCCATGCACATATCCCACCGTGCACGGTTCATCCAAATCCCGAAATTCATCCTAACTTTTTGATTTATTTACTTAACTAGTCCCCTATCCGAGCACCTTAATTAATTATTAAATTCCCACTAATAAGTTGCGACACACATATATTTATTTAAGTATTTACTCACTTGGATAACATCCCACATGCTTGCTAGAGTTCGTAAAAATATCCAAAATGTTTCCCCAGTCCAAACCAATCCAAAACCATGGGTCATTAGAACGGAATCCTCATCCCATTCGAATGGAAAACCCAGCTCCTCGTTTGAATGGAAAACCCAACTCGTTCGAACAAAAATCAGTACCTCATTCGAACGTGGTTCGAATGAGGTTCTAACAAGATTCCAAAGGCCATACCTAAACCCTCTTTCTTAGACGGGATTCATCCCCAACCTCCCAACTTCATTTTTAGGGTTTTCTATACCCAAATTTCCAGGAATTAGGTTCATAGATCATCCATTTAACCCAATCCCATCGATATAAAGTAAATCTAACATGAAAAACATCACCAATTCAAGATTTAAACTCGTATATCAAAAGACTCATTTGGATCTTATCTCCATTTATGTTCATTATTCTCTTCCATTGAAACCTAGATTTTCATCAATATAGCCCAGCACAAATTTGTTCATCATTCAAGATCATATAATCATTATCAATAGACTTCTTTATTAACCATCAATTCCAACTTTCTATAATCAAACCACAAATTTTCTAACTAAATCCAGAAAGTAATTAACTACAACTAAAATGGGATATAAAGCAAGTATTTACTTGCCTTAATGAATTAAAAATCCGAGGTTCTTTAATCCTGGTTGAATCTTCTCTTCAAAGTTCTTCATTTTTGCCTTTTTTCCCTTCTCTAGGGTTCTTTTCTCTCAAACTATTCTTTGGAAAGTGAATGGTGGGTTGTCATCCACCTTCCCAAACCCTAATAAGTCTTCTGAATAGTTCAATCCGTTTTTATCTTTAATTAATAATATAAAATGGCCCTTTTACCCTTATACGGCCCTAATTATGTCTACAAAGCCCTCGAAACCCAAACACAACACCCGAGTACCTATTCTGGACTATTTTGATCCTTCCCAAATCACCGATACACTTGAAAAGGTCATCTGAGTCACCCAACTCTAATTATGCTAACTTTTTATTATCCAGGTGCGACACGTGTGATCCCCACATATCTCCCATAAATTATTGATTCGTCGATGTAACATCCTATTGACCCATTACCGATTTGACTGTCCCTAATGCTAATACGTGACCTATAATAAACTGTATAACTATTTACTTAACATGCACAAATAAATAATAATTCCAATAAATATTAATCCTTCATCTCGCTAATCAATATTTACTAATTTTCAATTTAATTTTCTCCCAAATAAGCAAGTAAGATTTACAGGGTATTACCATAGTTGTTAAATCATGATACATATCGTGTATCGAAAGCCTTATGTATCGTGACTCGTGAATCCTATCGCGATACGTATCATATAATATGACAAAAAAACCAAATAAAATTGTAAATATTAAATAAAAATATAGAGAACACTTTGCAATCAATTATATAACATAATACGACATCCTTTGCAAAGGAGTGAGTATCCAAGGATTTGAGGAAAATCATTCTACGACGGCTATTCACAAGGAAATTAGTCAAGGACCTTGATTTTCTATCAGTCCATCCATTCGACAAAAGAGTGTGCCCCGTCTTCTTCCATTCTTGTTTATATTTCTCCAAATTTGATTTAACATTTTCAACTTCCTTCTTTAAGTAAGTAACTCTTGTCTCATGGTAAGACGGAGCTCTAGCCCCTTCCCATAATCATCAATTGATTTTACCATCTTTATGAATAAAGGGCTTTTTACTACATTAAAAGCTACACCATTTCCATAAAAAAATTGCAAATGTTACTAATGACCGGGCCCCTCTTTTTTAACATTGCATTTATAGTTGTTTGTTTTACAACACTTTTTTTTCTATTCCCTTTGATGTCATATGCATACATAGTTCCCTTCACTTTTTTCAAATTTTCCTCAACTTCAAACTCCTCTTCACCCTCATTTTTTTTCCCACCTTCTTCATTATAATCATCCTCATTTACTCCTAAAATGTTTTCAAACGTTTTTCTAACATCTTCGGGGCATTGCATACACTTTTTTGCATCTTTTTCCCATACTAGCAAGATGGTTCTTCATTCTAAAAATACCACCCCATTTTGCATCCTTATAAAAGTTACATCTTAAATGCAATCTCTTATCATTCACCTTTTCACAATAATCCCATGTGGGGTCAACCACAACATTTCTCTTTTTTTTAGTCATTTCCTAAAAAAATAAAGAGAAAATATCAAAGATCAAAGCTACCAAAATAATAAATAAATAAAGACAACTTATTAAATAAGTAAAAAAATATTAAATAGGTTGAGAAAGTGAGAAAAAATAAATAAATCTTACCAAAATACCAAAACAATGGATATTAAATCGGTTTAAAGTTTCTCTTTACAAAAACTTGAGGGAAAAGACAAGAAAATCTTGTTTGAAAGAAATGGACGGAACAATAATGGTGGGGAGCACAAGAAAAATGAGAAAGGTACCTTTTAAACTTAGGGTTTTGTTTGTTCCTATATGGGTTAAAGTCTTTAAACATTATAATACTTATTTTTACCGAGGAAATTATTTTTAAAAATGTGTTTCTTTAGTTTTTAAACTCCCGATTTTGAAATACTCGACCCAGACCCGACTTCACTATATCACGAGTGACCCGTGATTCATGCGATTCACGTATCGAATCATGATACACTACCGATTTTAACGATAAATTACATATTTCGATTCAAGCCCATGATACTTATCTTTTTTGCTCTCTATCAAACTGAAATGACCAATACGTATCGTGAATTGAGAGATACTGACAACAGATTTTATAACACAAACATAAAAAGGCTTGGGTCTATCTTGGTCAAAAACCCTAGGTCAAGCTCTCCTTGGTAGGTTAGGTCTCCTTAGTGGATTGGATCGAATCCCATAAGGATCCATCACAAACTCGAGAGACGGTTCAGGTGCGTCATTGGACGTAGAAGCACGAGCATAACCTATTCCTTGTCTCTCTTTAAAACCTTATACGAGACCAAGGAGCATCTTTCTAACCTTCTTAGATTTGTCCTCTACAATGACCTTGACCTGAAATAGCGTTGCCAAAGCCGTTTATGAAGATAAACTATTTAAGCAACTCCGAAAGTTTGTTGAAGAAACTCTTTACTTAAATCAAAACGATTTTGAACACAAGATGTGTTAACAAAAGTATGTACGAGATTAGGACAAGATTTGATAACAAGTTTTAGTAAACAGTTTAAAATGTTTTAAACTCAGCACACTATTAGAAAGAGATGAGAAGATGTAGAAATATTGATACTCAGGATTTTTAACGTGGTAAAACCTCAACCTTGAGGAAACATCCACGACTCCCTCTACGGAGTAAAACAAAAACAATCACTAAAACAAATATATGAGTTACAACCTATTTAACTAACATGCACACAAAAACAAATCTATACAAGTTCAGGATTGTACCCTCTGGCGTCCTTAACTTTTCTGCAGATCTTGTTTGTTGATGTAGTTGTCTCAGTTTGTCAACTCTTCTTTGTTTCAGCACTTTACGTCGACTTATTGTTCACCAAATCTTATAGCCAACACTTTGAGTGTTTGTAGTGTGAAGATGTTTGTGAATGGTGTTCTAAAACACATGCATGCACACACACACACTTATTAGTTACAGACGATCCTAACAAATCACATATAAAGTCTATATGCAGTGTATTTGTTATTTTTCTTTCTTACAAAACCAAGAACCTTTTTGACCTTTCAAAATAACCCAGATTCCACGGAGATCTTGCTTAAGAAATCGGTCAAGACCTTTCTCAATCACTTTTGAAAATATTATGTGGATTGAGAACCCTCCAAGTGCGAATCCCACTAGGTCAGGTTAGGTTTTGTAAAAACAGAAATAGAAAAACATCTGTTGTTGATTCTGAAGTAAGAAAATGTTTTATCAGAAAACAATCAACAACGAAATTCTCAAGATGAGAAATAAATGCAACTAAGTGTGTTGTGACATGAAAAACTTCAGATCTATGATTTCTATTGAAAGAGAAACAAGATCTGAGTCTATGTCTAAGTTGGAAATAAGATTTATGAACACAAGGATTTCAGCAACCCAGAAATCACTCAACTCAAATTCTCATAACTCAAGAAACACTAAGGATGGTGTTTATCTGGTTATGGTGTTTATGGAGAGGTAAGTGGTTTAGGTTTAGAGGTATTTGGACGAAGTTAGGGTTTCTAACTAGGGTTTGGTTTCCCTCTCTAACTTCTCTCTTCTCTCTTCTCTCTCCTCTCTCTATTCTCTGAGACTTTTCAAAATGGCAAAAGCTTTCGAAGGCTGAGATGAGAGGCCTTTAAATAGGAAGAGAAGAAGATTCCAGAGCTTCGTTCAAAATCAAGGGTTGTGATTGAGTCAAGCTCCTTTTACTACAATCTAAGGGTTCACAGCAGGCGGTGGATTAAACAAGCTGTGATTGGCTTAAGGGTTTACACTGGGATTCACTCAAAAGTCATGCAGGCCATCGATAAGGGTTGATCTAAGGGCTGAAATCACGCGATGGTTTGTCTCAGTAAAGAAACACAGTTCAGGCCAATCAGAGGACAGCAGGTGTAGGCCTGAGGATGAATGTAAACGCGCGTCCCAAAATAATTACAATGCGAACCCTAGAGTCTCTAGCGCTTTCGGTTTCTACCCAGAGTAACTTTAGGCCAATAAACACAACAATCCATATTTATACATTAACCCCAATACCTTTTAAATCAAGTTTTAATTAAATAAAACCTTGTTTAAAATATGTTTTAAATTCCCAAAAAAATATTAAAAATCAAATTGAGGGATTTAAACACACTCACAACATTAATACACATAATGGTGCAATATGAAATGCAAGAATGAAATTCTAAGTGTGTGAGTGATGGCTATAGTCTCAGGATCATCACAAGATGGATAGAAGAAGAAGCAACCCAATCTCTGAAGCTCTTTGGTTTCTAGGATAGACACTATTTTCTCACAATTTCCAAACTAGATGAGCTCTTATACAGTCTAGACTCAAATGAGTCAAAAGTATAAGGGCTTCATGACCTCCCGGGCACGTTCGAGATCTTTCTTGAGTTGGGAAACATGGGATTAAATTTTCTCTCGAGTCTTGAATAAAGCCTGAAGATCTCTCGTAAGACTAGTCATTATGTTATTCAAATCACTCTTTTCCCTACCAACCGCAATCAATAGCTCATACAAAAAAAAATCAACTTCTTGAGTTGACTCGCTAATGTCTCACACTCTCTTAAAACTTTCACCTCCTTCTCTAAATCGAACGTCGTCAAAGTCAAACTCCTATTTTGCTTTTTGGATATTAAAGACTCGTTGTAAAGTTCATCGTAGGCGCGTTGAAGTACACTTTCTCCCTCACTCAAATTCTCTTCATCAATTTCACTTTTTTCGGAATGGATTGACAAATTATTAAGACTATCATGTTTAAAAATGTTCTCACCAGTGTGGGACGAACTAGAAGTACTAACGTGGCTGGACATGTACTAACTACTACCACGTATTCGAAGACAAAAATTTGATGACCTTTAAAAGATTGAAGATCTTTCCTCACAACAACATTTAAAAGATTATGAGGAGGTTTGGTAGAGTATTTAAATATCCACGAGTTATTTTACAAAAACTTTGCATTTAAAATGATTTTTAAACATTTTTTTAAAAAATTCGCTAACTCATTAGAACGAGTTTGATAGGTCGTTCAAAAACATTACATAGTGTCGTTACAACGAGCTCCCTTCATTCAAACGAAATCTGGGATGTGGCCTTTTGGTCAGTTCTGGAATGTCGTTCGAAGTTTCGTTGGATGTCATTCAAATGATATTGATTGTGTCATTAGAATGATCTTTCCACATTTGAACGATATCTGAAGCGGCGCCTTTTTAGCAGGCTCTAAAATGTCATTAAAAGTTGTGTTGGAAATGCGATCAAACGAGATAGGGTACGTAAAAGAGGAACCAGGTCATTCGAATGAGTATGTGAATTTTTTTTTTATAAAATAAATCCTATCTAAATCTTTAATGCCTACATATATGCAACAACTTTTCCTATAAATAGAGATACAGGATTAGATTTTTTTCCAAGCCTTTTTTAGAGTTCTTTTTGTGATCAAACTCTATCAAATTTTCATCCAAACCCCTTAAATCTTTAAGGATCACTTTTGCAAATAAATAAGAATAAATTTGAAGTTCAAAAACCCTTGTAGAGATTTTCTCTACTGTTGAATTGTGGGGTCGAGGCTGTACTATTGAATAAGAAAGGAATTGAATATTCCTAAGGTTGGTCGGTGGATACTGATGGAAGAGCTACTTCTTGTGGACGGTGCTATGCTGTGCCCTATCTATTCGAGATTTGAAGACCCTTACATTATAATTAGTGGACCTCTAATTAGTATGTAAGTCGTTGAGTCTATCAAACTCTCTACAATACTGAAATATAGGTTTTGCCTGAAAAGGATTTTTTCTTAATCTTCTTCTATTTGGGTTGGTTTGTTTATATGGTTTGGCATATTTAATTTGGACTCAATTTTCATGCACACTAAATTAAATCAAGATAAAAATTGCTAAGAAATGATTTTGTGTATTTGGCCTAAGATACGAGTAATCTGTATAAACGTGTTTTATCGAATTGGTATCAAAGTCGATCACTATTTTTCTATGTGATATTTAAATTTGGGATTATAATTTATATAATAGGCTACCTATTTTTTATGGGTCTAATTATGGTTATTGGAAAGCTCGAATGAGCTCGACTTTGAAAGAGATTGACGAGTGTGTCTTGCTTATTTGTGAAAGAGGGTAGACACCACCCATTGTGATCAATGGCGATGTCAGAGGTACTAAACATGTTACTGCCTAGATTGATGATGAATATAAATGGAGTACGTATAACTCTCACGATTTAAGTGCCATTTGTAGTGTCGTCACCCCTAACGAGTTTCGTTGCATCATGATGTGCACCACGTCTAAAGAAGCCTGTGATATCTTCCAACTCACTCACGAGGGTACCAACGTAATGAAAGGTATAAGCTTTAAAATCTCACTACACAATTCGAGACTTTTACCATAAATGAATCTGACACTTTTGATGAGTTTTATGCACATTTGTCGGATATAGTCAATTCTAGTTTGTCTTTTCATAAGACAATTCCTAAGATGAGAGTCATGAAAAGGATTTTTAGATCACTTCCATCCCAATTTATCCCTAAGGTCACTATTCTAAATTCGTTGGGAATTTTAAATACGCTTAGGTTAGAAAAACTCGTATGAGACCTTCAAACTTACGAAATCAACATGTTTCCCAAAACTCAAAAGAAAAGGAAAATAGGGATTGCTTTGAAAGCTCAAACTAAAAATAAAAAAGAAAAAGTTTTTGAATATGACTCTGAGTTTGATTTTGAAATGGATGATTTAGTCCTCTTTGCGAAAAATTTCAAAAAAAGTTCTCAAATTTAACATGGAAAATTCTTTCAAAGAAAACAAAAATTTTTAAGAAAAATAAAAATGGGAATGAGAGCAAGAATGTTTGTGAGAAAGATGAGGTGAGATGTTATGAGTGTGAGGGAAAGGATCACAAAGCTCATGAGTGTGCCACTAGGCTAAAAAGACATGGCAAGGGAAAAGTTCCACATAAACTCACTCTTAGCGATAGTTACGTGGAGTCGATGGATTCTGGGGATGAATCACCGCATGAACCTAATTTATGTGCATTCATGACCAATCACATGAGCACTTCTAGTCCATCTCAGGCCAGTGAATACATTTTTAAACGTGAGAGACTCGACGGTGTTTCAAATAATTCTGAAAAGAGTGAGGAGGAGAATTTGAGTGAGGGAGAAGGTGGATTTCAATGTGCATTTCGTGAACTTTACACTGATACTTTAAAAATGAAAAATATTAATAAAGATTTATCTATTATGATGTTGGATTTAGAGAATGAGGGGTATGTTTTGAGAAAGTGTGAGGTGTCGATGGGTCAACTCGAGAAGATGAAAGTTTTTTCCTGTAAGCAATTAATTGTTATTTGTTGGGAGAAGACCGATTTGAACGATGCCGGAGAATTTTCATGGTGAAAAATATTGACAAGGTAAACTTGTCACAACCAAAAATCATGACACGTTTGGGGGTGATAACTTTTTTATTATGGACGTGTCACGGTCAAAGACTGTGACACATTTTTTCTTGTCACGGACTTTGACTGTGACAAGTCCATGACACGGAAAAGTTGTCACAAACTTTGACCGTAACATGCCTGTGAAAATTTAATAATTATCACGGAAATGTCATGGTAAAATTCCATGATAACTTTTCCTTGTCACGGCCAAAGTCCATAACAATACTGGGCAGCAATGAAAAAAGACTGTTGGGCAGTATGACCACTGCCACTGCCCAACGGTATTTTATTACCTGTTATAGCAATAATATGATATATATCTCAATCAACATTTCATTTATAATAAATAAATACTAATCATTCATTCATTTATAATAAGCATTAAACAACATTCAATATTCAATATTCAATATTCAATATTCATATTCATAATAAACAAATAATAATCAAATTATTAAAAATAATTATTCATTCGTCATCATTTTGAAGGAGAAAAGTAGGCCATACTACATAAGAATTGAGACAACGCTCAATAGTACTAACTCTGCACTAATCATTCAAGCACACGGGTTCATTCTCATTTCACATGAACACATGCGTGACGCGAACTCGTGCTTCGTGCGGTTGCAACGGACGGTTATGCACCATAGTACCTGGGCGTGTAACTGGGTCCCTCAATCCCACATCTATTCTATCATCACCCCGTGTGTCTACAATATACATACCACGCCAACTAATTGTTCAAATTGGCCTTGGGAGGACAGGGGTATTGGTGGGGCTGTCAAATATGTCACATGAAGATGAGGGGGTATCGGTTAGGGTGAGGGTGTGAAAGACACAGCAGTGGCCCCCTCATCCACCACTTTATCATTGCCCTTCCCTGAGATGGACTCAACCTAGCCTTTAAGAGCACGTTTGACATACGCAAACAATTTTTTCATTGTTCTATCCAAGTTATCAAACTTCTTGGCGTTGTTGGTCATCAACTCATCCACCTTACATGACAGTCCAGCGTTGCTTGACGCAATCCCGATTAGCCTCGACTTTCCTACCAGAGATCTCACCCCAGAGTACAGCCCTTATGATCTTGTTCGAGCACTCAGCTTAGTGAATTCGTAGCCAGAGCTGCCTTATCGGTATCACTCTGCAAGTTATGAACTTCCTTAAGTTTTTCCTAAAACAATAAAAAAGCACACGATTAGATAAATCAATAAAAAAGTATGTGATTATAAATTTTTATTTTTATAATGACGACCACGTTCGGATTAACCTACGCATCCTTCCCCTTCTTCGTTCGAATTGTCACATAGGCATCGAGCCTATGTGGCTTAAGCCTAGGGCCACTCCTGGACTCCTAAAATAAAATAATGAAAATTGGTTAAATTAGTATATAATTATCACTAAATTGAATAAAATAAAACTAAAATAAAAGAACATTAAAAACTTACCATCTTGTGCTCCACCTTGGTGTAAGACGTACGTCCAGAGTAGTGCACGTCGACCTTCTTGGCCCGATTTGTCCTCCCCGCTTGAAGAGAGGTCAATTGCCTATCTGAGATCTCATTATCAAAAAACGATTGCCAGTTTGCCGATGAGATTTGCTCCTTCGAGATTACCGTGTCCCTAAATCATAAGGTGGACTCCCAATCCTGGCCAAAGTACCATATGCGCATGTTTTTCTTCTACGTTTTATATTGATCTCTTAATTGTTCCAACCTGGAGTCGCGTAAATGTGGGGGAAAACCAAATTATTACATTCAAATAAATACAAAACAAAAAGAAAATGAGTTAGTAATATTTAAGTTATAAAATATAATAAAATACAAATATAAATACAAAGCAATAAGAAGGTTACCAAGTACCTGTAATGACCCATAGATGGCTATCTTAAGCTTGTAGGGCACCTTCCTCCAATCCGTGTACTCGGGACAATAGTGGTCTTCATTAACTCCAGGGACCTAGCTTGTAAGATCGTCTTGTTCGCCATTATAGTCCCCAATTTGCCCCACTATGGGGGCCTAGTTCTAGATGAGTCTTCCTCGCCCCACTTCCCTCACGCCCTGATGTAAACATTTCCAACAAAAATTGTTGTTATTAGTAAAAACATATATATGAGTTGTTATTAGTAGAAACATATATATGAGAAAATGATTAAATCCAAATGAATAAAAGCATTAAACTGAGTAAAATTCAAATCCATAACATAAACCAAACTAAGCTTTGTTTCAAATAATTGGAATACTTATTACAAATCTAAAAATTATTTCAAATTCGGATCTTGTCACGGACTTTAAATTCATGATTAAACTGAGTAAAATCCAAATTAACATATTCACAAACCAACCAAACAATTTTGGTTCAAATCTACAAAAACGATCAAATCCAAATGAATAAATCATTAAATTATCGTTCGATAATTAGAAGAATTCAAAATCCATATCATAAACCAAACTAAGCATTGTTTCAAATAATTGGAATAATTATTACAGATCTAAATATTGTTTCAAATTCGAGTCATGTCACGGACTTTCAATTAATGCTTAAACTAATTAAAATCCAAACTAAGATATCCACTAACCAACCAACCAATTTTGATTCAAATCCACAAAAACTGATCAAATCCAAATTAATAAAAGCATTAAATTATCGTACTATAATAATAAATCACTACAAGAAGACAAATAAACAACATTAGAAGAATACAAAATCCATATCATAAACCAAAATAAGTATTGATTCAAATAATTGGAATACTTATTACAAATCAAAAAATCATTTCAAATTCGGGTTATCATTTAAAATGGATTGATCTTCAGTAGGAGCAGTCAAGTCATCCACACTACTAGTTAGACGCTTTGGCATGTGTAGGACGATTTACCATGGCTTGTTATTGATATACTCCGAGTAAAAGACTTACTTGACCTTTTGAAAAGTACAAACAAACGGCTCATCGCTCACGTGCTCATTGCTCTTCAACTTGGACATGTCAACCTGATCAAATTGGTACCAGGATCAACTTTACAAGCATTTTTATCCTTAACTCTCACCCAATCACAGTAAAACACAACGTCTTTAAAGCTTATATAGTCCAATTCAAAGATATTTGGAATGACACCATAGTAAGTCATTTCAGCTTCAACGAGGTGTTTATCTTTTGTGCTCGCTCGAAAAAGTAAGAGCATGTATGAAATGCTCGAATTATGTACATTTATATTTTTCTTGTACACCCTTTCACCGAATACATAATTGTTCAATCGATAATTTTTGTACTCATGTTCCATGAATAAGGTCCAGTGGCTAGACAAGAAAACCTTGATGTCGCATCACCCGTCTTTAAGAGTTGAGATTATGGATAAATTAATTAGGTTAGTTTTAAATCTTTCTCATCATATGTCATTTAATAAGAGACATTCTCATTATAATTACCTCGTGTGGCACCCACATTCTAAATTGACTGTCTGATTGTGCTATTATTCTTCATATTTTATTGTTCCCACATGCATCATATTTCCTACATTGGCCGTAACGATCGTATTACGAAATTGATCAAGTATAAAAGTTAAATTAATATAAAAGTTTAAATAATATAAACTCAAATTTTCCATTCTTTGACATATTCATGTGTGTTAGATAGATAACAAGCTACATGTTCATGTTCTAAACTCGTTAATTTCACTCGCTCACCCATCACCTCACCACCCTCATCGACGAACTCATCATTCTTATCCACGCTACTTGGGTCAGGAATATATTTCTGAGTGTATATTGATGACTCCACGATGATGTACTCCTCTGCAATTGATCCTTCATTCTATCGTGTATTCTTGACATAAACTTTGAAAACTTTTATTAACCTTTCAAAGAGGTACATCGACCGATATCTAACTCGTCCGCAAATAACTACCTCGTCGCATAAGTGTACCAATAAATGAATACTTATGTCAAAAAATAATGGGGGAAAGTACTTATCCAACACACAAAATCGCTTCAGCTATAGCTAGTTTTATGGCCACTATGTCTCACATAAAAGTTTAAAGGGGATGTTAATTTGCATGATGGTCCTCCGCATACCTTATGCTTGGAGAAATATTTCTTAAACAATAGAGGAACCAATTGCATGATCACATGCCATTCGTGGGACTTGCACTTATGTAAATCATGGGTATTATAATTCACAATCCTTTGCAAGTTGGATGAAAAATTATAAGGAACCTTCAAATTATATATTGTGTTTAAAAGCACCTTTATTTCCTCACTCATCAAAGTAAACGCACTAGGGATTATTGTCTTTCCCATACTATCTTCTTTCAACCATAGTTATGTCTTAAGTTTCAACGATTTAAGGTCTTTTCGTGCATTCTCTCCATCCTTTGAATGAATCCTCCCAAGGCATGTGCTCATAATATATTCAGTGATGTTCTTATCCACATGTTTCACATCAAATACATGGCGCACCGAGTTACTCTTCCAATAAGGAAAGTCAAACAAAATTGACCTCCTAGATCATGCCTTTCTTATCTCCTTTTCATCCATAGTTGGGGTCTTCTTATGCTTGGCATTCTTCAGTATAGGATTTTTACCTAGAATATTAAGGCCACAATTAGAAGATTTATTTTCAATTTCTAAACCTAAAAGTTTTTTCGGAGATAGCGTATGTTCAACCCCGACGGGTAAAAAATTAGAACATTTTTCAAATCTAAAACTATGAGCGAGGGATAAAAAACTCACATGGCAGTGGTATATATTTTTTCCACTGGCGATGTGATGCCGAGATTCAGTCTCCTCTCCACATATAGGATAACCCAAATAACCATGTACTACACAATCAGATAATGCCCCATAAGCTAGAAAATCATAAACTTCCCACATCAACATAGCTTTCAGTGTAAACTCTCCTTTTTTAAAAGAGTTAAATGCTTGCACGCCCTCTTCCCATAACTCATTTAATTATTCTACTAAAGGATCTAAGTAGACATCGATGTCCTCATTTGGTGCCTTTGTCCCAGGTATCAACAAAGATAACATCAAAAATTCAGGTCTCGTACACTTTGAATGAGGGAAGTTGAATGGTGCTAGGATCACTATCCATACACTCTGATTGGTGCTTAGATTTCCAAATGGATTAAAACCATATGTTGATATTTTCAAACAAACGTTACATTGTTCTCGAGTAAAATCGGGATACTCATAATCCATCCTCTTCCAAATTGTAGAATCAATAGGATGATGCATGAGATTATCCCCTACTTATGCGCTAGAATGCTAATTTATTGCCTCCGTTATCTATGGTATTATGAAAAACCCTTCAATCTCTACCCAACGGAAAAATATTATAACACTTTTTTAGGAACTTTTGATCTTGTGCCTTCCTTCCCAGTAGATTGTATATATTTAGGTTCGTCGTATACCAGACACCGATCAAGATTTTCATACTCCTTTTGATATAGTATGCAGTCATACACACAAGCATGAATTGATTTATACTTCATTCCCAAACCTTTCAAATTATTCTTCATAGTAGGATAGCTATTTGGAAGCGTATTCTGCTTGGGTAGCAAGCCCTTCACTCAATTCAAAATTCATATCCTGTTATTGCCAAATAAACCATATTGATTATTCAAACTATGCAAACTAACCATATCATGTAAAGTTGCTTGATCTTTGTCACAGCCAAGTTACAACGGTTGGATCGCCTTAAATTTTAAACTTTAATAGTCACCGTTAAGGTTTATCCCTATATCTGTATGAGCACCTAAACCTTATACATTTTCAGTTACCTCATTTTCTTCCACCTCATGAACTCTATAAGCGTCATCAACAAAATCCTCTAACATATTATGATCTACATTGTCCTCGTACATCTATCCTACTTATTGATTATCAATTTGTGGGTCTTGGGGACAAAAGGAACGTACGATTCCCGTGAAAAACCCAAAACCGATAACTATCTTGAATACCTCATTTTAACAAATGTAGTTGTATTATTTTTCACTTAAACACCTTACCATTACTACACTTAGCATACGGACACGAAAACTCTTCATCATTACGACGTCTCTTTGCATATTTCACAAATTTATTAGCACCTCTAAGAAAAACATTCCCTAGTCTATTTGTCTCACTCATCCACTCTTTGTATAAAGGATATCCCATCACATCTACTACAAACAATCACCTATTATGGATAAGAAGTAAATATTCATGGTTTAGTAAAAACAAAAGTGTGAAAAATTATTTTTCAGTAAATGTTTTACTTCAAGATTGACATTTCATCTTTCGGTGTTATATTATAAAAATAATATAAATTATTTTCATTATTAACACAAGATGAATTATAAATCCTATTTCCTCCATCTCCTCTAAAGGGTGAGTGGTCATACCCCATTTAAGACCGCATACTTCTGTAATACACTTAGCAGCTCATCCATATTGTCCTAATTTGAGAAAAATTCGACAGCATCTCCCCATAGTTCTCCAAGTACACGACATAGATTCGCAAGTATTCGTGCTATTTCAATTTATTAATTGAAATAACACTCAACACCGCCTTATCTAGTATTTATCCAGAGAACATTAAGAGACGGTAGCTGAACTCACCCCAAAAGTGACAAGTGTAAGCCAACAAGAACATTATTATATTGAAACTATATTGTCCCAAACTATCTAAACGGGACAATTCTAAAGATCTCGTTACAAGGATAATGACTCTCAAAAGGGTATAAGGTCTATTGAATGCGTACGCATAAGAACTAGAAGGCTAGTATCAATGCGCACTATTTGTAACTTAACTATGTATAATTTACCCTACTTTTAATTGATGTTTGCCGACCATATTTATTTATATTTCCATGGTAAGTATGTTTCATTTATGTCTTATTTATATTTTTACAGTAAGTATGTTTCATTTCTATCTTATTTATATTTTCATGTCTAAATCTGTGCCTAGGGCCAACCCACATCACATGTCACTATTCAGAAGAATCACAACCCTGAATGGTATAAATTTCTAAGGCCAACCAACTCAATGGCCATCTAAATGTTCAAATTCACCAGTCAACAACAATTCAAGAACCCCAAATAACAATATGAAAGATGATATAAATTAGAGTTTATCAAAGCATATATAAATTGGGGTTTATCAAAGCAGAAGAACAAATGAGAGGAGACTTACCTTCAAATGAAAAGAGAGATAGAGAGATTTCTCGATTTGACTTAACTCTGCCCTGGCGAATCGACTCAAACTCCTTTAAACAACCATATTCAAACATGTAATAGAATTATCAGATAAAAAATAATTTCACAAATTAATATGTCAATATCCAAACAAATATGTCAATATCCAAACAATATATCAATATCCAAACAAATATGTCAATATTCAAATAAATATATAACAAAAAAAAGGGATATATCAATATCCAAACAATATATCAATATCCAAATAAATATATCAATATCCAAACAAATACATGACAAATTAATATGTAAATATCCACACAAATATGTCAATATTTAAACAATATATCAATATCCAAAGAAATATGTCAACATCCAAACAAATACATGAGAAAAAAAGGATATGTCAATATCCAAACAAATACATGACAAATTAATATATCAATATCCAAACAAATATGTTAATATACAAATAATATATCAATATCCAAACAGATATGTCAATATCCAAACAATATATCAATATCCAAATAAATATGTCAATATCCAAACAAATACATGACAAAAAAAGGGGTGTGTCAATATCAAAACAATATATCAATATCCAAATAAATATGTCAATATCCATACAAATACATGACAAATTAATATGTCAATATCCAAACAAATATGTCAATATCCAAATAATTAAAAATAAAAATACCTAGGTGTTGATACCAAAATTAGTATGCTGATGTGGACGAATAATAAGAAGACACGTGTCAATCTACGTGGCACAATAGCAACGAGGAAGATCATTCCCCCGACCAACATACTCACTCCGAGCAACAGGTGTACTCCGAGGAACACCAGTCTTCTGAGGAACACCAGCCCTCCGAGGAACTCTTGTCCTCCGAGGAACTCTTGGACGATGAGAAACTAAGGCGGTTCGAGCTGCATCTCGACCACAGCATTGATTGCCAGATAATCAACAGTTCAACTATTCATTGAATGCTTATCATCTTGACACACACGCTTGAAGAGCATTAAATGAGTTACCCTTTCATATGTATATCATTTAATGTATCACCCTTTCAGGTACAGCCTAAGGGCTATAAATACCTTGTATCACCCTCATTCAAAGGGACCGGAATTTCTTGATAGCACTTGTAATCAAGAATTCCCAAACACTCAGCAATAACATAACAGTGGATGTAGGCCATTCAAATAAGGCTGAACCACTTTAAAATCTTTTTTCTCATTTATTTATCTGTGATTGAATAATTAGAGTAATCTAGTTTTTTACATCAACAGATTGGCGCCGTCTGTGGGAAACAATTGTTATTATCGTTTTTCACCGAAAATCATTCATCATCAATGGCAGATAACCCGGAATCCAGCAATCAAAACGCTGGAAATGCTGGAAATCCTCCAAATCCCTCTGCACCTCCAGATCTGGCTGGGATTATGACGAATCTGGCTCAAGGACAAACCGCCATGCAGGAAACAATGAGCCAACTCATACAGACCCTTCATGGCGGTGCACCTGCACGTTCAGGACAGCGAAGTGGTCACAGGCAAACTTATTTACTTCCTTCACGATCCAGGCGTACTGAGTCATATCGTAATGAGGAATCTGATGATTTTTCTTATCAACCAGGGCAAACTTCGTCAATAAGGGCTACAGATACTGATTAACGTATCACTCTCTCTCCAGAAAGACCCAGTGCCTTGGAAATACTGAGTAGGGTGTCTCCTTTCAGTCGATTAGTCCCTAGGATGAATAGGAGTCGACCTAAGACCATGTCGAGGAGTTTTCGACGACCATCAGATCTAAGAGAAGGATCAGCACAATCACGACCAGTTGCTCGTCAAGATAGATCTCAAGAGGCCACATCAGAACAATCAATTGCTCGAACTAATAAGCCCGAGGAAGGAAACGATGCGTGGAAGGGTTCCATTCAGCGCTTGGAGGATAGATTGGGAGAAATGGCTAAGGCGAAGAATCCCTTACAATGAACTTTTGTTCAAGGGACACCTTTTGTCCAGGCCATTGTGGGTTTTCCTACCCCGTCAAAGTTTAAAGCACCAGTGGTGACCCCCAAATATGATGGGAAGACAGATCATGTTCTACACATAGAGCAATATCAAGCTGCTGCCGACATCTATGTTATCCCCGACAAGATGAGATGCAGAGCATTCTCGAAAACTCTTACTAGATCTTCCCAGATATGGTACAACAATCTTCCTCGGGGTAAGATTTCAACTTTCTTTCAGTTGGCCGAGTTGTTCATCGGCAATTTCTGTTTTGGGGCAAAGCCAGTAAAAAGAGTAGCACACTTGTTAAGTGTTAGACAAAAATCTGGTGAGAGTACTAGAGATTACATAACTCGTTTCAATAACGAGAAACTGGAAGTCATAGATTATGAAGAAAAGACAGCAATCACCGCCTTGATGAGTGGGCTGTTGCCTAACAAGTTGTATTACACTTTGGCCAAAGATCCACCTACAACTATGTCAGGGTTGATGGCAAAAGCGGCCAAAATCATGAATGCCGAGGAGGCTATGGCTGCGAAGAAGAACATGGATAAGGAGACCAAGGTGGAAGTCGACAAATCCAAGAAGAAAGAGCATAAGGGCAATGGCGGTGACAAGCATTCCAAGAATAATAAATCGTCATGGGAAGTCCTGAAGAAATTCGATAATTATACTCCTTTGAAAATGGGTATTAATCATGTCTTGGAAGAAATCAAGAATAACGAGGAAGTAAAGTGGCCAAAGAAACTGAGGTCAGACCCTGACCTGAGGAACAGGGATAAATATTACGAGTTTCATAAGGATCACGGCCATATGACCAAAAATTGTATAGCTCTTCAGAACGAGATTGAAACACTCATTCGAAGAGGGAAACTAGCAAAGTATGTTGATCGGGGAGGCAAAAGAAGAAATAATGACCAAACTAGAGAAAGGTCTAGATCTCCTCGTCGAGCAGAGGAGAAAAAGAAAAGGGATCATGAAGATGATATAGAGGATGACCCCGATCTTCCCAAGAAACCAAGGCAGCCAGAACGAGAGGTATTTTTAATACGCTTTGGGTCATTTGATTGTAATGTCATTACAGGAGGAGATACAGGAGGAGGAGACCTTACTGCAGAAAGAAAAGCTTACCTCGGTGAGGCTCAGGCTTGCTCATACATTCAACGGATAAATTTGGCTGAAGAGGATCGCCCGAGGAAGGTAAACAAAGAGAAGTTGGTCATCGATTTTTCAAAAAACGACCTTGCAGGTGTTCTTTACCCTCATGATGACCCTTTGGTGATCAAGATAAGGATGAAAGAAGTAGTGATCTCAAGGGAGCTGGTAGATAATGGTAGTTCGGCAGACATCATATACTATTCATGCTTTGACAATTTAAATTTGAAATTATCTCAATTGGAACCTTATCACAGACCTCTATTGGGTTTTGTTGGCGAGAAAGTCTTTCCACTTGGGACGATCAAGTTGGATATATTCATTGGAACTTGGCCTGCTTGTCGAATAGAAAAAATACGCTTCTTTGTGATGGATAAGAATGTGCAGTCAGCTTACAACATCATCATGGGAAGAGTTGGTTTGAAGAAGTTCGAAGCAGTCCCATCTACAGTACATCAGTGCTTAAAATTCCCTACAAATTTCGGAGTAGGAGTTGTGAAAGGTGATCAGAAAGTAGCTCGGGAATGCTGTTATTCGTCTGCCGAGCAAGAGGAGCTTGAAGAATCAAGGAAAAAGAGTACTACCTACCAGGTGGATGAAGGTACAGAAATCGAAACACTCGATCCTAGAGATGAATCCCAACTTGTAAAAGGACGGGTGGTGGAATCTACAGAAAATGTTATTCTGGACGACGAGCATCCTGAACGAGTAACCCAGATAGGTTCATCGTTAGATGCTTCAATAAAACAGGAGTTGATAACTTTCTTGAGAAACAGGAAGAAAACTTTTGCGTGGAGTCATGAAGACATGCCAGGAATAGATCCAAACTTCTTATATCACGAGCTCAATGTGAATAAGGACATCAAGCCTGTAAAGCAAAGAAGAAAAGTATTTAGTCCCGAGAAGAATCAAGCTATACAAGAGGAGGTCAAGAAGCTCCAGAAAGCCCAATTCATTGAAGATGTGAAGTATACAGACTGGTTGGCAAATGTGGTGATGGTGAAGAAGAAAAATAATAAATGGAGAATGTGTGTTGATTTCACTGATCTCAACAAGGCATGCCTAAAGTATCATTTTCCATTACCCAGAATTGATCAACTAGTGGATGCTACCTCAGGACACGAGCTACTCAGCTTCATGGATGCTTACTCTGGTTACAACCATATCAAAATGAAACCTGAAGACAGGGAAAGCACTTCTTTCATTACCCCTAGAGGAACTTATTGTTATAATCTTATGCCTTTTGGTTTAAAAAATGCAGGAGCGACATACCAGCGGCTGATGAACAAGGTTTTTGCCGAACAAATCAGTTGCAATATGGAGGTCTATGTCAACGATATGCTGACAAAGAGCAAGAAAGCTGCGGATCATCTAGTTGACTTAGGTCAGACCTTTGATCAACTGGATAAATACCAGATGAAGCTCAACCCGACGAAGGGAACCTTTGGAGTACGAGAAGGAATGTTCCTCGGGTACATCGTCAACCAGCGAGGCATTGAGGCAAATCCAGCAAAGATCAAAGCTCTTTTAGGGTTGCGATCTCCAACGACGAAGAAAGAGGTGCAGAGTCTTAGAGGACGAGTTGCAGCGCTCAACAGATTTGTATCCCGAGTAACTGATAGATGCCTCCCATTCTTCAAAACACTTCGAAAAACTTTTGAGTGGAATGATGAATGTGAAAAAGCCTTTCAAGACTTGAAGAAATATCTGGGAGCACCTCCACTGTTGTCCAGGCCAGTAATGGGAGAAAAGTTATACTTGTACCTGGCAGTATCAGAGAATGCAGTCAGCTCGGCATTGATCAGAATGGAGAATGGAATCCAGAAGCCAATTTATTACACAAGTAAGGCTTTCCGAAGTGCAGAGATCAGGTACCCGAAGCTGGAAAAATTGGCATTGGCATTAATTGAAGCAAGTAGAAGAATGAGGCCTTATTTCCAGGCCCATACCATCGTCGTATATACCGACATGCCATTAAGACAAGCCCTTCATAAGCCAGAAAAATTAGGAAGACTGATGTATTGGGCAATAGAGCTCGGTGAATATGATATTGTGTATGAACCCAGATCATCATTAAAAGGGCAGGCTGTAGCAGACTTTATAGCAGAATTTACATATCCTGATACCCCCGAGGAGCAAAAGTTGCTCGCTGACCAACCTGTGGATGTTACAGGATCAACAGACATAAGTCCAGATCAACTCCAGTTGGTAAAAGGGCTTGTGGATGTAGAAAGATCATCAAATTCAAACCCAGACCAACTCCGGTTGGTAAAAGGGCGAGAAGAGATGGTCGACGAAGAACGAAAAATACCAGGGGAGGATGAAAGGAAACAGCAGATATTTCACCGAGGAACTCTGTCAGATAAGAAATTTGAAGACGAGTTACCTACATGGAGATTATATGTAGATGGGTCATCTTGCACAACAGGTTGTGGGGCAGGGATTGTTTTGAACACCCCAGAGGAGATTGACGTGGAATATGCCTTACGATTCCAATTCAAAGCTTCCAATAATGAGGCTGAGTATGAAGCCTTGATAGCAGGTCTTAATTTAGCAAAGATTATGGAAGCGCAACAAGTGATGGTATTTAGTGATTCTCAATTAATTGTGAATCAGATGATGGGAGCGTATGCAGTTAAAGGAGAACTAATGGTCAAGTATCATGCAAAGACGATGGAGTTGTTGGCAGAATTTGATGCCATTTGGTTGATCAGAATACCAAGAATGGAGAATACACAAGCAGACGCACTGGCCCGACTAGCATCAGCTACTCGTACCGAGTTGCGAAGAACGATACCAATTGAGGTGTTAGAAAGTCGAAGCATAGATGAAGACCTGATGATGAATATTATTACTCTTGATTTAGGACCATCTTGGATGGATCCCATCAGGGCATATGTCGAGGAAGGAGAATTACCGGAGGATAAGATCGCTGCCAAGAAATTGAAGTTTAAAGCTGCTCGGTATGTACTAATTAATGGTGTTTTGTATAGACGAGGAATTATGGAAGGTTTGCAAAGATGTGTGCATCCCTCCGAGGTGAAGGAATTGATTGAAGAGATCCATGAAGGATCTTGTGGAGCACATGTAGCACGTCGAACACTTTTACAAAGAGTGATGACACAGGGGTACTACTGGCCAACGATGAGGGCTGATTGTATAGCCTATGCCAAAAGATGTGATAAATGCCAACATTTTTCCTCCATTCTACGAACTCCACAAGCATTGTTGACACCCATAACTTCCTCTTGGCCATTTGCCATGTGGGGAATTGATTTGGTTGGACCACTGCCAACGACCCGAGGAAGATTCAAGTACCTCGTCGTCGCAGTGGATTATTTTACTAAGTGGGTAGAAGCTGAGCCACTTATTGATATGACGTACGAGAAGGTATACCAATTCATTTGGAAGAACATCATCTGCCGATATGGTCTCCCTCATGCCTTCATCACAGACCATGGAACACAATTTGATAACGAGGAGTTTGCCACCTATTGTCATCAGTCAAATATTTTGAAAGTTCATTCAGCACCAGGCCATCCTCAAAGCAATGGGCAGACTGAAGTGATGAACAGAACATTACTAAATGGTTTGAAGAAGAGGCTAAGTGAGGCTAAAGCTAATTGGATTAATGAGCTACAGTCAGTATTGTGGGCTTACCGAACAACTCCCCGAGCAGCAACTGGAGAATCACCATATATGCTGGTATTTGGAAGTGAGGCTGTAATACCTGCCCAGTTGGGTCTTCCAACACACATAGTGCTGAATTTCAATTCCCCAGTCAGTGACTTGATGAGGAGATTAGATTTGGACATCCTCGAGGAAGTTAGAGAAGAGGCAGCCATTAGGAATGCTGCTTATCAACAGCGAACAGCCCTGTTCTACAACAAGAGGGTGAAAAAATACTACTTAAAAGAAGGAGATTATGTGCTAAAGAAGGTCATTCAGAAGCACAATAAGTTGGAAGCAAACTGGCATGGACCTTACCGAGTTACTACAGTTGTCCGACCAGGAACTTACCGAATAGCAACTCTAGAAGGAGAGGAATTTAAGAATGCATGGAATGCTGAACACCTACGCAAGTATTATCAGTGATGTAAAATGTAAAGCAGTTCCATCAATATGAATAAAACGATGATATTTCACAATCTTCTCTCCTTTTATTGAAAGTTTTTCGGGTAATACTAGTGTGTTTAACACTACGCTGCTCGGCAATAAAAAAAAACATGATAGTTCAAACCCACGACCAACTCCGATTGGTAAAAGGGCGAGAACAGACTATACTCCTTTGGTTAGGAGGCGTACACTAGTGTGACCAACTCAGGTTGGTAAAAGAGCTAGTGGACACGATAGTTCAAACCCACGACCAACTCCGGTTGGTAAAAGGGCGAGAACAAACTATACTCCTTTGGTTAGGAGGCGTACACTAGTGTGACCAACTCAGGTTGGTAAAAGAGCTAGTGGACACGATAGTTCAAACCCACGACCAACTCCGGTTGGTAAAAGGTCAAGAACAAACTATACTCCTTTGGTTAGGAGGCGTACACTAGTGTGACCAACTCAGGTTGGTAAAAGAGCTAGTGGACACGATAGTTCATACCCACGACCAACTCCGATTAGTAAAAGGGCGAGAACAAACTATACTCCTTTGGTTAGGAGGTATACACTAGCGTGACCAACTCAGGTTGGTAAAAGAGCTAGTGGACATGATAGTTCGAACTCAGACCAACTCCGGTTGGTAAAAGAGCAAGAACACAAGATGATCGACGAAATGCCAATCTCGGTTGGTTAGGAAACAAAATATGCTCTCAAATGCCAACTTATGTTGGTCGAGAAGTTAGATATTATCTCAAATGCCAACTTATGTTGGTCGGGAAGTAAGTTTATTACATAAAAGTTCCTCGAAGAACAAATATTCCAAACTGAACCAATTATAGTTGGTCAGGGGTAAAAACCCACTAACTGTAGTTGATCGACGAGGAAAAATCATCGACCTTGGTTGGTCGGGCACATTTTATGAAAAAGACAAAAATTTACCAAGTATAGCTGGTCGGGGATAAAAATCTCACTAACTATAATTGGTCGACGAACACAATTTAACAACCTTGGTTGGTTGGAATAATTTTTAACATTTTTATACTCATTACTTTATTATTAAGTGATCGAGCAACATTACTAATACTTGTAATTTTTTATTACTAAGTTGGTCGAGGAACCATACAATATTGTTATGCAAGCACAAAGATAGAGTGTCTGATAATCACAAGACAATAGCAATACATATTTGCAAACAGAAAATGAAAGCCTTTCATTAGAATTCAAAACGAATTACAAGTTACATATGTGTACTAACTATTACATTGAGATCCCTACTCTATTGGTTTCTTTCCCTCTGCTTTTGAAATAGGTTCCTCGCCAGCAGGCGGATCATTTAAAGTCTGAGGAGAGTTAATAAAGTTCAATTCCTTCAACATCCTAACGTTCATCACAGAAGGTGTGTCCAGTAGATTCTCGGGACGAGATACCTCGATCTGAGAATGAAGATTGTAGTCACCAAGGTATTTTGAAATTAAGCTCCGAGGAATGGCACGAGATGGGATCCATTCCATGTCCAATTTATAAGGTGGCACGGGTAAGTCTAGCAGCCCAGGAGCATGATAATCCCATAAATAATGGCCCTGCTCTAGTTTTAATACACCCAGGGCGTTCAATCATCCCTGTTTATAACCTTCATTATTGGCATTTTCAAGGCGAGCATCCAAGTGATAAAGGGCCTCATTGTAGCCTGCCATCCAGAACTCACGAGGTTGTTTGTGGAATTGGAAAGTTATTCTCTCTAACTGCTCATGAAGGTTCCTAGCAAAAACATCCTTATTATTCAGAGCAGACTTTATCGAAGCAAGTTGATCCTCCAGAGTTTGGATTTTCTTAGACATTTCAGACAAAGCCCGATTTTTTGCATTCAATTGGAACGCTTGAGTTTTCAACGTTGATCGAGTACGAGCTTCTTCAACATTACGACTAAGAGCTCTTGATCCTCCCCGAGCAGGTCGAGAACTTGGTTCCTCGACGACATTCTGAGCAGCTCTTCCTCGACCACGAGAACCTCTTCCTCGTCCCCGAGTAGCAGCAGAAGTACCAGATCTTCTCAAGGTATCCAACTCTTGCCTTAATTTGGCATTCTCAACCTCTAGAAAGGAAAATCCCTCGTCAGTCACTGGGATTACAGCTGTTGAAGAAGATGCTGCAGACTTATACTGTGCCAGCTCTTTCTGCAAATTGTTATTTTCTTGCTCTAGCAGCTTGGCAATCTGTCTACAAGCTTCAACTTCACCCTTTAGGGTTCTCTCCCTGACATCGTACCCAGCAAGGATCTTTTTGTGGCCTGTCTCGGCAGAAAGCTGTTGATACCTCTTTTCATACCCCTCGTGCAAAAGGGCAGTTGATTCTTTGTACTGAGTCTGAAGATCTTCTAAAGTATATTGAAGCTCCGCGATCATGTCATAGTAAGCCACGTTATTGGCCACAGCTCGATCAAGTAAGCCCTTCAGGTATTGATAAGCTTCTATTGCCTGCTCTGAAGCATCATGACCGAGGATGTCAGTAACTTCTGATACACTCAATTCTGTGTGACCAGCCTTATAATATTCATGGCATTGCTGCATCAACTTTGTATCATTGGCAGATAATAATTCCATTCTAGCCACAAACTAGTAAAGAAGAGAAGGCAAGAGTTAATAAAAGAAGAAGACAGAACATCAACAACGCAGAGGAACAAAAAAAAGGTAATTTTATTACATCATCAAAAGGAGTACAGCGTTCAGAATATAGAGTACAAGTAAAAGAAAAACAGAAAGATAATACCGAACAACTTCACACCTTTTCCTTGTCTCCCAAGACTTTCTCAGGAGGCTGGAACGAGGAGCTTGGTTGCTCGGTGGGAATAATGGGTTGATTGGCAGAAGTTGAGACTTGTTCAGAAGGAGCAGGCAAAGACGAGATCTCCTCGGTGGCTGTCTGATTGGGTTGTGTAGCAAAGACTTGATCACCTACTATCATTGAAGACTCCTCGGAAGCAGCTTCGTCTTCTTCCTCATCTTCAATCACAGGAGGGGGCCAGGAAGATGTTGCTGGAATAGCTCAGAGTCCTCGCTCACCTTCAATTCTTGCAGGGCAGCAACCCAACCATCTCGAAAGTATTTCAAACTCCCATACTTGACCTGGGTAATCATTGCCGCTACCCCCCTATCCCATCCTTTATCCCAACCGGTGCGGAAAGATTTTTTCACAGCCACCTTTCTTTTCATTTTCTCCGAGGAGAGCTTCTCAGATAGAAGATCCTCGGAGGCTTTCAACTTGGCCTCCACCTCCTCCTTCTGGCGATTTACTTCTCGCAGAAGGGTCAGCTCTTCCTCGGCCGATTTCAACTTATTTTCAAGCTCCCCAAAGCTTGTGAGCTTCTCAGCATATTTTTTATTCTCCCTCTCCAAGTCTCTCGCCTTATTTCCTAATTGTACTTTCTCTGCTTCAGACGCAGCCAACTTCTTCTCCCATTCACCCCTATCCTCGTCATATTTTTGACGGGATTCCTTCAAAGATTGGTCCAAGCCCTGGAAAGCATCCTCTACTCCAGACGAGGAGCTGGAAGCCTTGATTGCTTCATCTTTCTTCACTATGGTGTTAAAGCAACTCACCAGCTGAAAAAGAAAATAATGATAAGTCAGTGCCGAGATACATATATTGACTAGAATAAAGAAAAATTCAGGGTACGAGAAACTTACTGAAGCAATGTGACGAGTAGCTAGGGATGTCAACATATCCCTAGACATGTTTTCTTCAATTCCTTGGACTTCAGGAATAGTCCAAGTCTTTACCGAGCTCATTGCAGAACTCGGGGGAATAATGGTTGGGACACCAGCTCCACTAGCTTGGAGCTGGGGAATGGTTTCAGTCAAAGTGAGCGAGGAGGATTTCTTCAATCTCCTCAGTGGCACTTCAGCAGTTTCAACCAAAGAACTTTTGGTGGTAGAGATGGTGACCACTTCCACATGTGCATTTTTCTTGCTCAGAGCCACTGGGGGCTTCTCGGCAGCCTTCTGAGGAGCAACAGAAGAGGCACCATCTACTTTCTTTGTCCCCTTTGGGACTTCAGCCTTGTTTATTTTTCCATCTCCAGCAGAGGAAGTCTCCTCGAAGATAGCAGGAACTCTTCTCTTGCCCATCTTCTGACTTAGAGGAATGTGAGATTCTGGTGAAGATTCCTCAGAAGCTGGAAATGGCTCACTAATGCTGACCACAGGACGAGCAGTAAAGGATGATGTGTATCTCCTGTACTGCAACAAATATGAAGCAAACCTGATGTGCTTGTCTGTAACTCTTCGATGCAAATTCCAGATATGTTTTAAATGTTTAATATTTACTTCTGATTCTTTTGGAGTTTTTCTCTTACTGTCAACTGCAAACAAATACATAGTGAAATATCAGTCACACATTTTGTCAAACACAATGAAATCGTAATTTCAAAAATAAAATAAGATGAAAATAACCTATCCCATTGCCATATGGGGGGCATCTGGGACCCTCATATACTGCATCTCCAACCAAAGGGGCATGTTGCCAATTTTTTATAACTACCCCATATTCAAAATAATCCCTATTTGCATCAGGGAGATTGACTACTAAGGCCCTATTCAAAAATCTAGTTTTTAAATAAAAAACATTGTCTAAAATAGCCCATCTGTAACAGTACATAATCTCAGGAATTCCTATACGAGTTCCATGAGTTTGATTTAACCTATACACCCCATTAACTATCCTCCATGTGTTGGGGGCTATTTTTGCAGGGACAACATCGAAATACTGACAGAACTCTAAACACAAAGGGTTTGGTGGAAAAGAAAATCCACATTCAGCAATAAAAAGGCTAGGGAACCAATGTCCCTCAGCCAAATTGAAATAATTTGAAGGCTCAGAAAGGCTCTCCAAAGTTACCCAAGAAGGAATAGAAAAGTCATCACGGAATTTCTCAAGAGATTTGATAATATAAACCATGGTGAATAAAAAGAAATGAAGAAGAAGGAAGAAAATCTTACAGGAAAAAGGAGATCTGTTGACAAACAAACGAAGAAAGGGATGAACGCACAGGAGAGAGAAAAGCTATAGAAAACTCGAAAGCAGAAATTGAAAAGGTAGAAAACGATGGGATTTCCTCTGAAGCTTAAATACTTTGCCTTGGGAAACGGCGAAAGAAATGATTACAAAAAGGAAACTATTACGCTACCGGTGGCTAAAAGTACAAAAAGTTCACGAAGATCGAAGCGCTTATAAAAATGCAAAAAGGCGGATTCGGCGAATTTGGAAGGAAATTCAAATACGAAGAAAAGGCTCCTAAAACCCAGGAAGGTCATTTAATATTGCCATATACCGAGAAAGAATGTTCCATACTCCTCAAAGTTCGAAATATGAAACATTGGGGGCTTCTGTTGATACCAAAATTAGTATGCTGATGTGGACGAATAATAAGAAGACACGTGTCAATCTACGTGGCACAATAGCAACGAGGAAGATCATTCCCCCGACAAACATACTCACTCCGAGCAACAGGTGTACTCCGAGGAACACCAGTCTTCCGAGGAACACCAGCCCTCCGAGGAACTCTTATCCTCCGAGGAACTCCAATGCTCCGAGGAACTCTTGGACGATGAGCAACTAAGGCGGTTCGAGCTGCATCTCGAACACAGCATTGATTGCCAGATAATCAACAGTTCAACTATTCATTGAATGCTTATCATCTTGATGCACACGCTTGAAGAGCATTAAATGAGTTACCCTTTCATATGTATATCATTTAATGTATCACCCTTTCAGGTACAGCCTAAGGGCTATAAATACCTTGTATCACCCTCATTCAAAGGGACCGAAATTTCTTGATAGCACTTGTAATCGAGAATTCCCAAACACTCAGCAATAACATAACAGTGGATGTAGGCCATTCAAATAAGGTTGAACCACTTTAAAATCTTTTGTCTCATTTATTTATCTGTGATTGAATAATTAGAGTAATCTAGTTTTTTACATCAGCACTAGGGTTAAGCTAGTGATGGTGGTGGGCTATATCAACAACACGTAGAAGATGAGAGAGGTGGGCTAAGGCAGTGGTGGTGGCGGGGCTAAGGCAGCGGTGGTGGAGAAATCACCTAAGAGAGTAAGGGAGGGGAGAGTAAGAGAGAGAGAGAGAGAGAGAGAGAGAGAGAGAGAGAGAGAGGGAAGGCTAGAATTGCTATTGCGACCTAGGGTTAAAAATACTTAAAGTTGTCACGGTCGTGTCAAGGTTTTTTCCCGTGATAACTTTATTTGTTATCATGGTCAAAAACCTTGACATGATCGTGATAACTTTATTGTCAAGGTTAATGACCGTGACACGACTGTGACAAGGTGTTGTCATGGTCGTGTCACGGTCATCAACCTTGATAACATCTCTATGTTTTTTTGTCAAGGTTTTTTACCCTGATAACTCTTATCGGATGAAAGGTGACAAAAATCCTTTTTTAAGTGTAGTGACCGTGGCTACTCTTACGAGATATCTTCAAGCTTCATTGGAGACTCGAGAGAAACTTGAAGCTTGTGTATCCAAACTTGATACTGATTTCAAACATACTCGAGACATCAAGGTCACTTTATAAGACACATCTAAGAAGGTCAGAAATATGGTCCTCGGTCCCGCGTTAGATAATATTGAGAGGCAAGGAATAGATTATGATGGAGTATCCACTTTTAATGTCGCACCGGAACCGATTTTCAAGTTTGTGATGGATCCTTATAGGCCTCAACCTAACCCACCTTGGATCCCTAACCTACCATGGAGAGATCTTCCTAGGAATTTTGACCAAGGTAGACCCAAGCACATGTATGTTTGTTCCCATTACAAACAAAGAGTTCACCTTCGGGAATTTTGTTTTAAGCTAGGGAGAGTTTCACACATGTGAGTTCCCGCATGCGCTCCCACTCATGTTACTCCACATGCTCCCACACATCACCATAGATATTTTGAGAGTTTTCGAGAGCAAATAGCGTATTTGGTCAAGACCTCTCAAAGTTTAATCAAGTAATTTGAAAGGATGTCGTCTCCTTTTGAGAACTCCTCTGGGCCTAATGATTGAGTTTATGACTTGCTTCTAGGATAGGGTGATTATCAAATTCATATCTTTGATCCCTATTTCTAGATTGTATTTCTCTCTCTCTCTCTCTCTCTCTCTCTCTATATATATATATATATATATATATATATATATATATATATATATATATATATATATATATATATATATATATATATATATATATGTATGTATTTTTGATAAATTTGAAAGATCCAAAAAGATTTTCTATTTTTAAGAAAAAGTTTGGAAAATTCCAAAAAGATTTTATTTTTTAATAAGACAAAATGATTTATGTATTTCATTTTTCACTACGGATGTTCATTTAAGATATTCAGATCACCCCTATATTCCATCCATTCATGTGACTTTTTTATGGTGTTTTGAGGCATAACTTTGTTTCTTTAGTATGCTTAATAATGTGTGGATAGCATTTCGTTAATCATTCATAATTAATTTCTTCATGCTACTCTTTATCACCTTTATCGCACATGTGCACGGACTTTATGAACATTGTACTTTCTTAGTATATGTCGAATACGGTGTTCTCATTTCAATCGTGCTTAATAATTAACCAAATGTAAATAGAGATAAGTTGTGCATGTAAGAACCATTGCTCGAATTTGATTTCCCATAAAGCTTTTTATATATTAAGCATTGGAAAGGGGCTACGAAAGAGGAAAATTCTCTTTGCATTAAAATCCGCCATTTGCAAAAAAAGCCTAAAAGATTAACGGCATAGAAAAATAGAAGTGCCAATACCACTTTCATATTTTTTTTGTTGCTTCGCTACATATGAGCATTATGATATCTTCAAAAATATTTTAGAGTGAATTCTTATATATGTGAGATTTTGATCAATGGGTTTGCACAACGGACTCTCTTAAAAAGCGTTAAATAATTTAGCATTATTGATTTAAGAATCAATTAAATTCATGGCATGTTGCATAAGTTGAGTCCATTTCATTTAAATTCAACATTTCCACACCTAAGGTTGAAATTGAGTTATTTCTTTAGAAGTATCTCTCATGACTTTGTGCACCTATATTATGAATGCCCTTGTTGATTTTCCCATGAAAAATGTTTACACAATTACATTCCACTTTCATGATTCGATTATTTTAGTGTTATTCCACAATGTTACGTATTTTGTACCTATATGTACTTGTTATACCATATTTTTGTACTTGCAACTTTTCAAAAATAGTTGGTCTGCCTTATGGAATTTCAAACAAATTAAGGGGGAGTTTATTTATTTTTTTAAACTCGTACGCGTCACGATATTTCTTTTACCTCATGTGTGTAGGTCATTCCTCCTTCATGAAGATTTAATGGACCACACAAGATAAATACTTTTCAATTGAAGACTTATACATTTATGCATTTTCGTTTCTTGATTTGGGAGGGCTTTGTTGTATTAGTCTTAGGAATCAATTTGGCTTTGATATGTGTTTTGTGCCGGAATACACAAAGGGGGAGATTTGTAAGAGCAAGTTTTATAATTATTCATTTTATTTTTATTTTGGCTTATCCCATTACATTCCACTAAACTTTCATGACTAATTCCACATATACGATGACAAGAAGTTGATGACTTTTGAAAGATTGGAGATCGTTCCTCACAACAACATTTAGAAGAGTTATGAGAAGGTTTGGTAAAGTCTTTATATATCCAGGGGATATTTTACAAAGAATTTGAATTTAAAATTATTTTTAAAAGTTTTTGTAAAAAACTAACGAGTTTAATAGGTTATTTGAACGCGTTACATACTGTCGTTCATTCAAACGAAATCTGAAACATTGTCTTCTAGTCAATTTTAGAATGTTGTTCGAAGTTTCGTTGGATGTCGTTCAAATGACATTGAGTCTGTTGTTATAACGAGTTTCCCACTTTCGAACGAAATCTAAAGCGACTCATTTTTGGCAGGCTCTGGAATGTCATTAGAAATTCAGTTGGAAACGTGATCGAACAAGATGGGGTACGTCGTTCAAATGGGGTACCAGATCATTCGAGCAAGTACGCGAGTTTTTTTAAAAACAAATCTTATCTGAATATCTAACGCCTATCTATTTGCAACAACTTTTCCTTATAAATAGAGATACGGGATTAGACTTTTTCCCAAGCCTTTTTAGAGATATTTTTATGATAAAACTCTATCAAATTTTTGTCCAAACCCCTTGGATATTTAAGGATCACTTTTTCAAATCAACAAGAAAAAATTTCAAGTTAAAAAACCCTTGTGGAGATTTTCTCTATTGCTAAAGAAGAAAGGAATTGAAGATTATTGAGGAGAGTTGCTTCATGTGGATGGTGTTTGACTATGTTGTATCTATTGGAGACTAGAAGACCGACCCTCGCATTATACTTAGTGGAGATCTAAGTAGTTTATAAGTCATTGAGTCTGTCAAACTATCTACAATGATGAAATATAGGTTTTGCCCGAAAGGAATTTTTTCTTAATCTTTTTCTATTTGGGTTGGATTGTTTATGTGGTTTGGCATATTTAATTTGGACTCATTTTACATTCACACTATATTAAATCAAGATAAAATTTTCTAAAAAGTGATTTTGTGTGTTTGGCCTAAGATACGGGTAATCAGTATAAACCTGCTTTCTCATACAGAAATTAAGTTCATGTGGTGATTCATCCCCGGAATCCATTAACTCGACGTCACTATCGTTAAAAATAGATTTGTATACATCTTTGCCTTTGTCTTGTCTCTTTAGCCTAGTGGGACACTCATGGGCTTAGTGTCCTTTCCCTTTACATTCAAAATATCTCACTTGATCATTTTCAAAAAGTACTTGCCTTCATTGACATTTTTATTTTTCTCAAAACTTTTGTTTTCTTTGGAAAAAAAAATTTTGAAATTTTTCGCAAATGGAGCTAGATCATTAAGTTTAAGATCAAACTCTTAGCCAGAGTCAAAAACCTTTTTCTTCTTCTTAGATTGGACTTTCAAAGCAATCCTTTTTCATTTCTTTTGAATTTTAGGAAACATATCAATTTTATAAGTTTGAAGTTCTCCTACGAGTTCTTCTAACCTAAGAGTAGCTAAGATTCCCAATGAATTAAGGACCACAATTTTAGGGATAAAAAGGGACGGCGGAGATCTCAAAATATTTTTAACTACCCTCGTCTCAGGTATTCTCTCACCAAATTAAAACTAGAGTTAGTGATACTAGATAATTGTACATAAAACTCATCGAAAGTCTCGGTCTCTAGCATGGTAATCATTTCAAATTGTGTAGTGTGATTTTAAAGCTTAGAAGTTTTCACAACATTGGTATCCATTGTAAGTGAGTTGGAGGATATTACATGCTTCCTCAGACGTGATACATGCCATAATGCGACAAAACTTGTCGGTAATGACTACACCAGAAATGGCCCTGAAACCTCAGGAATTAAAATCACTCCATTTAAAATCATCTTTTATCCAGATAGTGATAGGTTTAAGAATTGTGACATGGCCATTAGTTACAATGGGTGGTGTCCACCCTCTTTCACAAACAAGCCAGACACGCTCGTCAATCAATTTCAAGGTCGACCTCATTCGAGCTTTCTAATATGTATAATTAGACCCATCAAAAACAAGAACCCTATTATACAAATTATTTGTATAATCCCAAAATAAAGATCACACAATACATTAGTGTAATTGCCTCTATTACCAATTTGAAACTACGGGTTATACGGATTCACTTGTATCTCAGGTCAACACGCACAAAGATCTAATTTTTATCCGAATTTTATCTTGATTAGATTTAGGTCAACATGTGGGATAAAGTCCAAAGCTAAATATGCCAAACCGAAGATCAAACCAAAACAGAAGAAGAGATTTGAGGAAAAATCCCTTTTGGACAAAACCTTTTAATTCTGCATTGTTCAAGGATTTAACGAACACGAATCAACTTACAGACTACTTAAAGATTCACTAAACATAACGCAGTATAGGTCTTCAAATCTTTAATAGAAAGTGATGCATTCCAGCACCACCCATAGGAAGCAGCTCTTCCCTCGGTATCCACCAATTAGTCTCAAGATGCGAAATCCTTTCTTCTTCAGCTTTAGAGTCGCAATTCCACACATGTTAGTCGTAGAGAAACTTCTATAAGGGTTTGATGTTTGTGTATGGAAATAGGGTTTGACAAAATCAACAAATCATTCTATGGATGTATGATTTGGAAAACAAAGTGTTTTTTCAAAGAAACAAAAAGAGGAAAACTTTTGGAGCAGGCATGGAAATTTGTTTTCATCAAAAGCCTTATGAAAAATAGTCTAAAAGGTTCCTATTTATAGAAAACACATTTTTCAAGGTAGCGGAGTTCGTTCAAACAAAAATGGGACTTCATTCGAACAAAAATCATAGTTTTATTTTTACGAGGTCCATTCTTATTCAACGAAAGGCTTAACTCGTTCTTACGAGCTTCCAACGGACTTCTAACGGGTGCAGGTCTTTCAAATAGAGAGATCTTGTTTGAAGCTCGTTAGAAGTTCATTCCAACGAACTCAAAACTTTGTTCCAATGAAAATGAGGCTTCGTTCAAACAACCTATAATTGTCATTTTAATGAGAACAATGACCTCATTCTAACAATGTGCACTTTTCGTTCTAACGAACTCAAAAATAAAAATATTTTATTATGAAAATCCTTTAACAAAAAATGACTCATATTTAAAATAAAACATCCCTAAATAAATTTAACTAAGTTAAATCAAACACCTAAAAACCATATAGACGATTTATATGGCTCGAACTTTAGAACGTTGCTCGATCACTAACTTGTCTTCAATTAACGTGGAAGCATATGCGGATGTAGTGTTCGGTTTGTAAAGTGGTACGCCAAAATATCTAAACTATGAGCAATTATAAAATCTTTTGCTTACAATATACACATTTAAACTTGATAAAATAATGCTTATTAGAAATCTATAAGAACATGTTTAGCTTTTAAACCAAATAGCTATATACAAGTACATGCTAATATATTGTAATATTTCTTTAAACTACTAAAATAACTTGATATTAATTATTGTAATTACACCACTATAGTACGAGTATTGAGGACAATAAAAAAGTCATTTTGTGCTAAATTTGTAGAACAATCCTTTAATCTCGATTGGCTTTTCGAATAAATGTATAAATTTTATTTCCTTTGGGCGTTCTTTATAAGATGTATGTTGTAATTATTTCGCGAAAAACGTATACAAAAAGAAAAAAAAATAGTTTTTTATCGGGTAGGCCTGAATAAGAGCTCTCTATCAATAGTTAGTCAAGTTTCACTCTAGGTCACCCAAACCTGAACTTAAATAGCCCAAAATCATTGTGAGCCGAGCTTGAGTATAGCCAAGCCCGACTCACTTAGCTGGATTCCAGCTTGCATATAAGTACATACAAAGAATGTAAACACGTGTGAAAACATGGGTAAAAATGTTAAATGATGAAAGTGATGTATTTTTGTACAGAAATGAGGTGGAAGCGTGTTTAAGAACTTATTTAATAATCTGAGAGAAAAATCTCGTATGTGGTTGAAGTCAACAGTACCCGTTAAATCAAAGAGGTTGGAGAGACGAACACATCAATATTTTCGTAATATTATTTGGACACTCGTAGCAAAAGACGTCAAATTTTAAATAGTTTTGCAATTTAATAGTAACCGAACAAGATTTTAAGAATTTGGTCCAACGGCTAGTTTATAGTCACGGTGGGTGACACGAAAATCCTATTTTTTTTCCCTACTTTCTTTTTAACCTTTTCTTAATTGTATAATTATATTGTCAATTAAGAATTTAATTACTACGAATGTAATGCATAATATTAAAAAAATACATAAATGAACAGATACAATTAAAAACGTAATATTTGTTCAACAAAAGCCGTACCCAGTGTACAAAGCTCCCGCTTAACTATAGGGTCTAGGAGAGGCGAATGTCTGCTGGCCTTACCCCCATATATAGAGAGGATGCTCCCATGTCTCGAACTCGAGACCAACCGTAGCTTGAGCAAGGGCACTTGCCATCTCACCAAGGTACGACCTCCAGCACACGTACGAAAAAAAATTACATGCTATCACTCAAATTTCACAAATGCTCTTGTAAATCGTAATACAAAGCCACATTTATTGGGAAGTCACAAAGGTAAAATTGTGAAAAAATTGGGTTCATATCAGTTGGGTCATTGCAGTTGAGCAACTCCACGAGCTCTTACTCAACTTCCCGCTCATCGGGTTGACACAACCATAGATTAGGTTCGTCCCGTTTATCTGCGATAATCAAATTGTGAAGAATGATACAAGTCATCATGATGTGCCTTAGATCTTCACATTACCAAAAATGAGTTTGGCCTTTGACAATAGCAAATATAGATTGTAAAATATCAAAAAATAGTTCCACATTTTTCCCACGTCCTCTTAACCTTTGTGAAAATTATTTTTGTTTGTGGTTTGTGGTTGCTTAATGGTTTGAACAAAAGTAGGCTATTTCAGGTATATGCTCTCAATAAAGTCGTACAATCATTTGTTGATAACGTAGTTGCACTAAGGGGAGTTGTCGTATATAAACTCCTCCAAAACGTCCAACTTGTCAAGAACTTTCAAATCATTGTTCGAACCTGACATGCAAAAGAATACATGCAAAAACAAGAGGTCTAAGTCAACTACGGTCTCTAATATGATTGTGCTATTCTAGTGGTGACCCAATGCATACAGTTTATTTTACCTAGCATGCTCAGAAAACCCTGCCCCCCCCCCCCCCCCAAACCCACACAAGCAATCGAGTCAAATGCACAGCGTACACCACGTCGCAAAACTTCTGCAGTGTCGCAATGGAAGTGCTCTCTGAAATTCAGACATAATCGTCAACTGAATCGGCCGATCATCCATGCGCAAGCATACGAAGAGTCACGTGTGTCTCGTTTCCTTAAGAGATAATTGTCATAAGAAGATATTACGTCAAGAATAACAAAGAACGAGTTTCGCATGCGAAAACGACGCCGGAAGATATCAACATCACAAGTTAGGGTGGCATCAAAATAATGTTTCATTAATCATAGGTGCGCTCACTTCCTTTCTATCGATAACCTTTAGACAATGTGTAGATTCTAGCAACGCAACCGCTTTTGCTCAGCTACGACCTCTAAAAGTCGGGGAATTACAAATTGTCATCATCTGGAGCACTTGCTCAATTAATCTTTGTCCAATGACTCATTAAGAATTTCATCGGCTAAATCACGAATGAATAAGACATTATCACGAAAAAAGTAGATGAAACTTCACACATTATATTTTACAATCCAAGTTAGAAATTGGTGGTGAAATTGGTTGTAATTGGCATTTTTTATAGTGAATTTGGAATACATAAAGACAGAAAGAAATAAAAAGTCATTGTAAAAATAATTGGTCCCACGCCAAGTGAAATGCCACAAAAAACATGATGCGACAAGTTGTTAGCTAAGCATTAGGGTAATGCAAAATGCTCAAATGCCTCGAAGATGGTCTTGACAATGCAAAAAAAATTTAACCTTTTAATTAACATTGCAAATGCAAAAAAGAATGGGTCCAAAATTCAAAATGACTATAAACATCGGGGTCAATATGTCGTTAACCCAAAAATATATAACAAAAATACAAAGAATAAACAAAAACGGTAGCACTTTTAACAGGAGAGAGAGAGAGAGAGTTGGGATGTGGCAATTTTGATTTGAGTTGGGGTGTAAGGATTAGAGTTGGTAGATTTTACGATTTCTTTTGAAATAGGGAAAGGAAGATGAATGCATTTTGGTCATATTAAACAAGTTTCAAACGTAAGCCTGGTGCGGTCGCCATTTGGTGTTATGTCCAACTTCTTTGAAAAAACTAGGTACAGATCAAAAAGACCCAAGAACAAATAGACAAAGTCGGACTAACTGGCCAACCATCTATAATTAAGGGTGAAAATGAGACGAAACGAGCCGAGCTTAAGGTTGCTCAAGCTTAGTTTGTAAATGTAAACGAGCCTAAAAGTATGTTCAAGCTTGGTTCATTTATTTTACGATTCACGCTCGAACGAGCTTCTAAGCAAATGAATACGAGCCGAGCTCAAGTAGCTTAATTGTTTTACATTAGTTTAGTATGGATATGGTGATCGAGCCGAATCCGAGCCGAGCTCAATAAGATAACGAGCTTAAACTTTTGTTCAAGCTTGGCTCGTTTATTTTACGAGCTAGTCTCGAAAGAGCTTTTTACCGAACGAACATGATCCAAATTGAAGTAGCTTGGTTCATTTTACAGCCATATCTATAATTAGAACTCAATCCCCAATATATTTATGAAACTTTTATCGATTAGTCTCGTTTACTAAGCATGTAGTCAAATAGATCCTACGGTCTTTTTTTTTTTTGCTCTAACAAATCACATGAAAAAATATTTTTGCCTTAATAAGTTTTATTTGAAAACATACAGTGAATCTTAAGGAAAAATTATTTTGATAGGAACATGAAGAAATATCATATGTAAATAAGACTTATTTGCCAAGCTCCCTATAGTTATATAGGGTGATCAATCCCGAAGAGCCAAAAGGTTTGGATGCAAAAGCCAAATAACCCTATAGTTTTCAAACACTCCTTATTACCCAGCATGGATGGAAGATGATGTTTACGCCTATGAGAATGATTATGTAAGAGAGGGTTTTATTTCCCAGCTTATTGTTAACCCCACTCGCCTCCCTCAATATACTTGCTAGCAAGGTGTTCAGACATAAGAAAGGAATTAGATCTCAAGCCTATAAAACCAAACACAGCCTTAGTGGAATAGACCTTGTAAAACATAAACAAGATCAAGGAGTGACTGTTTGATTACACATGTGGGGCAAGGTTAAAATCCTGCCATAACAATTTCCTTCTACTGATTAAAAGTAAGTATTCTCCTTCAGAGTTTTTTTCATTTAAAAAGAGGAAAAAAAATATATAGTGTGACCAAGTGTTTCATCTAGCTTGACCAAGTCCTCAATGCTAATCAGTCTTTCTTCTAGTTTACCAAGTGCTTGTACACCACGTAATCCAGAGATTAGCAACCAAGTTTAAATGGGACTTTGAGTAATCAAATCTAATGCATTCCGATGAAAAACTAAAATCACGAACTCCGATCATCTTCTTTTCATAATGGTCCGAATTTTGTCACTGCTTCAGGAGTACACCCACATCGATAAATTATTCCCTTCATCTGAATCACTATCACTATCAATAGATGATAGTGTATCACAATCATCCACTATGTAATCAACAATCTGGCAAAACAAAACACCCATTATTTTAGCAAAATCTATGGGAATTCTTACACGCTGCATAAAATTAAACAATAGAAAAAAACACCAACATCGTATAACTAAGCATGTCATACCATATGTGGCACAACCTTTACAGTTTTACCTGCTGAGTTGATAGAGGCTTGATATCTCTACTTCTAAAATTTACACAGTTTGAACACTTAATGTCACTGAGCCAGATTATTGCATTGCAGTGCCTGCAGCCGCCCCTAAAATATGTAATGTAATCCTTCGACGAAATGCCTGAGATCAAATAAAATAGTGTTGCAAGAAATTAGTAAAAGATATGCCGTGAAAAACAAATAACAAAAACAGTACTATTCATCCCAAAATTAATAGTACTGCTTTCCTTTTTAGTCCGTTCTGAATCAATAGTTATGTTTTCTAACAATAGTATATAAAACTAGGTAAAGTTGCAAAGTTACCCATCCAAAAAAGATCCATGAGAGAACAATAATCCAAGTGCATGTTTTGCATTCATAGATATTCATTGCTTTTAGGAGGATAAATTTGGAAAGTACATTTTTTTTAAATGTTTTGACTTTCAAACGGTGACTCTAAACTTGGGACACAGAGAGAATACATCAGCAAAAATACTCATCTTAGCAAGACAATCTCAGAGTCACATTCAATCGAATCGCAATTTACCAGTAATTCCATAGGATCATTTGTATCTTATCTTTGTCATTTATTTAATAAGATTTTTCTTTGTTTCTGATCAAAGAGAAGAAATAAAAACTATTATGTCCCAACATATATCATTCCTTGCATCACAAGATTCCATTATACCTTCATACGCTCTCTTAAAAACATATCTCCAGTCAGTATCAACACTAGCAACATCCTCTTGTAAATGTATATACTTCATATCGTGGTCCAATCCACTTCGAAGGACCTCAATCTTAGAATTACTATCAGAATTGCCAAAGTACTTAACATATTGCAACTGCCAAAGATGGTTGTCGCTTGTTGATGCATTCCATGATCTGCATACGAACATGGAGGAGTGTTGTTAACAGACGAGACGACATAAGCTCAAATTTGGAATCTTACATTATCTTGAATGAATTTACCAACTCTTTGGTTATGTTTCAGAATACTTGGTCTAAAAACTATTTTTTAAGAAGAGTTCTATAAACTAATTTTTTATGTTTTAATTTTTTTTAGGGTCAATTATTAAATAGTCCCTACTATAAATATATATTTTTTAAAAAGGACACATATTTTTAGTTTAACCTATTTAGTCCCTCAAGCACTCAATATCCTCTTAATTTTAGAGGTCCGCGCCAGCGGCACTCCCTCTCCAAAATATGTGGCAAAGGACTTTTTGAGGCAAAATAAAAAAGTTTGGACTAAATGAGTATTAAAAAATGTCCAAGGGACTATTTGGTATATGTCCCTTTTTTTTAAGCGTATGGTAAACTTGATTTGAAAACTATATCAAAAAAGTAAACACATACACACACACAAACATATATATATATATATATATATATATATAAAATATGAATTATACATACATGCATATGTAATATTATACATATAAGCATATATATAACATGTATTTACTTATTCATAAACATATAAAATATGTATATTTTACTTGTAATAAATGCATATTTTTAATTATATATATTTTACTCATATATATTATATATAAGCATGTACATGTACAATCAATATGTATTTAGACATATAAACATAGTACGAAATCTTATACATATATATAATTGTTGATACCAAATTTAATCTGCCGACATGGACCAATCATATGAAGACACGTGGCTATCTACATGGCAACAACAAACACTTCCGAGGAACCCACGCGCTCCGAGGAATAAGACTACAACGAATAAGGCTAGTTCCCCGAGGAACTCACAAGCTCCGAGGAACAATGCCTCTCCGAGGAACTCTTAAGTACCGAGAAGCTTAGGCGGTCCGAGCAACTCAGGCGGTCCGAGCTGCACCTCGAAGCAGGATACCAACAGTTTAACTGCTCATTAAATGCTTATCATTTGGACGCACACGCAAAGAGGGCATTAAATGTATTACCCTTTCATATGTATATCATTTAATATATTACCCTTTCACATTACAGCCTCAGAGCTATAAATACATTGTACAATCCTCATTGTAAGGGGGATCTGGATCCGAATCCAACTTCGAATTCAGAAGGGAATTTCTTGATAGAACTTATAATCGAGAATTCCCAAACACTCAGAAATAAAGCAACAGTGGATGTAGGCCATTCTTATAAGGCTGAACCACTTTAAAATTCTTTGTCTCATTTATTTATCTGTGATTGAATTATTAGAGTAATCTAATTTTTTACATCAACAGATTGGCGCCGTCTGTGGGAAACGACTGATAATATCGTTTTTCATCAAAAATAATCCATTACCAATGGCGGATATTCCTGAATCCAGCAATCGAAACGCTGGAACTCCTCCAAATCCATCTGCTCCACCAATTATTCCAGATCTGACTGGAATAATGGCAAATCTGGCTCAGGGCCAGACCGTCATGCAAGAAACAATGCGACAACTCATCCAAACCCTCCATGGCGGTGCATCAGCCCATTCTGGACCACGAAGCATTCAAAGAAATACCCGTGCGCTTTCTTCGCGTACTAGGCGTACTAATTCATATCGCAATGAGGAATCTGAAGATTTTTCTTATCAACCTGGGCGAACTTCGTCAGTACGGGCCACAGATACTGAACAACGTGTCACCCTCTCCCCCGAAAGGACCAGCGCATTGGAAAGATTAAGTAGGGTTTCTCCTTTCGACCGATTAGGCCCTAGGAGGAACAAAAGTCCTCTTAATGCAGCGTCGAGGAACTTTCGACGACCATCAGATTTAAGAGAAGGATCTGCCCAGTCGCGACCAGCTGCTCGTCGAGATAGATCCTATGACCGACCAGCTGCTCGTCAAGATAAATCCCAGGAAGCCACTTCAACGCGATCAGTTGCTCGAACCAATAGGCCCGAAGAAGGAAATGATGCATGGAAAGGATCTATTCAGAGGTTGGAGGATAGATTAGGGGAAATGGCCAAGGCCAAGAACCCTCTACAACGAACCTTTGTTCGAGGAACACCTTTTGTCCAGGACATTGTTGATTTTCCAACACCATCAAAGTTCAAAGCACCTGTTGTGACTCCCAAGTATGATGGAAAGACTGACCCTGTCCTTCATATAGAACAATACCAAGCTGCTGCCGACATCTATGCTGTCCCAGATGAGATGAGATGCAGAGCATTCTCGGGAACACTTGCCGGATCTGCTCAAATATGGTATAATAGTCTTCCTCGGGGTAAGATTTCAACTTTTCTTCAACTGGCCGAGCTATTCATTGGGAATTTCTACTTTGGAGCAAAGCCAATTAAACGAGTAGCGCATTTGTTAAGTGTTAGACAAAAAGCTACTGAGAGTACCAGAGATTATATAACTCGTTTTAATAATGAGAAACTCGAAGTCATTGATTATGAGGAGAAGACAGCGATTACCGATTTGATGAGTGAACTACTGCCAAACAAGTTGTACTACACTTTGGCCAAAGATCCACCTCAAACCATGTCGGACCTGATGGGAAAAGCGTCCAAGATTATGAATGCCGAGGAAGCTATGTCTGCGAAGAAGAATATGGACGCCAAAGAAACCAAGGTGGAAGGTGATAAAGCTAAGAAGAAAGAACATAAGAACAATGGTGGTGACAAACAATCCAAAAATAGGTCGTCATGGGAAGTCTTGAGGAAATTTGATAAGTACACACCTTTGAAGGCAAATATCAACCACGTCCTGGAAGAAATTAAGAACAGCGAGGAGTTAAACTGGCCAAAGAAAATGAAGGCAGACCCTGACACGAGGAATAGGGAAAAATATTGCGAGTTCCACAAGGATCATGGCCACATGACCAAAAATTGCATAGCTCTTCAGAATGAGATTGAAACACTCATCCGACGAGGAAAGCTAGCAAAGTATGTTGATCGGGGAGGCGAAAGAAGAAACAACGACCGAACTAGAGAGAGGTCTAGATCTCCTCGTCGAGCAGAGGAGAACAAGAAGAGAAACCATGAAGTTGATCCAGAGGATGACCCCGATCTTCCCAAGAAACCAAGGCAGCCAGAACGAGAGGTATTTTCAATACGCTTTGGGTCAATTGATTGTAATGTTATTACAGGAGGAGATGCAGAAGGAGGAGACCTTACTGCAGAAAGAAAAGCTTACCTCGGTGAGGCTCAAGCTTGCTCGTACATTCAGCGAATAAATCTAGCTGAGGAAGACCGCCCAAGAAAGGTGAACAAGGAGAAATTGGTTATCGGTTTTTCAAAAAATGACCTTGCAGGTGTTTTATATCCTCATGATGACCCGCTGGTGATCAAAATGAGAATGAAGGAAGTCATGATTTCAAGAGTACTGGTCGACAATGGTAGCTCGGCAGACATCATGTTCTACTCGTGTTTTGATAGTTTAAATCTAAAGCTATCTCAACTGGAGCCTTACCACAGACCCCTCATTGGTTTTGCTGGCGAGAAAGTATTTCCGCTTGGGACGATCAAGTTGGATATATTCATTGGTACGTGGCCTGCTTGTCGGACAGAAAGAATACGTTTCTTCGTGATGGATAAGAATGTCCAATCATCGTACAATATCATCATGGGAAGAGTAGGATTGAAGAAGTTCGAGGTTGTACCATCTACAGTGCATCAGTGCCTAAAATTTCCAACAAACTTTCGAGTAGGAGTTGTGAAAGGTGATCAGAAAGTAGCTCGGGAATGCTATTATTCATCCGCCGAGCAAGAAGAACTGGAAGAATCAAAGAAAAAAACTACTACCTATCAAGTGGATGAAGGTGCAGAAATTGAAACATTGGATCCTCGAGATGAGTCGCAACTCGTGAAGGGTCAAGTGGTGGAAACTACTGAAAACATCGTTCTGGACGACGAACACCCTGAGCGAACTACTCAAATAGGTTCATCGTTGGAAGCCTCATTAAAACAGGAATTGATAGCTTTCCTGAGAAGCAGAAGACAAACTTTTGCATGGAGTCATGAAGATATGCCTGGGATAGACCCAAACTTCTTATGTCACGAGCTCAATGTGAATAAGGAGATCAAGCCTGTGAAGCAGAGAAGAAGAGTATTCAGTCCCGAGAAGAATCAAGCTATACAGGAGGAAGTCGAGAAGCTCCAGAAAGCTTGTTTCATTGAAGATGTTAAATATCCAGATTGGTTAGCTAATGTGGTGATGGTAAAGAAGAAAAACAACAAGTGGAGGATGTGTGTAGACTTCACCGACCTCAACAAAGCATACCCAAAGGATCACTTTCCACTGCCCCGAATTGATCAACTGGTGGATGCCACCTCGGGACACGAGTTGCTGAGCTTCATGGATGCTTATTCTGGTTACAATCAGATCAAAATGAAACCTGAAGACAGGGAGAGTACTTCTTTCCCCTAAGGGAACTTATTGTTATAATGTTATGCCTTTTGGTTTGAAAAATGCAGGTGCGACATATCAGAAGCTGATGAACAAGGTCTTTGCTGAACAAATCAGTGACAATATGGAAGTCTATGTTGACGATATGCTAACGAAAAGTAAGAAAGCTGCCGATCATCTAGTTGACTTAAGTCAGACTTTTGATAAACTAGATAAATATCAAATGAAGCTGAACCCGACGAAGTGCATCTTTGGAGTACGAGAAGGCATGTTTCTCGGGTACATTGTCAATCAAGGAGGCATTGAAGCAAATCCTGAAAAGATCAAAGCTCTATTAGGGCTGCGATCTCCAACGACGAAAAAGGAAGTACAGAGTCTCACAGGACGAGTAGCGGCACTCAACAGATTTGTGTCACGAGCAACTGATAGATGTCTCCCATTCTTCAAGACACTCAGAAAGACTTTTGAGTGGAATGATGAATGCGAGAAGGCTTTTCAAGACTTGAAGAGATACTTGGGAGCACCTCCACTATTGTCCAGGCCAGTGATGGGAGAAAAATTGTACTTGTACCTTGCAGTGTCCGAGAATGCAGTTAGCTCGGCGTTGATCAGAGTGGAGAATGGAGTACAAAAACCAATTTACTACACAAGTAAGGCCTTCCGAGGAGCAGAGATCAAATATCCAAGGCTGGAAAAGTTAGCACTGGCACTTATTGAGGCAAGTAGGAGAATGAGGTCATACTTCCAGGCTCATACCATAGTAGTATATACTGATATGCCATTGAGGCAAGCCCTGCATAAGCCAGAAAAATCAGGAAGATTGATGTACTGGGCAATAGAGCTCGGTGAATATGATATAGTCTATGAACCCAGATCATAGCTTAAAGGACAGGCTGTAGCAGATTTTATAGCGGAGTTCACCTATCCTGATACCGCCGAGGAGCAAAAGTTGCTCACTGATTAACCTGTGGATGTTACAGGATCAACAAACACTAGCTCAGACCAACTCCGGTTGGTAAAAGGGCAAGTGGATGTTACAAGATCATTGACTTCGGGATCAGACCAACTCCGGTTGGTAAAAGGGCAAGAAGAAATGATCGACGAAGAGCAAGAGGAAAGGAAACAACAAATATTTCACCGAGGAACTCTAACTGATCAGAAATTCGAAGACGAGTTACCTATATGGAGGCTATATGTAGATGGCTCATCTTGTACTACAGGATGTGGCGCGGGGATAGTTTTGAGCACTCCAGATGAGGTCGATATGGAATACGCTTCGCGTTTCCAATTCAAAGCTTCCAACAATGAGGCTGAGTATGAGGCCATGATTGCAGGACTTAGTTTGGCCAAAATTATGGAAGCGCAACAGGTCATTGTTTTCAGTGATTCTCAATTGATCATAAACCAAATGATGGGAGTATATGCAGTTAGAGGAGAATTAATGATCAGATATCATGCAAAGGCAAAGGAGCTGGTGTCAGAATTTGCCGCTATTCAGCTGGTCAGAATACCAAGAATGGAGAATGCGAGAGCGGACGCCCTAGCTCGACTAGCATCAGCTACTCGCACCGAGCTACGACGAACAATCCCAATTGAAGTGCTAGCTAGTCGAAGTATAGATGAAGATCTGACGATGAACTTTATCACCTTTGATTTAGGACCATCTTGGATGGATCCCATCAGGGCGTATATCGAGGAGGGAGAATTGCCAATTGACAAGCTCGCTGCCAAAAAATTGAAGTTTAAAGCTGCTCGGTATGTATTAACTAATGGTGTTTTATATAGACGAGGAATTATGGCAGGTTTGCAGAGATGTGTACACCCCTCCGAGGTGAAAGAATTAATTGAAGAGATCCACGAAGGGTCTTGTGGAGCATATGCAGCAGGTCGTACGCTTTTACAAAAGGTGATGACGCAGGGATACTACTGGCCGACGATGAGGGCTGATTGTATAGCCTACGCCAAGAAGTGTGACAAGTGCCAGCGCTTTTCATCCATCCGAAATAACTCCACAAGCATTGTTGACACCCATAACTTCCCCTTGGCCATTTGCCATGTGGGGAATTGACTTGGTTGGGCCACTGCCAACGACCCGAGGAAGGTTCAAGTACCTCGTCGTCGCAGTGGATTATTTTACTAAATGGGTAGAAGCTGAGCCACTCATTGACATGACGTACGAGAAGGTGTACCAATTTGTTTGGAAGAACATCATTTGTCGATATGGTCTACCTCATGCCTTCATCACAGACCATGGAACACAATTTGATAATGAGGAGTTTGCCGCCTATTGTCATCAGTCAAACATTTTGAAGGTCCACTCAGCACCAGGCCATCCTCAAAGCAATGGACAAACTGAAGTGACAAACAGAACGCTACTAAATGGCTTGAAGAAAAGACTGGATGATGCAAAATCGAATTGGATCAACGAGCTACAAACAGTACTCTGGACTTACCGAACTACTCCCCGAGTAACAACTGGAGAAACACCATATATGCTGGCGTTTGGAACTGAAGCGGTTATACCTGCCGAGTTGGGCCTCCCAACACACAGGGTACTAAATTTTAATTCCCCTGTCAGTGATTTAATGAGAAGATTGGATTTAGACATGCTCGAGGAAGTTAGAGAAGAAGCAGCCATCAGAAATGCTGCTTACCAGCAGCGAACAGCTTTGTTCTACAATAAAAGGGTGAAGAAGTGCGACCTGAAAGAAGGAGACTATGTGCTGAAGAAAGTAATTCAAAAGCACAATAAGCTGGAAGCAAACTGGCATGGACCATACCGAGTTACAGAAGTTGTTCGACCAGGAACTTATCGAATAGCAACTTTAGAAGGCGAGGAGTTTAAGAATGCATGGAACGCAGAGCACCTACGCAAATATTATCAGTGATGTATATGTAACACAGTTCCATCCGTATGAATAAAATGAAGATATTCTGCTAAAGTCTCTCCTTTTATTGAGAATTTTTCGGGGTATACTAGTGCTACACACTACTCAGCAAAACTCGGCAAAGCTCAGACTGCTCAGCAGCAAAATATTCCTAAAAATGCCAACCTCGGTTGGTTAGGAAACAAAATATTCCTAAAAATGCCAACTTCGGTTGGTTAGGAAACAAAATATTCCTAAAAATGCCAACTTCGGTTGGCTAGGAAACGAAATATTCCTAAAAATGCCAACCTGTTTGGCTAGGAAACGAAATATTCTCGTAAATGCCAACCTGTTTGGCTAGGAAACAAAATATTCTCGTAAATGCCAACTTATGTTGGTCGGGAGGTAAGATTATTCCAGAAATTGCAAAAGTTGCTAACTATGGTTGGTCGGGGATAAAAACCCACCAACTGTAGTTGGTCGACAAAGAAAATTTATCAACCTTGGTTGGTCGGAAACATTTAAGAGAAAAGTCTACTAACTATGGCTGGTCGGAGATAAAAACCCACCATCTGTAGTTAATCGACAAGAAAAATTTACCGATCTTGGTTGGTCGGAAATATTTTATAGGTAAAATTATTTCAAAAAGACTAACTATAGCTGGTCGGGGATAAAAACCCACTAACTGTAGTTGGTCGACAAGCATAATTTAACGACCTTGGTTGGTTGGAAAAATTTTAAACAGTTTTTATACTCATTACTTTATTATTAAGTAATCGAGCAATATTATTGAAACTTGAAACTTTTTAATTATTACTAAGTTGATCGACAAACAACACAATATTGTTATCTTTTTAACAGATATGCATAAATATAAAGTGTTTGATAATTACAAGACAATAGCAATCAAGATTTGCAAACAAAAATGAAAGTCTTTCATTGAATTCAAAATAAATTACATTGATAATGAAATTACAGTTACATTGACATGTATACTAACTATTACATCAAAAATTCCTATTCTACTGGTCTCGTCCCCTTTGCTTTTGACACAGGTTCCTCGCCAGCAGGCGGATCATTTAAAGACAGAGGAGAATTGATGAAGTTGAGATCCTTCAACATCCTGACATTCATCACGGATGGTCGATCTAAGAGATGCTCGGGACGAGATACCTCGATTTGAGAATGTAAATTGTAGTCACCGAGATACTTTGAAATTAAGCTCCGAGGAATGGCCCGAGCAGGGATCCAATCCATGTCCAAATTGTATGGTGACACAGGCAAGTCGAGCAACTCGGGATCATGGTAGTCCCACAGATAATGACCTTATTCGAGCTTCTGCACACCTAAGGCATTCAGCCAGCCTTTGCTTGTAGCCCTCATTGTTGGCATTCTGGATACGATCGTCTAAGTGGAATAGTGCTTCGTTGTATCCAGCCATCCAGAACTCCCTGGGCTGTTTGTGGAATTGATATGTTAGCCTTTCTAGCTGCTCGTGGAGATTCTTGATGAAAAGCTCCTTATTCTCCAAGATTGACTTCTGCGCAGAGAGCTGTTTTTCCAGGTCCCTAATCTTTGACATATCAGACAACACCTGGTTTTTCGCCATTAATTGGAAAGCCTGGTTCTCTAAGGCAGACCGAGTCCTCTGTTCCTCGACAAGAACCCGAGCTGCTCTTGCTCGTCCCCGAGGAGCACTTGCTCGACCACGAGAAGATGAAGAGGTGCCAGAGCTCTTCAAAGTCTCCAACTCGCCCCTCAACTTGGCGTTCTCAACCTCTAAGAACGAAAATCCTTCATCGGTCACTGGGAACAAGGCACTAGAAGTGGAAGCTGCAGACTTCAATTGTGACAGCTCCTTCTGCAGGTTGTTGTTTTCCTTTTCCAGCAACTCAGCAATCTGTCTGCATTCTTCAACCTCACCCCTCAAGGTTATCTCCCTTACATCGTACCCAGCAAAAAGCTTCTCATAGCCCTTGTCGGCAATGATCTGCTGGTACTTCTTCTCGTACCCCTCATGCAACAAAGCAGTGGATTCTTTGTATTGAAGCTGAAGGTCCTCGAGGGTGCTTTGAAGATCCTCAATCATTTCGTAATAGGCAACGTTATTGGCTACAGCCCTATCAAGAAGACACTTCAGATATTGATATGCTTCCACTGCCTGTTCTGAAGCATCATGACCAAGTATGTCGACAACTTGTGCAGCACTCAGGTCTGTGTGACCAGCCTTAAAGTACTCATTACATTGTCGCAGCAACTTTGTATCATGGGCAGATAGCAGTTCTATCCTAGCCAGAAGAAACTAGCAGAGAAAGAAGAGCAATCATCAATAAGAAGAATAAGCAGAGTATGAATGAAAGATAGACAACAGTATGCAAAAAAGTTCAAGTTTTATTAGATCATAATTCAGAGTTACATCTTCTGGGTTATATTTGATAAAGAGAAACAAAATAAAGAGAAAACCCGAACAACACTACACCTTTTCCTTATCTCCCAAAACCTTCTCGGAAGGTTGGGATGAAGAGGTAGGTTGCTCGGAGGGAAGGGATAGTTGCTCGGGGAGAATAGGCAGTTGCTCGGAGGAAGAACCGATTTGTTGATTTTCCTCGGCAGCAGGCTGGATGGCTAGGGCATGATCGCCCATCACCATTGAAGACTCTTCGGAGGTAGCTTCGTCCTCTTTTAACTCTTCTGGAGTTGGAGGGGGACCAGGGATATGTCTCTGGAAGAGCTCGGAAGACTCGTCGACCTTCATCTCCTGAAGGGCAGCAACCCATCCATCCCTAAAGTACTTGAGACTGCCATAGTCCACTTGCGACACCATGGCAGCCAACCCCTTGTTCCACCCCTTGTCCCAGCCAGAGCTGAAAGACTTCTTCACTGCCATCTTCCTCTTCAATTTCTCCGAGGAGAGCTTCTCGGACAGCAAGTTCTCAGCAGCCTTCAATTTATTTTCTATTTCCTCCTTCTGCCGACCTGCTTCCCGAAGTTGAGCCAACTCCTCCTCGGCAGCTTTGAGTTTATCTTCAAACTCTCCAGCAGTTTTGAGTCTCTCCTCAAGCTCCTTATTTGCCTTCTCTTGGGCATTTATTTTCTTCTCCAACTCCTTGGAGGCATCAACAGCCCGAGCTTTTTCTTGCTCGGAGGAGGCAAACTTCTTCTCCCAGACAGCTTTGTCATCGGCATATTTCTGGCGAGAATCTGCCAGAGACTTGGTAGCTTCTTCCAGAGCTCCCTCCACACTGGATGAGGAGCAAGAAGCCTTAATCGCTTCATCCTTCTTCAGGATTATGTTAAAGCAGCTCGTCAACTGTGAACAGAAAAAGAATGCAAGTTAGAAACAGAAATGTCAAAGGAAATATGAAAAGTTGAAAGTAAGAAGACTTATAGAAGCAAGGTGACGAGCAGCTAGTGAGGTGACCATGTCCCGAGTAAGGTTTTCATCAGTACCTTGTACCTCGGGAATGATGAGGACTTTACCGAGCTCATGGCAGAGCTCGGGGGAGCAAAAGTTGGAACCCCAGTCCCAGTAACTGGGGGCTGAGTGATGGTATCAGCCAAATTGACCGAGGAGTTCTTCTTCAGCCTCCTCGGGGGAACAGGTACAGATTCAATCAAGGAAGAACCCTTGGTCGGTGATATCACAATCACCTCTCCAGGAGCAGCAGACCTGCTCGGAGCCACTGCGGGCTTCTCGGCAACTTTAACAGGAGCAGCTGGAGGAGCTACATCAATTTTCTTTGTCCCCTCCTTTGGGACATCAATCCTAATCCTTTTTGCCTCCCCAGAACCGGAGGCAATTTTCTCAAACAGGGTAGGAGATCTTCTCTTCTTCATCCTTTCACTTAAAGGAATATGGGATTCAGGCGATGAGCTTGTGGAAGCTGGTACTGGCTCTGATTCACTTATCACTGGACGAGCAGTGAAAGAAGTGGTGTAGCTCTTGTACTGGAGCAGATATGAAGCCGACCTAATGTGCTTGTCGGCAACACTCTGATGCAGACTCCAGATAAGTTTCAGATGTCTTACATTAACATCTGCTTCCTTTGGGCACTTTCTTTTGTTATCAACTGCAAATAAATAAACATTGTTATCAGTGGCACATTTTATCAAACATAAAAGAAACATGATTTCAAAATAAATAAAATAAAATAAAAATAACCTATCCCATTGCCATAAGAAGGGCATCTGGGACCCTGGTAAACCTCATCTCCAGCTAATGGAGGGTGTTGCCAATTTTTTATGACAACCCCATGTTCAAAATAATCCCTATTGGCATCAGGGAGATTGACTACTAAGGCTCTATTTAAAAATCTAGTTTTTAAATAAAAAATATTATCATTAACTGCCCATCTATAGCAGTACATGATTTCTGGAATTCCTATGCGAGTTCCATGGACTTGATTTAATTTATGCACCCCATTAACTATTCTCCATGTGTTGGGGGCTATTCTCGCAGGAACGACGTCAAAATAATGACAGAATTCCAGACACAAGGGATTTGGTGGAAAAGAAAATCCACACTCAGCAATAAAAAGGCTGGGGAACCAATGTCCCTCAGCCAAATTGAAATAACCAGAAGGCTCAGAAAGCTCTTCCAAGACAACCCAAGTGGGAATGGAAAAATCAGAGCGAAACTTTTCAAGAGACTCAACAGAGTAAACCATGATGATGAATAAAAGAAATGAAGAAGAAAGAAGAAGATCTTACAGAAAAAGAGTAGAGCTGTTGACAACGAACGATGGAAGAGATGAACACACAAGAGAGTAGAAGACAATGAAAAACTCGAAAACACAAATTTGAAAAGTAGAAGACGATGGGAGTGTCTGTGAAGTTTAAATACCTTGCCTTGGGAAATGGTGAAGTAATGATTACAAAAAAGGATGATTACGTTACCGGCGGCTAAAAAGATGAAAAGTGGCGCGGGAATCAAAGCGGACAACAGCGGCTAAAAAGATGAAAAGTGGCGCGGGAATCAAAGCGGACAACAGCGGCTAAAAAGACGAAAAGTGACGCGGGAATCGAAGCACGCAGAAAAGTCCAAAAAAGCATGATTCTACGAATTGGGAAGGAGAAATAAATACAAGGGAAACGCTCCTAAAAAACAGGAATACTATTTAAAGCTACCATATTCCGAGAAAGAATGTTCCATAATCCTCAAATTTCGAACTACGAAACATTGGGGGCTTCTGTTGATACCAAATTTAATCTGCCGACATGGACCAATCATATGAAGACACGTGGCTATCTACATGGCAACAACAAACACTTCCGAGGAACCCACGCGCTTCAAGGAATAAGACTACAACGACGAAGGCTAGTTCCCCGAGGAACTCACAAGCTCCGAGGAACAATGCCTCTCCGAGGAACAATGCCTCTCCGAGGAACTCTTAAGTACCGAGAAGCTTAGGCGGTCCGAGCAACTCAGGCGGTCCGAGCTGCACCTCGAAGCAGGATACCAACAGTTTAACTGCTCATTAAATGCTTATCATTTGGACGCACACGCAAAGAGGGCATTAAATGTATTACCCTTTCATATGTATATCATTTAATGTATTACCCTTTCACATTACAGCCTCGGGGCTATAAATACATTGTACAATCCTCATTGTAAGGGGGATCTGGATCCGAGATCCGAATCCAACTTCGAATTCAGAAGGGAATTTCTTGATAGAACTTGTAATCGAGAATTCCCAAACACTCAGAAATAAAGCAACAGTGGACGTAGGCCATTCTTATAAGGCTGAACCACTTTAAAATTCTTTGTCTCATTTATTTATCTGTGATTGAATTATTAGAGTAATCTAATTTTTTACATCAACAATAATAAAGATCAAAGTGCACATATATGCTATGTACATATAATAGTATGATATTGCATGTATGATACATAATAAAAAACTTATACATAAAAGTATACTACATATAAATATCAGAAAACAGGAGTTTAAACACAATATTTTTTAAACTCAGATTTTGGAAACAAGTCTGCCAAACGCAAATCGTAAAAAGAAGTGATTTAAAAACAGAAAACAGTTTTTAAACACACAACCAAAGTTTATCGCTATGTTGCCATGAAGAGTAAAACTGGAACCTTAGGTTGATATTGATTCTATTTAGAAACACAACTTTCAATTTGAGATATATAAGTATGTAAGAGCTCATTTGGAGTTTGAACCCTCTAACTTTTTGAGAGTTTTACCCCTGTAATTTTCATTTCTTGTGATTTGGTACCCAAAATGACTTTTAGCAACACAAATTGTGTCACAAAAAGATATACCAAATTTTTTAGTGACAATATTTGTGTTACTTAAAGTCATTTTGGGGTCAAACCAAATAAGTGAAAATGTTGGGGTCAAAATCAATATCAAAGAATTGGTGGGGGTCAAAGCCCAAAAAAAAAAGGAAAATAAAGATTTAGGATTAAAGAGAACCTGGACTGTAAAGAAAAGAAAAAATTACCTGCAGACTACAGCGGCAGAAACTAAAGATCTCAAATCTAAGAAACTGAAGATGTGCACAAGGACGTCTTGAGAAAGTTTAGCCACTCCTGAATTATACCAAAATATTAGACGAGGTCGAGCAAAAATATAAAACCAAAATATAGATAATATACTATAGCTTTTAGAGATGTAGAACATATGGCATAGTTTGATTTCTGCACCTATTAAAAGGTTGTCTCGTAAATGTAACAAATGCATGAAATTTTGGTTATACTCTGAAAATTTGATAGCCAGCAGCAAAAGTGTCTTCAGGTTTCCTAATCGAATTATTTCCATGAAAACAGTACAAGTGTCTTCATGCTTTCTCATTCAACTATTTCCTTGAAAACATCCTACGTTCGAAAGTTCATGGTGTGACCATATATAGAGTGATGTAAATAAACATTTTGGGTCGGATTTGTAATCATCTTTTGTCATGCTTATCATTAATTCCGCTTTCCCTAGTTTAGCTATAGAGAGTGCTCTTATAGAGGGGAATATTAGTTTCGTCAATTCTCTTATTTTCTCTTTACTAGTGTTGTCCTAAGATAGCTATATGTCACGGGGTTAGACTTTAGCTACTCCTCCGTGCAACACTTAGCACTCCATTGACCGATGAGTTAACTAAGTAAGCCTAGCAATCTAGCAAAGTTATAACACAAGTGCAAGTGAAGGGAGAAAGAATGGAACAAGTAGAATACAAAGAACAAGTATTTGTATTGCTTGGGAATAGATTACAATGCTTTGCTTGGATGGTTTGGCCAAATGACCTCTCCACCTATTTATCGGTAAAGGCTCGGGGGTGGGCCTCGTGTTCCCGTATAGGCATTGGGAGGTCTATCTCCCCCTCCTTTGCCATCGTCATCCATCCGGCCCTTGATGGCGAAGCATCTCGGTTAGGCTTCTCCTTCCCTATGCCATGATCGATAAATGATTATGCTTCGGCTATAGCATCGGTGAGGTCACGTACTCCACGTCTCTTCAACTCTGTTTTAGCCCAATCTTGAAGACCATTAACAAAGTAGAAGTAGGAATCCTTCTCGGACAGGTCAGGGATCTACAAGGTGAGAGTGATGAACTCATTAATGTAATCTCTTATCGTCCCCTTTTGCTTGAGTCGACATAACCTTCCACGAGCCTCGTCCTCAGCATTTTCAGGATAAAATTGTCGTTTGATCTCCCTCTTGAAATCACCACAAGCATCCATGGCACGGGAGCCTTTACCGATGTCACCAAACTTACGCCTCCACCATAAAGCAGTCGTATCGGCGAGGTAAAGTGTAGCCGTGCGAATCTTAGCATTGTCGGCAACACCTGTGGCTTCGAAGTATTGTTCCATACCCCAAAGAAAATTTTCCAACTCTCTAGCATTCCTAGTACCATCATATGACTTTGTCCTAGGAACGTCTACTATTGGGGTCGGGCATACAACCGGCATAGCATTTAAGGAAGCCTTCTTGCAAAGAGAGATGTCGGCACGTACCTCGTCAACTTGTTGCTTGAGGTCGTTAATTGTTCCCTCAAATTGTGCCTTTATCCCTACAATTTGCACAAGCATCTCATCCCAAAGTTCACGTAGCGCTTGTCGAAGGTCTCCACCTAGCTGGTTTACCAAGCCTTTAACCGCGTCATGCATAGCAGCCGCCTCTAGCTCATCGAGACGGCCATAGATTAACCCTATATCTTGGGTCATTTTGGATAGGGATCCCTCAATTTCGTGGATCATTGCCTCATGGTTGGTCGTTGCATCCTTGGACTTGCCTCGGTGCTTTCCAGCAGCATCCATGCGCTCCTTCTCACGTCCTTGGTGCTCGCCCTCAACATGAGTCATTTCCGATTCACTAGCCATCTTCTCAACCCTCAATCGTGATACACCCAATACACAACTTGGCTCTGACACCACTTGTGACGGGGTTAAACTTTAGCTACTCCTCCGTGCGGCACTTAGCACTCCAATGATCGATGAGTTAACCAAGTAAGCCTAGCAATCTAGCAAACTTATAACACAAGTGCTAGAGAAGGGAGAAGAATGGAACAAGTAGAACACAAAGAACAAATATTTGTATTACTTGAGAATAGATTACAATGCTTTGCTTGGATGGTTTGGCCAAATGACCTCTCCACCTATTTATAAGCTTCTCACCTCCTTAATGGACGGTGGAGATCAAAATACATCAATGGTCGGGAAAGGTTTGAGGGGAAATACTTTCCCCTAGCTATGCAGTCCGAGATGAGGACTAGGTTTATGAATCTGAAGCAGGAGGTACGTTCAGTTGTAGAGTACGAGGAGAAGTTCACCGCTCTCTCGTATTTTGCAAAGGAGGATGTTCAGACAGAGCAGATAGGGATGGGCCATTTTATCAGGGGGTCAGCTTGGCATATTAGGAAGGCTCTTCTAGGAAATCCAGCGATCTTGGCGTACAACCAAATGGTTAACGCTGCACTTCTTTATTGTCAAGATCAGAGGACATTTCTTAAGAGCAAAGGGAAAAAACGCCACGGGGAGAGTCGTCTAGCCAGCAAGGCAAGGTGAGTGGCAGTAGTGGATCTGGGGGGCCCAGCAGCACAAGGGCACCCCACCCACCGATTAGAGTAAGAGATTCAGGGGTATAGATGACAGGCAGAGACAAGGTCAGGGCTAGACATGGCAGGGCAACAGTACAAAGGCCATCAGGGCCAAGGACAGCGGGGCAGAGGCCAGTAGGGTTGACGGACTGACAGGGGTCTCTTCCCGAGGAAATTCTATACTTGTGGTGAGAGGATCCACACCTCGAGGAGTTGCACGAGAGGGGACAGGGACAGGGAAGCCATAAAGGACAGCAGGTGCCGCAGGGACAGCGCCAACCATTTCAGGTTCAGGGAGCCGCTACACCAGCCGCCCCAGCACCCATCGCCCCACCTCAGGGGCAACAACCGTTGCAGTATGGCCGGGTTTACCATGTAGCAGCAGTAGATGGACCTACACCTCCACAGGCGTTTGAGGGTATGTTTCCCATCTTTGGTCACGTTGGTCGTATACTATTTGACACAGGTGCATCGCACTCTTTTAGTAACACGAGGTTTGCACGGGAGTCGGGTAAGATAGACTTTGCATCAGATGTAGTATTGCACATAGACTCACCAGTTGGTAGAGGGGCACCCGTACGGTCAGTGTGTAGGGGGATCAGTATTGAGATAGGCCGACTTACTTTTATTGCGGACTTACTAGTGCTTAATATGCATGAGTATGACGTCATCTGGGGATGGATTGGCTAGCCACTTATAGGGCATGTGTGGATTGCTTCGGGAGGTCCATCGTCTTCGCCATTCTGGGCAAGAGATGTACCTAGTTGCAATGCCTGGGTCGAGCACGCATCTATATTATATTGAGGAGGATACCTCTTCGGAGGTTTTGGTGACTCTGGATTCAATTCCAGTGGTTAGGGATTTTTCAGATATTTTTAGGGAGATTCCGGGATTACCACCTAGTCGAGAGATCGATTTTGTGATAAAGCTGATTCTGGGCACCAGACCTATTGCCTGCACTCCGTATAGGATGGCTCCATTAGAAATGAGGGAGCTACGAGAGCAGATTGAGCAGTTATTAGGGCAGGGGTTCATTAGGAGGAGTACTTCGCCCTGGGGTGCTCCAGTGTTGTTTGTTTAGAAGAGGGACGGATCCTTAGGGCTTTGTGTCGACTACAGATGAACAAAGTCATGATTCGAAATAAATACACGTTGCCGCGCATAGATGATTTGTTCGATCGGTTGAGGGGTACTGCATATTTTTCGAATATTGACTTTTGGTCGGGATACCATCAGTTGAGAGTACAGGAGCAGGACATCTCAAAGACAGCTTTTCTTACTCGTTATTTGGTGATGCCATTCAGGCTAACCAATGTACCGGCGGTGTTTATGGATTTGATGAACCGAGTTTTCAAGGACTTTTTGGACCAGTTTGTTATAGTATTCATAGATGATACTCAGATATATTATCGGACTGCGGAGGAGCACGCAAAGAATCTACGGGTGGTCTTGCAGACACTTCGGGATCACCAGCAGTATGCAAAGTTCAAGAAATGTGAATTTTGCTTGAGGGAAGTACAGTTTTTGGGTCATATTGTGTCCGAGCAGGGGATATCCGTGGACCCAGGGAAGGTTTTCGCTGTGATGGAGTGGGGCAGCCCACTACACCCACCGAGGTGCGCAGTTTCTTGGGATTGGTCGGGTACTACCGTCGATTCATTCAAGGGTTCTCCAAGTTAGCCGGGCCCTTAACGAATTTGACGAGGAAGGGAGTACCTTTCGTCTGGGATGAGATGTGCCAGCAGGCATTTGAGGAGCTGAAGACGAGGTTGACTACGGCACCAGTTTTAGCGTTACCTCGTGCGGGAGTGAACTACAGGGTTTATACTCATGCGTCCCTAAGGGGACTTAGCGGGGTTCTGATGCAGGAGGAGAGGCCGATAGCTTATGCTTCCCGCAAGCTTAAGCCTCACGAGGGACATTACCCCTCCCACGACTTAGAGTTGGCAGCCGTGGTTTATGCCTTACGAGTGTGGAGACATTACCTTCTGGGGGAGAAGTTTCAGCTTTTCATAAACCATAAGAGCCTGCAGTATTTGTTCACACAGCGAGAGCTGAACATGCGACAGAGGAGGTGGCTTGAGTTTGTGAAGGACTATCATTTCGACATTCAGTACCACCTGGGGAAAGCAATTGTCGTAGCGGATGCGTTGAGCCGTAAATAGTTTCTGGAATTGGCAGCGGTGTGGAAGGCGAAGTGGAAGTCACTTCGTGGAAATGATGAGTTGACCCGAGCGTTTATGTCAATTCTCACCATCACCCCCGAAATCATTATTCGGGTGGTGAAGGCCCAGGCGGAGGATCAGCTTTGTCAGGAGCGGGTGAGACAGTTGTTAGCCGAGGGGGTGGAGCATTCTTCTATCGAGTCTAATGGCGATTTAAGGTTCCAAGGGAGACTGGTTGTTCTGGAGGATGAGGAGTTGAGGCGATCCGTCATGTCAGAGGCTCACGATTCGCTATATAGGGTGCATCCCGGTGGGGATAAGATGTACCACGATATGCACAGTCTGTATTGGTGGGTCGATATGAAGAGGGATATAGCTGAGTTTGTATCTAGATGTGCTACTTGTCAGCTGGTGAAGGGGGGTCATCAGCATCCACGAGTACTCTACAGCCATTGGAGATCCCGGTGTGGAAATGGGAAAGTATATCTATGGGCTTTATTACTGGGCTACCTACTTCACAGAGGGGACATGATTCGATATAAGTGATTGTCGACAGGTTGACAAAGGTGGCTCATTTCTTACCGATTAGGACAGACTATAGTTAAGAGCAGTATGCCCGACTCTTCTTTCCAGAGATTGTTAAACTGCATGGGGTACCGCTCAATATAGTGTCAGATAGGGACATGACGTTTGTGTCCCACTTTTGGAGGAGCTTCCAGCAGGCTTTGGGAGCAGAGTTGAGATTGAGCACTTCGTATCATCCTCAGATCGATGGACAGACCGAGAGGGTGAACCTGATGCTGGAGGACATGCTACGTATGTGTATTTTGGACTTTAAGGGAAGTTGGGAGCAGTACTTACCCTTAGTGGAGTTCGTCTACAACAACAGCTATCAGTTCACGATAGGGATGGCACCGTTTGAGGCGCTTTACGGGAAACCTTGTCGTTCACGCTCATATTGGTTGGAAGTGGGGGAGAACAAATTACTTGGGCCAGATTTCATTCAGGATACCTCGGAGAAGGTAGAGATGATTCAGTCCAGGATACGCATTGCCCAGGACAGGCAAAAGAGTTATGTGGATGCGGGCCGGAGACACTTAGACTTCGATGTTAGAGACTAGGTATTGATTAAAGTATTTTCCATGAAGGGGGTGATGAGATTTGGGAAGAAAGGGAAGTTAGCTCCTCGATATGTGGGGTCGTTCCCTATTTTGAAGAGGATTGGGCCCGTAGCATACCGGTTGGGATTACCGAAACACTTACAGCGGATGCACGATATTTTTCACATATCATCACTGCGGAGATTCCTTAGAGATGAGGTGGCGTACCAGCATATCAACGTCAACAACATCGAGCTCCAGCCAAATGCTTCTTACGAGGAGAGACCGGTGGCCATTTTGGGCGGGAGCGCCAACTGCGATCCAAGATTGTTCCTTTAGTTCGGGTGCAATCAGGGCACCACCGGGAGGACGAGTCGACTTGGGAAAAAGAGGACGACATGCGCACAAAGTATCCCGAACTCTTCTAGCTAGGTACGTACTTTCTTGATTCCGGAGACGGAATCCTATTATTAGGAGGGGAGAATATAATACCCCGCATTTTTCTTAAATAATTAGTGAAATATTATTTGGGGACAAATAATTAATTTTGAAAATTTAATCTAAATAAATATTTTATTCGAGAATGTTAAGTGAAAACTTGTTATTTAGTATGCTTGTGGGTATGATTCATTTTTGTCCATGGTTATGTCATTTGCATAAATTAAAAGAAAATAATATAATTTATGTGCGATAGAAATTATAAGTAATTAATTTGGCATAAATAATTCGGAGCACGTTTTGTGACTCGTATGAACTCGTTTAAGTGGTTTAAGCTTTTAAAAATGGTCCCGGGTCAAGAGTATATAGGTTGGGTAACTTTTGGGCTTACTCGGTTATGAATTCGAATCCATTTGGGGGTTCATAAGTTGGGCTTTTGACCCAACTCCAGATTAACACTTATTGAGTGGTTTAGTGGGGGTAAACCACTTCCCCATTATCACAAATCAAAACCTAAGATAGCAGCCACGGGAGAGAGAAGAGAGAAACACCAAGAGAAGGAAAAGGGGCTAGAACAAAAGGGGAATCTAAAGCTTTCAAGGTTTTCTCCACTACAACGTTTCAGGCAAGAATTTTCTTGCATAACTTACGTTTCTAATTTATTTCTCAATGCAGAATTTTATTCCCTTAAATTTCTGGAAAATAGGGTTTATTATATTTGATTTTATGATGAATAACCATATGTAGAGGAATGAAAAATTGATTTTGATTATGATATGCATGTAGAGGGATGATAAATTGATTTTGATTATGATATGCATGTAGAGGGATGATTCACATGTAGAATTTATTTCCAGAAATTAGGAATCGATAAATCTGAAGATTGGGGTTAGCATGTATAACCATTGTAGAGGTTGTTGATGATGAATAGTGAACTGAAATTGATATAAACTCCTTGATAAATATTAACTAATGGGTATAAACTAGAAAAGACATCTGATTCGTTAAGCCCTAATCATGTGCATGTTTTGGAATAATTTGGGATTTAAAATGGAGTGGTTGTGTATAAATTCTGGGCTGCTAAAAGTCGGACAATCAATTTGAATTTAGTCCAGGACGATCCACCAAAGAAGCTATTTACTTATTAAGACAGTTAATGGAGAAATGTAGAAGTAAGAATAAAAATTTATATATAGCATTTATGCTAGAGCATCTAGGGATATAATTTGGTGGGCTTTAAGGAGGAAAAGAATCCCTATGAGTCATATTAAAGTTATTGAAGATATATACGATAACACAAAGACGAGAGTGTGGACTATATGTGAAGAAACTAATGACTTTACAATTAAAGTGGGTTTATATCAAGCATCGGCCTTAAGTCCTTATTTATTTGCCGTAGTTTTGGATGAGATTACTAAGGACATACAAGAAGATGTCCCATGGTGTATGTTGTTTGTGGATGATATAGTTTTAGTAGACACTTTAAAGAAAAGCTTAGCGATGAGAGTAGATACTTGGAGAAAAGCCTTAGATAATTTATGGAATGTCAATTTAATAATGAAACGTCGAGTAACATACTGTTAAAGATTGAAGAAAAAGTGATAAACCAAACTAATAAATTTCGTTATCTAGGTTCAATGTTACAAAGTAATGGGGATATTGATGAGGATGTTATGAGTAGAATATCAACTGGTTGGATGAAATGGAGACGAGCGAGCGGAGTTTTATGCGATAAGAGGATAACTAATAAATTAAAAAGAAAAATTTATAGAACGGTTGTTAGGCCAGCGACCGTGTATGGAGCGGAGTGTTTGGCGTTAAAGAAAAAAATGAACAAAGTCTCCATGTTAGTGAGATGAGAATGCTCCGGTGGATGATAGAAATTACTAGAAATGACAAAATTAAAAAACAATACGTGAGAGAAAAGTTAGGTATAGCTCCCATTAGCAATAAATTAAGAGAGTAAACTTAGGTGGTACGGATATATGTTGCGTAGACCAATAGATGCCACTATAACAAAAGGAACATTGTTGGAAATAGAGGGTAAAAGAAAAAGAGGTCGCCCTAAGCTATCGTGGGAAGAAATTATTAAGAGAGACCTTAAGGAATTAAACTTGAATGATAATGATGCATATAATAGATCAGAATGGAAAAGAAGAATACATGTGGCCAACCCCATATGATGGGATTAAGGCGATGATGATGATGATGATGATGAGAGAGAGAGAGAGAGAGAGAGAGAGAGAGAGAGAGAGAGAGAGAGAGAGAGAGAGAGAGAGAGAGTGGCTCTCATACATACTAAATATGGATACTTACCGGCACAAACTGATTTTTTTTAAATATTAAAAAAAATGCGTTGAATTTTTTTATGTGGTATTTAAACATTTCAAGGGACCATATAAAAAATCTCAACTCAAAATAGCTTTTTTGCTATTTAAAAAAAAAAATGGTCAAACTTTCACATCTTTTAAAGTGTGAGTTTGATCGATTTTTTTTTAAATAACAAAAAAAAATTATTTTGAGTTGATTTTTTTTTTATTTTGGCTCCTTGAAATGTTTAAATACCACACAAAAAAACTCAACTCAAATATAATTTGTTTACTATGTTAAAAAAATCGGTTTGTAAACTTGGCATGCAAATTACATATCAAATTTATGTGTAATATATATAAGTATTACTCGTTTACATATACAAATTTGTTGTTTTTCTTTATTCTTTATAAGTACTAATTTTTGACATTTCCTCACGAATCCCCCTTTTTTTCAACGCTCGAGGAAGAGCTTGGTTTTAAGCGGGGGAGAGTTATGGGAATGGTCCTTTTTAGGGCTTTATTAGTCATTTTATTTTATTTTGTATTTTCTTTTATTTTGTTTTTGTATTTTCTTTTATTTTGTTATTGTATTTTTCTTTCTTTTGCTTTGTTATTTAAAAGTAAGGAGTATTAATGGCATTTTTATAATTAGGGCCTTAGCTTGGAGCCTAATCTACTCCTCCCCTTTAAATACCCACTTGTAAGCTTCATTTGAGGTAGACTTGAATTTTGATAATAGAAAAGAGTGTTTCTCTCTCTAAAATAATGTTTGGATATTTTTAAGAGTCTTTTAACGGGTGGTTTACGTCACATTGTTCACCACATAAAATGAAAGAAGCAAAGGAGACTGAAAAACCTGCAACAGTGTGGTAATCGTAGACCAATCAACATGTTATCGATTTGTCTTGGATTACGTTTGTTTTGAATTGGATATGTTTGCTTTTACTGATTAATTTGATTGAACGTTGGATGATTTGTACTACTTAATTTGATCTAATTTTTTGCATAAGGTATATAAAATACATCTTCTCATTTGTCTATTTATAATTGTGAATTATGTTATATATTTCAGCCAGTTTGGCTGCGCAAATCATTTGATTATGTAAATTGGTTCATTGTGAATTAGTAAATTATAAATGAGTGAATTTGAAATGAGTTAAATTCAATTTTACACAATGTTTGGTAATTTGAAATTGATGTTAAGGTTCTATGAAAAAAAGATAAAAACAAATCAAGAGAGAGAAGGGGTGGGAAAGTGAGAAGGGGAGGGGGAGGGGGAGAGGGGACATGCACTTTATGTGACTCCTATTTCAAGTGGATTCATTTCACTTTTTTTGTAAAATGATCCAATTTCAGATTTTGCACATGAGTTAAAATGGGACAATTAATGAATCATTTCATTAATAAAACCAAACACAATTAATGGATCAATTTGTAAATAAATAAATTTATTAATGATTCAATTTACAATTTTGGGACAACCAAATGGGCCTTCAAGTTTAGATGATGATATCACTTCATTATTACAATTATACAATAAGATCCACTTTTGGCGTGTGCCTTGCGCCTAGGCTTAGGAAAGACCTAGGCTTCTTAGTGGGCTTGTTACTGTAATAACTATGGTCTGGGAATCGGGTTTCGAATTGCCTGAAACGAAACAAGTCAATATTGGTGGCTACTGGTGGAGACCCAAAGATGACCAAGATTTGAGAGGCTCAAGCCCAGCAATATGGGTTATAACTCGGCATGACAGGTGAGCATTCCACTTTGAGTTCATGGACAAACTTGTTCTTAAGGGGAACTACGATGTAAATAAAAATTTGGGGACTCATTTGTAATTATCTTCTGTCATAGCTATATTTAGTAGAAAGTTAGTGTTCTTGTATTGAGCAAATATTAGTTGTCCTTAACCTTATATTTTTAATACTGTCACCCGACGTCAGTAAGAGCACACCAAGTAATTTTCTCATTACTGAATATTACAAAGAGGACTTCCTTTGGTTTGATATTTTATTCTTGTGTACCACTGATAAGTAACGTCATAGAGTTTTTCAATTGACCATTAACAAAAATCATAGTGATAGAGATATAAAAAATTATAAACTTTACATAAAACATACTTTTGAAATAGTATTGGAGATGTTCTTAAAATAATATGCATGATATCTAACACGTTCTAGACTGTGGCTCATCTAGGAGATGCCTCATCGCTTAATTGATTTAGCAGGTAATGGAAATGAAACTAAAGAGATAGTGCTAGTGTCATATCACATAAAAGAAACATATTTGTTGATTTGAAGGCTACCTTCTTCCTCCAAACGATATTTGCAACGCCGCTTATTGGCAACCATTGCATGCTTGAACTCCTTTACAGCCATACCCCTCTTCTGCTTTGGCAATGCAGCCTCTGCAGACTGAAGGAGGGTATTAGCCGCTGCAATGGCGCTTTGTATCTGCATGCTAATGTTGAACACACGAAAATTACAGTTAATAATGCATAATTAGTGAAAAATAACTTAACTTTCACAGTACAAATAGCAGGAGTTTATAGGAAGACAACATAAGTTCCCAACCCCTTTATTTTGTGAACAACAAGCAACCTACTAAACCATTTGGATATAAGAGTTTATCAAGGCAAACAAGTTAAATTTTTTTGAGAAAAAAAAATTACACGTGAAATTGTTTATAAGTAATTAAATTTTGTTTTGATAGAGTAGTGCTGCATTTGGGACGATGCGGGGTCGCAACATTCATCCTTTGGTTAGTCTATTTTGCCCATCAGGTTGGTTAATGTGTTCGCCTTTGATGAGGGGAAGTTTGGTCAATTCCACGACTAGTATTGTGTGTAGGGTGGCAATTTTTTAGATGACACTCTCAACACGACTCGAACCCAACGCAAAGAAGGGGATTGAAGTTGACCAACTCTTAATACAAATTTGTGACGGAACCCGTCAACAAAATAAATAAGAAGGGTTAGTGTCCAAATTAGCCGAAAGTAACACAAACAGGCCCGTTTAACTAACATTTTATGACGAAGACATCATATAATTTTTTACATCTTCAACCGCTATTATATAAAAAATTTATGAAATTAGATGCTATTTTACTTATTTGTTGTTTGTGATTAAAATAAATGAATTCCCAGTATATGGCAAGCTTATGTGATCTGTAGTTGGGAGCGGAAGCGAATTGCCTAATTTCTCTCTCTAATTTATCTCAACTTCAATAATTAATAGTCATTATTTTAAGTGGTCAGTGACTTATTTACAGGTAAAGGGGTTTGCTAACCAAGAAACCCTAAAAAGGTAATAAGACTAAATAAAGTACTCTAAAGACATTAAAAACAATGTCACCCTCTAACAAAATATAACAAGGAAAACAACCTAATGTAACACCTCATAATTTATGGGTTATTATTTTTAATTAAGTAAGTAAGTAATTAGTAATTCACTTGTGTCGTAAATTAATGAGAATTAATTAATGGGATTATTTAAAAGTAAATATATTCAAATAAGTTAACGGGCGAGAGTTAATTTTAGAAATTTATTCCGGATGGTGATTTTGAGCGTGCGGTTGAGTCCGTTAGGGTCGAAATAGTCCGAAATGAGTGGTTATATGCATATATTGGGTGTCAGGGCCTAATTAGACATATTTGAGCTCCATATAGAGAGTATGGACCCTTTTTATAAGGCCATAGGCCCAAAAACGTGAATAGGGTTTTTAACCCCAAATGTGTAAAGGTTAGGCTAGCTAAATCACATTAGAAGACTTAAGAGGGAAAAAGCTTAAAGGGAGAGCCAAAGAGAAAAGGAACTTGGGAATCTTGGAGAGATTTTTTCAATTGCAATTCAACACCTTCATTCAAAGCCTTAGATCTTCATTTTGAGGCAAGTGGTTTAAATTGTGATTATTAAATTGCATTTATATTTTCATATTAAAAGAGGTGGAATTCAATTAAATTCTAGGGTTTGTTCTTGAGCAAATTGGGGATTTCCTTTTAATGGAAATTATAAATCTGTAGGGGTTTTGATAGTTGATGAAATTGATGATTGAATTGACGAAATTGTTAGGGCTAGATTTGTTGCAACAAAAGAATGGATTAGGATGAATCTGGGGACGTTTTAATGCAGAAATTTGTTCGGAACAGAGGTTAAAAACTTGTTAATGGCGGACTGGGTTTTTAGCAGAAGAGAGAATGAGAAATACCAGGGTCGTTCGAACGATCTGGTATTTTGTTCGAACGAGATCCACTGTCGTTCAAACGACAGGGCTCTTTGTTCGAAAAACCTATGATGTCTAACAGATTTCTGCAAATTCCCCTGATTCAGACCTGTTGGGTTGGAGATATACAGTTCCTGCCCTAAATGAATTAGGAATTTGAGTATTGAATTAGGGTTAATTTGGGAATACCTAACCTTGAAATTAATTAGAGGACTAACGAAATTGAAGATGTATGTTCATGATTTAGCATATTGTAACCTTGTTGTTTAAGTGATTAGGCTCGATTGCATGAAATTGAAGGGCGGATTGAAACTATTAAATTTCGGGCGAGAGATCGAGAGTCCGGGTATACTTGAAAGGGTTACACCAAAATAATGAGAATTTATTTGAGAGTAATTAATCAAAATGAAGTCGGGCCATAGACTTACTTGTTTTAGGCTTGGGTATGGGCATAATACTCCGGTAGCCTGAATTTATATATATATGTTGATGTGTAGTACATATATATATATGATTTATATATATATTTGTGTGAATAATATATATAGTAAAGCCATACCAATATTAATACTATCATAGGAGGTTGCGCGATATGGGTGAGCCCCCTGACTAGCGAATGCAGGGTGAGTATATTCCCCAAGTCATAGCGTCTGTTATTAGGGGTGTGGCCGCCTCCTATGCGCTCGGTGATAGAATTTATATCCGACATGTGTGTGAATGTTGAGATATGATACATATATATAGTGCAGAATTATATACGGGAATTTATACATATATATATATATATATATATATATATATATACATGGTGTGAAATGTATAGATAATATAACTTGTGGGAATGATATATGATTTAAATTGAGAAATGATGCTTCATGAAAGTTAATGTGAATACTTACTCATAAAAATGTACTATATTCACTTGGGGTATAATAGTGGGGCAATTAGTATGATATTTGGGACAAGGCTAGTTACGGGGAGAGTGGCTAGGTGTGTTATGTATAATTCGTTAGGCGTGCACATTAGTTGAGGGGCGAGGTAAACTCAAGGGAGTGCGCGAAACTAATTTAAATATGGAGAGCATTTAGGGCCTGTTTGGTTTGCAACTATAATTCTGTTTTATGTGTTTAAATACAATTCTGATAAAAAATTGTGTTTGGCAATCTGTTTTTAAACACTAAATTATAATATTTCTGTGTTATAATCAAGTTTTTCAGAAAAGACCAAAAGGGTGTTTTATAACTTCTGTTTTTTATTTTTCAACTCAAATTTATTTATTTTTAATATTTTAATGTATTTATACATTGTTATATAATATCAATACATAATACATTAATATATGTGCAGTTCTTATAAATAAAAAATATATATGTACACGTACACAAAATTATATATATTTATATTATTAAATTATGTAATATACTAAGATCCAGATGTTAAATAATAATATGAATAGATACATGATACTTATATATAGTTTTATACATGTATAATTAATGTATTGGATAATATAGAAAATACATATACTGCATATGTATTAAAAAATATTATCATATAATTTTATTGTGAAGTATACATGCAATATCATTATATAGACACAAACGCGCGCGCGCGCGCACACACACACACACACACACACACACACACACACTTGTGTATGTGTGTGTAGTTAAACTCCCAAACATACCTTATTAAATATACATAAAAATACATGATATTAAATGTACATGCATATAATTTATTATGTATGTATGTATGTATGTATGTCTACATTCATGTATCATGTATGTATTAAAGTTTTATGTATGTGTTTATCTATATGCACATATATGTAAAATATAAATATACATGTTTGCCAATTTTGTCAAATTTTCAAAAAATTGTATTTAAAAATAAGTTTACCAAACGCACACCAATAATTATAAACACAAAAAACTGAATTTTAAAACTGTATTTAAAAACAACATTTAAATCGAGTTTTCAGAATAGAGAACCAAACAAGCCCTTAAATTTTAATTTCTTGCATTTAAATACACTCTAAATATTTTCAAATGTTTTGGGTTCTAACCCTTGCTATAAAATATTTTCAAAAACCTTTTAGGTGTCCTACCCCAGGGGCGCCAGTCTTGATCCTTCCTACAGAGCACGCAACTGCAGCTTATGTGGATTGTTGCGGGATCTTTGTGTAGACGCTTGTCTCATTCTATCTCTAGATATGGACTTTTTCGGTTGTACTATTGGGTTTTTACTTTTATATTCAGTCTTGGCATGTATCGGTATTCATTTATACTTGCACTCTGTGGATTGCTTGTAGTCGATGTTGCTCGACAAACACTTGTACTTATTTTGTGGCATGTTTAGTTTCCTTCTTGTAATAGTTAATTTGGTTTCCTACTATGTTGGTTGAGTTTGATTTAATTCATAAGATAAAATTTGGCATCAGCTTAATTTAAGACTAGATGATTAGTAATTAAAAAATTTCGACAGTAATAGTAAGAATGAACGAGATGAGATTCCTGTTTAAATTGGTATAGGACTGATCACCCGGTATTTTATTAAGTGGGGTGTCACAGATGGTATCAGAGCATCAGGTTCTACTGTCCTTAAGATCTGTGCGGCTTTTCACGTTTCAGAGTAGCGTTCTTTGATATAGACCCTTATTATAGGATTGTTGTATTCCTTCACGTATACGATTTACGTTCTTCTGCTATAGGGTATAGTTCATGTGATTCATATACAGTTTCAGTCGTTCGTGGTAGATCGAACATTATAGAACCACCGTGGGACGTTAAAAGGATTGCAGGAGGGAGGACTCAACAGAAGCCAGGGTATTCTAGAAATAGTGACGCGATGGGAGTCACCATGATAATTGTTCGAATAATTGAAGTTGGAGAAACCGATGGGGTGCAGTAGTTGTCCCAAGAACCGTCGGGAAGGGCAATGGTGCAAAGTTAAAACTCCAAGTGTAGACAACAAGGAGTGAGGGTAGAAGAAAATTTTATTTCAGAAGAACAATCCTCTAGGATTCGAGGGAAGTGCGAAAGAGTGATTTACCAGTGGGTAGAGAACATCCAATTTGGATGACATGTGGGGAAGTGTAGTGTCACTCAAGTCAAAATTTTGGGCAAGGAAGTTTGCTTTTAAAAGCAGTGTGGGGTGATAGGAGCCAGTCACCACATTTATGGGGAAATACCGTGAATAACAAGGAATTAGGGGTGTAGATTATTACAAAATCTCTTATTAGTGGTTAAATAGAGAGGCGAGGAAAATTTTAGAAATTTTCCAAAAAGGGTCGGACAGTGGGCGGATGGGAAGGAAAGTTGACGGAATTCGCAAACTTCGTAACCGATGAGAGGGATACGACGAATCAAATAGGGTTTGTAAATTAATATTAGACCCGTTGGGTAGAGTGTACAAGCATGGATAGGAGATATTGCTAGGATGATTGGTGTCGTTGTCGTCAAAGTTGTAAAATTACAATTGGTATCAATGCTCTCGAGAGAGGGGAGCTAAGAGAGTTGGAGAATCTATCGAAGAGTAAGTTTGGATTTTTAGTGCTAGTAAGGTTCCAAGGGAAGAAATACCTAGTAAGGGACCCAGACTAATGATCGAGGTCCATGAAACCTGTACCGAGCAACGGTGGGTTTAGTTAAGGCCATCAAGGCCAGTAACCAGTTATTGAATTAACGGATCCAAAGGGACATTTGGGTCAACAATTAGGGTCAAGACTACCAGGTCCGTGAGAAGGACAACCCCGACAGGGCCGTTGGGGCAGAGAAAGGGGGGGATGACAGAGAGGTGTCTTAGTTGTAAAAGAGTGGAAACACATGGGTGGATTTTGTTCGCAGCGAGTCAGGGGGCAGGAGCTAGATGCCAAGTAAGAGCATCTGTTGGAGAAGTTTTTGGTTTCATTAGGACGCGGGTGTTATGTCTATTAACCGTTGAGCCAGCAGTATTGTGAGTAACTGAAACTACAAGTCTTATTGCGAGATGATTGGGGTATGTTTTATGTGATGCAAGCGGGGCACAATAATATATTAGTATTAGATTCGCGTGAGAATTGGATTTAGTGGAAGTATCATTAATGTCAATAGTATGTGTATTCTTATCATGGAGTAGTGGGGTAATCTTCGGTTCCACCTGAGAGGAATGGGTGGGGTACATTGAAACGATGTAATTCTTGAGGACGTGGTCCTTTGTGAGGTGATAATTGAGGTATGGTTTTATCTTGGGTACGGATGAGTTCGCAATGGGGGGCGATCATAGCAAAGCTATCGTGTTCGTTGTTTTAGTGCAGGATGTATATTCTCTTGAGATGTCTCACCTCGAAGATGGTTGAGAAATATCATAGTGGCAATATTGTGTGAAGTAGGATTCATAGAGTGCAGTTGTCTAGCTATGTTGGATCCCGGTGCGTAGGATTTTTGCTGAGAAGATTCAAGGGATGTAGGGTTGCCGTGGAGCGAAGAGATTTAGCTCGTTATTAATATTTAGCGCTAAGGGCTTAGTAATAGTACGAGCGCAGTAGTATATGACTCCTTTAGGGACGCGGGAGTCCATGATAGACTTGTGAGTATAGGGGCAACGTTTGAGAGTCCCGGGGTTATGCTTTGGGTTCTGTGAAAATCAAGGACGGGGACCGACGATGCTGAGGAATTGTGCATTGAGGAAAAAATTCTTTTGGGCTTTTCTAGGAGGTGTTATAAACATAAGCCATCACAACATGTCAGAAGTGTGGAGACGTCATTGAATTCTAGGTCATCGGATTTAATGATAATTCGAGAACGTGTGGAGACACTACGTTGAGCAAATGGCCACAAAGAGATAGGGCCAGTGGAGCTGAAAAGAGTTGCGAAAGAAACACTGCGAAGCTTTGGCACAACAAGTTGCTAGGTTGTGCATATTGTTATGTATTTTGTGTGATTTATTTTAGCCAATTTTGCCATCGCAGGGACCCTTAGGTATGGGACTAAGGGAGTATTTTGAGGATCTCACATCGATACTAAAGGTGGGGTAATATCGAGGAGAATCGAATGGTAAGTCATCGATTAGTCCTATAAATATTGTTTGTTGTTGTATAATTTATTCGAACATCGATACTAAGGGCGAGGAGTTATTGAAACTGCATAATTTATTTGTATTGTGCCTACTATCATAACTCCATGGGTGTTTGAGAATCTATATGACGGGCTTCTTCTTTGCCGGATATATTTTTTTTAATCAAAGACGTGTTTTTTGATCAAATTTTTCGGAGCCAAAGTTTGATTTGTGGTTGTCTTATTTAATATATTATTTTCATGTATGTGCATATCCTTGTAAAAAAAATATGATTTTGTGTGCATGTGTCATCACTTCTAAATTCAGAAGGTTTTAATTCTACTCCACATAAATCTTGTACTAATGCATATTGTTTCACTATCCTACAATCAAACCATAGTTTATCCGTCCATGTTGTCATGTCCAAAGTAATGATATTAACCATATGGAATCTTCGATTTAATTGATTTTTTTGTGAATGCTTTATGTATTTTGTTATTAGTTAGTAGTTGATTGTTGTTCCATTTAATTTCTTAAGGAGGTTTTTTTATCCTAGTTCTAATGGTTATTAAGAAAGTGACTACTACATAATTGTGAATGGTGCCCTTTTTCTTTTTAAGATTGCGAGACACTTTTTCCCTAAACAGTAAATATGTCTTTTTGGATTGCTTCTCAAATAGTTCTACTTCTTTACCCCAACATATGGCTTGAAATTTTCATGCCTCAAGTTATATAATTATTATTTAAAATACCACGGGAGTTTGAGAATCCATATGTTGTGCATCATGATCTATGGATATATTTCTTATAGTCAAATATGTGATTTATTATGATAAATTTATAAAAGGCCAATTGTGATCTGTGGTTATGTTATTTGACATATTATCCACATGTATGTGTCATTTCGAGCCAAGATTAAGTTTTTCAGTTATAGTTATTTTTATTTATGACATTTTTAACACCGGAACTTACAGATACAAATTTGCTCATCTTTTGGAGGGATTGGAATGTTGAACTGTAGTGAGTTTGAGGAATGAAGTTGGGCGTGCAAATAGAGGGTCATCTTTTGGGGATTTATTCAAAATTCAGGGACTAGTTTTTCCTGGCTTCTGGTGATAAAAAAGGTAAAATTTTGACTCTGATTCCATCTTTTATAACCATGCACATCCTGTTGAACCTTGTGGCAATTTGAAAATAAATGCAATTGTAGTTATTATTATAGTGTTAGGATTTTGATAAAAAAAATAATAAGCTTGGTTGGGAGTGTTTATAACATTTTAGCAGAAGTTTGTCTTCGATAAAAAATAGAGAATTGAGTTGGTGTTTCTATAATGACATGAGAAAATACAAAAATAATATATAATTCCTTGAGATTTAGACTGATTATCACACCTTTGAACTTTCATGAACCATACAAATGAAAAATCCCTTTTTTGTTGATGTTTGAGTTTGCAAGTAATAACTGTTACAACCCACGATGGAAATCTCGTCTTGAGCCGCCGAAACGATATATTTAAGAAAATCTCAATGTGACAAGTTTGAGCTAGTTGTGTTGTGAAAGTCAAAATCCTTTTTGTTATAACCAAAGGAAAAGAAATGCATGTAAGATAAGTGGCTGAAAATTAAATGTTTTGATCCATGACCTCATACATGATCTGGCTCAATTTATTACTAGGAAAATATGCCTTGGGCCGAATGATGCTCTCTCAGTCGCTAAGTCATTGAATGGTTTTTATAGATTTTGGGGTTTTCAGATCTGCTATTTTATGTTTGAATATTTATTGGTGATGTCTTTGAGTGGACTACGATAGACCATGAGCTCTGATTGAGTTTCAATGCGAATTATATTATTATATCACTAATTTGAAGGAAAGGGCCATTCAATACCTCCCTCCCTTCCTCCGTATCATTAGTCCAGTTATGCTAATTCTCTTCCCACGCATATTTCGACGTTATCCTCAGTTAATTCCAATATTTTAATTACTGAACATCGAAATTCATCAAGAGATGTTCATGTCCCTTTTATTTTCTACTGTTTTGATGTAGAGTTATTGCAACATTGATTTAGCTGCTTAGAATTTGTATTGAATTTTTGAATATTAAGCTTGTCCTAATACTTTCTTTATATAATATTATATTTAAAAATTAAAATAAAACCGACTACGGCCACCCGCCGCCCGCTTTTTTTAAGCAGCTAAAAAAAAGAGCGAAATACATAACAATATGTACTCCTACATATACGAAGTATATGTAGGAGTACATATACTTTCTTTATATAATATTGCGAAAGAAACACTGCGAAGCTTTGGCACTACAAGTTGCTAGGTTGTGCATATTGTTATGTATATTGTGTGATTTATTTTAGCCAATTTTGCCATCGCAGGGACCCTTAGGTATGGGACTAAGGGAGTATTTTGAGGATCTCACATCGATACTAATGGTGGGGTAATATCGAGGAGAATCGAATGGTAAGTCATCGAAAAATATGTGGAGGATATAGCCACGCCGATAATGCGGAGGGTCGAAATTGAGACAAATATGGTTACGTAATTGATGATCGGAAGTTTGTGCAATTAGGCTCGAGTTAGAGGGCGTATGGGCACTCTGGGAGGAGCTTGTGCAGATACTTAGCAGATTTGAGGAGAAGACGCAAAGGCAATGATTTTGGGAATATTCCGGAGGAATGGGAATAAGTTGTCTCCCGAATTATGGAATGATTAAGCATGGGTGTGTTTGGAAGTGACGCTGAGTGCGTCACAACCTACGATTTGCTATCACTAGGATTCGTGAGTGAGATGGATATTAGTAGATGTGTTGGCCGTAATAGCCATATATATATATATATATATATATGGGGTTCTTTGGTGATAACCATGTGAGAGGGGAGGGTTACACTAAGAGGATGGTTGCATTATACGAGAATTATGGGAGTAGTGTCGATGTTTTTCCAAGTTTCAACTGTGTAGCTATAGTTTGGGGCTATAGTGGATAGCTATAGTAAGACTCGGTGTTCGTGGTACCAAGGTATGAATTATCGTTGCTAGCTTTCACCTGAGATAGGGTCTAGTGTATATATACAGTAATGTATGTTAAAATGTGTTGCATGCTAATGTACTAATATTGTTAAAACTGAAATCCCGGGGAGTAGGGACATTTCTGATGTGATTCCAAGTGGTTAGACTTATTGTCGAGCGGGAAGATATAGCTCGGGTTTTACTTTCGCGCAAGGAAACTAGTGATAGTAAGGGCGCGGTAGTATGTGTTGTCTTTTTACATAAGAGAGGATATGTATACTTTCATGTCGAGAGGAGGTATTTGAAATGTTATAACTATGGAATTGAAGTTATATTACGGATTAAGGGCTAGTAAAGGTCGTGCTTCATTTAGTGCGGTTAAGCACGAGTACAGGGTGGATGGGCGCTCTGGTTAATTACATTCGCTCAATAACTTTATGTAACAATGCTAAGGGTAAGTGACTGCGGGGCTAGTTGAGACTGGGAGTACTAAGCTTATCCGAATTTCGAGGACGAAATTCCGTTGTGTAAGGGGGGGTATGTAACACCTCGTAATTTCTAGGTTATTAGTTTTAATCAATTAATTCAGTAATTAGTAATTCACTTGTGTCGTAAATTAATGAGAATTAATTAATGGGATTATTTAAAACTGAATATATTTAAATAAGTTTACGGGTGCGAGCTTATTTTAGAAATTTATTCCGGATGGTGATTTTGAGCGCACGGTTGAGTCTGTTAGGGTCGAAATAGTCCGAAATAAGTGGTTATATGCATATATTGGGTGTCGGAGCCAAATTAGACATATTTGAACTCTATATAGAGAGTATGGACCCTTTTTATAAGGCCATAGGCCCAAAAACGTGAATAGAGTTTTTAACCCCAAATGTGTAAAGGTTAGGCAACTTAAATCACATTACAAGACTAAAGAGGGAAAAAACTTAAAAGGAGAGCTAAAAAGAAAAGGAACTTGGGAATCTTAGAGAGATTGTTTCAATTGCAATTCAACACCTTCATTCAAAGCCTTAGATCTTCATTTTGAGGCAAGTGGTTTAAATTGTGATTGTTAAATTGCATTTATAATTTTATACTAAAAGAGGTGGAATTCAATTAAATTCTAGGGTTTGTTCTTGAGCAAATTGGGGATTTCCTTTGAATGGGAGTTATAAATTTGTATGGGTTTTGATAGTTGATGAAATTGATGATTGAGTTGATGAAATTGTTAGGGCTAGATTTGTTGCAACAAAAGAATGGATTAGGATTAATCTGAGGACATTTTAATGCAGAAATCTATTCAGAACAGAGGTTGAAAACTTGTTAATGGCGAACTGGGTTTTAGCAGAAGAGAGAGAAGGAGAAATACCAGGGTCGTTCAAACGACCTGGTATTTTGTTCGAATGAGATCCACTGTCGTTCGAACAACAGGGCCCTTCGTTCGCACCACCGGTGATGTCTAACAGATTTCTGCAAATTTCCCTGATTCAGGCCTATTGTGTTGGAGATTTACAGTTCCTGCCGTAAATGAATTAGGAAATTGAATATTGAATTAAGGTTAATTTGGGAATACCTGACCTTGAAATTAATTAGAGGACTAATGAAATTGAAGACGTATGTTCATGATTTAGCATATTGTAACCTTGTTGTTTAAGTGATTAGACTCGATTGCATGAAATTGAAGGACGGATTGAAACTATTGAATTTCGGACCGAGAGATCGAGAGTCCGGGTATACTTAAAAGGGTTACACCAAAATAATGAGAATTTATTTGTGAGTAATTAATCAAAATGAAGTCGGCCCATAGACTTAAATGTTTTATGCTTGGGGATGGGCATAATACTCCGGTAGCCTAAATTTCTATATATATGTTGATGGATGTGTAGTACATATATATATGATTTATATATATAGTTGTGTGAATAATATATATAGTAAAGTCATACCAATATTGATGCTATCATAGGAGGTTGCGCGATGTGGGCGAGCCCCCTGACTAGCGAATGCAGGGTGAGTATATTCTCCAGGCCATAGCGTCTGTTATTAGGGGTGGGGCCGTTACGATATGGAGCGGCCACTTTCGGCGGGAACTATGGCCGCCTCCTATGCGCTCGGTGATAGCATTTATATCCGACATGTTTGTGTATGTTAAGATATGATACGTATATATAGTGCAAAATTATATACGGGAATTTATACATATATATATACATGGTGTGAAATGTATAGATAATATAACTTGTGGGAATGATATATGATTTAAAGTGAGAAATTATGCTTCATGAAAGTTAATGTGAATAATAACTCATATAAATGTACTAAATTCACTTGGGGTATAATAGTGGGGCAATTAGTATACTATTTGGGACAAGGCTAGTTACGGGGAGAGTGGCTAGGTGTGTTATGTATAATTCGTTAGGCATGCACATTAGTTGAGGGGTGAGGTAAACTCAAGGGAGAGCGTAAAAGTAATTTAAATATGGAGAGCATTTGCATTTTAATTGCTTGCATTTAAGTACACTTACTAAATATTTTCAAATGTTTTGGGTACTAACCCTTGCTATAAAATATTTTTGAAAACCTTTTAGGTGTCCTACCACAGGGGCGTCAGTCTTGATCCTTCCTACAGCAGCAGCTTATGTGGATTGCTGCGGAATCTTTGTGTAAACGCTTGTCTCATTCTATTTCTAGATAGGGACTTTTTCGGTTGTACTATTGGGTTTGTACTTTTATATTCAGTATTGGCATGTATAGGTATTCTTTTATACTTGCACGTTGTGGATTGCTTGTAGTCGATGTTGCTCGACAAACACTTGTACTTATTTTATGGCATGTTTGGCTTCCTTCTTGTAATAGTTAATTTGGTTTCCTAGTATGTTGGTTGAGTTTGATTTAATTCATAAGATAAAATTTGGCATCAGCTTACTTTAAGACTAGTTGATTAGTAATTAAAAAATTTCGACAGTGATGCTAAGAATGAACCAGATGAGATTCCTGTTTAATTTGTTTAATTTGGTATAGGACTGATCACCCGGTATTTTATTAAGCGGGGTATCACACCTAATAAAATATGAAAAATAAAAATAAACAAAAAATACAAATAATTCCCCGTACTTCATTATTAGTGGTATGATTGGTTAAGAGAGAAGAGGGTATTAGTCTCATGTTCCAGTTACGTGTGTCAGCCCCATAGTTGTCAAAATCGTACGATTCGCGATTCGAATCGTATGATTCGATTCGATTCTCACATAAAACGATTCGAATCGAGTTGAGAATCGTGTAGGGTTAAAAAATTGGACTGAATAGGCGATTCACGATTCGAATCGTACAATTTGGATCCGATTCATGATTCAAGCCCAATTCATTTTTATTTTTTATTTTTTATTTTTTTAACCATACGTGTGTTTTAATAAAAACAAATAAAAAAAAGCAAACAAAGGATATCGTTAAGAAACTGAGTTTTAGAGGAAAACATGTTCTCTTGGATCGGTTATTATCAGCTGACTTTTCTAGTCTATTCTATTGGTGGAGTATCTTTTATCTTTTGCTTTTTTCTTTTTTGCTATTAAGCCTTTGTATTTGTTATAAAATCTATCATGGTATAGTTGTTTTGTTGTTTTAAATTAATATTTTTTATAGTTAATCTTAGTATTTGTTTTATTGTTTTAAATTAATATGGTTTACTGTTTTAAATTAATATTGTTGTAATTTTTTAAGTTGTTTTAAATTAATATTGTTAATCTTAGTGGGTACGCTGTTTAAAATTTTTGGAAGTATTTGTTTTACAGTTTTACTGGTTTAAATTAATCTTCGTATTTATATTATTGTTTTAAATTAATATGTAGGATGTTTTAAATTAATATGTAGACTGTTTTATGATATATTTTTATTTTTTACATTTTCAAGCTTAAAATGAATGAGAACATGCTTTGCGGTTAATTTTTGTGATATATTTTGGTATATTATCATGTGCTACGATTAGTTTTTTGTCATATTATGCTTAATTATCAATTCTATAGTGTTAAATCTCATTTACGTATGTTTTACTACATTTTCATCATTTGGTTCCGATTCGACCGATTCGATTCACAATTCGCGATTCGGGGGTAAACGATTCGCGATTTGACAACAATGGACAGCCCAAACATGACATGATCGATAAAAAAGGTTAGGTTAGTTTTACGTCATTTGAGACAGTTGGTTTAGAGTGTTTTTACTCCCACCAACTTTTCTTTCTTTACACCGCTAAACTGCCTTTAAAGTTAAATAACAAATGGGAATTATAATAAAACACCCTTAGTTAAATTGTGTTAGGGTCACTAATAATTGACATGAACCCGAAATGCTGCAACCAGGAGATGCCACGATAGGACACATGAATTGTCACCCCTACACTCAACTTTCTATTGCAATAAAGTATAAAAGAAGAGCAATGCTAGGGACACTCAGTTTTTAAACCCAATTTTAAAATATAGCGTTGTGTCCTCGCCACATGGGTTGAGAAATAGTATTGTGTGGAGGGCACCACGCGTCCTTGTTCATCGCAAATACGGATACGACACGTATGCATATTTAAAATTCTTGTCTTTATAGTAAGAAGCATGTGGTACACGTAGCGTATACGTTTCGTCTCCTTATTTGTATTAAGCACGGACACGTCTTACCCTCCGCACATCATTATATTTCTCCACATGATTCAACTAAAAACATCACCCAATGTGTTGGGTGCCAAAATTGGGTTAACAAACTGAGTCTTACTAGCATTTTCAATAAAAGAAATAATGGGTATGTTCTTAGGGCCTCGTTTGCGAGTTCTATTTTTGGAGAGAAAAGAAAAAAAAGGAAGAGAAAGTGTGTTTTCTTTCCTTCGTTTGGGAGTTTAAGTAGGAAAGAAAGTGACTTTCTCTCGTTTGGGAGTTTAAAATGAGAGAAAAGAAAGGAAAATTTTTAAAAAACTTTATCTTCCTTTCTCTCCAAAACTTTCTTTCCAAATCGGAAAGAAATGGAGAGAAAGGCAAGTTTTTTAATGAATTATTCCTTCTTCCTCTTAAAAAAATTATTTTTCTCCCAAACTCCCAAACGCTCCCAAACTCCTTTCTCTTCTCTTCTTTTCTTTTCTCTCCTATTAACTTTCTTTTCTTTTCTTTTCTCTCCTAATAAAATTCTCCTATTAACACAAATTGAAATTACAGAATTGGGATGATAGAAAGTAGAGCAAAATGAAAAATAAGGACAAGAAAATTACTCGGGTAGGAGGCGAAAGGCGGTGATGGTGTCTTTGAAGATGAGAGCTTGAAGATTTTTAGGGACTTGGGAGTAAGCAGACCTCAGAATGCAGGCGAGCTCTTTGCAGGCTAATGGGTATCTGTATATTCTAGAGAGGGATTCTGTTAACCCTAGGGTTTCGTATCTCTCTTTGGGCCCTGCCATTGCTAACCTGATTGAAAGAGAGGATGAAAAGGGTGACTTAGCTCGCGGGTATTTGGATTTTTCTTCATTTATTTCAACGAAATGGGAGAGGTTAAATTTTGAGTTATTTGGGGTTAGATCCCTCAAAATCTATTCTTGGGAGCACAAGTCCCAATTTTATAAAACTTTTTGTGGTTAATCCTAAATTTTTTGGGGAATAATTCAAGGCTAGTCCTATTTATTGGATCAAAGATTCATTTAATCTCATTTATTTATTTTTAGGGAATTTTGGTAAAAAGTCTTTATAATGCTTAAAATGTATAAAAATAGGACACTCCATATAATTTTATAAATTTAGTCCTTGTACTAAAAACATCATGAAAAATGGTGAAAAATGGTACCGCTAGCACGGACCAAAAAAATAAAGGCAATTGTACCACAAGGACTAGATTTATAAATGCTATTGCACCACAGGGACTAGATTTATAAACTTGAAAATCATTGTCCTAAAAATCCAAATATGGGAAGGAATATGACTTTTACCTTAATTCTCTATTTTTTTAAATGCATCAAGTCATTTTTCATTTACACTACATATGTTTAGACAAATATACCCTCACACATACCCATTTTAAATTCACTTACTCTCTCTCTCTAAAAATAAACACATAATCTCATACTTTTTCTATCTCTAGCAGCCTCATCTCTACCTCTACCCTCACCCTCACCCCACCTCATCAGAGACTCACTAGAAACAGCCCATCGAAAAATCTCGCTGGCGCCCGTCGAAATTCTCACCGGAGTGTTTCTCTCTCTCTCTCTCTCTCTCTCTCTCTCTCTCTCTCTCTCTCTCTCTCTTTCTTCATCTATTTCTTTGGGGGATTTTTGTTTGCGTCAGTGGCACCATTGCTCAAGCTTTAGAAGAAGAGTTTTCGCCAAAAAAAATGGAGTTTTCCCTCAAAAAAATGGAGGTTTTACAGAATAATAAATTTATCTGTTTCGATTTTTTCGTTAAAAAATATCGAATATGGGTGTTGTTTGATAGATCTTGACGAGTAGATTCCAAATATATAAATTTTGTGAATTTTTTATTTGTAGATTTGAAGTTATGGACTTTTAAAGATTTTATGATTTATTTTTTTTTTTTGGGGGGGGGGGGGGGACGTGTTGCAGCACTCAAAGTTATTTTGAGTGTGCATGTGTCTTTTTAATATGCTGACTTGGCAAAATAGGACATTTGATACCATTGACTCGGTCAAAGAATCTCTTACCTCATTGACTAAGTGAATGGAACTTGGTAACTATTACCCTTTTTTTATTGGTATGTTGTAATAAGTTTGGGACAAGTGTCATTTTTACGAAAATGAAGAACGGTGATTAGGGATGGTTATAGGGTGGTTATAAGAATTAGTATAATTTGAAAGAGATTGATGGGCGTCTACTAAAACTTTGAAAATGGTATTTAACCTTAAAACTAATCTTTTTAATTGAGTTCAACCTTTATAATTTTTTTGTCCTAATTAACGCTTAACCTTAATAATATGAAATTGGATGACTTTGTCTCCAAACTAACTTTTTTGTTAACTTAACTTCAAACTGACCTTATATATTATATTTCATACTTTATTTAAAATAGATATATATACACACAAATATTATATAAAGTTTGTGTGTGTGTGTGTGTGTGTGTGTGTTAATATTTATGTTGATAAGGTTATATATTAATGTTTATATATTCACATGTTGTATATGTATAACGATAACAACTATCATCAGATACCTTAAACGTGGGGGGAAGATCCTAAACCCAAAGTTGAGGTTCGAATATGAAGGAGAGAAACCTAGCCTTTTAGTTCAAGACTTTTGCAGCAGGACCATTCTTATAACTCAAGGCCTTGAATTCCCTAAAGTTGTATCAAATACATATGGCTTACACCATACCTCAGCTCCAGTGGCAAAGACTACAATGCACAATAGAAACATCATCGGCCATTTATGCCATTTATTAAAGTTCCTAAACAAACTTCGAAGAGCCCATAGTCTTCATTAAAAGGTCCAATACCTCAATAGAACATCAATAGAGCCTCAACATAGCCCCATCGAAGAAAAATTACCTTAATCGTGCTTTTTACACATAATTGGCACTACGTTATATTCACTCAGGGTGGGACATCTCTAGCACCTCATTTCGGCGGTGTTATAGCCAGAAGTGCTCTCAGACACTCACAAAGAGCTTATTCTTCCATTTTGGCGAGTTGGTGAGAAAGTACAGTAATTGTTCCATCAACTCTCACTCACCTTGTAGAGTTCGTCCTAAAGTATTACATGGCATTTAATGCTCCCAACATTTATCATTTCCAGCGTGTAACTCCTTCTACCAACATTCCACATATATATTGTAGTAGTAGAGCTCAACCATAATGTGACCCCCCGCCTACTAAAATATTAGGTGACCAGCCCCTGATCAAAATAAAACGTTGGTCTCATATAGCTCATTCTTAGCATCACTGTCGAAAACTCTTTAAAGTTACTAACCACCTAGTAATTTAATTAGACTAGTGCCAAATTTTATCTTTTATTAATTAATAACAAAAGGGAAATAAACAATAATAAAACCATCAACATAACTGATAACGGAATCCAACACAAATGAATAATCATAAATCAACAATAAAATACAATAGTTCCTGAAGCAACAACCTGGATACATAAAGTCCAGTAAATAAACTAAATACAAAATCCGAGGGCGACATGCCCAAATGAGTATTGAAGAAAAGTTCCTACACTAGAAGTAAATGAACGAAGCATTTGTAACAAGGTCCCGCAACTTTCACATGAGCTACAGTTGCCCATCCATGGATATAATCCTTAAAATGGGTGTCCCTATGGCTGGACACCTAAAATGTTTTGGAAAAGATTTTGACACGGGTTAGAGGCCAAGTAAAATATTTTGAAAATATTTAGCAAGCAGTTAAATTTGCAATAATTAAATATGCATGCACACTTTTCATATTTAAGCTAGTGTCGCACTATCTTAAGACATAACTCACCCCTCATCTAATGTGCACACCTAATACTTGTCTTTTAACCCACTAGTTACTACCACGTCTCACTAGTTCAAACCAAGTCTCTTTCTTCATACAAATTTCTTTTTGCCCGCTCATACTGCCCATACAATACGTTATCGAATTTTTTTTCGTGTCTTTTAGCCAGTTATGGATTTCCCATTTAAATATTAAGCTCCACATACTTAGGTTATTTTAGATTTTACTATCTTTCTCATCTACTAGCACTCACGGTAGAATAAGTTACAAGTAGATATATATTTATCCCACTAGTTATATATATACAAATATAGCACCCCTAGGCTGAGACCTGCGGTGCAAGCATATTCTACTAATAAATTTTGGTACATCATCTACTAAGAACACACAGTAGAATAATCACAAGTATATATATTTATCATTTTATTATATATATACTAATACGGCACCCACATGCTAATATGCGGTGCAAGCATACTCTGATATCAAGGTCTGGTACATCATGTACTAAATAAGGACAGTTGGTTCTTTATCGCTCTCGAACCATAAATAACAATCACACATATTGGAGGCGAATCATAGTTACAAGTCAAAAGGGAGACGACCCATTCACCTCTATGATCGTCTGCACTATCACTCACAGATAGGTTGTACCAAGGTTCTATGTTCTAAGGTACAAGTCAATATTCCCCCAAATGGGCTCATCAGAATAAGACTGTCCCGGGGCGAAAACCTCCGTGATAGCAAGTAGCGCGGTATGACGCATACACAGAAGAAATCATACAATAGGCATTCACACAACCTATATATATTATCATTTTATCAGTAGGTATATACACGACCTATATTATATATCCCATACGTATCGTATAATAGTAGAATATCCTACGTATCAATTATTCAACGCAATACATCTCATCGAATACTCCCGAGTATTTAACATAATATTTCTCAATTTAAATATTTGGAAATTATAATTCACACTCCCATATATGTACTATCACCATCACCATACGTAAAAATAATTAAAACTACAACCCGGGTAATCCGTACCTAACTCTCGTAGTACTATCCCAAAGTATATGAGTCCCTATCTTGACTAGTTATTAAATTAATTACATATTTATGTAATTTTCGATTCAAGTTGTATTATCCAGCTATAATATCTAGACTCATTCATTCGGTCTATATCTCCACCCTTGAATTTATTACCCAAAAATCCACTATTAAGGTTAACACCTCTCGTTAAATTCACTATTCGATACTTTATTATATATCTCTATAATAAATTAAATCGGTTACTCTGTGCCTAACTCCCGTAGCACTAGCCTAAGAAATATCAGAGTCAAAATCCCGACCCTTAATTTAATTACTACCGCCTCAATTAATTTTATCCAAGTGGTCTCGCTCAACCAAAATACCGAAATCCCTTTATTGGTCCGTATTTTAACCTTTTAGAATTTATTTCACTAAATTCGATTAATAAGTTTGACACCCTTATTAAATTTAATAGTCCTTAATACTCATCCCATAAGACTCTAAGTATTAGGTTCCATTTAATTTCTATCAATTAAATTCCACCTTAAGATACCAATCCGTATGCTAAATTCATCCAAAATTCCCATTGGAATACGTTCGTATATTTTCGACATATATAATCGAGTGTCGTTCATTATAAATACTCCTAAATTCATACCCCAGATCCATCCCTATCTAGTCCGAGATAAAATAATGTCCCTTTATATTTTTCCAAAGTCCTTCACTCATCTACGGACATCTCCAAATAACCCGAATTTATTTCTTCCTAAAGATGTTGGTCTCACATACCCTATCGTAGAAAAATCATATCAAATCCAAAAAAAAATCAGAAAAATACGAGGTCGGCGCACACGTAACCATGCCGAAAAGATCTACAATTTAATATTTTACAATAGCTGAAGGGGTCGATCGATTGACGAATTGTGTCAATTAATCGATCGACCCGATACTAGTCATCTTCCCCGAGTGCTTTTTCCACCATTTTTAAACTCCAAAGATTTCCAACTTCAATCCAGACCTCGATTACTTTATCTCCCATGTTTATTTCATCTATACACATGTTCAAAAACTAATATATGAAATTAATCCTCATTGATTATCATTAAAATTTTAGGGTTCATAAATTAGTTTTTTCTCAATACCCCTTAAATTGCCTCATATGATATTATTCTCACATCAATTAAACATAAATTTCGCCCTTAATGCTTAAGTTCGCAAAACCCAGATTTCACATGTGATACCCTCAAAAAATGAATTTTGCTATAATAACTCATCCCAAAATGAATATGGTTTACATCCACCATGATATGAATCGTAATACCACAATTTAAATGAAAACAAGTTTAACTACTTGCCTGAAAATTTCGTAGAGTCTGATCCTTTGATGTAGATGGAGATTTTGACGAAGAACACATCAATCTCGTCTTAGCTTGACTCACAAAAGCTCTCCCAGTTGATCCCTCTTTTCTCCTCTACAACTAGGGTTTTTCTAAAATGAATTATGATTGTCATACCCTCTTATATTTTAATTTTATTACGCCAATCCCGTTTTTAGGCTTGTGGGCTTTATTAAAATGGTCCAAACACTCCCGTGTGGGTCCAATTATGCCTAAAAACGGTCTGAGACCCAATTACTATCCCCGGGTACTCTATTTTGACTATCTCGTCCCTTTCGGACTCAACCGTACACTCAGAATCATCATCCAAGTTACTTAACTAAAATTTCAAATTTCAACTTCAAATTATGACACATGTATTCTTAAAAGAAATAACCCGAATTAATTAAAATCTCAATTCTCCAAATAAATTGTGTAGAGGGGGCTTCAAGGTAATTTTGAGATTAGAGATAATTCCACAGTAGCAACAGTGCTTTGGGGATTAAGGCGCTGTGGCAGCTCAGTGTGGCAGCAGGCAGCTCAGCGTGATAACTTGTATTTTATCTTGTTGTATTAGTCATACTGTAGCTTTGTTTATATTGACTGTAAGCTATAACGGCTGTAATGATGTCACGAGAATGATAAAGAGTTTTAGTGTGAGGTCAAACGGTACTTGCGAGAGAGCTTTCATGCTCTATCGAATGACCTCGTCGTGGGAACTTTAAAGGGACCTGATTTGGAGGATTGAGAAGTGAGGCACCGTTGGGTCTTGTCCTTACCATCTTAGATACACCTGATAAAATACCGAAGAACCCCGACCATGGAACCTCGGACGGAGCAGCCTGGAGTTCCATCGGGGGTTGAGCTGTGAACCAAACAACCCTCTACTTAATGGTACATCTACTGTAGGTGATGTCACTAGCCAGCTAAACAATGTCAGACCTGCACTTGAGTAAACCACCGTGGTATTTGGGGTTGTCAGGCAGTTGGTTAGCCACCTCTGCGACAACAGCCCCCTGACACACAGGGGTTAGGCAAAAGGCATGTCTTGGCATTTAATGTTTATGACGTGGAGACAACTAGTGCATCAGACATTTAATGCTGTGACATAAAGTATGAAGGATGTCTTTCTTAGTCTTTAATGATTGAGCTGCCTCGGGGATGGTGTGGGGGCCTATTTAAGGACCCCAACCACCCGTGAGGAGAGGATGATCTTTTGAGAGTTTAAGAAGTTATTACTAGAGAGAATACACACCAGAGAGAGAGTTATTACAAACCAGAGTTCTTGTTCACCCGCCATTGTCATTTATTACAAAGCTTTTAATACGTGACAGAGATCCTTGAGAGTATTTTTGGTGTGTTTGTCTGCCTACCAAGGTGTATCTAGGGTGATTACGTCTCTCTCCCTCTAGCTAAGTTACTTTTAAGTTTCTTTACTATTTTTCTGAGTTATACACGAGAGATTTGTGAGTTTAAACTGAGTCTTAGCTTCATTAGGTTTGTGTCTGCATGTTCTATCACTAATATAAGGTTTTGGCTAATTAACTTATCATCACCATACTTCAAAGGGGTTACGCCTCCATCTCTAATCTAAAGTACCCTCTTACATTTGGCGACTCCGCTGGGGAGGCATTCTCCTAAGTAAGGAGTATGGCGCAAGATAATGCTACTCGAAGGCTCAACTTTGATGACATCCAGCATAATAAAGAATAGGCTACGAGAGAACTAGAGGCCCTAAGGGATGGGGCTCCTCGAATAGAGGTACCTCCGGTTCAGGCGACGACGGGTGTTTCGGGGGCGACACGAGTTTTCGCGAATGTAGGGTTGGGACCTACCCAGGTGGCGCTCCTCATGAGTAAGTTTTATGAGTTTTTGCAAACTCCGGTGGCTTCAGCGATGCTAGGAGGATTGTAAGCTAATGCCTTCGTAACACCAGGGGTAGCCTCAACGGTCCCACCAGGTGCAGGTGCAGGTGTGACGGTCCCAGCAAGCATATCCTCTGTTGTGAATCCAGTAGTGGGAACCTCAGGAGTATCAACGGCCCCAGCTGTAACGTTCGTTCCAACTGTAACGGGCGCTCAACCCATGGCCCCGTTGCTTGTTTCTCCAGTGGCATCACCCATGGAGGAAATGAGAAAGGAGATGCAGAAAGAGATCCTAAAGTTCATGCAAGCCTCCTCACAATCTGCTGGCGAGGTAGCTTCGATTTATGATGACTTTCGAACACCTTATCCTCAGGAATACAACGATGAGCCCTATCCAAAGGACTATATCCCTCCTATCTTTGAAAAATACACAGGGAAAGGTGGGAACCCGAAGGAGCATATTAAGCGCTTTGTTGAAAACTTGGGAGCGCATTGCAATAATAAGAAACTTAGGTTGAGAGAGTTTTCCAAATCCTTAACCGATAAAGCATATACTTGGTACTCCCATTTGACTCCTAACAACATTTTTACATGGGAGGAGATGCATGTATTGTTTATCCAGAAGTTCTTTATGGCAGAGGATGAATTCACTTTGACCCAACTGGGTAGGGAGAAGTAAAGACATGGGGAAGAAGTGGTGGCCTGTGTTTGAAGGTTCAGGGAAAGATCCATCGATGTGAGGGATGAGACGAAAGAATCAAAGTTGTTGCAGATCTGAGCTGAGGGACTGCTTCCTGAGTACATCTGTCATCTTATCAATGAGATGCATGAGGGGACTTTCTCGGCATTCTTAAAAGCAGCGAGGAATATCTCCTTGGTGGTGCGGCCCAATCCGGTGGTGGTGCCTATGATGTTTAGGCAGCCGATGCAACCTGCGAGGGGAAGGTCGCAGCCCTCACGGGTAGGGTACACCGAGGGGGGAGATAGGGGCAAAGCACCGAAGAAGGAAAATAAGAGGAAGTTTAGAAGAGACAGGGAGGATACACCACCATTGCCTTGTACAGTGTAAGAAGTTGTTAGCTGTTACAAGACGATGGTCCAAGGGGGAATGGTCTGTGAGCCAAAGGATGTTCTCGCTGGGGATCCCGATGCGGCACGAAGGCGGATCCATAGTACTGCCAGGTTCATCGAAGGATCTAACATCCAACCGAGAGCTTCTTTACGCTGAGAAGAATCATCGATAAGTACATAAAGGTAGGGACATTGCAAATCCCTCCACAGAACATCAATAACAGCCCCTTGCCAGCATATGGGGCGAATCTCGTGGTGGCCTATGATGAAGAGACTGAGATAGGGAAAAGAGAGTCGACAGCGAAACAAGAAGAGTACGAAGTGGCTCTGGAAGATTGTATGAGGGTAATGGCTAACATTGTGTTGGCTTATGATGAAGCAAGTGCCAAGAATGTGGAGGAGGTGTACGGTGTTGAAGGTGAGGAAGTAGACCTAGGTCTAGAATAATGTGCAGTTTTGAAATCCTCGAAGTTCACTTGGTTCTTCGACCAAGTGGGGATACCAAAGGAAAGTAGGCTGGAGATAACCTGGGCAATACTTAGTATTACAAGGAAGAACGCAACACCTTCATTGAGATAGAAGGGACCCATAGCCAGGTTGGTGAAAAAGATCCTGTCAGAGGTAACCTTCAGTGATACAGACAGGGCTGTAAGGTTCCCTCACAACAGGCCGTTATATGTGACTGCTAGTGTCAATGGGGTTAGCTTCATAAGAACTCTTATGGATGGGGGACCTTCCATCAACATCATGCCAATCAACTCTTTCCACGCTACCAATATTCCAGAAGAAAGGTTGGTCCCCATGCCTTTGGTAATTTCGGGGTATGATAATCAATCTTCCAAATCCATTGGGTACGTTAATATTGGGATTGTGATGGGAAATCTGAGTTCCCATATCAAGTTACACGTGATAGAGAGTGCAACTTCCTACCATATGCTAATAGGGAGAGTGTGGATGCATAACCAAGGGATGGTTCCCTCAACATACCACCAATGTGCTAAAGCGAATGTCAAGGGGGCAGAGGTGACTATTAGGGCTACAAAGATGCCCTTCGTTATTGAGGAAGCTCACCTGGTGGATGCAACATTCTACACAGAGTTTGAGGGAGATGTCCAAGTCTTGACAAGAAGAATGGAAGGAGCATGGTTCCCCCGATCAGAGAAAGGACGGGGCCCTTAAACGAGCAGAAAAAAGAAGTTACGAGCAGCACAAGGGAAATTACCGAAGAAGCTCACCAGGTGGTCCCACGGCCCCAAGGCATCTCGAAGCAGCTCAAAGACATAATGAGGCCTATAATGGATCCGATAGAGCATGAGGTCCAACGACAAAGCGTGCTGAGCCGATTCTCGAGAGAAAGAGTGGTTGAGGCTTCTAGAAAGAGGAAGAGGAAGGCAGTCACCACTACCAATAGACAATGCAAGAAGATCGTTACCTAGGAAGGAAAGGTGGTGTATCGATTGTAATGGTGTGAGCAGGTGGTCGATGAAGTTGATGATGAGGTTAACCCAATATATGAATGCTTTCTGGTGGATCAATGAGGACAGTGCATGGTGATAGACAATTCCAGCATATATGAATTTATGGAGGAAGTCACCAAGGAACCAGGTTACATGGAAAATCAGTCAAAGCCCCAGGCACAAGAGTTAGAGCAATTAAACCTGGCGAAAGAAGGAGAGGATTTGAGGCCCATCTTCATCTCGAAAGATCTCAGTAAGGAGAAACGAAAGGCCTTGGTTGAATTGATTCGAGAGTTTATAGATGTCTTCGCATGGAAATACACAGATATGGAAGGGCTAGATGAGGAAGTAAGCTGCCATAAGTTGGGCGTAATGCCTTGAGCCATTCTAGTGAAACAAGCGACAAGAACGTACAAGCCTGAGCTAGATCTGAAGATCAAGGAGGAGGTTTAACGCTTACTATCCGCAGGGTTCATCACGCCGATACGGCACCCACTCTGGCTATTTAGTATTGTACCGGTGGGAAAGAAAGACAAAAACCAAATAAGGATCTGCGTGGACTTTAGAGATTTGAATAGAGCTTGCCCCAAAGACGAGTTCCCCGTGCCCTCCATTGATAGCTTGATAGATGCAACGACAGGTCATGAGATGTATAACTTTATGGATGGGTATGTAGGGTATAACCAGATCAAGATGGACCTCGTGAATGCAGAGAAAATAGCATTCAGAACCCTGTTGGGCAACTTCATGTACAAGGTGATGCCGTTTGGGCTCAAAAACGCTGGGGCGACCTATTAGAGAACAATGATGGCCATTTTCCATGACTTCTTTCATAAATTTATGGAATTTTATGTGGATAATTTAGTCATCAAGCTGAGGAGGGAGGATTCCCATCTGAGCGATTTGAGGAAGGTATTCTCTCGTTGCAGGAAGTATAAATTAAAGATGAACCCACTGAAGTGTGTTTTTGGGGTGACAAGTGGGAGTTTCCTAGGCTTTTTGGTTAATAGATAGGGGGTGCAGATGGATCAGGACAAACAGCGGGCGATCTTGGAAATGCCATGCCCAAGAACGGCGAAGGAGCTGAAGAGCTTCCTCGGCAAAGTCTCCTATCTTAGGAGATTTGTGCCTGAATTGGCTGAAATAACACATCCGTTGATGCAACTGTTACAAAAAAACACGAAGTTCAAATGGGAGGAGTTTCACCAGGAGTCTCTTGACGGGCTGAAGAAACTGCTCATTTCACCACAGACCATGGTTCCCCCAAAGGCAGGAATACCGTTGCAGCTGTACCTCACATCCACCATAAGGTCCGTTAGAGGTTTACTCACACAAGAGATCGACAAGCAAGAACGGCCAGTCTACTACCTCAGCAGGATCATCCATGGACCATAAATTAGATATAGTAGTTTAAAAAGGCATTATTTAGCCTTAGTCTTTGTAGCGCAAAAACTTAGGCATTATATGTTATCTTTTACAATTCATATTGTAACTAGATGTGATCCTATTATGTATTTACTAGTAAGAACGATTTTGATTGGTAGGGCAGCAAGGTGGCTCCTCATCCTATCTGAATATGACTTAAAGTGCGTGGTTCCTCGAGCGATCAAAAGCCAGGCATATGCTGATCTGTTGGCTATTTTCCCCTCAGGGACATTCGAGCCACCCAAAGAGAGTATTCCAGGAGACGATTTGCAGGCTAACCACCTAGACTCAATGGATGAGGAATGGACAATGCAGTTCGATAGATCTTCAGCAAAAAAGAAGGGGGGAAGGGCTTATTCTTTCGGAGGGAATGGAGGAGATTTTCCTTTCTTACAAGTTAGATTTCCCTTATTCTAATAACGAGGTAGAATACGAAGCATTGTTGTTGGGATTACTAGAGGCCCTTCGAAGAGGGATCCGTTCACTCTACATCAAGGGAGATTCAAACTTGGTGGTTCAACAAGTGAATGGAGAGTATACGTTGAAATAAATAAGCTTCGCACCATATATAACAATCATCTAGAGGCTTCTTTGCCAGTTCCATCGGACCAAGATCAGGAGGCAGCCCAAAATGATGAACCGCCATACAGACGCCTATGCCACCATTGCCCAGAAAATGGTCATGAGGAGTGATACAACTACCATCGTGATCCAATAAATAACAACTCCTTCGGTAGTACAGTCGATACTGCCGATGGATGAGGATGCGGACTAAAGGGGAGAGATCAAAAGATAATTAGAATTCGGGGAAGGAGCGATGGGGCTGGGAGAATTAGCCCAGTACTTCATGAACTAGGGAAACCTTTATTTCAGAAATGAAAGAGGATGGCTGTCGAGATACATCGATCCAGAAGAGGCAGGGCAAAGATTGAAGAAAACACACGAAGCGTACTACAAAACAACTGAGATACCCCTCTCTCGGAGAATGCAGAGGGAGGGGTATTTTGGCCTAAGATGAAACAGGATGCGGCAGAGCTGCAACGAAAATGCGACAAATGCCAGTTGTTCTTCGAGGCAGCTGAATGTCATTTCGTGGAAGATAAGCCTGATTAGAGACAACCCTATATTGACTTTATTAAAGATGGAGTTGTCCCAACGGAGAAAATTAATGCGATGGGACTCAGGCGAAGGGCCCTGAGATTATACGTTCAGGAGGGACAGCCCTATCGAAGGGGATACTTCAATAGGCCTTTGCATTGTATCACGAGAGAAGAGGCAGCGGAGGTCCTCAAATAGGCACACGATCCAGCTCACATAGGGGGGCCAAGTTATATGACCAATTGATGACTTTGGGATACTATTGGCCAATGATGGAGAAGGATTCGGCTGAGTTCGTTCGAAGGTGCAAGGCTTGCCAACTTCATGGAAATATGATCCATGCCCCGTTAGTGGACTTGCACTCCCTCGCAAAGCCTTATTCTTTTCACACTTAGACGTTCGACCTGGTAGGGGTAATACACCCTTCTTCGAGGGGGAAGATATGGATACTAGTGGCAACGGAGTGCTTCACAAAGTGGGCCGAGGCGATACCACTGAGAAGGGCGATGGCAGGAGTGGTGAGTAACTTTATCAGAGAATACATCATTTGTCATTTTGGGATCCCAAAGGTTATCCTTTCAGACAATGGAACCCTTTTCGTCAATTAACAAGTAACGATGCTCACAAATAAATACTCCATTGTCCATCACACTTTGATAGTGGCATACCCAAAGGGAAATGATCAAGCCAAAGCAACTAACAAAACTTTAGTCAATATCTTGGCTAAAATGATGGAGGACTTCCCAGGATCGTGGGATGACAAGATACCAGCTATTTTATGGGCCTATCGGACGACTAAGAGGAAGACCACAGGGTATACATTGTTTTCTCTTATTTATAGGGCCGATGCGATTCTCCCAGTAAAGTTAGAAGTCTCCTCAGCTCGATATACTTTATGAAGTAGCATGCTTCCCCATAATAGGCATGTGCAGTTGGAAGCGTTGAACGAACACAGAGATAATGCGATGCAACACTTTCAAATGTATACAAAGAAACTCTCCAGAGCGTATGATAACCTAGTGAGACCAAGGAAGTTCGTGGAGGGAGACCTTGTATTGAAAGCAACAGTGAAATACATCAGGGGGCTTCCTCTACCCAAGTTTGCAGCAAATTGGGAAGGACCTTTCATTGTGAAGGAAGCTCATGACTCAAGTTACTACTTAATTTCTAATATGGAAGAAGACAAACCATTCAAGATTAATAATAAATGGTTGAAAGTCTATCATGTGTAGGCAGTTATGTTTGACCACTGATGTAGTTGGTTGTTATGAATACACAAGTTCTTTATTTTTATTATGATGAGTATACAAGTTCTTTTTATTATAGCTCAAGTAGAGATAAAATAATTACAGAACTTCGCACTTCATAATCTATGTAAACAGTTGTAACACGAAGAGATGGCATAAGAAAATAAGTATCTTTTTCCATTCATAAACTTTGGGGCATTACAAAATTGGGAGCTAGTGCCCAAGAATTATATGAGAAGAAAAGAAAAATACATATACAAGTTCATTCGCCAAGAAGGAACCACAAATCTGGAGAAGAGAAAAAATCTCCATAGAGACCCGAAGAAGCTGCTTGGCAAAACCATTGAGCATTGATGGAGACCTTCAACCTTGTTTGCGCCTGTGTGCGCTCGATTAGGAGTTTCTCTCGTTTCAACTTCATCGCGCGTAGAGCTTCTTAGAGGTCCCCCACTTCTCTATCAATGGTTTCAAGAAAAGGTGCTAGCTCGGCCAACTTAGCTTCCTCGGCCCGCTGATCCTCCTGATGTTTCCTTAAGAGCTCCCTCCGGCTGTCTAATCGCTGGCTCTTCAAAGTCTTCAAATGCGCGATGAGCCAGTCAAAACGAAACCCGTCATGACCCAACTCCCTCAAATAACCCAGGAATTGATTGAGAAGGGGTCTGGTAACGTTTGCAGTGGGAGTATTGGCAATTTCAGCAACGGCGGTGGCCATGCCTTGAAGCCTGTAGCTCATAACTGAAATGTTTGAACGAAGGCAGTCCACCGTGAACATTTCAAGATGATAGATCACAAGTTGCTCAACTACCAAACGATGATTGGCAGGCATTTGAGGAGAACATTGGAGTACCATCAGATAGAAAGTGTGAGGATCCAAGTCGGGCAGATGAAGCTCGCAGCCAGACGCGCTCTCAACAGGGGCACCGGTCATGGAACTTTAGTCATCATGGTTAAAATCCTCCGAAATGATAGGTTCTCGGTGCGGCGAGGCAATGGGCGAAGGAACTGGTGAAGAATCCTCCCGAGTAACCCGAAACAGTTAAAGAAAATAAAGAGTTTATAAAGGAAAATCTTAACAAGCGTTTTCATTGTTAAGTCACCGATATAGGTGGAGTTTATGAAAATCTTAACAAGCGTTTTCGTTGTTAAGTCACCGATATAGGTGGAGTTTATGAAAATCTTAACAAGCATTTTCTTTGTTAAGTCACCGATATAGGTGGAGTTTATAAAAATCTTAGTAATCATTTTCGTTGTTAAGTCACCGATATAGGTGGAGTGTTTGGAAAAACCTTAACAAGTGTTTTCATGGTTAAGTCACCTACATAGGTGAAGTTTGAGAAACTGATAAATACAGAGAAATCAATAAAGTACCTCAGCAACCCTAGGAGCGAGTACGGGAGTCACCACAGGGGCCATAATGGTAGAAATCGTTGGAGTCGGGCTCATCGTCTCAACAGCTTCAACGGGGCCCTTGGCTGAAGAAGCTTCATCGGTAGGAAAACTTCCCTCGCCAACATAAGGTACTAAATCCAACACGGGTGCATCATCAGAAGAAGACGTGGGATCTTCAAGAGATGTCCCAATGAGAGCAGTAGCATCGATCGTGGCCTTGGAGGGCAAAAGGCCACTAAGGGCAAAGGGCGGAGAGAGACTTGGGGAAAGCTGCAAATATAAAACCAAGTGTTGGATGCAAGGAGTAAACACAAAAGAATAAGAGGTAGGAATGCATCTAACTTACCGCCGTTATGGCACCAAAAAGAGGAACCGTAGTAAGGGGTCTGGCCAAGGCAGGCGGAAGGAGGATATCGGCTATCAATGACGTCACTTCCACTTAAAATGACCCAACATGGTAGATATGATAAATAAAATAAGGGAATAAATAAAAGATGTAAGACTTGGGGAAAAATTTACCTAAAGGGCACTCTCCTCAACCACAACAAGGGGCAGAGACACCTCTTGCTCCAAAGACAACTCAAAGGAGGCAACAGTAGTTCCCTCTAGTTAACCAGGCATTTCAATCGACTCAACGGTGGCAGCCTCCATCGTATCTTCTTGGGCCCATTACGAGGATGAATGGAGAGAGTAAGTAAGACTAATCAAGGGGGAACGGGGAAGAGTAGTGTTGATACTAAATTTAGTCTGCTGACGTGGACCATTGACACCTATGTGGAAATTACAAATACTTCCAACGGACAACATACTGTCACCGAGCAGCTTAGGAGCCCCGAGGTACTCAAGGCTCCGAGCAACTTAAGCGTGCCGAGCAACTCAGGCGGTCCAAGCTACTTAGCGTGCAGAGCATCCGAATCAAGAGAATTCAAAGACAGTTGCTCATTAAATGCACATTGTTATCGTACAAATGTATATGTCTACAAGATAACAACGCATTATCTTTTCATATGTATGGCCTCAAGGCTATAAATACATGGGGACTTTGGATCTCTTGGTAAACCTATTATCGAGATTCCAAATAAACAGTCAGCAATACAAAAATAGTGGACGTAAGCCATTTTCCTGAGGCTGAACCACTTTAAAAATATTTTGTCTTATTTATTCATTTATCTGTGATTGATTAATTAGAGATAATCTAGTTTTTTACATCAACAGATTGGCGCCGTCTGTGGGAAACGACTGTACTTAGCGTTTTTCACCAAAACAATTCATCATCAATGACCGATAATCCTAAATCCAGTAATTGAAATGCTGGGATCCCTCTAAATCCATTTACTCCCCCAAATGTTCTAGATCTGGCTGGCATAATGGCTAATTTATCCCAAGGCCAAACGGGCATGCAAGAAACCATGCGTCAACTTATATAAACTGTTCAAGGCGGAGTGCCGGCCCAATCAGGACAACGAAGTGTTCAAAGAAATACCCGTCTACCTTCTTCATGAACTATGCGAACGCTATTCCCAAAGGTATCTCAATCTAGACTCACCGAATCATATCGTACTGAGAGATCCGATGATCCTTCTTATCAACCTGGTCTGACTTCATCGGTACGAGCTACAGATTCTTAACGAAACGTCACTTTATCTCCAGAAAGGACTAGCGTTCTAGAAAGGTTGAGTAGAGTCTCTCATTTTGATCGTTTGGGTCCTAGGAGGAATAGAAGTCCTCCTAGGACTGCGTCGAGGAATTCTCCACAACCATCCGATCTAAAGGAAGGCTTCGCCCAATCACGACTAGCAGCTCGATCCCAAGAGGAAAACTCAATGCGATCAGTTGCTCAAATAAATAGTCCCGAGGTGGGAAACGATGCATGGAAGGGATCAATTCAAAGATTGGAGGACAGATTAGGGGAAATGGTTAAGGCCAAGAATCCTCTACAAAGAACTTTTGTCCAAGGGACACCATTTGTACAGGTTCAAAGCTCCTACGGTGACGCCTAAAATGATGGAAAAACTGACCCTGTCCTTCATATGGAACAATACCAAGCTGCTGCCGATATCTATGCAGTTCCAGACGAGATAAGATGCACGACATTTTCAGGAACTCTTACTAGATCAGCTCAGATATGGTACAATAACCTTCCTCGGGGAAAGATTGCGACTTTCTTTCAACCGGTAGAGCTCTTTATCAGGAACTTCTGTTTTGGAGCGAAACCAGTCAAACGAGTAGCACACTTGTTGAGTGTTAGACAGAAGTCAGGTGAAAGCACCAGGGACTATATTACTCATTTCAGTAACGAGAAACTTGAAGTAATTGATTATGAGGAGAAAAAAACAATTACTGCCCTGATGAGTGGACTGTTGCCAGATAAGTTGTACTACACTTTAGCCAAAGATCCATCTAGGACCATGGCGGAACTGATGGCAAAAACAGCCAAAATTATGAATACCGAGGAGGCCATGGCTGCGAAGAAGAATGCAAATACTAAGGAGACCAAGGTGGAAGGTGGTAAAACCGAAAAGAAGGATCAGAAGAACAATGGTAGCAGCAGGCAGTCGAAAGGAAAGCAAGCACTAGAGCAGATGAGGAAATTTGGAAATTATACTCCTTTGAAGGTAGATATAAATCACATTCTGGAGGAGATCAAGAACAACGAGGAGCTAGCCTGGCCAGCAAAAATGAAGGCAGATCCTGACAGAAGGGACAAGTCAAAATAATGCAAATTCCACAAAGACCATGGTCATACGACCATACGTTACATAGCTGTCCAGAATGAAATTAAAGCACTCATCAGACGATGAAAATTGGCTAAGTATGTTGATCGCCAAAATAGTGAGAAGACCAGCGACCGAGGAAACCAAAGATCTAAATCTCCTCGTCGAGCAAAAGAAGATAATAAGAGAGACCACGATGATGATCCAGAAGATGATCCCGACCTTCCTAAAAGACCAAGACAGCCAAATCGTGAGGTATTTTCAATCCATTTTGGATCATTTGAATGTAATGTTATTACAGGTGGAGATGCAGGAGGGGGAGATCTTACTGCGGAGAGGAAATCTTACCTCAATGAGGCTCAAGCTTGCTCGTACATATAGCGAATAAATTTGGCTGAAGATGATCGCCCGAGGAAGGTGAATAAGGACAAACTGGTCATTGGTTTCTCTAAAAATGACCTGGCAAGTGTATTATATCCTCATGATGACCCATTGGTGATCAAGATGAGAATGAAAGAAGTGGTGATTTTACGGGTGCTGGTGGACAATGGTAGCTCTGCAGACATCATGTTCTACCCATGCTTTGATAGTTTGAACCTGGAGTTAACCCAGTTGGAGCCCTATCATAGGCCCCTCCTTAGTTTTACTGGCAAAAAGGTTTTTCCACTTGGGACGATCAAGTTGGATATGCTTATTGGTACATGACATGCTTATCGAACAGAAAGAGTACGCTTCTTCGTAATGGATAAAAATGTTCAATAGGCTTACAATATCATCATGGGAAGGGTAGGTCTGAAGAAGTTCGAGGCGGTACTATCTACTGTACATCAATGTTTAAAATTACCAACCAATTTTGGAGTGGGAGTTGTGAAAGGCGACCAGAAAGTAGCTCGGGAATGCTACTATTCATCTGCCGAACAGGAGGAACGTGAAGAATCCAGGAAGAAGACTAGTACCTATCAAGTGGATGAAATAGAAGATGCAGAGATTGAAACGTTAGACCCTAGAGACGAGTCTCAGCTAGTGAAGGGCCAAGTCATGGAGGCTACCAAAAATATCATTCTGGACGACGAGCATCTAGAACGAACAACTCAAATTGGTGCATCACTGGATGTATCGATAAAACAGGAATTGATAGCATTTCTAAGGCACATAAAGCAAATTTTTGCATAGAGTCATGAAGACATGCCAGGGATAGACCCGAGTTTCCTGTGTCACGAGCTCAATGTGAACAAGAAAATCAAGCCAGTGAAGCAGCGAAGAAGCGTGTTCAGTCCTGAGAAGAACCAAGCTATACAGGAAGAAGTAGAGAAGCTACAAAAAGCCTTTTTTATTGAGGATGTTAAATATCCTGATTGGCTAGCAAATGTGGTGATGGTAAAGAAAAATAATAACAAGTGGAGGATGTCTGTAGACTTCAATGATCTTAATAAAGCATGCCCAAAGGATCATTTTCCTTTGCCCCAAATCGATCAACTGGTGGATGCTACCTCGGGGCATGAGTTATTGAGTTTTATGGATGCTTATTCTGGTTACAACCAGATTAAGATGAAACCTGAAGATAGGGAAAGTACCTCTTTTATCACCCCAAGGGAACTTATTGCTATAATGTTATGCCTTTTGGACTTAAAAATACAGGTGCAACATATCAGCGGCTGATGAATAAGGTGTTTGCAGAACAAATCAGTCATAACATGGAGGTTTATGCTGACGATATGCTAACGAAGAGCAAGAAAGCTGCTGATCATATAGTTGACCTAGGTCAGACCTTTGATCAACTAGAGAAATATCAAATGAAGTTGAATCCCACCAAATGCATATTCGGAGTACGAGAAGGCATGTTTCTCGGATATATTTTTAACCAAGGAGGTATTGAGGCGAACCCTGAAAAGATCAAAGCCCTATTGGAACTGCGATCTCCAACTACGAAGAAGAAAGTCCAAAGTCTCACAGGGCGAGTCGCAGCACTCAACGGATTTGTGTCACGAGCAACAGACAGATGTCTCCCATTCTTCAAAACACTTCAAAAAACTTTTGAGTGGAATGATGAATGCTAGGAGGCTTTTCAAGAATTGAAGAAATATTTGGGGATACCTCCATTATTATTTAGACCGGTGATGGAAGAAAGATTATACTTGTATCTGGCAGTTTCAGAGAATGCAGTTAGTTCGACTTGATAAGAGTGGAAGACGGAGTCCAAAAATCGATCTATTACACCAGCAAAGCTTTTCGAGGAGCAGAGATCAGATATCCAAGGTTGGAAAAGTTGGCACTGGCACTAATCGAAGCGAGCAGAAGGATGAGGCCATACTTCCAAGCCCATACTATAGTGGTGTATACTGATATGCCATTGAGACAGGCTTTGCATAAACCGTAGAAATCAGAAAGATTGATGTACTGGGCAATAGAACTTGGTGAATATGATATAGTGTATGAGCCGAGATCATCACTTAAGGGGCAGGCAGTAGCGGATTTTATCGCAGAGTTTACTCAATCTGATACCTCTGAAGAACAGGAGTTTACTACAGACCAACCCGTAGATGTTATGGGATTATCAAATTTAACCCCTGACCAACCTCCATCCCTGGACGATAAAGAGAAGATAATCAACGAGCAGCGAGAAGTGTTGGGGGAAGACAAAAGGAAGCATTAAATATTCCATCGAGGAGCTCTGTCTGACCAAGAGTTTGATAATAAAGTACCTGTGTGGAATCTGTATGTGGATGGCTCCTCGTGCACTACAGGAAGTGGAGCAGGAATTATTTTAAACAGTCCGAATGAGATTGATATGGAGTATGCTCTACGCTTTCAATTTAAGACTTCTAATAATGAGGTCGAATATGAAGCTATGATCGTGGGTCTAAGTCTGGCCAAAACCATGAAGGAAGAACAGGTCATTGTATTCAATGATTCCCAATTAATCGTAAATCAAATTCTGGGGGTGTATGAAGCAAAAGGAGAGCTAATGATCAAGTATCATGCAAAAGCAATGGAGGTTGTATTGAGTTTTACTGCAGTTCAGTTGATTAGAATACCGAGATTGGAGAATGCAAGGGCAGACGCCCTAGCTCGGTTAGCATCAGCCACATGCACCGAGCTATAAAAAATAATCCCAATAGAAATAATGGCTGGTCGGAGCATAGATAAAGATTTGATGACGAACTTCATTGCCCTCGACTTGGGACCATCTTGGATGGACTCCATCAGGGCCTATATTAAAGAGGGGGCTTTGCCAACTGATAAACTCGCAGCTAAGAAACTGAAGTTTAAATCTGTCGTTATGTATTGACCAGTGGCATTTTATATAGACGAGGAGTTATAGCAGGGCTACAAAGATATGTCCATCTCTTTGAAGTGAAAAATTTGATCGAAGAGATTCACGAAGGGTCTTGTGGAGCCCATGTAGCAGGTCAGATGCTTTTGCAAAGAATAACAACGCAGGGGTATTACTTGCCAACAATGAGAGCTGATTGCGTAGCTTATGCTAAGAAGTGCGATAAATGTCAACGTTTCTCCTCCAGCCGAAGAACTCCCCAAACATTGTTAACACCCATCACGTCCCCTTGGCCATTCGCCATATGGGGGATAGACTTGGTCGGACCACTTCCAACGACTAGGGAAAGATTCAAATACCTCGTGGTTGCTGTGGATTATTTTACTAAATGGGTGAAAGTTGAGCCTCTCATTGATATGACATACGACAAAGTCTATCAATTTATTTGGAAAAATATTATTTGCAGATATGGTCTCCCACATGCATTCATTACTGACCATGGAACCCAGTTTGACAACAAGGAGTTTGCTGCATATCCAATGTACTAAAGATCCACTCTGCACCCGGCCATCCCTAGAGCAATGGGCAAACTGAGGTGACAAGCAGAACGCTACTGAATGGTTTGAAAAAATGACTGGATGATGCAAAGGGAAATTGGATTAATGAGATACACTCTGTGTTGTGGGCTTATCGCACCACACCACAAACAGCAATGGGAGAGTCCCCATACATGCTGGCATTTGGGAGTGAGGTTATCATACTTGCTGTATTGGGTCTACCCACACATAGGGTGCTTAATTTCAATTCTTTTGTCAGTGACTTGATGAGAAGATTAGACCTGGATATGCTTGAAGAAGTTAGGGAAGAAGCAGCAATCAGGAATGCAGCATATCAACAACGAACAACTTTGTTCTACAACAAAAGAGTGAATAAGTGTGATTTGAAGGAAGGGGATTATGTGCTGAAGAAAGTGATCCAAAAGCATAACAAATTGGAAGTCAACTGGCACGGACCGTATAGAGTAACATAAGTTGTTCGTCCAGGGACATACAGGATTGAAACCTTGGAAGGAGAAGAATTCAAGAATGCATGAAATGCAGAGCATCTGCGCAAGTATTATTAGTAGTTAAAATTCCTATGTAACACAGTTCTTTCAAAATGAATAAAGTGATGTTTAACCCCCATTTTCCTTTTTGTTGAAGTTTTTTTTTCTGGAATATTAGTGCTACACACTACACAAACCCAAATTCAGAGCAACACACCATCAACTCCGGTTGGTCGGCAAATCAATTACCACCAACTCCGGTTGGTCGAGAACTAATTACCACCAACTCTGGTTGGTCGGGAAATCAATACCACCAACTCCGTTTGATCGACAAATCAATTACCACCAACTTCGATTGGTCGGAAACTAATTACCACCAACTCCGGTTGGTCGGGAACTAATTACCACCAACTCCGATTGGTCGGGAAATCAATATCACCAACTCCGGTTGGTCAGCAAATCAATTACCACCAACTCCGGTTGGTCAGGAACTAATTACCACCAACTCCGATTGGTCGGGAAATCAATACCACCAACTCCGGTTGGTCGGCAAATCAATTACCACCAACTCCGGTTGGTCGGGAACTAATTACCACCAACTCTAGTTGGTCAGGAAATCAATACCACCAACTCCGGTTGGTCGGCAAACCATTACCACCAACTCCGATTGGGCGGGAACTCAATGCCGCCAACTCCGGTTGGTTGGTACCAAACTAGGCAAGAAACTGGACAACCCCCCCGGGGCATTCACTGTCTAGATTACTACAACTAAGTAGGAACATGGGATGAAAATCATTCCACTGCTTAGGCCCAAAGAGTGACAAGTCACTGTAATAAAAAAGTTGGATAAGTATAGTGTATATATATATATATATATATATATATATATATATATATATATATGTTTACCAACCAACTAACAAGGACATTCTATAAATTATTTCAAAGAAAATTAAATGGCAAAAGACAAAATGTTTCTTCATTAAATCAAAGGAGATTACACAAAATATGAAATCTACTTCATTACATAGAAAAATCCTATTATATTGGTTTCTTTCCCTCTGCTTTTGAAACAGGTTCTACCCCAGCTGGAGGATAGTCTAAAGCATAAGGGGAATTTATAAAGTTTAAATCTCGCAGCATTCTAACATTCATTAAGGATGGCCGCTCGAGCAAGTGTTCTGGACGAGCTATCTCAAAGTTTGCATGAAGACTGTAATCACCGAGATACTTGGAAATCAGGCATCGAGGAATTACATGAGCAGGAATCCAAATAATATCAAGCTTAAAAGGAGTCACGGGCAAATCGAGCCCTCCAGGCTCATAATAATCCCATAAGTAGTGTCCTTGCTTCAATTTTAGCACACACATAGCGTTCAACCATCCCTGCTTGTACCCTTCATTATTCGATTGCTGTAACCAAGCATCAAGATGGTACAGAGCTTCATTGTACCCAGCCATCCAAAATTCCCTAGGCTGTTTGTGAAATTGATAAGTTAACCTCTCAAGTTGCTCGTGGAGTTTCTTCACCAGGATTTCTTTACTTTCAAGAGAAGAACTTTGATTAGAGAGTTGCTCAGTGAAGTTTAGAATCTTCTTAGACATTTCTATCGAGGCTTGGTTCTTCGCCATCAACTGAACGACTTGATTCTCTAAAGCCGACCGAGTTCTCTCTTCTTTAATGGTGGCCCGACCAGCCCTTTCTCGTCCACGAGAAGATCTTGCTCGTCCACGAGTAGATGTGGAGGGTCCAGCTCGTTTTAAGGTTTCTAACTCATCCCTTAAGTTACTATTTTCTACTTCTAAAAATAAAAAACCATCATCATTTACTGGGACCAAAGTTCCCGAAGAAGAAGCAGCAGATTTGAGTTGCTTTATTTCCTCTTGCAAAGCGATGTTCTCCTGCTCCAGCAGCTTGGCAATATATCTGTGTTCTTCAATTTTAAGTTTCAGAACACTCTCCTTTTTCTCATGAGCAGAAATAAACTTGTCATATCCTTTGTCAGCACTCAATTGTTGGAACTTTTTCTCATAGCCTTGATGGAGAAGTGCCGAAGATTCTTTTTACTGCTGCTGAAGTTCCTCGATCGTTCCTTGGAGATCTTCAATCATCTTGTAGTAGGCCATATTATTGGCTACAACACGGTCAGGCAAGCACTTCGAGTATTGGTAAGCTTCAGTTGCTCGGTCAGAAGCATCTGATCCGAGGATGTCAATTATCTGGGCCTCATTAAGATCTGTATGACCAGCTTTAAAATAGTCATTACATTTCTTCATCAACTTTGTATCATGAGCTGATAAGAGCTCCATCCTGGCCATAAACTAGCAAAGACAAGAAATAAAAAAAGTCAATAATGATGTCGACAGAGTAAGCAAAAGAGAAATTGAAGACGAACAACCAAAGTTTAAATTTTATTCATCATAATTCAAGGTTACATTCAATAAAGCAATAAAACAAAAGACCCGAATAACTTTACACCTTCTCCTTATTTCCTACTACTTCGTTGGACGGATTAGATAAAGGGGTTGGTTGCTCGGAGGACAATGGTAGTTGCTCGGGAGAAGTGTTGGCTGGTTGGAGTTGCTCGGAAGGGTGAATAATAAGAATAGTAGGGACCAAATCTCTATTCATCATAGAAGATTCATCTGAAGCAACTTCATCTTCTTTTTCTTCTCCAGGAGAGGAAGGAGGGCCATGAGTGTGCTGCTCGAACAACTCAGAATTCTCAACAACCTTCAGCTCCTTCAAGGCTGCTACCCATCCATACCTAAAATATTTGACACCTGCATACTCCATTTGAGAAGACATGACATCCAGACCCTTGTTCCAGCCCTTGTCCCAACTAGCGCTGAAGGATTTTTTAACTGCAGCTTTCCTTTTTACCCTCTTCGAGGAGGTCCTTTCCCTAAGGAGCTCTTCGGTAGATTTTAATTTTTCTTCCACTTCTGTTTTATGATGCTCAACATCTTGAAGCCTAGCAACATTTTTCTCAAAAGATTTAAGATTGATCGCAAGCTCCTCTTTATCTTGTTCAACTTCTTTTAATTTCTTCTCCAACTCTTTGGAGGCAGCTACAGCTTGATCTCTGTTTGCTTCAACAGACTTAAATTTATTTTCCCAAGTAACTTTGTCCTCCTCGTACTTCTGATGAGATTCCTTCAAAGACTGGGTTAGTCCAGCAAAAGCTTCCTCTACTCCACCCGAGGATCTTGAAGCCCTGATAGCTTCATCCTTCTTCAAAATGCTGTTAAAATACGTCACAAGCTGAAAAAAGAAAGAACTTTAAGTCAATACATGAACATGGCATTAAAAAAATAAAGGGGTCAAGCTAAAGATACTTACTGAAGTAATGTGTTGAGCAACCAGTGTAGTAAGCTTCTCATGAGAAAAGGTGCTTTCAACACCTTGGGATTCTGGAATAGTCTAAGATCTTACCAAGATCACAGCAGAGCTCGGAGCAACAAGAGCTGGAACACTACCATCAGCATTTGAAGGTTGAGAGATAGGTTCAACAGGTCTCTCAGAAGAACTTCTTTTTAATCTCCTCAGAGGAGCAGGAGCATTTTTAATTAAAGATATTGTCTCTATTGGGGAGATGACAACAGTCATACTCGGAGGCACAGGGGGCTTCTCGCCAGCTCCCTTGGCCGCAGTGGGAGGGGGTACATCTATAGTCTTTGTCCCTTATTCGGGGACATCTGGTTTACTCTTCTTTGCCTTCACAGTGGCAGAGGCAGACTTATAAAAAAGACAGGAGCTCTTCTCTTTTTCATCAGATCAGTGATGGGAATGCTTAAGTCTGAAGAAGAACCTTCCACACTTATTTTAGATGGTGGTACTTAATCAAGAACAACCACCACACGATGAGGACGAGCAATAAAAGATGAGGTGTAGCTTTTGTATTGCAACAAGTAAGAAGCAAATCTAATATGCTCCCCAGCAACAGATTGATGCAACCCCCAGATAAGTTTGAAATGCTTGATATTAACCTCGTTTTGCTTGGAGGTTTTCTTTTACTATCAACTGTAATAAACAAAAATCAAATGTCAGTGATGCATTTTATCAAATACAAAGAAAATAATATTTCAAAAATAAAAACAACCTATCCCATTGCCATAAAATGGACACCTGGGACCTTGGTATACATCATCTTCATTTAATGGAGGGTGTTGCCAATTTTTTATCACAACCCCATGATCAAAATAATCCCTGTTAGCATCGGGAAGATTGACAACTAACGCTCTATTCAAAAACCTAGTTTTTAAATAGAAAGTACTGTCACTGGTAACCCATCTGTAGCAATACATAATCTCTAGAATCCCTAAACGAGTTCCATGATGTCGATTCAACCTATGTACGCCATTACCTCCATGTATTTGGAGCTACTCTTGCAGGTACAATATCAAAATATTGGAAAAACTGCAAACATAAGGGATTTGGCAGGAAAGAAAAGCCACATTCGGCTATAAAAAACTTGGGAACCAATGTCCCTCAACCAAAGAAAAATAATCAGAAGGACCAGAAATTTCTTCTAAGATAACCCACGATGGGATTGAAAACTCAGGTCAAAATTTGTCTAACGATTCAATAAGATAAACCATGGTGAACAAAGAAAATAAAGAAGAAGGAAGAAAGTTTTACAGAGGAAATAGAGATCAGTTGTCAATGAACGATGGAAAGAAAGAAGGCATAAGGTAGAGAGACGATGAAATGTTCAGAGATACAGATTTAAAAAGTAAAAAACGATAGGATTTCTGTCACACTTAAATACTTTACCTCGGGAATTGAGAAAAATAATGATTACAAGGAAAGATGTTTGCGTTTTCGACGGCTAAAAGAAGAAAAGGGCACAAATATCGAAGTGATCGTGAAAATTCAAAATATTTATGAAGTCTGATATTATGCGCTCAAAAAGGAATTATAAAATTTTCCTAAAATCCATGAAGATCCGCAATCCAAGCAGTTTTCAAGCAAAATGTTCCACACTCTCCTTCAACCTCAACTGTGAAACATTGGGGGCTTCTGTTGATACCAAATTTAGTCTGTTGACGTGAACCATTCACTTGAAGACATGTGTCAACCTACGTGGCAATTACAAATACTTCCAACGGATAACATACTATCACCGAGCAGCTTAGGAGCCCCGAGGCACTCAAGGCTCTGAGCAACTTAAACGTGCCGAGCAACTCAGGCAGTCCGAGCTACTTAGCGTGCAGAGCATCCGAATCAAGAGAATTAAAAGACAACTACGCATTAAATGCACATTATTATCGTACAGATGTATATGTCTACTAGATAACATCGTATTATCTTTTCATATGTATGGCCTCAAGGCTATAAATACATGGTAACCTCCTCATAAGAGGGGGACTTTGGATCACTTGGTAAACCTATTATCGAGATTCCAAATAAACAGTCAGCAATACAAAAATAGTGGACGTAGGCCATTTTCCTCAGGCTGAACCACTTTAAAAATCTTTTATCTTATTTATTCATTTTATCCGTGATTGATTAATTAGAGATAATCTAGTTTTTTACATCAACAAGTAGTGTCTGCTGGAGAGACACCACAACCCCTCTACGAAGCGGCTTACAAGGGGATTGGGGGGACACGACCTTTCTTCTTCAACTCCCTGCACCAAAACACTTTGTCATTAAGAAATGAGCATATGCAACCCACCTTAAGGGAAGAGGAATAAGAAATAAAGAATGCACACATACCTCAGATCCAGAGGGAGAACGAGAGGGTATAATTACTGGTGAAGGCGGCGAGGAGGCAACAGTAGAAGGAATTGGTGACAGAGGTTTCTCAAGTGTTTGTTTCTTCTGGGGCTTGGTACCCAACATTTTCTTCCTGGAGCTCGTTGCACCACCAGTTTCAGGTACCCTCATCCTTCTTCTCATTTTTGTCGTTGGCTCCGTGGGATCAACAACGATCATAGGAAACGCACCAGGAGGAGGAACGACGACAGCGCACCATTGAAACTCAACATGTATCCTGTCGACTTCAGCTTGCACCTGCCTCCTCAGCTCTTCAACCATCTCTGGAGACATGGGAGGGAGAACGGGGGCAATTAGGAATGACTCCAAAGGAGTTTGCGCTTGAACTTGGGCCTTACGATTTTTGGACTTGAACTTGAACTTCTTAGCCTTCTTAAAAGGCGGCTCAGAAGGCCCTTCTCCCGTTACAACTTCGGTCGATAGTACATTTTGTTTGGGAGCTGCAACGGACTTGGGTTTTGGGGTGGCAGTTGGGATCATCGGGCAATAAGGGGGTAGCTCCTGGGGAGATTCTTTAATAATTTTACTTAAGGGAAACTCAACCCCAAGCACGGAGTTCCCTTTAAGACCCAGTTCAGAAGAAGAGAAGGAAAGGACTAGGGGATATTGAGGGGGGACTGAATGTACTCACGGATCATTTTCAGCTGCTCCAAATGGAACTTAGTGGCAAAAAAGGTGGATACATCTCCCTTCCTAGTAGCACTAGGAAGGGTGACACGACCATCGATGGTGGATGTCACACCAAGCACCGCGGCTGCAGTATAGAGAGTGCAGGCTTCAGCAAAAGTGGCCCTTGGATGGTTGTGTTAAAACACAGGTCGAGGTGCCCCTTGATCGAACCCGAACTGTCTGCTGTATCTGCAAGGATCGTAGGGTTCTGATTAGGCACATATTATTCATATTTATCCCCTTAATTTCGGTATTTTTATGACCCCGTGCAGTGTAAATAGATTGGATTTGTCTCGTATTTATGCTACTAACCTATTTTGGCAAGTATTTCGTATTTTGTGTATTTCTCATGTGCTTTATAGGTATTTCATGCAAATTAGTGCGAAAGAGAACTCAAAACAGTGAAAGAAACGAGGAAATGGAGAGTTGAAGGGCATTTTCATAATTTTTTAGCCTTAGTCTAGAGGTGGGGCTAACTAGAAAGTTGAATAGCTCTAAATTACAAGAACACTGGAAAAAACGATACCTCAATCCGAGCTACGGTGAAGAAGTTACGATATTTTGATGTTGCGCGATAATGAAGAGAAATGGACCAGAAACCAAACCGATCCGGATGGAACAGGACCGATCCGGATGAAACCAAATCGATCTGGTCAGGAAAAAAAAGAACCGATCCAATACCAAACCGATCCGGGTCCGGCGGTCCGAGTTGATTAGCTGGTGAAAACTTGCGCAACAAGCGTTTCTAGCTGTCAAATTCGTGCTACTTGGTGCTATAAAAGACCAAGCCCTACCTCATTTCAAGGGGAGTCGAATTCTAGAGAGAGAGGCAGATTTTAGGGAGTTGTTTTATCAAGTTGTAGGAGGCTAGTAGGTAGGGTTTCTTTGTAGTTAGTTTTTATAGGATTCTTGTAACCAAGAACCCTAGTTTTTGAAGTTTGTCTACTATTCAAGATTCAAAGTTCTATTCAAGATTCATCATTCATCCATTGCAAGTAATTTTAATTTATTGTTTTTACTGATTTCCTATTTAGTTTAATTAATTGTTGATTTCTAGTTTTCCATTCCCAATTCAAGTCATGTTCTCAATTTTCTAGAGTTAGTTATGAATTCCTGCACTTTAATTTGTAAATTTTAATTTTGATTTCATCATGTTAAGCTAAGTTTTTAAGGGTTGGGATGCATGAACCCAACCCAATGTAAATTAATTATGTAGAAAATAGAATTTAAATTAAAAATTTGAAAGAGTCGTGCGAGACAATTTTACAACCATTGTAGATCTTTTAATCTCTCTTGCCCTAGATACTTGGGATGTTTAAGAATATGATGTGCGTAAAATTATTTATCACCGCTTTATATTTACCTTTGATTTCATATGGTGCGGGCTTGATCCTCATATATGTAATGCTTAGGATCTATAAAGACTGGATTCATTCAAATTTATAATTTACAATTCTAGGTTTCTATACGGTAAATTACTAGGGTTAGGGGGATTGTATTCCAACCTACTTTCTCATTCATCTTAATTAATTTAACTTCTTTATTTACTTATTTTTTCCCTTTTCAAACATCATCATCTTTTTTCATTTTTTCTTTAAAAGTAATAAATCAATTAAATTCTATCAACCATTCCCTGTGGATTCGATACCCAGACTCGCCACTATACTCCTTAAGAAGTGTAGTTACAAGTTTAGGTTTTTTTGTATTGAGATTGGAAGCCGATAACAACGACTAGCGTATTACACGGACGCTTGGTTTTTCCACTCAATCAAAATGGCGCCGTTGCCGGGGAATGTTTTGTTATAGATTATAATTGATTTACTATTTCGAAAAAAAAAAATTCTTTGGATTTTTTTTAAACTTTTTTTGTAGCCTTGCACAATTGAGCGCCAAGAAATGTTGAATCCTCAATCGCACACCTCTGTACTCGAATTTCCATGCTATTCGGTAATCATGTCTTTTCATGGTGAGTTCGGTAATTATAATGGTTTATATGGTAATCGTTTTCAAACTTTTTATTCTCAAGAGTCCGCGGCTCGAACTATTACCATTCGTAAGGCCATTCTAACTCTGGAGTATGAAAGGCTTGAAAATGAATATCGGAGAGAAATTTATATTAAATATTCTCAAGAATCTGTGCCTCGACCTATTACCATGGGTGAGGCCTTTCTAAATCTTGCGTATGAAAAGCTTGAAAACGAATATCGAAAAAAAAAATCATTTTGGGGAATCCAATGAAGATTTTTCTTCCGATATTTGTGAAACTATAGAAGGTTTTCAACCAAATGAGGAATCCGAGGTTTTAGAGCCAAGGGATCCTACTTTGGAAGAAAACACGCTTTTTCTAAACAAAAGAGTACTGGATTTTCTTTCCACCCAAAGCAAAAAGAATATCGATTATGGTCTTGTGAAGGAAATGGTCTCACTTTGCGATGATGTGCGTTCTATTTTGGAAAACAAAGAGGAGGTTGAGACTTGTGTGTCACCTCAAATTTTTGAAGAACATCTCATTGAAAGTGAGTCTTGCTCCCTTGAAATTCAATCTCTAAGTGATGATGAATCACTTGAGATTGAGTTTATTTCATCACCATTTTCGTTCACGGTTATTGAACCATTAGAAGTACCGCTAGATTCCTATGAGTCGGTTGAAAATTCTGAAACGTTTACACCTTTTACCGATAAAGACACTTTGCTAGAATTGTTTTCTAATATGGATTGTTCCTTTTTGTGTGCCCCTCTCCCCATACTACTTGAAAAATCTTTGGGAGGTGATTATATTTTTCTTGGATCTCAATTGTACTTATCCCACCTAGCATCCAAACCACCCATCATCCCGTTAAAATTTTTAATTGGTGATGGTTCATTTTCTCCATCTCACACATGCCTTGCGTTATTCAAACGAAATTCTTATTTTTTGGGAGGCATGCATCCTAATGAGGGTACACTGATTACTCCTCAAAGTCAAATTGTATTTTGGGTGGACCCCCAAATTTTTCGACTTCTAGTGTATAACTTATTAGAAGTTCAAATCGTAGGTTGTACATAATTAGCTTTTTCTTTTTCCTTTTTTTATAGTTTAGAGTAATTAGTTAGAGTTTTTGTTATTCTTTTTGTTATGCTTGGTTTTAACATGTTTTGTAGATTCAACGGACTCACACTCATCGGGGATCGCTCCATTTGGGTAATATCTTTATTTTCCTCTCTTTATGTTGTGTTCTTAATTCGCATTGAGGACAATGCAACATTTAAGTTAGGGGGTGTGGGATATTCATCCCGTTTATTGTTTAGATCCTTTGATTCAATCACATGTTCTTTCCAAGTGTGTTTTTTTTAGAAAATTTCACAAATAAAAAAAAAGTTGAAAAAAGCAAAAAATATTTTTGTTCAAAATAAAAAAAAATTGGAATTTAAATTTTTCAAAAATATCACATTTATTCTATTTAAAGTCTCAAATTGTTAACAATCTCAAATTCACTAAGCCAAAATTGACCGAAGATGGAAATTGAAAGAAAATTGACGACTTAACGAATAAGTGTGGAGATTGATCAAACCCGGTGAGATTTCGAGCCTTTCAATTTTTTTTTAGTTTGTAAATCAATCCGAGTTTATGATTAACTCAAAGTTCTTTTTGGCGTTTTAATAAGTCGTTAATGATCTCAATCATTTGTTTTGATCGGTTATGGAAAATGTGTGAAATGTTGTCTCGAAATTTGTGCTAAATATATCTCTAAGCTTAATTAATCTCGAGATGCATATGGTAATTTGATTAGCAATTTGGACAATGAAGTAGGCCTTCGTTTGTTTAACCCAAAAATATTAGCCATAAAAAGTTGTGAAAAACAAAATTATCCCTTTGCAACCCACTTTGAGCCTAATATAATATTTTCCTTTCGTTTGATAACCCGAAAAACCCCAATAGCCCGGAATTGTGAAAATTGAATATTCATCAAATAAAGTCCAAATTGTGCTAAAAAAAGGGGGGGGGGGGAAGAAAAGAATAGAAATGCTCAACAAAATTAAAAATAGCAAGAAAAAAATATGAAAAAAAAAAGAAAGAGAAAAATGAGCAAATGCCCGGAAAAAGCACTAATGGACATCATAAGGAAATTTTCCAATTCCGAACATTCCGTCCATTCCCATTTTTATCCTTTACACCTTAACCCCAGGAAAAGTCCTAACCGAGTCCAAATTGCGAAGTTGGTTAGCGCGTGGAGATCTAAGACATGAAAAGATAATATGAGAGATTAAAATGGTGTGATTAAGAGATGGTGGTTCCCATTTCCAAATAACTGTATTCTGATGATGAGATCTTTTCACCATATATTTCCTTCTTTTCAATTTTGTATGCATGAATTTGTGTCCATTATATTTACTCTTTATATCATGCATACCGAGAGAAAATAGCCACAATCCGAGTGATTCGTTTGTGAGTGCATCCGTAAGAATTAGAATCAAAACGAATTTTCGAAAAGTAACGTAATGCTCAATCGTTGGAAATTTAAGGTTTAATTTCTGGCTTTGCACACACACACTATGGTTTGAGACATTTGAATATGAATTCATGGTGATTATTTTTCGAAAAGTTTAAATTGTACACTTTTTAAGTATTTTGATATTTATTTGAGTCAATAAAGAATTTTGTGGGTGTATTCACTGCAAACCCTCACGAGACAAAACTCGTCCTACTAGGGTAACCTAGGGGTTTAAAGGCTTGTTGCATATGCTAAATGCAATCGCTTGCCCGCAAAAAAGGTATTCTATCCCAATAAAAGAATTTTTAAGAGTTGAACTTTAAACTAATTTCATTTACATTGGTCGGAACGCGCAAAGTTCTAAGTTAGGGGGTGTGATTAGGCACATATTATTCATATTTATCCCCTTAATTTCGGTATTTTTATGATCCCGTGCAGTGTAAATAGATTGGATTTGTCTCGTATTTATGCTACTAACCTATTTTGGCAAGTATTTCCTGTTTTGTGTATTTCTCATGTGCTTTATAGGTATTTCATGCAAGTTAGTGAGAAAGAGAACTCAAAACAGTGAAATAAACCAAGAAATGGAGAGTTGAAGGGCATTTTCGTAATTTTTCAGCCTTAGCCCGGAGGTGGGGCCAACTAGAAAGTTGAAGAAATCTAAATTATAAGAACACTGGAAAACACGGTACCTCAATCCGAGCTACGGTGAAGAAGTTAAGATGTTTTGAAGTTGCGCGATAATGAAGAGAAATGGACCAGAAACCAAACCGATCCGGATGGAACATGACCGATCCGGTCAGGAAAAAAAAGAACCGATCCGGTACCAAACCGATCCGGGTCCGGACCGGTCCGGCGTTGCGAATTGCTGGCATTTATTATGCAGATTTTGAGGTGATTAGCTGGTGAAAACTTGCGCAACAAGCGATTCTAGCTGTCAAATTCGTGTTACTTGGTGCTATAAAAGACCAAGCCCTACCTCATTTCAAGGGGAGTCGAATTCTAGAAAGAGAGGCAGATTTTAGGGAGTTGTTTTATCAAGTTGTAGGAGGCTAGTAGGTAGGGTTTCTTTGTAGTTAGTTTTTATAGGATTCTTATAACCAAGAACCCTAGTTTTTGAAGTTTGTCTACTATTCAAGATTCAAAATTCTATTCAAGATTCATCATTCATCCATTGCAAGTAATTTTAATTTATTGTTTTTACTGATTTCCTATTTAGTTTAATTAATTGTTGATTTCTAGTTTTCCATTCCCAATTCAAGTCATGTTCTCAATTTTCTAGAGTTAGTTATGAATTCCTGCACTTTAATTTGTAAATTTTAATTTTGATTTCATCATGTTAAGCTAAGTTTTTAAGGGTTGGGATGCATGAACCCATCCCAATGTAAATTAATTATGTAGAAAATAGAATTTAAATTAAAAATTTGAAAGAGTCGTGCGAGACAATTTTACAACCATTGTAGATCTTTTAATCTCTCTTGCCCTAGGTACTTGGGATGTTTAAGAATATGATGTGCGTAAAATTATTTATCACCGCTTTATATTTACCTTTGATTTCATATGGTGCGGGCTTGATCCTCATATATGTAATGCTTAGGATCTATAAAGACTGGATTCATTCAAATTTATAATTTACAATTCTAGGTTTCTATACGGTAAATTACTAGGGTTAGGGGGATTGTATTCCAACCTACTTTCTCATTCATCTTAATTAATTTAACTTCTTTATTTACTTATTTTTTCCCTTTTCAACCATCATCATCTTTTTTCATTTTTTCTTTAGAAGTAATAAATCAATTAAATTCTATCAACCATTCCCTGTGGATTCGATACCCAGACTCGACACTATACTCCTTAAGAAGTGTAGTTACAAGTTTAGGTTTTTTTGTATTGAGATTGGAAGCGGATAACAACGACTAGCGTATTACACGGACGCTCGGTTTTTCCACTCGATCAGGTTCTCAGGTGTATCCCTATTCAGTATAAGAAGGAAGAGATCTGGGGGTAAATAAAAGCACCATGGCTTGTGAGGGATCTTCCACAACTGGGATGAACTTGACCGTTGTGGCTGTGGCAGGAAAGAAATCCCAACTATGGGCAAATGTAGACTCACAGTATGGCCTCAACAGAAAGGAGTCTAAAAGGTTAAAATTTTCGTTTATCTCCTTTTGACTTTACTTTTTGTGAAAACATAGGAGGCGTGGGGGCTTGGTACCTTGGCTCACAGGCAGAGAAACAAACTTAGCAGCAATAGCAGGAATGCGGGTGTAGAGGAAGCCCGTCAAAATGATGGTGTTGGCAAAATTTGCCAAGTTGTAACGACCCAGGGATCGTGTCATATCGAGGTGCATTTGATCCAACCAGGTGTAGAGGGACCCCAGGGCAATGGCGACCAGAGGAAGGTTGAACCCTTTGGCCAAGCGAATGGAAATGTTTATTAGGTCCCTCCTGGGCTGATCATTGGGTTTCCCAGTAAGGAAAAAGCGTGAAAGCAATACAAGTATGTAGGCTGTTAGTTCCAGGGAGGTACCTCTATCGCGGCCCGTTACATCACTGACATACTTCGGCGTCAGGGCTTCAAAAAATAGTTGATAAGGGGGGTAAATGTGGCTTTATTTGAAGAACCGGTGCAACTGCGGTAGATTCGATCCATCTCAACTCGATCAGCAGCCTCTTCGGCATCTAGAGGCTCATCGTGGTAGGTGAACTCACCCATGGGCTCAAACCCAAGGAGTTCACAGACGTCCTCCAGTGTAACGGTGAACTCCCCCCACGCAGTAAAAAAGGTGTGAGTTGTGGTGTTCCATCGGGAAACTAACACTTGTAACTTTGCGTTGTGTTTTGATAGGGTGAACTCCCCAAACCAGTATGCGCGATAAAGACCAACCTTCACAACAACAGCAGCGTGGGAGCTCTGCATGTGTGTATGCCAGGCAGTGAAATGGGTTGGTGACCCCCCTGGTGCTTCAAAGTCGATATGGGAATTGGGAAAGTCACCACGGTCCAGGCGAAAATACAGAGTTCCCTCTGGTGGAAGATAGCCCCACTTCGATGAATCCATTTCCTTATCACCCAACAGTAAGGGGTCGAACTTGGATGAGAAATGGCAAGTCTTGCATGCCTCAGAAAATTTCTCACCTTCACCAAAGATGGGGGCCCGACGATAGAAGCAAAGTTGCTCTTGACGAGCAGCGTCCAGGGCAGCGGCGCCGGAGATGGCAGGTGGCGCACTGGTGGCAGGTGTGGAAGTGTGGCTGGAGGTGGCCATTGTAGACAACAGCGAGGTAGAAAAAACAAAAGCTTGGTAAAAGAAGGTTTGGGAATGAAGGTGGAGTGGCACAACCACAGGCGGTAGCGTAAAGGATGAGAGGAGTAAGAAGCTAAAAAAGAATCAGGAAACAATGGAGTTCGCACAGAGTTCGCACAAACTTTCTCTCTCTAAGAAATACGGGAGCTTGAAGAAGATGCAAGAAAGAGGAAGGGTTTTGAAATAAAAGGGATATTTGAAGCTTTAAAAACTTATCTTTTGAGTTTCCCTCCATCGCACGTGCACAACTGCCTATAATCATTTCAAATGCACACATAGCATTTCGGGAAGTGTTCTGACAGTTGAAAAGATAGCGCCACCTCACTTACGAAGCGACGCTTAGGGAATAGAAGGGGTTGCCTTCTCTAGCAAGTTTGAGTTTTGGCGCCATAATTGTTATCAGACATATCCAATAACGCCCAACAAAATAGACGTCCCAACGATTTAAAAAAGCCACGTTATCCCCTCGTTACTAGTTCAAACGTTTTTCAAATGGTGACTCAGCTACATTGGGGACAATCTCTATTTTTTTTTCGAACATAGTGAGGCATTACAAGGGAGAATTTCACTTGTCAAGAATCGAAATGAGTATTTGAGAAGGTTAGCAGGCCTTTCGGGAGAATTTTAAATAATAATAAAGCTAGAACGGTTGAAACGCAGTATAAGGAGAAAGTGGCGATGTCCCTTCGCCAAAGCCCTAAAAAGTCGTAGTGCTTCGGCTCAGGTACATCGGGGAGAATTTTACTTTTTCCTGGAGATTGTAATGCTGCGGTTCTAACGAGGGAAAGGAGACCAGGATTTTTTCACACAGAGAAGGATCATCGGTTTGAGAATTTCGTGCAGACATTTCTTCCTTCAACAAATCTCTCCACGAAGGGGCAAATGTAGAGGGGGCTTGAAGGTAATTTTGAGACTAAAGATAATTCCACAGTAGCAACAGTGTTTTGGGGATTAAGGCACCGTGGTAGCTCAGCGTGGCAGCTCAAACGAGGCAGCACAACGTGACAACTTATATTTTATCTTGTTGTATTAGTCATACTGTAGCTTTGTTTATATTGACTGTAAGCTATAACAGTTGTAATGATGTAACGAGAATAATAAAGAGTTTTAGTGTGAGGTCAAACGGTACTTGCGAGAGACCAGGCTTGGCAGGCCTGGAAGAGCTTTTATGCTCTATCGAATGACCTCACCACGAGAACTTTAGAGGGACCTGGTTTGGAGGATTGAGAAGTGAGGCACCGTTGGGTCTTGTCCTGACCATCTTAGATACACTTGGTAAAACACCGAAGAACCCTGACTGTGGAACCTCGGGCGGAGCAACTTGGAGTTCCATATAGCGTTGAGCTGTGAACCAAACAGCCCTCTACTTAATATCACATCTACTTTAGGTGATGTCACTAGCCATCTAAACAATGTCAGACCTGCACTTGAGTAAACCACCGTGGTATTTGGGGATGTCAGGCAGTTGGTGAGCTACCTCTGCGACAACAGCCCCCTGACACACAGCGGTTAGGCAAAAGGCATGTCTTGGCATTTAATGTTTATGACGTGGAGACAACTAGTGCATCAGGTATTTAATGTTGTGATATAAAGTATGAGGGATGTCTTTCCTAGTATTTAATGACTAAGCTGCCTCGAGAATGGTGTGGGGGGCTATTTAAGGACCCCAACCACCCCTGAGGAGAGGATGATCTTTTGAGAGTTTAAGAAGTTATTACTAGAGAGAATACACACCAGAGAGAGAGTTATTACAAACGAGAGTTCTTATTCACCATCCATTGTCATTTATTACAAATCTTTTAATATGTGACAGAGATCCTTGAGAGTGTTTTTGGTGTGTTTGTCTGCCTACCAAGGTGTATCTAGGGTGCTTACGTCTCTCTCCCTCTAGCTAAGTTACTTCTAAGTTTCTTTACTATTTTTCTGAGTTATACACGAGAGATTTGTGCGTTTAAACTGAGTCTTATCTTCATTAGGTTTGTGTTTGCATGTTCTATCACTAATCTAAGGTTTTAGCTAATTAACTTATCATCACCATACTTCAAAGGGGTTACGCCTCCATCTCTAATCTAAATTACCCTCTTACAAATTGAATCTTCCAATTTAAATAAATGCTCCAAATTAAATAGTTTCTCCGAATCATCAATTTAGTTTAGATTCTAATTCTCCAAATTAAATATATTATTTATCCTAAAAAAGACGGGGTGTTACATACTTCCCCACTTACAAAGAAATTTCGTCCTCAAAATTAATATGAGTCTAGTACTCCAAGCCTCGAATACTTCATTACCAACATGTCTCTAAGATAGCTACACATATTTATACCTCTTCTAATCATGAATTATGTTCAAATTAAATTAATTATTTAGGGCTCCCATACACCCTATACTCGTGCATAATTGCACAAAGGTCACCCGACTCCACTAACCTTAAATTGTAATAAAACTTTCAACTTACAGTTATAACTACCCGAATGCATAACAACCAAGGTACCAAAATTATGTGCTAGTGACCAAACATCTCCCCACTTGCAACGTTGCGTTAGGTTTCATGCTTGGGTTGTCTCGCAAAGCGAAATACAGACAAGAAATCCCCCCGATACACTATTACCTAGCATTACCGGTCGATGAGATCCGTTTGGCCATCAGTCCATAGCACGTATCGATCGATCGACCAGATATCAATCATCTTCCCCGAGTGCTTTTTCCACCATTTTTAAACTCCGAAGCTTTCCAACTTCAATCCATACCTCAATTACTTTATCTCCCATATTTATTTCATCTATAAACATGTTCAAAAACTAATATATGACATTAATCCTTATTTATTTCTATTAAAATTCTAGGGTTCATAAATTGAGTTTTTCTAAATACCCCTTAAATAACAATTCTCAATTCGATTCAATAATTCGAATTCAACAACAATTTCTACAGGTCTTCGATTCTAAATCATATTCTAGCCTCATATGATATTATTCTCACATCAATTTCGCCATTAATGCTTAAATTCCCAAAACCCAGATTTAACATGTGATACCCTCCAAAAACGAAGTTCGTTATAATAATTCATCCCAAAATGAATATGGTTTACACCCACCATGATATGAATCGCAATACCACAATTTAAATGAAATCAAGTTTAACTGCTTGCCTGAAAATTTCCTAGAGTCTGATCCTTTGATGTAGATGGAGATTTTGACGAAGAACACATTAATCTCCTCTTGGCTTGACTCCCACTTGATCCCTCTTTTCTCCTCTGCAACTAGGGTTTTTCTAAAATGAACTTTGGGTGTCATACCCTCTCGTATTTTATTTTTACTATGCCAATGCCTTTTTTAGGCTTGTGGGCTTTATTAAAATGGCCCAAACACTCCCATGTCGGCCTGATTATGCCTAAAAATGCTCCGAGACCCAATTACAACCCCCGGGTACTCTATTTTGACTATCTCGACCCTTTCGGATTCAACCGTATACTCAGAATCATCATCCAAGTTACTTAACTAAAATTTCAAATTTCAACCCCAAATTATAACACATGTATTCTTAAAAGAAATAACCCGAATTAATTAAAATCTCAATTCTCCAAATAAATTGAATCTTCTAATTTTAATAAATTCTCTAAATTAAATAGTTTCTCCAAACCATCAATTTATTTTAAATTCTTATTCTTCAAATTAAATAAATTATTTATCCTAAAAAAGACAGGGTATTACATACTTCCCTACTTACAAAGTAATTTCGTCCTCGAAATTAATATGAGTCTAGTACTCCAAGCCTTGAATACTTCCTTACTCACATGTCTCTAAGATCTCTACACATATTTATACCTCTTCTAATCGTGAATTATGTTAAAATTAAATTAATTGTTCAGGGCCCCCATACACCCTCTACTCCTGCATAATTGCACAAAGGTTACCCGACTCCACTAGCCTTAAATTGTAATACAACTTTCAACTTACAGTTATAACTACCTGAATGCATAATAGCCAAGGTACCAAAAATATGTGCTAGTGACCAAGCATATCCCCACTTCTAACATTGCGCTAGGTTTCATGTGTGGGATTTTTCACAAAGCAAAATCCAAACAAGGAACCCCCTCGACACACTACTACCTAGCATTGTCGGTCGATGAGATTCGTTTGGCCCTCAGTCCATAGGACGTACCCCCAAATCCCGTCTCTTGGCATAAAAGTATGCTCGTCCATTTTCATGTTACTAAAGATATCATACAATATAGCGCCCTTTACTATCACTAGTATCTTAGCGTTAGTCAATCACAAGCTACATATCCTCGCTCGTTGCTAAACATATCCACTCTGAACCCCATCGGTAAATGTCCTTATTCCCCGGGATCAAATATAATAATACAAACACTTCCTCGTAAGTCTATTATGCAACACATGATAACATATATAATAAACCCTCTTTCAGGCGATAACTAGCGCATGTAAATCATATCTCAGAACAGCGAACACAAAGTCTCACCATACTATATACTATAGCCCAAACATTTCAGTATAATTATCATTAACGTCTCGTACGTAATATATTTATCTCAAGCTCAGCTTCGCACTCTCGACGTGGCTATATCATACGGGTATTCTTGATTTTCCCAATTTTTAAATTAAGTCCTTCTCGAACCTGCCCCACCCATTAACTTGTGGTGCAAAAATTTTCACAGTGCATCCTTCGTAGCACTACCTGGCTCCACTGGCCATATATCGTATTAACTCTCAACTTAAAGTTCTTTATCTACTTGTTTAATAATTTAATATTTACAATCGATGCACTAGCATCCAACAACGTCTCGCTATTCCCAATATTTATTACGATCCATGTGTGTAACCTCCTTTAACGAAGTTCAAAAGAACTTTCCCCAAAGCACTATCCCCTAGCATTGTCGGTCATCGAAATCCGTGCATCCCAAGCACATAACCAAGATATCACAAATTTTGTCTTCCAACACATAAATCAATTCATCTATGCCCACATCTCTCAAGGCGTCACACGATACTATGCTATCACTATCACTAAGTTCTTAGCACTTACACAACAATGAGTTAAATCTCTCTACTCAACGATAAACTCGATATACCCTCGATCACAATAGTAAAAGTCCCTATGCACCTGGATCCAATATAACTAGACCTGTGTACTCACTGAAGTCTACTTTATAAAACTATCGTCGCGAGCTCGACCCTCTTTTAAGTGAGACATTATAAAAATACCCATCCTACCCCGGAACAACGAATATGATAGGCTTGCTGTAACCGCTCACCATCGCTTACCAATCCGTACTTAGGATAGAACCATACCTCGAATATTACCTCTCAAAATGAGATAGTCTCATAAGATATATATATATCCTCTCAGTGATCACACCCGCTCCCCTACGGATGGATCTAAAGAGAGCCGCTCTACTCAACGGTGAATAACCACACACTATAGTTGTATTTATGATACCTCTACTAAACCCTTTCACATGCAAATCTATAATAACACCCATCATTCTAGCTGAATTTTCCCTATCCTCAGTTGTGTATTTTCACTATGAGTACATTTTCAACTTACGTACCCTTTTTTGATTCTCCGTATCCACCTCATTGGGTACAAAGTTCGCTAAACAAGTCAACTCTCCTTCATGTCCGGCCAGTGTCCACCCCTTCTGAAATAGGACTGAAATTTCCTTTACCCCTATGTTTAAACAACTAATGAGGGGATTTACAGTTAAATCGCAACCCAATTTCCTCATTATTCATGGTATCTCTACATAATTGTGGTGACCGGCTCCCACCACCACTACGCCGCTCCTATGAGCCAAGATTTTGCCTGAAATTTAATTATGGGTGTCACTGCACTCCACCCTACTCAATTTCCTTTGGGTTATCTCTCTTCCATTAACCCGTTACACTCCCCCTCTTTCCCGAATCCTCACGGATGGCTCTTCAAAGAAGTTCCCTCTACTCCACCCCTTTAGCGACTACACTGGGTGAATCTGAATATACACCATCGCTTTCTATGAAGGTGTTTAGGATAACTAATGCTCCTTGGTGTTTATCCTAACAATATCTATCGTAAACAATAATTATGGTGACGTTTATCGCCATTACCATTTTAACAATATTCCATGCCTTCTGCTGAGCCTCCCCTCCTGCAGTCCTTCTAACGGCCCTCGCTGGTCATTCCAAAGTTGTTCGGTGTACAAAGCCTAATAAAACTCGTATATGAATCGCATCCACTATACTTAATAGCAGGAGAACATAAGTCACATGCGTGAAGGAATACAACAATCTAATAATAAGGCTCTATAGTAAAAAACGCTACGTTGAAACGTAATAAGCTGCACAGATCCCGAGGACTTTAGAACTTGATGCTTTGATACCATCTATGACACCCCACCTACTAAAATACTGGGTGGCCAACCCGTGATCAAAATAAAACGTTGGTCTCATATGGCTCATTCTTAGCATCACTGTCGAAAACTCTTTAAAGTTATTAACCACCTAGTAATTTAATTAGACTGGTGCCAAATTTTAGCTTTTATCAATTAACAACAAGAGGAAAATAAATAATAATAATAATAATAATAATAATAATAATAATAATAATAATAATAATAATAATAATAATAAAACCATCAACACAACTGATAACGAAATCCAACACAAATGAATAATCATAAATAAAGATAATCGAATTAACTACTGGTTCAACAATAAAATACAATAGTCCTTGAAGAAATAACCTGGATACATAAAGTCCACTAAATAAACTAAATACAAAATCTGAGGGCGACATGCCCAAATGAGTACTGAAGAAAAGTTCCTACGCTAGAAGTAAATGAACAAAGCGTCTATAACAAGGTGTTGTAACTTCCACATGAGCTGCAGCTGCGCATCCCTGGATAGAATCCTCAAACTGGGCATCCTTGTGGCTGGACACCTAAAATATTTTGGAAAAGATTTTGACATGGGTCAGAGCCCAAGTAAAATATTTTGAAAATATTTAGCAAGCAGTTAAATTTGCAATAATTAAATATGCATGCACACTTTTCATATTTAAGCTAGTGTCGCACTCTCTTGAGACATAGCTCACCCCTCACTAGTTACTACCCCGTCTTACTAGTTCAAACCGAGTCTCTTTCTTCCTACAAATTTCTTTTTACCCGCTCATACTGCTCATACAATACGTTATTGAATTTTTTTTCGTGTCATTTATCCAGTTATGGATTTCCCATTTAAATATTAAGTTCCACATACTTAGGTTATTTTAGATGTTACTATCTTTATCATCTACTAGCACTCACAGTAGAATAAGTTACAAGTAGATATATATGTATCCCACTAGTAATATATATATACAAATATAGCATCCCTAGGCTGAGACCTGCGGTGCAAGCATATTCTGCTAATAAATCTTGGTACATAATCTACTAAGGACACACAGTAGAATAATCACAAGTATATATATTTATCATTTTATTATATATATACTAATACGGCACCCACATGCTAGCCTCCAGTGCAAGCATACTCTGCTATCAAGGCCCAGTACGTCATGTAGTAAATAAGGACCGTTGGTTCTTTATCTCTCTCGAACCATAAATAACAGTCACACACATTGGAGGCGAATCATAGTTCAAAGTCAAAAGGGAGAAGCACATATCCACTCACCCCTATGACCGTCTGCACTATCACTCACAGATAGGCTATACTAAGGTTCTATGTTCTGAGGTACAAGTCAATATTTCCCCAAATGGCTCATCAGAATAAGACTGTCCAGGGGCAAAAACCTCCCTGATAGCAAGTAGCGCGGTATGATGCATACACATAAGAAATCATACAATAGGCATTCACACAACCTATATATATTATTATTTTATCAGTAGGTATACACACGACCAATATTATATATCCCATACGTAGCGTATAACACTAGAATATCCTACGTATCAATTATTCAATGCAATACATCTCATCGAATACTCCCGAGTATTTAACATAATATTTCTCAATTTAAATACTTGGAAATTATAATTCACACTCCCATATATATACTATCACCATCACCATATGTATATATAATTCAAACTATAACCCGGGTAATCCGTACCTAACTCTCGTAGTACTATCCCAAAGTATCTGAGTCCCTATCTCGACTAGTTATTAAATTAATTACATACTTATGTAATTTTCCATTCAAGTTGTATTACCCAGCTATAATATCTAGACTCACTCATTTGGTCTATTCTCCACCCTTGAATTTATTACCCAAAAATCCACTATTAAGGTTAACACCTCTCGTTAAATTCACTATTCGATACTTTATTATATATCTCTACAATAAATTAAACCGGTTACTCTATTCCTAACTCCCGTAGCACTAGCCTGAGAAATATTAGAGTCAAAACCCCGACCCTTAATTTAATTACTACCGCCTCAATTAATTTTATCTAAGTGGTGTCGCTCAACCAAAATGCTCGGACTCCCTTTATTGGTCCGTATTTTAACCTTTTAAAATTCATTTCCCCAAATTCGGTTAATAAGTTTGACACCCTTATTAAATTTAATAGTCCTTAATAGTCATCCCATAAGACTCTAAGTATTAGGTTCCTTTTAATTTCTATCAATTAAATTCCACCTTAAGATACCAACCCGTATGCTAAATTCATCCAAAATTCCCATTCGAATACATTTGTATATTTTCGAGATATATAATCGAGTGTCGTTCATTATAAATACTCCTAAATCCATACCCTAGATTCATCCCTATCTAGTCCAAGACAAAATAATGTTCCTTTATATTTTTCCAAAATCCTTTACTCATCTACGGACATCTCCAAATAACCCGAATTTATTTCTTCCTAAAGATGTCGTTCTCGCTCACCATATCGTACAAAAATCATATCAAATCCAAAAAAAATCAGAAAAATACGAGGTCGGTGCCCAACCGACCGTGATGAAAAGATATACAATCTCATGTTTTACAATAACTGAAGGGGTCGATCGATTGATGAATTGGGTCGATCGACCAGATATCAGTCATCTTCCCTGAGTGCTTTTTCTACCATTTTTAAACTCCGAAGCTTTCCAACTTCAATCCAGACCTTGATTACTTTATCTCCCGTATTTATTTCATCTATAAACATGTTAAAAAACTAATATATGACATTAATCCTAATTGATTTCCATTCAAATTCTAGGGTTCATAAATTGAGTTTTTCTCAATACCTCTTAAATAACAATGCTCAATTCGATTCAATAATCCGAATCCAACAAAAATTTCTACAGGTCTTCAATTATAAATCATATTCTAGACTCATATGATATTATTCTCACATCAATTAAACTTCAATTTTGCCATTAATGCCTAAATCCCCAAAACCCAGATTTAACATGTGATACCCTCCAGAAACGAATTTTGCTATAATAACTCATCCTAAAATGAATATGGTTTACACCCACCATGATATGAATCGCAATACCACAATTTAAATGAAAGCAAGTTTAACTACTTGCCTAAAAATTTCGTAGAGTCTGATCCTTTGATGTAGATGGAGATTTTGATGAAGAACACATCAATCTCCTCTTGACCTGACTCACAAAAGCTCTCCCATTTGATCCCTCTTTTCTCCTCTGCAACTAGGATTTTTCTAAAATGAATTATGGCTATAATAACCTCTCACATTTCAATTTTATTATACCAATACCGTTTTTAGGCTTGTGGGATTTATTAAAATGGTCGAAACACTCCCGTGTGGGTCCGATTATGCCTAAAAATGCCCCGAGACCCAATTACTACCCCCAGGTACTCTATTTTGACTATCTCGACCCTTTTGGACTCAACCGTATACTGAGACTCATCATCCAATTTACTTAATTAAAATCTCAAATTTCAACCTCAAATTACGACACATGTATTCTTAAAAGAAATAATTCGAATTAATTAAAATCTCAATTTTCCAAATAAATTGAATCTTCCAATTTAAATAAATTCTCCGAATTAAATAGTTTCTCCAAATCATCAATTTAGTTTAAATTCTAATTCTCCAAATTAAATAAATTATTTATCCTAAAAAAGACGGGGTGTTATTCTAATTCTCCAAATTAAATAAATTATTTATCCTAAAAGACGGGATGTTACACATAATCGAGCCATGTCGCAAATGTAACTTATTTCTAGCTCTAAGAAGCTGGTTATATAAGCGGTGCTTAGGAAAGGTTGTATTGATCAGAAAATCAAGTTACCCCTAATTGTTATAAGATATATGACAGATACGTAGCATTTGTAAGAGAGTTAGGATCACGTATTTCTCATACATTATATTATGGGCCCTATACTAGGGTGGTTTAGCCTTATTTCAACATTGAGAGTCCTAAGCAAGCAATAAGTACTTAGAGAAATCATTCAGTTACTTCATAAGAGATCTTTGTTTGTTATAAAGAAATCAGACCTTGATTGTGACCTTATCCAAAGCCTAAAGTTGAGATACTTGTAGTATTCACCATTACATTAAAAATACAAGAGAGAGACACTTTCACAATATGAGTAGGTACCTTAGTAATGATATCGAACCACTCTAAACCTTTGTATGTTATTATTATTCAAACTTGTGAATACTTCCACCTAGTTTTAAGAGGCTCATTTGGTGTGGTTGAGGTCCAAACCATTTTCAACCTCATCCGTTTGGCGTCGTTCGTGGAAAAAAGTATCCTCTAAGGTCATCTCTACCCACAAAGTCTTTATTTTATGTTTTGAGTCATTATGACCAACAACGCCCAATTGGCCAGAAACATGAAAGATATGGAAGCTCACTAAAAAAAGGGTTCCGGGATCAGTTCACCATTATTTAAAAATTGCTACCACCTCTCGCATTGGCTCCTGCCGCCTCATCTTCTAAGTCATCTAAAGGGAAAAGGCTCCAAGGTCAAGGTTCTCGTGATAAAGGAGGGTAAAGTTGCGTAGAGGGAAACCAGGGTGCTCCTCATTGTCCCTAAAAATCGTGAATCTGCATAGTGGCAAAGGATTATCTGTCTCTACCTAAGGGTCAATCTCACATAGTTTGTAAGGAAGTCTAGCCATGGGATTATGAGTTTACAAATATGCAAGATCGGTTACGTTATGTCCTTAATCAGTACCAAGTTAACACTCCCAATACCATTGAGTTAGCTCTATTGAAGACTCTTTTTTCCTTATCCAATGAAGTACAATAATATTCCCTTCCCCTAGAGTGGCAAATGCTTATGAAAGAGCCTTTCGATGGGATTAAAGATCTCATTGATCACTTAGATACCTACATGTTTCTCATGTTGCATCAAGACACCCTTTATGAGGTATTATGTAAAGCATTCCCAACTATGCTAAAAGGAAAGATAAGGCATTGGATTGCTAAACTTAAGCCGGGGACCATAAAGAACTTCACTTAGTTAACTAGGTTCTTTATGGGTCACTTTACAGGAGCTCAAAATATATGCACACCAGCCACCTTCCTTCTCACCTTTAAACAATTAGTTTTTAGAAAACCTAAGAGAATATGATAAAAGGTTAGGAATTGAGGCTATATAGGTAGATTACATCGATGATACATTATGTGTTACTACTTTTATCCCATAGGCTTACCTTTGAATATCTGGTGAGGTCTTTCAGTGAGAGGCCACCTCCTTCAATGACCGAGTTACTTGAGATGACACGAAAATATATAAACATGGAAGATGTTATCTTAACAAAGATGTCAAAACTCCCTCTGACCTCTTAGCTTCAAGAGGGGAAAGAAAAAATATGTGTTCTCACATTTAGAAGAAACCTCCCGAGCGAAGGGTGATCAAAAAGTAAATAAAAGAAAGAAAAGTGAGTGTCCTAAGGATAAACACTTCAACTTGCTCACAGTAACCTAAAAAAAATTATTATGCGACAGAGATGCAAAATATCCTCTCGGAACCTAAGCCAATAAGGGACTAATATGAGAAGATGGATAAATTCAAGTATCACCAATTCCATAGAGATCAGGCCATAATGAAAATGATTTTTTTTTCCCTCAAGGAATCCATTGAAGAGGTCATCGACTAAGGGTATCGTATACAATTCATGCCTAAACCTAGAGGAAATCCTAATAAAAATAACGAACGTAAGAAACTAACTTTGATTTACATAAATAAAATTTTAAGGTGCTATACTAGAGGAAGAACCCCATCATCTACTAAAAAGGCACATATGAGGGAGATCAACCATGTGCACCTTATTAAAAATATGAGAATAGAAGTCCCTGTGATGGTTTTTCCAAAGACTGGCCTCGCAAGGTCCGCTTCCCTCATGGTGACCCCTTAGTGTTCTCCATGGTAATTGGAAATGCCAAAATGCACCAAATCCTGATTGACATTGGGAGATCAACCGACGTCTTTTTCATGGATGATTACAAAGCCATGTGTTTTACTCTAAAATACTGTATTCCCATTCTACCCCCTCTCCCGACCTTTAATAGAGAAAGAACATATTCAATATAATACATTGATCTATCTTTCATAGGTGGAGCAGAAGGCTGTTGCCTAAACTTATGGAATTAGTTTTTGATAGTTATAAGGATAAATTTCCAATCGAGTCAATTTGTATGTATATTGGCTATATTTTATTTGGACAAAATCGATAAGTCATAGGTTGGAATTTGAGTTTGTTTATCCTTCAAGCCTATGATGCATGATTGAAAACCATAGCAGCTAAGATAAAGCGACATTGAGTTTCGTGCTGAGTTTTAACGACGAAGATAAAGCAACATTGAGTTTCGTGTTGGTTTTAATCTTCAATGTCCATGGGATCTCAAGAGATATGAATGCGTATTATTATTTGATTCCTGTATATATGTTTTAGGTGTTGTTTATAAAATGTTTTGAGGCTATTTTTCGGGAAAAAAAGTTTTTTCAAAAGAGAATTATTTTTTTGGTTTTAAGTCGTTCAAACGAGCTTTTGAAAGTCGTTTGAATGACTTTTTTAGTTGGTTCAATTGAACTAAGTGTTTTCATTCAAACAAACTTCTAACGAGCTTTGAGCGAATTAGTTCTGTCTTGGTAGAATATTATTACGCAAAGGTCGTTTGAAGGTCATTCTAACGAGGTTCACATGTTTGTTCGAAGGAGTTTTATTTCGTTCGATCAAAATGTGGCATCTCATTCGAATGCCCCTTGTGATTTCGTTTGAATGACTTTTCTTGGGGTGTGCGCCGACTTAAATTTTGCAAAAATTTATAAATATCAAGTTTGCACTGCAGTTTCATTTTTAAGGCTTTCAAAATCAATTTTCCAGGATAAATCCAAGAGCCTCCAAACCCTAGTTTGCACCCCCAGTCGTTTGAGATCTAAGTTTCATCCTTATATGATAGCTTGAGATCTCATGTTTGATCACTAGAGTTTGATAAATCTTCATTCTTGGCGCGTTTTATAGTGGATTCCGTATTTGTTGCAGTTTGACGGTTTACTAGTCAAGATTGGTGGATATTGAGACGTGTGAAGATCACGCATTGTGGCATTCGTGGGTGTATTCATGTATGTTGTTGTACAAGATATCAAGGAGTGAAAACTCCACCAAGACTTTAAGGATTCGAGCGAATTGGAGTAAGTATGTCTGCTATTTCTGTGTAATTCCTTTATCATAGTGAATTTATGTGGTTGGGTCATCTGAGTTTTTTTATGTTGTGGATTTTCCTCATATATTGGCGTGTTAGATTTATTTTATTCTTGCAAAATCACTTAGATCAGTGTTTAAGGTAATATAAAATTAATTAATTATTTTCACAATGCATGTTCAAAGGATGCTAAGTTAAAATTGGATTAATTATATATTGGTTTAATTTTATATTTAAAATTTAAAATTACTGGTATGTGGTAATTTGTTTAACCCTTGCATAGTAGCTCTTTTAATAATGGACCTACCCTTAACATACACTGTAATCTTGGACAAACCTTCTCGTAATGTGTTGGGTACTGTGGTTTCAACGAGAAGTATGATTATGAGGTTCCCCACTCCTTCGGGAATGTAAGACGTCCGTCAATATCAGATGAAATCCAAAGGATGATATAATGTGGTAATGCACAATTGGAATAGGTCCTTAGAGGATCCTCAAACCCTCTCCCATGGGAAAGAAAAATTGACCAAAGCATCCTATGGACTAACTACAATTTCCAAAGGGTCGAAAATAAAAAAAATATGGAGCCATATCCTAAATTCTCAGAAATAGTAATAGCCTTGTAATGTAATAAAATGGCAAAAAACACGTTGATGTTTACACTCTTGGGTTCAATTCAAATATTTTAAAATAATTACAAGGCCTTAATCATTGGTTATATAGTCGCGAGGACCAAGTAACCTTGACTTCAAATTTTTTCAAAGAATTATATGGCTTTTGTGGTGATAATTATGTTCAACACAAATAAATGAGAAAATCGCAATCACTCAAACAAGTAAAAGAAGATAACATATGCCAATCACACAACACAGCATGTACGTGGTTCAGTAAGAATGCCTACGTCCGCGGTGGTGCAGTCAGTATTATTGCTATATATTTCGGGGAGTGTTTTTCAGAGAATTCAAATCGTTCCTCTTTCCCCAGGCTTAGGGTTTTCTTATATACATGTTTGTTCTCGGGGAGTGGGGATGTTGGACTCCCCCACGTCCATCTTGTGCTCCTAGAATATCTCCTTACGAGATTCTAGGAGTAGACAAAGTCATATATGAATCCAGAAAGAGACGAGGGCCCCAGACTTTGGGTCGCTTCTATTGGGCTACTCGTCTGGGCCCGTTGATGGCAAATCCAGGTACCCACAATTGCTCCTAAAATTATTGGGCCACAATTTGGGCTCAATAAATTTAAATGATTTGTCATAATGGCTCTCTTGTAAATTATGTAACTCTTCCCAAGGTTAGAGTCTCTACTTAATTTTGGCGGCAGCCTACTTAGGTTTTCGTGTGATATGATTAGAAATGCTTAAAAGGTTACTTGGAACAACATTTTCATATCGTCATTCCAAGATTCTTCTTACTTTCTCATCTTCTTCAAAATTCCTATGTTACGCTCTTCTCTCCAGGCCTTCGTTACTTTTCTTTCAATCCTCTTCGTCATCTGGGCTTGTAATCTTGCGTCATCCAAGACAAACCTTCATTTCGTAAGTTCACTTTGCTTTCTCTCTGTGTTTTTTCTATCGAGTTTGCTTTGAATTCGTAATTAGGGTCTATAAATGACGAGGATAGGCAATATGTCTGTGTCTGAGTTTAGAAAGTTCTATAATATCCCAGACTGGGTAGAAATTGAGTGCGCCTCTGTCCCTAAGAATGTCAGAGGGATAGAGAACGCTCATTGGATTCATGTCCTCTTGCTGTCCCAAGGGGGGCTCATCTTCCCCCTGAACAAATTGTTTTTACATTTCTTTGGTTACTTCAATATTGTTCCTGCACAGTGCTCGCCAAATGTTTGGAAGATAGTTAATGATGTCCATCGAATAAAGCAACTTTATAGCACTAAATTAGGGCTTGCTGAAATTTGTTTTTGTTATTCCTTCTCTCGAACTAGTTCTGTCCTTCTTTACCTCAAGGTCAGGAGTCCTGATAGGGTATTGGTAGTAAACCTACCTGATTCCCATAAGGATTATAGGCAAGAGGGTTTTCTTACTAGAAATTGGCAGTTTTCCCCCCATACTGAGGGGTCGAGGTCTGATAGATTCACAGTCCCCTTTCATAGGGAGGAGTACATAGGTAATCTTAGCCTTTGCTCTGCTCTTTCGCTTTTCTATCAATGTTTGATTTTTCTGTTATTCATTCGGCGAGGACAAAGAACTTGGAACCTGCATTTAGCGAGATTCGAGCTGCCGAACTGATTAAAGATTGGAATATCAGAGAATCTCTGGCTGACGGTGAACATCCCCGGGCAACTACTTTTCTTCTGGAGTATAAGAACATCGGGTCCAGTTTCATTGCGCGACCTGTGGATAGCATTCCTGAATTGGATATTACTGAAGAAGTTGCTGAGGACCCCATCCAGTTGGACGAGGAAGAGCGCAGTTCTGAAAGTGATATTAGAGGAGGTGTTGATGGTGGTCCCAGTGAGGCGAGCTCTAGTAGTGAAGGTTCTTCCAGCTCGAAAGAGGGTTCTGAGGCTCAAGCGTCTTCTGACGAGTCGAGCAATTCTAGCGAGGCAGAAATGGTTCCTCTCAGAAAAAATCTGATTAGGGATGATGATGATGAGAATGATGTGCTTCTTGCTCAGCGGTCGAAGAAGCAAAAGTCTGGCAGTGGGGATGGTTCCATCGGTTCTTAGTCTGCTGCTCATGAGCATGAGAAGAAGAGAAAGGAGGAGGAACAGTCTAGAGAGAGAGAGAGAGAGAGAGAGAGAGAGAGAGAGAAAAGAGGAGAGAAAAAAGGCTGAAGAGAAAAAGAAGGTGGAATAGAGGAGGAGAGCTGAAAGAGAGAAAGAGAGAGAAGAGGAGAGGAGGAGAGTGGAAGCGAGGATGAAGTCTAGGCAAGCTTTAATGCCCATATTTGCATTCCCTAGGGGGCCTCGGTCGCTACCTCTCCCCAACTGGCTCCTGCTCTACTCGAGCGAGAAATTTTGCCCGCTGATCGACAGAGGGCAATGGAGATTGACCAGTTAGCCCTGCAAGCGAGCTATAGGCTAGCCTTGGTAAGTCTATTTCTATACTCTAATACTTGTAATATTCTGTTCCATGATTTTTCCTAATGCTTCCTTTTTATTTGCACTTTGTGACCGAATTCACCGTTCTCTATCGTACTCGTAATGAGCTAGTGGGTAGGAATGCAGATTTGGAGAAGTAGAATGCTGAATTGAAGGGGAAGGGAGTCGAGCTGGAGGCTAACTTGAAGGCTGCCAATGAGGCTAAAAAATCCTTCGATCTCGCCCTTATTGATGTTAATAGAATGAAGGAGGCGACGATGAAGGAACTGAACGAGCTGAGGCAGTCTTACGACTTGGTCTTCACGAGTAAGCTCGCCATGGTTGAGGAGAATAAGGTGCTGGCAGAAAATCTGAAGAGGATGGAGTCTGAGGCAGCCACCATTAAGGAAGGTTTGTACAAGTCCGAGCGGGCTGCCGTATATGAGGATGCTGATGCTCAGATAGGCTGCATCAGCCATCTGACCTTCAAGAAGGGTTGGAATAAGGCTCTTCTGGCTGCCAGGGTGGATGTTGACTCACCTTTGTTCGATAAGCATGATCCAAGCTAAAGCCAGTTGTAGACGAAGCTCCTGCCTCTGCCTCTGCCTCCCATACTGTTCCTGTTGGTGCTCCTCCTGCACGGGGAGCAACAGTTATTCCTTTCGAGGGAGATGCTGCTACTACTGCTGATAAGGTAAAGTAACCAGTTTCCTCTGAACAAACTGAAGTTGCTAGTTGGTCTGATCTTAGGACTTCTCTGTATTTTTGCTTTATTTATACTGCTTATTTTTTAATTATCGATGTAACTGGACCCCTTTATTTTAATGAAATGAAAATACTTTCTTTTCTGGGTATTGATTTTTTTACTTTTTACTACTCATATGGCTTGTAGTTGATTGATGGTGATGAGTCTATACATGCTACCTCTCAATTAGGAAGGATCCTTGGACCTAACGCGAGCACCCAAGTTTGTCAGGCCTTTGTGAGGATTTGCAAGTCTCTCAGGTCGAGAAATAAGAGCTTTAAGGACCAGTCCGAGCTCATCGCCAAATTAAAGGATAGACTTCAGGAGATGGAAGAGGTTGGTGCCTCTGTTTAAGAAGAAGTAAATACTTTGAGAGCTAAGCTCCTAGATGCCTCCGAAATCAATCAAGTCGGAGAAGTTCTGTGGCAGGAGAATGAGACTCTGAGGAGGGAAGTGTCGCGACTCAGGGAGCATACGTCAAGCGTCTCACCTTGTGTTTTATGAGGTTCCTCTTCATCGACTGTTCCACGAGCTGGTGCAGGGCTGAGTGGTGCTCCTCCAGTCTTGCGAGGTTCTTCCTCATCGGCTGCTCTGCGAGCTGGTCCAAATGCAGGGGGCCCAACTAGGGAGATGGACGAGCTTCGAGAAGATATCCATCGAGCATATATGATTACTGCTGGGCTTTAAAGAGATGTCACATGGCTGAGGCATCTGTTCAAGAAAGGTTCTCGATGAGTGTGGGCTGATGGTTATGACCAAGGTTGGACGGATGCTCCGAAGAGGCTGACAGAGTTTGAGGAGCTTGACTTTATTAGGGGATGGTTGAGTGCCCTCACGGAGCTGTAAGTACCAAGGAACTCAGTACTCTGGTACCGCCACGAGATCTATCCTTCAACTTTGAGGCCTAATCATTTCAGGAGGGAGGATTAATGGATCCTCATAGATGCTATCCCCAGGCAGCTGTTAGAGCCAAACACGAATGAGGTCAAAGAGGAATTGGCTCCTCATCTGGACGATGGCCGAAGAGCATAAGTGGCTGATTATCTTGTTAAGAGGCCTCAGCCTCATTAAGATTTTACCGGATGCAACTCATTATATATAAAGTAATATAATATCGATGTTTTGGGCGATCTTACTGACTAAACTCGTGTTGTATATTCTTATTGTAAATGTGAAGAAGTAATATATCTATGCTTTGGGCGACCTTGTCGACTAAACATGTGTTGTATGTTTTTACTTCATTTATTTCTCACTTGACTATCTTGGGCCCTTCGTGGTCGACTAGATTGATAGGATTATTTTATTGAGTAATTGTCCTCCCAGTTTAGTATACTTATAAGATATCAAAATACCATTATGCCCCATTTTACCTTTTAGGTCGTGTCGTCGCACTCCCTTAGGCCTAAGTATGGCAATGGCGAGGACATACCTGGCATTGGATGTTCCATCCGATTAGGGTTTTTGAACCAAACATTGTTTGGCGACCAATTTGATTTGGCCGAACTGCTTAAGGGTCCCCTGTAGGGATTTATATATTGCCAGGGATAATTTTAAGAGGTTGTTCGTGTTTTATGATGAATACCTGAGGAGGGTAATTCCCTACTTTTGCATACTTAGTAATATGCTTGTCATTTGGAAAAGGTGTGCAAGTCATAAAGTTTATAATATAAAACTAATACATCAGAATGTTACACTTAAGAATGTCACTGTCAAACAATCTTTTATTAATCACAAACAATAAAAACTGAGTTGTCAATTCCAAAAAATATGAATGAAAAAAAAACTAGAAGTATAATTTCTTTAGATTGGTTGCATTCGAAGCTCGGGGTATCTCTCTGCCCTCCAGCGTTTCTAAGTGATAGGCCCCTTGTATGTCGTTCCTTGTTACCTTGAATGGTCCCTCCCAATTTGGGCCCAGCTTGCCATCTGATGGTTTTACTGCACTGCCAAGGACTTTCCTTAGGACGTAGTCCCCGATCTGGAATACCCTTGGATTGACCTTTTTATTATAGTATTTTGCGAGCTGTTGTTGATAGCTCGCCAGCCTTATTAGGGCTAGTTCTCTGCGTTCGTCAGCTAGGTCGAGTTCAGCGAGTAATGCTGTATCGTTTTGGCCTTGGTCGACAAGGTTGGTTCTCATGGTTGGTAGGCCAGCTTCCAAGGGGATGATTTCTTCCATTCCATACGTTAGGGAGAATGGGGTTTCCCCAGTTGCCCGCCGCGGGGTGGTACGGTAGGCCCACAAAATATGTGGAAGCTCACTTACCCATGCGCCTTTGGCTCACTCTAGTCGTTTCTTTAGCCCATCGATCACTATTTTATTGGAAGCCTCGGCTTGATCGTTGCTGTGGGGGTAGACCACTGATCTAAAATAGTGCCTGATCCCGTGTTTTTTGCAGAAGTTCTGGAAAGGGGAACTCTGAAACTGTGTTCCGTTATCGATGATGATGGTTTTGGGGATTCCAAAATGGGTGATTATATTCTTCCATATGAACCTCATCATATCTACATCTCGGATGTTTGCCAGTGGCTCTGTTTCGATCCATTTCGTGAAGTAATTTGTTGCGACTAACAGATACTTGCGATTGCCAGTGGCGGTAGGAAGATGGCCTATAATGTCCATCCCCCACTGGATGAAAGGCCAGGGGCTGGTAAGCAACCTTATGTCACTGGCAGGTTGGTGGACCATAGGAGCGTGTTGTTAACATTTCTTGCAATTACGAGCATATAATGCAGAATCCCTTTGCATATATGACCACCAGAAGCCTTCCTTTATTGTTCAGAAAGCTAGCGACCTCCCTCCAATATAGCTTCCACAGATTCCTTCGTGGATCTCGTGTAGAACTTTCTCAACGTCCTTCGAGTGAACACATTGAAGGTAAGGTCCAGTGAATGATTTCTTATATAGTTTACCCTCAGGAGATAGGTAATAGCGAGCAACTTTGACTCTTATCCGATGAGCGGCCTTCTTATCGTTTGGAAGTGCACTATCTCTCAAATAGTTCCTCAAAGGGTCCATCCAACTGGGTGCTGACTCAATCTGGAGCATATGCTCCCTGTGTAGCATCTCGTTGCTCTGGTTGATGCTCGAATGGGGGAGGAAGTCGATTGGGATCATCCTCTTTAAGTCAGAATCGATTGCTGAACTTAGGGTTGCCAAGGCGTTGGCATGGTTGTTCTATCCCCTGGGAAATTGTTAGACACTGACTTCTTCAAAGCTGGACATTATCTCCTTTGCTAAGGCGAGGTAGGCTTCCATTATTTCATCTCTTGCATTGAAGTCCCCACTTATCTGGTTGGAGACCAGTTATGAGTCGCCGAACACCTGCAGCTGCTTTGCCCCCAACGCTAGTGCCTTCTGTAGGCCGATTATCAAAGCTTCATATTTTGCCTCGTTATTGGAGGTTTCAAATCCAAGCCTGATTCCTTGCTCGAGGATAGTGTCATCTGGTGTAACGAGCATAATGCCTACTCTTGCCCTCTTTGAGTTGGACGCTCCATTAACAAATAGTCGCCATATTCCTACTGATGGGTGATCTTTCATTTGCTTCATCGGTTGAGCCTAGTCGCAAGGATGTTCGCCTGTGAATTCTGTGATGAAATCGGCGAGGACCTGCCCCTTGATCGCATTCCTGGGTTGAAATTGGATGTCAAATCGTCCGAGCTCGACTGACCATTTGGGCAATCTTCCAGATAGATCCTCTTTTCATAAGACTACTTTGAGGGGGTGTGATGTGAGAACGACGATAGTATGAGCTTCGAAGTAGTGTTTCAGCTTCCTCGAAGCTATCACTAGTGCAAAAGTGAGCTTCTCTAGTGGTAGGTAGCATTTCTCGGCGTCCAATAAAGTCTTGCTCGCGTAGTAAACTGGGTGCTGGACTCCTGCTTTTTCGCATACTAGTGCATAACTGTTGGTGTGACTGGAGATGACGAGATATAAATATAGGGGGTCATCTTCCGAAGGTATAACGAGCAGAGGCGATGAGCTAAGGTAAGCTTTGAGCTCCTCCAGTGCTTGCGAACAATTTTAATTCCATTCTATTGTCTTATTCCCTCTCAAGAGCTGGAAGAACGACTTGCATTTCTCAGAGGACTTCGAAATGAAACGGTTCAAAGTGACGAGCATGCCTGTGAGCTTCTGTACATCCCGTATCGTGCGAGGGGGCTGTACCCTATTGATTGCATTGATCTGGTCTGGGTTGGCCTCAATTCCTCTTTTGCTAACCAAATATCCGAGGAATTTTCCTGACTAGACATCGAAGGAACACTTTCTTGCGTTGAGCTTCATTTGGTATCGAAGGTATTTGATAGGTCTGAGAGATGGTCCTCTTTTCGCTTGCTCTTGACGAGCATATCATTAATGTAGATTTCCAAGGTATCTCCCATTTGGTCTTTGAACATCTTGGTGACCAGCCGTTGGTAGGTTGCTCCCGTATTCTTGAGCCCAAAGGTCATACCTTTGTAGCAGATAATCCGATAGTAGTGATGAACCCTGTCTTATCTTGGTCTGGTGCATACAAGGGGATATGATGATACCCAAAATATGTGTCTAGAAAACTCATTTTCTCTTGAGTTGCTGTGGCGTCCACCAACTGGTCGATCTTTGGTAGAGGGAAACTGTCCTTGGGGCAGGCCCTGTTAAGTTCAGTGAAGTCTATGCAGACTCTCCATTTCCCATTATTTTTTGGAACTACTATTGGACTGGGTAGCCATTTGGGGAATTGAACTTCCCGTATGGATCCTGCATCCAATAGCTTTTCAACTTCTTTTTCTACAGCCTTAGCCTTATCGAGCGCAGTTCATCGTGCTTTCTGCACGACAGGGCTGAAGGTGGGATCGATGTGTAGCCAATGGCAAACCACACTGGGATCAATGCCAGGCAGTTCGTATGGTTCCCACGTGAAAACTTCTAGGTTTATCCTTAGTAGTACCATCAATTCTTTCTTCTCTTAATCTGTAAGAGAAGTCCCGATCAAGAAACTCCTGTCTTTCTCGCTTCCAATGGCTGGTATCTCCTCCAGGTTTTTAATGACCCGTTCATATGGGAGGAGCCTGGTCTCCTCCACTCCGGGCCTTCCATATCTTAACTGCTATTTTGAAGGTATCAAACCTTCTTGATCCTCGACTTTCTCTTTGGCCTTCTCGACCTTTTTCTCTGGTTTTGGGCGGATGGCTGCTATGAAGCACCTTCTTGCCATCGCCCGATCTCCGTGAATCTCCATGACTCCTCGCTCAGACACGTACTTGAGTTTCTGATGGTAGGTCGAGGGGACTGCCTTCATTGCATATAGCCACACTCTGCCAAGGATAGATTGATATGGCGAGTCGATGTCAACCACCAGAAACTCGATCATCTTGGATACACTTCCTGCCCTTACGAGCATCACAATCTTCCCTAGTGGAACAGTTACTTTTTTGACGAAAGCAACTAAAGGGACAGTGGCTTCCTTCAGGTCGGTAACGCTTAGCTTCAACTTCTTGAAGAGGTCAAAATATATTACCTCGAATGAGCTTCCCTGGTCGACGAGTAACTTATCGACGTCATAGTTGGCTATACTGAGCGTAATGATCAAGGCGTCATGATGTGGTGTTCTTAACCCCACCAGGTCTTCATATGTAAACACGATGTGCTTACTGTAGTAGACGTCACCTACTCGTCGATGCTTTCGTGACTGCGTCTTCGTTGGATCGATCTGAAAAGCTTGCATTAGTGCTGTAAGATTTTTTACTTCCATCCGAGCTGAATTTCCTTGAATCTACTTCATATCAGATGCCCTATAAATTACTGCAAATTCATGGCCAATATCGTCTTCGAGTACATTGTCGGGTCTTATCTCTCCATTGGCAGTGACTTTCTCTACCTTCTTCTTCACAAACTCGTTTAGGTTCCAAGTCTGGGCTAGTTCCTCGAGGTGGGACTTAAGAGCCTTGCAATGCTCGGTCTTATGTCCTCCCTCCTTGTGAAAATCACATCTCAGCGCGTTGTTTCTTTTTGAGGGATCTCTTTCCATCTTTTTGGGCCACTTAACAAATGGCTCGTCTTTGATCTTCGCAAGGATCTTGTAGATTGGTTCTTTCAAGATAGTGTTCACTGCCTGAAATGCTTTCGAAGCATCGTTCTTGCCTCCGTTCTTGGAGCCATTCTTATCTTCATTCTTGCCTCCTTTCTTCTGGTTTTGAATCTTATCGTTTCCCTTGGTAGCGAGCTTAGTTCGACCATTTTCCCCTGTATTGAGGCGGGTCACATCCTGCACTTTGGAGTATTTCTCGATGTGAGCCATCAGGTCATCTATGGTTGTGGCCTCCTTCTTTGTGAGGGACTAGTGCAGAAGGAACGAGCTGGGTAGGCCAATCTTGAAAGAGGCCACTGCTACCTGCTTCGAGCAGTCCTCGACCTTGTTGAACAATTCCCAGTACCTCTTTGCGTAGTCTTGGAGGCTCTCTTGAGGCATTTTCTTCATTGTTAGTAAGGCATCCATCCTCTTCGGATGAGAGCTACAGGTAATGAAGCGAGCCGTAAAGAGCTTAGACAGGGACTCAAAACTCCTGATGGACCTGTGAGGGAGCCTTTCGAACCACTTTTGGGCCATGTCGTGCAGGCTCGAGGGGAAAATTTGACACATTAGTGCATCCCGGTGGTTCTAGAGAGTCATGGCCTTCCTGTACTGCCTGACATAATCGATAGGGTCAGTTTTTTCATCATAGATCTTGAATCTCGGAATAGTAAATTTCTTGGGGCTTCCTCTTCTTCTATCTCCCTTGAAAATGGGGATTTCATTTGAGTCTTGAGAGCTCGCCGAGCAAGCTCCCTGGTTGATCTAGCACCCCGATGCGCTGGGTGTTGGTCCATTTCTCTTCGGACCAAATTTCGTATATCCTCATTACCTTGAGCTGGGCGCTGTCGCTTGAGCAAGTCATCATCTGACTTGAGCTTCTCACTTATCTAGGATCCGCATCTAGGGCTCCTTCTTCGACTGCGAGACTTGCTCGCCTGAGGGCTAGGAGTGCGGTATGGATGTCGCCTAGTGCTACGATGGAGTTCTTTCTCCAACCTCTCTAATTTCCTTTTGAGGCGAGCATTCTCAGCCTCTTGCTTGCGAGCGGACTCCCTTTGCTCTTGGAGCCTTGCCTCATAGGCATCAATCAATCTAGAGATCTGTGTGGACCTCGCTGGTCCCTGGCTCTCCTCTGAGGTTGACCTCTCCGGGGGAGCCCTCTGATCTGAATGCCCAACTTCAGATGTGATCCTGCGAGGGGAAGGCTGTTCTTGGATATCCCCTACCTGAGGGGCGTTGCTACTGTGACCAAACATTCTAGCTTCTTGGTTGATGAGGGCTTTCTCAAGGGAGATAAACGATTCCCACAGACGACGCCAATTGTAGTGATAATTATGTTCAACACAAATAAATGAGAAAAGCGCAATCACTCAAACAAGTAAAAGAAGATAACGTATGCCAATCACACAACACAGTATGTATGTGAGTTAGCAAGAATTCCTATGTCCACGGTGGTGCAGTCAGTATTATTTCTATATACTCCGGGGAGTGTTTTTCAGAGAATAAAAATCGTGCCTCTTGCCCCAGGCATAGGATTTTCTTATATACATGTTTGTTCTTGGGGAGTGGTAATGTTAGACTCCCCCACGTCCATCTTGTGCTCCTAGAATATCTCCTTACGAGATTCTAGGAGTAGACGAAATCATATATGAATCCAGAAAGATACGAGGGCCCCACACTTTGGGCCACTTCTATTAGGCTACTCGTCTGGGCCTGTTGATGGCAAATCCAGGTAGCCACAACTTTAATAATTGGTTATATAGTCTCATAGTCCAAGTACCCTTGACTTAAAAAAAATTTAAAGAATTTAAAGGCCTTAAACCTTGGTTCTACATTCCTGAGGTCCAAGTACCCTTGATATGAAAAAAATCAAATAATTACAAGACCTTAATCTTTAATCAATAGTAGTGAGGTCCAAATACACTTGAATTCAAAACATTTCAAAGCATTACATGGAATTAATTATTGATTCTATAGTCATGAGGTCCAAGTACCCTTAATTTCAAAAAATTTAACAGAATTACAAGGATTTAACCCATGATTCTATAGTACTAAATTCCAAGCACCCTCAACTTTAATTTTTTCAAAGAATTACAAGGTCTTACCCTAGTTATACAGTCACGAGGCCCAAGAATCCTCGACTTTAAAAAAATTCAAATAATTACAAGGCCTTAATACTTGGTTCAATAATCTTAAGGTGTAAGTACCATTGACTTCAAATTTGTTTAAATAATTACAAGGATATAACCATTGGTTCTGTAGTCCCTGGGTCCAAGTAGCCACTATTGGACTCAAATTTTTTCAAAGAATTACAAAGCCTTAGTCCTAAAGTCTAAGTATTCAGTTTTTTTTTTCAAAAATTAACAAAATTTTGATCCTTGCTTCATTAGTCTTGAGGCCCGAGTATCCTTGATGTTAAAAAATTCTTTTAAGGGTTATTAGGATTCCAGCCTTAATTTCACCTCGGTCAAGAGGTCCAATGGCCTAGGAAAAAAAACTCCAAGGTCCAATGGCAATGTAGATAGTTAAATTTATAGGAATCATAAGCCATACTATTAATGCATAAATGTTCTGATGACTGGTCACTTTGGATCATTGCATATATTTACCAGAGTTTTAATTCTTTAATCCTTAGATATAAAGGTTTTAATATTAAAAAATCCCAAACTTGTAGGTTTTCATAGTTCTAAGGATTTAGTCCTTTGCTTATATAGTATTGAGGTCTAGGTACCATTAAACTTAATTTTTTTCATTCATGTTAATAGGATTATGAAAGACTTGAAGGAAAAACAAAAAATGCGAACTTTACTACCACCACCTTTAACTTTGTCAAATGTCTAAGAAATATCCTTCTCATCAATATCCTTTGCCTTAAAAAGCTCAACTTACTCACCAATATTCTTCTTCTTTATCATCATCGAAAGTATAATCAATAGGGAGAACCCTAGAGATGTCAAGGTTGAGGCAAGGTGTAGAACTTTAACCTTATAATTTCTCAAGTTAGTTACATAACGACTATAAATGAAGGTCTAATAAGCCCCATACCTGAATTACAATGACATATTTTCCTTCACAATATCATTTAATTGACCCTCGCATTTGGCATATTTCTTATGGGCCTCATAAAGTTATTTTTGGAGACCTAAAGTCTTAGCACAATACTATCTTTATCTAACTCAACATATGCCTCTTCAATTTTAAATGTGACTAAGTTTGTAGTGATAATATCTAGCTTCAAGTTGTCCTTTCGTAACTTGTATTTGGTCTTCAAGGCTCATAGTAGGATTTTAGTCCCTCATAATTGGATGTCACCTTCTCATAGGCCTCTTTTTGCTCATCTAAACCATTAGAGGTACTTTTCTCAATGTAAAGGAGGACCCTTTGGTCATTGATCATTAGAGATAACATTCCACATAATAAACAATGTGGAAGCATATAAGCCTCTCAATAAAGGCCACATAGCCCTTTAACCTCTCTCTATCGATTTGAAAGGTCTCTAAATCGACCTTCTATTCGTTGAAGTCCTTGTTTAATTCCATCTTTTAGTGCTCCCTCCCTCCAACATTGTGACAAGCATGTGTCCCTTCAATAGAAAAAACCATTAGAAACTTAGACAAATGATAAACATCAAGATAACAAGAAATACACAAATATTAGTAAAGTGAGGCGTAAAGTTGAACAAAAAACAAAAGATGAAGGATGGAGTTTGTACTTGCCCCTTGAGGTGGACTAATTCTTTGGCATTGACCTTAACACGCTAAATTTTAGGGTTTTAATCATAAGAAGGAAACTTACCTTCACCATAGTCTTTAGAGCATCCTCAATTGAGACATAAGGTGAAATAATTCTTTGACATTGGCCTAATAATCCTTATTTTTTGAGGTTTTAACCATGGGAAGTAAACTTACCTTTATTAAAACCTTTAGAGTATCCTCAATCGAGGCATAAGCGTTTAGGCCCTAGGAGTCCGTGGCATGTTGTAAGTGAAAATAAACTTTAGGAATTTATATGGATTATTGTCCATGTAGGCATTCTTATCCTTATTAACCTTCCCATTGCCCTTCTTAGAGGTATCAGGGACCTCGTAGGTGTTCAATATCTCTCTCTTCTCATGAGAGGAGGTCATGGCTACAATTTCACCCCCTATGAAGGCTTAGTGGGGGTCCCCAAGACAAAAGTTGGGTGAGCTTATTTTTCAAAAGTCCTATCTAGGGACCATGTGGAAAAATAGTTGAGATAAACGGTTATAAGTCACCTAAAATAAAAGATAATCCATGAGATAACTTAAAGGTCCACCAACCTCCTTCATAATGTGCAGTGGAGGTTAGTTTTTACTTGGACATTTGGCAAATGGATCGATGCTAGGGCCTTTAGAACTTCAACAAGTGGTAACACGGTCTAATTACATCTCTCCATGACCTCAACAATCTTATGAGGTACTTCAATCCCTTTATCATACATGGTTGGTAAAAACCCGCTTATTTTGTTATTGAGGGTGATCAGGCCCCGATACCAAGATATTTCAACTATTATAATTAAAATATTATTCTTAGCCTGTGACAAATATATGAGACATTAAATTTTTTGTTTATGAGTTAAAATTTGAGATAAATACAATAAATATACCATCCACCGGAATAAGATTCATCACCCCAATAACATAAAACTCAAATGATGTAATGTCATCAACAAAATATCTCCAAATAAAAATCATAAACCAACCATGAGTTTAAGGACCCACTAAATCCCAATAAAATTGTCTCATAAAATAAACAACTAGAATCGAAACTAAATTAGTTTCACCCCCCGTTATTCTCCAAACTATGCTGTTAACAACAACCTAACTTGAAGTGTCACTCAACACTAGTAGTGGAAAAATAATCCTATAAAAATGAAACTACCAACATTAGCCCATTGATCAAAATACGAGGCCCATTTTAAAATTAAGCGGACTAAATATAGGTCAAAACATTTTTTGAGCCGGCCTAATTGGAACACATTTACATTAAAAACAATCTAAGGTAGCATTTTCTCTAATTTATACACACATCTCTTTATCTCATCTCTTCAATTTATATATGCTCTTCTAAAAGAGTATAGATAAATTAAATGAGAAGTGGGATTAAAAATTGAAGAATTGTGGAGATTATAAAGAGATAGAAAACAAGTGATAAGAGAATATGAAAACCCAATTCTCTTTACGTACATAGTCTGTAGAGAGAGATTGTGAATTATAGATAGGTTTATATTTCCCTTTTTATTTTCTTTCAAAAACCATCAAGGCCTTGTTGGGTTTGGTCTTTTTATAAGGCCTTAATCCTTTGAATAATTATCCTCAATCCAAATATGGAAGCTCTTTATATCCCCTAATCATTGTGTTGAATTTTGTTATACATTTAAAAAAAGAAAAAAACTGATGACCCAACCCAAACCCATCTTGGTCATTTGTGGCACCCATATTTGGTTCGCCCAGATTCGGCCTACCCTAATTTGGCCTGCCCAAATATAACCCAACTCACCTATTTGCCACTACTAGCCAATAGAAATGGGTCAGTGCACATTGCAAGAATTCTTAGAACCATGACACTTATACGTGTATTAGCTTCTCTATGGAAGAACCCTTTGAAAGAGTTGACGCTTGCGTTCAAATAAGAAATAATATAATAACTGCCATTTTTAACCCAAATTAACCCTAAGCATGCAACTAGGTGTGATTGAAACAATATGAAATCATGCACAAGATATTCAACACACAAAGTTAAGGAAAAATCCCCCACAGGGGCAAAACCATTTGTATATCACTATAATTTGTAAAAGACGGTTTACAATCGGATTACAATGAAATACAGTTTGACTAAGAATTACCCTCGGGTATCGGATTCTGTAGTCGCGGCTGGAAGAAACCCTTTCCAGTAGGGCTGGCGGCTGGAACTATCCCTGTCCAGTAGGGCTGCAATGAAGAGGAAGAAGCGGTCCACTTCACAAAGGGTTGAACATCAATGGTGTTCTTGGGTTACCAAAAGTGACTCACAAATGTATGGAATTTGTGTGAATCAAGGGTATGAATCAATGGACTCAAATACCATGAAGACTTATGAGTTATGGAACTCAGAAAATCGTGTGTAAGTCTTAAGAAAACCAACTCCCCTATCGTGGTATAAATAGGAATTCATTTGACCTAAAAATCTGCACACGATCTGTTCGTGGTTATCCAGGGCGGACCGGTCCGGGCCTTAGGCGGATCGGTCCGATGGCGGACCGGTTCTTTTATTTTGAGGCTGATTCGGTTCGCATTCGGTCCGGGGCTCACTGGTCTTAAACGAGCAAGGCGGATCGGTCCGGGTCTCAGCGGATCGGTCCGGGGCGGATCGGTTCGTTTTAATTTCAGGCGGACCGGTCCGGCTGACTGGATTTCTGAATTCTTCCATTCTTTTGATCTTCGGATCCCGTTGATGATGAATGGACTTTGAATCTTTGCAATGGTGTTACGGCTAATGACATATACAAGTATGTTGGACAAAAATGTCCTTACAAATCTCCCCCTATGTCTATGCCGGAACAAACATAAAAAATCCGAATTATCAAGTATGAACAATGCCTATACAAATCTACCCTTCCATGAACCCAAAACTGAAAGAGGTACAAATGACTAAGGCTGCATCGTTTGTTCTTCGAATCTTCAGAAATCTCACCGCTTTTCTCATCAGGGTGTGCATCATGGGATTATCAAGGATGTACCTACACACATGAGACAAAGCAAATACCAAGTGACGTATCGAGTTTGAAATGAGATAAACATAAGCATATATATCCATTTAAGATGATATTCTCAGAATTTCAAAACTAAACTCCCCCATAATCAGATAATTCATTCTCCCCCTTTTTATGATGTCCCCAAATAGACAAATGAGAGAAATAAATCAAGCAATCAAGTACCGGGGTGACACAAGGCATAAAATCACACCATGAATGAACATAAAACAACCAAGTCGGTGATAGCGTAAAAGAATGGGTGTGATCAAAATTCGATAGGAAAATCAAAGCATACAAACATGACATATGTGCACGATGAATATTGGATATTCCTAACGAATGAACTCAAATGCTTCCTTTGGTGTAAAAGATTGGAAATATACGACATTGACTATATCAAATCTTCAAATCAAAGCTCAAAGTGATTTCTACACCAATAAAGTCCAAAATGATTTTCATGCTTTTTCAGGACTTTCAAGGAAGTGCAAACCCGTTTTTCAATCTCCAACCAAACTCCCTCAGATTTATATTTTGAATAGAGGTATAATAAATTCTCAAACTTTGGAGAATTGATGGTGAAACTTAAATGGCCCATATATGGCATGTATTGCTTTTTATTGCCTTTTCAATTTTTTTTTTCGGGCTCTTTTAACTTCTTAGGACCTCGGATATTACAATTCCTCCATTTTTTAGGTCATTTTTAACGGTGGCTTTTGCGCAAAGGATAAAAATCAACTTTCGCAGCCCCTCCCCGTTATGCAAATTATCACACAGTCTCACCAAAACGGTTTTTACATGCAATCCAATCTTGTCAAGTTTTATCGCATTTTATACATTGTATAGACAGGATTGAGATGGAAACACTCAAGCCAACATGAGATTGACAAGCGCAACAATCAAATATAGCCGTGCATGTGTGCAATAAAGGATATAGGAGTCAAGCATGTAGGAAATATCACTAATTACATCTCAAGGACTCCAATCAATGTTAAGCACATGGATGAAATAATGTAGCCTCTCAAATCTCTATCAAACAGTCACATGGATATATGAAATGAAGGTGTGACTTGGCTATCTTAAATGCTCATCCATAAACGGCAAATCTCTTTTTGAATTTTTCAAAAATTTTATCAAAACAAAAATCTTTTTGTGTTTTTCTAAAAAAAAATTTCTAAAAAGAAAAACTTTTTGTAATTTTAAAAAAAAATAAAAATAAAAATAAAAAAAAAATGAAAAACTAACTAATGATACATGCTAGCAATAGGTTTTAAAAAAATGACATGATAAACAACCTATGCTAGCAATCAAGACTAGATCTCAACCGGGAGTGACGGTGGAGTTTTCTAAAGATGGTGGCATCTTTTGAACCAACTCCACTAGATCATGTGTAGTATTGATCGAAAACTTCACTTGCTCGCGAATATGTGCAAACTCTCTATCAAAATGAGCAGGCAAAGTATCATGAGTGGGTGCATGTGCATGAATATGTGAAGTGGCATGATATGGCACAAAACCCAACATAGAACAAAATTCCTTAAGATGTCCTCGCTTCTTGCAGTAGGAGCAAACAAAAACCGGTCTAGGAAGCAATTTATCAACAATTTTGGGATGAACATTCCTAGACGGACACCCATGGGACTCACTCACAATGATGGATATAGGCTCAGGAGAATTCTCTAATGTGACTTGAACTTCCCGTGCTTGTTTGAGGTCATCCTCAAGATGGGACATACGTGTCGTCAGACTAGACACCACGTTGGTCAAGTCACATTTTTCCCTTTTAAGCTCATCATTCTCTCCCTTCAACTCACCAATCCGAAGACCTGGGATCCTATTAGACCTTTTTGTTTCCATGATCTCGATAAACAACTTTCTAAAGGCATTTTGGATCAACCTATCATCACCATTATCACCCTCACTATCACTTAGAGAAGTGGGCATAGCAACTTTCTTGCCCTCTCTCTTAAGTCTAGTGGGACACTCAAATTTCTTGTGCCCTATCCCATCGCACTCAAAACATCTTATCTTCTCAAGATCTTTCTTTCTTTCTTTTCCACTCTCATCACAACTCTCTCTTTCTCCAAACAATCTTAAATCTCTCTCTAAGGCGGTGATCCTAAGAGCTAAATCATTATTACGCTTCTTGGTTTCAAATGACTCAGAATACAACTCAGCGTAGGCGTGTTGAAGATCACACTCGCTCTTACTTTCCTCATCCTCTCCCTCACTCTCTTCTCTCTCGCTGTCGAGGTGTCCCTGTGAAGTAGCATCCTCATAGTCGTGAGATGCACTAGGAGTACTCACATGACAAGCCATGAACGCGGTGAAGTTACGCTCATGCGGTGACTCATCTCCCGAGTCCACCGACTCGACCTCACTGTCGTCACTAAGGGTAGCATTTAGGACAGCTTTCCCTTTCTCTCTATTCAGACGATTGGCACACTCAAACGCTCTATGACCCTTACCATCACATTCAAAACATTTCTCACTGTCCCTTTTAGGAGGTTTTTTGAAATCTTCTTTGAACTCTTTCTCATTTTTCTTTTCAAAAGTATTTTTCTCAAAATTCCTTTTATCGTTGAAATTTCCACTTTTCTTGAATTTGAGAATTCTTTTGAAGTTTTTTGCAAACAGGGCCAAGTCTTCTAAGTCAAAATCACACTCAGACTTGGATTCAAAAACTTTTTCTTTCTTTTTCTGAAAATGAGTCTTTAAAGCAATCCCATTATCCTTAGCCTTAATGGTTTTGGGAAACATGTCAATCTCATAGGTTTGAAGATCTCCTACAAGTTCTTCCAACTTAAGTGATTTCAAATTTCCCAAAGAGTTCAAAACAGTGACTTTAGGAATAAAGCGTTTTGGGAGAGATCTCAAAATCTTTTTAACGACACGCGTGTTATCAATTACCTCACCCAAATTAAAACATGTGTTAACAATGTCCGACAATCGTGCATAAAAATCATCAAAGCATTCGGACTCAGACATGGTGATAGTCTCAAATTGGGTGGCCAAATTTTGTTATTTTGACTCTTTAACCGCGTTCGTACCCTCATGTGTCAATTTCAAAACATCCCAAGCCTCTTTAGACGTGGTGCACGTCATAATTCGGCGAAACTCATCAGGAGAGACAGCTCCAGAAATAGCACTCAGACCACGGGAATTAAAATTGGACAATTTATAATCATCTTCAGTCCAGGCTGACACGGGTTTTAAAGTGGTGGTGTTATTAACAGTGACCGTGGGAGGAGTCAAACCATTTTCGCAAAGCAGCCAAATACGCTCGTCAATAGATTTTAAAATCGATTTCATACGAGCTTTCCAGTAGGCATAATTAGACCCGTCAAAAATAGGCATCTGATTATATAACTTCTCCATTTGAACACGCACTTTTTAAAAAAAAATCAATTTATTTCAGAAATTGATATCTTTAGAAAAATTTTGCGGAAAAAGGAATACGCGATAGATTAGCGTAACCTGCTCTGATACCAATTTGAAAGAGTTGGCGCTTGCGTTCAAATAAGAAATAATATAATAACTGCCATTTTTAACCCAAATTAACCCTAAGCATGCAACTAGGTGTGATTGAAACAATATGAAATCATGCACAAGATATTCAACACACAAAGTTAAGGAAAAATCCCCCACAGGGGCAAAACCATTTGTATATCACTATAATTTGTAAAAGACGGTTTACAATCGGATTACAATGAAATACAGTTTGACTAAGAATTACCCTCGGGTATCGGATTCTGTAGTCGCGGCTGGAAGAAACCCTTTCCAGTAGGGCTGGCGGCTGGAACTATCCCTGTCCAGTAGGGCTGCAATGAAGAGGAAGAAGCGGTCCACTTCACAAAGGGTTGAACATCAATGGTGTTCTTGGGTTACCAAAAGTGACTCACAAATGTATGGAATTTGTGTGAATCAAGGGTATGAATCAATGGACTCAAATACCATGAAGACTTATGAGTTATGGAACTCAGAAAATCGTGTGTAAGTCTTAAGAAAACCAACTCCCCGATCGTGGTATAAATAGGAATTCATTTGCCCTAAAAATCTGCACACGATCTGTTCGTGGTTATCCAGGGCGGACCGGTCCGGGCCTTAGGCGGATCAGTCCGATGGCGGACCGGTTCTTTTATTTTGAGGCTGATTCGGTTCGCATTCGGTCCGGGGCTCACTGGTCTTAAACGAGCAAGGCGGATCGGTCCGGGTCTCAGCGGATCGGTCCGGGGCGGATCGGTTCGTTTTAATTTCAGGCGGACCGGTCCGGCTGACTGGATTTCTGAATTCTTCCATTCTTTTGATCTTCGGATTCCGTTGATGATGAATGGACTTTGAATCTTTGCAACGGTGTTACGGCTAATGACATATACAAGTATGTTGGACAAAAATGTCCTTACACCCTTAGATTTTTATAAAAGAAAATTCAAGTGTCCTACTGTAAAATACCAAATATTAGGGTAAATGATCTGCTAAGAATTGGGTCAAGTGTTATGTTTTTTAGATCAAAACTAAGTCACATGGATAGCTTAGTTGGGAGGTCATTGGTTACGCTATTTGGATAAGAACTTGGGATTTCTAGTTCTAGAGTTCATAGACAATAAGGTTTTCTTCATTGTAATGGATATGTTTTGTGAGGGTCAGTGAAGTAAAGCTACACTACAACGATGCCTATTGTCTATAGTGGACATGTTGTGAAGTTAAAGCAAGTGATAGCACAACTCGATTAAATGAGGGGTATTCTAGGATTTTATCACATGTTTCTCCAACATATGAAGGATCATTTTGGGATTGTATAACCTATCTTTTGTTTCTCATTTGGATCAAGAGCCTTCAGGTCAAATAAGATTCTCTTTTGAAGGCGATGATTTCAGGTGAGGGTGAGATATTTTCCCTCTTACCCGCATGTAATACTCAAAGGTGAAAGATTGATGAGAGTGTTTCGTTTTGTGTCCTCTATAGATATCGTGTATGGGGTTTCTCACCTATAACATGGAGAGTGGTATACATTGAGTAAGGTACATATAAATGATTAGGAAATACTAAGCATGAGATTAAGAGGAAACTAAACTTAAAATTTTGATTCACTCGGGTGGAGAATTGGTATATAATGGTTATCAAAGATTTAGGTTCGAGGGTAAAGGGTATTTGAATTATCCTTGGTATGTATATTCTATTATACTTTTAATTTCTTTATATATATTATAATCATGTATCTCTCTCGATGTAGCCAAAAGTGGTGAACCACATATAAGTTGGTGTTCTTGTTGTTTATCTATCCCGATTTGTTGTTAATTGTGTTTATTTATTATTACTGTTGTGACCTAAAATAACACGACCAGATGGACCAATAATAAGATGACACCTACCATCATACCCAATGGGCCTAAGATAGTAAGAAAAAATGGTCGGCTTAATTACCTCCCAGGCCGGCACACTAGCCGACCACTCTCAAGAATATAAACAATTAGTAATATGAATATACACACGTGAGGATCTCATCAGTCACCATGCACATGCATGTGTACAAATACATTTCTGCTAATAAAATATAAAGGTGTAAATACTTAATGTATAAAGGCATTCCACCTCTTCATCTTCCTATTACTATAAATAGCTCACTATCTCTCTCAGCTAAGTGCTACTGGAAAACAATTTATCCTAAGCCCTAGAGAGTTTTTGAGAGGCTTGTACTAAAATTCTAATAATTAGTGACATTGTACTCGTAGATGTAGGCACTTTAGTGGGCTAAACACGTAAAAATCCTTTGTCTTTTTCTTTGTCTCTCATCTATTTCTAGCTAATATCTTCTTACTTTATCCGTGGCTGATAATAATTGGTGTAATTAATATAAGACTAATCCTAATCATCATACCAATTTTAGATACCAATAGATTAGTGCCGTATGTGGGAAATCGACAAGCCAGTTTTTGTTTCCTACCTATTTTCCATCAAAAATTATTTTTTCAGCCACTTACTATCAAGTACTAAAAAATGGTAGACAATCTAGAAGGTAGCCACGCCATCAACGATGCCTTCAATACCTCTGCACCTCCTGGTATAGGGGATATACAAGTGAGTATGATGAAAATAGCCAATGGTCAAGAGGCTATGCAGGAGACTGTAAGACAACTAACTCAAATGCTCAAAACTAGACCCGTATTGGACCCGTCGCCAGAGGAGAAATGTTGCCTCCTGTACTATATGGGAACAGACAGCTTGTAAACATTATAGGAAGACAAGAAATAAGTAAATATAGACACTCTAGATCAACCAACGAGCGATACTACCTTCATAGCATGCCCTCGTCATGCAGATCTACTGACTATCGTGATAGGCACTCATTCTCTCGAGAAAAGTCGAGCGATTAGGATAGGTTAATTAGGGTTCAACATATGATTGTTTAGGTCCCCGGGATGCTAAATATCATAATCATAAAGATCCCTCCAGATTGAGAGATCGTCGAGAAGGGTTTGTCAGGTTGAGAGCCAAAGTGCGAGGATCCGTGGGTGCTGAGAAGAATTCTCAGGAAGAGAGCTTAATACAAGCCCATGGTCGAGCAATTAAAATTGTCTCAATCAAAGGCGACCCAAACGAGCATCCCTGGATGGTTTCAATTCAACGGTTGGAATATCCTTTAAGGGAAATTGCTAAATCAAATAACCCCTTGCATCGGAGTTTTGTGAAAGGATCACCCTTCATTCTTGTAATTATGGATCACCCTACACCTACCAAATTCAAACCTCCTGTGGTAACCTAAAAGTACGATGGCAAGACAAACCCTCTGCTTCACATGGAATAATATCAAGATACCATCGATATCTATTCAGTCCCCGATGAGATGCATTGCAGGGTATTCTTTAGCACTATTACCGGATCAATACAGATCTGGCACAATAACTTACGACGAGGATAGATCTCCAGCTCTCAGCAGTTAGCTGAGTTATTCATTAGTAACTTATGCTTTGGAGCCAAACTGATTAAGAGGGTAGCTCATTTGCTGAGTGTTTATCATAGGGTTGGAGAAACCACGCGTGATTATATCACTCGTTTTAACAGCGAAAAATTAGAAGTCATTGCTTGTAAAGAAAAGATGGAGATTACTACGCTAATGACTGGATTTCTCCCCGAGAAATTATACTATGCCTTAGCTAAAGATCCTCTAAAGACCATGATCGAATTACTGGCCAAGGCAGGTAAGATTATGAATGCTAAGCAGTCCATGGCTGCTAACTAATCTCACAACACCAATGCATACAACAGTAAAGGCTCTGACAAAAAAGAGCAGAAGGATAAGAAGGTGGAGAAACCTAAGATGTATGATGAATACACCTCCTCACTATTGGCGTACATCATATCCTGGAGGAAATCTGGGGAAGTAGGTATCTAAAATGGGCCGAAAAGTAAAAGTCTCCCCCAAACCGGAGGGATAAATCAAAGTATAGCAAATTCCATAAAGATCATGGGCTTAACAAAGATAGTTATATAGCCTTGAAGAATAAAATAGAAAGCCGATTCTGAAGAGAAAAATTATCCAAATTTATGGAGAAGGAAGGCATAACGGATCAATAAGAAGAACAAGATGGTCGGAGGCGATCAAAATCTCCCTGGAGAAGAGGCGACGCTAAGAAAAGAAGCACAAATGATGATGTCAAAGATGACTTATATCTATGAGGAGACCCAAGGATCCCATGCACGAGGTGAAAATGATCTCTTTTAGCTATCATTTTGTTGTAGGTGGCGATGCTGGTGGAGGTGACGAAATTGTTGAGAGAAAAAATATCTCAGTGAATCCAAATCATGCTCCTACATTCGACAGATTAACTTATCTGGCAATGTCAGTAACCTCCTAAGGAAAGTAAATAAAGACATATTGGTGAAAGGATTATCCAAAGACGACCTAAATGGAATACTTTATCCCCATGATGACCCTCTGGTCGTCATAATGATGGTGCATGAAGGAAAAGTTTCCAGAATACTAGTGGATAATGGTAGCTCAGTCGAGTCTTATTCAATGATTGATTCAAGGGACTAAGGCTACGAGAAACTAAATTGGAGCCCTATCATAGGCCCCTCATCGAGTTCTTAGGAGAAAGGGTGTATCCCTTAGGAACTATTAAAATAGAAGTAATAATTAGCACTTGGCCAACCTACCAAACCGAGCATATTTGTTTCTTTATTTTAGACAAAAAATATGCTCGACCTATAACATTATCCTAAGCAGGGTCGGCCTAAAAATTTTAAAGTTGTACCATCCATTGTACCTCAGTGCCTGAAATTCCCTATGCATTACGGGGTCGACGTTGTCACTGAAAACCAAATTGAAGCTAGGGAATGATATTACACCTCAGTGGACCAAGAAGAAATAAAGAAATTCACCACCACTTATCGATAGAAACCATATATCCTCGGGAGGAGGCTGAATTGTTTAAAGGACAAGTTGTTAAGGCAATGGAGACTATAATCATTGGTAATGAGCATCCGAAAAAGACAACACATATCGACTCATCCATGGATCCAACCATTAGAAAAGAGTTAGTGGATTTCCTCAAACAACAAAAGAACGTGTTCGCTTAGAGCCACAAGGATATACCAGGGATTAACCCAGAGTTAATGTGCCATGAACTAAATATTGTCAAAGATGAAAAGACGATAAAAATAAATGCGTGTCTTCAGTCCCGAGATGAACATGGCTATACAGGAAAAAGTGAAAAAGCTATAAAGTGCAAATTTCATTGAAGACATCAGATTCCCCGACTGGTTAGACAATGTAGCTATGGTCAGGATGAAGAACAGTAAATGGCATATGTGCGTTGACTTCACGGATCTAAACGAAACTTGTCCAAAAGACCATTTCTCATTGCCAAGGATTGATCAATTGGTCAATTTTACTACTGGACACGAGTTGCTCAGTTTCATGGATGGATATTCTTGGTACTACCAAATAAAAAAAATAGAAAATAAGGAAAAAGACATCATTCATCACTAGCTGCGGTACTTACTGTTACAACGTTATGCCTTTTGGGCTAAAAAACACTAGGGCTACATACCAAAGGCTAGTGAACAAGTTTTTAGAAGAACAAATCGACAAAAATATGGAGGTATATGTGGATGACATTCTCACTAAGAGAAAAAATCAGCCGATTACATTAAAGACACGAGACAAACATTTTACCAATTGTAAAAGCACTAGATGAAGATTAATCCGAACAAGTGTGTATTCGACGTACAAGAAGGAATGTTCCTCGAATTCATAGTATATTAGGGAGCTATTAAGGCTAACCCAGACAAAATCCAAACATTGATAAATATAGAAACTCCCACAAATAAGGAGGACATGCAGAAGATAACTCGAAGAATAGAAGCCCTCAACGGGTTTATCTCCCAAGCTACTGATAGGTGATTACATTTCTTCAAGGTGCTAAGGAAGACTTTTGGGTGGAATGAAGAATATGAAAATTCCTTCCTAGAGTTAATGAAATACCTAGGATCCCCACCATTACTCTCAAGGCCCCTCATGGGAGAGAAGATTTACTTATACCTAGCACTGTCTGAGTTGGCAGTTAGCTTGGCACTTCTTCGATGAGAGAATTAGATGCTACTATAAAAGCAAAGCCTACCAAGGAGCCAAAATTTTTTACCCACATCTGGAAAATTTATCTTTAGCCCTCATTGAAGCCTATCGAAGAATGAAGCCATACTTCCAAACCCACACCATTGTGGTATACACGAATTTACCCTTGCGCCAAAGTATTCATAAACAATAGAAATCCGAAAGGTTAATGGCTTAGGTTGTGGAGTTGGGAGAATATTACATAAATTATGAGCCTAGAACAATAGTAAAAGGCCAAACAGTGGCATATTTCATAGCAGAGTTTACTTATGAAGAAAAACCTACTGAGCAGACTTTTACGAAAGACAGCTCAGCAGTGAACCCAATCGCGTAGACTTCTCCAGAAGATAGCTCCGTGAGAGATGTATCCAATTAAGAAGAATAAATGCCAAAGATTTTAACCAAGTGAGAAGTAGACTCCTGCTACCTTGAGAAAAGTCTAAAGATCTTTAATTATGCAATCTTGGTTAAATGGAATTTTAAAGAAGAACTACTAATTTGGGAAATGTATGTGGATGGATCATCATGTGCCTATGGAAATGACATTGGGCTGATAATCAATACCCCAAATAATAAACTCGTAGAATATGCACTCAAGTTCCAGTTCAAAGCTTCTAACAATGAAATAGAGTATGAGGCATTGATCGTAGGATTTGAATTAGCGCTTTCTCTGGTTGCCGAGTAAGTACAGGCACTCAGCGACTCCTAATTAATTATGAACAAAGTGTTAGGTGTATATGGAGTCAAAGGAGAATTCATAACGCGGTAATTGGACAAAGCCCAAGACAGGGAATCTAAATTTTAAGCGGTCAAAATAATCAGAATTCTAAGGATTGATAAAGTCGGAGAAGACGCGCTCGCTCAGTTTGCCTCTGCGACCAAAACTGAGTTGAGAAGAACTATACCAGTAGCAATCCTCAAACAAAGGAGCATTAACAAATAGAGAATCAATTTGATTACATTGGAATTAGGCCCCTCATGGATCCAATAAATGAGTACATTGAGAAGGGCATCCTACCGATCGACCCAAAGAAAGCAAGGAAACTGGGGTACAAAGCAGTCAGATATATCTTAGAAGGAGGAATTCTATATAAAAGAGGATTTATCATTTTATTGCTAAAAAGCGTCCGTCTAGCTAAGCTGCAGAACTTGATTAAAGAAATACTTGAAGGATCATGTGGAGCTCATTCGGTAGGCAGATCGCTAAATAAGCGAGTTGCCACATAAGGGTATTATTAGACAACTATGAAAGCAAATTGTGTTGCTTATGCTAAATGTTACGATAAATCCTAAAGATATGCTACCTTCACTGAACACCTATAGATACGCTTACATCGATCACATCCCCATAACCTTTTGCCATGTGAGGAATTGATTGGTCAGTCCCTTGCCAAAGACGAGAGGAAGGTTTAAAAATAGTTGGTCATTGCTATATATTACTTCACCAAGTGGGTGAAAAATGAACCTTTGGTAGACATGACCTATGATAAGGTCTTTTAGTTTATATGGAAGAACATCATATGTTAATATGGTATGTTGTATGCCTTCATCACTGATCATGGGACACAATTTGACAACTAGGAATTTGAAGATTATTGTATCCAATCCAAAATTCAAAGGTTGCATTCCACTCCTGGACACCCTTAATGCAATGACAAACATAAGTAATGAAAAAACTTTACTAGCACGCAATGAAGATGAGGTTAGATGATGCCAAGATAAATTAGATCAACGAATTGGAAAGAGTATCTTGGGCCTATGGGACCATGCTGAGGATAACCATCGGGGGATCCTCTACATGTTAGCATTTGGGATAGAGGCAGTGGTACCGACCGAGATTGGTTTACCTAGTCATGGAGTACTTAATTTCAATTCTCTAAGGAGTGATTGCATGAGAAGATTAAATTTAGACTTGGTTGTAGAAGTTAGAAAAAATGTAGCACTATACGTGGTAGCATACTAAGAACAAACTGCACGATTGTATAACAGGAGAGTCAAACCGAGCAACCTCAAAAAAGGAGATTACATGTTGAAAAAGGTGATCCAGAAAGGAAACAAATTAGAATAAAATTAGAATGGTCCATACCGCATTTATGCAGTTATCCGACCATGCACTTCTCGGTTTGAAACCTTGAAAGGAGAACCATTCAAGAACCTGTGGAATGAACACACCTAATGAAATATTATCAGTAATCCAATAAAATGTAACCCCTTACTATTTCTTATAACTCGTTTTCAGTAAAGAACACCAAGTTTCATAAAAAGTTGGTTTCTTTTTCATATTTTATTTTTTGGGGAGTGGGAGATGTACAATCTCAAATAATAATAAGGAAAAACTAACTAGTCATTAGTCCTCATATGAAAAAATCACGTATGACTTCGTATTTGACAAGTCACGAACCACAAGTTCCAAACATAAATGTTCATGTATGACTCCTCATTGTCAAGAAAAACAAGTTTTATCAAAAGTCTTAAGACATTTGGTTGCCACTAGTAACTAACTCAAGCACCTGGTCAAAATGACAAGATCCATTTGAGCGACCACAAACAAAATCATGTTAGTGGAACCTAAGGCAGGACAACATGAGTTCATCCAAATTGATAACCAGTGAGGGAGATTAGTCGGATTAATGTCGATCATATAATCATAAGACTAAACTGCTGGTAGGCTATAATCACATAATAAAGTAATTAAAATTTTATTCAAATATTTCAAATCTCTTTGCATCATTACAAGGTAACATTCAACATGCATCATTACAAGAGAATTTTCAACAAAAAAGATAAACTACTTAATCAAGTGGACATTTTCCTAGACCTTTATCCATCCTAATAGGAGTAACGTCTAGTGAAAAAGGAGGAATTATTGATCTCAATTCCCTAAGCCTTCACCGACTCCTAGAAATGGCTTTATCCACTAAGTACAAGGGCTGACTAAGAACATCATCCCCATGTAGATCATAACCCTTAAGATATTTTTTGATCAAATTAATAGGGATTGCATTTGTAGGATCCATGAAGTATCCAACTCGAATAGAGGAATAGGTTTGTCCAAGCATCCAGGGTCATGCCAGTACCAGAGACTATCTTCCTTCAACACATTTATCAAAATAAGAGTGTTTATCCATCCCCATTTGTAACCTTTTTTACGGTCTTACTCTAGTTCTTCACCCAAATGTGCCAACGCCTCATCATAATCATTCATTCATAATATGCGAGGTTGTTTGTGAAAATGATAAGTGAGGCGATCAAATTTCTCATCTAACTTTTTGATGGTAGCCGATTGATTCTTGATAAGTCTTGTTTGGTCGGCCAATATCTTTTTAGTTCTATCTTTTTCTACTGACGGACGAGCAATAACCATTTTTCGAGAAGATTAGCCTCCCTTTGATTTATTCAATTTCTCTAATTCCTCCATTAGCTGCACATTTTCCTTCTCCAAGAATGATGCTCCTTCACTTTGATCACTGCCATTTTAATACCCTATAATTCATCCCTCAACAAGTTATTCTCCTATTCCAAGAGATTAGATACCTCCTAAGTGCTCTTCATATCAGATTGCAGCACAAACTCTTTCTTGGAAAATACCGGAGATAATTCTTGCAGCTTCTTATCAAATCCATTGTCGCTCCGAAGAATAGCAAACCTATTCTCATAATCTATTGACAAGCTGGCAATCGTATACTTACGATCTTAGTTTAGCTGAAGAATCATCTTATAGTAAGAGGCGTTGGTCAACACGACTTAATGGAATAACCTATACATGTGGAGGTAAGTTTCTTTAGCCTGGTTGGAAACATCTAGATCGAGCACTTCCTCCATCTATTCTTCATCAGGCTCTTCACGGATAGCCCCAAACAGTTAACTATTCCTCAAAAAAATTTCACTTTCAACAGCATCCAAGTTAACCTTCCTGGAGTTAAACTGAAATGAATAGGATATTACATAAGTACGGAAAGAAAAGAGGTGCTCAAAAATAAACATTAACATGACTAAAAAAGGAGGAATTTTATTAAAACTGTGAGGGTATTATAAGTAGAGAAATTGATCAATTACATCAATAAAATCATAGCACAAAAATACAAGGACCCTATTCATTACACCTTTTCCTTATCTTAATTTACCTCCTCATTTAGTCGCGCCATTACCATCATCTGCTCTTAAGGCACAAAGGACTCAACCATCCCCTTTTCGTCATCAACCTCTTCCTCAATTTATTGAGGAGTGCTTGGATCATGTTAGAAAAAGAGTTCAAAGCCCACAACAGTGCTGACCTAGGTGAGGACAATATCCAAGCCTTCCTTGAAGAAGGATTTCTTGAAGTACTCCACCTAAACTTTAGCATTAGAGAATGATTTATCCCACCCACGGGTGTAGGCATCCTCCTTATCTTTCTTTTCCTTGGCCTTCAACTCAACATTCTAGCCCTTGACATCCTCTGCCACCTTCTTGGCCTTCTGGACAGCCTTCAGGGCCTGGTCAGCCTTCTTCTCAGAGTCCCATGCCGCCTTCTCGGCATTGATATTCACATTCTCTATCTTCTTGATGGTTTCCACAAACTTCTTCTTGTCATCCTCATGGCCTTTTTTGATAGCCTCCATTGACTCGTGCAGGCCCTTGAAAGCTGCCTCCACATCCATAAAGGGCTTCTCAGCTGGTTGTCCTTCCTTTATAATTGTTCATAATTAGCCAAGAACTGTTAAAAAAACTACCATTCATAAACATTGGTAAGTGAATAACAGTCACATATGATAATAGGGAAACATTAGATAATGCTTACCAAATCCATGTTATGGTTGGCACGCTTAACCAGCCTGGCCTGAAGAAGAGCAGCAGTAGTAGCTTCATTGTCTGGAAGGACTACCACTCCAATTAGCCCACGAGCAAGGCCTAGATTAATAACAATTGATTGGGCACTACCCTGGCCCTTGTCGAGCTGGTCTTTCGGAGATAACTGTAAAGTGGTGGTTGGACCCCTCTTTAACCTTTTAAACTAGGTCTACTGGTTTTTCATCATAGAAGGCTCAATTACTATGGGGTATTTATAACCTCAAGCATCAGACTTTACTTTTCGCCAAGAGGTAGGGATTTTGAACCAGCAAGGGGGTTACTAGTCTTTCTCTTAACCATTTATGGAGAAGAAACATTGGTTGACATAAGAGCGAGATCTAAGGATTTAAAAGATGTCCCCCAATAGACAAATTCCCTTTTTCTTGAGATGGGGATTCAAATTTAGCGGCCAAGGAGGAAGATCTTGGGTCTTCTAAATTAATGGGGGATAATGAAATGTCTTTGGTGGGGCGAGTAACAAAGGAAGTTATTGAGCTCTGGTAACCGAGTAGAACATATGCAAAATGAGGATGAACTGCTCCTATTATCTGCTAGATAGACCAAACAACTTTTAGGTTGGCGAAATTAACCTCTAAAGCACTAGAAATCCTATAGGTTGCCATAAATACCTCCAAAGAACCCTCGTCCACAATTTACACCGTTTTTTGACAAAGAGGAAAGAAAAATAAGAAGAGAAGGGTTTTTATAGTGAAACATAAACAACAACAACTCTCACAAATGACAGAATAAAAACTTGAGAAGGAGAAGAAGAGTTTGAAATTCAAGGTGAGGAGAGCAAGGAGAAATGATGTTTTATATGACTCTATGATGTACTCTGAGCTATACAAAATTAAATGATTAAATGTACCATAATTTCGTCTTCAACGTGTCTCAGTTCCCTAGGAATACAAATGAACAGCGCATCCCTAAAGATCGGCAGTCGGCCAAACGCTTCTCGATAGCTGAGAACACCCTAACAGATAATACTCCATCCTTTCACTCACTAACTAACTCCAATCAAGAATGTAATACTAGGAGCTTTTGTTGTGACCTAAAATAACATGGCCAGGTAGACCAATAATAAGATGACATCTGTCATACCCAATGGTCCCAAGATAATGGGTAAAAGTGTTCGGCTTGATTACCTCCCTTGTCGATACACTAGACGACCACCCTTAAGAATATAAACAGTCAGTAATGTGAATAGACGCATATGAGGATCTTAACAGTCGCCATGAACATGCATGTGGACAAATACACAAATCCTAATTGTAATGTAAAGATGTAGATACCTAATGTATAATGGTATTCCACCTCTTCATCTTCCTATTACTATAAATAACTCACTACCTCTCTCAACTAAAGGCAACTAAAAAACAGGTGTAACACCTCGTATTTTTTAAAATATTTAAATTACACGTGTACTTGTAATTTAATTAATTTGAGAAATAAATGTGAATGGAATAAATATTAATTATCAAATATTGGATTAAAATTAATGTGTTATTATATTTTCTTGTGTGATAAGTAAATTAAATTGTATTATTTTTTATTACATCTTAAGTGGGAAAAAATGACGGGTTGTCAGGATCTTATTCGGGACACGCACGTGTGGTCATATTGGGAATAAGATGGTAAATTTATGATATGTGACTCATAAGGTGATTTTGAGTGCACGGATGACCCAGGAAGTGTTGAGATAGTCAGAATTAGGTACTCGGAGTTATAATCACGTTCTGAAGACTTTTAAAGCTATACGGGACCCACATGGGGGTATCTGGGTCATTTTAATGTTATAATTTAACCTAATTTCGGTATGAGGGGGAGATAAAAGGGTTTTAGATGATCGAGACATCCATATACCCATTATAAATCATCTTATCTTGAGAGAGAGAGATAAGAGGAGATAGAGAATTCAAGAACGCCATGCCAGTATGAGATTAAACAATTTCGGGGTTTGGATCAATACAGGTTGAGGATATCAAGGAGCAAGATCAGATTTCTACAATTAGAGGCGAGTGTTTAACTTGCTTCGATGTTATATGTTGTGTTTTAGTTCATATCATAATTGGTGAGAAACAAATATGAACTTTTATGGTGGGATTTACATGTCAAAATGGGTTTTGGGGAAAGATTTCATGAGAATTGAATTGAGAAACATATTATTTGAAATGTGTGATGAATCCTATATAAAAATTTGAATTTTTATTTAAAAATCTGATTTGGAATCATGATGGTAATAGATGTGATCCTAATTGATAAATCTAGAAAAATAGTGGAATTTGATATGAGAATTAAGGTGAATTAATTCAAAATAATTAATGGTTGAATCCTATAGTGTAGAATGATTTCTTAATGAATTAAATCCATAAAATAGGTATCCCTACGATTTATATTAATAGGGTAATGTAAATTGATGTTGGGAATGACTTTGGTCTATAAAATGGGTAGAACTTCATAACAAACAAAACAACCTCATTTTGGCCAAACCTAGGGGCAAACCGGTTTGCCCATAGCCGAACCGATTTGGCTGCCCTGATTGGATGGGCTTGGTTATTTTAATTATTTTGTTGTTCGGGTTGATTATAAGATATGAACATGATAGGCATGTTTCCCTTGTTATTATTTTCAATTTTCCCAACAAAAATCCTATTCTTCCCGACATTGCGAAAATGCAAGGTCAGATTGAGTAATTAGCAAAAATTTCTCAAATGATCCAACTTAGGACAATGATCACATTTAAACATTTTAGGTATTATAAGAATTGATTAGAATACTACTTACGTGTTTATATAAAACTTAATGTCCAAGCTCGGTTCTTCGTGTAATGAATTAACCCAAAACGTATTGTACGAAATAAAGTCGATCATAAACAAATCCTAATGATACCTACATTATGAAGAACTATTGGAGATTGAGAATATTATACATACACGCTTTTATTATGTTAAAATTTTTTTACATACCTACCAAACTTACCTAGTATTAATTGGAATAATAAATATTTGTTTGTCCGATGCTTTTTATAACCAGTTCTGTTATAATTTGATACATATTGTTTTTAAAACATGCGTCCCAAAAGGAGAGGGGATTTACTAAACTAATAACTTTAAAAGTCCTTTAAAATATATCATATAAAGATATATACATAAAACAAATGCACGTGAGTTCGAAAGGCATTCATGTATGCGATAATGCAAACTCGATCTAACCTCATCTATGCATTCATGAATTAAATAAAACATGCCAAAAGTTAAGTCTAGCCTCATATATGCTATAATGCGAACTCCATCTAGTTCTTGCATCTTACAAAATCGCACTAATTCATTTTTTGAAACATGGGTGGTTTCAACATCATCATAAAAAAATAGCCATTGAATCTTTATCCCATCCAGCGTCATGGTGTTATCAAGCGTATTAGCAAATGCAATAATTGTGCTAGCTTTGCTAACAAAATATTTCTTTTTTCTTTTTACTTTTTAACTAATCAGTAATGTGAAAATATAAATTATAAACTCTTTCAAGCACAATACAAAACTGAAAAAAATAAATAAATAAATAATTGTAAAAACATAACTAGTGCAATACACAACACAATCTTATTATTTCAACCACAATTTGAACTTAAATGAACAAGTCCCACAATTACAAGCATAATCGATACAATTTTCCCCCTTTATGGTATCAAATATCAAGTACTTTAGTATATTGTTATATTAAAATTTCTGAATGAAAGTTAGAATACTGTTATATACTATTATACTAAAATTTAAGGATGAAAGTTATATTATAATTTTTTTTATATTAAAATTTCTAAATGAAAGTTAGTATACTATTATATTCAAATTTCAGAATGAAAGTGAATATACTGTTATATCAGATGCCATATTTGTACAAAATACTGTTATACTGTTATACAATATTGTTATACTGTTATATACAATACTATTATAGTGTTAGTATCTGAATAAAAGTTAATTTCTGAATGAAAATTATTGTTTGTACATAAATATTGTTTGTGCAGAAGTTAATGCAAGCTTCAATAAGTTATTATTTTAACTCTTCTTGCTTTTTCAATATATAGAATATTATTATAGGCAAGCTATTTTTAATGTTATTATTTATACATTATTGTCATATCTCTGTTATTTACTGTTATTATTTCAACTCTTGTTGATTATTTACAGAAGTTTCCATAAAATGCACCAAACCAAGTCCTTCAACCTTGAAAGTTATTTCATAAACATCAAAGAACCATATAAGAATGACATATGTATATTTCACACCTCTAGTGGTCAGATTGTGTAAGGACATTATCTTGTGAGTCCAGTTAAAATTTTGTATGTCGTATATCGCTACAAGTTGTTACAGAATTGAGCAAGTTTAAATCTACAAAGGCTGGATCCGAATATCAAGTGGTCTTCAACATTCAAGCCCAACAAGATGATTTTGGTAAGAATATGTGTATGGTCCATTTGTATTTCATATTAAAAATGTTGGGATATTTTTTATAAGAGATTAGAAAAATTTTCTAAATATAAAAAAATGTATTTTTATAAAATTTTTTATAATAGTTTCGAAAGTTTTGGTTTTGAAAAAGTTTCAGAATTTTTCTAAGTCTGATGGCGAACCTCGAGATTGTCGTTCTGATTGTTCAAGCGAGATCCCAATGTCGTTCGAACGACACGTGTCTCGTTCGAGCGAGATCAGGATTGTTCGAGCAAGATGTCTTTTGGTTCGAGCGATGCTGCTTTTTATGCTGAACATGCCACCGCCTAAATGGTTCCTATATAAAGAGGTTTCTGTAACAACCCTCACGTTTGATAGCATATTTTATATTTATTTACTAGGTGTAGTAATTAAATATAAAATGATGGATGTTGAGTAAATATTAATTTAATATGAAAAAGGTTAATATTTATTGAAATGTTGTGTGATTACCTGTTGAGTAGGTAAAAATATCCATGTGGTGATTTATGGCGTCATAAGATATAAAATGACATTTTGATTTAATGTGAAACCGGAACTAAAAATGAGTTATAAAATTTCCAAATGATAATTTGGAGGGTGTAGTTAGTCCCGGTAGGTGTGAGACAGTCAAAATAAGTGCCATATTGCATTTTGGGATTTTGGACACTTTTGACTGGTTATAGCTTATATGTGTAGTTGCGATTTATTTTATCGTGTATTAGTCACTTAGTTGGGCTTTTTAGACTTAAGCCCCATTTTATTTTTCCCTACCCCTATTCCCATTCTTCCATTTCACACAATTGAGCTTTAGCGAGAAGGAGAAAGAAGAGAGCTTTGGAGAAAAAGAGAGATTGGAGCTTGGATTGTTGCCTCCACCAAATCAAATCTGAATTTGCAAGATCAAGGCAAGTAACTTACTTGCTATAGTATGATTTAAGTGGATTAATTAGAATGATTTGTTGTGGATTGTTATGATTTAGTTTAGTTAGGGTTTTGTTATATTATTTGGGTATTAACCCTTAGAAATTGATTTGGATGATAAATGTTGTTGAGGATGGTAGTTATATACATTTTATGATGTATAAGTTGAAGAATTTGAGGTTGGGTTGGGTGGATTTGTATAGGAAGGAATTTGGAGTTTAAAACTCCATAGCCAAAATTTGGCAAATCTGCAGAATCGAATCGATTCGGCCAGGCCGAATCGATTCACCCTGGGACAGTTTCCAGGTTTGGGTGATCCAAATCAATTCGGATAGACCGAATCGATTCGGCAGTTATGCAGAATCCCCATTTTTCCTGGCTGAATCGATTCGGAAACCCTGCATTTTTCTTTTGTTTTCTTTTCATATTTTTGAGCTTTTTCCTCAGGTTTAGGGTCTAGGAACCTTCTTGCATGAAGTAAACCTAGAGTCCAAGAGTATTAGTTGAATTGGTCGCCACCCTAGATTAGAATTGGGTTATCTGGGGTTTATTTTCCGGGGTGTTTCAAGAAATGCTAAGGCATTTCTTCCTTTAGAGAATTTTTAGGAGTTAGGAAGTTAAATGCCCTAACTTGGAGACTTAAGGGCTTATCAAAGTTATATGAACTTTGGGGATTTGTAAGATCATAATGATCATTTGGAGATTTAGTTGGGACTTGAAATTGAGGAATATTAATGATAATATTCAATGGGAATTAGGTTCGCATAAAATGAACCCAAATGATTTAAAGATGATAGGTTCCACTAAAATGAACCCAAGCTATGTTAATGATGATTGGTTCAAATAAAATGAACCCGGTTACATAATTATGATAGGTTCGAATAAAAAGAACCAAGCACATGGATATTGGAATTGGAATATGTAATGGTAAATTGAAATGTAAATGTGATATAATATGGCAAATGCTAATTTACTTAAACACACCTCTCTAAATGACATCATAAGGGAAGTTCGCGCGCTTAGAGATGCCCCCTGGCTAGTGAATGCAGGGTGGATATAGTCCTAGGCCATATGCGGGGTTTTGTATATTTTTTGCGCTGGTTAGGGGATTCCGGGTGTGGTCCTGACTTTCTCGCAGGCATATGGCCGCTTCCCGATGTTGCGTTATGATCCCAGGTTGTCTTGTATAGATAGGCCCTGGAAGATGATGGTCATTTAGGGGCGCGCCCAGTGGGGAAACTCGGAGGGGCGGTCTTAGAATCGTTATATGTATATGAATATAACTTTTCTGCATCAAGTGGGACTTGATGGTTATATGCCATAAAGAGCATGGATATGTGCCATAAAGAGCACAGGAAATGAGATTAATGTGATATGTGCCATATAGAGCACTAGATAATAACGGTATTCCTATTAAGGAATGGAAAGACAATTTGGAAAGATAATTAACTATGGAAGTTAATAAATGAAAGGAAATTATATCTTCTTAATGTAAACCAAACATATGGTTTTTAATTCCTATTAAGGAATGTAAGAAGGATATGGTAATTGGGTTAATGAGCAGAGGTTTTAAATTTAAGTTATTTACTTTTCTTCCTTTCATGTAAATGACACTTCATTTCATCATTTTGTTATATTATCATTCTTATCATCCATGCATAACTGTTCATATCTATCATGCTTTTTATTTCTTCTGGTGATCATATAGAACCCGACCCTGATCGGTTTACTTTCCTTGTGTGTATATATATGATTGTATCCGCTCAGGTGCTCCACCGCAAGGACGCCCGTTTTGATGTTCCCATTTCTTTGCTTTCGACGAGCTGTAAGATTTTACGGGCTATTACAGGATATTGTATTAGACGCTTTCCTCTTTGTGTTCTAGATATGATCGGGTCTTATATTCGGGCGTGTGGCCCAAACTTTTGTAATTGATCTAATGAATGTATTAATTACGATATTAAATGGTTGTACGATGTTCTATGTAACTGTGGACCGACAGCTTATTCGGTCCATTTGTATACATTCGTTTTAGTTGTATTATATATTTTTGTGGAATTCCACTTGCTTATCAGATTGGGTTGTTTAAATAAAATTTTCATAACCGCATTTTTAAAATTTTACACTTTTAGGCAACCCGTTTTCTGATTTATTGGGTGGTTTTCCCGTATACTCAGTATATATTGTTGATGCTGAGGATGATATCCATCCATGATTCCTGTTACGTTTGAGTATCGGGCTGGCCACCCCTTATCTCGGATCGCGGGTTGTCACAGTTTCTTCTTTTGTTTTCGCTTATGGAGAATACTGTTTCTATCAGAACATTTTTTTAAAATGTTTCGATAACTGCTATGCAGTATCGTGTGTGTTCTTCTCCAACAGTTTAAGGTTTAAAAGGTTGTTTTCAATTCACAAACCCAATTACTTTTATGTGAGTTGTTTTGTAGAACCTAAGACTTATTTTTGTTGAAATTTTATGCTGCTAATTTAGGTGCCTTTTATGGTACTGGGCTGTTGACTGCGTGTCATTGAGGATTACTTGAGGGTGTTTCTTTATTGAAGATTGGACTGCGGTTCATGTGGGTTCAATACGTGGGATCCATTGCTGACTCTAGGCTGCGTGTTTATGTAGGTTTGCTGAGGTAAACTTATTGCAGATTTCATTGTGATTGTAAATTGCGATTTAATTCATAGTAAAATAAAGGTTTTACCCAAAAGGTTTTTTTTCCTGAAATCTGTGAGTTGGTTATTTGTGATGGTTTGACACACACACACACATACACACACACGTAGTTGCATGTTCAGGGGCTGATTTTAGTTGGTTTAAAATTGACTCCAATTAAATAAGTTTATAGTTGGAATTTGCGAATTTATTCAAATCGATATCGCACAACGCCTCTCAAATTTGTATCAGAGCGGGTTACTCAAATTTATTGAGTATTTCTATTTTTCGCAAAATTTATGTGATATTGATTTTTTTTTAAATCTGATTTGTACAAATTGTTGCAATGTTTTCGAAAGAAAACTTATATAATCAGTTGCCAATTTTTAACGGGTCTAATTATGCTTACTGGAAAGCCCGCATTAAATCACATTTAAAAGAAATTGATGAAAGTGTTTGGTTAATTTGTGAAAGAGGCTGGACTCCTCCCACTGTCACTGCAAATAATGTCATGAATTTAAAATCCGTGTAAAACTGGATTGAGAATGAGTTTAGGTGGAGCACTTTTAATTCACACGGGCTTAGTGTAATTTTCGGACACATCACCCCCGACGAGTTTTGACGTAGTATGACGTGCACCACGTCCAAAGAGGCGTGGGATATTTTACAACTCACCCACGAAGGCGATAACGCCGTCAAAGACTCTAAAATTCAAAATTTAACTACTCAATTTGAAACAATTACCATGCTTGAGACTGAGGGTTTTGATGATTTTTATGCACGTTTGTCTGACATTGTCAACACTAGTTTTAATCTTGGTGAGCCTATACCTGATGCACGAGTGGTTAAAAAGATTTTAAGATCGCTGCCAAAACATTTTATCCCTAAAGTGACTGTTTTAAATACCTTAGGTGATTTGAATCGTCTGAAATTAGAAGAGTTGGTTGGAAACCTCCAGACATATGAGATTGACATGTTTCCTGACACTGTCAAGCCTAAGGATAGAGGGATAACACTTAAAGCACTGTCTAAAAGGGAAAAGAAAGTGAGTTTTTGTGAGGACGAGTCTGAGGACGAGTCTGATTTTGATATGGCCATGCTTGCAAATAATTTTAAAAAGTTTCTTAAGTTTTCAAAAAAAAAATTCCAATAAAAAGTTTTTTGACAAAAAGAAAGATAAGGCCAAAGAAAACGGTGAGAAAGAGAAAGAGGGTGAGGGAGATTTAGAAAAAGGAAATTGTTTTGAGTGTGAGGGAAAAGGCATAAGTAATTTGAGTGTCCCACTAGATTTAGGAGATAGGGCAAGAAAGTTGCCATTTTAGTCACCCTTAGTGATAGTGAGGATGATGTGAAAGATTTCGGGGATGAGTCATCACATGGAAAGTTTGTTGCTTTTTCTGCTAGTCACGTAAGCACACCCAGTTTGTCCCATAACGATGAGGATACTTGTGCACGTGAAACCTCCGAGGGTGATTTGAGTGTTTCTAGTGATGAAGAGTGTGAGTGCACTAGTGAGGGTGATAGTGAGCTCCAGGTCACATTTAGAGATTTGTACGCTGAGACATTAAAGACTATAAAATTGAATAAGGAGTTGAGTCTTAGGGTGAGAGATTTAAAGAGAGAGTTATAAGTTTTGAGGGAGTTTGAGGCGAAAGCGAGTCAACTCAAGAAGGTGAAGGTTTCTTTGAGTGAATAATTGATAGCTTTAGGTAGGGAAAAGAGTGATTTGACCAACACGATGTCTAATCTGACGACACGTGTGTCCCAACTCGAGAGTGATCTCGAACGAGGCAAGGAAGTCAAAATCCCTTTAGAGAACACATCTAAGAAGGTTGTAAAGGTGGTTCTCAATCCCATTTTGGGTAGAGGTGAGAGTTTAGAAATAAGTCATGATGGTGCATCCACTTCACATGTTGCACCCGAGTCGGTTCCTGTTTTAGTATTTGATTCACATAGCTCTCAACCCAACCCACCTAGGCGTCCCATACTTGTTAGGAGAGCGTGTAGGAGACGTTTTAAAATAGGTGTACCAAGGCCTATTTATGTTTGCACACACTGCAAGAAGAGAGGACACCTTAGAGACTTTAGTTTTAAGTTGGGTCATGTGTCACGTTTTGCTACTATACGTGTTCACACACCCACACACACACTTGATTCTCCGGATGATCACACGAGATAGTTTGCACATATTAGGGAGTAGGTAAAGTTTTTAGTCAAGACTTCATATGATTTAATGGAGGTTTTTCACAGGATGTGACCACCTTTGAAAAACTCCACCGCACCTAACGGTTGAGGTTTAGACTTTTTTGCTAGCATAGGTTGATTTGCATAATGATATTTTTTTCCCTGTTGCTAGTATGTACTTTTTGTATTAGATTTTTTCTTTTGAAATAATTTTAAAAATACAAAAACATTTTATTTTTATAAAATTTTGAAAAAGACAAAAAGAGTTTTGTATTTTGTTCTACACCATATATGGAAGGACATTTAGGATGATCGAGTCACAATTTCATTCCATATCCTGTGACGATTTGATAGTGTTTTGATATGCATCATCATTTAATTTTTGTGCTTTACAATTTTTGGATTCATTGAAATGTGATTAGCTGTTACTACCTACATATCTGACTCATAAGTTCCTTTAATCCACACTTGCAAGGATTTGTTTTATTATCATACTTGTTTATCACATATTGGTTGGAGTTTTGTCATCTCAACTATGTCTTTAAAATGAACCGTATGCGATAAAACTTGACAATGAAAGTATTGCATGTAAAAATCATTTACTCTGAGAAATTTAATTGCAACAAAATATGATGAGTGAATCATGGGAAAGGACTACGAGAGTTCAAAATTAACTCGTCGTGAAAGCCATCGTTTAAAAGGGCCCCAAAAAATTTAAAGGCAATAAAAGGATGAATGCCAAAAAGGGGCCACACCTCAAAAGAAAAATATAATGATTATTATTTATGAGGGAGTTTGGATGGAAAGAAATAAAAAATGGGTTTCCATGTCTTGACAACGTCATGAAAACGCATCACATAGTTTTAGACATTATTGGTGTGGGAATCATTCTTGACTTTGATGTGTTGATTGATTGAGTCGATGTCATTTAAATTCAATATTTACAACACCTAAGGACAATTTTAAGATTCATTCGATGAGAGTACACGTATACATCATGCACATATGTTTTGTTTGATTGTGTTGATTTGCCTATCGAATAGGTTCACACCCATTCATTCCATTTCCATGATTTGGTTGTCTTAGTGTAAATTCATGGTGTTTGATTTTTTTACAATTATTTTTGCATTTTTTTAAAAAAATTGAAAAATAAAAAATAGTTTGTGGAAGCTTTTGAGTTCTTCTTTTCATGTGCGTAGTTTAATTCATATTTTCCATGCATTTTTATCGTAATAATCCCATGTTTATTTTGTTTATTCGTTTCGTTATCTTTTTCGGACAAATAAAAAGGGGGAGAACGAATTATGTTTTTTTTTGCATTATGGGGGAGATTTGACTATGTTGATTGATTTATTCTTATATCATTTCAAACTCGATGCATCATAAAGGTATTTTCTTTGTCTCATGTGTGTAGGTACAAAATTAAGATCATTTTACACACTTGATGAGAAAAGCTTAAAGCTTGAAGATTTGAAATTGAAGATTTTTTATGAAAAGATTGAAGACTTGCATTTTATCTTTCCACTTTTGAGTTCATGGGAGGGTATATTTGTATAGGGAATTTTTTTGATAATTCAGATGTTTTTATGTTGTACCGACATAGACCTAGGGGGAGATTTGTAAGGACATTATCTTGTGAGTCCTGTTACAATTTTGTTTGTCGTACACCGCTACAAGTTGTCGAAAAATTGGGCAAGTTTAAATCTAAAAAATATGGATCTGAATATCAAGTGGTCTTTAATATTCAAGCTCAACGAGATGATTTTGGTAAGAATATGTTTAAAGCCCATTTGCGTTTCATATTAAAAGTGTTGGGATATATTTTTATAAGAGATTATAAATTTTTTCTAAATATTAAAAATATTTTTTATTATAAAATGTTATATAACTGTTTCGAAAGTTTTGGTTTGAATTTTTTTTCAGAATTTTTCTAAGTCTGATGGCAAACCTCGGGATTGTCGTTCTGATTGTTCAAGCGAGATCACAATGTCGTTCGAACGACACGTGTCTCGTTCGAGCAAGATCAGGATTGTTCGAGAGAGATGTCTTCTAGTTCAAGCGATGCTGCTTTTTATGCTGAACACGCCATATATAAAGAGGTTTCTGCTTTTATTTTTGTTTGTGGAGAATACTGTTTCTATCAGAACATTTTTTAAAATGTTTCGATAACTTCTATGCTGTATCTTGCGTGTTCTTCTCCAACAGTTTAAGGGTTCAAAGGTTGTTTTCAATTCACAATCCCAATTACTTTTATGTGAGTTGTTTTATGAAATCCAAGACGTATTTTTGATGTATTTTTATGCTGCTGATTTAGGTGCCTTTTATGGTACTGGGATGTTGACTGTGTGTCATTGATGATTACTTGAGGGTGTTCCTTTGCTGAAGATTGGACTGCGATTCGTGTGGATTCGCTACGTGGGATCGCTGAATCTAGGTTGCGTGTCTATGTAGGTTTGCTGAAGTAAACTTATTGCAGATTTCATTGTGATTGTAAATTGAGATTTAATTAATAATGAAATAAAGGTTTTACTCGAAAAGATTTTTTTTCCTGAAATCTACGAGTTGGTTATTTGTGATGGTTTCATGCACACACACACACGAACACACACACACACACACACACACATAGTTGCATGTTTTGGGGATGATTTTATTTGGTTTAAAATTAACTCCAATTAAATAAGTTTATAGTTGGAATTTGTGAATTTATTCAAATCGATATCGCATAACGCATTCTCAGTTTGATCACAGTACTATTATATACTTTATTTACTAACAATCCCAGAAGATATATACATATATATATATATATAATGAATAAAGAATGACATATGTATATTTCATAGAATGAATTTGAGGGGGGAAATAGAAACACAATATATATTTCAAAGAAATATATTGCATGAATTTGACAAATTGCAAGTAAAAAATTCTAAGAGGAGAGGTTGACATGTAGGTAAAAGAATAAGAATAATGTTCATAATGAATTGTGTGCATGGAATTTAAATAAAAAAGACTTCTTGTATGTAAATCCGTTGTTGAATGTAGCATGGATTATAAAAAATGTTAAGGGAAGTTACCTCAGCACATGATGACACAAACTCTTTAAGATAAACAACATATGAATTGTGTTCGTGTCTAACAACATACATGTTTGTGTTAGGTACAGATACATGAAGATGTACTCCGGGAGAGGGAACATCAGTTATTAATACATGTGTATGACTATGCCCCAAGCGAACATTGTGGATGGTATCATCAGGTGAAATGCGGTAAAAAAATACTTCAGACGCAACATCATTCGCACATGAATTCAATGTCAATCTACATTGTTTTCCCTATATAAAAAATAAAATGAATAATGAATGATATATATATATATATATATATATATATATATATATATACTCACTATTATAGGTAAAGAGGTTACAAACCTTACCAATATTAGATTTAGGATCCGGTGGTGAAATTAGACATTATCTATTCACATTTCTTTGGGCCTATTTAAACATGAAAGATTACAAAATAAGTATAGTAAAGTTTGAGATATAAATGTAGTAAAGTTTTACAAATAACGTGATTACCTTCTCTTTTTTCCTAATGGGTGGAGAATCGCATGATTCACTCACATTATTTGAATGCTTCTCGTATTTTTTATTATCACTTTTCTGACTATATGAGGAAATCTTTTTAATTGACGACGATGCAAGTAATCTACTTTGATACTACCTCAATTCTGCCATTTCTTCTTGAAGTTGCCGATTTTTTCTTTTGCCTTCTCCTCTTCTTGACGAAGCCTAGGCTCTAATTCTTTAACATGTTGTTTCGATCCCCGTCTAGGGATATGAAAATAAGTTATAGGAGTGACTCATTTTCCAATTCCCTTCACTCGACCACTATGCTCTGGAGTACCACATGCCAAGGTTAAGACATCTGAAGTCCTTTGAGTTATTGATCTCCCATCGTGGACTTATTTCTTCAAAGCATCCTACAATAAAGAAACTTATCATGAATGTTGTTAAATCATATTAAGCCATTAGAAGACATATGACATTTATGTCTCTAGAAGTAGGTGTGGCGATACTGTTGAGGGAGGGACATTATGAATGGGATCAGAGATATAACTGTATAATTGAAGGTAATAGTGAAAGGGAGTTAATTGCAGATACATTTTAAGCCATGTGGCACATCTACACTAAGAGACACCATTTATATATATATATATATATATATATATATATATATATATATATATTAGATGGTATGTCCTATTTGTCATAAGTAATTTACGTAATTTAAGTTTACAACTGATGTAATTGATAATAGAACATATTAATAAGAACTTTTTCAAAGAAATATTAAACCTTTTTGTTGTTGCTAAAATGTAAGCTTTATATTGAAGTGCAACAAGAATGCAACAAGAGGGTGAACTCATCCCGAGCCCTAAAACAACCTCCTACACTTCTATTTATAATGTCGATAGCTAAATTTAAACAAATTAACAAAACGAAACAAATCATTGACTTATGCAAGTTGGCCTCTAAAATTCCACACAACTATCCGACTTCTCTACCACTTCTAATAACAAACTTATCAACCATCTGTGTCCTATTGACCCTTACTTAAAAATGACCTATGTACTTAAAATTTCCCTATCTAAAATAAATCAACATGCACAAGTAGAGTATTTGGAGTAAAGTTGAAATTTTGTAGCTCAAGAAATTAATAAGGTACACCTTTTTATTCAGTTTTCTGCCTAAACTCTCAATTATATTAAGCCAGCCAAAAAACACAAAATGAAGATTAACACCAAACTCAAGGAATTGATTTATGTCCATGCTGCACATGAATGTGATAGGGCCCATATTATTTGTAGGGTTTTGAAACACTAGATTATAATTTTTTTGGTTTGTATAACCCAAAATACCTTTTTGGTCATAAACAACACTATCAATGTGTTGCAATGTTTTGGATAACCTCCATTTTGATCATAATATTCCAAATGATCTCTAATTAAAATATCAATGTTGCCAACACTACCTTTCCCAAATCGTGAAAATCTACAATATCGTAAATGGGAACAAAATTCGGACCATTATTACAATCACATTCGACTTCTCCGTAGTTATGATGGGATATTTCAAAAAAAATTAAAATCATCTAGCCTCAATCAAATCTCTATTTGAGGAAGTCATACTCTTACATTGACAAAACATTACACACTAAAACGTTATATAAAAACTCTTATTCCAAATTAGCAGAGTTTCACAAGAGGTAAAACCCTGAGAACATATTAAACAACACCACATATTTAATTAATAACACTCCCAAATTAAAATGACAATACCATAAATTTCATATATCTTCTATTGTTTAACTCCCAAATCATCTTAGAAATAATGCACAAGGTATGAACAGACCATCCCAATAATGCACAACAATACTAGAAACAATACAAAGAAACTCGACAAACTAAAAGTAGAAGCAAGTCATAAGCCACACTATGTCTTACAAAGAATAAAATAATCCTATAGAAAGACTAATAAAATCTAAAATTTGGATACCTTAAAGCATACATTTTTACTAGACCAATAAAAGATTTTGGAAATTCTCTAAACCATATATACAAGAAACCTGGAATTTGAGTTGGAAGCAAACCTGGAATTTCTCTCTCTTCCTGTGAGTTAAAGGCATCGCCTTTGTTAGTATCCATTCCTTCTTACACCTATGTTACAAATTCAAACACAAGTGAATATATTATGAGCATATATGGATGGAAGTGCATTCATTAAAGAGAACTTATACATAGTGTAACTAAATTGGGAAAATGATGTCCAACTTACATTTAACCATTTCCCAACGTTCCCGTCGAAGTTAAACACATCAAAATACATGTAAATGTTTAAAATAAAATCACTAAGAAGTTAATAAAGGAAACAAATCAATATACAATCACATACTGTTCAAGCAAAGTATTTCATAATAATAAGATCTCAAATTAACTCTCTTGATAATATAAACCAACATAATATGATGACAAAAAGCACCCAACCACCTTAAAAAGCATAAATAACTCTAACCATTAGCAAAACGGACCTAACACTATATATTTTTCATTATCAATCCAAATTCCCTCACAATCTGCACGTGCATACGAATCTTCACTTTCATTAATCAATTCAACGTTTGGTGATCCGTTGGTGGCGACATGATTTTTAACACATCCAGTAGTATAGTCATCATCATTACACTCGTAGTTATAAAGTGTTTGCGGAGTTACAAGAACGATTGACCATTTAGGATCGAGTTGGTCTTGAACATAAAGAAACTCGTTTGTCTTGATAATCTAATATGAAGGGATCATTCTTATAGCCAACTCTACAAAGATCAACAAATTTAAAACCAAGCTCGCCAACTTAAACACCATTATTGTTGTCGACCCAATCATAGTTGAAAACTGGAATTGTGAAAGTAAAATAATATATCATCTATATTTCAGTGATGACACCATAGAAACTTAAATTTAAAACCACGGGATACTTATCCTTTGCGCTAGAAACTTGCATTGTTGTGGTCATGATGCTAATTCCACTGTTTTGATTAACTCGGTCAGCATCACATTCTTTTTTATGGTAACGACAACCACTAACAATATAATTATGATATTTTATCACGTCTCGATAAGGTCCTCAAGATATCCACTTTAAGATGTCTGAAACATTATTGTTAGGGAGATTTAGCTCCTTTTCAACCTGATTTTTCCTAAATGTTAGTTACAATTTTAATAGTATATTAAATCATCACATATTGATATTAATCATTCCCTTTCACGAAGCCAACTGATAATGGTCTTGTTATGTTCCTCTTATAACCTACTTTCATCTTTGTACTTTTAAGGATACTTTCGTATCAAGCCATCCATATGCTCCCTGTAAGGGTGTTAATGGAGAATGATTTTTTAACCATTAAAACAAAATAAAATATAGTACATGATTTGTTACAAAAGTAACGAAAAGAGAAAATACTCAAAAAAAGGTTAAATATCATATGTGTTTTGCAACACATAATGACGTGCTTGCTCCCTTGACAATTTGTCCACCTCAATTAATTTACCACCCCCTATTGGTTTGCCATAGCATATATTTTTGTCATCATCATTTATTGTATTTCTACCTAATGGAACCCCAATGGCATCGAGCCCATGTAAAAATTTTGTACAAAATTCAATTACTTCTTATGGATGATTAAATTTTTTATTTAGCCCTTTAAGAATTTTATATTCCTACAAAACAACTATCAATGATGTTTACTTATAACATTATAGAGTAATGACATATTTGTTTAAGCCTGTGCAAACCTTTTAAATGGATACATCCAATGAGCAAAACCTGGGCCATGAAGATCAACCTCCCTAACAATATGTACCATTAGATGCACCATCATATTAAAGAATGTCGGAGGGAAGTAATTTTCTAATAAACACAATGTGATCACAATGTTATATTGAATACTTTTCAACTTCTTCACCTCCACTTCTTTTGCATAAGGAGAATTAAAGCAAACCCACACCCTTATTATTGCAAATTTAACATGCTTTAGTAACACGGATTGAATGGCCATCGGAAGTATTTGTTGCATGAATCTATGACAATCATGGGACCTGAGACCAAACAATTTTAACTCTCGTATCGAAACTAGGTTATTAAAATTTGATGGGTATCCATCGACAAATTTAAAACAAATTAACGTCTCGCATACCCTTTTCTCCTCCTCTCTATATAATGTATAACATGCGAGTGGTAAATACATCTATTTTTCCTTATCTTGTGGTGCCTACTAGCCTTTTAAACCCAATTCTACAATACTAAGATGACTCTTGACTCCATCTTTTATCTTGTCGGGAATGTTGAGTAGCGTCCCTATTAAGATGTCACAAACATTCTTCTCAATATGCATAACATCCAAATTGTGTTGAATAAGCAAATGCTTCTAATACCCCGACCTAAAGAATATTGAATTTTTCTTCCAACATTTGGAGTTATTAGTCTCATCCGTATTCTCTTCATTGTGTTTCCTCTTTTGTTTCAGTTTATCCTTTCCCTTTTCTATTTGCGCTTTATTTGGACCCATCTTTTTTCCCTAACATGCATTAATATTTCCAACTTGCTCTAGTATTTTCTTTCCGTTCAATGGATTAGGTTGTTCATGAAACTCTTTCTTACCATTAAATTTTTTCTTTTTCTTTCAAAACGGATGATTTTGTGGAAGAAATATTCTATGTGATTTATATATATTCTTATTAGATTGGTTCTATCGAATATAATCAGTTTCTTCATTACAAATTGGACAAACATAATACCCATTTACAGCACAACCACAAAATTTCCATATGTAGGGAAATCATTAATGGGTCATAGTAATATCACCTTCAAAGTAAAGGATTCTTAGAGGTAATCATCATAAACCTGTACACCTTCATCCCATAAGGTTTTCAAGTCCTCAATTAAAATGGTTCCATGTAAACATCGATATCATTTCCAGGCTGTCGCGGACCCGATATCAACATTGTTAACATAAAAAAAAATCTCTTTTTGCTCAGCAATGGCTTAAAGTTATAAGTTGCCAAAATGATTGACCAACATCTATACTTACTACTAAGAGTACTATGCTGGTTAATTCCATTTGCTGAAAGTGTTAACTGGAGGTTTCTAAACTATGACCACTTGTCATCCACCAACTTATATGCAACGGAATTCGCGGGGTAATGTAAGTTACCATAAACTTATTTTTCATTTACATGCCAAGTCAGGGACTTTGCAGTTTGTACAAATTGAAACCACCTTTTGAACCTAGAAATTGGCAAAAAATACCATAATACTTTTAAAGTCACTCCCACATTCACCTCGGTTGTATTTTTTTAACTTATACCTTGGTGTTCCACAAGTAGGGCATTCAGTTGAATCTTTGTACTCTGCTCTATAGAGTATGCAATCATTAGGGCATGCATTTATCTTTTCATACCCATTGATTACTCTTAATTTTGTGTCTTCCTTCGAATATGGATTTGAGATGTCATTGCGGTCAAACTTCGAGTATCAAAGTTCCCTTGAAATGATCTACAAAACTTGTTAAAAATTCAGTATCGTGGTAAATTCGGGTATCAATCCAATTTCAAGCGTTGAAACTGTTATCGTGAAAACTTGCAATTCCAATTTTTATTAAAAATCTTTTTGTGTTCTTTTTTGTTTAGAAAAAAAATTTCAAGGGACAAAACGAAAATTAAAGCCATTAAAATGACTACGAAAAATTTAAAAAGTAATATAGTTTAGAATTTATGAGAAGAGACAAGAGGTGGGATTACACGGTGTATTTAAATTAATTTAATGTCTTTATTATTCAATTGAATAGTTCGAAATAATATTGAATTTAAAATTTAACTCTCGTTACAATCCTAATTTCAATTTTATCTTTTTCAGCAATTAAATTGGGATTTGTCACTACATATAAAAAAGCTAAGATTCACACTCATTTTAACAAAATATTCGCTAGGATTAATTTATTGAAATTTGTACGAATATTTGAATTGCATACACAGAATTAATATTTGAATTTAAGAATAATACTTATCTCTAAGTCAAATCGAAAAATCAAATATTAATTTTTATCATTAATTTATTAACTCTTGTTATATAAATTAATGCGTGATTTTTTTCCAATTTAATTAGCCTAGAATGCATCAATGAACAATTATTTAAATAAAACAACTCAACATACGCGTTTCATCCCACTCCATGAATGAGATGTTTAGCCAAGCATGATTAAAAATCAAGAATAGTCACAAACATTCAACAGGAAATTAAATAGAAAAGGCAAGAAATACAATACGCAGTAATTCCTCTGTTAAATGTGTGCATGAATGCGTGTCCCAACTCGTCGCAAAAATTCAACTGGATTAGAAAACTAAATTAAAAGACTGAACCTAAATTTTTTTCTAATCCTAAACTAATTTTTTTATGATTTTTCTGATTTTTTTGTACCCTATGCAGTCTCTATTTTTTCTCTCTCCTTCTCTCTGTGATGATACCAGAGTCCCTAATACCTTTTCACCTCTTCTCTTTTATATCCCACGATTAAGGTTTGTGGAGGATAGCCCCGGATTTTTTGGGATGTGGAAGGTATGAGATGGGTTTTGTTGAAAAGGGTAGGTGGTGGTTGAGTATGGGTATATTGGCAGGTGGGCTAGGTTTTTAAGTTTGGGGAAATAGCAAGTGTTGGGTTATATGGTTTTTGTTGGGCACCACCGGGTTTGGGCGTGAGTGGCCTCAGGTTAGAGGGTCCGGGTTGCTGGCTGCCGCCGGGTTTCGGGCTTGGGTTAAGCCGGAATGGGTGAAGGGTTGGGGATGGGCTTGGTTGTGTGGTTCGAGATGGCAGGGGGGTAAGAAGGCCGGATATGGGGTTTGGGTGTTGTTGGTTTAGGCACCGGAGTGAGGACGCCGACGGAAATTTGGGTGGCCGGAAATGGGGTCGCCGGATTTAAGTTTGTTTGGGTTGTGGGTATTAGGTTTGGGGATATAAGGTTGATGGAGAGAGAGTGAGATGGTGGTGGATTTGTTATTGGGTTTGGTAGTTGGGGTTAGAAGTTTAGGATGTGTGCGTTAATGGAGGAGAGAGAGTGTGTTGGGTGGTTAGAGGAGGAAGATGATGTGGGTGTTGTTGTAGGTATGAGGGTGTATGGAGTTAGGGTGAGGGTGAGGTAGTATTTGTTGGGTGTAAATGTTGTGTATGTAGGTAGGGTGTGTGTAAGTTGGGTTATTGTGTGTGTGTGTGTGTGTGTGTTTAATTTGTACCCCTAAAAATTAACACTACCAAAAAAATTAAAACTAAAACTAAGTAAAATAAAAAATTAAAATCTAATAAAACGAAAAAAAAAACTAACATCTCAAAATAAAAATTAAAAGATACTAAATAAAAAAATGAAAATAAAAAAATAAAAAGAATTGAAAATAAAATAAAACTCTATTAAAACTAAAAAAATATAATCCTAATAAAATAAAAATAAAATCTAATAAAACTAGAAAATAAATTTCTAAATACTAATACTAATCCTAATCCTAATAAAAATAAAATAATATAAAGATTAAAAATTAAAAACTAATCAAAATCAAAATTAAAATAAAGGAATAGAAAAATAGAAAATAAATTCTTGAAAATTCTAAATAAATTTAAAATAAATCCTGAAAATAAGACGACTAAAAATAAAAATCTAGAAAAATAATATAGGTAGAAACTCAATACACACCAAGCTCGGGGAATGGTCTGGGCTCGGTTTAGGCTTATGTTAGGGTTATGGGACTGGTTCGGGACATCGGAACACATCGAGTAAGCTCAAATATGAACTCTGACTTCGCGGTCTCCTTTGATTTATTCGATGCATGCTTTTAACCACTACTTTGTCGCACATACACCGATTTAGCATAATCTGACACTGCGACTGCTGATTGACCTGCAATATAGATAAACACGACATAATGCCAATTTTATTAAAAACGAGTGACTAAAATGCATCTATTCAGAGCATGAATTATACACTTTTGGGTGCTTATCACCCATCCCAAACATGGACAATGTCTGTATGGCCTTTTTCGTAGATAAAGGCATTTTATTATCTTCTGGGAGCAATTGGGCAAATAATTTAAGGATGTTTGAAAAGCTCGTATCAGTCCACCCAATCTTCGCTTTCAAATTGAGTAGACTCACCAGTGGAGACATCTTAGCAAATTTTTTACACCTTTTATAAAATGGATTTGTGGCATCCTCAAGTAACTTTTCAAATGATTTAGTATCTTCCATAAAGTCTTCATTTACCGTCTTAAATATCTCCGACATATAATCATTATCTTCTGAATTTTCAACCAAATGACATGTGAGAAGATTGAATTAGGAGCAACTTTCACGTGCCATATCCATATACGATAACTTTGGTCAATATCGTTCGCATATAAATTACCTTTAATTTATTTTAAACTATATTTAAAGCAATTTCCACATGATGTATATGGACACCGTACATAATTACTATTTACAACATTCCTTTCTGTAACTTTAAAAAAATATTTAACCCTTTACAAGTACTCGTTTGATAATTTATGCATAGACATCCACGACTTGTCTGTTCCCATTTCTCAAATTATACTCATATTAAGATTGTAAATATTAATTGAATAAATGAGATTTTCGTACAAACTACGATAATCCTCAAATCATATTAATCGTACTAAAATATATATAAAAGCATCAACAACCATAACTTTCAATGTCGAATATAAAATAGAGTTAAATATAATAACTTTATATTTCTCAAGCATAAAGAATAGAATTCAATTGTTTTTCCTCCACTGATATATATACTTAAAATTTTTCATTTAAATAAAATCAAAATATACATTTTATTATCTTCAAACAAATAAATAAACTTGGGAACTATTTTTCATTTTCTAATTTAAAAAGTATGTATGTGTTTTCGACGATTTGTCTTAGTTTAAGTCACAAATAATATTTTTGATGATGTAATACTAACACTGCCAATACACATTAACTTTATTACTAAAGAAAATTGACATAATTGATGCATGTTAACTCAAGCTCCTGAGGTGCATAATCACGTGTATTACATACAAAATAAGTAATAATTTCTTCACAAAACATTTCAAATCAAACACGAGGCAATGTCAAGGTGAAATTCTTTTACATGACAACACGTTTTTTTTTAAAAACTCGATAATGTTTTAGACAACCCTATTGTGACACGACAATGTAATTCCCCGTATTTTCGAAGACTTAAATAATTATGTGATTTATTATTATTGTGGGATTAATTAAATTAAAATGTGAGAATTAATTATTAATCCGGATTAAAGTTGAATATTTACTAGCGTGATGAGAAGTTAGTAACTATTAATATTGCTACGAGAATAATTAATATGGAATGACGATTTTATATTACTTATTGTGATAGAGAAATATGACAGTTTGATATATTAAGTCGGAAGGTGCGTGTGAGTCGTGTTAGGACTAATTTAGTGGAATATAAAGGTAAATTATTTTTAAGTAACTCGTATGTTCATTTTGAGTGCACCATTGAGTCCGGAAGGATCGCGATAGTCAGAAAACTCTACTCGGGTATTTTATTTGGACACCGGGACATTTTTAGGCCAAGTCGGCACCCGGTGGGGGTAGTTTTGTAATTTGGATTTTTGGAGGAATTAAATGGACGAAAATTAGAGGAATATTACATCAGCTAATTGGAGACAGTTAGGTTTAGGTTACACCAAAATTAAGAGAGAGCCATAGTGGGTGAGGGAGAACAATTTTCAAAGGAGGAGAAGCCATTTTCACCACCTTGCACAACCACCACCACCATCGTGTAGATCGGAACGCGAGGAACGCATCCATACCAATAACATCAACGGATCAGACCTTCGAAATCGAGGCAAGTGTTTATTACTTACTTTTATTAGCGATAGTTATGTTCATGTTAGTCTAGGTTAATAAACCTTGTGATGAAGATTAATTTGGGTGAAATTGGAGAACTATATCATTAATTAGGACGGATTTGATAAGGATTTGAATACCACATGTAGATAGGATGATGCCTACGAAATTTGGATGATCTCTATGAACAAATCTGGGTTTAATTTGAAGTTACGCATATTAATTTAAGAACTAGGGTTCTTAACAATAAAATTGGGGATTTCGAATTATATGAATAATTGGTGATGATTTAATGATTCTAGGTTGTTAGAATTCATTGACAAATGTTAGGATTCGATTTGAGAATAATTGATTGGAGTTTGGGATGATATTTTAGAGGTTTTAGGGTTGAAATATGGTGAAAAATGAAGCTGTCTAAGGTTGAAGACGAAACAGTGCAGGTCGCGAGATCTCGCTCGAAGTCATTCGAGCGAGACTGGTTATCGCGCGAAGTCGTTCGAATGACACGTGGAAGTTGTTCGAGCGAGATGCTCTTCTGGTTCGAACGAGATTTTCAATTTTTAGGGAATTTCCTATTTTACCCTTATGTTAGTAAACGACAGATTTACGTGAGGAAAATTAGTGTTCGATGAAACCAAATAAGTGCAGATTTATTGAGACTTATTTAGGTGTAATAATTCTAATATTCGTGATGGTGAGATTACCTTGGAGATTACGAGAGAGAAAGAGAGGTAAATCGTAATTGAAAATGCGTCGAGAGTATTAAGTGATATATACTAACGATATTAGTCCTAAAGAAATAGAATGTAAAAGAATAAAAAATAGTGGTTAATTATGGGACTGATTGTGATTTTGTATTAAGGATTTTCGGGTGACATATTATCCTTAGAAATATATTACGAGAGAGGGAATATCGTAACTTAAAATACGTTGATAGTATTTAGTGATAAAAATACTACGTATGGGAAATGACACTTGTTGTGTATACTGTTGGATTGGATGGGTTAAGTGAATACCTATTACTTGCTAGTATTATGTGTATGATATACCTAGCTGCTTGCTATCACGGGAGGTGGTGTAGAGACAGTCTTATCCTGAGGGGATTTTGACTTGTATCTCAGAACATAGGACTGTGAAGACTTACTTCTGAGTTGGTAAGTTGATGACTATGGGAGCGTAGGTATGTGCGTGATCCATAGGTATGTGAGCTATGTTCCCCTCCATTATGTGTGTTTTGTATATATGGTTCGTGGGAGACTTTTGAACCGATAGTCCTTATTTGAGTATGAGAGGTACCGGGACATGATAGCAGAGTATGCAATGCATTACAGGTATAGCCTTGGGGTGCTGTATTAGTATATATATAATAGTGGTGGATATTCATATATACTTGTGTTGTACTTACAATTTGATAATGGTAGGCTATTAAGATTGGGTTAATACACATATATAATAGTGAAAGATATATATGTATGCTTTTGGTATATCTAATATGAGACAATATCAGATCATTAAGATAGTGAAATCTTCAGTAACGTAAATAGTGAATACTTGACTTTAGTGTGTTAACACTTATTTAAAATGATAAACATTGAGATCATATACGGAACACTACTACGAGGGGTAATTAAATGGATAAGCCTATCACCTAGTTAGAAGTGTTAGATGGCTAGGTTGGAGTAGATGTACGTTAGGCGTGCACACTAGTCGAGAGGTAAGAATCTCATGTGAGAGTTCGAACTAGCATGCGTATAATACTTGCTTTAATGAAGTTTTAAATACTTGCTAAAACAAATATTTTTACACATCGGGCTCTGACCCGTCTCTTGCATTTCTTCTCTCTTTTGCTATATATATATGTATTAGTATAGGTGCCCAGCCACAGGGACACCGGTTCTAGTTACTTGGATGGTTTGCCGAGCTGCAGCTGTTGTGGAAGTTGTGGGATATTTGAGATTAAACGCTTCTCTCATTTTATTCAGTTCCTAGTTCAAATATTTCAGTTAGGGCATGTGTCACCCATTCTCATTAGCGGACTTGTACTCAGTTTCGTTTGTAGTTATTCTCAGTTGGTTTGAGTATTTATTATCGTTTGGTTTGTAACTGTGAACTGGAAGGTTTTATCCAGTCTTATCTATTCAGTATTTGATTCAGTCAGCATTTAATCCTTGTGTATGGTTTATATTTACATGTTTAGAATTTATTAAATTAATTGGTTTCTAGTTTAATTGGAAAATATTTTGACACTAGCTTAATTAATTGTTAGGTAATTAATTGGATTTAAGTTTTCGACAGTAATGCTAAGAATGAACCAACCGAACATTCTGTTATAAATTTTATAAAGGACTGATCACCCGATATTTAATTGGGCGGGGTGTCACAGATGATTGACACGATGTATTATTTAAGCTTGTTTCAGATTTATTGCTCCTAAAAACTAGTATGTGAACCCAAAGAAGCACAACCCGATTATCATCCCTAATGCCTAATAACGTTGAATGGCCATCCTATATGAGGTAATTAAGATCGCTGCCATGAATTTTAATACTAAATTCAACAAAGTAATTCTTTCATCCTCACTTGAAGTGGAAAGTATTGATTTCATAAGCTAAGGAGACAAAAAAACGCTACCTTCAAAATTCACTACCACGGTTCATCACTAATCAAATATAATTAAAATAATTAAACCCTATTAGTGGATGAATATTTGTAAATAATTGACGACAAGAACAAAAATAGAATGATAAGAAGTTAATGCAAGCTTCAATAAATAATCAAGAAGAGCTGAAACCTGAAGAAATTAATGGAAGCCTCAAACCACCATAAGCAATATAAAAAATGTCTTCAATCCACCATAAATTATTTGTACAAATGATTTAAAAAAATATAACGAAATATAGATTTCTTCAAAAAAAGAGAAATAAACTGTTTGTCGATTAATATTTCATAGGCCGATTCAGATTTAGATTGAATTAAAATCGATAAAACGAAACAACATTTTTGTTTCCCAACTAAAATCATAGATTATTATGAAAATGAAATAACATTTTTGTACCGTAACTAAAATCATAGATTATTACATTTATAAATCGACAAGCAATTAAGTAAAAAAATGAAATATTACGAACTAAAATCACAAATTACGAAATCAATACCTTTGATCCAGCGTAATTATTCATTTCCTTTGATTACGAAGTCACAAATTACTAAAATCACAAATTACGAAATTAACAAGTGATTATTCATTACTTTTGATCCAGAGAGAGAGAGAGAGGGAGAGAGAGAGATAGAGAGAGAGAGTGAGAGTGAATGAGAGAGGAGAGAAAGCGAGAGACCAAAATAGGGCTTTTAAATTTTTAGGGGGAAAAAAGCTCGCTTCTAAATTTTTGGGGAAGAAAAAAAGGTCATAATATGTACACCTAGTTTAGAAATTCATAAAGAAAGGTCATAATATCTATAGTAAAAAATGATTTTTATATTTAAACTGTCATGTAAAATAATAATAGTATGTATAAAATGATATTTTATATTAGAGACGTCACATTAATAATAACATTAACCTTTAAATGATATTTTTGTAATAAATGTCTTTAAATTATTTTTTCGACCATCATAAAAAGGTGTTTTCCTTATAATGTGTACAACATATCTTTTTGTTGACCTTTATCTGATGTGGGTTGTTAGTGGATATATCTCCTCACTGAATTAGGGGTGTTCGCGATCTGGTCTGATCTGATTTTTAGTTAGTGTAAGGACCGGACCGATTAAATTGGTCCTAAAAAAAGGACCAAAACTGGACCTATTAAACCGATTTTCCAGGCTTAGTCGGTCTGATTTTTTGTATGGCCGGTCTCCGGTCTAACTTGTCAGTCCTAATCTTATTGAAATAATATTTTTAAAAATAAAAACAGCCCAAATTTTATCATAAAAACTGCCAAACTTGTCCAAAACAATAACATGTTCAAATTTTAACATAAATAAAAACTGTCCAAATTTTGACATATAAAACTGTCCAAAATTGCTCAAAGTTTGATATATAAGTTGTCCAAAGATGCCTAAATAATACAAACATATCAAGCTGTCATAAACTGCCCAAATTTGGACATATAAACTTTTCAAAACTGTCCAAATAGTACAAAATAAAGCTATCCAAATTCAACTACAAGGTTGTCCATAATAATATAAATTAATAATGCGCCAATAAAATGTCTAAATTAATAAAAATGAGTCGGAGTAACTGCAACATCCAAAATAATGCAACCATAATGCTGCCCAAAACAATCTCTTCTATAAACCTGAAAATCATCACAAATAATTTTAGAATAGATAAAAATATGGTCCAAATAAAATGCAACCATGAGTTTGAAACGAATATAAATTATTCACTTTACCTCAATAATACAATGACAAATTGTCAATCCACAATTGTTGATGTTTCCAACAAATTTGTAAAAATAATATGATAATGATATGGTTAGTTACATGAAAAAAGATAAATTACACCTAATAAATTAATAATTTAAAATTATGATATATGTTAGTTACCTCCATCCAATTGCTCAAGTTGTTCCACCTCATTAATGGCATCTTTAAGGCTAATTGATTTTGATGAAGACTTGAGCCAATTTTGGGTACAAACAAGGGCTTCCACCATGATGGGGAAAAGGGAACTACGAAATGGGTCAAGAATACATCCCCCCGTGATAAATGCCGACTCAGAGGCCACGGTTGACACCAGAATTGCCAATACATCTGTAACACCCCGCTTAAAATAATAACGGGTGGCCAACCCTATACTACATTAAATCAGGAGTTTCAGATGGTCCAGTCTCAACACCAACAGTCGGTACTACATAATATAGGACTAACTACCCGATATCATATAAGCGAGATGTTAAAATAAATTAAAACATGCAACATAACACAACCCAACATTATGAATAAAGGAAAGAAATATGCAGGAAAGAACTATGAGAAAAGAAATGCTAGAATAAAATGAAATAAATAACTACAACTGAATATACTACAAGGAAGTAAACCCGAATAAGCTGTCGGGTCACAGCCAATACAACAACTGAAATGGAATAAATATAAACATGTATATAATATCCCTTGGGTACAAACCCGATACACAAGATGAATCCTACCTAGATTTTGAAGAAGTAGGAAGCGACCACAAGCTAAGTCCCATAACAGTCCGCACCTGTCACGGCTCCCAAGACTCTAGATAGAAGGTCATCCGGCATCCATGCGGTAGGACACCTGTAGTAACATATATATATATATATATATATATATATATATATATATATATATATATACAAGCAGGAGAGAAAAGTAAACGGGTCAGAGTCCGAGTTGTGAAAAATATTTAGCAAGTGCGTTAACCGTGCATAATAAATATCGGTGCACTTATTTCATAATTAAAGTGGAATCGCACTCTCGTGGAATCCCAACTCACCTCTCATCTAAAGGCGCGCACCTATTCGCGTCCTCAATTTTATTAGTTAAATTATCCAATTTTTTTAGGACAACCTAACTTATCATAGGCCTAGCCTATACCCACGAGATCTACCTTCCTATCATAACCCAAGAATCCACCCCTTTCTAAACCCATTTGTATTTGTTTTTAAACATGTATGCCATGTTAGGCTTAATGGATTCCGATTTATAATTTAACTAATTATAAATCTGAATAAGTTACCCATATTTATTTGGATAGAAACATATGATTTAATTCCGAATTAACATGCATACAAGATTATTATTGACAAAACTTCTCTCCAATTTCAACGCTGCGCTGCGTTTCGTGCATGGGGTGTCTCGCAGAGCGAAATCCAAACAAGGAACCACCCCGTTACACTACTCCTTGTCAACGTCGATCTTGGAGATCCATTATGCCACACATAAATATTGGCAGAACTTCTCTCTAATCTCAATAATGCACTACGTTTAGTGTGTGGGGTGTCTCGCAAAGCGAAATCCAAACAAGGAACCACCTCGTTACACTACTCCTTGACAATGTCGATCCTAGAGATCCATAATGCCATACCGACCATATACTACTACCACTACTACTAAATTTTTAGACTACAATATGAAGACAAGTAAAATCTCCAATAATATCCTTGGGATGATGTAACCGAAATATTCCTTAATTGCGATACATCAACCCCCATTAATCTAGTACACCATAATCATCCAAGATGTACTCCACAACGATACCATATACTTTTTATCTATAGGATATATATAAATATATATATAGGCATTTAATCTAACCATATATATATATATATATATATATATATATATATATATATATATATATATATATATATATATATATATATATATATACCATCATCATCCATACCCATGACCAAGAGTACATATCATATCTGATGTACAATGTCCATGCACAAATAATATACCCGGCTATATATATCGCCGATAAAACTGCATCAATGCTATCATCTTCCCAGTGCCCGGCTCACGTAGCAATACTAGGGCCACCATGGTGGGACTAAACGACACCCATCTCGTGGTAAACACACGCACACGACGTCCCGGGAAGCGGTCATAGCTCCTAACCGACAATGAGACGAAACATACCCACCACGTCTCATCCCAAAAATACATATATATATCATATAATAACACACGGGACGACTATGACCTGGGGAATATCCACACCCTGCTTTTCTAGCCAGGATGCTCACCCTCTACGCGCGCAACTTCCCAATGATAGCATGAGCGGGGTATGCTTAACAAAATAAGTATATATATCATTCATATGCACAATATATACATCCATATGATCCAATCATATAATTAAACCTTAAACCATCATATACGGTTTAAATGTCCATACCATGTATATCCACAACATAAATATATCCATATATTCATATTTATATATAGATATACGTACATATATTCACACATCGCTATATCATTATATATATAAACTAATTCTCGTTCATATGTATAAGATATATATACCCGGTTATAAGTATACATAATCCTCAATATACAAGCCCTCACCACAATTTCCTTTAATTTACCTCGAAATGTGAATACAATCCCTCACTTGAAACATATTCAATCATTTTTCCTATGATGAATAGTCTCTTAAAATCATATGTATATATCTATACATATATATTCAACATTTGGGTTATCACCCAAAATTTTGTGTAGGAAACCATCACTACACATACCATCTATATCCGAGAGCACATTAAAGACTCCAGTAATAATTTTGACTATCGGTATACACATAACTAATAGTCTATAAACCTCAAACTCAGTCTTATTGTCATCAGATAAATCCCATTTCTTAGGGAAAATACCTGTTGTAAATCACACACCGAAAAACAACAACTACTCCAACTAGATTTTCACATTCTACTCTAGTTGGAAATATGATCCTGTAGCTCTCGATTTCGACTACGGTTCAATCACTTTTGTGAATCCCCCAGTCTAAGATCTCTCAGATTTATTTATTAAAATTTATCATTTCTAAGGGTAGGCAATCGCTCTCTTCCATTTGACCCCAAATTGTATCTTAATACTATCCTATCCTTATAAGGATTTGACATAAATGTCGGCCTAGAAATTTCACCACATACATGGATATATTCTTCTCCAATTATTCCAAGAAGTCCCCACTATCATATACTAAGTGAGAGACCCCCTATAAGTCTCCAAAATATCTCTTACTTCATAAGAGAAAGCCTCAATTTTATAAACCCAACCAAAAAGGGCTAGAAGTCCTCCTAGATAAACCCCATGAAACAACCATTAAGGAAGCCCCTAAGAATAAACTCCAAAAGAAAAAGGGGAAGAAAGAGAACTCAAAACTTTGGGCTAAAAATAGGGGACCGGTCGACCGGTCCCAGACCCCCGATCGACCGCGGGTCCAAATTTTGCCTACGAAGAAATGCAGTAGGATTTTTCCTTAAGGCGCGGTCGACCGGCCATACCAGTTGCCTTGGCCGATTTTCCAATTTCAGCAAACCCACAACCCTCAAACACTCACATATCATCCTCAAGCCCCCAAATCTTTAACCCAATAATATTTGTAAGAAGAAAATCCATCCTACATCTCATCCCAACCATTTATATGTCATCAAACCATACATAAACATTTATTTCAAGATTAAACCCCAAAATCTAGGTTTTGATATTTATACCCAAAAATCCATTCTTTAACCCACAAATTATGAAATAAAATACACAAATAGCTATTTGGCAAGATTAAACACTTGCCTTCTGATTTGTAGGGGTTGGATCGTCCTTGATGTCGCGGTTTTGGGCTGGAATCTCCAAGCTTTCTTTCTCTCTCTCTCTTTTCTTCTTCTTTCTCTCTTCTTTCTCCCTCTAGGCTTTTTCTCTCTTTATCTCAAATGAGAAATGGCTTCATCCGTAAGACTCCAAATCTTTTAAAACATAAACCCAATTTTAAATGTTAATACACAATTTAAATGACTCGTTTACTCCAATTCGAGCCAAACATACTTAAAAACATTCCGGAGCCGAAATAAAACCCAATGACAGTCATTTTGACTATCTCGACCCTTCCGGGATCGATGGTACCCTCAAAATCATCATCCATAAATACTTTAAAATGCCCTCTATTTTTGGGCCTCAATTCCCAAGTTTTAAAATTCTCCAATTTAATTAATTTTTATTTTCCCAACAATTCAATTTCTCAGTCTCCAAAAATCGTGGGGTGTTACAATCTCCCCCCTTTACAGAAATTTCGCCCGCGAAATTTAAGATCTGCCTAGGACCTTAATATCATTTAGTTCTACATCAACTCTTAGGATCACTATACGGATCCTTACTAGTTCTCACGTCGAACCATATATATATATTTTTAAAACGAATAACTACCCCGGGGCGCCCATACACCTCGTACCCGAGCTCTACTCGTAGAATTTTAATGAGGCTCCATCAGCCTCAAATCATAACATAACCCTCGGCATTATTATCTATAATAACATACTAAATATATAAAAGTTTAAAAATTCCCAATGGTTGAACTCTCCTCAATTCATGACGCTAGCTGCCTTCGTGCGGGGGAGGTCTCGCAAAGCGAAATCCAAACAAGGAACCCTCCCAATACACTACTATGTAGCTAGGTCGGGGATTGAGGTTAGTTGAACCAGGGTTAAGATTTTATAAAAGATTTTCATATTTTAATTACTGCCCAAAGGCCTGCATAACAATAAATAATATAAATAAATTCCGCGTCTTTCGACACGCCAAATGAATACCTCATGTTTAAAACACAAGGCATCAACAAATACAATACTTCTAACCGCTACCTAGTCCTCAAACTAGTACAACCATGAGCTAAATTATCCGCTCAACATACACCTACTAGACTTGAACTTCTCAAGTATAAAAATTCTTCTACATCACATCAACACCTTTCCATAATATAAATTCTCCCTTCGTTAGAACACTACAATTATGCACCCTAACCTACCTATAAGACAATCGTCTTATAACCACTAGTTAACAAACTCCAATTGTTTTACTTCATCCGTGGATCCTTATTTAAAATCCTCTACTCCTTCCAGGACAATCGTTATTCCTAAACCTATTTCTCCACAAGAGAAACATCTATCTCAAAATCCTTCCTAACCATTTGAAGGACAAAACGCAATTGTGGCAATCAAAAACTCCCTCAGTCCTACTTACGAAATCAAGTCTCCAAATTTTCTCCCTCTTCCCAGAAGGCAATACTCCTGATATTGGGACAACTACACCTTCCTCACCTCGGTAAGAGTCACCAACACCAGGTTTCCTAACGAAGGCTGACAGGTTTCTCAACCTAAACCTCCCAAGGACTACACTAACCTCTCCTTAGATTTTCCTTACTAAGCCCAAGATTCACTATTTGGGTAATTTTCCTTTCTTACTCAACTGCCGATAAATCACCTCACACCACCGCTAGAAATCTCCTCAATATCTCCTCCGGAATCGGGGAAAATAAATACCCCCGATTAAAGTGTACCCAAAATATGCTACGGGTATTGTACTTCTAATCCTATCCTTTCCTAGACGACAAAATCTAGGCCACATATGAAACGAAATAAGAACAACTGTTATCAGAACGCCAATCAAGTAAATATACTTCACAGAAGAAAACAACGCCGTGAACACAACAGTCCTAACTGTAGGGCTTTATGTCAAGAACGTGAACGGAAGAATGCAGAAAACTCGCACATATCCTAAGGACTCTAGAACCTGATGCTCTGATACCATCTGTAACACCCCGCTTAAAATAATAACGGGTGGCCAGCCATATACTATATTAAATCAGGAGTTTCAGATGGTCCAGTCTCAACACCAACAGTCGGTACTACATAATATAGGACTAACTACCCGATATCATATAAGCGAGATGTTAAAATAAATTAAAACATGCAACATAACACAACCCAAAACTATTAATAAAGGAAAGAAATATGCAGGAAAGAACTATGAGAAAAGAAATGCTAGAATAAAATGAAATAAATAACTACAACTGAATATACTACAAGGAAGTAAACCCGAATAAGCTGTCGGGTCACAGCCAATACAACAACTGAAATGGAATAAATATAAACATGTATATAATATCCCTTGAGTACAAACCCGATACACAAGATGAATCCTACCTAGATTTTGAAAAAGTAGGAAGCGACCACAAGCTAAGTCCCGCAACAGTCCGCACCTGTCACGACTCCCAAGACTCTAGATAGAAGGTCATCTGGCATCCATGCGGTAGGACACCTGTAGTAATATATATATATATATATATATATATATATATATATATATATATACAAGCAGGAGAGAAAAGTAAACGGGCCAGAGCCCGAGTTGTGAAAAATATTTAGAAAGTGCGTTAACCGTGCATAATAAATATCGGTGCACTTATTTCATAATTAAAGTGGAATCGCACTCTCGTGGAATCCCAACTCACCTCTCATCTAAAGGCGCGCACCTATTCGCGTCCTCAATTTTATTAGTTAAATTACCCCAATTTTTTTAGGACAACCTAACTTATCACAGGCCTCGCCTATACCCACGAGATCTACCTTCCTATCATAACCCAAGAATCCACCCCTTTCTAAACCCATTTGTATTTGTTTTTAAACATGCATGCCATGTTAGGCTTAATGGATTCCGATTTATAATTTAACTAATTATAAATCTGAATAAGTTACCCATATGTATTTGGATAGAAACATATGATTTAATTTCGAATTAACATTCATACAAGATTATTATTGACAAAACTTCACTCCAATTTCAACGCTGCGCTGCGTTTTGTGCATGGGGTGTCTCGCAGAGCGAAATCCAAACAAGGAACCACCCCGTTACACTACTCCTTGACAACGTCGATCCTGGAGATCCATTATGCCACACATAAATATTGGCAGAACTTCTCTCTAATCTCAACAATGCATTACGTTTCGTGCGTGGGGTGTCTCGCAAAGCGAAATCCAAACAAGGAACCACCTCGTTACACTACTCCTTGACAATGTCGATCCTAGAGATCCATAATGTTATAACTACCATATACTACTACCACTACTACTAAATTTTTAGACTACAATATGAAAACAACTAAAATCTCCAATAATATCCTTGGGATGATGTAACCGAAATATTCCTTAATTGCGATACATCAACCCCCATTAATCTAGTACACCATAATCATCCAAGATGTACTCCACAACGATACCATATACTTTTTATCTATAGTATCTATATAAATATATATATAGGCATTTAATCTAACCATATATATATATATATATATATATATATATATATATATATATATATATATACCATCATCATCCATACCCATGACCAAGAGTACATATCATATCTGATGTACAATGGCCATGCACAAATAATATACCCGTCTATATGTATCGCCGATAAAACTGCATCAATGCTATCATCTTCCCAGTGCCCGACTCACATAGCAATACTGAGGCCACCATGGTGGGACTAAATGACACCCATCTCATGGTAAACACACGCACACGTCGTCCCAGGAAGCGGTCATAGCTCCTAACCGGCAATGAGACGAAATATACCCACCACGTCTCATCCCAAAAATACATATATATATCATATAATAACACACGGGACGACTATGACCTGGGGAATATCCACACCCTGCTTTTCTAGCCAGGATGCTCACCCTCTACGCGCGCAACTTCCCAATGATAGCATGAGCGGGGTATGCTTAACCAAATAAGTATATATATCATTCATATGCACAATATATATACATCTATATGATCCAATCATATAATTAAACATTAAACCATCATATACGGTTTAAATGTCCATACCATGTATATCCACAACATAAATATATCCATATATTCATATTTATATATAGATATACGTACATATATTCACACATCGCTATATCATTATATATACAAACTAATTCTCGTTCATATGTATAAGATATATAAACCCGGCTATAAGTATACATAATCCTCAATATACAAGCCGTCACCACAATTTCCTTTAATTTACCTCGAAATGTGAATACAATCCCTCACTTGAAACATATTCAATCATTTTTCTTATGATGAATAGTCTCTTAAAATCATATGTATATATCTATACATATATATTCAACATTTGGGTTATCACCCAAAATTTTGTGTAGGAAACCATCCCTACACATACCATCTATATCCGAGAGCACATTAAAGACTCCAGTAATAATTTTGACTATCGGTATACACATAACTAATAGTCTATAAACCTCAAACTCAGTCTTATTGTCATCAGATAAATCCCATTTCTTAGGGAAAATACCTGTTGTAAATCACACACCGATAAACAAGAACTACTCCAACTAGATTTTCACATTCTACTCTAGTTGGAAATATGATCCTGTAGCTCTCGATTCCGACTACGGTTCAATCACTTTTGTGAATCCCCCAGTCTAAGATCTCTCGGATTTATTTATTAAAATTTATCATTTCTAAGGGTAGGCAATCGCTCTCTTCCATTTGACCCCAAATTGTATCTTAATACTATCCTATCCTTATAAGGATTTGACATAAATGTCGGCCTAGAAATTTCACCACATACATGGATATATTCTTCTCCAATTATTCCAAGAAGTCCCCACTATCATATACTAAGTGATAGACCGTAAAAAGACCCCAAATTGTCATCTCTTTTGCCACCCTACTTTCGTACATGCTATCAAACCAATACAACATATACCCCAATTTATATCTAGGGTCAAGCATGACCGCAAAAAATAACAACAAGTTTATCTTTTTAATATTCCAATACTTATTCACGTTTTTAACCATGTTATCCTCCATCGAAGCTATGTGATAATCCTCACTTCTTTTCAATTGGTTCAAATTATTTTTTATTATAACAAGCTCATTGAAAAAAAAAATTTAAGTGATGAATAATGAACCCAAAAATCTCAAAGTTGTATTGTAAAATATCTTTAAAAATTTCACAAGTGGCCTCATTTTCTCCCAATCAAAACTCAAATGAGGCCCTAAGATAGTCCTCCCACCCTTTCCCCTCCCCCTCACTTCACCATCCTCTTAGATTTTAAAAATATCTATTAAAGTAAGAAGCATAATTTTTGTCCTCCTCCCCTAACCTTTCAAAAGCTTTCTCAAATTTTTTCGCTACATCCAACATTAAATATGTGAAGTTTCACCTTGTTTGAACATCTAAACACAACAAACCTTACTCTCAATTTTCTCTTTCTCTGCACACATTTTGAACATTAACAACCTAGAAGGGAGGACCTCACATACCTCACCGCGTTGCGCACTTTAACAACCGACTCATCCATTTATTTTAACCCATCACCCACAATTAGGTTTAAGATATGATCACAATATCGTATATGCAAATACTCATGTTCTAAAATAGTACCCTTCTAATATTTGGTTTTTCTTTGCAAATATCTAATGGTACCATTATTAGAACTAACATTGTCACTGGTTACGGTGAAAATGGTATTAATTCCACATTCTGCTAACAATGATTCAATAACCTTCCTTAGCATCTCCCTCTTATGAATTCGGACTTGACAAAAGTTTAGAATCTTTTTTTGCAACTTCCATTCATCATCAATATAATGAGCCGTGAGACACATGTAATTGATATTTTGAATGGAAGTCTATGTGTTCGCCGTGATGCATATTCTTTTACCATTCAAATCACTTTGTAACTTTATTTTCTCATTCAAATATATAGTTAATCAATCTCTTATAACCGTAAAACGACTTTGGATTTTTGTAAATTTTGGTTGAATAATTCTCATAAATTATCAAAATCCCTCGCCCTTGACAAATCGATAAGGCAATTCATCAATGATTAACATCTTATCAAGAGCATCACGACAAGCTTTTAAACTAAAACTAATTGCTACAAGACTAGGACATTCCCCATTTCCTTTTTTAAATGATTGAAGAAACATTTCGCGTCAGCGAAGGCCTTATTTCATTGGTCACTATGTCTTCTAAAACTTTTATTTTAGTTGCACGTTGTTCTTTTGTGACCTCCCTCGTTGTGGGTTCACATCTGCAAAGAAAAACTAGGTGTCAACGAAGATGGTTCGTTAGTCGTAAACTGTCTAAAAAAGTATATATTTTAAATTATCTTTATGCTTTTTATGGGAATCAATGAAAGAAGAAGTTGTAGCCATATCTTTTGGGTACTTGAGTACCATTATCTTGGTGATGAGGTAACATCCACTTGTGCTTCTTATCTTCCTTAGCATAGGAAGAGAATGCAAGTATATACATGGAGTATTACCTCATTATTATCTTTATTAAATTCTAAAGTGGAAAAGTTCTTAGAATTTTTATAATAAGAAAAGACATTGGTTAAGAGGAGTTTTAAAAAGAGAGCTTATGAGTTATAAACTTTAGAGATAATTATTTTTCTTCTTCTTCTTCTTCTTCTTCTTCTTCTTCACTTCCTATTTTGAATTTTTGAGATATTTATTATCAAACTTTAACCAAAAGTCCTATTTAAGCATTAAAAACTACACACACACACACACACAGTGTGTGTGTGTGTGTGTGTGTGTGTGACTTCTAAAAAGTTCATATTCAACTTCAAAAAAAATATTTTTATTTTGTGATGAAGATCGAAAAAAATTGGTTGCGATAAAAACTTATCACGATTGTCAAGCATCCTCCAGCTGTCGGAGCCTTCTAAGAAAGGTGTGGCGTGAGAGAGTTTTAGTGTTAGTGGTGCATTATGAGATTGTAAATCGTCGTCTCACTTTATAAGTCTTTACCAAAGTTCATTTTTCGTTTCATTCGACTTAATTTTTTTTTATTGTAGGTTTTTCCTCGTACGTCTTGGTGTTGTATGATTATTTTACTTTATTTTATGTTTAGATTCAACTAACATTGGAGAAAAAATTTCGTGTAATCTAATTGATTAACGTTTTGTCTCATAGACCTAAATTGTTATATTTTTGCTTAAAAGGAATTATAAGAAAAATATTGCCTCTATTATGGTGATAAATTTTGATTTGGATACTCTCGATCCATCTCGATTTCGAGTACATGCACTCTCAACTGGTATCAAAGCTTGACCTCACTTTTGTAGGCTTAATCACCTTGATGTGGATCCAGTATTTGAAAAATGTATTTAGTTATATGTGATCATATTAGTGACTTAATTGGTATTCGTAATAGTCATGCTTATACTTAACATGTGACCACGCCGGATTTTGTGAATCACTTTATTTATAACATTCAAAAGGTTTGTAGTAGTAATAGTGATAGTGATAGTGCAGGAGATTATCTATGGACTTCATATGATAAGATTGTTTCAAAGTCAAAAATGTTATTAGAAACAAATGTAAAACATTCTACAAAGGTAAAACATTTGCAAGAAATCGTGTCTCCTTCGAGTTTTCTACTGAAAGGAAAGTTTTACTAAGAAAAATCAACACCGTTGAAAATGAGGTAATCAAAATTTTCAATGATCTCAAATGTTTAAAGGAAGAAAATTTATTCTATCAACTTATAGAATCTCATGGACACTTTCTCTACCCAATTGAAGCCCTTGATTTATGCTTTGATGACTTCATAAAATTTCTTGATGATCTTTTTTGAGGATGAGTAATTAATTATGGGTGAAGTTGAATATGTGTCCACCTTGAAAAGGGAAAAATATGAATTGACCATTTAGTTGGATGGTTTGAAAAAGAGTTACAAGTTTGTGAAAAATCTAATGTTAAGATTCTACAGAAGATTGAAAAACATACAAAATACTTGGATTCCAACAATAAAAAATTCTTAAAGGAGAAACTTTGCATTTCAATGCTTCATCATCAACCGGATCACCATTTATTAATCCCATTTCCAAAAGTCTTCAAACCCTAAGGAAATATGCTGGTTGAAACATTTGAAGGATAATAATATTTTTCGTCCTTAATTTATAAACAAAAATCAATATCTGAATAAAATAAAACATAAAAAGTATAATGTTTGTTCTTATTGTTATATAAAATAACCAACTTAAATATTTTTGTTTCAAGTTGAAGAGAGTTCAAATTTTTGAAAAGATTTATCATAATAATCATCCGCATATTTCTTGAGAACCTTTTTTGAGGATGAGTAATTAATTATGGGTGAAGTTGAATATGTGTCCACCTTGAAAATGGAAAAAGATGAAGTGATCATTTATTTGGATGGTTTGAAAAAAGAGTTTCAAGTTTGTGAAAAATATAATGTTAATATTTTACAGAAGATTGAAAAACATACAAAATGCTTGAATTCCAGCAAATAAGAAATTCCGTAAGGAGAAATTTTCTATTTCAATGCTTCATCATCAACTGGATCACCATTTGTTGATTCTATTTCCAAAAGTCTTTAAACCCCAAGGAAATATGATGGTTGAAACATTTGAAGGATAATAATGTTTTTCGTCCTTAATTTATAAACAAAAATCAATATTTGAATAAAATAAAACATAAAATGTATAATGTTTGTTCTTATTGTCATAAAAAATAACCAACTTAATTTTTTTTTTTCAAGTTGAAGAGAGTTCAAATTTTTGAAAAGATTGATCCTAATAATCATCCACATGTTTCTGTAGAATTATTAGAATTACGTAAAATGAAATCATATGGATGATTATTAGGATTACGTAATTCTAACAATTCTATAGAAACAGGAGGGGGAACTTGTGTGTAGTTTTTTGTATTGAAGTTCATGCGAGAGCTCTTGAAAAATTCACCTAAGTCTATAAAAATGAAGGTCACATATTTTTTAATATTTCTTTTTATTTATATGTGAAAAAAACTATATGTAATTTTATTTGTCTTGATTAGATGAAGGAGTTGGCTAGAAAGTCGTCATATCAAACTAATGAGATCAATAAACTTCAACATGAGTTCATCGAATTCATGCAGGCTTATGTTATCTGATTTGGAGCTTTTGATGTGTCGACACTATTTTGCAAAAGTCAAAGGAAGACCGACGCATATATGCGTGATTTTAGAATGTACATTTTTTTGAAGACATTTTTTTAATGATGTACATAGTGGGTATATCTAGCTATGATACATGTAGTATGTTATTATTTTTTATGAATGATATACGTGGTGGGTATATCCTATTATTTTTTTTGACATGGACAAATGACTTAGTTTGGTGCATTTAGAGTTTGAATACAAAAAACTTCAACACAGTCTTTATGTTTTTAAAATTTTTGATCCGTGTTTAGATTTATTTGTCAACTATGACATTAATACTAGTTATTAATTTTTTTATTATATGTTTAATTTATGACTGTTTATGTTAAACCTTCATGTGAAGAAATATTTTACACGACCTTTTTATATATTTGAAATTTTTTTGTCATGACATTTTTTATATCAAACATGACAACTTGTAGAGTATATTATGATTATTTTTTGTAGAAGACATGACTATTTTGAAAAAAATATTTATATATAACTGTTAACATAATATGATAGTTTTTATGGGTATCAACTAGGACATCCAAACCTATGACGATTTCGATTGAAAAATAAACGATCATAAAAGGCGTTTTATGATAGTAAAAAAAGGTCATAAAATGGCTTTTTTCTTCTAGTGACATGGTATACTTATGAACTTTTTTTACATTAAATTTTGTATATGAAAACTATATATTGCATATTTATATCACCAATACCAAAAGAACCATACTAAGAGCGTGAACATGAAAGATGTTGAGGTAAGCTTGATGAAGTTTTTCATAGAGTGACATGATGTGAATCTTTGCCAGAATGACCTCAAGGACACAAACACAAAGTATAGTTTGAAATCGTAATAAAGACAATACAAATAAAGTGTGACACATGAGTATACATATACTATTACAATTTTCTTTTCTGATGTGGTAGTTTACAACCGATAAATGGGGTGTATGTTTCCACAACAAACGACGGTGGGAGCAAATCATGTTAGAGGACGGGTTGGATTGAGGCTCCAATTTAGATTAAAGGGGTATATATAACTTATTGCAACATATTTATGGATTCACCTATGTTTCAACTTCTAAATATGGGAAAATAGAGAAGTTGTATCTTGCAATGTACAGTGGATAAATTTTCAAAGTGAGGTATATTAAAAGAAATTTTCACGGATATATAGACCTTTGAAGTGATATTTAACGGTGTGAAAATAGATTTAGTTATTAAAAGAAAGGTCATTAGTGGATCTTTTGGTGCGTAGAAAATAGGGGAGATTCAACGCGAGGAGTTATGTAATTCTCAACGAATGGAGTTTTAGTATTGTGGTTTGCGGTACTTCAATGCCAAGGTGGAGATTTGTAGTTTTTGGCTCAAAATTCAGTCTGAGTGATAGATTCATTACGCATTCACTGGTTACAGAGTTTGGACATATACTTGAGATTTAAGTTTTAAAGGTTCACGATCAACAAATGTTTAATTCTCTTCAGCGAATCTGTTTGGTGGGCAATGAAGTAAACCTTGGGTGCAGCGAAGCTTCTTGGCTATAATGAAAACGTTATGAAGTGGCAATGAATAGGTACATAATTAGGATAATGAAAACGAAATTTTCTTTCTAAAATGAGAGTTTGGGGTGAGATGTGATGTATTTCCCCTCTCACTCATTGGTATTTCTCAAAGGTGAAAAAGGGGGTGAGTGTGTGAGTGTTTCATGTATTATGACGTGCTCTATATGTATTGGATAAGGGCAATGGGTTGCATAGGGATATGTATAAAGTGGGTTAGGTGGTTGAGAAACACTTACAAAAACTTGTGATCAAGAGACTATGAGGTATCTAAGTATAAAACTTTGGTTAACTTAAGTGAAGAGTAAGTAACAATAATTATCGGAGATTTGAGTAGAAGAGAAAAGTTTATGTGATTAATCCTTGATATATTCTCTATTATACTTGCAGTTTCTTCATATATAGGGTAATCGAGCCTCTTTGTGGATATGCACAAAAGTGGTGAACCATTTATATATTGGTGTAATTGTGGTTCTCTTGATTTCACCTTTATTGTGTTTGTTTATTATTACCATTATATCTGGGTTTTGGGATTTGACCAAAAAGTGTGAATACAATACAAATAGCTCATTTATTCTCTCCATATAAAAGTTCATTTCTTTGTAACATGAGGTTGACACGCCACCTTATAAGAAGCCCACATTCTCTTTATCCTTCCACCAAAATTCTCTCTCTCCCCGAGGGTGATTTTAATGACTAATGTGTGTATTATAGTACTAAATCTAAGTCTGTGCATAACATGTACTTGAGCTCTACTGACCAAATAATAAGGTTTAAATTTATAAACTTTTATAAATTAACATCTACCTTTACGATTTACACTTTTCTGAGGCTGATCATACATGTTGAAAACAACTAGATAAAGTATCTTAGATGTTGTATTTATATCTCATTGTTTTTGGCATTAGAATGTACATTAATGAAAACTCTAATTGCCGAAGTTGACTAATGGATTCATTCCAAAATGAGCACCGAATTCATACTATAATATATGATGTGAATCACAATAGAGTTGACACAAACATGAACACACATGAATAATAATAATAATCAAACCATATTTTCTCTCAAATTGTAAGGACATTTTTGTCCATTAGCATTTTATATGTCGTACGCCGTTACACCGCTGAGGAAATTCAAGAATCATATGCTCATCAACGGATCCGAATATCAAAAGGAGAAAAAAAATCAAGGGAACAGACCGGACCGATCCGGTCCAGATAAAAGAACCGATTCGGTTCATCCGGACCGATCCGCCTAAAGGAACCGGACCGATCCGCTTGCTGAGGTGAAGCCAGTGTGCTCCGGATCCATAGCGAACCGATGAAGCCAAAATGCCGAACCGATCCGATGCCAACCGGATGGATCCGTCTTCAAAAAGGAACCGATCCGATGTCACCGGACCGATCCGCCTAAAGAGGCCGGACCGATCCGACGAGGATAAATCCAAACAGATCGTGTTCAGATCATGTTCCGAATTTTAGGCCTCAAGTTCTCCTATTTAATCCCACTACGGGAATTGGGTTTCTTAAGACTTTCCCACGATTATCAGAGCATATCAACCCTAAAGTCTTCACCTATTGAGTCCTATGATTCTAGGTTTTTAGATTCACACATCTTCCATATCTATGTGAATCAAGTTTGGTAACCCAAGAACACCATTGCTGTTGTTCAACCCTTGTGAAGTGGACCGCTTCTTCCTCTTCATTGCAGCCCTACTGGACAGGGATAGTTCCAGCCGCCAACCCTACTGGAAAGGGATATTCCAGCCGCGACTACAGAATCCGATACCCGAGGGTAATTCTTAGTCAACCTGTATTTCATTGTAATCCGATTGTAAACCGTCTTTTACAAATTATAGTGATATACAAATGGTTTTGCCCCTGTGGGGGATTTTTCCTTAAACTTTGTGTGTTGAATAATTCTTGCATGATTTCATATTGTTTCAATCACACCTAGTTGCATGCTTAGGGTTAAATTGGGTTAAAAAGGTGTTTATTATATTATTTCTTAATTGAACGCAAGCGCCAACTCTTTCACAAATCATTTCTCTCAAATTTCACAAATCAATAATAATAATAAGTTAATTACAAGAGATGGTCAAATGCCTTATTTATAGTAATCCTAATACTTGGGGAGCCAAGTCTCCAAATTAAAAAAGAAACTAACTAACCTAATTAAAATAGGTAACCAATATCCTACTAATTATTTGTAACACCCCATAGATTTTAAACCGGAATTTAATTAAATTATTTTGGAATTTGGGAAAATAAATATTTTGATCAAATTGTTTTTGGTAATTTAAAATGTTAGATTTATTTTTGAGAAGTAGGATTTTAATCGGAATTAAAATCAGATTTAATTTGCCTTATATTAAAAACTGGGCGAACTTCCAAATCTACCCGAACCGAATCGATTCGGCCTGGAGGGAGAATCGATTCCGAATGGGTCAGAGGCTACGATAAATTGGTTTCTTAAAGAGTTTTATGGTAATCAAACTATAATTATTTCCACTTAAATTAATCCGGGTAAGCATTTTTAAAAAAACTTTTTAATAAACTCCAAGAGTAGTACCCCTCCATCTTCCACCTTCTTGCACCCACAAAAAACATACCCCCATTTAAAAGAATATTCAGCTCGAAATTTGGAGGCTAGATCGGTGTTTTCTCAGGTTGGTGCAATAGATAATCTTTCTTAACTTTTCGAGAGGATTTCAAACGTCTAACAAAATTTTCTAAACAATTTTGAGCAGGCATGAATATATCTATTCTCTCTCTTTAGTTTCATGCGTTTTAGATGTCGCCTCAACATTAATTTATATGTTTTTCTTAAAAGAAATTAACAACCTTAATTAGAGAAAGTGAAAACTAATTTAGGATTATTTTTATTAAAATTCTTAATCTGAATTAAAACTCATAACCCTTGTGTGCTTAGGGTAGAGATTTGATTTTGGTATTATGGGGGCAAGTTTGCATGTAAAAAATCATTGTTGTGCTATGAAATAAATAGGGACTCGTGAAAATATATGAGATTTATGTAAGTATGGTATTTTTTTTTATTATGGGTGCTCCTTAGATTAGCATGACGTTGAAATCATAAATTGTTGAATAATACTACTGCTATAACCGTGATGATGAATTCAATGAATTAAATTGAGAATTAATTATGATTATGTGAAAATGTTGAATTGAATAAATTAAATTGAGTATTTAATTGTGATTATGTGAAAATTATTTACTTGTTGATAAATTGGATTATACGGCGTATTGCTTTGATTTTAATTATCATTGCGGGGATGACGGGATTTTTAGGTAGATGCTGTCACCTTAATTTTTATAAATACTTTCTAGATATGGCACTAGTGGGTATGCCTTTGTCGCGATTAACACTTTCTAGGTATGGGACTAGTTAGTGTATATTTTTACGAATTGGACATTATGGGGTGGGACTGATTTTGGTGTCGTTTCGTTAATTTGGATAGTCTAGGCACGAGACTAGGAAGAGTTATTGATAGAGATTAATACTACAAATAGGATATGACGCGTCTGTGTTTTGAAAACCTCTAGTTATGGTCCTAGGGATATGTGTGCAGATTTGGGCTCTAAAACAGAGTGGGCTTAAATAAAATCATGAGAAAATGAGATGATGAGAAAATGAGAAATTAAGAACTAATATCTAAGATAATAAACGGGTAATAAAATGGATTGGGTATGTGCAGGTCTGACAATTAAACGGGCCGACTGGCTATAGCGACATGGGTGTGTGTGGCATCACAAGTGTGACACCCCGCCTAATAAAATACCGGGTGATCAATCCTGTACCAAATTAAAACAGGAGTCTCATATGGTTCATTCTCAGTATCACAGTCGAAAACCAATTTAATTACTAATTACATATTAGGCTGGCGTCAAAATTTTATTTAACCAATCTTTTAAATCAAATCATACATATAAAATATTCACACAATTTATATATATGAAACTAAAATGAAGTGAAATAACCGAACACTTGGTTTAAGATATTAAAACCAAATCGAATGCCGCACTAAAAGGCGGTTAAAGAATAAATAAATACAATTTGGGCTTTCGGCCCGAATGTTACTACAATTCTTTCCATCTAGATCACAAGAATAGAAGCGTTTAAAGATAAACCTGCATGCATCCATAGCTGCTGCAGCGAACGTCTGACTCGAAGGAATCTTCATCCAGGTGTCCCTGTGTCTGGACACCTAATATATATATATATATATATATATATATATATATATATATATATATATATATATATATATATATATAAAGATAGCAATAGAGAGAAAATATAGAAACGGGTCAGAGCCCGAGTTTGAAAATATTTTGCAAGTGCATAAATGCCATATTTAAGAAAATATGAAATCTCTTATATTTAAATTGGTATCGCACTCCCATGAGATACTCCTTACCCCTCTTCTAATAGTGCACACCTATCGCATACCATTTTGACATCCTAATTAAGCTACCCTGCCTAAGTAAACGATATCACCCATCCTCTAAAACCTCATAAACCCGAGTACTAAGGGATAAACTTCTCCCCATTCCCAACACTGCTCTACGTTCGTGCGTGGGGTGTCTCGCGAAGCGAAATCCAAACAAGTAACCCCCACGGACACACTACTGCCTGACAATGTTGATCGTAGAGATCCATTAGGCCCTCAGCACATAACGTATATAAGAACTCATATATAAATTTGTACATATAATTCTCCCATTAATATACAAATCACAATTTAAGTCTCGATAAAATCTCCCGGAATGAGAATAAATCCTTATTCATTTTACTCTCTACACTAGTTAAAGATATATGATATCTTATCCTCATTACAAGTAATATACTATACACAAAAAGTATAATAACCATCCCATCAAGATATAACTCGAAGATGCAGTCTCGTAATGCCTATTCGAATTCGGGTTTACTCACTCAACCACAGTACCAAGCCAGACTCACTTATGGTCATGGTAAAAACAAACAACGGTGGAGGCGGTCATATTCCCTCTGCAAGTGGAGTACACACATCGCACTCGAACGCAAGATGAGATGACCTGGGAATATACTATCCCTCCTCCTCTAGCCAAGGGATTCACCCACATCGGGCAACCTCCCTGGATCACACTAGAGAAAATATATAATCTGGCTATTCCAACCCTACGCCAAAGGAAAGCCCGTGGAAATCAGACTCTAAGATACACACATATCAATCACACACAGATATATTTATTCGTATCATAATATATTATATATACTGTAATCCCATCGTATATATAATCTATATCGCTTCTCAAATACATATATGGCTATAATTGCCAACTCTCATAGCGATAGCCAACAATCCCGAATGTTCCCATTTGAAATAGTACATAAACACTCATACAATTAAAATACTAAATCAAAAAGTATTCTCTCACTTGATATATAACTCGTACCTTAATCACTTTTAAGGATTTATATATAAACCCAAATATACAAATTCGTACTAATTAGATAAGTATACTATCAACTTATCTAAATTCCATAGGTATCGCATCACCTATAATAACCGCCGTCAATAGATGTATCGGGTAACCTCTAAATCACCCTTAGCCTATATCCCAATTTCCATCCTAGTCACCTCGTAGGATTTACTCAATTATAGTCGGCACATGATTACATTTTCTACATGCATCGTTATATATCTATAAATAATCGCTCGTCGAATTACTATCCCGAGTGTTATTCGTCCCAAACACCCTTAAATTAGTAAGCCCTGGGTTTTTATCCTTAACTAACCCAAGGTATACACCTCATTCCAAAAATATTTTAGAGTCCCTTTCACCACATTTAGGAACCCCAAATATTAACTCCCCAATTTATTTTCCTCAAAACTATTCCTTTAGCGACACATTATTTTTACACCTTCCTAACCAAAATTAACTCCCTTAAATGACTAGGAATAATTTATCCTAAATAGATATTTACTTCCTCAAATAAACATAGTAGAAATAATAAATCTAGGAATTTATCCCGCTTAAATAAAACATGCCGAAATTGTCAAATTTTCTGAAGGGTCAATCAATCGACCCTTGGCCGTCGATCGATCGATCGAATAGGGCTTCTTCTCCGCCGACTCTGTTTCGGCGATTAACGAACCCCAAGATTTTATCTTCTATCCCAACCTCAACCAACCATATATACACTAATCATCCTAGAACCCATTACCAACAACAAATTTTAACTAATTCCTAAGTTTCTCCAATTTGTATATTATCCGGGGTTTATCCGTTAAACTTCCAAAAACCCGTTTTGATTCACGAAAACCCAACCCAAAAATCATATGATTTGTTGTTACCAATTATGATATGAGATACACACTCAAAATATAAAGCAAGTAAACACTTGACTCATGAATAAAATCCGACGATCTCGAGTCGAATCCCACGGAGTTTGGCCCGAAAATCCCCTTTCTTCCTTCTTCTCTTCTCTTCGTCCTTTTCTCTCTTCTCTCTCTATCTCCTAGGACTAAAATGTGTGAGAAATAAGGGTTATAAGGGTTTATAAATCTAATCCCTTATAATACCCCAAATTGACTCGTTTACTCAATTACGAGTCCCTACTGGTCCAAAAATTCCCGGAACCCAAACACTACTCCAGAATACTCTACTCTCGGTCATTCCAGAACCAACGATGCAATCAAAATCTCTGTCTGACTTACTTAACCACAATTCACTAATTAAACCCAACACATCTTAATACGAGTTTTCTAATTAAAATATTATCCTTTGTCGCTTTACCGAACTGCGATATGTAATTAAAATAGTCTAACTGATTTACGTACTCCCATTTATGAAATTTAAATATCCATAAAAGTGCGGGGTATAACATTCTCCCCCCTTACAACGAAATTTCGTCCCCAAAATTCAGATACGACTGGTACTACCAACCTCAGATTGTCACTCACACTTTATCCTGCAGACACAAGTCGAAGGTACTAATCCAAATAGTATCCTACCATATACTCACTCGCGATACCCGCGCACTAGCTTAACCACAATATTAACTATGTTTCCATAGGCTACGACACTACCTCGATCGTAAGGTTGAATCTCACGTCACAACGTACCCGGTGCTTCTATAATCGCACATAATGAGCCCATAATCTCCGCTCCAACTTATTAATCCTATTGGAGATTCACTACTCTAGGCGTCCACTCAACTACATCAGGACATCTAACTCCTTGCAAAAGGAAGTTACCTTAACGCTCGACTACTCCCGTCATATGATTGCTTATTTTATGTGTGTATTAACTCTCGTTGCACCAACACTATTGTGTTGTCGCGTGCCTCCTGCGACGTTCCATCCAACCCCTTCCAAATCCATTTATAACTGCCTCGCAGCATGTTCTTCAACTTTATATACTACGCCCCTTCTATTTCAGACGGTATATAAAACCAACTTACCAAGGTTCCCATACACCTTTTGACCCGTGCCTATCTGCACAACCATTATAAACGTCACACACGTCACACTCTTTCTAAAAATGGGCCTCACTTTCTTGGCCTGATGCTAACACCTGGGTATTCCTAACCCGAATACTTCAAAATCCAATCTTTTCTATGCATGGGAATCTAATCCTTCTTAAAGTTAACCCACGAATCTTCTCGTGGTTAACTAGCCATAATATCCTTATATCGGCGCCACTAGTCCTTCTGGCCTTACTTTCTAATAATCCTATGATCAAAGTGTTTCCTACACACGTAATATGAATAATATACTAACTATATCCCTAGTGCCCAAGACCTCTCATGACTTCCGATATTCGCTTGGTTTCATGCATGGGACGGCTCGCAAAGAGAAATCCAGACAAGAAACCCTCCCGTTACACTACTTCCTCGCTTCGTCGGTCATCAAGATATGACGACCTAAGGCACACCAGTGGGACGTCCTAAATCCTACCTCGCTAACCTATTAACGTACCTCTACCACTATGTCCTTCCATCTTGGCGAAATGGAAAGTCTAACTAATCGAGGCGCCCATACTCTACACAGATATTACGAACATCATACCCAAAACATATTACCTCCAAAATTTTCCTTTTCATCAAGGCCTGGCTACAAGACTTAAATCAATTTCCTTTACCTTTCCTCACCCACACACTTGCTGTGAGAGAACCCTTCAGTGATTTTCCACAGCACTTCCATCTCCATAAGCATGCAATCATCACACGACTCTCGGTCTATAGTGTTTTCTCCACACTAGGTGATTTATCATCAAAACCAACATCCTTGCATCCCATAACATCTCTCCACTCCCGACATAGTTAAGGTTCATACATGGAGTGTCTTGCAAGTGAAATCCAAATAAGGAACCCCTCCTATACACTACTGCTTAACTTTGTCGATCGTGGAGGTTCGTTAGCTTCAAATATGTAATCGCAAAAATCCTATCCCATTTATCAACAAAATGTGGTCAGGACTCGTACTTCTCTTAAGGAGCCAAACCATAAGGCGCTTGTACTAAAACTAAATCCTTAGTGCAAACAACAATAAGCTTAAACTCACATCTTAACAATAAATCCTGAATACCTTACATCATATATATAAGGTCGCCACGCACTCAAAGCATGTTAATGAAACCTGTACTCATCGAAGTTCCATTTACCCATATAATAAAGGCGAACTCAACCTGTATCCAGGTGAGACATCACAATAGCAACCCGTTCCACCCTGGAACCGCGGATACGATAGTCTTGCAATCATTATCCTGCTATCATTTCCATCCAGTAAGAACGTATTGTACTTAAAATAATACCATACTCGTATATCACATACAAGACGAGCAGTGCAAACCAAATATAAGCTCGACATGCCAACACTCGTCTTCATAACGAATGAGGAAAATTGAGCCCCCATATATACATACACTATATAAGGTTATCGATACTACCAGTAAAATCGAATCATGCACGAATTTAGGGCTAACTAAATACCGCGGCTCTATCTAGTCACACAAAATATACCTCCCCCATCTGAGGTGAAACTCTTAACAACAACTTCACCAACCTTCCTAGATACTCCAATTGGTTCCCGGACATGGTACACTTTCCCTAACTGAGCCCCAAAACTACTTTGACCAATGCCCCATCTAGTCACCCTACTTTTGTCCTTTAACTCCTACCGGGCAAGGAGTAACCGTGTGGTTCTACACTCCACATTGCAATATTCCCCATATCTGGCCACCCTAACCATGTTAAGGTTATCAGTATCTCAGACTCTATATCCTTGATCATGACAATCACCTAAGTAGTTCCCTCAACTCCTTCGACCAGAAGAGAACACACCACCGACCTCAACTACCCTATTTCAATGAACTCCCCTGGTGGATGTCCCCCAATAGGGTTCCACGAATACAACTAATCTTAGTCTTTACCCTTGGACTTAATTCTTTAACTCATTCAGCTCCATCCTCATGAAGCACTTAACATTATCTGCATAAGAGGTACAACATTGCCCTCACATATACAAGAAGTTCGGGTATTAGCAACACTTACGAGTGAGCCTATCATTTTACTGAAGAACTCTCTCTTAATTGTACCTACCTTAATTCGGTACAAAGTTTACTTATCCTTATAACTCTTTATTCACTATCGGCTTCTGACCAATCTTTGTGTGAATAATTCAGGAAATGCATTCCTTTTATTCCTGATAAACCAAGGGAACTAACGGTTAAAACCATCCGTAAGATCCCTTTATGAGCAAAACATCCTGCTCTTTTCTACATGGTGACTACCGTTCCCACCATTTCAATATTTCTCCCACGAGTGAAATTTTTTCCTCAAATTTTCACATCTGGGAGTTTCCATGCACTACTCTAAGCCAAAGCTTCTGAGCCCTACACTTCCCCTGAATGAAGCTACACTGCCTCCGCATGATTTAACTTCAACGTATGGTCCTTATCGAAGACCTTTCGAACCTTTTTCCAATTCAACTTCTCCAGGTGATTCAAGTTAGCACCACTCTATATACTATAGCAGTACTTGGATAAATGTAACTACTATGCTCTAGTAGTCATTGCAGAAATTCATGAAGATGACATAAAGGGAGTGACCTTTACTACGGTCCTTGTCCCCGACTTCAACTTACAGCTCCAACTAAGCCCCACCTCCTGCTACCCTCATAACGGCCTTCCCTGGTCGCCCTTCATCGATCAGCACACGAATGTTGAACGAGCGTGCAAAAGATTTACTATAATCTTATATATTAGCAGGAGAACGAAATCTCACAAGAGGAATCAACAATCCTAATAATAAGGCTCTACATCAAATCAAGAGCAACGCCGAAAGCGTAGTACGTCTGGATAGATTCCTAAGGACACTAGAACCTGATGCTCTGATACCATCTGTGACACCCCGCCAAATAAAATACCGGGTGATCAATCCTGTACCAAATTAAGACACGAGTCTCATATGATTCATTCTCAGCGTCACTATCGAAAACCAATTTAATTACTAATAACCTATTAGGCTGGCGTCAAAATTTTATTTAACTAATCTTTTAAATCAAATCATACAAATAAAACATTCACACAATTTATATATATGAAACTAAAATGAAGTGAAATAATTGAACACTCGGTTTAACATATTACAACCAAATCGAATGCCACACTAAAAGGCGGTAAAAGAATAAATAAATACAATTTGGGCTTTTGGCCTGAATGTTACTATAATGCTTCCTATCTAGATCACAATAATAGAAGCGTATAAAGATAAACTTACATGCATCCACAGTTGCTGCAGCTAACGCCTGACTCGAAAGAATCTTCACCCAGGCGTCCTTGTGTCTGGACACCTATATATATATATATATATATATATATATATATATATATAGCAAGAGAGAGAAAATATAGAAACGGGTCAGAGCCCGAGTTTGAAAATATTTTGCAAGTACATAAATGCCATATGTAAGAAAATATGAAATCTCTCATATTTAAATTGGTATCGTACTCCCATGAGATACCCCTCACCCCTCTTCTAATAGTGCACACATATCGCATACCTTTTTGAGATCCTAACTAAGATACCCTGCCTAACTAAACGATATCACCCATCCTCTTAAACCTCATAAACCCGGGTACTAAGGGCTAAACTTCTCCCCATTCCCAACACTGCACTATGTTCGTGCGTGGGGTGTCTCGCTAAGCCAAATCCAAATAAGGAACCCCCCGGACACACTACTGCCTGACAATATTGATCGTAGAGATCCATTAGGCCCTCAGCACATAACATATATAAGAACTCATATATAAATATATACATATAATTCTCCCATTAATATACAAATCACAATTTATGTCCCGATAAAATTTCCCAGAATGAGAATAAATCCTTATTCATTTTACTCTCTACACTAGTTAAAGATATATGATATCTTGTACTCATTATAGGTAATATACTATACACAACAAGTATAATAACCATCCCACTGAGCTATAACTCGAAGATGCAGTACCGTAGTGACTATCCGAATTCGGGTTTACTCACTCAACCACGGTACCAAGCCAGATTCACTCATGGTCATGGTAAAAACACACAACGGTGGAGGCGGTCATATTCCCTCTGCAAGTGGAGTACACACATCGCACTCGAACGCGGGATGAGATGACCTGGGGATATCCTTTCCCTCCTCCTCTAGCCAGGGGATTCACCCACATCGCACAACCTCCCCGGATCGCACTAGAGAAAATATATAATCTGGCTGTTCCAACCCTATGTCAAAGGAAAGCCCGTGGAAATTAGCCTCTAAGATAGAAACATATCAATCACACACACATATATTTATTCTTATCATAATATATTATATATACTGTAATCCCATCGTATATATAATCTATATCGCTTCTCAAATACATATATGGCTATAACTACCAACTCTCATAGCGATAGCCAACAATCCCGAATGTTCCCATTTGAAATAGTACATAAACACTCATACACTTAAAATACTAAACCCAAAAGTATTCTCTCACTTGATATATAAATCGTACCTTAATCACTTTTAAGGATTTATATATAAACCCAAAAAATACAAATTCTTACTAATTAGATAAGTATACTATCAACTTATCTAAATTCCATAGGTATCGCATCACCTATAATAACCATCGTCAATAGACGTATCGGTAACCTCTAAATCACCCTTAGCCTATATCCCAATTTCCATCCTAGTTGCCTTGTAGGATTTACTTAATTATAGTCGGCACATAATTACATTTTCTACACGCATCGTTATATATCTATAAATAATCGCTCGCCGAATTACTATCCCGAGTGTTATTCGTCCCAAACACCCTTAAATTAGTAAGCCCTGGTTTTTTAACCTTAACTATCCCAAGGTATACACCTCACTCCAACAATAGTTTAGAGGTCCTTTAACCACATTTATGAACCCCAAATATTAACTCCCCAATTTATTTTCCTCAAAACTAGTCCTTTAGCGACATATTATTTTTACACCTTCCTAACCACGATTAACTCCCTTAAATGACTAGGAATAATTTATCCTAATTGGATATTTACTTCCTCAAATAAACATAGTAGAAATAATAAATCTAGGAATTTATCCCGTTTAAATAAAATAGGCCGAAATTGTCAAATTTTCTGAAGGGTCGATCGATCGACCCTTGGCCGTCGATCGATCGATCGAACATGGCTTCTTCCTCGCCGACTCTGTTTCGACCATTAATGAACCCCAAGCTCTTTATCTTCTATCTCAACCTCAACCTCAACCAACCATATATACACACATAAGAAGGGTTCTAATCATCCTAGAACCCATTACCCACAACAAATTTTTAACTAATTCCTAAGTTTCTCCAATTTGTATATTATCCAGGGTTTATCCGTTAAACTTCCGAAACCTCGTTTTGATTCACGAAAACCCAACCCAAAAATCATATGATTTGTTGTTACCAATTATGATATGAGATACACAGTCAAAGTATAAAGCAATTAAACACTAGCCTCGTGAATAAAATCCGACGACCTCGAGTCGAATCCATCGGAGTTTGGCCCAAAAATCCCCTTTCTTCCTTCTTCTCTTATCTTCTTCCTTTTCTCTCTCTTCTCTCTTCTCTCTCTCTCTCTCTCTCTCTATATATATATATATATATATCCTAGGGCTGAAATGTGTGAGAAATAAGGGTTATAAGGGTTTATAAAGCTAATCCCTTATAATACCCAAAATTGACTCGTTTACTCAATTACGAGTCCCTACTGGTCCAAAAATTCTCGAAACCTAAACACCACTTTCGGATACTCTATTCTGACTATCTCGGCCATTCCAGAGCCAACCGTGCACTCAAAATCTCTGTCCGAGTCACTTAACCGCAATTAACTAATTAAACCCAACACATCTTAATGCGGTTTTTTCAATTAAAATATTATCCTTTGTCACTTTACCCAACTGCGACATGTAATTAGAATAGTCCAACTCATTTACTTACTCCCCTTTATGAAATTTAAATATCCATAAAAGTGCGGGGTATTACAACAAGTATGTGCGGGTGGACAGTTAAACGGGATGACGGGCTATAGTGACATGTCATCGTAAAACCTGACAAGTATGTGTAGAACTAACATAATACGGGTTGACTGTCTATAGTGAGGGAGTGGGTGTGATGTGTAGAACTTAATCACGCCAAGAGTGTGTGTCGGGCCGATAAGGGGTCGACTGGACGTATTGGCGTTTCATGAATTAAATTAATTAAATAAATAAAATGAGTAAGGATGAGAATAAGATTGTAAATAATAATTCTAACGGAATATTTGGGCTTACACTTTAGGGTGCTTTAGCTGTGTGTTAGATAGTGGTAGTTTACGCTTATTCGAATTAATTAATTATTTCATTTACTTTAAAATATTCTATTGTGATATTTATTATGTATGATGCTACTGTCTAGGTTCACGGACCCTAATTGGGGAGAGTAGCTGGTATTCATACGGTGGGCTCTGACCCATTGTGTTGACTAACATTTCAGGTTTAGCGCTGGAGTAGCTGCACAGTATTATTTGGATATTTTTGGAGGTGCAACTGTATTTTATATTAGAAGCTTAGTCGTTAGCTTTATTTTCCTTTCCGTCGCACTTTTATTATGGGACTTTATTATGGATTTGGTGGCCCACTTGGTTCCACAGTTGTTTATAGTTTATTTAGATATTTACAGTTGGATGATTATTTGAGATTTATTTATTTAGAGATGGGATTATCTTGGAGATTATCATGGTGATAAATTTTATTATCGCATAGATGGTTATTATTTTGTTCGATCAATTTAAATTATTATATTGTGGAAATGAATTTTATATGTTTCATATCTGTCACATGCTAAGAATGGTATTTAATTTAGTGACACCCGACGTAGTTTGGCGGCGGCAGCTGGCCACCTTGCTTATCGGATTACGTGTGGTGTTACATTATCTTGAATATTAATACTAATAATAAATTAGATAATAATTAACATTTATCTACATATAAAATACTAAAAAATAAAAATAAACATGTTGAAAAATAAATCACCCCTTGTGGGTAAATATCCACTCGCACGTCACTCTCCCATTCTTCGAAAATCTCGTTCCAAGCACTATAGCCTTGAACGTTGAAGTTTCTAGACAAATAGTACCCTCCCCTTCTTTCAAAAGTAGAACCACGCACCGTACGTGAGATTTGCAAAAGGCCGTGCCACATCTGTAAGAGCAAGATTTTATAATTGCTCATAGTTTAGATATTTTGGTGTATCTCGTTACAACCGAAACATACTACATATGCATATGCTTACACATTCATTGAAGACAAGTTAGTGACTGAGCAACGTTCTAAAGTTCGAGCTGATAAAATTGTCACGACACTATATAGAGGTATATGTTTTTTAAGTGTTTAATTTAACTTAGGCAAATTTATTCTGGGTTGTTTTCTTTTAAAAATGAGGCATTTTTTATAAAAGGATTTTCAAAATAAAATATTTTTATTTTTTTGAGCTCGTTAGAACAAAAAGTAAACCTCGTTAGAACGAGCTCATTATTATCATTAGAACGAGAATTATAGTTGGTTCAAATGAAGCCTCATTTTCATTGGAACGAATTTCGAAGTTAGGGATGGCAATGGGTCGATTCGGGATCGGGGAAGGCATCCCCATCCCCGCCCCGTTCCCCGTTATAACGGGTTCGGGGATCCCCATCCCCGTTTGAAACGGGTATCGATTTCCCCGCGGGGAACCCGTTTCCTTTTTTTTTCTCTTTAAGCACATAAGTACAAATTACATTTAAATTACATCCCAAATAGAAATGATTAAACACAATTAAAGTGCAATAGTTCAAAATCCAAACTTTCCAACTCCAAAATCTCCAAAATAGTTCACAATCTAGGGCAAGTTTCTTATTGCATGAGAGAACTCATTAATAACAGTAGAACCTATTAATAACATTAGAATTAAATATGAGAGAACCCATTAAGTCTCAAAGCAAGATCAAACCATTCGTACCAAACCATTCGAAATCAACAATTATAGAAAATAACGGTCTTTAATTAAACCAAACCATTAATAACATCAACAATAATTGAAAGAATATTTAATTAAACCATTAATAGACTGTTATGAGGTCTTTAATTAAACCAAACCATTTTTAATTAAACCAAATCATTAATAGACTGTTATGAGGTCGTAGAGACTATTATGAAAAAAATATGAGAGAATCTTTAATAACAACAACAAAAATAGTTGCTGGTAATAGTAGAGATGATTGTAGAGAGAACCCGAAATCAATAATCGTAAAATTGAAATAAACAATCAACAATACCTTACACTGTTAGGTATGAGTCTGTGTCGTGGAGATGAGGTCGTGGAGTTGAGTCTGCGACGACGTGGGAAAGGATATGAGGGAGATCGAGGGATGAGTGAGCGGAGCGGTGCTAGGTTTAGAAAAATGCTTTGATACTTATATATTTATTATAATATATATATATATATATATATATATATATATATATATTTTTTTTATATATATTAATAATTTGGGTATTCCCGTGGAGACCCGAAGGTATACCCGAAACCAACCCAAAATTTTTTGGGGATTTTTTTTACTCCTCGAACCCGCCCTCATCCCCGAATTTTTGAGGATTTTTTTAGGTATCCGCGGGGATCCGAGTTATGGGGAAAAATTGCCTTTCCTGTTCTGAGTTTGTTGGAGCGAACTTTTAACGAGCTTCAAATGGGGGGTCTCTCTGTTTGATAGAGCTGCACTCACTGGGAGTTCATTAAAACCTCATTAAAACGAGGTAAGCCTTTCGTTCGAACGAGAATAGACCTCTTTAGAATGAAACTAAGGTTTTCATTTAAACTAAGTCCCATTATCATACGAATGAACTCCGTTGTCTCGAAAAATGTGTATAAATAGGACCCTTTTGAACTATTTTTTTAAGACTTTTGGTGAAAACAAATTCCCATACTTGCTTCAAAAGTTCCCCTCTTTTTGTTTCATAGAAATAACACTTTATTTTCCAAATCATACATCCATAAAATTATTTGTCGAGATTGTCAAACCCTAGTTCCATACACAAACATCAAACCCTTGCAGAGTGTTCTCTACGACTATTATTTGTGGAGTTAAGAAAGAATTTTGTATCCTGAGGATGATTGATGGATACTAAGGGAAGAGCTGATTCCTATGGGTGGTACTGGACTACATCACTTATGGTTGAATATTTGAAGACATACATCACATTATACTTAGTGGAAATCTAAATAGTTTATAAGTCGATTCGTGTTTGTCAAATTATTAATTAGTGCTGATATAAAAAGATTTTGCTCGTAAAGAATTTTTCCTCAAACTTTTATTATTTTGGTTTGATATTTGGTTTGGCATATTTATCTTTGGACTTTATCTTGCATGTTCACTTAATTCTAACCAAGATAAACATTGGATCTTTGTGTGTGTGTGTGTGACCTATGATACAAGTGAATCTATATAACCCGCACTTTTAAATTGGTTTTTGAACAAGTTATACTAATTTATTATGTTATTTTTATTTTGGGATTATATGGATAATTTGTATAATAGTCTACCTGTTTTTGGTGGGTTTAATTATACATATTGGAAAGCTCGAATGAGGTCGGCACTAAAATCGATTGACTAGCGAGTCTGGATTATTTGTGAAAGAGGGTGGACAACACCCACTGTGAATAATGATGACATCATAAGCCTTAAACCCGTCACTGCTTGGATCGAAGATGATTTTGAATGGATTAATTTTAATTCCCGAGGCTTAAGTGTCATTTCTACTGCAGTCACTCCCGATGAGTTCCGTCGTATTATGATGTGTACCACCTCTACGGAGGCATTGGATACCCTTCAACTGACTCACGAGGGTACCAATAGTGTGAAAGATTATAAGCTTCAAAATCTCACCACATAATTTAAAATTATTACTATGCTAGACACTATAACATATGATGAGTTATATGCACGATTATATGATATCATTAACTCTACTTTGAATTTGGGTGAGATAATTCTTAAGAGGAGGGTAGTTAAAATAAAATTGAGATCTCTTCCGTCCCATTTTATCCCTAAAGTCATATTCCTAAATTCTTTGGAAATTTTAGATATGCTTACATTAGAAGAACTAATAGGAGACCTTCAAACTTACAAAATTGATATTTTCACAAAAACTCAAAAGCCAAAGGAAAAGGAGATAACTTTAAAACCTAATGAAGAACAAGAAAACTGGTTTTTACTCTGACTTTGAGTTTGATTTTAACTTAATGATCTAGCCCTATTTGCAAAAAATTTCAAAAAAATCTCAAATTTAACTAAAAAAATTATTCTAGAGAAAATAAGAGTTTTGAAAAAAATAAAAATGTCAATGAGGGCAAGAATGGTTATGAGAATGATCAAGGAAGATGTTTTGAATGTGAAGGAAAATAACACAAAGCATGAGTGTCCCACTAGGCTAAAGATAAAGGGCAAGTGAAAAGCTGCTTATAAAACCTCTCTTAGCGATGGTGATGTCGAGTCGATGGATTCTGAGGATGAATCACCACATAAACCTAATTTATGTGCATTCATGGCCAGTCAACTTTGTACTTCTAGTTCATTCCACTCCAAGAGGACATTTCTAAATGTGATAGCCTCAAAAATTTATCATACCATTCCGAAGAGAGTGAGAATGATGAAAAAAACTTGAGTGAGGGAGAAAGTGGCCTCCAATGCGCCAACGATGAAATTTATAAATAATCTTTGAGAATCAAGAAGCAAAATAGGAGTTTGACTCTTATGGTATTTGATATGCCTAAAGTGTACCCTCGTACTTGGAGTCACTAACCTCGACTGACCTTACAGGAAAGTCGTCAGGAAGCTCACAACAACCATCATAAAGGTCGTCTTATGCAAGGTCAGCTCCTCATTGACCAACCTCAGCTGGACAGCAACCGAGGTCAACATCATCTTATGAGCTCAAGTTATTGCCAACATCGTACTCTGCTTCATCTGACACTGTATCCTACCTCATACTTAACCTCGGCCAGTGGCTCAGGCTGAGGTCATGCTTATGATTAGCAGGACAAAGCAACTATCGAACTTCCTAACATCGTACTCGGCTGGGTTGAGGTTCCATCAGATGATGTCACAAGTTCGAGCACACACAAGCAGATGGAAGACTTGTAACACATGAGCAAAGAAGTTATAACTAAATCCTCCTCCTCACGTGAGGGAATATTTGGTCATTATTCCTTACATATGGCAAAACCAGGTGTCCATATGTGATTAGTGTATTCATCACACACATGCTCATGGCATGCTTGGGGGGTACACTACACCCCCCAAGCACTATAAATACATGTTTTACCCTACCTTAGAAAGGGATCCAGAATTGTAACCCTAGCGTAAGCTCTGGTAAAATATACAGTAGAGAGAGAAAGTGAGAGATTGTATCACAGGCTATTAGTTCCCTTGTTATAGTGAAATTCACTCACACACTCACAGTGGACATAGGCCAAATTGGCTGAACCACTTAAATACAAGTGCTATTCCTCCAAACATCATCTCCTTCTACTAGTTTATTACTCTTGTGCTGCCATTGTAGCTACTAGATTGAGATTACCAACACCTCATACTGGTGGTGCAGTTTACAACATCATCAGTATTTGATTTAAAGAAGGGAGTGAAAATTTTCAGAGAGTTTGAGGTGTCGTTGAGTCAACTCAAGAAGTTGAAAGTTTATTTGTGTGAGAAATTGATTATGATTGGTAAGGAAAAGACCAAGTTAAACAACATTTTGGCTAGTCTTACGAGAGAAATTCAAGATTTATTGGAGACTCATGAGAAACTTGAAGCCCAGGTTTCCCAATACGAGAAAGATCTCGAACATACCCAGGAGGTCAAGGTCACTGTAGAGGACACATCTAAAAATCCTGGAAAGATGTTCCTTGGTCGTGCATTAAGTTTTAACGAGAGGCAAGGAATAATTTATGATGGCGCATCCACTTCCAATGTCGCACCCTAACCGATTATCGAGTTTGCGATGGATCCTTATGGGCCTAGACCTAACCCACGAAGGATTGCTCATCCTAGGCATTTGAACATAGGTAGACTCAAATCTGTCTATGCTCGTTCCCATTGCAAATAAAGAGGTCATCTTAAGGAGTTTTTTTAAGCTAGGAAGAGTCTCACACGCGTGTTCCTCCAAATGTTCCCACATGGGACCCCACACATGATACTCCACATGCTCCCACACACAATCATAGAGATTTTTCTAGTTTTTGAGAGCAAATAGAGTTTTTAGTCAAAACTTCTCAATATTTCATGGAGGAATTTCAAAGGATGTCAACTTCTTTTGAGAACTTCTCTCGGACTAATGATCGAGGTTACGATTTGTATCTAGTATAGGGTGTTTATCATGTTTCTATTATTTGTCCATATTGATAGATTGAATTTTTCTATACTTATATGTTTATATATACTTTTATTTTTGAAAAATATTTTTTTTTGTTTCTTTAGAAAACGTTTGAAAATTTTCAAAAATATTTTATTTTTGATAAAATTTGAAAAAAGACAAAAAGATTTTTGTATTTTATTTTTTCACCATATATAGATATGCATTTAAAATGTTCTAATCACCCTTACATTCGATCCATTCATGTGACTTTTTCATGGTGTTTTGATACATGGCTTCATTTCTTTAGCGTGCTTAATAATGCGTGACTAATATTTCTTTGCTTATTGATGTTTACCTTCTTCATGCTAAATTTTATCTCACCTTTACTGCACACATGCACAGACTTTTGAATATTTTACTTACTTACCATATGTCAAATACGGTGTTCTCATCTTAATAGTGTTTAATAACGAACCAGATGTACTAGAGATAAGTTTTGTGTGTAAGAACCATTGCTCGATTTCGTTTCCTAGAAAATTTATTTTACGTTAAGTAATGGAGAGGGGATACGAAAAAGAATTTTTTTTGATGTTAAAAGCCTCCATTTATAGATAGACTAAAAGAATAACGACACATAAAAATAGAGGTGTCAAGGCTAGTTTTTTTATTTCATTGATGCTTTGCTACACATGAGCCTTATGATATCTTCAAAAAATTGAGAGTGAATTCTTAAATATATAAGATTTTGAGGGTTTTATAAAGTACAAGATAATTGGGTTTGCACAATGGACTCTCTTGAAAAATATTAAATAGTTTGGCGTTATTATTTTGGGAAGCATTTAAATTCATGGCATGTTGCATAAGTCGAGTCAATTTCATTACTATTCAACATTCTTAACCCTAAGGTTAAAATTGAGTTATTTCTTTAAAATTATCTCATGACTTCGTACAACTTTGTTACGTATGACTATGTTGATTTTGCCCGTGGAACTTATTCATACAATTTCATTCCACTTTCATGATTTGGATATTTTAGTTCCATTCCATGGTGTGATGTATTTATACATGTTAGTAATTTTATGCATATACTTTTTGTACTTGAAAAATTGAAAATTTTCAAAATTAATTGGTATGCTTCTTCGAAATTTCATCTCTTGTGCTTAACGGATTATCTTTGTGATATTATTTTATTTAGATTCGGGTGACTCTAGTATTTAATGCTTAGTTTCTAACCTTTTATCTATTACAGACAAAAAAGGGGAGAACAAATTCAAGGAGAGTTTTTCTTTGCTTTAAACACTTGTATGCGTCACGATATTTCTTTTGCTTCATGTGTGCAGGTCTTGGACAACACAGAATGAAGAATTTGAGTGAAGATGGACAATGCAGAATGAAGAATTTCAGTGAAGACGAAGTCTCCAATATCTTTTCATTTTTATGTTTGGGAGGGCATTAGTAGTACATTGTCTTAGGGGTTTAATTGTGTTCAGTTTTTGTTTTGTTCTGGAATAGTTAAAGGGCGGAGATTTGTAAGAGCAAGATTTTATTATATCTCATAATTTAGATATTTTAGCATATCCCGTTACAACCCGCACAAACTACATCCGCATATGATTCAACGTTCTTAAAAGAGAAGTTAGTGATCGAGAAACGTTCCGAAGTTCGAGCCATTAAAATGGTCAGGACACTAGATGGAGGTATATGGTTTTTATGTGTTTGATTTAACTTAGGCAAATTTATTCTGGGATGTTTTTTTTAAAAATGAAGCATTTTTTATACAAGGATTTTAAAATAAAATATTTTTATTTTTTTAGTTCGTTAGAACGAAAAGTGCACCTCGTTAAAATGAGATCATTGTTCTCGTCAGAACAAGAATTATAGTTGGTTCGAATGAAGCCGTATTTTCATTGAAAAGAAATTATGATAACTTCTAATGAGCTTCAAATGGGGTCTCTCTCTTTGATAGAGCTACACTCATTGGAAGTCTGTTGGAAGCTCGTTAAACCGAGCTAAGCCTTTCGTTCAAATGAGAATGGACCTCATTAGAACGAAACTATGGTTTTCGTTCGAAAAAAGTCCCATTTATATTCGAATGAATTCCGCTGCCTCGAAAAACACGTTTTTTTTTATCATTAGGACCCTTTTGGACTTCTTTTCATAAGACTTTTGGCGAAAAAAAATTCCCATACCTACTAAAAAAAAATTCTCTTTTTGTATCATGGAAACAATACTTTATTTTATAAATCATACATCCATAGAATGATTTATTAAGGTTGTCAAACCCTAGTTACATACATAGACATCAAACCCTTATAGACCGTTCTCTACGGTTGACATTTATGGAGTTGCGACTCTATGGCTGGAGAAAAAAGATTTTTACATCCCGAGGCTTATCGGTGGATACCGATGGAAGAGCTACTTCCTATGGGTGGTGCTAGACTACATCATTTTCTGTTGAAGATTTGAAGATCTACACCGCAGTATACTTAGTGGATCTCTAAGTAGTTTATAAATCGGTTCGTGTCTACCAAATTCTTAAACATTGCTGATAATAGAAGATTTAGCCCATAAGGGTTTTTTCTCAAACTTCTTCTTTCGTTTTGATTTGATATTTGATTTGGCATATTTAGCTTTGGACTTGATCTTTCATGTTCACCTAATTCTAATAAAGATAAAACTTTTCTAAAAATTGGATCTTTATGTGTGTGTGACCTAAGACATAAGTGAATCCATATAACCCGCAATTTCAACATCCACAAGTACTTCGAATATTTTGGACCTTTTTTTATCTTTTATTGGGCATGAAAACTTTGGGGCCCAAATAAAATATTTTGTAACATTTTAAAAATTGAGGCTACTTAAAATTTTCCACACCAAAGAAATTAAAATTTGGATGATTAACCTCCAAGCCAAGTGGTTTGTCTCTTAAAAATTGGTCAAAGTAAAATAAAGACCACTTGGGCTGCCCAAACTTTTTAAAAGCTTTATGGACCACTCTTGCTCTTAAAAACCCCAACTCAATAAAGCAAACCCTAGCTCCATCTTCTTTTACACAAGCCCTAGCCGTTCTACCATTCACCCCAACCACTTTAGGCTCCAACATTGGCGTATGACACCCCGCTTAATTAAATACCGGGTGATCAGTCCTTTATCAAATGAAAATAGAATATCCAGTTGGTTCATTCTTAGCATCACGTCGAAATTCATTAATTACTAACCACCTATTTTAATTAAGCCGGTGTAATTTTTTTTTATCTTATTTATCAAGCAACAATATAAATAAATAAATAAATAACCACCAAAACCATTCCATCAACAACCATACTACATAAATAAATAACTGAATAAAATAGATAGGACTGGAATAAACACTCCAGCCAGAAACTCCAATACAGTAATCCATAGATAAAAAACTAATCCAACAACTGAAAAGTAAAGAGATGAAATCCACTGTCACTAAAATAATGTCATGCCCGACTAAAATAAACATCTCATAAGGAAGAAACGATAAGCATGGAGGCGTCTACTACCGAGGTATTGTAACATCCACAGTAGTTGCATCACGTTAAATGATATGAACTCCCAATCCTGGTGTCCTTGTGGTCGAGCACCTAAAATTATTTTTACAGAAAGGATTTGAAACGGGTCAGAGACCTAGTAAAATAGTTGAAAAAGTTTAGCAAGTGTTTAAAATGCGACAAGATATAATATTAAATACATGTTAGTACTGCGTGCCCTCACTTGAGACCCTCACCGCTCAACTAATGTGCACTACACAAACGAACAACATACTTGTGGTCTTAAATCTGATTTTCAAAAATTATTGTATTCTGTTTTGATCTATTATTTCAGATCTATATCTGTGATAAGAAGAACCTTACATCTGGTTTGATTCTCTTGATAATCTTAGTTTCTGATTCATTCGATTTAAAACATATTGTTTTGAATTTTTTTCAAGAAATCTGCTATATAATAAAGAACATCTAATATTAGGTTTAGACACTTAAACCTAGATTTCTTGTAACCTATTCTGAGATTAAGAACTATTTGACTTTCTATTTAAAATTATTTTCAAAATCTCAACCTTCTTTATTAAGGACTGCATGTAGAGGAACTTGACATATTTGTAAATAATCAAAACTGATATAAACATATTAGATTAAAACCTGTTTTAATCTAAATATCCTTTGAAATAGTTGCATGCTATTTTCAGTCTTGATATTTGTCTGTATATGATTTCTTGGTTATTTAAGTGATTTTCAGGAACTAATCTTCATTGTGCATATCACTTAGAAAATCACTCACTTACACCTATTCACGTAGACACATATTTTGGTGTGAATATCTGAACAAGTCTAGTGTTCAAAATTTAAAAGAAAAGGAAGTGTTTCAAAATTGTATTGAAAGTTAAGAAGACTTGACTTGAGTTGACACAAGACTTACGAAGATATATATAGGAGATATAATCTATTGCATAGCATTTGGTGTGTATCATTTAAGTGTGGGCCTGTCATCTAGGATAGAACACCGCACACAAATACTTCACTAGAAAATAACACAATAGGCATTGAGCCGATCTTGAGATAGAAGAGCAAAAGGGAGAAGCTGCGAAGTGTAGAACGCAATAGCAAGCAAGGACAGACTTAAATAGAGAGCAGACTAAGCAACCAGGGATGAGTCTTGGTCGTGTGAGGTAATAGCTACATCTATCTTCTTTAGTTGTCGTGTTTGTTGATTATAACTCGTTCCTGTTGTTTTTATTATTTTAGTGGAAGTAGATTAGGTGACTCCTAGAGGGGTCCATCGTTTTTCCTAGGAAAGGGTTTTTGCGATGTAAAATAGACACCTTGTGCTTTACTTTACATATTTGCAATATTTCGCCTCATATGAAAAAGTAGGTTTAATACTAGAAACACACCTAATTAATTGAATAATATATTATTGGTTTTGACACCTAGTTAACTCAAGATAATAATTAGGACTTTTAATTGACTTGGCAAACTAAAACCTGTTTTAGCAAAGTTAGCAATTCAACAAAAGTTTGAATTGGTCCCCTCTTGAATAACATAGATAACTCACAGGTAATTGGAGTTTATTTCGGCAAATTGTTTTACTTCTGCATTATAGTCTATCGTAAGATGCACGCTAAAAAATGCTTTGCCTCTTCTTCAATAACTTGATAAACCCTTCTTTGATTTCCTTCTTCAGGGATTTGCTAATTTGGACGAATTTTTTTGGTTTGTCCTCATTGAGGATGATGGATTCAACCTCCTCAGCGGCCTTGCCCTTCTTTAACTTAGTTTCATCTCTAGGAGGTATCAATGTTGTATGTTGTAGTACCCCTTTTATATGCCTCTATCTCCTCGGCTAAGTTGAAGTAGCATTCGTCTGCCTCAACCTGATCACCTTTCACTTCCCCCACCCCATATGGAGTTGGGAATTTAATTATTTGATGAACCTCCGAAGGCAGGAGCTCAAATTCCTTGAGGTTTTACTCTCCCCAGAATTATGTTATAGGCCTAGTAGACATTTTCATCTATGACAAAAAAACTAATCTTCTTCGTGAGGCACTTCATCCAGTAATTTCCCATTCTAACCTCTATTTAATAAATCCCCAAAGGGCGTACTTTCTCTTCACTGAACCCGATGAGAGGTTGATGATACGATACTAGCCTCTTCTTACTCATACCTAAGCCTTTGTAACAGTCCGAAAATATAACATCGACCGAACTTCCGTGGTCCACCAAAATCCTCAGAACCTCATAACCATGCACCCGAGTGGAGATAACCAAAGGGTTATCATGCGGGCCTAAAATAACTTTAAAATCTAGTCTAGAGAAACCCATAATAAAAGTATTCATATCAACTTGAGTTCTTTTTACCTTCTTCATCTCTATTGCTGCTGAGTGCACTTCCTTGGGTTTTGGAGGGAGAGACTTGGCCTCGGCTACATGAGACTTTCTATCGGCAATATTATTTTCACCTCCATCTAGCCCTCTACAGATCATTTTAACCCTAAGAGAGATCGTATAGAAATGACCTTGAGGGTCATTAATTGAGGGAGGCAAGTCTGAGTCTGCTTCATCATCATCGTAGGAGTCATCATCATCTCAACTTATTGGAGCGTCAGGCTTGCACTTGGTGTTCCTTCTTTTGGGTGTCTTCTCAGCGATCCTGGAAAATTCCCTTATCAATATACTTTTTTTTATCTTTCCATCCTTCAACATTCTCTCAATCTCGTCCTTGAGAGCAAAATACTTATCGGTTGTATGGACATGGTGTTGGTGAAATTAGCACCACATTTTTCTATTCCTCTTGTGAGGAGGAACTTTTAGCTTCTTAGGCCACTTAAGAGACCGATTATTCTTGATTTCATTCAAAATGTGCTCACAACTGATAGTCAAAGGGGTGTAGTCTACGAACTTATCATCCACTGATCTCTTCATGTCGTCCTTATTATTCTCGTGGAACTTACCCCTAATGTTTGTTCCCTTCTCATCTTCACCTTTGGCAGCCATTGCTTCCTTCGCATTCCTGACCTTCCCGGTCCTAGCTAGGAGTTCGTCCATGACTTTAGATGATCCTTTGCAAGCTTCCAAAGTAGATTTCCTTTCTCTAGACCTCCCACCAGGGCGGTTATGGCAATACTCTCTTCATAGTCCTCAGCCTCTAATTTCTCCTTGTTGAACCTCGCTATATACTCTCTCAGACTTTCATTCTTCCCCTACTTCACATACAACAGGTGGATCATCTTCTTTTAGGGCCTCACCCCAAAGAAGAAATTATGTATAAACCTTTCTGCAAGCTATTTGAAATTCTCAATTGAATTTTGAGGGAGAGGGGTAAACTATACATGAGCTACTCCCGTCAAGGATCTTAAGAAGGCATGACACCTCATCTCGTCTGAAACTTCATAAATATTAGTAGCTAATTGATACATATCCACATGGTGGACTGGATTAGTTCTCCCATCATACTTTGAAGTGACCACCGACGACTTAAACTTAGTCGGGGTAGGATAACTCACAATCTTTTCCACAAAGGGGTAGACTTCATTATATCCCCTCTGGAAGGGGTATTGGCTCTTTAACATATCTCTAATCTTATCTTCAAGCATTTGGATATAATCATTCCAGGGTCTCTCGGGCACTTCTGTAACCTTAGCATGGGCCACATTATCTCCAGTCCATTCTTTACCAACTAGGTGAACCGAGGGCTCTCTGGCCACTATTCTCTATCGGCTATTCACCTCTTGTTGTTCCTCTTCTCGACCTCGGGGAGGTCAGTGGTCATCACATCTGTCATTCCTTTTAGAACCAGCAATACTCCTGGATAAGAAGAGGCTATTTCTCAGGTCGTCTGTTGCTAGGCCAAGCCAATCAAAGGCCACCCTTACTTAATCTTTCTAAAGCTGATGCCCTTGACCTAAAATCTCAGCTCGGCCTACCACTGCACCTTCAGCTCGACCGAATGGGTCACACAATGCCTCTAAAAATCTGATAAGGATCCCAAAAACTTATGTCATCCTCTTCATCATACTTCTTATCCTCATCATTAGGGCATTCACGAGCCGGCCTCCCCAGGCATAAATGCCTAGGGTCGGCCACATCCCCGCGCCTTTGCTGAGGAGGAAGATCATTGTGTGGGTCCTGGGGTGGTCCTCTAGCTGTTGAATATGGTCCACCTTCCCAGGCATCCAGAGTTATAAACTCCTCTCCGTCTTCGACCGATCTAGTCACCATGTTTTAGCTGAAAGCAACCAGTGTCGCATGCATCTGTCGTTGGCTGTCTAATAAGGAGCACAAGTCCGTTGCTACCTCAGCCATTTCTGACTGAGGAGGGGCCTAGTTGGTACTAGGACCATCTATAGTTGGTGGATCTATTTCTATTGGATAATTTAGATGACCAAAAAAATCAAGTGAGGTACTGGTAGTAAGCTAGAAGAGCAAAAAATGAGCTAAAGCTCAAACCAGAGCTCTTTTAATGGTGGTTCAAGCTCAACCAAGGATGAGGTTGGACCACCACCAGAGAATCCGATAGAGTAGCTGTAGAAGAAAGGAAGAGAAATGGCTATCTTATTCCCACAGACGACGCTAGACTGATGATTCCAGAAATGGTATCACTAGGTCATGGTGTATACCAGCTCAAACCAGCACAACAATGGTGTAAGAATAAGTATGTAATACATAAAGAGATGAGGCAAAGGATTATATAACACCAGATATAAGTGGTTCAATCGGAGCCTACGTCCACTGTGCAATGTGAATGGTGGTTTTCACTATAATAAGGGCACTAATGGCCTGTAAATACAACACTCAAGCTTTTTTTTTTCTCTCTCTCTCTCTACTATGTTTTGACAGAGTTTTTCTAGGGTTGAGAATAATCGATCCTTTATAATGAGGTAGAAGATAACTATTTATATGGCTGGGGTGTTGTCATACGCACCCCAGTCATGCATGAGGCGTGCACAACTCTAACTATCCAACAAGGTAATGTCATCTATCCCTAGTGCATGCAAACAATTATTATAAGATATTCCTCACATGTGTGGGTGATGCTGGTCCAACAGTTTGGATCATTTGGGGTTAGCAACCCCGCGCATTATCTCATGCGTTCTCTTACCACGCACCCTAAAAGATTCTTAGTGTTCTGCCGAAGTTGAAGTGTCAACCTGGACGAGTAGGAGACGTCCGAGGTATCACTGAATCGTGTGTTGGTAGTCACAAAGTGTAGTCTCAGCTGATCAGTGTCAGGCCAAGATGAGAGTATAGGTTAGCCTAAGAGCTTTCAACCTTCCATATGTAGACGAGGCATAATGTTAAGCAAGCCAAGGCCGCCCTCCATCTCAGATCCTAGCCGAGATGGGCAAAGCCAGTGTCATAAGATGACTCGAATGGAGGATACTTCGTTGAGTCTGCTAGAGTCGAGCTTATCTTAAGCCGAGCTGAGGTCTCATTATGAAATATCATTCATCATTCTGAAATATTTCTTATACAATGGTAAAATAAAATTTATACAAAATTCTAGTAATAGTATTTCTTCAAATGGTCGGCGTTCCATGGGTTAGAGAATGAATCACCCTCAAAATTCTCAAGATTATAGGTGCTTGGGACGACCTCTTCGATGACTCTGTATGGGCCATGACGATTCACGTGGAGCTTGTTTGGCTTTTGCTAAGTCTTATTTAGGACCAGATTCCCAATAACTATCGACGTGGACTTAACCCTCTTATTATTAAACTTCGCAGTCTTCTTTTGATGAGTAGCCTGTCTGACCTCTGTATCTTCTCATCTTTCTTCGATCTGGTCTAGGTCCATTTTATGTTCCTTTGGGATGTATGTTTAGAATCTATGACTTGGCAAGCCGATCTCAGTGGGTATTACGATCTCAGAAGTATGGGAAAACCTGAAAGGGGTGTCCCCTGTCGGTGTTCTCTCTGTCTTCCTGTGGGCCCATAGGATGGCATGTACTTCTTCTGTCCACAGTCCCTTGGCGTCTTCCAATTTCTTTTTGATCCAGTCAAAGATAGTCCTGTTAGTCACCTCAGTCTGGCCATTTGCCTGAGGTTGGCCTGGTGCCGAATATAACTGTTTGATGTCGACCTTTTTATAGTAAGCCTCCATAGACTTGTTCTTAAATTATTTACAATTGTCAAAGATCAAAGTATTTGGCCAACAATACTTGGAGATGATATTCCTCCAAATAAATTTGAAGGTCTTCGTCTCGATTTTTAATGATCATGGCCTCTACCCACTTTTAAAAATAATCAATCGCTATTATTAGGTATCTGTAGTCAGTCCTTGGCAGGGGTCCCACCAAGTCAATTCCCCAAAGTGTAAACAGCCAAGGGGAAGTGATAGATGATAGAGGTTGGTGAGGTTGATGAGGGATGCAGGCATATCTTTGACACCTGTTACACCTCTTCACATAATCGACTGCATCTTTGTCTAAGGTCGGCCACTAGCACCCTTGAGCAACTATCCTCTTGGCCAAAGATTTCCTCTAATGTGGCTTGAGAAGGAACCCTCATGTATATCTTTCAACACATATTTCACCTCGGTTGGATGAACGCGTCTTAATAGAGGGAGGAGGAACCCTTTTTTATACTAAATGTCTCCTATTGTTAAGAACTTTGCTACCTTGTATTTCAATTTCTTCCTCTCAACCTTTGATTCTAGAAATTCACCGTCTCTGATGTATCAGATGAGGGGATCCATCCATGATGCTCCCAGGTTTAGGTTTAAACAAAACTCAACTGCATTATCGTCTTCTTCAATGGTCATCCTATATAGGATCTCTACTGAACTGACCATCTGATCTTAGTTCTCATTGTAGATGCTAACCTTTCTAAGGAATCGGCTCAGCTATTGTCTAATCGAGGGATCCTTTTAAGATTTACCTCTTTAAAGTTCTTCAACATTTTCTTTACTCGCTCCAGGTATTTAGCCATCCTTTCATCTTTGGCCTCGTACACTCCCAAGATCTGATTTATCACTAATTGAGAGTCATTGTGAACTAACATTTGACCGACATTTAACGCTTTGGCAAGGGAGAGTCCTGCCAAAAGCACTTCATACTTCGATTAGATGCTTTAAAGATGAATCTCAAGGCATAATCTATGTCAGTTCCATTTGGGGCTGCTACTATCAAGTTGGCTCTGCTTCATGTTTCACATGAGGAGCCGTCTACAAATAAGCTTTAAATTATGCCTCCTTTTAAGCAGGCCCCTTCACCTAGGACTCTATTTTTAAATAAAAAAATTCTTCTTTAGTGTCGGCTATGGCAAGCTTCGCTACATTAGTTTTGGCCTCGGGAGGGCCTCTGATTTCTTTCTATGGCTGAGTCGGTACTAACAACTCTTCACTGTCGGCCTCGGCCCAAGTGAACTCTGCTACGAGGTCGACCAAATCTTGCGCTTTAATTGTTGTTCTAGGCTGGTATACGATATCAAATTCTCCCAACTCAATGGACCAAGCTATCAGCCTACCTGATTTATCGAGTTTATGAATGACCTGTCTTAGAGGGGAGTCAGTGAGGACGACCATTTTATGGGCTTGAAAGTAAGGTTTCATCTTTCTTAAGGCATGTATCAAGGCATACACTAGCTTTTCCATCTTAGGGCACCTCTGCTCTACCCCTTAAAGGTCCTTACTATTAAATTATATCGGATTTTGTACCCCATTATCATCTCGTATGATTGTTGCACTAATGGCCGATTTAGATACAACTAAGTATAAATATAGATTCTCTCTTTGAACTGGTTGGGACAACAACATTGGGGGAGACAAAGTAAGCCTTAATCTCTTGGAAGTCTCTTTCACATTCTTCGTACCATTCAAAGGCTTTCCTCAATATTTTAAAGAAGGACAGACACTTGTATGTGGCCCTTGATACAAAACCTATTCAGTGCAGCAACCGTCTTGTCAGCCTCTGCACATCCTTGATGGTCTTCGAGGTCTTCATCTCAATCAAGGCTTTCCCAAGAATTTTCCATCTCCTACCCCGAACACACACTTAGCAGGATTGATCTTCATTTGGTATTCATCTATAGTGTTAAAGGTGCGCTTAAAGTCGGCCATTTGTGCCTCACCCTTGAGGTTTTTTATCAACATGTCATCCACGTACACTTCTCTAGTTTTGCCAATTTGTTCCTCAACTTCTTGTTCACAAGCCTTTGATATGTTGCCCCGATATTTTTTAGGTCGAAGGGCATGACTTTGTAGTAATAAGTTCCTTTATATATGATTAACGAGGTCTTCTCATCGTCGGTCGGATCCATAAATATTTGGTTATGGCCTAAATAGGCATTCATGAAGCTCATCAACTCATACCCAGCCGTGACATCTACCATTTGATCAATCCTTGGGAGAGGGACGCTATTTTTTAGATAAGATTTAATCAGGTTGGTAAATTCCACACACATCCTCTATTTACCATTTGGTTTGGGTACGATGATTGCGTTAGACAGCCACTCTGGGTATACCCCTTCTCTGATGAACTCAGCCTTCTCCAACTTCTTAACTTCGTCTCTTACCACCTCATACTTCTTTCTGGAGTAGATTCGTCACCTCTATTTAATCGATTTCATTCCTTCATCCACGTTCAACTGTTGATAAAGGATTTTCGGGTCTATCCCTGGCATGTCCTCATGACTCTAGACAAAGATACCCTGTCTCTCCCTCGGCAGCTTGATCAATTCATCCTTAACTTATTTTTTAAGGCTTTTCAAACTTGGCCGGTTTTTTTCGGCTCATCCTCATTGAGGACGATGGATTCTACCTCCTCCGCGGCTTCTCCTTTCTTCAACTTTTTTTCCCTGGGTTAAGGGTATCAATGTTATATGTAGTGGTGGATTTTTATGAGCTTCTCTCTCTTCAGCTGAGTTAAAGTAGCATTCTCGCGCCTTTACTTAATCACCTAAACTTCCCATCCTCTATAAGCAGTCATGAATTTTATCATCTGGTGTACAGTAGAGGGCATTGCCTTAAATTCCTTGAGGGCTACCCTTCCGATGATGATATTGTAAACCAAATAAACATTCTCATCCATTATAAAGAAGTTTATATTTTTAGTGAGGCATCTCAATTAGATCTCCATACACACATCCATCTCATACACGCCCAGGGGATGGACCTTTTCACCACTGAAGCCAATCAAAGGTTGGTGGTATGGGATAAGTCTTTTATTGGTAATCTCCAATCCCTTGAAGCATTACCAAAGCATCACGTCAGCTGAACTCCCTCTGTCGATGAGTATACTGGGAATGTCATATCCATGTACCCTTATAGTAATCAACAGTGGGTCTTCATGAGGGGCCAAGATCCTTTTGAAGTATAATCTTGAGAATCCTATCACCAGGGTGTTCATATCCACCTTCTTCCTCTTACTCGGCTCTGGGTAAACTTAGACCAAGTTTACCACTTCATTTTTTGGGATTGCTTTAGGTTCTACTACATGGGATTTCCTGTCAACCCCATCCTTACCTTCAACTTCTAAATCACCACATATCATCTTCACTCCTAAGGAGATCATATTCAGCCGACCTTTGGGTACAAGTACCTTTGGCGGAAGGTCAATATCGGCTTGGTCATCATCATTAGAGACATCATCATTTTTTCTTGCTTGGACCTCTTATCTAGTCTATCATCTCGTCTCTTCCTTGGCTCATCTCAGTCACCTCTTTCACTACTTTTATCACCATATTTTTTAAGTTTTCCCTGCTTCAATATTTTTTCAATCTCATCCTTAAGTGCAAACCACTTATTAGTTTTGCGATCGAGATCCTGGTGGAACTCACACCACTTGCTCTTATCATGCTTGTGAGAAGGGACTCTCAATTTCAGGGTCCATCTTAGAGACCGGTCATCTTTGATTTCATTTAGTACAATATCTGTACTGATTGTTAATGGAGTGTAGTCAGCAAACTTATCGTCCGTCGACCTCTTCTTACCTTCCTTTCCTTTGGATTTTTTGGACTTATTGTCACTCGTTTCTTTATCGTCCTCTCCTTTGGAATCCATGACCTCCTATGTATTCATGACTCTCCCAGCCGTGGCTAGGATTTTTGCCACGGTTTTTGAAGGAATTACGACCAGCTTCCATAGGAGTTTCCCATTCTACAGTCCTCTCTCGAGGGCAGTCATAGCAATCTGATCCTCGCAGCCTTATACTTTCAACTTTTCCTTGTTAAAATGGGCTATATAGTCTCTCAGAGACTCATTTTCCCTTGCTTGACGTACAACAAATGTGTGGTCTTCTTTTGAGGCTTCACTCTGAAGTAGAAAATTATGGATAAACCTCTCGGCCAACTGTTAAAAATTCTCAATGGAGTTCCCGGGAGAGAGGTATACCATACATGTGCAACACCAGTAAGGGTGTTTGAGAAAGCTTAAAATTTCATCTCATCGGAGACTGAATAGATATCGACTGCCGACTGGTACATGTCCATATGATGAATAGGGTTTGTGCTCCCATCGTACTTTGGCATGACAACTGATGGCTTAAACTTGCTAGGGGTTGGGTAGTTCACTATTCTTGCAATGAATGGAGATCTTTCCATATATCCTCTTTGCATGGGGTCTCAACTTTTCAAAAGATCACCACTTTTTTTCTCTAGTCTTTGAATGAAGTTGTTCCACGGCTTGTCGGCTGCGTTCTCCTTACCTCCCTCGGCTATCACGGCATTGCCCCAGTTCCTTCCCTATCGAATGGGCATTGCACATGTTCTCTTCCAGCTATCCTCTGATGGTTATTAACTTCTCTTTGTTCCTCATCTCGACCGCGTGGAGGCTGATGATCAACACACCCTCTATTTCCCCTAGAGCTTGTAGTATTTCTTGACATAGAAGCCGGTCTCGTAGATCACCAACTGGGACGAGTTGGTCAAAAGACGACCCTCCACTCAATCTATCAACCAATTAATCCCGGGGTTGGCCATCTCAGTTTGACCTACCACTATTTCCTCTACTAATTGGGACTGGATGCACTATATTTACTCGTCCTCATCACAACATTGGTACTCTTGGAATTCCTAACCCTGACTTCCTAAGTGAAATCACCTAGGGTCGGACACGTCTCTGCATATTTGTTATTATGGTAATTCTTTGTGTAGGGATGGGGGTGGTCCCCATGTCATCGGATCCACACCTATCTGGCGGCTGAAGTTATTATCTCCGCTACAGCGCCGGAGGGTCTAGCCATCACATTTTAGCTAAAGACAACAAGTTGTTCTTATATTTTATGCTGACTGACCGCTAGTGAGCTTAACACCATCGTAACCTCAGTCATCTTTGACTGAGGAGGCGCCTGGCTAGAGCTGGGGCCAGCGCCTTGAGGCAAATCGGAGGCCATCTAATCTGGCGAATAAACGAAACAAAGGGTGAACTTGATGAGCTAAGTGAGCTGGAGAAAATATCAAAAAACCCAACAAGAGATATTTCAATGGTGATACATGTCTAACAAAGGGTGGAACTAGATCACCATCAGATAATCATGTGAGAAATAAGCTAAAAATGAAGAGGAAGAAGATGAAGAACCTTCGTTCCCATAGACGATGCCAAAATGATGATACCTGATTTAGTATCACCGAATAAACATGTATGAGCTCAATCCAAAATAGCTTTGGAGGTAAAACAATGGTGTTTAAGAAAGTGTTTGAGTGAAGAAGTAGATGAGGATAAGAGGAATACACACTAGCATGTAAGTGGTTCAGCCATTGGCCTACTCTACTGTGCATGTGAGTGTGAATTTCACTTTAAAAATGGGCACTAATGGCCTAAATGATACAATTCTCAATACTTTCTCTCTCTACTATAATAGAAGAAAATCTTGGGTTAGGGTTTGTTTTTTGGACCCCTTAACTGATGAAAAAGATGAGTATATATAGTAAAATGTATCTGCTAATAAGCATGTAGTAAGCATGTGTCAAATGTATCTGCTAATAAGGATCAACCACCTGTCCCTGGAATAAGTAGGTCATGATAATAAAATATTCCCTCACGAGTAAGAGAGATCTTGTTATAACAATTTTGTCCACGTGGGATCTGTAACCCACACACACTCTTTCATGCGTGCTCCATTCCACGCGCTCTACAAGGTTTCAACTGTCGTCCGTCTGGACCAGGCCGAGGCTGGGTTGTCAAGTTCAATATTTTGGTGATAAGGTAACTATCATACTGAGCCAAGTCTTCATTCAACCCCCGACTTTCAGGTGATGGACGAGGCCGATGGAACTTGGGTTATAAGACTAATGATACTGGTGTTGTTGATTGTGTTAGGGATGAGGATGAGACCCTTCATGATGGATTTACGATCGAGGAAGAGTCCTTTCATGATGGGTTTATGACTGAGGACGAGACCCTTAATGATGGGTTCACGATCGAGCCATAACTTGCTCATATAAACAGTTTGCCATTGGTCGGCCTTGGCCGAGGGGGTCCAGCCCAGGGACGAGGTCATACTTGGTATATCATCCAAAGATGAATTATTTATTTTTCAATGATTATTGATTACTTCCTTGCCATAAAGTATGAATATTAAGACTCTTAAATGACTTATACAAGTTCTAAAAAGGCCAAAGGGGTAAACATTGACCTTAACAACTGTAGCTAAAATTTAAGAAAAGATAAAAAAATACCACTAGAAATCGAACCCTCAGACCAAATAAAACCCTGAGATCGAACCCTCAAGGCCAAGAGAACCGATTCACTTCAAGAACCGAACCAGTTCAGTCTCTAGGTTTGATTATTTCACTTTAGCTTGCTTCATCTCTTCATTTACAGTTTTACATCTTGGATTTTTCTTCGACTTCAAATTACCATAACTTCTTCATCGTAACTCATATTGAAGTGTCGTTTCTTCTTATGTTTTTGTGAACTCGATATATTCAACTTTCATGGTGGCTCCTTCTCCGTGTTCTGGCAGAGAATTTACCGTTTTGCCCTTGAGTTCCCTTTCTCGCATAATTTTCATTGTTTTGGCTCTTCTCTTCAGTCCAATTGCATGATTAACGAGTAGAACAAATGAGAAATACAAAAAATATGAAATACTTGCCAAAAAGGTGAATTGCAATAAATATGAGATAAATTTGGATATATGTGATGTTCAGGACATTAAAAATAGCGAAATTAGAGGGATCAATATGGAATATTCATGACGAATCAAACCCTCTAACTTAGAACGTTGCTAGTCCCGAACAATATAAAATAGTAAGAAATAAGGTATATGAATTACACATATCAACTATGGGATATAGTACTTTTTTACGGGCATGCAATTGCGTTTAGCGTATACAACAAGCCGTTACATTTAAGTTACCCTAGTAGGATGAGTGGTGTCTCGTGAGGGTTTGCCGTGAATTTATTCACAAAATTCATTTTGTACCACATGGTATGACTCAAATAAAAATCAAAATAACTAAAAATTGAATTTAAATTCCATAAAAATAATTACAATTTTTTTATTTGATAAATCTCGGTTCATAATGTGTATGCGCGAAGCGGAAAATTAACCACTAACTTCCACCGATTGATCATTACGGTATTTTTTGAAAATTCGCTTTGAATTAATTTCTCACGGGATGCAATCACAAATGAATCATTCAGATAGTTCCTTTTTCTCTTGGTGTGCACAAAATTAAGAGTAAATATAATGGACACGAGTTCACGCACACAAATTGTAAGAAAAAATTTTTATAGTGAAAATATCTCATGAATGGATTACAGTAATTGAAAAACGAGAAAACATCATTCTTTATTTTCACCGATTTGTCTCTTTATTATATTTTTGTATTTTTAGCTCTCCACGTGGTGATTGACTATGTTATTCGGACTTGGTTAGGACTTTTTCGGGTTAAAATATTATGTTACTAATGGAAATTCCGAAATTTTTTGGAGTTAAATTTTTTTCTTGTGAATGTTCGTTTGTACTTTTTCGGGCTTTTGCTAATTATTTTTTTCATTTCATTTTCTTTCTATTTTTCACATTTTTCATTTTTTCTTCCCCTTTTTATATTTATTCGAGCATTTTTCTATTTTTCTGCCCTTTTCATGTACCGTTTGGACTTAAAATTTTGAATTTTTTGATTTTCACAACTCCGGGGCAATTTGAGTTTTTTGGGTTAACACGAAATGATTTAATTTTTTGCTCCATTTGGTTTTCAAAAGTTGGATATTTTTCTAGATTTTTTATGACTAATATTTTTGGTGAACAAATGATGGCCTAACTTTATATTTTCGAATTACTAGTCAAATTACTATATATGTCTCGAGATTAACTTTTATTTTTATTTTTGAGACATTTTTAGGTTCGTTTTCAAAACAAAGTTTCCACTCGTTTCCCGTAACGGATCAAAATAATGATTTAGAGATCTAAGATGATTTCACCACTCAAGGAAAATTTGAGTTATTTTTAACTAGGATTGATTTAATTTACTCGAAAATGAGGAATGGCACAAAAATTCTCATCGGATTAAAATCTCCACATTTATTCATATAAGCCGATAATTTTCATTTTTAATTAATTTCTTCTTGGTGCAAGAAATTTTTACAAACTGAGATTTGCAACAAAAATTGTGATACTTTTAAGGATTTGAAATTCCAATTTTTATTTATTTTGAAAAACAATATTTTTTGACTTTTTGAAATTTCATTTTTTTTGAATTTTTGAAAATTTCCATTTTTTTGGGGCATTTTAAAATTGTGAAGTTTTTAAAAGACGCACTTGTACCCCCAACTTAGATTTTGCATTGTCCTTAATGTAAAGGAATGAGATCTAAATAACAAAATAATTGGGTGAAAAATATAAAACAAACAATATTTAAAATGTAATAAAGACAATATATCGCACAAACACAAATTTTATTCATAACGAGAGAGGATGGTATATAGTTTCTTAAAAGATATAACAATTACAAATAAAGAAACTATATAATAAGGTGCATGCCCAAGAGTATCTTAACAGGAGGGGAGAGGACATTAGGATACCGGGCATATGGATCCATGAACTACGAAGGCAAGTCGACCCCCGGGCCCAAGTTAATAAGGTAATAGAGATTGGCTTGGACGACCGTCGAGCCCAAGCTAAGGCAATAGAGATCGTCTTGGAGTCGCATCATCATTGAGGTATCGTGACATTAATCAGCTCGAAAGTCATCCCTATCTTGGCAGTATTCAGAAAGGAAACCGCCAAGACGGAACTCAATTTGATCCATACATTTATTTATTACAGTTGTTTCATATGCATGCTCGTCAAAATCTCCCTTGAAATTCAGGCCCGACGGATCATCATCATCTGGCTCCTCGTGGTCGAAATCCCCCTCAATATTGTTTTCTTCTTCTTCGATGTCCTCCTTTTCTTCGCCTCCCTCCCCTATCTCAACGTCTTCATGCTTCGATCCACCGAGGAAGCATTTATGGGCTTGGACACTCGAGCCTTGTCTCCCCATGAAACAACCCCGCTTCGAGGCATAGAGATGTGATAAAGTGGGCATATGGAAGAAACGTTGTATCGGTAGGGTCATAAGCCACACTTGTGATTTCATCAAAGTAGATGTGCGCTAGGATTATCTTGGGCGTCGGGTCGACAAAACATAGATATAGATACTGTGCCGCAAGAGGATTAAGAAATCATTCTTCACAGCTAGGATTGTTCCACATGTGATGAGGTTAGCTAATCGGGTACGGTATGGGAGTCACCCGGATGGGAAAGTTTCACTTGTCTAAGGGGTGTTCGAAGCCCATCGACTTGAGAGCTCGATGAGGTGATACCCTTTCGGCAATAGGAGTAGTTTTCAGCTTTGAAGTATTTAACTCCCGCCACTTGCATCTTCCATTTGATAATTTTGAGAGATAAAGGAATTACCAACCCATTAATTCACTCCTTGTAATTCCCGTTGGAAGTGTGGAAAAGAGTCTCGTAAAATAATCGAGCTATGTGCTCATATACGGGACCTTTGTCATTGGTGTACCAATTTTTCCACCCAAACTTTGAGAATAATATCACGAAATTCAAAAATGTCGTCCAAAATAATATTTCTTTTAATGAACAAGGTTAGATATGTGTCAAAATAGGCATTGCACCAATTCCTTTCTTGTGGAGAATGAAAAGTGTCCCGCTCGTCACCTTTGAGAAGGTCCGTGGACTTATATTTCTTCAAATATTGTTTGGGTGCCATGGAGTAATAGGATGGAACTTAGGAAGAAGTAGGGAAAATTCTAGGAAAGGAGATAATTTGGAAGTGTGAGGATGGATGGGGGGTATTTATAGGTAGGAAATGGTGGGAAAAGGTGGGAAAATTAAAGGTTGGTTTTGGAGGGAATGGATAGGTTTGGAAAATGAAAAAGTTTGAAGGTGGAGGGAGTGTTTTTGGGTATAATTTCGTGGTTGGAGGGAAGGGGAAGAGTTTTTGGTGGAGGGAAGGTGACAGTTTGGGAGGTAAAGGAGAAACAAAGTGGGAAAATTTAGATTTTTGCTTTAGAAAAGCGAACCGAACCGATTCGCTAAAAAACGGAACCGATTTGAAATTTAGGACTGATTTTTTCGAACACTTTCCCCCCGAGGGTTCGTTTTTTGAGTGAACCCCTTGCTGAGGGTTCAATTTTCTCAATAGAAGTCTTTCACATTTTCTCATTTTCCTCGCATTTTTCACGCTCCCTTAGGCACGGATGGTGGCTTTCCTAAAAGTCTGATGGGATTCAATATAAAATCACCTTTTTTAATCAAATATCATTAGAATCACCACGAACTCATTGGGAACTCTCGGTCTCAAAAACTATTTTTTTTAACTCTCGTTAGAACACGCACAATCGACTTTTAAGCACACGATGCATTTACATGCCTCTTATATACAACTACTACTCACCCCATACACGTTGGGGTGTGACAAACTCTCTTTGAAACTTACTCATACCCGTACACAATAGAATTGTATCCACTTCCTCGATACACTCCTTTAGATATGGTATTGGGCAGTGTTCATTTACTTTGAACATGATCCCATCCTTTGGATCTTCCACTTCTATTGCACCATGTGGGAACACTTCCTTCACAACAAATGGTCCGAAAAATATTGTTCATAACTTTTAGAGAAACTAGTGTAAACGTGAGTTGTAAAGGAGCACTTTTTATCCCCAATGAAGCTCTTTGCGATTTTTATGTTCTGATCATGGGAAAGTTTCATTCGTTCTTTTGCAATTCGAGTGCTCTCATACGCATCTTTTTATATTTCTTCCAACTCATTTAATTGGAGATTCCATGTTTCACCAACTTTATCTAAATTTAATTCCAACCTCTTGATTGCTAAAAATGCCTTGTGTTCCAACTCGACGGGATGGTGTAAAGGCTAGCTATACCCAAAGCTAAATGGGGATATCCCTACAAGTCTTATAAGCGGTTTGATAGACCCATAGTTGAATATTTTTTTATCAGATGACGATTGGGATCAACGATCTTTTCGAGAATGTTCTTGATCTCTCGATTAGATAGCTCATCTTGTCCGTTTCTTTGCTGGTGGTAAGTTTTCCTAACCTTATGGACAACTACATACTTCCTCATTAACTTCTTGAATGACTTTTTATAAAAGTGCAAATTGTTGTCACTAGTGACAGCTTTGGAAGCACCAAAACGAGAAAGCATGTGTTCATAAATGAACTTTGCCACCACCTTACTGTCATTCGTGCGTATAGCTATTGCCTCTGCCCATTTAGACACATAATCTATCGCAACAAGGAGATATATAAAGCCATAAGATGGAGGAAAAGGTCCTATAAAGTCAATGCCCCAATAGTCGAACATCTCATAGTGGGGATAGGGGTCGACGGTATCATGTCACTTCTAGTAATATCGCCCATATTTTGGAATCTCTCGCAAGATCAATAATATACGTTCACATCCAGGAAGATAGTTGAATAATATTTGCGCCATCGTCTTCCTCGAAAATGTCCTCCACACGCTTTTGAATGATAAAATCGGATGGCACTTTGGATCTCGTCATTCGATACACACTTTCGAATTTATAAGGTTTGCGCAATACTTAAATAAATAGGGATCATCGTAAGATAACATACGCGATCAAGTGAAAAACTTCCTCGTCCTTACGGAGTCCAATCGAGGGGAATGACCCCCATTACTAGATAGTTCACTATGTTCACAAACCAAGGTAGAGAGGAAGTAGCAAAAAATTGCTCATCCGAAAAATTCTCATTTATGTGTACGGAATCTTGAAGCAGTTGGACGAGAGCCTAAATAAGTGGTTGGATATGATGTTTTCTAATCCTTTATTATCTTTGATAAAAAAGTAAAATTCTTGGAGTAGTAAGATCCACCTAATGAGGTGCGGTTTGACATCCTTCTTGGAAATGAGGTATTTTAGTGCCACGTGGTCATTAAAGCCTGGAATGGGTGACCTGATAAGATATGAATGTAAATTATCATGGGAGAACACTACCGCTAGCAACTCTTCTTCCATGGTGGAGTAGTTTAATTAGGGCCCAGTTAAAGTCCGGCTAGAGTAGTATATGACATGTGCCTTCTTATCTCTCCTTTGTCCAAAAATAGTCCCTACCGCATGGTCACTCGCATCACACATTAGCTCGAATGGAAATCTCCAATCCGGATCTTGCATGATGGGAGCAGAGACGAGCATACTCTGTAATTTCTGGAATGATTCTTGGCACGCTTCACTCCACTTAGGGGTGGTAAACAGACGGATACGGATTGGATACCATGTTTTCCATATCCGTATCCGCTATCTGGATGCACTATCCATATCCGTATCCGTATCCGCCTGGATAGTTAAAACAACTATCCATATCCGCTCGAATACCTCGGATTCAAATAATATCCGTATCCGTTTACATTGTTTAGTCATCGCAAAAAAAAACTATTAAATATCCAATAAAATGAAATCCAATCCAAATAAATATATAACAAAATTGCTACCTCCTAACATAAAAAATTATGGTTTCCATAATAATAATAATAATATCATTCCATAATGATAATATGGATTAAAGTCATCCATACTTTACAACAATGTGAACTTAAAGTCATCCAAAAAAAATTATTGTAGCATTTTATAATAGTAAATATAAATATGCACCTTTTAGATTAAATCAAATTTATTGAGAATGATAATCTCATGGACCTTTTAGTCTTCAAAACATACTGATATTTTTATTCTAATAAGTATACATTTTTATTTTGTATATAATATACATGTTGTTAACTTCAATTCTTATCACAATCAAAACCACATCTTTATTTTTTTGTTTCTCTCGTACATAAGGAAACTAATGAACAACCACAAGAACAATACATAAATACAGTTATATATTTTTATTTTGTATGTACCTATTGTTGCGAACTTTCTGTTGCAGGAGGATAGGATGCGGAGTGGCAGAGTTGATGTGTAGCGGAGGGGTTGATGAGTAGTGGTGGCGGGGTTGATGAGCAGTGACGGGCTGATGCGTCAGAGGGAGAGGTGGCAAAATGAGAGTTTTTTGTGGAGTGAAATGAGGGTTTCTTTTCTCTTGTTTTGTACGAAAGAGAAATGAAATGAAATTAGGATTTTTTTATTTTCAGTGGAGTATATGTTCTTTAGTGAGTGTATGTTGTGTGTGATAGGGTGTGTTGTAACTTTAAGGTAACTCCATGATAATATACCCAATAAAATAATAATACATGGCATTTTATAATATACACAATAAAATAATAACTTTAGGATGTTTTTGTTTTGTTTTGAGTGGAGTATGTGTTTGTTTTGTTTTAGGGAATAAAAAATTAAGTTTTTTTAATATTATTTTATTTGTAATACCAATACTAATATTATTAGTAATATTTTAAACATATATTTGACGGATACGGATATCCGTTAAGATGGATACTCCGCATCGGATACGGATTATCCGTGTCGAATACTAGTACTATCCATATCCGTATCCGTTTTGTCGGTTGTTTTTACAGAGTATCCATATTCGTATCCGTTTTCATTTTTTCGGATAAATATCCGCAAATTTGGATTCGAATATCGGACGGATGCGGATTTTTGAATATCCGTTTGCAGCCCTAACTCCACTTAAATAGGGCATCCATAACGAGTGAGTTACTTAAGGTCCTAACTATGGAGCTAAAGTCCTCAATAAACCTATGATAGAATACCACGTGTTAGAAAATGAGTTCACATCTTTGAGTGACTTAGGTGCACTACACTAAATTTTGTGAATAGTCATGGCAGCGGGTCATGGATTTGGTCTATGACCAGCTAGTCACGACCCAATGCTGTGACCATGTCCAACATAGGCGTGACCAGTTCCATGACCAAGTGTGGTCATGGAAGTACTTAGAGTTGGTCACGGCCTTAAGTCCTGACCATAGTGGGTAACGACCCTCATCCCTGACCAAGGCATGACCATCATGGCGCCAAATTCACGCCAAAGTTCCTTCCAAGTGTGGTCATGGACCTAGGTCGTGACCGTGTCCATGACTGAGGCAAAAAATCCATCAAATAGGGTCATAACTTTGGGCTGTGACTAGTTCAAAATGGTCTTGAATGTGGGTCACGGACCAAGGTCCTAACCACAACTATTTTAACGCCCTGGTTATGGGTGATGAGGTGTAAAAATAATGGTCAGGTAGGGTCACGACCCAGAGCCATGACCAGTGTCTTTATATTTAAACTCGAGACAGTTTCCCATTTTCACTTAAAATTTCCCTCTCTCAAACCCTAATATTTTCGACTCCCCCTCTCTCAATATCAAGTTTTTTTGGCATCCCTCTCTCTCAATCTCAAAGATAACTCTCAAACCCTAACAATTTGTATTTGGGTATTTGTGTATTTGTATATATGTGTGTGTATTTGTGCATTTATGTGTGTACACGTGTATTTGTGTATAATCATTTATGTGTGTGTTTGTGTTTGTGTGTGTGTACTGTGTACCGTGTGTGTGTGTATACAATATATATGTATTTGTGTGTGCAATGTGTGTGTATTAACATTGTTATTGAATATATGATAATACCCATAAATTTTTCTTCAAAAAAAATACCCATCTGTTGGTTCAAATTTTAAGGTGATTATAGAATTCAAATTTTGTGGTTAAATTAAGGGTTCAATTTTTGTTGTAAAATTTTAGACTAATGTATTCTTATTTTTTTATTGCTATTAGTAATTGATGTGTGTTAACATTATTATTGAATATATGAGGAATTTTAAGATATAAAGTAAGAAACTCTGAATCCCCATTTCTCATTACAATCTCAACCCCCACCTATTGGGATTCTTGTCTCCATCCCTGTGTGTGTGGGTGTATATATGTTAATGTCTGTTTATTTGAATCCTAATTATTTTTGTTGTATATTTTAATGTGTATTTATTTTAACCCTAATTAAATTTGAAATCGAATTTTTTTAGTACATATTAATGTGTATTTATTTTAACCCTGGTTAAAATTGACACCCTAATTTGTGAATATAAGTTAACGTGTGTTTATTTTAACCCTGGTTAAAATTGAAACCCTAACCTTCATGTATATATTTATGTTTATTTATTTTTACGGTAGTTAAATTGAAACCCTAATCTTCATGTACATGTTTAATGAGAAATGACCCTACTTTAGTGATATATTGTGATTATTGGTTTCTGTTTTATTACGTAGATGATAAAAGGAGTACGGGCTAATTATTGGTTTTCGGTTTGGTTATTGGATAGTATGTTGGATTTTTTGGATCGATATGTACATGTACTTTTAAACTATCTTATAATAAACACTAACAAAATGTGTCTTAACACTTATGATAGGTTGTTATTTGGATTTCACATCGGTGAGTTTCAATATGCACGGGGTTGAGAGAAAGGTTGTGATGAATAAAAATCTTAATCAAACTTATATACCCTTATACCTCATATGTTAGAATACGTAGTTATTAATTAATTAGAGCCCTTATTTATAGGACTCATATTCATGACCTCGTACATTTTTCTCAGAAAAAATGAGTCACGGTGATAATCACTGCTAACAATAGTACGAGAGGTTATAATTAGACCGCACATATATCTCTTTTATTAGTGTGCACCATATAGAGGGCGCGAGGGCTCATTTATTTCAGTCTAAGAGAGTATCCGACCAGCCCAGTATGGACAGTGGACTGCTAGACCCAAATCAATTTGTGGCCATCCCCCGATCCTCGCAGAGAGAGAGAGGGGAGGGATCATATCATGCAGTGAAAGGACCTTGGTCCCGTGCATCCCTTGTGACACCGCGCCTAATAAAATACCGGGTGATCAGTCCTATACAAAATTAAAACAGGAATCCCAGTTGGTTCATCCTCAGCATCGCTGCCGAAAACTTTTTAAAACATACTAACCACATAGTATTCCAAAAGCTGGTGCCAAATTTTAACTTTTTAATTAAAAAAACCGTACATGCGAAAATAAAAATAAACCATTCACACAACTGAATAAAACTCAACTGAATAATTAATTACACAACTTGCCGAATAAACCACCGGCCACCAAAGAGAAATAGTCCAATACAAATATTCAACATCGGAATAGAACAAATCTGAAAACTGAACTGAAAGTCTGGGCGACATGCCCTAAATAACACTGGAACTGATGAATGATTCCTACTCTAGGAATGAATGAGCGATGCATCTAATCCAAATTCCTGCTAGCATCCACATATGCAGCAGCTCCATGTCCCTGGAATAGAATATTAATCCTGGCGTTCCTGTGGCTGGACACCTAAAAGGTTTTGAAAATAGTTTTATAGAAAGGGTTAGAACCCAAAACATTTTGAAAATATTTAGCAAGAGAATTAACTGCAGTAATTTAAAATGCATGAATGCGCTTCATATTTAAGTTAGTGTCACACTCCCTTGTGGACATTCTCACCCCTCCACTAATGTGCATACCTAACGGTTACCTTAACCCCACCTAGTTGCACTATCCCGTCCAACTAGTCCCGGTATAACCTCCCCTTGCCATACTACTCTAACCTGAGTATAATCATTCTTGAATTATAAGTTATATCATAATTAACTTAATCAATTCCTCTTAAATAGTAGCATATAACCGTGTCACAAGTTATATAAAGTAAATACATCACACACTGTATTATTACCCGCATATAATATTTACTACCATTATATGCGTACCTTTACCACAACATCCACACATATAACATACGTATATCCATCCCTTCGAGTATACCCTCGCCGGATGATTCCCTCTAAAATGCTATCTCACTAGGTGTGCTCATAAGACCTAGTTTCCCCAAGTTGGAATCGCTCACCAACTTGGCCCAAAATATAAACGTAGTGGAGGCGGTCATATTCCTTCCCTGAAAGTGAGATAAATCCCTCACCCATATATACCGGACGCTATGACCTGGGGATATACTCGCCCTACTCATCAAGCTAGGGGATTCACCCACACCGCGCAACCTCCCTTTATATCACTAGAGTGTGACACCCCGACTAATTAAATAACGGGTAGCTACTCCTTTATTAAATTAATTCAAAATGCCAAGTTGGTCCAGTTAATAGCATCACTGTCGAAAACATTTTAATGATTACTAACCACCTAGTATTTAAAAAGTAAGTGCCAAATTTTAATTTAAGTCTGATTAACATGCAACAAGTGTAATAAAGAATAATAACACCATTCACCATACTGAAGTAAAAAGAATAACCATCACATAATGTAAATAAAGTCTGGAGGAAAACTCCTCTCTCAAATCCCACAACTGAAATAAATAAACCGAATACTAAAACAATACATGCCAAAGTCTGAGAACTGTAATGGAAATGTAACTCTAATAAAAATGGGCAACATGCCCTACAATTGAGAGATAATGAATCTGGAATCCAAGTGATAGAGGCGTCTACAAGCAAATCCCTGTAGCTTCCACAAACAGCTACAGCTAGTCACCTGAATGAGTATCCTATGCATGGTGTCCTTGTGGCTGGGCACCTAAAATGGTTTTACAAAGAAAAAATAGATTTGAAAAGCAAACGGGTCAGAGCCCGAATGTGGAGTTATATTTTAAAAACCTGCAAGTGCTTTAAAAACATTTAAAACATTAAATGCAAGGTACATGTTAGGACGTGCACTCACATGATATTCTCACCTCTCGTCTAACTGTGCACTCCTAACGTAAGTACCCATCTATAACGACACAAACCACTAGCTAAGTGCCATCATATCTAGCTAGACTGCCATAGGTCCTACCCTTATTACTCGGTTCTATTAACATTATAACGCTCGTAATTAAGTAGGGGTTTAACGTAAACCCAGATGCTCAATATGCAATATATAACACTATCAGTTAACTCGTTATATTTCTCGAAACAATACCGTAATTATATTCATAGCATTAACATGAAGGTTCCCATTAATTAAGTGTATATTATTCACATCATAAATATACAATATAAGCACCCCGAGAACTAAGCTGCGGTGCACACATACTCTGCTATCCATCCCGGTACATCACGTACATAAGGATTACATATTCCGAATCTCTCAGGAATAGTTCACAGATAACAACATCACAAACAATGGAGGCGAACACAGTCACATCACATGGGTCACGCACATACCTACGCTCCCACGATCAGCGGACTTATTAATATCCCAATAAGTCTTTCTATGACCTATGTTCATCAAGGTAACCAGTCTAAATCCGGGCAACACAAGGATTAGAGGGCCCTAAGCGAACGCAAACCTCCCGAGATAGCAAGTATGGTAGGTATGTCATACACACAATTCATATACCAATACTAAGTAAACACACATCTTAGTAATCCCGTAGTTTAATCGTAGTACATATCGCATTCTCGTACTAACTTATAATTATCGCAATTTATACTATTCCGGTTTATCATCATACGCGCCATAATCTATTCTCACGTCGTAGCAGACACTCACGTCTCAACCCAAACCGTCCATTTAGTATAACTCTCGTATATAATTTCCTTCTCATAAATACCCAAAAGTCCCAATTCTATCACTACATCATCATCGGAATGTTATCTATAACCTCGAATGAGTTTACGGGACTCCAAAAATCAAAACAGTCCAAAAAGGCCCAAACTGTCAACTCGTTAGAAGTCTCGTTCGAACGAGACTGTTCGAACGAGATCCCTCTGTCAACTCGTTAGAAGTCTCGTTCGAATGAGACTGTTCGAACGAGATTCCAGTTCGTTCGAACGAACTGTACCTTCTAACGATATCTCGTTCGAACGAGATATCGAACGAAACGGCCCCTCGTTAGAAGCGACTGGTCAACTCGTTAGAAGCTCGTTCGAATGAGCTCGTTCGAACGACCTGGGTTGGTTTCTAACGAGCGACCAGCTGCGAGCCCAGAATTTCCAAAATCGTTTTTCACCCAATTTCTACTTCTCAAATCTCCTCTAAACTTCGTCCCAACTATGTTTTAAGGTCTCTAATCAATCCTAAACATATATAGTCACATCCTAACATGTTTTTAAGGGATCAATCCATCCTAACATCAATCAAATTTACAATTCTCTACACTTTTTCCCAATTTTATCAAGAACATGAACCCTAACTTTATGAGTCATGAATTAATCCAATATAATTCCGTTTTAATTTCTTCCAATCACAAATAACATGAGAATACTCATCTACCTATCATTCTACATGCAATTCTCCTCAAGATTTCAAGTTCTAAGCTTCAAAATACATGGGTTTTCATCATCTTTCAAGAACAATTGATATCCTTCAATTTTCTAACATGGAAGGAACATTCTACGAATTTAAATATAATTAAAACACTTGCCTTGATTGTCTCTGAGTTTGGATGATGGTTTGATGAAGATTTCTGTAGAATTTCTTCTCTTCTCCAAGCTTCTTCTCCAATGGTGGCTTAAGGTGGCTAGGGTTTTCTTTGGGAAAGTTGTAAACCTAATGATAACCTTCGTAGCTTAAAGGGTTAATATGGGTTGGTTAGTGGGCTTAGTGGGTTAAATCCACATCAGATTAAAACTCTCAATTTTCGTCACTTTTAATTCCTCAAAATACAAAATTACCAAAATACCCTTTATGATGCCGGTATGGCCTAAAAATACCCCGGAATCCAAACTACACCCCCGGCTAGTGTTTTCTGACTATCTCGACCCTTCCGGACGCGTTGGCGCACTCAAAACGACCATACGGATAATAGAAATAAAAATCACTTTTATAATTAACATAATATACCATGACGCGGCGATCACACGCGTCTCAACAAAATTCCCAAATTGCCGTATATAAATCTCACGATAAATTTTATAATTCCAAATTCATATATAATCATATATGCACATAATCAAATACCAACTCGCATCTCGTTAGTATTTATAACCCGGATTAATTTCCAATTAATACGCATTTAATTAATTAATCCCAAAAATAAATATAGCCAAAAGTACGGGGTATTACATACTTCCCCCCTAATAACAGAATTTCGTCCCGAAATTCGAAACTAGAAAGTACCTGCTAAAAATAACTCTGGATAACGTTCGCGCATCTCATCCTCGCGCTCCCATGTGGACTCCTCGACATTGTGATGTCGCCACTGAACACGCACTAACGGAACTATCTTTGACCGCAATTTCCTCTCGCTTCGGTCCAAAATAGCAATCGGTCCCTCCTCGTAGGAGCTATCCGGCTGGAGATCGATGTCCTCCACAGCAATGTGAGAATAAGCCAGATTATCTCTAAGGTATTTCCTCAGCGAGGAAATATGGAATACATCGTGAATCCGATGCAAATGCTCCGGTAGTCCAAGTCTATACGCAACCGGTCCGATCCGCTCAATAATAGGAAACGACCCCACATACCTTGGTGCCAACTTCCCCTTCTTCCCGAAACGCATAATCCCCTTCATAGGAGATACTCTGAGCAAAACCTGGTCCCCCACTTGGAACTCTCTGAAAAATCTCTTCGCATCAGCATAACTCTTCTGCCTGTCTTGAGCTACCCGAATGCGACTCCGAATCAACTCAATCCTTGCCGAAGTATCCTGAATCACTTCCGGCCCAAGTAGTTTGTTGTCCCCCACCTCTAACCAACATGCTGGGGAACGACAAGGCCTACCGTACAATGCCTCAAACGGAGCCATGCCAATAGTGAACTGATAGGAGTTGTTGTCAGCAAACTCCACCAGTGGAAGGTACTGCTCCCATTCACCCCCGAAGTCAATAATGCACATGCGTAGCATGTCCTCCAACATCTGATTTGTGCGCTCGGTCTGCCCATCAGTCTGCGGATGATAAGCCGTACTCAACCGCAATTCTGTGCCCATGGCCTCCTGGAAACTCTCCCAAAACCTCGAAACAAATATCTTGTCTCTGTCAGACACGATATTTAGGGGCACACCGTGAAGTCTCACAATCTCTGAAATGAAGAGCTGGGCATACTGTCCCGTAGTGTAGTCAGTCCTTACGGGTAAAAAGTGAGCGACCTTGGACAACCTGTCCACAATTACCCAAACGGAGTCGTGATCCCTCTGCGACGTAGGCAACCCCGTGATGAAGTCCATGGATATGCTCTCCCACATCCACACCGGGACCTCCAACGGCTGTAGCAATCCTGCCGGTCTCTGATGATCCACTTTTACAAGCTGACAAGTGGCGCATTTTGAAACAAACTCAGCGATATCTTTCTTCATACCGCTCCACCAATACTGGCGTCTCATGTCTTGGTACATTTTGTCCCCTCCGGGATGTACCGCGAACCGTGATCCGTGCGACTCTGCCATCACCTCGTGTCACAATTCTTCCCCTTCCGGAACCACTAATCTCCCATTGAAGCGTAATCCCCCGTCTGAGCTAACGGTATAGGACTCGGCTCCCTCTGCTAGTAATCGAACTATCTGCTCCTGACAGAACGAGTCATTAGCCTGTGCCCATACTACCTTCGTGACAATCTGCGGAGTAACGGTCATCACAGACATGAAAGATCGGGCCACTGCATCCTGGTGTCCCAATTCCTTCCACTTAGCCTTCCACACCTCTGCCACCTCATCTGCTGGCCTACGGCTCAACGCGTCTGCTACCACGTTAGCCTTACCTGGGTGATACTGGATGTCGAACTGGTAGTCCTTCACAAACTCAAGCCACCTACGCTGCCGCATATTCAATTCCTTCTACGTGAACAGGTACTGTAGGGACTTGTGGTCCGTGAACAGTTGGAACTTCTCCCCCAAAAGATAGTGCCTCCAAATCCGTAGGGCAAATACCACTGCCGCCAACTCCAAATCGTGCGTGGGGTAATTCTTCTCATGAGGCTTAAGCTTACGGGAAGCATAAGCTATGGCCTGTCTTTCCTGCTTCAATACACCTCCCAGTCCTTGCAAAGACGCATCGGTGTAAACCAAATACTCAACTCCCGGTCTCGGCAATGCTAACACAGGTGCTGAGGTCAATTTTTCCTTCAATTCATCGAATGCCAACTGACAGGCATCACTCCAGATGTATGGCACACCCTTACGAGTCAGATGTGTCAAAGGACCTGCTATCTCTGAGAAGCCCTGAATAAACCTCCTGTAGTATCCTGCTAGACCCAAGAAACTACGAATTTCAGTCGGTGTTGTGGGCTGTCCCCACTCCCTCACCGCTGATACTTTCCCCGGATCAACAGATATTCCCTGGTCAGAAATAATGTGTCCCAAAAACTGGACTTCCTTCAGCCAAAACCCGCACTTCTCATATTTTGCATACAACTCGTTCTGACGAAGTGTCGGCAAAACCTGCCTCAAATGCTCGGCGTGCTCCTCCTCTGTCTGAGAGTAAACCAGAATGTCATCAATGAAGACAATGACAAACTGATCTAGGAAATCCCTGAACACTCTGTTCATCAAGTCCATAAACACAGCTGGAGCGTTGGTCAAACCGAAAGGCATAACCCGAAACTCGTAAGAACCATATCTCGACAAGAACGCAGTCTTCGAGACATCTTCCTCCCTGATACGCAACTGATGGTATCCCGATCTCAAATCAATCTTCGAGAAGAAAGAAGCTCCTCTCAACTGGTCGAATAAGTCATCGATTCGAGGCAACGGATACTTATTCCGTATCGTGACCTTATTCAACTCTCGGTAGTCCACACACAATCTCAGTGAACCGTCCCTCTTCTTCACAAACAGAACTGGAGCGCCCCAAGGTGAGGTACTCCTGCGAATAAAGCCCTGACCTAACAGCTGCTCTATCTGATCCCGTAACTCCCTCATCTCAGCTGGAGCCATACGGTACGGTGCGCGTGCTATAGGTCTCGTACCCGGTAGAAATCTATAACAAAGTATATCTCTCGACTGGGGGGTAAGCCTGGTATCTCCTGAAACACATCCGAATACTCCCTGAATACTGGGATAGAATCTAAAGGAATCACTACCTCCTCAGAGGTATCCTCCTCAATGTAATACAGATGAGCGGTCGATTCTCCCTCTGGGCGAGGCATCGCCACTATAAACATCTATTGCCCCGGAATGGCAAAAACAATGCTCCCGCTGAAGCAATCAATCATGGCCCTATAAGCTACAAGCCAATCCATACCGATAATCACATCGTGAACATGCATATCTAAAACTAACATGTCTGCAGGTAATACCAAACCACCAATCTCTACCCCCACTCCCCGGCATATAAAGAAAATAAGTGACCCACTCCCCAATGGTGAGTCGACACACGTCACTGTGCTCTCTGCCGTAGCTAATAATCCTAAGGCTTTCGCGAAGTGTGTAGCTATAAAACAATGTGTAGCACCCTTATCAAATAACACCCGACCCATAGTGCCATGGATAGGAAACGTACCCTCAATCGCGGGCGGTGCCTGTGGAACTGCAGCCTGGTGGACGTTGTAGACACGTCCATACTGTAGCTGCCCCTGCTGAGCTGGGACTGCTGGAATGGGTGGCAATGCTGCCATCTGTGGCGGTGCGGGAAGAGCGACGGGAAACATAGGCCTCTGTGGCTCCTGGCGAGCACCCTGCTGCTGCTGCTGTGGGGCCCTGCCCCTATCAGGACAATCCTGTCGCTTATGGCCAGTCTTGCCACAAACAAATCATTTCCCTGGGAAGTTCCCTCCTCTCTGCCCCTGCTGTCCCCGGCCCTGGTGGCCGTTACCGTTCCTCCCTTGGCCCTGGTGAAACTGCTGCCCATTCTGTCCCTGGTGGCCCTGATGGTCGTTTGGACCCTGATGGCCCTGACGGAAACCTCCTTGTCCCTGTCTGTAGTTCCCTGACCGGAATCTCTTATTATCCCCCTGCTGGGAGCCCTGCTCATTCTGTCTCTGCCCCTGACCAGATTGTGCCCCGCTGGCACCATGTCCTCCAGTCCTGCCCTGATGGCTAGACTCCCCCGACCTCTTGCCCTCGGCCATATGAAAACGGTGGTCCTGGCAGTGTAACAATGCAGCGTTAACCACATCAGAATAGGTGGCCAATGATAGGTTCCCTAGCAGATGCTGACGGATCCTCCAAGTCAACCCGTCGGTGAACTTCTCAATCTTCTTCTTCTCTGTTGGTATCTCATCTGGAACGATATTCAACAGATTCGTGAACTCGGCCTCATACTCGGCCACAGTCTTACCCTCCTGCTTCAGACTCATCAATTTCCTCCTCATTTCCGTGTGAACAGCCGACGGAAAGTATTTGCGGTCAAACCTCACCCAGAAGTCCTGAATAGTGAGAGTATCCCTCTCCTCCATGGTGGTAATAGACTCCCACCACTGTAGCGCAGATCCAACTAGCTTGAAAGTAGCTAGTACCTGCTTCTGGACATCCGTGCACTCATACATCCTTAAGTGCCTCTGCATATCCTTCCTCCACTGGCTCGAGACTACCACATCTGAGCTACCTGCAAACTCTGGCGGATGCGCTTTCTAAAAAGCGTCACGTACACGCTCCCAAGCAGACGGGAATGCATTAACCTGTACTGGCGCGACAACCGGCGCCTGCGGTGGTGCCTGCTGAACAACGGCAATGGCGGCATTTACCGCTTGGGCTACTATAGCTGCAACCTCAGCGGCGTTCATCATGCCCTGAACTGGAGCGGGCTGGGGTTCGGGCGTTGCATCCCTGGGAACTCGTCGTGCACGTCGTGGAGGCATCTGAAATAAGAACAAAGTTTATAATTTCGCTGTTTATAAACTTATGATAGCTGAAGAACGAAGCATACACAAAAAGAGTACAACAGTCCTAAAATATAGGGCTCTATATCAAAGAAACTTAGCGGGAACATAATGAGCCGTCAGATCCTAAAGGACACTAGAACCTGATGCTTTGATACCACCTGTGACACCCCGACTAATTAAATACCGGGTAGCTACTCCTTTATTAAATTAATTCAAAATGCCAAGTTGGTCCAGTTAATAGCATCACTGTCGAAAACATTTTAATGATTACTAACCACCTAGTATTTAAAAAGTAAGTGCCAAATTTTAATTTAAGTCTGATTAACATGCAACAAGTGTAATAAAGAATAATAACACCATTCACCATACTGAAGTAAAAAGAATAACCATCACATAATGTAAATAAAGTCTGGAGGAAAACTCTTCTCTCAAATCCCACAACTGAAATAAATAAACCGAATACTAAAACAATACATGCCAAAGTCTGAGAACTGTAATGGAAATGTAACTCTAATAGAAATGGGCAACATGCCCTACAACTGAGAGATAATGAATCTGGAATCCAAGTGATAGAGGCGTCTATAAGCAAATCCCTGTAGCTTCCACAAACAGCTACAGCTCGTCACCTGAATGAGTATCCTATGCATGGTGTCCTTGTGGCTGGGCACCTAAAATGGTTTTACAAAGAAAAAATAGATTTGAAAAGCAAACGGGTCAGAGCCCGAATGTGGAGTTATATTTTAAAAACCTGCAAGTGCTTTAAAAACATTTAAAACATTAAATGCAAGGTACATGTTAGGACGTGCACTCACATGATATTCTCACCTCTCGTCTAACTGTGCACTCCTAACGTAAGTACCCATCTATAACGACACAAACCACTAGCTAAGTGCCATCATATCTAGCTAGACTGCCATAGGTCCTACCCTTATTACTCGGTTCTATTAACATTATAACGCTCGTAATTAAGTAGGGGTTTAACGTAAACCCAGATGCTCAATATGCAATATATAACACTATCAGTTAACTCGTTATATTTCTCGAAACAATACCGTAATTATATTCATAGCATTAACATGAAGGTTCCCATTAATTAAGTGTATATTATTCGCATCATAAATATACAATATAAGCACCCCGAGAACTAAGCTGCGGTGCACACATACTCTGCTATCCATCCCGGTACATCACGTACATAAGGATTACATATTCCGAATCTCTCAGGAATAGTTCACAGATAACAACATCACAAACAATGGAGGCGAACACAGTCACATCACATGGGTCACGCACATACCTACGCTCCCACGATCAGCGGACTTATTAATATCCCAATAAGTCTTTCTATGACCTATGTTCATCAAGGTAACCAGTCTAAATCCGGGCAACACAAGGATTAGAGGGCCCTAAGCGAACGCAAACCTCCTATGATAGCAAGTATGGTAGGTATGTCATACACACAATTCATATACCAATACTAAGTAAACACACATCTTAGTAATCCCGTAGTTTAATCGTAGTACATATCGCATTCTCGTACTAACTTATAATTATCGCAATTTATACTATTCCGGTTTATCATCATACGCGCCATAATCTATTCTCACGCCGTAGCAGACACTCACGTCTCAACCCAAACTGTCCATTTAGTATAACTCTCGTATATAATTTCCTTCTCATAAATACCCAAAAGTCCCAATTCTATCACTACATCATCATCGGAATGTTATCTATAACCTCGAATGAGTTTACGGGACTCCAAAAATCAAAACAGTCCAAAAAGGCCCAAACTGTCAACTCGTTTGAAGTCTCGTTCGAACGAGACTGTTCGAACGAGATCCCTCTGTCAACTCGTTAGAAGTCTCGTTCGAACGAGACTGTTCGAACGAGATTCCAGTTCGTTCGAACGAACTGTACCTTCTAACGATATCTCGTTCGAACGAGATATCGAACGAAACGGCCCCTCGTTAGAAGCGACTGGTCAACTCGTTAGAAGCTCGTTCGAACGAGCTCGTTCGAACGACCTGGGTTGGTTTCTAACGAGCGACCAACTGCGAGCCCAGAATTTCCAAAATCGTTTTTCACCCAATTTCTACTTCTCAAATCTCCTCTAAACTTCGTCCCAACTATGTTTTAAGGTCTCTAATCAATCCTAAACATATATAGTCACATCCTAACATGTTTTTAAGGGATCAATCCATCCTAACATCAATCAAATTTACAATTCTCTACACTTTTTCCCAATTTTATCAAGAACATGAACCCTAACTTTATGAGTCATGAATTAATCCAATATAATTCCGTTTTAATTTCTTCCAATCACAAATAACATGAGAATACTCATCTACCTATCATTCTACATGCAATTCTCCTCAAGATTTCAAGTTCTAAGCTTCAAAATACATGGGTTTTCATCATCTTTCAAGAACAATTGATATTCTTCAATTTTCTAACATGGAAGGAACATTCTACGAATTTAAATATAATTAAAACACTTGCCTTGATTGTCTCTGAGTTTGGATGATGGTTTGATGAAGATTTCTGCAGAATTTCTTCTCTTCTCCAAGCTTCTTCTCCAATGGTGGCTTAAGGTGGCTAGGGTTTTCTTTGGGAAAGTTGTAAACCTAATGATAACCTTCGTAGCTTAAAGGGTTAATATGGGTTGGTTAGTGGGCTTAGTGGGTTAAATCCACATCAGATTAAAACTCTCAATTTTCGTCACTTTTAATTCCTCAAAATACAAAATTACCAAAATACCCTTTATGATGCCGGTATGGCCTAAAAATACCCCGGAATCCAAACTACACCCCCGGCTAGTGTTTTCTGACTATCTCGACCCTTCCGGACGCGTTGGCGCACTCAAAACGACCATACGGATAATAGAAATAAAAATCACTTTTATAATTAACATAATATACCATGACGCGGTGGTCACACGCGTCTCAACAAAATTCCCAAATTGCCGTATATAAATCTCACGATAAATTTTATAATTCCAAATTCATATATAATCATATATGCACATAATCAAATACCAACTTGCATCTCGTTAGTATTTATAACCCGGATTAATTTCCAATTAATACGCATTTAATTAATTAATCCCAAAAATAAATATAGCCAAAAGTACGGGGTATTACATAGAGTATATAAATTAAATAAATATCTAGTCATTGATATTTAATATCACACACAATATATACACGTATATATATTTATACTATCACAACACCGTATATATATATAATATAAACCCCGGCTTTACCGTGTACTCAAAATCCCGTACACTAGCCTGTAATTTCCTGAGTCTGTGGCCCGACTCAACTTAATTAATTTTCTCACTTAATAATTTCCATCTTCCCGAGTCTGTGGTCCGACTCTAAATAATAATACTCTCCACGATAATTTATATGAAATGTGTCCGAGTCTATGATTCGACTCTTATTTAATTAATTTACACATTAATTAATTAACACCCATCATAGTCTGTAGTCCGAACCTCCTTTGATTAATTTACACCTTAATTAATTAACACAAATCGGAGTCTCTAGTCCGACCCTCATATAATTAATCCACCTCTCAATTAATATACTATATTCCCCGACTCTATGGTCCGACTCTAATTAAATTAATTGACACATCTATTAATTTAATAACTTCCTGAGTCTATCATCCGACTCTAATTAAATTAATTAACACACTTATTAATTTAATACCTTCCCGAGTCTATCATCTGACTCTAATTAAATTAATTAACACACCAATTAATTTAATACCTTCCCGAGTCTATCATCCGACTGTAATTAAATTAATTAACACACTTTTTAATTTAATATTTTTCCGAGTCTATGGTCCGACTCCCAGTTAATTAATTCACACATTAATTAATTTATACTAAACCGAGTCTATGGTACGGCTCTCATTTAATTAATTTACACATTAATTAATTTATACAAAATCCCGGGTCTACAATCTGGCCCTAAACTAATTAATTACAACATCAATTAATTTAATACATTTTCGAGTCTACCCTCCGACTCTACCTTCATTAATTATCATATCCATTAATTTAATACCTTGGTGTCACTCAATCATTATCCCCGGACTCGCTCACTTGTCCCATAACTTAATATTTCCCGAGTCTACGTTCCGACTTCCAATTAATTACTCTCTCTCAATAATTAATTTAATACTTTGGTGTCACTTAACCAATATACCCGGACTCACTCACTTGGTCCATTTTACATCTCATAATTTCATACCCACGTATTCGCCCACAATGTGTCACACATTCATCTCCATAAATTCCCCAATTATATTTACCTATAATTAACAACATACCCGGACTCGCCCACTTGGTCCATAATTAAATATTTTACCTCTATTCCTTTAATAATGTAGCGTCACCTAACTACGATACCCGATTATTATTCCTCGACCCAATATCAATAATTATGAATTATTTCTCCAAATTCGTTCATCTCATGACATACCGTTCACACCCTCCTAAACCCAATTATATCACCCTATAATTGTTGAGGAAAGATGTATCCCATATAAATTTATCACTATATAAAAGTGAGGGATTAAATCTTAAATAAAATTCCTTTATAAACAAATTGGCCGAACTGTCAAATTCCTGGGACCGTCGATCGATCGAGCAGGTGGTTGTCTTCCCCGGCTTGCTGTTTCAGCCATAACCGAATTTCCAAGGTTTTACATCTCAAATTTCCAACCTTAAATGATTATTTTTAACGAACCAATTATTCCCCAAACAAGTCCTAATCATCTATAACTGTTTTAGCATTCTCGATTCATACGATATCTCACTATATTTAAAATGGGTTTCTCCGGTTAATTTCCATTGTTCATTCACGATTGGTTCCACAGTCCACATAGTTCATAACAAACATGGATTTCTGCTATAGTTTGCACTCTAACAACCTAGAATAACATTATAATATCAATTTGATTCATCAATACTCACATCACGATTTCCAAATCAAAGACCAATTTTCTCCCCGAAAACCCATCCAAGAATAGATTCAAGAATAGATTCAATTTTACACATCCCTGGCATTTGCTGTGGTAGTTCTTGCTCCTGACGAGCCTTTCTAGTCTCATCTCCCCCTGCTGCCCTAACTGCTCTCTCTCCCCTGGGCGACATCTGGAATGAGAATCGAACCGTACGAGGTCACCCTAAAAAATAAATGGCAGAAGAACGTAAATACGCTTGTGTATAAGAATACAACAATCCTATGATTGGCCTCTATATCAAAGATTGCTAAGCCGAAACATGAAAAGCCGCACAGATCCTAAGGACACTAGAACCTGATGCTCTGATACCATCTGGGACACCCCGCCTAATAAAATACCGGGTGATCAGTCCTATACCAAATTAAAACAGGAATCCCAGTTGGTTCATCCTCAACATCACTGTCAAAAACTTTTTAAAACATACTAACCACCTAGTATTCCAAAAGCTGGTGCCAAATTTTAACTTTTTAATTAACAAAACAGTACATGCGGAAATAAAAATAAACCATTCACACAACTGAATAAAACTCAACTGAATAATTAATTACACAACTTGCCAAATAAACCACCGGCCACCAAAGTGAAATAGTCCAATACAAATATTCAACACCGGAATTGAACAAATCTGAAAACTGAACTGAAAGTCTGGGCGACATGCTCTAAATAAAACTTGAACTGATGAATGATTCCTACTCTAGGAATGAATGATAGATGCGTCTAATCCAAATTCCTTCTATCATCCACATATGCAGCAGCTCCATGTCCCTGGAATAGAATATTAATCATGGTGTCCCTGTGGCTGGGTAACTAAAAGGTTTTGAAAATAGTTTTATAGAAAGGGTTAGAACCCAAAACATTTTGAAAATATTTAGCAAGAGAATTAACTGCAGTAATTTAAAATGCATGAATGCGCTTCATATTTAAGTTAGTGTCGCACTCCATTGTGGACATTCTCACCCCTCCACTAATGTGCATACCTAACGGTTACCTTAACCCCACTTAGTTGCACTCTCCCGTCCAACTAGTCCCGGTATAACCTCCCCTTGCCATACTACTCTAACCCGAGTATAATGATTCTTGAATTATAAGTTATATCATAATTATCTTAATTAATTCCTCTTAAATAGTAGCATATAACCGTGTCACAAGTTATATAAAGTAAATACATCACACACTGTATTATTACCCGCATATAATATTTACTACCATTATATACGTACCTTTACCACAACATCCACACATATAACATACGTATATCCATCCCTTCGAGTATACCCTCGCCGGATGATTCCCTCTAAAATGCTATCTCACTAGGTGTGCTCACAAGACCTAGTTTCTCCAAGTTGGAATCGCTCACCAACTTGGCCCAAAATATAAACGTAGTGGAGGCGGTCGTATTCCTTTCCTGAAAGTGAGATAAATCTCTCACCCATATATACCGGACGCTATGCACTGGGGATACACCCGCCCTACTCCTCAAGCTAGGGGATTAACCCACACCGCGCAACCTCCCTTTATAGCACTAAAGTATATAAATTAAATAAATATCTAGTCACTGATATTTAATATCACACACAATATATACACGTATATATATACTATTTACACCTTAATTAATTAACACAAATCCGAGTCTGTAGTCCGACCCTCATATAATTAATTCACATCTCAATTAATACACTATTTTCCCCGAGTCTATGGTCCGACTCTAATTAAATTAATTAACACACCTATTAATTTAGTACCTTCCCGAGTCTATCATCCGACTCTAATTAAATTAATTAACACACTTATTAATATAATACCATCCCGAGTCTATCATCCGACTCTAATTAAATTAATTGACACACTTATTAATTTAATACCTTCCCGAGTCTATCATCCGACTCTAATTAAATTAATTAACACACCTATTAATTTAATACCTTTTCGAGTCTATCATCCGACTCTAATTAAATTTATTAACACACTTTTTAATTTAATACTTTCCCGAGTCTATGGTCCGACTCCCAGTTAATTAATTCACACATTAATTAATTTATATTAAACCGAGTCTATGGTACGACTCTCATTTAATTAATTTACACATTAATTAATTTATACCAAATCTCGGGTCTACAATCCGACCCTAAACTAATTAATTACAACATCAATTAATTTAATACTTTTCCGAGTCTACCCTCAGACTCTACCTTCATTAATTATCACATCCATTAATTTAATAACTTGTTGTCACTCAACCATAATCCCCAGATTCGCTCACTTGGCCCATAACTTAATATTTCCCGAGTCTATGTTTCGATTCCAAATTAATTACTCTCTCTCAATAATTAATTTAATACTTTGGTGTCACTTAACCAATATACCCGGACTCACTCACTTGGTCCATTTTACATCTCATAATTTCATACCCACATATTCGCCCACAATGTGTCACACATTCATCTCCATAAATTCCTCAGTTATATTTACCTATAATTAACAGCATACCCGGGCTCGCCTACTTGGTCCATAATTAAATATTTCACCTCCATTCCTTTAATAATGTAGCATCACCTAACTACGATACCCGATTATTATTCCTTGGCCCAATATCAATAATGATGAATTATTTCCCCAAATTCGTTCATCTCATGACATACTGTTCACACCCTCCTAAACCCAATTATATCACCCTATAAATGTTAAGGAAATATGTGTCCCATATAAATTTATCACTATATAAAAGTGAGGGATTAAATCTTAAATAAAATTCCTCTTTATAAACAAATTGTCCAAACTGTCAAATTCCTGGACCGTCGATCGATCGAGCAGGTGGTTGTCTTCCCCGGCTTGCTGTTTCAGTCATAACCGAATTTCCAAGGTTTTACATCTCACCTTTCCAACCTTAAATGATTATTTTTAACCAACCAATTATTCCCCAAACAAGTCCCAATCATCTATAACTGTTTTAGCATTCTCGATTCATACGATATCTCACTATATTTAAAATGGATTTCTCCGATTAATTTCCATTGTTCATTCACGATTGGTTCCACAGTCCACATAGTTCATAAAAAACATGGATTTATGCTATAGTTTGCATTCTAACAACCTAGAATAATACTATAATATCAATTTGATTCATCAATACTCACATCACGATTTCCAAATCAAAGCCCATTTTCACCCCGAAAGCCCACCCGAGAATAGATTCAGTTTTACACATCACCATAATATGAATTGGATATCACAATTTAATCATTACAGCAAGTTAACCGCTTGCCTGAAATCGTTCGTAGGGTCTGATTTCGTCGGTGTAGAGATTGGTTGACGAAGAACACCCCAAATTAATCCCTTAATTTGGTTCCAAAAGACTCCCAATTGCTCTTGATTTGCTTTCCCCCAATTTTCCTCTCAAGCCCTAGGCTTAGAGTTGTGTTGACTGTCGTTCCCTAATCTCTCAATTAGGTTAAAAACACTAAATCCCGTTTTTGGTCATGTGGGCCTAATTAAAAAGGCCCAACTCACCCCGTGTGGGCCTGGCTATACACAAAAATACACCGAGACCGAACTACTACCCCCAGGTACTCTTTTCTGACTATCTCGACCATCCGGACGCAACTGCACACTCGGAATTGCCATCCAAAATACTTTTTGACATCTCCAAATTTCGACCTCAGAATGCGACACACGAGATTTTTAACTATTAAACTTAAAAGTCGTCAATTATAAATAATTCCGCTCACTCAAATAAATTCTCCAACTCATGAATTTAAGTTTCTCCAATTTAAATATTTTTATAACTCCCAAAATAATTAAATATTTAATCCTCAAAATTACGGGGTGTTACATCCCTCTCGGGAGCGCTTCGACCGTCATCGGCGATGTGTGAGGTGAAAAATGTAGAGAGATGGAGTCGCCAGTCTATTTGACTCAAAACAGACAAAAGAAGGTAGAGCCATCCCGAAGGACGGCATCCAAAGACATACTTATACATACAAAACCAAAATGATTGGAGTAGGGTTCGGAGGCTAAGTTACGAAATGGGAAGGTGTTAGGCACCCATTCCGCCCTTGCGGTCTCTCATGGATTGTTGTTATTTTCCTCTATTTCCCTGTGGTATGTGTGCATGTGTATATGTAGAGTGATAGGAATCATCGACTTGTATCGTGGAAGAGATAAAGTGAGCCATCTGTAGGAATATTCCTAAAAGTAATATTAGAAAATAGGATTTATGCGATTATCCTAGCGTTGATCGTTATAATGAAACGATAATGCATATGGAATAGTACGCCACTAAGAACAAATATATGTATATGTAAATATATACAATCAAAGAGAATTAAATTAAAGAATTAGAAAAATAAAAAATGGAAAGAAAAGAAATAGGACTCGAGTCTCGAGTTTTACCCCCAGACACCTACGTAGCCTATAGAGGCATCAAAGTCCACGTAGTTCGTATAAAAAATGAGGGGTAGGGTTTATCCCATTGTGGAGGCAATTATTATGCAACACAAATAAATATGAGAGAAGCAATTATCAAGAAAAGAATAAGGAATATAAGATGCCAATCACACATCAAAGGATGTACGTGGTTCAGCAAAGATGTGCCAACGTCCACGGTGGTGCAGTCGATATTATTTCTATATACTCCGGAGAGTGATTACAGAGAATACAACTTGTCCTTTTGCCCCGGACCTAGGGTTTAATATATACATGTACATGCAAGTAAGTGGAGGTGATGGGTTTCTCCACGTTTTCCATCTCCCGTGTAACTTCCGATTGTGGGAACGTGGGGCAGACCGGATCAATAAGAGATGAGGGGCCCGGACTTTGGGCCGTCAGGACTGGGATACTCATCCGGGCCCATGGTTCTAAATTTTGGGTACCCACAATTGCCCCTAAATTTGTTGGGCCATGTTTATGGGCTCAATGGATTTAAATGATCAGCCATTATGGCTGATTTGCAATTCTTCAAAAACGGTGAAGTTGATTTGGCGGCACCCGCTTCGCTTATTGTGCGCTATGATTAGAATTGAAGGCTTATTGGGATAGCCACTTCTTCTTCCGTCGCTTCAGCCCTTCCAGTACTCTTCTTTCTTTTGAGAAATCTAGCGCCTCGTACCTTCTTCTCTCAATCCCCATTCCCATTGCTTCTTAGTCATCTTGAGCTCGTGCTTCTTCATCACTTGAACCGATCTTCTGTTTTGTAAGTTTCTCGTGCCCTTTCTCTGCACTTTATCTTTGGTTTGTAGCTTTCTTGAGTTTTTTAATGGCAAAGATTGGAAATAGGTCAATCTCTGAATTTAGGAAGTTCTACAACATCCCTGAGTGGGTAGATATTGAGTGTCGTGCCTCCCCTCTTAGGAACGTTAGGGATATAGAGGATGCCCACTGGATCCATGTTTTGTTGCTTTCTCAGGGGGGACTTACTTTCCCTCCCAATGATTTGTTTCTGCATTTCTTTGGCTATTTCAATATTGTTCCTGCACAATGCTCGCCCAATGTGTGAAAAATAGTGAATGGCGTCCATAGAATAAATCAGTTATATGGTACTAGGTTAGGACTTGTCGAGATCTGTTTCTGCTATTCCTTTTCTCGAACTAGTTCAGGTGTCTTATACCTCAAAACTAGGAGCACTGATAGGGTATTGGTAGTAAACCTACCTGATTCCCATAAGGACTACTGGCAAGAGGGTTTCCTCGTTAGGAATTGGCAGTTCCTTCCCCAGTTTGAAGGGTCGAGGTCTGAGAGGCTCTCTGTTCCTTTTTACGGGGAGGAATATATAGGTAGACATTATACTGTTGTGTTAACTTTTACTGATTTGTGACTTTTCTAACCCCTCTTTGCTTTTTCTTCCACAGCGAGGTCAAAGAATTTGGAGCCTGCTCTCAGTGAGGTTCGTATCTCGGAGTTGGTGAAAGCTTCGAATATCAGGGAGCCTCTAGGTGATGGCGAGCATCCCAGGTCTGCTTCCTTTTTGCTCGAGTATAAGAACGTAGGCTCCAGCTTCATAGCACAGCCTGTGGATAGTGTGCCAGAGTTTGATTCTTTCGGAGAGACTACTGCTAAGCCTATCCAGTTGGACGAAGAGGAGAGCATCTCTGAGAGTGAGCCTGCAGGAGCTGCGAGTAATTTGGGTGAAGGGAGCTCTGATAGTAGCAATTCTTCTGACTGTGAGGAGGATTCTGAAGCTCGAGGATCGTCGAGCACTTCCAGCAGTTCAGGTGAAGAGATGCCTTCAAGGAAGAACTTAATTAGAGATGATGATGATGAGGACCACGTGCTTCTTGCACAGAGGTCAAAGAAATAAAAGTCTACTTCTGGGGCCGTGGCTACTGGTTCTCGGTCTTCTACTCAGGATCAAGAGAGGAAGAGGAGAGAGGAAGAGTAGGTGAGAGAGGGAGAGAAAAAAGGAGGAGGAAAGAAAGAAGGTGGAGGAAAAGAAGAGGATGGAGGAGAGGAAGAGAATGGAGAAGGAGAAAGAGGAAGAGAGGAGAAAGATGGAGTCAAGAACGAAGGCTGGGCAAGCCTTGGTCCCGGTGTCTGCTTTGCCCGAGGGGGCCTCAGTTGCCATTTCTCCTCAGCTGGCACCTGCGCTGCTCGAGAGGGCAGTTCTCCCTGCAGATCGCCAGAGGGCATTGGGGTCTGATCAATTGGCCCTACAAGCTAGTCAGAGGCTAGCCTTGGTAAGATCCTCTCCATTTTTCAATTCTTTAACAAGTTTTAGTTATTTCTCCTTCTTGATCTCTTCTTTATTTTTGGCAGTTTGTCGCTCTCGCGACGAGCTAGTGAGAAGGAATGGCGAGATGGAGCAGCAGAAGTCCGCTCTGGAAGTCAGGGGTTCTCAGCTGGAGGCTGATTTAAAGACTGTTGACGCCGCCCGAGCTTCCTCTGATATGGCCCTTATCAATTCTAATCGAGAGAGGGATGCGGCAGTTAAGGAGCTGAGCGAGCTGAGGCAGGCCTATGACCTAGTCTGCTCGAGCAAGCTGGGGGTCGTGGAGGAGAACAAGGTTCTGACCGAGCAGTTAAAGGAGAGAGAGTCCCAGGTAGCCACCATCAAGAAGGATTCATATAACACCGGGTGGACTGCTGCTTACGAAGACGCCGAGGTTCAGATAGGCTACATCATCCGTTTGAACTTCAAGAAGGGCTGGAACAAGGCCCTCTTAGCTGCTGGGGTTGATGCTGAATCTCCTCTGTTCGACGAGCATGACCCGGGTTCGAGGACAACTGTGGATGAAGAAGCCCCTGCCCCAGCCATCGAGGGTGTTGATCTTGCCTCTCAGACAAATCCTGCCGGTGCTTGTCCTGCCCAGACGACTGAGGGCATCTTTGTAGAGGGGGATGCCTTTGCTACTGCTGATAAGGGGAAGCAGCCAGCCACCTCTGGGCAGCCTGAGGTTGCTAGTTGATCTACTTATAGGACTATTATTGTATTTTTTCTTGTAATTTTTTCAATTTCTGCTCGATGTACTTGACTTTTATCAATGAAATGAAAAGGCTTATTTTTCCAGTGCATTGATTGATTTTTCTTTCCATTACCCTTTTATGTCTTATAGTTGACTGATGTAAAAGAGTATATTCCTGCCACATCTCAGTTGGGCAGGACTCTTGGTCCCAATGCCAGTCCTCAGGTTCGTCAGGCCTTTGTTAGGCTTTGCAAATCTCTTAGGTCAAGGAATCAAAAGTATAAGGAGCAGTCTGAGCTCGTGGTCAAGCTGAAGGACAGGCTCCAGGAGATGGAGGACATTGGTGCTTTAGTGCAAGAAGAAGTCAATGTGCTGAGAACCAGACTCCTAGAGGCCACCGAGGTTAACCAAGTTGGGGAGTTCCTGTAGCAGGAGAATGAAAACCTGAGGAGGGAGGTCTTACAACTTAGAGAGCATGCGCCGAGCACTGTTTCAGCAGTTCTGCAAGGCTCCTCGTCATCGCGAGCTGGATATACTCCTCCTATGCCGCGAGGTTCCACTCGTCCTCCCCTCCCGCGAGCTGGTAGGAGCACCAGGGGAAGGAACAGGGAAGCAGAAGAACAGCGTCATAAGGAGATTCAAGAGCTCCGCGATGATGTCCGGCGAGCATATGTAATTGCTGCTGGGCTTCAAAGGGACGTTACCCGATTACGACACTTATTCAAGAAAGGTCCTCAGCAAGCGTGGGCTGACGGTTATGATCAAGGCTGGCTAGATTCTCCAACAAGACTATCTGAGTTCGAGGAACTTTCTTTCATCAGAGGGTGGTTAAGTGCCTTGAAAGAGCTTCAGGTCCCGAGGAACTCGGTGTTATGGTATCGTCATGAGATGTCCTCCTCCACTATGATTCCCAACCCATTCAGGAGGGATGATCGATGGATCCCCATTGATGCTATTCCTCGGCAATTATTGGAGATGGACGCAAATGAGGTTGTGGAAGAGCTAGTCCCCGCTCCTGATGACGGACGAAGAGCTAGAGTGGCAGATTATCTTGTTCGGAGGCTTCCACCTCCTCGAGATTTTGCATGTTGTTATTCTTTTGTTTTTTTATGATAATGTAAATGCTTTGGGTGAGCTTCGCCGACTAAACATGTATTATCATTATTGTAAATATAAGAGATTAATGAAAAATTCGTGTTTTGGGCAATTTTGCCGACTAAACGTGTTCATCCAATCTTTTTATATTCTTGCTGCTTCATAATCCTTTTTGTTTTGTCATGCAAGTGTCCCCCCAGTCCAGTATAATATCAAAATACCATTATGCCCCATTTTACCTTTTAGGTTGTGTCATCACACTCCCTTAGGCCTAAGTAGAGTAATTGGCGAGGACACACCTGGTATTGGATGTCTTCATCCGGTCAGATTTTGCTCAACCAAAGTAGGTTTGATGGCCAATATAAAATCTGGTTGCATTGCCTAAGAATCCTCTATAGGGCTTTATATATTTCCAGGGGCAATGCTAAGAGGTCTCTCGTGTTTCATGACGATGACCTGAGGAGGGGTATTCCCCTGCTATATCGACCATCGTGTCTGTGATTTGGAAAAGATGTGTGATAAAATGCAACTGTTACTGATTTCATTAGTAATAAGGGAAATGAAATGTCCTTTCACATAACAAATACAAGAAAAAGATTCAACAATAGAATTCCTGAAGAATCTAAAAATAGAATTTCTTGAGATTAGCTGCATTCCATGCTCGTGGTATCTCTCTTCCCTCCATCATTTCCAAATGATAGGCATCTTGTAGGTCGTCTTTAGTTACTTTAAAGGGTCCTTCCCAGTTTGGGCCTAGCTTGCCATCTGATGACTTCACCGTGTTGCCCAGGACTTTTCTTAGGACATAGTCCCCAACTTGGAATCTTCTCGGGTTAACCCTTTTGTGGTAGTGCCTTGCGAGCTGTTGCTGATAGATTGCAAGCGTCACTAGGGCAAGTTCTCTACGCTCGTCGGCAAGGTCGAGTTCAGCGAGCAATGCCTCATCATTCTGGCCTTGGTCGACAAGGTCGGATCTCATTGTTGGCAGACCCGCTTCTAGTGGGATGACTGCTTCCATGCCATATGTTAGCAAAAATGGGGTTTCTCCTGTTGCTCGCCGAGGAGTTGTTTGGTATGCCCATAGGATATGGGGTAGCTCGGTTGCCCAAGCGCCTTTGGCTCGCTCTAATCGCTTCTTCAATCCATTGATCACAATTTTGTTGGAAGCTTCTGCTTGCCCATTGCTCTGAGGGTAGGCCACCGAACTAAAGTTGTGCCTGATCCCGTGTTCGTTACAGAAGTCCTGAAAGGGGCACTCTCGAATTGTGTCCCATTATCAGTGATGATGGTTCTGGGGATTCTGAATCGAGTGATTATATTCCTCCATATGAACCTTATCATATCAGCGTCTCAAATATTTGCCAATGGTTCTGCCTCGATCCATTTGGTGAAGTAGTTAGTTGTAACCAACAGGTATTTGCGATTACCGACAGCGGTGGGCAGTGGTCCCACGATGTCCATTCCCCATTGGGCGAAGGGCCATGGGCTGGTCAGGGATTTTAGGTCGCTGGCGTATTGGTGGACCATAGGAGCATGAAGTTGGCATTTCAGGCATTTGGGAACATATACTTCGGAGTCCTTTTACATATATGGCCACCAATAGCCTTCCTTCATTGCTCGAAAGGCTAGAGACCTTCCTCCGACATGACTTCCACAGATTCCTTCGTAAAGCTCGCGCAACACTTTTTCGACATCGCCTGGGTGGACGCATCTAAGGTAGGGACCGGAGAAGGACTTCTTATATAAGTCGCCTCCTGTGGATAAGTGAAAGCGAGCAGCTTTGACTCTTATCTGGTGGGCAGTTTTCTTATCCTCTGGGAGCGTGCCCTCCTTTAAATAGTCCTTTAAGGGGTCCATCCAGCTGGGGGTTGATCCCACCTGGAGTATTTATTCCACATTTGGCAGCTTGCTGTTGTGGTTAATGCTCAGACAAATGAGGAAATCGATGGGAATGACTCTTTTAAGGCTAGAATCAACTGCCGAACTTAGGGCTGCTAAGGCGTCGACATGACTGTTTTGCCCTCTGGGAAACTGCTGGATGTTGATCTTCTCAAAGCTCGTCATTAGTTTTCTCACCAGGGCGAGGTAGGCTGCCATTCTTTCATCCTTCTCATTTTTATCTCCACTTATCTGATTGGAGACTAGTTGAGAATCACCGAACACCTGTAAATGTTTTGCTCCCAGAGTTTGCGCTTTTTGGAGATCGGCTATTAGGGCTTCGTACTCTGCTTCGTTGTTGGAGGCTGCAAATCCAAGCCTGATTCCTTGCTCAAGGATGGTGTTTTCTGGGGTGATGAGAACAATGCCTACGCCTGCCTCCTTTGAGTTGGAGGCTCCATCAACGAATAGTTTCCAGGTTTCCTCTGTTGCTTGGTTCTCCTTTTGCTTTGTTGGTTGAGGTTGGTCGGGGAGTTCTTCGCCTGTGAAATCGACTATGAAATCAGCAAGGATCTGACCCTTGATAGCTGTCCTTGGTTGAAATTTGATGTCAAACCGGCCGAGCTCGACTGACCATTTAGACAATCTGCCCGACAAATTCGCTTTCCTTAGGACCTCCTTAAGGGGGTGCGATGTAAGGACGATGATAGTATGAGCTTCGAAATAATGCTTCAGCTTCCTCGAGGCTATTACTAGGGTAAAGGCGAGCTTCTCCAATGGTAGGTACCATTTCTCGGCGTCTAATAAGGTCTTGTTCGCATAATAAACGGGGTGTTGGATCCCTGCAACCTCGCATATTAGCGCGGAGCTAACAATGTGATTGGATACAGAGAGGTACAAGTACAAAGAATCCGTTTGCTGTGGTATGACCAGCAACGGTGGAGTGCTTAGGTAGGATTTGAGCTCGTCTAGTGCTCGCGAGCAATATGGGCTCCATTCTATAGGTTTACTCCCTTTTAGAAGCTGGAAAAAAGGCTTGCACTTCTCGGAGGATTTGGAAATGAAGCGATTTAAGGCAGCGAGCATTCCAGTGAGCTTCTGCACGTCTCGGATTATTCGAGGGGGTTGTACCCTGTTGATTGCATCGATCTGGTCTGGATTAGCTTCTATGCCTCTCTTACTGACCAAGTATCCAAGAAATTTTCCTAACTGGACATCGAAGGAGCACTTGCTCGCATTAAGCTTCATTCGGTACTTCCTAAGGATTTCGAAGGTCTCTAACAGGTCTGAGAGGTGATTTTCCTTCTTCTTGCTCTTAACGAGCATGTCATCGATGTAGACCTCCATTGTGTCTCCCATTTGATCTTTGAACATTTTTGTGACCAGCCGCTGATAGGTTGCCCCCGCATTCTTGAGCCCAAATGGCATGACCTTGTAGCAATATAACCCAACTGTCATGATGAACGCCGTTTTGTCCTGGTCTGGGGCATACAAGGGGATCTGGTGATATCCTGAGTATGCGACGAGGAAACTCATTCGCTGCAGTGGCATCTACTAGTTGGTCTATCTTTCAGAGGGGGAAACTATCCTTAGGGCATGCTTTGTTGAGGTCAGTGAAGTCGATGCAAACTCTCCACTTCCCATTATTCTTCAGAAGCACTACTGGGTTGGACAACCACTTGGGGAATTGCACTTCCCGTATGGATCCTGCATCCATTAGTTTTTCGACTTCCTTTTCGACCGCTTTAGCCTTCTCGGGTGCAGTTCTCCGTGCCTTCAGCGTGACTGGCTTGAATGTGGGGTCGACGTTCAGCTGATGACATACCATATCAGGATCAATGCCAGGCAGCTCGTATGGTTCCCATGCAAAAACGTCTACGTTGTGTCTCAGCAAGGTCGTCAACTCCTTCTGTTCTTGGTCGGTGAGAGATGCTCCAATCAAGAAGACTCTGCTACTGTCACCAACTTCGGCTATAACTTCTACCAGGTCCTCGATGACACGTTCGGAGGGGAGGAGCCTGGTCTCCTCTACTCCAGGTCTTCCATACTTTAATTGCTATTTAAAAGGTATCACACCCTCTTCAACTTTCTCGCTGGGTTGACCGACCTTCGTTTCTGGCTTTGGTCGGATGGCATCTATAAAGCACTTCCTCGCCATCGCTTGGTCGCCGTGGATTTCCATTACTCCTCTCTTGGTTACATACTTGAGCTTCTGATGGTAGGTCGAGGACACCGCCTTCATTGCGTGAAGCCATCCTCTGCCGAGGATGGCCTGGTACTGTGATTCGATGTCAACTACCAAAAACTCAATCATCTTGGAGACGTTCCCAGCACGAACTGGCAGCACTATCTTGCCTAGGGGCATGGTCATTTTTCCAGCGAAGCCGACCAAAGGAACAGTAGCCTCCTTTAGGTCGGCGACGCTCAACTTCAATTTCCTGAATAGGTCGAGGTACATTACTTCGGATGAGCTTCCTTAATCGACGAGCAGCTTGTCGATGTCAAAGTTGGCTATCCTGAGTGTAATGACCAGGGCATCATGATGTGGGGTCCTTACTCCCATCAAATCTTCGTCCGTGAAAATAGTATGCTTGTTATAGTTGACGTCCTCTGCTCGTCGACGCTTTCTTGACTGTGATTTTGCTGGATCGATTTGAAAAGCCTGCATTACCGCTGTAAATTTTTTCATCTCCATTCGAGCTGAGTTCCCTTGTATCTGCTTGACGTCAGATACTCCGTAGATTACTGCGAACTCGTGTCCAGCATCATCCTCCAGCACGTTGTCGGGTCTCGTCTCTCTGTTGGCAGTCACTTTCTCTGCCCTTTTTTCCACAAAGTTGTTCAAATGCCCGGACTGGGCCAACTCTTCGAGGTGAGACTTAAGAGCTTTGTAGTGCTCGGTCTTGTGTTCCCCTTCTTTGTAAAAAGCGCATCTCAACGCATTGTTCCTCTTCGAGGGATCTCCTCCCATCTTCCTGTGCCACTTGATGAATGGCTCATCCTTGATCTTCACGAGAACCTTGTAAATTGGTTCTTTGAAGACGGTGTTGACCGCCTGGAATGCTTTCGACGCGTCATGGTTCCCTCCGTTCTTGGAGCCATTTTTGCCTCCGTTCTTTCCTCTGGTTCTCAGTTTTCTCACCTACCTTGGTAGTGAGCATAGCTCGACCGTTTTCTCCTGTATTAGGGCGGGTGACATCTTCCACCTTTGCGTATTTCTCGATTCGGGCCATTAGGTCATCAATAGTCATAGCTTCCTTCTTCGTCAGGGACTGGTAGAGGAGGGAAGAACTAGGGAGCCCAATTTTGAAGGAGGCCACTGCCACTTCCTCCGCGCAGTCCTCGATCTCATTAAATAACTCCCAGTACCTCTTCGCGTATTCTCAGAGGGTCTCTTGAGGCATTTTCTTCATTGTTAGCAGAGCATCCATCCTTTTGGGATGGGAGCTACTGGTAATGAATCGGTCCGTAAAGAGTTCGGCTAGGGATTTGAAATTTTTGATCGACCGGTGGGGGAGCCTCTCGAACCACTTCTGTGCTACATCATGAAGGCTTGAGGGAAAAATGCGGCACATCAGGCATCTCGGTGACTCCAGAGGGTCATGGCCTGTCGTTATTGTCTGACGTGATCGATGGGATCAGTTTTTCTGTCGTAAATCTTGAACCTTGGAATGGCAAATTTCTTGGGACCTTCCTCCTCTTCGATTTCTCTTGTGAAAGGTGACTTCATCTGGGTTTTGAGAGCTTGCCTCGCGAGTTCTCTGGTTGATCTTGTTCCGTGGTGAGCGGGATGCTGTTCCATCTCCCTGCGGACCATGTTTCGTATGTTCTCGTCGCTGCGAGCAGGGCTCTGGTAGCGACGAGCTCTTCGCAGATGTTCGCGGAGGTCGTCGTCTGACTCGCCTCCTCTGTCCCTTTGTGATTCTTGCCTAGGACTCCTTCCTCGGCTGCGAGATTTGCTCGCCTGAGGACTAGGAGTGCGATATGGGCGTCTCCTGTTATCAGGACGAAGCTCCCTCTCCAGTCTTTCTAGTCTTCTTTTTAAGCGAGCATTCTCAGCCTCGTATCTACGAGAAGACTCCCTCTGCTCGTGGAGCCTTTCCTCGTACGCATCAATTAACCTGGATATCTGCGTGGACCTCGCTGGTCCTTGATTTTCTTCTGAGGCTGGTCTTTCCAGGCGAGCTCTCTAACCTGAACGTCGGAATTCATACCTGATCCTGCGAGGAGCAGGTGGCTCTTGAATATCTCCTGCTTGGGGAGCATTGCAACTGTGGCCAGACATCTTAAACTCCTTTCTTGACGTGGGCTCTTCTCAGGGAAAGATGAACGATTTCCACAGACGGCGCCAATTGTGGAGGCAATTATTATGCAACACAAATAAATACGAGAGAAGCAATTATCAAGAAAAGAATAAGGAATATAAGATGCCAATCACACAACAAAGGATGTACATGGTTCAGCAAAGATGTGCCAACGTCCACGGTGGTGCAGTCGATATTATTTCTATATACTCCGGAGAGTGATTACATAGAATACAACTTGTCCTTTTGCCCCGGACCTAGGGTTTAATATATACATGTACATGAAGGTAAGTGGAGGTGATGGGTTTCTCCACGTTTTCCATCTCCCGTGTAACTTTCGATTGTGGGAACGTGGGGGAGACCGGATCAATAAGAGATGAGGGGCCCGGACTTTGGGCCGTCAGGACTGGGCTACTCGTCCGGGCCCATGGTTCTAAATTTTGGGTACCCACACCCATAAATATAATCGGGGACTTCTCTTATGTATGTTTGTGTGTAAAAAGGTGTTTTAGTTGCGACAAAAGTGTGAGAATTCCCGTTTGAAATTCATGAGCAAACCCTCTTTTTCTTATTTTATGGGTTTTATTTATATGAAAATAAGGGATGTGCAATAATACTAAATAAAAAGTATAGTAGGATATGTGATATGGAGAGAATAAAAGTGCTAAGTAATAAAATAAGTTAATGCGAATTTAGGAGAATTTAAAGAGAGAGTTGAGAAAGTTGGACCTTCTTGAAGGTCTTGAGCTTGATCTTGAATGTTGGAGAGCAGCCCTTGCACTTAGATGGTGATGAAGGCTAGTTAATTGATCAAGTTTGATGAAAAATATGATGAAAAGTAAAGGTTGGAAAGGATTTGGATGTAGAAATCACGCTGACTTAGAGAGAGGTTTTCTGAGTTCGCTGAGAGTGATGGACTTCAGATCTTGGGTCCCTTTGCAATGAGTTTAGGCCTAACTTTTTATAGGCCCAGGGCATTACCGATTGACATAGGTCTGGTCCTACCAATCGGCAAGTGTTTTTAGGCACACTGTCGATAGGCAGGATTTGGAACCTGCCGTTTGGTAATCTCTTTCAGGTTCTTTCGAAAAAATGGTCGTAAAATGCAAATCGTTGATCCGAATCATGCGCGGGGTGAACCGATGGAAAGTTATTTCAGAGACTGTAGAAAGTACTGTCTCGGTTCGAGAGTTAACTTCGGTTCAAATATGGCTTGGACGCGTTCGTCGGTCCTTTGGACGGGGGATTGTCGGACGCAAATGGATCGTTCGTCTGCATGGTAAGTTAGAATCACACACGGGGAAGACCGTTGGAAAGTTTATGATATTTAATTCAACATTCTAAAGATTTTGACTCAGTTCGGGGGGGTTGAATTTGGTCAACCGGGACCTGGAAACATCTGGTGGCCTTTCGGAGTAAAACAGATCGTTCGTCCGTACCGTAAGTCAGAACCTCGCACGGGGCAGACCGATAGAAAGGGGTTTCAGCTCCCTTTGAAGATTCATTAAGTCTCGATCGAGCTAAAGAGTTAACTTTAGTCAAACGAAGCCTGGGAGCGTCTGGTGGACTCTAGGTCAGGTTTCGAGGGAAAACGAGTCGTTCATCCGCACTGTAAGTCAGAATCACACACGGGACGGACCATTAGAAAGGGGTTTCAACACTCTTTGAAAATTCATTCAATCTCGATCGAGCTGAAGATTTTAAATTTTGGTTAAACGGAGCCTAGGAGTTTCTGATGGCCTCTAAGTCAGTACCCGGGTATGACTTAGGTTTGTAGTGATGAAGGGAGGTGCTAGGGACCTAATGAGATTTTAGAGGGTTATAGAATGGGGTGTCTATAAAGCCCCTCGACGGATGAGTTTGGAACAAACAATAGCCTTCGAATAAACACCGCATGATGCCGTTGAAAGAGGATGACTAGAGGGTCGAGACCTATTCTGAGGACCTAAGGATGCGGATGATCGATTCAGAGGGTCGAGGTCGATTCGGAGGACCTAAGGGGGTATACTGGGGATGGTTAAAAAGGAAGTGATGACCAAAGATTGAGGTCAATTCCGAGGACCTAAAGCAATATTGGGGGTGACCGATTCTGCAGGTCGAAGCCAATTCTGAGGGCTTAAATTGAGATGACCAATTCTGCGGGTCGAAGCCAATTCTAAGGGATTAAATTTAGATGATCAATTCTGCGGGACGAAGCCAATTCTGAGGGCTTAAATTGAGATGACCGATTCTGCAAGTCGAAGCCAATTCTGAGGGCTTAAATTGAGATGACCAATTCTGTGGGTCGAAGCCAATTCTGAGGGCTTAAATTGAGATGAACAATTCTGCGGGTCAAAGCCAATTCTGAGGGCTAAATTGAGATGACCAATTATGCGGGTCGAAGCCAATTCTGAGGGCTTAAATTGAGATGACCAATTCTGGGGGTCGAAGCCAATTTTGAGGGCTTAAATAAAGATGACTAATTCTGCGGGTCAGAACCAATTCTGAGGGCTTAAATTGAGATGACTAATTCTGCGGATTGAAGCCAATTCTAAGGGCTTAAATTGAGACGTTCTTGAGGAAGTACCTAGTGATTTTGATTTTAGCTGGGGAGCTAATTTCTTGGGAAACTTTCGTATCTGTCGGAGACTTTGCAGGGGAATAGACAATTGGATGCCGTAAATCCTAATGGGGAAGTGATTAGGTGGTCCAGGGTTTGGACGTTTTGCTTGGGAAAATTTGAGACTTTTGGTGAATAGGAGATAACCTGAGGTTTAGGATACTTTAGGGGTCCTCTGGGGACGTTGCCGGGGGGAGATGCTCTTGGATTTTTGAGAGTTTCGCTGGGGAAATAGGGGTTCCGCTTGAGGGAGTGTGAAATTTTCTTGGTGAAGATGTTCTAAATCCTCCCCCCCCCCCCCCCCCCCCCCCGATATTTTTAGGAATTTTCTGAGGGTTTTTCAGGGTTTTTTGGGGATTTTCTGGGAATATCTGTACAAAAATTTAAGGGGGGTGCCAGTCGGCATTGTGTGGAGGGTGCCATTCGACAGTGGCACAGACTTTTGGACTGCCTTGATAAGGTGGAAGGTCAGTGCCGATCGGTATGCGGGGGGATTTTTGCTGGCGCCGTGGCGACGTTGTCCACTTGTGGTTTTTGCCATACTTGAGGATGTTTCGAACATCCCTCTCTATGATTGGGGGAGCCTGACTTTGGCGACCCTTTATTTTTCTCTGGATGCATTTAACCGGTGCTGCCGGCATACTTTTACTGGAGCCACGTATCTTCTTGAGGTATTCTTTAGTTTACGCATTTTCCTTTCATGCATTCGCATTTTACTTGTGCATCTCTTTTGATCGTGGATTCTTATCTTTATTTGACGTGGTTCTATGAGGTGATTGGGTGTAATACCCAGCTGATCGCTCTGAAGGATGAGACCGTTGGGGACTTTTGCCGGTTGTATCGATGGCATAAGGCTAATCGACAGTCGAGGAAGTCTCTTTCTCTAGAGGCCGTACGCCAGGTCTTGAATGGCCTGACCAGTGAGAGGGTAAACTTTTTCCTTCTTCAGTCTTGGTCTTTGTATGCTCTAATTCCATATTAACTTATATCTGCTGGGGATTTTTTAGGTGATCTTTTACCCTTGGGGGATGGTTGTTCAGGACACGGGGTCGATTGGGTGAACGAGCAAATGAGGCATTTGCTGGCAGATGAGTTTGGCCACTCCTAGTATCTTGAGGAGAGGGTGGTCCAACAGATTGCTGAGGAGGAGGTGGTGGTGCCACCTCCGAGTCCCCCTATGTCTATAAGGATAGAGCGAATGTTGCCAGAGGATGCGAGGATTACAGCGATGATTGGCGAGTCCTATCTATTGTATACCGACATGGCTATGCCGTATGATTATATGGACTTTGTGATAATTTGGCTGATGGCGCCTAGCATATATGATACGCTGCCCTTCCCATCTATGGCTTTGAGTTGGCCAGTGGGGTCCTCGCACAGCGGTGGTGGTCCGTCGACATTTGCAGCGACGATGACTTCGGAGGTTCCCTTTGTGCAGTTGCATACCCCTTCATACAACATTCGACGGGCTGATGGAGGGTTGGTGCCTAAGTTGCATCGTCCTCATGCGATGGACCCGGAGGAGTTGGGTTTGACAGAGGAGGTTCTTAGTCCTTTGGTATACCTTTTTGGTCTTTTCTTCTTTCATTTCTATTTTTTTTATCTTCTTTGCATGATACTGATTCTGCCTTTTTCTTACAGCAAGGTCGGGTGTCCACTACTTGGCTAAGGGATATTAGGGACTGGATATCTTCGGTGACTGCCCATATTCGGGATGCAGTTCCTATTCCTTCATGTTTGGTGCTGTCTGCCTCATCCGGGGAGGAGTCTGGTTCAGGTAGAGGTGGTGCGTCATCTCGCCGTAGAGGAAAGAGAGCGCGTCGTAGGGATGGAAGCTCTTAGAGAGAGGGGGGAAGGGTAGGTGAGAGAGAGAATGTGGGTTCAGGCCGAGTCCCGTTATTTTTCATCTTTTCTTTGATTTCCTGCAAAATTTATGTAACACAGAAAAATATCTATGCAATGCAGTGGAGTTTTTTATTGTCTTTCGTTAGTAATGAATGAATGAATGCTGATGCACTTTTTACTTTGCTGCTGTGACCGTAAAAAGAAATATTTTTAGGATTTGAAGGAAAGTTTTATTTAAAATGAGAAATTATATAAATATGGAAATGGATTTTGAAATTTTGTTGAGAATATCAATTTATTGAGTTTTCTGATTTTGACAAAAGAGGGAAAAAAGGGGAGTTTCTAAAAGAGGGGGTTGCTGATCGATAAGCATTTTGTCCTGCGTATCGCCAGGTCAGTCTAGTCCCATCAATTCAAGGCTGTGATTGGTACCCTCTTCAGCCTTTGGTACATTGTGGGGCAGGATACCCTCCAATTTCTGCAAGGGTTGTGTCTTATGTGGGGGTTTTCAAGTATAAAAAGGGGGTAAGGGTGGAGTGTTTTCATCACACCCTCACATTCTATCTTTCTTATTATGTGAGATGGCTCTCCCTGGTAGTGTTGAGTTCGCTAACTACCTCGAGACTTTGGAGGCGATGTGCACCTACAACATCGACTACGATGCTTTCAACATGCGTTGAGTCTCTTTATGGCATAATCGACCCATAGAGTGGAACATGCTGATGGGGGCGGTTCAATTTTTGTACCCCGAAGACCATGTATTCCTCTTTGGATTGGAAGAAGTCTGTCCGACTTATGAGGAATTTTCTACCATGTTGGGGGTAAATCCTAGTGTGGCGACTGCTATGCCTGAGTTTTCTCGGTCTCCTCGAGAGTTGTTGGCTGGACTTCTCTGCGTCTCGCCCTCGGCGGGTAGATCTTTGGTTACTGGAGGAATGATTTCTCTTTCGGTGGTGCTGCGGTCAGTGCATTTATCGGAGGTTAGTGATGATGGATATGCCAGAGCCATCATTCTAGGCTTGGTTTCAAAATTATTGTTGGTGACTGGGGAACTGTTGGTGGACTCACAACTTGCAACCATTACTTTATAGATGTCATACCATCGCAATCCTACGGCTATGATACTGGCGGAGACTTTGAATGGCCTGGATGCCTAGCGAGAGGTCGTTCTGACTTTCTTAGGGGTAACCCTGTGATGCTGTTCATGTGGTTGTCTGAAAGATTCTTCCTGGTGACTCCTCCTAAATATCCTTTGTCGACTGTGCCCAACTTCTTTTCACGCCATTTCATCAGTGTTGGCCTGAATATCGAGAGCTAGGAGAATTGGTTTATGGAACATGGGGCTCTAAATCTGCACTGGTTAGTGCCTTTGTGGGGACAGCTGCTGCCTATTTTCGAGCTGGGGGAATACCCGTACGTTCGGATGGTTGGTCTCAGACATAACTCTTTCTATTTCCCCTGACAGATTTTATGCCAATTTGGTTGGGATCAGTTCGTTCCACCTCGGACACTAGACTTATTTTCGGTAGAAGATCTGATAGAGCCTCGGTGCATGCGGTTTGGCTCTTTATGGGAGAGTCGGCGTCCATTAAACTGTCCTTCTCAGTCCGTTGGGAGAGTTTGGCATATCCCCAAGGATTATATGAAGTGGTTGTGGAGAAGAGTAGTCAGCAAGATGTTGGTAGTGGAGACTTGACAAAGGTGTCTTGTCTTATCTGATACCATGGAGGGAGGCGTTGTGGTTTTTCCGCAGCTGGTTTGATCTTATCGGTCTATGGAGCGTCTGCGGCACTCTACTCAGATAGGGGAAGCTTGGGGACCCCAGGATGTAGATGATGATGATGGAGCGGCCTCCTCTAGTAGTTGTGGGTAAGACTTTTGGAGAGTTTGTTTTGTAATGGGGAATAAATTTAGGAATTTATTTGGCTTTTTAGGAAGGTAGGGGGAAGGGAGTTATCCATTCCTTTTCTTATGTAATTGCACTATAATTTCTTATTAGTGAAATAAACAAGTTTCTGATCATCCAACTGTGCCTTTTGATGAATTTTTTATTTTGAATTATCTATACCGATCGTTAAGGCATGCATAATCCTTTTGTTCAAGTATATGTTATGATGAACTGTCATTCTCGGAGATAAGAAAAGAATAGTTTTTTTGTGAAAAAGAAAATCCCGTGCTCATGTAAGATGTATGAGCTGCCTACGTACCTCTTGGGTTTTTTTAAAAATCTTTAATTTTTCTAAAAATGGTTTTTTTGTAGAGGATCAGGCCCACGTAGTTTTGTGTAGAAGGAAATGAAGATTATTATTATTTTTTTAGAATAGAAGGGAGATGAGAAGAATCTTAGCTCGTCAAGATTTTGGACTAGGGGTAAAATTTCTTTAGACGGTCCAGGTTGACTACGCTCGCCATTTCCTCCACGTCGAGGTCGGTGAGCACAGCGGCACCGCCGGACAAGATCTTCTTCACAATATATGGGCCGCTCCAATTGGGATTGAATTTTCCTCTAGTGTCCCAGATGGGCTCTAATATTCTTTGAGGGATAAATCCTCCTCTCGGACACCGCGGACCTTGACTCTCTTATCGAATGATCGTGCTATACGATGATGGTACCATTGTATGTGATATAAAGCTTTCAATATCCCTTCATATAGGAGGGTCAGCTCATGAAGACGACTTTGGTACCAATCTTCTTCACTGACCTTTATTTCAAGTATGATGCGTAACGAGGATATTTCCAGCTCCACGGGTAGGACTGCGTCCATGCCGTAGACTAGAAAGTAAGGGGTAGCCCCAGTAGTGGTTCATATTGAAGTTCGATAGACCCGGAGGGCGTATGGGATTCGGTCGGCCCAATCTCGATAGTTTTCGGTCATCTTACTAATGATGGCTTTGAGGTTCTTATTGGCTGCTTCGACCTCACAATTGGTCTGAGGTGAGATCGATAGGGAGAGGATTAGTGTCTCTAAATCCCATATTTGTTGACCACTTCTGTGACTTTTGCCTCGAAGTGCAACCCGTTATCTGACACTAGTTCATGCGGGACCCCATATCGACAGATGATGTTCTTCCTGATGGATTTGTCCACTTTCTTAGTGTTCAGAACGGCGTATGATTCTACTTCAGCCCATTGGGTGAAGTAATCAATGGAAACTAGGATGAATTCATTCCCGTTGGAAGCTTTGGGTGTAACCTTCCCTATAATGTCGATGGCCCAGGTTAAGAATGACCAGGGAGAAGTCATGTTGTATAATTATTGCGGAGGCAGGTGTTAAAGGTTGGAAAACTGTTGGCATTTGAGTCATCTCCGGACATAGGCAGTGTAATCCTGGATCATGGTGGTCTAGTAGTATACTTGTCGGGTGATCTTCTTGGCAAGCATGTGACCGTTCATGTGGGGCCCGCATTCCCCACTGTGGATTTTTAGCATTATCTCTTTAATGTCAGCCCCTGCGATGCAGTGTAGATGGGTTCCATCAAATTTTCTTTTGAATAGTGCTTTGTGACAGATGATGTACTGGGCGGCCAGTGTTTGGAGGGTTGCTTGGTATTTCTTGTTCGAACCTTTGGAATACCTACCATGCTTGAGGAGGTGACAAATATCATAGTACCAGTAATTGGCTAGCTCGGGATCATCTTTGGTGATGAGCTCAATATGGTAGCAGTGGGTTAGTTTATCTTGCTTTTGGACTAGGAAGGGGGCCATTGTTATTCCTTCGATCATGTCGACCATGGAGGCCAAGGTATCAAGGGCATCGGTTAGGTTATTCTTTGCTCGAGGTAAGTAGTGGAAGGTGATATCTTGGAATTGGGAGGCTAGTTCTTCTAAGTGGTCATGGAAGGGTTGGAGTTTCACATACTTGACTTTCCATTTTCTGAGTAATTTACCAATGATGAGGGAAGAATCCCCGTAGACATCTAGGCATTGAATGTCTTTCTTGAGAGCAACTTTGAGGCCTACTATCATACACGCCTCGTATTCAGTCATGTTGTTGGTGCAGGGGAAATCCAATTTGACAGAGATGGGAGTGTGGGAGTCATTTGGGGCGATCAGAAGTATTCCAATGCCATATCCCTTTTTGTTGGTAGAACCATCGAAGAAAATTTATCATCGAAGGTCATTTTGAGCAGTGCAGAGGATGTTTTCATTTGGGAATTCATAGATCCAAACATCAGCTTCTTCCATGGGGTAGTCAACGAGGTAGTTAGAGATGTCTCTTCCTTTCATAGCTTTCTGTGTGACGTAAACGGTATCAAACTCAGCTAGGAGCATCAACCATCGAGCCATGCGGCTGGATAAGGCGGGTTTCTCAAGCAGGTACTTGATGGGGTCCATTAGGGATACAAGTTTGATGGGGAAGAAGAGCATGTAGTGTTGCAACTTTTGGGTGACCTAAATAAGCGCGACACATGCCTTTTCTAAAGCAGTGTAGTTGACTTCGTATTCAGTTAATTTGCTACTGGCATAATAGATGGCTATTTCTTTGCGAGAATCTTCAAGATATTGGGGTAGTAAAGCCCCACTGCAGTGTCAGTTATGGTCAGGTACATGAGCAAGGGGAGACTAGGCTGTGGTGGCATGAGTACCGGAGGTTGGGTTAGATATTATTTGATTCGGTCGAAGGCTTCTTGGCAGACCTCGTTCCAAACCTTGGTTGAAGCCTTTCTAAGGAGTTTCAAAATAGGTTCGCAGATGGAAGTTAACTGGCTGATGTATTATAATTTCCCAAGGAATCCATGGACTTCTTTCTTCATTTGGGGAGGTGGCATCTCAAGTATGTCTTTCATCTTGGCGGAATCTGCTTCTATCCCCTTCTCACTGACAATGAATCCTAGAAGTTTTTCCTTTGTAATGTCGAAGATGCATTTCTGTGGATTGAGTCTCATCTAATACCGTCACAATCGTTCGAAGAACTTTCGGAGGGCGGGAACATGACCTTCTCTAGTCTTGGATTTGATAATCATATTATCCACATAGACCTCGACTTTTTTATGCATCAGATCGTGCAGGATGGTTATGGAAGCCCTCTAGTAAGTAGCCCCAACATTCTTGAGACGAAATGGCATAACAGTGTAGCAAAAGGTTCCTAACGGTGTGATGAACGTAGTTTCTTCTTGGTGATCTGGGTGCATTTTGATTTGGTTATTTTCGGAAAACCCATCAACGAATGACTTGAGAGCATGACTGGCTGTGTTGTCCACGATCATGTCGATATAGGGTAACGAAGAATCATCCTTTGGAGAGGTTGTGTTCAAGTCCCGATAGTTTAGAGACATCTGAACCTTCCCTCCTGATTTCAGCACAGGCACTATATTATCTAGCCATGTGGGATATTCGATCACACGAATGAAGTCTACGTTCCGTTGTTTGACCACTTCTTCTTTGACTTTGAGCGACCATTCGGTGCGGAGCTTTCTCAATTTTTGTTTAACGGGCTTGTATTCTGGGAGTGTGGGGATCTCATGTTGAGCTATTTCAGGATCAATGTCTGGCATATCGTCATAGGACCACGTGAAGACATCTACGAATTCCTTCAGTGATTCTTTGAGTTGTGCGCACTCATGCTTGTTGAGGGTAGCCCCTATCCTAATCTCGCGTAATTGTCTACTAAAACCGAAGTTAATAACAACAGTTTCTTCTTCATTAACTTGAACGCGATTGTGTTGTTTGTTATTAACCTTATTTAGATCAGTTAAGAATTATTCATTTGTAAAATCATCATCATCAAAAGTTTGATTAGAATCTAAGCAATTAATGTAAGGCACAACAAGATACTCAAAATCTTCATTTATTTAATTGATAGGAAAAACAGCATTGAGAACCTCATCAAATCAGGTCTCGATTACATTAGAGCAAGGATAGATAACAGAAGAAGATATAGGGTAAACATTGGGGTTAGGTGGGATTTCAACAGGTAGAACTGGCTCAGCATGCCAATTGAGGAGAGGTGTATCAGCTTTAATCACGTGGGATGGATCCAGTGATGTAGTTCTTGAATGAACCATACAGAGTGTCAGCCCCAGTGTCAGTAAGTTAAATGAATCCTTTAAGTCACTTTCCTCAGTCTCTTCGGTATCTTTGATGAGCGATTGTACACGGTGTTGAGAACTTTCGGCCCTTGGGTAGCTGTCTTGGAAAAAGATCTCCATTCCAGGCTTCATCTTCTTGTCTGTATGGTCATACCATGGTTCCAAAAAGCCGCAAAAGGGGAAGTCTTCGCCCTCTTTGATGAATCGCCCATTCAAGGAGTCACCTGAGATAATCTGGATGCAGTCTATTCTTCTCTTTGGTCGAGATTGGTGGATCATTCTGAGCTCTTGTTCTGATGGTTGATACCCCAAACCACAAGGAGGGAAAGCTCTTTTCAGTATGATGGGCTCAATTATCCTTGTTGTCTGTGTCCTAGCCCCAGTCTAGGCATGAAGTGCATGTTTTTGAACATCTGAATCACATTAACGTTGCCATGAGGGTCGTATTCTGGACAAACCCTTTCTTTGAAATCGTCCCCTGTCTGGAGTAGAAGTGGCTCAACTCAGAATCCTGATAGGAGCATATCATTTTACCCGTGTTGTATCTCAAGGATTGGGTTGCTGGTACTTGCACCCTCGGCAGTATTTTCGTCGCCCAAAATGGTGATGACTCGTTCATCGGTGAAGAACTTCAATTTTTAATGGAGTGAGGAAGACACACCCTTGATACTATTGAGCCAAGGTCGCCCAAGCAACAGGTTGAAACAAGCTGGGATGTCAATAACTTGGAATTCAACGATAGGGGTTATAGGTCCATCCCCTATTATAATTTTTATGGATCCCATCACCTCTCGACGGGTATTATCATAGGCACGTACAATAGAGGAGGTTGGAGCGAGGTCATTTTCCTTTAGTCCTAAGCATTTGAAGGTTCTTAATGGGCAGACATTCAAGGCAGATCTATTATCGAAAAAATAGAGTGGTACGATATTCCCCATAACTTCGATGGAGATGTTGAATGCATGATTGTGGTTTGGACCAATTCTGGGGATTTCTTCTTTGGAAAAGGATATCATTCGGGTAGAGGTCTGGGATCTGATTAAATTTTCCACTTCTTCTGGTGTGGTAGAAAGAGGAACTATGGGTCCAGTGAGCAACTTGATCAAAGCATTTCTGTGTAGCTGGGAAGACATGAAAATCCCCCATAGAGTGATGTTAGATCGAGTTTTCTTCAGCTGATCGAGGATCTTGCTCTCCTCGAGGGTTATCTCTGGCATAGGAATATTTTCGACGCCCTTCCCTTTGTCATTGGCTGGTGGTAACCTTGGGATCTGGTAATGCCTCCCTGATCTGGTCATGTGATTTACTAAAGAAGGGAAGAACATGAACCCTATTTCCACGTCAATCTCGGGTTGTTCTGCCACCTTGTTTATCTCTCCGAGGAGTTCTTCAAATGATATCATCCCACACATGTCGGCTACCGGGCCAATTTTATCAAAATCTTGCTCTTTATTTGAATCTTTAAATTCTTCCCCCATCCGGTGGCAACACTTATCTCTTTCCATGTAAAGTCGATGCATTCCACAACTTCAATGGCTTCTTCGTACAGGTCCTCCCATTCTGAGGGGAGATGTCAGGGTGAAGGAACTAGGCGCCCTTGTAACTTCAGAGTATCGAGTAACTCAGTCATACTGTAAATATTATTGGTTTGCCTGAATAATTCTATCATGATCTGGACAACGTCATCTAGGATGACTTCATCGGATGATACCACCCAACTGTCTGACTCTCGGGCCCATTTTCGTGCCTCCAAGAATAGTGTACTGAACCTCTGGAAATCAATGATCATCTGCGAGGGCAGTGTCATCCCGAACTCTAGGAGTTGGTTTAATACTTCTAATAATTCCATGCTTCCATTTTCTGAATGGGTACGGACAGCGATGCATTCTCTGGTAAGGAGTGACAGTGCCTGATCAGCGAGGCTAACAGGGTGCAGGAGGAAATATGGGCAATTTTGGAGAGTTTTGGGAGAGTATATGGGTGTGATTTGAGTTGAGGGATCAAATTCTGGGTTCTCTTCTAAGAAGATGGCGTTGGCATGATTTGGGAGTGGGTTGTAAGCAGTGTTTGGCTTAGGATTGGCTGGTGGGGCAATGGTACCCCGATCAATTAGACCTTGGATTATGTTTCGAATGTGAAATCACTGGTCAGTGGTATGGCTAGCAGTTTGGTGAAAGGCACAATGGGCATCTGCCTTGAAGTTTCTTGGAAGTGGATTTGGCAATGGACGGGGGTCCAAGGGTTTGATAAGGTTCCGACTTAACAGGGCTTGATAAACTTTGGAGAGGGGAGCATGGAGCTCAGTGTATTCCTTTCGGACTGGGACAGGGTGGCTTTCTAGTGCCCACGAGGTGGTTGGTTGAGAGATGTTGTTGATGGTTGAGACTGCAGCATTGACAGGTTTGTCATATTTTCTGGGAGTGAACTGTTTGGACACTTTCTTTGGTTCAACTTCTATTTTAGCAAGACCCTCCTCGATTTCTATTCCTGTTTCTTTGAGAGCTTGGGAGTGGGGATAGTATTGTCCTCCCATTGTTGCTCAAACATGGGGTAAGAAGTTATTCTTCACTATGTTGACTTGTTCTTGCTCGGATGACCGATTGGTCATAGTGGATGCTTTTTTCGTCCATCGGGCTATGAAGTTACTGATTGATTCCCCAGAGTTTTGTTTGAGCAGTTTTAAATCACGACGGGTGACCTCAATATCTTCACTGTATTTATATCGTGACATGAATTCTCAGGCTATATCCTCCCAGCTACGGATTCTGGATTCTTCAAGAGACAAAAATCATCGGAGGGCGCTATCCTTCAAAGTTTGTTGAAATAATTGGGCCATCACTTCTTCAGAAGCCCCTAAGAGAGTCATAGAATGGTGATAACAGCGAAGATGAACAATCGGGGTCCACTTCCTTCTAGTTTCTCGATATTTGGCATCTTAAACTTCTCGGGTAACCTTGCTTTAGGATAAGAATACATGTGGGTGTAGTCTATGTAATATCCAGAGATTTTGACTTAGTCGAACTTCTTAGTTAGCATCTTGAGATCTTCTTTGACCTTATTCATCTCTTCCTCTTTTGGTTCAATGATCATAGGCAAGTTAGCCCCAGGCTGGACAAGGTTTGGCATAGGATGCTGGGAAGGCGGCGGCCCATTAGCAGGAGGGGCACGTGGAGCGTGTTGATACTCTTTGGGAACCCAGATAGGCTCGAATGGACCCATAGTGCAAGGGAATAGGGCCTCGAGCTCTTGAGGAGCAAGAACCTGGTTTCGTTGCATGTTTCGTACCTCAGTCTGGAGGTTATCAATCTTGGACACGAGCTGAGCTAAGACTGCCATCAGATCGGGCTGCACAACTGGTACTTAATCTGTGTTCTCCATGGAAAGCAAATGGATTTCAGACTCGGAAGAAGTAGTAGGGGAACAGATAGAATTTTGGGGTGATTTGACTGAAGACCGAAGCCAATATGGAGCCAGGCCAAGGGCGTGCAATTGATGTGAGAAGGCCTAAAATGGGATTTATTTTTGAAAAAAAGAATGAAAATATTTTTGACATTCTGTTTTATTGAAGAACAAAATATTTTTGTATTTTTGATAAAGAAGGGAGAAATGTTTTGGGATTTTTTGATAAAAAAGGGAAAAACGTTTTTGGATTTTTTATAAAGAAGGGAGAAATGTTTTTGGATTTTTTTTTTATAAAGAAGGGAGAAATATTTTTGGGAGACGGGTCTCAACATGATTATTATAATTATTATGTTCTGACTTGTACTAAATTCTCCTAAAAGCAAAATGAAATGTCGGACGGGACCCGAGCCTGGAAAAGTTGAGTTTGTAACATATGTAAAGCTATGGTTGGACTTGTGACCAGGCTCATGGGCAGGGTCCCATTTTAAAAATGCGCAGAAATTTGGGCGGCAGGCCGACCCGGAATTTCGGCAGAGTTTCGGGTCAAAATCGACAATCTAACATGTGTGTCCTAGGCTTGACACCTATATATAGGTATGCAGTTGGTTGGGTGAATTGGAAAGGGTTCCCCATTTTGGCGTGACTTCCACGATATACCTCTTGCTTTTGAGGGCAATCGATACGTGTGGACAAGCCATTTGATATACCTGAGTTTACGTGAATTGCCTTGCTATATACCTCGTAGGGACGGTACGTGTGAGAGCGAATTCGATATATTCGGAATACGTGAATGAGTTCCCTGCGATATACTTCCAGTCATGACTTCGATCAAGCGGTACAATGCGGGGGAACCATATGATATACGTCGAAGGTACTTGGCCAATGGAAGGTGAGAGTCATTTCCCGTAGGCTAACTGCGCCCTGCCAAACCAGCGCCCATCACAAAGTGACCCTCCAGTTACTGGATAAAATTTGGTTAATACCAATGATCTTTGGTGATGTCGTGTGAATCATGCATGATTCTCTTATTAGTATCTTATGATGAGAGTATCTTTCTTGATCATGCCAAATAGGGAGCAAAGTCCAAGTACCAAGGGTATACCAAGTATGGATGGGTGATGCGTGCAACAAGCGGTTATATGTGATCCTAGGTGCACATGGTGCGAAGTGTATATGGAGAATCTTCTACAAGTGTGCGAAGAGAAACATAAGCATGAGGTACATATGAAAAAGGGGAAGATACAAAGTAAGGGAGTGTATATGAAAATAAAACACCCATGTAAATAGAGTCTAGCCCTCATATAAAAACATCCCCAATAGAGTCGCCACTGTGGCCATCACCCGATACTCACGGAGAGAGAGAGGAGGGATCATCTCACGCGGTGAGAGGATCTTAGTCCCGCGCATCCCTCTCGGGAGAGCGCTTCAACCGTCATCGATGATGTGTCAGGTGAAAAATGTAGAGAGATGGAGTCGCCAGTTTATTTTACTCAAAATAGACAAAAGAAGGTAGAGTCATCCCGAAGAACAGCATCCAAAGACATACTGATACATACGAAACCAAAATGATTCGAGTAGGGTTCGGAGGCTAAGTTATGAAATGGGAAGGTGTTAGGCACCCATTCCGCCCTTGCGGTCTCTCATGGATTGTTGTTATTTTCCTCTATTTCCTCGTGGTATGTGTGCATTTGTATATGTAGAGGGGATAGGAATCATCGACTTGTATCATGGAAGAGATCAAGCGAGTCATCCGTAGGAATGTTCCTAAGATTAATATTAGAAAATAGGATTTATACGATTATCCTAGCGTTGATCGTTATAATGGAACGATAATTTTATGGAATAATACGTCACTAAGAACAAACATATGTATATGTAAATATATAAAATCAAAGAGAATTAAATTGAAGAATGAGAAAAATAGAAAATGAAAAGAAAAGAAATAGAACTCGAGTCTCGGGTTTTACCCCGAGACGCCTACGTAGTCTATAGAGGCATCCTACGTAGTCCACGTAGTTCATATACAAAATGAAGGGTGGGGTTTATCCCATAAATCCAATCGGGGACTTCACTTATGTATGTGTGTGTGTAAAAAGGTGTTTTAGTTGTGAAAAAAGTGTGAGAATTCCCGTTTGGAATTTATAAGCAAACCCTCTTTTTCTTATTTTTTGGGTTTTATTTATATGAAAATAAGGGATGTGAATAATACTAAATAAAAAGTATATTAGGATATGTGAGATGGAGAGAATAAAAGTGTTAAATAATAAAATAAGTTAACGCGAATTTAGGAGAATTTGAAGAGAGAGTTGAGAAAGTTGGACCTTCTTGAAGAACTTGAACTTGATCTTGAATGTTGGAGAGCAGCCCTTGCACTTAGATGGTGATGGAGGGTAGTTAATTCACCAAGTTTGATGAAAAAGATGATGAAAAGAAAAGGTTGGAAAAGGATTTGGATGTGGAAATCACGCTAACTTCGAGAGAGGTTTTCTGAGTTCGCTGAGAGTGATGGATTTCAGATCTTGGGTCCCTTTGCAATGAGGTCAAGCCCTCATTTTTATAGGCCCAGGTCATTACCGATTGGCATAGGTCTGGTCCTGCTAATCAGCAGGTGTTTTTAGGCACACTGCCGATAGGAAGGATTTGGAACCTATCGTTTGGCAGTCTCCTTCAGGTTCTTTAAAAAAATGGTCATAAAATGCAAACTGTTGATCTAAATCATGCATGGGGTGAACCAATGGAAAGGTATTTCAGAGACCTTAGAAATTCCTTTGGACTAATCTCGGGTCCGAGAGTTAACCTCGGGTCAAATGTGGCTCAGAAGTTCTTATTGGTCTTTTGTACGGGGGATTATTGGACGCAAACGGATCATTCGTCTGCATGGTAAGTCATAATCGCACATGGGGCGGACCATTGGAAAGGTTATGAGATGTACTTTGACATTACAAAGAGTTTGACTCAGTTCGGGGAGTTGATTTTGGTCAACCGGGGCCTGGAAAAATCTGGTGGCCTTTCGAAGTAAAACGGATCGTTCATCCATACCGTAAGTCAGAATCGCGCACGGGGTGGACCGTTAGAAAGAGTTTTCAGTGTCCATTGAAGATTCATTTAGCCTCGATCGAGCTGAAGAGTTGACTTTGGTCAAACGGAGCCTGGGAGCGTCCGGTGGCCTCTAGGTCACGTTTCGAGGGAAAATGGGACGTTCGTCCACATCGTAAGTCAGAATCGCGAGCGGGATGGACCGTTAGAAAAGGGTTTTAGCGCCCTTTGAAAATTCATTCAGTCTCGATCGAGCTGAAGAGCTTGAATTTTGGTCAAACGGAGCGTGGGAGTGCCCGATGGCCTCTAGATCAGTACTCGGGGCATGAATTAGGTTTGTAGTGATGAAAGGAGGTGCTAGGGACCTGAGGAGAGGTTAGGGGGTGCTAGAATGGGGTGTCTACAAAATTATTTATTTAGATCCATGTATTTGACATGTTATTAAATACATAAAGATATACTCAAATCGATTACCAACAATCTCGAACGAGATATTCAGGCACACATATGAGTTATCTATGAGTTACCCGAGTTTCTTGTACAACTCAATCTCCTATTTTCTGCATCTATAAATTATAAACCCTGGCCCGGGACAATGGGATGTAACCTCGATCATTAAAAGATACTAATAAGAACATATTAACCTCTCCGTGGACATAGGTAAGTTGCCGAACCATGTACACATATTGTTGTGTGTGTGATTAATTGCTTTCATCTCGATATTTCTTTCTTAATCATTTATTGTGATAATTCTTGCACTCACAATTTAGGTCATCTGTGGGAAATGGTTCCTTTTCCTATAGAATCACTCATTAAAAAAAAGTCCATAACGTCTCACCACAGTAGCAATATTCCTCAGGTTGGCGATGTGCAGGATGACCCAGTCCCACCTAGGGTCAGGTAAGAGATTTGCCAATAACCAAATCCCAGGTTTCACCAAGAAAGGTAGCCTTCTGAAGAAATTCAGGGACCACCTAGGTCTATCCAGATCTCCACGCTGGTTGACACTTATGAAGTCAGACTTCGAGAACAGGAGGAGGCAATACGCCTCCAGGTGGAAGAGAATGCTCACCTGCAAAGGTGACTCAAAAGAATGGAGAGTTATCTCCATAGAGATACTGGGAAATGCTATGACAGGACTCCTAGTCCTTAGGTGAGTAACACTTGTAGTCGAGGAAGGATCTCCAAGTGCGACCAAGATAGATCTGAATGTGGTAGGTCGGAACATGATGGATCAGAGCATGGCCGATCAGAAAGTCTCTATAGAAGCAATGATCGTTAGAATGAGAACATCTAAATTTTGGTTTGTCTAGAGATCGACTAACATCCAACCCATCGAGGAGCCAGATCTACTAAGGAGCTAGCCATAAGAGCTCTCAACATGCAGATGAAATCACCTTTGTCAAGGGCAGTTGAATAAGAGAAACTCCCAAAGAAGTTTATCGTTCCCAAGTTTAAGATTTACGACGGGAAGACGGATCCCATAAACCAAGTTTCGTAGTACAGGCATGTAATGATCCCGTGGAGTCGTAACGATGCTTTAATGTGTTGGATTTACCTTCCAGCCTATATAACGTAGCACATAAGTGGTAAGATAATCTTACCCACAGGTCGGTCAAGATCTTTAAATCCCTAGTAGAGGCTTTCACTGCTCATCATAACCAGCAGTTCCAATCCAAATAGGATGCACGCACTACTTATGATGAAGAAAAAGACAAAAGCCTTCGTGATTATACCAAGATCTATTAAGAGGTATTCAATGAAGTAGAGGACTGCTCAGAGAAGGTTTCCATTCCATTTCAATATTAGTTTGCCGACCACATATCTGATGCACCATTCCTTGACAAAGAAAGATGCCAACACCATCGATGACCTTTTGGATCGTATTGAGAAAAATGCCATAGTCGAGGACGTGGTTCACTCTAATGCAGAGGACAACAGTCAAGCAAAAGTAAGCAAATGAGGAGATAAGAGTGACACTCTATAGAAAAGGAACAAGAACAGGGGAAAGAATGACTTTAAGAATGGGAGTAAAGCTGATCCTTCAAAGGCATTCCAAGCTGTTAACCGTTATTCAAAGAACCAATCTACAAGATCGTGAAAAAGATCAAGGATCAACTGTTTGTCAAGTGGCCAAAGAAGATGGGTGGTGACTCGACGAAGAGGAATAACACGCTGAGATGCACATTCCATAAAGAAGTTATCCGGAAAACTGAGAATTGCAAAGCTCTAAAATTTCACTTAGAAGAGTTAGCCAAAGCGGGCATCTCATCGAGTATATAGAAAAGAAAGTTGACAAGGTCACAACTAATGGCGACCAAAAACCAGATAATGTCCTTGATGATGATATAGGATAGGAGTTTGCGGTGATCCATGAAGGGTCTGCCCTAAAGTAGATCCAAAGGAATGTTATTTAGATGGAGCCGAAGAAGGTCACTGATGTCATTGAGGCTTTTCGAATTAGCCCTACAAAGAGCTAAGATGGCAAGCGCCGACGACCAGAGGATGTTGACTACACCAAACACATCGTATTCACTGAAGAAGATCTTATCGAAATGAGGACTCCATATCATGATGCACTCATGATAAATCTCAAAATTATAAATTGGGATGTCAATAAGCTGATGGTAGACTAGGGAAGCTCATCAGAGGTTATGTACCTTGTGTTGTTCCACAAGCTGAAGCTCAAACTAGCCAACCTCAAGGAGGCCACAATTTTTTTGGTCAGCTTCGCAGGAAAAATTACAATGCCACTGGAAAATATAGTCTTACCTGTTAGGGTAGGAAACATCTCAAAATTAATTGAGTTTTTTGTGGTGGACATAGAGTTGCCCTATCACAAGGCTAGTTGCACTCCATGAGAGTCGTACCATCCACCTATCACCAAAAACTGAAGTGTATCACTAACCGAGGCATGGTCAATATTCATGGAGACCAAGCCACTGTAAGAAAGTGCTTCATCACAACCATCCACCCTCGAAAGAAGAAGAAAAAGGAACCAAAGGACGCTCCAGAGGAAGCCCAAGATAAGGCTACACCCTTTAAATAGCAATTACGGTACAGCTAAAAGGGGTGGAGAAGACCAGGGTCCACCTTTCTAATATGATTGCTAAAAGCCTGGTGGAAGTTGGAGCTAACGATTTCTTGCCAGAGAGAAAGTTTCTGATTAGAACTGCACTTGTCGATCACAAAAAGAACAGTTGACTGCCTTCTTGAGAAGAAATTTAAATGTTTTCGTTTGGGAGACATATGATCTGCCTGGGATTGATCCCGATGTATCTTACCATCATTTTCATATCGACCCGACCTTTAAAATGATCACTCAGAAGGCTCGGTGAACAACCCCCAAGAAGGCTAAAACGATGGAGAACGAAGTAGGGAAGTTTCAGGATGCATGATCATTTATGGAAATTAAGTTCCCAAATGGCTATCTAATCTTGTAGTAGAATGAAAGAGAAATGGTAGTAGGAGGGTATTCATTGACTTCACAAACCTCGACAGAGCCTTCCCCAAAGACAGTTTCTCACTGCCTAAGATTGATCATCTGGTGGACGCTATGGCAACACACATGAGGATGAGTTTTCTGTAATCCTATTTAGGGTACCATCAAATTTCACTATTTGTCCCCAACCAGGACAAAACATCATTCATAACCCCGATTGGTTTATATTGTTACAAGTTCATATTATTCGATTAAAGAAAGTAGGGACAACTTATCAAAGGTTGGTCACGAAGATGTTCAAGCAGCAGATGGGAGACATAATAGAGGTCTACATCGATGACATGATAGTCAAGAGCAAGAACATAGACGACCGCATCATGAATTTAGCTATAACCTTTGAAATCGTTAATAAGTACCAAATGAAACTTAACGTAAGTAAGTGTTCATTTGGTGTCCAGTCAGGTCTGGGTTATTTAGTCAACAAAAGAGGAATTAAGGCCAATCTAGATCAAATTGATTCCATAACCAAGGTCCAGCCTCCATGGACATTGTAATATGTTCAAAAGCTTACTGGTATGCTCACAGCACTCAACCGCTTCATCTTCAAGTCCTTGAAAAGTTTTTGACCATTTTTTTAACTTATAAAGAAAGACAAAGGCCTCTTGTGGAATGATGACTTCTTAAGAGCTTTGGAGGAGATCAGGTCCTACTCAACAAACTACCCCTATTGGTGATTCCTAACGATAGAGATCCTCTGTATCCCTATCTCGTAGTATTAGATCACGCTATTAGCTTGGCTTTGGTATGTAAGAAAGAAGGCAGATAGTACCCCGTCTATTACACCGGTGAGATGCTTTTGGATGCAGAGCAATGTTACTTGCCCTTGGAAAAGCTAGCTTATTCATTAGTGGTTGCCTTAAGGAAGATGAAACACTACTTCAAAGATCACTCAATAACACTGATCACTTCATATCCCATCAAAGCTGTTCTTTGAAAAGTCGACCTCTATGGATGAATCTCAAAGTGGTTAGTCGAGATCGAGAGTTTTGATATCCACTTTTAGCCAAGAACACCAACTAAGAGACAAGTCCTGGATAATTTTATCGTCGAGTTCACGAGGGACCAACCTAGAGACCAATAGGAAACAGAGCAGTCAACGAACGAGGAAGCACAATCTAAGGACTAGACCCTATACGTTGATGGAGCCTCCAATTCCAAGGGTCGGGAGTTGAATTGTCCTCGTCACACCAGAAGATTTTGTCATCGAACAAGGAATGAGTTGGGATTTGAAGCCTCCAATAATGAAGACGAATACAAATAACTGATTACTGGCTTGCACAAATACCAACTACTGGGGGCAAAGCGCCTCAACCCATTCGATGATTTCAAATTGGTCTCCAAGAAAGTAAGTGGAGAGTTTAACATAAAAGACGACTATATAGTAGTGTACCTCACCGTAGTAAGAGGTTTTATGGAAGTATTTGACAAGGTTAATATTTAGTAGTTCCCTCGGGGACAGAACAGTCACGCTGATGCCTTAGCAACCCTAAGCTTAGTAGGGGACTCTGATATCAAAAGAACCATTCAGATAGAGTTTCTCGGCCAGCCAAGCATTGACTAGATGGCGATCACCGAGAATATCCTCCCCATAAAAGGGCCCATAGTTGGATGGATCCTTTCATTGCCTATATGCAGAATGATTCGTTGCCTGATGACAGGAGATTGGCTCATCAAGTAAGGGTGAAAATAACCCGTTTCTACCTTGCTCCTAAGGTAAATCTCTACAAGAGATCATTCACATCCCCTTACCTCCAGTGCATCCACCCACATGACATCCAGCAAGTCCTCAATGAACTTCATGATGGTATTTGTGGGACTCATGCATGTGGGAGGTCATTGTATTTTCGAGCGATCAAGGAAGGCTACTGGTGTATTTACATGTAAAAGGATTAAAGCACTTATGTTCACAGATGTGAAAAGTGCCAAAAAAATTCTCCTATGGTTCACTAGCCAGCCAGCAACCTGAATTCTTTGACAAGTCCTTGGTCGTTAGTGAAATAGGGTCTGGGCATCGTGGGACCACTACGTACCGCACCTGGAAATCATAAGTATCAGTTGGTCAGCACAGACTACTTTACTAAGTGGGTACATGCAGAACCACTAACAAACATTCATGAGGTAGAACCACTAGTAAACATTTGTGATGCCAACATGATAAGGTTCATCTGAAAGAGCATCATAACATGCTTTAGGGTACCAAGAACTATAATCATCGGCAACGGCACGCAGTTTAAAAGTAGTTTCTTTCAAGGCTTTTCTTATGAGCGTGGCATCAGGCACCATTTCAGTTATGTGGCCTATCCCTAAAGCAATGGTCAGGCAAAAGCTTATAATAAAATAATGCTTGACGGCCTAAAGAACAAGATGGAAAGAGCAAAAGGTGCTTGGGTGGATGAGCTCCCCCGTGCACTATGGGCCTATCATACTACTCTTAAGAGACCAATTGGGTAAACACCCTTCGCGCTCACCTATGGGATGGAAGTTATTATCCCGCTTGAAGCTGGTCTCCCTACCATGAGAACTAACTTGGTCGACCAAGGGATGAACGATGATGCATTACGCATTAAACTTAACATAGTAGATGAGCGAAGAGAACATGCCATGATTAAGTTTTCTTATCAGCAACAGCTGGCTAAGCTGTATAATAAAAAATTCAATTCGAGGAAAATCTAAGTCGGGAACTATTTCTTAAGGAAAGTCCTCGGTAGTGCCGTAAGACCATTAGATGGAAAGATGGGACCAAATTAGGAAGAACCTTTTAAGGTAATCGGGGACGACCTTCAAGGAGCATATCACTTGGATATGGTGGAGAGCATGGAGATACCAAGAGGATAGAACACAACCCATTTCAAGAAGTTTACTTTTAGTCTTTTTTATCTTTTATCAGAACATTTATTTTATGCAGATTTTCATTTCAAACTAATGTTGCTTGCAAGTTATTATTTAATAAATAAAGGTCTATTGACTCTCTCATTTCGATTCCATACATTGGCTACTTCAAAATTTTGTTATGTATCACAACATTATGCACCATTTCCATTGACAGCACTCCCCACACAAAGATAAATTACCTCTGGTTATAGTAAGCTACTCAAGTTGTCTTAGCTAAGGAAAATCCTAGTGCATAACAAATCCCCTGTGGATTATAATAAGTTATTCAACTTATTTCAATCAAGGAATTTCATTGTGTCGAACAGGGTTCATAATAATTACAATAAGTTTTTAGAACCTCTTTTAACTGCTACAACCCTCAGGTCTTTGTTATAAACACAATGGACCCCATGAGTTTCCCCAATAACAATAAAAGCCCTACAGGGGATCCTTAGGCAAAAATGCCAACCTAGATTGGTCGTCAGCTATATTGGTTGATAAAAGCCTAATCGGGTAGATGGCCCATTATCCAAGTACATTCTCGCCATCATCTCACCTAGGCCTAAGGGAGTGTGACAAAATGACCCAAAAGGTAAGGCATGTGGAATGATACTTCTAAGGCATATTGGACTGGGAGAAGTTTTGAACACAAGTTAGAAAACTCATTTAGTCGACAGGGGAACAAAATGGTTAACACTTGTTCTTGATTGATTTAGTTGGTTAAGAGACCAAATTGATTAACCTTAAATATTTAATCGTCTAGAAAGCCCAAAATGATCAACAGTATTACATGGTCAGCAAAAGTCCTAAGTGGTCGATAAAAGACAACTCTTTACAATTAGCAGTCAAAATACAAAGGCAGTTATTAACTCATATTTAGTCAGCATGTGCTAAGATATGGAACAAGTTGATAATTAAGCTTTATACATATTGACAAAAATGGAAGAGTGCAATTACAAGAATACAAAATAACCCAAAGAACATATAAGGACCTAGACCAACTATGGATGATGAGAAATATAATTAGCCACGCATGCTCTTTGGCCATCATCTGGGTTAGGAGAGAACACCTCCTCATCATCTTTAAGATAATGGTTTAGAAAATGGTCAAGGATGGCATCAATGGGAATCCATTTATCATCCTTTGAGAGGGGAGGCTGACAATAAGCAGGGTAATATACCTAATACTTATACCATAGGTCTGATTCCTTAGGGGCCGTGACCTCCCTGAGGGCAGTCAACCACCCATATTTTAACACAACATCCTCGGCGTCCTTCAGTCTTGATGGTGAATCGGTCCAAACCTCATCATAACCCATTGCCCATGCTTCTCGAAGGACCATTCAGAAAAATTTCCTCAACCTTGTAAAATCTCTATGTAGTTCATCTGCAATGACATATCCCCTTTGGATGTCATTGTTTAGTTCGACAACCTCCCTCTTCAGAGCATCGTTCTTGGCCTCGATCACTTTGCCTACTTGGATCAGATCCTTGCTTTCCAGGAGCTGAGCCCTCAAACCATTTATCTCCTCTTGTACTGAGGAACTGATGTCCTCTATGGCTTGAATATTATACTTTAGCTTGGATATCAACTCAGACTGGTCCTTGTATTTCTCAGTCTTTGCTTTCAACTACTTACAGAGCTTTATAAATGCCTTACGAGCTTGGTTTCTAATGCCTACTCCCAAAATCCTCCCCAAGTTTGAGGTAGGAGGGATGTAATCCTCTAAGATAATGAGCTACAAACAGTAGAAATAATAAATGCGGCGAGTATTAGAATAATTGAAAGAACAAGAACACATCGATAAAAGCAAAAGTCATTTTTCATTGATAAACAATGGGAGGATAAAGTCCAGTACAATCGAAAGAGAGAAATTAAAAGGCACAAGAAAAGAAAAAGGAAAAGTCAGTTAAGGAACTTTATTCCTTCACCTACTCAGAAATGCTTGATGCCTTCCCTTTCTCAGCATCCCTCCTCTCTAAGTCAGCATTCGCTCCGACCTCAGTAGAATCATTCTCAGCACAATCGGCTGGCTAACCAACTAGAGGCTTTTCAGTAAGAGGTTTGTGTCCAGGAGATTGGAGTTGGAACAAGTCAGAACAAAACCACCAAGTTTTTGGCCGCCTTCAGATCGGCATAGGCCTTTGTCGAACTTTCCCTTTCCTGCTCAAATATAGCGCATGCATTAGCTAAGTCCTTTTCGAACTTCTTCATGGCATCTTTCAGCTCTTGGTTATTCTTGGACTGGTCGATGTGAGTATCCAGAAGAATTGTTAAGTCAGACAAAAAAATGAACAAAATAAGAAAAAAACGATTAGTTCGCAGAAGATGAACAGATAGAAAAGATAAGAGGAAAAGAGGAAACTTACTAGAGCAAGTCCTTGGGCGAACTTGAGTCCCAACTGTCCGACCCCAACTGTAACGAGAACTCATGGTTGGTCACGAGCACGACCCCATTCAGCAAATCAGGAGCCAGTATGGGAGTATTGGCCACACTGGACCCCTCTACATCCATTGTGAAAAAAGGCTCAGTAGGAGCCTTCAGGGTCGGTACCGTCTTTATTCCTCTCTTCTTCTTTATTCGTATCATCACCTATTGATAGGTTTCAGTGGAGAGAAATTCCATTCTCTAAGGGTATTTGAGATGGACGTCCGTATGGGCACTTGTCCGAGGTGCTTCACCAGGAAAGTAAGTTTTTTCATCACAGATGAGAATGTATTTTCAGCATACAACATCATTCTTGGAATGGTATCTCTCAAACAATTTGAGGTAATACAATCCAAAGTCCACCAAATGATAAAATTCGCGACTCCCTATGGAGTAGGGGAAGTTCAAGGGGACCTAAAATCCCGGGAATGTTATTTTAGCTCAGCCGAAGAGAAGGAAGCCCACAATAAGCTGACCACTTCCTATAATATAAACACTCTCAACCCAAGGGATGAGAAGAAATTAAAGAAAGGCGAAGTCGTGTAGGAGGTAGAATCCATCATCCCCAATGAGGACGAGTCAAAAAAACTATCCAAGTCAAAAAACCCTTAAGGATGTGAAAGAAGAGCTGGTGAAGTTGCTGAGGTAAAGACAGAGTATCTTTTTATGGAGCCATGAGAACACATCGAGAATATATCGAAAGATCATCTGCCACAAACTAAACATTGATGAGAAGTCGAAGACTGTGAAGCAAATGAGAAGATCCTATGCCAGAGAGAAGTATGAGGTCATCTAAGAAGAGGTGAAAAAGTTACAGACAACCGAATTCATCAGGGAGGTTCAGTACCCACACTGGTTGTCTAACGTCGTGATCATCCCAAAAGCCAATGAAAAATGAAGAATCTGTGTTGATTTTACTGATCTAAATAAATATTTACTTAAAAGTCATCTTCCTTTTGCCTCGTACAGATCAGATGATAGATGCCACAGTTGGACATCAGATATTCATGGATGAAGTCGACGAAGATAAGACTTCATTTATCACAGATAAAGGAACCTACAACTATAAGGTCATGCCATTCTACCTTCAAAATATAGGAGAAACCTATGAGAGGTTGGTCAATAAAATATTAGAAGAACAGATAGGGAAGACGATTGAGGTTTATGTAGATGATATGATAACTAATAGCCTCAAGGACGAGGATCATATGGCTGACCTTACAAGAATGTTTAACACCATGGACTAATATAAGATGAAATTAAATTTGATAACTTGTGTTCGGAATTGGTGCTGGTAAGTTCCTCGGCTTCATCATAAACTAAAGTGGGATTAAGGCCAATCTGGTAAAGATCAAAGCATTGATTGATATGCAGACACCCAGAACCATAAATGACGTTCAGAGGCTGACAGGTAGAGTTGGTGCTCTCAACCGTTTCGTCTATAGAGCCCCAAATAAGTGTCTTCCATTCTTTAAGATCTTGAGAAAAGCATTTGTATGGGATGAAGAATATGAGAAGGCCTTTCAGGATTTGAAAACTTATTTGGGATCCTCTATACTACTATCTCGATCGATACAAGGGGAGAAGTTATTCTTATATTTGGCAGTATCAGAGTCATCCATTGGTGTTGTAATTGTACGAGAAAATGAAGGGTGTTGAAATACCCTAGAATGGAAAAGTTAGCCTATGAACTCATTCATGCGTTGAGAAAAATGAAGCCATACTTCCAAGCTCATTCCATGGTAGTACTCATAGACATTTCGTTAAGGTAAGTCATCCATAAACTTGAGAAATCGGGTAGGCTAATGGCTTGGTAAATAGAGTTAGGAGAATTTGACATTGTGTATCAGCTAAGTACCGTAATCAAGGGTCATGCATTGGTTTATTTTGTGGTTGAATTCACATGGGTCGAAATCGATACCAGAATGGAAGATGATACAGTAGTGTCAGGAAGAGTTGTGGCAACTCAACCATCGTCCAACAAGGAGAAAATAGATGGTACATAAAAAGATTTATTATTAAAAAAAGGTGTATTGACCGAGGTCCCTTTCTCAAAATAAGGCCAAGTATGGAGTCTTTTCGTAGATAGTTCATCTGGTGAAAATACAAGTGGAGCCGGACTAATAATATCGGCACCAAATGGAATAAATATAGAATATGCTATGAGATTCAGTTTTAGAGCATCGAATAATAAGTTAGAGTATGAGGTCATGCTAGCAGTACTGTCCCTTGCCAAAGAAATGAATGTCTGAAAAATGGTTATTCACAGTGACTCCCAGTTGGTTGTGAGCCAATTGTTGGGAACCTATGAGGCCATGGAAGAAAATATGGCTGAATACTTGATGAGAATTAGAAAGGTGAGGGACAATATTGGGTAGGTAAAGGTCAAGAGAATCTCGATCCGATGCATTGGTGAGATTAGCCTTGACTACCAGAACGGAGATCAGAAGGACCGTCCTAGTTGAAATCCTGTACAAGTAGAGTATTGATAAAAATGATAGAAGACTTGAGTTTTGACTAGATCTAAACCTCGAAGAGTGCATGGATCCTCTCATCAGATATATAAGGGATAGGTAGCTCTCAGATACCATAAATAAGAGGAAAATGTTACGATATAGAGTGGTGAAATTTACCATCATAGGGGACGTCCTGTAGAAAAAAAGCTTCCTAGTTCCTTAGCTCCGATGTGTTCACCCTACTGAAGTGGAATAAATCTTACGAGATTTTCACGAAGGGTCATGTTCAAGTCATATAGGGGACGATCCTTGGTAAAAAAGATTTTGATGCATGTCTATTGGTGGTCGTCTCTTACAAAGGACGCGGTCGACCACGTAAACAAATGTGATAAGTGCCAAAGATATACTTTCATTACCCATCAACCTCATAAGCCCATATTATCCATCACAACCCTTTGGGCATTTGCAGTCTAGGGGATCGACCTCGTGGTACCCCAATCTAAAGCTACGTGAAATTATAGGTATATAATTATGGCTATCGATTACTTTTCAAAATGCATAGAGGATGAGGACATAGTGTCCATAACTGAAGTGAAGACCTTCAAGTTCATCTGAAGAAACATCATTTGCAGGTATGGTCTACCCCACGCCTTGATTTCTCACAATGGGAAGCAATTCAAAAATGAGTCCTTATAGGGATATCGTAAAAGGCTCGGCATCAAGTAGTCTACTCAGCGTCAGGTTGACCCCAAGTCAACGGCTAAACCGAGGTCAACAATAGAACGGTATTAAACAGAATCAAGAAGAATTTGGAAGATTCCATGGTTCTTTAGACGAACATGTTATATGGTGTCCTATGGGATTATAAGACGAAGAAGAGGACACCTAAAAGGTAGGCATCATTAATGCTAGCCTATGGGTCATAGGCAGTAATCCCCATTGAGCTTAGTATTCCTAGTCACAAAGTCTAGACTACAACTCTAAGATGAGTAATGAGGAGAGGAGGCTTGACCTAAACCTAATAGAAAAAAGAAGAGAGGGCACTGAGGTCGTTTATTACACTTATCAACAAGGATATTCTAGTTTCTTTAATAAGAGGGTTAAAGCAAGGCTGATTGTTATGGGAGATTAGGTGTTAAAAAAGGTTTGGAAAAAGACGAATAAACTACATCTAAACTGGTATGGGTCGTATAGAGTCACTGAAGAGGTCGTCCCTGGAACATATAGACAGGAGAACCTAGAGGGAGAGATTTCTCTAATCCTTGGAATGAAGATCATTTAAAAAGATATTATTAGTGGATTTGAGTATCATTTGTGTGTCATATTATTCATGTGCATAAATTTCTTGTATTTTATATATTTTGAAGTGATAATGAATTGAAAATTGCAAGTGTTTTCTCATATCGTTGCTTTAAATCATCGATTATGTGGTTTGAATTAATGTAAACTAAAATACATTATTTTATGGTGAATTAGTTTTGAATTGCTCTCGGTGATATGAGAGACCATGGGAGACTTGCTCTAATCCAAGAACTCTCAATAACACCGAAAGGGGGGAATAGTGTGATAACATCACTTATGTGGTGAAATGAACAAAGAGCTTGATAAAATCATTTTATTATGGCAAATTAGAACATCACAATGTGGTGAATCAAAGGTCATAAATCTCTCGGAGATACAAGGATATGTGGAGAGACTTAGTTTTGTCCTCGCAACCTCAGGAACTACGAGAGAGGACTTGCATTAACAACATTCAGTTGGTGGCAACTTGATAAAATCATTTAATTATGGTTAATTAGGACATCACAATGTGGTGAATCAAAGTTTAAAAATATATCGGAGATACGAGGATATGTGGAGAGACTTAGTCTCGTGCTCACAACCTCATAACTACGAGAGAGGACTTGCATTAACATCATTCATTTGGTAGAAATTTTCTATGATCAATTAATTATGGTTAATTAGAACATCAAAATGTGTTGAATTAAAGGTCATACACCTCTCAGAGATACGAGGATATTTGGAGAGATTTAGACTCGTCCTTACAACCTCAGAACTATAAGAGAGGACTTGCAAAAATAATGCGCATGACCAAGTTCTAAATGTGAATGGCACAATTATGTCGGCAATACAACACATGACTTGTAAAAATGGAAAATTTCATAATAACACAAGGGAGTTACAATAATGTTCACAAAATTAAAATTACAAAAGGGAGAGGGTATAGGTCACAGACAATCACCCTAGACACTAGGCTCATTGATGTCGTCCACATCTCCCGAGTCCGTAAATCATATAGACTTGATCTTCAGTTCTCGTCCCCCTAATAACTTCGTCGAGAAACTGAATAGAGCCCTTAGTCGCGGTCAAGTCCTCAACATCTGCCAATTCCGTCAGAAGCAGGGAGTTCACCAGATCTAAGGTCTCCAGGTCCAGCCGGATGGAGGAGATAACCTCAGGAAATTTTAGAACGACCCACTGACATGCCATCTTTTCATCTATTTCAAAATACTGGCAGCCAAAGTCTCCAAACTCCTCATATATCTTGGAATCTTCCATGACCTTGCCTTTTTCCTTCTTGACGACCTTTGTTATCTGGGTTACGTGATTGTTGGTAAAGGTCTGAAGCACCAAGTCCTGGTCCTTCTTCACAATAGTAAGATATCCATCGTGCTCTTTCTTCCGATCAATAATTGCCTTTGCATGGTCAGACCGCAAGGACTTCACCTTGTTCTTCAGGTCTCTCTCGGCCAGGAGGGCCCTCTCTGACTCCTGCACCTGAGGGAGTTTTTCATCCACCGACTCAGTGGCGCTAGCAAAGGCACACATGGACTGCAAAAGCATAGAAAACAAAATTTAGTATGAGACAATAAAATACTTTAAAAAATCAAAAATATTTTAAAGAAAGTAAAGTCGACTGAAATGCATATCTGGGCCATGTGGTGAAGTTCGAAGTAAAAAATATGGGGCACACCCATTGACTCTAGAAATTATTTTTCGGATTCAGCAGGGAAGGAGAGGATGACCGCCTTAGACATAACTCCACTCCTAATGAGGGAATCAAAGCTCGCATGGAGATATGGAAGATGAGTCGCTATGACCGAGTTAGAATAACTTCGAGGGGCAGAAGTCAGCCTTGTTTTAGTGGGTGGAACCCTCTGCCTCATCTACCTTTGAGGGGGAAGATTCTCCTTAGAGGATGGCTCTTTTTTGTTATGCCCGACCTCGACATGGCCTGGGCCGTCCCTAGTTATTTTCCTAGAGGGAACATTGGCGGGCTGCTTGTTGCTCTTCCTGCTCAAAGCCGCTTGAAGACTTGGAGTAGTCATATCCCAAATGTAGTCGGGGCATTAGGAGGATGGTTTGTAAAAAAAAATAGATAATGGTTAGTAAAACTATCAGAGACAAGGAAACATTTATACACAAAAAATATGGAAAACTCATGCTATCACACCCCAAACCCAAATCCATTCTGATAATTTATTTTATAACAATTAAATAATATTATTCAACCCATTTGAAATATAATTCATTTATCAATATTTTCATGCATAATGGACATGATGAACACAATCATATTCTTTGTATCGTAACGTAATTAACATCAGTTATAATTAAGCGAACATATGAGACTATGATTAACTATTATAGTTATCAAGTTAATCCATTCTAAATCAATATATACAATATATGGATGGGGTAAAATCCTCAGTGTGACAATAACAAAATCCCCATATCTAAACACCGGCTCCATCTAACGGTGCAACTCTCAAAATCACCGATCATATGGTATGCTAGCTCGCAGTGTACAAGCCTGAAAATATCAAAATATAAACATTAAGCTATAAGCTTAGTATGGTACTCCTTCCCTACAATGACAATTCTATACCAAATTTGTGGATATAAAATCCAAACAATCCTGCCCGTTATGGTAATAACTAATCCTAGAATGGAAGATCCAACAAATCCTTGTCATAAGACAAAATAAATAATTGGATATTACCGTAACGGGAAGGATTGTTTGGAATGGAAGATCCAAAAAATCCTTGTCATAAGACGAAATAAATAATTTGTTATTACCATAACGGGCAGGATTGTTTGTCCAATTCAAATCCTAGATCATAAGACCCAAACAATCCAGAATCTTAAGACCCAAACGATCATGGATATTTGAATATCCAAACAAATCCTAAATACTAAAGAATTCAAACCAATCCGCTCTTAGATATTCATATCCATCATATCATTTTTGTATATATATATACAAAACAATCATAAGTACACTCACCTTGGTAACTTAACAGGATTTTCCTTTTCCTTTTTCTGGCACTTGTTCAACCGATTCTTCCTCCCTTCCTATCATTCTTACACTATTAGAATTATCACAATAATATTAACAATCCAAGGAATAACTTAAGCGTAACTCAATTCATAAGCATCATATGATTCTATTCAAATCATTTATCATAAATGAAGTTCCAACTAAATTCATGTTAAGATATTTAACATATCCAAATCATAGTCAAGACATACTTTAATTTCTTCTTGGTAATCCAATTCTTATCATATTAGGTTTCCAATACAAAAGACGGCACATCATTTCAAGTTTTCTAGAGCAAGATATGCCCCTTTCTTTACTAGCTAACAAATATGCTCTATAGGCCCCTATATCATTCAATCAACTTACAAGAATTTTCACAATTTTTATACATCATAAATTTCTATGATTTTCCACCCAATTTCAATAAATATATTGAATACAAGATTAAAGTTTCATAATTATCAGAGTTCATTTGCTATGTTAAAAGCTTTATTAATCTCAGGGTATATCCAAACGAATTACTCAAATAGCAACTACGTACTAGATTACAACCATCACCAAGGTCCAACCATAAGGATTTAAATTATATTTTTTGTATATGTTTTGAATATATAAGTCTATTTGAATTACTCAATTCAAGTAGTATACAAAAAGATATAGAAGTTTGAATACACAAGGTTTCCAATCGAAGCCATATAAAGGGTTTACACCTTTAACTTTCTTTAAACCTGTATCCACCCATACATATACATCAAGGAATAAAAGTTTATTAAAAAATTGATGATACTATCATTTAAATCAGTGACAGAAAGAAATATAACAAGATTCGTGGATAGAATTACCTTACGGACTTTTATGTAATTTTCTATTGATTTTTCTCAATTTTCTCCTTCTTTTTCCTAAACATCAAGATTCTCTTTCCTTAAGCTTAAACTCTCTCATGGTTGAATTTGATGAAGGAAGAGGTCATTTCAAATCATAAGATATGGTGTACTAATAAGACAAAATAGCACTTAACGAATGGACATATTTGCCCTTGTTTCGTAATTGCCGTATAACTTCTTGCTCGGACCTCTGTTTAACACACCATTTATTGTGTTACAAACTTAATTAATATATCTACAACTATACAGTTTCCACCATGATTCAATTGTTACGTTATTAGGATCAAAACTAATTTCCATCATGAACATTCCTACCGAAAACTTAAAAATTTCATGTTTGTAACCAATTTGATATTTCATGATTTTTGAAGGTAGGATAAGACAAAATATAATAACCGAACATTATATATATTAATAACACATTATCCATATCGCATAAGGTAATCATCATTCAAACATAATTTATCATAATTATATCTGGGTTGTCACAACTCTCCCCCCGTTAGGAAATATCGTACCCAAAATTGACATACCTTGGTTTCTTGAGTCAAACATATACGGATGATGCACCTTCATACTATCCTCGCTCTCTTGTGTAGCTTCTTCCATGGAATTCCTTCTCCACATAACTTTTACAAGTGGGATTATCTTGGATCTCAACACTTGTTCTTTCCTAACTACGATAACAAGTGGTTCTTCCACATACCTCAAGCCTTCCTTTAACTCAATAGGTTGCTCCACCAATACATGTTAAGAATCCACTACATACTTTCTCAACATAGAAACATGGAAAAATATCTTGTAATCGGACTAACTTCGGTAGCAATTCTAACTTGTAGGCAACCATTCCTACTTTCTTAAGAATTTTATAAGGTCCAATGTAGTGTGGATTTAACTTCTCTTTCTTTACAAAACTTATAACTCCTTTCGATGGCGATATCTGAACAAACACATAATCCCCTTTATTGAATTTCAAATTTTTTCGCCGTTTATCAACATAACGTTTTTGTCTGCTTTGAGTTGTTCTCATTCTATCTTGAACAATCTTTAATTTTTCAGTGGTGACTTCAATCAACTCTGGACCCTCAATCTTCCTTTAACTAACTTCACCCCAACATACTAGTGTATGACACTGCCTACCATATAACGCTTCATATAGAGCCATACCAATAGTAGATTGAAAACTATTGTTATATGCAAATTCTAGCAAAGGTAAATATTTATCCCAATTACCTTTGAAATTAAGCACACAAGCTCTAAGAATATCCTCCAAAATCTGTATGGTTATTTCAGACAATCCATCCGTTTGAGGATGAAAAGTTATACTAAACTTTAAGTTAGTAACCATAGCATACTGTAAACTATCCCAAAATCTAGATGTAAAAGTCGGGTCCCTATGTGAAACAATAGACACGGGGGCCCCATGCAATCGAATAATCTCATTAACATACAATCTAGCATACCTATCAACTGTATACGTAGTCTTAACTGCTAGAAAATGAACTGACTTGGTCAATCCGTCTACCACTACCCAAATCAAATATGACCCCTTCAGATATCAAGGAAGCCCAACCACAAAATACATCGTTACATGATCCCATTTCCATTTTGGTGTTGGCAATGGTTGAAGCAAACCCACACGTTTCTGATGTTCCACTTTCACTTGCTGACATATAAGGCATCTAGCAACAAAATTAGCTATTTCCTTCTTCATATTATTCAACCAATAATGCTCCTTCAAATCCCTATACATTTTAGTACTACTAGGATGCATAGTATAAATGGAATTATGAGCCTCATCTAAAATTTTTGCTTTCAATCCATCCATATTAGGCACACTTAATCGTTTCTTAGACAATAAAGTTCCATCATTAATCATAAAAAAATCATCAAACTTACGATCGCTGACATCTTGCCATTTCTTCTCAAGAAATGGATCCGACTTTGAAAGTCTCTAATACGGGTAGCTAACAACGGCCCCATATTCACATAAGCAAAGATTCTATCCTCATCTACTAGCTGCAATTCCACTCCCATCAATCTCAACTCCATAATGTGAGCATCTCTAGCACACCGAATACAAGGTAACCTCTCAAAGGCTTTCTACTTAGAGCATCTGTAACTACATTCGAATTCCCTGGATGGTAGTGAATTATACAATCATAATCTTTAATAAACTCCATTCACCGCCTCTGCCTCAAATTCAACTCCTTCTGAGTAAATAAATACTTAAGACTTTAATGGTCAGTAACAAGTTCGCATACTACACCATATAAATAATAACGCCACAATTTCAAAACAAACATAATAACAACAACTTCTAAATCATGCGTAGGATAATTACGTTCATATATACGCAACTGCCTAGAAGCATAGCTATAACCTTACTATGCAGCATAAAAACAAAACCCAACCCCTGATGTGAAGCATCGATATAAATAACAAAACCATCTCCACCATGTAGAATAGTAAGAAAATGTACGGTTACCAACCTCTTTTTCAATTCTTTAAAACTATTTTCACGACAGAATTCCATTCAAACTTAATATCTTTTCGGGTTAATTTAGTCATTGGCAAGGCAATCGAAGAAAATCCCTTAATAAACTTTTATAATACCCTACCAAGTCCAAAAAACTCCTCACCTCGGTCACATTTTTGGGACTCTCCCATTTTACAATAGTTTGTACTTTCTTTGGATCAACACATATACCATCCCCAGAAATAACATGGCCTAAAAATAAAACTTGTGATAGACAAAATTCACACTTGTTGAACTTAGCATACATCTGATTATCTTTCAACACATTCAAAATAGTTCTGAGATGCTTTTCATGTTCAACCATATCATGTGAGTAAATCAAAATATCATCAATAAAAACCATCATAAATAAATCAACAAAAAGATGCAGTACTCGGTTCATAAGATCCATAAATACAACTGGAGCATTAGTCACTTCAAAAGGCATCACCAGAAATTTAGAATGACCATACCGAGTACGAAAAGTAGTTTTATAAATATCTCTCTCCTTTACTCTCAACTGATGGTAACCTAATCGCAAGTGTATCTTTGAAAACACTTTAACACCCTGCAACTGATCAAATAAATCATCTGTACGAGGTAAAGGGTACTTATTATTAATTACAGTTTTATTCAGTCTCCTATAATCAATACACAAACGCATGGTACCATATTTCTTTTCACAAATAAGACTGGTGCACCGCATGGAGATACACTAGGTTATAGGAACCCTTATAAAGTAAATCCTGCAACTGAATCTTGAGTTCTTTCAACTCAGCGGGTGTCATTCTATACGGTGCCATAGAAATAGGGGTTGTCCCCGACGCTAATTCAATACTAAATTTAACTTCTCTCTCTGGGGGTAACCCAGAAAACTCACTAGGAAACACGTCTAGAAAATAACGTACAATATGAACATCTACTAATTATAAGTCCGCCTTCCTAGTGTCAAAAACATATGCCATAAAACCCACACAACCCTTACTCAACAATTTCCTAGCCTGAATAGCAGAAATGATGCAACTAGGAACAATTTTTCTTTCGCCCATAAATTTGAATTTAGACTCACCAGGCATATTAAAGCTAACTTCTTTGTGAAAACAATCCATATATGCATGATATTTAGATAACCAATCCATTCTCAGAATTATGTCAAAATCAGAGATATCCAATGGAAGTAAGTTTATAACTATATCTCTAACCCCCATAGTCAAAACACAATCACGAAAAATATATTCAACTACTATCATATCCCCCCATAGGCATGGAAATACCCAACCCCACATCTAAACTAGTATGTGGTCTATTCAGATATATAGCAAAAATAAACAAAAAAGAATGTCTGGAATCGGGATCAATCAAAACATAAACACTTCTATCAGTAACAAAAAGTGTACCTGCCACCACATCTAGAGTAACATGAGCATCTTTCATCGTAAAGACTCCTCCACCAGGCATGGAACCACTATCTTATCCTCTGCCCACACTTTTCACTCCACTACCTGGAGGTAACACTGGGCTTGCTGCTTCACTTAGTACTGCTGGAGTCTTTGCCAACTACGAGCAATTCTTTTTAACATTCCCTACTTGGTGACAATGGTAACCTTCCAGTCCTATAAGCTTAGGACACTCATATTTATAATGCCCTTCCTCTTTACAAAAGAAACATATAATAACTCTCATTGGGGACTCACCTCTTCCTGGCCTTCTAATTAGACTAGAAGATCCTCCACCCCTGATATCTCTACTAAATCTCCCCCAACCTCTACCATTATCTCCACTACCTCTCTGAAATTTATTAGGTTCCACCCTAAATCTTCCACCCTCATTTCCCTTAGACTGAAATAAGTTAAATCTACTTTTCTTTAAACTCTCTCCACTCATCGCCCCTTGGTTCATTTGCCTTTCTGCTATCATGACTTTGTTCACCAAAGAAGAATAATTTTCTAACTCATCAGTAGCCACCCGATTTTGAATGGTACAAATCATCCCCTCTTCAAACTTACTACATTTCTCCTCCTCGTCCTCCACATATTTAGGAGCAAATCTATACAAAGTTGTAAATTTAGCCTCATACTCCTTCACAAACATTTTTCCTTGGGTCAGATTTATAAATTCCCTCACCTTCCCCCTCCTATAAACTTTAGGAAAATACTTAACATACAAAGCTTTAATAAATTCAGCCCAAGTAATAACATCAGTACCTTCTATCCTGGGCACCAAATGGTTGATGTCTTCCCACCAATATTTGGCCTCTCCTTTCAGCCTAAATACAATCGAATTCATTTTCTGGTTATTTAAAACTTTCATCACTGTAAAAATATTCTCTATATATTTAACCTATATCTCAACTTCTATAGGTTCGACTGACCCTGAATAATCTAGAGGATTCATCTTCAAGAACCTTTCATGCATGGAGTCTTTAATTTCCTTCCTTTCCTCTTTCTTAATTCTGGCTACAATCTTTGATTCCAAATATATAGTTTTCTATTATGCCATTAATGCCATATTTTTTCTTGTTGTTATGCCATCCTCATCATTGCTTGTGCCATTATTTTGATCTTTGTAGGTTGCTCATGTTCTCTAGCCCTTCCTGCAACACTGTTCCCTATTTCAGTATCCTCTGTATGATAAAATACTCCCTCTTCTTTATGTTCATTACGAAGTTCCATTTATAATTATTTGTAATGCAACAAAGTTCTAAAAACCAACATAAACAACTTCTAATACTAAATTATTGGTTAGTATATAAATAATTCAAAAATATCAAATCAAACCAATAACTGCCATCCAACCGTCCCACATGTCCAGAATTTATAACCTCGCTCTGATACCACTTGTTGTCATACCCCAAACCCAAATCCATTCTGATCATTTATTATTATAACAATTAAATCAATAATTTCAGTCCATTTGAAATACAATTCATTTACCAATATTTTCATGCATAATGGACATGATGAACATAATATTGTTCTTTGTATTGTAACATAATTAACATCCGTAGAGGTGTACTCACTCATTTGCCTAAATAGGTGATCAGACCCATGTGGTGAGAGTGCCTCGTTACAAGCAGTCCATTTAAAGAGCATCCTGGCCAAAGACCAAAGAAAACTTAAAGGGGATAAGGAGGACCACCACGAGGAGACCCTCGTCCCCAGAAGCCCAAAGATTACAAAAGGAAAGTTTGGATGAGGAGACCCACTACAAGGATCTCCTTGTCCCCAAAACATGAGAATCATAAAAATGAAAATAGGGTGAGGAGGGCCACTATAAGGAGATCCTCATCCCCTAAAGCTTGAAGATCACAAAAATGTAGATAGGGTGAGGAGGCCCATTACAAGGAGATCCTCGTACCCCAAAGATTAAAGATCACATAAATGAAGATAACATAAATGAAGATAACGTAAATGAAGATAGGGCGATGAGGCCCACTACAAGGGGTTCCTCGTCCCCCAAAGATTGAAGATCACAGAAATAAAGACAGGGCGAGGAGGCCCACTCCTCGTTCTTCGAAGCTTGAGATCATACAAATAAAGATAGGATGGGGAGGTCCACCACAAGGATCTTCTCGTCCCCCAAATTTTGAGAATCACGGAAATAAAGATAGGTCGAGGAGGCTCATCATGAGGAGCACTTCATCCCCAAAAGATAAAGAATCATAGAATGGAAATTAAGACGGAGAGGCCCACCACAAAGTGTCCCTCATCCTCAAAGGTTAGAACACATATGAAATGAATAAAGGCGAGGAGGACCTTGATGAATACCCACTTGTCTTACCCTCAAGACATAGGAAATATATTAAAAGTACTGATATTTTACTTTCATGTACAGGCATCCTTGTTGAGCAAGTAGGGCTCAAAAAGGCAAGTTGGAATCTCTTGGGAGTTTTTACTTAGTGGTTGAGGAATAAGGTTTGTTGAGCAAGCTCAACCACTTAGAACTTTAAGATTAAGAGAATAGTAGTAGAAAGACTCTAGGGTCACCTAGTCCTTGAACAGGTTCACCCAATCATAACCAAAGTAAGCAACCAAGAGGTTGCTCATAAGAAATGAAAAGTTTATAAAATGATTTCAGATATAGGGGTCCTCAAGGCCCCACTCAAGTTTCAAAGATTTTAGAAGAAATGATCCTTAAGACCTCCCCTCAAGTTTATAAAAGATTTTAGAGGAGGTGGTTCTTGACACCCTCCTCAAGTTTACAAAGATTATAGAGGAAGTGGTCCTTGAGACATCCCCTTAAGTTTATGAAAGATTTTAGAGGAAGTGGTCCTTAAGACCCTACTCAAGTTTACAAAGATTTTAGAGGTGGTGGTCCTTGAGACCACCCTCAAGTTTACAAAATTAGTACAACAAGTTACCATTTCAAAAGATATTTACCAAATCAAATATTTTGTCATTCAACACAGATATATTTTCTTTTTGACTTTGGTTTACACCAAGTGGCATCTCCCAGAGGGGACAGGCGCCTTCACACAGACAGGGACAAATGGTACATTGCACACCTCGTTCCTCGCCAACCCCCTTAGTTTTGGCGCCCAAAAAGTTCCAACTCAACCCTAGTGCCCAAGTATAAATTGGACCCCTGGGAAAGGTCAAGTAACAACAAAAAACTCAAGTTATACCGTTACACTGTCAAAATCACATCAGACCACCTAGTATTCTCTCCCTGCTCTCTCCCTAAGTTATAAGTGCTTGTTTCTTTACTCCCACCTTAAAAGCCACCATTCTCAGGAGGTCCTCTTGAGAAAAGTTACAATTATTGTTGTGAAGTTCATCTTCTTGTAGGAGGTGAATCTAACTTTGGTTCCATTTTTACCCAAAAAGAAGGTTTCACTAGGTGCTGCTATAGAAACTCTTGAAGACCTTGGAGGCATAGTTCATTGAGGTGGGTCATGCCTCACCCATTTCAGTATCTTACCAGACCCCAGTCACACTGCCCTTATATATTTGGTAACTCCGTTGGGTAGATATGCTCACTTTCATGGACAAATAAGGTTTTAACATTTCTAAGCAGTTAGTTTTTGAAGCCATTCCACTTGAGAATGGATCTCAAAGTACTTAAACCACACAGGAGGATGTGGTTGTGAGCAGAGCTAAGACACCTTCTCCTCAGGGAGGGCATACCAACTCATCAGTAGTAGCTCCAATGACAGGTATGAACCCTATGGGCATGTTTTTTGAGTTTTTGAAACAATACAATATGGACCTAGAAAGTTTGGGTCAAGATTGTGTAACACCAGCAGCTCCCGCAACGATTTTGATGGAGATGGATCCACTGCGAAAGGTGGTGTCATTGCAAGTTGTGGATCCATTAAGTTCACCACTAGCAAAGGGCATAAGTTTGGAGGAATCTCCCTTCAAAGTTGTTACTATAGAGGAGGTGAGAAACCTATTTTCCTCCTCTCGGAGAGAAGCACCTCATCTATACGAGGAGATGTAGGACCCTTACCCATAAGCTGTGAACAAGAAGTCATACCATGAGGGGTACATTCTACTAAAATTTATCAAGTTCAATAGTAAAGGGGAGAATCTAAGAGAGCACATAAATAGATTCATTGAGTACCTAGTAGTGTATGAAAATGATAAAAATCTGAGGTTGAGGGAGTTTTCCAAGACCCTTACAGAGAAGGCCTACACGTGGTATTACCACTTGGCACCCAACAACATACCCACGTGGGAAGAAATGCATAGGCAATTACTCTAAAAGTTCTTTATAACAAAGGACGAGTTCACGTTGAGACACTGGCACAAGAGGTGCAAAAGCCTGGTGAGAAATTAATGTAATATATCAAGCATTTTTGCGAGAGGGCACTGGATGCCCATGAGGAGGTAGTAGAGCTAAGGCTACTTTAAATATGTGTTAAGGGGATCTTAGAGAAATACAAACTCCATTTGTTCAATAAGACTACAGATGGAACTTTTAGAGAGTTTACCAGGACTGTCAGTAATATAACCATGATAATCAAGCCTAGGTCCTCAAGTTAGAGGATGCAAGTGCCAATGACTTCTGAAAGATTTCAAGTATTGAGGAGGCAAGCAATAAATTATGTGGATGGAGGTTTAAAGGGCAAGAAGGGAGGCCTCGAATCTAAAAATAACAGTCCAGGTAACAAGAGAAAGTTCAAAGAGGATGTACCATCACCGCTGCCTTGTAGTGTAGTGGAAGCAATGGATTGCTATCGTACATTGGTGCGAAAGGGGGTAACATGTCCCCCTCATTTGAATGGAAAAATCCCAATATAATCCGACAAAGCTAATCCTAAGTATTGTGAGTTATATCAGAGGGTGCAACATTCCACTAAAGACTGCTACTATGTAAGGATGATCATTGGTGAGCAGGTCGCCAATGGTACGTTACAAAAACTCCGATAGACTTCAATGAGAATCCACTCCCAGCACATCACTTTGGCACTGCTAATATACTATTAGCATATAATGAAAAACCAACTCGAGATCTGATGGAGTGGTAAGGTAGCGAGAAAATATGCAAGGAGATAGAAGGGCTAGCACTGAACAGTGAACAGAGAACTCAGCAGGAGAGGAGGCACGAGGAGTGGTTCTTCACTCCTGCCCAAGAAGAGGTTGGAGGTGAGGAGGTGGAGAAAATGAACCTCCTAGAAGGCAAAGTGGATGTCATCCTTGCTCTAGATGAAAGAGGAATATTTGAGGCGGAGTACGTTTATAATGCCCAAACATATAAAGTGTACTTAAACTCCGAATGTGAAACTATAACGAGGATTCATAAGTTACAGTGGTTCTTTGACCAGATAGGAGTATAGTATCACACTAGAGTAGTCATAACAAGGAAGGTTTTGGAAGAAGTTCAATAATGTGGAGACCCATCACTAAATTAGTAGGGACCAATTAGGAGGTTGATCAAAAGATACACTTCTGAAGTGGTCTTCTTCAAGGCAGACATGAAGGTGCCTTACTTCCACAACTGCCCATTGTACGTGATAGCTAGGGGTGTGCAAAAAAACCGACCGAACCGAAAACCGAACCGAACCGGCCCGAACCGAACCGAAACCGGCGGTTTTTTTTAGCCCGGTTCGGTTTGCGGTTTAAGGATTTAAAAAACCGACAATATCGGTTCGGTTGTCGGTTTAGACAAAGAAAAAACCGATTCGAACCGAACCGAACCGACATCAATATTATATATTAAAAAACCCTTAAATATCTTTTATTTTTATATCCAAACACCATTAACCAACCTCCAAAACCGACCAAAACCGAAAACCGACCTACAAAAAACCGACCAAAACTGAAAATCGGTTAAAACCGAACCGAAACCGAACCGAACCGAAACCGATGTGAACCGAAACCGGCGGTTTTTTCATCGTCGGTTCGGTTTCGGTCTGATTTTTTCCAAAACCGAACCGATCGGTTCGGTCTGAATTGCGGTCCAAAACCGAACCGACCCGACCCGTGCACACCCCTAGTGATAGCTATAATCAACATAATATCTTTCCCTAGGTAATTGATGGATGGAAGGGCGTCTATTAATATTATGCCGATTAGTACATTGTAAGATATTGAGATTGACCAAGAGAAGATAGTACCTATTTCGCTGGTGATTTTAGGATTCGACAGCTCCGGTATGCAGTCCCTAAGATATGTGAACATGGGCATCAAGTTGGGGATTTCACTTCCCACATCAAGTTCAACATAATCAATGCCAACACCAGCTACCAGTTGCTCATCGGGAGGGTGTGGATGCACACCCATGGCATAGTACCCTCCACATACCACCAATGTGCAAAAACCAACATTCGAGGAACAAAGATCATAATCAAAGAAACACATAAGCCATTCTCTGTTGAGGAGGCTCACTTAGTGGATACGGAATTTTATACAGATCTGGACGAAGAAAGGAAGAGTTCTGCACGAAAGTAAGAGGAAAGGCAAGTGGTTAGAGGAGGTGCCCATCCAAATAAGTCTATCCATGATCGTTTGGGGATAGGGTGATCCCCTACATAGTAAAAGGCGAGAGGAAGGTGGAGGAGGTGGTCAAACCTCCTCGAACTTGCAAGAGGGTGGTCCTACCTGATGGGAAAGTCATATATCTTTTATAACAATTTACGTAGGCATTGTTCTGGGATGAGATCGATGACCGAACACCAAAATGCTTTATAGTGGACGAATCCTACATCATTGAACATATCGAAGAACCAGAAGAGGCCCAAAAGTTCATGCAAGAAGGACCCATGGAACAGCTACAAGAGCTAGAGGAAATCAACTTGGGAGTAGAAGGGGGTGAAAGTAGACCCATTCTAATTTCCAAGAGTCTGAACCCGAAGCAGAAGGGAGAGCTCATCAACCAACTCAAAGAGTTCACTGACGTATTTACCTAGAAATACACAGAGATGCCAGGGATAGATCCAGAAGTGAGCTCCCAGAAATTAAATATTCTTCCTAATGCTCTTCCAGTCAGGCAAGCAACCCGTGTGTACAACGCTGACCTCGACCTAAACAAAAAATCCAAAGTAGAGAAACTGTTGGCGGTGGGGTTCATTAATCCTATCTAGCATCTTGTGTGGCTCTCTAGCATTGTACATACGACGAAGAAGGACAAGACTCAAATCCAAATTTTTGTGGACTTTCGTGACTTAAACTGGTCATATCCCAAGCATGAGTTTCCACTACCCTGTATAGATAGCCTAGTTGCTACCGCATACCATGAAATGCATAGTTTTATGGATCGGTACATCGGCTATAATCAGCTTAAGATGAATCTAATAGACGCAAAAAATACTGCATTTTGCACGCCATTGCAAAACTTTCACTATACAGTCATGCCATTTGGATTGAAGAACGTTGTAGCCACCTATCAGCGGACCATGATGGCAATCTTCCATAATTTATTTCATGATGTACTGGAATTCTATGTGGATGATCGGGTGGTTATGTCCAAAAGAGAAAGCAAGCATATACAATACCTCTAGAGAGTGTTTGAGAGATGTCGTAGGTGTAAGATGCGAATGAACCCCTAAAAGTGTACCTTCGGGGTCACAATGGGGAAGTTTTTGGGATTTGTTGTGAATAGGCAGGGAGTGCAGGTTGATGCAGAAAAGAAGAAGGCCATTATGATGATTCCACCTCCGAAGAGTCATAGGCAGGTCAATAGATTCTTAAGCAAGGTGTCCTACCTAAAAAGGTTCAAACCTGAGATGGCAAAGGTGACCTACCCATTTACACCCCTGTTGAAAGACAAATCTAGGTGGACCTGGGGAGATGAAGAGAAGAAAGACTTTGAGAATATCAAAGAAATTTTAGTCTATCCATCCACAATGATCCCCCCAAAAGCTAGGGCACCACTGCTGCTCTACCTCAATTCAACAAAAAGGTCTATAGGTACACTACTGGATCAAGAAAAGGAAGGAGTAGAGAAGCCGGTGTATTGCTTCTCAAGGGTGATCAAGGGTACATAATCCAGATATACCAATATGGAGAGACACTGCCTTGCCCTAGTCTTCGTGGCTCAAAAGTTGAGACACTACCTGCTAGCCTTCACAATCCATATAGTCACTAAGTGTGATCATATCAAGTACCTCCTGGCACGGACGGTCCAGGTACGACGAGCAGCGAGTTGGTTCTTAATTTTGTCAGAATACGATCTAAAGTGCAGAGTGACCAAATCCATCAAAAGTCAAGCGGTAGTGGATCTGTTGGCCCACTTCCTAAGGGGGGATTTTGATCTCCTAAGTGAAGAATTACCAGTGGAGAATTTCCAAGCATGCATGGCAGAAGAGATGGATAAGTGGGAAATGGAGTTTGATGGCTCTAGTGCCCAAGGAACAGGATGTGCGGGCATTATACTCTCAAATAGTAAGGAGAATATTACCCTCTCCTTCAATCTAGACTTTAAATCCTCAAACAATTAGGCCGAGTACGAGTCTCTCATTTTAGGAATGTTGGAAGCACTCTGAAGAGGCATAAGGGTATTATACATACGAGGGGACTCTAACCTGGTGGTGAAACTAGTTAATGAGGAGTTCGCCCTCAAACATGCTAACTTGGCACCCTACAGATACATCATCAAAAAGTTGCTGGGGCAGTTCCTAAAAGTAACCATTGAGCGACATGCACGAACACTGAATAGGCATCCTGATGCGCTAGCTATAAGAGCCCAGAAATTAGACATGGATGGGCTAGAAGCAACAATCACAGTACGATGGAGAATAGTGCCTATTGCAGTGAAGTTCTTATTTCCATGCGATGAGCCGAAATATTGGAGGTACCTAGTTATGAAGCAGTTAGAAACAAGAGAATGAACAATAAAGATGTTAGAATTGGCAAACTACCACCTATTGTAGGGAACCATCTTATGGATAAATATAAGATTATTCACAATAACTCAACCATCTCCTACCCAAAAGGAAATGGCCAGGTGGAGTCCACTAATAAAAAATTAATCAATATCCTGACAAAGATGATGGAAGACATGTCGAGGGAATGGGATAAGAAGTTACCTATGGTACTGTGGTCTTACCGCACCTCAAATAGAAAGCCGACTAGTTTCACTCCATTCTCACTTGTTTATGGGACCAAAGTTGTCCTACGAGTGTAATTGGCGGTGCCATCAGCTAGGGTCATTGTAAGTAACAGGCTCATCCTAGATCCACGACATGTGCAATTGGAGGCACTGAACGGGCATAGAGAGAAAGCAAAGGATAACTTTAAACACTACACCTAGCAGCTGTCCATAGACCATAGCCTACGAAAACCTAGTCAAGCCCAGAGAATCAGTTTCAAAGTTAAAACACAATTGGGAAGGACCCTTTATGGTGAGGGGTGTAGGCAAGTCAGGTTACTACCAGATCTCGGGGCCGAAGAGTGACTGTCTCCAATCCATCAACTGCAAATGGCTGAAGAGGCACTACGCCTAATTTTTGTTAAAATTCATTTTTTTAAAATAAAAATTGAACGACTTGCTCTAATACCATAAAAGTTCATTTTTATGAAAATGTTAGAGCAACACCATTTTATAAACATTACGTAGTATGAAACGAAATGAATAATGACACTTTTTTGCTCATTGTATGGATGATTTTTTTTTTATTTTGCTTACTTACCTTCCGTATGAGGTAGATGTACCAGAATAATTTAGAACCACTCTCTACTAGGCTAAAAGAGATTTCATGATAAAAGAAACTTTTCTCATCACACTTGGGGGTACACATATTCCAAAAGATAAGTGTATTGAGCAAAGTCTCTACAGAAAAATCTTTCTGACATCACCAGACCAGCAGGATGTTATCCTCCTAATAATAAAATGAAAAAGAAAGAACATGCTTGCTTTTTTCACTCATCTTACAACCAGATTTATAGCTTAGAGAACAAGTTCTAACCTCTGTTCTAAAAAAAAATTAACTTTGACATGTTCACAGGAATTGTGGAGAAAGGGGTCTACGCCCTCCCGCTCTAAAAAAAATTTAGAAAAAAAGTTTTTAATAAACTTGTTTGGAACAAGAAGGAAAGATTTCTATGAAAAAATATCCACTTTTATTTACTTACATTCATAAATTATATTCAAAGCTTACGGGAAGGAGAAAAGCTAACCCTTTTCCTCAGTTATTCCCTAAGAAATATAAGTACATAGCAAAATACCCCACAATTAGAAGGGGAAGTTCTAAAAAATATATACTAACTTGCTCAAATAACATGCAAGTACCCTACAGTTAGAAAGGGCAGTTCTAAAAAAAATATTAACTTACTCAGATAACATGCAAGTATCCCACGGTTAGAAGGGACATTTCTAAAAAAAAATATTAACTTGCTCAGATAATATGCAAGTACCCCACAATTAGAAAGGGCAGTTTTAAATTATCAACTTTCTCAGATAGTATGCAAGTACCCCACAGTCAGAAGGGGAAGCTTTAACAGTTTAACTTGCTCGGATTTATGCAAGTACCACACAGTATACAGGGCAGTTCAAATAGACTAAATGCTCACAGAAAATTAGATCAAGTCATAGTAAGAAGATATCAAAATATAAACAGAAGAAGAGAATGAACAGCATAATGGAAGCCAACATAGGTCTTTTCATTAATAATGTCAAAAGTTATTTACATATGAAAAAGTATACAAAATGAGGTCTACATAATAAGACTATCGACCCGCTAGACGAAACAAAAAATAAATCCTGTCGGGACCGTAGGTCTGTGTAAGAAGGATCGACCTCATGAACATGCTCCTCTAACCTAACCATTCGGGTCTCATCCTCCGCATCACAAGCCTCTAGATTGTCCAGCTTGGGCTGGAGGGACTGAATCTGAACTTAGATCTGAGCTGCCTCAGCTGACACTGATGTACCCCAGCCTACCTTGAAGTATGAAGCTTCATCATCTTCCTAACAGTAGCATCAATAAAATAACGAACGAAAGCGTCAAACCAATCTAGCTGAAAGTGATAGCATCGCTGCAGATCGTGAAGATCTAGGTGGAACAGCGCGGCCCTCTGAGTGGTCATATCGGCAAGAGAAGTAGATAAGAAGTCTTGGACATGGATGGTTGGGGCCTTCAAGTTGAATATTGTGAGGCTGTCAATATTCAGGACACTCTGAGACGTAAAGGTCTCAGGATTGTGCTCCAGAAGTATCTCCAACACCTCCCGCTCATGTGTACCGAACCTTAAGGGCAACTCTGAGTGCCATAGTGCACTCATAAACGCTCCTAGAGCCTCCACCTCAATATCATCATAGCATGTGTTCTGATACTTAATTTCCTAAAGAGAAAGGAATGAGTCCTTGCCATAACCAGAATCATCAGTAGCCTTAGATCTCTGCTCAGCCTCACCAATCGCCTCAGCAGGCTCACCAACTGGATCCTACAAATAGATAAACAAAATGAGATAAGTCATAAAGTGGGGAAGGAGCAGGTGGTAGAATACCCATGATCAAATGGAAACAAAGATTATAAAAGTCTTACCCCGTAGCCCAGAGGGGTTAGTATGCTGCCTCCAAATCGAGGAGGCACCATGAGGACCTGAACACTAGCCTAACAGAAAATAAGCAGGAGTTAGCATTTTTCTTGTTAAGAAAATAAGAGAACATATACTAATTAGGTATAACAGCTTAATACCTGGGGAGTGCGCAGTACAACACTCCCCTTATGTCCCACAGAACTAGGGACGACCGCCTCACTAACTTGAAAATAGAGAAACAGAGGAGTGAGGATGAGCTTACCTTCACAGTTAAAAGCAAGAAGCAAGGGGAAATAGAAAATAGAGTAGGGTATGATAGCATAATACCTCTCTCGCAACAGCTTCCCCTGGATGTTCCACAGTCATAGGAGAAGTTGTAGCGCTAACCTAAAAACAAAAAAACAGGTTAGTGTTAGCAAATCACTTGCATTGAAAATGCATGTTCAACAGGTCTAAGTAGACCAAGTACTTACTCAGGAGCTCTACTCTGAGACCATGGCAAGAGACCCCGCAACAACATGAACAGGAACAACACTAACTTGTAAGATAACAAAGTAAGAGGGTGTCAATAGACCCTTGCACACATAATGTGAGTCAATGAAAAGAAAAATATACATAGTATCACACCTATTGGGGTAGTCTCCTCCGGGATGCTAGCCAAAGCCTCCTCAGACACAGAAATTAGCGCAGTGATAACCTAAGAACTCAAATATAGGTCCCGTAAATAAAGGGACCATAGTTATAAACACTTTAGAAGAATATCCATAATTTTTAGATATCCAAAAAATATAGCAAACAAGTGTGCAAAGACTAACATACCACGAAAGCCGTTCCTACAGAGCTAGGAATAGGCCCCTCGGATAAGGGGACTTCAGCTAGGCCAGCTAAGGTAACTCCCCATGCTGAAGTTGAGGAGAAACTCATGGATGGTGACTCATGAAGTGCCTCTGTGACCCTCATCCCAGTCACCATGGATGAAGAGGCCTCACTGCATTCACCCGCGCATAGATGAAGAATATTGTCAAACCCCGCTTAATTAAATACCGGGTGATCAGGCATTTATTAAATTAAAATATAATATCCAAATTGGTTCATTCTTAGCATCATTGCCCAAAACTTTTTTAAATTTACTAACCACCTAGTATTTTAAAAGCTTATGTCAAAATTTTATCTTTTTATTTAACATGCAAAAATTTAAAATAATTAAATAATTAAACAACACATTCACCATACTAAATTAATCAATTCCACAATAAATGTAATACGAAATCAAACAAAATATGATGGGAGTAAACACCCCAGTCTGAAATTCAAATACAATAATCCATAATCAAAAGTCTAAATCCAATAACTGAAATAAAAGAAGTAGAATGTCTCTAAAATCACTGCTAACAGAAGAAGTAACATAAGAAGGACGCAATGCCAGACTGCAATAAAAAAAGGATGCATAGAATCTAAAAAGAATGAAGGCGTCTACCAAGTAAGTCCTGCAATCGGCCACAACAACTGCATCAACGACAAATGATAATGATCTCCTAAGTTGGGGCTCCCTAAGGCTAGGAACCTAAAATGATTTTTACAAAGAAAATAGATTTGGAAGAAACGGGTCAGAGCCCGAGTAAAAACAGTTTAAAACATTTTAGCAAGTATTTAAAATGCATAAATAGTAGATATTATATGCATGTTAGGTTCACGGCTCTCACTTGCGGTCCTTACCCCTCAACTAGTGTGCACCCCTAACGTATACTCCTAACCCGTCCTAGTTATGCTACTCCGCCTAACTAGTTTGATTTAAATATTACACTGCATCTTCTAACTTATGGTGCTCACCTGTGTTACTGATAGACAGCCAAGGTTTTACCGCGGTGTCGCATCACTGACGTCAGTCGTTTGTTATATTCGGCTCACCAACTTTATACAAAACCTAAACTATGACTACACTCTTTTAAGGGAGTATAGCAGCCAGTCCGGGTATCGAAAATCCACAGAGATGAGTTGCTAGAATATTAATTGATTTAATACTTCTAAATAAAAGTGTAAAAGATATTTTCTTAACTAAAAGAAATAAAAGATAAACTAGGCATGAGTGTATTTAAACTAAAATTAACAAAGGAATAAAAACTATAGGTTGCGTCGAATATCCCTCACCCCGAGTTAATTAGTATAAAATGGTTACATGGGTTTGCAAATTATTAAGATTGCATCTCGTTTCATCAATTAATTAAATTAAGAGCTGTCACACCCTAAATTCGCATAAAAGACTAATAAGATTTTGGCGTCAACAAATACCCCCAAAATTACGAACGCAAGGTCATAAATAAGGAGCATGCATGATATATCCTGTAAAATCTCCTGGGCATAATAACTAGGATAACCCACTTGAAATAGACCCGTAAACTCCATCAGCAACGCAAAGCAACCCGTCAACCCATATGCGAGTTCAATCCAACACAACCTAGACTAAATTAGCTAGAAAGAATGGTAAATGACATGAATTTAAAGCAAAAACGTAAACCTAATTAACAAAGCAATAAATAAATGAAATACAAGCTAATCTAGGCAAGGGAATTAAATGACAACAATGGAAATAAAGCATAAATAACAAATATATTAAGGAAGAAGATGAATAGAACAAGAAAAGCTTACAAAGAAATGGAAAATGGAGAGTAGGGCTTAGCTCTCTCTACAAAACCCTAAAATCTAAGACAAAAGGGAGATATTTACAAAAGAGAACAAAAGGCTCACTTATATAGTAAGTTACAAATAAAATAAATGAAAAGGAAAAAGAAAATAGAAAATAGAAAAATTGCCAAATATCTGCGATACCCGGTCGACCGTGAGGTCATGATCGGTCGACCGGTCCTATAGGAAAAATCCCACTGTCTTCGGCCAAAGGAAAAATCACAAGATGCGGTCGACCGGCAGTAGGGGCACGATCGATCGGTACTCTGTTTTCTGGTGCTCCTTGGTCTTCACATGGGAGAAAATGGGCATAATGAAAATGGCCATATCTTCATCGTTCGAACTCGAAATGGCACGTCGTTTGTGGCCACGCAATGATAACTCAACAAACAATACATCCGTGGAAATTACATGAGTTGAAGATGAAGCGTGAATTGACTAAAATGACGTTGAAGTAGCGTTCGGTGATGGAACTTCGCCAAAATGCAATTGAACCTCACTTTTAGCGTTCCAATACCTACAAAAGCACAATTTACCCACGCAAAATATATATATGTCCAAATACGAGGTTTTCTGGTTAAAGACCATAAATAGAGGAATTAAAAACGTAAAAGTGCTAGAATACACAAAGATAAAGGGCACAAATATGCAATATTCGTGACGTATCAGTTACCCATATATTAATTTACTTTCAACGTCTATTAGACATTTATAATTTCTCATATAATATTACCTTCTCACATACTCATATACATTTAGATATTACTATCTTCCTCTTCTACTAAGCGCAAACAGTCGGATTAAATCACAAGTATATACATACATACATACATATATATACATACATATATATATATATACATATATATACATACATATATATATATATACATATATATATATACATATATATATATACATATATATATATACATATATATATATATACATATATATATATATATATACATATATATATATATATATATATATACATATATATATATATACATATATATATATATATATACATATATATATATATATATACATATATATATATATATATATATATATATATATATATATATATATATATATATATATATATATATATATATATATATAGACACACACACACACACACACACTACGATAGCACCCCTAGGCTGAGACCTGCGGTGCATACATACTTTGCTATCATGTCCCGGTACATCACGCACTGTATAAAGGACTGTTGGTTCGGTATCTCTCTTGAACCATAAATAAAAATCACATATATTAGAGGCGAATATAGTTCCAAGCCTACAGGTTACGCACATACCGACGCACTTATATGACCGCTAGCTTATCATTCTCACAGATAGGCCTTTCCTAGGTTCTATATTCTGAGGTACAAGACAGAAATCCCCCCAAAGGCTCAACAGGATATGACTGTCCCGATGCGAAAACCTCATGTGATAGTAAGCAGCGTAGGTATGTCATACACATAAGAAATTATGCACTAGGTAAAAACACAACCTATATATTTGTATCATCAGTACAGGAATACGCACATTCTATATCATATCTCCCATACGTAGGATGTGTATGTCCCTAACATTCTATGTATTTAATAATTTATAACTTTACTGATTATCGTACGCTCCAGAGTATTTCTCACCATTCGAATGGTATCCTTTATTCAATACATAGTATCAGTAGGTAAACTCCCTATGCCCTACTAGTCTAAGTCGTCATTTCCCTCGAATTCACGAGACCCAAATTACTCTCCAATTTAGGTATTTTCTTCAATAAATCCTAATTAAGTTTAGCCCTTAATTATCCCTCTTAGGACTAAGGCCGAAACCCCACCTAAGCTTACTGGTGTCTTAATATATTCCCATTATGTTTAAAAACTAAGTCCCACAATGTGAGCAAGTAAAGACACGTCGAAAAGTGGTACCTAAGGATTCACCTATAGAAGCTTTCCTAGTAGATTCTCTCAAAACATTGGTTTTGGCTTTATGGGTTAAATCATTACACGTATCGAAGCCTAAACTACAAGTGCCATTTTTTACTTGGATGGTTCCTAAAATTTTATCTAATTTAGCGGCCCTACATTCCAAATCAAATTTGACTTTGCTAGAGTATTTTCATTTTTCTTATAATTCTAAAATTTTAGAATTTAACAAAACATTTCGCTCTTCAAACACGAGAAGCTCCTTTTTCAAGGATTCAGGCTATCTATCTCACCTTCTATATAATCAAGCCTCTCTTGAAGAGCTCTCTCTCGTATCCTAAGGTCATCAACTAACGCACTCTCGTCAACAACCTTTGCACGCTCTCTTAAATTAGCTTCTAACTTCAAATTAGCTCTTTTTAATTTGATAGATTCTTCATATAATTATCTAAACGCAATTTGAAGTTCACTCTCTTTAACCTCCTCATCACTTTCACTCTCTCTCTCTCTTATCCACTCTCACTACCATCATCTTTTTTATCTTCACAAACAAAGGCCTTGGAAGTGCCATATTTTGAGATGTCATCGCCGAACAATTTCTCACTATCACTCACATGACTTGCCATGAACGCGGTAAAGTTACGTTCAATTGGGGAATCGGGTCCCTTTTCCTTTTCACTATCATCACTAAGGGTGACATTATAAGAAATTGGGCGTTTGCCTTTTCTCCTTAGTTTAGTGGGTTATTCAAAATCCCTATGTCCATACCCTTCACAGCCATAACATCTATTCGACTCATCCCTATTAAGATCTTCATTATGCCTTTTAGAGAATTTTTCGGCTTTGTCATACTTTGATTTATCAAATTTCTTAAAATCCTTTTTAATATTATCTTTATTAAATTTAAGAAATTTTCTAAATTTTCTAGCGAACATAGCCATCTCATCGAAATCGATGTCACTATCATCATCCAAAACTACCTTTACCTCCTCTTTGGCTTTCAAAGCGATGCCCTTATCAATTTTCATTTCATTTTTGGAGGGAAACATGTCTAGTTCATAGGTTTGTAAATCACCTACGAGTTCTTCTAGCTTTGTAGAGGCTAAAGTTGGTAAAGAATTTGACATGATCACTTTAGGGATAAACCTATCAGATAGGGACCTTAAAATTTTCTTTACTACTCGGTCCTAGGGTATTTTCTCTCCCAAATTAAATGATGAATTTACTATATCGAAAATTCTAGCATAAAATTCATCAAATGTTTCTTTTTCGTGCTTTTTAATGGTTTCAAATTGAGTGGTGAGGTTTTGGGGTTTAGAAGCTTTTACGACACTTGTTCCTTCCTGAGTGAGTTGCAAAATATCCCAAGCCTCCTTAGCGGTTTCACACGTCATGATACATCGAAATTCTTCCGGTGTGACTGCGCTAAACAAGGCATTTAAACCTCGAGAATTAAAATTAACAAGTTTAAGTTCATTCTCACTCCAACGCTCAATGGGTTTGGGTACACAAATATTTTCTATTAAGCAATTAGGTGGTGACCACCCATTAACAACGGATAACCAAACCCTCACGTCTATGGACCTTAGTGCCGAACGTATACGAACTTTCCAGTATGAGTAATTAGAACCATCGAAAACAGGAAATTTTGAAAATGGGGAAAATTCCATTTTTAAGCAAAAATTTTAAAAAGGACCTTAACGAAGTAAATTATCGCTCCGGCTCTGATACCACTTGATAGAACCTGGGACCCCTCAATTTTAAAAATTCTTTCTTTTTAATCCAAGATAATTTCCTAACAAGTGCAGAAGATAGATGGTTCACACAAAGAGACTAAACTTTTCAAGATTTACAATTAAACTATTACAATTTTAATTCTTCCAAAATTAAAATTAAACTAAACCGGTTTTAATTTTCTCAAATTAAAATTTCACTTAAAACCAATCTTATGAATATTTAACTTTTAGCCCGAAATAAATTTAACCCAAGTCCTAAAAATTTCCTACACAAATTTATTCAATTTTTTCAATATAGGCCAAAATAAATTTTACCGTAATTAAAATAATCTAGACTTGAATTAAATTAAATTTTACCCAAATTTTAATCTAGTACCAATTGCGACTAAAGTAGTGAATTAAACCATATTTTATCTTTTTACTTAAGCATGCATCTAATGTGATTTTGCAAAAGATAAAATAGACAAACCAATACGCCGCGATGTACGAGGAAATCCCACAACGGGAAAAACCTCTGACGACCCCTAGCCTTAAGTCCACTAAGTACAAAATTTTTACCAGTACAAGACAAATGACTTACTCGACTCGACTCCTTTAATCCCCTGACGCTTTTTCTTGTACCAACCTCTTCTTAGTCGATGATCCCGGACTCCACCAGAACATTGGACTCCTCCTAATTTAAACGAGGCACTAAAACTCGGCGCTTCGATATCTTCACTTTGAAAATATGGCCGCTATGTCTTCAACTTACACTTCAAACGTTATAGGCTTGGAGGATACTCATGAATACTATCCTATGACTTGAATGTTTTTATCCGGAATTGAGCCAACATTGCATTAAGACTCAATTGGAAATTTGTGTCCTTACAAATCTTCCCCTTTGGCTATTCCGGAACAAAAATCAAAACAAAATAAAATCCTAAAGGGCCGTCAATCTCACTAGACTAAAAAACATCCCACCCAAAATAAAAAAATTACAGTACTTGACTTAACCCAAGGATAACTATCTTTATCGATGAAGGTTGCCGCTAGAATAATTCCTGCACACTTAAGCAAAACATTAAACGCATAGGGAATATCAAAAGATTAAATGTAATTAAAATAAATACTCCTCCTAAATTAATTCTCCCATTTATCCAATAACTGACCTACTTAGAAAGACGTGTCCCCTAAGGTAAATCTCCTAAACTAAAATACGACTCCCCCTAAGGTAAATCTTCTAAACTAAAATACGATTACAATAGGATTAGATACCATTTCTCCCCCTATCATTCTCCCCCTTTTTGTTCAAAAATAGACAAAGGTGATAGAATTAATTAAATACCCATTTATCCACCAATAAAACTAAGTACGAATTCTTTCCCTAAAAACTACGTAAGGGATATAAATATGGGGAAAACAAGTAAACATGTTGGTTCAAAATTCATAAGAGCATTAAGGCATATGGGCAACAAAAATTTAACTAATCCATAAAAATATTAATGGATACAAACTATGATGCGACAAACTGATATCAATTGGAAAAATAAGGACCTAAGCATGAGATATCAAACTAAAATACGCAACTAGATAGATACTAATTATGAATTAAAAGCATAAATGGACTAGACAGCATGGCAAAGACTAAAACACTCATAATATAATATATATATATATATATATATATATATATATATATATATATATATATATATATATATATATATATATATATATATATATATATATATATATATATATATATATACACATAAAGGATACTAAAATAAGAACAAGCACTCATATATAGATAGAAACACACAAATGACACAAAATAAAATAATATAAGTTTTCCACACTCTTATGGCATAAATGTGTCATATGGAAACAGAAGTGAAGGGGCGTGAACTAGATACCAATGAATTAAGATCCAATCACTTAAAAATGTTCACGGAGTTCTTATTTGATTGCAAAACTTTATCAACATAAAATTTATCCTTATGTGACAAGATAAATTGAACTCATGAACAAACAAACACAATGCATACAAGCCTAGCATGTTGATGATTCTACAAACCAATAGAGTCATGACAATGAAAGTGAAACTAGGACAAACGGACATTGTGAAAACCGTTGGTATACCATCCAAACTCCCTCAAAATAAGCATATTATTTTTGAATGACTATATCAATCTAAACAAATATAGGCCTTGGCTAAATATTTTTCTTTTCATGACATATTCTTTTAGGCCTTTGGACCACGTATTTATTTTAGGTCCGTAGCAAACGGTGGCTTACTAACAAGGATATATGATATGAAGCACAAAAAAAACTTGGGTATGAAAATAACTAACACATTCATACTTTAGATTTAGCAAGGGAGGTATCGTGTGAAAGTAAATGAGAATCAAAAATCCTATTTTTTAAAGCTACCAAGTCTTATCTTCTATCCCAAACTAATGAAGATTGACTATCTCGAGATTTAGGAATCTTGACTACCTCGGTTTCCTTACGTTTGGATTTCCTAGAAATTCTTGTAAGATTAAGACAAAACTTCCTAAGATGACCTTTTTTACCACAATGTGAGCAAGTAAAGACACGTCGAAAAGTGGTACCTAAGGATTTATCTATAGAAGCCTTCCTAGTAGATTCTCTCAAAACATTAGTTTTGGCTTTATGGGTTAAATCATTACACGTATTGAAGCCTAAACCACAAGTGTCATTTTTTACTTGGATGGTTCCTAAAATTTTATTTAATTTAGCGGACCTACATTCCAAATAAAATTTGACCTTGCTAGAGTCTTTTAATTTTTCTTCTAATTCTAAAATTTTAGACTCTAACAAAACATTCCGCTCTTCAAACACGAGAAGCTCCTTTTTCACAGATTCCATTAAACCCTTAAGGTTATCTCTCTCGCCTCATATATAATCAAGCTTCTCTTGAAGAGCTCTATCTCGTGTCCTAAGGTCATCAACTAACGCACTCTCATCAACAACCTTGGCACGCTCTTTTAAATTAGCTTCTAACTTCAAATTAGCTCTTTTTAATTTGATAGATTCCTTATATAATTCTTTAAACGCAATTTGAAGTTCACTCTCTTCAACCTCCTCATCACTTTTACTCTATCTCTATCTTCTCCACTCTCACTACCATCATCTTTTTTAGCTTCATAAACAAAGGCCTTAGAAGTGTCATGTTTTGAGATGTCATCGTCGGATAATTTCTCACTATCACTCACATGACTTGACATGAACGCGGTAAAGTTGCATTCAATGCGGGAATCGGGTCCCTCTTCCTTTTCACTATCATCACTAAGGGTGGCATTATAAGAAATTGGTTGTCTGCCTTCTCTCCTTAGTTTAGTGGGGCATTCAAAAGCCCTATGACCATACCCTTCACAACCATAACATCTATTTGACTCGTCCCTATTAAGATCTTCATTATGCTTTTTAGGGAATTTTTCGGCTTTGTCATACTTTGATTTATCAAATTTCTTAAAATCCTTTTTAATATTATTTTTATTAAATTTAAGAAATTTTCTAGCGAACATAGCCATCTCATCGAAATCAATGTCACTCTCATCATTCAAAACTACCTTTACCTCCTTTTAGGCTTTCAAAGCGACGCCCTTATCAATTTTCTTTTCATTTTTGAAGGAAAACATGTCTTGTTCATAGGTTTGTAAATTACCTACGAGTTATTCTAGTTTTATAGAGGCTAAAGTTGGTAAAAAATTTAACACGATCACTTTAGGGACAAACCTATCGGGTATGGACTTTAAAATTTTCTTTACTACTCGATCGTCGGGTATTTTCTCTCCCAAATTAAATGATGAATTTACTATATCAAAAATTCTAGCATAAAATGCATCAAATGTCTCTTTTCGTGCATTTTGATGGTTTCAAATTGAGTGGTGAGGTTTTGGAGTTTAGAAGCTTTTACGACACTTGTTCCTTCGTGAGTGAGTTGTAAAATATCCCAAGCCTCCTCAGCGGTTTCACAAGTCATGATACGTCAGAATTCATATCGTGTGACTGCGCTAAACAAGGAATTTAAACCTCAGGAGTTAAAATGAACAAGTTTAAGTTCATTCTCACTCCAACGCTCAACGATTTGGGTATACGAACATTTTCTATTAAGAAAATGGGTGGAGACCACCCATTAACAACGGACTACCAAACCCTCTCGTCTATGGACTTTAGTGACGAACGTATACGAGCTTTCCAATATGCGTAATTAGATACATCAAAAACAGGAAATTTTGAAAATGGCAAAAATTTCATTTTTAAGTAAAATTTTTAAAAAGGACCTTAACGAAGTAAATTATCGCTCTGGCTCTGATACCACTTGATGAAACTTGGGACCCCCAAATTTTAAAAATTCTTTCTTTTTAATCCAAGATAATTTCCTAACAAGTGCGGAAGATAGATGGTTCAAACAAAGAGACTAAACTTTTCAAGATTCACAATTAAACTATTACAATTTTAATTCTTCCAATATTAAAATTAAACTAAATCGGGTTTTAATTTTCTCAAAATTAAAATTTCACTTAAAACCAATCTTGTGAATATTTAAATTTTAGCCCAAAACAAATTTAACCCAAGTCCTAAAAATTTCGTACACAAATTTATTCAATTTTTGCAATATAGGACAAAATAAATTTTACCATAATTAAAATAATCTAGACTTGAATTAAATTAAATTTTACCCAAATTTTAATCTAGCACCAATTGAAACTAAAGTAGTAAATTAAACCATATTTTATCTTTTCACTTAATCATCCATCTAATGTGATTTTGCAAAAGATAAAATAAATAAACCACTACGCCGCGATGTACGAGGAAAACCCACAACGGTAAAAACCTCGAATGACCCCTAGCCTTAAGTCCACTAAGTACGGAATTTTTACAAGTACAAGACAAATGACTTACTCAACTAGACTCGACTCCTTCAAGCCCCTGACGTGTCTTCTTGTACTAACCTCTGCTTAGTCGACGATCCCGGACTCCACCGGAACCTTGGACTCCTCCAATGTAGCTTTTGGAACCCGTCAACCACACACAGTTCCTTTCACCATATGAGAACATCGCAATAAAAACAAGACTTCTTTTATGGGAAATAAAAGCAAACCCAAACTTCTCCTTCTTTGTGGTAGAGAAGAACCAATGGGGCCAAAACAAACTCTAAGCAATATATATATATATATATATATATATATATATGTGTGTGTGTGTGTGTGTGTGTGTGTGTGTAGGGACACTTGGATAAACTAATGAAACTATGGGTGTATAAACTTGTGTTTGAAGATGATTTTCTATTGAAATTCAACACATGAAAACATGGACTTTTGGTTAAAAGAATTCACTATCAAAGCTCTCAAAGTGTGTTCCAAAGCCTTTTTTTTAAATCTGGTCCCGAAGTGGTTAAAAATTTTCAAAAGAAAGTGGGGACAAAGTAGTGGGAACATGGAGAAAAACTGCCAAAACTGTTTCCTGCCAGAAATCTCGTTCGAACAACATTTCAAGGTCGTTCGAACGACAATGTTAGAACGAGATTTCTGGTTAAAAATGGTTACAAATCTCGTTGGTAAAGTTCGTTCGAACAAAATCGTTAGAATGAGACTTCTAACAACAATCCAGTGTAGAATAGGGGAAACTCGTTGGCAAACTCGTTCGAACGAAAGTCGCGTTCAAACGACATTCTCGTTAGAACGACAATTTCGAACAAAATGTCAAAATATGCATTAAACCCAAAAATCTCTGAAAATTTATTTTAGATAAAAAGTACACCCATTAAAAAATTATTCCAAGTATCCTACAAATATAATGTGCATTCATACCTTTTGGAGACAATGGAATACTGTGATGTTGATGACGTATAAACGAGGCACTGAAACTCGACGCTTTGATATCTTTACTTTGAAATACTGGCCTCTACGTCTTCAACTTAAACTTCAAATGTCATAGGCTTGGAGGATACTCCTGAATACTATCCTATAACTCAAATGTTTTTGTCCAAAATTGGGTCAACACTACATTAAGACTCAATTGGAAATTTGTGTCCTTACACCCTCCGGGGTGTCGGTTTGGCATAGAATTACCCCAGACCCCCCCCCCCCCTCCCGGATATACTTTTATGACTATCTTGACCCTTACAAAAACTTTGACACACTCGAAATGACGATTTGGATGACTTAAAAATAAGTTACTTTTTATCCTATTAAATTAGGTCCCGACACGAGTAACACGTGCTTCCCGACTAAATCATTGTAATCATCGTATTTTTCACGCGCAAAAATTCTAATAACTTCATAATCACATATTACTTTACTCACTAATTAATATTCAAGATAATTCATATCCATAAATACAGACCCTTACCTGCTAGTTAATATTTATTTTATTCCCGATTAATTATCAATTAATTTTCCTTATTTAATTTAATTAATCCAACATATAAAAATTATTAAAAATACGGGGTGTTACAAATATGAATGATGAAAAATTGTTCGTAGTCACAAAAAAAATATGTAAAAAAGAAGTAGAGGGAAGTTAGAGTAACTACTGGGAGAGGTGCTATGATAATCGCTCCAACAGAGGTAATAGCAATCGGACTCCCTCACTAACTGTAGGAGTTGCTCGAGAAGCAACTAAAGAAGCAGCTTGTGGAGCAGCGACATTGGCTAGCTGAAATGTAAACTGATAGCAACGAGGTATGGAAATGAAATACCAATGATAATGAAAAAAATAAGTCAAGAAACGAAAGATTCGAAATAAGTGTACCTGAATTCCTTCTAAGGAAGAGGGATGAAATATGACTGACAGAGTGGACGCACCATAAGTAGTGGCATCATTACAAGGTTGTCAAAGAACCAAACATGGATAAAGAAATTACTGAGCCTAACAGGAGTAAGCAATACCTGAGTGGTTGAGTTATCCTGTGTAATAGGCTCACTAGAGGCAATCGTGAAAACCAGCTGAGAAGGTATAGGCCGAATGTGGTCCCTATTGTCAATGGGCTTGAACACCTGGGAAATGGGAATCCTCCCCGAAGGTGACCGACCTGGGGCAGTGCCTCCAATAAATTTTGCTTCCTCCCCAATAGAAGAAGGGCCATTGGAGGATAATCCCTGCAATGAAGAAAGACAAAGATAATACAATTATGTATAGAGAGAATAGAATTGAATAGAGAAAGACAATAGAGGTGACAAGCTCAAAATACCTCAAACAACCTGACAGAAGAATCACCCGCTGCAGAAGAGGTGGGAAGTGAGGAAGTACGGCTAAGAGAAACAGTTGCCTATGCACACAAAAGATTTAAAAAATGTGCTTAAAAAATATGGCAAGTCAAAGAAAAAAGATTTAGAAGAGCTAATGATTACCTGGACAGAAGAGGATGACACATAAGAAGTCCTCGTGGTCATCGGGAACACAGAAGACAACTGGAAAAGAAAAAATAAGGGAATAGATCATGTCAGTAAAGAAAAGTATAAAAGGAGAATAATATTAAAATTAATAGAAAGCAACAAACCTCTCTGGACAGATCCAAAGAGGAGACCATCATGGAATTCCTAGATTAGGAAAAGGACCTCGGGCTAGAGGAGGAGGTGAAGGATCACTCACCGCAACAGAAGATCCATGCAAGTGTCCACAAAAAGAAAAACATTTTGAATATGAACCATACAAGTTTAAGCAAATAATGAATGATGCAAAAACAAATTAAGAGAAAAGACTTACAGCGGTCGAGTGGACAGTCTGCCCACACGGTAGATGTCCAGTAGTGGGGTTGATGGCGGACGAGGAATCTATCATGATACCCTTGTTAGAAGACTCCCAAAACTGGTAACAAAGAATAAGTATCAGGGTTTTTATCATCTTAAGGATCAAGGACACTCATATTATTTGAAGAAGAATCGTCATCATCATAGGGGGAAGTGCTTCTATAATCGACTAGTTCCTCTTAAAATGATAGAGACAGGAAACCAGTAAGTGAAACCCCAAGAAAGTCAGTTTCACTAAGTGAATAGGAGTAAGGCGTAAAGCCTTCACCAATGGGAATGGAAGTAATAACAAGCTCAACAACAGATAATCCTAGGGCTTCATAGTCCTTCTCTCGCATAGTTTGATATGTCTCCTCTACTCCAAGGTCATCAGTGTAAGACTCCTGATCTAGTGAAGCAGAGGGATCAGTAACCTCAACACTAGTACTCTTCTTCTTCCTGCTCACCCTACTACTTACTGGCGAGAGGTGGGGGAAGCAGGGGCAGAAGAAATAGTAACATTAGTGGAAGGTGGAGCAGTAGTAGCTAATATAAAGTTGGAAACATCCATATCAGGATGTTTCCTCTTAGATACAGCAGGGTCTCTTGCCTTGCCTTTTGATTTAGGCTTGATAGGTTGGGGCTCAGGTTGCTTGGAATAAATAGACTCATCGAGCAAGGGCCTCACCAAGATCGGAGTGACCTTATCAAGAGGGTCTTTAGAGATAGTGCTTCAGTACCACAATGACTTTTGAGTCATTTTTCCTAGGTACCTATCATTTTTAGGAATCGTTGTAGAAATAGTCTCATAGGTGACATCATTCATGTAATTATGAATGAGGAGGAACTGCCTCTGCCAGAGAGTGAACCATGAACGAGTGAAGGAAGGCAAGTAGTCTCGAGAAGACATAAATAGAACTCCCAGATGGCTAACTCTGTGAACCACACCCTCAAATGTAAAGTTGGCAAAGGTCTCAAGGTACAGCTCAGAGGGGGGAGGTGCTCAAAGGATAAGTAGGAGTGTGAACCCCCTTATCATAGCCAAACTTCCTCTTCACCCTCTCAAAATGATAAAACTCTACACCTTGGCCCAGGTCAGTCAATGAGGGCAAAGTGCAGGGCAAAAGCATCACAACTACAGAGATGTGAGGGCAAGTGGAAACAAAATCAACATCAGCAGGGCAATAGAATGTGCCCCAAGAAGCACAGAAAGAGCCCCAAGTAAAAATACCACTAACTGTCTTGTAGTAAGGCCTAAGGAGAAATCATCAATCTTATCTATTAAAGACCCTATAAAAACCTTGGGAGTCTTTTTATGCTACCTCACAGCACGAACATCCTTGCTATAACAAGCCCTGGCCTCTGGGGCAAAGTTAGGAAATCTCTCAAACAAAAAGGACATGCTAATGAAAGTGTTGGTGAAATTAATGGAATCATGATTCCCACAGGAGCGCTCAACATCTACATGAACTTTGTCTAGCCAAGTGTACAACAATCCCAATATCAGAGCAGCAAGGGGAACTTCCCTCCCTTGATCAAGTCTCACAGCCAGCTTGAAGAGAAGTCTGCGAGGAGAGTCATCTGGCCTCGCTGGAAGTAAGAATCCACTGAGAAAAGTAGCAATGAATGCTTCCAAGTCTGAGGGGGAGTTAATTTTTGGGCCTTCTTGACTCCTCAAGGACCTACTCGATATCTCACCCTTGGGCACCTACTCAAAATCCTTGAACCAATACCTTTGCCACTTAGTGAAGGAATTCTTGGTGGCCCCAGTTTGGTTGATGGCAACATATTTTGATCACTCACCCAAAGCTGAGTGGAGCTACCCCGCCATATTTTCTTCAGTCTCATCCTCAAAGCCATCGGTGAGTATATGGTCTCCCAAGTAAGGAAGGGCAAGCGGCTCGCAGATATATTCCAAAGTAATAGTAAAATCCCCCGACCAGTAATAAAATTATGTGAATATCTATTCTAGAAAAAATCTAACAAAGTAAAGGCAGAGGATTGTTTGGCTATAGAGAAGGACTTGATGCTACTTATGGTGGTTAGAAGACCTAGCCCCTCGATGACAGACTTATGCGAGGGGGTGGATAAGACATAATCTACCCGAAGACCCCATTCCTCTGTGGCACCCCTGCAGGACTTGACCTCAATGTTAGAATGGGTAAAATCACACATGTCCACTCGCACCCTAAGAATTGAATCAGGCAACACAATAGGAAGGTCAGAAGACTCACCTAGACCCACATGGGTTGCTCATTTATCTTATCCATAAAATCCTACTTGAAATTTATGAGAGAAGTCATGAAGGTGTCCTCCTCGCCAAAGTAGAGTGCCATGCGATAGAGGCCAAAATCTCTTTTCACACGAGTGGCCAAGTATTCCCTTTGTGGCTTTAAATAGGCAGAAGATGAGGATCCCCTGCTCGCGAGAAGATCAATAGACCCCTCACCTCACACAGAGGTGGTGGATTCCAAGACAGTGGAAGAAACGATGGTGGCCCCAGTGGCCATGGCTGTTGAAACAGTGACAGAAATGGGTATCATCCCTACTACCATCTCGCTAGTGGTGGTGGTGATAACAAAAATGGGATTCAAGGGAGAATAAGAGGTTATTTTTTGGGTAAACTAGAGGAAGAAGACGACGACTTTTGGAGTCGATAATGGCGGTTTCAACCCCTCTCTCTCTCTCTCTCTCTTTCTCTCTCTCTCTCTCTCTCTAAAAGAAAACCAAGTCTGAAAACAAATGTTAAGGTGAAAAAGAAGATAAGCTTAAAAAATAACTTTTATACCCCTTTGAGGAGGCACACTTCTGCCAAATCAAAAAGGGGGTGAATTATTTCCCAAATGACGAGATTCTTGTTCTCTGTTCAACACATGTCACCTCGAGACCCTCAATGTGGGCTGACGTGACAGGCCTAATTAATGCAACCGTATCATCATGAGATTGAGTTTGACTGTTTTTATTCTAAGAAATAATGAATCATTGCGTACAAATAACTTTGGTATACCCAACACACATATATTTGTACGAAGGGACAAATGTAGAGAGGTGCTCACTCATTTGCCTAAATAGGTGAGCAGACCCATGTGGTGAGGGTGGCTCATCACAATAAGCCCATTTAAAGAGAACCCTGGCCAAAGACCAAAGAAAACTTAAATGGGACGAGGAGGCCCACTACGAGGATCCCCTCATTCCTAAAATCCTAGAGATTACAAAAAAGAAAGTTTGGATGAGGAGGCCCACTACAAGGAGCTTCTCATCCCCAAAACCTAAGAATCACATAAATGAAGATAGGGCGAGGAGACCCACTACAAGGATCTCCTCGTCCCCTAAATCTCGAAGATCACAAAAATGAAGATAGGGTGAGGAGGCCCACTATAAGGAGCTCCTCCCCCCCCCCCCAAAAAAAAAAAAAGCTTGAAGATCACAGAAATGAAGATATGGCGAGGATGCCCACTACAAGGAGATCCTCGTCCCCAAAATCTTGAAGATTACAGAAATAAATATAGGACGAGGAGGCCCATGATAAGGATCTCCTCATCCCCCCAAAGCTTGGGAATCATAGGAATAAAGATAGGTCGAGGAGGCTCGTCACGAGGAGCTCCTCGTCCCCAGAAGATAAAAATCACGCAAAGGAAATTTACATAATGAGGCCCACCACAAAAGGGTCCCTCGTCTCATCCTCAAAGCTTATAACACATATGAAATGAATGAAGGCGAGGAGGACCTTGGTGAGCATCCACTTGTCCTACACTCAAGCCATAGGGAAGAGGGTGAAGAGTCCTACCTAGGGTGATCCCTCTACTCCCAACTAAGTTACTCAACAGAACTAGTGGGCGAGGAGGTCCACATAAAGTGACCTCCTCCCCATGACTTATTACTCAAAAATATATTAAAAGTAATGATATTTTACTTTCTTATACAGGTAGCCTAGTCGAGCAAGTAGGGCTCCAAAAGGGAAGTTGGGATCTCTTGGGAGTTTTGACTTGGTGGCTGAGGAATAAGGTTTGTTGAGCAAGCTCAACCACTTAGCACTATAAGATTGAAAGAATACTAGTAGAAAGACTCTAGGGGTCACCCAGTCCTTGCACAGTCATAACCAAAGTAAGCAACCAAGAGGTTGCTCACAAGAAATTAACAATTTATAAAATGATTTTATATAAAGGGGATCCTTAAGGCCCCACTAAAGTTTCAAAGATTTTAGAGGAGGTGGTCCTTGAGACCTTCCCTCAATTCTATAAAATATTTTAGAGGAGGTGGTTCTTGATACCCTCCTCAAGTTTACAAAGATTTTAGAGGAAGTGGTCCTTGAGACCTCCCCTTAAGTTTATAAAAGATTTTAGAGGAAGTGGTTCTTAAGACCCTTCTCAAGTTTACAAATATTTTAGAGGATGTGGTCCTTGAGACCCTTCTCAAGTTTACAAAGTTTGTAAAACAAGTTACCGTTTCAAAATATATTTACCAAATCATATATATTTTCATTCGGGGCAGACATATTTGCTTTTTGATTATGGTTTACACCAGGTGGCACCTGTCACAGACAGGGACAAATGGTACATTGCAGACCTTGTCCCTCACCAACCCCCTCATTTTTTGCGCCCAAAAAGTGACAACTCAACCCTAATGCCCAAGTATAAATAGGATCCCTGGGCAAGGTCAAGTCACAATTAGAAGCTCAAGTTATACCGTTACTCTGTCAAAATCACACCAGACCACCTAGTATTCTCTCCCTGCTATCTCTCTAAGTGCTGAGTGCTTGTTTCTTCACTCCCACCTTGACATCCATCATTCTCAGGAGGTCCTCTTGAGAAAAGTTACTACTATTATAGTGAAGTTCATCTTCTTGCGGGAGGTGGTTCTATCTTTGGATCCATTTTTACCCAAAAAGGAAGGTTTCACCAGGTGCTGCTATAGAAACTCTTGAAGACCTTGGAGGCAGAGTTCATTGAGGTGGGTCACGCCTCACCCGTATCAGTATCTTACCAGACCCCAGTCACACTACCCTCCTACAACATCAAAGTCATAATTAAGCAAACATATGATACTATGATTAACTATTACAGTTATCAAGTTAAACCACTCTAAATCAATATATACAATCTATGAGTGTAGTAAAATCCTCAGCGTGACAATAACAAAATCCCCATATCTAAACCCTAGCTCCATCTAACGGTGCAGCTCTCAAAATCACTGATCATATGGTATCCTAGCTGGCAGCGTACAAACCTTAAAATGTTAAAATATAAACATTAAGTTATAAGCTTAATGAGGTACTCCTTCCCTAAGATGAAATAACAATTTTATTTCAAATCTGTGGATATAAAATCCAAACAATACTGCCCGTTATGGTAATAACAAATCCTGGAACATAAGTTTCAATAAATCCTTGTCATAAGACAAACAAATCATTGAATCTTTGTCCAATTCCAATCCTGGATCATAAGACCTAAACGATCCTGGATATTTGAATATCTAAACAAATCCTGAATACCAAAGCATTCAAACCAATCCGCCCTTAGAGCTATATTCATATCCATCATATCATTTTTGTATATATATATATATACGAAACAATCATAAGTACACTCACCTTGGCAACTTGATAGGCTTTTCCTTTTTCTTTGTCCGGCACTTATTCAACCGGTTCTTCTTCCCTTCCTATCATAGTATCATCATAAGAATATTAATAATACAAGTAATAACTTAAGCGTAAATCGATTCATAAGCATCATATGATTCCATTTAAATCATTTATTATAAATGAAGTTCCATCTAAATTCATGTTAAGATATTTAACATATCCAAATCATAGTCCAAACGTACTTTAATTAATTCTTGGTAATCCAATCCTTATCATATTAGGTTTTCAATAAAAAAAGACGCCACATCATTTCAAGTTTTTTAGAGCAAGATATTCCCATTTCTTCACTACCTGACAAATCTTCCCTATAAGCCCCTCTATCGTTCAGTCAACTTCCAAGAATTTTCACAATTTTTATACATCATATATTTCTATGATATTCCAACCAATTTCAATAAATATATTGAATAATACAAGATTAAAGTTTCATAATTTTCAGAGTTCATTTGATGTGTCAAAAGTTGTATCAAACTCAGGGCATATCCAAACAAATTACTCAAATAACAACTATGTACCAGCTTACAACCATCACCGAGGTCTAACCATAAGGAGTTAAATTCTAATTTTTATATATGCTTTGAATATATGAGTCTATTCTAATATCCAACTAGAATTACTCAATTCAAGTAAGTATACAAAAAGATATAGAAGTTTGAATACACAAGGTTTTCAATCGAATTAATATAAAGGGTTTACACCTTCAACTTTCTTTAAACTTGTATCTACCCATACATATACATCAAGATATGAAAGTTTAGTAAAAAAAATTGATGATTTCTATCATTTCAATCAGTAACATAAAAAAATATGACAAGATTCATGGATAGAATTACCTTAGGGACTTTTATATAATTTTCTATTGATTTTTCTCAAATTTTCTCCTCACCTTGTTCTTCCTAAACATCACGATTCTCTTTCCGCAATCTCCAAGTCTCTCATGGATGAATTTTCTGAAGGATGAGGTTATTTTAAGGGTTTAAAGTTAGCTAAGCCATCCTCCCCTTCAAACCAATAAAATCATAACACATAGTGTACTAATAAGACAAAATACCACTTAACGAATGGACAAATTTGCCCTTGTTTCGTAATTTCGGTATAACTTCTTACTCGTACCTCCGTTTAACACATCATTTATTGGGTTACAAACATAATTAGTATATATACAACTATATAGTTTCCACCTTAAGTTACATTATAAGGGTCAAAACTAATTTCCAATAAAAAAAAATCTACCGAAAACTTCCAAATTTTCATGTTTGTAACCAATTTGATATTTCATTATTTTTTAAGGTACGATTAGAGTAAATATAATAACCTAACATTATATATATTAATAACACATTATCCATATCACATAAGGTAAGCATGATTCAAATATAATTTATCATAATTATATCTGGGTTATCACATACACAACTCGTCTAGGAGGTTAACCCCCAGACCGGACGTTTCCAGAAAGGAAGGGGTCATCACTTCTTCGAACTTGGCCAGACCCCCATCCTTCCCCTAGCGCCTCAAAAATTCAACCCTCGTCCTATCATTAATGCTGAGGTTGGGTTCCAACTTGGAGGACATAGAGGGATTTGTCCAAACACGGGAAATCCTCGGCTCAGAGTCGTCACGGGCAGCATCGACCTCGAACTCCCAGACCTATGAGACGGAAAAAATACCTCATCTTCCAATGATGGTTCGAGATCTGGTTAATTTGGAAAATTTTCTTATCGGGTCTCCTCGCTCCCAGATGGTAATAGTCCATTTGGTCCTTAGTTGATGATATATTATAACATGCTTTGAAGACACCAACTGAAGGGTCATCTCCATACTTAGACTTCCACAAAGAGATGAAGCTGAGTATAATTCTCTAAGAGTTTGGTGTCAGTTAGGCTGGAGCGAGCCCCATACTAGTAAGGATGGCTCATACGAAAGGATGAAAGGGAAGACGGAAGCCGACCCTGAACATCTGGTCATAGAAGGGCTCTTTTATCCTCGTTCGGAGCTCTCAGGTGAATGTCCGACTTGATCCCATACATATGCCTCCATACAAAGAGGTCGGACTCTCTAACGATGGAAGGAAAAGTTTAGGCATAAGAAACATTAAGTGGTTCCCCAACCGTAGTTGGAGGTTAAGTTTATTGATGCCGACCAACCGTAGTTGGTGGTGGTTGATGCCTTCTTGCAAAATTCAAGTGTAGTGGGTAGCACGAGTACTCCGAAAAAAAATTAAACTAAAAAGAATATGGGGAAAATAACATTTTTATTCATATTTAAAGGACGGAATACATGTGAATCTACATTACTGATAATATTTACGCAGATGCTCTACATTCCAAGCATTTTTGAATTCTTCCCCCTCTAAAGTTTCTATTCTGTAGGTTTCAGGTCGAGCAATCGTTGTTACACGATAAGGCCCATGCCAGTTGACCTCCAGCTTATTATTCTTCTGAATGACTTTCTTGAGTACATAATCTCCCTCCTTGAGATCACATTTCTTGACTCATTTATTGTAGAACATGGCAGTCCGTTGCTGGTAAGCGGCATTTCGAATTACTGCATCTTCCCGGACTTCCTTGAGCATGTCTATATCTAAATGTCTCATCAAATCGCTTACTGGAGTGTTGAAATTAAGTACCGTGTGAGTAGGTAGACCCAGTCCAACAGGTATGATTTCTTCACTTTCAAAGGCTAACATGTAAGAAGATTCCCCAGTTGTTGTTCGGGGAGTTGTACGGTAAGTCCACAACACAGAATGTAGCTCGTTAATCAAATTTCCTTTCGCATTATCAAACCGTTTCTTCAACCCGTTCAACAGAGTCTGTTGGTTACCTTTGTTTGCCTGTTGCTCTGGGGATGGCCTGGTGCAGAATGAATCTTTTGAACATTGGACTGTTGACAGTATACGACGAACTCCTCATTATCAAATTGGGTACCATGATCAGTGATGAAAGCATGTGGTAGACCATGTTTGCAAATAATATTCTTCCAGATGAACTGATAGACCCTTTCATATGCCATGTCAATGAGAGGTTCATCTTCCACCCATTTTGTGAAATAATCAATGACTACCAAGTATTTGAATCGTCCTTTGGTAATTGGCAAAGGCCCGACCAAGTCTATTCCCTACATAGAAAATGGCCAAGGTGAGGTAATGGGAGTTAATAATTTCTGGGGAGCTCTTCATATGGCAGAGAACCATTAACACTTATCGCATTTCTTGGCATAAGCTGTGCAGTCAGCTCGCATCATTGGCTAATAGTATCCCTGCATCGTTATCCTTTGCAAAAGAGTTCGACCTGCTACATGGGATCCACAAGAGCCTTCGTGAATTTCTTCTATCAGATCTTTAACTTCTGATGGATGAATACATCTCTGTAAACCTTCTATCATACCTCTTCTGTATATAACTCCATTATTTTAGACATACCTAGCATCTTTAAACTTGAGACTCTTGGCCGCAAGTTGGTCGGCTGGTAAAATGCCTTCTTCAATATACGCTCTGATGGTATCCATCCAGGAAGGTCCCATATTTAAAGTGATAAACTTCACCATCAAATCATCATCAATGCTTCGATCTTCCAGTATCTCAATAGGAATCGTTCTTCATAGCTCGGTGCGGGTAGCTGAGGCTAACCGAGTTAGTGCATCAGCCCTCGCATTCTCCAGTCTTAGTATTCTGATCACTTGTACCGCTACAAAATTGGATAAAATCTCCATAGCTTTGGTGTGATACCTGGACATGAATTCTCCATTTACAACGTACAGTCCGAGAATCTGATTTACGACTAGCTGTGAATCACTAAACACCTTAACTTGCTCTGCATTCAGTGTTTTGGCTAAACTGAGGCCCACAATCATAGATTCATACTCAGCTTCATTGTTGGAAGCTTTGAATTGGAAACGCAGAGCATATTCTATGTCCAATCCATCCGGCCTATTAAGAATTATTCCGGCTCCGCTGCCTGTGGCACACGAAGATCCATCAACATACAAATTCCATACAGAGATACAGTTATCAAATCCTTGGTCTGACAAATTCCCGTGATGGAATATTTGGTGCTTCCTTTTATCATCCCTTAACTCTAGGCTTTTATCAAAGGATTCTTGTTGCTCGGTCACCGTCCCCTCCTGCAAGTCTGCTTATGGGAGTTGATCAGGGATAGTTTTTGATGATCCTCTAACATCCGCGAGTTGTTCCGCGTTAGACCTCCGTTGGTCGAAGGTATTTGGGTAAGTAAATTTAGCAATGAAATCTGCCACTGCCTGCCCTTTGAGAGAAGACCTTGGCTCATAGACGATGTCTGATTCACCTAACTCTACCGCCCAATACATTAATCTTCCAGATTTTTTCGACTTGTGTAAAGCCTGTCTGAGTGGCTTGTCGGTGTATACCACTATGGTATGGGCTTGGAAGTAGGGTTTCATTCTCCTGCTCATCTCGATCAATGCTAATGCCAGCTTCTCCAATTTTGGGTACCTAATCTCTGCTCCTCGGAATGCTTTACTTGTGTAATACACCGGCTTCTGCACTCCGTCGTCTAACCTTATCAACACTAAACTGACTGCACTTTCTGAGACAGCCAGGTATAAGTATAATTTCTCTCCCACTACCGGCCTGGACAGCAAAGGAGGTGTCCCGAAATATTTCTTCAACTCTTGGAACGCCCTCTCACACTCATCATTCCACTCGAAAGTTTTTCTGAGTGTATTAAAGAATGGAAGACATCTGTCAGTTGCTCATGATATGAACCTGTTGAGAGCTGCAACACGCCCCGTGAGGCTTTGTACTTCCTTCTTCGTAGTTAGAGGTTGTAATTATAGCAAGGCTTTGATCTTGTCAGGATTTGCCTCGATGCCGCGTTGATTCACAATATACCCGAGGAACATGCCTTCTTGTACGCCAAAGACGCACTTGGTCAGGTTCAGTTTCATCTCATATTTCTCCAGCTGGTCAAATGTTTAGCCCAGATCAGCGATGTGGTCAGCAGCTTTCTTGCTCTTAGTCAGCATGTCATCGACGTAAACCTCCATGTTTCTGCCCATTTTCTCTGCGAATACCTTGTTCATTAGCCGCTGACACGTAGCACTTGCATTTTTAAAACCAAAAGGCATAACATTGTAACAGTATGTTCCCCTTGGGGTAATAAAAGAGGTACCTTCCTTGTCTTCTGGTTTCATCTTAATTTGGTTGTAGCCAGAATAAGCATCCATGAAGTTCAGCAATTCATGCCCCGAAGTAACATTTACCAGTTGATCTATTCGGGGTAGAGGGAAATGATCTTTTGGGCAGGATTTGTTCAGATATGTGAAATCCACGCACATTCTCCATTTATTGTTCTTCTTTTTTACCATCACCACATTGACTAACCAATCAGGATATTTGACATCCTCAATAAAAGAGGCCTTTTGCAGTTCTCTACTTCCTCTTGAATAGCTTGTTTCTTCTCTGTGCTAAAGACCCTTCTTCGCTGCTTCATCGGTTTGATCTCCTTATTAACATTGAGTTCATGGCACAAGAAGGTTGGGTCTATCCCCGGCATATCTTCAGGACTCCACGCGAAAGCTTGCTTTCTATGCCTCAAAAACTCCACCAACTCTTGCTTTGTTGTTGGATCAAGTGAAGCGCTAATTTGAGTTATTCTTTTTAGTTGTTCCTCGTCCAGAATAATTCTCTTTGTTTCTTCCATGACCTGACCCTTCACGAGCTCTGATTCATCTCTGGGGTCCAGTGTCTCAATCTATGAATCTTCAGACTCATCCACGTGGTAAGTGGTGGTCTTCTTCTTGGTATCCTCCAACTTTTCTTGTTCGGTAGATGAATAGTAGCATTCCCGAGCTACTTTCTGATCGCCCTTCACAAGTCCCACACCAAAGTTGGTTGGGAACTTCAAGCATTGATGTACCGCAGATGGCACTGCTTCGAACTTTTTCAGACCTACTCTTCCCATGATTATATTGTAAGTTGATTGGACGTTTTTATCCATTATGAAGAAACGTACTTTTTTTGTTCTGCCAGCAGACCAGGCACCAATAAGCATGCCCAACTTGATCGTCCCAAGTGAAAAGACTTTTTCTCTAGAGAAACCGATAAGGGGCCTGTGGTACGGCTCCAACTGGGCGAGTTTCAAGTTTAAACTGTCAAAGCAAGGGTATAACATGATGTCTATCGAGCTACCATTATCTACCAATACTCTTGAGATGATTACATTCTCCATCCTCATCTTGATCACCAAAGGATCATCATGAGGATACAAGACACCTTCCAGATCACTTTTGGAAAAACCGATGACTAGTTTATCCTTATTGACCTTCCTCGGACGATCCTCCTCTGCCAGATTTATCCTCTATATGTAGGAACAAGCTTGGGCCTCATTAAGATAAGATTTTCTTTCAGCGGTATGATCACCACCTCCTGCATCTCCACTTGTTATCATATTACAGTCAAATGAACCAAAGCGAATTGAAAATACCTCACGTTTTGGCTGTCTAAGCTTTTTAGGGAGATCGGGGTCATCCTCCGGGTCATCTTCATGGTCCCTTTTCTTGTCATCTCTTGGTCGGTGAGGAGATTTAGACCTTTGTCGTGCTCTGTCGTTAGTCTTCTCACCGTTTTGGCGATCAACAAACTTGTTCAATTTCCCTCGTCTACTGAGTGCCTCAATCTCATTCTGGAGAGCTATGCACCGCTTGGTCGTGTGACCATGGTCTTTGTGGAACTCGCAGTACTTGGACTTATCTCTCCTTTCGGGGGTTGTCCTCAATTTCTCTAGCCAATTTAGTTCGTAGCTGTTTTTTATCTCCTCCAGAACATGGTTTATGCCTACCTTTAAGGGGGAATAATTTGCATACTTTCTCAAATGCTCAATCGTTTCATACCTTTCGATTGCTTGTTGCCTCCATTATGCTTATGATCCTTCTTCTTTGACCTGCCTTCAGCTTTGGTATCCTCTTTTGCCTCAACATTCTTCTTCGCAGCCATAGCTTCATCGGCATTCATAATTTTGGTTGCTTTTGACATCAACTCTACTATGGATTTAGGGATATCTTTGGCCAAAGTGTAATACATCTTATTCGATAAAAGACCACTCATCAGAGCTATAATTGTCGTCTTTTCTTCGTAGTCGATTACCTCCAATTTCTCGTTGTTAAAATGAATGATGTAGTCCCTGGTGCTTTCTCCTGCGTTCCGCCTTACGCTCAACAGATGTGCTACCCTCTTGACTGGCTTTGCGCCAAAACAGAAATTCCCTATGAAGAGTTCTGCCAACTGATGGAAAGTTTCGATTTGCCCCCAAGGAAGGTTGTTATACCATATTTGAGCAAATCCGGTGATGGTTCCTGAGAATGCCTTACACCTCATCTCATCGGGAACTGCATAAATATCTGCAGCAACTTGGTACTGCTCTATGTGGAGAACAGGATCAGTCTTTCCATCGTACTTCGGCGTAACTACAGGAGCCTTAAACTTTGAGGGTGTGGGAAAGTCCACAATTGCTTGTATAAATGGAGATCCTTTGATAAAGGTTCTTTGGAGAGGGTTTTTGGCCTTAGCCAGTTCCCCTAACCTGTCTTTCATCCTCTGAATGGAGCCCTTCCATGCATCATTTCCAGCGTCTGATCTATTTACCCGAGCAACAGGTCACACTGAATTCTCCTCTTGGGATCTTTCCATAGGGCGTGATTGGGCAGAACCTTCCCTTAGATCATTTGGTCGTTGAGAATTTCTCGACGCAATCCGAGGAGGATTTCTATTCCTCCTAGGGCCCAAACGGTCTAAAGGGGAGACTCTACTCAACCTCTCCAAAGCGCTCGTTCGTTTGGAGTTAGAGTAACATTTTCTTGAGAGCCCATAACTCTTATGGGAGATGTCCGGCCAGGTTGATAGGAGGGATCGCTGGACCTCTCAGTATGATGGACTTAGGTATGTCTAGACTGGGAAGCATAAGGGAATAGAGTACGCATGTATCGTGAAGACGACATGTGCACGTTTCTATGAGCGCTTCACTGGCCTGACTGGGCAGGTGTTGCATTTTGAACAGTCTGAATGAGTTGTCGTATGGTCTCTTGCATGTTGTTTGTCCTTTGGCTAAGTTGGCCACTGTTCCTGTGAGATCCTGGACAGTTGGAGGAGCGAACGGGTTGGGAGGAACTCCATTATTGTTCTTATTGCTAGATTCTGGGATCTCAGCCATGTATAATGAATTTTGTAGTGAAAAACGCTACGTATAGTCGTTTCCCACAAAAGACGACAATCTGTTGATGTAAAAAACTAGACTTGATCTAATTAATTAATCACAGATAAATATGAATAAAGAAATAAGACAAAGGATTTTTAAAGTGGTTTAGCCTTAATGAAAATGACCTATGTTCACTGTCTTGTATTGCAGGGTTTTTTGCCTTGATTTCAGTTATGATCGCAAGTGATCGATTGCCCTGTTATGGAGGGGGTTACAATGTATTTATAGCCCTCGGGCTGTCAATATAAATAGACAATATGCCATTATTTAATAGACATATACATCTGTACATAATAAGAACGTTCATTGAATCTATTTTCGTCCCTTGATCTTCTTGGCTAGATGTTCAGTACAATGAGTAGCTCGGTACGCTGAGTAGTTCGGTACACTGAGTTGTTCGGTACGCTGAGTTGCTCGGTGAATATATTTTATGCCACGGAGGATGACACGTGTCTTCATATAATTGGTCCACATCAGCTGACTAATTTTTGTATCAACAATAATAATAATAATAATAATCAAACCATATTTTCTCTTAAATTATCTCTGAAGATAAATTAATCATAATAATAATAAGTTGATTACAATAGATGACCAAATGCCTTATTAATACTAATCCTAAAACTTGGGGAGCAAGTCTCCTAATTAAAAAAGAAAACTAAATAACCTAATTAAAATAGGTAACTAATATCCTAATAATTATCTTTTATAATAACATTAATAATAAATTAGATAATAACTAATATTTATCTACTTACAAGATACTAAAAAATAAAAATAAACATGCTAAAAAATAAATAACCCCATGCGAGCTACATCCCAAGCGCACATCAGTATACATTAGATACCAAAATCATAATAGGCCCAGAAATGAGGATTGAACCCCAATGACCCTTGATTCTTTTTCGTAGGGTTGAAGGCGATCGTGGTTGGTGAAAATATAAGGCTACGTTTGATTGCAAACATAAAAGATGCATGAAAAATAGTTTATTTGGATGAAAAGTTGGAAAATGAAGGGAAATAGATATGAGTTTTTTGCCTTACCTTTTCTATTTTCCATAGAAACCAATTCTTTGGAGGGCGGATAAGAAAATGTTTTCCAATAAAAATGAGGTTTGAGATAGAGCACTTGTTACGTGAATAAGTGATGTTCTTATATAAAGTGTTTAGAGTCAAGGTACTACAAGGGCAAAATATGAATCCAAACAAATATTTGCCATGGAAAAAATTTCCATATCATTCAAACACAACCTAAGAGAAACATTTGAATAAGGAGCTCAAATGAGGGCCAAATACGAATGGAATAGTATAATTGCCTCGTGTATAAAAACACCAAAGTACAAATTTATACTTTGCTCATCACCAAGGGATGTACGAGACAACTTTTTTGGTATCCTTAACAACCCCATTGCATATATGGTGGATCACTTGTATGTCATTACCTTGGCAGAAGAATCTCCCTGCGGTAAATCCCATCTAAGATTAGAGTTCTTATCTTCGATTGCATCCACCTATATAAAGCAAAGCATATGATTAAACAAAGTACTCCATCCATCTCGAATTAAGAGTCCACTACTTTTTTTAGGTTATTCCAAATTAATAGTTCACTTTCTTTTTCGGACATAATCAATGCACCTAATTACACGCTAGCAAACAAGTGTTGATCTTTTTTTTTTTTTGGGGGGGGGGGGGGGGGGGGGGGGGGGGGGGGGGAGCATACCATGAGGTGTACAGCCAGCTTGCACACACCTCGACTAATCCCCATTCGCGGTTCGTGGCTTCCGCGGGCCAAGCATTATTTTAATAGTGTCGAAGATCGAACTGAGGAACAAACTCAATCCACCCTTAGGACTGTCCCAGTGACAGCCTTATACCACTGGATCAAGAGGGTTGATTAACAAATGTTGATCTTGATTATTGATTGAATGTATCCTTAATTTATACAAAAAAAAAAGATAAGAACCTTGAAACAGGACGGAGGGAGTATAACTTGTAATAACACCAACTATTTAATTTTAAACATGACAAATGTACAATATACTATTGAATGAAGCAACTGTTCTTGAGCTACACACTCCTAGCAAATCCCAAATAATAAAGTTCACTCCCCCCGGTTTCTAAACCCCGGCATCTCCAATTACCACACAAACACAATTACATTACAGACATGGACCTAAACTTTATCTCTCTCTCTCTCTCATGATATACAAACGCCAAGCAAATCGTTTGAGATATACGTATATATTACACACGCCGATATAAGCTTTTTAAGGGGCTAACAGGTTTCTCTAGAAACGAGAATTTGATGCTAAACCTTCCAGTGTAGTTTCTACAGTGGTTTTTCCATAAGAAGAAGACCCCCTTGGCAAAGAATGGTGCTGATAAATGTGTAAAATGCTTCTACTCTACAACCTAAAGGAAGTAAGTTAGCTGCTCTTTTTTCCTTGAACCTCCTTCTCCATACAAATCATTCCACTGCTTCAGCTCACTCATTACCGATCCCTCTGCAGCAAAACTGGCGGCAACCTGCAGTGGAAGAAACACTTAATAGGTTTCAAATTTAAACCAATATAAACCGTGTGCATGCGCATTATGCAATTCTAATGCAGAGTGTGAAATCCTTGCCTTTTAGAGAAGTCCCATATGTAGTAGTTAGCTATTATTTGGTGATCCCTCCGTCCCAAATTAAGAGTCCTATCTTCTTTTTTAATAAATCAAGGATACATTCAATCAACGACTAAGATCAACAATTATTCACTATCATAAAAGCTCGTTGATTATGTTAAAAAAAAGTGGACTACTAATTTGGGACGGCCCAAAAAGGAATAGTGGACTCTTAATTCGGGACGAAGGGAGTATTAGGAAGGGGACCTGATTACAGGCTGCTGGGTAGCATTTACAGATAAGAAAAGTCCAAGCCAGGTTACCTGATTCTTTGCCTGCCTCATGTCTTCCATGTTTAAGGATCTCAGAATAATTACTCTTTCGCTTTCTTCTTTTGTATCTGAAGCATCTTCCGAGCTCTGCCCTTCTTCAGCGCTACGCTTCTTTGCCTTTAATGACGAGTTCATGGGAAAGAGAAATTCAATTACTATTTGAGAAATTCACAATATATATATACCATGTAAAGGAAAAGAATTATATATATTGGAGATGTATAAGAACGTAGCGCCACGCTTCTTTTCCTTTAAAGACGAGTTGATGGCAAAGGGAAATTCAATTACTATTTGAGAAATTCAAGAAATATATAAATGTAAAGGAAAAGAATTATATATATTGGAGATATATAAGAATGTAGGAAATTACCATATCCTTCTTTCTCTCTTGTTGGATTAGCTCTCTGACGGGGCGGTAAGCGGCTGTGACACAAAAATTCTGTCCTCAATAGTTAATGCCAAGGTTCAACGTTCGTAAATAAAATTGAGTTCAATAGTACCATCGAGAGAAATACCAACCTTAAGATCACTTCCACTATATCCTTCTGTCATGCTTGCAAGTTCCTTAAAGTCTAGATCTTCGACCTTTTCTTTCGCCAAGAGAGTTCTCAAGATCTTTTCTCTGCTCTCCACGGATGGTAGACCAACCATAACTCTGTTCACCCAAAAGAAAGAAATCAGGAAACATTTACATCCATGTATATTATTGTCCTTGGGTTGCTTATCTAAAGGTTATCAGAAGGATACTACATAGGTAATTGTTGGTGTTATGTCATACACCTCTAAAAGTGCAGATGTTCATTTGGAACTCTTCTAAAGGTGATTCTTCGTTCTACAATGTATCAAGAACAACAATCATTGATTATATCACATACCATCACTTTGCTACTAATCATTATGGTATGGTTTCCATGCCCATAGAGATGGGCAGAGTTTGAATCCTGTTAGGTATCACTTCATAACCCTTTGAGGTCGACTTAAAATGGGGAGAGTAATCCTCAGTTCTGTATCCCATCTTCTTTCTTCAATAAAATATCTCTCTCAACTTTTTTTATTTATTTATATCATTCACAAAAAACAGCAGGTAAAATATAATGCACCAAGTTAAGATTAGGGGAGAGGAATTAGATCAAAGAGATTAATCTTGTAAAATTGAGATGAAGGATAACAGGAGAGACGAGCTTTTCAACACTGATGCAAAAACAGAAGGCTATTAAGGTAAAGTTGAAGCCGATAAAGGACATATACGAAGTGATACAGTTAACAGACATTTAAGGATTGGGGAAAGTTAAAAAATATCCTTGAATTATGTGGCAGTTTTTGCAACAAATCCCCCTAAACAATTTTTAATGCAAACTCCCAGGACTATGCATTCTGTTATCTCTCTCTCTCGCCCCCCCCCCCCCCCCCCCCCCCCCTCCCTCGTTGTGTGCAATAAAAGAGTTTAGAGGAGCTTTTTTCACTTCACACTTAAGCTTTCATGCACTAAAGATGTCTTTTCGTAGTTTGAAGTGAAAAATGAAATGACATACGTTGACGATGAGATGGTCAAACAAATATACAAAAATTACCTCCGTTCAAACCGCCTTATAATTGCTTCATCAAGGTCAAACGGCCTGTTGGTAGCGGCAAGTACAAGAATGCGCTCACCGGTCTTTGTCAACAGCCCATCCCAATGTGTCATGAATTCGTTCTTAATTTTTCGCATAGCCTCATGCTCCCCAACTCTGGTTCGCTGCCCAAGCATGCTATCGACCTCATCCACAAATATGATAGTTGGAGAAACCTTCGCAGCCAGTGAGAAAAGAGCTCGGACATTCTTTTCATCTTCTCCAAACCATTTCGAAGTGATGGTTGACATTGAGACATTGATGAAACTTGCTCCAGCTTCGTTGGCAATGGCCTTTGCCAGCATTGTTTTCCCAGTACCAGGAGGCCCAAAGAGAAGTATGCCTCGACAAGGCTTGAGAAGTCCACCTTTGAAGAGGTCCGGTCTTCGAAGCGGAAGCATGACCAGCTCCTGTAGTGATTCTTTAATCTCATCAAGAGCACCAATATCTGCAAATGTTACTCCGATCTCGCTCGCAGGAATAACCTCAGGCCTTATGCGTTTTTCAAATTCATTGTCAGGAGGAACTTCCTGTTGCACACGCATAATACTAAAAAATCAGATTTTCCATCTACCAGGAATAAGTTTGTAACACCGACATTATTTTCCGAGTACATCTTTCCAATTGCTTAGAAAGGTTTCCAAAAATTATCAGGTTTTGTGAGAGCATGAAAATTAAATTCTTTGAATTTCAAACAAGTCTTGTTGGCAGGCATGATATACCCACGCATGTTCTCTGAGGTTTCAATCTTATTCAACTCATTCTTATCACTCTTTTCAATTATAATATTATCAGAACAGGACTCACCGGTTTTGCTGGATTCTCACTATCATTCTTCGCTGAAGGAACTGATTTTTCTGTCTCGTTTTTGTTATCAGGCAGCTAAACAGGTGAAGAGAAAAGCATAAGTAAACGTATCGCAATGAAAAACTGAGTGGTTTTTGTTAACGTGTATACCGAAACATGTTAACAACACTTGTCCCTCTCATAAATGCGTAAACGCTTAACACATGCCCTAGGGAAGACACTAACAAAACCCATTTAAGATTGTCAAAAATTGAACACAGATGGATAACATACCTTCGAAGACTCAGCATTTGTCTCCAGCTTGAGAGTATCTTTGCCATAACTTTTTCCCTCTTGGAAGAAGCTCAATCCATGGGACAAACTGTACCAAGGCCAGAACAGTAAATACATGAAACATTGTTGGGAGAGAGGGGAAAGAAACAAAAGTAAAAGCCAAGTAATGAAATTACAGAAAATTTGGAATTTACCTTTTAGATGATATAACTAGCTTCCCATTTCGGTATTCTGGGTCCTTGTTATTCATCAAATGATTAGATATTGCTGATACCACAATTTCTTCAATGTAATTACTGAGAATCAGTGTGTCAGCATGGCAGATTGATCCTAGATCATCGCATTCCAGATCATTTGCCGCAAGTACCTCGGCAATATGATTTTTGTTATCTTGAAACTGGATTTTCTTCATGTCCTCTTCCAGTTGGGTTTTCCAACTTACGAGATGAGTCTCATCATCAGGTGGCTTTATCTCTATATTGTAAGGAAATAAATGAGAGAGCCTTTCATCAACTTCCCCACCATCATCATCTTGATCCAACATCCGGGAACCAAGAACCAACACAGATCCTGATAGTTTCTTCAACATTTTATCAAACAATTTGTACAGCCTTAGGGATTGAAGAAGAAGCCTCTCAACATCCCTGATGTACAGAATAATGCAACTGGTTTCAGAGAATGAAACCAAGACCTGCAAGTAGGGTGACAAACCTGCCAGTCAGTACTTTACTGAGATTCCTACGGGTTAACGCAATGTTTGGGAGATTTAATTGGAAGGAAAAAAAGAGAAAGGAAGAGGAATAAGTGCATCCTTTCTCTTGTTTGAGAGTTTAATGAAGAGAGAAAAGGAGTGGAGAAATAATGTTAGTTTTAATGAAAACATTACAAAAATCTTTCCAAAATCGAAAAAAAAAAGGGAGAGGAGAAAGTTTTGTTTAATGAATCAATTGCATAGAGATTTTCCACCCAAAACTATTCTTATCTATATATGTTGTAATGGTAGATTGTAATTATCTTCTTTTCATTTTCTTTCTTCTCAACTTGCAAAGAGAAAGAAACTGTCTTATCCCGTGAACTCGCTAACAAAGAAAAGAAAATTAGTATCCTCTCTTCTTTTCTCTTTGCTCTTATTACAATATTTTCTTCTCTTCTTCCCTCCTCTCCCATAAACTCCTCAACATTGCATAAACGCTATATAGAATCTAAGTGGAGTGAAAGAGTAATCAAAACAGGAGTACACAAGAATAGTAGGCACTAGCTCTAAATCAGCAACTAAGGAAATAAGACATTTACCTTGTAAAGTGACTGTAAAAAAAGTTTTTCATCAAAAGACCAGCTGCTGACACGCTTCAGAGGAGCTAAAAGAAGTAAAACAACTCTCCAGGATCAGTGAACAATTATATTTATATAATTACCAACACCATTCAATCAAAAGCAACAAAGTAACAAATAATATCATATTTTTCATTTTATTGTTTATCAAAGGAAAGGATCTGAATTACAACCTGGAGTTGAACTCTGGGAACTCACGCTACTCATATCCGAAGAAGTGGAGGAAAATCTACGATGCTTTGGAGGATTATTAACACCTTCAATACTCCTGCAACATGTACAAGAATAAGTTATATATGGAAATATAACCTTGATGTCTGTCTTGTGATCCAACACAAACTTATCAATTATACCTTGATTTAAGATCCGAGCCACTGCTTTGCCTAAATAATGTTCCTATCAACAGGGGAAGAAAATAATAATATTAGTCTCCCAAATCAGACAAAGTTGTTCAGTAAATTGGAATTCGTAGGGTTAAATTTCTGTTTTACAAATGCAAAAGGGTACGAAATTTGTCATCTTTGTTGAGAACTCCGTACATTGTAAAGCATTGGCAGACACAATTTCAGACACCGTAACTAATTACTCTTAGGATGATGAAATGAACAGAGCAATATCAGAACATAACTAACCATTTTACCACTGATCAACTAAACAGAGAATGCTCAAAACCTTAAGTGAGAAAAGGGCATCAAAAAAGCAATGTAGCTTAAAGAAAATCAGAAAATAGTTCGCCTAGTCAGCCTAGTCAACAAAATCATCGTACAATATCACCCTCGTGAGCCTTAATGTATTATATATATATTGAATATGCAAAACATCCTTTTTATACCTCCCGTATCCTCCTTTGTAGGAGCAGTTGAGAAGGAACCAAACAAACTGGACATTCTCTCCAACGCCACATCTGAGATGGACCTCTTGAAAGACTATAAAAGGAAGTGATTAAATCATTAGATTTTTTACTAAAAGCAAAATGTTCAACTTTTCTTGTGGAAGTGCTGGCAATGTTGGACAGGTTTACTCGATTACTTTTTCATAGTTTAGTCATGCCATTACTTTGGTATACATGTTCATTTGTTCACATCTATTTACTCTGAAATGAGATTACAAGCATTGATGGGCTGAAAGCCCCAATTTGTATTATTGATAGAAAAAGAAATCGTGTAAATTCTTTCCATTAATTGAAAATTACTTACAAATTCTTTCTTAGAGCTACCATACTTGCTCTGCATCTGTGGATAAATGACCATGTCAAATATTAGTACAACAACATGATAATTACTGAACCCAAGGAAAATTTATACTGTAATAATAGTCACCTTTAGAGAAAAGTCTGTTACGTCTAACAATAGCAACTTTGCTTCGAAGTGATGTGATAGAGCCTTTGCAAGCATTTGCTGGTAAAGTTCTTCAGAAGAAATAAGAAAAATCAAATCAGGTCATGCAAATGAGTTCAGACATATATAACTCAATGCAGGACCAGACGACATACCAGCAGGTCCTGTGAGCAATATAGCCCTACTTGCGGGCAAAAGATTTCGTGTGTGCTTAGAAACATCAAAGTTCTTGAGATGAACATATGCTGCATTTGTCAACAATTCTCGTGTCCGTTCACTGTCATATTCATCAACAAAGAAAGGTGCTACAAATATTATAATATGACACCACGAAATAATCTACACAAATTTCTATTTACTGATGAAAAGGAACTTGTAACATGAAAAACTAGGAAGATATGGTAGCATCATGTAGTTACTTAAAGATATATTAATCTCCGTTTGGAAGTTTCGACCATAGACTCGGTCAATCAATTTTTTTACTCTGTTTTGGTTTTAGTAACTACCAATTTCGAGAGACGCGACAATATGCTGATTAGAGGCTCAATTTCTTGTCGAAAAAAACATGAGAATTTTAACAAGAACTAAATTGATAAATCAAATTGGCTTAATAGTTAATATCCCCACTGCGTAACAAATGGCTTTTCATTAAGTTAGACAATATATTAATGAACCAAAAAACTGTGAATATTTGTAATTATACGTATATATATGTGATATAAATATAAGATCAGCATACAAGTTGCAAGGTTCATTTAACAGCTTTGAAGCCGTACAATTCTGTCACAACAAAGAAAATGACAAATCGAAAGTAAAATAACAGTACACAGTTGAAAAAACACTCAACTTCATAATAATTCTTCCGGTGTACTTTTACACCTAACTAATTATTCCAGTGGTCAAAGACCCGTACTTATGATTCTATCCGAATAATTAATATATGATCTAGTAAAAGAAGAGTCAATTATAGATCAGCATCAACTTATCAATTATAACCGGTGAAATCTCTTTTTTACCTGAGGTAATAAGGAAACTCATCAAATGTAACTTTGCTATCTCTACCGTCAACGATTAGTCTGATAAGCTCCTGATCAATTTGGTCGGAGGTAACGCCGTTGACGGACCAGTTATAACCGGTCCATTTGCTAACAGTCTGTCCAGAAGCTAATCCAAGCCCTACACCGACGCCTACACTCAATGCAGACAACAAAATGTGTTTTTGCTCCATCGTTATCAGATCTAAAGCTGGTTTAGGAATCTCTATCTCATAAGCTTTTGATGGAATGATTGGCGCAATAGAGGTGGAATTTGTTGTGTGAAATATGAGACACAGTTTGGGGTCCGAATGAGACGTTGAGGAAAATGAGTATTGGGGTTTGTTTTGGTATGCTATATATAGAGGTTGGTTGGGATTTACTGTGTTGACTGACTCTGACTCACCGGCGACTGGGGAAATGAGGTTTTAACCACTACTAAAGTTCGTTCCCGCTTTTTATTGTCCTTCCTTCTGTTTTTGGCACGGCCCATAAAGTTTTTATGAGCCTTCCCGGTCTCTCATTCGCCGGTTTTCCTTTTTCTCTTTTTCCAACTCATTGTGTTTTCTTTTTTCCTCCCCCACAAGTATAACATTTCAAATGAATATTACTCCTATTTGGCTTTATTTAATAGATATTTTTATTGGTATTAATATGATTAAAAACAAGGACTAGCCGTCATGGAATTTTTAATGAGTGCGGGGCATGTTAATGGACAACTTTGGGGCCCTCGAACTGATTTCTTTTGCTCTCCGCGAAAAATAATTTTCGAAAGAGTTAGCTGAAGTTAAAAAAAAATTATTATTTTTCTGTGTATTTGGTTGATAAGAGTTTTTTATAGGAAAATTTAAGAATTATTTATTTGGTTGTTTGAAAAGTTGCTAGAAAGTTACAGAAAATTTGTATATTTTCATTTTAAAGTGAAAATAATTGAAAATTTATGTGTGAACGTAAATATGTGAAAACAAGTGAAAAGTATATGTAAATGTGAATATGTAAGAATAAGTGAAAAGATGTGTGCAAATATGAGTAAGTGGGACCAAGTGAAAAAGTGTGTGCAAATGTTGATATGTGAAGGTAAGTAAAAATAGAGTAAGACTAGGAATACCCCATTTATATACCTCTTAGTTGGATGCTCCAAATCAACAACCCCAATTGTCTAGTTGGAATTTTTTTTTTATTAATAAAAACTAAGCATTTGTATTTTTAATAAAAAAAAACTGTTGCTTCAATAAAAAAACTGTTTTTATTTTAAAAAACTATTTTTAAACAAAAATGTTTTTTAACTTTTTATTATTGTTTTAAAAAACAAAACAAAAAACATTTTAACGTTTTTAAAATTATATTTATAAAAATTAAAATTTTGTATTTTCAATAAAAGTCATTTAAAAAAAACTCATTAAATGGGGTAGGTCCGTGCCAGCGGCACTAACCAATCGCGATAATAATGTAGGTCCGTGCTAGCGGCACTAACTAATCGCAATGATGACGTGAGTCCACGCCAGCGGCACTAACAATTCGCGATGATGATGCGGGCGGGACCGTGCCAGCGGCACTAACCAATCGCGTTAATGATGTGGGTCCGCGTCAGCGACACTAACTAATCGAAATGATGACGTGAGTCCGCGCCAGCGACACTAACAATTCGCAATGATGATGTGGGTCCACGTCCGCATCATCATCGCGAATTGTTAGTGCCGATAGCGCAGACTCACGTAATCATTGTGATTAGTTAGTGCCGCTGGCGCAAACCCGCATCATTATAGCGATTGGTTTGTGCCGTTGACGGACATACGTCATTTAATGAGTTTTTTTTCAAATAACTTTTATTAAAAATACATTTTTTTAGTTTTTATAAATATCTTTTTTAAAACGTTAAAATGTTTTTTGTTTTGTTTTTTAAAACAGTAATAAAAAGTTTAAAAACAATTTTTTTTTAAATCCGTTTTTTTAATTGAAAAAATATTTTTTTTATTAAAAATACAGATGCTTAGTTTTTATTAAAAAAGAAAAAACTCCAACTAGACAAATGGGGTTGCTGATTTGGAGCATCCAACTAAGGGGGTATAAAAATGGGGTATCCCTAGTTTTACTCGTAAAAATATGTTTATAAATGTGAATATGTGAGGAGTAAAACTAGATTCATCACAACATCGTTTAAGTGGGCATGAATATTGATGGGGAGTTAAAATAAGATAAACGAAACTAAATACACAACATGGACATTTGTATGATACTAATAAATGAACAATGGTTAAGAGAAGGTGGAGATGTATCAATGGGGCTAAATATAATAAATGAAAAAAGAGAGATGTGAAGAAAAAAGGACGTGAATCCCAAAACGAATATGGGAGGCCTACTTATCCTCACAAGAGGGAATCGAAGTCCATGTAGTTTAAAAACAAGCACGCGGGTCGATTTGTGTCATATTTTCGATTTAGAAGTAATTGGTAACATAAAAAATGGGTATGAAAACTCCTTTAGTGTGAGAAAATACCAAACGCCTCTAAATGGATAAATATACAATAAAACCTTGGGAGGTTTCCGAATTTATCTAAGATAGTTTGAGTAATATATGCTAAAATAAAATGGTGATTAGAGAATGTGTGTTAAATGAATAGGTATATGTGTTTAAAACTAAGTGAAAGATTGTTAGTATTTTATTCTTAAAACGATGCATGACATTTATTTTTCAATGAAGGTGTGACAAGTTCATTTTAAAATGAGAATCATATTTGTGTGAATGCCTTATATTTATTTTAAATAAATTATATGCATGTCGGTCAATTGAACTTGGTAGGATTCTAGTGAGTTGGGTTTAACTTGATAAAAAAGGATCAGAATTTCGATTCTAGTACAATTAAATAGTTCACAACTTTGATAGGGACTTGAGATCATATTGATAAATTTGCAAGTACAATCCTAGTGCTCTTTCTTAACTACGAGAATCTCTCTAATGGTCCAGGAACATGTCTAATAGTTCAAAGAGGATTGTATTGGTACATCAGATATGTATAGAATGAGACCACGTGTGATATTCAAGTTTAGGAGTTGTCTCGATTAGACTTGCATAATTTCACAGGTTTGCAAAGCACATAAGTCCTTAATATATAGGGTTATAAGGATTGAAATATCAGTACAATTAATGTTTTGATTGTTATGGGTATGATTCAATTGAATTAGATATAAATCTCCGCAAGTTGGAAAATGGTTGTGTAATCATATTTAAGATCATAATCCAGAGGAATTCGCGTCCAAGAAATATCTTGAATTGTGATACCCACTTGACACGCTTATAAGTTTTGATCTACCAAAAACCAGACATGTGGTCATTAGTTAAAATAAGAAGTTGGTTAAGTTAAGTTTGAGATCTAGGAATAAATAAGAAGTTGGTTAAAATCCATTAGCTGCAAACTAATTTGACCAAGCTGGTATTATATTCTTAACTCATGGAATTATACAATGTACCATATCAACTTTATTGATCTCATCATTCAAGTAATTTTGAGATAGTTAAATTGGAACGTAATCATAATTATTTAGTGAAATCAATTACGATTAAAAGGAGAAATGAAATGAATTACGGGGATGTAATTTGGAATTTTCGAGTACCTATTTGGAATTCAATTTAATTATTTAGTCTTGAGTTTCTTGTATAGTCCATCTACCCAAGTAGCAGGCCCGGACTCTCTGAAAACCCAATTTATCCCAAGCTCATTAATTATACCTCTCTCTCTCTCTCTCTCTCTCTCTCTCTCTCTATATATATATATATATATATATATATATATATATATATATATATATATATTAGTGTAAGCTGGGGTTTTTAAGATGCATGTAACATAATTAAATATTACAGAGGGAGAGGAGAAATATCATCCACGTTTTTTGAAGGGGTTGTTAAAAGTACTAAAGAAAATAATGTAAAACAAAGAATATGTTATTAAGCATAATGTAAAAATAAGGTTTACCTTGTGAGGCCATAACAACGATGTAATGGAAATTCCTCTCCTTCTCTTTCTATGCCTCCTATTAGTCTTTCTAATTTTTTTTATGGGATACACAGAGAACTTTATATATATATATATATATATATATAAGAGGAGAGGGGATCTATACATTAAACCTTCATTTTTATGGGATCACAACCCTATAAGAATTTTCACACAAATAGGTCAATATTCTACATAATTAAGACGTTTCATTATAGGTTCAATAATAGTCAATAACTTTGAGATTTTTTGCATACTCATTCAATCACGAATTTTCATCCAATTATTTATTAAACAAGTATAAATATGAAGCCCCAAAACTAACATTCTCCCACTTAGGTCAATATTTTTATATATATTTATTTATTTATTAAAATGAATACTCGAGTGAATACACAATTTGTTCAAACAATTTCATGTCCGAATGAATAACCTCAATTATTAGTTCTTCCCAATAAAAATTCAAACATCCAATCATGGAAGCATTATTCCTTTAAACGACATAAGACCTCTCTATGGTTACAAGTGTTAATCATCCTCATGAATATAGTCTGCGATTATGATAAGTGTGTTATGGAATAATGATACTCATAAAACCATCTCGGTATGTACCAAACCATAAGGATCCACTAATGTTTTGTGCACAACCATATGCATAAAACCTATAATTCCTCAAAAGGCAAACATATCTTTAATAAGACCTAGAATCTTTCGCTATGGAATCGCTCACATGTGCTCAATACTAAACGTTCTCACTATGAGAATAAACATGTCTACACATGCTTAAAACATTATTTCTCTTACCATAAGAGTTGACGTGTGATTAACGAATAACTTTCACAATGAAAGTCAATGTCTCCACGAAACTGCATAAACATCATACCTCGAGATAAAATGCATTTATTGTGCACAATTTATAGATGAAAAGAAGCATAATAAATTTTAATACATTAAGACAAAATATGTAACTTAATTTTTAAGCCAAAAATAATTTGTTCCCAGATTCGGTGGATTTTTTTCTTCTTTTGTACATATTTTTTCTATTAGGTAAATATGTTTTTTATTCCGTAAATACAATTTTTATAGGTTTTTATGGTCTAGACCCTTGACTGGACATTTTGGACTTTTTAACCAGGTCAAACAAATTTTAAAACGATTAGGTCCATATAATTACCTTTTTTGACATTTTATTCATTTTGTTATCATTGACTTAATCAGCGATTGACTGCATTTTCAATAAGCTAAGATCTTCTCTTTCTTTCTTTTGCTTCTGTCAAATAGTTTCGTTTTCTCCAATAACTTAGGATCTTATGATTTATTTTCACTTCAGTTCAACCATCTTTGTTCTCTCAAAGAACGAAGTTATCAATTTGTCCGAATAAATCAATTTTTTTCCGTTTTGTTTAACCTAGATTATCCTTTGCATTAATCGATTATTTGTAAGTTTATACCTGTTATGAAGAAATATTTTGCATGTCGATCAATAAAAATAGGTTGATGTATTTTCTTTGCATTAATTCGATTATTTGTAAGTTTATACCTATTATGAAGAAATATTTTGCATGTCGATCAATTAAAATAGTTTGATGTATTTATTTTTTATTAATCAAATTATTGTAATTGTGTAAATCATGTGCTGAATTAACTCGAATATTGAATGAATGATTTGATTGTGTGTTTTTATAATTTTATTTTAATTATTTTTTATTAATCAAATTATTGTAATTGTGTAAATCAGTGCTGAATTTAACTCGAATATTGAATGAATGATTTGATTGTATATTTTTATAATTTTATTTTAATTTTATATGAATATATTTTGACTTTTTGCTTTAATTTCGTAACAGGTTGTGTATGTATATGTTTTGATTGTGTGTTCATATGTGTGTACTTTATGTATATACATGTTGTTCATGTATATACCTCAAAGGATTATCGCAGTAAAGTATATGCAAGTTGATATCAAGTACACGTGAATTTTGGACTTGATTAATTCTGATTTTTTCTTTTAACATTAATTTTACATAATGTTAATGTGTGTTTACTTTGTTACTTTTGACTCATTACTTAATCGACTTATCATGTATTAGATGGGCATGTGTTTGTGGGTACGCACTAGCGGCATTGACCAATCTTGATATTTTACAATAATAAAGTACTTTGTATATACATGAGTAAGAAATTGCAGTAAAGATATGCAATTTGATCTAAAGTACATGTGATTTTCTAATGATTAATTCTCATTTGTTTTTTGACATTAATTCTTCATAATGTTAATGTGCATTTACTTTGTTACTGTTGACTCATGCTTAATACAGTAGTCATGTCTTTGTTGGCCATGTGCTTGTTGGTCCGCACAAGCAGCATTAATTAAACTTGAGCTTTAACAAAACCATTTTTCTGTTTTCATTTAATGCATAAAGTTGTCGGATTGTCTGGTGTTGTTATTTTGATAATATGGCCTTCCTTAGAAAAATTTAAAACAGTTCATTAAATTTCAAATGCAATGAGTTATGTAGGAAGTTTATGGATTTAAAAGCTGGATCTTTTTCATTGAAATACGACTTTGGTGATGAAAGTCAATTCATGTTGGTTTCTGATAAAGATGATCGATGTATGTTGCGGTCTCAAGTGATTCTTAAAGTTGATTTTATTTGGGTGTATGTATTTGATTCGACAACTTTGGCGACTAGTACAATTCACGAACATGTTGTATACACGTATAAAATTCATGAAATGGTTGATTGCAGTTTTACAAGTTGCGAGAGGGGTAAATGCAGTGGTACAAGTAGAGAAAGGGTAGGTTATATATCATCATCCACTGCGATTGTTATTAGTAGTGGAGTTGAAAATAATGTTTATATTAGAGGTGTGGAGTCGAGTACGTCAAATGTTTATCTCTCTAATGATTGGATGACATATATTAGTCATGAAGAACAATGTTTTAAAGGAGGTGTGTTTGAGTTTCGTGATAAGTTGCAAAAGTATCCTGTTGAGGTTGGTTTCAAGTACATATTTGAAGAATGATAATACTAAGGTGACAACAGAATGTTCTAAAATAAGTACTGAGAATTGCATGTGGCGAGTGTATGCTTCATTATCAACAGTAAATGGTTACTTTTATATAAGAAGTCTAAACAATGAGCATACTTGTAGGATTGTATATTATAGTCCATCAAGAAAAATGATGGACTCCAAATTGGTTTCGACATTACTTGCTAATGAGTTAAGGGATAAACCATTACCGAGACCAATTGATGTAGTTAGAGATATGAAGAAAAACTGCGATTTTGATAAAGGTTATCATCATGCATGACGTGGCAAAGAAGTGACTTGCATTATGATGAGAAAGTTTTATATGCATTAATCAATGATTATAGGGAACTTCTATTGCAGTATAATTCAGGATTGCATTGCATTCCTAAAGTCGAACCAGAGAGAAAATTATTCAAAAGAATTTTTATAATGTTTGCAGGATCCATTGATGGATTTTAGTACTACAAGCCTATTTTGTTTCTTGATGGTGCCTTTTTGAAGAGTAGGTACCGTAGAACAATGTTGTCGGCAACTGCCAGGAGTGGGAACAATGGTAAATTTGAATCATTGAAGTTTACTTTACAATATAACGCATTTATTTTGGAATTCTTTGTATGTTCTTTCAACAGAATATAAAGTACTCGCATGACATTCATAAAGTACACGTGAATATTTGCATGTACTTTATGTATTATGTGTGTACTTTGAGGTCTATTTTTGTTATTTGAATAGAATTCCAAAGTACGCGTATTAGATAAAACAATACACGTGAATTTCTATTCTATGTCGCGTGTACTTTGCAATGTCATGCGTTTACTTTAGGATTCCTTGTTTGTTTGGGGCCAACAGTGCAAAGTACATGGATATTATTAGAAAGTACACGTGAATTTTTATTCTATGTTACGTGTATTTGTAATGATATGCGTATACTTTAGGATTCCTTATTGTTTTGGGACCAATAGTGCAAAGTAGATGCATATCATTACAAAGTACACGTGAAATCCTGTTTAAACTTTATCTATACTTTGTAATATTTTACGTATACTTTGTGATTCTTTATTTGTTAAGGTAAAATGAAATAATAAATTACACCCATATATATTAAAGTACAAGAATAATATGCTTATACTTAACATTTCTATAGTCTATCACTATATATATATATATATATATATATATATATATATATATATATATATATATATATAGCCTACGTATTTATTGGTCGGCACTAGCAGCACCATTTTTGGAGTTCATCATAGAATCTGTATGTACTAATATATTTCATTATGATTTCAGGCCTTTATCCTCTTGCATATGTAGCTGTTGATTCAGAGACGGAGGATAATTGATGTGGTTTCTCATTAATTTGTAAGATCGAAGCATCACATTCGTATCAGATCGGAACTATGGTCTTATTGAAGGTGTTTCTAAGGTTTTTTCAATGTTTGCACATTCCTACTATATACATCATTTATGGGGAAATATAAAGAAGAAAATACGGGGGAGTGGGAACTTTCGAAAGAAGCTCGTTCAAGATTTCATGCGTTGTGCATATGTTATAACAGTTGATGAATTTCAGAAGAATATTGATGCTCTGAAGAAGGAAGGTGGAGTTGGTGTCACTAATTTTATGGGTAATTTGCCTCCGGAGAATTGGTCTTGTGCATATTTCACTGGAAAACGTTATGGTGACATGGCATCAAGTGTTGCAGAATCATTCAACTCTTGGATCCTACATGAAAGGCATTTATCGATAATTAATATGGCGGACAAAATGAGGATCGAGATTATGAATTTCAATGCAAATAAACTTGTTGAATATGAAACATGGTCAAAGGAGTTGTGTCCGCATTTTGATAAATTACTGATTGGAAATTGGAATAAAAGTAGACATTGGATATTGGTCGCTCAATTAAACATGTATTCGATGTTCCTTCATATGTGCAGGCCATGGTTGACTCTAAACAACGAATTTGCTCTTGTAATTGTTGATAGCTACGATGCTTTCCATGTTCTCATGTTGTTTCTGTCGTACGAAAGATAGGTGGAAGTATTTATAATCATATTAAGGATTATTATAAGGGTTTTTTCTACAAAAAATCATACTCATCACCTATAGTTCCTCTTCCTGATTTGATGTCCCTAAACATTCCATTACCTAAAACCCCAGCAATCATTCCTCCATTAATAAGGAGACCGATAGGGAGGCCAATAAATGAGAGAATAAAATATGTTGAAGAAGTCATAATAAGCGAAGTTACTTGCTCTGTGTGTAGTAAGACGGGTCATTATAGGTCCACGCATAAAGAATCAATTTAATTCCTCTTAATATGTTCAACCCATTCAGTGTAATAGTAGTTTTAAATAAAATTAATGAACATTCACATTTAAATAAATTATTGTAATTTTATTATTGAGTGTTCATTTCTGTATTATTTGTTTGGGAATGGGATCAACACAAAGTATATGTATAATACATAAAGTACACGCATATTGAAATATATTTTGATCAGTACAATGTGTGTGTACTTTATGTATTGTATGACCTATAATTTCTATTTTCACTTTTATTTATCTAATATTGCATTTACTTTAGATTTATTTTATTCATTTTTGACATTATAATTTCTATTATTAATTTTTTTAAAGTTTTGCTTCTATTATATTATTTTTCAATATTTAATGAACAAGTCACTCATATTCTCACATTCCCACGTGTATTATGGTTCGTGTCATCGGCATTAAATGGGTCATTACAGGTCCACGTGTAAAGAACTAATTTGATTTCTATTAACATTGTTCAATTCATTCATTGTAACAGTAGTTTTAAATAAAATAAATGAACATTCATATTTGAATAAATTATTGTTATTATATTGTTTAGTCTTCATTTATGTATTATTTATTTGGGAATGGGATCAACACAAAATACACGCATATTTTTATAAAGTACAAGCATATTATAATGACCAAAATATATTTCAATATACCTGTACTTTATATATTATACACGTACTTTTATAATGTACACGTATAATATATAAAGTACATGCATTTAGATTATGGTTTTGGTCAGTATAATATGCGTGTGTTTTATAAAAACATGCGTGTACTTTATGTATTGTATAACTTATAATTTTTATTTTCACTTTTATTTATGTATTATTGCATTTACTTTAGATTTCTTTTATTCATTTTTGACATTATAATTTCTATTAGTAATTTTTTAAAGATTCTGCTTCTATTATATTATTTTTCAATATTTAATGAATAAGTCACTCATATTCTCACATTCTTATATGTATTATGGTTCGCGCCAGCGGCATTATTATCGGAGTATTGTCAGAATATTCTTAATTTAAAAAATATACATGCTCTATATATTTAATACATGTATTTCAGTACACAGATGTATTTAATGTACATTTTAAAAATGTTCTCTTCATATTTTATGTATTTCAGTATGAAAATGTACTTTATAAAAAAACGTATTTTATGCATGTATTTTATAAAAAATATGTTTAAATCATTGTCGATGTACGTGTACATTAATAAATAATGCGTGTACTTAGTTAAAGTACATGCATAAAACATAGAGTACACGCACATCGAATTTTTTTAAGGAATCTTAAGTGTTTAGTTTCATTTTTTAAGATTTATGTGTATCCACTCTCATGTCTTTATTTTTTTAGTATTGGTCCTATTATAACCACTATGGGACAAGTGTCATTCTTTGCAAAAAGAAATGTGAGCAACAGAGTAATTATAAGTAGTTTTGGGTGGTTATGGGACTTATTACAAATGTTTAATCCTACTTGATTTTTCAATTGTGTTTTTTGTCATTTTTATATAATTGTCAGTACTATTGTCATCCAAATAAAAAGACATGAATTAAAAGAAAAGATAATTTAATTCATTAATAAAAAAAATTTAGAACTGAATTGAAAAAAAATTACAACTGATAAAGAAAAAAAATAAGACCCATCAAATATAAAAAATATCATCTAGAAAATAAATGAAACTGTCGACGGGGTCCGGAAGAGTGCCGATGAAATTCGAGATCACTTGAATTTTATTCTCGAGGGACAAAAGGACCTCCGTGGTAAAATCCCTGTCCTTCATACAGTTTTTTAGAAGTATTTTTGCCTCGTATGTATAGAAATTTACGAGGGCTTCATGAATTTTCGGCGGTGGCACATCCTCTTTAAATAAGTCGTACGGGATGGGTGGGAGTCCGGGGGAGCCTTATTTAACGAAGTCGATTGCTCGAATGATTGAGAAGATTTCTTCCTCAATCATTCGTAATTTATCTCTATAGTTGTTTGCATTTTCAAGAGTATCTCTCAAAGCTAGAACAACCATTTTGACATTTTTGAGAATGAAATTTAGAATAATTAACATTATAACAAGGTTATATTTTTTTGGGACATATACCAAATAGTCCCTCGGACATTTTTTAATACCCATTTAGTCCAAACTTTTTTATTTTGCCTCAAAAAGTCCTTTGCCACATATTTTGGAGAGGGAGTGCCGCTGGCGCGGACCTCTAAAAATAAAAGGATATTGAGTGCTTGAGGGACTAAATGGGTTAAACTAAAAATATGTGTCCTTTTTAAAAAATATATATTTATAGTAGGGACTATTTAATAATTGACCCTATTTTTTTTATAGGATTTTTTAACCCTAATAATTATGGTATGTGGTGGTTGTATTGATAAATGAAGTAAATGACGTATAGAGTTCCAAGGTTTGAACATATTTGGTAGATGTTGACTTAATAAATAATGTAGTATATGGTGTACACGTGTAATTCTTTTAAAAGAATCTCGTATAGGTTTAATTCTTTTTTATTTTTGCGTGTACTTTTTAATATTGTGCGTATACTTTAAGAATATTGATTTAGATAACCAAATAAGGCAAAGTATATGCATATAGTTACAAAGTGAACGTGAAAATCTTTAAGGTAATACGTGTACTTTGTAATGTCATGCGTGTACTTTAGGATTCCTTGTTTGTTTGTGGTATTTTGGGGGTTTAGTCTTAGTTGCTAAGAATTGTTTGGTCTAACATTGAAAAGTACACGAATATCATCCCAAAGTACATGTGCTATTATTCTTTTACATGTACTTTGTAATGTTTTACGTGTACTTTTGGATTCTTTCTTTGTTATGGGCAAACAAAGCAAAGTACATGCATATTACTACAAAGTATACGTATCATATGCTTATACTTTACATGTTAGAATACATTTATTCCTACGTGTTAAATGGTCCACGCCAGCCGCACACCATTTTTTACTACAAATTATATGGAACTACATTGAATAAAAAAATAAAGAAATATATATGAAAAAAATTACATTCGTTTGTGTTAACAAGCAATTTTAAAAAACTTTACAGTTATTTGTCCTCCTATTAACAACCAGAGAATAAAAATTCATTAGCTATATATGCTTTTTATAGGAGCATTTTGTCATCTTCAAATGATGTTTTTAGCGCATTTCTTTTGGCAATTTGTTCCGTAAAGTATATAAACTACACCCCATAGTCAACACCGAAATTAAAATAAAACAAATATATCGGTTAGCATAATGTAAAATTTATTAAAATGTGTCATGCTGAATTATGCGTGTATTTTAACAAAACTATTTGATCTTACTCATTATTTCGTCTTGCGCATTCATTATCTTTTAATAGTTTAAAATTGACGTCATGACTCAAGAACGAGTCTATTGTTATTTTTTCCTCATTGGATAGTGCATCTTCTAATTCCATCCCTTCAAAGTATCTTGCTATTGTACCTCTTTGACTTATTTGTGGTACTTAGTCCTTTAATTTGTACAACTTTTCTTTGAAATAGAAAACTGTTAAGAGAAAAAACCATGAGCATATATAAAATACAAAAGTGCATGAAATATAAATAAGTTTAGGGCGTAACCATTTCATTGGCCTCATTGTAGTATAATTAGAATTGATTGATTTCCAACTGGCGGAGAGAGCCCATATGGACAACTTTATTTTCTTCTTTGCAGATAACTAACAATGTAAAATGTCCAGCATTATCTCCGATTTAATGTCTCATGGAATAAATAGAATATCAGAAATTCCAAAATGTGTTTTTCTATTTGTTCTTTCTTCATTTTATTATCATTATTTCGAACGACATCCTGCTAAAAGCAATAGATTTGTTAGTAAGAAATAATATGATATTATATATTTCAAGGTAATGGACAAAATTTTAGGTTTTATTTTCCTTACCCAAGCATATAAGTTAAAAGCATGCGTAGGTCGAAGCCCAAAAGCATTGAATTATCTGTTTCGCAGATTTAAAAAGGTAAGTAAAGATGTAAAATCAATGTATTATGTTTCGATTACATACTTGGTTTGATATATCTTCACCTTTCAGCAATTCTTTAATATCGTGGGTGCAAACGAATGATGAGTCTTCTGTTGTATACAGACAATTGTTGAATTTCAAGACAGAAAATAATGTTAGAATAATAATTGAAACTTATATATATATATATGATCATTAAATTATATGGTGTACTTAATGAAATATACGTGTACTTTCTGAAATATGTGTGTACTTAATAAAGTACACGCATATAGTTCAATATAAAAATGAGTGTACTTTATAAAAATAAGTGCATTTCAAAATAAAAATGAGTTAGTATCAAAATAAATAATTAGAATATTTACCCTATATCCTTCTCCTCTATCAAATATTCTTTCAATTTATTTTTGGACTTCTTCTGTAAGGTGTTTTGTACACTTATAGATTTGCAGGTTTACTTCATGAGTTGCTATTAAAGAATACTTGCCTTTATTGTTTTGCCATTTTTTTATGGCACAGTAGTAGCCTTATTGGTTTGTCTCTTTCTTCCTTTCGACTGCAATTCTGCAGGAGCATCATTCAAAGGATTTTTATTCTCATATCCTTTTGAAAAACCATGAATAGGATTTGAATATACATACTCTTCATTAATCTTTTGTCTCTTGTCAACTCTTTCTTAGATTCTCCCAATCATTAAGTTCTGAATTTAAATTATTTCTTCATCCTTTTTAGAAATGGAGGACGACAATTCTTCTATCTTTTTATTGAGAATTTTATTTTTTGTTTCCTGGAGAAAACAAAACATCATGTTTAACTATTAAACATGCCATAAACCTCAATGAAAATAAACAAATGTCAAACAACAAGAGAATTTGTGGATTTACTAGATAGATAATGCATATACTTTATTAAACTATGTGTGTACTTTATCAAACTATAGATGATCATCCTAAGAAAGTGTGTGTACTTTATGAAATATGCGTGCACTCTCTATTATTTGCCAAAGAATACCTAAGTACACGTAAAAAATTTCAAAGTACATGTAAATATAAAAATAATATCGTGTGTACTTTGGGGTGATATGTGTGTACTTTATAAAATACATGCATGATTTTAAATAAAATAATGAATACAAATATAAATAAATGAAACAAATGATAAATAACAACATGAATAAATGCTTGTACTTTATAAAAACTACCTATATTTTCTTAAAACATCATTATACTACATTATAAAATGTGTGTACTTTTATCAATATACTGCGTGTATTTTGATAAAAGGCGTGTACTTTATAAAATAACCGATTGTACTCATAGAATAATGATGTTATCCATTTGAAAATTAATCAAAAGTACATGTTGAGTTCTTTTCACTTCTAATTCGTGAAGTTTCAATTTTTGCACTATATATTCATATATATTTTTTTTAGATTTTATTACTCTCAGATAGATAGTGTGGGTACCTGGATTTTCCATCACATGCCCAGACGAGTAGCCCAATAGAAGCGGACCAAAGTCTGGGACCCTAGCATCTTTGTAAATTCAGATATGACTTAGTCTACTCCTAGAATCTCGAAAGTAGATATTCTAGGAGCAGAAGATGGACGTGGGGGAGTTCAATACCCCCACTCCCCGAGAACAAACATGTATATAGCAAACCCTAAGCCTGCGGCAAAAGGCACGTATTGTATTCTCTGTAAAACACTCCCTGGAGTATATAGAAATAATATTGACTGCAACACCTTGGACGTAGGCATTCTTACTGAACCACGTACATACTGTGTTGTGTGATTGGAATTCGTTACCTTCGTTACCTTCTTTATTTACTTAAGTGATTGCGCTTTTCTCATTTATTTGTGTTGAATATACTTGTCACCATAATTGGCACCGTTTGTGGGAACGTTTGTCTTCCTTAAGAAAGCCCTCACCAATGAAAAAGCTAGAATGTCTGATCATAGTAGTAATTTCCCTCAAGCAGGGGATATCCAAGAACAGCCTGCCCCACGCAGGATCAAATCCGAAGTTCGACGTTCAGACCAGAGAGCTCGCCCTGAGCGGCAAGCCTCAAAAGAAAGTCAAGGACCAGCGAAGTCTGCACAAATCTCCCGATTGATCGATGCCTATGAGGCAAGGCTCCAAGATCAAGGAGAGATCGCTCGTAAACAAGAGGCTGAGAATGCTCGCCTCAAAAGGAGATTAGAAAGGATGGAGAAACAACTCCATCGGAGCACTAGGCGACGACCATACCGCACTCCTAGCCCTCAGGTAAGCAAGTCTCGGAGCCGAGGAAGGAGCCCCAGATGCGGATCCCAAAGAGGTGAGAAGCTCGAGTCAAATGATGCTTGCTCGAGCAACAACGACCAGCTCACCATTATAGGAGCCCAGCTCGAGGTGATGAGGATATACGAAATTTGGTTCGAAGAGAAATGGATCAGCACCCAGCACATCGGGGTGCCAGATCAACCAGAGAGCTTGCTCGGTGAGCTCTCAGGACCCAGATGAAATCCCCTTTCTCAAGGGAGATAGAAGAATAAGTCCCTAAAAAGTTCATAATTTCGAGATTTAAGATCTATGACGGAAAGACTGACCCTATCGATCACGTTAGGCAGTACAGGTAAGCCATGACTCTCTAGAACCACAGGGATGCACTAATGTATAAAAATTTTCCCTCGAGTCTACATGATGTGGCCCAGAAACGGTTCGAGAGACTCCCTCATAGGGCCATCAGGAGTTTTGAGTCCCTGGCTGAGCTCTTTACTAACAATGAAGAAAAAACCTCAAGAGAGCCTCCGGGACTACGCAAAGAGGTACTGGGAGTTATTCAATGAGGCCAAGGAATGCTCGGAGTAGGCAGCAGTGGCCTCTTTCAAGATTGGCCTACCCATCTCTTACCTCCTTCACCAATCCCTGACGAAGAAGGAGGCCATGGCCATCGATGATCTAATGGCTCGCATCGAAAAGTATGCCAAAGTGGAAGATGTCATTGTCACCCGCCTTAGTACAGGGAATAATGTTCGAACTAAGCTCGCTGCTAAGGAAAATGACAAGGCCGAAACCAGAAAAAAGGGGGCAAGAATGGGGGTAAATATGGCTCAAAGAACGGAGGCAAGAAGTGTGACAACCCAAATATAATTATAATTAATTATGCTTAAAGCATGCTTAGCTTATGTGATATGAGTAGTGTGTTAGTAATATATATGATGTTAATTTATTATGTTTAGTCTAATCCTACCTTCAGAAAGCATGAAAATGTCGAATTAGTTACAAATGGGAGAATTTGAAGTTTTTGGTAGGAATGTTCATGTTTAAGGCTAGTTTTGACCTGTATGATATAACAGTTGACTTGAGGTATAAACTAGATAGTTGTAGATATATGAATTAGGTTTGTAACACGACAAATAGTGTGTTAAACGGAGGTCCGAGTGAGAAGTTATGCGGGAATTACAAAGCAGGGACAAATTTATCCATTCGTTAAATGATATTTCGTCTTATTAGGCTAACAAATGGTGGATTTTGATTGGTTAAAGAGGGAGGTTGGTTTTGGCCGACTTTAAAGGCTTGAAATAAGCCACTCCTTCAGAAGAACTCAGACATTAAAGAGTTTGGCTTGAGAGGAAGAGAGAATTGGAAAGTCTAGGAAGAAAGTGAGGAGAAAAATTGGAGAAAAATCCGTGGAAATTACGTAAAAGTCCCGAAGGTAATCCTAACCCCAAATCTTGTTATTTTTCTTATATTACTGACTTAGATGATAGAAATTATCATTATTTTACTAAACTTTCAGCCCTTGATGTATATGTTTGGATATATGCAAGTTTAAACAAAGTTGAATGTGTAAACCCTTAAATTACTTTGTTTAGTAACCTTGTTTATTCAAACTTCCATATCTTTTTGTATGATTACTGAAATTGATTGATTCCAATTGAATACATGGACTCATATTTGTGTGAATTATCCTAAAATCATGTGAAAATATCAAGAAATGAGTCTTTGGTGATAGTTTGAAGTTAGGGTATGAAATCTACCCTAAGGGTGAAAGTATGCCCGCCATGTGTTCGATGTTTTGCTTGACATAACAAATGAACCTTAAAAATTATGAAACTTTAATTTTGTATTTTTCAATATGTTTAATGATGTTGGGTGAAATATTATATAAATCTATGATGTATAAAAATTATGAAAATTCATGGAAGTTGAATGAACGATAAAAGAGCCTATAGGGCAGATTTGCTATGTGGTAAAGAAATGGGCCTCTCTTGTTCTAGAAGACTTGAAATTATATACCGTCTTTTGTATTGGAATCCTAATATGATAAGTATTGAATTAACAATAAGAAATGAATGTATGTTTGGTCTATGATTTGAATATGTCAAATATATTAACATGAATTTGGATGGAACTTCACTTATGATAAATGATTTGAATAGAATCATATGATACTTATAAATTGAGTTATGGTTGAGATATTCCTTGGATTGTTGATATTCTTATGATGATACTAATATTGTAAGAATGATAGGAAGGGAATAAGAACTAGTTGAACAAGTGCCGAACAAAGAAAAAGGAAAGCCTATTAAATTACCAAGGTGAGTGTACTTATTATTTATTTCATATATAAATATGAATATAGCTCTAAGAGAGGATTTGTTTGAATACTTCGGTATTCAGGATTTGTTTGGATATTAAAATATCCAGGATTTGTTTGGGTCTCATGATCCAGGATTGGTTTGAATACTTTGGTATTCAAGATTTGTTTGGATATTAAAATATCTAGGATTTGTTTGGATCTTATGATCCAGGATTGGAATTGGACAAAGATCCAATGATTTGTTGGAACTTATGTTCCAGGATTTGTTATTGCCAATGGGCAGACTTATTATTGCCTAATGGGCAGAATTACTATTGCCAATGCGCATACTTCTTATTGCCAATGGGCAGAATTACTATTGCCAATGTGAAGACTTATTATTGCCAATGGGTAAAATTACTATTGCCAATGGGCAGACATACTATTATCGATGGGCGGAATTATCATTGCCAATGGGCAGAATTATTTGGGCCTTATGGTCCAGGATTTGTTATTGCCAACGGGCAGGATTGATTGGAATTAATATCCACAGATTTGATATAGAACTGTTATTTCATTTCAGGGAAGGAGTACCTCACTAAGCTTAATGCTTACGGTTTATATTTTAACATTTTCAAGGTTGTATGCTGCCAGCTAGGATGTCATATGATCAGAATTTGAGAGTTGCACCATTAGAAAGAGCTGGGGATTAGACATGGGGGTTTTGTCATTGTCACACTGAGGTTTTAATACACTCACATATTGTATATATTGAGTTAGCATGGATTGAGTTGATCATAGTTAATCACATTATTGTATGTCTGCTTAATTACGACTCTGATATTGATTTCGGTATGGAATAAGAATAATATTATGTTCATTGTGCACATTATGTTGGAAAATATTAATAAATGAATTATATTTCCAATGGGCTCAAGATTATGATCTAATTATTCTAATAACAAATGATTAGTAAGGATATTGGGTTTGGGGTGTGACAAGAACGATTCTTCAAAAGCATTTCAGGCAGTGAACACTATTTTTAAGAAACCAATCTATAAGATCCTGGTGAAGATCAAATACGAGCCATTTGTTAAATGGCCTAGAAAGATGGGAGGAGATCCATTAAAGAGAAATAACGCATTGAGATGCGCATTTCACAAGGAGGGAGGACATAAGACTGAGCATTGAAAGGCTCTTAAGTCTTACCTCGAAGAACTGGACCAGACTGGGCACCTGAACGAGTTTGTGGAGAAAAAAGTAGAGAAAGCCGCTACTAATGGAGAAACAAGACCCGACAACATACTCGAGGACGATGCTGGCTATGAATTTGCAGTTATTCATGGGGCATCTGATATGAAACAGATTCAAGGGAATTCAGCCCGGATGGAAGTGAAAAAGCTTACGACCGTAATGCAAGCTTTTCAGATCGATCCAGTGAAGACACAATTAGGAAAGCGTCGCGAGCAAATGATGTCGACTATAGCAAACATATTGTGTTCACAGATGAAGATATGGTGGGGGTAAGAACTCCACATCATGACGCCTTGATTATTACGCTCAGGATAGCCAACTATGACGTCGACAAGTTGCTCGTCGACCAGGGAAACTCATCCGAGGTAATGTATCTCGACCTATTCAGGAAATTGAAGTTAAGCGTTGCCGACTTGAAAGAAGTCACTGTCCCTCTAGTTGGCTTCGCTGGAAAAGTAACTATTCTATTGGGAAAGATCGTGTTGTCAATAAGAGCAGAAAGTGTCTCCAAGATGATCGAGTTTCTGGTGGTCAACATCGACTCGCCATATCAGGCTATCCTCGGTAGGGGTGGCTACATGCAATGAAGGCAGTCCCTTCTATCTACCATCAGAAACTCAAGTACATGATAGAGCGAGGAGTAATGGAGATTCATGAAGATCAGGCGATGGTAAGAAGGTGCTTCATAGCAGCCATCCGCCCAAAACCAGAGAAGAAATTCGAGAAGGCCAAAGAGAAGGTCGAGAAGCAAGAAGGTTTGATACCTTCAAAATAGAAGTTAAGATATGGAAGGCTCGGTGTGGAGGAGACCAGGATCCTCCCCTCTCAGCGGGTCATCAAAAACCTGGAGGAGATAACAGTCGGTGGAATCAAGAAAGACAAGAGTTTATTGATTGGGACTTCTCTTACAGATCAGGAGAAGAAAGAATTGACGGTGCTACTGAGAAGCAACCTAGACATTTTTACGTGGGAACCATACGAGCTTCTTGGAATTGATCCCAGTGTGGTTTGCCATAGGTTACACGTTGACCCCACATTCATGCCTATCGCGCAGAAAGCACGGCGAATCGCTCCCGAGAAGGCTAAGGCTATAGAGAAAGAAGTTGAAAAGCTGCTGGATGCAGGATCCATACGGGAAGTTTAATTCCCTAAATGGCTATCCAACCCAGTAGTAGTTCCAAAGATTAATGGGAAATAGAGAGTCTTCATTGACTTCACTGACCTTAACAGGGTTTGCCCAAAGGACAGTTTCCCTCTCCCAAAGATCGACCAATTGGTGGACGCCACAGCAGCTCACGAGAGAATGAGTTTTCTGGACGTGTATTCGAGGTATCATCAGATCCCTCTGTATGCACCAGACCAAGACAAGACAGCTTACATCACCACCATCGGATTATACTGCTACAAAGTTATGCTATTTGGGCTCAAGAATGCAGGAGCAACTTACCAGCGACTGGTGACCAAGATGTTCAAAAAACAAATGGGAGATACCATGGAAGTCTACATCGATGATATACTCGTCAAGAGCAAGCGAAAATAGGACCATCTCTCAGACCTATCAAATACCTTCGAGATCCTCAGGAAATACCAAATGAAGCTCAACGTGAGGAAGTGTTCTTTTGGCCTCCAGTCAGGAAAATTCCTTGGGATATTTGGTTAGCGAGAAAGGCATTGAGGCCAACCTGGACCAGATCGATGCGATCAATAAGGTACATCCCCCCAGACGATACGAGATGTGCAGAAGCTCACTGGAATGCTCGTCGCTTTGAACCGTTTCATTTCAAAGTCCTCTGAGAAGTGTAAGCCATTTTTTCAACTCTTAAAAGGAAAAAAGACAATAGAATGGAATCAAAATTGCTCAAAATCATTAGAGGAGCTCAAGGCCTATCTTAGCAAACCGCATTTGCTCGTCATACCTCACGAGGATGATCCCCTATACTTATACCTCTCCGTCTCCAGCCACGCCATCAGTTCTGCACTGGTGTGCGAGAAACAAGGAATCCATCTTACAATTTACTACGCAAGTAAAACCTTATTGGACGTCGAGCAGTGGTACCTACCACTGGAAAAACTCGCCCCCGCACTAGTAATAGCCTCGAGGAAGCTGAAGCAATACTTCGAAGCCCACACTATCATCATCCTTACATCACACCCCCTCAAAGTAGTCCTGCGGAAAGCAAATCTGTCTGGCAGACTATCCAAGTGGTCAATCGAGCTCGGACAATTTAATATCCAATTTCAGCCCAGGAACGCAATCAAAGGGAAGGTCCTCGCCGATTTCATCTCAGAACTCATAGGCGAATAGCCTTGTGACCAGCTTCAACCCATGAAGCAAATGGAAGATTACCCATCAGGAGTCTGGCAACTGTTTATCGATGAAGCCTCCAACTCAAAGGGGGAAGGAGTAGGCATTATGCTCGTTACTCCAGAAGACACACTCCTCGAGTAAGGAATTAGACTTGGATTTAAAGCCTCAAACAACGAGGCAGAATATGAGGCTCTGATAGCCGGCCTGCAAAAAGCACAGGTGTTAGGGGCAAAACAGCTGCAGGTGTTCGGCGACTCGCAATTAGTCTCCAATCAGATAAGTGGGGACTTCAACGCAAGAGACGAAAGAATGGCAGCCTACCTCTCCTTGAAAAAAAAGATAATGTCCAGCTTTGAGGAAGTCAGTGTCCAACAGTTTCCCAGAGGACAGAGCAGCCACACTGATGCCCTGGCAGCCTTAAGTTTAGTAATTATTTCCAGCCTAAAGAGGATGATACCCATCGACTTCCTCGCCCGTTCGAGCATCAACCAAAGCGACGAGCTGCCAAACATGGAACATGTGTTCCATATTAAGTCAGCGCCCAATTGGATGGACCCTTTGAGGGACTATTTAAAAGATGGTGCAATTCCAAACGATAAAAAGGTCGCTCATCAGATAAGAGTCAAGGTTGCTCGCTTTCACTTATCTTCTGAGGGAAAACTATATAAGAGATCATTCACCGGCCCTTACCTTCAATGTGTTCACCCGAAGGACATCGAGATAGTTCTACACGAGCTTTACGAAGGAATCTGTGAAAGCCACATTGGGAGGAGGTTACTAGCTTTCTAAGTAATGAAGGAAGGCTACTGGTGGCCATATATGCAGAGAGATTTTGCAGTATATGCTCGCAAATGCGAGAAATGTTAACTACATGCTCCCATGGTCCACCAACCTGCCAACGACCTGAGATCGCTTACCATCCCATGGCCTTTCGCCCAATGGGGGATGGACATCGTAGGCCCTCTTCCTACCTCCTCTGGCAACCGCAAGTATCTGTTGGTCGCAACGAATTAATTCACTAAATGGATCGAGGCAAAGCCACTGACAAATATCCGTGATGCAGATATGATGAGGTTCATATGGAAAAATATAATTACCCATTTTGGAATCCCCAGAACTATCATCATTGACAACGGAACACAATTCGAGAGTGGCCATTTCCAGAACTTCTTCAGAGAACACGGTATCAGGCACTATTTTATCTCGGTGGCGTACCCCCAGAGCAATGGTCAAGCTGAGACTTATAATAAAATAGTGATCGATGGGTTAAAGAAACGACTAGAGCGAGCCAAAAGCGTATGGGTGAGTGAGCTTCCATATATTTTATGGGCCTACCGCACTACCCCACGACGAGCAACTGGGGAAACCCCATTCTCGCTAACGTATGGAGTGGAAGCAATTATCCCCTTGAAGATGGCCTACCAACCATGAGAACCACCCTTGTCGACCAAGGCCAAAATGATGTAGCATTACTCGCTGAACTTAACCTAGCTGACGAACACAGAGAACTAACCCTAGTAAGGCTGGCAAGCTGTCACCAACAACTCGCGAAATACTATAATAAGAAGGTCAATCCAATGACATTCCAGGTCGGGGACTACGTCCTAAGAAAGGTCCCCGACAGCGCAGTAAAATCATCAGATGGCAAGTTGGGTCCAAATTGAGAGGGAACATTCAAGGTGACAAGGGACGACCTACAAGGATCCTATCACTTAGAAACGCTAGAGGGAAGAGAGATACTCCGAGCTTGGAACGCAACCAATATGAAGAAATTTTACTTCTAGTTTTTCTTTTTTCATTCATCTTTTATCGCATTTTTGAATTGGCAACTCAGTTTTTATCGCTTGTGATTAATAAAAGATTATTTGGCAATGACATTCTGAATATTAATTTTGTATTATGAACTTTATAACTTGCACACCTTTTCCAAGTGATAGGCATATTACTAAGTATGCATAAGCAATGAATCACCCTCCTCAGGTTTTCGTTATGAAACATGAACAACCTCTTAGCATTCCCCCTGGCAATATATGAAGCCATACAGGGGACCCTTAGTCAGTTCGGCCAAGTCGAATTGGTCGCCAAACAATGTTTGGCTCAAAAATCCTGATCGGATAAAACATCCAACACCAGGTGTGTCCTCACCATTGCCATACTTAGGCCTAAGGGAGTGTGACGACAAGACCTAAAAGGTAAAGTAGGGAAGAATGGTATCTCATAAAGCATACTGGACTGGGAGGATACTCACACAATAGAATAACTTTACCTACATAAAATCTAGTCGGTTATGAAGAGCCCAAGATAATCAAATGGGAAATAAATGAAGTAAAAGATATACGACGCATGTTTTGTCGTCAAAATCGCCCAAGATATAAATATTACATTACTTCATTACATGTACAATGAGTTACATTCGGTAAAATCTTAATGAGGCTGAGGCCTCTGAACAAGATAATCAGCCACATGTTCTCTTCTGCCATCGTTCGGATGAGGAGCCAATTCCTCCTCGACCTCATTCACATCTGACTCTAACAGCCTCCTAAGGATAACATCTATAGGGATCCACTGATCGTCCATCCTGAAAGGATTAGGCCTCAGAGTTGAAGGAGATATCTCGTAATGGTACCAGAGCACTGAGTTCCTTGGGACCTGCAGCTCCCTGAGGGAGCTCAACCATCCCATAATAAAGGATAGTTCTTCGAACTCTGTTTGCCTCGTCAGAGCATCTATCCAACCTTGTTCATACCCATCAGCCCACACTCACCGAGGACCTTTCTTGAACAGATGCCTCAGCCATGTGACGTCTCTTTGAAGACCAGTAATAATCACGTATGCTCGACGGATATCTTCTCGGAGCTCGTCTATTTCCCTAGCTGGACCACCTGCGTTTGGACCAGCTCGCGGAGCAGCCGATGAGGTAGAACCTCATAAAATTGAAGGAGCACCACTCGGTCCTGTGTCAGCTCCCGAAACTACCGATAAAGAGGAGCCTAGTAAAATGCAAGGTGCGATGCTTAGTGCATGATCCCTGAGCCGCAACACCTCCCTCCTTAGAGTCTCATTATCCTATTGCAAAACTTTTCGAACTTGGTTAATTTCAGTAGCATCGAGGAGTCTAGCTCTCAGAGTGTTCACTTCTTCTTGAACAGAGGCGCCAACCTCTTCCATCTCCTGAAGTTTGTCTTTCAGTTTGGCGACGAGCTCAGACTGGTCTATAAAGCTCTTATTCCTTGATCGCAGCAACTTGCATATCCTTACGAAGGTTTGATGAACTTGGATGCTCGCGTTAGGACCAAGGATCCTTCCCAATTGAGAGGTGGCAGGTATATACTCATCTGCATCTATTAACTACGAACCATACAAGCAGTAAAAAGCAGAAGAATTAATGGGAAGAAAGGAAAATACTTTTATTTTATTGAAATAAAGGGGTCCAATTACATCAGTAATTAAAAAAGATCTGTACAAGTAAAGAAAAAATACAAAGAGGCCCTAAGAGTAGACTAACTGGCAACCTCGGTTTGTTCAGAAGAAGCTGGCTATTTTTCCTTATCAGCCGTAGTAGGAGCATCTCCCTCAGGAGGAACAACTGTTGTTCCCCGAGTAGAAGGAGCACCAACGGGTATAGTTTGGGAGGCAGGGGGAACACCTTCAACGATTGGAGTCGGGGCATCATTTACAACAAGCTTTGGGCCTAGATCATGCTCATCGAACAAAGGTGAGTCAACATCCACCCCGATAGCCATAAGAGCCTTGTTACAACCCTTCTTGAAGTTCAGACGACTGATGTAGCCTATCTGAGCATGAGCATCCTCATATGCGGTAGCCCACCCGGAATTATATGAACTTTACTAAATGGTGGCCGCCTCGGACTCTATTTTTTTTAGCTTCTCTGCCAGCACCTTATTTTCCTCGACCACGGTCAGCTTGTTCGTGTAGACCAGATCGTAGGACTGCCTCAGCTCATTCAGCTCCTTTATCGCCGCCTTCTTCGCTCTATTAGAATCAACAAGGGCGAGATCAGAGGACTTCTGAGCCTTGTTGGCAGACTTCAAACTGGCCTCCAGCTCGATGCCTTTCCCCTTCAGTTCGACATTTTTCTTCTCCAAATCCGCATTCCTACCCACCAGCTCGTCGTGAGTACGATAGAGAACAACGAATTTAGTCACGAACTTTACGTAAAAGGAAAGCATTAGAAGAAAGCAGTGAATAAAGTATCACAAGTATTAAAGAGCAGAAACAGACTTACCAAGGCTAACCTCTGACTCGCTTGCAGGGCTAACTGGTCAGTTCCCAGTGCCCTTTGTCGATCAGTAGGTAAAAATTCTCTCTCGAGCAGTGCAGGAGCCAGTTGGGGAGAGGTGGCGACCGAGGCCCTCTCGGGCAATGAAGACACGGGCACTAAAGCTTTCACGGCCTTCATCCTCTCTTCCACTCTCCTCCTCTCCTCTTCTCTCGCTTTCTCCCTCTCAGCTCTCTTCCTCTCCTCCATCTTCTTTTTCTCTTCAACCTTCCTCCTCTCCTCTTCTTTCTCTCTCTCTCTCTCTCTCTCTCTCTCTCTCTCTATCTATCTATCTCTCTCTCTCAACTATTCATCCTCTTTTTTCTTCTTCTTATGCTCATAAGTAGTAGACTGAGAATCGGGGGTGACATCCCCACTGAAAGACTTTTGCTTCTTCAACCGCTGAGCAAGAAGGACATCATCATCATCATCATCATCATTATCAAGGATCAGATTTCTTCTGGGAGGAGCCATTTCTTCCTCATTGAAACTACTTGTCCCACTCGAGGACTCTCGAGGTTCTGAAGCCTCTTTCGAACTAGAAGACCCTTCACCGTTGGAGCTTCTCTCACTAGAGTCACCTTCAACATCACCCCTATTATCACACTCGCTACCCTCACTAGAGTTGCTCTCTTCCTCGTTCAAATGAATAGGATCTTCAGCAGCTTCTTCAGCGAGATCAAGCTCGGGGATACTGTCTACAGGTCGTGCAATGAAACTAGATCCAATATTCTTGTACTCCAGAAGAAAATCAACTGACCGAGGATGTTCACCATCAGCCAAAGGTTCCCTGATGTTCCAAGTTTTGATCAGCTCGGCTAAGCGAACCTCACTAAGAGCAGGTTCCAAATTCTTTGTCCTCGCTGAAAAGAAGAGAGAAGAATATCAGAGAAATCATGCATTAACAAGAAGATCGAAGAGCAGAACAAAAATTAATCCTACCTATAAACTCCTCCCCATAAAAAGGGACCGTGAACCTGTCAGACCTCGACCCCTTGGTACGGGGAGGAAATTGCTAATTTCTAGCAAGAAAACCCTCTTGTCAGTAATCCTTGTGGGAATTAGGTAGGTTTACTACCAATACCCTATCAGGACTCCTGGCCTTAAGGTAAAGAAGGCCAGAACTAGTTCGAGAGAAGGAATAATAAAAACAAATTTTAGCAAGCCCTAACTTGGTGCCATAGAGTTGGTTTATTCTATGGACCCCATTAACTATCTTCTAAACGTTTGGCGAATACTGTGCAGGAACAATGTTGAAATAACCAAAGAAATGTAAAAATAAATTGCTCGGAGGGAAAGTGAGGCCCCCTTGGGACAGCAAGAGGACATGAATCCAATGAGCGTCCTCTATCTCTCTAATATTTTTAGGGGGAGAGGCGCACTCAATATCTACCCAGCCTGGGATATTATAGAACTTCCTAAACTCAGACACAGACCTATTGCCTATCTTCGCCATTTGTAAACCCTAACTACGAATACGAGGAGATCTTGACAGAAAAAGCACAAAAAGATAGCAAATGGGGCTTATGAGATAAAGGTTTCGCTTGGACGATGCAAGATCACAAGCCCAGACGACGAAGAAGACTGAAAGCAAAGTAAACAAAGACCTGGAGAGGAGGGCGCAACAACAAGATCTTGAAGAAGATGAGAAAATATGAAGTTTGAAATGATGGTATGAAAATGCCGCTCCAAGTGACCTTTTAAATATTTCTAATCATATCGCACTAGACCCGAAGCAAGCTGCCGCCAAAATCAAGTAGAAAACTCCAATCTTAGGAAGAGTTACGCAATTTACAAGAGAGCCATTATGACAAATCATTTAAATTTATTGAGCCCAAATTGTGGTCCAACAACTTTAGGGGCAATTGTGGGTACCTGGATTTGCCATCACCGGCCCAAACGAGTAGCCCAATAGAAGCGACCCAAAGTCTGGGGCCCTCGCATCTTTCTAAATTCAGATATAACTTAGTCTACTCCTAGAATCTCGAAAGGAGATATTCTATGAGCAGAAGATGGATGTGGGGGAGTCCAACACCCCCACTCCCCGGGAACAAACATCTATATAACAAACCCTAAGTTTGGGGCAAAAGGCACGTATTGTATTCTCTGTAAAACACTCCCCAGAGTATATAAAAATAATACTGACTGCACCATCGTGGATGTAGACATTCTTACTGAACCACGTACATACTGTGTTGTGTGATTGGCATTCGTTACCTTCTTTATGTGCTTAAGTGATTGCACTTTTCTCATTTATTTGTGTTGAATATACTTGTCACCACAGATAGGCATTTGTTTATTCTAACATTTTTTATGATTCAACCTATTTTTTTAATAATTCATCCAATTGTTTCATTCTATTTGAGTTATTCATTGTTGCTTGAACAAGTTTTTCATTCAAATAATTGGTTATCATAACAAGGCTGACATTTTCCACCTCCACTTATTCGGTAACTCTTTTTGTTTCAAAAGTTGAAAATTTTCTACCTCCAACTTCTTAATTTCCTCTTGTGTTTCCACAAGTTAATGATTATCTAACTCCAACTGTACATTCAAAATAACAAGTCATGCATTCTCCACCTTTAGATAGTTCGGAATTTTTTTCGACAACTCCTTCTTTAATTTAGCATTTTCTTCATCCAAATTTACCTTCTCAGCATTATAAAAATCTCCTGATTCAAAATTCTCAGTTTTTTTTGTTGATCATTCACATAGTTTTTAAGGGGACTATTCTAACCTGATGAAAGTGCATTGTAATCAAAATCTTCAACAGCTTCATCGAACGATGAATTAGTATGTATAGGACTTGCTTCAGAAATGTTTAGAGAGAAACTGGGCCTTTGCTTTGAGTTTTACTCTTTTTGATGGCCTTGTTGAGATCAACTTCACTTTCTATTGCACTGTCCTTACTGGCTTCTTTATTTGTACTCTCCTTCTTCAAATTTGCTGAAGCGATATCATTCTCAGATAACCAATCTTTCAAAGATGACAAGTTCCATCCAATAAATTTTTGTGTCTTCTCTTTCATCTCTTCATCAGGTGAAATCATTTCAAACTTTTCACATACCCAATTCTATGATCATGCAAAAAAAACATGATTTTAATAATTGTATTATCTAGTTTTCATAATTGAAATAACGCGTGTACTTTATGAATATCACGTATACTTGCACACGTGTACTTTATAAATATCACGTGTAATTTCAAAGTACACATGATATTCCAACCATGGTCAAAGAAATTATACGTGTATTTTATAAATATCACGTATACTTTCAAAGTCCATGTGATATTTACAAAGTACAAAATGGTCAATGAAATTACCACGTGTATTTTATAAATATTACATGTATTTTGAAAGTACACATGATATTCCAGTTATCATGTCAACACATGCGTACTTTAAAAGTACACGTGGTATTTACAAAGTACACGTGAACTCAGGTTTTCAAAAAAAATTCTAATTTGTTTGTTGGACTGCATTAGTATGTTTTTATAATCAAGAGTGAAATGACACATCCACTTGTTATTCTAGGTTTTGAACTTGTTGTTTTGTTGAGTGAATTGATGAGAAATCCATGCACGACAAATGCCCAATCATAATTAATTATGTCATCAATACTTTTGATGTATGTTGTAAAAAATTCTCCTAATGTGAAGTTTGAGTTGGAGAAAAACAACATCGTCATGAAGTGGAGCAAATAAGTTTTACAAAATCGGTAATGCGCTCATCTGTGTCCAATTCTACCGATTTCTTCAACCCTTAGATATTTCTGACTTTCCAATTTTTTAGCTTTGAAGTATCGGGCAAGGAATTCAGGTTTTTGAGACGCAGCTAATCTCTTTTTTAGATTTATTGATTTTTTCCCCTCTACCATTGGGATGCCAAATATTTCACTTATATCTTTTGGGCTTATTTTGACATTGTTCTTCATCTCAAAACTACTCGTTACCATTTTGTAGAGCTTGATAATGGTTAGAATATTTTTATTGGTTTTTTATGTTGCGCTTCTACTACTCCCTCTCTGTAATAGGCACTGAAAAGCTACCAGAATGGAGTCTTCTTAAGCAGTTCAATATGGCTGGCATTTATTTTATTTCTAATAGCATCAAAATCATAATAAAATCTAACAACATTGGACCTATACCGGTCGTGTTTATTCACACCACGTGTAGATTCCACATCACTGCTTGAAGAACTATCTTCATAAATGCTCTTTTTTTTTGTTCTTTCCTTTTCTTATCCTCATCTTCAATCCCATTCTAATAATCTAAACACATAAAATTTAAATTACAAACCTATAATGATAAATTAAAAGTACATAAAATAAAATACATGAATTGGAATAAAATACAGGCTCTAACAATAAAAGCACATGTGTATTTAACAAAAGTATATGCAACATTCTTATAAACACTTCTTACAAATATCAACAGAATACATGCTAAAAGGTAATACATATCGTCCGTTACATGGTAATACCTAATACATGTTGTTCGACAAGTTATAAATCAAGATTCTTTGTTCCTAACATATTCAGAAAATAAGTGATACAATAGATCAATGCTAAATGAGCCATCATTTTCATAACCTCTTAAGCATTACTGCTCAATTCGTTTTACTAAATCCTTCGCTTTTAATTCGATTACTTGAAATTTTTTTACATCAAAAGTACACTTACTGTCTTCATAGTAGTTAAAAAAACCAAGTAACCCTTTCGCTCTATCATTGATGAGAAGCAAAAAATGAATTTTCTCATCATAAGTAGTACTGACTGTCAATGTGAAAGGTTTTGTATTGTTAAGATCTTTAAAGGTGCAACCCACAATTTTATAATTGAACATGCTTGATGGTATGACTCCTAAACAATACACAACAATAATACTTCTTACAAATGTATGGAATATGATTCAAATGCCGTTGGCGCGGACCACAATAACATAAGATTGATTAAATATAGAGATGACATATATATTGTAAAGAGTACATGCATAGTACATAAAAGTACACATACATTGCATTGAACCAAATCCATTTCAATGTGTACGTACTTTATGAATTATCATAAATTGTTTGAAAGTAGACGCAAATTCAAAGAGTACAAGCAGTTCTAAATAAATGCCGCTGGCGCAAACCACAATTAATATAGGACCTATACAAATACAAAGAGTATGCAGGATTGATTAAATAGAGAAATGACATATATATTGTATAGAGTACACGCATAGTATGTAAAAGTACACGCACATTGGATTGAATCAAATCAATTTCAATGTGTGTGTGCTTTATGAATTTACGTGTAATATTCTAAAGTACACGCACATAATATGGGACTTATACAAATACGTGACCTAAATTCAGATAGTACATGAAGTCCTAAATAAATGTCGCTGGCGCGGACCACAATTAATATAGGATGTATACAAATATAAAGAGTATGTACATATTCCAATCATGTATATATTTCCAGTCCTAAATAAATTATGTATACAAGAGGAAATGTACAGTAATGAAATACATAAATGTGCAGTCCTTAATAAGCAAAAAGTGTGTTTTGCATTTAAAATAGGAAAACAAATGTATTTTTTTCATATCATGAACAAGAATAATGTGATTTCGTGAGTCCATGTATAATATCAATAAATTTATACATATGAGAACACAAAATACATAATAAAATAAGGAAAAAATTATATAAAACCTAAGGACACAAAAATAGTACATGGAATGCACAACAAAATACTCAAAAAACAAGGACAAATAACTGATATCAGAAAAAAATTCTAAGAGCATAACATATACAAAGTGTATGGTATAATCTTAAGAACAAAACTTAAGAACACAGTATTACATTTAATTCATAATATATTACACCAAATACATATATATGAGCATGTATCCATACTTGTTAGTATTGTTTGGAAGAATTTGACTGAGAATGTGAAATGCTTCTTAAAACTTCCATGATTAGGGTTTTGATCGCTTTGATTTCTGTGAAGTATGTTTGTTTTGGAATTCATGGGAATTTATATATTGTTGTTGGACCAAAATTTGATTGAAAATGGGAATTATTTTGGGGTTTTGATCGAAGAGACAGTACGGTTAGGATTTTGATAAAAGAGAGAATACATAGTTTTTAGCGCTTGAATTTCTGTGAATTGTGTGTTTGTTTTAAGATCGGGGATATTTATATGTTGGACCTAATCGTTTAAAATTTGTTCAGCCCGATTTTTTTGTCCAAAATTATTAGTCCAAGGACTAGACCGTAAAATGACCTTTTTTTATTCTTAGATCTGATGGCAATATGTTTTTGTCTTCTACTAATTTTTTATTTGCCAAAAATAATTTTTTCCCATGAAATGTTTTTTTTTATGTTGGAAATAAGTGTTATTTTTTCTAGAGATATGTTTTTATGGCATAAAAAATATTTTTCCCCTGAAAATGACGGTTTAGTTTTTCTAAAAATAGAGAAATATTTTTTTTGGGGTTAGGAACATTTTTTTTGTTAGGCATATTTTTTTTCGACGACCATTATTCTTTTATGGCAACATATTTTTTTGGTTAAATTGTACAAACTTATTGAATGTTTTAAATTTGTGCGCATGTGTGTAATTTCAGTTTTTTTTATTCAGTTTTATGTAATTTTTCCTTGTAATTTAGTTTATTTTATGAAGTTCTTTGTCAATTCCAACTTTTTTTAACTTTTCTCAACTTTTTTAATAGTTTTTATTATTTTCAAATATATTTTACAAATTTTTAAATAGTTTTCTAGTATTTTCCTAATTTAAAATGATTAATATTGTTAAATATATTTTCCTTTAATGTTATAACCATTTTTTGTCATTTCATATTTTTTTTTACAGTTTTTAATTATTTCCCTGATTTTTATATATATTAATTTTTATATTTTCTATATTTTAAAATGTTTTTCAATGTTTTTTCCCCTGTAATCATTAGAGTTTTCAAATATATTTTATGGGTTGTGAGTATTTTTTTAGCATTTTCCAGATTTTGAAAATATTTTTCATAATTTTTAGAACTTTAATTAATGTTTTCGTAATGTTCAAATGTTTTAAATATTTTTATTCTAATTTCTATATATTATTAAAGGGTTTTTATTATTTTCAATAACTTTCAATATTTTTTTGTATATTTCTTCATTTCAATTTTTGTGGCAATATTCAGTATTTTTAAATGTATTTTCCCTTATTGTTATAGCCGACTTTTGTCATTTCATGCTTTTTTAGAAATTTCCTAATATATATATATATATATATTAGTATTTTTTATATTTTAAATGTTTTTTTATATAATTATTAGTATTTTACAATATCTTTTCTGAATTATTTTTTTAAAATTTTTTAGATTTCTGAATTTTTTTGGGTAAATTTTAGAGTCATAATTATTGTTTTCGTAGTTTTTAAATATTTTTTTCAGAATTGTCAAAGTGCCCTAATTTCCCCTCATGTGCCATGCACATGACCCACTTTTCTCTTAAAATATTAACGATGTCAATGGTAGAGTCTTACTCAAAGTCGTTTCAAAAGTTTAAGGGTTTAAGTATTGAAACTGAAGGTTCAGGGGGTGACGTGAAAGGGGAGGCAAAGTTCAGAAAGACCAAGTATAACTAACCCTATTTATAAAAATCACCATTTCAACTTGCAAAGTAAGATAATATCCATGGTAAATTGTTTAGGGACCGTTTGATTCTATATTCAAAAAACTCGATTTAAACGCTGTTTTTAAATACAACTTTTAAATTCAGTTTTCTGCATTTATAATTATTGGTGTGCGTGTAATTTTATTTTCTAATACAGTTTTTTAAAAAATTGACAAAATTGGCAAACGTGTTTATTTATCTTATACATATGTGTGTGTGTGTGTGTGTAATTCACTATAAAATTATATACATACACCAATTTATAATATTTTTTAATACATATGTACTATACATATATTTTATATTATTCCATACATCAATAATACATGTATAAAACTATATATAAGTATCGTGTATCTATTGATAATATTATTTAACTTTATATTACTTCATACGTAATTTGGTGTACATGTACATATATATTGTTTATTTATAAGAATTACACATATATTAATGTATTATGTATGTATATTATATATTAAGGTATAAATGCATTAAAATATTACGAATGAATAATTCTGAGTTGAAAAATAAAAAAACAGAAGTTATAAAACATCCTCAACCTGTTTTCTAAAAAACTCGATCATAATACAGAAATATTATAATTCACTGTTTAAAATTAGGTTGACAAACACATATTTTTATCAAAATTGTATTTAAACACAGAAAAAAAAGAATAATAGTTGCAAGCCAAACAACCCTTAACCCTGGTAGATTATATGACTTTCAAACAACAAAATATTAAATATACGAGTTTTTGTGCTAGAAAAAATGTGGGTATCTCGATTAACCATTCCGGCCCAGATAAGTATCCCGTTTCAGTCCGGCCCAAAGTCTAAATGCCACGTGCATAACTGATGCAGTTATGACCCATTCAACCCTTAAAATCTCTCAAGAGATATTCTATGAGTTATGGGCTAATGTGGAGGAGTCCAACACCCCCACTCTCCCGAGAAACAACATGTATATATTAAACCCTCAGCCCGGGGCACGCTTTTGTAAACACTCCCCCAGAGTAAATATAAATAAGAAACAGAGAGCACCACCGTGGACATAGGCCATTCTGCCGAACCACGTATATCTTGTGTTGTGTGATTGCAATTGTTTTATGTTCTTTATTTATTCTGGTGATCGCATTTGCTTATTATTTTGTGTTGAGATTTATTGTCACCAGTTAGCGACCTCAGTCTGTTGTGAGGACACTGGTGCTTCCCATTATCCACAGCAGCTCCAGGTACTCCTCCCTTAGATGGAGCAGTCGCCCTTCCCTAGTCAAGGGGAGCATCAACAGCGATGGTCGGGACGGCTGGGGCACCTTCGTTGGCAGTAGGGGGAGGCACCTCATCCACAATGGGCTTGAGACCAGGGCCATTCTCGTCAAAGAGGGGGGAATCAACATCCACCTCGGCAGCGAGCAAGGCCTTATCCCAACCCTTCTTAAAGTTGAGACGACCAATGTAGTCGATCTGAGTCTCAGCATCCTCATACGCTACGACCCATCCAGCGTTGTACGAACTCTCTTTAAGGGTGGGAGCCTCAGACTCCACCTTTTTCACCTTCTCAGCAAGAACTTTATTCTCCTCGGCCACCGCCAATTTGCTCGTGCATACCAAGTCATAAGATTGCCTTAGCTCCTCAAGCTCCTTGGTTTTTGTCTCTTTCGCCTTATTAGCTTTTGCTAAGGCTAGGTCGGAAGACTTCTGAGCAGCAGTAGCAGTCTTCAAACTCGCCTCCAGCTCGGCATTCTTCCTCGCCAACTCATCGCGGCTGCGATAGAGGACAGTGAAATCAGACACGAACTGCAAGAAGAAGAAATAACATTGGCAAAATAGACATTAAAAGAAGAATTGCGAAAATAGAGAAGAAAAAGATAGACTTACCAAGGCTATCCCTTGACTTGCCTTCAGGTCTAACTGGTTAGTTCCCATCGACCTTTGACGATCAGCTAGCAAAACTGCTCTCTTGAGCACCACTGGAGCCAACTGGGGGGGAAAGGGCAATAGAACACTACACCAAAATGGCCAAAATGTCACCTTTCAGCCGGCCACCCTTGTCACGGTCATTGACCGTGACAAGACCGTGACAATTATTTGTCACGGTCATTGACCGTGACAATACTTAAAATAATTGTCACGGTCAAGGACCTTGACACGACCGTGACAATATCTTCAGTAAAAAAAGCCCTAGACTCTTTTTTTCCCACCGTTTTTAGTTTCCCTCTTTCTCTCTCTCTCTCTCTCTAAGGTAAATTTTTTTCCTCTCTTTCTATTTCATTTCTATATGTGTGTGTATATATATGTGTGTATATGTATATGTGTATATATATGTGTATATGTGTGTGTATATGTGTGTGTATATATGTGTGTATATATATGTGTGTATGTGTGTGTATATATGTGTGTGGTGGGGGAGGGGGCAGGGGGTGGGGAGGGTGTACGTGTACGTGTGTGTGTGTGTGTGGTGGGGGTGGGGTGAGGGGGGAGGGGGTGGGGGTGGTGGCAGGGATGGGGGGTGGATGGTGGGGTAGGGGTGGGGGGCTGCGTGTGTGTCTATGTGTGTGTGCGCGTAGTGTCCCTTGTAAAAAATTGATTGATTATTAATCTTTTTAGTAAATTAATATATGATTTCCCCTTATTGTAAATTAGTAAATTAATATATACTATATATAATTATTAATAATTGAATTTGAATATAAATAAGACATAATTAAATAAGACATACTACATATAATTATTAATAATTGAATTTGAATATACACATTTGTTGTAGACATTGTTGTTGGATTATTTTGTTTAGTAAATGTTGTGTTGATTAGTTTTAAAAGTGGCATGACCACTGGATTATTGTCTATATGGAGGTGGGATTTTTCAACTTTAGAATAATTAAATTTGAATATAAATAATACATAATTAAATGAAACATACTATATATAATTATTAATTATTAAATTTGAATATAAATAAGACATACTACATATAATTATTAATAATTGAACTTGAATATACAAATTTGTTGTAGACATTGCTATTGGATTATTTTGTTTAGTAAATGTTGGGTTGGTTAGTTTTAAAAGTGGCATGACCACTGGATTATTGTCCATATGGGGGTGGGATTTTTCAACTTTTGAATAATTAAATTTGAATATAAATAAGACATAATTAAATGAAACATATTATATATAATTATTAATAATTGAATTTGAATATAAATAAGACATAATAAAATGAAACATAGTACATATAATTATTAATAATTGAATTTGAATATATACATTTGTTGTAGGCATTGCTATTGGATTATTTTGTTTAGTAAATATTGGGGGTGGTGTGTATACGTGTACGTGTACGTGTGCGTGTGTGTGGTGGGGGTGGGGTGAGGGGTGAGGGGGGAGGGATGGGGCGTGTGTGTGTGTACGTGTACGTGTACCTGTGCGTGTGTGTGGTGGGGGTGGGGTGAGGGGGTGGAGGTGGGGGCAGGGATGGGTGGTGGGGTAGGGGTGGGGGGCTGCGTGTGTGTCTATGTGTACTAATAACATTTTTTTTTATCTGTACTAATAACATTTTTTTTACACCAAATGCCTCCTTTAGGTATTAAGGCGAGGATGATGATGTTGGTTATGATGATGTCGTCTGGGCTCGGTGGTAGCGGAGGCGACGAGGGCTCCTCGGCCCCTAGGCTCCCAAAATATGGCAAATTTGAGATTACCATAGAGAACAAGCCGGAGCTATTAGCGAGATCCCTCGAGCTGCTAAAGACGGTCATCGGCCCGGGATTTATGAGTTGGAAGGAGGTACTATATGAGATCAAGTTAGTTGTTTGAGCGGCACTACATGTAATATATTTATATTTATATGAATATTTCAATTTCAATTTCAATTTCGATTTCGATTTCGATTTTATTTTATATTTATATTTATATTTATATTTATTCGCAACTGACATTGTATTTATTGGACATGAACAATTCAACTTGGATCCAAAGCTACGCGATTCCGTCTTGGAGCAGTTGAGGGAGTAACACAAGACGTGGAAGAAAAATATGCGGACACGGTACTTTGAAAAAACACGAGAGTCCATTATCCAATGGAGTGGATCCGTCCCGCCCAAAGAGCCGATCTCATTGGCACAATGGCAAAAGTTCATTGACAATGAGATCGAGGATCGACAATTGGCATCTCGCCAATCGGGGAGGGAAAATCGAGAAAAAAAGATGGACGTGCACTACTCCGGCCGGACGTCTTACGCCGAGGTGGAGCATAGGATGAAGGTAAGATTTAATTTTTCTATAACTACAGAAATATATTATTCTTCATTATTTTACTTTGCGAGACCGATACTAATTTTACTTAATTTTATTTCAGGGTGTAGGGAGTGGCCCAGGGGTAAGCCACATAGGCTCGATACTTATGTGGCTCTTCGGACGAAGAAGGGGAAGGACAAGGAGGTGTCCCCGAGCGTCGCGGCCATGATTGTAAGTAATTCGACAGTTTAATTTTTATTAATTATGTTATAATTTTTTAGTTTACTTATTTTACTAATCATGTGCTTTTTGTCGTTTCAGGCAAAGCTTAAGGAAGTGCATGAGTCGCAGTCTGATGTCGACAAAGCGTCTTTGTCCACAGACGCACTCAACCAAGTGCTTGGCTCTGATCGCAAGGGGAGGACAAGGGGGGTGAGCTCGCGGGTGGCCAAATCTAGGATCATCGGATTAGAGACGAGCGACACTGGGTTGGCTCGAACGATGGATTCACATGACGCGAAGCTGTTCCGTTTGGAGGCGACGGTCCAAGATATGTACTCATTCATGAAGCGTACATTTGGCGGAGACTGTAAGGGGAAAGGGAAGGAAAAGGCGGTGGAGGAGGAGGAGATGCGGGAGAACGAGGCGTAGGATGACGAGGATGTGGACCTCGCTGCTTCATCACCGACACGTGCGTACTTCGATGATTCACTTCCTTATTTGGCTCCCTTCCCAAGACCGATGTCGATAATTGGTTGGCCGAGCGTGTTCATATTGGACGTATTTGATGGCCAACGGATAGGGCGGGGGTTGAGGGACCCGAATATCGTCCAGGGTGGAATAGTTCATAGACGTGCGCTTCAAGAGATCGAGTCTAAAGTGCTCGTCACGCATGTGATACCCGGGAAGGAGAACTCCCTATTGTGTTTGCGCGAATAATGTGGCACAATGTATATTAGTGGGTGTGTCAATTCGTATATCGTGTGGCCTACTCACCTCCTCACATTTACCCCAGACATGTAGTAACATTATTTTTAAGTTGGTACATTTGAATTATATCGTCATGTATATTGTTTCTATTTTGAATATATATTTGCATTATCTTTAGTTTGTTTGGATATATGATGTTTGAATAGGTACAACGTTGCTATAACAGGTACAAATATACTGCTGGGCAGTGGCAGTGGCCATACTGCCCAGCAGATTTTTTTTAAATTCTGCCCAGAATTGTCATGGTCATTGACCGTGACAAGTCCTTGACAAATAAGGTTGTCACGGACTTGTCACGGTCAATGACCGTGACAAATTTTTTTAAAAAGGTCAAGGCTTTGTCACGGTTATTAACCGTGACTAAACTTGTCACGGTCATGGCACGTGACACGACCGTGACAATTCTAACCAACTTATCACGATCAATGACCGTGACACGTCCGTGACAAAAATAGTTGTCTCTCCCCGAATTGTCATGGTTATTGACCTTGACAAGTTCAACTTGTCAAGGTCAATGTCCCTGACAATTAGGTAGATTTGGTGTAGTGAGAAGCCCCCTCAGCCAAGGCAGATACGAGCACCAAAGACTGCCCTGCCTTCGTCCTCGCTTCTTACCTTCTTCTCTCTCCTTCTTCTTCCTCTCTTCTTCTCTTTTTCTCTCTCTCTCTCCTTCACCAACGCCTCCTCTCTCTTCTTCTTCTCCTGCTCGTGAGCAACTATCTGAGAACCAACATCCACACTCCCAGATTTCTATTTCTTCAACCTATGAGTGAGCAACACATTGTCTTTATCATCATCTTTGATCAGATTTTTCCTAGGAGGAGCCATTATTTCCTCGTTGGAACTGTCCGAATCTTCCGAGAAAGAAACCTCTGAACCCTCCTCAGAACTGGAAGATTCTTCACCGCTTGAACTCTCCTCACTATGATCATCTTCAGTTCCACCCCTATCAGCTCCCTCACTCTCTTCACCAGAGCTGCTCTTCTCCTCGTCTAACTGGATTGGGTCAGCAGCAACCTCTTCTGTGGTATCTAGCTGAGGAATGCTATCCACAGGATGGGCGATGAAGCTAGACCCAATGTTCTTGTACTCTAAAAGAAATGCCGCTCATCGAGGATGTTTACCGTCAGCTAATTGTTCCCTGATCTTCCAAGCCTTGATTAGTTCAGCGGCTCGAATCTCTCGAAAAGCAGGCTTTGTGTTCTTTGTCTTCACTGAAAAAGATGAAGAGGGAAATATGAGAAAAATAACACAATAATAGAAAATCCACGGGCAGAACAAGGGCTATGCTTATTACCTATATATTCCTCCCCATAAAAGGAAATCTCAAGTCCCTTGTACCTCGCCCCTTCTGTTTGGGAAGGGAATTGCCAGTTTCTAACAATAAATCCCTCGAGCTAGTCGTCCTTGTGGTAATCAGATAGATTTACTACCAATACCCTATAAGGACTCCTAGCTTTGAGATAAAGGATACCAGAGCTTGCTCGAAAAAAAGAATAGCAATAGCAAATTTCAGCAAGACCTAGATTGGTGCCATAGAACTGATTAATTCTATGTACACCATTTACAATTTTCCAAACATTTGGCGAGCACTGTGCAGCTTCTATATAGAAGTAACTAAAAAAAAAAGGCAAAAACAAGCGATTTGGGGGAAAAGTAAGACCCCCCTGGGATAACAGAAGAACATGTATCTAGTGACCGTCTTCAATGTCCTTGACATTATGAGGAACAAGGTCACATTCAATGTTTACCCATTTTGGAATATTGTAGAACTTCCTAAACTCAATTATTAACCTATTGCCTATTTTCGCCATCAGAAAAGATAAACCCTAGTATCGATAATGAAGAAATTCCAACAGAAAAGAAAAGAGAAGGGGTATGAAGAACTTACGAAGCAAGAATCAGCTTGAGACGATGCAAAGCCACAAGCAAAGAAGATGGGAAGATAAGAAAGAAGCATGAAGACGAAAAACGAGACCTGGAAGTGAGGAAGCACAGTGAAGAAGTTGGAGAAATATAGAGAACACAAAGAAGTTTGAAGCGACATGTGGGATTGGCTTTTCCAAACCACCTTAAACCCTCTCAATCATGACGCACATGAAATAAAGCAAATCTGCCGCCTAAATCTACTCGAGAAAGACACTTCAGTCCCAAAGTGCTATGCGATTCACAAAAGTGCCATTAAGGCTATTATGTAAAATTATTGAGCCCAAATTGTGACCCAAAATTTTGGGGGGCAATTGTGGGTACCTCGATTAACCATTCCGACAGAGATAATTAGTCCGATTCAGTCCGGCCCAAAGTTTAAAGGCCACGAGCATAACTAATATAGTTATGACCCATTCAACCCCTGAAATCTCTCAAAAAATATTCTAGGAGTTATGGGCTAATATGGAGGAGTCCAGCACCCCCACTCTCCGAGAAACAACATATATATATTAAACCCTCAGCGCGGGGCAAAAGGAATGCTTTTGTAAATATTCCGTCGGAGTAAAGATAAATAAGAAACAGAGAGTACCACCGTGAACGTAGGCATTCTGCCGAACCCCGCATATCTTGTGTTGTATGATTACAATTATTTTGTGTTTTTTTATTTATTCTGATGATCGCATTTGCTTATTATTGTATTGAGATTTATTGTCACCACAAAAAAGTATGTCATTAAACTCCAAAAGCTGAAATATACATGGTTTATCTGCTGAAAAATTATTGCAATCTAGACTCAAAAACTGTTTTTTAACAAAAAAAATTACCATTTTTTGTTCCAAATCATTTTCTATATTTTCTATCAATCGGACCTTACTTTTCTTTTTTCTTTCAGCATACGTAATTCTTTTCATCAACAATTTTACATCAACTCAAAATTTTAACTTATTTTATAAGATTCGTTGCGTGTGAAAATTGTATTGATCCATGATAGGGATTTACTAATTACCTTATTATTTTTATTTTTTTTCATTTCCCCATTACTTAAGTTAAGATGGCCGCCGGTTCCCAAAAGGTAACTTCCATGTGTTTTCTTCTTTTCAATTTTCACTTTAGACTCTACACGCTACTGTCGATCCATTCTGCTGCCATGCCCATGTGTAAAGTAAAGTAACAGCCGCTGCAAAAGGACTTACATTTCCTTAAGTCTAGACTCTAGGGGTAGAGCGTGGAGACTGTTGGTTCGGTGGTACAAGACTCTCATTAAAATAATATTTGGAAGTGGATTGAGTTTGATTTTTAATTTGATTCCTAACAGTGTCAAAATAATGTTTGATTAGTGAAAGTCACGAATCGCGAACGGAGATTAGTCAAGATGCAAGTAAGCTGACCAAAACACTTGTATGAAAAATATCTTACCAAAAAAAAAAAAATCTACACTTTATTCTAAGGTCAATTTTATGAAATCCGTTAACTATCACATTATTCATATATTTTTTTCTATTATTAGTATTGCAAAAAATTCTAGGGAGTATATTTTGTAATTATGCAGCAGTAAACGTATTAATAATTTTTCAAGAATATCGAACAAAAGGGTTTTGATTAAAAAAATATTCTGTTAGTAAAATATGACAATTATCACTTGGCAAATCAATTTGTACCAAAAAATAATCCGAAAACTAGTAAAAGCAACATTTTCTTTTCAATTTCCTCAATTTAAAAAAGATTTGATGTTTTTAATTTGAAGAATCTTAGCGAGACATGATTTTGGGACACGACTATGTGACATAAGACACGTATTCGCGTATCATTGGTGAACACCTTAAATGAATGTGTTCCTTTAAAAATGTCCACCAATAACATACGAGCACGTGTACTCTCCCTAGCATTACACTTTTAGTTTTCCCCACAAGTTTGAAAGTTATATATACCATTATTGAATTTTTTTTACACAAAAAAGATATAATCTAGGGAAATTCTTATATTTTACTCTTTATATAGGGTTGTAAACGGATATTCAAAAATCCGCATCCGTCCGATATTCGAATTCGAATTTGCGGATATTTATCCGAAAATATGGAAACGGATACGAATATGGATACTCTTTAAAAATATCCGAGAAAACGGATACGGATACGGATAGTACTAGTATTCGACACGGATAATCCGTATCAGATGCGGAGTATCCATTTTATCGGATATCCGTTTTACCGGATATCCGTATCCGTCAAACATATGTTTAAAATATTACTAATAATATTAACATTAGTATTACTAATAAAATAATAATAAAACAAATCTTAATCGTTTATTCCCAAAACAAAATAAACACATACTCCACTCAAAACAAAAACACCCTAAAGTTATTGTTTTATTGGGTATATTATAAAATATCATGTATTATTATTTTATTAGGTATATTTTCATGGAGTTACACTAAAATTACAATACACCTTATCACACACAAAGTACACTGACTAAAGAACATTTACACTACTAAAAAAAAATAACTTCGTTTCATTTCTCCTTCGTACAAAACAAGAGAAAAAAAACTCTCATTTGGTTGTTCGTTAGTTTCCTTAATTATAAATAAATGTAAGAGAGAAACATAAAAGAATGTAAGAGAGAAACATAAAAGTAAAGAGATGGTTTTGATTGTAATGAGAACTGAAGTTAACAACATGTATATTATATACAAAATAAAAATGTATACTTATTAAAATAAACATATCAGTATGTTTTGAAGACAAAAGGTCCATGCTGTTATCATTCTCAATAAATTTGATTAATCTAAAAGGTGCATATTTATTTCTACTGTTATGGAATGCGACTGCTATTTTTTTTGGATGGCTTTAAGCTTATATGGTTGTAAAATATGGATGACTTTAAGCCATATTATCATTATGGAATGATACTATTATTATGGAATCCATAATTGTTGATGTTAGGAGACAGTAATTTTGTTACACATTTGTTTGGATTGGATTGAATTTCATTGGATTGGATATTTTAATTGTTATTTTTGGCGATGGGTAAATAATGTAAACGGATACGAATATTATCCGAATCCGATGTATCCGAGCGGATACGGATACGGATACGAATACGGATAGTACATTCAGATAGCGGATACGAATATGAAAAACATGGTATCCGATCCGTATCCATCCGTTTACCACCCCTATCTTTATATTAATTTAAGGAAGGCAGATGCCATTATTGGAAAAAAATGATTGATTTTTGAAGGGTCCGCTTGATTGTAAAGCGAGCAAATGTCTGGATGACAACTTTTTTCATGGCATGACAAAATTTTTCATGGCAAAAAAGTTAGGGTTGTTTAATAACATCAATTTTTCATGTGACAAAATAAGATGTTTGATAAAATGAATAGTAAAAATGACAAATGTAAATAAAGTGATATATAAAAAAATATTTTTTAACAAAAAATGTAATTCTTAACAAAAATAACACGTACAACAAAAGAAGATAGTTCTTAAAAAATAGTTTTTAACAATAAAATCAGTGCATAACGAGGAAAAAAATAGTTTGCCAAAAAAAAAGCATTAAAAAAAAGGTTTTTAGCCCAAAAATGAAACAATCATAAAAAAAAGTATAGTTTTAACACAAAAAATAATTTTAGCCCAAAAGTGAAACAAATTTAACAACAAAAAAAAACAATTTAACAAAAAATAGTTTTTAGTGAAAAATGACTTTTTTTAGAAAAACAACTTTAGCACCAAAAACAGTTATTGATGAAAAATAGTTATTAAAAAAAACAGTTTTTAATGAAAAATAAATTTTAACAATAAAAAAAATAGTATTGACAAAAATAAAGCATTTTTTTAATGAAATCCAATTTATAATTAAAACTAATTTTTTTTATTAAAATAGTTTTAACACAATAAGCAGTTTTTAGCCCAAAAAACAGTTATAATGAAAAATAAAAAATATTAAAAAAATTAATTTAACAAAATAAAAAAAGTTTTAACGAAGAAAAACATGTTTAAAAAAACAACTTTCATTGGAATGATAAATCTATGAGAAAGTTTTGTTATCCTGTATATATAAGTAAGCAAAATTTGCTAAAAGAGTGGCAAAACATGTATGTGGATATACATGGTATTTATGTAAAATTTATCATAAAAAATAAGGGATATCAAACACACAAAATGGTGAGCAAAACCTTTATTTATTGTCGTTTGTCACATTTGCGACGGACCCTAATATTTTTAATATAAGAAAATTATCAGTTTGAATTCATTAAAGTACCGATTATTACTAAATTCAACGTTTTCAATAATATATGCACTTTATGGTTTTCAATAATATATGCACTTTATGGTAGTTATATGAAAATGCTGGATTTTATTTAATTGATACAATATTTGGGAGAGAAAAATTATTTTATGATGTGCAATTTTGGGGGCTTAGTAGTTAGTAACCATTAATTGCTTGCATTTTCTCACTGTCAAATTTTTGTATTTCCATACTTAACTCTTATTGATTCTGGCTATTGTTATATATTATAATTAAAGCATAAAGAATTATTCAAAGATAAACTAGGTATTATTGTCTTATCTTTTACCACCTAGAAAAAGTCACTACTAAACCTGTCAACGGGTCGGATCCAGGTCGAATCTAGGGAGACCCATATCCGTTTAATAGACATCTAATCAGGTCTGAGTCCGGATCTTCATCGGGTCTACAATATTGAATCCAAATCCGAATTCGAATCCGAAATGGGTCTTCGGGTTGGGGGCTGGGTCTGGCAAGATATATACATTTATTTTATATTTATCTCCCTTCTATATTTTTAATCTTAAATTAAAATATTTTGTAATGTATTATAGTATATGATTAGCATAAATACAACATATATTACTTATATTTATTATATACATAAATATATATATTTAAAAAATAATAATGTACAAGGTGGGTTGGATTTTCTGGTTCGAATTTTGTATATAATTCAGACCCTACTCGTGTAATAAACGGGTCTTCAAATCTTCAGGCCTTCGGATTTCGGATAAAAAAAAATATGCTCAAACCCTATTATACGAATCGAATCCGGATCGAGTCCCGGACCGGAGACGACCCATTGACAGCACTCAGGTCCGGCTCTGAAATTTGAGGGGCCCTAGGTGAACAATTAATTTGGGGCCATTTATATTAATTTTTTTAAAAGAAAATGTGTTATTCTCGCATTTTTCGATGCAAAACTATCAATTAAATCATCAAAATTTATTGTTGTTAACAATTCTTCTTCAATTGATAACATGACTAATCCATTTAATCTTTCTTGTGACATGGTAGAACGAAGGTAGGATTTTATTAATTTTAATTTTGAAAAATTTCTCTCGGCGGAGGCAACCGTAACGGGTATCGTAAAAATTATTCTATAGGCAATCCAAGCGTTTGGAAAAATACAATCCATTCTTTTAATATATTCTAACACCTCAATCGATTTTTTAATTTCTTTAGGTAAAAGCCTCGTTAAAATTTTCAATTCACAAAACAATTGATTTCCATCAATATCACAACTATTGTCATGTGTTAAATAATTTTCAAGCTTAATACAATAACTATTTAAAATATCATCATCTAAAGTGTCTAACTTGTTCAAATCAAACAAAAACCCAAAAGTGTCCTCACATTTTTTAAATTATTCAAATCTAGTTGTAATTGACATAAGCGCTTGATCGATTATATGTAAGAACTAATTTGCAAAAACATCTAGTGGTAAAGATTCTACACGTTCATTTTCTAAATTGTTCACTATCTAATTCTTCTAAATTTTGATGTTCAACAACATTTTCATTATCTAAATCTTCTATATTTTGATGTTCAACACCTATTTTTTTTTGTTTATTAAAATATTTATTTAGTGAACCCGCTAGTTTTGATGTTTCTTCTTCAATTTATTTTTGTCTTTTTCTTTTTTCGTAACCGGAGGAATATTTTCTAGTAGACATATTCACACAACAAGTGTAATTTGCAAAAATAAAAATTAATCACAAGATTCTCAATAATATTGACAAACAATATTAAAGAAAAATGCTAAAGAGAAACAATAGAACTTGATTTGTAACCAATTTAAGAGCAATCTCAAATTTTAACTTGTAAATGCCCAAATAACAAATTGGAATCTACAAAAAAAAAAAAAAAAACCAACACAAATATTAGTAGTAAAACATATAAATTTATATAATGGGAATGTAACAAAGCAATGAATAATATATACTTACACAAATAAGCGTCAACCAATCTCCAATCAATCCCTAACTTTCTGAAATTGAAACCCTAGATTTTTACCCCTTATTTTGATGAGGTTAGTTGAAGAAAAAAAAGGGGGGGGGGGGGGGGGGGTGCTCGTTTTTTTTGGGGGGATGGGGTTGCCGAAAATTGCTTTTTTTGGGGGTGGATGGGGGGTGGGGTGGTGGCTAAGGGTTTTGGGGGTGGAGGTGGGTGGGGGTAAGAGATGGTTTGTTCTTGCTTTGCCTAGTAGAGAAAGAGAGTAGTGTGAGAGAGAGAAGAATAGAAGAAGAGTGAGAGAAGAAAGTGGGTGAGAGAAATGGAAGAGTTGTGGTTAGAATAGAATAAGTAAATGAGTTGGATTGGGTTTGGGTTGGGTTGGGCTATGATGGTGGGTTTATTATGTGGGTTTATTTTTTAGTGTGTGGGTGAGTTATTATGTTGTTGTTGGGTTTACTGTATGAGTTTATTTTAAATAGAACAAATTTATTTTTGGCAGCGTTTTTTTAAGTGATAACTCTAATTTTTTTCATAACTAATTTTTTTGGGGGGGCTGTTTTTTTTTATAACTAATTTTTTTTATACCTAATTTTTTTTCCCGAAAGGGGCCCCAATTAATCGGGAGTCCTAGGCGGCGCCCTAACCCGTCTATGCCTAGAGCCGACCCTGATAACACTACTACCAATACCAAACGCATATGTAAGTGGGGTAACTACAAATTTTTACGTGACAAGAAAAGTATTTGCAATAATCTCAAACTATAAAATGAAGTCATTCTAATTATCCTCTAATGAAATTTTAAGCCGAGTTGTTTTATGATTGTGATGGAGAATACATAATTGTGTTTATAGGGAGTTTGCTCAAAGAAATGAAATAAGCACATTTATAGCTAGCGTGCATGTAGTGGACATTCCGTTTTCCATTTAGCGATAATGACCCGAGAGGCTTTAGTCTTGTCAACTAACTTCTCAAGCAAGAGACAGTTGCCTTGCGTCCATGCAGCGCCGGCTCTGAAATTTTAGGGGCCTTAGGCGAACAATTAATTTGGGACCCTTTATATTAATTTTTTTTATAGAAAATGTGTTCTTCTCGCATTTTTCGATGCAAAACCATCAATTAAATCGTCAAAATTTATTGTTGTTAACAAATCTTCTTCAATTGATAATATGGCTAATCCATTTAATATTTCTTGTGACATGGTAGAACGAATGTAAGATTTTATTAATTTTAATTTTGAAAAACTTCTCTCGGTCGAGGCAACCGTATCGGGTATTGTCAAAATTATTCTATAGGCAATCTAAGCGTTTGGAAAAATACAATCCATTCTTTTAATATATTCTAACCCCTCAATTGATTTTTTAATTTCTTTAGGTAAAAGCCTCTTTAAAATTTTCAACTCACAAAACAATTGATTTTCATAAATATCACAACTATTGCCATGTGTTATATAATTTTCAAGCTTAATACAATAACTATTAAAAATATCATTATCTCTTATTGGACCTTTCTTTACCACTGTGTCTATCAAATTTTGGTCAATATTTTTCCAATTAGCCGGATCATAAATATCTAGTGGTAAAGCTTCTACATGTTCATATTCTAATTGTTCATTATCTAATTCTTCTAAATTTTGATGTTCAACAACATTTTCATTATCTAAATCTTCTATATTTTGATGTTCAACATCTATTTTTTTTTTGTTTATTAAAATATTTATTTAGTGAACCCGCTAGTTTTGATGTTTCTTCTTCAATTTATTTTTTTCTTTTTCTTTTTTCGTGACCGGATGGACATTTTTTAGTAGACATATTCACACAACAACAAGTGTAATTTGCAAAAATAAAAATTAATCACAAAATCACAAGATTTTCAATAATATTGACAAACAATATTAAAGAAAAATGCTAAAGAGGAACAGTAGAATCAGATTTGTAGCCAATTTGAGAGCAATCTCAAATTTTAACTTGTAAATGCTCAAATAACAAATTGGAATCTACAAAAAAAATACAACACAAATATTAGTAATAAAACAAACAAATTTATATAGTGGGATGTAACAAAGCAATGAATAATATATACTTACACAAACAAGCCCTAACTTTGTGAAATTAAAGAAATTGAAACCCTTATTTTGATGAGGTTAGTTCAAGAAAAAAAAATGGAGGGGGAGGGGGGTTGGGGGTTGCCGAAAATTACTTTTTTTTTTTTGGGGGGGGGGGGGGGGCAGTGACGGCTAAGGGTTTTGGGGTGGGTGGGGTGGGTAAGCGAGGGTTTATTATTTCTTTGGTTAGTAGAGAAAGAGAGTAGTGTGAGTGAGAGAGAAGAAGAGAGGGAGAGTAGTGTGAGTGAGAGAGAAGGAGTGAGAGAAATGAGAGAGTTAGGATTAGAATAGAATAAGTAAATGAGTTGGGTTGGGTTATGATGGTGGGTTTATTGTGTGGATTTATTTTTTAGTGTGTGGGCGAATTATTATATTGTTGTTAGGTTTAGCGTATGAGTTTATTTTAAATAGAACAAATTTTATTTTTGGGGCCTTTTTTTAACTGATAACTCTAATTTTTTTCATAACTAATTTTTTTCGGGAGCCTTTTTTTTTACAACTAATTTTTTTTAAACCTAATTTTTTTTATACCTAATATTTTTTTCCGGAAGGGGACCCAATTAATCGGGGGCCCTAGGCGACAGCCTAACTCGCCTATGCCTAGAGCTGACCCTGCGTCCATGATTCCAAGTTGCAGCTGATAGCAGACTTGGAAATTGGTATATGGGAAAATGTCCATTATAGTGGGGGTGGGTTGGGGTTGGGGGGTTGTTATTTTTAGATCCTGAATTTTTGGTTATAATTAAATATTTTCGTTAATATTTTGGAAAGTCTTTGTCAAGCTCAATGCTTTGAACTTGTTACAACTTCAACCTCAATCATTTTATAGTTTGTTATAGTAAATGAAACTACGGTGTGGTCCATGCACGAGGCGGAGTCAGAATATTTTGTGAGGTACGAAGTATTTCGTCAAATTAATCACAACACGTTTCTTTTGAATATTCTAGACAAATGCTATAGAATAATATTTATTTCAAGTCTCTTTTTGATAAAATTACAATTTGATAATACGATATTTGATTTAACTCCATTTAAAAAAAATAGTCATAACACCACTTCTATGCAAATATATGTCGTTTTGCATGAAAAACGTGTCAATTTGCATGCAATAAATGTTGTTTTGCATGAAATAGGGAGCAATTTGCGTGAAAAAGTGTAGATTTTCATTAAATTAGTGTTGATTTGCATGAAATATGTGCCAGTATGCATAAAATTGGTGTTATGTCTAATTATTTTCAATCTAGATATGAATCTGTGAGTGCAAGAAATTACAATTAATGATTCTAAAGAGCAAAGGAAATAAAAGAGTAAGAAAGAAACATAACACATAATATTTATGTGGTTCGACAACTGCCTACGTCCACGAAGGGTTTCTCAGTTTTTATTAATTCTTCAGAGGTTAAGAATTACATGTCCCATTGTCTCGAGTCTTCAATTATTCACGTGATATAATCTTGTGTTTATCCATGCAATGTTGAATTTGACTAGAGCAACGTGCTGAGCCTATTTGGGGTTCCGAAAATTGCGCCTCCATAGTCTTGCACCCATAACTGTCCATAAAATTCTTTGCCAAAGATGGGCCAAAGAATTTTACATCCTTTGTTGGCCTAAGTTGAATCCAAAGTCTGAGATGTGTGCTCGAACACATTTATAATTATTTTAAATCGTCAGTGGATTTTCATGAAAGCGTAGTTCGTTGAGTTAGCTTCATGTATTAGCAAATGGCACGTCGTTTCGAGTCTGGATGATGAAGTTATGGCATTTTCCGTAATGGCCCTTTCCCCCCTTGTTGAAAAAAAACTTTTATTTTTCACATACAAGCATGCCTTCCGAAAAATATGAATTTCGTTTGAACAACGGAAGGCATGTGTAAGGCGGAAAAAATGAACCATTGCCAATTAAAAGTTTTGGAGGGACGATGGGGGGTTTGGATTGCACGGGTGACAAAAATATGTGGGGACCGAGAAAATCCGAATATCCTCCCAATGATTTTGGAATTGGAATGGGAGGCGACGCACACGAAGGCATGAATGCGATCGTGGAAGGCGACCCAAGCAAGTACTCCTCATCGGCAAAAAGGTTTAAAACATTAAAGTTTGAAACCGAATCATCGGGTACTTCTGACGGTGTGATAATAGAGAATGAAAACGGGGATGAAAGAAATTCAAACTCATGAGATGAATCATCATCGCATGATGTTTGAGTTCCGAAGGAAATAATATCATTTTCAATGAAATGTTTTTCTTTGGGGGCCAAAGAAGAAATCATTTCATTACAAATAGATATTACGTCATTTTCATCATCACTTTCAATATCTATTACGAGATGGGTAAAGTCTAGAATGATTTGTTCCAAAGTAGGCACAAGTACCTCATTTGGTTCAAAACGTTCCTCGACTTTGAAAGTCTCGGAAGCAAAATCATCGTCGGACTCAAATAATAAATCCAATTCATGTTCCCAAAAACGATTTTCTTCCCGATAACGATTTTCAATTTTCTCATTTTCATACATACGCAAACCCTCACCGAATGTCATAGGTCGAGGTGCGGATGCATGAAAATGGAAACTTTGAAAATTACCATCGGACTTAAACGAAAACTCATTATTATAGGAATTTTGAAAACTATTCGAAATTCGTTTCAAAATTCCTATTATAAGGAGGTAAAGGCCCAAAATCATTATCATCGTCATCAAAATTCCAATAACCTAAATTTTGACTTTCGTTATACTCGCCCAAAGTAATATGTGAATTTGCAAAATTTTGGGATTCAAAGTATTCACCGAAAGTCATAGGCCGAGAATTCTACAAATTAAAACAATGATTACCGAAAGAATTGGAATAAGACATGCTTACCCCAAAAATGGCTCAAGCGGCGAATTCCACAAAGTAGGTGCGCGCGGGAAAAATTTGAGCGTTTTAAGTGCTCAAATGTGGAAGTCCTGCAAAATATTAGCAAATAATACAAATAGAAAGAAAATACTATGAAATGCTAAATCAAATAAAGTCTAAAACAAACTAGTCCCCGGCAACGGCGCCATTTTGATAAGCGCGCGTGAAGTGTGCGCGTGTAAAGTGCACAGTCGTTATTTTCTAGTCTCCCCGCGACTATACAAACAAGCCTAAATTATGACTACACTTGTGAGGTAAGCACAACGGTAAGTCGGGTATCGAAAATTCACAGGGACGAGTTGCTAGAATTTATATGATTTAGTACTCCGAAATAAAAGTGCAAAAGGTGATTACAAACTAAAAAGGAAAAGATGCATAAAAGGGAAAGATTATTCTAGGCGAGGGTAAATGAATCTAGATTAGCAAAGCGGTAAACTATAGGTTGCGTCGAATATTCCTCACCCGAGTTAATTTGTATAAAATGGACACATGGGTCGACGAGTTATTTAGAATGCATCTCATTTTGACAGTTAATTGAACCAAGGGTTGTCACGCCCCTAAATTCGCATAAAAGCCTGATAAGATTTTGACGTCAACAAATATCCAGGAAATTGCGCACGAAAGGTCGTAAGCACGGGACATACATGATATGCCCCGTCAAATCTCCTAGGCACAATAACTAGGACAACACACCCAAAATAAACTAGTAAACGCCATTACCAAAGCAAATTAATGCGTCAACTCGAGTGAGTTCAATTCAAGCACAGCCTAATTTAAATTAGCTAGAAAGCATCGTAAAAATGCGGTAAATGAAAGCGTGTAAATAAAAGCGGTAAATCTACGTAGAAAGCACGTAAATAAAAGCATGTAAACTATTTAGGAAAGCATATTAATCTAATTAGAAAGCAAGGAAATAAGGAAATACAAACTATATTAATATAGAGGATGATGAATAGTGCAACATTCAACCCAAATGGGGTGTCAAACCAAGAACAATTGAAGAAGAACTCTTCAAAACCCTCAAACCCGAAGCTACAACTCCCTAAAATCTAATATCTTACTTGATATCTTATTATTACAACAAAAAACCTTTATATAGTAAGTGGGAAAAAAAAAGAAGAAAGAAAATAAAACAGCAAAATATCTCCTGGAAACAGGGGATCGATCGATCGACCAAAATCGTCGATCGATCGATCAAGAAGAAAAAAATCCACTTTCGAGAAGTGATAATACGCAAATATCATCACTTCTCGAAAGTTAGCACCGAGAAAATATAACAGAACATATTCTATTCGTTATGTTTCTTAGTCCATTATTTAATTATATGTTCTTCCCAAGCATGCTTTTGTTGTAAAAATTGAAAATTTTCAAAAATATTTTTTTTCTCCTTTGTTGGACATTTTTCCTTTGTTTCCAATGATAAATTTCAATAAATTCCCATTCCAATAGATAAATCAATGATGCATGTTCTCGATTTTAGAAGTTATTACACTTTAGTTCTCAAATTATCGATATTATGAAAAACTTTATGAATTAAACTTTAAACTCATGAGCACATGCGCTCTTCTTGTTTTAATGATTTGGTTCAAGGTATTTATAACTCGATAATATTTTGTCGCATTGTATATACTTACACCAAGTGAGCTTTGGGCTTTTCTTCATTTGTGAGTGCTATACATTACTCTTTCCTCTTTGAAAGCATTAAATTTGTTGGTAATCTCACTATTCTTTCATTGATCGTTCATCAATTGAGTTCATATTTTGAAATATGTTACTTGAGCATGATTTTGAAAGTTATTTTGACCCGAGAATTGCGAAAACTTTAGGAAAGTTTCATAGACCCTCTTTGTTATATCACCCATATTGATCTCAATCTCATCTTATATGTTTTCCCTCGTCAACTCCTTTGATACCTAATATAGCCTTTCGTTTCAAACCAAAAATCCCACAACCAACTCTATATTGGAGTTATAAACCATGCGTATCATCTTCCATACCTTTGTTTAGAATGATACTTGAGATTGAATGATTTTCGTGTTATGTGATTGCAATTAAGTATGTGAGAGTGTGAAAGAAAAGAAAAAGTGAAGAAATAGAGAAGAAAATAAAAGAAAAACAAAAGAAAAAGTGAGAAAAAGAACAAAAGAAAAGAAAGAGAAAGTATTTCATATATGTACATAGTTCTCAATAATCTTTGTCACTCTCCAATTTCTTATCTAATGCTTGTTATGGAAATCATTGTCCAATTTTGAAATTGCCCACAATTTTCCATTATCCCAAGTTTTTCATCCCCGAGCAACTTTAAATCTGTACATTTTACATTCATTTCATAACCCTAAGCCCAAACCTACATTACAACCTTATAAAAATCCTATGTGATCCTAAGGAGATTGTAATTCAAAAGTTTAGATAGTTGCGATAATTTGTGAAAATGCATTTCACCTCATTTAACGATGATATATTTTCATTGAGATTACAAGTTTTTATTTTATATATAGTGTTCTTCACTAGTGACGTGTGTGGCCTAGATTCCATTTACATTTACTCTGTATGCCTGCATGTCCCGTGTATTACTCCCCACTCATAGTGATTTCATTTGTTGAGCGTAATATCCGGAGAGGATTGATATATATACATGCTTTAATGCTTATACAATTTATAAATTTTTTGCCAAATCATACTTTGCATGTTCTCGCTTTGCCTCCCACATTTTAAGGCTTCAATTCGATGAGGTTCATTCGATTATGTTAATGATTAAAGACTTTTGTGTGAATTCATTCACTTTGCTAATAACATAATGAAATCTTTTTCATTATTGTTTGGCTTGTTGCATTGTTGTTGGGAATTTCTTTTGAGGAAACTTGATGTTTGTGAGTTTCATCCCTGAAAACCCTCATGAGACAACACTCGTCCACTAGGGTAACCTAGGGGTTTAACGACTTATTACATATGCTAAATGCAATTATTCGCTCGCAAAAGTGGCATTTATATATTTTATGCTAATCTACGTTTTGTATCGCCATCCGTTGAATTGGTTTGATTTTTTACCACTAATGACTAACAGTGTCTAAGTTAGGGGGTGTGATACATCACGAATATTTCATATTAGCACCCGTTATCCTTATGCATTCTAGCACTTTTGTTCTCAGTTATACCCTAATTTTATGCTCTTATATTGTATAATCTCAAATTTTGGATATATATATATATATACACACTTTGCAAGGTTTATTTGAGCTTTTATAGGTATTGGATTGGTTAACGGATCAAATGGTTGCATTTCGAGGAAATTCTGTCATCTAACTTTAAGGGTGTTTTAGTTATTTTATACTTCATATCCTACTCAGTGAATTTTTATGTAAGCGTAGCTCGTTGAGTTAGCTTTGTGTAGACGCAAACAAAACGTCGTTTCGAGTCCAGATGATGAGGTTATGGTCTATTCCGTAATGGACCTTTTCCCATTGTGATGGACCAAAAGCCCCTCAAAATAGAGCTCCGATCGATTGGCCTTCAGACCCCGGTCGATTGGCCTTTTAATTTAAGCCTACGAAGGAAGGTAGTGGAGCTGTGAAGATCGATTGATTTTGTTTATCGATCGACACCTTCAGATATTGTGCGATTTCTTCATTTTATTTCCTTTTCCTTTTTTTTCTTCTGCCAACTTACTGTAGAAGTTGTTTTTAGTTTTTTTCTTTGTATGGTTAGTTTTTATTGCATTTTTAGGTCAGAGAGGGAGATGTTGGGTGGATCTTCTCTCTCATAGGGTTTTCACCCATTTGGGTTTTGTAAGTCTCTACTCATCACCCTCTCTATTTATTTAAGCTTCCATTGTTTATTTCGAGCTTTCTTAATTAATTTACTTTCTTTGTTAATTGGTTTTAATTGCTTTATTTACTTTCTTGCTTTAAATACACATCTTTCATTATGCTTTATAGCTAATATAGTTTAAGTTGAGATTGATTAAACTCACCTTGGGTTAATGGGTTGCTTTGCTTTGGTAATAGGTTTTATGAGTTTAAATGGGTTAAGCTGTTCTTGATTTTATGCGTAGGAGATTTAATGGTGTATATGAGTATGCTCCGTATTTACAACCCTGCATGTGTAATCTTGAGGATATTTGTTGACGCCAAAATTAATTAAGTTTTAATGACAATTTAGGGGGTGACAACTCTAGATTTAATAAATTGGGAAAATGAGATTGAATCTTGATAGACTTGTCTTCCTATATGATCATTTATACAAATTAATCCGAGGTGAGGGATATTAGTCTTAATCTATTATTTTACCCTTTTTGTTAATCGTAGTTTAAACACATGCCTAGATTTATCTTTTGTTTTATTTCTCATCTTTTACACTTTTATTCATGAAATAATGAATCAATTAAAGTCTAGCAACGTTTCCTATGGATTTAATACCCGGACTCGCTGATGTACTCCTTTAAAAAGTGTAGTAATAGTCTAGGTTTTTTTTGTATAGCGGTTGAAGCTGAAAATGACGACAAGCGTAAGTAACATGGACGCACGATTTTCGCCTGTTATCACCCGTTTTCTCAGTTCGTTTCATAAGTCCTCTTTGTCCTTTCTTGCATTTTCCCCCATTTTTATAATTCTTTCTGCTTGCATTCGCTGCGTATTCTTCTTTAACTCCCTTCTTCTTTTTGAAAATGGTTTTCACTGTCAACGATAACAACCTCGAGGAGTTTAGAATAACTTATTAAATTCGCTAATAGGTTACGATCGAATGTTCCCCCATTCCTAGAAATTATATTGCTGTTGATGGTGGGCATTGGATTTACACCCTTTTAGTAGTCCAAGGAGGAATGACATTTCTCCCAAACCAACTTTTTCTGGAGTTTTGTCAGTTTTTTGATGTCATTACCACCCAATGTGCTCCAAATACATGGCAGATTGTGAATAGAGCTCACAGAATAAATGAATTGTATGCGACCAACACATGGATCCCTAAAATTAGATTTTATTATTCTTAGTCCCACACAACGGATAGTGTTTTGTATCTGAAGGTGAGAAAGGCTGATAGGATTTTAGTAGTTAACCTTCCTGATTCCATCAAAGGTATTGGGATCAGGGTTTTATTGCTTGAAATTGACAACATCCTCCTCTCCCAAAAGGCGAACAGTAGCAAGAGTTCTTGTTCCTAGAATGGGGGACTGATATGTTAATACTTTACTTTTATGCGTTTTGAATTTTTGCTTAATTGCCTGATTGATGATCAATTTTCCTCCTTTTTTTACCAGCTCGATCGAAGAAGAAGGGATTCTCTCTCTCTCTCTCTCTCTCTCTCATATTAACAGGGAGAAATTGTTCAAGGTTTGGAAGCTAAGGAAGCCCTTGGTTCAAGGTGGTGACCATCCCCGTTTCACTTCTTTTCTTTTTGAGTACAAGAATTCTACTGGAAATTTTACATCTCGTCGAGTAGACACAATTCCTAATCTTTGATTTCCTTTAATAAATGAAGGTTCTTGGAATTTGAACACTAAGTCTATTATTACCGAGGAAGAAGACTCAATAGCTCTCAAGAAAAGAATTTTTTTGATGGAAAACGGCGATGTCTATCTCTCCTCTCCCAAGGCTAAGTTCATAAAGAAGACTGAACAAGAAGGTCCCTCTTTCACTGAATTGGACTTATCAGTCCGAGAGAAAGGGAAAAAGGATAAGGACCCTTCTTCCATGCATTTGCAGCCTTCCATAAAGGGTGATACCACCACCTTTAGGAGAACTCAACAGGTGATGATTGTGGCCAAGAACCCCTCATTAGTGTTTAGTTTGTTGAAGGGGGTTGTGCTCACATCTTACCATGAGCAGGTCGGCCATTTATCCTTCGACTAGCTCTCAACTCACGCTACTTAGGCATTATCTCTGGTAAGCAAAATCCCTTTTTGTGTTACTTAAAATTGTTGGATTCTTTATTCTATATGTTAACATACTTTTGTTTATTTGTCTGCAGTTTATGGCGGACTTCGTTACTATTTCTGGAGATTCTCTCAGATCAATCCAAGATAAATAATGATCAGATGATGACTTTGAACAAATCCAAGGAAGCCCTCGCTGCTACTAAGAGGGCGTATGATGATGAGAAGAAGTCCTCCAGTAATACTATGAGCGTACTGAAGAGAAATCATAACAAGCTAAAGGTTGATAATAACTAGCTTGTGGATGAGCGTGATCGTTTGAAGAAAGAGGGTGAAGATCTTTCTTCGACAAATGATGCTAGTTATGATAAAGGCTATACTAAGGCCTTTTAAGATGCGGAGCGTCAACTGCCATACATTAGGAGATCCAGCTTCAAAAAAGGCTGGGACGCTGCTTTAGCAAGGGCAATGCCCCTACTGACTTCGAGTTTTTCAGTGAGCATAACCCTAGTTCTCCATCAAAATTTGATAAGGAGGCAACCATAGATGCTCCAACCGACTAGACTCTTGCTGCAGCTGTTAAGGGAAAGGCCACAGATTCCCAGGAGCAAGTGAATAGCGAGGTAACTTAGTTATGAACGATTAACTTATATGCTCTTATATTTTTCCATTGGTCTCTTTTGTAAGGGCTTTTCCCATTTTGATTAATAATGAAAAACTTTCATAAATTTCAATTACATGTTGAATTATTACTGAATATTCCCCCTTGATCTTACTTTCTATCGTACATAAATATTACCGAGGACATTTATTTTTTTATCGATAACCGTAACGTCATCCTTAGTCGGGATACAAGTGGTCAAGCTCACCACACATTTGTTTCTATTTGCAAGACCTTAAAGAATATGACTGATTCTTACAAAGACCAGTCCGCCTTAGTGGCCAAGCTGAAAGATGATGTAAAAGACTTGGTAGATATAGGCATTCTTATGGAAGAGGAAGTGAATTCCTTGAAAACACAGTTTGCTAAGGCAAAGGATGTAGGGGCTTTGGGGACCTTCTCCAAACTAAAAATGACTCCTTAAGAATGAACTTGATGAGGTAAAGGATGGTTGCCGAAGGGCTCATGTTATGATGATAGGCCTCAGTCACGACATCATCAAACTTTGCTATCTTTTCAGAATGGGTCCTCGAGCAGCATGATCTGCCAGTTATGAGGATGGGTGGGCGAATGCCCCTATCGGGTTAGCCGAGATAAAGAGCGTAGATTATAAGTAGATTGGCTGAATGCCTTGGGGGTATTGAAGGTTCCTAAGGATTCTCAACTTTGGTATATATATCAAGTTGATTGTTCTTCTTATTGGCATCTATCCTTTGGAACCAAGGGAAGCTGGGTTCCTTTATTGGTCAGGAGATATTTGTCCTCTCATGAGAGTTACAAGGAGTTCCGACCAAATTCTGGTGACAGTCGACGAAGGGCCATTGATCTTGTCATTGTCAATCGATCATAACTATTATCTCCTTTTGTACTTTTATTATTATAAATGATATTTTTTAACTTGTAACTATTTGTAACAAGTTTTTTTTGCTTGATATCATTCTCTTGCAACTTTCCAATTCATTACGCTGAGCATATATTTTATTGTCTTATCTTACCTTTTAGGTTGTGTCCCACACTACCTTAGGCCTAGTGCATATTATGGAAAAAATATACCTGGTTTAAGGGCCATCACCCATTCAAGGCTTTATTCGACTAAAGTCAGGTTCATTCAGTGCCTAGGGATCCCCCGTAGATATTTCATTTTCTCGGGCAACTCATGAGGTATTTTTGTTTTTCATGATGAAGACCTAGAGACCTTAGGTTTAATTGTAATTAACCAATCTGCAATTATAATTAAGCTACTGTAATGCTGATTTATACTATGATCGTTAATTTAAAATATAAGCCTCCTATTTTGGAACAATGTTTAACAAGTAACTGAACTATTTGGTCTTTTATTAAAAATGTTGGATCAAATTGCGAGCATCATAAGTTTTAAAATAAACATTTACAAAATTAAGTATTCTAGAAATAACTTAAACTCTAGCAAATATGATCTTAAAAGTAAAACATATTGATATTATCTGCATTCCAAGCTTTAGGTATCTCCCTGCCCTCCATTGTTTCCAAATGATAGACTCCTTATAGATCGTCTCTGATCATATTGAATGGTCCCTCTTAGTTAGGTCCTAACTTGCAGTCTGAAGATTTTTTGGTGTTGCCAAGGACTTTTCTGAGAACATAATCATCAATGTGGAATTTTCTCGAATTAACGCCCTCGTTGTATTTCTTCTTTAACTGTTGTTGGTAGGAGGTCAGCTTTATAATGGCCTGTTCCTTTTATTCTTCTACTAGCTCAAGTTCAGTGCTCATAACTTCATTATTCAAACCTTACTCGGGAATAGTGGACCTCATGGTTGGCAGACTAGCTTCCAAGGGGATTACACCTTTCATTTCATAAGTCAGAGAGAAGGGTATCACTACACCAAATCTGCCCATTTGTCAAGGTCATTGACCTTGACAAATCCAACTTATCAAGGTCAATGACCGTGATATTTCGAGGCGAGACAGCTTTTTTTGTCACGGTCGTGTCACGGTCATTGACCTTGACACAAAACTCGTGTTTTGTGTCACGGTCGTGTCAAGGTCAATGACCGTGACACGTTTGTCACGGTTATAAGCCGTGACAAAGCTGTGACCACTCTTGCCCAGAATTGTCACGGTCAATGACCGTGACAATTCTGGGCAGAATTTAAAAAAAATCTGCTGGGCAGTATGGCCACTGCCACTGCCCAGCAGTATATTTGTACCTGTTATAGCAACGTTGTACCTGTTCCAAACATCATATATCCAACACAAACTAAAGATAATGAAAATATATATTCATGGCGATATAATCCAAATATTCAAAGTAAAAATAATATACATGACGATATAATCCAAATATAATTAAAATGGACAAACTTAAAAATAATGTTACTACATGTCTTGGATAAAACTGAGGAGGTGAGTAGGCCACACGACATACGAATTGACGCACCCACTAATATACGTCGTGCCGCATTGTTCGCGCAACCACAATAGGGAGTTCTCCTTCCCGGGTATGACATGCGTGACGAGCACCCTGGACTCCATCTCTTGAAGCACACGTCCATGGACTATTCCACCCTCGACGATATTCGGGTCCCTCAACCCCCGCCCTATCCGCTAGCCATCAAATACGTCCAATATGAACACGTTCGGCCAACCAAGTGTCGACAATGGTCTGTTGAAGGGCGCCAAATAGGGAAGTGGATCATCGAAGTACGAACGTGTCGGTGATGAAGCAGCGAGGTCCATATCCTCGTCATCCTACGCCTCGTCCTCCCGCACCTCCTCCTCCACCGCCTTCTCCTTCTCCTTCCCTTTCCCTTTCCCTTTACAGTCTCCACCCAACGTACGCTTCATGAATGCGTACATATCTTGGACCATCGCCTCCAAACGGGACAGTTTCGCGTCGTGTGAATCCACCGTTTGAGCCAACCCGGTGTCGCTCGTCTCCAATTCGATGATCCTAGATTTGGCCACCCGCGAGCTCACTCCCCTTGTCCTCCCCTTGTGATCAGAGCCAAGAACTTGGCTGAGTGCGTCTGTGGACAAAGATGCCTTGTCGGCATCAGACTGCGACTCATGCACTTCTTTAAGCTTTGCCTGAAACGACAAAAAGCACATGATTAGTAAAATAAGTAAACTAAAAAATTATAACATAATTAACAATAATTAAACTGTCGGATTACTTACAATCGTGGCCGCGACGCTCGGGGACACCTCCTTGTCCTTCCCCTTCTTCGTCCGAAGAGCCACATAAGTATCGAGCCTATGTGGCTTACCCCCTGGCCCACTCCCTACCCCCTGAAATAAAATAAAGTAAAGTAAAATTAGTATCGGCCCCGCAAAGTAAAATAATGAAGAATAATATATTTCTGTAGTTATAGATAAATTAAATCTTACCAGCATCCTATGCTCCACCTCAGCGTAAGAGGTCCGGCCGGAGTAGTGCACGTCCGTCTTTTTAGCCCGATTTTCCCTCCCCGATTGGCGAGATGCCAATTGTCGATCCTCGATCTCATTGTCAATGAACTTTTTCCATTGTGCCAATGAGATCGGCTCCTTGGGCGGGACGGATCCGCGCCATTGTATAATGGACTCTCGTGTTTTCCCAAAGTACCGTGTCCGCATATTTTTCTTCCACGTCTTGTGTTGCTCCCTCAACTGCTCCAAGACGGAATCGCATAGCTTTGGATCCAAGTTGAATTGTTCCTGTCCAACAAATACAATGTTAGTTGCGAATAAATATAAATATAAATATAAATATAAATATAAATATAAATATAAATATAAATATAAATATAAATATGAATATGAATATGAATATGAATATGAAATTGAAATTGAAATTGAAGTTGAAATTAAAATTGAAATATTACCTGTAGCGCCGCCCAAACAGCTAACTTGAGCTCATATGACACCTCCTTCCAACTCATAAATCCCGGGCCGATGACCGTCTTTAGCAGCTCGAGGGATCTCGCTAATAGCTCCGACTTGTTCTCGACGGTAATCCCAAATTTTCCATATTTGGGGAGCCTAGGGGCGGAGGAGTCCTCATCGCCTCCGCTACCACCGAACCCGGACGACATCATCATAAACATCATCATCATATTCGCCTTAACATCTGAAGGAGACATTTTTGCTGTAAAAAAAATGTTATTAGTACAGATAAAAAAAAATGTTAATAGTACACATACACACACCCCTACCCCACCCGCCACGCACACACGCACACACCTACGCACAGCCCCCCCCCCCCCCCCCCCACACACACACAAATTATAACAAAATATTATCAGCTCCCCCACCACACCCCACCACCACTACCCCCCTCCCCCACCACACCCCACCATGCACACACACACATATACACATACAATTGGCAATTGGCAACATTTTGTGTATGGATTCTAACTAATGATATTCCTAAAAAAAATGTTAATAGTACACATACAAACACCCCTACCCCACCCGCCACGCACACACGCACACACCTACGCACACACACACACCCCACCCCCACCCCTCCCCCCACAAATTATAACAAAATATTATTAGCTCCCCCCCCCCCCCCCCCGCCACGCACACACGCACACCTACGCACGCACACACGCACACCTACGCACCACGACCGTGACAACTATATATATTGTTTATCAATAAAATTATGACATGAGATAATTATAATTGGAGCATAAATTTCATTATCATAAAGGGATAAATCCAACCAAGTACAGAGATTCTACAAATTAAAGTGAGAATTAAATTTAAGACTTTCTAACAACATGTATGTGTATGGATTCTAACTAATGATATTCCTAAAAACATACAATTGGCAACATTTTGTGAATTTACTAAACTTTATATAATATTATCAAATTCTGTTAAAAAATTATCTAGGGTTTTACCTAATTGAATTAATTTCATGAATAAAATTATTATCAATTTGAATGAAAATATCAATTATTATCCCCACCCCCACCCCCACCCCCTGCCCCCCTCCCCCCGCCACACACATACACACACATATACACATACCCCACCCCTCCCCCTCCCCCCTCCCCCCTCCCCCCGCCACGCACACACGCACACCTACGCACCACGACCGTGACAACTATATATATTGTTTATCAATAAAATTATGACATGAGATAATTATAATTGGAGCATAAATTTCATTATCATAAAGGGATAAATCCAACCAAGTACATAGATTCTACAAATTAAAGTGAGAATTAAATTTAAGACTTTCTAACAACATGCATGTGTATGGATTCTAACTAATGATATTCCTAAAAACATACAATTGGCAACATTTTGTGAATTTACTAAACTTTATATAATATTATCAAATTCTGTTAAAAAATTATCTAGGGTTTTACCTAATTGAATTAATTTCATGAATAAAATTATTATCAATTTAAATGAAAATATCAATTATTATCCCCACCCCCTGCCCCCCTCCCCCCTCCACACACATACACACACATATTTACATACCCACCCCCTCCCCCTCCCCCTCCCCCTCCCCCTCCCCCCGCCACACACACACGCACACCTACGCACCTACGCATGCACACACGCACACCTACGCACCACGACCGTGACAACTATATATATTGTTTATCAATAAAATTATGACATGAGATAATTATAATTGGAGCATAAATTTCATTATCATAAAGGGATAAATCCAACCAAGTACAGAGATTCTACAAATTAAAGTGAGAATTAAATTTAAGACTTTCTAACAACATGCATGTGTATGGATTCTAACTAATGATATTCCTAAAAACATACAATTGGCAACATTTTGTGAATTTACTAAACTTTATATAATATTATCAAATTCTGTTAAAAAATTATCTCGGGTTTTACCTAATTGAATTAATTTCATGAATAAAATTATTATCAATTTAAATGAAAATATCAATTATTTTCCCCACCCCACCCCCTCCCCCTCCCCCCGCCACGCACACCTACGCACCTACGCACGCACACACGCATACCTACGCACCACGACCGTGACAACTATATATATTGTTTATCAATAAAATTATGACATGAGATAATTATAATTGGAGCATAAATTTCATTATCATAAAGGGATAAATCCAACCAAGCACATATATTCTACAAATTAAAGTGAGAATTAAATTTAAGACTTTCTAACAACATGCATGTGTATGGATTCTAACTAATGATATTCCTAAAAACATACAATTGGCAACATTTTGTGAATTTACTAAACTTCATATAATATTATCAAATTTTGTTAAAAAATTATCTAGGGGTTTACCTAATTGAATTAATTTCATGAATAAAATTATTATCAATTTAAATGAAAATATCAATTATTATCCAATATTTTTGAATGAAATATTTATTTTGAATGAAAATATCAATTATTATCCAATTATTACCCAACTATTATCAATTATTTGAATGTAAATAATATTCAAAACCCCACACACCCCCACCCCACCCCCACCCCCTCCCGATGTTTATTATTTTCACAATGTTCTTACAATATTTGTTGATGAATTATGTGGGAGTATAACCCATATTGAATTATAAAGTAAAAATCTATAAAATTGATGTCTACTTTTAGTGTTGTATGTATATGTTAGTTGATGTCATTATATTTTTAGCCTAATTAGATTCTAAGGTTATCTCAATTTATATTTTTCTTTTTCTATCTAATAATTTTCAACGTAAGAGCACAGTACATAATTCCAAACACGTCCTTTATTTATTTTTTAATTTCCTATCAATTTGGAGTTTTACTGTACATTTTTTTATTTTGAGATTCTATATTATAACGTATGTATAAGTTCCGTCAATACCATTTCGTTTCAATTTTGTAATATTATGTTTTTTTCAAATATTTTAAAAGTTATTAAATGGGTGCCCCACCCCCTACCCCCCTCCCCCCACCACACACATACGCACACACCTACACACACACCCCACCCCACCCCACCCCCTGCCCCCCTCCACCACCCAGTCCCCCACCACACACCACCACACACATATATATACACACATACACACACATATACACATACATATACACACGCACACACCCCGCCCTGCCCCCACCCCCCCCACACGCACACACATACACACATATATATATATACACATACACACATAAATATACACACAAACATATATATAAATGGAAGAGAGAGAGAGAGAGAGAGCAGCGTCGAGAGAGAGAGAGAGGGAGGAAACGGCGGTAGGGAAAAAAGAAGGGGGTAGGGTTTTAGCTGCAAATACTGTCACGGTCGTGTCAAGGTCATTGACCGTGACAAGTAAATTTGTCACGGAATTGTCACGGTCAATGACCGTGACAATTAGTTGTCACGGTTGTGTCAAGGTCAATGACCGTGATAAAAACGCGTGTTTTTTGTCACGGTCAATGACCTTGACAAAGGTGGCCGGCTGAAAGGTGATAATTTGGCCATTTTGGTGTAGTGTATTTCCCCAGTAGGCCTCTTAGGTGTAGTACGATATGCTAAAGAACATGGGGAAGTTCATCCGCCCAACATCATTTTGTTGTTTAATTTTGTTGGAGGCCTCTTCTTGGTCATTTCTTTAGGGGTAGGCCATAAAACCGAATTGGTGTTTAATTTCATGATCATTACAAAAACCTTGGAAAGGTTTGTGTTTAAACTGGGTGCCATTGTCTGTGATGATTGTCCTGGGTACCCCAAAGCGTGTTATTATGTTCCTTCTAATGAATATAATCATACTTTTGTTCACTAGCGGCTCTGCTTTAACCCAATTATGAAGTAATATGTGTCGAGTAGTAGATACTTGCAATTTCCTAGTGTTGTTGGGAGTGGTCCCATAATGTCCAAAGCCCACTGGGCGAACGACCACTGACTAGTTAGTGACTTCGCGTCGCTGATTGGTTGGTTAAGCATTAGGGAAAACTTTTAGCACTTTTCACACTTATGGTCATAAGTGCTTTCGTCTCTCTATATATAGGCCACCAATAACCTTCTTTTATTGCTCAGAAAATAAGAGACCTTCCTCCCGTATGGCTCCCATAAATCCCATCATGTAATTTGTAGAGAACTTGGTTGACATCACTTGGGTGTACGCATTGGAGGTAAGGGCCTGTAAATGAACTTCTGTAAAGTTTTCCTTCAGGTCTCAGAAAAATCGTGCACCTTTTACCATGATCTGATGGGCTTACTTTTTTTTTTCAGTCGGTAATATATCATTCTACAAATAGGCAATTATCAGATCTATCCAGCTCAGACCTTTTCCATGGCGAGAACATGCTCGGAGAATACCATCTTCATAATGCTGGGTTTGTTGAGGAATTCCACTTCAATTGGTCTCCTTATATTAGAGTCCATTGCTTAACTTAATGCTACTAAGGCATCAGCATAGATGTTATGCCCCTGGGGGAATTATTGACTATGGACTTGCTCAAATTTTGAGATCAAATCGTGATCCACCTGTACATTTGTTGACTTCCTTTCATCCTTTGGGATGAAGTATCCAGTAACTTAGTTGGTGAGCAACATTGAATAGCAATATACTTTAAGGTGACTTGTCCCCAATAAGTGAGCCTTACGTAGTCCATCTTTGAGGGCTTCGTACTCAGCTTCCTTGTTGGAAGCTTCAAAGCAACCTAATTCCTAACTCGATCATGCAGTTCTTCGGTCTGATGATCACAATCCTTACTCCAGCCACTTTAGAGTTGGAGACTCTATCCGCATACAATATCCATTTCTCAAATTGGTCAATCCCATAACCTTTCAGTTGGTCAGTAACCTGTTGGTCACTAGGTGTTTTTTCTCCCCCAAAATCTATTATAAAATTAGTCAACACATATCCCTTGATTGTTGTTCTCAGTTGATAGTATATGTCGAACCTTCCAAGTTTGATTGACAATTTGGACATACGTCTAGATAATTCGTCCTTAGGAGAATAACTTTAAGGGGAAAGGATATGATGATCATGATAGAATGTGCGTCAAAGTGGTGTTTTAACTTTCAGGATATGATGACCAAAGAGTAGGTCTGCTTCTCCAGTGGGAGGTAGCATTGTCGGTGTCTAGAAGCATCTTTCTGACATTGTAAATAGTGTACTATCTTCCTTCTTTTTCCCAAACTAAGGCTAAACTAACCGCGTGGCTTAAAACTGCCAAATAAAGGTAAAGGGGGTCCCCTGGATCTGGAATAGCTAACATAGGAGGTTTGCTCAGGTAAGAATTGATTTCTTCAAGGGATTTTAGTCACTCGTCATTCTAGCTGAGGCCTTTCTTCCTCTTCAATAGTTAAAAGAATGGTCTGCAATGCTCGGATGACTTAGAGATAAAACCGTTCAAAGCTGCCAGCATCCCACTTAGCTTATGAATTACTCGCAACGTCTTCGACAGCTAAACATTATTGATCGCAACTATCTGGTCAGGATTTTATTTAATCCCTCTTTTGGTGACCAAGTAGCCCAGGAACTTCCCGGACTGGGCCCAAAGGAGCATTTGCTAGCATTGAGTTTCATCTGGTAGTTCTTAAGATTTCAAAATTTTTCACCAAGACATTAAGATATTTGTCTTTGCGCCTGTTCTTGATGAGCATATCGTCAATGTACACCTCCATTATCTCTCCCATTTGTTCTTTAAACATCTTAGTGACTAATATTTGGTATGTGATTCCAGTATTGTGTAAGCTAAAAGACATGATCTTATAACAGTACAAGCTCAGTGGATTGATAAATGAGGTCTTATCTTGGTCGGGGTCGTACAATGGGATTTACTAGTACCTTGAGTAAGCATCTAGGAAGCTCATTCGCTCGTGGACTGTTGTAGCGTCAACTAACTGCTCAATTTTTGACAGAGGAAAACTATTTTTGGGATAATCTTTATTGAGGTCAGTGAAGTTCACACATACTCTCCAAGTGCGTTGCTCTTTCAGACCACTACTCGGTTTGAGAGATATTTAAGGAATTAAACTTTTCTGATAAACTTTAATTCTAAAAGTTTCCCTACCTCCTTTTCCACTGCCTTGATCTTTTCTGGGGTAGTGAGATGAGCTTTTTCTGTGATTGGTGAAAATGTTAGGTCAACGTGAAGTTGATGGTAAGTGACTTTGGGATCAATCCCTGGCATGTCATATGGTTCCCATGTGAAAACATCTAGGTTCTACTTAAAAAAGTAGATAATTCCTTCATTTCTTGTTCGAACAATGTAGTACCAATTAGAAACTTTCTCTGGTCGTCTCTCATAAAAAACTACCACTTTTAGTTTTTCCATAACTCTATCTGCGGGATCAACTGTTGTCTCTTCTACCCCTGGTCTGCCATACTTTAGTTGTTATTTAGATGGAGTGGCTTCGTCCTAAGATATTTCGGCGATGACTTCCTTTTCTTTCTTCTTTTCTTACTTAGGTATAATGGTAGCGATGTAGCACTTTCGAGCAGTGGCCTGATTGCCTCTGATCTCCATTATTCCCCGCTCGGTGATGTACTTATGTTTTTTTATGGTAGGTTGAGGGCACTTCCCCTATGGCGTGCAACTGCCCTTTCTCGAGAATGGTGTGATAGAGTGAATTAGTGTCCACCACCAGAAACTCAATAAGTTTAGAGACGTTCCCTGTCCTTAGAGGTAGGAATACCTTTCTCAACGTCATGGTCATTTTTCCAGCAAAGCCAACCAGTGGGGCGGTCAATTCCTTCAAGTTTGTAATCTTCAGTTTGAGCTTGTGAAAAAGCTCTAGATACATCACTTCCGAAGAACTACCTTGATCCACTAGTAGCTTATCTATATCCCAGTTTGTAATCCTGGTAGTATTACTAGGGCTTCATGGTGTGGGGTTTTTATCCTGATCAAATTGTCATATGCTTCTTATAATCCACATCTTTTGGTCGCCTGGGTTTGCCATCTTGGATAATGGCGAGATCAATCTGGAAGGCCTTCATTACTGTCGTAACCTTTTTGAGTTCCATCCGATTTGCGTTGCCATGGATCTACTTGGGGTCAGATGCCCCTTGAATAATGGCAAACTCGTGACCTTCTTCGTTGTCTAGTATATTATTTGATTTTGGGTCACCGTTGGTGGAGACCTGATGAACTCTTTACTCAATATACTCGTTCAGATGCCCCGCCTGGGCTAACTCCTCCTGATAGTATTTTAGGGCCTTATAATTCTCTATCTAGCGTCCATTCTCTTTGTGGTAGGCGCACTGAAGTGCGTTGGTCCTCATGATCGACTCACCTTTCATATTCTTCGGCCACTTAAGGAATTACTGGTCCTTGATCTTGCCTAGGATTTTGTAAATTGGTTCCTTGAAAACCGTGTTAATGGCTTGGAAGGCCTTGGACGAGTTTTCCTTTCTCATGTTCTTGGCTCCTTCGTTATGATTTTTGTTCCCCTTTTTTGGGGCATTTTCTTTGTCGTTTCCTTTGGTTGCCTTTGCCCGACCAATTTCCCCTTGGAAGGCGTTGATCACGTCTTCCATCTTGGTGTACTTCTTAATACGTGACATGAGATCGTCAATGGTGTCTACTCTTTCTTGATGAGAGAATGGTGCAATATGGAGGAAGAGGGTAAGCCAATATTAAATGAGGATATGGCCATCTGCTCTGAGTAATCTTCCACCTTGTTAAAAGTTTTCCAATAGCGTTTGGCATACTCCCGTAATGTTTTTCGTGGATTCTTCCTCATGGTGGGGCGATAATCCATCCTCTTCGAATGCGAGTTGTTGGTGATAAAGTGAGCTGTGAATGTTTCTTCCAAGGACTTAAAGCTCTTAACTGGCCTGTGAGGAAGCCTCTCGAACCACTTCTAGGTGACTTTTGCTAGGCTGGAGCGGAATATTCAACACATAAGAGCATCCTTGTGATTCCGTAGAGTCATCGCTTGCCTATACTAGAGAACATGATATATGGGGTCAGTATTCCCATTGTAAATCTTGAACCTTGGGGCTATGAACTTCTTTATAGGCTCCTCCTCATCAATTTCCCTTGAAAAGAGGGACTGCATCTGTGTAATAAGGGCCCTTCTCGTCAGCTCATTTGTGGATCTAGCTCCACGATGTGCTGGGTGTTGATCCATCTCTCTTCGAACCAAGCTTCTTATATCATTCTTATGGCATTATTTATCCCAGTTTCGTGCTATTAGGCGACTCCCGTGCTCTGAATGATCCTGTTTCCGGTCACTATTCCTTTTTCAGCTGCGAGTTTTGCTCGCCTGAGGGCTAAGCATCCGACCACGGCATTTGTGGATCCCCTCATGGAGTTATTTTTCCATTTTCTCCAATTGTCGCTAGAGACGTGCATTTTCCTCCATTTGGAGGCGAGTTGCCTCCTCTTGCTGGTGGAATCGTTTCTAATAAGCATCGAGCAGCCATGAGATCCGTGTTGATCTAGGCTGCTCGTTGCTCTACTTAGAAATGATCTTTTGGTCAAAATCTAGGATTTCTGTCTTACTGAACCTCAGATCTGACTCTAAGTATGTACAGATCAACTTGTAGGTCATCAGCAAGGGTGCACTGCGTGGGTGATGAGACATTGTGTTTGCTCTTTGGTTACAAGTTTCTTTTTAGAAAAGAGAACCGTTCCCACAGACGACGCCAATTGTGAGTGCAATAAATCACAATTAATGATTCTAAAGAGCAAAGGAAATAAGAGAGTAAAAATGGATCACAACACAAAATATTTACGTGGTTCGACAACTATCTATGTTCATGGAGGGTTTCTCAGTTTTTATTAATTCTTCAGAGGTTAAGAATTACATACCCCATTGCCCTGGGGTGAGGGTTGTATTTATAGTAATAAAAAATAGTCGAGTTGCACGAAAACTCTCCTATCTCTTCATTGGCTCGCTGGTGATTACTGTTTATCTCCTCAGAGATTGTAGCTAACCAAAATGAGTCTTCAATTATCCATGTGATATACTCCGTGTTTATCTATGCAACGTTGAAATTTAATGGGGTGGTGTGTTGGGCCTATTTGGGGTTTTAAAAATTAGGTCTCCATAGTTCTGCACCCAAAGAATCAAATGTCATTTTATCAAATTGTTTTTTATTTTATTTTATTTTTTTATTTATCGAAAACAACTTTATTTCTAATAGACAATTATACACGAGTGAGATACTCATGTATACATAAAGTAATACTCAAAAAGTATCTTAGGAATCACCTTTTAAAATTTAAATAAGATATTCTAAATTACGCATTTATTAGTTTGAGTGGCTCTGAGCCAAGTTTGAAGGATTTAAAAGATCAAGATCGCTTAAAATTCACTCTAATTCAAGGACCAAAACATATCTTCATATTTAATGTATCGCTCATTTTGTTTTGAATTTCATAACTTTACGTTGTTCCTGGTTCACCTTTGGGCGACAAGGGACCTGTCGTGCCAAGATTTTTCTTTATTTATTTTTTTCTAATTTGAGATGTAGTTTAAGCATTCTTAAACTTCACATTTGAAAATAAATTGTGATAGGGAAAATCAATGTCCAAATAAATATGAACACCATTACATTAGTTGAAAAGCCAAAAAAAATACTTAATTAAAAAAAATTATTACATATTTTTCAGAGAAAAACTAATTTTATTCATCGTGTAATTCGGTTATGCTAAGATCGGAATCGTGGTGCTGTTTATTCCTAAAGGGGTAGAGCTTTTAAATGTTGGTTTGACCAATTTCATTTATTGCCCTTTTGATTAAGTTTATTCTTCTTCTTTTATTTATTTATTTATTTTTATTTTTATGGTGTCACAATTGCACAACAGTAATAAGTATATTACTGTGATAATAATACAAACAAACATCCTCGTGAGGGAGTGTAAATGACAATTTAAAAGCACCGTTGAACTGAGTTTCTCATTGTGAAGCATTTACAGATTTAACTATTTAAAAAGGATAGTCATTATGTCATTTCAATAATTATTTTTGGAGTTCCAATATCAAAGTATTACCTTTCTCAACTTATTAGTGCTCAAAAGCACTACAAGTCTTCGGTCCGACCACTTTGCATGCTTCGCATGCGAGGGCATGACTTGATAGGCCCTTGTTAATATACCAATTGACAAAGGCTTTTTTATTGCCTTCATAATGTATGTATCACGATGACATTACTAAAAACAATTGTCCAAAAGGTGAGCCATGTATCATTTAGAAAAACTTTTAGGTCATGTAATGCTTTTTAGTTGTTATACTTATATATATATATATATATATATATATATATATATATAGAGAGAGAGAGAGAGAGAGAGAGAGAGAGAGAGAGAGAATCTCATGAGGATTTCTGTTTGCATACCGTTGGCGCGGACCAGTTTTGATAAAATAGTAAAAAAAATATTTTTGATCTAATTTTTTTTATATAATTTTTAAAAATTTCACTAGGGCCATATAAAAAAGTTTTACCGATTTTTTTAAAATAGCAAAAAAATTCATTTTGAGCTGATTATTTTTTTATGGTCCTATTGAAATATTTAAAATCATAAAAAAAAAATCAACCCAAAAATATATTTTTTACTATTTTAAAAAAGTGGCCGTCAATCAGGGTCCTCAAACTGGAACCTCACTTGATCCTTTCCATATATATATATGGACTTAACAAAAAAGACTAATAACCCACTAATTTTAATTCCTTGGTGTAATGGGTCCGCGCCAGCGGCACCCAATAACTGAGACTTATTAGTCTTTTTTGTTAAGTTCATTAAAAAGTCCATTCTTTTGGTCCACTTGTGAACTTCTCCCTATATATATATATATATATTTTTTTTTTTGTACAGAAGGTAATTTCTTGACTAACTTGTGTGCAGCTCGAGACTAATCCGTTCGCTCCGAAAAAAGCTTTCGAAACAGGTGATATGGAGTCACACATAAATAGCCTGCGGTCCGTGGCCTCAAGACTTGCCACGGCTCGAACCTAAGTGCCTGAGTTTACAGCTACACCCGGCTACCACCTTGAACAACCTCTGAAATTTACATATATATATATATATATATATATATATATATATTGTTACTTTGTCCAAAAGTAAGAGTTCAACTATTAGTATTGGGAGCGATTTTGGGATACCATTAGTTAGAGCATCTACAATGCCTACTGTGATAACTTTATAAAAGCAAAAGGTCAATTTGACTTTCGTCAGTAGTCAACTTCACACCGATGGAGAATGAAAAATGGATTAATATTGTTCGTACGAAATAAAAAAATATTTCTTACAAATAGTATTTGTTCATATAAATTGTTACGAACTAATGTGATTCGTAAAAACCGAAATATGTAACAAAAAATGATTATTTATATATGATATGAATTTAATTTGTTCGTAGAAATTCACATGAACTAATGAAATTCATAGAAAGGATTTACATAATTTATAGTATGAAGTTCGAGTTGGAGAATCTGTCCCGATCTTTCCACCGCTCCAGGCATTCCAACTTGTAAACTTACACAATTTCTTGACATCTTATATCACCACTTTGCATGATCTTACCACCCATAGGAAAAGGTAAACGCTTTCAAATCCTACCTTTACTAAAATAAAAGAGTTTGAAACTTTAAATGATAAACTAAATTGAAACAATAATTGTTATACCCTACCTGCCTCCTTCCAAGAAGAAACAATTTTCTTTTATGCAAAAGGAGAGGTGTGTTACTGAATAATAACGCCCCAACTGAAAAAAAACTCAAAAAAGAAAAAGAGGAAAAAGTTGAGATAGACAAGTTAGACGAAATTCAGGACATATTTATTGAAATTTTAAATTAGAAAATAGTTCAAACCTATTTTGGTCAACCGAGTAATTCTGGCAAATGAATTAGTGTTAGTCTGATTCGCAAGTGCGGAAGAAGCCAATATGAAATGAGAAAATTTTCTGTTTGTTGAGCCCACAAGAAAAGCATTCTTTCATTGGATCCTTTTTTCTTTCTGTCTTCTTCACAACATTTTTTCTTTGACGTGTGAGTGGGGATCTATGCATTGCTCGCATGTTAAAACATGGAGATTTTGTTGGGTCCATTGTAAAAGGCATTAACTTTAAAGTTATGGCTTTGAGCATTTTTAAGTCGTTTTTTAATAACAGTATCAAAAAGAAAGTAAGAAAGAAATGATTTGAAAGTTAAAAGTGTGTATGAAATTTCAAAGTGTTATGTGCGTGAGCTTTGAGAGCACGTATCAAGAAGTATCAAAATTAAAATTGGTGCACAGTAACGGAATCTAAATTAAGATAGTTTTTTGTTTTTGGTAAACTAAATGAAGTGAAATGACAGAGATACCTATAGGGGTTAGTTATCTATGCATCTACACGTCGTCCTAAAGAAACTTTTTATTTTAATCCAGATCAGCATCACATGCTTTGTATTTTATTGCTTGTCCAACGTTATGATTTGTGGGTTACACGCAATGCCACTATATTTTCCATTACTTTATTACGGGTCTCTCTCAGTGCATATCAAAGCCTCTTTTTTTTTCCCCGTAAGATTTAGAATTAAAAAAAAAAAACGTTCATATATTAAATAGTTCTTCAAATATTTTTTAATACATGTTTAGTCCAAATTTTTTTATTTTGTTTCAAAAAGTCCTTCTGTCGCTGGTGCGGACTTGTAAAGATAAGAGAATAAGGAATTTTTTGGTATAAAATAGAAAGGTTGAACTAAATGTGTATTAAAAAATATTTGAGTAACTTTTTTATATTTGATAAAAAAAAAATGTATGTATCTGAGCGTATGTATACTGATTGGTACATGTATGTAAATCCAGTGAGAGCTAAAAACAACAGCACTAAAACTGGTCCTTGTCAAGACACACAGACATTCTTCATTTTATTTTATTATAATTCTTTTGTTCACACTTCAGTTGTTTTTACTGTTTGTGTATATTATATCTACGTGTATACAAACGTAGATAATTGGTGTTGTGCTGTCAACTTGAGTTGTACATTGGATCTGTGTTGAATTTTATAATATGCATTACAATAATTTTGATATTCTCATAGCATATGACATCTCTATTTTTTTTTACATGATATCTCTATTTTTATTCATAGTATGAAAACTTGAAAAAAGAAAAGGGTAACACTAGGGCTACCCTTTTTGGTATCATTTTTTGTTACTTTCGGTATGTTAGTATTGTACCTTGTTTTGTCTTTTAGATCCTGACGAGATCCATATAAGTAAAGACAAAACAATGTACAACACTTTAAAGTCGAAGGTAACAAATGAGGTAACAAAAAGAGTAGCGCTAATATTATCCAAAAAAAAATGATAGCCTTATTGTCAATCAAAGCAGCTTTTTTTTTTTTTTTTTTCTTGAACCGAAGTACAAGTTCTGAGAACGGAGCCTTCAGCAAAAATCAGGTGAGATGTATTCATTTCTCTTATGGGAGCAAATTACCACGCAACCAAATATATTAAAACTTAAGTTTTGAAGGTCCAGTCCTTGAACTAAATATTTTGGACACTTTAATCAAGTTAAACAAATTTTAAACACCGAGATCCTTGTATATATACCCTACAAATTAAATGAAATTCATTTTTTTCAGTTGTGACCTAGTCAAATGCGGATTCAGGATTTTTGGTTAATCGAGACCAAAGTTTCGAGTGGTGCCGGGGGTTCGAGAGCAGGAGCCCCCGAGACAATTTTTTTTTGGTTATTTCGAGTTTTATATAAATTATAACTTTATTTCGAATTTTATACAAATTATAGTTCATCCAAATTGACTACAAATTATATGTTGCGAGTTTATTTCAAGTTTTTTTTGCGCATATATATTTGGGACACAAATTACAGAAATTTGACAAGGTTTAGATTTTTAATTAATTACAATCTTACACCCTCAGTTTTGAATATAATTAGAGTTATACCTTAAAGTTTGAAATTTTACCAAAAAACCCAATATATATATATATATATATATATATATATATATATATATATATATATATATATTTTTTTTTTTTTTTCAAAAATTGAACAGGGTCCAAGGCCCCCCTTGCTCCCCATGTGGATCCGCTCCTGGACCTAGTCCTCTCTCCAAGCCGTTGACCACAACTCTGTTTTTCTCCGATCGACGGACGATAAATTTCCATCATTATTTTCATTGTAATCTCTCACAACAATTAAGATTAGAATGATTCATATTTAATATATTGCCCTTTTTTATGATCCGTAGAATTCAATCGTGATCAGATTGCAATTATAACCTAAATGACTAGTTCACGACAAATTTGTGCGATTTTCGTTAGTGATCAACTTGAAAAATTTAACCTATATTGCGATTCTCTGATAAGCGTGTAAGTTTTATCCATTTGTAGTTAGATTTAATTATTCATTTGTTATTTTGTTAATATGAATTGTGGTTCGTGCAAGCGACATTAGTTGATGAATACAAATGAGTTATTGTTATTGGCGATGCCTTGTTTGGATTTCTAGTTTGTTATCCTTCCTATATGCATGTTGTCTGCTTGCATGTACTTTGTTCATTTGTTTGATAAGTATAACTACAAGAATTATAAATTTTAGCAGGGAAAAAATCATTGCAAAAAATCTTTTGCAATGATTTTTTTCCTTGCAATATTCCTTGCACTAGTCATCATGTTATAGATTTTTTGCAAGGAAATTGTAATCATCGTCGCTAAAAGTATGCTGCAATGAAAATTTTCTTTGGAAAAAAAAGCCATTTCGTTGCAAAAAAGTTTTCATATTTCGACAAAAAATCTTTAACAATGAATATTTCGTTGAAAAGATACTAATAAATTCTCGCAAAAGATATTTTGATAGAATTAAAATTCCATGTCAAATGTTAATTTTTCGTTGCTAAAAGTCTTTTGTAATACTCTTTTTCATTGCAAAAAAAGACACTTTTGATTGCAAATAATAATCATCTATAGGTTTCAGCAACATTTATTTCGTTGCAGAAGATATTTTGCGATGGATAAAATTCCTTGCTAATTGCTGAAATATTTTTGCAACTTTTTTTTTTCGTTGTAAAAGAATACTATTTTGGTTGCAAAAAAAAGACGCATTCATAATAATAGTGTTTCAGCAATAAAAATTTCCTTGCAAATTATATAAGATAATGAAATAAATAAAAAAAATTAAGTAAATATACATAATTAAAAGATGTTATATTATATCCAAAACATAAATATGCTACTGTTGATGTCACAATGAAGCTCAAAAGTAAATAATAATTTATAACTAAGAGAGGAGTTTAAACTAGTTTTCTCATCACAAACAAAATGATAAAATCAACACTTGTCATCATGCAAGTTGATTCGAAAGGAAATAAGATCCTTTAGGGGACATCTTCCTCAGGAGAAACATCTTTTCAAGCAGTAAGGTGACTTTCATTGCATTAATCTCTGACGCAAAACCTTGGACTAGGATTTTCAAATCTACGATCTCTATTTGTAACTTTTTGTCCTCCAATTCAACATTTTGCATGCGTAGTGATTTCAAAGGTCGGGTACCAAGACCCTCACATATCCCGACCTCTTTTCAAGGACTTTCGGGAAGATTGATGCTTCATCAGAATCCTCCGAGCAGTTTTGCTATTCAATCATCTCTTTTTACAAAGAAACAAAAGAATATGTTACATTATTGCTTTAACTATTTTTGTACATTTTTTAAAAAAAATCAACGAGTTACCTTTGCTTATTTATGAAATCCAATCTGCTGTGATACATAAATCACTAATCCAATAACTATATCTACAAGTAAATCATCAATTCGTCCTTTCCACCGATCTCACTTTATTTTAAAAAAAATCTACAGAGTTTCCTTAATTTATTCATGAAATCCAACCTGTTGTGACATCAATTAATAATCCAACAACTCCATTCCATCGATTTCAACACAAATCAATCCAGCCCACTTGGTTTGGGAGTAACACTTTATGTTTAAGCATGTAAAATTATTTTCTTTTATATACTTACATAGTCAGACTCCACTTCTTCACTAATCCACCCGCTTTCCTTCGTTTAATGAGTATTATAAAGTACTTCAATTTGCCCAGATAAATTTAAATATAAAAAAATTTATGTGCTCAAAAATATTACCTTCTCTTCATACAAGCATTGGACAAAAGACTTTGTCCCACCGCGATGAACATATTTGCCATTTGAGTGATTAGTAGAGCAAGCATCAGATTTTTGCTACAAAAAAGTAATATACTTCAAGTTATTACTAAAACGTAAGAAAATAGATAATTTTAACACAAAACATATATTGAAAATTATTATCTTGTGTTCATTACTATTAAAAAACGAGCAAAGAAATTTCCAATCTTCATCTATTTTCACATCACTAGGTTTGTTCTTTTTCGCCTCCTCATTTAGAAAACTTTTAATAAGTGCATCAGTTGTTATCCCACGTGTTCTGCCGCGAACGTTTTTCTTAGAGGTGGATCCAGATTCTGAAAAACACCACAAATTAAGTTATTTTACCACTAAATTAGCTAAACAGATTACCACCTTAATCTGATAGATTTTGTATCCCCAATAGCGTAAACATGTAAGTATACCATACTATTTTTTTTTAAAAGAATATGATTATTCTATACAAGAGGAGAAAAATAGCTTTTCTCTAGTGGCAATTACAGGATTAAATACAATAAATTTTGAAGTCACTGTTAATCTCAAGATTTATCATTATACCAAAAAGGCTAAAATGTCACCCTTGACACGGTCATTGACCGTGACAACTTCAAAGACCGTGACGCGTCCGTGGCAAGTCTTTTAAGGAAAAATCCTAGGCGCTTTTTTATCCCACTGTTCATTTCCCTCTTCTCTCTCTCTCTCTCTCTCTCTCTCTCTCTCTCTCTCTCCCTGTTTCCTTTGTGTTTGTGTGTGTGTGTGTATATGCATGTGTGTGTATGATTTTATGTGTGTGTGCGTGTCTCTCTCTCTCTCTATATACAGAAAGTCTCTTGTAAGAATTCCTTATGGTGCAGACCCTGGTACATACAAAAAAATGAATTTTTTAAAATAGTAAAAAAAATGAATTTTTTGATGAAAATTCATGGATATGATGTCCACGATTTGAAGATCGTCTTCAATTTGTTTCATAAAAAAATTCAATAAAAAAACCGTTGAGATGAAGTGATATGTAAAAAAATGGTATAAAATTCATTTTTAACCGTTGAAATATTGGATCGACGCCAGCCACTTTATTGATTAAATTTTTTGATGAAACTCCATGGATATGATCTTTTCACTGTTGAATCGATTCGCCTTATCGAATCGACTCGCCCTTGGGCCGAATTGATTCGAAATTATACAGTTCATCTCCTTCGTTCTACTGTTATGTTTTTCACCATTTTCAATTATGAAAACCTTCATGATACATTCCCAAGCTCCCAACCAAACCTACTAGACCCTATAACAATGTACTCAAAACATTAAATCATCAAGGGAAGTCATATAAACCGAATTAATCATTCACTTTAATTTTAAAACCCTAGATTATTCTTTTCATTCAATAACATCAACAAAAATCCAGATTTATCTATTATTACCATCACATACATTCTGATTTCATTTTCTATTCACATAGGGATTCAATCTACATGCAAACCCTACCCAAGATCTTGAATTAAGTTTTCAATTTAAGCCATAATCGTTTATTCATGCAAATTATCCAATCCTACACTAACATGGATAATGCATGCACTCAAATTTTGCAAGATAAACACTTGTCTAGAGTTTGTAGGTCTGAATTGTGCAAAAAATTAGTGGAGTTGTCTTCTCCTCCTTCCGATCTAAACTCCGGTGGTGGTGGTGGTAGTGCAAAAATGGCTTTGAAAGCCTTGAGAACCTTCACCTTCCTCCTATAATGACCCCTCTTAAATTTTGTAACTACTAACCTTAACCCCCTCAACACATATGCTTATATAAAAATATTCAATTCATAGGTCCCGTTTCTCTAAAAATCCAAAAAATCAAAACACCCGTCTGGGATACCGGTTTGACCTACAAATACCTTAGGACCCAATCCAAATTTCGGGTACACTTTTTTGACTATTTCGACCCTTCCGGACACATTGACACATTCGAAATGATCATTTGAATGACCCATAAACAAATCTCATTTTATTTCATAAATTTAAGTCCCGACACGACTGACATACGTGTCCCGACTAAATTACCGTAACCGTCGTATTTCTCATTCACGAGAATCATAATACGTTCTTACTAATTTATTACTCGTTCATCTAAGTAATACTCAATATAATTCATACAAATAAATATTAACCCTTGTCTCGCTAATTAATATTTATTTTTAATCCGAATTAATTTCCTATTAATTTCCCATTTTAATTTAATAAATCCCAATATAAAATCTTTAAAAATACGGGGTGTTACATACTTTCCCTTAATAACAGAATTTCATCTCGAAAAAAAAAAATACCTGGTATAAATAACTCAGGATATTTATCGCATATCTCATCCTCGCGCTCCCAATTAGACTCATCGGCATTATGATGCCCCCACTGAACACGTACAAGTTGAACTACCTTCGACCTCAGCCTCCTCTCACTATGGTCTATGATAGCAACTGGACTCTCCTCATATGAAATATCGGGCTGTAAATCAATCTCCTCCATTGCAATGTGAGTGTGAGCTAACTCATCCTAGAGATATCCCCTTAACGAAAAAATGTGGAATACATCGTGAATCCAATGCAAGTGCTCCGATAATCTGAGTTTATATGCAATTAGTCCATTCGCTCGATGATAGGGAATGACCCCGCATACCTTGGTGCCAATTTCCCTTTGTTATCGAACCTCATCATCCCCTTCATAGGAGATACACGTAGTAATACCTGGTCCCCACATTAAACTCTAGGAAGAACCGCTTGACATTGTGACACCCCGCCTAATTAAATATCGGGCGATCAGTCCTCTATTAAATTAAATCAAAATATCCAGCTGGTTCATTCTTAGCATCACTGTCGAAAAATAATTTTTTATTAATTCACCTAATAATTAATTAAGCTAAGTCTCAAAATGTTTCCATTTAATTTAATTAAATCCATTCCATCATACGGAATCAAATAAAGTAATATCACACCATAACTGAATTAAAAGTCAACAAGAACAAACATAATTGAAATAAACTTTCCAGTTTAAATATCTCACTAACATCATCCAAACCAAAATGATAATAACAGTACCAACATAAAACAACTACAATATCCGAAATAGAATTGGAATTACTAGAATCCTGGGCGATATGCCCTAAATGAGACAGGTGCTACAAAAATAGAAATCAATGAATTGAAAGAGTTTAATCCAAGTCTACATCTCCAGAAACATGTCAAAATATTCGTACTCTAAGCCGTGCGTCCCTGATTCTGGGCACCTGGTATAATAGATATAGTAGAGAAGAGAATATGCAAGGAAATGGGTCAGAGCCCGATTGTAGATTTTTAAAAATAGCAAATGCTTATCAAGTGAAATTAAGCAGGTATTATGTACTTGTTAGTTATCTGACTCTCACTTGCAGAGGCGGAGCTAGGAATTTTTCGGGGGTGGGGCAAACATTTTTTTCCAACAATATTAACTATTAAAATATATAAATATTTAACACGTCATTTCATACCAAAAAAATGATATTTAACTAATGATCTCGTTCCACAAAAAATAACAAACTCCTAAATTACAATTTATAATTGCCCCTACGAGATCTCATTTTTTGGAAACGGTCCATAATGGCATCATTACTAACACTGTCGAAAACCTCCTTTTCAACATACGCGAACACACAATTATTCATCCAATCATCCCCCATTCGATTCTGGAGATCCATTTTCACAATGTTCATAGCTGAAAATTCCCTTTCAATTGTAGTGGTAGCAACGGGTAAGATCAGTGACAATTTTATAAGCCTATAAACCAAGTTATACACAATATGCTTTCGTAACTCTATCATCTTCTTAAAAAGAGAGAGAATACCTTCCAATTATGAGAAGTCATCATGAGATTTCATTTCCATTTCATAAAGCACAAGTTGGTTTTGAAGTTCAATGCGCTCACCCTCAGAGAAATCATTATGATAGAATTCAGAAAGACGAACCAACTTCTGGCAATTAAAAGAAATGAATGAGCCACTTGGGTATAAGGATGACATACAATTAACCTCATCAAAACGATTGTTGAGATCAACAAGTTTTTTATCAACACAAAGATAGAATAAATCAACTTGATAATGATGTAAATTTATTATTACTTCAGCTCTACGTTTTGGCTTTCCTAAAAGCATAAAATTATCTTCCATTTGAGGAATGGGTATATCATGTCTCGTGCAAAATGAAAAAACATCGATAAAAAGAGAATCCCAACCACTATCTCTCATTTTTTGCACACGCTCTTTAGAGAGTCTAATCAATGTTATAGCATTCACTATATCTTGATCTTTTCGTTGCAATGCTTTTGAAAGATCATTAGTGATTCCAAGCACATTCTTCATCAAATGCAACGTGAAGATAAAATCAAAAGACTGCATCAATTTTAATAAAGTGCAAGCTTGCCTCTTTTGGTCGCCAAAGCCATCAAACATCACATCCTCGATAACTTTCGACACAGACTAAAACATAGTAATCAAATTTATCAATGTACCATAATGTGATCCCCAACGTGTTTTACCTGGTCGTTTGAGATTAGTCTCTTGATTTAACCCAAGGCCATATGATAATTCACCACTTTTAATTAGCTCAAATACCCTCTCAGTTTCTTTAGTTCGAAGAATGTCTCGACGCTTACATGATGCCCCCAACAATATTCACTAAATTAGTGACAGAGTAAAAGAATGCAAAAATATCTGGAAGATCTTTTGCGAGATGAACAAGTGCCAATTATTATTGATGTGCAAAATAATCTACATAAAATGCAGACTTGTTCTCTTTCAACATGAGTGATTTAAGGCCATTGAACTCGCCTTGAATATTACTAGCCCCATCATAGCCTTGACCACGTAAACTCGTGATACTTAACTTATGATTGCTTAAAAATTCTTCGAGTGCTGTTTTGAGTGAAAGTGCCGTAGTCTCACGAACATGTATCATGGCTACAAATCTTTCCATTACACAACCTTTCTTGTCCACATATCGCAAAACAATGGCTATTTTCTCTTTGACGGATGAATCACGAGCTTTATCAATTAAAATTGCAAATAATTCTCCGTCGAGATCTTTTAGGATAGCGTTAACTATCTCAACACCAATTGCATGGATTTATGGGGTCAGCAAGATGATTTAAACAAGCACCACTGGATTTCTTGGAAAAATATATGCTTACCTAAGGGTGAAGGAGGTTTGGACCTTAGAAATATTACTGATGTTTGCAAAGCTTTCACATATAAGTTGTGGGTAAATTTTTTGCAAAATAAAACTCTATAGGCTGATTTTATGAATAAGAAGTACAAAAAACTAGCATGTAAAAGTTTTAGAGGTTCCACAAGCTCGGCTAGTTCCACCTAGAAATGTATGCAAGGTATTTGGTCTTTCTTTAACTCAACTATGGTTGCGGATTCCATTCATTCTTGGGTAGAGAAAGGGTTTGTTTTTAAAATTGCATGGGATTTTATTAGGAAAAGAGACTGCATTCAATTCTCATATGCCATGATTTAGGATAATCATTTAATTCCAAAAGTCCCTATATTTATGTGTCGTTTACTTCATAACGATCTTCCTCTAGATCAAAATTTAAAAGATATCAAAATTCCTCTCGTTTCCAAATGCTGTTGCTGCGATCGAGGATTTGAAGAAAATCGTGAGAATTTATTCAATGCTAAGGAGATTGCCTTTCAAGTATGGAAGCATTTTGAAGGCTTGACGGGTCTTAAAGTATCTACTCCAAGTATTAGATCAAGACTTGTTTTTTGATGGCTTTCTACTAGAGGAAAAAACATTAAATCAATTTTATGTAAGATTATTCCTAGCTTAGTTTGATGGAAATTATGGTGTGCTAGGAATAATTCGATTTTTGATGACAAATTGATGAATGCTTTGTCCATTATTAGGGAGGTTCATGATGAGATTAGGCTCCTTTTTAAAGTTAATCCATACAAGGGCCCATCTACTAGATTTTTTAGATCATTCATAGATGACTTTTCTATAGCTTGTTAGCTACCGAAGAAGGGCTTTTCTTCTTCATTATCAATAAATCTTACAGTTTCTGAAAAAAAACACCAATTGCATTTACAATATCCTTCTGAATCTCAGGTGCTATTAGTTTATGATTGCCGGGAGCATTTTTAAGAACTACATGATTGATTAATTCGTTGTGATTTGCTAACCACTGTAAAATTTCAAGAAAGTTCCCCTTGTTGAATGAATTTTCTGATTCATCATGACCACGAAAAGATAAGCCCTGACACACAAAAAGTCGAATGGCATCAATGGTTGCATTTAAACGAATTCGGTAGTCAATCTTATCTTTCTTCGAATGTTTTGCAACTGGTGTCTCAATGTGTCGATTTTGATTCATTAAATCTTGGCCTCTTCTATACACTTCATTGTGATAACTTGTGGGGTTCCCAACATGATCTTGAAGCCTTTTGCTCTTAAATCCACCACTCACAAAAGTGTCATTTTTACCAAACTCGGGACGAAATAGATAACAATACATACAAAAAACAACATCTTCTTTTATGCTATACTCCAACCAATTCCCATACTTAGTGAACCATATTGGATTCAATCGAAGAAATTTATCGCCTATTTTTTTTATGTGGAAATGTGTGATTACGAGGTTGACAAGGGCCCTAATAGCGCGCGAGAAGTGTGCGCGTGTAAGTGCACAGTCGTTGTTTTCTGTCTCGCCGCGACTATACAAACAAACCTAAATTACTACTACACTTGCGAGGAAGGTACAACGGTAAGTCGGGTATCGAAAATCCACAGGGACGAGTTGCTAGAATTTATATGATTTACTACTCCGAAATAAAAGTGTAAAAGATGATTACAAACTAAAAATGAAAAAGGTGCATAAAAGGGAAATATTAATCTAGGCGAGGGTAAATGAATCTAGATTAACAAAGCGATAAAAACTATAGGTTGCGTCGAATATCTGTCACCCGAGTTAATTTGCATAAAATGGGTACATGGGTCGACGAGTAATTTAGAAAGCGTCTCGTTTCGACAGTTAATTGAACCAAGGTTTGCCATGCCCCTAAATCTGCATAAAATCCTAATATGATTTTGGTGTCAACAAATATCCCAGAAATTGCGCACGAAAGGTCGTAAGCACGGGACATACATGATATGCCCCGTCAAATATCCTAGGCGCAATAACTAGGACAACGCACCCGAAATAGACTCGTAAACACTATCACCAAAGCCAAGCAACGCGTCAACTCGAGTGAGTTCAATTCAAACACAATCTAATTTAAACTACCTAGAAAGCATCGTAAAAACGGGGTAAATAAAAGCTTGTAAATAAACGCGGTAAAGTTACACTAGAAATCACGGGAAGAAAGCACGTAAACTAATTATGAAAGAATGGAAATTAATCTAGAAAGCAAGAATAATGGAAATACAAGCTATATTAATGGAGAGGAAGATGAAAGTACCAATTACAAACCCTAAAGGGTGTCAATCCAAGAGAGGAAGAAGAAGAACTCTCAAATCCCCCAAACCCTAACCTAAAACTCTCTAAAATCTATTCTAAACTAGTATATCTGATTATTACAACAAAAAAGTCTTATATAGTGTAATACCCCGTATTTTCTAAGACTTAAATAATTGTGTGATTTATTATTATTGTTGGATTAATTAAATTAAAATGTGAGAATTAATTATTAATTTCGATTAAATTTGAATATTTACTAGAATGACGAGAATTTAGTAATTATTAACATTACTGTGAGAATAAGTAAAATGGAATGATGATTTTTATATAATTTGTCGTAATAGAGAAATGCGACAGTTTGGTATAGTAAGTCGGGACGCGCGTGTGAGTCGTGTCAGAACTAATTAAGTGAAGTAATAAAGTAAATTATTTTAAAGTAACTCGTATGATCATTTCAAGTGCGCCGTTGAGTCCGGAGGGGTCGAGATAGTTAGAAAACTCTACCCGGGGATTTTATTTGGACTCTGGGACATTTTTAGGCCAAGCCGACACCCGGTAGGGGTAGTTTTGTAATTTGGAATTTTGAAGAAATTAAATGGACGAAAATCAGAGATAAATTATATTAGCTAATTGGGACAATTAGGGTAAGAATAAACCAAAATCAAGAGAGAGCCACAGTGGGTGAGTGAGAGCAGTTTCCAAGGGTGGAGAAGCCATGTTCACCACCTTGCACAACCACTACCACCATCACGTAGATCGAAATGCGAGGAACGCAACCATACCAACAACATCAACGTATCAGATCATCGAAATTGAGGCAAGTGTTTATTACTTGCTTTTTTTTAGCAATAATCATACTCGTGTTAGTGTAGGTGGATTTAATCCTTGATTTACACGTTAATTTGGTGAAAATTGGAGTTAAATGATGATAAGAGTCTAGAAAAATTAGTTGTTGATATTCCTTCATGTATGTAGAGGTGAAACTACGAAATTGAATCATATATGGATGAACGAATCTGGGTTGGTTGGATTCTTTAATTGAAATTATGGAAACTAGGGTTCATATGAATTAAATTGGGGGTTTTATGTAATTATGATGATTAATGACGAATTAAGGATCCTAGGATGTTAGGAATGACTTATAATCTGTTATGGGTTGATGGGTATTGATATGAAGTGTTCGGTGTTGAATCTTAGAGGTTTTAGGTTCATAAGTGGTGAGAAAAACGTATAATTCTGGGAAAGAAGACGAACAATGACATCTCGCGCGATCTCGCGCGAAGTCGTTCGTGCGAGATAGGGATGTCGTGCGAAGTCGTTCGAGCGAGATCCCTTCTGGTTCGAGCGAGATTGCTAACTTTTAAGAAATTACCTATTTTCCCCTATGTTAGTAAATGGTTGATTTGAGTGAGGAAAATTAGTGTTTGATGAACCCAAAATAGTGCAGAATTATTGGGAGTTATTTAGGGGTAATGATTTCAAATATTCGGGATGGTGAGATTACCTTGGAGATTACAAGAGAGAGATAATCGTAATTGTAAATGCGTCGAGAGTATTGGGTGATAAATATTAACGATATTAGTCCTGAAGAAATAGAACTTATAAGAATAAAAATTAGTGGTTAATTGTGGGACTGATTGTGATTTTGTATTAAGGATTTTCGGGTGACATATTATCCTTATACATTTATTACGAGAGAGGGAATATCGTAACTTAAAATACGTTGATAGTATTGAGTGATAAAAATACTACGTATGGAATATGACACTTGGTTGTGTATACTGTTTGATTGGATGGGTTGTGTGAATACTTATTACTTGCTAGTATTATGTGTATGACATACCTAGCTGCTTGCTATCACGGGAGGTGGTGTAGAGAAAGTCTTATCCTAAGGGGATTTTAACTTGTATCTCAGAACATAGGACTGTGAAGACTTACTTGTGAGTTGGTAAGTTACTGAGTATGGGAGCGTAGGTATGTGCGTGACCCATAGGTATATGAGCTATGTTCCCCTCCATTATGTGTGTTTTGTATATATGGTTCGTGGGAGACTTTCGAACCGATAATCCTTATTTGAGTATGAGAGGTACCGGGACATGATAGCAGAGTATGCAATGCACTACAGGTATAGCCTTGGGGTGCTGTGTTAGTATATATATGTATGGCGTTGATTATTTATATATACCTGTGTTATACTTACAATGTGATGGTTGCAGGCTATTAAGATTTGGTTAATACATATATTACAGTGAAAGATATATATATGTATGCTTTTGGTATATCTAAAATGAGAACATATCAGATTATTAAGATAGTGAAATCTTTAGTTACGTAAATAGTGAATACTTGACTTTAGTGTGTTAACATTTATTTAAAATGATAAACGTTGAGATCATATATGGGATACTACTACGAGGGATAATTAAATGGATAAGCCTATCACCTAGTTAGAAGTGTGTCAGATGGATGGGTTGGATTAGATGTATGTTAGGCGTGCATACTAGTCGAGAGGTGAGAATCTCATGTGAGAGTTTGAACTAATATGCTTATAATACTTCCTTTAATGTAGTTTTAAATACTTGCTAAAACAAATATTTTTACACATCGGGATCTGACCCGTCTCTTGCATTTCTTCTCTCTTTTGCTATATATATGTATTAGTACAGGTGCTCAGCCACAGGCACACCGGTCCTAGATACTTGAATGGTTTGTCAATCTGCAGTTGTTGTGGAAGTTGCGGGTTATTTGAGATTAGACGCTTCTCTCATTTCATTCAGTTCCTAGTTCAGATTTCTCAATTGGGGCATGTGTCGTCCATTCTCATTAGCAGAGTTAATATCAGTTTCCCTTGTAGTTCTTCTCAGTTGGTTTGAGTATTTATTATGGTTTGGTTTGTAACTGTAAACTGGAAGGTTTTATCCAGTCTTATCTATTCAGTATTTGATTCAGTCAGCATTTAATTCTTGTGTATGATTTATATTTACATGTTTAGAATTTATTAAATTAATTGGTTTAAAGTTTAATTAGAAAATATTTTGACACTAGCTTAATTAAATGTTAGGTAATTAATTGGATTTAAGTTTTCGACAGTGATGCTAAGAATGAACCAACCGAATATTCTGTTATAAATTTTATAATGGACTGATCACCCGATATTTAATTGGGGGGGGGGGGGGGGGGTGTCACAGGTGGTATCAGAGCATCAGGTTCTAGTGTCCTTTAGGTTCTGTACGGCTTATTACGTTTTAGCTTAGCGTTCTTTGATGTAGATCCTTATTCTAGGATTATTGTGTTCCACTACGTATGCGATTTGCGCTCTCCTATGATTTAGTTTAGTGAAGTCAATTCATATGTGAGAGTGATTGGACTTCGTACTCCGAACAATATGGGATGACCAGCGAAGGCCGTTAGCGGGGCTGCAGGAGGAGGAAAACAATTGAGAGTTGTGAAGCATTCGGGGAACGGTGATCGCGGTAGGAGTCACCAACAGTAATATCTAAGTATGATGGGCCATTGGAAGGAGCTAATACAAAGGCGATAATGTAAAGTAGAGTGCAATGACACTCAAAATTTTAAATTCATAAGAAATATTTTTCTAGCTCTGAGAAAAGCAAAGAGTAAAAATAGTCAAACAAACCGAGATATTGGGTGCGGATTGACCATTTAAAATTTTTCATCTTCTGGGTTGACAAAGATATGAAAGAGATGTTGAACTTATCACCAGTAGGTCGGGTAGAGACCGACCATAAAGGATGAGTTAATTTTGTAAGCGAACTTTGCAACCAAAGTAGAAGTCACGAAAGATAAAAGGGTCCGTAAGTTGAAAATGGACACGTGGGTAGAATGCCCTAGCGTGAATGGGAGGTGTGAATAAGGTGACTAGTGTCAACGTCATCAAAGTATATGTTTACTAGAGTATGCCAACGCCCCCGGAATAAAGGGAGCCAGTCGAGTTGTAATACATAGCCGAAGGGCAAGGTTGAGTTCAATAGTGTTAGTAGAACATCACCAGAAAGTATACCCAGTGAGGGGAAACCTATTTAAATGATATGATTAAATATTAACGTAGTGGTGATGGATTCAGTCAAGACCAGCGGGTCGATCATGTGTTCCATATGCCCTGCAGAGCGCATGGAACAACAAAAATAACAACTAGGAGTTAAGACTACCAGGTCCGAAAGGAGGACATTCCAACAAGGCCAGGAGGACCAGTGAAAGGAAAATTACCTTGTATATAGAGATAAGGGTTACCACTATTGAATATGATCACGTGAGTAGTGAAATTTATAAGTATCCGAAATAATAAATCGTGCCTGTAAGGCATACCAGTTGGAAAAGTAAAATATCTAGTATGAGAATCAGGTCAAGAGAATTGGACCCAGGAATTGATAACCCGAGAGTAGTGGGTCTAGGCAGGACCAGCGTAGTCCTCAATAATTGTAGTATATCGTATTTCGGGGTCGACGGGACCCAGTAAATAAAGGGAAGGCTAGTAAGACCATATTTGAGGCCTAGAGATAGGAGGCCAATGTATCAATGTTGGGCGGGTAAGCCATAAGATAGAATATGAAGGGAAACACTAATGAGTGAAATTCGAAAGGTATAACGATTGTAGATAATTATGGGTCATAAAAAGCGTGTGCGGGGACCCTACGATCAGGCAAGACTGATGACGCTTTGTTTTATCCTTGTGAATAAATGATGAGTTCTAGTGACGTGGGTGTGTCACAACATATGTGAATAGTTAACGCTAAGAATTTGAGTGTGCATTCGGTCTAGTGGGTACGCTGGCGACATCAGCCTTATTATGTAAATGACTACCATTTGGTAGCGGGATTTTCGTGCCACATGCAGGGAGGAGCAAGTGTGGACACTAAGAGAAATTTGTATATGGTATTATGTAACGGTTCGTCCTCCTTTAAGCGTTATGATAGTAAAGCATATTATGATTATATTGCATGGTTACTGGTTACAGTGGGTTTAAACAGTAGTAAATTGTGTGATAAGACTATTGTGCTAAAAATTTCAAATTTTAAATATATGGTTTTGGTGAGGCATCACCTGAAGACGGTTGAGCCTGCACATGTGTTGTATTATATTGTAGACCTCAGGGAGAATGTTGTCTTACTATGTTGATCCCGGTGAGCAGGGATGTTTTACTGACGTGATTCAGGGTATATTGAATTATTGTAGAGCGGAGAGATATAACTCGTAAATTATATAGCGCTAATAACTCGTGATAGTGAGAGCTTTGCGTTTTATACTGTCCTTAGTAACATGAGAGTGGACGAGTAGACTTTTATGATCGTAGACGGGAATTCAGGGATATATGTTATGGATTAAGGACTTAACGGATTCCGACGACCAACAGTGTTAGGTAGTAGTGTATCGGGGGGGTTCCTTGTTTGGATTTCGCTTTGCGAGACATTCCACGCATGAAACTTAGAGAAACTTGAAGTTGGGAGAAGTTTGTCTTTAGTACATGGATTTAGTATCGTAATGATTACCCATATACGTAGTTATAACCGTGAGATAATGGTTAAATTACACTTAAGGCTGATAGAGCCGTATAATAATAATATGTGATAATGTTATCAATCGTTGACACCACGAGCAGACCGGTGGGGACAACCTAAGATATGATTAGGTGGAAATGGTAAGGTGACTGAGTAGAACCTTACCATATAGTCATGCCAAGTATGTGGGGCATAATTTGTTATTTATATTTACAACACGTTTAGTGCGGTGGTGCTGCAATGCACCAAGCATAGGGTGTATGGGCACCCTAGATATTCGAGTAATAAAATTTTCTTCCTTAAGTGAAAGATTGCGAGACAACGCGTATTGCGAGAGGTAAATGAATGTAGAAGGGTGAGACTTCAGAACTTAGCCGTTTGATGGGTTAGGGCAGTTAGGACCGTTAATTTCCAAAATTGCCACGAGGGTGGTATAGAAGGAATCCGATAAAGTTTAACTCGGGAAAGTTGAGACTTACTTGATAGGACATGGAGAGAATATGTTTTATAAGAATCTGAAGCTTAGAGAGAGAGGGAAGGACTTGAGACATGCAGCGATGACACTGTCGCCTGAGTCATAGATATGGGTGTTGTTGATACCAAATTTAGTCTGCTGACATGGCTCAATTGGGTGAAGACACGTGACAATCTACATGGCAAAGATAAACACTTACAAATAACACCTCGACTCCGAGGAACCATACTACAACGAGGAACTCTGCTTCCCCGATCAACTCAGACGCTCCGACCTACAAGAACTCTCCGAGGAACTTTTGAGTACCGAGGAACTTTGAGCACCGAGGAACTTTTGAGTACCGAGGAACTTAGGCGGTCCGAGCAGCTTAGGCGGTTCGAGCTGCACCTCGAATAAAGCATTAATAGCAGGATAACCCAACAGTTTGACTGCGCATTAAATGCTTATTATCATACAGATGTATACGCTTAAGGGGCATTTGATATATTACACTTTCACATTACAGCCTTAGGGCTATAAATACATTGTATTATCCTCATTGTAAGGGGACCAGAATTTCTTGAGAAAACTTGTAATCGAGAATTCCCAAACAGTCAGCAATAACAAAAACAGTGGACGTAGGCCATTCTTATAAGGCTGAACCACTTTAAAAGTTCTTTGTCTCATTTTATTTATCCGTGATTAAATAATTAGATATAATCTAATTTTTTACATCAACAGATTGGCGCCGTCTGTGGGAAACGACTGGTAATATCGTTTTTCATAAAAAACAATTCATCACAAATGGATGATATTCCAGAACCCAGCAATCGAAACGCTGAAAGCCCTCCAAATCCATCTGCTCCGCCAAATATTCCAGATCTGGCTAGAATAATGACAAATCTGGCCCAGGGCCAGACAATCATGCAAGAAACGATGCGACAACTCATACGAACCCTCCATGGCGGTGCACCAACCCATTCAGAATCGCGACGTATTCAAAGAAATACCTGTCTACCTTCTTCACGTACTAGGCGTACCGATTCCTATCGTACTGAGGAGTCTGAAGATTTTTCTTATCAACCTGGACGAACTTCGTCAGTACGAGCCATAGATACTGAACAACGTATCACTCTCTCACTCCAGAAAGGACTAGTGCGCTAGAAAGATTAAGCAGAGTATCTCCTTTTGATCGATTAGGTCCTAGGAGGAGCAAAAGTCCTCCTAGAGCCGCATCAAGGAGTTTTCGATGACCATTATATTTAAGGGAAGGATTCGCCTAGTCGCGACCAGCTGCTCGTCAAGATAGATCCCAGGAAGCCACATCAACGCGATCAGTTGCTCGAATCAACAGGCCCGAGGAAGGAAACGATGCGTGGAAAGGCTCTATTCAGAGGCTGGAGGATAGATTAGGGGAAATGGCTAAGGCCAAGAACCCTCTACAACGAACTTTTGTTCAAGGAACACCTTTTGTCCAGGCCATTGTAGATTTTCCAACACCATCAAAGTTCAAAGCACCTATTGTGACCCCCAAATATGATGGAAAGACCGACCCTGTCCTTAATATAGAACAATACCAAGCTGCAACCGACATCTATGCTGTTCCAAATGAGATGAGATGCAGAGCATTCTCGGGAACACTTACCGGATCTGCTCAAATATAGTATAATAATCTTCCTCGGGGTAAGATCTCAACTTTCTTTCAACTGACCGAGTTATTCATTGGGAATTTCTATTTTGGGGCAAAGCCAGTTAAACAAGTAGCGCATTCGTTAAGTGTTAGACAAAAAGCTGGTGAAAGTACCAGAGATTATATAACTCGTTTTAATAACGAGAAGCTCGAAGTTATTGATTATGAGGAAAAGACAACGATTACCGCCTTGATGAGTGGACTACTTCCCAACAAGTTGTACTACACTTTGGCCAAAGATCCACCTAGAACCATGTCAGATCTGATGGGAAAAGCGGCCAAGATCATGAATGCCGAGGAGGCTATCGCTGCGAAGAAGAATATGGATGCCAAAGAAACTAAGGTGGAAGGTGATAAAGCTAAGAAGAAATAACATAAGAACAATGGTAGTGACAAACATTCAAGAACAAGGTCGTCATGGGAAATATTGAAGAAATTTGATAATTATACTCCTTTGAAGAAAGACATTAACCACGTTCTAGAAGAAATCAAGAACAACGAGGAATTAAATTGGCCAGAGAAAATGAAGGCAAACCCCGAAAGGAGAAATAAGGCAAAATATTGCTAGTTTCACAAAGATTATGGCCATATGACTAAAAATTGCATAGCTCTTCAGAATGAGATTAAAACACTCATCAGACGAGAAAAACTGGCAAAGTATGTTGATCGGAGGAATGATAGGAGAAACAACGACCGAGCAAGAGAGAGGTCTAGATCTCCTCGTCGAGCAGAGGAGAACAAGAAGAGAGACCATGAAGTTGATCCAGAAGACGATCCCGATCTTCCCAAGAGAACAAAGCAGCCAGAACGTGAGGTATTTTTAATACGCTTTGGGTCATTTGGCTATAATGTTATTACAGGTGGAGATGCAGGAGGAGGAGACCTTACTACCGAGAGAAAAGCTTACTTCTGTGAGGCTCAAGCTTGTTCATACATTCAACGAATAAATCTAGCTAAGGAGGATCGCCCAAGAAAGGTGAACAAAGAGAAATTGGTCATTGGTTTCTCAAAGAACGACCTCGCAGGTGTTCTATATCCTCATGATGACCCATTGGTGATCAAAATGAGGATGAAGGAGGTAATGATTTCAAGAGTACTGATAGACAATGGTAGCTCGGCAGACATTATGTTCTACTCGTGCTTCGACAGTTTAAATCTAAAGCTATCTCAACTGGAGCCTTATCATAGACCCCTCCTCGGTTTTGCTGGCGAGAAAGTATTTCCACTTGGGACGATCAAGTTGGATATATTCATTGGTACATGGCCTGCTTGTCGAACAGAAAGAATACGCTTCTTCGTGATGGATAAAAATGTTCAATCATCATACAATATCATCATGGGAAGAGTAGGATTATAGAGGTTCGAGGCTGTACCATCTACGGTACATCAATGCCTAAAATTTCCAACAAATTTTGGAGTAGGAGTTGTTAAAGGTGATCAGAAAGTAGCTCGGGAATGCTATTATTCATCCGCCGAGCAAGAGGAAATGGAGGAGTCAAGGAAAAAGACCATCACCAATCAAGTGGATGAAGGTGCAAAAATTAAAACATTGGATCCTAGAGATGAGTCGCAACTCATGAAGGGTCAAGTGGTGGAAGCAACTGAAAACATCATCCTGGACGACGAGCACCCTGAACGAACTACTCAAGTAGGTTCGTCGTTGGAAGCCTCACTAAAACAGGAATTGATAAGTTTCCTAAGAAGAAGAAAGTAAACTTTTGCGTGGAGTCATGAGGATATGCCTGGGATAGACCCAAATTTCTTATGTCACGAACTCAATGTGAATAAGGAGATCAAGCATGTGAAACAAAGAAGAAGAGTATTTAGTCCCGAGAAGAATCAAGCTATACAGGAGGAAGTCGAGAAGCTCCAGAAAGCTTATTTTATTGAAGATGTTTAATATCCAGACTGGTTAGCAAATGTGGTGATGGTGAAAAAGAAGAACAACAAATGGAGGATGTGTGTAGACTTCACCAACCTCAACAAAGCATGCCCAAAGGATCATTTTCTGCTGCCCCGAATTGATCAACTAGTGGATGCTACCTCGAGACACGAGCCGCTGAGCTTCATGGATGCTTATTCTGGTTACAATCAAATTAAAATGAAACCTGAAGACAGGGAGAGTACTTCTTTCATTACCCCTAGTGGAACTTATTGTTATAATGTTATGCCTTTTGGTTTGAAAAATGCAGGTGCAACATATCAGCGGCTGATGAACAAAGTGTTTGCAGAACAAATCAGTTGCAATATGGAAGTCTATGTTGACGATATGCTGACAAAGAGCAAGAAAGCTGTTGATCATCTAGTTGACTTAAGCCAGACCTTTGATCAACTAGATAAATACCAAATGAAGTTGAACCCGACGAAGTGCATATTTGGAGTACGAGAAGGCATGTTTCTCAGGTACATTGTCAATCAGCGAGGCATTGATGCTAACCCTGAAAAGATCAAAGCTCTGTTAGGGCTGCGATCCCCAACGACGAAGAAAGAGGTGCAGAGTCTTACAGGACGAGTAGCAGTACTCAACAGATTTGTATCGCGAGCAACTGATCGATGTTTTCCATTCTTTAAGATGCTCAGAAAAACTTTTGAGTGGAATGATGAATGTGAGAAGGCTTTCCAAGACTTGAAGAAATATTTGGGAACACCTCCACTATTATCCAGGCCAGTGATGGGAGAAAAATTATACTTGTATCTGGCAGTGTCCGAGAATGCAGTTAGTTCGGCATTAATAAGAATGGAGAATGGAGTACAAAAACCGATCTACTACACAAGTAAGGCCTTCCGAGGAGCAGAGATCAGATATCCAAGGCTGGAAAAATTGGCACTAGCATTGATCGAGGCAAGTAGAAAAATGAAGCCATACTTCCAGGCTCATACCATAGTAGTATATACTGATATGCCATTGGGGCAAGCCCTTCATAAACTAGAAAAGTCAGGAAGATTGATGTGCTGGGCAATAGAACTCGATGAATATGATATAGTTTATGAACCCAGATCATCGCTAAAAGGGCAAGCGGTAGCCGATTTTATAGCAGAGTTCACCTATCCTGATACCCCAGAGGAGCAAAAGTTGCTCGCTAATCAACCTGTGGATGTTACAGGATCATCAAATGCAAGCCCAGACCAACTTAGCTTGGTAAAAGGGCAAGTAGATGTTACAGGATCATCAAATTCAAGCCCAGACCAGCTTAGGTTGGTAAAAGAGCAAGAAAAGATGATCGACGAACAACAAGAAATATCAGGAGATGGTGAAAGAAAGCAGCAAATTTTCCACCGAGGAACTCTGTCAGATCAGTAATTTGAAGACAAGTTGCCTATATGGAGTCTGTATGTGGATTGTTCATCCTGCACTACAGGATGTGGCGCAGGAATAGTTTTGAACAGTCCGGACGAGGTTGACATGGAATACGCCCTACGCTTCCAATTCAAAGCTTCCAATAATGAGGCTGAATATGAATTCATGATTGCAGGTCTTATTTTGGCAAAAACCATGGGGGCAGAACAAGTTATTGTTTTCAGTGACTCGCAATTGGTCATAAATCAATGATGGGATTATATGCAGCCAAAGGAGAATTAATGATCAGATATCATGCAAAGGCAAAGGAATTGGTGTCGGAATTTGCTGCTATTGAGCTGGTCAGAATACCAAGAATGGAGAATGCAAGAGCAGATGCCTTAGCTTGATTAGCATCAGCTACTCGTACCGAGCTGCGAAGAACAATCCCAATTGAAGTTTTAGCTGGTCAGAGTATAGATGAAGATCTGTCGATAAACTTTAATAACCTCGATTTAGGGTCATCATGGATGGATCCCATCAGGGCATATATTGAGAAAAGGGAAATTACCAATTGATAAACTTGCAGCCAAGAAACTGAAGTTTAAGACTGCTCGTTATGTACTGACTAATGGTATTTTATACAGACGAGGAATTATAGAAGGTTTGCAAAGATGTGTGCATCCTACCGAGGTGAAAGATTTGATTGTCCATGAAGGGTCATGTGGAGTCCATGTAGCAGGTCGGACTCTTTTACAAAGAATGATGACTCAAGGATACTACTGGCCGACGATGAGGGCTGATTGCATAGCCTATGCTAAGAAATGTGACAAGTGTCAATGCTTCTCCTCCATCCGAAGAACTCCCCAAGCGTTATTGACACCCATTAATTCCCCTTGGCCATTTTCCATATGGGGAATAGATTTGGTTGGGCCACTGCCGACGACCAGGGGAAGATTTAAGTATCTCATGGTCGCTGTGGACTATTTTACTAAATGGGTTAAAGCTGAGCCTCTCATTGATATGACGTACGATAAGGTGTACCAATTTATTTGGAAGAACATCATTTGTCGATATGGTCTTCCTCTTGCCTTCATCACAGACCATGGAACACAATTTGACAACGAGGAGTTCGCTGCCTATTGTCATCAGTCAAATATTTTGAAGATCCACTCAGCATCAGGCCATCCTCAAAGCAATGGGCAAACTGAAGTGACAAACAGAACGCTGCTGAATGGCTTGAAGAAAAGACTGGATGATGCGAAAGAAAATTGGATCAATGAGCTACAATCAGTGTTATGGGCTTACCGAACTACTCCCCGAGCAGCAACAGGGGAATCTCCATATATGCTGGCATTTGGAAGTGAGGCTGTTAAACCCGCCGAATTGGGTCTCCCCGCACACAGAATACTGAATTTTAATTCCCCTGTCAGCGATTTATTAAGAAGGTTAGACTTGGACATGCTTGAGGAGGTTAGAGAAGAAGCAGCCATTAGAAATGCTGCTTACCAGCAGCGAACAACTTTGTTTTACAACAAGAGAGTGAAGAAGTGTGACTTGAAAGAAGGAGACTATGTGCTAAAGAAGGTGATTCAAAAGCACAACAAACTGGAAGCAAACTGGCATGGACCCTACCGAGTTAAAGAAGTTGTTCGACCAGGGACATACAGAATAGAAACTTTAGAAGGGGAGGAGTTTAAGAATGCATGGAATGCAGAGCACCTGCGCAAATATTATCAGTAATGTAAACTCTCATGTAATGCAGTTTCATCAGTATGAATAAAGTGACAATGTTTTGCCCAGTTCTTTCCCTTTATTAGAAATTTTTTGCGGAATACTAGTGCTACACACTACTCAGCAGATCTCGGACTACTCAGATATATTCCTAAAAATGCCAACTTGGAACTTGGTTGGTTAGGAAGTAAATATATTCTCGAAAACGCCAACCAAGGTTGGTCGGGAAGTAAAACTATTCCTAAAAATGCCAACTTGGTTGGTTAGGAAGTAAATATATTCTCGAAAACGCCAACTAAGGTTGGTCGGGAAGTAAAACTATTCCTAAAAATTCCAACTTGGTTGGTTAGGAAGTAAATATATTCTCGAAAACGCCAACTAAGGTTGGTCGGGAAGTAAATGTATTCCTAAAAATGCCAACTTATGTTGGTTAGGAAGTAAATGTATTCCTCAGGAAGTAAAAGTATTCCTAAAAATGCCAACTTAGGTTGGTCAGGAAGTAAATATATTCTCGAAAACGCCAACTAAAGTTGGTCGGGAGGTAAAACTATTCCAATAAGTGCCAAAGTTGCTCGTTAAGAAAAAATCCACTAACTATGGCTGGTCGGGAATAAAAACCCACTAACTGTAATTGGTCGAAAAGGAAAATTTACCTACCTTGGTTGGTCGAAAACATTTTATGAGTAGGAAGAAGTGATCGAGCAAAAAATTTTGATACTCGTGACTTTTTAAATTACTACCAAGTTGGTCGAGAAACAAAATATCATCAATTCTGGTTAGTCATCAAATGATTACTACAAATTCAAGATAGTCGACAATAAGTTTTAACAAACTCCAGTTGATCGAAAAATAACACAGTGTTGTTACCTTTTTAACAGATATACATGCACAAATGTAAAGTGTTTTATAATTACAAGACAATGGCAGTCAAGATTTATAAATAAAATTATTTCATTAAATGTAGAACAACATACATCAGGAATGAAATACAAATTTATTACATCAATATTCCTATTCTATTGGTTTCTTCCCCTCTGCTTTTGAAATAGGTTCCTCCCCAGCAGGTGAATCATTTAAAGCAAGAGGAGAATTTATAAAGTTAAGATCTTTTAGCATCCTGATATTCATCACGGATGGTCGATTTAGTAGATGCTCGGGACGAGATATCTCAACATTGGAATGGAGATTGTAATCGCCGAGGTATTTGGAAATCAAACACCGAGGGATGGCCCGAGCAGGGATCCAACTCATATCAAGTTTGAATGGTGGCACTGGTAGGTCGAGCAACCCAGGATTATGGTAATCCCACAGGTAATGACCCTGTTCGAGTTGCAGCACACCTAAGGAATTCAGCCATCCCTGTTTGTAGCCCTCATTATTTGCATTTTGGATACGATCGTCCAAGTGGTAGAGAGCCTCGTTGTAGCCAGCCATCCAGAACTCCCTGGGCTGCTTGTGGAATTGATATGTCAATCTTTCCAGCTGCTCGTGGAGAGTTTTGATAAAAAGTTCTTTATTCTCCAAGACAGACTTCTGCGCAGAAAGCTGCTCTTCCAGGTCCCTGATTTTCTTAGACATCTCAGCCAATGCCTGGGTCTTCGCCATCAGTTGGAAGGCCTGGTTCTCTAGAGTAGATTGAGTCATCTGTTACTCGATAGGAATCCGAGAAGCTCTTGCTCGTCCCCGAGGAGCTCTTGCTCGTCAACGAGAAGATGTAGAAGGGCCAACTCTCTTTAAGGTCTCCAATTCATCCCTCAGGTTGGCATTTTCGACCTCCAGGAAAGAGAATCCCTCGTCAGCCACTGGGATCAAAGCATTTGAGGTGGAAGTTGCAGACTGCAACTGAGACACCTCTCTTTGCAGGTTATTATTTTCTTTCTCTAATAATTCAGCTATCTGTCTATGCTCTTCGACTTCAGCCTTCAACATTCTCTCCCGCACATCGTAAGCAGCAAACCGTTTGTCGTATCCCTTATCGGCACAGATTTGCTGATACTTCTTCTCGTACCCCTCGTGCAAAAGGGCAGTGGATTCTTTATATTATTGCTGAAGTTCTTCAAGAGTGCCTTGGAGATCCTCAATCATATCATAGTATGCTACGTTGTTAGCCACTGCACGATCGAGTAGGCACTTCAAATACTGATATGCTTCAATTGCTTGCTCTGAAGCACCATGACCGAGGATGTCAGTGATTTGAGCTGCACTCATGTCTGTATGACCGGCTTTAAAATATTCATTGCATTGCCTTAACAACTTTGTATCATGAGCAGACAATAATTCCATCCTGGCCAGAAACTAGTAGAGGAAGAAAAAGCAATAATCAATAAGAGTTCAAATAGAGCATGAAGAAGGGAAACAACAGTATGCCTAAACAAAAGTTCAAATTTTATTATATCACAAAGTTCAGAGTTACATGTTCAGGGTTACATTTGACAAAGAAAAATAAAATAGAGAGAAACCCGAACAACTCTACACCTTTTCCTTGTCTCCCAAAACTTTCTCGGGAGGCTGGGACGAGGAGGTAGGTTGCTCGGAGGGAACAGAGAGTTGCTCGGGGAGCGCTGGCAATTGCTCGGATGAAATAACGAGTTACTGAAGTTCCTCGTTAGTAGGCTGGACGGCTGGGGGATGAGAAACTTGATCTCCCATCACCATGGAAGACTCCTCAGAGGCAGCTTCGTCCTCTTCTTCGTCTTCAGGAGTTGGAGGGGGACCAGGGATGTGTCGCTGAAATAATTCAGAAGTTTCATGAACTTTCATTTCTTGTAGAGCAGCGACCCATCCATCTCTAAAGTATTTGAGGCTGTCATATTCGACTTGCGACATCATGGAAGCCAAACCTTTGTTCCACCCTTTATCCCAGCCAGCGCTGAAAGATTTCTTCACAACTAATTTCCTTTTTGCCTTCTCCGAGGAAAGCTTCTCGAAAAGAAGGTCATCATCAGCTTTCAGTTTACTCTCAATTTACTCCTTCTGACGACCTACTTCCCGAAGTCGACCTAACTCCTCCTCAGCAACCTAGAGTTTATCTTCAAACTCCTCATCATTTTTGAGCTTCCCTTCGAGCTCTTTATTCTTCTTCTCCAAGTCATTCATTTTTTTCTCCAACCCCTTGGAGACCTCAATAACCTGAGCTTTCTCCTGCGCAGTCGAAGTAAGCTTTTTCTCCCAAACTGCCTTATCATCAGCATATTTCTGACGAGAATCTTTCAGAGACTGCGCCAGGCCCATCAAAGCTTACTCTACACCAGACGAGGAGCTTGAAGCTTTAATAGCTTCATCTTTCTTCATGATTGTATTAAAGAAGCTCACCAACTGTGAAGAAAAACAAAGCAAATCAGTGCACAAATACAAAAAGGAAAGACTAAAAATTTAAGACTATAGGACTTACAGAAGCAATGTGACGAGCTGCTAGTGTAGTAACAGTGTCCCGAGAAAGGTTTTCTTCAATACCTTGGACCTTGGGAATGATCTAAGTCTTCACCGAGCTCATAGCAGAACTCGGGGGAACAAAAGTGGGAACTCCACTAGTCGGGGGCTGAGAGACGGTTTCAGCCATATTGATAGAGGAGCTTTTCTTCAGCCTCCTCAGAGGAGCATTAACATTCTCGACTAACGATGTAGTCTTAGTCGGAGAAATGATAATCACCTCGCTTGGAGCAACAGCCTTGCTCGGGGCCACTAGGGGCTTCTCGACCACTTTCACAGGAGTAGTCGAGGAAGATGCATCAATTTTCTTTGTCCCTTCTCCTGGGACATCAAGCTTACTTTTTTTGCCTCTCTAGCACCAGAGGCAGGCTTCTCAAAAAGGGTAGGAGGCCTTCTTTTCTTCATCCTTTCACTCAAAGGAATGTGTGACTCAGGTGAAGAACTTGTAGAGGCTGGTATGGGTTCTGCGTTGCTTATCACCGGACGAGAAGTAAAAGAGGATGTGTAACTCTTATAATGAAGCAGATATGAAGCTGACCTAATATGCTCATCAGCAACAGTCTGATGCAAACTCCAGATAAGTTTCAAGTGCCTTATATTAACGTCTGCCTCTTTTGGACACTTTCTTTTATTGTTAACTGCAAATAAATCAAAATTAAAATATCAGTGGCACATTTTATCAAACACAAAGGAAGCATAATTTTGAAAATAAAATAAAAATAACCTATCCCATTGCCATAGGGAGGACATATGGGACCCTGGTAAACATCATCTCCAGACAATGGAGGGTGTTGCCAATTTTTCATAACAACCCTGTGCTCAAAGTAGTCCCTATTGGCATTTGGGAGATTGACCACTAAAGCTCTATTTAAAAACCTAGTTTTTAAATAAAAAGTATTATCGCCTACAACCCATCTATAACAAAACATGATTTCAGGAATTCCTATACGGGTTCCATGAATTTGATTTAATCTATAAACACCATTAACTATTCTCCATGTGTTGGGGGCTATTCGTGCAGGAACCACGTCAAAGTATTGACAGAATTCCAGACATAGAGGGTTTGAGGGAAAAGAAAAGCCACACTCAGCAACAAAGAGACTGGGGAACCAATGTCCCTCAGCCAAACGAAAATAGTCTGAAGGCTCAGAAAGCTCTTCCAAAATAACCCATGAGGGAATGGAGAAATCAGAGTGAAACTTATCAATTGATTCTACAGGATAAACCATGATGAAAGAAGGAAATCAAAGAGAAAGAAGAAAATCTTACAGGAAAGGGATGAGTCTGTTGACAACAAACGATGGAAGAGATGAACGCACAGGAGAGAAAGAGACGATAGAAAACTCAAAGAGACAAATTTGAAAAAGTAGAAGACGATGGGATTTTCTGCAACGTTTAAATACTTTGCGTTGGGAAAGGGTAAAATTAATGATTATAAAAAGAGATGATTACGTTACCGGCGGCTAAACAGACAAAAGGGGCGCGGGAATCGAAGCGATTAGAGAAATTCAAAAAAGGCCGATTCTACGAATTTGGAAGGAGAAATAAATTCAAAATAAAATACTCCTAAATTTCAGGATGACCATTTAAAACCGCCATATATCGAGAAAGAATGTTCCACACTCCTCAAATTTCGAACTATGAAACATTGGAGGCTTCTGTTGATACCAAATTTAGTCTGCTGACATGGCTCAATTGGGTGAAGACACGTGGCAATCTACATGGAAACGATAAACACTTACAAACAACACCTCGACTCCGAGGAACCATACTACAATGAGGAACTCTGCTTCCCCGATCAACTCAGACGCTCCGACCTACAAGAACTCTCTGAGGAACTTTTGAGTACCGAGGAACTTAGGCGGTCCGAGCAGCTTAGGCGGTCCGAGCTGCACCTCGAACAAAGCATTAATAGCAGGATAACTCAACAGTTTGACTGCGCATTAAATGCTTATTATCATACATATGTATACGCTTAAGGGGAATTTATTATATTACCCTTTCACATTACAACCTTAGGGCTATAAATACATTGTATTATCCTCATTGTAAGGGGATCAAAATTTCTTGAGAAAACTTGTAATCGAGAATTCCCAAACAGTTAGCAATAACAAAAATACTGGACGTAGGCCATTCTTATAAGGATGAACCACTTTAAAAGTTCTTTGTCTCATTTTATTTATCCGTGATTAAATAATTAGATATAATCTAATTTTTTACATCAACAGGTGTGGTTATAGGAAAGGTAAAATGCATATTGATATAAAGCCATAGTAGTGATGGCTTAAGCAAAGAAAGACATTTCTGACCTCTAATTGAAAGTGGACCATCAAGAAATAATAGAGTTCCTTCAGCATTAGGAATTCCTTGGTAGTAATGGGAGAGTGAATCCCTGGGCAATTACAGAGTTGATTACTTCGCAATGGGATTATGACCCTATGTGGGTTAATGTGGGTCGGGAAATTAAAGTAGCTCACGTTATGCCGAGTTAGGACAAATCGTAAGGTGTAACAGTAAACCCCAACCATTATTCCTGGGGTAGTAAGATTATAGGGGGTACAAATAGAGTTTTTGTCCGAAAGAGTCAAGAGAGTTATGACTCGATTATTGGGAAGAGTTCTGGGAGGCCCTAAATATCTAGATGAGAACATATTCAGCCTAACACACTCGCAGGCAAATGGCAAGTTTAAGAGTTTTAGTTGCACATTGCGAGGTATGTTGTATCTCCAATTATGGGAAGGTTTAGTGTAATACCTTCCACTGGTGGAGTTAGCGTAAGACGACTCCCCTCAACTTAGTATCGATAGAATTTCATTCGAAGCGTTATATATATAAATCCTTGTTATCCTTGTGCTTATTGGATAGAAGGGAGGACAATAATCTATTAGGCCCAGAGGAATTTTAGGGCCCGTTAACCAAGGTGGACATGGTTGGGAGTTGCATTGTTGCATGTTGGAATGAGGAAATTGGTACTGGGTGATGTGGGATCTTTTTCTATTATTGTTAAGTCTGAGCCGGTAGCATACAGGCTTAGGTTCGATATTCATATACGGAGGTAGTATGGCGAAAATGTATTAACATTTATAATATGTATCGTGTGTAAGACAAATGTGTACATAGCTAAATATCAATTAACCTACTAGTGCGAGTAGTAGGAGGCTAGATAGTAACTATATATAAATTAAGTGGTGAAAGTTAAATAGTAAGGCTTGGAGAGTAATTAATCTATGAGGTGCTCATTATTAAGGGAATTCGATAATGTACTGTATGGGCGGTACTGCGTAGATTCATGAGATGTGAGATAAATACCCGGAGTTTTTCCTTACCAGAAATGCCTTATTTTTTGAATTTCGGGACGAAATTCCATTATTAGAGGGGAAGTATGTAATACCCCGTATTTTCGAAGACTTAAATAATTGTGTGATTTATTATTATTGTGGGATTAATTAAATTAAAATGTGAGAATTAATTATTAATCCGGATTAAATTTGAATATTTACTAGAATGATGAGAAGTTAGTAATTATTAATATTACTGTGAGAATAAGTAATATGGAATGACGATTTTTATATAATTTGTCATGATAGAGAAATGGGACAGTTTGGTATAGTAAGTCGGGACGCGTGTGTGAGTCGTGTCAGAACTAATTAAGTGAAGTAATAAAGTAAATTATTTTTAAGTAACTCGTATGATCATTTTGAGTGCGCCATTGAGTCCGTAGGGGTCGAGATAGTAAAAAAACTCTACCCGGGTATTTTATTTGGACTCCGGGACATTTTTAGGCCAAGCCGGCACCCGGTAGGGATAATTTTGTAATTTGAAATTTTGGAGAAATTAAATGGACGAAAATCAGAGATAAATTATATTAGCTAATTGGGACAATTAGGGTTAGAATAAACCAAAATCAAGAGAGAGTGGGTGAGGGAGAGTAGTTTCCAAGGGTGGAGAAGCCATGTTCACCACCTTGCACAACCACCACCACCATCGTGTAGATCGGAACGCAAGGAACGCATCCATACCAACAACATCAACGGATCATATTGTCAAAATTGAGGCAAGTGTTTATTACTTTCTTTCTTTAGCAATAATCATACTCATGTTAGTGTAGGTGGATTTAATCCTTGATTTACACGTTAATTGGATGAAAATTGGAGTTAAATGATGATTAGAGACTGGACAAATTAGTTTATGATATTCCTCCATGTATGTAGAAGTGAAACTACGAAATTGAGTCATATATGGATGAAAGAATCTAGGTCGGTTGTATTCTTTAATTGAAATTATGGAAACTAGGGTTCATATGAATTAAATTAGGGGTTTTATGTAATTATGATGATTAATGACGAATTAAGGATCCTAGGATGTTAGGAATGACTTATAATCTGTTATGGGTTGATGGGTATTGATGATGAGGTGTTGGGTGTTGAATCTTAGAGGTTTTAGGTTCATAAATGGTGAGAAAAATGTAGAATTCTGGGAAAGAAGACGAACAGTGACATCTCGCGCGATCTCGCCCGAAGTCGTTCGTGCGAGATAGGGATGTCGCGCGAAGTCGTTCGAGCGACACTTGAAGTCGTTCGAGCGAGATCCCTTCTGGTTCGAGCGAGATTGCTAACTTCTAAGAAATTACCTATTTTTCCCTTATGTTAGTAAATGGTTGATTTGAGTGAGGAAAATTAGTGTTTGATGAACCAAAAATAATGCAGAATTATTGGGAGTTATTTAGGGGTAATGATTTCAAATATTCGGGACGATGAGATTACCTTAGAGATTATGAGAGAGAGATAATCGTAATTGTAAATGCGTCGAGAGTATTGGGTGATAAATACTAACGATATTAGTCCTGAAGAAATAGAACTTATAAGAATAAAAATTAGTGGTTAATTGTGGGACTGATTGTGATTTTGTATTAAGGAGTTTTGGGCGACATATTATCCTTAGACATATATTACGAGAGCGGTAATATCATAACTTAAAATACGTTGATAGTATTTAGTGATAAAAATACTATGTATGGAATATGACACTTGGTTGTGTATACTGTTTGATTGGATGGGTTGTGTGAATACATATTACTTGCTAGTATTATGTGTATGACATACCTAGCTGCTTGCTGTCACGGGAGGTGGTGTAGAGACAGTCTTATCCTGAGGGGATTTTAACTTGTATCTCAGAACATAGGACTCTGAGGACTTACTTGTGAGTTGGTAAGTTGCTGACTATGGGAGCGTAGGTATGTGCGTGACCCATAGGTATGTGAGCTATATTCCCCTCCATTATGTGTGTTTTGTATATATGGTTCGTGGGATACTTCCGAACCGATAGTCCTTATTTGAGTACGAGAGGTACCGGGACATGATAGCAGAGTATGAAATGCACTACAGGTATAGCCTTGGAGTGATGTGTTAGTATATATATGTATGGTGGTGATTATTTATATATACCTGTGTTATACTTACAATGTGATGGTTGTAGGCTATTAAGATTTGGTTAATACATATATTATAGTGAAAGATATATATGTGTATGCTTTTGGTATATCTAAAATGAGAACATATCAGATTATCCAGATAATGAAATCTTCAGTAATGTAAATAGTGAATACTTGACTTTAGTGTGTTAACATTTATTTAAAATGATAAACGTTGAGATCATATATGGGATACTACTACGAGGGATAATTAAATGGATAAGCCTATCACCTAGTTAGAAGTGTGTCACATGGCTAGGTTGGATTAGATGTACGTTAGGTGTGCACACTAGTCGAGAGGTGAGAATCTCATGTGAGAGTTTGAACTAACATGCATATAATACTTACTTTAATGTAGTTTTAAATACTTGGTAAAACAAATATTTTTACACATCGGGCTCTGACCCGTCTCTTGCATTTCTTCTCTCTTTTGCTATATATATGTATTAGTATAGGTGCTCATCCACAGGGACACCGGTCCTAGATGCTTGAATGGTTTGCCGAGTTGTATCCGTTGTGGAAGTTGTGGGTTATTTGAGATTAGACACTTCTCTCATTTCATTCAGTTCCAAGTTCAGATATCTCAATTAGGGCATGTGTCGCCCATTCTCATTAGCAGAGTTATACTCAGTTTACCTTGTAGTTCTTCTCAGTTGGTTTGAGTATTTATTACGGTTTGGTTTGTAACTGTAAACTGGAAGGTTTTATCCAGTCTTATCTATTCAGTATTTGATTCAGTCAGCATTTAATTCTTGTGTATGGTTTATATTTACATGTTTAGAATTTATTAAATTAATTGGTTTAAAGTTGAATTGGAAAATGTTTTGACACTAGCTTAATTAAATGTTAGGTAATTAATTGGATTTAAGTTTTCGACAGTGATGCTAAGAATGAACCAACCGAACATTCTGTTATAAATATTTAAAGGACTGATCACCCGATATTTAATTGGGCGGGGTGTCACATATAGTAAGTGGGAAAAGAAATAGAAAAAAGAAGAAGAAAGAAAATAAAACAGCAAAATATCTCCTGAAAACAGGGCATCGATCATTCTACCAAAATCGTCGATCGATCGATGGTGAAAAAAATATCCCACTGTCGAGAAGGATCGATCGATCTACCAAAATCGTCGATCGATCGATCAAGCAGGTATCTTCCGCTAGAATCGTCCGCTGTTTTTGCATGCTTGCATTTCTCGTCCGCTAGAATCATCGTAACTTCTTCATACGGATTCGAAATCGCGCACCGTTCATTGCCCCGTGAAGCTTACGAGGAGGGCTACAACTTCCGTGAAGTTGTTGGGCTAGGTGCCCAAGTTGTGAGAAGACTAAAATTCCCTTGACCGTGTGTTCGCTTACGAAAATCGAGCGGAATGCATCCGAACTTCACACTTAGCATCCAAATACCCATAAAAGCTCAATTAACCCCTGCAAAACGTGTTAACGTAGAAATCCGAGGTTGTCTGATTAACGAGAATAAATATAGGGAATAAGATGCCCGAGGGGGCTAAAATGCGTCCGTTCGGAGGCTGAAATACGCAATATTTGCGTATTATCACGCCCCCTAACTTACACATTGCTAGTCCCTAGCAACGAAATAGGATGCAACAAGAACTACAAGCAAACCAAAAGAAGGAGATAGGACAAAAATATGGTATAAAAGCAAAATGCCACTTTTGCGAGCGATTCGATTGCATTTAGAGTTTGCAATAAGCCGTTAAACCCCTAGGTCATCCTAGTGGACGAGTGTCATCTCGTGAGGGTTTTCAGGGATGATAACCACAAACATCACATGGTTTCCTCAAAATATGCCCAAACTAACATGCGACAAGCCCAACAATAGCGAAAAGGATTTCATACGCATTATTAGCAAAGTGAATGAATTCAAACAAAAGTCCAAATCATTAACATTATAGAATGTACCTCATATAATTGAAACCTTAAAATGTGGGAGGGGAGCGAGCACATGCAAAGTGTGATTTGGCGAAAAACTTATATAAACCGGATAAACGTTAAAGCAAGCATACATTAAATCCTCATGGGCAGTACACTCATCAAACAAATTCACTCGAAAAGGGAGGTAACACACGGAACATGCGGGCATAAAGAGTAATTGTAAATGGAAACTTGGCCGCACACATCTCACAAATGAAGAACGCTATATATAAACTGAAAAACTGTAATCTCAATGAAAGGATACCACACATTAAAGAGGAGAAATGAATTTTCAGAGATTAACAAAACTATTTTAACCTTTGAATTACATCAACCTAAGATCACATAGGTCTTTAATAGGATTGTAATGTAGGCTAGTCTAGGGTGCGAAATGAAGGAATGTATGTACAGATTCGAGGTGTTCGGGATGAAAACTCGATATAATGGGAAAATGCGAGAAATTTCAAAATTGGAAAACAAGTTCCAAAAAGGCATTAGATATATCATCGGGGAGAGTAATCAAAGCTTATTGAACTATATACAACATAAACAACTTTCTTTTTCTTTTCTTCTTTTTCTTTTCTTTTTTTTCTCATTTTTCTCTTTTGTTTTCTTTTGCTTTTTTCTTTCTCTTTTTCTTCATTTTTTTCACTACTCTCTTTTCTTTACTTTTCAAACTCTCATATGCCTAAATTGCAACCGACATCATTCAATCCCAAGTAACAATCCAAACAAAGGTATGGAAAGTGTATGTATGGGCTATAACTCCAATGTAGAGTTGGTTATGGGAATGGGGTTATGAAACGAAAAGCTATATTTAGGCTCAAAGGGGTTAACGAGGGTAAACATATAAGGGTGAGGTAAAGGCTAATATGGGTGATATAACAAAGAGGGCCTATGATCATTTCCAAAATTTTACGCAATTCTCAAATCAAAACAATATATGAAAATCATGATCCACTAACGCATTTTAAGTATGAACTCAATTAATGAACGGTCAAATGAAAGAATAGTGAGTTTACCAACGAACTCAACGTTTTCAAAGAGTAAATAATAGTGTATACACTCACAAACGACGAAAGGTACAAAGCTTACTCGGTGTAAGTATGTACAATACAACAAAAGATTATCGAGTTATAAAAATCTTAAACCAAATCAATAGAACGATAAAAGTGCATGTGCTCATGGGATTAAAGTTTAATTCATGAAGTTATTCATAATATCAATAAGTGTGACTAAAGACTAACAACTTCTAAAATCGAGAACATGCATCACTGGTTGTCTATTGGATCGGGCAATTATTGAAATTTATCATCAGAAACAAAGGCAAAATGCCCAAAAAAGGAGAAAAAAGAAAGAAATTATTTTTGAAATTTTTGAATTTTCTAAGAAAAGCATACTAAGTAACTAACGTGTGAGCAAAAACATGGACTAAACATGTGAAATGGATAGAATATCCCACACCCCCTAACTTAAAACTTGACATTGTCCTCAATGTTAATTAAGAACCAAGACAAAGAGAGGAAACTAGTGATATTACCCAAAATTGGCGCGATCCCCATAAGAACAAGTCCAAAGAATCTAAAAAACAAGTTAGTACCGAGCATAGAAAAAATAAATAATAAAAAGTTAACTAATTACATTAGACTAAATTAAAAAGGAAAGAAAAATAAAAAGAAAGAAAGAATAAAAAGTTAACTATATACAACCTACTATTTAGGCTTCACACTAACTATACACTAGAAGTCTAAATAATTGAGGTTCCACCATGAAAATGATTTGACTTTGGAGGATAACCGGTGTACCCTCACATAAAATCATGCCCTCCGAAAAATATGGATTTCGTTTGAAAAACGAAAGGCATGTGTAAGGCGGAAGAAAGGAACCATCGCCAATTAAAAGTTTTGGAGGGACGATGGGGGGTTTGGATTGAACGGGTGACAAAAACATGTGGGGACCGAGAAAAGCCGAATATCCTCCCAATGATTTTGAAATTGGAATGGGAGGCGGCGCACATGAAGGCACGAATGCGATCGTGGAAGGTGACTCGAGCAAGTACTCCTCATCGGTGAAAAGGTTTAAAACATTTAAGTTTGAAACCGAATCATTGCGTACTTGAGACGGTGTGATAATAGAGAATGAAAATGGGGATGAAAGAAATTAAAACTCATGAGATGAATCATCATCGCATGAAGATTGAGTTTCGAAGGAAATAATATCATTTTCAATGAAATTTTCTTCTTTGGGGGCCAAATAAGAAATCATTTCACTGCAAATAGATATTACGTAATTTTCATCCTCACTTTCAATATCTATTATGCAATGGGCAAAGTCTAGAATGATTTGTTCCAAATTAGGCACAAGTACCTCATTTGGTTCAAAACATTCCTCGACTTCAAAAGTCTCTGAAGCAAAATCGTTATCGGACTCAAATAATAAATCCAATTCATGTTCCCAACAATGATTTTCTTCCCGGTAATGATTTTCAATTTTCTCATTCTCATACATACGCAACGCCTCACCGAATTTCATAGATCGAGGTGCGGATGCATGAAAATGGAAACTTTAAAAATTACCATCGAACATAAACGAAGCTTATTATTATATGAATTTTGAAAACTATTCGAATTCGTTTCAAAATTCCTATTATAAGGAGGTAAAGGTCCAAAATCATTGTCATCATCATCAAAATTCCAATAACCTAAGTTTTGACTTTCGTTATACTCACCCAAAGTCATATTTGAACTTGTTATACGTTGGGATTCAAAGTATTCACCGAAAGTCATAGGTTTGCGAGAATTTTGAGAATTATAACAATGATTACCGAAAGAATTGGAATAAGACATGCTTACCCCAAAACTGGCTCGAGTGGCGAATTCCACAAAGTAGGTGCACGCGGGAAAAAGTTCAAGCGTTTCTAAGTCTTCAAATGTGGAAGTCCTGCAAAAAGTTAGCAAATAATACAAATAGAAAGAAAATACTATGAAATACTAAATCAAATAAAGTCTAAAACAAACTCATCCCCGGCAACGACGCCATTTTGATAGCGCGTGTAATACCCCGTATTTTCTGTGATAATTATTTATGGGATTAATTAATTAAATGTGTATTAATTGGAAATTAATCCGAGTTAAAATACTAGCGAGATGCGAGTTGGTATTTGATTATATGTGCATATATGACTATATATGATTATTGAATTATGGAATTTGTCGTGAGATTTTAATATACGGCAATTTGGAAATTTTTGAGACGCGTGTGACAGTTGCGTCATGGTATATAATTATTTAATTATAAAAGTAAATTTAAATTATATTAACCGTATGGTCGTTTTGAGTGAGCCAACGCGTCCGGAAGGGTCGAGATAGTCAGAAAACACTAGCCGGGGGTTTAGTTTGGGTCCCGGGGCATTTTTAGGCCATACCGGCAACATAAAGGGTAGTTTGGTAATTTGGTATTTTGGGAATTTAAAAATGACGAAAATTAGGATTTATAATATGATTTAGGAAACCAAACACTAAACCCACTACCAACCATATTGACCCATAAGACTACGGGGAGTTTTAGAATTAGGTTTTCTAAGTCTCCTAACCAAAACCCTAGCCACCATAGCCACCTTTGGAGAAGAAAGCTTGTAGAGAAGGAATTCTGCAGAGAGAGAGAGATAACTTCAGCAAATCAACATCAAAATCAGAGATAAACTCAAGGCAAGTGGTTTTAATATCGTTTAATTTCAGAGAATGCTCTTTCCATGCGTAGGAATTTAATAAAATTGATTTGTTCTTGGTGAAATATGAAAACCCATGTATTTTGGAACTTAGAACTTGAAATCTTGAGGAGAATGGCATGTAGAATGGTAGGTAGATGATTATACTGATGATATTAGTTATTGGATGAAATTAAAACGGATTTAAATTGGGTTAATTCATAATTTAAAATCTTAGGGTTTATGTTCTTGTAAAATTGGAGGAAAGTGATTAGATTTATTGATTTAATGATGATTGGGATGAATTAACTCCTTAAAATACGTTAGTTTATAACCTTGATATGTTTAGGATTGATTAGAGACCTTAAAACATTGCTGGGACGAATTTTAGAGGAGATTTGAGGAGTAAAAATTGATGAAAAACGAAACTAGGGAAATCTGGGCTCGAGACTGGTCGTTCGTTAGAAGACCTCCCCAGGTCGTTTGAACGAGATCGTTCGAACGAGCTTCTAACGAGTTGACCAGTCGCTTCTAACGAGGAGCAGTTTCGTTCGATAATCTCGTTCGAACGAGATCTCGTTAGATAGCCCAGGTCGTTCGAACGAGACTTCGAACGAGTTGACAGTTTAGGCCTTTCTGGCCTGTTTTGATTTTTGGGAGTCCCGTAAACTTGTTCGAGTATAGAGATAACATTCCTTTGATGGTGTATTAGTATACTTGGGACATTTGGGATATAATGAGGAGTAAATTATATAATTGTGGAACGAATTAAATAGACATTTGAGTCGAGACGTGAGTGCCTACTACGACGTGAGAATACATTATGGCACGTATAAATATGGACCGGGATTATATAAGTTGTATATATATTAGGTTGATACGAGAATGCAATAAGTACTACAATTAAACTACGGGATTACTAAGATGTGTGCTTACTTAGTATTGGTATATGAACTGTGTGTATGACATACCTACCATACTTGCTATCACGGGAGGTTTGCGTTCGCTTAGGGCCCTCTAATCCTTGTGTTGCCCGGATTTAGACTGGTTACCTCGATGAACATAGGTCAGAGAAGGACTTATTGGGATGTTAATAAGTCTGCTGATCGTGGGAGCGCAGGTATGTGCGTGACCCATGTGATGTGACAGTGTTCGCCTCCATTATTTGTGATGTTGTTATCTGTGAACTATTCCTGAGAGATTCGGAATATGTGATCCTTATGTACGTGATGTACCGGGATGGATAGCAGAGTATGTGTGCACCGCATCTTAGTCTCGGGGTGCTTATATTGTATATTTATGTTGTGGAAAATATACGCTTAATAAACTGGGAACTTTCATATGGTATTGTGTGTAACTATGGAATAACATAGAGGGATAATCTATAACGAGTTGTATTACTTTTGTATGAGAACCTGAATTTACGTTAAGCCCCTATTTAATTGAAATCGTTATAATGTTAATGGGAACCGAGTAATAAGGGTGGAACCTATAGCAGTCTAGCTAGATATGATGTTACTTAGCTAGTGGGTTGTGTCATTTTTAGATGGGTACTTACGTTAGGAGTGCACAGTTAGACGAGAGGTGAGAATTTCATGTGAGTGCACGTCCTAACATGTACTTTGCATTTAATGTTTTAAATGTTTTTAAAGCACTTGCAGGTTTTTAAAATATCTCCACATTCGGGATCTGACCCGTTTGCTTTCAAATCTATTTTTCTTATATAACCATTTTAGGTGCCCAGCCACAAGGACACCATGCATAGGATACTCATTCAGGTGACGAGCTGTAGCTGTTTGTGGAAGCTACAGGGATTTGATTTTAGACGCTTCTATCATTTGGATTCCAGATTCAGTATCTATCAGTTGTAGGGCATGTTGCCCATTTCTATTAGAGACATCTTTCCATTACAGTTTTTCAGACTTTCGCATGTATTGATTCAATTTTCAGTTTAATTATTTCAGTTGTGGATTTGTAGTGAGGAGTTTTCCTCCAGAATTTATTTACATTATGTGATGGTTATTCTATTTACTTCGTTATGGTGAATGGTGTTATTATTCTTCATTACACTTGTTGCATGTTAATCAGATTTAAATTAAAATTTGACAACTTACTTTTTAAATACTAGGTGGTTAGTAATCATTAAAATGTTTTCGACAGTGATGCTATTAACTGGACCAACATGGTATTTTGAATTAATTTAATAAAGGAGTAGCTACCCGGTATTTAATTAGTCGGGGTGTCACAGCGCGTGAGAAGTGTGAACGTGTAAGTGGACAGTCGTTGTTTTCTGTCTCGCCGCGACTATAAAAACAAACCTAAATTACTTCTACACTTGCGAGGCAAGCACATCGGTAAGTCGGGTATCGAAAATCCATAAGGATGAGTTGCTAGAATTTATATGATTTACTACTCCGAAATAAAAGTGTAAAAGATGATTACAAACTAAAAAGGAAAAAGGTGCATAAAAGGGAAATGTTAATCTAGGTGAGGGAAAATGAATTTAGATTAACAAAGGTTGTCTTTGAATTGAACTCACTCGAGTTGACGCGTTGCTTTGCTTTGGTGATGGTATTTACGGGTCTATTTCAGGTGCGTTGTCCTAGTTATTGTGCCTAGGAGATTTGATGGGGCATATCATGTATGTCCCATGCTTACGACCTTTCGTGCGCAATTTTCGGGATATTTGGTGACGCCAAAATCATATTAGGCTTTTATGCGGATTTAGGGGCGTGACAACCCTTGGTTCAATTAACTGTCGAAACGAGACGCATTCTAAATAACTCGTCGACCCATGTATCGATTTTATACTAATTAACTCGGGTGAGGGATATTCGACGCAACCTATAGTTTTACTCGTTTTGTTAGTCTAGTTTCAATACTCTCGCCTAGATTAATCATTTCCCTTTCATGCATCTTTTCCTTTTTAGTTGTAATCACCTTTTACGCTTTTATTTCGGAGTATTAAATCTCATAAATTCTAGCAACTCGACCCTGTGGATTTTCGATACCCGACTTACCACTGTGCTTGCCTCGCAAGTGTAGTAGTAATTTAGGTTTATTTATATAGTCGCGGCGAGACAGAGAACAACGACTGTGTCCTTACACGAACACACTTCTCGCGCTTTATTAAAATGGCACCGTTGCCGGGGAAATACACACTATATTAAATGGAGAGGAAGATGAATAGTGTAACTTACAACCCAATTGGGAGTCAAACCAAGAAGAATCAAAGACAAACTATCCAAAACCCTCAAACCCTAAGCTATAACTCTCTAAAATATAATATCCTACTTAATATCTGATTATTACAATAAAAAACCTTTATATAGTAAGTGGGAAAATATAAAAGAAGAAAGAAAATAAAACAACAAAATATCTCCTGGAAACAGGGGATCGATCGATCTACCAAAATCGTCAATCGATCTATGGTGAACAAAATATCCCACTATCGAGAAGGATCGATCTATCTACCAAAATCATCGATCGATCGATCAAGCAAGTATCAGCACATTGCATGCTATTTTTTGCATGCTTGCATTTCCCATCGCTAGAATCGCTGTAACTTCTTCATACGGGCTCGTAATCGAGCCCCGTTCGTGGCCACGCAAAGCTTGAGAGGAGGGATACAAATTTTGTGAAGATGTTGGGCCAGTGCCCAATATGTGAAAAGACAAAAATGCCCTTGAACGTGCGATCGCGTACGAAAATCGAGCGAAATGCGTCCGAACTTCACACTTAGCATCCAAATACCTATAAAAGCTCAATTAACCCCTGTAAAACATGTTAACGTAGAAATACGAGGTTGTCTGGTTAATGAGCATAAATATAGGGAATAAGATACCCGAGGGGGCTAAAATGCGTCGGTTCGGAGGATGAAATATGCAATATTTGCGTATTATCAGGCCCCTTTGCAAATAAGCTCTTCGAACATCATCTTGATTGTTGGGATCATAATAAAAAATTCGAGGTCGTAAAAAAGGATTCGAAGGAAGATTTGATAAATCAATCTCAATATGACTTAGATTTACCTTTTTGCGTATAGGTTCTTCCACTTCAACATTAGTATTTCGAATAGGAGGCACTGAATCGGAAAACTGCTTTCAGAGTTCTTTTATAAAATCTTTCCATAACTGAAAAAAAACTTATTTAAATGTTATAATGTTTTTTGAAACATATGAATTAAAAATAAATTAGAAACAAAAACAAACATATATATTCAATGAATAAAGATAACATTCCTGATCAAATTAAAAAAAATTAGCCCTAAATGAAACCCTAAAAAATTTAGCCCTAAAAAACATTAGCTCTAAAAAGGACATTAAATGAACGGGGTGGGAATAGCAGCAGTTATAGTCTTATAGAGATAGAGGAATAAGAAAAGTGTTACCTCAAACTTTGACACATAATTTTTGTTTTTGTTGGTTTCGGTAGAAGAGAGAGGAGAGCGTGCGTCCCACCCAGGTTTCCCTAATAGCAAACAAACCTCACAATTATTTGTTTCTAAAGAGGAGAGAAAGGGTCCCTTCCTTTGGTTTAATAGAAAAAGAGCCGTGTCTTTTATTATTGGTGGGCCATTGGGCTTGGTGTTGGTTAGTCAAATTAAGAGTCTTATCTTACAATTGGGATATTTTAAAGGGGGTGGGGTGGGGGACGCTATATGTATGTATATATGTATAAAAAAAATCCCATATCTCTATAAAAAATGAGAATGGGGGGTGGGGCACTTGCCCCCCTTCCTACCATGTACCTTCGCCCCTGCTCACTTGAGAGTCTCACCTCTCATATAATATGCACACCTAACGTACCTTATTATTTTCTCTAATTAGGTTCTCATTTATGATTCTATCCACTATCCACTATCATTTCCCCGTATTTCTCACGCAATTTGTATAATTATTAAATATGTTCATTTCTCTTTAAGATGAACTAGGCGTTCAAGGATTCCGTATTTACTTACTTAATTCAATTCAGATTTCATTATTCATTTTTATATACTAATTCACACACTAGATCATATCACAATATATATATTCATCACACTATTATATATACTAATATGGCATCTCTCGCTGTAAAAAGGACTATTGGCTTGGCGTCTCTCCCAAACCATAAATAACATAACACACATATTTGGAGGCGAGCATACTCCCCAGTCGAATGGTACCTATGCTCCCATTCAACCGTCGAAACTATCATTCTCACCGATAGAATGTGTCCAAGGTCTTATGCTCAATGTACGAATCTAAAATCTCCCAAATGGACTCGTCAAGATAAGATCGACCATAACGCGAAACCTCCACCCCGATAGCAAGCGACGTAGGTATGTCATAAACAAGTCAAATTGTAATATAGGTATTCACCCCACCCATATATATATATATATATATATATATATATATATATATATATATATATATAAGGTATTCACACAACCCATACGACAATTCCATATGTAGTATATTTTTATCTCTAATATCCTACGTATTTATATATTATGCCTTTACTTTTTATATATTCTCAAGCTTTCCCAACACTCAAAGGTTATCAATTTCTTCTCATATAAATCCAGTAGGTAGACCTCTACACCCTACTGGTCCATGTCATCCCAATTCACGAATTTTCACGAATTGATATTATCCTCAATTGGGTTTATTCTTCGATAATCTCTAATTCGATTTTAACCCATTATTTCATTTTCAAGGATTAATCCCACACATTAACATTTTTAGAGTCTTAATCACCACCCTACTGACCTTCCTTAGGTCCCATTATGCTCAAATTAATTAACACAAAGCGTTCTTAAAAGTTGGGATTTAATTAAACCTTAAAGAAAAACAAAGCACATTTTTTGGGATCATCAATCGATTGATGATTTGGATCGATCGATCGATCAAACAGATATTAGCCTACATTTTTTGCATATTTTGCCTTCGATTTTTTAACACATTTAATCCTGGAAAGCTCTACCAAATGATCCCAAACTCCATATAATTCATCCCAAATGATATATCAAGGTGTATAAATGATTTCTAACATTTAACCAATATAAATTCATCAAGAAGTTTGAATGAAAACGTATTATTTCCCTTAAAATTCAGAAACCTCATATTTGATCATTTCTCCAAGAACAACTTATAAATCTTAGATTTTCTTCACCAAATGATTCAAAATTTTGTGTATTAAAATACATATTAAAAAGAGATTAATCCTACACATTTTTCATTTCAAGGAACCAATAAAAATCACCATAATTTATCTTTGAATCATGCAACTTTTTAGAATTTTACAACTATCCTAACATGGAAAATATACACTCTAAGTTTGCAAAGGTTAAATCAATTGCCTTTAGATTGTAGGCCTGAACCTTTGGGGACGATAATCCTACTGGTGTCTCTCCTTTTTCCGGCCAACTTCCGGTGGCGGGGGTGGTGCAGGATGGCTTTTGGCCTTTTGGCTTCCTAGAGAGTCTCTTCCTTTCCCCAGAGAAGTCTCTCAATCTCCCATAAGCCTTTCCCTCTAAGTTTGGTGAATGAATATGAATCTTACCATCTTTAGACTTATATAATAACACCCAATTTTCATGGGTACTATTCACCTTATTTGTAAAGTGACCAAAATACCCCTCCGGGGTGTCTATTCGGTTCCAAAATGCCTCGAGATCCAAAACAAATCCCCAAGTAGACTTTTTGGACTATTTAAACCCTCCCGGACACTTTGACACAGTTAAAAAGACTATTTGGATGACATAAAAATGATTTAATTTCATTCCTTGAAATTTAGTTCCGACACAACTTACACGTGCGTCCCGACTCAATTACCATAATTGTCGTATTCATCACTCGCAACATTTTTATTAAATCATAATCATATGTAAAGTTCTAATCATATATTACTTGTAATCACTAAGTAATATTCAACATAAATCACATATTACTTTATTCTCGAATAATATTTCAATCCGGATTATTTAATTATCCCACAATTAATTCTATTTTAAAAATTATTAAAAATACGGGGTATTACATACATCGGCATAATTTTTTTTACTATCCTGAGTTATCCGTATATGACTCCAAATCAACTCAATCTTGGCATACGTATCCTGGATTAACTCTGATCCGAGAAGCTTTTATCCCCCACCTCTAACTAACAAGCGAGCGAATGACAAGGAATTTCATATAACCCCTCAAATGGAGCCATGCCCATCGTAAATTGATAGGAGTTATTATACGCAAACTCCACCAGTGGAAGATACTGCTCCCAAACTCCATTAAAATCAATAATACACATCTGGAACATATCTTCTAACATCTTATTCGTCCTTTTTGTCTACCCATCTGTCTGCGGGTGATATGCATACTCAATCGCAACTCAATACCCATAGCCTACTGAAAACTCTTCTAAAAATAAAACATGAACATCCTTGTCAGACACAATATCGAGTGGCACCCCTTATAATCTCACTATCTCAGCGATGAAAATCATCCGAACTGGCAGAAAATGGCCCACCTTAGTCAACCGATCCACTATCACCCAAATGGAATCGTGACCCTCTGAGATGTTGGCAACCCAGTAATGAAATTCATGGAAATGATCTCCCATTTCCACATGTGAATCTATAACGGATGCAGAACCCCTGCTGGTTTCTGATGGTCCACCTTCACCAGCTGACAAGTGGTACACCTCGAGACAAACTCTGCAATGTCTTTCTTCATCCCACTCCACCAATTCTGCCGTCTCATATCCTGGTACATCTTATCCCCTATGGGATATATCGTAAACTGTGATCCGTGCAACTCTACCATCACCGTATGTCGTAAGTCCTCCCCCTCTAGAACAATCAATCTCATATTGAAGCGTAAGCTTCCCTCAGAACTCACGGAGTAAGATTCTGCTCCCCCGAATAAAAGTTGTCGAATCCGATCTTGACAAAATGAATTCGCTTCCTGGGCCTATACAATCCTTATGACAATATGTGGGGTGACGATCATAACCCATATGAATGATCTAGAAACTCAATCCTGGTGTCCCAGTTCCTTCTATTTTGCCTTCCAGACTTTTTCCACATCCCCCACTGGCCTACGACTCAACGCTTTCGCCACCAAGTCATCCTTCCCCGAATGATAATGGATGTCGAACTGATAATCCTTCATAAATTCCAACCTCCTACAACGATGCACATCAAACTCTCTCTGAGTGAACAAATACTATAGTGACTTACGATATATGAATAGACGAAACCTCTCCCCCACCAGGTAATTTCTCCAAATCCGTTGAGCAAATACGACCGCCGCTAACTTCAAGTCATGGGTGGGTTAATTCCTCTCGTGAGGCTTAATCTTGGAGAAATCATAAGCTATAGCCTAGTCCTCCTGCTGTAGCACCCCTCAAGTCCCTATAGGGACGCATCAGTAAAAATAAGATACGCCACTCCCATCCTGGGCTGTGTGAGAATTGGTGCCGAAGTTAACTTGTTCTTTAGCTCATCGAAAGATAATTGACAAGCGTTATTCAAGATAAATGGTACCCCTTTGCGAGTTAAGTTGGTCAACGAACCCGCAATCTTTGAAAAACCTCGAATAAATCATTAATAGTACCCGACTAACCCCAAGAAACTGCACACCTCCGTCGCTGTTATGGGTTGTCCCCACTCTCTCACCACTGACACCTTACTTGGATCCACTGATATCCCCATGTCAGATACAACATGACCCAAGAACTTTACCTAACGCAACCAAATTTGCATTTCTCAAACTTAGAGTACAACTGATGCTCGCGCAATGTCTGCAAAACCCTACGCAGATGCTCTGCATGATCCTCCTCAGTCCAAGAATAAATCAGGATGTTATCAATAAATACAATGACAAACTGATCTAAGAACTCCCTAAAGACCCTATTCATCAAATCCATAAACACTGTTGACACATTGGTTGGCCCAAATGGTATAACCCAGAACTCATAATACCCATACCACGTCAGAAAGGAAGTTTTTTATTCATCTTTCTCTCGAATGGGAAACTGGTGGAACCCTAATCTCAGATCGACCTTAAAGAAGTAGGCGACTCCTTTTAACTTGTCTAATAAATCATCGATTTGGGGCAATGACTATTTATTCCGTATGGTAACTTTATTCAACTCCCAGTATTCCACACATAGTCGTAGAGATCCATCTTTTTTTCTTCATAGACAACACTGAGGCACCCAAAGGAGAAGTGCTCCTATGGATAAAACCATACCCCAAAAGATTCTTAATCTGATCACGTATCTCCCTCATCTCTATAGGGGCCATACGCCAAGGCGCATGGGATATCGATCAAGTGCTCAACGCTAAATTAATGATAAACTCTATCTCTCGGCTAGGAGGCAATCCAGGTATCTCCTGAAATACGTCTGCAAACTCACACATAATCGGAATCGAATCTAGGGAGATCACTACTCCCTTAGAGGTCTCCTCCTTTATATAGTATAAGTGAGTTAATAATCCTCATTCAAGATGGGGCATCACCATTAAGAACATCTCCTGGCCCGAAATCGCAAACACTATGCTCCTAATGTAACAATCAATCATGGCTCTATACGCTGCTAGCCAATCCATTCCAATAGTGGAGTCATACCCAACATATCTAACATAATCATATTGATAGGAAAAATAAGTCTTCCAATGTCTATACTCACGCCTCGACAAATAAGAAAATAAGTGTTCCACTACCCAATAGTGAGTCGACGCATGTGACTGTACTATCGATCGTGTCTAACAACCTCGCAGCTCATGCAAATCTAGTGGCTATAAACAAGTGTGAAGACCCAATGTCAAATAAGATATGACCCAAAGTCCTATGTATAAAAAACATACCCTCAACTGCGGGTGGCGCTTTTGGAACTACGGCCTGATGGACATTGTACACGTCCATATTGTAACTGCCCCTGTTGTGGTGGAGCTGTTGGGATGACTGGTACTGCAGGTAGGGCTAGTGCTGGTGTTGTCGTAGGGAGGGCGGCAAAAAAAATAGGCCTATGGGGCTCCTGACGAGTGCCCCGCTGCTACGAAACCCTAGCCCTATCAAGGCAATCTTGACATTTGTAGCCATTATTGCCACATATGAAACATCTACTAGTGAAATTTCCCCTTCTGTGGCTCTGCTGGACGGTACCACCTCTCCCTTAGCCCTACTGAAAATGCTTCCCATGCTTGAATCCACCTTTCCTCTGCCTGAACTCTCCTGATCGAAACCGCTTAGCAATATCCCTTTGCTGGCAGCCTTGTACACCCCATCTCGTTTGAGTCTGAGTCAATTATGCCCCACTGGCACTACCACCCCCCGTCCTTCCCTGTTGGTTGGACTCTCCTGTGCGCTTGATTCCTTTCACTTGGAAGCGGTGATCTTGATAATGCAGTAAAACGACATTCAAAACTTCCGTTTATGTATTCATAGCGGGATTACCCCACAAATGTTGTAGGATCCTCCAGCTAAGACCATCAACAAAGAGTTATACCCTTTTATCCTCTATGCTCACCTCATTTGGTAAAAAATTTTCCAACTGAGTAAATTCCTCCTCATATTCAGCCACTATCCTTCCTTCCACGAGAGATGTCTAAGAACCTCGGCCTCATCTCTGTCTGAATGGCGGATGGAAAGTACTTGCTGTCGAACCGCTCCCATAACTTTTGAATAGGCATGCTATCCCTCTCCTGTGCGGTGGTAACAAACTCCCACCACTATAAGGCTGACCTCACTAGCACAAAATTAGCTAGTATATGTCTTCGTACATCATTTCACTCTTACATCCGTAAATACTGCTGAATATCCTTCTTCCATTGGCAAGAAACACCATCATCTGAGCTTCCCTGAAACTCAAGAGGATGAGCCTTCTGATAGGCGTTTCTGACTCACTCCCAGGTAGAAGGAAACAAATGTGTCTAGTTTGCAACCACAACTTGCGGCTAAAGTGGTACCCGTGGTGCTTATTGAGCAATTATGGTAAAAGCTGCATTAACCTTTTGTGAAATAATGTCGATGACCTCAGCAACATTCATAGCCCCCTGTGCCTGAGCTGGTTGCGGATCGGGTTATGTATCTCTGGCATCTCGTGGTGCACGTCTAGGAGGCACCTGAAACAGAAGAGAATTTCTATAAGTCCACAGTTCAATATATCTCGAAATATCTGAAGACATAAATGCAACAATCCTAATAGTAGGGATCTGTATCAAAGAACACAATGCTGAAAACGTGACAAGTCCGTACATATCCTAAAGTTATTAAAACCTGATGCTATGATATCATATGTGAGACCCCGCCTATTATAATCCTAGGTGATCAGTCCATTATTAAATTAAATAAGAATAATTAATGGTTTCATTCTTAGCATCACCGTCGAAACACAATTATATTACTAATACCCTAATGGCCCGGTGTCAAATATTTTTATCTTTTTATTAACATGCAATAATTTAAACTAATAAACCACATTTACCATAAATAATAAAACAACTGAATAAATAAACATGTCTAGAATAAACACTCGAGACGGAATCCCACATACAATAGTCCATAATATAAAACCAAATTCATCACTGGAAATAAAATAGAAGTGCAAAATCTCTAAAATAGCCACTAGCTAAAGATGGGAAATATGCTCGACTGATAAAACTGAATCTTGAAATGGAACTGATAAAGGTGGAAGCGTTTACTATCGAGGTCCTGCAACGTCCACAACAGCTGCAACACATCAAATATGAATGGACTCATAAGCTTGGCATCAGGTTTTTACAAAATTTGTAATCGGTCAGATCCTAACAAAACTATTTGAAAATATTTTGAAAGTATTTAAAATACAGTAAGAGAAGATAATGTATACATGTGAACTTCACGGGCCCTCGCTTGAGATCCTGCCCTCTCGACTATTGCGCACGCGTAACGTATTCTCCTAAAACAACCTATTTACGCTATCCCGCCTAACTAGTTTGACCAAGCAAGTATTAAGTTTTCATGTACTTAGGTTAATTTAAATATCACTATTTATGTTATCTAGGTTATTTTAGATATTACTATTTATATTATCTACTAATGCACAGGGAGTGGACTAAATAACATACACATACACACACACACACACACACACACACACACACACACACACACATATATATATATATATATATATATATATATATATATATATATATATATATATATATATATATATATATATATATATATATATGTACCACCCTCTTCATATATATGAATAAGGCATCCTAGGTGGAGACCTGCAATGCGTGCATACTCTGCTATCGAGTCCTAGTACATCACGTACTAGGTAAAGTCTTTTGGTTCGGAATCACTCTCGAACCATTCATTCACAATTCACACAATTTGGAGGCGAACATAGTTCTAAGCCTTTGGGATACGCACACACCTAGCACATACCCAAATTACCAATCATACGATCATACACACAAGTAGTGATCAATCCATAAGTTCTATATTCTAAGGCACAAGTCTAAAATCCTCTCAATGGGCTCATCGGGATAAGACTGTCCACGACACGGAACCTCCCTTGATAGAATGTTCACACATATAAGAGTTCACACAATAGGTATTCTTACAACATATATAAATATATATATATATAGGTATGCACACAACCTATAATATATCCCCTACGTAGTATATATAACTCTCAAATATCCTACGTATTATTAATTTACCATTATACTTCTCATTGTATCTTTCCGAGTGTTTCCCACTACTCGAAGGGTCCTAATTATCCTTTAATATTGTTTAAGCTATTATAATGTCTCTCTACTACTGGTTTGGTCTTGGGTTCACTCATGCTCTCTGTGACTCGTACTAAGTCGCGTGAATTAATTAAATATAAAAAATACACCCAATAATCCCTAGCCTTAATTCTCCTCAATTGGGGTAACCTCAACCCTACTGTATGTTTATTGAAATTTCAATCTTCCTCTTTAACATTTAAAATTGTTCTAAAAGTCTCCCCGAAATTTATTCACAATTTCTAGGCTTAAATAAGGGAAAATTTTCAAATTTTGTCAAATCGAATCAATTCGCCCAATGGCCAAATCGATTCGCCCTTGGGCCGAATCGATTCAAAATTGTACGATTCGTCTCCTTCGTTGTACTTATGTTTTTCACCATTTTCAACTGTCAAAACCTTCATGATACGTTCCCAAACTCCCAACCAAGCCTACTAGACCATATCACAACATGTATAAATGACTTCTAACGTACTTAAAACATTAAATCATCAAGGGGAGTCATATAAACCGAATTAAGCGTTCACTTTAATTCCAAAACCCTAGATTATTCTTTTCATTCGAGAACATAAAAAAACATTGTTTATCTATTATTACCATCACATACATTATGATTTCATTTTCTATTCATGTAAGGATTCAATCTATATGCAAATCCTACCAAAGATCCTGAATTAAGTTTCCAATTTAAGACTTAATCATCTATTCATGCAAATTATTCAATCCTACACTAACATGGGTAGTATATGCATTCAAATTTTTCAAGATAAACAATTACCTGGAGTTTGTAGGTCTGAATTATATAGAAAAGTGGTGGAGTTATCTTCTCTTCCTTCTAATCTAAACTCTAGTGGTGGTGGTGCTGCAAAAATGATGTGGAAAGCCTTGGGAACCTTCACCTTCATCCTCTAATGGGCTCTCTTAGATTTTATAACTGCTAACGCTAACCCCCTCAACACATATGCTTATATAAACATATTAAATTCGTAGGTTCCTTTTCTCTAAAAATCCAAATGACCAAAATACCTCTCCGGGGTGCCGATTTGGCCTGAAAATGCCCCGGGACCCAATCCAAACCCTTGAATACACTTTTCTAATTATTTCGATCCTTTCGTACATATCAGCGCACTCAAAATGATCATTTGGATAACCCATAAATATATCACATTTTATTTCATAAATTTAAGTGCCGACATGATTGATACGTGCGTCCTGACTAATTATTGTAACTGCCGTATTTCTCACTCATGACAATCATAATACATTCTTACTAATTTATTACTCGTTCACTAACTAGTACTCAATATAATTCATAAAAATAAATATTAACCCTTGTATCGCTAATTAATATTTATTTTTAATCAGGATTAATTTCCTATTTTAATTTAATTGATCCCAATATAAAATCATTAAAAATACGAGGTGTTACAGTAAACTTTTATCCACTATATGGAACTTCAATTAGGCCTGCTATCCCTATTACATTATTAAATTGTAGGGATGCCTCAATATTTCTCATTACCACCACGTTTTTCAAGAGGTGAGGAAACAACATTGAACTCTCCTCCCAAAATGATTCGAAGAGGACTGTTGTTTTGAGAAATGATTTCCTCCTATAAATTTTTCCTCTCATTTCTATCGCATTTTCCATAAACTACTATGAATTTTATGGGAGAGGTAAGGGTTTGATCATGTACCTTCATAGTTACAGATTGAACTGAGTAGTGGATGAGCTTAATATTATAAGCATGCTTCCATAAAATCCAAATAGAACTATTAGAATTGGAAATTCCATTAGAGAAATTGAGTCTCAAAATTAACTTATTGAGCTGGATCTCTTCAATTTTCGGTTCCATGATAGCTACCACATAAATATTATGGAGTTTTATTAATTTCTTAAGCCTACTCACAGTAGGATTATTGCATATACCTCTAACATTCTAGAATATGACTTTGGTCATTGAGACTGGGATAGTAGAGGAGTTTAGGGAGGAATGGTTTTACCTTTAGACCTGCTTATGAATGAGGAGTGTTCAAAGCACTATTTTGTGTGATTTTTCTTCTTACTTTTTGGGGCATCTTCCACACTTCTGAGGGAATATTTGTTGGAGAGGGAAATTGATTTTTTTTGAAATATTCATAAAGTCCATAAAGCTCAGGAGGTTCGCCTTCCATTTCACCATCTGAAAGATTGTTAGTACTCCAATAAAGAAAATGTTTAATGGGCTTGATCAAACTAGGACTAAGGGTTAAATTATTGGAATTCAACGAATGTTTGGTAGGGATCATCAATTTTTTCTTACAAAGCTTGGGCAGAAGTACAAGGGATTGATCAAGCCTCTCATTGGGCGTAGTTCTAGAAGGGATTTCACCCTCTTCAGGTATATATTGGACTGCATCAGCATTTGAGACTGCCATATCTAGCTGGACACCATCATATATTAAGTCCAAACTTAAATTTGCCTTTATTCGTGATTGACTGATGGTCTTATTGGCTAAATGTTCATTTGGTGTTGGTTTTTATTTAATGGATTCTCCTTTCTAAAAATTAGTTTGAGTTTTTGCCCACACTTATCTTGGATTTTTTATAAAAGTTATTACACTTTTATGTTTGGGAGCAGTATTGTTCATGGAATCCTTCACCACCATAGGGGCAGTGTTAAGGTCTTCATCATTCTTCTTACAGTCCCTCTCAATGTGACCTTGGCGCTTGTAGTGTTTACAAAAGAAAGGCACTTTCTCAGATTCCACATTTTGTCAAAAACTAGTATCACCATTGCCAATCCATACCATATGAGGTAAGTATTTGAGAAGATCAACTTCTACACATATTCGAGCCATACTAGGTCTAGATAGACCGTTAGTAGAATCATTAATTTTCAAAGGAGAACCAATGAGTTGGACTAAAGAGAATAAGGCCGTTTTAGACAATAAATGAATTGGCAGGTAAGGAAGGGAGATCCATATGGGGGCCATCGAAGAATCTTTAATAAACTTGAATTGAAGATTCCATTTTAGGACTTGTATAGGGGATGTATGGATATAATATTGGCTTCTTAACCATAACCTCAGGCAGTCCTCTTTGCAGTTGAGCTTAATAAGGATGTATTTATCATCCAATAACCCTACTGAAAAGTCAGCTTTGAGGGAGAATGAATGGAAGATTTCCCGATCGTCTCCATTAGAGGACGACCAAGAGTGAATTTACCCACCATGGAAAATTTAAAAGGCTCAACAAATATTTGAATATCTTCATTTGTGAACAAAACTACTGGTTCACCTTTGTGCATGCATGGAGTTTTCAAAGGAACACAGTATGCTCGCTTACCACCTAGGATGGAAGCATAAGATTTGGTAACAAAGGGGAGATTAGGATTGGAAGGATGGATAAATAGAGGATGAGGTGGTTTAGGGTTTGTGGATAGAGTATCCACAACCGCCATTCCTAAGAAGAAGGAGGTTCAAAATGGATAGGAGAAAGAAGCTCCAAGAAATATTTTAATTCTACCATAATAAATTAAGCACTGTAAAAGGGAGGCCTAAACTACTTATATAAATACACATGATAAATTGAACAATTAAGTTTATCATCAACTGTTTCAATCCAAGTTAGTTTATTATTCTTATAAATTTAGATCTTCATATATCATAAAGCATGATTGTTATCAATATACAAATTAGCAACCTTCCTTTAACTTTTTATTCTACATATGTTACTGACCAAAGTTTTAGGGTTACATTTCAACATTCAGTGTGTTTGTTATTGTTGTTTTGGGCATTGTTGTTGTTAGAGAACTTGTCTTTTTATGTTTTGTATGATATATATTATTATAAAATGCAAAGCTATTAATAACAGATTCAAAGCACAACACCACTACAAAGTCATTGAGGAAAAATTTCAGAGGGAAAAAATGCATATTTCATAGGGGGTAAATGCATATTTCAGGGGGTAAATGCGTACCCCAAATAAACTTTATGATATTTTAGATAAAATCATATGCTTGCAAATCGTTTATTTCAATAATGTCTAGTTGAATGCCGGTCCTAACCATTTACCCCAAGTTCAAATCTCTCTCTCTCTCTCTCTCATAACCTTTTTTAAATAACAAGATTCATTCTCTTGGATTTGGGTGGGTGGGAGTTGTTTTGGGGTGTTTTTTTTTGTGTGTGTGTTGGGGGGGGGGGGGGGGGGGTAGGTTCATATGGGTTGGTGGGTTTTGGGTTCGGGTGGATATGATGAAAATGAGTTAAGATGCACTTGATCACTAGATTATTCAATTTACTGATAAATTTTATAAAAATAAATATATAAACCAAGCAAATCTATAATCTCATAATAGAAATATATAAAACAGCAAGTCCCCATCTTGACATCATTGTTAGGGGGTCACTTTAGTCTTTCAATTTTATTAGGGTGTCATGGAGCCCCTTTGCCTTGTCTCATATAAAAATACCATTATAACCTCTCTTGTGAACACTTTATATACTGAGTATGAATTCAGAGATTACAAGATATTTTATCGTGATTTCTGGTTTGTATTGTCAAAGACTTCCGCCATGTGTTCATATTAGTCTTTTTTCTCTTATCATTAAAATGTTATTTACCTTTCCAATATGGGGCATGTCTTTCTCTATCATTAATATCATGGTTTACCCCCCCCCCCCTATTGCTTATAATAATTAATAAGGGAGATGAGAATTTCTCGAGAAACGACATGTGGATTCAGTCAGGTTAGCCTCTACTGATGAGATTAGCGGCCGAGTAACTGGAGGTCATTAATTGTTTGGCTACCTTATGTCAAGATGAAGGATTCCGACAAAGGCGGAGAAGATAAGGACATAATAATGAGGAAGAAATCTCATATGTCCTAAATTGAACTCCTTTGATAGAGATAAGACCATTGAAACTATGAAATTGTCCCAATTATTGATGAGATTGAGTTCACAAATTCATGAATATATATATATATATATATATATATATATATATATATATATATATATATATATATATATGTGTGTGTGTGTGTGTGTGTGTGTGTGTGTGTGTGTAAAACAAATGACACAAATTTGTCTGCGAAAAAAAATTGTTTGCGCTTCATGAAAAATTAGAAAACAAAAACTAGAGATTGAGTTCCATTCTTACCTCAAGTCCTCAACTATCAGATATTAATATCGGTAATGCTTTGATTGAGTTCCATTCTTACCTCAAGTACTCATGTGAGGAAGGGCCTGTAAAAATGTAGAAAGAATAAGAGATTCCATAACTAAACTTGTGTGTGTATATATATATATATATATATATATATATATATATATATATATATATATATATATATATGAGCCAGGCTATAGTACATCATGCTCTATACATCACCCATGCATCACGCCTAATTCTAGGCCCTAATTTTTTTTTTCAAATTATATATTTTTCCCTTGAAATTAACCTTCCAATCAACTCATATAAAAAAATTAGGTCAAAATACATTTTGTAGCTATTTTTAAAAAATCCACAAAAAACGGCTACAAATACCTTATTTATAAGGTCTGCGCCAGCAGTTTTTTGTGGATTTTTTAAAAATAGCTACAAAATGTATTTTGACCTAATTTTTTGCATATGGGTTGATTGGAAGGTTAATTTCAAGGAAAAAATATAAAATTTGGAAAAAAAAAATTTTTAGGGCCTAGAATTAGGTGTGATGTATAGTGCATGATGTAGGTGAGCCTTCCCCTCTCTCTCTCTCTCTCTCTCTCTCTCTCTCTCTCTCTCTCTATATATATATATATATATATATATATATATATATATATATATATATATATATATATATATATATATATATATATACAGTCATGCTCTTGTGTGACTAGTACGCATTTTAAGAATGCGGACCGAACATGTGTCACCCCCAGAAAAGAGAGAGAGTGTGCCTATAATTTAGGCGATAGTTTCTAGGGGCACCTTTAGGTGACACATGTCTGGTACGCATTCTTAAAATGCGGACTAGTCCGCATAGGACCATTATTATTATTATTATTATATATATATATATATATATATACAAACTCTTTCAACAGTAATAACGTTAGTTTTTCAAAACACTTTGGGTCTGTACCCTGCCCTGCGGATGTTGCAGCCTGATCCAACCTTTAAATTTAGTAATTAACTGATTAATATTTGTCTACAACATATTAATATTCTATAAAATATACAACAAAGGAACTTTCATAACTTCTAAGATGCACACAAAAACACATATGAGCAAGGCAAATAACTTCCTGGTTTGACATTACATCCCATGTCCTAGCATAACCTATGATCAAGAACTCATCTTCCTCTGTTAATACGATCTGTTGAATTTCGGGTTCTACAATGAGAGGCGATGGGGGCCCCAAGGGAATTTTCATATACTAGTCCCCGAGTTCTCCGGTGATAGCTAGTTCACTATTTGGGTACCCATACTCAATACAACCACCTAATTCCTTGAGCTTTTTTGTTTTGGTAAATAACTAGGCCTATACTCGTGGGACATATGGAGTGCAACCCCTTTTTTGCATAAAACTGTGCGACAATCCCCATTGTTTGCTCTAATATATGTCTTCCAAGTACTCGAGCAATCAGTGTTGTTCCATAATAGTCGCAAACACTCCATTCATCAGTTAATGCTTTGTAAGCTAATAAAAACGCTTGGCAATGAGAATCCCCGAGCTCTTCCAAAGTGTAAAACTGATCAATATTCTATAAATTATACAACATGAAAACTTTAATAACTTTTAAGATATACAAAAAACACCTCCAATAAAATAGGAAATTGGTGAACTGAATAAATAAAAAATGTTTTTTATATCAACTGAACCAGGAAGCTAGAAAATAGCGTAACTCTAACAGAATGATATATCAACTGAAGATATACCAAATGAACTAGTAGAATGACTTATATACTACAAAAAAGAGTAACTCTCACTGAATGGTATATCAACTAAACTAAAAGATAAAAAAGCACATCGATACATAGAGGTCCCAGGTGCAAAATGGGTATTGTAAACTTGGTATGACAAAACTTGAACAAACATAATATATATATGTGCGGGCGCGCACACACAAACACACACATATATATATATAATATTTATTAGTGAAAACAAAACATTAAAGGAATCACATACCTGCATGACCCAAAGCACAATCCACATCTATAAGTAGTCCAAGTGACTGAGAAATCATCATAGGGATAAATAAACTTTTGGGTATTTCACAAATTATAAAAATCATTAAAATAAGGAAAACACCTAGGATTATACAAAAGGAAAACCCCTAAGATTATACTAAGAACTAAAATAAATAAAAAACATAAATCCATAACAAAAAAATTCGCCAAACCAAGAGGGCCGGAAAGAGAGAGCTGGAGAAGGATTACTAAGGGAGGGGCAGGAGATGGAATCAAATATGGACAGAGATGGAATCACAGAGGGTGTGTAGAGCGGGAGAGAGAGGGTTTGGAGAGGTGTAAGGGTGTGGTGATCGTGGGGTGGGAGTCTTTGGGTAAAATGCAAACAACTAATTAAAATGAAATGGTTTTGACTCACCCCTAGATGTTTTGCAAGAAAATGGAAACAATCCTTGAAGTAGGTGTTCATATAAAATGTAAGGAGGGCGGAAAATTCTCTTGCCTATACTTTAACAACAAAAATAAAAAAATCCTTGCTGAAAATAAAATTTTTGCAACTAATTAATTTGTTGCAAATTATCTTAGATATCAATGACCTTTTTGCCATGAAACTATAGTTTCCTCACCAAAGATACACTTTCTGCAACAAAAATTGACTCCTTAAAAAAAAATCTTTGCAAAAGGAACATTTTTGTGTAGTGAATTGTACACATAACCAGACATTATGTTGAGGAATATGAATAAGTGATGACATAAAATTATCTTATTTGATGTTGATGCGAGAAGACATTATGCGTCTATATTTTAGATTTCTTTCCTAGTTTTCATGCAAGAACACGTCTTTTATTTTGAATGTATTTATGCATTCTCTCCATGTCTAATACCTCCTATAATATTTTGATTTGCGCCAACGAGATTAGTTGAGGAATATGAATGAGTTACTAAAATTGCATATCTATTTGGCTTGGATATCTGTAAGTTTATTATGCTTATTACATGCATGTTTTTCTATTTGCATGTACTTGGTGCATATTTTGATTTATATGTATAAATTTTACACTTAATTAGACATTATGTATTGAGTGACGAATTCATATTATCTTATTTTTTGTTGATGTGCAACGAAAATATGTGAAATGACAATACAAGAGCTCTCCATGTTTAATAACTGCTATAATAATTTGAAATGTGAATTTACTTAAGTGAATGTTCGTCTTTAGTTTTACACGCACTTTGTTATATGAGAACTCATCTATAGTTTTGGATGTACTTTCTTTTAATGTTCATGTAATTTCTTATAACATGAATGTACTTTCTTGTAATGTGAATGTACTTTCTTATAATGTGCATGTAGTTTTATTATAGTACACATGTACCCTGTTATATAAGAATGTTTAATTTTAATTTTTCATCTACTTTCTTATTTTTTGCATGTACTTTCTTGCAATCTAAATGTACTATGTTTCGTGCAAGTGAACTGAAGCATGTGATAAAGGGAAGGATGTGAAGCACCCTATATCTTTTACTCACTTGAGTATACATTATATAGGCGATTTTCTAGCTTGGAAATAGTGACACAATTGAGTCATATCCTTGTCTACCAAAGAGCCTCAGACAATACATATCAAATACCTCTAAAAGTCTCAAAGGTAGAATACTAACACTGCACCTAGGATTGCATTCATTTGTTGCATTCTTCATAATTTAGGTGTGTCTCTATGAAATCCCATAAAAGTGAATTTTTAATAATTTTGGGATATGGTAAATAATTTTTTGGAATTTATAAATTTGTTTATTCATTTAGAAGTGGGTTTTAATAATTTTATGGGATGATTTATAATTACCCTTTTCTCCTAAAAACTTGTTTGGGTAGGATTCGAAAGCGGCAGATAATTCTGTGGTGGAAACTGAGATTCTTTAGAAATCTAAAACATGCGTTTTTCACTTGATCATGGCCTTACATGTGTTGCTGAGATATCAGTTGGATCTGTGTGTCTTTACTCTCACATATCTGAGATTGATTGAGAACCCTTGGATCTATATTATCTACGTTCCGCATGTTATCTTTCACAATCCTTGTCACAACTGAGTTAACCAATTAAATCTAGTTTTAGCAGTTACATCTCAACCGTAAGATATACATCAATCATTTAAAATTAATCTTGATCGTTGCTTTGCCCAGACCTTCCAGAGTCTTCCATCCTCTAGTATAAATAGAGGCCATATGTGAGACGTTTAAAATATTTGGATCACTTTACCTCTGAGAGAAAAAAAGGAGAATAAATAGATAGATAGTTAGAGAGAGAGAGAGATAGATAGATAGATAGATAGATAGATAGATACAGCGAGAAAGAGAGAGAAGATAGAGAGAAAATACAAAATCCTAAACCAAACTCTTGATTTTTCCTCAGAAAAATAACCTGTGAGTTTGAGTGTGTTCGTTAATTGAGAAGATACATCCTCTAATGTCTTTAATCTCTTGTCCAACATTCACGAAGTTTTAATTTAATTTTCTTTTTATGGAAAGTGAAGATCTAAACTGTTTGTGATGCAAACACATTTAATATTCTTAGGTTGATTTCTTTTTTCAAGAAATCCATATTTGTTGGCTATTTTATCCTCAAATATTTATTTTCAAAATCAGTACCAACAAATCTTGTTTTATTTCTCAGTTTAGAGAAAACCAGACTGAGATCTAGTTAGGACCTTGATTGGTGTTTTAAACTTTCGTATTCATATTCCACAATTTGTGAAATAGCTTTGTAAATAACAAGGAAAGTTTTTAGGACCTTGGCTACTTTCAATAGCAAGGTAACCTCGAGGTCTGTGGATATATACAAAGATCAATAGTCTGAGCTTTTCAACAAACTGTGATTCAGAATCTCGAATATCATATTAGTTTAAAATTTGTAATTTGTTTAGGAATATTATCTGTATAAGTGTGTGTGAGTTGCATGCATGTGTTTGGCACATCATAACAAAACACTTTCACACTACAACACTAAAGAAGTGTTGGTAGAGAGATCATTGACTTTTAGAGTCAACGTAAAGCTAAAAGGAGAAGCAATTACAAAAATGGGAGAATAACCTCAACATTAGAACCTTCAGAGGAGTCAGAATAATCCAAAGGAGTTGGTAAAAATTCTGGATTTAGATTAGGCCTGCTTGTGTGTTTGGTTTGTTATATAGTTTGTAACCTGTTACTCTATTTTAGTGGATTTTTATTTTGAGGTGTAGAAACCTCCGTGGATATTTCCCCAATTGGGTGGGGTTTTACCATGTTAAAATCTTGTGTACTTAAATACTTACTCTTCCTCTCATCACCTTCTTGAGGCTCTACTGATTTAGAACATATTTAAGTTTTGTTTTTCAAAACTGGTATACCCATACATTAAATAACTCGTACATATAATCTTTTATACACATTTTGTGTTAGCTGTTTGGTTTGATTAAAGAGTTTCTTCAAAAAACTGTTCGGAGCCATTTAAACTGTTTATTCTTGAATTAAACGACTTAAGTGGTATTTTTCAATTGGTATCAGAGCATTGGTTTTACAAATTCTTTTAGATCTTGAGTTTTTGGAATTGTTTTCTCGAAACAAACTATGAACGAGAAATTTGAGCGATTAGGTAACCTGCCCAGGACCCCTCTCTTTGATGGAACCAACTTCCCTTACTAGAAAGTGAGGATGGTTTTTTTTCATCCAAGGGACATTGAGAGATAATGTCTGGGATGCTATTGAAAATGGCTACACTTTTCCTACTAAACCAGCCGCTGAAGGAAGTACTGTGAGGATTAGGAAGTTGCTAAGTGAATTCACTAAAGAAGAAAAACAAACTTCCCTTAACAATGACAAAGCGAAAAAGGCCATATTCATGTCTATCAATGAACATGAATTCAGGAGGATATCTTTCTGTACTACCTCTAAGGAAGCATCTGACACCCTAGTGACTGCACATGAAGAAGACACACATGTTAAAGCTCCTAAAATCCAAATGTTAATCCAACAGTACAACACTTTAGTTATGACTAAGACTGAGTTATTTGATGACTTCTACATTAGATTGACAGACATAGTGACTAAGTTGCATGCTAATGGGATAATTTATGATAGGAAAGAAATTGTCTCTAAAATTCTAAGGTCACTTCCACAAAAAAATTATAATAAGCGCTATGCAATTAAGGAGATAGACGATCAAAACCTTACCCCTGAACTCCTCAGTAGCAAGCTAAGAACTGTGGAAATGCAATTATATTTTAAGAAGCAATTAACACATACCCATAAGAAACAGGATGCCTCTAATATAGTCTTTACCTCTAAGTTGACTAAACCTGAATGTCAGTACCTGAAATTGACTTAGATTCTGACGATGATTGTAATTTAGAGAGCTTGGATAATCAGATTGCCTTAATGTCTAAACATTTCAAGAAAATTATGAAATTCAGAAATAAAATTACAAGTAGACAAGGGAAACCTAACTATCCAAATAACTCTAATAATAGTCTTCATGTGAAAAGACTTGACAACAAACCCAGTAGAGACCTTAAGAACACTGAATGCTACAGATGTGGGAAGTTAGGACACATAGCCGGTGACCGTAGAGTTAATTTGAGTACGAACAAGAACACTAGGGCTAACTTGTGCAAGACTTGGGATGACTCAAGTGAATCAGAAACTGATGAACCTGAGTCATCAAATCCTTATGACCCTTCTATGTCCTTCTTTTCCAAAATGATATACACTGATGATATGGAATCTGATCATGCTATGTTGAGTGATGCTATACCTACTGATTTGTCTTCTTTATTACTTGAAAATGCTGATAATGCTTCAAATGCGGTGTGTGTGAGTCAAAGGGAACGATTTATTGTTGATGCTAATGGGTGTGTGAGTCCTAAAAATGAATTGCTAGGGGACACTTCACAATGCACACTGCACATTGCACACTGAGTGACTCTGATAATGAGGATCTTCATGACATTCACACACTGTACTAAAAAACTCTTAGGAAAATCATTAGACTTGAAAATATTGTCAAAGACCTTACATAGAAGATATAAACCCTAAGTCATATGATCAAACATAATGCTAAAGAGTACACTTCTCAATGTCTAACTCATGAGAATGAAACTAAAACTTCTGAACAAAAATTGAAAGAGTTGTTTGACTTTAATGAAATTCTGGAAAAGAAATACAAAGGGACGTGTTAGAATTGGAACAAACAAAAGAAAAAACATCAACCGTCTTAAAAAATTTTGCTAAATTTAAAAATAACTCATAATGTTTTGAAGACCGTGTTGTTGAGAGTAAGACCTATTCTGATGATAGAATTGGAATAGGTTTTTGCCCCAATTATTCCAAGAAAACTAAAACTTTTGAACCTATCAAGTTTGTGTTTAGTGGCAAAAGACCTGTTGAAACTTGTCCAGACTTTCAAATCTTGAAAAATGATTTTGACTCGAAACAACAAAAGTTAGACATTGGTGAATCAATTAACTCTAAGATTAATGTTGAACATAATGCTAAATACATATGCCCTCATATTAGACAAGCTGATTCGTTATTTCATCCCATACCACCTAGGAATAAGACTAGAGATGTAAACTTAGATAAGCCTTTGATTAACAATTTTCCAAAGGTTAAGAATTCTACGAGCCATCTTTACTGCTCCTGTTGTGATGTCTATGGACATTCCATTAATGGTTGCTATTCCAAACATCTATCTAAGCCAGTCTATCACTCTCCTGCTTTCCATAATTTTAACTATTCTAGGAGAAGCCGAGATAATTATGTCATACCTAGACAGCCGGATAAGAATTCTAACTGTCATAATAGGAAAAAAAAAGCAAATACTAATATGTTATCAACAAGAAGGAATACTAGATTCTTTTCTAAACCAAATGCTCAGACTGTTTATAATCCTCATAAACATGCACAAAAATCCTTTAGAGAAAAGACAGAATCTCGCAAGTTTTATCAGATACGAGCTAATAAGCGCAAATTGAAAACTAGAGCAATTTGGATTAGAAAAGATGAAATAATACCCCAGATGAAATGCAACATTGTGATAAGTTCCTTTAAAGCTAAACACACAACATCTGGATGGTATTTAGACTCTGGATGTTCTAAACATATGACCGGGGATGATACCAAACTTTCAAACAAAACTAACTTCTTCGGAGGAAAATTATTGTTTGGAGATGGTGTATCAGCCCAGATCATTAGTAAAGGAACACTTCATGAAGAAGGATTACCTATTCTTGAGGATGTTCTTTTGGTAAAAGTTCTTAAAGATAATTTACTAAGTATATCATAATTTTGTGACTCCAACCATACTGTCACCTTTTTATTGAACAATTGTAAAATTTTAAATGAAAAAAGTGATTGCATTATTACAGGACTCCATACTGCAGATAACTGTTATACAGTCAATCCAAGTACAGAGGTTTGTAACATTGCTAGAATGGATGACAATGAGATATGGCATAATAGGTTGGGTCACATTAATTACGACATACTTAGTAAATTGTGTTCCTAAGAGATAGTTAGAGGTCTTCCTAAGATCAAACAAATTTCAAACATCATACGTGGTCCCTGTTAAGAAGGAAATATTGTTAAGGCTCCCCACAAGAAAGTTAAAGAAGTTCTATCCACTAAACCTCTAGAACTCATCCATATGGACCTAATAGGTCCTTCTCGTACTCTTAGTCGTTGTGGCAAAAGTTATATCCTAGTTATGGTTAATAACTTCACTAAATTTTCATGGGTTTCCTTTTTAAAACACAAATCGGAAACATTTTGTTAGTTTTTGAAAATTTTAGTTCGTATAGAAAATGAAAAGGATTCCTAAGTAGATAGAGTTCGTAGGGATAGCGGACATGAATTTATAGATTCAGGTGTCATCAAATACTGTGACTATAATGGTTATAAATATGAATTTAGTGTCCATAATACACCTCAACAAAACGGAATTACTGAGCGTTAGAACCGCACTCTTCAAGAAATGGCCCGTGTGATGATTCATGCGAAGAACTTACCTAAATATTTCTGAGTAGAATCCATTCGTACAGCTTTTCACATAATCAATAGAGTATACTTAAGGAAAAACACCAAACAAACATCCTATAAACTTTGGTATGGGAAGAAACCTAACCTAAAATACTTTAGAACCTTTGGTAGTACTTGTTATGTATACAAGGATAGAGAACATCTGTCCAAATTTGGAACCAGAGGAGATAAACCTATTTTCTTAGGATATTCACCAAATAGTAGATCTTACTGTATCTACAATCTTCGTACCAAAACCTTAATGGAATCCATTAATGTTGTTGTAAGTGACACTAATGTAGAGAGTAAGATCAAGGGACCAACTATAGTGGATGAATCTGAAAACAATTTAACTTATGATTATCTAGAGATAGATGATTCTTTACCAACGGAGACCCCTGAAGTGCCTAACTGGGTTTCCAAAGATCATCCTTTAGATAGTGTAGTTGGTAACCCCACTGAGCTAGTTCGTGCAAGATCCAAACTACATACTCTTGCTGATTATGCATGTTTTGTTTATCTTATAGAACTAAAGAATGTTAATGAAGCACTGAATGACCCATTGTGGATAAATGCTATGCAGGGGGAACTTCTTCAATTTGTCATTTATGATGTATGGTATCTTGTACCCCGACCTAAAAATAAAAGGGTTATTGGCACACGTTGGCTTTTCAAAAATAAAACAGATGAATCTGGGATGATTATTCGGAATAAAGATAGATTAGTTGCCTAGGGCTACTCTCAGATTGAAGGAATAGATTTCGAGGAAACTTTTGAACCTCTCACTCACCTTGAGTCTGTTTCGCTTACTCTTTGCAATAACTTGTTACTTGCATTTCACACTTTATTAAATGGATGTTAAGTATGCTTTCCTTAATGGCGTCTTGACTGAAGAGACCTACGTAGAACAACCCTAAAATTTCATTGACCCTCATCATCCAAATCACGTCTATCGGCTTAAGAAAGCTCTTTATGGGTTAAAACAAGCTCCTAGAGCTTGGTATGAACGTCTATCTACATTCCTTCTAAACAACGATTTTAAACGTGGAGGGAATAATCAAACTCTTTTTGTCAAACATTTTGACAAAAATATTACCATAGCCCAAGTATACATAGACGATATCATTTTTGGATCTACCTCCCCAACAGATGTCAAAACATTTTCTGACCTTATGCATAAAGAATTCCATATGTCACTTATGGGGGAGTTACAATTCTTCTTAAGACTCAAGTTAAGAAAAATTCAGATGCTTTGTTTGTATCGCAATCGAAATTCTCTTTAGATATTATCAAAAAGTTCGGTTTAGAAACAACCAAAGATGCTAGGACTCCCATGAGTACTTCGGTTAAACTATCAAAAGATGAGAATGGGAAATCCATCGACTCAACCTTATACCATAGTATGATATAAAGTCTTTTATACCTTACTGCCTCTCGTCCTGATATTATGTATGCTCCCACTATCAAAATAATCCTAAGGAGAATCATTTACTTTGAGTTAAAAGAATTATAAAATATGTTAAAGGAACTCTCAACTTAGGACTTTAGTACACAAACGACAAATCTACCATAATAACTGGCTACACCGATGCTATTTGGGTTGGGTATTCCAATGATTGTAAAAGTACATCAGGAGCATGTTATTACATAGGTTATAATTTGGTAGGGTGGAATAGTAATAAACAAAATTGCACTTCTTTATCCACAACTGAATCTGAATATATCGCCATAGGCAGTTGCTGTGCTCAATTAATTTGGTTAAAAAAATTGTTAAGAAATTATGGTATTATTGAAGAACAATTACATCTCTATTATGACAATCAAAGCACGATTAATATTTCCAAAAATCCCGTTCAACACTCTCATACTAAACATATTAAAATTCGACATCATTTTATACGTGAGTTAGTCGAATAAAAGGAATTGGAGATTAATTATCTGTTTGCTAAATTACAATTTACTGATTTATTCACTAAAACCTTGGACAATATATAGTTTGAATCCTTACGTAAATAAATTGGGATGGTTATGGAAGAATTGTAATGTATCTGTGATATTTCTTCTTTGATATTTCTCTCTCCTATCTATGTGTAGACCCTTTCTCCACTTAAGACAAAATGGGGGAGAAGCTTTGAGTCCACTTGGACATTATTTTGATTACTTTAACTAAAAAGCTTGATCTTAGTTATTTGATTTTCAGGAGATTAGTACCTCATATTATTAGAATGTTGTTAGGGTATTTTTTTGTATTTAGTTGAGTAATGTAATTTTGTTTTCTAGGACATGGGGTCGTTAGAATTTTGTATAGGAATATGATTTTCATATTTCTTTTGTATCCCTACGAGTCCTTGATGACTCAAAGGAGATTTTGTCTCATATTTCCAAATGGGGAGATTGAATCACCCTATATCTTGACTCACTTGAGTCTACATTATATAGACGATTGTCTAATTTGGAAATAATGACAAAATTGAGTCATATCCTTGTCCACCAAATAGCCTCAGACACTACATATCAAATTCCTCTAAAAGTTTCAAAGGTAGAATACCAACATTGCACCTAGGATTGAATTCATTTGTTGCATTCTTCATAATATAGGTGTGTGTGTGTGTGTGTGTGTGTGTGTGTGTGTATTAAATCCCATAAAAATGATTTTTTAATAATTTTTGGGATATGGAAAATAATTTTTTGGAATTTATAATTTTTTTTATTCATTTAAAAGTTGGTTTTAATAATTTTGTGAGTTGATTTATAATTACCCTTTTCTCCTAAAACCTTGTTTGGGTAGGATCCGAAAGCGACAGAGGATTCTATGGTGGAAAATGATATTCTTTAGAAATCTAAAACACGCATTTTTCACTTGATCATCGCCTTACACGTGTTGCTGAGATATCGGTTGGATTTGTGTTTCTTTACTCGCACATATCTGATATTGATTGAGAACCCTTGGATCTATATTATATATGGTCTACATGTTATCTTTCACAATCCTTGTAACAATTAAGTTAACAAATTAAATCTAGTTTTAAAGAGGTTACATCTCAGCCATAAGATTTACATCGATCATTTGAAATTAATCTTGACTGTTGATTTGCCCAGACCTTCCAGAGTCTTCCATGCTCTAATATAAATAGAGGCCATATGTGAGACGTTTAAAATCTTTAGATCACTTTACCACTGAGAGAAAAAAAGGGAGAATAGAGAGAGAGAGAGAGAGAGAGAGAGAGAGAGAGAGAATAGGAAACCCTAAACCAAACACTTGATTTTTCCCTTGAAAGATAACCTGTGAGTTTGAGTGTGTTCATTAGTTGAGAAGATCCATCCTCTAATGTCTTTAATCTCTTATCCAACATTCACGAAGTTTTTATTTCATTTTCTTTTCATATAAAGTGCAGATCTAAACTGTTTGTGATACAAACACATTTAATATTCTTAGGTTGATTTCTTTTTTCAAGAAATCCATATTTGTTGGTTGTTTTATCCTCAAATGTTTATTTTAAAAATCAGTACCAACAAATCTTGTTTTGTTTCTCAGTTTAGAGAAAACGAGACTCAGATCTAGTTAAGACCTTGATTGGTGTTTTACACTTTCGTATTCGTATTTCACAATATGTGAAATAGATTTGTAAAAAATAAAGAAAGTGTTTAGGACCTTGGCTTCTTTTAATAGCAAGGTAACCTCGAGGTCTGTGGATATATATAAAGTTCAATAATCTGAGATTTTCAAAAAACTGTGATTCAGAATCTCAAATATCATATTAGTTTAAAATCTATAATTTGTTTAGGAATATTGTCTGTATTTGTGTGTGTGAGTTGCATGCATGTGTTAGACACATCACATTACAACACTTTCACACTACAACACTTTCACACTACAACACTAAAGAAGTGTTTTGTAGAGAGAGCATTGACTTTTAGAGTCGACGTAAAGCTAAAAGGAGAAGCAATTACAAAACTGGGAGAACAACCTCAACATCAGAACCTTCATAGGAGTCAGAATAATCCAAAGGATTAGGTAAAAATTATGGACTTAGATTAGGTTTGCTTATGTGTTTGGTTTGTTATATAGTTTGTAACCTGTTACTCTATTTTAGTGGATTTTTGTTTTGAGGTGTAGAGACCTCTATGGATGTTTCCCCCAATGGGGTGGAGTTTTACCATGTTAAAATCTTGTGTACTTGCATACTTACTCTTCCTCTCATCACCTTCTTGAGGCTCTGCTGATTTAGTACATATTTAAGTTTTGTTTTTCGAAACTGGTATACCCATACCTTAAATAACTCGCTCATATAATCTTTTATACACATCTTGTGTTAGCTGTTGTGTTTTGATTAAAGAGTTTCTTCAAAAAACTGTTCGGAGCCATTTAAACTGTTTAATCTTGAATTAAACGACTTAAGTAATATTTTTCAATATGTACGTTTGATAACAAGGTAAATATGTGCAAGTCAAAAGAGAGGTATATATACAAGTGGTAAAGAGGTAAGCATGTACATGATATGAAAAGGATATACACGAGTGATATAAAATGAATGACAAGAGCATGGCATATGGAACATGTAAATATGTGCAAAAAATGGAAAGAGAAGATAAATGAAGTAATTGTACAGGTGAAAAGAAGAGAGAAAATACGAATGAAATATTATAATTGGCTCGTCTTGTTTGGATTTTTCTAGTTTGTTATTCTTTTCACATGCATGTTGTCTACTTGTGTGTACTTTATTCATTCGTTTGATTTTTATGCATAAAATTATACACATAATGACATCACGTGTCTATGCTTTATATTTATTTCCTTGTTTTAATCACGAACACATCTTTTATGTTGAATGTATACTCAAGAGACACATCTTTGATGTTGAATGTATATACGTTTTCTCTCCATGTTTAATATCTCTTATAATATTTGGTCTGCTCCTGTGACATTATTTAAGGAATATGAATGAGTTACTGAAATTGGATATTTACTTGGTTTGGATATTTGTTAGTTTGTTATGATTATTACATGCATGTTGTCTATTTGCATGCACTTTGTACACATGTTTGATTTTTACACATAAAATTTTACGCATAATTAGACATTATGTATGGAGTGACGAACTCCTATTATATTATTTTTTGTTGATGTAAAATGACAATACACGCTCTCTCCATTTTTAATACCAACTATAATATTTTGGTATGTGCTAGCGACATTAGTTGAGGAATATGAATTTGTTTGTACATTGTCTACATCTCTATTTTTGTTTGGAGTTTTTTCTAGTTTGTTATGCTTATTATATGCATGTTATTTGATTCCTACTTTTTATTGATGAATTTGAATTGTTTTTCCATTTTAATACATAGAAAAATGGATAGTTATAGGATTGTTAGGTATTATTATTTGTGTAATATGGCTTGCATTGAGATTTATGAGGACAACTCGTTAGATTCCATATACAAGGAGTTGTGTAGTAGGTTTATGGATTTGAAGATTAGGAAGTTTTCATTATATTACTCTTTTGGTGATGAAAGTCGGTTCATATTAGTATGCGACAAAACTTTCGTTGTATGTTAAGGTCTCAAATGATCATTAAGGTTGATTTTATTCTTACATATGTCACAGATTTGGGAGTTTTGAGATGTTATTCCAATTGTGAAAGGTTTCATGGTTCATCGTCAGTTGTTATGTTTAATTGTAATAGTGGTGTATAAAATGATATCTATATTGGCAGGGTGGATCCGAATAATTCCAAGATTTATCTTTCTAACGGTTGGAAGATGTTTATAAGTCATATTGATTAGTATTTTGAAGGAGGCATGGAAGAGTATCGAGATAAATTGAGGACGTATGCTGTTGAGGTTGGGTTCAAATTTATTTATGTGAAGAATGATACAATAAGATTCACTGCAAAGTGTTATAAGAAGTTATTTGAAAATTATATGTGGCGAGTTCATGCTTCTATATGTGTTGTAAATGGTTTCTTTTAGATACAAATATTGAATAACTTATATACATGTAGAGGTGTTATTCGTATTCCATGTAGTAAAATAATAGACTCCAATTTGGGGTCAAGGTTGTTGGTTCATCAACTTAGGGATAAGTCTTTAATTAGTCCAATTGATGTAGTGAGAGATGTTAAAAAAAATATGGTCTTCATACAGGTTACCGTCATGAGTGGTATGGGAAAGAGATGGAAAGTGCTGAGTTATATGGTGATGAGAAGGTGTCATATGCACTTCTTGGTATATATAGGGATAAGTTGGTGCATTTTAATCCGGGACCGGATTGTATTTTTGGTGTGGAATCCAAAAGTAGATTATTCAAAAGGATTTTCGTAATGTTTCGAGGATACATTTCTGGATTTTCCTACAACATGCTTGTGTTGGTTATTGATGGCGGATTTTTGAAGATCCGGTACCAAGGTCAAATTTTGTCTACAACCAGAAGGAATGGTAACAATGGTAAGCGTATTTTATATATACTTAATATATTTGCATGTACTTTATGTGGAACTGCATGTACTGTTTGGAAATTATATGTACTATTTTTGAAAATTCATTTGTTACTTTTACAACTTTTGTATTGTTTTCATATAGTGTATGTACTTCATTTACTGTTTTGCGAAATGCGTGTACTTCCTGAACCACTGCATGTACTTTAATTAAAAATGCATGTATTGCTTAAACACCCGTGTGTACTTTTTAGTAGTCTATGTGTACTATATAGTTTACATGCATGTAGTCGATAAAACATTCTATTTATGACATATACTTGTTTTGTGATGCATTTAATTTTATTTTTAGGCCTTTTCCCTCTTGAATCTATTGTTGTTGATTCAGAGATGGAGGATAATTGGTTATGCTTTCTTCAAAATTCACATGATGCTTTACCTTATCACTGAAGAAATATCACATTTATATTTGATCAAAACAATGGTCTTATTGAGGCTGTTTCGAAGGTGTTCCCGATGTCTTTGCATTCATATTATATACATTATTTACAAGGAAATATTAAGAAAAAAATTTGTTGGAATTGTGGAAAGAATTTCTGAAAGAGGATTGTTAAGCTGTTTTTTCATTGTGCATATGCTGTAACAGTTGATGAATTCAAGAAAAATATGGATGAACTAAGGAAGGAAGGGGAAGGGGAAGTGGAATTTGCTCAGTTCCTTGATAATTTATCGGCTAAAAAATTGGTCTCATGCATTTTTCTCGGGTAAACGGTATGGTGAGATGGCATCCAGTGTTGCAGAGTCATTTAATTCTTGGATATTAGAAGAAAGGAATTTACATATCATGCATATGATTGATAAACAAAGGGTCAAGATTATGAACTTCAATGCACATAAAATGTTTGAATCCCAAATGTGGACAATATAGCCGTGTCCTACTTTTAACAAGTTGATGGATTTATGGGACAAGGGTTGACATTAGACTATTAGCCACTTAAGTGAGCTTCTATTCGAAGTTAATTCCGAAGAAAGGGGTACTGTTGATGTGGCACATTAGATGTACTCGTGCAAGCGATGGAAAATTCATTGTTTTCTCTATTCCCATGCTATAGTTGTTGTACGAAGGGAAGGTGGGAATATTTATGACTATATCGAGGGGTATTATAAAGATTATTTTTATAAACAATCATACTTATTTCCTATAGTTCCTATCCTAGATTTGATGTAAATAAACATTCCCAAATTGAAGAACAAAAGATACTTCTTCCAAAGATAAAGAGATCAGTAGGCAGGCCAAAAAATAAGAGAATTGAGTCATTTCGTGAAGTTGAAGTAAGCGAAGTTACATGCTCTAGGTATATAAAAGTAGGTCATTACAAGAATACATGTAAGGAACCCATTTGAGTAAACAATTTCAATATTTTTCAAGTCATTCATTGTAAATTAAATTTTATTGAACACAACAAATTTATTAGTCTCATAAAAATTTGTTTATAGAAGTTGTTTATTGTTATTAAATAAATCCATGTATTTTCTACTGTAATGAGCGTACTTTGAAGGTTTGTATTTTCTTGATCGTGTACCTAGTATTCTGTTCCGAGTAAACTTTTTTCATGAATATTACATTCAAGTGAATAACTTATATGATTATGGTTCGCATCAACGGCATAACTCCAAGAATATTAATACATTCAAATTTAAAAAAAACTAATACACATATACTTAGTATTTTGGTGCATATACTTTTATTATGAGCTGCATGTACCTAGTATTATGACTCATAAGTAATTTTCTTGAATAGTCCTTTCTTTTGTATCAATTATATTGATATGATCTGCACCAGTGATACTATTCCATGAATATTACATTCAAATGAATAAATTGTATGGTAATGCATCGGGCTATGATCACCATTCCATGAATAATACATGCAAATTGAAGAAACCAATACACATGTACCTACTGTTTTGATGCATATACTTTTATTATGAGTTTCATGTACCTAGTGTTATGACCCACATGTACTTTTGTTATGAGTTGAACGCACCTAGGGTTATAGTTTGCGCCAGCGACACCATTCAATGAATATTACATTTAAATAATTATCTGGTATGGTATTTACATTCTTATAATTACCCTGTATGGTTATGGTCCATGCCATGGGCAAAATTTCTTAAATAGTGAAAATGTAGAAGAAAATCATAAATTTACAAAAAAGAAACAGGTTCAATAAATGTTCTACATTTCAAGAAATTTATAAATATAGTGACATTGTATCTACATAAATTCCATTTGTACTTTAATAAAAGGTCTTGCTACAAAAATAATTAACACCACAATGTATAAAATGGCCATTCTTATATAACAGAGTACATGCAAATTACAAGAAAATAAATGTAAACACAGAAATGTGCATGCACAAAACTAAAAGGTATATACAAGTTATAAGAAAGTACATGCACTAATATAACATAGTATATGAAAATTACAAGAAAGTACATGCAAAATACAAGTAAGTATATGCACAAAATAGAAAGTACATGCCAAACTAAAAATGAACATTCCCATATAACAAAGTATATGAAGATTACAAGAAATTACGTGCACATTTCAAGAAAGTAAATGCACATTATAAGAAAGTAAATGTAAAATACAACAAAAGTACATTGACATGCATAATTTCGTGAATATTAATAAATTAAAATTGACGAAAACCAATACACATGTACTTAGTGTTTGGATGCATGTACCTAGTATTATGACCCGCATGTACTTTTCTTGAATAGTCCATTATTTTGTATCATTTATATTGATATGGTCGCGGCAATGGCATTCCATGAATATAACATTCAAATGAATAACTTATATAGTAATGCTCTAATCAATGGTCACCATTACATGAATAATATATGCAAATTGAACAAAAACCAATACACATGTAACTTGATTCATGTACTTTTGTTATGAGCTCCATGTACCTAGCGTTATGACTCGCGTGTACTTTTCTTAAATAGTCCTTTCTTTTGTATTAGTTATATTGATATGGCCTGCGCCATAGGGACCATTTCGTTAATATTACATTCAAATGAATAACGTGTATAGTAATGCTACGCGCCATGGTCACCATTTATTGAATAATACATGCAAATTGAAGAAAACCACTACATATGTACCTAGTGTTTTGATTCATGTACTTTTGTTATGAGCTCCATGTCCCGCATATACTTTTCTTGAATAGTCCTTTCTTTTTTATTATTTATATTGATATGGTTTCCGCCAGAGGTACTATTCCATGAAAATTACATTTATATGAATACCTTGTATGGTAATGCTCTGTGCCGTGGTCACTATTTTTATACGCTATATGGTTATGGTCCATGCTAATGGCACCATTCTATATTTAAATATCCGTATGGTTTTTACATTCGTATAATTACCCCCTATGGTATTGGTCCATGCCATAAATAAAATTTCTTGAATAGTGCATGAAAATGTAGAAGAAAACCATATATTTACAAAAAAAAATGCACGTTCAATAGGTGTTTAACATTTCCATGGTCACCATCTTTATACCCTATATTGAGAAAGCCATTTTGCTTTAAATTATAAGATACGCTCTTGGTACTATAATTTATAAATTCAAAAATTGAGATGGTTCACATAATATTCCAAATTTTAAAATTCTTTCAAGATTAACAATCAAAGTCCTTAAATTTCAATTACTTCAAATTTAATATTAAATTAAACTAAAAAAATATTTAAATTTCTATTTAAACCAAAATTAATTCAAGTTCTAACTTTGCTAAACAAACCAAGCATGAATAATATTTCCTAATTAAATTAGTTGACTTTAATTAAACTAAAATTACCCAAATTTATACTAGCACCAATTTTACACAAAGATTGTGATTTACACCAATTTTATCTTTTTAACCCTAAGATTCCATCTACGCGATTTTGCAAGATAAAATAAACACACAACCACAAGACCACAATGTACTAGGAAAACCCACAACGAAAAAAAACCTGGGAAGGCATGACGAAAGACTTACTTCAACAACTAGACTCCCTTTCAATCCTTGACACTTCTTCGTTTTTCTACCTACGCATAGTCGACAACTCCAGAATCCACTGTCGTCCCGAAATCCACCGATGAATCACAGCTACCATCAAGCACACGAGAATCCCTCCTCCGTATGCACACCACGAATCAACAAACAGAATCCTCTGTATGAAACTATCTTCTTTTGAGTAGAGAATGGTACCCAGTGCCAAACCAATGATCTCAAAGCAAGTATATATATATATATATATATATATATATATATTTTGGAACTTGGATAAAAATAAACTATATGGGTGTAATCATGTTTTTGTGAAAAGATTAAATCATTTGGCTTCACAAAAACAAAGAGACTTTTTGGTTAAGGATTTTGTCTTAAAAGCACTTGAAAATTATGAAAAAGTCTTTTGAAAAACTTGTGTACCCTCACTATTAAGATCTGGTAAAAAGAAAGTGGGGAAGTGGGAAGTTAAAAAAAAATAACGACAAAACTGCCAGAAAATGGAAGTCGTTCGAATGACTTTTAGATGTCGTTCGAATGACCTCGTTCTAATGACCTTACTAACGAGAAAACAGAGAAAAAAAAGGAATCTTGTTCAAAACACTTCGTTCGAACGATGTCATTCTAATGAACTTTCTAACGAGAAAATAGAGAAAAAGAAACGAATCTCTTTAGATAGTTCCTTCGAACGACCTGGGCATCTCGTTCGAACGAGATCCCATCTTCCTTCGAACGAAATCTCTGAAAACAAAATTTTCTTTTAAAACCTCAAAAACTTTTATGTTAAATTTTAAAAATATTTTTCTGAGAAAAAATATAAAGTCGTTTTAAAATGATTTATAAAACGACACCCATAAAAATATCTAAGTCTCTCTCCATATATTAAATGCATTCATACCTTTAGAGACTTTGGGAAAATTAAAAGATTGATGAGGATAAACATGGCATGAAAAACTGGCAATGATGATATCTTCAATTTAGTCTTGGCCGCTACGTCTTCAATCCAAACATCATAGGCTTGAAAGGACACAATAAATTTATATCCTATGACTCCATTAGTTTTGTCCTTAATTAAGCCAACACTTACAAATTGACTCAATTGGAAATTTTCCCTTACAAATCTCCCCCTTTTGCTATTTCGAGACAAAACCCAAAATAAAACTCCTATGGGTCATGAAGCTCATATAAAAAGACACAATCCCACCCAAAAATAAAATATTACAGACGCTTGACTGACACATGGGATGAGAAGCTTTCCTTACTTTAAAATGTTTTTGCTAAGATGAAATCATGCACACTTAAACACACCAACAAATGCGTAGGGAATATAACAATATAAAGTGCATTATTAAATTCTCCCCCTTTGTCCCACATGATCTACCTTAGAAAGTCGCGCGTCTCCCCCAAGATAGATCTCCCCAAATTAAAAGGTTTAGATACCGTTTCTCCCCCTTTTTGTTCAGGAATAGACAAAAATAAACATGCATATAATATTCCATTTATCCCCAATTTAAATAAGTTCTCCCCCTAAATGAAACAAGGGATAAGCATAATGGAAAAATAAGTATATAATGCAACGGTGTATAGAGTTACAAGAACAATAACACAACATGGCAACAAATGAGAAACTAATCCACACAAAGATTAATAGATACCAACTACGATGCGATGGCAAAAAAGGGATACCAACTATCATGTACTAATATAGGCATTGGATATCAAAGAAAAATCGCAACAAGATAGAAACCTATTTGAACAAGAAACATACATGGACTACATGAAAAACCAAAGACTCAAAATCAAATAGTACCATATATATAAATACTCAAAAGATTCCAATGATGCACAAGCACATATATATCGGTATAAATACCACACAAGACACAAAATACAATAAGTTTTCCACATTCATATGGCATAAATGTGTCTAAATAATCATGTGGTATACGGAGTTAATGGGTGTGAACTAGAAACAAAAGAATTATGACCCGATCACTTAAAAGTTGTTCAAGGAGTCTATTTGGATGAAATTTTTTATCAACTTAGAGATATACTCGTGCGACAATATAAAGTGAACTCAAAATAAAAACATACACAATGCACACAAGCCTAGAATTTTGATGATTCTACAAACCAATAGAGTCATGATAAAATGAGCATAACTAGGATACATTGTCATTTTGCAAACTCGTTGATATTTCCATCCAAACTCCCTCATACATAATAATTCTTTTTCTCTTCTTTTGAATTAACATTCCAACTAAACTATGTAGGCCTTGGCTACTTTTTACAATGCCACACTTTTTAGGCCATTTTTAAACTCTTTGGGTCTTGGTTACTTTTTACAATGCCACACTTTTTTTTACCCTTTTCGTGCACCCTCACACACACACACACACACACACACACACACACACACACTCACACACACACACACACACACACACACACACACACACACACACACACACACACACACATATATATATATATATATATATATATATATATATATATATATATATATATATATATATTTTTTTTTTTTTCTTTTCTTTTCTTCATACAAATCAAATAAATCTCACGTGCAGCGGTTCTTACATGCACAAATCTTCCATAATCATAGCAATCAGATGACAAAATTGATGTGTGAGAGGCATATAAAAGAGAATCCATAAAGCAACTCAAAATCAAACTTCTCCATAAAAGCATGATAAAGAACATTTTAATAATTGAAATTCATAACCAAAAGTTCTAGCCACATGGAAGCGGGGGAATGGTATAGGATTCAAACACAAGTGTATGCCACATAAAATGTGTAAAACTAAAATGCACAAAAAAATCTTTTTGAGTTTTTTGAAATTTAAAAAAAAAATCAACTCAAAAGAAAAACAAAGTCTTTTTGTATTTTCAATAAGACCTAATAAATAGAAATTAAATACAAAAGATACACATATCATAATCCTAACACAATTTATATAATGAGGAAAAAACTAGAATATGATAAACAAACATACAACTAGAAAAAATCTATCACGATTCACAAAATCTAGTGTATGTAAACAAAACTAACACAATCAACCTTTAGATTTATCAAGGGAGGAATCATGTGCAAGTAAATGAGAATCATAAACTCATTCATGTCAAACCTCCAAATCGGATCTCTTAACCTACATTAGTGAAACACGACGCTCTCAGGATTTGGTGACCTTGGAGACACTACCCTTTGAATTTCTAGGACCATTTCTAAGATAAAAAAAACTTCCTAAGGTGCCCCTTCTGACCACAATGTGTGCAAGTGAAAACTCGGTGTGAAGTATTACCTAAGGATTGATCTTTTCTAGTGTTCCTAGACCATTCTCTCAAAATCATGATTTTGGATTTATTAGTGGAAGCATTTTGAGTATCGAAGCCAATACCATACATGTCATCTTTGATTTGGACGGTGCCTAAGATTTATCTAATTTCTCCGACCTACACTCCAAATTAAATTTGACCCGAGTTGAGTCTTTCAATTTCTATTTAAGATCTACTATTCGAGACTCAAGTAAACTCCTAGTGAATTTAAAATAGAGAAGCTCTTTCTTCATAATCTCCATTAAACCTCTAAGTCTATCTCTTTCACCTTCAACATACTCTATCTTCTCATGAAGAGTTTTCTCACGTGCGTCAAGATCTTCAATTAAAACACTCTCATCACTAGCAATGGCATATTCTCTCATTTTTGCTTCTAACTTTAAGTTTTACCTTTTTAATTTCAACGACTCCGTATAAAATTCATGAAAGGCTACTTGAAGTTCACTCTCCTCCTTCTTTTCTTCATTCTCACTTTCTTCTCCACTCTCTTTACCATCAAACTCGTGGGATTCACAAACAGTGGCCTTGGAAGTGTCATGTATAATTTATCCTCAATGGATGATTTTTCACTATCGCTCATATGACTAGCCATGAATGAGGTAAAATTATGCTTAATAAGGGAATTGGGTCCCCCCGGTTCACTATCACTAAGGGTGGCATTATATGAAATCGGTCTCTTTCCCTCCTTCCTTAATTTAGTGGGACACTTAAATGCCTTATGGACATAACCCTCACAACCATAACATCTATTTTACTCATCCCTATTAAGGTATTCTTTACTATTTTTAGGGAATCTCTCGGCTTTATTATGCTTAGACTTCTCTAACTTCTTATAATCATTTTTAAGTTTATCTTTATTAACCTTAAGAACTTTTCTAAACTTATTAACAAACAAAGTCATATCATCCGAGTCAATCTCAAAATCATCATTCGAAACCGATGTTTCCTCGTTTCGACCTTTCAAAGCTATGCCCTTATCCTTATTCTTCTCATCCGTGGAGGGAAACATGTTAAGTTAATAGGTTTGTAAGTCACTTACAAGTTCTTCAAGTTTCGTAGAGTCTAAAGCATCTAAGGAATTTAAAATGATCACCTTCGAAATAAATCTATCAGGTAATGACATCCAAATTTTCTTTACGACACTGTTGTCGGGTATCTTATATCCCAAATTAAAACATGAATTCACAATATTGGACAATCTCATATAGAACTCATCAAAAGTCTCACTTTCTATCATTTTAATGGTTTCAAATTGAGTGGTGAGGTTTTGGCCTTTAGAAGCTTTAACGACACTTGTATCTTCATGGGTGAGTTAGAGAATATCCTATGCCTCCTTAAACGTTTCACACGTCGTAATTAGGTGAAATTTTTCCAGTGAGATCTCACTAAAAAGAGCATTTAAATCTCGAGAATTAAAGTTTGCTAACCTAAGCTCAGTCTCACTCCATCTTTCTACGGGTTTAGGTACACGAACCTCTCATTCTAAACATATTGGTGGGGACCACCATTTAACTACCGATTGCCAAACTCATTCATCTAACGATTTAAGTTCCGGCCTCATAGGCACTTTCCAATATGCATAGTTAGAATCATAAAAAATAGGAAATTTTGTAGAAGGTATATTTTTCATATTTTAAACCAAAATACAAAAGGATTTTAACATAATAATTTAACGTTCCCTCTCTGATACGAGTCTGAGAATACCAATTTTCTTTAAATTATAAGATATGCTCTTGATACTATAATGTTTAAATTCAAAAATTGAGATGGTTCACACAATATTCCAAATTTTAAAACTCTTTAAAGATTAACAATCAATGTCCTCAAATTTTAATTACTTAAAAATTCAAGTGAAATTAAACTAAGGAAATATTTAAATTTCCACTTAAACCAAAATTAATTCAAGTTCTAACTTTGCTAAACAAACCAAGCATGAATAATATTTCCTAATTAAAGTAATTGACTTAAACAAACCAAGCATGAATAATATTTCCCAATTTTATCTTTTGAACCCTAAGCATGCATCTACGTGACTTTACATGATAAAATAAACACATAACCACAAGACCGCGATGAACGAGAAAAAACCTAAAGGGAAAAAACCTCGGACGGCCCAACCAACAAGTCCACTAGGTATGTATTTACAAAAGACACGAAAAATGACTTACTTCAACAACTCGACTCCCTCTCAAGCCTTGGCGCTTCTTCATTCTGTCGATAACTCCGGGATCCACCGTCGTCTCGGAATCCACCGATGGGGCACAACTACCATCAACCACACAAGAATCCCTCCTCCGTATGAAGACCACGAATCAACAAACGAAATCCTCCGTAGGAAACTATCTCCTTTTGGGTAGAGAATGGTACCGAGTGCCAAACCAATGATCTCAAAGCAAATATATATATATATATATTGGAACTTGGATCAAAATAAACTATATGCGTGTAAACATATTTTTGTGTAAAGATTAAAGCATTTGGTTTCATAAAAACAAAGAGACTTTTTGGTTAAGGATTTTTCTCTCAAAAGAACTTGAAAATTATGAAAAAGCCTTGTGAAAAACTTGTGTTCCCGCACTATTAAGGTCTGGTAAAAATAAAGTGGGGAAGTGGGAAGTTACAAAAAAACTGACGAAAACATTGCCTGAAAACGAAGGTTGTTCGAATGACTTTTAGATGTCGTTTGAACGACTCCGTTCTAATGACCTTAATAACGAGAAAGTAAAGAAAAACAAAGGAATCTCATTCAAAACACTTCGCTCGAACGATGTCGTTCTAACGACCTTTCTAACGAGAAAACAGAGAAAAAGAAGTGAATCTCGTTAGATAGTTCGTTCGAACGACATCTCAAAAAGAAAAATTTGCTTTTAAAACCCCAAAAATTTTATGTTAATTATTAAAAATGTTTTTCTGAGAAAAAATATAAAGTCGTTTTAAAATGATTTATAAAAGGACAACTATACAAATATCCAGTCTCTCTCTCTCTCTCTCTCTCTCTCTCTCTCTATATATATATATATATATATATATCACTGTTCTAAAAAACCCGCCTAGGCTCCGCCTAGGCACGCCTAGGCTTGAGGCTTGGGAGAAACGCCTCGCCTTAAGTTTTTCACGCCTTATTCTTGGTAAAACCCTTAAGGCGTATTTTTTTTCTAAAAAGAACAATGCTTTAGTGAAATAATATCGTCTTTTAAAGAATTTTTTTACAATCCAGACCATTATCTCATCCAAAATAATCAAATAGTACTTTAATTTGTAAATATTCAGACATATTTTTATGATATGTACAATTTTAGTTTTTTAATAGCCTTGTTATGGTTAAAAAATATTAAAATATATTAAGAAGTCCTAAACGCCTTTTGACGCCTTTTTACGCCAAGGCCCGCCTAGGCTTCAAAGGCTTAAGGCTTGGCCTCCACGCCTCGATCACGCCCCGCGTTTTTTAGAACCTTGATATATATATATATATATATATATATATATATATATATATATATATATATATATATATATATATATATATTAAATGCATTCATACCTTTAGAAACTTTGGACGAATTAAAAGGTTGATGACGATAAAATGGCATGACAAACTGGTAATGATGATATCTCCAGTTTAGTCTTGGCCGCTACGTCTTCAACCCAAACGTCATAGGCTTGAAAGGACACAACAAACTTCCATCTTATGACTCAATTAGTTTTGTCTGAAATCTTACAAATTGACTCAATTGGAAAATTTCCCTTACATATGTGGTTATGGGTCACGCTAGTGGCACCATTCGATGAATATTACATTTTAATAATCATCATGTATTGTTTTTACATTCATATAATTCCCCTGTATTGTAATGGTCCATGGTATGGATAAAATTTCTTGAATTGTTTATGCAAATTTAAAATAAAACCATATATTTAGAATAAATATGCACGTTCAATAAATATTCTCTATTTCCAGCAACTTACAAATAAAGTGACATTGTATCTACATAATTTTCATTTGTACTTTCTTTAAAAACCATTAGCAAAAAGAAGTTCAGTCACAACATGTTCCCTCGTCACTAGCATTTCAGGTTCTATTAAAGGTGGCTTGAGTTAATATTCTTTTCCCAGGTCCTCTATGTAGGGCATTATGACCACCCCACAATCAACGCTGAAATTAAATTTAAACAAAAAATATGAATTATGATTATGTGAACAGTATTAAAATAGTATGTGTAATTTTAATGTTCGATTACTTACAATTTGTACTATTTTGGCCATTCTATATCTCTGATGAATTCAAAATCGAGATCATTTTCCAAAGCCCATTTTATAATGTTTTTTTCACCTTCAAAAAGTTCGTCTACAACTGTCATTGTTTCGAAAATTCATTCAATTCTCTTCGTATTCTTTATTATTGGTGCATTGGTCTTTATAAATTTAAGAGTTTCTTACACAGCAAAACCTTGCGAAAAGAAAAAAAATGGTTAGTGTATTTAAAACAAAAAAGTTATGTAATGTAATTAATTTTAGGGTGAAACAATTTTTGGTGCATCTTGAAAGTAGACTAACTTTGTGTTCGTCCTTAATGAATCCATATGCATGATTTTCCCTTCTTTTTTGTGTATGGCCATTAAGGAAAAATGGATTTCTGGGTTCCTTATTGGGTGGAATATAATATCATAATTTTCAAAGTATTCATACATGCATTCAAAAACGAACTTCTTTTTCCCAATCTCATCATTGTGCAAGGCCATGTCCAGTTAAATAAATTTGTAAGGATTCGAAAATTTTATGGTAGTATTTATCTGATGGTTATGGGTAAATTATTAAATTGTATTTCCATTACCTAACAGTAAGTGCTCAGCATGTAAGTAATTGGATGAACAAGCTCCCGTCTACTCCGTCTGTAAGAGAAAGTTTTTATAATTACATATAACTTATTTATTTTGGCGTATCCCGTTATAAACTGTTGCTACAAATCGAACACTATATCTGCATTTTCCTCCATGATCGTTTGAAGACATGTTAGTGATCGAGCTTCGTGTCTGAGATTCAATCCATTGGAACTATTACACATATTCTATGGAGGTATAGGAACTTATGGTTTTGATTTTACTCAGTCAAATTATTCTGGGGAGTTTATTTTTTATTTTGAAAATATTTTTTTACTGTTTGTTTATAAGAACGAGATTCCAATCTCGTTAGATGGTCTTTGTTTGGAAGAGCAACTCTCGTTGGACGTTTATTGGAAGGATGATCGAACGAGATAGGCATCTCATTCGAACAAGACTTCACCTCGTTAGAACAAAACCATAGCTTTCGTTTGAACGGGATCCCATTTTCGTTCGAATGAGAGTGCCATTCTGAAATTCGTGTTTTTCTATAAAAACCTAGTTTGAACAGTTTTCATTAAGACTTTTGTCTAAAATGAAGTCCCCATACCTGTTCTAAAAGTGTTTATCTTTTTGTTTCTTTGAAACAAGATTTTTTTTCCAAACCACTCTTCCTCTAGAATGATTTGTTGAGTTTCAAACCCTAGTTCCCAAATAATACATCAAACCCTTATAGAGTTCCCTCTACTTCTGATTTGTGGAGTCGAGGATCTACTGCTGAAGAAGAAAGGATCCTTACTCCTGAGGTTAATCGGTGGATACCGAGGGTTGAGTTTATTCTTATGAACGGTGCTGGACCGTGCCGTATTTATTAAAGATTTGAAGACTCGTGCATTATACTTAATTATGCTCTAAGTAGTCTGTAAGTCGGCGAGTCTGTCAAAATCTTTACCGTGTTGAATATAGGTTTAGCCTAAAAGGAATTTTTCTTCAATTCTTCATGTGCTTGGTTTGATTGCGTGGATTGAATATTATTTTAATTTGGACTTGAGTAGCATGCACACCTAATTTAATAAAGATAAAATTTGGTTAAAAATTGAATCTTTGTGTGCGTATCCTAAGATATAAATATTCTGTATAGCCCCAGTTTCATTTTTTCCGTCTCTTCTCTAGAATTTCTAAAAAGCAGAGTATTTCTTGTTTCATGGATTTAAAAAGGTAAGGATTATAAATAAGTCATATTAAATGAATAATCCTGGTTAATATGACTTACATGGTATGATATTTCGATTAGATCAAATAGTTCTTCCAAGTCTTCCCTTCATTCCATCGTCTTTTCTACCTCATACAGTGATTGCCTTGATTTTTAGATGGGGGAAAAAATAGTTCTAGAATATTATATAATTGTAACTGCATGTACTATTTAATTATGTGCATGTACTATATTATAACATACATGTAATTTATTATATATTTCTTGTACTTTGTTAAACTTATTTGTATGGCAAAATACATAAGCAATACGAAAGAAACTTTACTCATGTTCCATTTTTGTGTAGTATTCCTTCAATTTGGATTTTATATCATCACGAAGGAATTATGCGATAAGATACAACTCTAAATTGAGTGAATTATTAGACAGTTTGGAGAGTTGTGATGTGATTTGTTCTTTAACATTTATTGTCTCTTTTTCATTCCTTTCATGATTTATATTTTTAGTTATTTTCCTCTTTGGTTGCTTCCTCCTCTTTTAGGTTAAAATTCACCTTCAGTGGCATCATGAACCCTCTTATTTCCTATTGTAACCGCCTTATGTGGTTCCTCAATATTTTTACATTATACTCAAAACTAGAATCTGAATTTTCCCTATGGTCTCCTCTCTCATGTATGCATTTATACATAGAGTTTTGGACCATTTCCATCCTCTTAATATCTTGGTTCAAAATTTTCATCTCAGCCTTTACTTCGCTCAGATCAACTTCCAATTCTAAGTTTTTCTTGATGAGATGTTGAAAATGATTTCCTAAAAAAGAACATTTCATGTTTATTTTTTTGTGTTGACTAATCAATATGATGTGATGAAAGTACATGCAGATTACAAGAAAGGACATGAAGATTAAATAAAATACATGCAGATATGATGAAAGTACATGCACATAAAATGAAAGTACATGTAATAACTACAACAATGTACATGCAGATTAAATAAAGTACATGGAAAATAAGATGAAAATACATGCAAGAAACATAACATAATACATGTAAGAAATACAAAGCACGTGCCAATAAGAAAAAGAACATGCAGAAAATAAGATGAAAGTACATGTAGATAAAATGAAAATACATGTAATAAACACAACATAGTACATGTAAGAAATACAAAATACGTGTAGATAAAAAAAGTACATGCAAATAAAATGAAAGTACATGTAACAACCATAACAAAGTACATGGAAATGTTACAATGTATATGAAAAATGACAAAGTATATGCAGAAACAATAAAGTACATGCAGATTAAATCAAATTACATGCAGATTAAATAAAAGTACATACGGATTAAATGAAGTACATGCGCATTATAAGAAAATACATGCGGGTTACAAGAAAGTACACATAACATATAAGTACCCGTTGGGAAAAAAGTACATGCAAATATAACAAAGAACGTGCAACAAACAATAATGTACATGCATAAAGAACAAAGTAAATGCAAAACCAACAAAGTACATGTAAAATAACAAAGTACATGCAAAAATAATAAAGTACATGTAGATTAAAGCAAAAATATGTAGATTAGAAAGGACATGCATATGACAAGAAAGTACATGCACATTACAAGAAAGTACATCCAGGTTACAAAAAAGTACATACACATATAGTCGTGTAAATTGAACCGAGCAAGACAGAAGTCTGCCTGTTCGGTATTTTCGGACTTAGAATTATTTGAGTTTGAGTCGAGCCGAGCTTGAGCCAAAATTTCAAGACCGAATGAATTTCGGGCCGAACTTGAGTTAAACCTTGTCACGCCCGAATTGGGCTCGAAGCTCGAACTTTGAATATATAAATAATTTTATATAATATGATATATTTATGTGAACATTGTTTAATTAGGTTTCACTTTTTTTTTTCATTTACTACATTCTTTACAAAAAGTTCATTAGTCACAATCCATTAGAAAGAAGTGGTTTTCAATTTTGTGGTTTTATTGTTAATCTTATTGTGGGCATTTGATTTATTAATTGCTCAAGTCACAACAAGACTTTGTTAGTGACCAAATAATTTTATATGTATGAAATGTAATTGGACTTTGTATTTTTCACTCTTATTTCCTCTGTTTTAATTTAATACATTTCATAATTTTATATTATATTTTATGAAATATTAATTATATTTTAGTGTGAATATTTTATCCATGATGGAAATACAAGGAAAAAACACTAATTCAAACTATTTTAGTAAAAAAATTAGAGTCGGGCCTATTCAAAATGGGGCCCAAAGCCCGAAATATTTATGAGCCGAGTTCGGGCTTATGAGGAAAAAATTAGAACGGGCCGAGCTCAAGCTTGAGCTTGGGTAAGGTACTTCGGACCGAGTGTGAGTAACCCCAAGCCACGCTCACCTAGACCGATTTACATACCTACATGTAAACTACAGAAAAGTACATGCATGTTACAAGAAAGTACATGTAACATATAAGTACCCGTTAGGAAAAAAATACATGCAAATACAACAAAGTACATGCAACAAACAACAATGTACATGCATAAATAACAAAGTAAATGCAAAAACAACAAAGTAGCTACAGATTACATAAAGTACATGCAAAAAAGATGAAAGTACATGCAAAGTAACAAATGAGTACATTAAAAAACAACAAAGTAGATGCACAAAAAGAAATGAAGTTGGGTTTCAAAATTATTGTTTGTTGGTAAAAAATACTTGAAAATACAACAAAGTACGTATAACAAACAATAATATACATGAAGAAATAACAATGTACATACAAAAACAGCAAAATACATGCAGATTAAACAAAGTACATGCAAATAAGATGAAAGTACATGGAGAGTAACCAAATAGGACATGTAAGAAACTAGAATTGAAGTTGGGTTTCAAAAATTTTGTTTCTTGTTGATTAGGAAATTAATGCATGCAAATACAAAAAAGTACATGCAACAAACAACAATATACATGAGAAACAACAAAGTACATGCAAAAATAATAAACTACTTGTAGATTAAACAAAATACATGTAGATAAGATGAGAACATGTAGAGCAACCCAAGAGTACATGTAAAAATAAGAAAGTACATGCACAAAATAAGAAAGTACATGAAATTTAGATGAAAGAACATGCAGTTTAAAAGAAAAAATAATAAAGTACATGCGAAATACAACACAACAAAACCTATTGGGACTCCTTATGTTATTCTTCATCAAACTCATTTTTCAGCTGTTTGTTCATCTCATTAAGTTAGGTATTTTATTCCTCCGACTTCTTCATATTCTCATTAGATTCATTTCTTTGTCCATGATGCAACAATGTGTTTGAAGAGTTGATGAGGTTGATGACTTATATTTGCATGTCTCTGGTAGGATTCACACTTTTTTTGCGTAAGCATGAGCATCATTGGCCAGGGTTAACCAATTATACCCTTGCACGATTGTCCTCTTGGATAATGAACGCCTTTCTTTATGATTTGTGCAAGATAGCTCATGCACTTCTTTCAAAATGTATTCCACTCCTGACGGATGAACACACCTTAAGAGAGGAAAAAATAAACTATCTTATATAGCATAACCCCAGAGATAATTGGCTTTTCTGAATATGATCTTTCTTGCCTCCTTTTTTTCTTTGGGGAGATTTTCATCCATATATAACTTATAATTAGATCCAACCATGAATGGTTGAGGTTTAGATTGAATTTCAATCTATGTGCCCTCCTTTTTGATTTAGGGTTTTGCCAATATTATTATCAGTGCCACCCTCATGAACTTAGTTCTTATGGTCGAAGCCAACCTTTTTAGGGCATCTTGTTTATCATTTTCCACCCTTAGAACACTTTATATCGTTACTTTCTTAAATCGGGATAAGAACGTCTTCACTTTGGCTAAGTGTTTTGTAATCTTTTCATCTTTAGACTTATATTCTCCAGATATCTATTGTACCACTAGTTGGGAATTAAAACTTCATATTCTGCCTCATTATTAGAGGTGAAAATCTAAATGGCAAGGCATACTCAATGTCTATTTCATTTGGGGTCGAGAGTATGACTCTCACACCAGTTCTTTTTGCACATAAGGAACCGTAAATATACAATTTAGAAATGGGAATCTATGAACAAAATAAGGTCCTCCTCTTTATGGTCATTTGAGATCATCTCTACGTCTTTGTCTTTAACAATTTCTTTTCCATTTCCTAGATCCGAACTGATATTGTTTGGAGATGAGGCTTAATAGGGATCCTTAATTATTGGAGCCTAGTCTTGAGAGGGATCCTTAATTACTGGAGCCGAGGATTACGAATGAGCCTTAATTTTTGGAGCTGAGGCTACAACTAAATGTCATGGCTTAAGGGTGAGGCTTCCTTAACTAACATTGGGTCTTCCGAAGTAAATTCCATAAAATATGCCTATTTTAGGCCTTTAATTGTAGTACTGGGCTGTAAATATATGTCATAGGCTCTAAAATCAATAGACCGCCACGGGCTCACTAGATTTTCTCAATTTATGCATGATTTTCCTAATAAGATGATATGTTAGTACCATGATTGTATGATCTTAGAAGTACGATTAAACCTTCCTTTCTATGTGAATAAGTGTAAATGCTAATTTTCCATCTTAGGGTATTGACTTTCTACCCCTTGAATTTTTTTTTATATAATAAACTGGCTTTTGAACCCCTTGATCTAGCCAAACCATTATTGCACTCACAGTCGATTATCAGACTGCTTAATACAAGTATATATTTTCACCATATAAGGGATGTGATAATAAAAGATTAGAAACTAAGTAAACTTTCAACTCTTGAAATGATTTTTCATATTCTTCATTCCATTTGAAGGCTTTCCTTAGCACTCTGAAGAATGGTAAGCACTTGGCAGTGGCTCTAGAGATGAACCTATTTAAAGCTGTTATACACCTCGCGAGTCTCTGAATTCCCTTTTAGATTCTTAGTGACTTCATCAAAGTGTTACTTTTATTAGATTGTCTTCTATTCCTCTTTAGTTATGATGAAATCGAGGTATTTTTCGAATTCAAACTCGAAGATAAATTTATTTAAGTTCAACTTCATCTGATGCTTTTCCATAATATGAAAAGTATTGGCCAAGTCCTTCACATGATCTTCAAACCTAAAACTTCTAGATAGTGTTTCATCTACATAAATTTCCATGGTTTGTAAAATCTGATCTTCAAAATTTTTATTCACTAACTACTAGTACGTGGCCCCAATGTTCTTCAGTTTAAAAGGCATTACCTTGTAATATAATGTCCCTTTGTCAGTTTGAATGAGGTTTTATTTGCGTCGTCCTCATTTATTAAGATTTGGTTGTACCCGTTGTGGGCATCCTTGAAGATCATGAGTTCATGGCCTTATATGACATCCACCATTTGATCTATTCGAGATAAAGGTAAATAATCTTTTAGGTATACCTTGTTCAGGTTGGTGAAGTCTACTCACATCCTCCACTTACCATTCTTCTTTGGCATGAGCACAATATGAAACACTAAGAGGGATACTTGACTTTTTCTATGGATCCTTCATTTAAAAGTTTCTTCACTTCTTCTATAGTGATCTAGGACTGATGTGAGGAAAACAACCTCGTCTTCCGCTTGACTTCATTATCCGAAGGGTCCACATCTAGGTGGTGGCATATAGTTTTAGTGTCTATCCACACCGTATCCATATGTGACCATGCAAAGATATCCTTAAGTTTTTCCAATAGCTTAACAAAATTAACCTTGACAATGGGTTTCAAGTACGAGCCAATTTGCAAAGTTTTTTCACAGTCCAATTCAACGAGGACCATGGATTCTACCTGCTCAGATGCCTCCCCCTTTGTTAATTTCTCATTGTTCCTTGGGTTATACAAAGTAGTTTTACGCTTGTAATCTTCTCTATGCTTAATAGATGTGAAATAACACTCTCTTGCTTCCACTTAGTCACCTGAGACATCTCCTACCCCAAAGTGAGTAGAAAATCTCATCATCTAATTAATGGTAGATGGAATAGCTTTATATTTTTCAGGTATACTCATACAAAAATTATATTACATGTCGAAATCACAAGTTGATCCATAATCACTATTCTAAAAAACCCGCCTAGGCACGCCTAGGCTTAAGGCTTGGGAGAAACTCCCCGCCTTAGGTTTTTTATGCCTTATTCTTGGTAAAATCCTTAAGGCGCACTTTTTTCTAAAAACAACAATGCTTTAGTGAAACGATATCGCCTTTTAAAGAATTTTTTTTACTAATCGGACCATTATCTCATCCAAAATAATCAAATAGTATTTTAATTTGCATATATTCAAACATATTTTTATGATATGTACAATTTTAGTATTTTAATAGCCTTGTTATGGTTAAAAAATATTAAAATATACTAAGAAGGCCTAAACGCCTTTTCACGCCTTTTTAGGCCTAAGGCTCGCCTAGGCTTCTAAGGCTTAAGGCTTGGCCTCTACGCCTCGATCACGCCCCGCATTTTTTAGATCCTTGTCCATAATAAAAGTAAAGTTCACTTTCTTCATTAGAAAAGTTGGAGACTTTCCCATACAAACATCTAATTCCACCATATCAAGAGAAAGACCATTTTCCCCACTCAAGCAGATGATAGATTGATGGTAGGGTTTGAGTTGCATCATATTTAGATTCAAGGATTTTAAAACAGTGTCATAAGATTACATATATTGAGCATCCTCCATCAATGAGGATTCGAGAAACATTATATTTGAGAACCATAATGCTTACGACTGGTGGGTCATTTTGTGGGTAAAGGATGATCTTGAAATCGAGCCTATAAAAGATAAAGACCAGACAATCAATATGCTGAGAAAAATAACTTAGGATTGACATTTAAAACACAACAAATTTCATCCCCAAAGATCTTTGATTAATTATACATTGAAAAGAAATAAAAAAGTTGAAGATGGAGAAATTCTTGCTTCCCTCCAAGGTACCCAAAAAATCTTGATTAAACCGTATATACGCTAGGATATTCTAGTGTATGATCCTCCCCAAAGTGAAGTAGGTGGGTTGAGTCCTTTTGAGATGAAAACTGTTATTTTTCAATGACATGTGATGGTATCTTTTTGGACCACTTCATAAAAATGTGAACAGTATTTTCTCTCACCCCTCTCAAACCCTAATGATCAATAATAATGATTAAAATCCCTTCCCACACCTTTACATGAAGGTACAAAAGGTGGGTCTTGGGCTAAACTGATTTTCTTGAGAGTATGGGCCTGGAAACTTGGGTATATGAACTACACTATAGGGACCTAAGACAAATAATTAAATTATCTTCAAATAAATATTTGGAAATTCCAATTCCAATTCCAATTACCGTAATTATTTTCTTTTTATATTTAACCGCGAGTAACTCCGCTAAATAATCACGATTTCATTCCAAATTAATTATCTTAAAAATTACTCGAATATAATGGTGCCTTATTTGCAAAGTTGATTTTGTCACATAATATGATTCCCCATGTTAAGTGTACGATACCCATTTGGTCAAATCAATTTACTATCAATTGACGTTAACCAACATCTAATTAATTTTCTTGATTCTCAGACTCGACTAATTTTCTACTCTACAGGATTATAGAATAATCCACCAACCGAGTTTTACTTGGTAGGTACAAACATATAAATTTATTAAGGGGATATCATGATCAACAGTATCCCTTGGACATGGATTTCTCTGAATTATGATCTCATCCTTACTTACACAACGATCACCAAATATGTAAAGATCATTTGTCCTAGTATAAATCAAATCGCGCCTTTGGCAATCAAAATAATATGTGTACAAGCATTCCAATTCTCATAATTATCGAGCTTAAGAATCTAGGCACCCTTTTCAAATAGTGTGAGATTGATCGAGTCTAATCAAGATAACTGTTAAACTTAAATCTCATGGATGTCCATGTTCAATACATTCTTGGGATGTATCGATCACAATCCTCTATCGAACCATCGAACTAGTTCTCAAACCATTATACAAGTTCCTGTAGTTTAAGATAAACTACTAGGATTGCATTGCAACCGTTCTGATAGGATGTTAACTCCCTATCTAGGTTGTGAACATTACAATAGTGCTAGAATCGAAATCCCGATCTCCAGTGATCAGTCCGAAGCTGACTCATCGAAATTCTTACTGGGATCTATTGACCGACATGTGTATAATATATTTAAACCAAATATAAAGAATTCTTGTAACCATTATTCTTATTTTAAAATGAATAGACACGCCTATATTTAAAGGTAACCGCCATACATGGATTTAAGAACAAATCTCCAATAATATCCCACTTAGTCTTAAAGACATGTATCAAACTCCTGACCCATTTACACGGAGGTTTGCAATCTATTAGTAGAATGATTAGCCGGATAACTCTGGTCATAAACTTATTACCTTCTTGTTTGATTTATCGAACTAGGTGAAACTTATGCCTAATGTTATTAACACTTTTAAGGGTTATGAGTTCTCTCGAACTTGAAATCATACCACTACGAACACTAAAGATGTAATAGCTAATTGCACTTGACGGAACCTCACCCAAGTTACTTAGGAAGTGACTAAACCATATAACTTCCTTAGTTTCCACCTAAGTGGAAATAACTTTGGCATACCCGACGGAGTCAGCAATCCAAAATTATTTCACACTTCTCCAACTTATAGCTCAACCTTCTTGTGTAAACACATATTCTGTGGTAGAAAACTTTGAATTCTTATCTGACTAAAAACTTAGTCTTTGTTCCTAAAAGGTACAAGACTATTATTTTGAAATCTATTGATCATGCCGAGGTATAACATATTTTGGTCTAGTACATAATATAGCACGCATGAGGATGTCCACCAATGAAGAATTAGGTATATTATTCATTCCTTCCATCTGAATCAAGTACCCAAAGACATTGATTCCCAGACATATTCATTCCATGCTTGAAAAAAAAACTCTTTACTTGGAATCCCGATGCTATGTCTAGGAACCAATGTGTCTATTACACCTTTAGTGCTTAAATGTGTAAATCCATTCCAAAATATACTTGTAAGTCCATTTCATTGATATTCCATGCTTAAGTGCTTCATCCGATCAATGTGTATATAATATTGATATAATAACCTTATGATAATCCAACATTTTTTGTAACCGATCTAGCGAAAACGTGATCATAATGATGTGCCTGGATTGTCCTAGGTACTTTATACTAAAAATCTAGACAAGACACTCCTATGTAAGACAATACTCCCAGCTCATTCCCGATTAGGCAAATATTATCCATTAATTGTACTTAGAAATACCACTACGTTTTTGTCATACTTATTATACTAACAAGTATTATTAGAGCTTTGATGAAAATCAAAACTTGATTGCCTCATAATAACGAATGGATCAAGACCTTGATGTTAACTTAAATCCATAAAATGGATGTCACAAGCTTACACTAATTTTCTTTTCTCGAATTGTTACTATGTACTTGTCAAGACAATAGTTCAAGAACATACTCCTAACCTTAAAAGAATCTCGACAGACTTCAGCATGGCTATCACGATAAGGTGTTATCATATTAAATCCCTGCCTTTTTACGTAAACCCTTTTCTTGAAGGTTTTCACCTTTCAATCCATCTTTATTTTAACTTCTTGTATGCCCACTTGTGCCCGATGGTTTTAACCTATCAATAAGTTTACAAGTCCTAAAACTTGATTTGAATACATCGAATGCGTTTGGTATCCATAGTCATAAGTCAAAGCAAACGTCATTATCTTGGAATGCCTCGTTGTAGTTCCTGATACCTGATTCGTGTTTGTCGAGGAGCTTATCAAAACAATCACCTAAAATGATAACCATTCAAGATGACTGTTGATTCTCCCACTACAGCATGGCACTACTTGCTATCCAGTATAAGTAACACATGAACCCTAATCATTGGTAGTATTCCAACTACGATAAGGAAGCGTATTATCGATATTAGGTTGTATTTCATCCTACACAATAGGTCTAGCAATAATGATAATATGATGTTCCAATATATCTTGTAATTCTAACTTACACTTAGACACCTAGTTTATTACATAATCCTCTTAAAAGAACCTATCAATTATGTAATAAGCGACCTACTTATACTTAGGAACATTATATAAACTACTTTGTTACCTTTGGTATAACCAACAAAGAGACAAGCCTCTATCTTAATTTCAACTTCCTTGGTTCGTTCAACAACACGAGTACCAGGCACTCCCAAATCCTAATATTCCCTAAAATGAGTTTGTGCCTACTCCAATATCCAATGGGAGTTGAAAAGATCGATTAAGAAGAAACTAAACTAAAATTTATATAACCGTCTCTTACATAAAAATCCCAATAAGAATGTTATAGTCCCGAATAACCTACCATATGCCATATCATATTCAAAAGATCCTTATTCCTTTATTTTCCTCTACATCATTTTGAGATGGAATGCCTGATGTAGACAACTGGGATAAAATAACAACCTCCGATTAATGATCTATTAACTCTCATAAGAGGTAAACTCCTCTATTTTCAGATAAAAAATCTTGGATTAGTTTACCTCACCTACGCTCTATATTATCCTTTCACACTTTGAAATAATAAAAAGCTTTAGACTTGTGGAGCTTAAGGTAAATATGTCCATACCTTTGAGTGATTATCAATGAAATGGATAAAGCACTCAAAGCCACCTATCGATCGGATGTTTCTCGAATCATGCAAATTTAAATGAACCTATAATACCCTGTAATTTCAGAATAAAATATTATGAATTAATGAAATTTAATAATTTAATATTAATTTGGGAATAAATAACATCCGACGATTTAAATTAAATGATTAAAAATTGAAATTGAAATAAATATTTATTAATGATTTTTTAAATACAAGACTCAATTTGACATAATGGTCTTGTTAGTGAAAAAAATCACACATAAATAAATTTACGGGCGCGCGTCGTTTAAACATAATAAAATGTCCATGCGAGATAGAAATAATTAGGACGTGTTTTGGGAAGAGTTAGAGGCTCGTTTATGTTTTTTAAATCCTTAAAAATGGTCCGGGGTCATAGGTATGTAAGTTAGGAAACTTTTGGGCTAGTCTGGGTATGGATTCAAGTCCATTTGGGGGTCCAAACATGGGGTTATATGTCCAACTCCGAAATTGGGTTAAATATAAGATTAGGATCAAGATAAATAACTCCCCACTACTAATCAACATAACCCTAGCAACCTCACTTCAAGAGAGAAGGAAACAAAGGCCTAAGAGGAGGAAGAACAAAGAATTCAATGAAGAAATCACCCATCACCATAACCAGACAAGAACTTTCTTGCTTAGTTTATGTATTCAATGTAGAGGTTGATTCATCGTAGTAAATGATCTATGATTTTTGGACTTTTCTTAGGGTGAAATTGTTGATTAAAAATTATAGAAATAAACCTCACATATGTAAAAAAGACCAATCAGATGTTAAGTGATTTAACCTAGAAATTAGGATGATTGAAATTTAATTTGTATGATAGAATTCATGCGTTAGAAATTCTGAATTATGTTGAAAATTCTTGATGTATATGTAGAGGATTTGAATCCACGATTGAAGGACTAAAATTGGAGAGAATAACAACCCATGTATTATGTTAAAATATGGTTTGGATATATATTTGTTAATAGTAGAAATTTTGGACTAGAGTCATGACTAATGATTTAAATTTCTGGGAAATTGAGACTCATTACTAATGTCAATTTATATCATTTAATATTCTAAGATGGAGTAATATATCTTAGGAACCTATTTTTATGATTATGGAATTCAATTACCCATTAGAAAGAAATTGGGAAAAAGATATAGAATTTGTTTTAGTGGCAGGCCAAGTTGGGGATGATTTTTGAAATCCACGTGAGTTGATAAAATCATGTTTGGGAATTCGAGGATTTTTATTAAAAATGTTGGAGTGTCACGATTTAAGTAAAGGGATACACAACCTAGTTAGTTAAGTAATCCTATGAAAAAAAAATAAGTGGATAAATAATAGATTAAAGGTTCGATTATTAATTATGGAAACTGTTCCGGGGAAACCTTGGGTAATTATTGAGTACATACCCATACCTATTATATGGGAATATATATATATATATATATATGGACATACCAATGTATTTTTATGGACATACCAATGTTCATAGACGGTCCTATCGGCTTGGGGGTTCATGCGTTCGGACTGCGTAGCACACGCCGGCACATGTGGGCTTGGAGATTGTGTAGGACATATAGTTACTATGGTTTGGTTTATGAACTGGTATCCTGAGTAGGGACCGCCCCTAACTTATGTGTGTTTTGTGATGTCCTCTTTGGGATGAGAGATTCCTCTGGACTTGCCGATAGATCACGAACGAGACACCACTGGTAGATGCCTTTGTGTGTCAATATATATATATATATATATATATATATATATATATATATATATATATATATTCTACCCGAATTTAAATAAAAGTAATTCTACCATCTAAGAATGTAGACAAATATTCATAGACCCTTATGTTATGAAAGAAATGAATAGATGATGTGTCAACTTTATAAGTAATAGAACTTGGGCAATTTGCACATAAACGAGATGAGTGTAGACAATTAAGGTTCCACATGCTAGTTACACTTAATGCTTCTTACATTTAACTATCCCCGTACCTATTGAAGATTTTAGAATTTATTTGTATTACTTGGGAAATATCATATTTTTTTCTCAGTGGTGTGATATTTACCATATGTGAGTGATGATGGAAGTTTGCTTACTTTGAATCAATAGTACTATTGCATTCTAAATTAAATAAGTTTATTCTTTCAACTCTAGGGTGCTGACCCAAATTTAAATGATTTTCCCCCCAGGTTGCTCGTAGACAGGGATTGCGAGACTGTTGGTGTATCAGCCTTGCGATCTCTCATACTTATCAGCTTCTCAAATTATTGACTCTAGCTTAGGTGCTTTTCTAGTCACAGTTATTTATTTGAGACATTTGTATGGTCACAAGCCCGAGATTTATATGTTTACATTATGTTTGGTTGTGATAATTATTTTTTAAGTTAGACTTATCATGCACTTTATATTTGTTTGGATTTATATACTTGTGATGGAAATGTTGATTTAAAATTCAATTATAGGCCTTTAATATATAATTTATATCACGTTAGTGCTGAGAATGATATGAATTGATAGACAAGCCCCATCTTCGGCGTATCGTGCCTGGCCAACTTTTATGTGAGAAAATGGGGATTATTACAGTTGGTATCATAGCACGATTCTAGTGTCATTAGGATCTGTGTTTAAGCTCGTTACATTCTGCGCTGCGTTATTTGATGTATAGATCCATATGTTTAGGAATCATTCTATTCTTTACAATCAGTTACTAATACGAATCTCGTTTTCTTTCAGATGGCAAATGGTTGGAGAGGCATATCGAGATGTACCACCATGCCAGCTACAGACGAAGGGGGACCAGTAAGAGAAGTATAAGGAGCCACCTCCAACCCCACCTGTGGTAGGACCACAGAGATTTCCACTATCATGGCTCATGCAGTGTCCACCACCATGGAAGCTATTTTAAGGCATTTTCCACCACCACAGCTTCAGCAGCAACCACCACACCCACAACAGGTGGTGCTACCATTTCAGACACTTGGATTGATTTGGGATAGAGATAGGGAGGACTTTACTAAGGTCCAACCATCAGAGTTTGCTGGTAGTCCATATATTCTAGTGGTGAGTAGGTGGAAGAGATATATTCAACGACATTTACGGATGGTAGAGTGCACACTAGTGCAGAAGCCGATGATATCATCATTTCGACTAGTGGGGACCCCAATTCACTGGTGGGAGGCAATTAGGATGATTATCGAGAGGGACAGTTTTACTATTGATGAGTTGTGGGAGAGATTTGCAGGGAAGTACTTTCCTCAGGCAATGCAATCATAGATGCAAAAAAAGTTCATGGACCTTATGTAGGTCCCCTTATATATAACTTTCAACAAAAAACTTTTGCTCGAGTGGAATTAAGTTATGGATGAATGCATACCAACTTTCCCTTTTTGAAAAACTCTTTTTCAATTTTATCAAACCAAGTTGTGACACAAATTAACTTAACCAAATTTTATCTTGTTTAACCCTAAGCATGCAACTAGTGATTAAATCAAGTAAAATAAAGTAAAGCAATACTCACAATGCCGATGTACGAGGAAAAACCCAATCGGGAAAAAACCTTGGACGATCCAGGACAGACAATCACTATAACAATGGTTTTACAAATTCATACGGTAGTCTTATACCACGACTCGATCCACCCATGAGACTTGACGCTCCTATGATCTTCTACCAATCTTCACAGTGCCCACGCAGAACGTAACCTTCTTTTACGATGCTCTTCCATAGCAGTCGCTTCCACGAATGCCTCGATATCCACCGATACGTCCTTGTGTCGTCTATGATGTTGAACACGAAAGTAACCTTCTTCGCTTCTCCGCGACAAAACCAACAATGTTCAAGTGTTGAACAAACCCAACTTGGTGCAACAAAGATCACATAAACATATGATAATGATAACTCAGATCTTTGTAAATTTTAGGGATGTTTTATAGTGAAAACACTTTGAAAACTTTGTACAGAGAACTTTCTGTATTGTAAACTTTTTTCGCACTGCACACACATTGAGAAATTTGGAACACACCTCTATTTATAACAATTTTGAGGCGGTGGAAAATCTCGTTCGAGCGAGATTCTGTGTCGTTCAAACGACATCAGTTCTCGTTCGAACGACATCATATGTTGTTTGAACGACATCGCCCAGATTAGAGTTTTAATGAATCCAACTTCAAAAATATAGTTTTACTTAAAACTAACTCTTATCCAACTCTAATCCGTCCATATCTGATTAAAACAAAGTGTAAACAAATAAAATGCTTTTAAAAACAAATTAAAAATATTTTCTTTTAAAAAATAACATCCTTATTTTTATAAAATAAAATTCCGTGTTTCGTTAACATTATGCATTGATAGTTGAGTGATCTCGGAATGAAATTATACTTTGAAGACGAGAAATTTTTACTAATTAAACTTTGGCATGATTAATTCCTTGTAGCTTTGTCGTAACATCTTCCATTAGTGTTCGACACGTCATAGTCTCATAGTGATCGGACAATAAAAATCTACCCATGACTCAAACGTGTTTTGTTATGAGAATAAGTCAAAACTACATTCAGACTCAATTTGAAATTTGGTCTTTACTCCTTAAGCAAGGGAGTCGCACTTTGGCAGAATACGAGGAAGAGTTTATCGCACTTTCCTATTTTACTAAGGATGATGTGAGAACAGAGCAGAGGAAGATAAAGAAGTTTGTGTCAGGTACAACCTGACACATCCGACAGTTATTATTGTGGAATTCGACTTTCACCACATATAACTAGGTAGTGAATGTTACTTTACTGCATTGTCAGGATCATAGATCATTCCAAAAAGATAAGGGGGGAGAAGAGACACCACTTAGGACGTCCAACCAATAGAGTAAGGCAAATGGGAGTAGCAACCAGGAGACCTAACATTCTTAGGGTCCTAAACCTTCAGAGAAACATAATATATCTAGGGGTTTCGATAATGGGATCATACAGGGTCGACAGGGCCAGGGCCAACAGCAGAGAGGCCACCACGGCCAAGGGCAGTAAAATTAGGGCCAACAGGGACTATAGCCTGATAGGCACCAGTTCTTGAGAAATTGCTATGTTTTTGGAGAGAAGGGCCACATCGCCAAGAAGTTACCTCAACGAAATCGAGTGGCACAGGAGTCAGGGGACAACGAGGACATCGGTTACCCCAGGAGGATCGTCAACCATTGTAGGTCCAGCCAATGGAGATAGTGCTAGCCACACTAGCACTACCCGTTCCACCTCAGGGAGAGAGAAACTGCAACTGCAGTACGAACACGTATATCACCTCGCATCAGGAGAGGGATCGACGCTAGCATAGACATCGATGGTATGATCCCAAATTCCTTTATTTTGTAAGACATACTTAGTTTAGTACTAGTTCACTGTACTTCTAGTAAATACTATCTCGTTTGTACATTGGGGAGGGTATACTTAGTTTTATTTAAGTGCTTTCATTGTATCACCCGCAAGTTGAAGGACATGCACGCATAGTGCCTCGTGTGTAGGGGCATACAAATTAACCTCAAGAGGACATAGAGTTACGAAAAATTTATTTCTATAAGTAACGTCAGATTACAATAATATCCTAAGGATGGATTGTTAAGAAGACCGTGACACCCCGCCTAATAAAATACCGGGTGATCAGTCCTATATCAAATTAAACGAGAATCTCATTTGGTTCATTCTCAGCATCACTGTTGAAAACTTTTTAAAACTTAATAACCACCTAATATTCAAAAAGAGACAGTGCCAAATTTTATCTTTTTATTAAACAGCAACACAATATGCAGATGAATATAATTTAAACCATTCACACAACCACTGAGTCAAACCATACTAAAAATGAATAAATACAATCTTTGCCGAATAAACCACTGGCTATAAAACCTAAATCCAAAAATATAAACCACTAGAATAATAAACTAATTACATCATCTGACTAGAACAAATGAAATAACTAGGGATACATGCCAAAATGAAATAGTGACTGCATCCTACTCTAGGAATGAAATAATTGAAGCGGGTAAGTCAAAATCCTGCAACATCCACATATGTCGTAGCTGCGTAAACTTGGAATAAAAAAAATTATGGCGTCCCTATGGCTGGACACCTAGAAGGTTTTGAAAATATTTTATAGCAAGGGTTAGAACCCAAAACATTTAGCAAGTGAATTAAATTGTAGTAATTTAAAATGCATGAATGCTCTTGATATTTAAGCTAGTGTCGCATCCCTTGAGGACCGGCCCACCCCTCAACTATTGTGCGCACCTAACGTTTTCCTCTTAACCCACCTAGTCATTTACCCCGTAACTAGTTCTGGTTATATAGCTCCTTCCTGTCACCCTACTCTAACCCGAGTATGTTTCATATATGATTTATAAGTTATATATCACATTAACTTAACTAATAATTATTTTCATTTGAGACCATATAACATTCTCACGAATTTTATGTATAATCAATATAATTATCCTCATGTGTTTTACCCGTATATAAATATTTTTACCATATATACGTATCATCATATTACAAAATTCAAACACATGTCATAAATATATAAGCACCCTCCCGAGTAAACACTCACCGGATGTTCTCTACAATGCTATCAATCCAAGTATACTCATCCATGCGAACACCCTGACACGGTTAGCTCCCCGAATCAGTGAAATAAACACAGTGGAGGTAGTCATAGTTCCCTATGGAAATGAGACCGAATCATACCCAAGACATCTCACCCCTAGCTATGGACGCTATAAACTGGGGACTATAATCGCCGTGCTCCTCAATCTAGAGGATTAACCCACATTGCACAACCTCCCATGATAGCACTAGAGGGGTACATATTTCTATAAATATTATTCAATCTAATTTTCATAAAGACCAAAAATACACACACACACACACACACACACAACACAATCACCGCAAATATATATTGAATTAATCTAGGCTATTCCATGCACAATCTACCGTAACACTAGCCTAACATTCCCAAGTCTATATACCGACTTGTAATTTAAATAAATTCCACATTTATTTATTTATCACACAATTTAAGTCACCCAACTAGTATACTCAGATTCACTCCTTCGGTCCAAAATTCCAACCCTCATAATTTATTCCTCAAAATACCATTATTCCGGCTAACATCCTTAAATTTTGAATATTCCAAAATTTATTATGTAGCCCTATAATAAATTACCCCGGCCGAATTCGTGCCTAAGCACTTGTAGCACTAGCCCTAAAATATCCGAGTCAATTTCCCAGACTCTAAATTTAATTAATTAGTCCATTAATTAATTACAAAGTGATGCCACTAACATATAATATTCGGACATGTCGACTCATCACGAAATTTGAAACCTTTAGAATTTATGTCTCCAAATTTCATAGAAAGATTTCATACATTTATCCCCTTCCCCCATTTATTTATACCTATCTCTTAATTCCTAAGCTTGAGATAACTAAATCATTTTCACCATTGTTATCTTTTCATCCTCAAAAAGGGGTTCTCAAAATTTACCGAATTACTTTCTTAGCGCACAAAAAGAATTAAAAAAAATGAACCACTATTACCCCTTTTTGCCCAACCCAAAAATTTCCCGGTCTCCGTAAAAAGAATGACGGGACAGGTAGGGTTTTAAACCCGTCACTCGAATGACTCCCCGGATCGTTTGAATGACCGGGCACATCGCGCGAACTACACCCCAGGCTGTTCAAACTACCGACATAGTTTCGTCCCCTCCATCCCACTGGTGTTATTTCTGCCATTTTTTTTTATCTCTCCAAGCTGCACACACTTCACGATTTCTCTCCGTCTTCATCTTAACTAGTGCATCGCTTCCATAGTTAAAACTTTCTAGTTGTCTTCCTAGAATCCTCCTTCTGTAAATCTTTGATATTTCAACTATTCCTGATGGTTTCATGCTTTCCAAAATCGTTAAACACTAACGCTATTAATTTTATCCAACTCCAAATAGATTCCAGTACATGAAAATCATCCCAAAGTTTCACAAATTGAAATACCGAATTATCTTCACACATAAATTTGTTGATTTATAATCACCCCTTAAATTTCCAAACGGTATAACATTATCCCTCAAATTCATAGACGTTTTATTCTATAAATTCTGAAAACCCAATTTAGATATCAAACCAACCCAAAATCCTATACTTTTATCACACCCACTATGATATGAGTGGAAATCTGCAATTAATTAAAAAGATAATTTAACCACTTGCCTTAGGGTTCGTAGGGTCTGGATCCTTTGTTGTAGATGATGATGATTTGATGAAGAACACCCACATTTGTTCTTGGTTTTGGCTCCCAAGAGTTCTTCAAATTCTCCCTATTTTCTCCTCTACCTAATTAGGGTTTCTAAAATGAGTTGTGGCTACCACATCTTCTCACTTTTAGGATTTAATAATTCAATCCCGTTTTTAGGCTTATGGGTCTTATTAAAATGTCCCAAACACTCTTGTGTGACCCTGGTTATGCCTAAAAATGCCCCCGAGACCCATTTACTACACATGGGTACTCTTTTCTGACTATCTTGGCCTATCCGGAATCAACCGTGCAATCAGAATTATCCTTCAAATTATTTTATAACATTCTCCAATTTTGAACTAAAAAATGCGACACAATAATAATCCGAATAATTAAATCTCAATTCGTCAAATTAAATAGATCCTCTAATTTAAATAAATTCTCTAAATCATAAATTTAATTTCTCTCAAAAATAATTTAATTTAAAAGTCCTCAAATTTACGAGGTGTTACAAAGACCATAGGGTTTGTGTTTATTTTACCACACCATTTAAAATTAATAGTCAAATGTAGTGTCACTAGTTGGCATTAGTGTTTATTTTACCGTGGAAAATACTAAAAGAATTGTGACACCTTGAGTTTAAATATGGTTAAATGGGTGACTATAGGGCTTGGGGAGACTGATAAATTAATTGAAAACATTATAGACGTGGGTCCTGGACTGATGGATCTCAGCGACCGACAATGCTATACAGTAATGTATCGGGAGGGTTCCTTGTTTGGATTTCGCTTGCGAGACATCCCACGCATGAAAGTAGAAAATGTCGGGAGTTGAGAGATGATAGACCCTTGGACATTTTGGGTTATTTTTCTTATTATAATTAAACGGTTTAGTTTATTGGGATTCTGTGTGTCCCTTAGGTAATATTCGACTTCAGTTGGCAATGGGAAAAAGTTTGAATTATATAATTACTGCACACATATATTTTTATTCTCGTTTTCTTTTAATCTTGGGTCGATGGACATCAATAATTGAATAAATGGTACAATAATTTATCGAGAGGGTTCCTTGTTTGGATTTCGCCTACAAGACGTCCCACGCATAAAATTGGCAAAAGTCAGGAGTTCAAAGAAGTCAGATACCAAGATCATTATTTTCTTTTTCATATACAGATGTGGTGGTATACTTTATATATGAATATGCTTGGTATGAATGGTACAAATTAGATGTATATGTATCATTCACCTTTCTTAATATTATGTGTGTGTACATGATATGTGGAATATATGAACACCTTAGTGATGTTATGATAGACATGGGTGAGCCTTTTCTTTTATCTCATGGGATATGGGTATGGATTAATTGGGTGTAAAACTTGGGTTAATAACGCAAATTAAAACATAAGGTCAGGCTTTAGCGAATTTTGAGGACTCAATTCCATTATAAGGGGAGGAGAATGTAATACCTCGTAATTTTAGAATAAAATATTATGACTAAATGAAATTTAATAATTTAATATTAATTTGGTAATAAATTACATCGGAGGATTTAAATTAAATGAGTAAAAATTTAAATTAAAATAAATATTTATTCATGATTTTATAAATACAAGACTACATTTGACGTAATGGGCTTTCTAGTGAAAAATAAATTACACATGAATAAATTTATGGGCACGTGTCATTTAAACATAATAAAAATATTTAAGTGAAGTAGAAATAATTGAGACGCATTTTGGGAAGCATTAGAGGATCATTTAGGTATTTTAAATCTTTAGAAATGGTCCCGCGTCCTAGGTATATAAGTTGGAAAAGTTTTGGACTAGTCTGGGTATGGATTCAAACCCATTTAGGGGTCCAAAAATCGGTTTATATATCCAATTCGGGAATTGGGTTAAATATAAGATTAGGAGCGAGAGAAATAACTCACCACTACTAATCAACATAACCCTATCACCCCACTTTAATAAAGAAGGGAACAAAGGCCTAAGAAGAGGAAGAACAAAGAATTCAAGGAAGAAATCACCCATCACCATAACCACGCAAGAACTTTCTTGCTTAATTTATGTATTCAATGTAAAGGTTGATTCATCGTGTAAATGACCTATAATTTTTGAGTTTTTCTTAGGGTGAAATTGATGATTAAAAATGATAAGAATAAACCTGATGTATGTAGAAAAGACCAATAAAATGTTAAGTGATTTAACCCCAAAATTAGGATGATAGAAATTTAATTTGGATGATTGAATTCATGCGTTAGAACATATGAATTATGTTGAAAATTCTTGATGTATATGTAGAGGATTTGAATCCATGATTAAAGGACTGAAATTGTTGAGAATTACAACCTATGTATTATGCTAAAGTGTTGTTTGAATCTAGATGGATGAATAGTTGAAATTTTGGACTAGAGTTATGACTAATGATTTGAATTTCTGGAAAATTGAGACTCATTATTAATATCAATTTATATCATTTAATATTCTAACATGGAGTACTAAATCTTAGGAACCTATTTTTATGAATATGGAATAAAATTAACCATTAGAAATAACTTGAGAACAAGATATATAATTTGCAAGTTGGAAAAACGCAGCAGATCTGGGCTTCTGCCCAGGTCGAATAGATTCAACCTTGGAGCGAATCCAGTCGGCCTGGAAGTGAATCGATTTGACGAAAGACCGAATCGATTCGGCTTTAGGGTTAGGCCAAGTTGGGTCAGGAAAATGATGGAGCTGATTTTAGAAATCCACGAGAGTTGATAAAATCATGTTTGGTCATCCGAGGAGTTTATTAAATATGTTGGAGTGTCAAGATTTAATTAAAGGGCCACACAACCTAGTTAGTTAAATAATCCTATGAAAAAAATTTAAGGGGATTAATAATATATTGAAGGTTCGATTATTAATTATGGACCATTCCGTGGAAACCCTGGGTAATTATAGAGTAGTTACCCATACCTATTATATGGGAATAATATATATATATATATATATATATATATATATATATATATATATATATATATATATATATATATATATATATATATATATATATATATATATATATATATATATATATATGTGTGTGTGTGTGTGTGTGTGTGTTTGTGTGGACATACCAATGTTCGTGGACGGTACTATCGGCTTGGGAATTTGTGCATTCGGACTGCGTAGAACACGCCTATAAAGGTGGGCTTGGCTATTATGTAGGTCATATAGTTACTACATGGAGGTGCCATCTACGAGAGGTAGGTTTTGACGCTGATAGACTTTGTCGCTGCTGGGTATGGGCTGTGAACTGATATCATGCATAGAGACCGCCCCCAACTTATGTGTGTTTTGTGATGTCCGCTTTGGGATAAGAGATTCCTCCGGACTTGCGGATAGAGCACCAACGAGATACCCCTGGTAGATGGCTTTGTGTGTCACATATATGAAAGGACACACACACACACACACACACACACACACACACACACACACATATATATATATATATATATATATATATATATATATATATATATATATATATATATATATATATATATATATATATATATATATTCTACCCGAATTAAAATGAAAGTAATTCTACTGTCTAAGAATGTAGACAAATATTCATAGACCCTTATGTTATGCAATAAATTGAATAGATGATGTGTCACATTTATAAGTAATAGAACTGGGGTAATTTGGGCATAAATAAGACGAATGTTGACATGTACGGTTCCGCATGCTAGTTACACTTAATGTTTCTTACATTTTACTATCCTTGTCCTTATTGAAGATTTGGAATTTGTTTGTATTACTTGGGAAATATCATATTTTTAGCTGAGGGGTGAGATACTTACCATATTTTACTAACGATGGAAGTTTTCTTACTTTGAATCAACACTACTATTGCATTCTAAATTTAATAAGTTGATTTTTGCAACTCTAGGGCACTGACCCAAATTTAAATATCCCCCCCAAGTTGCTCCTAGAGAGGGATAGCCAGACTGTTGCTGTATCAGGCTTGTGATCTTTTGTACTTTTGGCTTTCTCAGATTATTGACTCTAGCTTAGGGTCTTTTCCAGTTACAGTTATTTATTTGAGACATTTGTATGCGCACAAGTCCGAGATTTATTTGTGTACATTATGTTGGGTTGTGATACTTTTTTTTTATGTCAGACATATCATGCACTTTATGTTGGTTTGCATTTATATTCTTGTTATGGAAATGTTGATTTAAAATTCAATTATGGGCCTTTAATATATAATTTATATAATATTAGTGTTGAGAATGGTATTAATTGACAGACAAGCCCCATCTTTGGCGTATCGTGCCTGGTCAGCCTTTACTTGAGAAAATGGGGGTTATTACAGAACCATTTCTAACACATCTTTGACTCTTTTGATTTGGGTTGTGAAGGGCCCATTAGTCATTTTACCTTATAAATGGAGTTGAAGATTAAAAGTTCCTCCACTTTTCTTGAAATCAATTGTCCATTTAAAACCAGTCTTTAAATTCCTTTTAGATAAAATAACCTAAATGTAAGTACTGATATAGTGTTTGGTTCTATAAGAAAATTTTCTCTTTAATGATCATGTCCATAAAATTATCCAATTCAGTATCTAGCAGTATTTGTGAGAGAAATCTTATAATATATAAATCATTTTTCCAATGTACCCAAACAGATAAAAGATATCCTAATTTGGATCAAATAATTTTATAAAAATAATTGAATATCTGTTCAAAACCAATTTAGAGAATTGAAACCAATTTTCCTAAAACCCGGGTACATTAAATAATTTTACCTACATTAACTTTATGTTTTCACTATTATCCAAAAGGATATCCTACCACTAATATCGATGCCTTATTCTAATTTTCCATAACTAGGATCATATATCTTTTAAGTAATTTCCTATTTACCTAGAACATTTGCAATGATATGTAGTCCTAGTTTGTGGTTCTCGCATCTACTTATCAGGTTAGCGTAGATCGATCTATAAATATTGTATTTACTTTTAAGAGGTAAACCATTACCATCTCCTTTTTCTTACAAAGAAAGAAAAAATCGAGCACCATTGCTATAAAAGTTCTAACTATTTATAGTGAGAATACGTGCCTTTAGGCTATTCTACTATTACCGAGGAACATGAACCTTCCTTTAACCAAATCATTGTACATGAGACTTAGCCTTATCCTCCTACATCCATTTCGGGAATGAAGTAAAGATCCTCTCAGACAACTAATACCATCCTTTGGGTACCAATGAACCTCACTCCCAGATTACGAAATGGTACTATTTCCCCAATGTGTCTAATTTAAAGAATCCTATATTCAAGCAATGATAAAATAATTATAAGAACATTATTCTAAATGGGTTGGTAGGACGTTCGGGACAGACTTAAGTTAGGTGAACTCCCCCCCAATCGACTCAACTCAATCTTCACCTAACGTGCGTAAAAGTTATAAGAGTTAACTTTCTCAAACACTCGCGAATCTCACGTAAGTGAGTCAATTTTGTGTGCTCCTATATGCTCTTATGTGATTTTCCTTTCCTCGTTGTCTTCATTTAACATGGCATGATGAATTAATCAACTGAAGGCCTATACTCTATCACTAAAACGAGAAGGCATTTCATCATCTAAATCAATCACTTATCCATTGTGTGTAACCCTACCTATAACCAACTTTTAGAGTCAAACAACTAGCTTGCCCCATAGGACACGGTGTTCCTAGGACACTTTTTGAACAATTTAACTTGTAGGACAAACCGTAGAGTCCTCTCCACTGGAAAAACTTCGACAATTTCACTTTGAGGCACGTTAGTGTTTAGCAAAATTAGGTCTTGAGTATGGCCACCCAGTAAAATAGGTTTGTGCTGTCCACAACATTGTACCGGCAGACCAATTCGTCATAATAGCTTTGCGGGGAATATTTATGGCAAGCCTCTAGTTATCTTATGAAGAAAGTAGGGACACATTTTTGTAAAAAGGTGACATCAACAAAATGGTAATTTTTGTGCTTGCAGATTAAAGTAAAATTTGACTAACCCATTGCTTAATTAAGGATTAAAAATTAGTTATGTAATAGTTAGGACTTGTCCTTTTCTTGTATATGTTGATTTCAAATCCTTAGGTTGTCCATTTTACATTATGTATTCCCAATTTTTCCCCACAAAAATATTTTTTTTCATCATTTGTTCATTAAGATCCGAAAATACAAAAATATTTTCATTTTCTTTAACGATATATCAAAAATCCAAAAATGTTTTCTGCTTTATCATTAAAAATCCAATGATTGTCCAACATGACAATGTGTTATTCCAAGATGTCATGATGATTGTCCAACATGACGATGTGATCTTCCAACTTCACTTGGATGCTAATTGTCTTTACCTTATCAAACTAGTTATGTAGTGTCATAAGGATTGTAGTCGGCCAAGCCTATCATGGTCGGCCATAGAGGGCAATCTGTCGGTCGTCCTTAGGAACGCGGTTTATCCCCTTTGCCACATGTCACACATTATTAGAGACATATTTTTATCCCCCTAAATTACCTTGTAATATCTTTAGGTGTCTAAAAATAGTGTTTACATACCATGAGTATTGCCATGTTAGTACATCGTGACAAACTTCTTATCCTTCTTATACTCATAACCCTTATATGTTTAATATTATGTTTAGTATATAGTGAGTAATCCCACATGATATCTCGATGATGATATTTATTTATTAGGCTTTCAATTTCATTATTGATCTTATGCGCCTTTGTATTTCATATCATATGATTCGTATCTTGTATTACTCAATGCACTTATTATGCTCACTTAGAATCTATGTCCTATAGTCATCCCATATAACTATGTTTATTTTAATTGTGCATTCTAGTATTTCTTTATCACATTGCACAACAGATGATGCGGTCAGAAATATAAGAACTTATAATAAAAAAACTAATTAGAAGGAATGAAGATGGAACATTTTCCATATTAGAATGAGTTCTTATATGATAAATAAATTAATGGAATTATGGTGACATATATATTTGGTCGTACTTTGGACTGAGCTATCTTTGAGGCCTTATATATATTGTTACCCCCCCCCCCCCACACACACATAATCATATCCTAAATTAACTTCCATATCGATTACATAGTATGTTACATCAGTCTTAATCCTTAGATTATCTCTATTGAATTCACTTCTCTAAAAGATTTATTAGTTATTCTAGCTCTTGATTATATTATCTCTCCCTTTGTTCATTCCATGAGAAAAAAAGGGAAGAATGATTATCCTTCTTATGAAAGGAATTTAGACTCTGAGACTGCTACCTACGGAGAATATTTTCTTGGAAATGTTGAGAAGATTCTCCAGGGGAGAGATATGATGATCAATACTAGCATCACTATGATATTATGACTTAGTCTATATTGAATTAAAGTGGTAATAAATATCTTAGGGAATAAAATGTATATATTACATCTTATTGAGATATTAGCTAAACTTGGTATATAATAATTAGTAATTAGATGAACCATTCTTACATTAATTATATCATGTATTCGTCTTGTTACTCTTGTTATGTTGTCAATATTTGGTCATTGGTATTACAAGAGTTAAAAATGGTTGAGTCATGTCTATCCTTGTAATTCTTTTAGCCAGGCGAGTCGTGTCATGGGTGATATATTTGATTCATTTGTTTGTAATATTTTTCTTATATGCTTTGTCATAGAATAGTCGGGGGGGGGGGGGGGGAGATTATAAGAGCGTGTATATGCTCAAAACATCCAATAGGATTGGATTGTATTATCTCGTTCCAAAATATATTTGAGACATTTGATAAGTTGTCCCTAAAATCTTCATATTCAATAATACAAGATCGTACTTTTTCATCTTCATCCGAAAATCTACCTCGTGCCATGACCAATGACATTGATGATTTACGATAAGGTAAAGGACTTACAATAACTTAGTTTACCACCCCTGTTTAAACATAACTTAAATTAAGATTTTCTTAAATTGAAAAATGTGTTAAAACTTATGTGTGAATTTTTTTTACAATGAAAAAATATACCATGCAATGTACTTTTCTTATTGGAAACCTATGTTCATAAACATTGCATTCTTATGTGTTTATTTTAAGTATGAGTGATCTTGGTTGCGAACAAACATACTTACAGCGTTTTAGAAAAATATTTTCAATGTCTTAGATGGAAAATACTGGTTCAGATTTTCTGGAGAAAGGCGCAACCTGCATCGCCATAGTTTCACCATAGCGACACAACGTCTCGTTGCAGTGAAAGCTTATCACTAGTGCCTTTTTTCAAAGACCAAAATTTTAGGGACAATGGCGCGATCTTCCTCACCTCAGTTTCTCCACACCAACGCAAGGTCTTGCTTCAACGAAAGTCTTTTCCGATAAAAAATTCTTAGCTTATTCGAATGAAATAAATCACCTCATGTTCACCATAGCGACACATTGTCTCACTGTCGCGACACTGCTTTAACAACGTCAGATTTGACGTAGAAAGCGAATCTACCCAAAATATTGCATTAAAAATGTGGGGATTCTTTATTCACCCCGATTAGTCCAGTGGTAAGGACGAACAAAAAAGGTCACTGATCTCGAGTTTGAAACCCCCTAAAGGATACCAGACTTTAAGCGGGCCATGTGTTAGGTTGGCTCTGGCACAACGTCCCCCCTGTTTAGCTCGTACGGGGATTCCAAAGGGCTCATTTGTGTGGATGTTTAGGTTTATAAAAATATGGGGATTCTTTTTTTTTTATGCCGTATCTTTTGTTGCCTTGGGGAAGATACCTATTTTATGTGGTTTAGAATGAGTTAGAAGGTTTGGAATCTTGTATACACATATATGATAAACAAACTCCTATTTAACTCACAATCTTCTCATTCACGAAATAAAGTTAAGATTTTTGGAAAGGCTTACACTGTTTTATCAAGCTAAAAGAAAGCATATTTTTTTAAGAGCAAAAACCTTCTTTGTAATTTTGAGATATTCATTATTATTATTATTGTTTAAAGTTTATGAAATTTGATTACTTCTCTCAAGTCTTAAATAAGCATTTTGTAAAACTTGTTCTTGATAAACATTAAATATTTTTTATATCTCAAAAATACTTTGTGATTTTATTTTAGTTATCTAAACACTTTTAAAATAAGAAATTTGTTTTGGTGCAAACACGACAATCTACAACAAAACAGTTGGATTGTCAAGGATGTTGACCATGACCAGGCCTCTGGGTCACAAATGATGTCCATGACCATTTTTAGTGTGACAACAATTGGTGGTCACGGACTTTGTCCCTGAATGAAAGTAAGGGTCACGACCTAAAGCGTGGGGCAATATATAGCTCAAGGGTCACGGGAATGGGTCGTGACCAAGACTAGTGGTAGACAGAGGGTAGCAAACCTAGTCCGTGACCAGGTGTGGATTAGGGGTTCTCAATCTTGTGGACGACCTCATACTTTTTCATGTGGTTTTCAAACGGCCTATTGCAAAAATGTTGGCCATTATCACTAATGATTACCTTCGAAGTTTCGAAGCGAGAAAGTATGTGTTCTTGTAAAAATTTTATCACCATCTTGGTGTCATTTGTCATAGTCGCTATGGCCTCAACCCATAATCTACCGAGACAACGATGTAAGAAAAACCAAAGGAGGGAGGGAAGGGACCCATAAAGTTAATGCCCCAATAATCGAATATCTCAACGATAATTACAGGGGTTAATGGAATCATCTCTCATCGTGTGATGGCACCCATCCTTTGACATCTATCACAAGATTTATAATAAGCACTAACATCCCAAAAATTATGGGCCAAGAGAGACCGCTTTGAAGAATTTTAATGGCTATCTTATTTATCGTAAAGTGGCTTCCACAAGCTTTCGTATGATAAAAGAGAATGACGCTAGGTATCTCGTCATCCGGTAAACATCTTCGGATGATTTGGTCAGTGCAATATTTGAACAAATAGGGACTGTCATAAAAGAACATGACGACCGAGTTAATAACTTCTTTCTCTCTTGCGGTGTCCAATTGGAGGGAACGACCCCCGTGACAAGGTAATTCATTATATTCCCAAACTAAGGGAGAAAAGAAGTGGAAAATAATTTCTCATCCAGAAAATATTCGTCTACGGGTATGGGATCACAAGGTACGCTGGACAAAATTCGGGACAAATTATCGGCTACGACATTTTCTACTACTTTCTTATCTTTTATGGAGATAATGAACCCCTGTAGGAGTAGGATCCACCTTATGAGGCACGATTTAGCATCCTTCTTGAAAATTAGATACTTAAGAGCCGCGTGGTCGGTGAAGCAAGTAATCGGCGAACCAATGAGGTAAGAGCAGAATTTATGTAGGGCAAAAACTATGACTAGAAATTCATTCTATGTGGTGGACTAATTGAGTTGTGTTCTGGTTAACGTCTAGCTAGCATGGTAGATTACGTGAGCCTTCTTATCTTTTCTTCGGCCCAAAACATCCCCTATAGCATAATCACTCACATTACACATGAGCTCGAATGGAAGGGAACAATCCGGAGCTTGCATAATGGGAGTGGTCACGACCATGATTTTTAATTTTTCAAAAGCACTTTAATATGCTTCATTCCACTCAAAGGGGGAATATTTCATAAGTAGGTTAATCAAGGGCCTAGCGATGTATCTAAAGTCCTTAATAAACCTCCGATAGAAACCCGCATGGCCCAAAAAAGAGCGCACATCCTTTAGTGACTTAGGTGGGGGAAGATTGGCTACGACATCTATTTTTGCCCTATCCACCTCAATATCTTTGGACGAAATTACGTGGCCAAGAATTATTCCTTCGATAACCATAAAAGGGAACTTCTCCTAGTTTAGTACCAAGTTCTTTTCCACACAATGGGCTAACACTTTTTCTAGATTAGCAAGGCAAAGGTCAAAAGAGGGATCGAAGACACTAAAGTAATCGATAAAAACCTCAAGGCCCCTTTTGACCATATCGCTAAAAAGATTAAGCACGAACCTTTAAAAGGTCGCGGGTGCATTACATAATCCAAAAGGCATAGTTTGTAGGCAAATGTGCCAAAAGGACATGTGAACGTCATTTTTTCTTGACCTATCACATCTACCTCAATTTGGTTGTATTCGGAATAACCGTCAAGAAAGCAATAGAATGGGTGTCCCACTACTCGCTCTAGCATTTAGTCAATAAACAATAAGGGGAAATAATATTTCCTAGTGTCGTCATTAAGCTTCCATTAGTCAATACAAACGCGCTACCTGGTGGTGGTACGTTGTGGAATAAGCTCACCCTTTGCGTTCTCAACCGGAGTCATTCCCAACTTTTTTGGAATGACTTGAATATGATTCACCCACTTAATATCAGAGATGGGGCAAATTATTCCCACATCCAATAGCTTAATAATCTCTACCTTCATGACATCTTTGTGGGATTCAAATGCCTTTGCATCTCCCTCGAATGTTTTACGTCCTCTTAAAGATGGATTTTATGGATACAAATTAGGGGACTTATACCCTTCAAATCCGCAATGCTCTAACCAAAAGTACTACGACGTATCCTCAAAATCGATATTAGTTTACCCTCTTGCCATTTATTTAGGCTCGACAAGACAATAACAGAAAGCGTCTCATCCTCTCCCAAATAATCATATTTTACATTTGAGGATAGTTTCTCTAATTCAAGGGTGGGAAATTTTTCATCGAATCTCCTCATTCGTCACACTCTCATCTAAAATATCTCCCAACTCGCTCACTTACCTCTCGAACTCAGTGTACGCCCCGTCATTCTCACTACCCAAAATAAGACACGCTCCTAGCGAATCCCCACTAAAATTTTCCTCTATGTGCTTGTCTATTACCTCCTTTATAAGATCCACCTCATGAAACTTATCCTCATCGCCTACTTGCTTAGTGATGTTGAAGATATTTATCTCAAGGGTTACCGAATGTGATTTGCATTTACCCATTTCAAGTATTAATCAATGTATTAGACGTATCTAAGAATGGGTGCTAAGGATGACGAGAACATGACTACTCAAGGGGATGGAAAGCTCCGTGTCCCAAATGACAAAATCTACCGGGAAGTAGAAAGTGTCCACTTGTACGATTATGTCCTCAATAATCCCTCGAGGTATCTTCACCGTACTGTTCGCGAGTTGGAGAATGATCTTAGTGGTCTTGAGGTCCCCAAAGTCTGATTTCCTAGAGATAGAATAAGGGAGAATGTTAACACTCACTCCTAAATCTAGTAAGCCTCTCTCGATGCAGTTCTCTCCAATGACGTACGAAATGGTCGGTGCACTCGGATCTTTAAACTTCGGCGGGAGAACCCCTAAAAGGATCGAGCCCATATTTTGTTCTAGGACAACATTCTTTTTAACCTTTAGTCTATGTTTCACCATCAATAATTCCCTAAAGAACTTCACATATGCGTGAATTTTCTTTATTGCCTTGAGAAAAGGTAAATTCAACTTGACTTGCTTAAGTACATCTAGCACATATTCACGGGAGGTTCCTTTAGGAGGAAGAACCAACCGTTGAGGTAGAGGCACAGCAGTGGGTGGTTTTATTATAACTTTGGGCCTACTAGTGTGATCGTTGTCATTCTCATTTAAGGGGCCATCTTCAGCCTCTTTTATGCCGGGCAAAACCTCGTTGTCTCTAGGTTCATCATGTGGGGGAGGTGATAAATCAAAGACTCTCCCACTACGTAGAGTGTTCACGGCTTGACATTGCTGTTTATGATCATCGGACGTAGAGCTAACACTAGATTGACCTTAGGGAGGTCATTGGACATGGGATGGAAACTTTCCCTTCTCTTGGACACTTAATGATGATTGCAACTTAGAGATGTTCACATTTATTTTAACAAACATTCGGGCATTTGAGCATTGGTTGCCAATTGAGATTGCATAAATTGGTTCAAAGTGTCCTTGATATTTCTCCGCGGTGGGGTGATATAAGGCACAGGAGGTGGTGCTTGTAGGTGTGTAGCTTGTTGGAAATGCGGAGGCGGTGGTGGAGGAGAGGAAATGTGTGAATTAAGATTCAACATAAAAAGTTATTTCCCATAACTTAAATTGGGATGGTACCTCCACGAAGGGTTGTAAGAATTCCCACGAGGGGCATTAAAATTACCCTTAAATGCTCCTACTGCTTCCACTTCCTCTTAAAGCATGGCTTTATAAGCGGGTATCATCGAGCATTCCTTCATTTAATGTCCCACCACACAAATTTCATAAACCTTCTCTTTCAGTGATTGAGTGGAGTCTAATGTTTCTTTTCCTCGTGATCCTACTGCATCTTCCAATCTTTTAGCATGTTATTTGATTTGAAGTTTCAATTCAGCTTCTATGTCCAATTGATAGTGTCTGGATGCAGAAGGAGTTATGGATTTGTGTCGAGTCTAGGATTGGGCATTTGGATCGGATGTGTCCCACGCATAAGTAGTCTCGACGACATACTTGAGGTGAGCCTCGACATCATCCGCATCTAACGATAGAAATTGCACTTGTCACATAGTTTCCATGAGTTATTTGGAACTTTAGTTTAGACCTTGATGAATGAAGGAGATAAGTCTCCATTTATCAAATCCGTGGTGTGGGAACATATTAAGCAACTCGTTAAAATGCTCCAAAAATTTATCGAATTTCTCATTTTCTTATTGTTTAAACGTTTGATTTTGAGCATTTATAGAATTGGTTCAATGTTGGGGAATGAATTTCAGGAGAAACTTAGCTTTCATATCTCTTCATGTTACCATTGAGTTTGGTGACAAAGACCAAAGCCAAAGCTTGGCCTTGTCATTCAGGAAGAAAGAAAAAAGTTTGAGGCGAATGATATCTTTGGTGCATGCTTGATCGAGATCACGGATATGGAGGTATGAGATTTTGACTCCATACCACAAAATGTGGGAAGAATCTGAATCGTCCCATTGCGAAAAAGGAATTGCCCCACATTATATAGGAATATAAAGCATTCCAGAGTTTACGGTTCACTTGAGATATAAGAGGTCTCTTATAAGCCGATATGGTATCTCAACCTCATTTGTACCATAACTAACATTTTCAAACATCGCTCTCTCTCTAAATGACTTGATATCCTCACTCGACACCCTAGAAGTGTGACTCGTGATAGATCTGGGCGGTGTAGGAGGTGGAAACCAAAATTATTCAACATGGGGAGTATGTGGGCTATTGGTATTGTACTATACTATAGGATTTTCCTAAATTCTGGTAGGAGTGGATTGAGGAGTTGTTTGGGGATTTTTCATGTAAGGAGTAGAGAGATTCTATATTTTTTTCTTTTTATTTTTCTGATTTTTTTTTGAAATTTTGATTTTATGATTTTTTGTTGGCTTTTTAATAATAAGAGTCAAATTTTGGATTAAGTCAACCAAACCTAAATGTCTACTAATCCCCGACAACGGAGCCAAAAACTTAACACGACTTAAAAAGTTTGTCTCTAGCGCATGTGATTATGGCTCAATTGAAAGCCGATCACTCAAGTAATAATTCGGTAAACCTCGTGTCGAACACAAGGAATAGGACGCATAACGTAACGGAGAGTAGGAACGACGATTAACCCTACGGTTGACTCAGAGAAAGAAATAAAAGTTGATTGTTTGTAACTTTCCTACAAACTAATGCAATTTATTAAACTAATGATTGAACTACGTACGCAAGAATGACTAAGAGAGTTTTAAATCAATGTGGGAAAATGGAGTTAGGATACACTCCCCGAAACGTCGGTGATTGCTCATGACATAAAAACTTCAAAACCTAATTATCAATTCAAGGAAACATCAAATAATTTCTAAGTGTTCGACATATGCGGATTTTACACCTCACAATATCAAATCAAAAATTGAATTTGCCTAGAATGAAAAATTATGGGAACTCATATTGCATCCTTAAACATTCCGGCTATCGAGGGCAAATGAAATTAAAAGACCTAAAATATTTATTTCGATAATAAATCAAGCCCTATAATTGGTTATTAAATTTTATTCGCTTTTAAATCCATTCGTAACACCTAAGTTGAGTTTATATACCCAAACCCGGTAAAAACTTAGACGGGCATAGCTACATGGGAAATTACCAAAATTCTAATGTTGCATGTGTTAGAAATCATGATGAGACTATTGATAAACATGCATGGAAGTCTTAAAATCCCAGAAAAATAAATAAAAACTTACAAAGATGGAGAATATGCAAGAACAAGTTAAAGAAGACAAACTTGATATTAAAATATTAAAAATTGATCTACAATAATGTAGCTTTAGTGCATGAATTAAAACTAGGATTCGTTCATCTTCTCCTCTCTAATTCTAATGTAAAAACTATATCAAACTTCGTATAATGTCAAACTACAACAATACAAAGTCGTTTTGCAAGAGTCCTAACCTAATACACCTTCTAAAAAAAATCAGCAACAAAAAGAAATTTCGCGCATCAGGTGTGTTGAACCGGTTCGAGTACAAATGAGAATCAGTTCGAACTCGGTCTGGTTTGGGTTTTGAATCTGGAAAACTCACTGCATTGCTTGGTTTTTCTTCTTTTTCTCTTTGAATTTTTTTTCAACTTCGATCGCTCATAACTTCTTCACCGCAGCTCGGAATTGGACGCCGTTTCTTCTAATGTTCTTGCAATTTCTTACACTTCGACTTTTCTTAGGATTTGATTTTGGGATAAGGATGTAAAATTACCAAAATGCTCTTCAACTCCCAATTTTTTGGTTTCTTTCACTGTTTCGGGTTCTCTCTCGCACTAACTTGCATGAAATACCTGTAAAACACTTGAGAGATACATAAAATAAGAAATACTCGCCACGAAGGGTTAGTAACATAAATATTAGATAAATACAAGTTAATTATGATGCACGAGATCATAAAAGGATCGAAATATAGTGGGTAAATATGAAATATTTACGCCTTATCAAATCCCCCTAACTTAGAACATTGTACGTCCCGAGCAATGTAAAAGCATAAGAGTATGAGCTAAGGAGTCTTCAAAAACTTTATTGGGATGTGATGACTTTTTCGCGGGCAAACGATTGCAATTAGAGTATGCAACAAGTCGTTAAACCCCTATGTTATCCTAGTAGGACGATTGGTGTCTCGTGAGGGCTTGCAGTGAATATACCCACAAAATTCAGTTTTCGACTCAAAGGAAAATCAAAATACATAAAAATTATAAAATTTAAATTCCCAAAAAATAATCACCGTAAAATTATATTCAATAGTCTCAATTTGTTGCGTGCGTGTACGAAGCTGAAAATCGAACTGTTAACTCCACCGATTGATCATTACGTTACTTTTTGAAAGTTCATTTTTATTTAATTCTCACAGTGTACTCTCATAAACGAATCACTCAAATTGTGGCTAATTTCTCTAGGTTCCTCATATACCGGACACCGATCAAGATTTTTATACTCCTTTCGGTATAGTATGTAGTCATACCTACAAGCATGAATTTATTTATACTTTATTCGCAAACCTTTCAAACTGTTCTTCATACTAGGATAGATATTTGGAAGCATAATGGGATTGGGTAGCAAGACCTTCACGCAATTCAGAGTTCCTGTCACGTTATTGCTAAACAAACAATATTAGGTCTTCAAACTATGCAAACTAATCATGAATGCAAAGTTATTTGATCTTTGCAACAACCACGGTACAACGGTTGGTGATGCAAATTAAAATGTGTGTCTGTAACGTGTGTGGTTACGACTCAAGTGCAAGTCGGGCACTCAAGTAATAATCCGATAAATCGGGTGTCGAACTCAAGGGGATGCAGATTATAACGATGAGTAAGAATAAGGATTAACCCTATGATTAACTCGAAGAAAGAAAGAAAATATGATTTTTTTAACTTTCCTATTAACTAATGCAATTTAATTAAACTAATAAATGACCTACGTATGCAAGAATGACTAAGCGAGTTTTAAATCAATGTGAGAAAATGGAGTTAGGGTACACTCCCTCGAACCGTCGGTGATTACTCAGGACATAAACCTAATTCTCAATTCAAGGAGACATGAAATACTTCTAATCATTCGACATATGCGGATTTTAACCCTCACAATATCAAATCAGAAATTGTATTTGACGAGAATGACACATTATCGAAAATCATATTGAATCCTTAAACATTCCGGTTACCGAGGGAAAACGGAATCAAAAGACATACAATATTTATTTCGATAATAAATCAAACCCTAGAATTGAAAATTTAATTTTATATGCTTTTAAATCCATTCGTAACACCTAGGTTGGGTTCATGTACCCAAGACTGCTAAAAACTTAGCCGAACATAACTACGTGGGAAATAACCAAAATTCTAACGTTGCACGTGTTGGAAATCATGATGAAACTATTGCTAAACAGGCATGGAAGTCTTAAAGTCCCAAAAAAGTAAATAAAAACATGCAAATATGGAGAATATGCAAGAATAAGATAGAGAAGACAAACTTGATATTAAAATTTCTCTACGATAATGTAGCTTTAGTACATGAATTAAAAATAAGGTTCTTGCTTCTTCTCCTCTCTAATTATAAGGTAAAAACTAATTCAAACTTCATCTAATGTCAAACTAGAACAACACAAAGTTGTTTTTCAAGAGTCCTAACCTAATACAACTTCTAATAAAAATCAACAATAAAAAGAAATTTTGCGCAACAGGTGGGTCGAATCGGTTTGGGTACATAGGCAAACCAATTCGGACTCGATCTGGTTTGGGGTCCTTGATATACCCAAGTATATCCTCGTCCAAGATTTGGACTCACTTGGCCAAGGCCGACCTTGACAAATCATTAGACAAAGAGATATTGTGACTAGGCTTGGGGGTCAGCGCAGGAGGCCTCGTCCTCAGCTTATATGCTGGCCCAAAACTTCCAAGTCTTATAATATAGTGACAACATCGGTGAACTCATGTCTCCTTAACCTCGTCCATGATAGCACATCCGATGATCTCAATAGCAACAACTGTCCTACTAGAGTACTGGCTCATCATCTCGGCCTCATCCCAGGCTGTACCCTCTCAGCCAAGGCCGACCAATAGTAGACCATCAGTTTGTGTAAGTATAGGGCCTTATCCTCGATCGTGTACCCATCCTCATCGGTTCTTGTCCTCATCTCAGAGTACATTTATGGATTTCAGCATCAGAGGTTTTATGACTCAAGTACCCTCGAACTCGTCCACCACCTGGAGGACAAAGGCCGACCGAAGATATCTCAATATAGGAGTCACATCAATGAACTCATATCCCCTCGGTCTCATCCACGACAGTGGGGTTGATGCTTCTACACAGATCTTGCTCAACACTAGTAACTATCCTACCAAAGGGCTGGCGCATAGTCTCGGCCCAAAGACACTTTATCCCTCAGCTTTCCATCCACATTAAAGACTAAGGGATATGGGGTGATTGATATACCAAATATGTAATCGTCTTAAAATGGACCCCTCGGCCAAGTTTGACTAGTTGCAAACCATCAATTTGGGATAAATATGACTCAATCGTACACCCATCTTGGAGGCCTCGTCCTTGGCCTTGAACCTGTCCTCACAGGACCTCATCCTCATTTCAGAGAATAACAAAGGATGTCAGTGGTAGTGAACTCATATAATAAATCCCTTCGGCCTCGGCCATCATGGTAGCTACCACGACCATCAAGTAGTGAACTTGATACCTTGACCTAGGGGTCAACACAAAAGACATCATCCTCAGCTTATACGTTAGCCCATAACCCCCAAGTCTCCTCATATAGTTACAGCATGGGTGACCTCAGGTCACCTCGGCCTCCTCTACGAAAGTGAAGTTAAGGCACCTACTCATATGCAATTCAACCTCAATAACCGTCCTACCAGAAGACTGAATCATCATCTTGGCCTGGGCCGTGCACCTGTCCTCACATGGTCTCGTCCTCGTCCAGGCACCCATCAAGGATTATGACATCAGTGGTCTTATGATTCTTGTACCCTCGGCCTTATCCACCACCTAGAGTACGAGTGCCGACGGAATAACTCAACAACAGTCCTACCAGAGGACCGACTCATTATCTCAGTCGTGGACTCAACCTGAGCTGACTCAACCTCAGCCTTTAGGAGGTCAGTCAACATGCCCCACAACATTACTCCTATGATTTACTACTCTCGTCTCAGTCGTCACCAGGAAGACGGGGACAGGAGGTGACGACTCAGTAGGATGATGTCATTCCATCAATAGAATCTATCTCGACAACTCAACCTCGACCTGGATAGACGATCGACAGTAGACAACTGGCAGAGCGCGTGGATTGGGGAACGTGTGAGAGAGTGCGTATGAGTTCCGGATCCCACGTAGACCAAACCGTTATAACAACATCTTCCTCACACTTGAAGGAATATTTGATCATAATTACCTAGATGTGATAAAGACATATGGCTCCTCCTCATTGTCTAGGAACATTCTACACATGCGTATTACATGCTTGGGGGTACACTACACCCCTCAATCACTATATATACTCTTCATCTTCTTCATTAGAAGGGATCGATTATTCATAACCCTAGCAGAACTCTGTCAAAATAAACAGAAGAGAGAGAAAAGCTTGAACGTTGTATTCACAGGCCATTAATGCCCTTATTATAGTGAAAACATCCATTCACACTGCACAGTGGATGTAGGCTTCAGTCGAACCACTTATATTTTGGTGTTCTTCCTCATATCCTCATCTCCATATATTGTTTACATATTCGTCATACTCCATTGTTGTGTTGTGATTGAGTTTGAGATGTTCATACTTTTACAAGTTTATTTGCTGGTACCGTCTTTGGTATCTTCAGTTCGATTATGGAAAAATCACTGCATTGCTTGGTTTTTCTTATTTTTCTCTTTGGATTTTCTTCTTAACTTCAATCACTTCTCATAATTTCGTATACTTCAAATTTTATTTAGGCTTCGCTTCCAGAATAAGGCTGAAAATTTACCAAAATGCCCTTTAACTCCCCATTTCTTTATTTCTTTCACAGTTTCAATTTTTCTCTCGCACTAACTTGCACGAAATACCTGTAAAACAGATGAGAGATACACAAAACACTAAATACTTGCCATGGAGTGTTACTAACATAAATACGAGATAAATCCAAGTTAATTACAAATCTCGGGATCATAAAAGGATCGAAATTAAGGGGATAAATATGAAATATTTATGCCTTATCAGTTGGGTTGCCTTACATTTCGAACTTTGATTGTCATCGTCAAGGTTTATATAAATACCATCATGAGCACCAATACCTTCTACATTATCAGTGAACTCATTTTCTTCCACTTTATGAACTCCATAAGCATCATGAACTAAATCCTCTAACATATTATGATCTACATTATCCTCCTGACCTTCTACATCTATCCTACTTGATCATTGTGGCCATACCTCCTGGATCCTGATCCTTGCGGTGAGCGGGCTGCGTGAGAGTGAGGGTCCTTAGGTCCCGTGCGTCCCTCTCTGGAGCGCTTCGGCCGGCCTCATTTGAGGTGAGGTGAAAAATGTAGAGAGATTAGAGTCGCCAGCCTATTTTACTCAAAACAGACAAATGAAAAGGGGAAGCCATCCTGAAGGACAACATCCAAAGACATACTGGTGCATACGAAACCAAAGTGATTCGAGAAGGGTCCGAAGGCTAAGTTACGAAATGGGAAAGTGTTAGGCACCCATTTCGCCCTTTCGATCACTCATGGGGTTTTGTTATTTTCCTTTTTATTTTCCCCGTGATGTGTGTGTGAATGTGTATATATAGTGGAGATAGGAATCATCGACTTATACCATGGAAGAGGTAAAGCGAGTCATCCGTAGGAAGATTTAAAAATAATATTAGAAAATAGGATTTACACGATTATCCCTACGTTGACGGTTATGATGGAACGATAACGTATGTGGAATGATACGCTACTAAGAACAAATATATGTATATATATAATATAAGAGAGTGGAGTTTAGAGAAGATAGAAAATGAGAGAAAAAGTAAAAATAGGACTCGAGTCTCGAGTTTTACCCCGAGACCCTACGTAACCTATAGAGGCATCAAAGTCCACGTAGTTCGCATACAAAACGAGGGGTGGGGTTTATCCCATAAATCCAACTGGGGGATTCTCTTATTTGTGTGTGTAGAAAAAAGTGTTTTAGTTATAAGAAAAGTGTGAGAAAAATATGAGAATTCCCATTTGGAATTTATGAGCAAACCCTCTTATTCTTGTTTTTTGGGTTTTTATTTATATTAAAATAAGAGATGTACAATAATACTAAATAAAAAGTATATTAGGATGTGTGAGATGGGATAATAAAAGTGCTAAGTAATAAAACAAGTTATTGCGAATTTATGAGAATTTAAGGAGAGAGTTGAGAAAATTAGACCTTCTTGAAGACCTTAAGCTTGATCTTGAATGTTGGAGAGCAACCCTTAGAATTGGATGATGATGGAGGATATTGTATTCACAAAGTTTGATGAAAAGGATGATGAAAAGTGAAGGTTGGAAAGGGATTTGGGTGTGGAAATCACACTGACTTCGAGAGAGGTTTTCTGGATCTGCTGAGAGTGATGTGTTTCTGATTTGGGTTCCCCTGCAAATGAGGTCAAGCCCTTCTTTTTATAGGCCCAGGGCATTGGCGATCGGAATATCCCTGTTCCTACCAATCGGCAGGTTCATTTAGGCACAGTGCTTATAGGCAGGGTCTAAGACCTACCGTTTGGCAGTGACTTTCAGGCCTTTTCAGAAAATTAGCCGCAGAACGCAAACCGTTGATCAGAATTGCACACGGGGAAAATTGTTGGAAAGGTAATTCATAGACCTTAAAAATTACTTTGGACTGCTCCTGGGTTTGGGAGTTGACTTTGGGTCAAATATGGCTGGGAATCATTCATCAGTCCATTGGACGGGGAATCTTCGGACGCAAATGGATCGTTCGTTCGCATGGTAAGTCCGAATCATATACGTGGCAGACTGTTGGAAAGGTTAGGAGATGTACTTAGACATTACAAAGAGTTTGATCAGTTTTGGGGAGTTGACTTTGGTGAAACGGGCCCTGGAAGCATTCGGTGACCTTTCGGAGTCAAACAGATCGTTCATCCGCATGATAAGTCAGAATCATGCATGGGATGGACCGTTGGAAAGGGGTTTTAGTGCCCTTCAAAGATTCATTCAGTCTCGATCGAGCTGAAGATCTGAACTAGGTCAAACGGAGTTCGAGAGTGACCGGTTGCTTCCTGATTGAGTTTCAGGAGAAAAAGGTCGTTTATCTGCATGGTTAGTCGGAATCGTACACAGGATGGATCGTTGGAAAGTGGTTTCAGTGCCCTTCAAAGATTCATTCAATCTCAGTCGAGCTGAATAATTTTACTTTTGGTCAAATGGAGCCTGGTAGTGCCTGATGGCTTCTAGGTTAGTACTCGGGGTATAACCTGGATCTGTAGTGATGAAGGGAGGTTCTAGGGACCTAAGGAGAGTTTAGGGGGTAATAGAATGGGGTATCTACAGATCCCCTCAACTGGTGAGTTTGGAACAAACGATAGCCATTGAATAGACACCGCATGATGCTTTTGAGGGAGGATGACCAATTCAGAGGGTCGAGGCCAATTCTGAGGATCTAAGGAGGGAGGATGATTGATTCGGGGGGTCGAGGCCAATTCTGAGGACCTAAGGGAGCGAGGATGACTAATTCAGAGGGTCGAGGATGATTCTGGGGACTTAAGGAGTGAGGATGACCAATTCAGAGGGTCGAGGCCAATCCTGAGGACCTACAGAGTGTGCTGGGGATAACCAATTATGTGGGTAGAAGTCGATTCGGTGGGCTTGAAGATGAGGGTGATCGATTCTGTGGGTCGATGCCAATTCTGAGGGCTTGAAGATGAGGATGACCGATTTTACGGGTCAAAGCCGATTCTACGGGCTTAAGTTGAGATGACCAATTCTACGGGTCGAAGCCAATTCTGAGGGCTTGAAGGTGAGGGAGACCAATTCTGTAGGTCAAAGCCAATTTTGAGGGATTAAGTTGAGATGACCAATTCTATGGGTCGAAGCCAATTCTGAGAGCTTGAAGGTGAGGGTGACCAATTCTGAAGGCTTAAGATGAGATGGCCGATTCTGTGGGTCAAAGTCGATTCTGAGGGCTTGAAGGTGAGGGTGACCAATTCTGTAGGTCGAAGCCAATTCTGCGGGCTTAAGTAGAGATGACCAATTCTGTGGGTCAAATCCAATTCTAAGGGCTTAAGTTGAGATGAACAATTCTGCGAGTCGAAGCCAATTCTGAGGGATTAAGTTGAGATGAACAATTCTGCGAGTCGAAGCCATTTCTGTGGGCTTAAGTAGAGATGACCAATTCTGCGGGTCAAAGCCGATTCTGCGATCTTAAGTAGAGTTGACCAATTCTGCGGGTCGAAGCCAATTTTGAGGGCTTAAGTGATGATCTAAGACCGTGGTCAATTCTGACCTAAGAGTGGTGACGACTAAGGAACGAGGTCAATTCTGACCTAACTAAGGTGACAATCCAAGACCGAGGTCAATTCTGACCTAAGAGTGGTGACGACCGAGGACCGAGGTTAATTCTGACCTAACTAAGGTGACGATCCAAGACCGAGGTCAATTCTGACCTAAGAGTGGATAAAGATTGGATTTCGGGTTCCGCTGGGGAATGAGCTGGGGAAAAAGCATAGTGTCCTTTGGAGACTTTGGAAATGACTTTCTGGAGTTCTGCTGGGAAATTACCTCGTGATGTTGTGTTGAGCAGGGGAGCTGATTGCTGGGGAAGCATTTGTGATCTTAGGGATTTCGCAGAGGAAAGGCAAGTTTGATGCCGTAAACTTCACTGGGGAAATGATTAGGTGGTCTAGCTATTGGACGTATTGCTCGAGGAGGTTTGAGACCTTTGGGGGATAGGAGGTGATCCTTAGAGATCCTCTAGGGACGTTGTTGGGAGGAGTTTCCCTTGGTTTTTAAGAGTTTCGCTGGGGAAATGGGGGTTTCGATTGAGGTAGTGTGAAATTTTCTTGGTGAAAATGCTCTAAATCCTTTCCGGGATTTTTTAGGAATTTTCTGAGGAATTTTTAGGATTTTTTGGTATTTTCTAGGAATGGTTTTGTACGAAACTTCAAGGGGTGACGGTCGGAATGGTTCAGAAGGTGCCACTCGACAGTGGCCCGGACTTTTGGACTGCCTCAGGAAGGTAAGGAGACAGTGTCGATCGGTGGGTGGGGGTCAATGCTGATCGGCATGACCCTTAGCATCCTATATAAATGGGGCGAATTCCCCTCATTTTTCACAGCTTTTTGTTTTCTTTCTTTCTGTGATTTTCCTCTGCAAATCGTTCTAACATTCTGATCTCTAAGAAATGGCCGCCTTTGTGAGCACTTCAGCGCATAAGGAATGGTTGACTGTTGATGACTGGGCGAACGAGGAGTGCAGGCAGGGCACCTCTTGCTTTGGGGAGTGAGAACTCCTTTGACTCATTCGAGCCGGTTGCGGATGAGCGGACTTTGTTGCTGGAGCCATCGCATAATCGGTCTTCTAAGGTGGTGATCCCAGGCGGTTATGTAAGTAACCTGACTTTTGGCATTCTCCTCTTTTCAGAATTTTAACAAAGTCTCTTCTTTTGATAGTCTGATATCTCTTTGAAGAACATACGTGCCCGTGGAATGACAGGGATTAAGCATGTCTGGGAGCATCTTCCACCTGTCATGCGTTGGGTGGTATCATTAGCAGGTTTGGGAGGTTGGCATCTGCGCGGGACAAGACGCCTCGGTCGACAGCGGTCTTATGCGCTCTGGGGGAGAGATGGTGGGATACTACCCACACCTTCCATTTAGGTTTTGGGGAGATGACCGTGACTCCCATAGACGTGTAGCTGCTGCTGGGGATGGGGAGCAGATAAAGATGGATCGCTCTTTGCTGGTGAGGCTGGAGGAGGTGAGGGCGGTGCTCGGTGACGTAAGGAGGATATTTTTTGGGGATTCCATCCGGCTATCCTTGCTGAAGGATGTCTTGATGAGTAGGGTGGTTGATGTGGAGGATGGGCTGCAGGTGAGGTAGATGGCTCGGTTGTTCATCTTGTTGGTGCTGAGAGGTTTTATGGTGGCGTCGAGTGGCGATGTCGTCCATTTGTGGTTCTTGCCATATTTGAGGATGTTTTTGAACATCCCTCTTTACGATTAGGGGAGCCTGACTTTGACGAGCCTCTATTTTTCTTTGGATGCATTCAGCTGGTTCTGCCGATAAAATTTTACTGGAGCCACGTATCTCCTCGAGGTATTCTTTAATTTTAAGCATTTTCCTTTCATGCATTCGCATTTTCCTTATGCGTCTCTTTTTTATCGTGAACTCCTGTCTTTGGCAGACGTGGTTCTATGAGGTGATTGGGTGTAATACCCAACTGACCGCTCTGAAGGACGATACTGTTGGGGACTTCTGCTGATTATATCGATCGCAGAAGGCCAATCGACAGTCGAAAGGATCCCTCTCTCTAGAGGCGGTGTGTCAAGTCTTGAATGGACTGACCAGTGGTAGGGTAAGACTCTTTACTTTTCAATCTTGGTTTTGACATGTTCTGATTCTATATTGACTTATGCTTGCTGGGGATTTTCAGGTGACTTTTTGCCCTTAGGGGACAACCATTCAGGATACAGGGGCGACTGGGATGAACGCGTAAATGAGATATTTATTGGCGCATGAGTTTGTCCATTTCTGGTATCTGGGGGAGTGAGTGGTTCGAAAGATTACTGAGGAGGAGGTGGTGGTGCCACCTGCACAACCTCCTATGTCTATGAGGCGAGAGCGGCTGCTGTCGGAGGATGCGAGGATCGCGGTGATGATCGACGAGTCCTACTTATTGTACACTGATACAGTTGCACTGTATGACTATATGGGCTTTATATATGATGCCTTTCCTTTTCCTCCGATGGGTTCGAGTCGGGCGGTGGGGTCTTCCCATAATGCCGATGGTCCGGTGACGGCGGCAGCTTCAGAGGTTCCTTTCGTGCGATTGCGCACTCCTTCGTACAACATTTGGTGAGATGATGGAGGGATGGTTCCTATGTTGCACCGTCCTCATGCGATGGATCCGGAGGAGATGGGTTTGACAGAGGGGGTCCTTTGTCCTACGGTATACCTTCTTGATCTTTTTGGTTTTTTTTTCTATTTTGATCCCTCTTTGATACTGATTTTTACCTTTTCTTTGCAGCAACTTCGGGTGTCGACCACTTGGCTGAGGGACATCAGAGACTAGATATCTTCGACGACTGCCTATATTGGGATGTGGTCCCGGTTCTTTCTTGCTTGGTGCCATCTGCTTCGTCTGGGGAGTACTCTGGCTCGGGTAGTGGTGGTGCGTCATCTCGTCGTAGGGTAAAGAGAGCGCGTCGCAGGGGTGGAAGCTCTTAGAGAGAAGGGTGAAAGGTAGGTGTGAGAGAGAGAATGAGAATGTGGGTTCGAGCTGAGTCCCGTTGTTTTTTGCTTTTATTTATTTTCTTGCAAAATTTGATGTAACATAGAAAAATATATATGCAATGCGATGAAGTTTTTTGATTCTCTTTTGTTAATGGTGAATGAGTGAATGCATGCACATGCACTTTTTACTTTGCTGCTGAGACCATAAAAAGAGATATTTTTGGGATTTTGGAGATAAATGGGAAATTATATAATGGTGGAAGGGATACTTTTGAAATTCTCTTGAGAACATCAATTTATTTTTATTGGGTTTTTCTGATTTTGACAAAAGAGGAAAAAGGAAAATTTCCAAAAATGGGGTGTTGCCAATTGGCAAGCACGTTGCCCTGCCTATCGGCAGTCAAGTCCAGTTCCATCAATTCAAATCTTTTGATTAGTGCCCTCTTCAGTCTTTGGTACCTTGTGGGGTAGGATTCCCTTCGATTTCTGCAGGGATTATGTCTTCGATTTCGACTATGATGCTTTCAACATGCGTCAGTCTCTTTGTGGCGCAATCGGCCCATTGAGTGGAACATGCTGATAGCGGCGGTACAATTTTGGTACCCCGAAGACCATGTATTCCATTTTGGGTGGGATGGAATTTTTCCTACCTATGAGGACTTTTCTTCCATGTTGGGGATAAATCCTAGTGTTGCTGCGGCTTTACTCGAATTTTCCCGTTCCCCCAGGGATTTGCTAGCTGGGCTTCTTCGCATTTCACCTTCGGCGATTAGATCACTGGTTGCTGGAGGAATGATTTCCCTCCTGGCGGTGTTGCAGTCCGTGCATTTGTGGGAAGTAGGTGATGCTGGCTGTGCTGGAGCCGTTGTTATGGGCCTGGTTTCAAAATTGCTGCTGGTGACTGGGGAACTGTTGGTGGAATCACAACTTACAGCCATTACTTCATGGATGTCATCCTATCACAATCCTGTGGTGGTGATACTGGTGGAGACCCTGAACGATCTGGATGCCAGGCGAGAAGGTCGTTTTGACTTCCTGCGGGATAGCCCCGTGATGCTATTCATGTGGTTGTCTAAACGACTCCGCCTGGTGACTCTTCCAGAATATCATTTGTCAGCTGTACCCAACTTCTTTTCGCGTCACTTATTCTATGTTGGCCTGGATATTGCGAGCTGGAAGAATTGGTTTGTGGAGCATGGGGCTCGAAATTTGTACTGGTCAGTGCCTTGGTGGGGATAATTGCTGCCTGTTCTGGATCTAGGAGAATACTCATATGTGCGACTGGTTGGTCTCAAACAGACCTCTTTTTATTTCCCTTGGCGGTTTCTACACCAATTTGGCTGGGCACAGGTCATGCCACCTCGGACAGTAAATTTCTTTCCGGTAGAGTATTTGACTGAGCGTCTGCGCATGCGGCTTGGCTCTCTGTGGGAGAATCGGAGTCTGTCGACCCGTCCCTCTCAGTCTGTTGGGAGAGTTTAGCATATCCCCGGAGATTACATGAAGTGGTTGTGGAGGAGAGTAGTTAGCAAGATTTTGCAGTGGAGACTGGACAAAAGTGGCTAGCTTCTTTTGACACCATGGAAGGTGGTGTCGTGGTTTTTTCGAAGCTGGTTCGAGCCTATCGATTCATGGAGTGTCTGTGACACTCTATTCAGGCAGGGGAAACTTGGGGACCCCAGGATGTAGATGATGATGACGGAGCAGGCTCCTCTGGTAGCTGTGGATAGGAATCTTGGAGAGTTTATTGTGGGGAATAAATGTGGAGATTTTATATGGCTTTTTTAGGAGGGTAGGGGGAAGGGAGTTATCCGTTCCTTTTCTTATGTAATCTGTACCAAAATTTCTTATTAAGGAAATAAACAAGTTTTTGATCATCCAGATGTGCCTTTGATGAGTTTTGTGTTGTTTGAATTATCTATACCAATCGCTAAGGCATACATAATCCTTTTGTTCAAGTATATGTTGGAATTGACTGTCGTTCTAGGAGATAAGAAAAGAATAGTATTTTGTGAAAAAGAAAGGGTCATGCTCACGTAAGGTGTATGAGCTGCCTACGTACCTCAGGGGTTTTTGAAAAGTTTTAATTTGTTTGAAAACGGTTTTTTTTTTGTAGAGGATCAGGCCAACGTAGTTCTGGGTAGAAGGAAATGAAGAGATTTTTTTTCCAGAATAGATGGGAGATGAGAATAGTCGTAGTGCGCCGAGATTTCAGACTAGGGGTAAAATTTCTTTAGACGATCCAGGTTGACTGGACAAGCCATCTCTTCCCCATCTAAGTCCGTGAGCATGGCGGTACCGCCGGACAAGATCTTCTTAACAATGTAGAGGCCGCTCCAATTGGGCTTAAATTTCCCCTTGGGGTCCCAGATGGGTTCTATGATTTCTTTGAGGGCTAGGTCCCCTTCTCGGACACCATGGTCCTTGACTCTCTTGTTGAATGATCACGATATTTGGCGATGGTACCCTTGTATGTGGTATAGTGATTTTAATCTCCTTTCGTCTAGGAGGGTCATCTTGTTAAGACGGCTTTAGCACCAGTCTTCTTTGCTGACCTCGCTTTCAAGCATGACGCGTAATGAGGGTATTTCCAGCTCCACGGGTAGTACTTCTTCCATACCGTAAACTAGAGAGTAAGGGGTATCCCCAGTAGAGGTTTGAATTGAGGTTTGGTATCCCCAGAGGGTGTACGGGATCCGGTCGGCCCAATCCCAGTAATTTTTGGTCATTTTGCTGATGATGGCTTTGAGGTTCTTGTTGGCGGCTTCAACTGCACCATCGGTCTGAGGTCGGTAGGGAGAAGATTTGTGTATCTGAATCCCATATTCGTTGACCACCTCTATGACTCCTGCCTCGAAATGCAAGTCGTTATCTGATACAAGCTCGTGCGGGACCCCATATCGGCAGATGATATTTTTCTTGATGAATTTGGCCACTTTTTTGGCATTCAGCACTGCGTATGACTCAGCTTCGACACATTTGGTGAAGTAATCAATGGAAACTAGGATGAACTCATGCCCATTAGAAGCCTTTAGTGTGACCTTCCCTATGATGTCAATGCCCCAGGTGGAGAACGACCAGGGGTAGGTCATGTTGTATAATTCATGCGAAGGCAGATGCTGAAGATTGGAGAATTTTTTGCATTTGAGGCATCTTCGGACCTAGGCGGTACAATCTTGGGTCATGGTGATCCAGTTGTTGCCCTGTCGAATGATCTTTTTGGCACGCATGTAATCGTTCATGTGGGTTTCGTATTCCCCATTGTGGATCTTCTGCATTATATTTTCAATGTCATCCCCTGCGATGTATAGTAGATGGGTTCCATCGAAGTTCCTTTTGAACAGTGCTTTGTGATAGATGATATACTGGGCAGCCAGTCTTCGAAGGGTTGCTTGATCTTTCTTGTTGGAACCCTCGGGATACCTACCATGCTTGAGGAGGTGCCAGATATCATAGTACCAATAATTGGCTAGCTCAGGACCTTCTGTGGTGACGAACTCAATGTGGTAGCAGTGGGTTGGTTTGTCTTGCTTTTGTATAAGGAAGGGGGTCATTGTAATTCCTTTGGGCATGTCGACTATGGAGGCCAGGGTAGCAAGGGCATCGGCTAGGTTATTCTTCGCTCGAGGTAGGTAATGGAAGGTGATATCTTGGAATTGGGAGGCTAGTTCTTCTAAGTGGGCATGGAAGGGTTGGAGTTCTCGTCCTTGACTTCCCATTTTCTGAGCACTTGATCGATGATGAGGGCGGAATCCCCATAGACATCTAGGCACTGGATACCTTTTTTAAGAGCAACTTTGAGTCCTATCGTACATGCCTCGTACTCATTCATGTTATTGGTGCAGAGGAAATCCAATTTGATGGCGATGGGAGTGTGAGAGTCATATGGGGCAATCAGAAGTATCCCAATGCCATATCCTTTTTTGTTGGCAGTGCCGTTAAAAAAAATTTGCCATCGAAGGTTGTCTTGAGCAGTGCAAAGGATGTTTTCATCTGGGAATTCAGAGACCCATACATCGACTTCTTCTACGGGGTAATCAACGAGTTAGTGAGAGATGGCTCTTCCTTTCATTGATTTCTGCGTGACGTACACAATATCGAACTTGGCTAGGAGCATCAACCATCGGGCCATTCGGCTGGACAAGGTTGGTTTCTCAAGCAGGTATTTAAGGAGGTCCATTCGGGATGCAAGCTTGATGGGGAAGGCGAGCATATAGTGCTGCAACTTTTGGGTGACCCAGAAAAGTGCGATACATGCCTTTTCCAAAGTAGTGTAGTTGACCTCTTACCCGGCCAATTTGTGACTGGCATAATAGATAGCCCTTTCTTTGCGGGAATCTTCAAGGTATTGGGCTAGTAGAGCCCCAGCTGCAGTATCGGTTATGGTTAGGTATAGGAGCAAGGGGAGACCAGGTTATGGTGGCATGAGTACCGGGGGTTCGGTCAGATATTATTTGATTCGGTCAAAAGCTTCTTGGTAGGCCTCGTTCCAAACTTTTGTTGAATCCTTTCGGAGGAGTGTGAATATAGGTTCGCAGATGGAGGTTAACTGGCTGATGAATCGACTGATGTATTGCAATTTCCCAAGGAAACCTTGGACTTCTTTCTCTGTTCGGGGAGTTTGCATCTCAAGTATGGCTTTCATCTTGGCGGGATTTACTTCTATCCCCTTATTACTGACCATAAATCCCAAGAGTTTTCCCTTTGTAACACCGAAGATGCATTTATGCGGATTGAGTCTCATCTGATACTGTCGCAGTCGCTCGAAGAAATTTTGGAGAGAAGGAACATGACCCTCTCTAGTTTTGGACTTGATAATCATATCATCCATATAGACCTTAACTTCTTTGTGAATCGGATCGTGCAGGATGGTTATGGCATCCCTCTGATAGGTAGCCCCAGCGTTCTTGAGACCAAATGGCATAACAGTGAAGCAAAATTCCCCATGGGGTGATGAATGCGGTTTTTTCTTGGTAGTCTGGGTGCATTTCGATTTGGTTGTATCCGACAAACCCATCGACGAATGACTTGAGAGCATGACTGGTTGTGTTGTCCACGATCGTGTCGATATTGGGTAGCGGATAATCATCCTTTGGACAGGATTTGTTCAAATCCCAGTAGTCTACACACATCCGAACTTTTCCTCCTGATTTCAGTATGTTCACTATGTTGGCTAGCCAGGTGGGATATTCGATCACACGAATGAAGCCTACATTCAACTGTTTGACCACCTCTTCTTTGACCTTGAGCGATCATTCGGTGTGGAGTTTTCTCAACTTTTGTTTGACCGACTTGTAATCTGGGAGAGTGGGGATCTCGTGCTGAGCTATTTCAGGATTAATGTCGGGCATATCATCATAGGACCATGTGAAGACATCCATGAATTCCTTTAGCAATTCTTCGAGTTGTGCACACTTATACTCGTCGAGGGTAGCCCCTATCCTAATCTCGCGCAGTTGGCTACCAGAACCGAGGTTAACAACAAGAGTCTCTTCTCTATTAACTTGAACGCGATTATGTTGTTTATTATTAACCTTATTTAGATAAGTTAAGAATTGTTCATTTGCAAAATCATCATCATCATCATCAAAAGTTTGATTAGAATCCAGATAGTTAATGTAAGGCACAACAAGATACTCAAAATCTTCGTTTATTTCATTGATAGGAAAAACAGCATTGAGAACCTCGTCAAAAGAGGACTCGATTACATTTGAACAAGGATAAACAACAGAAGAAGAAATGGGGTAAACATTAGGATTAGGGGAGATTTCAGCAGGTAGAACTGGCGCAGCATGCCAGTTAAGGAGATGTGTATCAACAGCTTTAATCAGTTGGGATTGATCCGGTGATGTAGTGCCTGAGTAAACCATGCAAAGTGTCAGCCCCAGTGTCCATAAGCTGAAGGAATCTTTGGAGTCACTTTCCTCAGTCTCTTCGATATCTTTGATGAGCGGTTGTACATGGCGTTGGGAACTATCGACCCATGGGTAGCTGTCTTGGAAAAAGATCTCCATTCCAAGCTTCATCTTCTTGTCTGTATGGTCATACCATGATTCTGAAAAGCCGTAAAAGGGGAAGTCCACACCCTTTTCGATGAATCGTCCATTCAAGGAATCACCTGAAATAGTCTAGACGTGGTTTAATCCTCTCTTTGGTCGAGACTGGAGGATCATTCTGAGCTCTTGCTCTGACGGTTGATACCCCAAACCACAAGGAGGGAAAACCTTCTTCAGTTCAATCGTCTCAAGTATTCCTTGATGTTTTTGTCCTAGCCCCAGTCCGGGCATGAATTTCATGTTTCTGAACATCTGAATCACATTGACGTTGCCATGAGGGTCGTATTCTGGACAAACCCTTTCTTTAAAGTCTTCCCCTGCCGGGAGTAGAAGTGGTTTGACTCGAAATCCTGATAGGAGCATATCATTTGACCTGTGCTGTATCTCAAGGATTGGACTGCTGGTACTTGCACCACCGGCATTGTCGTCGTCGCCCAAAATGGTGATGACTCGTCCGTCGATGAAGAACTTTAATTTCTGATGTAGTGAGGAAGACACGCTCTTGATACTGTGGAGCCAAGTTCATCCTAGCAATATGTTGAAACAGGATGGGATGTCAATAACTTGGAATTCAACGACAGGGTTTATAGGGTCAACCCCTATTATAAGCTTTATGGATCCCATCACCTCCCAACGGGTATTATCATAGGCACGCACAGCGGCAGAGGTTAGAGCAAGGTCATTTTCTTTCAGGCCTAAATATTTAAAGGTTTTCAGTGGGCAGACATTCAAGGCGGATCCATTGTCGACAACAGAGAGTGGCAAGACCTTCCCCATAACTTCCATGGAGATATTGAGTGAATGATTATGGTTTGGCCCAATCTTGGGGACTTTTTCTTCAAAAAAGGATAGCATTCAGGTAGAGGTCAAGGATCCAACCAAATTTACCGCTTCTTCGGATGTGGTAGAGGGATGAACTGTGGGTCCAGTGAGAAATTTTGTCAAAGCATTTCTGTGTAGCTGAGAAGACATGAAAATTCCCCATAGATTGATGTTAGCTTGAGTTTTCTTCAATTGATAGAGGATCTTGCTCTCCTCGAGGGTCATTTCTGGCATAGGAAGGGTTTCAACGCCCTTCCCTTTATCATTGGCTGGTAGTGAGTTTGGGATCTGGTAATGCTTCCCTGAACTGGCCATGTGATTTACTGAAGAAAGGAAGAACATGAATCCCATTTCCTCGTCGATCTCGAGTTGTTCTACCACCTTGCTTATTTCTCCGAGGAGTTCTTCAAATGATATCATTCCACACATGTCAGTTACCAAGCTAGTTTTCTCTAAAGCTTGCTCTTCATTTGAATCTCCAAATTCTTCCCCCCATCTGGTGGCAATAATTTTATCTTTCCATGTAAAGTCGATGCATTCCATAACTTCAACGACTTTTTCATACAGGTCATCCCATTATGTGGAGATGTGTAAGGGTGAAGGGACCAGGCTCCCCTGTAGCTTCAGAGCATCAAGTAACTCGGTTATACTGTAAATATTATTTGTTTGCTTGAATAATTCTGCCATGATCCGGACGACATCATCCAAGATGACTTCAGTGGTTGATACTACTCAACTATCTGACTCTTGGGCCCATTTTCATGCTTCCAAGAATAGTGTACTAAATCTCTGGCAATTAATGATCATTTGTGAGGGCAATTTCAGCCCAAACTCTTGGAGTTAGTTTAACACCTCTGACAATTCCATGTTTCCTTTTTCAGAACGAGTATCGACAGTAATGCATGCTCTGGTAAGGAGTGACAGTGCCTGATCAGCGAGGCTAGTAGGATGCAGGATTATTATGGGTAAATTTGGAGAGGTTTAGGAAAGTATATGGGTGTGATTTGAGTTGAGGGATCAAATTCTGGGTTCTCTTCTAGAAATATGGCATTGGTATGATTTGGAAGTGGGTTGTGAGTAGTGTTTGGCTTAGGATTGGCTGGTGGGGCGATGGTAACCCGGTCAATTAGACCTTGGATTATATTTACGAGGTGAAAGCATTGGTCAGTGGTATATACAGCACTTTAGTGAAAGGCGCAATGAGCATCTCCCTTGAAGCTTCTTGGGAGTGGATTTGGCAATGGATGGGTATCAAAGGGTTTGATGAGGTTTCGGCTTAACAGGTCTTGATAAACTTTAGAGAGGGGAGCATGGAGCTCGGTGTATTCCTTTTGGACTAGGACTGAGCGGCTTTCTGGTGCCCATTATTTGGTTGGTTGAGAGATGTTATTGATGGTTGAGACTGTAGCACTGGCAAACTTGTCATATTTTCTGGGGGTGAACTATCCGGACACCTTCTTTGGTTCAACTTCTGTCGTGGCAAGACACTCCTCAATTTCTATTCCTGCTTCTATGAGAGCTCGAAAGTGGGGATAGTATTGTCCTCCCATCGTTGCTCGGACATGGGGTAAGAAGTTCTTCTCTACTATGCTGACTTGTTCTCGTCGGAAGGTCGATTGGTCATGGTTGCTGCTTTTTCCCTCCATCGGGCGATGAAGTTACTGACTGATTCACCAGGGTTCTATTTGAGCAGCTCTAAATTAGGTGGGTGACCTCGAGCTCTTCATTGTATTTGTCCTGCGACATGAATTCTCGGGCTATATCCTCCCAGCTACAAATTCTGGATTCTTCAAGAGACAAAAACCATCGGAGGGCGCTATCCTTCAAAGTTTGCTGAAACAATTGGGCCATCACTTCTTCAGAATCCCCTAGTAGAGTAATGGAACGACGATAATTTTGGAGATGAACAATCGGGCGTCCACTTCCTCCGAATTTCTTAATATTTGGCATCTTGAACTTCTCGGGTAACCTCGCTTTAGGATAAGGAGATATGTGGGTTTAGTCCATGTAATTCCCTGAGGTTCTGACTTGGTCAAACTTCTTAGTGAGTATCTTGAGGTCTTTTTTAAATTTTTTCAATTCTTCTTCTTTTGGATTAATGACCATAGGCAAGTTAGCCCCATGTCGGGCAAGATTCGGCATCGAAAGCTGGGCAGGCAGCAGCCCATTAGCAGGAGGGGCATGTGGAGTGTGCTGATACTCTTCGGGAACCCAGATAGGCTCGGGTGGATCCACAGCATGAGGAAATAGGGTTTTGGGCTCTTGAGGAACGGGAAACTGGTTTCGTTACATCTCTCGGACCTCGGTTTGGAGGTTATCAATCTTGGACACAAGCTGAGCTAGAACTGCCGTCAGATCCAGCTGCACAATGGGTACTTGATCTGTATTCTCCATGGAAGGCGAATGGATTCCGGAATCAGAAGGAGTAATAGTGGAACGTACGGAACTCCGGGGTGACTTGACTGAAGACGAAATCCAATAAGGAGGTAGGCCAAGGGTTTGAGATCGACCTGAGAAGGCGCAAAAATGGGATTTATATTTTTTTCTGAGGGAACAGGGAAGAAAATATTTTTTTTCGTTCTGAGAGCGAAAGACAAAATATTTTTGGACTTTTGATAAAGAGAGGAGAAATATTTTTGGCTTTTTTGATAAATAAGGGAGAAATGTTTTTGGATTTTTTTTGGGAGATGGATCTCAGCATGATTATTATAATTATTATGTTCTCACTTGTATTAAATTCTCCTAAATACAAAATGAAATACCGGATGGGACCCGAGCCTAGAAAAATTGGGTTTGTAATATATGCAAAGCCATGGATGGACTTATGACCAGGCTTATGGACAGGGTCCTGTTTTAAAAATGCATGAAAATTCGGGCGGCAGGCCGACCCGTAATTTCAGCAGAGTTTCGAGTTGAAACAAAAAATCTAACATGTGTGTCCTAGGGTTGATACCTATATGCGGGTATGCAGTTGGATGGGTGAATTGGAAAGGATTTTCCCCTTTGGCGTGACTTCCACGATATACGTCTTGCTCTTGTGGGCAATTAGTACGCGTGGACAAGCCATTTGATATACCTGAGTGTACGTGAATTGCCTCACCATATACCTCGTGGGGATGGTATGTGTGAGAGAGAATTCCATATACTCGACATACGTGAATGGATTCCCTATGATATACCTCTCGTCATGACTTCGGTCATGCAGTATGATGCGGGGGAACCGTTCGATATAAGTCGAAGGTACTTGGCCAATGGAAGGTGAGAGTCATATCGCTTAGGCTAACTGCGCCCTGCTGGACCAGAGCCAATCACGAAGTGACCCTCCAGTTACTGGGTAAAAATTTGGTCAATAACAATGCTATTTAGTGATGTCGTGTGAATCATGCATGATTCTCTTATTAGTGTCTTATGAGAATGTCTTTCTTGATTATGCCAAACAGGGAGCAAAGTACAAGTACCAATGGTACACCGAGTATGGATGGGTGATGCGTGCAACATGTGGATATATGTGACCCTAGGTGCACTTGGTGCGAAGTGTACATGGAGAATTTTCTACAAGTGTGAATAGAAGCATAAGCATGGGGTACACATGATTAATAAAGGGTAACATGGAAAATGGGGGAGAATATAAGCAAACATAACACCCAAGTAAATAGAGTCTAGCCCTCAAAAGAAGAGACTCCCCAGCAGAGTCGCCTCTATGGCCATCCCGCCCAGATCCTGGTCCTCGTGGTAGGCGGGCTGCGTGAGAGTGAGGATCCTTAGGTCCCGCGCGTCCCTCTCGGGAGCGCTTCGGTCGACGTCATTTGAGGTGAGGTAAAAAATGTAGAGAGATTAGAGTCGCCAGCTTATTTTACTCAAAACAGACAAAAGAAAAGGGGAAGCCATCCGGAAGGACATCATCCAAAGACATACTGGTGTATACGAAACCAAAGTGATTCAAGAAGGGTCCGGAGGCTAAGTTACGGAATGGGAAGGTGTTAGGCACCCATTCCGCCCTTTCAGTCTCTCATGGATTTTTGTTATTTTCCTTTTTATTTTCCTCGTGATGTGTGTGTGCATGTGTATATATAGTGGAGATAGGAATCATCGACGTATACCATGGAAGAGGTAAAGCGAGTCATCCGTAGGAAGATTTAAAAATAATGTTAGAAAATAGGATTTACGCGATTATCCCTACATTGACCGTTATGATGGAACGATAACGTATCTGGAATAATACGCTACTAAGAACAAATATATTCATATATATAATATAAGAGAGTGGAGTTTAGAAAAGATAGAAAATGAGAGAAAAAGTAAAAATAGGACTCGAGTCTCGGGTTTTACCCCTAGGCGCCTACGTAGCCTATAAAAGCATCAAAGTCCACGTAGTTCGCATACAAAATGAGGGGTGGGGTTTATCCCATAAATCCAACATGGGGATTCTCTTATTTGTGTGTATCTGTGTGTGTAGAACAAAGTGTTTTAGTTATAAGAAAAGTGAGAGAAAAGTATGAGAATTCCCATTTGGAATTTATGAGCAAACCCTCTTTTTCTTGTTTTTTGGGTTTTTATTTATATGAAATTAAGAGATGTGCAATAATACTAAATAAAAAGTATATGAGGATGTGAGAGATGGTATTATAAAAGTGCTAAGTAATAAAACAAGTTATTGCTAATTTATGAGAATTTAAGGAGAGAGTCGAAAAAATTGGACCTTCTTGAAGATCTTGAGCTTGATCTTGAATGTTGGAGAGTAGCCCTTAGACTTGGATGATGATGGAGGATAGTGAATTCACCAATTTTGATGAAAAGGATGATGAAAAGTGAAGGTTGAAAAGGGATTTGGGTGTGCAAATCACGCTGACTTCGAGAGAGTTTTTTTGGATCTACTGAGAGTGATATCTTTCTGATTTGGGCTCCCCTGGAAATGAGGTCAAGCCCTCCTTTTTATAGGCCCGGGGCATTGCCGATCGTCATAGCCCTGTTCTCGCCGATCGGCAGGTGCATTTAGGTACAGTGCCGATAGGCAGGGTCTGAGACCTGCCGTTTGGCAGTGTCTTTCAGGCCTTTTCGAAAAATCGGTCGCAGAACGCAAACTGTTGATTAGAATTGCGCACGGGGTGGACCATTTTTATTGTAATTCAGAGACTTTCGAAAGTCCTTTGGACTGCTCCCGGGTTCGGGAGATTACTTTGGGTCAAATATGGTTCGGAAGCATTCATCAGTCCATTGGACGGGGAATCGTCGGACGCAAATGGATCGTTCGTCCGCGTGGTAAGTCCGAATCGCGCACGGGGTGGACCGTTGGAAAGGTTAGTATATGTAATTTGACATTCCAAAGAGTTTGATTAGGTTCGGGGAGTTGACTATGACACCCCGCCTAATAAAATACCGAGTGATCAGTCCTATACCAAATTAAAACAGGAATCTCAGTTGGTTCATCCTTAGCATCACCGTCGAGAACTTTTTAAAACTTACTAACCACCTAGTATTCCAAAAGTTGGTGCCACATTTTAACTTTTTAATTAAACAAAACAGTACAAGCGAAAATATAAACCATTCACACAACTGAATGAAAATCAACTAAATCATTAATTAAATAATTTACCGAATAAACCATCGGCCACCAAAGTGAAATCCAATACAAACATCCAACACCTAAATAAGTACATCTAAAAACTGAACTAAGAAGTCTGGGTGACAAGCGCTAAATAAAACTGAAACTGATATATGATTCCTACTCTAGGAAGAAATGAACGATACGTGTAATCCAACTCCTGCTAGTATCCACATATGTTGCAGCTCCGTATCCCTGGAATAGAATATCAATCCCGGCGTCCCTGTGGCTGGACACCTAAAAGGTTTTGAAAATAGTTTTATAGCACGGGTTAGAACCCAAAATATTTTAAAAATATTTAGCAAGTGAATTAACTACAGTAATTTAAAATGCATGAATGCGCTTCATATTTAAGTTGGTGTCGCACTCCCTTGTGGACATTCTCACCCCTCCACTATTGTGCACACTTAACGGTTACCTTGACCCCCACCTAGTTGTACTACCCCGTCCAACTAGTCCTGGTATAACCTCCCCTCGCCATACTACTCTAACCCGAGTATAATGATTCTTGAATTATAAGTTATCTCACAATTAACTTAATTAATTCCTTCTTAAATAGTAGCATATAACCGTGTCACAAGTTATATAAAGTAAATACATCACACACTGTATTATTACCCGCATATAATATTGAATACCATTATATACGTACCTTTACTAAAACATCTACACATATAACATACGTATATCCATCCCTCCGAGTATACCCTCGCCGGATGATTCCCTCTAAAGTGCTATCTCACTAGGTGTACTCACATAACTTAGTTACCCAAGTTGGAATCGCTCACCAACCTGGACCAAAACATAAACGAAGTGGAGGCGATCATATTCCTTCCCTGAAAGTAAGATAATCTCCTCACCCATATACCAGACGCTATGACCTAGGGATATACTCACCCTACTCCTCAAGCTAGGAGATTCACCCACATCGTGCAACCTCCCTTGATAGCACTAGAGTATATAAATTAAGTAAATATCTAATCACCGATATTTAGTAGCACACACAATATATACACACACACACACACACATATATATATATATATATATATATATATATATATATATATATATATATATATATATAATAAATCCTGGCTTCATTGTGTACTCCAAAAACCCATAACACTAGCCTGTAATTTCCCCAGTCTCTGGCCCGACTCAACTTAATTAATTTTATCACTTATAAAATTATCATTACCCCGAGTCTGTGGTCCGACTCTAATATATTTAATTCACACTCAATTATTATAATATTTGTCCCGAGTATGTGGTCCGACTCTCATATAAACACATTACACAATAATGGTTCGACTCTAAGATATTTAATTCATATCTCAATTAACTTATTACTTTCTCGAGTCTATAGTCCGACTCTAATTAAATTAGTTAACACACCTATTATTTTAATACCTTCCCGAGTCTATTGTCCGACTCTAATTAAATTAATTAACACACCTATTAATTTAATATCTTCCCGAGTCTATCGTCGAACTCTAATTAAATTAATTAACTCACCTATTAATTTAATACCTTCCCGAGTCTATCGTCCGACTCTAATTAAATTAATTAACACACCTACTAATTTAATACCTTGGTGTCACCCAACCATAATCCCCGGAATCACTCACTTAGCCCGTAACATAATATTTCCCGAGTCTATGTTCCGATTCCAAATTAATTTACTCTCTCAATAATTAATTTAATACTTTGGTGTCACTTAACCAACATACCCGAACTCGCTCACTTGGACCATTTTTACATCTCAGAATTTCATTCCCACATATTCGCCCACAATGTGTCACACATTCATCTCCATCAAATTTCCCAATTATATTTACCTATAATTACCAACATACCCGGACTCAGTCACTTGGCCCGTAACTTAATATTTTACCTCAATTCCTTTAATAATGTAGTGTCACCCAACTACAATACCCGAATATTATTCCTTGGCCCAATATCAATACTTATGAATTATTTCCCCAAATTCGTTCATATCATAACATACCGTTCACACCCTCCTAAACCTAATTATATCACCCTATAATTGTTAAGGAAATATGTTCCACATATGAATTTATCACTAAATAAAAGTAAGGGGTCAAATCTTAAATAAATTTCTCTTTATTTACAAAACTGGCAAAACTGCCAAAATCCCCGTCTCATCGATCGATCGAACCCCCTGAGTCGATCGATCGATCGTCCCAGACTTCGTCTTCTCCAGCCACTGTTCGTCCATGGACGAAAAACTAAGGTGTCTCTCCTTAAAATCCAACCTCAAACCAGCCTGTTAATCATATTATTACATCTCTCAGGAACTATAAACATCATCTAAACCTTTTAACATCATTAACACTACAAATCTTTAACCCCCCTCAAGAACACAAATCCCTATGGTAAAATCCCAATTTCAGGTTCAAATTCCACCCTTTTAGGTTTCGGGTTTCTCATTCAGATCAGATAATCATACTCAGAAATATATAACACAACTATTTCTTACTTTGAATCTCATTCAATGGTTCCATTAGCAAAAACCCCATTTTGTACCCATTTATCCCCAAAACGAATTTTAGTTTACACATCACTAAAATACGAATTGGATATCACCATTTACACATCACAGCAAGTTAACCACTTGCCTAGAATTTTTCGTAGGGTCTGATTCCGTTGTTGTAGAGATTTGTTGATGAAGAACACCCCAAATTAACCCCTTAATTTGGCTCCAAAAGACGCCCAATTTCTCTTGATTTGCTTTCCTCTGTGCCTCTCTCAAACCCTAGGTTTAGAATTGTTAGCTGCCATTCAATAAGTCCCTCACTTAGGTCAAAAACCCGTAATCTCGTTTTTGGTCATCCGGGCCTAATTAAAATGGCTCAAATCACTCCGTGTGGGCCCGGCTATGCCAGAAAATACCCCGAGACCCAATTACTACCCCCGGGTACTCTTTTTTTACTATCTCGACCCATCCGACTCAACCGTGCACTCAGAATTGCCATTCGAAATACTTTTTGTCATTTTCAAATTTCGACCTCAAAATGCGACACACATTAATTCAGACAATTAAACTTTAAAGTCGCCAATTATAAATAATTCGTCTCACTCAAATAAATTCTCCAACTTGAATTTAAGTTTCTCCAATTTAAATATTTTTATAACTCCCAAAAATAATTAAATATTAAGTCCTCAAAATTACGGGGTGTTACATTGACTTTGGTCAACCGGTCCCTAGAAGCATTCGGTGACCTTTCGGAGTCAAACGGATCATTCGTCCGCATGGTAAGTCAGAATCGCATATGGGATAGACCGCTGGAAAGGGGTTTCAGTGCCCTTCGAAGATTCATTCAGTCTCGGTCAAGCTGAAGAGCTGACCTAGGTCAAACGGAGTTCGAGAGCGGCCGGTGGCTCCCTAATTGAGTTTCAGGGGAAAACAGGTCGTTCGTCCGCATAGAAAGTCGAAATCGCGCATGGGATGGACCATTGGAAAGGGGTTTCAGTGCCCTTCGAAGATTCATTTAGTCTCGGTTGAGCTAAAGACTTTGACTTTTGATCAAATAGAGCCTAGGATGGCTTCTAGGTCAGTACTCGGGGTACGACCTAGATCTATAGTGATGAAGGAAGGTGCTAGGGACCTAAGGAGAGTTTAGGGGGTAACATAATGGGGTGTCTACAATGATTGTTGTGAAGGTTACTCGAGGATAAAGTGAGCATGCATTTTCTCATAAAAAACACACGAATGTTAATTATCTTGTGTAACCCATCTAAGTAGATGTAGTTAAACTGTTTCCACTCAAACATATTTGCCATACCTACAATGTGCACATGGACATAGGAACTCTTCATCATTAAGACATCTCTTTATGAACTTTACAAACTCATTAGCAACTCTATGATACTCATCCACTCGTCTATTCGTCTCACCCATCTACTCTTTGTATTGAGGATATCCTATCAAAACTACTACGAACAATCACCTATTATGGGAAAAGACTCATATATTCATGGATTAATATCAACAAAAGTGTGAAAATTTCAAGAACCCTAGGTTAGATATTACAATACCTAAGTTAGATACTACAATACATATAAGTCCCTAGGTCAAAGGTGCTAAATCAATTCGATAACTCATGTTTGGTTTGAATTAAGTAGTGCGTTTGAACAAAAACTTAAAATAAATATAAGTAGCAGTCAATCCAAATTCTATTTATTCATTTATCAAACTCTAAGATTAATCCTACACACTAATTAAGTCTATATTATAATACCAAGTTAGGTTTCTAGGTGCACTTTATATAAGCAATAAAGTGTTTAGTTTCAATGCCCCCAAAAATCATCAAAAAAATATTCTGATGAATCAAATCACCACCATTTCAACAACTACACACATTCAACTCCTACTAAGCACAAACCCACATTCAGTATCAACTAAACACAGACACACCTATTATCAAACTGCCCTAAAAACTCAAATCTTTTACACAAAACTAAAGATAATGCCACAAGATTAACAACAATAAAGCACTACCCACATTATATTAAACTCCAAAATACACATGAATCAGACGGGTAACTACTATACCTAATTTCACATACCCAATTTCACTATTCTAATGCGTATATACAAAATGTTTATATAACCAATTTCACTATTCTAATACATATATACTGAATTTCACATACCCATTTTCAAGTACCGTATTTCACACACCTAAATTTCACATATCCAATTTCAGATACCTAATTTCACATACCTAATTTCAGCACACACAAAACACACACACAACCTCAGACACACATAAACATATACACATATACACACACATAGAGTTAAGAGAGAAATTGTGAAATCAAAGAGGAAGAGAGGGAGAATTACCTCACACTGTGTGGGTTATAGTGGTAGCCGCTGGTGAGAGAGAGGGAGCACTACGATGAGAGAGAGAAAGAGAAGCAGGGTGAGAGATAGGGGAGAGTGGTTCGGTGAGAGAGAAGAAGTGTTTAGTATGTCGAGCGGTATGAAAAAAGGGGACGATGAGGTATTTATATCGCACTTTTTGTCACGATCTTTGACCCTAACATGACGGTGATTACTTGTTTTCACGGTCGTGTTAGGGTCAAAGACCGTGACAGTGACAATCTGAATATAATTATGATTAATTATGTTTAAATCATGCTTAGCTTATGTGATACAAATAATGTGTTATTAATATATATGATGTTAAGTTATTATGTTTAGTCTAATCCTACCTTCAGAAAGCATGAAATATCGAATTAGTTATAAATATAAAATTTTGATGTTTTGATAGGAATATTCAGGCTGGAGACTCGTTTTGACCCTTATAAAATAACAATTGACTTGAGGTGAAAACGAGATAGTTTTATACTAATGAGTTAGGGTTGTAACACAACAAACAGTGTGTGAAATGTAGGTCCGAGTAAGAAGTTATATCGAAATTACTAACCAAGGGCAAATTTGTCCATCCGTTTAAATGGTAATTTGCCCTTTATACCCAACAAGGGTCTTAAATTGATTGGTTAGAGGTGTAGGCTGGTTTGGTCGACCTTATACCTTTGAAATAACCTTCTCCTTAAGCCAAAAGTATCCATGAGGAATTTAAACTTAAGGAGAGAGAAAAGGGAAGTTTAGGAAGAAAGCGAGGAGGAAACGTTGGAGAAAAATTCATAGAAAATTACGTAGACATCCCTAAGGTAATCCTACGCGTAAATCTTATTATTTTTCTTATATTACTGATTGAAATGATAGAAATCATCATTTGTTTACTAAACTTCCATGTCTTTAGGTATACGTATGAATAGATATGAGTTTAAACAAAGTTGAATGTGTAAACCCTTAAATTGCTTCCTTTAGTAACCTTGTTTATTAAAACTTCCATATCTTTTTGTATACGTACTGGAATTAATTACCTAATATGTGTGTGACATATCCAAAAATCATTTGAAAATACCACGAAATGAAACTTTGGTGAGAGTATGAAGTTCGGGTATAAAATTTGCCCCAAGGGTGAAAGTAGGCACGCCGTGTGTTCGATGTTTTGCTTGGCATAACAATTGAACCTTAAAAATTATAAAACTTAGATAATAATTTTTTTTCAATATTTTTATTGACGTTGGGTGAAATATCATAGAAAGTTATGCTGTAGAAAAATTATGAAAATTCCTGGAAGTTGAATTAATGATAAAAGAGGTTATGGGTAGATTTGCTATGTAGTAAAGAAATGGGCCTATCTTGCTCTAGAAAACTTGAAATGATGTTCTGTCTTTCGCATTGGAATACTAATATGATAATGATTGAATTAGGAAGAAGAAATGAAATATGTGTGGTCTATGATTTGGATATGACAAATATATTAACATTAATTTGGATGGAACTTCATTTATGATGAATGATTTAAATAGAATCATATGATTCTTATGAATTGAGTTATTTTATAGTTATTCTTTGGATTGTTAATATTCTTATGATGATACTAATATTGTAAGAATGATAGGAAGAGAAGAAGAACCGACTGGACAAATACCGGATAAAGGCAAGGGAAAAGCCTGATTAAATCTCCAAGGTGACTGTACTTATGATTTGTTTCATATATAAATATGAATATAGCTCTAAGAGAGGATTTTTTTGAATACTTCTATATTCAGGATTTATTTTGAGATTAAAATATCTAGAATTTATTTGGGTCTTATGATCCAGGATTAGTTTGAATACTTCGGTATTAAGGATTTGTTTGGATATTATATCCAGGATTTGTTTGGGTCTTATGATCCAGGATTGGTTTGAATACTTCGGTATTCAGGATTTTTTGGGATCTTGTGATCCAGGATTGGAATTAGACAAATATCTAATAATTTGATTTGTCTTACGATAAGGATTTGTTGGAACTTATGTTCCAGGATTTGTTATTGCCAACGGGCAGGATTGTTTGGATTTCATATCCATAGATTTGATATAAAACTATTATTTCGTAGCAGGCTAGGACTGTTTGGATTTCATATCCACTTATTTGATATAAAGCTATTATTTCATAGCAAGGTAGGATTATTGGGATTATATATCCACATATTTGATATAGAATTGTCATTTCATTATAGGGAAGGATTGTTTGGATTTTATATCTAGAGATTTGATATAATATTGCTATTTCATAGCAGGGCAAGATTATTTGGATTTTATATCCACATATTTGATAAAGAACTATTATTTCATTTCAGGGAAGTAGTACCTCACTAAGCTTAATGCTTACGGTTTGTATTTTAACATTTTCAGGTTTGTATGCTGCCGGTTAGGATATCATATGATCGGTGATTTGAGAGTTGCACCATTAGAAGGATCCGGGGATTAGACGTGGGGATTTTGTCATTATCACACTGAGATTTTACTACACTCGCACATCTTATATATTGAGTTAGCATGGGTTGATTTGATGATTGTAATATTTAATCATAGTCAATCGTAGTATAGCATGTTCGTTTAATTATGACTTTGATGTTAATCATGTTATATACGAAGAACACGATTATATTTATTGTACATGAAAAAAATATTGATAAATGAATTATATTTCGAATGGACTGAAGATTATGATTTAATCATAATATAAATGAAATGATTAGAATATATTTGGGTTTGGGGTGTGACAGTGGCAACACCTTCATATTTTGTTATCACAATTTTTTACTTTGATAAGTCCTTGCGGGTGAAAGGTGAAAAAACATTTTCTTGCTGTAGTGTATGCTTCAAGTTTACAAACTGGGGATTTTCTCTTACATATGACCGATAGCTAAGAATTTAGATTTATCGTTCCTAAAAGGGCGACTAGTTAGTAAAAATCTAAGATAACCCGTATAACTCATCTTACCACTGTCATGTAGCTAAGTGGCTTCAGTTTTCTCCCTTCATATGGGACATCCATAATAACCATGAACATTGCAACCGAACAAGGTCCCATAACCCGAAAAATCGTGGATCGTCCACGTCATTATTTGTTTTAGTGTGAATTATTCAGTCTTATGAGAGTGAAACTCCTTCATGCCATTGTCCTATAACTCTTTAAGTTCTTAGATTAATGGGGCTAAGAATATATCAATATCATCAACGGAAGCCTTTGGCCTGGGTATTAATAAAGATAATAATGTGAGCTCCTTTCTCATATACAATATTACAAGGAGACTTAAAGGCACCACGAGAACTAGCTAATAACTTTGATTGGTACTTAAATTATCTCAAGGGTTAAATACAACAATTAATAATGCAAGATGAATATTTCGTGGTTCCCTTTCACATTCATGGTATAGTGCATTTGAAATTTACTAGATGAGTAAATCAACTGGACGACGCATGAGATTCCCTCCCACCTCGCATCTAGCGTGCCATGTTAGGGCCTCTGCTATCCACAGTACAATAAAAACCATTTTAACTCTGGTACGAGTGGAAAATATTTCAAAATCTTTTATGGAACTTGCGTGCACTAGTGATATTTTACAGTCTTGTCATTTCCATTCTAAAAGGCCACATATCCAGGCTCACCACATACTAGACATTCATCCTTCTCTGTGTGATCGTTGTGACCAAATATGCAATCATACTTACATTCATGAATAGATTTGTACATCAAACCCAAACCCTTCAAGATCGTTTTCATGCTAGGGTAATTATCTAGTAACGTGTTCTCTTTTAGGAGAATGTCTTTAACCTACTTAGGAATTCCATTTACACTATTTCCCGACAAACCAAATTGACTCTTCAAATTATGCAAACCACTCATTGCGTATAATACCAAGTGATCTTCATCGTAATCGTAATCATTATACAATGGTCTAGCCGCATCGTCTTTCAGCTATATGTATTCCTGATCTTCTAGTAATTCAGCATCAACTTGTTCATTAACTTGGTCATAATTCACATTATCTGTGTTCATTGACTTGGTTATAATTCACATTATCTGTATCCATACGATGGTGGTTTTAATGGTGGTGGAATCTGTAAGCATCATCAATTAAGGACGATACGTTTGCGAATCATGTACCACTTCCACTCGGTGGAGTTTCGCTACACAGTTGGGTACCGATAATTCTTTCGGAACATAAGGTGCATCTTTTTCACCATAGCATGTCCATATTTTATAGTCTTTTCAAATTCCCCACTTTAGTAAAGGCGACTCAATATCTTCTAAAGAATTATATTTTTCGTTCAGACAACGGGTGCACGGACATAAAATTTTGTCACTTTTAAGATTTCTATAAGCGTATTTAACAAATTCTTGACTGTCCTTTACATGATTATTTGTTATTTAGTTATTCTCCCCCAGCCCCTCTTTATTTTGTGAAAAATTCATTAAATAATATTCAAAATTCAATTATCCTGTTTTAATAGGTTGAAACAAAAGTCATGTTGAATAAACGAATGAAAAATTCATAATTTAATCAAATTATTCAACACAATTTAAACTCAAATTTAACAAATTAAAATAACTTAAATAAAAAAAAATACTATTACAACTTGTTCTCAAATATTACAAATTGTCAAATATTGTTCATGGTATAGCCTTGACTAACAAATAAAATGGTCAAGAGATAAAATATTTTGCCTATTATTTCAGTTATTTCCCTTCTCCACTGTCAATATGCATATGCATATCTTCACAATCATTATATATTTGATAAACCACAACTTGAGCCTCACCAATCTGTAAAGTTGATTATGTACTTTAGTTTAGATAATTACAGAGATGAGTGTGCACACCCTAATATCCTATTATTGGCTAGGTCCTTGAAATAGTAACGCTCGCTATTGTCATTGTGAGGGGATGGCAATGATCCACGACCTGTGGCAGTCGGAGGGACTAGGAAGGGTAATGTTGAAGGAGGAAAGATTTGTGAGGGGAATGTTGAAGGAGGGGACATTTATGATGGGAAGCCTGAAGAGAGGGGATAGGGGAAACCTAGAGAAGGAGGGTATGTGAAAACCTGGGGACGCATTGGGGGCCAATAACATTGAGTAAATAAGGACACAAGGCACCCAATTTAAATCTTGAAGACTCCAGGGCTACTTTTAATCTCCTGGACATCCCCATCTATCTTGGCCTGACTTTCCTCTTGGCTTGAGATACGATTCTTGATTAAAAAAACTTCTTCCATGAGAGATGCAATGTGTTTTAATTTAGTTTTCAGCATATGTAATCAGACACCTCTCATCCTCCCTCTTTTGTCAATTCCAAAGGCTTGGGTTAGGGTACCATTTTCAATGTCATCATAAGGGCTCGAACCAAACTGACTGCAAATGGCCTCGATCAATTCCAGAGTCTTAGCCAAGTGTGGTGGGAATTTATTATCTTTGTCTTATCGGGCATGCACGTATAAGTTGGACCGATTAAGTTCTTTACTGACATCTAGACTGTCCTTTATCCTATTTGGAAATTCATTCTTTAAATCTTCATAAGATTTGGAGCCCAGTCTGTGGATACCAGTTTTCACCCTATTTTGTTTATTCGTCTCCCTCTGGACCATCTTCTTGTCCTTCGCCTCATTTTCCATAAAGTGTTTCCATTGATCAATTGACATTTCAATATTTGAAGGCCCTCTATCTCTCAAAGACAAAATTTTAGAGCTCAATGCCCCTTTCGAGAAATATCTCTACTGAAGGTTTCTCTAATATGTTCTCAGTTGTTCAGCAACTCGAGAAGAAACCTTTTTCTTTGAACGGTCAGGGAATGAAAAATGCTTATAGAGTTGGTAATAAATGTCATCCTTGATGGCTTGATCAACTAAGTCCCAGTTATCTGCTCCTCTAACTCCCACATTTATATTTCCAAGAGACAAATACTGGAAGTTTAATCTCTGGAGGCTATTTTTATCACCATTGGGATTATTCTTGAGAACGAAGAACCCAATGGGATTCTTCTCATTTAATCGGGATACATCGGGAGCACTCGATGGGGGCGTCCGAGTAATAGGGATTTGTTGCCTACTCATAGTTGGAGTAGTGGACTAAACCAATGGTGGAGTAGAGAATTTCTCATCACGATGTTATGATAATTCTCGTTGAGGTGCAGGAGATGAGAATGCTAATTGGAGTGTCACCTCATCACTTGGTACATTCTTTCCATTACTGCTCGACATTATCTACAAAAATAAATAATAAGGGATGGAATCTTTATAATAATATGAAATTATAACTAACTAATCATGTTTATGACTATATGTTTTAATATACCTTATCATAATAAAACTTTATAATATGTTCAATATGACTGATCTCCATCCATTTGGTATTAGTTTTAGAAACCTATGGATTTTTGCAAGTGGCTAACTAGGAGGAATCGTATCTATGATTGATGTATACATGTTCGTGACATTTACTCAGAATCCTATCTTCTTCAACTTATTGGCAACATTCAATTTAACATGCATATGTCGCAAGACATCACTGTCATGGTCAATTCGCTTAGTACGTAGTTGTATCCACAATGGGTGCATGTATTTTTTCTACCTTATCTAATAGTGTAAGAAAGGTCAGGTCTACATCGGGATTATGTGCACGAAATATATTCTCTACAGTGTTATCCCAACTTTCTGGTAGGGAAAATAAAATACAATTGAACAACAACTGTTACTAGAGATAAACTCCACGATTTGCAAGGCAGTTAAACTTTTCAATCTTCCTATTCCCTAACCTGTAAATATGTGTACCCTCTAAATGGAACACACCAATAAAAGAGGTATGATTGCATTCCTATAGTAACCTCTCGTACTTTTATTACCAATGATTATCATCGTGCCACATTTTTCCTGAGAAAAATATACGAGGGCGTGAATATGAATCATATATGTTATGGATTTAATTAATCATTAACTAGTTATTATTTTTCAACTCATCCAATTTATGTTTATATTATTTTAACATATAAATCATATGTGAATGGATGTAAATTGGAATCGTGCATTTAAGTAAGGGTATATTATTTTGATTAAGGTTTTGAGTCATTACAAGTACCCTTCTCTGAAGCCCATGCGTGGGACGTCTCACCGAAGTCAAATCCAAAAAATTAACCCCCCTAATACACTTACATTTTGATAGGGTAATTATTAAGACATATTTTGTTAGAATTTATTATGAGAGAGTACGATAAGATTTTGAAAGTCAATGCGTACTATCATCCACGTAATCTAACATCACTATCCAACAGCCAAACCAACAACTAGCAATTACCCTATATTCCTTCTATCATCTACACGATAAAACACATACCAATAATAACAATATCTCAAGTAAGGGCTTATATATGTTCATATATAAAAGATACATGTTATTAACTTATGTATGTTACATCATAAAGGGATTACACATGTTCTTTCATAAAAGATACGTGTGATTAACTAAAGTGTGTTACATCATAAGGGTATATATATATATATATATATATATATATATATATATATATATATACGTATAAGTGTCCCAAGTCACTAATAATGCATTCATGTTGATATCAAAAGTAAGTATTAGGGTTTTTGAATTCATTAACTCTAAATTTATGTTCACATCTTACACTTTATGTTCACATCTTACACTATCAAATATCAATCGTTAAATTCTACAAATGAGGTCTAAATGTTAAATATCAATTTTCTATGTTTTGGGTTTTAACATTTAGGCATTAAGGCTTGTAGTTTTTATTTTACAATGTAAGGGTATATGATTTAGAATTTAGGATCAATGTTTTATGGTTAAAGTATTAGGGTTTAGATTTTAGAATTTAGGGGTTGGATTTAATCATTAGGGTTTATTGATTTGGGCTTAACTTTTCAGGTTTAGTAAATAGGGTTTTGGGTGTTTTTCACTAATTTTAAATTTGGGAAAATTTTCCACAAACAAGGGTTTAAGAATTTGAAATATACACCCATATACATTGACATACATATACACACATATACACACAAATATACATATACATACACACAGATATATTTACATACACATACATACACAGTACATACACATATACACACACACACATACACATACATATACAACGGACATATATATATACAAACATACCAAACCTATTTGTAGAGATAGAGAGGGAAGCCACTGGAGAGAGGGGGGTTTATGTTGGAGAGAGGGGGGTTTATGCTGGAGAGAGGGGGTTTTCGACAGTGAGGGGGAGAGAGTGAGAGTTCGAGTGAAGGAGAGAGTGAGACTGAAATAATGTTTGGGTTTGGTGTTTTTAATTAAAGACAGTGGTCACGACCCTTTACCATGACCACATACCGTGATGAATTAATTTTTGAACGTAATTATCATGGTAACGACCTGATTATGGACCCAAGTCATGACCATATTGATGACATGTAAAAAAATAATTGATAAGGACATTGGACATGACCCTCGACCGAGACCATCTTCCATGAGGAATTCAAAATGGTCATAACCCAAAGTCGTGACCCTTATCAACTGAAAACCTTAAATTGGTCATGGACATGGCCACGATCATGGGCCGTGAACACTATTAGAGGGAATTTGGACGCAAATTCTGCACCATAATGATCATGACCTTGTCATGAACCACGACCATAACCAGGTTGGTCATGGACCTAGGCCGTGACCATCTCCAATTTATGTCATGGTTTTAAGTGGTCAGGGATCTAGTCACGGGTTCTTTGACCCTGTCCAAGGACTTGGACCATTGCCAGTTTGCGTGACCATATTTTATTTGTGGTGCAGTGACATTATCAACAGAAGTTGACACCGAGACGTAGTGAGTGGTTGGAGAGCAGTCTCTGCTTGCTCTTCCATCTAGGAGGTGGAAAAGTGTCTTGTGGAGGTTGTTCATTATTGACTCTAGAAGAGGTTTCACTTTTCAAGTCATTTCTCCCTTTTTGTAAATATTTACCTGTTTAGTGGAAGTTGGCAGTTTGGCCCGAGGTTTTTCTCCCAAGGGTTTTTTCATATAAATCTTGTCTCAATTGCATGATTTAGTATTTCGCAATTTGATTTATCTTATATGCTTCATGAGAATATATTGTTAATTTAAATCAACATGTAAATAAATATTTTTGTCACTTAGATGATAGGATTAACTTTTTCTCGAATTTGGAATAAAGCAAACATTACATTCATTTTGGTAATAATTTTTAATTTGGGTAGTCCTTTTCTACACACACACACACACTCCTACCCAAAAATTCCAAACATACATGCACAAACTTCAGGTTCCTTTACTCTACCGTCTTATCCCATTTATCGAGCTCAGTTATCCACTCACCCCATATCACCCAACCTACCCCTCTACAAGCGGCAGGGACTCGGCGTTATCTAACCCTTATCCCTTTTATATAACCCCTACAATCCCATCAAAACACTTTGTAAAACCATTCACCCCCATTTACCCAGTCTAATACCCATTGCACCTCACCTCACATCCCTCTCTCTTTACCTTCACTGGTTGTACCCTCACTATCCCATGTTCTCCTTTTTAACTATAAATCCATACGGCCATACTCCTTCCACATGAACAGGTACAAGCCTGTTGAGATCAAAACCTATAATGACACCACGCCTCCCTTATTTGTCCACCCAACAGACCTCACTTGTACCCCAGCTATCCCCCATTATACCTCCATACCTGTCTAGGCTCCCCTATCTCCTCCGCTCTCATAAAACCATGTCACGTATCTTAAACACATATACCCCCTTACTTCTCCCTTATCCATTTATACCTCAAGTATACTCCTCACCAATAGTCCCCTTGTACCTCCTTATTATCATGTACTCACACACAAGCTATCCACGCTCCACACACTACACCAAAATGGTCAAATTGGCACCCTTTAAGCGCTTAGCCTTGTCACGATCATTGATCGTGTCAAAAAAACACGCATTTTTTGTCACGATCATTGACCGTGACAAACCTATAAAGTTGTCACGGTCATTGACCATGACAGGTCCGTGACAATTATGTCAATAGAAAACCCTCCCTCTTCTTTTTTCCCACGGATTTTGTTCCCTCCATTTCTCTCTCTCTCTCTAGCGACTGCTCTCTCTCTACAACTTTGGTATGTTTTCTCTCTCTATTTCTCCCCCATTTATGTATATGTGTATGTGTATGTGTATGTGTATGTGCGTGTGTGTATATTTTTGTGTGTAAATGTGTGTGGTGTATATATACATGTGGGGGGGAGGGAGCAGGACTGGGGGAGGGGGTGTATGTGCGTGTGTGTGTGTGTGTATATGTGCGTGTGTATATATGTGTGTGTGTGTGCGTGTGGTGGGAAGGGGAAGCTGGGGGGGGGGGGGAGGGGGGAGGGCAGGGGGTGTATATGTGTGAGTGTGTGTTTTTATAATTAAATTTTTATTGGTTTATTAGATATTGCCCCTCATATTGTAGTGCCGCTTGTAAAAGAATTGATTGATTTAATATTGATTGGTTGTTGATTTTTTTTGTAAATTAATAATTGGTTCCCCTTTTAGATGCAAGTAGGATTGCCCCTCATTGTAAATTAGTAAATTAATAATTGTATACTATTAATTGAGTAGATGAATTAGAAGGAGTACGGGATACACATTTGTTGTTGCCATTGCGGTTGGATTATAGTGGATCGATGTTGGGTTGGTTAAAATTTTAAAAGTGGCATGACCACTGGATTATTGTCCATATGGGGGTGGGATTTTTCAATTTTTTTTGAAAATTACTTTGTATAACGAACAATATATATATAGTATGATAATTAAATGAAACATACTTGAAATTACATATAGTGCGCATAGATACTAGCCTTCTAGTTCTTATGCATACGCATTCAATAGCCCTTAGACCTTGTTGATGTAAAAAACTAGATTTGATCTAATTATTTTAATCACAGATAAAAATGAGTAAGTAAATAAGACAGTAGATTTTTAAAGTGGTTCAGCCTTAAGAGAATGGCCTACGTCCTCTGTTTTTGTATTACTAATTTGTTTGCCTGGAATGCTTGATAAGTGATTTTACCAAGAGATTCAGCATGTCCTTCTAATGAGGAGATTATAATGTATTTATAGCCTTGAGGTTGTACATGTGAAAGAATAATGCATAGCTGTCCAGTAGGCATGTACATCTGTACGATAATAATGCGCATTTAATGCACAGTTATCTTTTGGTTTTCTTGATGCGTATTCCACAAGTATTTGAGTTGCTCGGCTCTCTTGAGTTGCTCGGATCACCTGAGTTGTTCGGACCTCTTGAATTGTTCGGACCTCTTGAGTTGCTCGGACCTTATTCGCCCAAAGTCTTTATATTCATCATGCAAATGGACACATGTATTTTTATGATTGGTCCACGTCAGCAGATCAAATTTGGTATCAACATAAGCCCCCAATGTTTCACAGTTCGAGGTTGAGGAGGAGTGTGGAATATTCTTCTCGAAATATGAGGAGGTTAAATAGTCATCCTGAATTGTAGGAGTGTTTTCCTTGTATTTCTCTTTGAATTCATAGAATCAGACTTCATAAATATTTTGAATTTTTTCAGCTACTTCGGTTTTTGTGCCCCTTTTTCTCCTTTCAGCCGCCGGTAACGCAAATGTCTTTCTCTATAATCATTACTTTTCTCTATTCCCAAGGTAAGGTACTTAAGCGCTACAGAAAATCCTATCGTCTTTCACTTTTTCAAATTTGTTTCTTTGAACTCTTTACGTTCTCTCTGTCTTGTGCCTTCCTTCTTTCCATCGTATATTGACAACTGATCTCTATTTCCTCTGTAAAATTTTCTTCCTTCTTCTTTAATTTTCTTTATTCGCCATGGTTTATCCTGTTGAGTCATTGGACAAATTTTGTTCTGATTTTTTAATCCCTTCATGGGTTATTTTGGAAGAATTATCTGGTCCTTCTGATTTATTTTCCTTGGCTGAGGGACACTGGTTCCCAAGTATCTTTATAGCCGAATGTGGCTTGTCTTTCCCGCCAAATCCACTGTGTTTGGAGTTTTATCAATATTTTGATATTGTACCTGCAAAAGTAGATCCAAATACATGGAGGGTAGTTAACGGTGTATATAGATTAAATCAAATCCATGGGACTCATTTAGGAATCCCAAAAATTATATATTGCTATAGATGGGTCACTAGCGATAGTACTTTTTATTTAAAAACTAGATTTTTAAATAGAGCTTTAGTGGTCAATCTTCCTGATACTAACAAAGACTATTTTGATCATGGGGTAGTGGTGAAAAATTGGAAACACCCTCCACTTGATGGAAATGATGTGTACCAAGGTCCCAAGTGTCCACCGTATGGCAATGGGATAGGTTGTTTTTATTTTTATTTTATTTTTAAAATTATGTTTTCTTTGTGTTTGATAAAATGCTTCACTGACATTTGATTTTGTTTGTTACAGTTGATAGTAAAAGGAAACCCCCAAAAGAGATTGAAGTCAATATAAAAATCTTAAAACTTATCTGGAGTTTGCATCAATCTGTTGCTGGAGAGCACATTAGGTCTGCATCTTACTTGCTGCAATACAGAACTTCGAGCTCATCTTTCAATTCTCGTCTTGTGATAGTTGACCCTGACCAAGTACTAGCTATTGATACTAGTGTGTAAGGTTCTTCTTCTGAATCAAATATCCCTATCAGTGATATAATGAAGAGAAGAAAAGCTCCTTCCTTTTTCGACAAGTCTTCCTCTCCTGCTGTTGAGGCAAAGAGAAGTAAAAAAGATGTCCCAGAAGAGGGGATAAAGACTGTAGAGGTACCCCCTTCTGATGTTGCCAAGAAATGTAGCGAGAATCCCCTTGTCTATCTGAGCAAGATCGTTGAGAAGTCCCCTGTGGTTACGAACAAGGCTGTTGCTGTCATCCCTTCAAGTGATGTCATTGTCATTTCTCCAACAAAAACATCATCATTGATTGAAGACGTTCCTGCTCCTCTAAGGAGATTAAGGAAGGGTTCGTCTGAGAAAACTGCTGATCCTATCTTTCAATCTTCCAACGTTGAAAGTAGTGTTCCAACCTTCATTCCTCCGAGCTCCGCTGTGGGCTTAGTAAAATCCTGGACTATCCCAGAAGTCTAGGACATTGAAAATACTCTCACTCGTGAGAGAGTTACTGCTCTGGCTGCTCAACACATTGCCTCAGTAAGTGTTATTGATCTGAACCATTTATTTTTTAATACTATGCTCATACATTGACTTAGAGTTATTTCTTTTTGAAGCTGGTAACGTGTTTCAATAGCATTATAAAAAGGGATGAAGCCATCAGGGCTTCCAGTTCCTCGAATGGAGTGAAAAAGGCTTTTACTGGATTAACCCAGTCTCTGAAAGACTTGCATCAGAAGTATGGGGAAAATAAAATTGCTTGGGAAAAATAGGTTAAGTCCATTGAGCAAGAGAGAGATCGAGCTGTGGAAGCCTCCAAGGAGTTGGAGAAGAAGTTGAAAGAGTTTGAGAAGAAAAATAAATAGCTTGAGGAGAAGCTCAAGAATGCTGAAGAGCTTGAGAATAAGCTCAAAACCGCTGAGGAGGGAGTTGGTAGACTTCATGAGGTTGATCGCTAGAAAAAGGAGGTGGAAGGGAAGTTGAAAGCTGTCGAGGAACTTCTTATTGAGAGGACTTCCTCGGACAAGGTGAAAAGAAAAATAGAAGTTAAAAAGTCCTTCAGCGCTGGTTGGGACAAAGGCTGGAATAAAGGTTTGGCTGCCATGTCCTCTCAAATGGAGTTTGCCATCCTTAAATATTTCAGGGATGGATGGGTTATAGCCCTGCAGGAGCTACAAATCGTTGAGAATTCTGAACTGTTCCAGCGATACATTCATGGCCCTCCTCCCTCTCCTGGAGAAGAAGAGGACAAAGCTACCTCATAAGAATCTTCCATGATAATTGGGGAACAGGTCCCTGCTGTTGAACCTTGCTCCGAGCAACCCCAACCAACAAATATTTCTGCCGAGCAGCTTTCCTTGCCCTCCGAGCAACCTACCATTTCGTCCAAGCCTTCCGAGGAAGTCTTAGGAAGCAAGGAGAAGGTGTAGAGTTGTTCGGATCTTTCTCTTTTCTTTTTTGTTGAATGTAATTTTGGGCTATGTACTTCTTCTTGTGATGAAATAAAATTTGAACTTGGTTGTTCATCTTGACTTTCCCTTGTCCTTACTCTGTTTTCATCATCATTGATTCTTTTTATTTCTTTCTCTTTGCTAGTTTCTGGCCAGGATGGAGTTCCTATCGGCTCATGACACAGAGTTAATGAAAAAATGCAACGATTATTTTAAAGCTGGTCATGCAGCTCTTAGTGAAGCTCAGATAATTGACATTGAGATGATTGAGGATCTCCAACAGCAATATAAAGAATCTGCAACTCTTCTTCATCAAGGATATGAGAAAAAATATCAACAATTAAGTGTTGACAAAGGGTACGACCAATTCATCTTGGCCTATGAGAAGAAGGAGAGTATTCTGAAGCTTGAAATAAAGGAGCACAAGAATATTCCCAAGCTGTTGGAGCAGGAGAATATTCTTTTGCAGGAAGAAATAGAGTAACTCAAATCCACTACATCTTCTTCGGGTGCTTTAGTCCCTGTTAGCGACGAAGGTTTTTCTTTTTTGGAGATATAAAATGCCAAACTTCGAGAAGAGTTGGAGACTTTGAAAAAGGTTGGGCCCTCCTCGTCTACTCGTGGACGAGCAAGGTCTTCTTCTCGGGGACGATCAAGGGCTGTTTGGATTTCAATTGAAGAGGTGAGGACTCAATCAGCCTTGGAGAACCAAGCATTCCAGTTGGTGGCAAAGAACCAAGCCCTGGCGGATATGTCAAAATAATTTCTGAACCTCTCCGAGAAACTTTCCAATCAATCTTCTACTCTGGAGATTAAAGAGATTTTGGTGAAGAAGATCAATGAGAAACTTGAGAGATTAACATATCAATTTCATAAGCAGCCCATAGAATTTTGGATGACTGGGTATAACGAAGCACTTTGTCATCTTGATGCTCGTTTAGAACAATCAAACGACGAAGGGTACAAACAGGGATGGTTGAATGCTCTTTGTGTTCTAAAATTGGAGAGAGGTCATTTTTTGTGGGATTACTATACTCCTGGAGTTCTTGATCTACCTGTCCCCCCTTTCAAGCTTGACCTTAGTTGGATTCCAGCCCGGGTTATTCCTCGCGTTCTAATCTCCAAGTATCTTGATGACTATAGTCTTCATTCAAATTTTAAAATTTCTTGCCCAGAACACCTGCTTGATCATCCATCTATAATGAACGTCAGAATGCTGAAAGATCTGAACTTCATAAATTCCCCTTATAGTCTTGATGATCCTCCAGCTGGGGTAGACCCTATGTCAAAGGCAGAGGGAAAGAAACCTATAGAATAGGATTTGTTTATGTAATGAGCTTCATTCATATTACGTGTAATCTGCAATTTATATCATATGTAATTTGTTCAGGTTTTAATGAAGAAATCTTTAGTTTTCTTTGCAATTTTAATTGTTATTGGTTTGGAAATATTTTATGAAATATCTCTTTTATTCATATATGTATATCTTTGCAATTTTAATTGTTATTGGCTTGGAAATATTTTATGAAATATCTCTTTTATTCATGTATGTATATCTTTAGACAGATAAAAATGTCCTGTTTGGTTTTTTAAACTGCTGACCAACCGGAGTTGGTGATATAAAATTCTTGACCACCCAGAGTTGGTGGTAATTGAATTGCCGATCAACCAAAGTTGGTCGTATTTGCTTCCCGACCAACCGGAGTTGGTGGTAATTATATTGCCGATCAACTGGAGTTGGTCATATCTGTTTCCCCACCAACTTAAGTTGGTGGTAATTATATTGCCGATCAACCAGAGTTGGTCGTATTTGTAAGGACAATCTGTCCATCTTTATGTATATGTTATGTCATACGCCGTTACAAGATTAATGGTTGAAAAGATCACATCGTCATCAACGAAATCCGAAATCCGAAGATCAAAAGAAGAAGGAATCTGGAAACAGTCAGCCGGACCGGTCCGCCCCAAAATAAAAGGAACCGATCCGGCTACGGACCGATCCGTCCAGGACCGGACCGGACCCCCTTGCACTTTGAAGCCAGTGAGCCCCGAACCGAATGCAAACCGAATCAGCTTCAAATTAAAAGAACCGGTCCGCTATCGGACCGATCCGCCTAAGGCCCGGACCGGTCCGCCCTGGATAAACTCTGCCAGATCGTGTTGCAGATTTTTTAGGGTTTTGGCTTCCTAGTTAAACCACGTTTGGAGGTTGGTCTTCTTAAGACTTTTCAACGATTTTCAGAGCATATCAACCCTAAAGTCTTCACCTATTGAGTCATATGATTCTAGGTTTTTTAGATTCACACATCTTCCATATCTATGTGAATCAAGTTTGGTAACCCAAGAACACCATTGCTGTTGTTCAACCCTTTGTGAAGTGGACCGTTCCTTCCTCTTCATTGCAGCCCTACTGGACAGGGATAGTTACAGCCACCAACCCTACTGGAAAGGGATTCTTCCAGCCGCGACTACAGAATCCGATGCATGCGGGTAATTCTTAGTCAAAAACTTGTATTTCAGTGTAATCCGATTGTAAGCCATTTCTCTTACAAATTATAGTGATATACAAATGGTTTTGCCCCTGTAGGGGATTTTTCCTGAAATTGTTTGTTTTTTATCCTGCATGCTATATTTTATTTGATAAATCATCTAGATGCATGTCTTAGGGTTTAACTAAAATGTGGGATTAATTAAAATTGGTTTTTATTTGAGAAGTCGCAATATTTCCGCTGCTGCTGCACTCTCAAATTGGTATCAGAGCGGGTTACGCTAATTTATTGCGTGATCCTGATTTTTCAAGGATTTATTTTTTGTGATACAATTTGACTTCTCACGTCGTCAAATTGGTATCAGAGCCTGTTGCACTAAGTTATTGTGTTTTGATTCTGATTTTTCACAAAAAATGGATTTTGATGGTTTTGATGATCTTCGATGTCAAATTTTTGAAAAATTTTGGAAAATTCACACAAACTCTTGTTTTAAATCTTCTGTTGAAAACGAATCTGAGAGGTGTCCTTGTTGTGAGGGTGTTGGTCACACGTTACATGAGTGTACCACAAATTTAAAGAAGAAATTGAATAAATCGATTTCTCATGTTTCTACCCTTAGTGATTGTGATTTGAAAGAAGAAGTTTTTTATGCTTCTAGGCGAGAGTTTCCCATCCGTGTGATTAGTGATGAGAGTGAGGGTGAAAAGAGTGAGGAGGAAGAAGAAGAATTGAGTGAGTTGCAAGTTGCCTACAATAATTTGTATTTTGAATGTTTAAAGACAAAAAGGGCAAACTTGAAACTTGAAGCTCAATTGAAAGATTGTGCCTTAAAAAATAATGATGTTTTAGTTGAAGAACTTAGGGCACGGGAGAAAATTTTGAAAGAGAAGCTGGGATATGTCGAGGGTGAGAGAGATGATCTTCGAGGCGTGATGGAAGCTATGAAAAAGGAGATTCTTGAGTTTGAGGAGCCTAGGCGCTTACTTGAATCTAGGATAGATGAACTTGAGAGTAAAGTGAAATTTGATTTGGAGTCTAGGTCTGAAAAACTTGATAAGATTTTAGGCACAGTCGAGATCAAAACTGATAGGGGTGGGATTGGGCTTAAAAAATATGTTGCACCCATTCCCACACGTGTGAGAGAGCCTCCTAGGATTGTTAAGAAAGAGGCACCTAAGTTTGTTAGGAAAGCACCCCATAGGAGCATCGTAAGAGAACCTCCTAGGATCATTAGGAGAGACCCACCTAGGCAAACTCGGAGAGAGCAACCGAGAAATTTGAGGAGAGGGCCACCTTTAGGTAATACACACCACCCGATTTACTCTTGCACACATTGTGGTAGGCAAGGTCATCTTAGGCACTTTTGTTATAAGCTTTTAAATGGACCTAAGAAGGTTAATGAAAGAATAAATTCGATTCCCAAAACCCCCACACTTCGTTACACATCAATTTGGGTTAGAAAATCGGATTTAGAGGCTTATGGTTTATTTGTCCCCAATTCCCGTTTGCTTGCACGTGATTCACCCCATGTGAAATCTTTTGGTTGATTGTGGTTGTATATTTGTCATACACTAGTTGTGGTTTCATGATATATTTTTACTAGTGTGATGACTTGTACTTTTTGTATAAATTCTTGTTTTTGAATTTTTTTTGAAAAATACAAAAAGATTTTATTTTGATAAAATTTTGAGAAAATCCAAAAAGATTTTTGTATTGCACCGTTTATGGATGAACACTTTGATGACCAAGTCACAACATCATTCCATTTTTATTCATGTGACTATTTGATAGTGTTTTGAGATAATAGGTCAATTCATCCTTGTGCTTTATAATGTTTGGAGTCATTAAGATGTAATTAAGTGTTACTTCCTACATGTTTGACTCATGTTTCCTTTATTGCACACATGCACGGATTTGTTTGATTATTGTGCTTGTCTTATCACATGTTGGTTGGGTGTTTTCATCTCAATCCTGTCTTTAAAACGAACCAAGCGCGATATATTTTTATAAGGAAATTGTGCATTTAAAAACCGTTTTTGTGAGTTTGTGTGCTTTGTTTTAATAAACGGGGAGGGGCTGCGAAAGGTAATCATCTATCCTTTGCGCAAAAGCCACCGTTAAAAAGGACCTAAAAAATTGAGGAACTTTATTATCCAGGGTCCAAAGAGGTTAAAAGAGCCCGAAGAAATTGAAAGGCAATAAAAAGAAATCCATGCCAAATTATGGGCCATTTAGGTTTTTGCACCAATTCTCCAAAGTTTGAGAATTTAGATTACCTCTAAAAGAAAATATTTATGAGGGAGTTTGGTTGGAGAATTAAAACGGGTTTGCACGTCCTTGAAATTCTTGAAAATGCGCTATATAGTTTTGGACGTTATTGGTGTGGAAATCATTTGACTTTGATTTGTTGATTTGCATAAGACGATGTCATCTAAATTCAACAAATTTTTACACCTAAGGATACCTTTGATGTTCATTCGTTAGGAGTACACGTATGCATCATGCACATATGATTGATTGAGTTGATTTTCCTATCGAATGTGTTCACACCCATTCATTCCGTTCCCATGACTTAATTGTTTGAGTCTAAATCCATGGTGTGATTTTTTGTATCATATTTGTTCAAATTGGTATCCTATCTTTGTATGAAAAATTTGAAAAATTCAAAAATAGTTTGTGCATTTGTTTATGAGCATCTTCTTGCAAGAGCACGATTACCACATTATTTGATGCCCTGTTTTGTATACCGTGACTCCCCGATTTTTCTTGCTTATTTGATTCATTCTTCTCATTTGTCTATTTGGGGACATCATAAAAAGGGGGAGAAAGAATTATCTTATTTTGGGGGAGTTTGAATTTTGGGGGATTTTTTTGAGATTTGACTTATGCTTATCATATATTGGTATCTATGTTTATCTCATTTCAAACTCGATACGTCACTTGGTATTTGCTTGATCTCGTGTGTGTAGGTACATCCTTGATAATCCCATGATACACACCCTGATGAGAAAAGCGTGAAGATTCCTGATGAATTGAAGAACAAACGATGCAGCCTTAGTCATATGTACCTCTTTCAGTTTTGGGTTCATGGAAGGGTAGATTTGTATAGGCATTGTTCATACTTGATAATTCGGATGTTTTATGTTTGTTCCGGCATAGACATAGGGGGAGATTTGTAAGGACAATCAGTCCATCTTTATGTATATGTTATGTCATACGCCGTTACAAGATTGATGGTTGAAAAGATCACATCGTCATCAAAGAAATCTGAAATCCGAAGATCAAAAGAAGAAGGAATCTGGAAACAGTCAGCCAGACCGGTCCGCCCCAAAATAAAAGGAACCGATCCGGCTGCGGACCGATCTGCCCAGGACCGGACCGGACCGCCTTGCACTTTGAAGCCAATGAGACCCGAACCGAATGCAAACCGAATCAGCTTCAAATTAAAAGAACCGGTCCGCTATCGGACCGATCCGCCTAAGGCCCGGACCGGTTCACCCTGGATAAACTCTGCCAGATCGTGTTGCAGATTTTTTAGGGTTTTGGCTTCCTATTTAAACCACGTTTGGAGGTTGGTTTTCTTAAGACTTTTCAACGATTTTCAGAGCATATCAACCCTAAAGTCTTCACCTATTGAGTCCTATGATTCTAGGTTTTTTAGATTCACATATCTTCCATATCTATGTGAATCAAGTTTGGTAACCTAAGAACACCATTGCTGTTGTTCAACCCTTTGTGAAGTCGACCGTTCCTTCCTCTTCATTGCAGCCCTACTGGACAGGGATAGTTCCAGCCACCAAACCTACTGGAAAGGGATTCTTCCAGCCGCGACTACAGAATCCGATGCCTGCGGGTAATTCTTAGTCAAAAACTTGTATTTCAGTGTAATCCGATTGTAAGCCGTTTCTCTTACAAATTATAGTGATATACAAATGGTTTTGCTCCTGTGGGGGATTTTTCCTGAAATTGTTTGTTTTTTTATCCTGCATGCTATATTTTATTTGATAAATCATCTAGATGCATGTCTTAGGGTTTAACTAAAATTTGGGATTAATTAAAATTGGTTTTTATTTGAGAAGTCGCAATATTTCCGCTGCTGCTGCACTCTCAGTATTTATTTTCCGACCAACTGGAGTTCGTGATAATTTTCTTTCTGACCAACCGGGGTTGGTGGTAATTATATTGCCGATCAACCGAAGTTGGTCGTATTTGTTTCCTGATCAATCGGAGTTGGTGGTAATTATATTGCTGATCAACCGGAGTTGATCGTATTTATTTCCCGACCAACCAAAGTTGGTGGTAATTTGCTTCCCAACCAATCGGAGTTGGTGGTAATTATATTGCCGATCAATCGGAGTTGTTCATATTTGTTTCCCGACTAATCGAAGTTGGTGGTAATTTACTTCCCGACCAACCGGAGTTGGTGGTAATTTGCTTCCCGACCAACCGGAGTTGGTGGTAATTGAGTTGTATAGTGTGTAGCACTAATGTTCTAAAAAAAATTTAACGAATAAAGAAAAATGGGGAAACATCACTTTATTCATATTGAAGAAATTGTATTACGTAGAAATTTTAACTACTGATAATACTTTCGTATATGTTCTACATTCCATGCATTTTTTAATTCTTCTCCTTCCAAGGTTTCAATCCTATATATCCCTGGTTGAACAACTTCTGTCTCTCTGTAGGGTCCGTGCCAGTTGGCTTCTAGTTTATTATGCTTTTGGATGACTTTCTTCAGCACATAATCCCCTTCATTCAAATCACATTTCTTGACTCTTTTATTGTAGAACGAAGTTGTTCGTTGTTGATACGCGACATTTCTTATAGTTGTTCTTCTTTGACTTCTTCTAGCATATCCAGATCTAATCTTCTCATCAAATCACTAATAGGAGAATTGAAATTAAATCACTAATAGGAGAATTGAAATTAAGTACCCTATGTGTAGGTAGACCTAATTCAACAGGTATGACAACTTCACTCCCAAATGCCAGCATGTATGGGGACTCTCCAGTTGCTGTTCGTAGTGTGGTGCGATATGCCCAAAGCACAGACTGTAGCTTGTTAATCCAATTTGCCTTTGCATCATCCAGTCATTTTTTCAAACCATTTAGCAACGTTCTGTTTGTCACCTTGATTTTTCCATTGCTTTGGGGATGGCCTGGTGCAGAATGGACCTTCAGTACATTTGATTGATGACAATATGCTGCGAATTCTTCGTTGTCAAACTGGGTTCCATGGTCAGTAATGAACGCATGTGGGAGGTCGTATCTGCAAATTATATTTTTCCAAATAAATTGATAGACTTTGTTGTATGTCATATCAATGAGAGGCTCAGCTTCCACCCATTTAGTAAAATAATCCACTGCGACCACTAAGTATTTTAATCTTCCTTTAGTCATTGGTAGTGGTCCGACCAAATCTATTCCCCATATAGCGAATGGCCAAGGGGACGTGATGGGCGTTAGCAATACTTGGGGAGTTCTTCGGACAGAGGAAAAGCATTGGCACTTATCGTATTTCTTGGCATAAGTTGTGCAATCATCTCTCATCGTCGGCCAGTAATACCCCTGCGTGGTTATCCTTCGTAAGAGCGTCCGACCAGCTACATGGGCTCCATAAGACCCCTCATGAACCTCTTCGATCAAGTCTTTCACTTTAGAGGGATGAACACATCTTTGTAGCGCTACTATAACTCCTCGTCTATATAAAATACCATTAGTTAATACATAACGAGCAGCTTTGAACTTCAATTTCTTAGCTGCGAGTTTATCAATTGGCAAAGTTCCATCTTCGATATAGGCCCTGATAGGATCCATCCATGATGGTCCCAAATAAATAGCAATGAAGTTCATGACCAGATCTTCGTCTATGCTCCGACCAGCTAGAATCTTTATTGGGATTGTTCTTCGTAGCTCGGTGCGTGTGGCTGATGCTAATCGGGCTAGGGCGTCTGCTCTTGCATTCTCCAGTCTTGGTACTCTGACCAGCTGAACAGCAATAAAACTCTATACCAACTCCATTGCTTTTGCATGGTACTTGATCATTAACTCTCCCTTTGCTACATATACTCCAAGAATCTTATTTATGATTAGTTGCAAATCACTGAATACAACAATCTGCTGTGCTTTCATTGATCTGGCTAGACTTAAACCTGCAATCATTGCTTCATATTCGGCCTCATTATTAGAAGCTTTAAATTAAAAGCGCAGAGCATACTCCATATCGACTTCATCTGGACTTTTCAAAACAATTCCTGTTCCATTGCCTGTAGTGCACGAAAAGCCATCTACATACAAATTCCATATAGGTAACTGATCATCAAAATTTTTATCCAAGAGAGTTCCTTGGTGAAATATCTGGTACTTCCTCTTATCCTCCTCCAATACTTCTCACTGCTCGTCAGTCATCTTTCCTTCCTCGCCTACCGAAGTAAGTTGGTCGGGGTTTAATTTTAATGATCCTGTAACATCTACAGGTTGATCAGTTTTCAAATCCTATTCTTCGGCGGCATTTTCTTGTGTAAACTCTGCGATAAAGTCTTCTACTTCTTGCCCTTTGAGTGACGACCTAGGCTCATAAATTATATCAGATTCTTCGAGCTCCACTGCCCAGTACATCAATCTTCCCGATTTCTCTGGTTTATGTAGAGCTTGCCTTAATGGCATATCAGTATACATAACTATAGTATGGGATTGGAAGTAAGGTCTCATTCTTCTGCTGGCTTCAATCAACGCTAATGCCAACTTCTCCAACCTTGGATATCTGATTTCTGCTCCTTGGAAAGCCTTGCTGGTGTAGTAGACTGGTTTCTTCACTCCATCCTCCACTCTTATCAATGCCGACCTAGGCTCACACTTGCCAATCTAAGTCGTGTACTTGGATAACTACGGGGATATGCTGCCGAATTTTTCTCATATCGTAACAATGTGCATGAGCTGTTAAGTATATTATAGAAAAATGCGGTCTTGAATGGGATAGGACCACTCACCCTTTAGAGGAGATAGAGAAAATTGAAATTTATATTATAAATTGAATTTGAATTTGAAATTTAAAAATCGAATATAAATAAGACATAATTAAATGAAACATACTATAAATCTACGCTTCTTACCTTTACAAATCTACGTTTATAAATCAAATATAAACCTACTATACTAATCTATGAATATACGCTTCTTACCTTTAATAGGTGATTAGTTGTGGTAGCTGTGATGGGATATCCGAAATACAAATAGTGGATGGGTGAGATAAATAGAATGGAGGATTGTTTCGCAGAGGTGCTACTGAATTTGTGAAATACGCAAAGAGATGTCATAATGACGAAGAGTTTCCGTGTTTGTGTGTTAGGTGTAAGAATGGTAAGGTATTTTAGTGAAAAATAGTTGAACTACATTTGTTAAGATCGGGTATGCAAGATAGTTATCAATTTTGGATTTTTCACGGTGAATTGAAAGTTCCTTTTGTGCCCAAATAACCTTCACAACAACCTTCAATAAGTAGGATAGATGTAGAAGCGGAGGATGTAAATCATAATATGTTAGAGGATTTAGTTGATGATGCGTACGGAGTTTATGAAGCAGAGGAGAATGAGGTTACTGATGATGTACAAGGTTCAAGTGCTCGTGAATATATCACGATAACCCTTGACGATGACTACCAAAGTTTAAAATTTAAGGCGACCCAACCGTTATACTCTGGTTGTGAGAAAGATCAAACAACTTTACATGCCATGGTTGGTTTGCATAGTTTAAAGACGTAGTACGATTTATCTGGCAATAGCATGATAGGAATTCTAAAATGGGTGAAGGGGTTACTACCCAAGGAGAATACGCTTCCAAATAGCTATCCTGTTATAAAGAACAATTTGAAAGGTTTGGGAATAAAGTATAAATTGATTCATGCTTGTGTGTATGACTGCATACTATACCAAAAGGAGTATGAAAATACGGATCGTTGTCCGGTTTGCGATGAACCTAGATATGTTCAATCTACAGGTAAGGAAGGCACAAGCTCAAAAGTGCCTCAAAAAGTGTTGAAATATTTTCCCGTTGTCCCTAGATTAAAGCGATTTTTCACAGTACCATGGATAGCGGAGGCAATTACTTGGCATGCTAGGGCAGAAGTAGGGGGTCATCTCATGCGTCATCCTATTAATTCTACAGCTTGGAGGAGGATGAATTATGAGTATCCCAATTTTGCTCAAGAACAACGCAACATTTGTTTCGTTATATCAATAGATAGTTTCAATCCATTTGGAAATCTAAGCACCAATCAGAGTGTATGGCCAGTGATCCTAGCTCCACTCAACCTTCCTCCTTCATAGTGTATGAAACCTGAATTTTTGATGATGTCCTTGTTGATATCTAGGCCAAAGGCACCAAGTGATGACATCGACATCTACCTGGATCCTTTGGTAGAAGAATTAAATGAGTTGTGGGAAGAGGGTGTGCAATCATTTAACTCTTTTAGAAAAGAAGAGTTTATGCTGAAATCTATGTCGATGTGGGAAATTCATGATTTTCCAGCTTATGGGACATTATCTGGTTGTGTAGTATATGGTTATTTGGGGTGTCCTATTTGTGGAGAGGAGACTGAATCTCTTCGTCTATCCTTTAGCTCAAAAAATGTATACCATTGTCATAGGAGGTTTTTACGCTCGGCTCATAGTTTCAAATTTGAGAAAGGTTTCAATTTTTTATTGGGAGGGGTTGAACATAGGCTACTGCCGAGACAACTTTCAGGTTCAAAAATTGAAAGTAAATCTTTTGAATGTGGCCCTAATATGCCAAGTAAGAATCCCAAATTTAAGAATGTCAAGCATAATAAGACCCCAACTGGGAATGAAATTGAGATAAGAAAGGCATGGTCTAGGAGGTCAATTTTATTTGACTTGCCTTATTATAAGAATAACCCGGTGTGCCATGTATTGGATGTGATGCATGCAGAGAAGAACTTCGCTGAACATATTGTGGGCACTTGCCTTGGGGGAGTCATTCGAAGGATGGAGAAAATGCACGAAAAGACCTTAAATCATTGAAACTTAAGCCATAACTATGGTTGAAAGAAGATAGTAGGGGAATGACAATAATTCCCCCTGGTGCATTTACTTTGACGAGTGGGGAAAGGAAGGTTATTTTAGACACAATATATAATTTGAAGGGACCATATAATTTTTTGTCCAACTTGCAAAGGATTGTGAATTATGCTACTCATGATTTACAAAAGTTTAAGTCCCACGATTGGCATGTGATCATGCAATTGGTTCCTCTATTTTTTAAGCATTGTTTATCCATGCACAAGGATTTGCTGAGGGCTATTATGCAAACTAGTATTACCTTCTCACTCTTGTGTGAGAAGGCAGTCAATCGAGAACACATAGTGGCCGTAAAATTGGCGATGACCGAAACGATTTGTGTGTTGGAGAAGTACTTTCCCCCAGCATTCTTTGACATAAGTGTTCACTTGTTGTTACACCTATGCGACGAGGCACTTCTTTGTGGTCCAGTTAGATATCGGTGGATGTATCCGTTTGAAAGATTGATGAAACTTTTTAAAGATTACGTCAAGAATACGCGATACATTGCAGGATCAATTGCAAATGAATACATCACCGTGGAGTCATTAATATATACTCAGGAATATATGTCTGACTCGACCAACATTGATGACACTGAAGAGTTCGTTGATGATGGTGGTCATGTGATGGGAAAATGAGTGAAATTAACGAGTTTACAACATGAACAAGTAGCTCGTTATCTATTTGACACACATGAAGATGTCGAAGAATGGAAAAAGTAGGTTTAAATATTTCATGTTTAACATTATTTTAGATTATTTTATACATGATTAATTTTGTAATATGCAGAAAATATGAAGCCTGTGAGAACAATAAAAGACGAAAACAATGGTACAATAAGACAACGAATTTAGGTTGTGGTTGTCACAAGAGGTAATTATAATGAAAATGGTCATTATATAACATTATATTACACTCAAACTTTACAACTAGTCTAGTTAATTTATCTATATTTTCAGCTCTTAAAGACGGATGATGCGACATCAAGGCTTGATCGTCTAGCCACTGGACCCTAGTTCTTAGCACAAGAGTACAAAAAGTATCGATTGAACGATTACGTATTCGGCTCAAAAGTGTACGAGGAAAGTACAAATGTACAAAACTCGGGCATTTCATACAAGGCTCTTACTTTCTTTTGTGCAAGCACAAAAGATAAAAACCTCGTTGAAGTTAAAATGACTTACTATGGTGTAATTCGAAATATATTTGAATTGGATTATATAAGCTTCAAAGAGGTTATATTTTACTGTGACGGGGTAAGAGTTGAGTATAAAAATGCTTGTAAAGTTGATCCTGTCACCAATTTGATCATGGTTGACTTGTCCAAGTTGAAGAGCAACGACCACATGAGCGATGAGCCGTTTGTTTGTACATTTCAAAAGGTTAACCAAGTGTTTTATTCAGAGTATATCAACAACAAGCCGTGGTCAATTGTCTTACACACGCCAAAGAATCAAAGTAGTAGTGTGGATGAATTGGCTGCTCCTACTGAATATCAATCCATTTTTTATGATTACCCGAATTTGAAACAATTTTTCAATTTGTAATAAATATTCCAATTTGTGCTTTATCAATCCATTTTTAATGCATTTAATTGATTTGAACTTTATCATTTTCACTCTTGTGTAGTGTGCGTGTGTGTGGGCAGTAGGGGTGGGGGTGGGGATGTTTCAGATTTTTAGTAATTGTACATATTATGAGCTAGATGCTATTATTTTGGAATTCAGAATTGAGGTGTTAAACAGTAACAGTTCATTTGGATTTGTAGTAATTGTACATATTTTCATGTCTTCTTCTAATTCATTTTGATTTGTGTTAATAATAATATTGTTTTACAGCAAATGTCTCCTACAGGTATTAAGGTGAGGATGATGATGCTGATTATGATGATGTCATCTGGGCTCGGTGGTAGCGGAGGCGAGGAGGGCTCCTCGGCCCCTAGGCTCCCCAAATATGGCAAATTGAGGATGACCATCGAGAATAAGACGGGGCTATTAGTGAGATCCCTCGAGCTGGTAAAGACGATCATCGACCCGAGGTACACTAGTTGGAGGGAGTTTCCAAATGAGCTCAAGTTAGCTATTTGGGTGGCACTATAGGTAATGAATTTATATTTATATTTATATGAATATGAATATTTCAATTTCAATTTCGATTTCGATTTTGATTTCATTTTATATTTATATTTATATTTATGCGCAACTAACATTGTATTTATTGGACAGGAACAATTCAGCCTGGATCCAGAGCTACGCGATTCCGTCTTGGAGCAGTTGAGGGAGAAACACAAGATGTGAAAGAAAAATATGCGGACCCGATACTTTGGGAGGACCCGAGAGTTTGTTATCCGAATGCATGAATCCGTCCCGCTGAAGGAGCCGATCTCATTGGCACAATGGCAAAAGTTCATGGACAGTGAGATCGGGGAGCGACAATTGGCATCTCGCCAATCGGGGAGGGAAAATCGGGCAAAAAATACGGACGTGAACTACTCCGGACAGACGTCTTACGCCGAGGTGGAGCATAGGATGATGGTAAGATTTAATTTTTCTATAATTACAGAAATATATTATTCTGCATTATTTTACTTTGCGGGGACGATACTAATTTTACTTCATTTTATTTCAGGGGATAGGGAGTGGCCTTGGGGGTAGGCCACATAGGCTCGATACTTATGTGGCTATTCGGACGAAGAAGGGGAAGGATAAGGAGGTGTCCCTGAGCATCGCGACCACGATTGTAAGTAATCCAACAGTTTACTTTTTATTAATTACGCTATAATTTATTTATTTACTTATTTTACTAATCATGTATTTTTGTCGTTTTAGGCAAAACTTAAGGAAGTGCATGAGTCGCAGTCTGATGCCGACAAGGTATCTTTGTCCACAAACGCACTCAGCCAAGTGCTTGGCGCTGATCGCAAGGGGAGGACAAGGGGGTGAGATCGTGGGTGGCCAAATCTAGGATCATCGGATTGGAGATGAGCGACATCGAGTTGGCTCGAACGGTGGACTCGCATGACGCGAAGCTGTCCCATTTGGAGGCCACGGTCCATGATATGTTTTCATTCATGAATCGTTCGTTGGGCAGAAACCGTAAAGGGAAAGGGAAGGAGAAGGTGGTGGAGGAGGAGGTGCAGGATGACGAGGATGTGGACCTCGCTACTTTATCGCTGACACGTTTGGACTTTGATGATCCACTCCCATATTTGGCTCCCTTCAACCGACCGATGTCGACACTTGGTTGGCCGAGCGTATTTTTACTGGACATATTTAATGGCCGACGGATAGGGAGGGGGTTAAAGTACCCGAATACCGTCCAGGGTATACCAGTTCATGGACATTTGCTTCAAGACATCGAGTCCAAGTTGCTCGTCATGCATGTGATACTTGGGAAGGAGAACTCCCCCTTGTGGTTGCGCAAATAATGCGGCACAATGTATATTACTGGGTGTGTCAATTCGTATATCGTGGCCTACTCAGCTCCTCAGAGATAACCTTAACCCAGACATGTAGTGGAATTATTTGAATTGAATTGTTTTAAGTTGTTACATTTGAATTATATGTGGATTATATCGTAATGCATAATGTTTTGAATGTATATTTGCATTATCTCTATTTTATTTGGATATATGATGTTTGAATAGGTGCAACGTTGCTATAATAGGTACGAATATAGTGTTAGGCAGTGGCAGTGGCCGTACTGCCCAACAGATTTTTTTTCAATTCTGCCCAGAATTATCACAGTCAATGACCGTGACAATTTTTTATTTAATGTCACGGGTTTATCATGGTCCTTAACCGTGACAAAACTTGTCAAGGTCAAGGACCGTGACAGGTCCGTGACAACAAAAGTTGTCACCCCCACAATTATCACGATCATTAACCTTGACAAGTCCAACTTGTGAAGGTCAATGACCGTGACAATTCGGTAGATTTGGTGTAGTAACACCAAACAACACACCCAGCATGAACTAATTAACCCTCCCCTTCTTCCCTTATCCCAGTCATACACCTGCCCTTTTTTTTTATCAAAGCCCTAAACCTTCCTTACCTATTTACACAAGTTGCAATTGGTTTTGAAAGAGGGATTCGACACAATGTTCAGATCTCATATTTTAGGAGTAGTTTAGGCTAGTTATAGTATAGTTTTTAGTGTTAATTTTTTAGTTCTTCTTTTCTATTTTTTTAGAGAGTTTACTCTGAGGTAAAAACATTTTGAGTGACAAATATTGATTTTTAGTGTATTATTCAAAATATACCGTGAGAACAATTTATTCACCCATTATCTTGGTGTGATAGTCATATTTGGTGGGATTATTGTTTATATATTTTGGTGGAGATTTGAAAATATGGTTACAACGATACTATGTTTATTATTTTCTCTTTTTATCTCTTATTGTATTGTTGTTATGCCATTTATGGTGTTATCATTACATTTTATATATAATAATGCCGAAATAAGAGGCCAAATACCATATTCAGTGGGGAAAATGAAACCATTACCTTGATATTTTTGTGTTTTTGTTTATTTATTTATTATGCTCCTTTGAATGTGATTGTCATAATTTTACATTATTTATTTACGCCTCGAGAGTGGGTTAATGATTTTGTAGAAAATTTGAATTACAATATTTATTTAATAATTAAACTAGAGACACGAAATTTTCAAATGGTATTGTAATTTTAATTTTCCAACTCTAAGGCTTTATTTTAAGGGGTTAAAATACTTTTAGTGAATTTTTCCTAGCGGGTGATTTATTAAAAATATTTAAATATGATTTTATGGAGTTTGTGAAAATTTAATGTTAATCTTCTAAAACGACTATGTTTAACTTCATATCCCAATAAAGAGTTGATTAGTGGATTTAAATATGTTTTAGGGTATTTCAAAAAGATAAACTAATTAATAAAAATAATTAGGCTAAGTGGTGAGTTTTAATCCCTTGAAATATCTCATATTTGTTTATTCCTCATATCTATCTCACTTTATCTTTTCATTTATGTGTTCATGTACTTTAAATTTCAGACCATTAGTTAATATAATATCCCTTGAAAATTATTTTACAATAAATTGTGTTAGTCTTCATTTGTTCCTTGCCATATTAAGAAGATGGATTGATACCCATTACTTTCTCTATACTTGTTCTTAATGTATTTTCTAGATTCAAGGGATTTTGACTGAAGAGGCTATTTCATAACAACGACACACAAAAACCTTTTCGTCATAGATCGTCTTAAGAAATTATATCCTTAATCAAACTCTCATAGTGCTACGTAATTACCACATCCATTATATTCTTAAAATAATAAAGTTTTTTCCTTTCTCCCTAAAATAACTACGTAGGACCTTATCCTACCAAAATATCTTTAAACATCGCAAAATATTTTTCATCCTTATTGATGTACATATGAAACCCTGATATAACTGTGGGTGAAGTCTTTTCTTTCATCACAAAACGTTATTATTTACTCCCATCAAGGGACATAAGTATTTCTTGTTTTATTGAACAAAAGATTATGTACGCCATACTGAGTAGTATAAATAAGTTCAAACATAAGTTTTTCTTCCCTAAAAGGTAAAACAAGATACGAGAAAATGAGCATTTATTTCACACCTTTATTTCAAAACATCTTTTACGTAAAGCGTTAACAATAGAAATTCCAAACACTTACAAATACCCCCACTTAATAGACATTTTAACCTACCCATAACCTTACCCCAAACTTAAAAAAATAAAAAAATCTTTCCCAAATCTACATCAACAGACCAAGCTATCGGAAACTAACACCTAAACCAACCATTCCCCAATAAATATTCACAAAGATCTTCCCTCAACTACCAAAGGGTTTCGCGTCATCATGACCAAAAGTTTCAAGAGAGGTAGAAAGAAGTTTCGTAGATGCCTACAAGCTATAAATATCAGTAATCATTTAAGTTCAAAAACGGTTGCGGCTCATCCCACTATGGTACAGACCAACGGAGGCAATCAACTCCATTTGCCAACGACCATTCTATCCATTCATTCATGGATGAGCCAAAATTCGAGCGAAACCGAAGAAAGAAGTTAGGAATAATGACTAAAGGATACTCAGGAGGCGTAACCATGTGAAGTCAATTTGCTAGCCACTCGAATAACATCTTCCAAGCCATTCAATGTTTTTGCCAAGATACTCGTCACTGGATTATAGTGATAGCGCATCCAAAATGTAATGTTCATCTATTTTATATTGGCAATCGTACTGGCTTTCCACTAAAAGCATCCTCGCGGTCAAACCTAGGGCGAGAAAATCCATTATCATTGAAATTCCATTGACAAACGGATTTGAGCAACACAGGGAGATTACCCCCCCCCCCCCCCACACACACACACTAATGTTTGGGGTGAAGATGATCTTTCCTGGGGAGAAAGAGAAAAAATAGGAACCGTAGCAAGAATATGAGGCTTGATGCTCAACATGGCAAAAAATTCCTCATAAGTTGGACACACCTCGTCCAATCCGAAGCAGAACATATGATCATCATGATACTAAAATTGAAGGGTTTCTGCCAATAATTTTCAATCGATTGATTGGTTATGACACAGAGTGACATGGTGCATAATACCTGATAAACGCTACACTAGTGACCCATGCAGGACAAGGGGCATACTGATTGACACTCCCTGTTTTAGGAGATTATATTTTTCCTTTTTCCCCACCTTATTTACAAATAAAACCCTTTAAAAAAGGATTTTTTTCAAAAAAAATATCCCGATAATTTCTTCACTCGAACATCCAAAAACATATTTAATTATTCAAAAACACATACTCCTTTTTAAAATCTCATGAAACCCTCTGAGAAAAATTAAAGGTGCATGTAGAGTAAGCCATTAAATCAAGATAATAAAAAAAAATGCATCATTTTTTCCTTTTAAGTATCTTTACAGGTACAAAGAAAATACACAAATCAAGCGTACAATGTCGTCAATGCAAAGCTGTCGCAGTCATAATGAGGGATCTGCATGAAATCTCCCAAGAAAGGAAGGAACCAAAGATAGATGCCATCACTACTCTTCGCCAACAGTGTACTCCCCAACATAAAGAGAATGAAGTGGCATGCCGCTTATCGCACCATTCGACCGTGTGCAACATTCGTCACTCTCCCCAATAGGAATAAAATACACAGGACGCCCCTTAAAATTTCGTTACAAAATTCCAAAAATTAATATAAAATGCTCCAAACAAATCCTTAAGTTTCCTTAAAAATTGCAAAAAATTCAAAAATTCATAAAATCTCAAACTTTGCAAAAATACACATTTTTGTTAGATGAAAATCATAAAAACTTAAACATTTAAAGAATAAGAAAAAATTACAAAACCTTAAAAAATTCGAAACTTTTCGAAATAATTCTCACATTCTCACATATCCTTTCCAAGACTTTCGTGCACTCATTAGGTCCTCGAAATTGACCTTGACCCTTAGAATTGGTTGTGACCCCCGTATTGGTTAGACATAGTCTTTAAGTCCTTAGACTGGACCTCAGAACTTAGAATTAACCACAATCTCTATTTTGGTCTCATTCATTCTTTAGATCCTCAGAATTGACTTTGGCCCTTATAATTGATCGTGATATCCATATTGATCGAACACACTTTTTAGGTTCTCAAAATTAACATTGTCCTTCATAATCGGTTATGATCCCCATATTAGTCTCACACATGCTTTACGCCCTCAAAATTGACCTTATCCCTCAGAATCATCTGCCACCTTGTCTTAGTCGTAAACACTCCTTATTCACCTCGGCCCTTGTAATAAGTTGTGATACCCTTATTGGTAGCATAAACTCTCTAGGTAATTAGAATCCAGACCTTTATCCCCATCATGATCAAAATTCATCTTGGGCTCACTATAGATGCCCTATTTTCCAGCCGACTAGGGTTTCGACACAGAGAGACTCAACACTTGTAAACCTCCATCAAAATGTTTATCTTTCGATGAACTTGTCTTATCCTGAGCTCGTCCATTGAGGGTCTCTTTATACACCCCATTTTTGTACCCCCACACTCTCCATGGGGTCTAAAAAAGTTCCTTTAAACCCTGGACCCTCGGTCCTCCAAACCCTAATCGAAGAACCACCATATGGTCCCATTTTAACTTTGTTCAAATCTTGGAACTGATATTATATTAATAAACTTTCATAGAATTCTAAATCCTATTTCCAACGGTACCATCTTTGCATGAATCGAACTTACGATTCATATTTTATGGTTGAAAAATTGCTTCTGCCGCCTATCGGCAAGATAACTCACTTGACAGTCGATAGGCATGACCTTACTTGGCCAACAAGTATGGAAACCGTTCCAGCAGGTAGGGCAACCCATACGCCAGACGATAACCCCGCTGGGGGAAACATGATCATTTTATTCTTTTAGGATTTCCTATTTAAGGAAACACTGACCTCATTATTCACGATCTCAAAACCTCGTGATATGTGTGATAACTTTCATTGCCTCACTTTCAAAGCATTCCTTTACACTATCGTACATCACCCATTACCTCACCACATGACACCACTCCGTCACCATTTCCCTCACCCAAAAATCATATTACAAAACTCTCAAAACACATAATTCAAGTTGTTTTAAAGGTTCAAACCCTCTTCATTTCACTTTGCCAATTTGTTTCATTCCACATATTTTGTTATTTCTAGCATACTCTAAGTTTATTAATGTCTTCTACCAGCACTAATATCACTTGTTTACTATTTATAGTTTCAAATTTATAATTATAAATTTAAAAAACCATAAAAGAAATTTTATCCCATTAATTCCAAATTATAGTTTTCTCACTTTTTCCCACACATTTACCACCTTTACACACTTTTTCATCAACAAAAGGAAAAACTCTAATTTTGAATTAAGGTTAAACACCACCTTATTTTCTATATAAAAAAAACTACGTGGACTATGATGTCCTTTTTTTGCTACGTAGGCATCTCAAAATCACTTCTGGGTTCAAGTCCTTCTTATGTATTCACCTTTGTGTTTCTGTCTATATGTCTCTATTTCACCTATATATTTAGTTCATTTTAATCATATACTTGATTCTCTATATGTTATCTTTTAGCGCTCCCATTGACACGCATACTCACTTTCTATTGTGACGTCATGATCCGGTACATCGCTTAGATTTTAGTAATTTTTGCTTATTTTTCCCGTATGGAATTTTTTTGTTATATATTGTCTTTTAGCGGTCCCGTTCACATGCCTACTCAAGTTTCAATATTGACATCACAATCCGATGTATCACTCATATTTTAGTAGTTTTTACTTATTTTGTTCGTCTGGTAAAGTTTTCTTATATATGTTGCTTTTAGCGGTCTCGTTGAAATTCATACACAATTTTCTATAGTGATGTCACAATGTGTTATCTCACTCATATTTTAGTAATTTTTTACTTATTTTCCCTGTATGGAAAATGTTTCTTATATATGTTGTCTTTTAGTGATCCCAATGATAGGCATACTCACTTTTTCGTAGGGACATCACGATCCAGCTCATCGCTCACATTCTTGTTATTTTCATACACTTTCTCATGTTGTCTTACTCCTTATAACGACTCATTCCAGTATTTTTGCATGACGCGGATACAATTATTTTTCTCCTCAGACACTTTCACATATATATACATTTTCACTTTATGTACTACACACATAACACGTTTTCACACCTTATACACATATATACACACTTTAGGAGAAGGAGAATATTTTTTGACCTATGAGAGATGGAAAGGGAGGAATAGGTGACTACTAGCTTTCCATTTTGTAACCTAGTCTCCGAGCCCATATCTTTTGGCTTCGCACACACTAATAGTAGTTTTATATCATTTCTTCGAAGATGACAGTCTTTTTTGCTAGCTTTGAGTAAAATAGGTTGACGACTATAATCTACACATTCACCCAGACACCCACATCGAGGATGACAATTGTTTTATGTACTTGGAGCCCCCCACCCCCCGCGTAAGCGGTGTGACTCTCTCTTTTTTCGAGGTCGAGATGGCCATAATATCATCCAAAGGTTCGATCTATAGTGAAGTATAAAGAGTATTGTCTTTTGAAGCAGATGCGATCGTGTTGCAGTCACCCGCATTAAAAATAATTGGGTTGATCATATTAATACTTATTTTTATACTATATTTTATTTTTAAATGCTAAATTTAGTTAATTTTAATTATGTTAAGTGAATTAAATTTAATCATTTCTTTAAAAACCAATTAGTTCCCTCTTTGACTATTTTTAGGCTAACAACCTATATTAATTTCATGTCTAAGTTCTTCTTTACATTATATATCTCGATACTGTAGCTTACTTTAGAAGCCATCTCGAACAATTTTACTTTATAAACTAGGTTGTGGTTCCAATTTTTCGTATGGAAATACGTGTCTAGAATCTTCATAATCAGCAAATAATTTCTACAATAATAGAAATCTCAATAAAAAAGATAGGGAATAATAAAGAGCACACCATGTCGTAAGATATACGTGGTTCACCATATGAAATAAGAAACTTAACAAGGAATAATGGTCCGATAATTATAATCAAACTTTACAAAAGTGAAGAACCTTCCCACATATAAAAATTTATCTTCTCTCACTAGATAAACAAATTACACTTAGTGATGAAAGACTCACCCAATAATGAAAATTGCACCACAAAATAATATTCAAGGATGTAACTTATAGAATAAACATAAAAAACATTTTCTCTCTAAATCTTCATATCTCTTAACGAATTATTATATCTTTCTCTACACCATAAATTATTGTATACTAGGTGTAAAATTACGTGATGCATGGGCAAGGCATTTGTGATAGCCATTTCACACTACCTTGAGATCCAAATTAATAAAATATATTTCGTTAACAATGGAAGGAAATTGGAAAAAGCCAAAAGTGATGGGAAATGGAACCAGCTAAAAATAGCCACGCATCATATAGATGGGTACATAAGGGAAATTTTTTAATCTAGGCATTTCATCAATTCACATAACATTAGTGAGCATCAACTTAGCATTAAAACCCAACAATGTACACATCCATATTAAAATAAATAAAATTTTCATCTTTTAAGCACTTGAACTCATCTAATAACTATAAATTTGTAACAAAAATGAGATACAAAATTATAAATTCATTTACCTTCCACAAACTGATTATGCAAAATAGAGACATTCTTTTAAATAGTTAAACAAATGGTAATTCAAAACCATAGAGAAAATAACTTTCAACACCAATATAACTCATAGTTAATCCTACAACCATATATTAGCAATCCAAGTGTGTTGTACCTTGAATATGGTGTGATTCATGAACCAATTAAATAGCAACAAATGGACTCATCTGTTCCCTAAAAGAGGTCGGCTTAGCTCCCTGTCTGGTCTTCCTTGGTACTTTTGGTCGGTACTAGCGTCACAGGCAGTTAACTTAACGAATCTAACCCATAACTATTAACAACATCACTTTATTTCATGTCGTGAGTGTGCATGTACCATATTTTAAGGGTGACATCAACGACACTAACTAAAACACACGTATGGGACTCATATTTTTCTATTCCTCCACTATTGGTGGATAACATGGGTTTTATTTATCCTCTCCCCTATGCATGTAAAGGTGTTCCGACCTCACCTAAAAAGTCATGACACCTATCACACTATACTCTTTTTGTCTCTTATAACAACACATATAAATATGGTATGAAATATTTTATGAATGGGATCGAGAAATACTTTTCCTACGGTTATGCTATGAAACTCTGGAGTGAACTTGAGACCTTGTAACTAACCTTCATCTATTTCTTTTTTGATTGAAATCATAATTACATGTATGGACGTAGGCACCATTTTGGGTTAAACCATATAAACTCGATTTTTATCCTTTTCTCTCTTCTTTTCCATAAATAATTTCTCTATATTAGTATAACTTTGATGTATATATATTTACCTGTTATATTTTAAGATTAATATACTTAAGCTAAGACCCTAATCAATGCACCAGGTTTAAACAATAACATATTGGTGTCGTCTGTGGGAATTTTTGACAAGCCTGTTGTTGCTTTCTATCGTTATTTTTCCCTTAAACTCTAGGGTATGCAGTCCTGAGAGAATGTTGAGTGACAACCCGATTATCCCTATTTCATTGAGTTTTAAGTCATTCGCATATAAATCTCCGCACGAATACTCTTTTATTCTTTGGGAACATTATGAGACTTAATTCTTTCCATTATAGATCCACTTTTACTATAACTCTTGCTATCGCTCTATTTTTTGGGTCATAATACTCTGATTTTTTGGGAATTCCTTGAAAATGGTAAAAACTAGAAAGTATTAGAGATGTAGGGGAAGTCTCGCCTTCCACACCTATGGGCATGGGAAACTTACAGGGAATATTACAACACTTGGCTCGAGGACAAGAGGCTATGTAAAAGGCATCAGGAAGTTAACACAAGTAGTCCTAATCGAAAAAAGGCTTGAATATAATCATTTGTCCCAGCGGAGGATGAAAACCCGAATTGGAGGCAGGAAATTCCTCATACAACCCCATACAGAGATATGAGGCAAATGTATTGTGAGAGAGCTGTGGAAAACACGAGATAATTGGATTTAGGATCAAACGAGGAAGCTAAAAGGTCCAAGTACTCTGAATACGAACGCGATGATAACTCTTATCTCCTAGAAGCCACATAAACCATTATAATAGGTGGATATAATGACGAACAAACTTAATGAGTTGAGTGACCAAGCGTTTTGAAGAGGATTAGCAGAGTATACCCATTTGACCAATTAGGCCCCAAAGTTATAAGAGCCCCCCCCCCCCCCCCCCCCCCAAAAAAAAAAAAAAAATAGATGGCTCGAGAAGCATAAAGAGGAACCAATAAAGGGCTGCAAATAAAAGCGTTCAATGCTCACACAGATATAGACCAAATATGTGAGGGTCGACCAAAGCCGAGCATACTTATCAGTAAGAGATCTCAGTCAAAAGCCATGGACGAGTAGGAAAAATAGTGTCCGCTAAGTTCGACAAGGAAGAACAACCCCAAAAGGGGTTTATCCAGTGATTGGAAGATCGTTTGGGTGAGATCATAAAACTAAAAACCCTTTTGCAGAGATGTTTCATGCAAGGGTCCCCATTCACATCGTTAATTGTGAGTTACTCAACTCCCGAAAAGTTCAAACCACCAGTGGTCATCCCCAAATATGATGAAAAATCGAACCCCATGAAGCATGTGGAGAAGTACCAAGTTGCTTTAGATATTTATTCTATCCAAAATGAGATGCGTTGTCGAGCATTTTCTAATACGATCACTGGGTCAAATCAATTTTGGTACAACAGTTTTCTAAGGGGCTGAATCTCAAACTTTTAATAGTTAGCCAACCTCCTTGTCAGTAATTTTAATTTTGGTACTAATCCAGGTAAAAGGGTGGATCATTTATTAAATGTTCATCAAAAAATGGACGAAACAACAAGTAGGAATACAAAGAAAAAACAACAATCATGGCACTCATGAGTGGCCTATTACCTGGAAATTTCCTATTAGATGTTAGCTAAGGAGTCACCGAGTACAATGTTTAAACTGTTAACAAATGCGGGTAAGAGTATAAGCATCGAAGTTATGGAATCCAAGGAGATGAGCCATTCTAAAACTGATATTAGTAAGAGCTCGGAGAAAAAAAAAGGGTCCAAAGGTAGAAAAAGGTTGACAGGTCGAGGAAGCATGATGAATATACCCCATTGACTACAGGGGTGCACCATATCTTCGAAGAGTTTTGAGGTTGTGATGATCTGAAATTGCTGAGAAAATTGAAGTCTGCTCATAACAAGAGGGGTAATTTTAAGTATTATGAGTTCCATAAAGATCCTGGTCATAACACGGATAAGTGTGTGGATTTAAAGAATGAGATATAAATTATCATCGAGCGAGGCAAGCTGAAAAAGTTTGTTGACAAAGGTGGTCGATCCAATAGGAACGAACATAAAAAACTAACAAGACGCCGATCCGATACAATTTGTAAGAAAGCGAACGAAAATAAATGGAGTCGGGATGATGATTCATAAGAGGATCCAGATGTTTATAAGAACCTAAGGTTCTCATACATGAGGTTAAGATGATCTCCTTTGGGAGAAACTTCATAGTAGGAGGAGATGCCGGTGGTGGATATGAATTGGCAGAGAGGAAAGCCTACCTAAATGAGATAACAGTTTGTGCTCATATTAGGCAGATCAACTTAGTTGGTGTCGTGGAAAGTTGCCCCAGAAAGGTAAACAGAGATCTTCTTATAGTGGGGTATTCTATAGATGACTTTTCAGGTGTACTTTATCCACACGATGACCCTTTGGTCGTCACCATGATAGTACATGAGAGTAAGGTATCAAGAATTCTAGTCGTCAGGGACAGGAAGTTAGAGGCATATCACAGGCCTCTCATCAGATTTTTGAGAAGGTGTTTCCCTTAGGAACTACTAAGATTGAGGTTGTGGTCAGCGAGTGGCCAACTTACCGAACATATATGATTCTCTTTTTCGTTCTATATGAGTACATTAACTCATCATACAACATTATATTCAGAAAGCTGAATTGAACAAGTTCGAAGTTATTCCATTTATCATTCATCAGTGCCTAAAGTTAACTACCAATTACGGGGCCAGTGTGGTGAAAGGAAATCAAGTGGAATATCGCAAGTGCAACTATATATCTACGGATATGAAGAACACAAGAAATTAACCATAACTATGTTGGATCCTCAAGATGAAGATAAATTAATCAAGGGCCAAGCAATTGAAGAGATAGAGCCAGTGATTTTGGATGATGAACACCCTGAACGGACAACCCAGATCGTCTCATCAATGGATCTAACTCTTAAGAAAGAACGTGTTGAGTTCTTGAGAATGAGAAAGAATGTGTTTGCCTGGATCCATGTAGTAATGTTGGGTATAGATCCAGAACCCCTCTGCCAATGGCTCAACATATTGAGCGATGCTAAGCCAGTAAAATAAAAACACCATGTATTCATTCAGGAGAAGAACATAGCAATCCAAGAAGAGGTGGATAAATTACAAAAGGTAGAATTAATCTAAGATATGAAGTACGCAGAATGGATATTAAATGTTTTTACGGTAAAAAAGAAGAACAATATCCCGCATATGTGCGTAGATTTACCTGACCTCAACAAGTCTTACCCAAAAGATCACTACCCCTTTCCTATGATTGACCAGCTGGTCAATACTACAACAGAGAATGAACTACTTAGTTTTATGGGTGCCTATTCGGGGTATAGTTAGATAAAATGAAGCCTTAAGACTGGGAGAAACCCTTATTCATCACCAGTCAGGGTACCTATTATTGTAATGTTATGCCCTTTAGGCTAAAAATGCTGGAGCAACATATCAAAGGCTACTGAATAAAGTTTTCAAATATAAGATCAATAAAACTATAGAAGTATACATCGATGATATGATGACTAAGATTAAGAAAGTTGTCGACCATATCAGTGACCTTTACAAACTTTTGACTAACTAGAAAAGAACCAAATGAATCTCAACCCCGCAAAATGTATTTTCGAGGTCAATGAGGAAAAATCTTGGGTTTCATATTTTACCAGAGGGGTATAGAGGCTAACCCAAACAAGATCCAAGCATTGATCAACATGCATCCCCCGCAAGAAAAAATGACATGAAGATTAGCAGGACGTGTGGCAACACTAAATGTGTTTGTGTCTAGAGCCATGGAAATACATCTTCCCTTCTTCAAGGTGTCGAAAAAAACCTTTGAATTGAATATGGAATATAAAACAACCTTTATGGAGCTAAAAAAATACATAGGCTCTCCATTACTATTATTTATGTCGATCTTGGGTGAAAAACTCTATTTGTAATTGGCATTTTTAGAATCGACTGTTAGTTCGGCACTACTCTAACAAGAAGCAAGGGTGAAAATTCCAGTCTACTACACTAGAAAGGCATACGTGGAGCAAAAATCTGACACAATAGGCGGGAGAAGCTATCTTTGTCCCTAATTGAAGCCTCTTTAATAATGAAGTCGTACGATAAATTGGTCATAAACCTGAGAACTCAGGCAGACTGATGGCTTAGGCAGTAGAACTGGGAGTTTTAGACATTCAATATGAAACCAGATAGTAGTTAAAGGTCAAGCGGTGGTCGATTTTATCACGGAGTTTACTTATGAAGAAAATATCGTCGAATGGATTTCTATGAAAGAGAGCTCAAAAGTAAAAACAACATAGAAGGTTTCTACGGAACCGAATTTGGCTACAAAATTGATCGAGCAGACTTCTACGAAAGAGAGCATAGTTGTCCAACTGATTGATCAAACTTCTCTAGAAGAGAGCTAAGGTGTCCAACCGACCGATAAAACTTCTCCCAAAGATTGTTCAATAGTCCAGCCAACCTAGCAGATTTAAGCGAAAGAGAACCCAAAGAGAATTCTAGCAGTTTAGATCACCGATAGACCCGAAGCATTAGATTAGTAGGAAGAAAGGGCCTCTGACTTGGAAAATATAAAGAAATTGTTAAAAAAATGGACGTTTATTGGAAGGAAGTTTTGAACAAGAACCCCCTGTTAGCAATTATTTATATATGGCTCGTCAGGTGCCAACAATGGTGGGGTAGGATTGATAATAACAACATCTTATGGAGTTGCTGTGGAATACTCCCTTAGGTTCGACTGTTAGGCCTTCAATAATGAGAGATAATATGAATGCCTCCTAGCATGTCTGAGATTGGCATTGAGATTGGGTGCTAAACAGCTATCATCATACAGTGACTTCCAACTCATAGTAAACCAAGTCCTTAAAGTGTAAGAGGTAAGAGAAGAATCAATGACGAAATACTTGGCAAAGGTGAAAGAGTTGTTATCAAGATTCTCGATTGCTAAATTTTTATAATACCAATAACCGAAAACACATGAGTAGACGCACTAGCTCGTCTGACATCAACCACCAGAACGAAGATGTTCTCGTAAAAGTCTTAACGCACCGTAGTAGGGATGAGTGATAAGCACCCAAAACTGTACAATTTATACCCCGAATAGTTGTATTTTAGTTGCTATTTCTCGACAATATGGGTCTTATGCGCTTAAATGTTTAATATGCAGGTTTAATGTACGTTGCGGTGTTCAAACGCGTATTTAAAGGCAATTGTGCATTTTACGGAGCTAAATACCAAATTCCCTTACCCTAACCTAACCCATCCTAACCCAAACTTATCCCAAGCCTGTGTGTGTTTTATTTGTGTCCTTTTTATTATTTTTAGATTTTTCATTTGAGTCTTTTCTATTTTTAGGATTTATTGTAGAGTTATTTTAGAATTTTTAGATTTTATTTTCTATTTTATTTTTATTAGTATAATTTTATTTTATTTTGATTTTTATTCTATTAGTTTTTAGTTTTAGTTTTTATTCTATTTTATCTTATTTTATTAGGATTAGATTTTTTATGATTTATGTATTTTTAGTTTGATTTGATTTTGCATTTTCTTTTTAGGATTTTTATTTTAAGTTTTATTAGATTTTATTTTAAGTTTTATTTTTATTTAGTCTTTATTTTATTTTGAGAGTAGGAGTTTAATTTTAGGATTTTTAGTTATTGTAGTTTTATTTTTATTGTTATTATATTTTTTTTAGGTGTCCTTAGTAAACACACACACATACCCACTTATCCTACTCCTAATCCTACCTACCCTTATCCCCACCATACACCCTACACCTCACTACACACTATCTTCCCTACTCATCTTCAACCTTCTTCTTCCCCACACCTTTCTCTCTCATCTCTCCAATCCTCCATTAACCCACTTCTTTTACCTCACCCACCTTACACCACCATACCCATTACCCATTCTCCTGGAGCATGGGGGTAATTTTGGGTAATAGGTAAAGAAGGTTGTTTGGGGGTATTATGGGAAACTCTCTCTAGATAGTTCTTTAATTCTCTCTCTATTTTTCTCTCCAAAAATTCTAACTAAAAACTCTCTCTAGATAGTTCCTTCTCTCTTTGATCCTCCCCCAAAAATGGTCTTCCCTTTGCTTTTATATTGTAGGCATGGAGCATGGGGGTAATTTTGGGTAATAGGTAAAGAAGGTTGTTTGGGGGTATTATGGGAAAATGGGTTTAAATGGTTTTAAGTGGGTTATAGTCACATGGGTTTGTTAGTTGGTTTTCTCTTAGTTTGGTTTTGTCTTATGCAGATTGAAGAAATCGTGTGTGGCTTTTGGGTTGTAATGGGTCTGTGGGAAATTGGTTTGGGACTGGTTGGTTTTCCGGGTTTGGAGGTCCGGATCAGGGGAGGCGGGTTGTGGGGGTATGGTCGGAGCTGGTTGCTGGCCGCAGTGGGCTGCTTCAGGAGAGAGAGAAGCGCGAGTTGGTCGGAGAGAGAGGCTGCGCACGGCGGTGGTCGGAGTTGTTGGATCGAGAGAGAGGAGAGGGAGGCTCGCGACGGGGCTGCCGCCGGAACTAGGGGCAGGGGCGGTGTCGGTGGCAGGGGGTTGTGGGGGTAAGGAGGTAAGGGTTGGGGGGTTTAGAGGATGGAGAATGGGTAATGGGTATGGTGGTGTAAGGTGGGTGAGGTAAAAGAAGTGGGTTAATGGAGGATTGGAGAGATGAGAGAGAAAGGTGTGGGGAAGAAGAAGGTTGAAGATGAGTAGGGAAGATAGTGTGTAGTGAGGTGTAGGGTGTATGGTGGGGATAAGGGTAGGTAGGATTAGGTGTAGGATAAGTGGGTATGTGTGTGTGTTTACTAAGGACACCTAAAAAAAATATAATAACAATAAAAATAAAACTACAATAACTAAAAATCCTAAAATTAAACTCCTACTCTCAAAATAAAATAAAGACTAAATAAAAAATAAAACTTAAAATAAAATCTAATAAAACTTAAAATAAAAATCCTAAAAAGAAAATGCAAAATCAAATCAAACTAAAAATACATAAATCATAAAAAATCTAATCCTAATAAAATAAGATAAAATAGAATAAAAACTAAAACTAAAAACTAATAGAATAAAAATCAAAATAAAATAAAATTATACTAATAAAAATAAAATAGAAAATAAAATCTAAAAATTCTAAAATAACTCTACAATAAATCCTAAAAATAGAAAAGACTCAAATTAAAAATCTAAAAATAATAAAAAGGACACAAATAAAACACACACAGGCTTGGGATAAGTTTGGGTTAGGATGGGTTAGGTTAGGGTAAGGGAATTTGGTATTTAGCTCCGTAAAATACACAATTGCCTTTAAATACGCGTTTGAACACCGCAACGTACATTAAACCTGCATATTAAACATTTAAGCGCATAAGACCCTTATTGTCGAGAAATAGCAACTAAAATACAACTATTCGGGGTATAAATTGTACAGTTTTGGGTGCTTATCACACCACCCCCAAACAGAGCGTTGCTAGTCCTCGAGCAATAAGATAGAGAGAAAGAGAAAGATAAGTAACCATAAGTGTACCACTTTCGCGGGCACTTGCGATTGCACTTAGCATGTGCAACAAGCCTTTAAACCTATAGGTTGCCCTACAGGACGAGTTGTGTCTCGTGAGGGTTTGCAGGGAATATACCCACAAAATTCTTATTTGCAAAAATTTATTGAAAGGCAGTCAATCTCTTATTAGACGTAGAATAATCGCACAATCCATCACAAGAAATATTTTCAGAAATACAAGCTAAAAAGTTTAAGCTAAGTAAATACTCAAGGCACATCCTTCCTAGAACTCAACGTGTGTAGTGTGAATCAGTCAAAACGGGTCGAGAATCATAAGAGTAATTCCTAGATTGCCTTGTCGGAATCAACGCTTCAACTTCAAATCTCACTAGATATATCACTCTCAAATGAACTCTCGAGATATGGGTAAGTGTATCGCTCTTGTGTTGTGAGGAGGTGAGTAAATGTAAGCAAGTTCAAACGTCTCACACACATATATGAAAGAACGAACAATAAGAAAGAAAAATTGATCTCATGAAAGAATGCTAATCACTATAGTGAGAACGTCGAGTTATTCACCACGTTGACTTTCATTTGCCCGAACACCTAGGGGAGATATGGATGTATATGGGTGAGGGGAAATGAAATGGGAAGGGAAGGATGTGATAGGTAGGATGGATGGATGTGATGAGGTAGGTAGGATAGTGATGTAGAATGGGGTGATGATATGATGGATGGTGGATATGTGATGTAGGATATAGTGGTGATATGAATGATGATATATGAATGGATATGATAGAAGAGTGTTCTATACTTTAGGCACAAATGTCGTTATTACTAACTACAAACTCTCTTTTTCTTTTCTTTTCTTTTCTTTTTCTCTTTTTTTTTCTATATTTTCTATTTTTGCTATTTTTTTTTCTTTTTTCTTTTTCTTTTCTTTTTCTTGTTTTTTTTTTTTGTTTTTCTCTCATTTTCAAACCAACAATGAAGACATTTACATTTGAAATCACACTCTTTTATTTGAAAATGATGATGGATGATATAAATGGAGGTGATAGGTGGGGGTGTGTAGGGAAATATATATGGATGGGGAAAATATGAAAAGATAATGGAAATGTAATGGGTGAAGTGTATGGGTGAAAAATGGATGCGAAATGGAAAAAGTGGTAGGATTATGGATGAAAATCTAGTATTCGGGACAAATTTCAAGACACGCGTTTCTTACAACTCGAAAATGATGTCGTTCTCAGTGATCAACCAAAATTTTATGAAAGATAATGAGATCATGCAACAATTTAAAGTGCGGATCCAAACGAAGTTGAATCAACTTGTGACTCGGAGATTGCGTAAAACACTCAAAAAGGGTGAAAGGCACAAATCTCACGGGCTCAAGTCTCTACTAGTGATCCTTAAGGTTCTCTTTAGAATTGTAGTACTCTTCAACTCTAAACCGTAGTGACATGATAAGTGCGCAAATTTTTGTTGAGTCTAGGAATTCATAGTGCAAAGTGCCTTGTTATGTATTACATAAGCTATTAGAAAAATATTCTCTAGCTTGATTCCTAGACTTTTGAAAGATGGATGATTGAAAATTCACATCAATGAGTGAGATGAAAGAAACTGCACGAAATTTTAAAAATCAGGTTCAAAAATCAAAATTTTTCAAAAGAGGCACGATTTTGATAAAATTCCCCACCCCCAAACAAAAAGGAACATCGTCCTCGATGTTAAGTAAAATGATTTTTTTAAATTGAGAGCATGAGGTAGGAAAGAGATTACCAGAATGAACCGCTAATGAAGTGGGCAGATGTAGCCAATAATAAACCTGAGTAAAAGATGTACAAGTCTATAAGCATGAGAAAGCATAGGGTGATGTGAAACACCACCCTCAAACAAGATGAGACAAGTACAAGAATCGCGGGTTGCCTCCCGGTAGTGCTAAGTTTAATGTCTTCAGCCAGACCGATGGGAACTCACCCAAAAAAATGATAACCGAGGATAGAACAGGGTGGCAGAAATTTTGGGGGATAAGAATCACCCCCAAACAAAACGGAACGGTCAGTCTTCATAAATGGGGTCAACAAGGTCAATAGAGTCTATGTGAGTGGAGCCTAGCTCCAAGAAGGGCTTCAAGCGTCGACCATTGACTTGAAAGAGGCTACCATCCTTGGGATTTTGCACGGTGATGGCACTATAAGGGGTAGCTGACTCAACAATGAAGGGTCCAGACCACCTGGTTTTTAATTTCCCGGGAAAGAGATGCAACCGAGAATTATACAACAGAACTTTTTGACCAGGATGGAATTCTTTACGCATGATACTTTGGTCATGGATCCACTTCATCTTGTCCTTATACTTTTTGGACAAATCATAGGCATCATTTCTGATTTCCTCCAATTCATTAAGTTGCAGCTTTCGATGTACACCCTCCTCATCAATGTCGAAATTAAGGCTTTTGACGGCCCAATAAGCATGATGTTCAAGCTCGACAGGAAGGTGACAAGGCTTACCAATGACTAAGCGATAAGGAGACATGCCAATTGGAGTCTTGTAAGCAGTACGGTATGCCCACAATGCGTCGTTCAAGCGTAAGAACCAATCTTTCCTATTAGGATTGACGGTTTTTTCAAGAATTTGCTTGATCTCGCGGTTGGAGACCTCAACTTGACCACTAGTCTGCGGGTGGTAAGAGAGACCAACCTTGTGGGTAACACCATACTTTTTGACAAGGTGTTCAAAGACTCGATTACAAAAATGTTTACCCCCATCACTAATGATAGCTTTGGAGGTTCCAAAACGCGTGAAGACATGCTCTTTGAGAAATTGGACCACAACGCGATGGTTATTGGTGTGGCAGGCAATGGCTTCGATCCATTTGGAAACATAGTCAACAGCAACAAGAATATACTGAAAACTATGAGAGGAGGGAAATGGTCCCATGAAATTGATACCCCACACATCAAAGATTTCAACAATGAGGATGGGTGTGAGAGGCATCATATGACGACGAGAGAGACACCCAGAGTGTTGGCAATTGGAACAAGCCTGGCAATATTGATGGGCATCGCGAAAAAGATTAGGCCAATAAAAACCACTTTGCAAAATTTTGGCAGCAGTTTTCTTTGAGCCAAAGTGGCCTCCACAAGCACTATTGTGGCAAAAGGACAGAATACTGAGTTATTCACATTCGGGAACACAGCGACGAATGACTTGATCGGGGCAATACTTGTAGAGAAACGGGTCATCCCAAGAGTAGAACTTCACAATCGCCATGAATTTGGAGCGATCCTGTTTCGACCAATGACTAGGAAGTTGATCGGTAACAAGAAAATTGACAATATCAGCATACCAAGGCGAAGTGGAGAGGGAAAATAGTTGTTCATCGGGGAATGACTCAGAAATGGGGATATGATCACAGTCAGAAGTGATAGTGATGCGAGAGAGATGGTCAGCAACAACATTTTCACAACCTTTCTTGTCGCGAATTTCAAGGTTAAACTCTTGGAGTAAGAGAATCCACCGTATCAATCGTGGTTTGGAATCCTTTTTATGAAGAAGGTGCTTAAGAGAAGCATGATCAGTATACACGATGATAGGGGAACCTATGAAATATGAGCGGAATTTATCAAGAGCAAACACAACAGCTAACAACTCCTTTTCGATGGTTGTGTAATTAAGTTGAGCATCAATCAAGGTTTTGCTAGCATAAGAGATGACATGTGGGCGCTTGTCAACTTTCTGGCCAAGAACGGCACCAAGTGAAAAATCAGAAGCATCACACATGAGCTCAAAGGGGAGAGACCAATTGGGAGGTTGCATGATAGGAGCGGAAGTGAGGTCAGCTTTTAGGCGCTCAAAAGAAGCAACACATGCTTCATCAAAGACAAAAGGGATATCCTTGGATAAAAGGGTTGTCAAAGGTCGCGCGATTTTAGAAAAGTCCTTAATGAAGCGCCGATAGAAGCCCGCATGTCCTAAGAAGGAGCGAATGTCCTTAACAGACTTAGGAATGGGAAGTGAGGAAATCAAGTCGACTTTTGCTTTATCGACCTCAATACCGGAGCTGGAGACAACATGACCTAAAACAATACCCTTTTTTACCATGAAATGGCATTTCGCCCAATTGAGAACCAACTTCTTTTCTTGACAACGCTGAAGGACCATAGTGAGATGGGATAGGCATTGTTCAAAGGATGAACCAAACACAGAAAAATCATCCATAAAGACTTCGAGAAAACGCTCTACCATGTCACTGAAAATACTAGTCATACACCTTTGAAAAGTCGCAGGTGCATTACAAAGGCCAAAGGGCATACGAGAGTACGTAAATGTGCCAAATGGACAGGTAAAGGTAGGTTTTTCTTGATCTTCAGGGGCAATAGGTATTTGGTTGTACCCTGAATATCCATCAAGGAAGCAGTAGTAAGCATGGCCAGCTAAGCGTTCAAGCATCTGGTCAATGTATGGGAGAGGGAAGTGGTCTTTGCGAGTGACAGCATTGAGCTTTCTATAATCAATACAAACACGCCAGCCGGTTTGAATGCGGGTAGGCACAAGCTCATTGTCACTATTTTTGACAACGGTGACGCCAGACTTTTTAGGCACCACATGAATGGGACTGACCCATTGGCTATCTGAAATGGGGTAGATAATACCAGCATCAAGCAACTTTAGAATTTCAGCTCGAACAACCTCTTTCATTGCCGGATTGAGTCGGCGTTGTGGCTCACGAGAGGTCTTGGCATTCTCTTCTAAATGAATGCGGTGGCTACAGACATTGGGACTGACACCTTGAATGTCAGAAATGGTCCACCCTAAAGCAGTGCTATGTTGAGTGAGAGTGTGGACCAATTGCTCTTCTTGATCCGGTGTCAAGTCAGAAGCAATAATGACGGGGTGATGTTGGTTTGGGCCTAAGAAGGTATACTTCAACTCAGTAGGTAATGGCTTAAGCTCCAAACTAGGTGGTGGCTCAGGAGAGGCATCGGACTCAGATGCAGAAACAGAGTCCGGGAGAATATCGGGACACGAGTTGACTGGGTTATCCACTAAAAGAAGAGTATCGAGAAGAACAGGCTCAAATGGAGGAACCCAAGTGGAAGTGTCCAATAGTAGTGTAGAGTCTAACAAGGCATTGACCTCGGAGATGGAAGAATCAATATCAAAGTCGGACCCAAAGTGAGCCAAACATTGGTGGATAGGATCTTCTGGGTAGGTGGTATCCAACATTTCTTGGACTAAGGAGTCAATCATGCATACCTCATCAATGGAATCAACATCGGCCGGTTGTTGCATGAGGTGGAAAATATTGACTTCGACGGTCATATTACCGAAAGAAAGATTCATTGACCCATCTCGACAATTGATGATGGCATTGGCAGTTGCCAAAAATGGGCGACCCAAAATGATAGGAATATTGGTTGGGTCGGGAGCAGGAGTGTCTAAGATGATGAAATCCATAGGGTAGTAAAAGTCATCCACTTTCACCAAAACATCTTCAACAATTCCCTTAGGCACTTTCACAGATCGGTCCGCAAGTTGAAGAGTTACCCGTGTGGGTTTCATGTTTTGCAAACCTAACTCGAGGTAGAGAGAGTACGGTAGCAAATTTACACTCGCTCCAAGATCAAGCAAGGCCCTAGTAGAGAATTGATCTCCTAACATTACCGAGACAGTGGGACGACCAGGGTCTTTATATTTCACAACACCAGTATCGTGGATAAGGGACGTGGCCTGTTCAGTGACAAAAGCATCACGAGGCACATTCGTCCGTCGCTTGACAGTGCACAAGTCCTTTAAGAACTTTGCGTAAGAAGGAACTTGTTGGATGGCGGTGAGAAATGGAATGTTTATGTGAACATTCTGAAAAACTTGCTTGATTTCATCAAATTGTTGAGCTTTCTTCGTTGGGGCCAACCTATGAGGGAAAGGGGCTCGAGGGACAAAAGTAGTGGTGGCCTCAGTAGGTGTGGAAGCATTCTTGTCGGTGGCTTTATGGGAAGGTGTGATCTTAGGGATTGGTTCTAATGGGAAAATCTGGGTGGGTGGGATGGGAACATCACAGGGAGCATCAACACCGTTGTCAACCTGTTTACCGGATCGTAGAGTACTCACCGCTTTCATGTCCGCTTGGTATATGGATGGAGTGGAAAGGGATCCAACCTCATAAGCCGACTCCTTTCCATTCCCCTTAGGGTTAGGAATGGGTTGACTCAGAAAATGACCTTTCTCTCGCTCAGACTCAAACTGATTAAGACGTTGCTCAAGCCGTTGGATGGCTTGAGTCTACACTTGGGTGGTTTGTTGTTGAGTCGTGATGAATTGAGTGAGGAGATTCTCAATAGAGGAGGTGGATGATGGAGGTGGAGGGGCATAAGGGGGTTGGGGAACCAACTCTCTGTTAGAACTAAGCGGCTGAGAATACTCGTAGGACGGAGGTGGGACAGGGATAATTTGATGATTGGGGTGGGACGGTCCTCCTTGGGGGACAAAGGATGATGGATGGTTCTGTTGGTGGTAAGGAGCATGGTGATTCTGGATAGGAGGGCGATGTTGCCTTTGTGGGTTTTGATGAAACCCGGGTGGACCACCAACATGTTGTTGTGGTTGTGATGGAGCAAGGTGATTGTCGTACTTATAAGAAAAATAGGGATGGTTCCTATTATTCGGATTATAAGTAAACGACGGTGGTGCGGGTTTTCGAGTGGTATCAAAGGCACATGCTTGGGCAAGAGTGGGTTCGGGATCATCGTGAATAAGGGGGCACAAATGAGACAAATGATCATGACTTAAACAGACATGGCAAGAAGGATTAGACTCGTTGACATTCATCACTTGTTTAGAAAGAGAACAACTGAGAGCATCAACAGTCTTAGTCAAAGTGTTTAAGACATGGAGTAAAGATTTAAAATCGGGATCATTTTTAACCTCATAAGTGCTACCTACTCATGGTGGTTCGGATCTCGAAAATTCATTGGTGCCCTCCCAATCTTGGGAGTCATCGCCTAATTCAAGGAGAAAATTGTAGGCGGCAGTGGGAGTTAAGTGCATGAATTTGCCTTTGTGTATGGACTCAATCATGGTGCGAGTGGAAGGAATGAGACCATTGTAAAAACTATGGACAAGGCGACTCTTCTCGAGACCATGATGTGGGCAACTATTGATATAATCTTGAAAACGGCCCCATGCTTCACAAAATTGCTCGGTGGGCTTTTGACGAAAATCTTGAATGGCTTGGCAAACCTCATTGGTTTTACTTATGGGATAAAACTTAGACATGAACTTCTTCACAAGTTGTTCCCATGTATGGATAGAATCCGGTGACAAGGAATGTAGCCACATGGATGCTTTATCATGGAGAGAAAATGGAAACAAGCGAAGACGAACATTTTCTTCATCTAAGTTTTGATTTTTGAAAGTGGCGCAAAACGTGAGAAATTTCCGTAAGTGAGTGTATGGAGATTCATGCTCAAGACCATGGAAATTCGGTAGCATGGATATGGTTGCCGGACGAATTTCGAATTGATCCGCCGGGGTGGGTGGAAGAACGATGCAAGATGGTGGGGTGGCCGTTATCGGGGCAAAATAGTCCCTTAAGGCACGCTCTTCAGCCATGGTGGGTGGATGAATGATGGGGTTAGAGATGTCGACTCGGGGACAACTCAAAGTGATCGGTGGAATGGAAGAAGTAAGGGGAACACTTGGTTCTCCTAAGGTGGAGGAGACAGGAGAGAGACTACGTGAACGAATTAATCGACGATTAACTCGGTTCCACGTGGGCATGCAAAGATGGATTCTTTTTGGTTTTTTGGATTTTTTTGGAAAAAAGGAAAAATATTTTTGGATTTTTGCTTTTGTTTTGGAAAGAAAGAATTTTTTTTATTTTTTTTAGTTTTGTTTATAGAAGGAAAAGAAGAAGAAAATATTTTTGAGTGTTTTTTGTTTTTTTTTTTATAAAAATAAGAAAAGAAAATATTTTTGGATTTTTGTGGAAGAAACAAGGTGGGGAAAATTTTGGACTCAAAGAATTTGGACGAATTCACTAAAATGGACTACCGAAAAGGGAATTGGACACACACAAGTAAAGGAAAAATCCCTACTAGCACATAACCAATTATTTATCTTGAAAATTAATGATAGGGGTAGTCAAAATTTTAATGAAATCCGCGGGCGATAAAAATCACGGAATTTATATGAGTGATCGCCTTTTGCAAAATGTGTGTTCCTACTTTAATCACAAGATGCCAAGAGGCTTGCCACAGAGATTTTCCACAAAGCTACTACGACAAAACGATCGGCCGGTACAACGCTGGGGACAGCACAAACCCGTTTTACTGGGCGGCCGCACTTAAAACCCAGTTTCCCTGGACACTTCCGTGCCGCAAAGCGAACCGTTCGAGGGTTTGCCCGGTGGAGAGGACTCTACGGGTTATCCTACAAGTCAAATTGATCAAAAAGGGTCCTACGAACACCGTATCCTATGGGGCTATCTAGTTGATTGATTTTAAATTAATGATGGCTAGGGTAGCACACAAAGGATAAGTGATTGAGTTGGGTGATGAAATCCCTTCTCGTTAGTGACCGGGTGTAAGTCTTAGTCAATTTAATTCATCATTCCATTCAAAATTAAGTGCAAGAATTAAATTCACACAAGAGCACGGAGGAGCACACAAAATATGAACTCGCTAACAAGAGGGCGCGAGGGTTGAAGAAATTTACCTCCCACGGTTTTTAGGCCGTGGGGTGCCGAATATGTTGAGTCGACCGGGGGGAGAATACACCAATCTTAGTCGGCCCCGGGAGTCCTACCGACCCAAAGTAGAGAGGCTTCTTTTCCTCGCCTTTGGACGCCCTCTCTCTACCTTGTCCGGTTTCCCTATCACACTTATCTTCTTTTATTACAATTTTAATTGGAAAATAAATGGTGTCTCTAAGCACCGCAATACAAGCCAATATATAATACGGTCCTAATACACAACTTCTAGAAAAATAAAAAGTAGTACTAAAAAAATGAAAAATATGAACTAAATGGATGGCAAGCACAATTCCTTCTCGAGTGCCTCAAACTCCTCAAAGCGGCAACGGCGCCATTTGATAACTTTGGTTTTTGTATGTATGTCGTTGATGGAACCAAGCTAATCAAAATCCTCAAACACCTACAACAAATATAAAATACTAACAATATAGATGTAAGTAAGGGATAATCGAACCAACTTCAAGGATGAATTTGTATTAGTGATAGAGTTAGACTTGGGTCCATCCTGGATGTATCCTATCCAAGAATATTTGTAGATTGGCACAGTCTCGACATATCTAAAAGAGGCTAGGAGACTTCGCGACAATGCAAAAAAGTATGTGTTGGAAGGTAGAATTTTGTTAAAAAGAGGGTTCATTATGTCACTCCTCAGATGTGTCCACCCTGCCAAGGTAAATGATTTTATAAAAGAAGTGAACAAGGGCTTGTGTGGTGCCCATTTAGTGGGCATATAAATTGGAAAACGGGTGGCTACCCAAGGTTACTACTGGCCCACTATGAAATAAGATTGCGTAAACTACGCAAGGAACTATTCCAAATGCAAGAAGTGTGTCATGATCCACAAGAGCCCAGGAGCTTTGCTGATGTCGATCACATCCCCTTGGACCTTAGCCATGTGGGGGATTGACTTAGTTGGCCCCTTGCCTAGGAAAAGACTAAGATTCAAATATATGGTCGTAGCTGTGTATTATTTCACTAAGTGGGTAGAAGTAGAACCCATGGTCGAAATGCCATACGAGAAAGTTTTTCATTTTATATGGAAAAACATCATTTACTTCTATAAAATGCCATACGCCTTCATCACAGATCATGGTATACAGTTCTATAACAAAGAACTCAAAGATTATTGTTTACATTCGAAGGCCCTTGAACTACATTCAACACCTGTTCACACCAGTGCAATGGGTAGACGAAAGTAATGAATATAAATTTACTCAGTGGAATAAAGAAAATGCTAGACTATTTTAAGTAAAACTAGATTGATGAACTGCAGAGCATATTATGGGCATATAGGACCATACCGAGAATGACGATGAGAGAAACTCCATTTATATTAGCATTTGGTAATAAAGAAATAGTACCCACTAAGATCGGTTTACCTAGTTACCGAGTGCTCAACTTCGACTCTCCAAGGAGTGATCTAATGAGAAAATTTGATTTAGACTTAGTAGAAGAAGTTAGGGAGTGCAGAACACTAGGGGTGGATGCATACCAACAGAGGACTGCTCAGTTTTATAATAAAAGAGTAAAACTGAGCACTTTAAAGAAAAGAGACTACTTGCTGAAAAAAGGTAATTCGGAAAATGAGCAAGCTAAAATCAAACTGGCATGGTCCATATAGAGTATTTACTATCGTACGATCGGGAACTTACAAGATTGAAACTCCAAAGGGTGAACCGTTTAAGAATTTTTAAAACTCTGAGCACCTGAGGAGGTACTACTAGTAGCAACGACAATATATGGAAAACAAGAAAAAATAAATATGTAAGATTCTTTTCACTTTATTGTAATTCAATTCAGTGATCAATGAGAACCAAAACTTTATATTCTATGTATGTAGTCATTTCAAGATTTTTGCATTGTTCCAAGTTTATTCCCTATGTTTAGCAGATGTATAAAAATCTTAGACCGAAGACACTTTAAAATTAATCGATAAGTCTAGACAAGTATGGAAAATCCAGTGCAGTCGGATGGATGATAAGATCTGACCATAACTGACTAATGTAAGGATAAATCCTAGTGAATTTTGTTGAGTCTAGTAACTAATACTGACACCAAGTCAGGACGACATATTCCATCCATATGGCTAGTAAGCTAGCACAAGCATTGGTAGATCCTAGACAACTCACGTTCATCCAAAACTAGTAGCTAGTAAGGAAGATTAGACTGGAAATAAGTCGACCACATGATGATGAGACTAAACTACAAACACTTTATGTATGACCCCGTCTGTGAACTAATCATGTTCAATAAGTCTAGTCAAATCTAGGAAATCTATTTTAGTCTTATAAATGACTTGGTCTGACCCTAACTAACAGATGTAAAAATAGATGCTAGTAAATTTGGTCGACTTTGGTAACCAATGATGACACATGGTCGGACGACAAGATCCATCCATATGACCAATATGCTAGAACAAGCATTGATAGATCCCAAGTCAAGATAAATTGGGTTCATATAAAGCCGATAACTACTAAGGAAGATCAGGCTGGCAATAAGATGACCCCAATCTCATAAGACTAAACTAATAGAATGGCTACCCAGTAACAAAAGGATAATAAGTTGACTTGGTAGACAATCAGAATGTTGACAACATGTGTAAAAACAAATGCAAGTAAACATGTTCATTACAGACCGATTATATTTTTATTCATTATAAAATACCAAGTGCTCGTGACAAAAATGAGAAAGAAAATATAAGAACTTCATAAAGTTTAAAGACTAAGAGATGTAAACTTCAGGAGCATGCCCAGTCTCAATCTTTGTATCCTAATCGACAATAGCCTCGGTCATTAGAACATACTTAACCATGGAAGGTAAAGTGTTGGTAGTAATGGTTTGGCCAGCATCAATCTCGTCCTTCTTGTCTATATCATCTTTCGCAGCAACATCCACTGTCAGGGCCTCTCGTTCGGTAACCCGATATTTGGCTTCATCATCGTCTTCCTCCCATTCTTGAACTGTCTCAGTAATGTCGGGAAAGTTCTTGATGACCCTCTTCTTGATCTCATCTTAGCCTTCCAAGAATATGTCACTTGATCGATATTTTACTTTCCAGAGATCTTGAACTTCCTAACCTCCACATTTTCAGTATGTGTAAGAGAATCAATGGCCCTATCTAGAGCTTCATTAGCCTTCTTTAGATCTTCTGCCACCTTGGAAATTTCCTTATTATAGGACTTGGATTTATCTACATCCATCTTTGCCTCCTTCATTAGTTTTCTATTCGCATTCTCTACCTGGCTCACGGTATCCACGTTAGCCACCAAATGGTCATCCTTATCCTTTAGCTCGTTGTAGACTTTGTTATGATTAGCCTTAGTTGACTCTAACTCCACAGATAGAGATCCATATCGATTAAGGAACCCATTATTTCCTCCTTTAGTCCATCGTAAGAGTTTTGGTTTGAAACCACATGTTCCCTTGTTATTGTGGCACCCATAACTCACTGAAGATGAAAAGTTACACATCATCAACTTTATATTTATATCTTTAAAGACCAACCACCATCATAATTTATTGGATCTTGCCCCTGAGCTTATTAATATTGAACCGCCTCAAGTAATGGAAGTCCCTAACATATCTATGGTACACAAGGATGTTGGCAACATTCTCCCTATCATAGAAGATGGAGTTCTTCTTGTGGGTACACGGATTAAGAATAACGGGCCTGGACGAGTAGCCCAATTGAGACAGGCCCAAAGTCCATACCCTTCATATCTTAACATCTATTCGGTTATGACTTGGTCTTCTCCCATGCTCTTGTAAATAGGTGTTCCAGGAGAAGATGGAAAACATGGGGGAGTCCAACACCCCCACTCCCTAAAAATAACATGTATATAATAAACCGTAGGTCTGGGGCATAAGACACGCACTATATTCTCTGTAATCGCTCCCCGGAGTATATAGAAATAATACTGACTGCACTACCGTGGACGTAGGCATTCTTGCTAAACCACGTAAATCTCTTGTTGTGTGATTGGCATTTTATGTTTCTTATTATGCTTGGTGATTGCGCTTCTCTTATCTATTTGTGTTGAATAATAATTGTCACCACATTTGGCACCGCCTGTGGGAACGTTTATCTTCCCTGAGAAGTCCACACCAATAAAGAAATTCAAAACGTCTGGTCATAGTAGTAATGCTATTCAAGCAGGAGATATCTCGAAGTAACCTGCTCCTCGAAGGATCAGATCGGAAGTTAGGTGTTCAGATCAGAGGGCTCGCCTTGAAAGGCCAGCCTCAGAGGAAAGCCAAGGACCAACGAGGTCCACACAAATCTCCAGGTGGATTGATGCATATGAGGCGAGGCTCTAGGAACAAAGGGAGTCTTCTCGTAGGTACGAGGTTGAAAATGCTCACCTCAAGAGAAGGTTAGAAAGAACGGAGAAAGAGCTCCATCGTGACACCAGGAGACGTCTGTACCGCACTCCTAGCCCTCAGGCGAGCAAGTCTCGCAACCGAGGAAGGAGCCCCACACGCGGATCCCAAAAGGTTGAGGGAAACGAGTCAGAGGACGACCTGCGCAAGCAATTGCGACAAGCTCGCCATTACCGGAGCCCAGCTCGCAGCAATGAGAACATACGAAATTTAGTCCGAAGAGAGATGGACCAACACCCTGCGCATCGCAGTTCCAGATCAATCAGAGAGATCGCTAGGAGAGCACTCCAAACTCAGATGAAATCTCCTTTTTCAAGGGAAATAGAAGAAGAGGAAGCCCCCAAGAAATTTGCTATTCCGAGATTCAAGATTTATGATAGGAAAACTGATCCCATCGACCACGTTAGACAGTATAGGCAGACCATGACCCTCTGGAGCCATCGAGATGCACTTATGTGCCGAATCTTTCCCTCAAGCTTGCATGACGTAGCGCAAAAATGGTTTGAGAGGCTCCCACACAGTTCTATCAGGAGCTTCGAGTCCCTAGCCGAGATCTTTACAGCCCGCTTCATTACTAGTAGCTCCTATCCCAAAAGGATGGATGCTTTACTCACAATGAAGAAGACACCTTAAGAGACCCTCCGAGACTATGCAAAGAGGTACTAAGAGTTATTCAACGAAGTCGAGGACTGCTCAGAGCAGGTAGCAGTGGCCTATTTCAAGATTGGGCTACCCAGCTCTTCCCTCCTGTACCAATCCTTGACAAAGAAAGAGGCCACTACCATCGATGACTTGATGGCTCGCATTGAGAAATACGCCAAGGTAGAAGATGTCACTCGCTCCAGCACAGTAGAAAACGGTCGAACCAAGATCGCTGCCAAATGCAGTGATAGAAATGATAACTAAAAGAAAGGAGGGAGGAATGGGGGCAAGAATGGCCCCAACAAAGGAGACAAGAATGATGTGTTGAAGGCGTTCTAGGCAGTCAACACTGTCTTCAAAGAACCCATCTACAAGATTCTCGCAAAGATCAAGGACGAGCCATTTATTAAGTGGCCCAGAAAGATGGGAGGAGATCCCTCAAAGAGAACCAACGCGCTGAGATGCGCTTTTCATAAAGAGGGGGCATAAGATCGAGCATTATAAGGCTCTTAAGTCTCACCTTGAGGAGCTGGCCCAATCCGGGCATTTGAACGAATTTGTGGAGAAGAAGGCAGAGAAATTTGTTGCTAATGGAGAGGCCAGGCCTGACAACGTGCTCGAAAATGATGCCGAACATGAGTTCGCAGTAATTCATGGGGCATCTGATGCCAAGAAAATTCAAGAAAATTCAGCTCGAATGAAGGTAAAAAAGCTTACAGCAGTTATGCCAGCTTTTTAGATCGACCCAGCAAAAACACAGTCAGGAAAGCGTTGGTGAGCAGTTGACGTTGACTATAGTAAGCATATTTTATTCACGGATCAAGATCTGGTGGGAGTGAGAACCCCACACCATGATGCTCTGATCATTACCCTCAGGATAGCTAACTATGACGTCGATAAATTGCTCGTCGACTAAGGAAGCTCATCCGTGGTAATGTACCTCGACCTATTCAGGAAATTGAAGTTAAGCATCTCCGACCTAAGGGAAGCCACTGTTCCTTTAGTTGGCTTCGTTGGAAAAGTGACTATGCCCTTGGGAAAGATCGTGCTGCCAGTACGAGTAGGAAACGTCTCCAAGATGATAGAGTTTTTAGTAGTTGACATTGACTCGCCATACCAAGCCATCCTCGGCAGGGGATGGCTGCATGCGATGAAGGCAGTCTCCTCGACCTACCGTCAGAAACTCAAGTATGTAACCAAGCGAGGAGTAATAGAGATACATGGTGATCAAGCAATGGCAAGAAGGTGCATCATAGTCGCCATTCGTCCAAGGCCAGAGAAGAAGGCCGACAAGCCCAGAGAGAGCGCTGAGGAACAAGAAGGTCCGACACCTTCAAAATAGCAGTTAAAGTACGGAAGACTCGGAGTGGAGGAGACGAGGCTCCTCCCCTCTGAAAGAGTCACCGAGGGCCTAAAAGAAGTTACAGCCGGAGATAGCAGCAATAACAGGATTTTTTTTAATTAGAGCTTCTCTCACATATCAAGAAAAGAAGGAATTGGCGATTCTATTGAGAAGCAACGTAGATGTTTTTGTGTGGGAACCATACGAGTTACCTGGGATCGATCCCAATATGGCTTGTCATCGGTTGCATGTCGACCCCACTTTCAAACCTATCACGCAGAAGGCACGGCGAACTGCCCCTGTGAAGGCCAAAGCTGTAGAAAAAGAAGTAAAAAAACTACTGGATGCAGGATCCATACGGGAAGTCAAATTCCCTAAATGGTTATCCAACCTAGTAGTAGTTCCAAAAAGCAATGGGAAATGGAGAGTCTGCATCGAATTCACTGAACTTAACAGAGCATGCCCTAAAGACAGTTTTCCCCACCAAAAATTAATCAACTGGTGAACACCACAGCAGCTCATGAAAGAATGAGCTTTTTGGACGCATACTTAAGGTACCACCAGATCCCTCCATATGCTCCAGACCAGGACAAGACAGCTTTCATCACCACGATTGGGTTATATTGTTACAAGGTCATTCCCTTCGGGCTTAAAAATGCATGGGAAAACTACCAGCGGCTGGTCACCAAAATGTTCAAAAACCAAATGGGAAACACCATGGAGGTCTACATCGACGATATGCTCGTCAAAAGCAAGAAGAAAGAAGACCACCTCTCAGACCTATCAAGAACCTTTAAAATCCTCAGGAGGTACCGAATGAAACTTAACGCAAGCAAATGTTCTTTCAGTGTCTAGTCAGGAAAATTTCTTGTGTACTTGGTCAGTAAGAGAGGTATCGAGGTTAATCCAGACCAGATCGATGCAATAAACAGGGTGCAACCTCCTCGCACGATTCGGGACGTACAAAAGCTCACCGACATGCTCGCTGCCTTAAATTGTTTTATCTCAAAATCCTCCGAGAAGTGCACACCATTCTTCTAGCTCCTAAAGGGAAACAAAGAAGTAGAATGGAATCAAGATTGCTCGCGAGCGTTGGAAGAACTCAAGGCTTATCTTAGCTCGCCACCACTGCTCGTCATACCCCAAGAAACAGATTCTTTGTACTTATACCTCGCTGTTTCCAGCCAGCCCATCAGTTCTGCATTGGTGTGCGAAAAGGAGGGAATCCAGCACCCCGTTTACTACGCGAGCAAGACCTTATTGGATGCCGAGCATCGGTACCTACCACTGGAGAAGCTCGCTTTTGCACTAGTGGTGGCTTCGAGAAAGCTGAAGCACTATTTTGAAGCTCACACTATCGTCGTCCTAACATCGCACCCCCTTAAAGCAATCCCGAGGAAGGTGTATTTGTCAGGAAAACTGTCTAAATGGTCAGTCGAGCTCGGACGATTTGATATCCAATTTCAACCAAGGAACGCAATCAAGGGGCAGATCCTTGCCAATTTCATAGCTGAATTCACAGGCAACAACCCCTTGACCAACCTCAACCAGGGAAGCAAGGAGAGAACCACACAACAGAAGGAGTCTGGAAATTATTTGTTGATGGAGCCTCCAACTCAAAGGGGGAAGGAGTAGGCATTATCCTCATCACTCCGGAGGATACAATCCTCGAACAGGGTATCAGGCTTGGATTTGCAGCCTCCAATAACGAAGCAGAATATGAGGCATTAATAGCTAGACTCCAGAAGGCACACACTTTGGGAGAAAAACATTTACATGTGTTTGGCGATTCGCAATTAGTCTCCAATCAAATAAGTGGAGACTACAATGCAAAGGATGAAAGAATGGCAGCTTACCTCGCCTTGGAAAAAAGGCTAATGACTAGCTTAGCGGAAGTCCAGTTTCTAAGAGGGAAGAATAGCCATGCTGACGCCCTAGCGGCCCTGAGTTCGGTAATTGATTCCGATTTAAAAAGGACAATCCTCATCGACTTCCTCGCTCATTCGAACATTAACCGTGACAAAGAACTACCAACCGTAGAACATGTGCTCTAAATTGAATCAGCACCCAGTTGGATGGATCCTATAAGGGACTATTTGAAGGATGGTATACTTCTGACCGATAAGAAGACTACTCACTAGATAAGAGTTAAAGTCGTTCGCTTTCACTTATCTCCTGAGGGCAAGCTATACAAGATATCATTTTCCGGTCCCTACCTTCAATGTGTTCACCCAAGGGATATCGAGCAAGTTCTACATGAACTTCACGAGGGAATCTGTGGAAGCCATATTGGAGGAAGGTCTCTGTCTTTCCGAGAAATAAAAGAAGGCTATTGGTGGCCAAATATGTAAAGAGACTCTGCGGTATATGTTTGCAAGTGCGAGAAATGCCAACTTCATGCTCCTATGGTCCACCAACCTGCTAGCGACCTAAAATCACTTTCTAGCCCATGGCCATTCACCCAATGGGGAATGGACATTATAGGACCACTTCCTACCGCCGCCGACAATCCCAAGTATTTATTGGTCACAACTGACTACTTCACCAAATGGATCGAGGCAGAACCCCTAGCGAACATCCGAGATGCAGATATGATAAGATTCATATAGAAAAATATAATCACCCGTTTTGGCATCCCCAGGGCCATCATCACTGATAATGGAACGCAGTTCGAGAGCGGCTCCTTTCAGAGTTTCTGTGACGAGCATGGAATCAGACACCATTTTAGCTCAGTGGCCTATCCTCAAAGCAATGGCCAAGCTGAGGCTTCTAACAAAATGGTGATCGACGGATTAAAGAAACGATTATAACGAGCCAAACGCGCATGGGTAAATGAACTACAGCATATTCTGTGGGCCTATCGTACTACCCCACGGCGAGCAACGGGAGAAATCCCATTCTCACTAACATATAGAATGGAATCAGTCATCCCATTGGAAGCATGCTTACCCACTATGAGGTCCACCCTCGTCGACCAAGGCCAGAATGATGCAACATTGCTCGCTGAACTTGACCTAGCTGATGAATGCCGAGAGCTTGCTCTAGTAAAACTATCAAGCTATCAGCAATAGCTCGCAAAGCACTATAACAAGAAGGTCAATCCAAGGGCATTCCGAGTTGGGGACTATGTCCAAAGGAAAGTCCTGGGCAGTGCAATAAGACCATCAGTTAGCAAGTTAGGGCCAAACTGGAAAGGACCACATGTCCCACATAATCGAAGGAACTCATTACTTATCAATAAGTTGGCTACCTCTCAAGAAAATTCTCCAACTTGACCCTCCCATTCTTGGAATCGTCGTCTTGATACAAAATTATCTGGTTGATCATCTAACCCCAACTGTTCTACTACTTACTATATCTCCTTCAATGCCGATATTCACATAAAATTTTCCCCGTTAAATGATACTTAATGATCTTATCCTCCCGACGAATACCTAAATTTTGGACCTTTACCCTTTTCACTACTTTGTGCATAACTGGACTTATACCTGATTGACATCCTCATTCTATTTACTCTTGAGTTACCCTCAACCTTCGATTGATCGGAACTCTACTCCAAATTTCTCATAATAATTTATTCGCCTTCTCAAGAGATATCCCTTTATTAAATGGCTTTCTACTGCCTTTTCTCCAAATTTGAACGTGTTACACTGACATATGATATCCACTTACACCTTTTATTATGACGTTTAATCTCATAAGTAATAATCTCACTCGTCCATGTTCCCTCTTCCTTTGATTTACACTTTAGTAATTCAAGATGTCTATGCCCCTTATAACCCAACCATACGGTTTTTAAACATTATATACGCTTCATACAAATCCCAAACTCTTTATTGTCACTGTAAATACAACGGTGCTATACCACTTGGGCGTTCTCAATCGCTTCTGAATTAGAAATCCTGAATCCTCCTTATCCTCAATGCGTCCTTCAACATGCCGTGACAAAACCAACATTATTAGTACTTATATCGTAGTTTACTAACAACTGGCTCTAATGGCCTTACCACATAATTTCTTCCTTGTAACTTCCCGTTATAACTACGTACTCCCATATCGATAGAGGTATCCAATTCATGAACGAAGGGCCACACTTCTCCTTACTACCAATCTTACGCTAAGTTTCATGCGTGGGGTGTCTCGCAATGCGAAATCCAAACAAGGAACCCCCCCGATACACTACTACCTAACATTGTTGGTCATCGGAATCCGTTAAGCCCTGTCCATAATATGTACCCCTACACTCTCATTTCTCAACAAAGTTACATTCTGTCGCAATGACACTTAAACAAGGAACTCCTTTCGAATGACACTTTCTCTTGACACTGATGGTAATCAAATTCCATACACACCATGTAACTAAAATCGGGGTTCTCAAAATCCCGTCCCCAGACACACAACTATGAGTATAAACTCCCAAACCTCTAACGGGGAATAAAACAATGCACTCTTTTTGTTATTACTTCTCTATCGTTAATTATAAAACCAACTAACTCTTTGTTGACTAGTAAATCAATTACATACGACTCATAATAATGAAATCCCTACGCATCATGGGATTAAATATCCGAGACCAGTATACCATTTAGAAATCACAACATATTCATAAATATGTATATATACCTATATACAAAAGTACAATTGCGAGTCCGGCCCTCTCACAGATGGGGCCTCGCCAGAACAAAACATGCTACCCCAAGGTGGCAATCCCAATAAACTCGTAATACCAGCACACTATCGGTATAATCATATATATAAAACCATAAATAATATCATATCCTACTCGTATAATACAGCACTAAAACGAGAAATTTCATTAAAGTATAAACCGCTATCAATATACCCATTCATCCTCCGCGGATGACAATAAAAGTAACCCCCACACTAGCAGGGAAAAATGTTCTTATATATAATACAATTACTGGTATACTCACCAAACCCGAATCTCAAGTGAAAATAACAATTATGACAAAGGTAACAACTCATTCATGCCATAATTGACATGCATCATCATCTGAAGATGTAACTCATACTTCTATCTTATCAATCGTCCCGGCTGCTCAAATGGTTTCTGGACTTACCACACATGTTGTCCCAAACCGAATATTTCAATAGCTGTTGCTCGCGCCAGGCATAATACCTTGATCCCTACTCTCGCATCGGGAAAAATTCTAAAACGCACCGGTTTCACTCCCCACAGAAATACTTCTACACATGATCCACTTATCTTTTGTTTCACAAATCATGTTAAGGTGGTCCATCTCTCGGACGTTGGTAGTCTCGACTCAGACGACTATCTCTGTTGTTCCCTTAGTTTTGACGGCCCTAAGGAACATGCTACTAATTTTCCACCTCTCTTACTGGAATTACCATCGCTCGGTAGTAATTCCGCTATCGAATTATTTTAATGGTTTCTCCATTGGGTCTTCCCATTATGGTGCTTCTCCAACACTAGTTTTCCCAGTCTTACTTTATATCAAGTTCTCGATTCTGGTATATCCTCACCCGGGGTTGTTTACCTCCAAATTAACACTGCGACAATACCATTTGCTTTAACCGTCTAAGCAGAATTTTGCCAGAAGGACTAGCAATTCTTCTATGCAAATTCTCCCTTTAATACCCCCTTCCCCGTTTCACCTACTTCACCCGGTGTAGGGTTCACTAAATAATTTTATTTCTTCTCACAGAGTGACCTCTGTCCGGACCTCTCGTGTGAGTTCAGAACGACATTCGGTTTTCATCCTAAACATTTGATCAGGGAACTTATGGTCTAACCATTCGTGTACGCCTTCTCTCGACGTCACATTCCACTTATAAGTGTGGGAATTATTTCTCCCCATTGGAACTCCGTTCTCACGAGACAAAAATTTCCTCAAATTTTTCACTCTTGATTGGCCATACTCCGACACAAGTCCAAGCCTTTGGATACATTGCGTTCGTTTGGCTAGCACCTGCCGTCTTCGCCTTTCGAGTATTGCTACTGTTGGTTCTCTTCAATGTTACATTTAATTCTTTCTCTCCCGTTCCAACCTTGTTGGATGTGTCTAATTTGACCCCATTCCTACTATAGCCGTATCCGAAAGTCTCAAGTCGCGCCTTAGCCTTCTATATCTTCCAGGACTTCCGTGCCATAATATCGGTGACTTCAACTACGGTCGTCCTTCTTTAAATAAATCAATTAACCTCAATATATGTTTACCTCCTGCTGCTCACCCAACTGTCTTCGCCAGACGTACTGCATTATTCGGCACACGAATACACCCGATCGAAAATAAGATTCACTACCATATGGATTAAAGCAGGAGAACGAAATCTCATCAAAGATATCAATAATCCTAAACATAGGGCTCTACATCAAAGAAAGCTCAGTGGAAACATAATAAGCCATACAGATCCTAAAGGACACTAGAACTTGATGCTCTGATACCACCTATGACACCCTGACTAATTAAATACCGGGTAGCTACTCCTTTATTAAATCAATACAAAATGCCAAGTTGGTTCAGTTAATAGCATCACTATCGAAAACATTTTAATAATTACTAATCACCTAGTATTTAAAAAGTAAGTTGCCAAATTTTAAGTTAAGTCTGATTAACATGCAGTAAAAGAATAATGGAATAACAACATAATCCATTCACCATAACGAAGTAATGAAATAACCAACAAATAGTAATAAGTCTGGAGGAAAACTCCTCACAACAATCCCACAACTGAAAATAATATGACAAGTTTGAATCCTGAATTAATTATAAACCAAAGTCTGAAACTGAAATATAAAATGAAATGTCTCTAAAAGAAATGGGCGACATGCCCTATAACTGATAAATGCTAAGTATAGAGTCAAGATAGATGAAGCGTTTACAAGCAAAGTCCTGTAACTTCCACAAACAGCTACAGCTCGTCACCTGAATAAGGATCCTAAGCATGGTGTCCTTGTGGCTGGGCACCTAAAATGGTTTTTACAAAAAGATAGATTTGAAAGCAAACGGGTCAGATCCCGAAAGTGGAGAGTATTTTAAAAACAGCAAGTGCTTTAATAACAATTAAAACAATAAATGCAAAATACATGTTAGGACGTGCTCTCACATGAAATACTCACCTCTCGTCTAACTGTGCACTCCTAACGTTTCTGTACCCATTCATATGTTTTCTCATAACTATCTAGTCAAAAGAGTTTCTAACACTCCTACTCGGTTCACGATTTAATTCTAACCTTGACATTTAAATAGAGAGTTCCACTTTAAATCTCGGATTCCCAATTATTAACAAAGCCATTTATTGATAACAGTCCCCTTTTATCTTTTCATAATGTTACCACAACTATATTCACAATTTAACATAGTAAATTCCTTTTCATTTAATCGTATATTTTCACATCATAAATATACAATACAAGCACCCCGAGGCTAAGCTGCGGTGCACACATACTCTGCTATCCATCCCGGTACATCACGTACATAAGGATTACAAATTCCGAATCTCTCAGGAATTGTTGGAATAAACACCACACACATAAATGGAGGCGAACATAATTCAACATATCAATGGTCACGTACATACCTACGCTCCATAGTCAGCTGGCTTATTAACTCACAAATAAGTCGTTCTCTTGAACTATGTCCTCGAGGTACCAATCTAAATTCGGGCAACACAAGGATAAGAAGGCCCTAAGCAAACGTAACCTCCCGTGATAGCAAGTATGGTAGGTATGTCATACATATAAAAATCATATACTAAGCATTCACACATCTTAGATAATTCAATATTAATAAAGGTATACTCTACATCCTTATACCATTATTCCAAATTTGTATATTTTACGTCTCACGATAATATAAAAGTTAAAGTGTCGACACGTCTCACGTCGTAGTTTCTTATACTTAAAGCCTATCTCAAATAGGGTATTAAGTTCCTTTTATTCCCACATATAACATCTTTATTCCTAAGGTCTTTACTTCTGCCCCAAACCTCATTTCATCAAATTATTCAAATTTACACTTTTAACCCAAATATTATCTCACTTATCGAAGTTCATTAAAATAGAATAATTCCTCAAATTGAATTCTAATTAAGGTCCAAGTTTCATAATCATGCCTACTGGTCTTCTTTAAGTTTAAGGGTATTCATAAGGTCTCCAATAATATTTTCCAAGGGTTACCACCATTAAAATTTAAAATAGGGAAAACTTTACTCATTCTGAGAAGGTCGATCGATCGACCTTTACCTTCGATCGATCGATGGTGGTCGATCGATCGACTGATGAACATCGATCGATCGAATGCACTAGGTATGGCTACGGACTGCTTCGTTTTGCAGTTTTCAATTCATCCCAAAACATACTTTTAATGCATGAAACTCTAATGTAATGTTATAGTATCATCATACAACCATCCTACAACATTAATAACGTTCTAAAACCAATAATTCATCAACCAAGGGCTATATATGGATCAATCTTCATCAAGAACCCTAGTTTTCTAATTCTTTCAAGAACATGCATAAACCTCTTCTTAAATCCGTTTTTAAGTCATCAAGGGTCATAATTTTGAATTCATAATTCGTCCAGATTGTTACTACATGCAGTCCCTAACATAATTCATAGTTTTTAACTTCCAATTCATGGGTCTATATCATCTTCCAAGATCAATTTCGATAATTCCTAAACATGGAAAAGCATAGCATTAAATCAATTGTAATTAAACCACTTGCCTCTAATCTTTCTCTGGATTTGAGGTTGAATCTTGAAGGCTGAATTGTCTTCTCTCTCTCTCTCTGCAGAATTCTTCTCTTCCTCTCTCTCTCTACAAGTTCTTCTCAAGGTGTTAATGGAGGCGGGGTTGGTTTTTGCCAATCTTTATGGTTTCTAACTTCTCCCGTAGCCCACTACCTAAATTGGGGTTGGAACATGGCTTAGTGGGTTAATACTAAGTCAGATTTTAACTCTAATTTTCGTGGGTTTTAATTACCCAATTTCCGAAATTACCAAAATGCCCTTATAAGTTACCGGTATGGCCCAATAATGCCCCGGGACCCAAACTTAACTCCCGGCTAGTGTTTTCTGACTATTTAGACCCTTCCGGACGCGTTGGCGCACTCAAAATGACCATACGGGTGATAAAAATAAAATTCACTTTTTAATTCAAATAATTATATTCCTGACGCGACTGTCACGCGCGTCCCAACAAAATTTCCCAAATTGCCGTTTCAATCTCGCGACAATTTCAATAATTCCAAGAGTCATATATTGCCATATATACACATTATAATCAAATACTAACTCACATCTCGTTAATATTTTATTCGGATTAATTCTCAATTAATTCATATTTAATTCAATTAATCCCATAAATAGATATCCATAAAAATACGGGGTATTACATGGCTCAGCTATTATTGCTGGGTTTTTTTGAGACCGTGGGAATAACATTAAACATCTTTTTCGTGTTAGACTGAAGGTTGGTGACTCGTTAAGAGATGAATTACTAGCATGTAGAAATGCATGCTTGGTTTTTAAAGCGAGAAACTGGTCGGAGGGTTTAATCAAAAGTGATAGCCAACAAGTAGTCAAAATTATCAACAACGAAATTCAGTGTCCAAAAGATTGGAGATCGGTCCTCCACGAAATTTGGCAAATTCTGAAAAAGAGGCAACTTACGGTTCGGTGGATCTCTCGTGATGAGAACAAAGCGGTTGACAGACTTGTAAACCCGCTCTGCCCCAGTTATGATGATAATATTCTCAATGCCCTCGATGATCCAATTTTTGTAAACTCCTCATAAGGAGTGGCATTTTAGTTATTCTTAGTTTCTTTCTTTTTTGGCCTTTGGCCTTCTCCTTGATCAAAAAAAAAAAAACTATTACCCCCACGAGGTCATTCTCGCTAGCATTTTCACCCTCCCATCTCCACAAATTCTCAAATACATCGTTGTCTTGATAGAATCACTGACTTTTCAGCCAACATTTGCTAATCCCTCCTTCGCCGCCTCTCTAACGGATGTGCCCTAGATCCGCCATTCATGCTTCTTAACGCTCAATTAATATTTTTTTGAATCTTGGTACTACCCTCAAGATCAACTGTAACAAAGGATGAAAGAAGGCCGACTTGAGCATCAATGAGAGCTAAATTTTTCTCCTGCTCGATTCTTATATGAATAGAATGCAAACCATCATTGGGTTTGAGATATGTAGGTTTAACTGAAAACATGGGTTCGAACATTTATGAGAGAGATATATTTGTAGTTGTATTTGTCTTCTTAATATTATAGTGTAGTTGCCCTTTATAATTTTTTTAGTTAAATTTAACTTAAAATACTACGAGGGTCCATTTTTATATCTGTAGTTGTATTTGTCTTCTTAATATTAGTGTAACCTCTATTTCAAAGGAAGTTATTTAATATACAAGTGCATGGTAACTGTTTGGCAAAATGTGTTGTAGAGATTTGAGGTTTCAAACCCCTAATTACTTTTATATTGTGATATTATTTGTATTCTTATATGTAAGAATGTGATTGTTCTGTCCTTGATTAAAAATGTTTAATACAATCTTCCTTGATCATATATGTAAATAATGAAAATTAGTTATTTGAATGAATTTGTTTTCCGTACTATGTAAAGATTTTTATTGTTATAGAGTATATCATTTTGATAACTCCTGAAAATGAAATTATCTCTCCTACTTCCGTAGAGTATACTATTGTTTTTGTCATTCTAAAAAATGTTTAATTTGTTTTTGATTTAAATGTTTATAAGACTACTTTTAGCAATAGATTTCTTTGTAAGCGTTTGTATGTTTGTATCAGAATTGAAGTTTTAATTTGAATCCATTTGTTATTTGCATATCATAATGTTATTTTTTTTTTATTTTTTTTTTTGGGGGGGGGGGGGGGGGGGGGGGGTGGGGGGTGGGGGGTGTATTTGAACACTAACATATTTACGCAAGAGTTCAAATTTGTCAACCCACTTTAATATTGCTCTTGGTAATCCTCTCACATGAAGGGTGCAAACATTAAAAATTATAAGATCCATTGCAACTCTTTATTTATTATTTTAGTGTTTGCAACAATAATGTGAGAGGTTCACCAAAACCTACTTCTAAAGTAGGTCAATAAATAGAGAACAATATACAATTTGAGGTAAATAAGGAATTGATGAAATTTGTGAGTAGACTTTCTTAGTATACTAAATTTATAGCTATCCACTTTACCTTATTATGAAATTAAAATTTCCATGACAGTTTGATAAAGAAAACCGTGTTTCATTGCTCACGTTATATGGCAACCCTCTTCTAATTATGTGAAATGTATAAACCCAATATCCATTTTAGTATTTGAAATTATGACTGTGCTTTTTAAAATTATAAGAATTTTTCTCAATGAAGAAAACTAATGTTAGGCTACTAAAAAAAAGACGGAGTTCTTTTTTTTTTCCTTTTTAAAATGAAAAAATTAGATGCAATATAAAATTAGTCATTCAAATAAATTGTAGTAGTTTGAACTTAATTGCAAATGCATGGTTTCTCCGAAGAGATGATGTACATTTATTGCTTGAGATGAAATTTCATAACATAAATGTAATTTTTTTTTTCTTTTGAATATTTTGTAAAGAGCGTTTTCAAAAGAATCCATTACTCCAAACTATTATCTAAAATAGCACAAAATCCAAATTTCACATCTCTAATACATGACTTTAAGACCACATTCACCACAATTTGGTCATGAAAGACAATTTTCTCAACATCACATTGAATCATTATTCTATTTATAAAGGACCTACCACATAACTTGAATAATTAGTAGCAATTCAAACCTTCCGAATCACTTTTATGTATTTAATGGACAAAGGACATTAAGCAGCCACAAGAATGACACACTTCTCCTAATTGAGGCACTATAACAATAAAATCTTGCAAAAAAGATTGTTTATTTGACCTTGTGATCTTCTTTCTTTAATGATCGTCCTCAAGGGAAATTAAACAATATGCAATCTTTGCCAATGATATAGTACACACCACTCCTATAGTTTAGAGCGCTTCAATAGCACTGGCAAAATAGTTTAATTGAAAAGTTATTTTGTCAAATTTGCTACAAGGTCTTAAATTTTTTGTTTCAAGGTGAGAATAGACACAGGACAAAATTGTGATAATATGCATTAGAATGCAACTACTAATTAGAACAAAATAAGGTGGTAGATAGGAATCATAAACAATTAGACAAAATAACTCTATAATATAATGAATATAAAGTTTTTTTTTCCTGGCTGAGGTGATAAAAATGGAAAAGATATTGTGTGGGTAGTTGTGTACATATACATCGTAATTTGGATGAACATTTTACCTGCCCAGTTAGTATAAATATGAAGTTAAAATGGATATTCATTTTTGCAAAAACGAATAAGTTCTATATAATTTATTGTTGGTACATTTTATCTATTGTGATTAAAAAAAAATCACACTAAAGAGTTTTATGGAGAACTCGAAAAATAAAATCATAAATTAATTTTAAGTCTACTGCTCAAAATTAAATTATTACCTCATATGATTATCGCAAATATGAACCTCATGCGTGAATTCCAAATAAATACTGCACAATAAAAATAAACAATATTACCTCAATTGTTTATAAATTTGTCGTAGACGATTCTTGGGTTGAGTCGCGGACTAGGTCGCTCTCTTTAAGACGTTTCGCGGCTCTACCCTCTTTGTGCAGGTAGTCTACAGTCACGCCGTCCCCAGGATAAAACAAGCCCAGAATCACCTATGTATCATATAACATGTACCGTAGTTATATGTCTTCTAACACCCATTCCAAATTAATTGCTCAATATCCGAAATTTCAGTTTGGGGGAACAAACTGTTCTAAAAATATTTTGGGAAATAAATATTTTCATGAAGAAAATATTTTCAGTCTTAGAGGGAGAGAAGAAGTATTTTTGTTTTGAATCCAAAACACCCGATTTTTCTTTCTTCCAAAACTAAACTCAAGTTTTTTTTTTTCATTTCAAAAACTTAAGCTTTCAAGCTCTTTCAAGTTCTTTCAAACTCTTCTTCTTTAATTTTGGCCGGATGAAGCAATTTATTATTGAAGGTTGAAAGTGTTTAAAGCTAGTGGGGTTAGTGGGTGTAATTGCTTCTACAAAGTGGATCACTTTTTTTTTTAGCCGTAATTAGTGCAAAAGTGGTTATGGTCGGTGATAATGCTCCCACTTGTGTATTTTAAAATACATTGTAACAACAATCCCCCACTTGGATTTTAAAACACAATCATCAGTAAAAATCTCCCACTAGTAAATTTTGAAAAATTATTGAGCAATAATAATTAATAGAATTGTGCATAAGCAAAGGTGTCTTTCAACTTGAAACTTTACGTAGTAAAGATGATTCAGATTATACTAGAGTAACTCGTAGTTTTGAACTCTATCTCTGACAACATCCCACACACAACCGTACTTGGGTGTAGTCCTCAAGCCAGCACGTTACGGCCATGTTCTTCTATCCCAGTATGTGAACGCTCTAGGGAATTTGCCCAAAATTACCATAGGAAGCGGCCATACTTCCACATCCACATAGGTGAATCTATCAAGGATACTCCCGTAGCTAGGTACCCCACTCAAAATAGAGCTATAGATCATCATTAAGAGTTATAATTAACTCAACCTTAACTCGCTTCAGGATATCATGCTCCATAGGGATGGACTCGGAGTAAAACCCCATAAATAATAATTAGCATGATTCAACCCATATCACCGTGACTTGTTATTACCCTTTGAACCTATTTCTTGGGATCTCCAGTCTATAGGTTGGGTTACCACCACAAATGATTCAATATCAATTGCGCTTTAGTCCGATCCTTTTCTAGGTGTTAACCACCTTATCCCGCACTAGTCCTTTCGTCATAGGATAAGTCATGTTCTATTCTCATCAGTCCGAACATAATCCACACACACAACTCATTAGTTTTAAGTTCTCAAACTATGTTGTACTTACGACATATTTGTCGTTCTTCCGTTATGATAACGGTTCTAAAATTTTACAATAGCATTCATTTGGATTATAGATTGGAGATGGTCGCATCTCTTGGTCAAATCATTACACTGACAGTCTCCTATCTCGGAGACATCTGAGTCACTAGAGCTTTGAATATGGTAGAGCTCATCATCGTTCTCAGAAGAAGAGTCCTCTTCATTGTTAGAGGAACTGGAATTAAGCAAGAGCTTGCTTAATTGGGTCTTCAGATGTTCATCAATCTGAAGATTGCTAATCTTAGCTTCCATTTTACATTTATCAGCATAGTGGCCAAATTTACCACATTTAAAGCATTTAGGGCCAGATTTGTTAACTTTCTTTTTAACAAATTTCTTTCTATGTTTATATTCTTTTTCTTTAGGAATATAAGCCCTTTTCTTCTTACGTTTATAAGTGGGTTTTTTAGAGACCTTTTTAGTCTTCTTAGAGACTTTACGAGTGGAAGTCCCCTGAGTATCGAAAGCGAATTGCTCATAAAACTCACCAAGCTCTTTCTTTCCCGAAAGATTCTGTTTCTTAAGTTGTCTCTGCAACTTAAGGTCATTACAAAGAGAGAGACCCTCTTGAATGACTACACTTATGAGCTGACCATAAGTGTAACTCGAGTAAGGGATAGAGATGCCATCGTTGGCTTCTCTCATCTTCTTACGGACTTTCTCCGCAAAGAAAGTGGGAAGGCCATCAATGAACTTGGCTTTCCAGTGCTCAGAGTTGGCATCGCTTCTCTGAGTAACCCTAGCAAGGAATACATTCTTGTACCACCTAAACTGACTAAGAGTAGGACACCTAAGGTTTTGTAATAATTCTCTATTACGTTCAGAATCAATTCTAGGTTCGTGATTTTATCAAAACACATAACCTTTCTCAATAGCATAAGAATGCACTTTTTAATTATAAACCTTCATAGTACTCCCACAAAAATATTCCAAGTCAATTGTATTTAGTAGATCAATTGAGACTACTTAAAATGTTCGCATATTCATCTTTTCTTATCACAATATATAGTGTTCTTATACTTGGATCATGTGGAGTATAAGATGGTTCATAATAAGCATATATCTAATAAATAGATATTCTTGTATTTCAATGTACTCGATCAATTAATTGATCCATATAGCCTTGTAATATTAACAAGTACTATTCTTGTTTCATTGAAACTCTTTATGCTAACTCTTTGACTTAGCATGAATTTGGTTTTCTAGGCAACAAAATATTATAACCAAATATTAGCTAATCATTCTTGCGTAATAAATAAGATTGCATTCTTATTTCAACATACTTAGTGATAAACACGATTCATAAAATTCTCAATTCATTCTCATTTGATGATTTATCAAAATATCATGCCATTTATTGGTGCCTTCTATATTAATTTTCCAACTTCAAGTTGGTCCATGTAAGTTGCATTACGTAGGTCACCATTCGATAAACAATATTATATATATTTAGTTTTTAACTCAACATCATATATAATATCAATGGCATTCAAATTAAATTAATCTTCTTCATTTTCATGAGAATAATTTAACATGCATCATGTATAACTAAGTTATATTTATGAATTTCGGCTATTAAACAAAGCTTATATTCATAAATGATAATGGTCTCAATATTCCTTCAAATGGTGTGTATACACCTTATTATCTTAAAGTTATAAGATAAGTCAATTATAAACTAATTTCTAGTTTATTCCAAGGAATTCTATCAATCATTTATGACATGACTTCTCTAAGGATTTTTCGAATCCTTTTCAATAACATAAGCAAGCTTTTATTTTTAACTCACAACTCAAAAAATAAGAGTTCTCTAATTATAGTTGAGAGGTACTCAATTGAGTGCCCCCACTATTCTCTAGGTATAGCATTGAGAAGCAACATATAATGTGCCCCCACTATATCTTCAATTCATAAAATAAAATCTAAACTTGTGAGTTTCAGCATTAAATAAGAATCAATCTTATTTCTTAAATAAATACATGCTTAATGTCATCATGTATAGCGGAATCAAAAAATACATGTTCATTTGTTTTAGTCATAAATTCAGATTTTCAAAGGTCTGAAAGTCACATATAGATTATACAATCTATTTCATAAAAAATTATAATATATAATTTTTCACAATGTATACAATAATACTTCATATTGGAGTTTAAACCTCTATTCCAAATCAAAGCATACGGTCAAAATAATTTTATCCAACTAAATTATTTCTACACGCATATGAAGCACACCAAATTGATTCCAACTTGCAGAATACAATTTTATTTTATATATTTTCCAACTCATATAAATGAATAAATACAAAGAATTATTCATATAAATTCTAGCGGTTGCACTCCAAACTCAAATATTGTATAAGTCATTATACAATTTCTATGAAATTCATCTTCCATAAAGTTGAGTCCAAATTTTTCTAAGTATTTCATAAATCCTTGAAAAAGAAATTTATAAAGGCTTCAAAATATTTTGAATCCGTTGGGAACACGACATGATACATTTTTCTAGGAAAATGTTGTCCAAAATATTTGTTCAAACGGAAAAATTTCAAGTTTGAAATTTCATCACGACCAAACTGCTTATTGAAAATTTATGAAAATTTTCAGAATTCATCCTTTATGAGTCTAGTCTTACCCAAAATTGGAATCACTCAAAAATATTAAGTACAAGTGAAGATATACTTGTTTTACTACAAGCAGTCCAAAAAATTCAGCATTGCGCATCTCATTTGTAAAAATCATAATAAAAGATATACAACTCTTTTTTCAGAAATTCCAAAGCCCAAAATTTATAATCTCAACATACTACATGCATGCCAAAATTCAAGAAATTTTTGTCTATATATCATCAAAAAACCGAGATGATATTCCAATAAAATTCATAACAAAAATTTCAGTTTTTTTTTTCTCATCATCGATCACTTTAGTGTGGTTGAAAAATATCAACTACACTTTCACATAAACACTTCAAAAAATATTTGAACAAATTTTTTTTTGTAGTAAACATAGCGCAAGGCGCAAATGTTTATAACTTACCCTTCAAATCCATATAACAAATGTTCATTTGTTTTCATATAACAAATTTTCATTTGTTTCCAAATATATAACAAATTTTCATTTGTTTCCAAATATCAAATTTATAATTTGATTCCATATAAGAAATTTTCATTTGTTTCCAAATATCAAATTTTTAATTTGATTCCATATAAGAAATTTTCATTTGTTTTCTTAACCACAAGTGGCTCAAAATGAATTGTCCAAAAATAGTATACAATTCAATTTCCAACAATGACATCTTAGGTGAAACAATATGTCACATTCATAACTAAAAAATAGGATTGACCTATTTAAAAGTTTTCCATGAAGGGGTTCATTTTTGTTCAAATGCTAATTTCTCACGAAATTATTGATCGATTCCGAATTGACCAAAAATTACTGAAATTTATGTATCTACTTCACAAAATATAATTTTTAGGAAGTTCGGGGGCTAAACGGTTATTTCTAGAGATAAAAGTTCAAAATTATAATTTCTAGACATAGAAACTTAGTTGGCCTTTTTTCATTTCGACGTCATAAAAATAATCATATATGCCTATAAGATTTATTTTTCGGTCTCCATGGTAGACATAAAACGTCTTAAAATTGTTGGTACATTTTATCTATTGTGATTAAAAAAAATGACACCAAAGAGTTTTATGGAGAACTCGAAAAATAAAATCATAAATTAATTTTAAGTCTACTGCTCAAAATTAAATTATTACCTCATATGATTATCGCAAATATGAACCTCATGCGTGAATTCCAAATAAATACTGCACAATAAAAATAAACAATATTACCTCAATTGTTTATAAATTCGTCATAGACGATTCTTGGGTTGAGTCGCGGACTAGGTCGCTCTCTTTAAGACGTTTCGCGGCTCTACTCTCTTTGTGCAGGTAGTCTACAGTCACGCCGTCCCCAGGATAAAATAAGCCCAGAATCACCTCTGTATCATATAACCATGCACCGTAGTTATATGTCTTCTAACACCCATTCCAAATTAATTGCTCAATATCCGAAATTTCAGTTTGGGGGAACAAACTGTTCTAAAAATATTTTGGGAAATAAATATTTTCATGAAGAAAATATTTTCAGTCTTAGAGGGAGAGAAGAAGTATTTTTGTTTTGAATCCAAAACACCCGATTTTTCTTTCTTCCAAAACTAAACTCAAGTTTTTTTTTTTCATTTCAAAAACTTAAGCTTTCAAGCTCTTTCAAGTTCTTTCAAACTCTTCTTCTTTAATTTTGGCCGGATGAAGCAATTTATTATTGAAGGTTGAAAGTGTTTAAAGCTAGTGGGGTTAGTGGGTGTAATTGCTTCTACAAAGTGGATTACTTTTTTTTTTTTTTAGCCGTAATTAGTGCAAAAGTGATTATGATGAGTGATAATGCTCCCACTTGTGTATTTTAAAATACATTGTAACAACATTTATAGATTATTGTAGTTGAGGCTGTTATTTTAAATTCATTGTTTGTTAAGATTATCTTATACCACACAGATACAAATGATATTTTATTGATTTTCGTTCTGGTCAAATTATATCTATCAAGATAGTGACATTGTTATTAATGTAAAGTAATAGGGAAATTATTTTATTTAACGATTTTAAAGGGCAACGGTACCTATTAGAGAAGGAGGTTTTGACCTCCTTGATTTTGGGGAGAATCTCTTAATACTAATAAATACAAGTTTTCAACGTAAAATGAACTTAAAAAAATTATTAATTTTGAATTTGGAGTATTATACTGTAAGACTAGAGTTTCAAATCTAGAAAAGAAAATTGTGATCTAATATTAGACACGATTGATGAAGAAAATTTTAGCCTTACCCCCGGCGACTATAACTTTAAATAACACTTTTCCTCTTACCACTTCAACAAATAAAGGAGTTTCTCATTATAGTCCTTGGTCAATATTTTTTTTTTACCTCTAATTCACTTAAATATTTATTGGGCACTAAGGTCTCTCACCTCCTAATTTATTACAAAAATATTTATATTACAAAAATTCATGTATATATTATAAAATCTCACGTACAAATTTCATTTTTTTTCACAAAAAAAACAATTCATGTATGCTTTAAAATACTTATTGTATACATTATTGAAAATCAAGTATACATAAAGGGAGAGAATCTTTAGTGCCCAAAAAAGTTGTTAGTGGACTAGAGCCAAAAGAAATTACCAACCAATGAGTTAAGTCAAAAAATTTCGCACAAATAATACCACTAAAAAATTATTGTGACCATTGTTTTCAATATGGGACAATGAATGTTACTCTAGGAGATAAAATTGTATTTATTCCACGTTATCTTTTTATGTTCTAAAACGTTTTTCGTCCATTTCGTGAAAAATTTCAATTGGGCAAAAGGCTTTAGAGTTTAAAAATTGTAGATTTCAGATTTATTTAAAGGTTTAGGGGTTCAGTTTTTTATAAGGCTTTAGTTTTTTCTTCATCTTTGTTTAGGGTTTAAGCATTTTTTTATAGGGATAATGTTTTAAATATTTTGTTTAGGGTTTTGAGGTTTATGGTTTAGAAGTATGGGTATAGGGTTATGATAAGAATAGTGTTTATGAGTATTTTACACCATGAAAGAATTTTTGAATGAAAAATAAAGTTTGACACTAAGCGTCTTGGTCTAGTGGTACAAGACAGTTATTGGGACACTGTTTGGGGGTGGATTGAGTTTGGTCCCTAATTCGATCTCTGACAGTGTCAAAATAATGCTTGGTCAGCGGAAGCTACGAACCACGAGCGGGGATTAGTCGACGTGCACGTAAGCTGCTCCGGACATCTCGTGGTATGAAAAATACCTTACCAAAAAAAAAGTTTGAACTAAACATAAAATAAAAAATATTGAGATTTTTTTGACAAAATAAATACTCTTGATGATGTACCTTGTGATGTTTTCATATTCCCTTCAAATTAAGCAACAACTTTCCTGGCCAACAAAGCGAAAAATGAAAAAGAAAATTTTGGTAAAGGCACCTATATATCTTTTTTGAGTTTGGACTAATTTATATTTTCCATTTGCAACTTGCAGGTGTGTATCTTTGAAGATCTGACACAAACCAGATCCCCCACCAATCGCTTGTCAGTAGACTTATATTTTATTCATTCTTCGTGCCATTCATGAATCCATTATGTGGAGTGCTCCTTATGGCACAAAAAAAAAAAAATACAACAACACGTTTTTATGTGGGAGTAACTTATATTATTTATTCGTATTATATATATATATACTAGTGAATACCCGTGTCGAGGGCACGGCGATAAATTTGCCTCCGTGATAAAAAAATTGAGCCCATAAAAAAATAAAAAGAAAACAAAATAATTAAAAAAAATCCATATCTATTTAAAAAAAAAAAACTTTTAGCATGACATTTCATGCATGGGCATGAAATGTCAAAAATATCATACATGTCTTTTTGCCATCTCCATATGGCTCCATATATATATACTAGCGGATACCCGTGCCGAGCGCACAGCGATAAATTTGCCCCGTGATAAAAAAAACCCAACTTTAAAAAAAATATTAATTTTTTTTAAATATATTTAATAAAAAAAATACCTTTAAAAAAAATATTGAAAAAAAAATATTTTTTTTAAAAATATATTTAATAAAAAAATAATATAATAATATATATATGTATGCGTGTTAAACATGTATGATATTTTATGTCTTCCATATACCCTTAAAAAACATAAAATATCATGCATGTTTAACATGCATGAAATCACCCCATGGCCATATGGCCCCTTATTATATATATATATATATATATATATATATATAATAATGTTCTTGTGCGGACTAGTCAACATTTTAAAAAAACGGACCGGACATGTGTCACCTAACGGCACGCCTAGAAATTATCGTCTAAATTATAGGCACACACTCTTTCTCTTCTGGGTCACCGCCAGGTGACACATGTCCGATCCGCACTTTTAAAATACGGACTAGTCCGCACAAGAGCAGAATTGTATATATATATATATATATATATATATATATATATATATATATATATATATATATATATATATATATATATATATATATATAATAATGTTTTTGTGTGGATTAGTCCGCATTTTAAGAATGTGAACCGGACATGTGTCGCCTAACGGTGCACTTAGAAATTATCACCTAAATTATAGGCACACTCTCTCTCTTTTCTAGACTCACCGCCAGGTGACACATGTCAGATCCGCATTCTTAAAATGAGGACTAGTTCGCACAAGAGCAGGACTATATATATATATGCAGTATTGTTATTGTGCGGATCAGTCCATATTTTAAGAGTGTTGATCGAACATGTGTCACCTGGCGGTGAGCTCAGAAAAAAGATAAAGTGTGCTGATAATTCACTCTCTCTCTTTTCTCGGCTCATCGTCAGGTGACACATGTTCAATCCGCACTCTTAAAATGCGGACTAGTTTGCACAAGAGCATATATATATATATATATATATATATATATATATATATATATATATATAACGGCGTATATAGAAATTATCGCCTAAATTATAGGCACACTCTCTCTCTTTTCTGGGCTCACCGCCAGGTGACACATGTCCGGTTCGCACTCTTAAAATGCGAACTGGCCTATCCAAAAGCAGGACTGTATATATATATATATATATATATATATATGACACACTCTCTCTCTTTTCTGAGTTCACTGCCAGGTGACAGTGCGGACTGATCCGCACAAGAGCATGACTGTATATATATGTGCATTTTTTTGAATTATTTTGAACACAAATAATAATATTAATCATATATGCGTATAATATTTTTGTTATGCATATATTTTATAAATAAATTATTTTATTTGATGCATCATTGCTTATCAAATACATGATCAGATTTTAATAATTGAACTTATATGCTCACATTTTTCTAAATCTTTTTAACTATATAATAGCAGTTTATAATATATAATCATAACGAGACATCTTTTAATCTTTAATTAATCTGAGTACTGACATGCACAATTAATAAGAAATGGTATTAAAATTTAACAATTAATTTATTTAATTACACAACAAAGAAAAAATCTTACAAGTGTAAAACTTGTCTTAATTTATAGACGACCACTTTTCTTTATGTACATATAATTAGAAGAGTAAAAGTTCATAAAGTTCATGCAAAAAAGAAACTTCATAAAGTTTAGCATAGAAAGACGATCCCATAAACTACCAATCATGTCGGCCAGGAGCTTTGCCTGAAGCCCGAGTTGGTTAAACGGTAGATTATAAAGGCATTTAGAATGATGTTATTGAGAAATAGTATCCATGTATGCTCGAGTCCAATAAGTGATCGGCTTAACACAAATAAGAATACCATATATATATATATATATATATATATATATATATATATTATAATTGTTTCACATATATTCTATTTTATAAATAAGAATCTTAAACACACATACATTTTATATCCTTGTTTATTTTGAACAAGAACATATGATGACTATTTCATGTTATTGCTCCAGAGAAAGAGGATAAATAAAAGCTACGATCGGGCACTACATTTCTCCATTTTCAATGTTATAAATCCTATTAGTTCCGGCCTATTAATATAATAGCCTACGAGGATTGCTGTGATATTAACTTTTTGAGTGGTGCTATAGGCACCAAATAAATTCCCCAAATTACTCTCAAATATCATTAATGAGTTGTGTCCTGGTGGGACTTATACCACAAGGTATAACACTTAATGCTATTTTTTGGGAGGGGGGGGGGGGGGGGGGGGGGAGGGGGGGGGGAGGGGATTTTGGGGAGTTGTTTGAGATACAAAGCATTTCCCTAACTTTTTGAGTTTGTTTTTATTTGTATGTCTCGTTGACTTTCTTTTTAACACTTGGGAGCTCATTTTTTTTCCTGAATTTGATGCATCGATGTTAGTAGTTTGTTAAAGGTTTCAATTGTGTGTTTTGGATGTGGTCTTTTATGCACACAAAAAAGGAAAAAAAAGAATTAAAAACAAGTAGAAATTAAAATTTTAAAATAAATTGTTTTCTTTCTAATAATAATAATAATAATATAAATAATAGTGGCGGAAAGACCTCCCCCCCCCCCCCCCCCCCCAAAAAAAAAAAAAAAAAAAAAACTAACGACCCACTTCAACATATGCTCCTTCCCTCGCCGATACACGGGGGCAGACCTAAATGGTCCAGAGGATGGGGGGCCGCCTTGTCTGGGTCTTCGAAATTTTTTCTAAAATAAATGCTAATTTCTTTTACTTATGTGTAATTCTTTCTAGTTAGAGTCATTGAGTTTATTCCGTTTTAAAAGCTAAGGGGCAGAGATGTAATAAATATTAAGGTTAACATGCTTAAAAAAATCCTGCATTCTCTACTCTTTTCTTCATCAGTCGTTTGTTCCTCATCTCCATCATGTTCCATCTCCCTTTTCTTCTCAAGCTTTGCACTCCACTCCACACCACACCACACCACCCACCACCACACGGGAGTTCACACCACACCGCCCCTCTCCAGCGTGTCTTCTCTATTAAGGATACATATGCTGACAAAGTCAACCCACAAAATGTGGGACCTCCCTCCTAGTATAACAGGCATACGCCCATCTTTTTGTAATGTTTTGAATAAGTCTTTAACTTCTGATTGAATAAGCCTTCAATCATTTAGTCTGTTGAAAATATTTAGCAACTGTTATCAACGTAGTGGGTGTCATTTGGTTATATAAAGGCTTACGCCTCCTCTGTGAAAAGCAATAAACAAACGACAGAAAGTACACGCCTTTATTATCTGTCTTGTTCATCTATTCATTATTTTCAATCTCTCATCTTTACTTTCTAAGTATATTCATCTCTTTAGGGTATCAGAGCCTAGGCCCATGGCATTTAGATCAAGTACAAATAGTTTGTCTCTTAGCATGGGCTCATTGCATCAACTAATTGCAATCTACAATGTTAACCTGGACACAAAAACCTACCTTATATGGAGAACTCAGATTCTCAACTATATGATTGCCATGAAAGTAGATGAGATAATTAAGATGGAATCAACATTACAGTTTAATGAAAAAGGAAACTGACCAAAAAGTTTCAAGCATGGGAAGTAAAAGATGTCTGTATCAAAAGCTGGTTGTCTGGTACAATTTCAAAGGAATGTCAATTTATTGTTGTTGGTTGTGAGACTACAAAAGAAACATGGGAATATTTGGAAGAATTTTTTTTGAAGTCTACAAAAGAAAAATAATTTTAGTTGAAAGAACAAATACATGACATTACCTTTAATGAATATATTAAGGAATTTAACGGTCTCTGTGATGCTTTAGATGCTATTTACAAATCACTTGATGAAGATAATAAAGTTATAAACTTTCCTAGAGGCCTTAGATAAAAATATATTATTTTTCGCGCAGTCATGTTAGGAAAACCACCATATCCATCTCTCTCACAATTAGTAGCCTTTCTTAAGGGGTTTGATATTCGTGATGAATCGTCTGGTGGGTCATCAAGTCAATAAACTCAACTTATTGACCATTACATGGCCATTAATGCCATGAGAGATCCTATCCAATATCATAATCGAGGACGGTACATGCCAAATAGAGGCAAGGGTTCCATGGCCATAACTCAGGAGGATAGTTTTCATCCGGGGGAGATGCTTCAGGCCTAGTGGTCAAGCAACGCATTAATTCTATAGTCAACAGTCAAATCAAACTCCTTAATTTTGTACACATCCAACCTTTCTCGAGGTATGCTAAAACCACAAATGAACCAACAGTTTGCAAAGGGTGTGAGAATTAATCCCACAAATACAGCTTGTCAAATATGTGGAAGAACGAACCACACTGCACCAACTTGTTTATATATGTGGGACTACTATTTTTAAAATTCATGATCAAGCTCCTACACCTATGACATCTACTAATGTTGAAGCCCAAATAGACAATGGTCTTTATTTTGACTCAAGCGCCACTTCTCACATGACAAATGGAATTGGTAATTTTTCTAAACTGATGTCATATAAAGGCAATGATAAAGTTATAAATGGGTATGGTTCGAAACTTGATATTACTCACATTGGAGAAAAACAACTAAACAAAACTTTAATCCTAAAGGATGTTTTGGTTGTTCCACAAATCAAAAAGAATTTAATTTCGCTACGTCAATTACTTCGTGACAATGAATGCCTATTAAAATTTACTCATAATGGTTTCATAGTTAATGACAAGAAGACTCATAAAAAGCTTGCTAAGGGAACTAAAAAAGGGTCGCTTTATACTTATGAAGAAAATCATCAAGAAGCTCTAAATGTCGTTTATGAAAAGAAAGCGAGAGATCAAATTTAGCACCAAAGATTAGGTCATACTCAAATCAAGTCTTAAATTTTTTTAAATAAAAGTCATGCTTTGCATGAAGACAATTGGAATAAATTGCACACTGTTTGTGTAAGTTGTCAACTTGGAAAAAGTTGTAAGTTGCCTTTTGATCTAAATGACAAAATTTCTAATGTTCCATTTACAAAAATTCACTGTGATTTGTGGGGACCTGCTACTATTACATCTTCTCAAGGATTTAAATTTTATGTTATTTTTTATGGTTGTAATCGTTATAGCATGCTATATCCTCTTAAACAAAAATCTGATTTTTACCAAGTGTGTTACTTTCCATAAAATGATAAAAACACAATTTGAAAAGAAAATAAAAATTTTCCAATGTGATGGTGGTGGTGAATTTTCAAGCAATAACTTTATTAATTACCTAAAAACAATATGTCATAGTCAGGCATATATCATGTTTAGGAACACCTAAAAAATGGTATTGCCGAAAGAAAACATAGACACGTTGTTAAGGCCTCTTTAAAATTGTTATTTCATGCTAATATTCCGATGTTCCTTTGGGTTGAGGCATTTTTAATAGCAGTCTATCTAATTAATCGATTGCCTTTCAACCGTTTACATAATACCACATCATTTTTTGAACTATTCGGTTCTCATCCGAATTACACTACCCTGCGAATTCTTGGTTGTAGTAGTTTTCCTTATTTATGAAATAAAATCCAAAATTAATTCACACCCAAATCTTGTCCTTGTGTATTCATTGGGTATGATTCTGCTCATAAGGGTTATCGATGCTATTAACTACACATAAAGAGGATTTTTATTTCTAGACATGTGATTTTTAATGAGAACCATTTTCCCTATGCGACTGGACCATTATATTTTGTCCAAACTCACCCAATTGATATGGTAACATATTAAGACTTTTAATCCACCAAATACCCAAAATCCTACGCCTACTATTTCATGCATTTCCTATACTCACTTACCCATCTCCTACACTTCCTCTATTCAACCTCCTAACGACCTTATCTCTTCCTTTACTCCAAGTGACCCACTAGCCACCCTCTCTAGCTCGCCAACTACTGATTTTTGTACCTCAAACGAATCTTCCCATAATATGCCAACTCAAAGCCAATCTTTACTTACTATCCCATCTCCACCTTTAAATCCTATTACCACTGACATGCCTATACACTCACCAAGTCATATCTCATATCACTCTACAAACCACACTTCTCCTAAACCTATCACATCCATGGTTTCCTACACCTCATAACCTTCTCTAAATCTCGAAGTCATTTTACCTGTTCAAGAACCTTCATTTAGTTCTCTACCTACCAACTATATTTGTACCATACACATCTCACCTATTCAACCACCTAATACCTCCTCTACTAACTTTTCTCATAATATCCACCCCATGACCACTCGGTCTAAAACCTCCAAAACTACTCTCCTTTTTACCACAATGGAACCGACACTTAAAACAATGTTCTCTTTTCCAAAGCATCATGACATGCATATTATTAGTTCTAAGTGGGTTTATCATACTATACATAAGGATGATGGTACTCTTGACTAATACAAAGCACGCTTAGTTGCTAAGGGATATAATTAGATTGAAGGAGTCGATTTTGGTGAAACTTTTAGCCCTATCGTCAAATTGGCAACTATTCGAGTTATGTTGTTTCTTGCTCTCACTAAAAATTGGCCACTTAAATAACTTAATATCAATAATGCTTTTCTCTATGGGTTTCTTAATGAAAATGTTTATATGCATCAACCATCAGGATTTAAGACTTAACTTAGTCATATCATGTTTTCAAGCTTAACAAGGCTATTTATGGACTTAAATAAGCTACTCGATCTTGGTTTGACAGATTTAGTCTTTATCTTCTTCATTTAGTTTTTTCATGCAGTAAGGTTGATTCATCACTTTTTATTCTACATTATTATCTTGGGACTATATTTCTTTTATTATATGTGGATGATATATACTCATCAGCAACAATAATGCACTTCTCACCCCTCTCACTGCAATACTTGCCTCTAAATTTGCTCTTAAGGATCTTAGTGAGCTTTATGCTATTTTAGGTATAGTGGTACTCCCATTTAAGGGTGGATTATTCCCTTCCCAACATCAATATATTTTGTCTCTTATTAAAAAAGCTAATATGCTTCAATGTAGTTCTATCTAAAACCCCTTGACTACTACGCTTACTGATTTCTGTTGTGTCCCATGTTTTGATCCTACCCACTTTCGCTCTCTAGTTGTAACTTTATAATATCTCACACTTACCCGGCCAGAAATCACCCATATAATTAATATGATCTATAAATAAATGCATGCTCCTACAGAAGACAATTTTTGACAAGTCAAGCAACTCCTTCGTTATCGATATAATACTCCTACCATGGGACTTTGATTTGTTTCTAAATTATCTCTCAATTTATATGGCTTTTCTGATTCCGACCAGACAGTCTACCCTATTACTCATCGATCAACTTTTGACTTTTGCATGTTTCTTGGTGAAAAATGTATTTCATGGTCCTCCAAAAAGTAGCCCACAGTTTCTCGCTCTTCATGTGAAGTGAAATATCGTGCTCTTGCTGGTGTTATTGCAAAACTTTTGTGGATTATATATCTCCTGTATGATGTTGGTATTTATAACATTCCTCCTCCTACACTCTATTATGATAATCCCTTAGCCCTTTACATAATAGTTATTCCTATTTTTCATGCTCAGACTAAGCATGTTGAACTCGATTATCACTTTGTGCATGAAAAGGTTGCCTAAGGATTGGTTGTTGCTCAGTTTGTACCATCCTCCTCTAAACTAGCTGATATTTATACCAAATCTCTTGGTAGGCCACAATTTACACTTCTTCGGTCCAATCTCAATGTATGATTAACATCTCACCTTTACTTGAGGGGGATTATCAAGGATACATATGCTGACAAAGTCAACCCACAAAATTTAGAACTTCACACCTAGTATAACAGGTCTACTCCCCTCTTTTTATAATGTTTTGAATTAGTCTTTAACTTCTGATTGAATAAGTCTTCAATCTCGTAGTCTGTCGAGAAACTTTAGCAACGTAGGTAGATGTCCTTTGGTTATATAAAGTCTCATGCCTCCTCTATGAAAATCAATAAAGAAACGACAGAAAGTACAAGCCTTTATTATCTGTCTTCTTCATCTATTAATTGAATTAACTGCTCCATTTGATGTTAAACATGCATGTTTGTGTGACACTAAGTCTAAAGATTGCAACAATTCACACACCGACACGGAGAATAATGAAAATTTTGTTACCTATAATGATTACGCTGAATTGTATGTGAGGACATTGCAGAATAGACAAGAAAAATCTAATCTGGTTAAATTGCTTAGTGAGTCCCTAGATAATCAATATCAGATAGTTCAACAAAATTCCGTTGAAATGAGCAATGTAAAAATTGATTTTGAAAAACAGTCACTTGACTTTAAATTTTAGATTATGACTTTAAATGAAAACCTAATTTCTTTAGAAGAAAAGTATAATGCTTCACTTTTACAAGTCAAAAAATCTAAAGAAGTTTGTGAAACTGTTTTTAAAATGTGTCGCAGTCGTGATATAATATCCTTTGACCTTGAAGAATTGATAGTTGTCCAGTGTTATCATGGCGATACTAGAGGGTTTGATTATGAAGGTCCTATTGTGAAAACTGATGATCTAACCAGACTAGTCATGTTTGTAAAAGCCGAAGAAGAAATGGTTCTTCAGTTGGAAAGCAAGTCGTACGAAAAGGCCAAAGGAAAATAAGTTTTAATTGAAAATGATTTTAAAAGCGACATTGATACTTTCATTGAAAATTTTGTTGAGCCATCTACGTCTAGATACTGCCCCCCTTCTAAGAGACTTTCTAGACCTTTTATGTCTAATGCCTATAAGCAATCTGAAATGGGTTTTGTTAGAAAACTTTACAATTCAGGCCTTCCTATGTCTAGTAAATTCTATACTAAATGGAATGTTTTTGGACACCAAAACTGTGAGTGCTAACGGTTTCCAAGGAAAATGACCATTTTTACTTTAACCCAAGATTTAGGAGATTTGGTAATAAAACCTCGAACTGTAATGGATCATTTCATTGTTTTAGTAAGCCTAAAACTTGGGTTGATCACAAATCAAAACCATTAGGCAAATCATTTTTCAGATCCCATTTAATGGATTAAAACAAATTTAAAACTGTGCATATATGGATCAGATCTGATGATCTAAGACCCCAGCTAAATCATATAAATTTGAAATCTTTTGTAGTCTTGACAGCCTTACGCTGTGAGATGCATAGTGTTGGTTGCTACTTAGATAGTGGATGCTCGCGCCATATGACAGGGGATATTACCAAACTAAAGGATGTTGTTCATGGTAAAGGTGGAAACGTTACGTTTGGAGATGGTAAGACCTCCCAAATCATTAGTAAAGGTATTCTTAATGAAGAGGGTTTACCAGATGTCAATGATGTGTTGTTAGTTCATGGAATGAGAGCTAATTTGCCTTCCATCAGTCAGTTTTGTGATAACGGTTGCCAAGTTAAATTTTCAAAAACCTCCTGTGATGTTTTGACTGAATTAGGAGAAGATTACATTAAAGTTAATCGTAGACAACTGTTACAAAGCTTCTGGCTCCTTATCTTGTAATGCGACTCTTTTAGATGATTTTGACTTATGGCACAATAGGTTGGATCACATAAGTTATTAAACCTTAAATCGGTTTTCATCATAAGACCTTGTTAGAGGCTTACCTAAAATAAAAAAATGCCCCTCTGCTATTTGTGGCCCATGTCAAGTGGGTAAGATTACTAAATCCCCTCACAAAAAGGTTAAAGACGTTAACACCACTGCACCTCTTGAACTTCTCCACATGGATTTAATGGGTCCAACTAGGACAGTCAGTTTAAATGGAAATTCTTATATCCTAGTTATTGTGGATGATTTCTCTCGGTTTACTTAGGTAGCTTTCATGAAATCTAAGTCAGAAACATTTAACAATTTTATGAAAATACTGACTAGAATAGAAAATGAGAAGGACACCCAAGTAACCCAGATTCGAGTTGATAGAGGTGGTGAGTTTAAAGAAACTGGTGTCACTAAATATTATGAAGTTAATGGTTACTCTCATCAGTTTAGTGCTCCGAAAACTCCTTAACAAAATGGGGTTGTTGAATAAAAAAATATAGTCATATAGGAAATGAATAGAGTTCTTATACATGCTAAAAATTTATCGTTATATTTTTGGGAGGAAGCTTGTATTACTGTCGTTCACATTATTAATCGCGTATATCTTAGGAAGAATACCAAAATGACCCCTTATGAGTGTTGGTTCAACAAAAAGCCCAATGTAAAGTATTTTCAAACCTTTGGATCTATTTGTTATATTTGCAATGATCGCGAAAATCTTTCTAAATTTGAAGCCAAAGGTGATAAATTATTTTTCTTGGCTATTCTCAAAATAGCAGGCCTTTTAGAGTTTACAACTTGAGAACCAAATCCATTGTAGAGTCCATTAATGTTATTTTAATTAAAAGCACTGTTGAGCCTGCTAGTAAAGATCCACCTGTTGAATCTGATTTTGATACGAATATTTTAAATAATCCAGTTTTGACAGAAGATGAATCTTTACTGGCACCAACCCTTTCCATTCCTAACTGGGTTTCAAAAGATCATCCCTCCGCAGAAGTTGTGGGTGATATTCGTGCACCGATGAGGATAAGAAATCAATTACGTTAAGTAGCTCATATGGCTACTTTTGTATCCCTTGTGGAACCAAAATTAGTAGATGAGGCACTTTGTGATTCGTATTGGATTGATGTGATGCAAGAGGAGCTAGCTCAGTTCACGGATCATGACGTTTGGTATTTAGTTCCGAGGCCTAAAGAAATCAAAGTTTTCGGTACAAAATGGATTTTCAAAAATAAGACCGATGAACAAGGGATAGTCATTCGAAATAAGGCTAGACTAGTAGCACAGGTTTATTCTCAAATACAAGGAATAGATTGTGACGAGATATTTGCCCCGATAACTCATCTTGAATAAGTGAGATTACTTCTAGCTGTTTGTTGTCACTTACAATTTAAGCTTTTCCAAATGGACGTAAAATCTTCTTTTGTTAATGGTATTCTTTCTGAAGAATTTTACATTGACCATCCCAAAGGAGTTCATGATCCCAAACTCCCCAATCATGTTTATAGACTCAAAAAGGCTTTATATGGTTTAAAACAAGCCCCTCGTGCATGGTATGAACGTTTGACTGCTTTTTTTTTATTCTTCACATGGCTTTGTTAGAGGAGGAGTTGACCAAACTCTATTTGTTAAAAAATCTAATAAAAATGACATCTTAATTGCTCAAATTTATGTAGATGACATTATTTTTGGGTCAACCTCTCCAGATGAAGTTAAAAAAATTTCAAAAGACATGAGTAGTGAATTTAAAATGTCACTTATGGGGGAGTTACAGTATTTTCTATGACTTCAAATAAGACAACGAAGTGATTGTCTTTTTATATCGCAATCCAAGTATGCTAAGGATTTACTTGTTAAATTTGGACTTGAAAATGCTAAAATATCATCTACACCTATGTCCATAAAAACCAAATTATAAAATCTGAAAGTGGCCCTGATGTGGATCATACTTTATAGCGTAGCATTATTGGTAGTTTATTATACTGAACTGCTTCTAGGCCTGATATTCAATATGTTGTTTGTATTTGTGCACGGTTTCAATCCAGTCCAAAAGAGTCTCACCTTACTTGTACTAAAAATATTCTGAAATATGTTAAAGGCACAATTGAGTTTGGACTTTGGTATACCAATGACTCCTCATGTGAGATAATTGGGTACTCGGATGCGTATTGGGGCGGTAGCACAAATGATTGTCGTTCCATCTCGGGTGCTTGCTATTATTTAGGGCAGAACCTAGTTGGATGGTCTAGTAAAAAGCAGACTAGTGTAACCTTGTCAACTGCCGAAACTGAATATATTATTGTTGGTGCATGTTGTGCTCAACTAATTTGGATTAAACAGATGTTATCTAATTATGGTATAATTCAGTCCAAAGTTCACCTTTATTGTAATAATGAGATTACTATTTGCATTGCTAAAAATCCTGTCCAGCATAGTAGGACTAAGGCTAAGCACATTAATATTAGGCATCATTTCATTAGAGAGTTGGTTGAATCGAAAGAGCTTATAATAGAACTTTCTACCGATAATCGACTTGCTGATTTGTTTACAAAATCGTTAGATAAACTACGTTTTGAAAGATTGAGACATATGATAGGAATGACCATGCTTGATAACTAGTTTGTGTTTAATCTGCATCATGTTTACATTATCTCTCAGATTTTAGGATAAAGATATCTATTAACAACCGGTATCTCTTAAAATCATGTTTAATGTAGGAGACATTTATTCTGAAATTTTTAAACATCTTTCTATGTTAATTTCTTCCATTGTACTATTTAGTCAAAATGGGGGAGAGTTGAGTACCTCATCCTATTTTTATTATTTCATGCATATTATCCTATATCATATATTCCTGCGCAATTATTTCTGTTGAATTATTTTGGTATAGCAAATGCATTTAACTTTGATCTCGGCAGAAAGGTATTAATGTTTTGCATGTTTTCATCAACCGTGCATCTCAGTCGTGTGTTTTTCATTTCTAGGATGGGTGGGTAGTTAGATACTCTTTTGTATAGGACATCTTAGGATTTATTTTCTCCTTAGTATATCATTTTATGTACTCAAGAGTTTTATCAAAATAAGTCCAATGGGGGAGTTTGAAGGTTCCTATATAGAGCACTCTTAGGGTTTGTTTCTGTGCTTTAGCTATATAGGACTTCATCAAGTTGGACTTTGATTTTGACAAAATTATTCGTGTAATTGGGGTGAGTGTTGTTGCCTCCACTAATATCCTACTGCTATCTACTTCATCTCGGCATACAACTGAATCCCTCAATACTGCATAATGTTGTTTCTCACACTCTATATGGCTCGTAGGTTTTTAACACAGTCACGTAGGACACCACATGACATTGCATGTTATTTTAATCATTCCTAATGATTTTGTGATTGGTTGTGTTTAAAAAGGAATTTGTTTAAACTTGTTTAAAAATAATTTGAAATTTAGTTTTGAAACTACTTTGTTTATCAAATAAATTTTGAAATTAATTTTTAGCGTTTATATAATTTTTTTAAAACTAATTTGCTTATATATATAGAGAGAGAGAGAGAGAGAGAGAGAGAGAGAGAGAGGCCCTCTCCTGTAAGGACTCCTTATGGTGCAGACCCCAGTACATACCATTTTTTTAAAATAGTAAAAAAATGAATTTTTTAATGAAACTTCATGGATATGATCTCCATGATGGGAATATCATCTCCAATTTTTTTCATCAAAAAATTCAAGAAAAAAACCTTTGAGATGAGGTGATATGTAAAAAAATTGTATAAATATGCGTTTTTGACCGTTAAAATGTTGGCTATTATCTCACCCACTTTTTGATTGAATTTTTTTATGAAACTTCATGGATATGATCTCGATAGTGAGAAGATAATATCCATGAAGTTTCATCAAAAAATTCAATCAATAAAGCGGCTGGCGCCGACACAACATTTCAACAGTTGAAAATGCATATTTATACCATTTTTTTACATATCACCTCATCTCAATGGTTTTTTATTGAATTTTTTGACGAAAAAAATTGGAGATGATATTCTCAACGTGGAGATCATATCCATGAAGTTTCATCAAAAAATTCATTTTTTTACTATTTTAAAAAATGGTATGTACCGAGGTATGTACCATAAGGAGTCCTTACAAGAGACTTTCTGTATATATATATATATATATATATATATATATATATATATATATATATATATATATATATGCGTGTCTTATGCTATTAGGTCTAAGAATATGTTTGCATGTGCGTGGCTAATAGTATATGCAAATAGTTATATGCCTTTGTATATGATATTATATAATGTGTTTGCATGCGTGGTCGTTTTTTTAGTGTTTCCTTCAAAAATTATGTGTCCGTTTTGATCATAGCATTTTTGGCTTAGGGATGTTAGTGATATGACCGTTAGCTATAGTCTGATAGCCTTTGGTGTGTCCCCATTTCTTCTTGTGCCGATATGACCTTAGCAGGTCTTACAAGGTTGACCGTTCTTCTTTGGTTTTGAACGAGTACAGTTGAGGATTTTAAACAATTCTCTAACTGGTTTTTGTTTTCTTCTCAAAACGATGTCGGTTCTGCTATGTTACAACGGTAACATATGTTATGGTTCGTGTAATTAGGGTGAGTATTGTTGCCTCCGCCAAGCTCCTACTGCTATCTACTTCATCTTGGCATCCAACTGAATCCTTCAATACTGCATAAGGTTGTTTCTCACAATCTCTATGGCTCGTAGGTTTTTAACACCGTCACGTAGGACACCACACGACACTGCATGTTATTTTAATCATTCCTAATGATTTTATGATTGGTTGTGTTTAAAAATTAATTTTTTTAAACTTGTTTAAAAATAATTTGAAATTTAGTTTTGGAACTAATTTTTTTTTAAAATTAATTTTGACAGTTTAAATATTTTTTTTTAAAACTAATTCGCTTATATATATATATATATATATATATATATATATATATATATATATATATATATATATATATATATATATATATATATACGTGTCTTATGCTATTAGGTCTAAGAATATGTTCGCATGTGTGTGGCTAATAGTATATGTAAATAGTTATATGCCTTTGTATATGATATTATATAATGTGTTTGCATGCGTGGTCATTTTTTTAGTGTTTCCTTCAAAAATTATGTTTCCATTTTGATCATAGCATTTTTGGCTTGGGGTTGTTAGTGATACGACCCTTACTTGTCTAGCACTTAGACTGATAGCCTTTGGCGTGTCCCCATTTCTTCTTGTGCCGATATGCCCTTAGCAGGTCTTACAAGGTTGACCCTTCCTCTTTCGTTTTAAACGAGCACAGTTGAGGATTTTAAACAATTCTCTAACTGGTTTTCGTTTTCTTCTCAAAACGGTGTCGATTCTTCTATGTTACAATGGTAACATCTTTTATGGTCTACAGCTAGACTGCACCATCTTTTGATCATTATTCGTTTGCCCACAATTTTTCTTGAACCAAAAGTGGTTTATTATTGTTTCTTTAAAACGACAGCGTTTTAAAATAATTACAACGGCTTTAATTTTGGTGCTTTACAGCTAGCCCCTAAACCTTTGGAAATGACGTCGCCACTGCGCCCATGGTTTTGATAAAAATCAAAGTTAGTATTTTTTGTTAGCGTTCTCAGTACTCAATTGATGCTCTAGCTGGCACAACACGCGTCACGTTTTTAAATCACCCTTTTGTGTTTCTTTTGCAACCACAAGATATTATCTTATCTACGGTTAGAAAATGTTTTGGCACAATCCTTGTGTTTTTTTTTCACTAATCAGACTTGTTCATATTTCTCTATAAATAGAACATGTTGGGTCTTTATTTTTTGAACCGAGAGAAATTATTTTTCAAGCGGAAGCTCTGCTAAAATTTTTGAGACAGATTATACACCTATATTTTCCGAGACAAATCTTTAGTGTATTTTTTGAGCGGATTGTTGAGTCTTAAAATATTTTTGAGGATTCAAGCTTGGACAAGTGTTCAGAATATCTCCTCTCCATATTTGATTTTTCTCATTGAAAAATCATTTGTAAGTTTCTGTCTCTTATTTCTGTGTCTTATTTTGATCTAACTTTAGGTATATTATTTTGGGTATTTGTACACACATATATAATGGATGAAATATTTTCTTGTGTGATTTTCAGATTTGTTTTATTTTAAATTATTTTGTTTTAAAGATAAAAACTAAGTAGGCCTGTTTTTGATATTATTCATATCTGATTTTTGGTTTAGAAAGTTAAACCTAATATATTGAGTTCTCACTCATATAAATTTTATTTTAAAAACTTGGACTACTGAATCTCTAGACATATTTAGACTAATCTGAAAATATACTTTGTGGATCTATTTGTGTGATAAAACTGTTAAGAATGTGAATAGTATATTGTTAGATTAATTTTGTTTTAATCTAAAAACTTAAAAAAAAAAATAGTTTTATATTCGACTTGTGCATATTTGACGTCATATTTTTGTGTATATGATCTCTTGGTTGTTTAAGTGATTTTCAGGAACTGTTTTCATCTCATATCACTTACATATATTCACTCACATTGTATTCATGTAGACACATGTATTTATGTAAATATTTCAACAAGTCTAGGGTTCAAGATTTAAAAAGAAAAGAAAGCTTTTCAAAATTGTATTGAAAATCAAGAAGACTTGACTTGAGTTGACACAAGACTTGCGAAGATATATAGGAGATATAATTTGTTGCATAGCATTCGGTGTGTATCATTTAAGTGTGGGTGTGTCATCTAGGATATAACACCACACACAAATACTTCACTAGAAAATAACACAATAGGCACTGAGCTAATCTTGAGCTAGAAGAGCAAAAGGGAGAAGCTGCGAAGTGCAGAACGCAATATAAAACAAGGACAGACTTAAAGAGAGAGCAGAATAAGCAACCATGGAGGAGTCTTGGTCGTGTGAGGTAATAGTTACATCTATCTTCTTTAGTTGTCGTGTTTGTTGATTGTAACTTGTTCCTGTTGTTTTTATTGTTTTAGTGAAAGTAGATTAGGTGACTCCTAGAGGGGTCCGTTGTTTTTCCCGGGGAAGTATTTTTGCGACGTAAAATAAATACCTTGTGCTTTACTTTACAATTTGCAATATCTCACCTCATACGAAAAAGTAGGTTTAATACTATAAACACACCTAATTAATTGAATCATATATTATCTGTTTTGACACCTAGTTAACTCAAGATAATAAATAGGACTATTAATTGACTTGGCAAACTAAAACCTGTTTTAGCAAAGTTAGCAATTTAAGAAAAGTTTGAATTGGTCCCCTCTTGATGTACAAGTATATTGGAAATTATTGGATATTTAATTCAAGCATATAGAATTGAATAAATATTTTTCAAAATACCCTCAAGTTTAAAATATTAAGTGGGGGAAGTATGTTAACATAAATCCCATGGGCTCGATGAGTATTTTAAAATTGTGATCTGAGTACTTCCTCGTGTTAGTATTTAACTTTTCAACTGATCGGGAAATTAATCACGACATCACGATATTTTTAAAATGCTTAAGTGATAGTTTTTTTTATATTAAATATCAGTAACCCAAATAACGGAAGTTCTACAAGAAAATTTAATACACTTAAATACTGGTAATGATATCCTCCCTATTTTCATTAGTTGTGGGATTAAAATTCGCTGAATAATTAATTATATAGGATATAGGTTTGCCAAATTGTTTAGATCCTTTAATGGAGTTTCCCTAGTTGGTATAAGTTCAAAACAATATAGTTTCGACTACAAGGTCAATTGTAGTAGCATCTTAATCCTTCAATTGTCTTATAACTGCTTCAACTTCCCTCAGGGAATAAATTATTGGGGTTTTACTCTTAAAACCATGCAATGATTATTTAATTTATTAATAAAAAATTTGGTTTAGTTCATTTTGAAATGAGATTCGTGTTTGTGAGAAAACTTTATATTTATATTAATTAAATATATTATTTTAATATGTCAGTCAATTGTACATAGTAGAAATTTCGGTGAGTTAGGTTTACCTTGATTAAAGGAGATCATAATTTCAGTTATGAGAGTGCACTTGATCTTAATAGATTTATTTAGTTAAATGTCACCAAAAACAAATCCAATTTTTACAAAATTTTAATCTTTCGTTAATTTAGATTTGCATGTGATGATCGTTCAAAACACAGAAAATAAGGTACACATTCAATCACAAACAAATATGAGGAAAAATCCCTTTGTTGGGCAAAACCTTTATTCAACACTTTAGATAGTTTTACAAGACAACTTGCTTACAAAACTTTCTAAAGAAAATCACTCATATTTAGAGTAGCGCACAGGTGGCGATCCACCTACAGTATCCACCGATCAGCCTTCTCTTCAGTAGTGATTCCTCGGGTCACAAGGTCAGCAGTAGAGATCTCTCTCCACAAGTATATACCTCAACTACGGTTTGAAATGACTCATAAAAATATATTTGGGTATGTGATTGTGAATTAAAAGATGGTTTGTAAATAAAAAACTTGAAAACTTTTGAAATAGATATGCAGAAATAGTTTTGGCAAAAGTCTCATGAAATTTGAAAATGAAACACATATTTATAGGTCGTGCACAAAATTTAAGGCGGCGGCTCGTTCAAACAAAAATGAAGCTTGTTTGAATGAGAAAGGCATTTCGTTTGAATGAAAATATAGTTCGCTCGAACGAGACTCTAATCTCGTTTGAACCAGCTTCTAACGAGCATCAAACGAATTCCAATAGTAAGTCATCATTAGTAGTTCATTCGATCTAAGATCAAACGATACTTTAAACGAAAAGGCAAAGTCTTTCGAACGAGAAGCTAATCTTGTTTGAAAGAGGTTAAAAAATATATTTTTAAATTTAACAATCCAACTAGTTAAAAAAATAAGCATCCCAAATAAATCTTATAAATAATTAAAAAAAAATTATACCTTTGTGGGATGTAGGGAAGTGTTCCGTATTGGAGTCGGTTTGTCATAATGGTGCTTGGTGATTTGTAACGGGATACGCCAAATATGCCATGGAGCAAATAAAACAAATAACCAGGCTAAGGTAAACTATTTGCCATTACAAATCTCCTCCTTTGGCTATTCTGTTACAAAACTATACAAACCTAAACGAAATCCAAATTACATAAGATATACCTATAAATGACAAAATAGCTAATACTCTTCCCAACCCTAGAAATGGAACGATGTAAGAATCTTTATCTTTAATCTTCACTTGTTCTTCTCTTTGACACTTTGTCTTTATGATATTTCGTAAATCCCGAAACACATGAAGCAAAGAAAATATTTGTGATGCATAAATATTTAAATATAAAATAAACCTCATAAAGTAATAAAGCAATCTCCCCCATTAATCAAACTCATCATCAAAACAAATTTCCCCCTTAATTTGTTCTCTCCCTTGTTGTTTGAAATAGACAAAGGAGTAGAATCTAAAAATAAAATAGAGAGCAGCATATAAAAGAGGTAGATATCATCACAAAGATATAAAGATAACGAACATATAATGATAATCTCAAAGGCATAATCCATTAATTATTTTTGTAAATTTTTAAAATTTTTCTCAAGCATAAAATTTTACAAATACAACACACCATAGAGAAACACGAAAATACCGAATCATGGAAATAAAGTGTATGGGTATGAACATATTCCATAGGTTAATCAACCTAGACAAGCATATCACATGTTCACGAAGGATTGAGACACAACTAATGAAAGATCTCAAGGTCTACCTTAGGTGTCAAAATGGTAAACTCATATGAAATTCACTTAACCTAAATAAAAAATCAAGATCGTGAGTGATTTTTTCATCAATGATGTCCAAAATTATGTAATGTTTTTTTCGAGATTTTTATAATATGTGCAAACCCATTGATCTTCGACTTAACTCCCTTAAAATCTCACATATAGCAATACTACGCTCAATTATTTTGAAGAAATTATTTTTTATTTGTAGCGAAGCATCAATGTTTAAAATTTAGCTTGGCACTTCTGTTTTTATGTGTTGTTAATCTTTTTGGCACTTTTAGTTGCAAATGGTGGCTTTTCACACAAATACATTATCATTCGCATCCCGTTTCCATTGTTTAATATATAACAATTTTACCAGAAACATGATATTTTAAATCTGGGCAATGGTTCTTACATGCGAAAACATTTTATTATCTCGTTTTTCACATTTAGTTTGTCTTGAAGCAAAATTGATATGAAAACACTATGGTTGACATGTGACAGGTAAGTAAAAAATTATATAAGCTCGCACTCATGTGCAATAAAGGAAATAAGGAGTCAAACATATAGCAAATTGTCATCAAATCACATGTTAATGACTTCACACATTATAAATCAAATATATGAAATGATGTCACGTCTTAAAACACTACAAAATAGACACGTGGATATGGAATGAATGGGTGACTCGGACATCTTTAATGTTCATCCATATACAGTGAAAAAAATACAAACTCCTTTTCTCTTCTTTTTTTAAATTTATCAAAATAAAATATTTTTGCCTTTTTCATTTTTTCTTAAAAGAAACTAAAAATCTTTTTGTATTTTTAAGTGCAATGATAGTAAAATCTAGTAATAGTCATGTAAGATATGAACGTAAAAGTCATCATAAGCTAGAAATAAATCTCAACCTCAATCATTAGTCCTGGAGGAGCTATCAAAAGGAGAAGACATCCTACGAAATTCCTCTATCAAATTTTGTGAAGTCTTGACTAAATGCTTTATTTTCTCTCGAAAACTCTCAAGTAGTGTGCAAGAGCATGCGGAGTAACATGTGTGGGAGTGCGTGCGGGAACTCATGTAGGAGCATACTGAGGAACATACATGTGAGACACTCTCCCAAGCTTGAATGAAACTCTCTAAGATTTTTGTTTGTAATAGGAACAAATATAAAGGGCTTGGTTCCACCTCTCTACAAACATCTAGGACGAGCTCTCCTTGGTGGGTTAGGTCGAGGGCCATATGGATCCTACATAAGCCCGGGAATCGGATCGGGTGAGACATGAGAAGTGGATGCACCATCATAACCTATTCCTTGCCTATTTATGTTACCTAAAGAGGGATCGAGGAGTATCTTTCTAACCTACTTAGATGTGTCCTCTAAAGTGACCTTGACCTCCCAGTCAGATTCGAGATCTCTTTCAAGTTGGGATATATGGGCTTCAAGTTTCTCACGAGTCTCTAATGAAGATTCAAGATCTTTCATAAGACTAGCCACGGTTTTGCTCAGATCGGTCTTTTACCTGCCTAAGACAATTAACTACTCATATAACACCTTCTCGAGTTGACTCACCGACACCTCACACTCTCTTAAAATATTCACCTATTTCTCCAAATCTAACACCCTAAGAGATAAATTTTTATTAAGATTTTTTATTTTCAAAGTCTTGGTGTAAAGATCATTAACGCCTTTTAGAGACCACCTTCTCCCTCACTCGAAATCTCATCCTCACTCTCACTATCTCCCGAGTGAATCGAAACAACAACGAGGCTTTCGCATATAGATATGTCCTCATCGACGTGGGACAAACTAGAAGTGCTAACATGACTAGCCATGAATGCAACGTACGGTTCATGTGGTAATTCTTCCCCTAAATCAACACTCGACGTCACTATCGCTAAAAGTGGCCTTAAATTTCTTGCCCTTTGTCTTAAGCCTAGTGGCACACTCATGTGCCTTGTTCCCTTTACCCTCGAGTTCATAGCACATTATCTCTTCCACTTTCTCATCCCTCGCTCATGCCCTCATTCTTTATTTTATTTTTCTTAAAAATATTTTCTTTGATAAAATTTTCTTTGGAAATTTTGCGAAATTTTTTGATTTTTTTTGCAAAAAAGGCCAAGTCATCAAAATCAAAATCAATCTCAGATTCAGACTCACGAACTTTCTCTTTCTTCATTTTCTTAGTTTTATCCTTTAAAGTAATCCCTAATTTCTTAGGTTTAATAGTTTTAGGTGACATATCAATCTCATATATTTGAAGATCTCCTACATGTTCTTCTATCCTAAGAGTGTCTAGGATCCCTAACGACTTAAGTATGGCGACCTTAGGAAGAAAGCGGGCAGGTAGTGACATCAAAATTTTCTTAACAATTCTCGCCTCAGGAATATTCTCACCCAAATTAAAACTAGAATTAGCTATGTCCGACTAACATGTAATATACTCATCAAAATACTCGGACTCTGGCATGGGAATGGTCTCAAATTGGGTTGTCATGTTTTGAATCTTAGATGTCTTTACAGCATTGGTTCCATCGTGTGTGAGCTGGAGGGTATCCCATGCTTCCTTAGACGTGGTGCACGTTATGATGTGGCAAAACTCATCAGGGGTAATGACTCTAGATATGGCAATAAAATTGTGAGAGTTAAAATTACTCCACTTAAACTCATTATCAATCCATGCAGAAATAGGTTTAGGACTGATGACATTATCCACGGTGACATTCGATGGTGTCCACCCTCTTTCACAAAGTAACCAAACACGTTCACTAATGACTTCTAGGGATGAACTCATCCTAGATTTCAAATATGCATAGTTGGAACCATAAAAAATGGGTATTCGATTATACAAATTATCCATTGAAATCCTACCTTTTTTTTACAAATCAATAAGTTTTCAAAAAGAAAATTGATATCAAAGAAAAAAATTTGCGAAAAAATATCATATAGTATTTTTGTGTAACCGACTCTAATACCAATTTGGGAGTGCGCTTGATCTTAACGGATTGATTTATTTAATTAAATGCCCCCAAACAAAAATCCAATTTTTACCAAATTATAATCCATGATTAATTAAGGTTTGTATGTGATGATCGTTCCAAACATAAAAAATAACCTACACATGCAATTACAAATATATTTGAGGAAAAATCCCTTTGCAGTGAAAATCCTTTATTCAACACTTTAGATAATTTTACAAGACAACTTACTTACAAAACTTTCTAAAGAAAACCACTCAGATCTAGATCTGCCCACAAGTGGCGGTCCACCCACAGTATCCATCGATCAACCTTTTCTCAGCCTTTTCTTTAGCAGTGATCCCTCGGGTCACAAGGTTAGCAGTAGAGATCTATCTCGGCAAGTATACCTCAACTAAGGTTCAAAATGATTCATAAAAATATATTTGTGGATGTGATTGGGAATCGAAAGATGTTTTGTATATAAAAATGTTGAAAACTTTTACAACAGATATGCAGAAATAGTTTTGGTAAAACTCCCACAAAATTTTGGAAACAAAACAAATACTTACAAGACATGCACAAAATTCAAGGTAGCATCTCGCTCAATAAAAAATGAAGCTCGTTCGAACGAGAAATGCATTTTGTTTGAATAAAAATAGATTTCATTCGAATGAGACTCCAGTCTTGTTTAAACTGGCTTTTAACGAGCTTTAATTGAATTCAAACAATGAGCCCTCGTTAGTAGTCTGTTCGATGTAAGATCAAATGACACTTTAAATGAAAAATCAAAGTCCTTCGAACAAGAGGCTAATCTCATTTGAACGTGGTTAAAAACATTATTTTTAAATTTAAAACTCCAACCTCGGTTTGAGTTAAAAAAATAAACATCCTAAATATATCTTATGAATAATTTCAAACACTAATTGTTTTATACCTTTGTGGGATGTAGGGAAGTCTTCAATCCTATATTCGGTTTATGGTGATGGTATTTGATGGTTTGTACTGGTATACGCCAAATATTCAATGGAGAAAATGAAATGAATAACCAACCTAAGCTAAATTATTTTCCCTTCCAAGTTTCATTACTTTTGAATAGTTCACAACCTAGATAGGGACTTGACACCCTATCGAAACGGTTGCGGTACATTCCAAGTAGTTTATCTCAAAACTATGGGAATTGAGTTAATGGTTTGAGAACTTGTGATAGTTATAAGGAGAATTCTGATCGATGTATCCAAAAATGCATTGAACATGACCACCCATGATATTTTAATTCTACGGGTTGTCATGACTAGACTAAGGTAATTTGACACCTTTTTCAAAGGGTGCATGGGTTCTTAATCCCTAGAGTTATGAGGATTAGGATTCTTTCACAAAAGTTACTTTGACTGATGTGGGTGCGATTGATTTTTTATCGAGCCAATAGATTGCGGCATATTTGTTTAGGTAGGTTCTAAGATAATAATTCAGAGGAATCCACATCCAAGGGACACCTTAGATTGTGATACCCCCTTAATAGACTTTTAATATTTGTTTCCACCACTTAAAACTTGATAAGTGGAATATTTTATAATCTGGTGGATTAGGACATAAGATAACTCTAAGAGTCGATGAGTTAATTATATGTTTATTAAAATTTATTAGAAACAAATTTCTTTTACCCAGGGGGTATCACAAGCTTAATGCGGGGAATCACATCATAGATCATAGTCAAATTTGCAAATACGACGTCATTATATCTGAGTGTTTTTTAAGATAATTAAACTGATGTGCAATCATAATTCTTTATTGGAGTTAATGATAATTAAATAAAAAAGGAAATAAATCAAGGGATTGTAATTTGGAATTTATGACTATTTATTTGGAAGCCAATTTAATTATTTATCTTGGGTCCTCGGTGATTTGTCTTGAATATGGTATTTTCGTACCCCTTATCTTTACATATTCTATAATTCTCACTTCCTTAATCCTAATATTTATACTCATTTACTGGATGGCCTCTATTTTCATTACATATATTATTTTAAAGGTTTATTTGAGCTTTTATAGGTGTTAGGGATGCTAAGCGTGAAGTTTAGTTGCATTATGGCAAAGTTCCATCTCAATGTGCATATTTAGAGGCACTTTAGTCATTTTAACTTTTGGGATTTTAGCCCAAACTCTGTATGTACGTATAGATTTTTGAGTTAGCCTTTTTAGCAACCAACGATGCATTATTCCAACTTATAAGGAGGAAGTTGCGGCCTTTTCCAAGAATTGATCCATTTAAAGAAGGAAGGCAACCAAGGATTAAAACTGCCCGTTGTTGAATTGATTCGACCCCTACCTTGAATCGATTTAGAAGAAGATAGTGCCGACCATACTATAACATGAATCTATTTGTCCCCTGCCCGAATCAATTCGCAAGAAGACATTGGCAGCCATATCAGAATGCAAATCGATTCGGCTCTGCCCCGAATCGATTTGGGCCATGTATCTTTGTTCCTTTTACTTTACAAGTTTGACACAAGTTGTTTTAGTGTAAATAGTTTTCCCCCTATTTTATTTCAGATATAATTCATTTTGTAGTTAGGTTTGAGAGCTGATTTTGGGAGCTTCTCCCCCCCCCCCCAGGGTTTGCCCATTTTGGGTATGTAAAGTTACTATTCATCGTCCTCTTCGTTAATTCAAATTTTCTTATGTTATTTCAATGATTTTATAATTAGTTTTTTCATTTATTTACTACTTTCTTACTTTTTTTTTCTTCCATTCCATGCCATTTACTATGTTTTCGAGCGAGGTTAGATTACTTTTTTTTTTCATTTATTTACTACTTTCTTACTTTGCTATGATATGATGTATTAGGCTAGTTTGGATGGGTTAGTATATCCATGGTTTTGCACCTAGGAAAGTTAAGGAATTATACCATTTATGCGCCATGTTTGTGACCTTTTTTGTGTACTCTCGGGAGTACTTGTTGACACTAAAATCAAAGTTGGCTTTTATGATAATTCAAGAAGTGGAAACTCTAGGTTTTATTAACTTTTCAAATGATATTTAATCTTATGAAAGCTTTTCTTTCCATGTTGTTGTTTATGCTGATTAGCCTGCGGTGACGATTATGATTCTCAACCAATAGTTTTCATTCTTGATGATTAATCTAGTTTCAATATTTGCCCAGTGTTAATTATTTTTATAACTCATATCACCTTTTACACTTTTATTCATGAAGTAATAAATCAATTAATTTCTAAACTACATTCCTCATGGATTCGATACCCAAACTCATCGCTATACTTATAAACTAAGTGTAATTAAATTTTTGGTCTTTTGTATTGAGGGTTAAACCTATAACAACGATTAATGTCCATACGTGACTACTCAGTTCCCGCCTCATCGCCTAATATAGTCCATATAACCAAGTAGTTAGGTCCAGATTCTCAAGAAACCCAGCTTGTCCTAAGCCCACAATGTATTCTAGTATATATTGGTTTAACTTAAGGTTTTAAGTTGCATACTTTTTTATTAAGGTTTGAGATAGAGGATATAAAACACTATTCTCATTTTTTTTATGAGGTCAAGAGAGAGGGGACGATATGTCACTCAAAACCAAGAGTTTTTATCTCAAGAGGTGCCTTACACCTACCTAGATTTGGTGGATCACATACTAGAATATCGAGGCATTAGGGAGTGGTTGATATACAAAAGTATGACCTCGTTTGGACGAGACTTGGCACAATAGCATTCCCCCTCTCAGTTGCATGCCCCCTCTTAATTCAACTCATACTCATTCTCATATGGGACCACATCATGGTGGACCAAGTCTAATAGTCTCGGCTGCTAAGACCCAACCAAGGGAACACCTACGACCATTCATGAAGGCTATCGATAGGCTTATAGCATGGGGTTTCTAAGTCTCGACCCTATTGTGTATAGGCCTCGTCTAATGTCATCAGACTGAGATTAAAGACAACATTTCAAAAACATGCATCACTCTTGGCTTCACTCACAGGTAAGGCCACCTCATCAGTCTCAGACAACTAAGACCTCACATAGCCGACATCAATAACCTGCACAGAACATGTGACCTTGGCATTAACAAGTCATATGGATAGAAATGTAATTGAAGATTAACCCCCTTGTTTGGAGAGATTCTTTCATCATTACATACATATGTAGGTCATAGATGGCATTCTCTCGTTCACTTGACCAACTCATGCACACTAGGTGCATGCTTGGGGGTGATACGGCACACCCCCAACCTTAAAAAAAAGGCTACTTTTTCATCCTCACAAGGGATCGAATATAGAAAACCCTACTGAAACTCTGTCTAATTCTACTATTAGAGAGAAAAAGCTTGTAACCTCTATCAACGGCTTTTTTTCCATAGTTTATAGTTAGATATTTATCTGTTTTCATATTGGAGTAGGCCAAGGCCGAACCACTTACATGCTTATATCTTAATTATCTCTCATACCTTCTTTTAATTACATATGTCTCTTATGATGCTACTCCAATTCCACTATTGTAGAGACAAAGCTAAAACTTGAGTTATTCACTGATTTTAGGTTATGACATCTCTGGTATCATCATTTTTGGTGTCGTCTATGGGAAGAGATTATCTTCTCCTTCTTCTTCTCTTGAATACTTCTCTTTGTCTCTGGTGTTGTTCTAGATCTTCCATTGTTGTTCCTAGATCGCCATTGAAAGAGCTTAGGTGGTGTTCTTCAGGCTTTTCTTGAATCATCTCATTTCTAGCCTTGTAATTCCATCTCTTTTCTCTTTGATTTGGGTTAAAATCCCATTGGAATGGTAGCTGAGCCACTATATAATGATGAAGCTAGCTCCAACTACCCACCTCTTTGGTTAGAAATGGATAATGTGGCAGGGGTGCTGAGATCCTTGGTGGTCATCCAATAATAAATGCAACAGCAGTTACTGGTTTTTAACCAAAGTGTGACGAGGAGGATTTTTGGTGACCAAACAGCTGGGATCATTACTCCGATGGACAGAAAGGTGGAAGACATAGTGGCAGGGGGACCACCCCCATCCCCAGCCAAAGAAGTACAACACCATCACAGTCAAAGGGATATTGCTGATCCATGACATCTCCACATTAGAAAGCAGATTCAAAGATGCTTAGATGATCGAGATAGCGATGAGGAAGATTATCGGGATAGATATGAGATTTCTAGCGACACTGTCCATCCTAGAGCAACACCAACACATACCTACCAAGGTAATAGTATCCAACATACTCCAAGGAGCCGATAGATGTGTTTGACATTCGATAGGCTGAGCAGAGGATCGACCTTTGATTATCTTGGCGGGGGATCAGCCTTTGATCGGCTCGGCCCTGAAGATAAAGTAGGACAAGACAGACACTCTCGCTTTTAGAGCATAAGTGGCATCAGGTAAAATAGATGCCATGAAGATGAGAGGCTGAGACAAGATCATGAAAGGGAGGCCAATAGAGAAGTAAATAATTGGTAGAGAAATGTCGACCGAGAGCCAACCCCAGAAATAAAAGAGAAAGAAAAGGGCAAAGACAATGTAGTGGCGGAAGAAAATCTATGAAACAATTCTATTCATAGGTTAGAAGAGAAGATCAGAAGATTGATAAAGAGTCGAGACCCCATCAGCTGAGGTTACATAGAGGGGTCACTATTTATACCGAGGATTAGCAGCTATCCTACCCTGGTTAAGTGAAACCCGTTAAGTGTAACGCCGAGATATGACGGGAGAACAAATCATGTACACCATATTGAGATGTATCAGTCGACAATCTATAGATAATCAATTGCTGATGATATTAAATTCCTAGCCTTATCAAGCTCTCTTACAAGAACAACGCATTTTTGGTACACCAGACTATGAGAGGTTCTATAGAGAATTTTAAGCAATTAGTAGAGAAATTCATCTACAACTTTTACTTTGTCATGAAGCCGCTAAAGTGATTAACTCATATTTTACATATCAACCAGGGGAGGAATGAACCTCTAATGGAGTATATCTCTCGTTTCAACAAGAGAAATAGGAGGTGGAAGATTACAATGATAACATTGCGATGATAGACCTCATTAATGACCACCAACCAGGAAAAATTTTGTGGAACTTATTTGAGGATCATCCAAAGACCAAAACAATACTCTCGGCCGCGGCCAGGAAGATCGTGAATTCGGAGAAGTCCATGGAGGCCAAGACAGGAGACACAAAAGAGTCTGGTAATGGAAAATCAGGCTAAAGAAAGGACAAAGAATGAAAGAAAAGGTTGAAAGATGAAAAGTTTTCCCAATATGCTCCACTAACTATGAGTCGAGACTTGATTTTTAATGAAATCAAAGATGACAGAGACTTAAGTAGCTTGAAAAGCTTAAATTTTCTCCTCATAAGAGGGATAAAAGTAAGTGGTGTGAGTTTCATCAAGACCATGACCACATAAACGATAAATGCTTTTGCCTTAAAAGATGAGATAGAAAAGATGTTAAAACATTGCAAACTCTGGAAATACGTGGATTAAACTGGAGGAAAAGATGATGGAATGACGAGACACAGTCTAGGGAGAGATGATAAGCCGATAAGGGAGGTTCAGGCAAATAAAAATAAGGATGGTTCGGATGACAGTGGGGATGATGACTTTGACCTCTTGGAAAAAATCTCAGAGGCAAAAGGAGCACTGCATATGATCTCTTTTGATGTGAAAATGATAGGTGGCATCTTGGCAGGTGGAGGCACTGAGACAGTCGATAGGAAGGCTCAAGTTATTGAAGAGAAAGCAATGACAAATAGAATGGAGGAGAACTCTGTAGAAACAGTGGCAAAGCCGAGAAAATTGAAGAAGGTTGACATAGATACCCTTATTGAGGGTTTTTTAATATTGGATTTTAAAGGCATACTAGCTCCACCCGACGACCCTTTAGTCATTAACGCGCAAGTTTACGGCTATAGCGGGTCTCTCATTCTCGTCGACGGAAGAAGTTCGACCGACGTCATGTTCCGGAACTGTTTTAAATGTCTGAAGCTGAGTAAGAAAAGAATCATACCCATCATCATCCATTGATTGGATTTAGCGGAGATAAAGTTGACCCATTGGGGGGATATAAGATGGACGTTTTCATGGACAACTAGCTGAAATGTCTCACCCAAAAAATCACTTTTTTATGAAGGAGGAGTATGTTTTCTCGGCCTATAATATTATCTTAGGTAGAGTGGCCCTTAAGGAATTTGAGGCCATAACTTCTACCGTCGATAAAATGATGAAATTCTCGAATCCTTACGGAGTAGGGGAAGTGCAGGGTGACCAAGTGGAAGCTTGAGAATGCTACATTGCATCGGTGGACGAAAAAGAGGCTCTCAAAAGAAAGATGACATCATACAACATCAAGATTTTAAACCCAAGGGACGAGAGGACGCTTAAAAAGGGTGAACCAACTGAAGAGGTAGAATCCATCATTCTCAATGAGGATTATCCAAAAAAAATCATTCAAATCGGTTCATCCCTAAAAATAAAATGATAAAGAGGAGGTAGTTAAAGTTTTGTGAAAGAGACATAGTATTTTTGTCTAGATCCATGAACATATGCCAGGGATTGACCCAAAAATTATTTACCGTCGATTAGATATTAATGAGAATGTGAAGACTATAAAGCAAAGATGCAAAATGTTTGCCCTAGATAAGTACGAGGTCATCCCGGATGAGTTTAAGAAATTACAGACATCGGACTTCATTAGAGAGGTCTAATACCCAAATCGGCTCCCTAATGTCGTAATTTTACCAAAGTTGAATAAAATGTGGAGAATGTGTGTGGACTTCACAGATCTTAAAAAAGTGTAATACCTCATCCTAGGAATAAATAATATTTTATATAAATTAGGTATTTTATTCGAGAATATTATTTGGAGAAAATAGGTGCATGAAAATTGAGCCAAACTTATACAAAAGTAATGCATCACGCAGAGGGATTAGAAAGAAAATTTCACTTTGCATGGTCCACATGGAGAGACGTTTAGGTCATAAGGGTTAAAATTAATATATTGTTAAAGTCCGACAAGAATTAGTTGACGAACGGAGGTGACCCGAAGCATGGTTAGTATTATACAATAATTGTACCGGTACGCGACATAACAAAGTAGAACATTGGGCGAATTTTATAGAGTTGCTCGTTGGCGATAAAAATAGTTTGACCAAGTTTTTAGGGTACTAAAAATATAGACAAAAATACCACGGGGTCAAATTTCAAAAAAAGAAAGGTTTTTAACACTAAATCAGAGTGTTTACCTTGGGCGGGATTGGTTATGTTTTGTCTTCATGTTATCCCTAGGATTTGATGTGTTGTTGTTTGAGGAGGGTTTTATACCTGATATGGTAAGGTTTTGCGATGGTAGGACTTCCTCTTTGGGTATAAGTCTAGTGGTTGGGATTATAAGACAAATCGTGTGGGTGTGGAAGGAAACAAACTATTAGATTTTTCTAAACCTCTCTCTCTACTTGAGTATCTATAGGGGAACACTCTTCTGCCCATAATTATTCTCTCCTTTACCTACCACTCCCATGCCCATTTACCTACATCAAAGACCACATTAAAGAACCCAAACCTTTGTAGAAACTCCAAGACAACTTGCTAAAGAAAGAAGGTGAAGTTCTTGGTGGGTTTGATGGGTATTGAAGAGGGTTTCTTGAGAAGGAAGAAGAAAATTCGTGGAACAATCATCTTGAACTCTCTTGGAAAAACAATGGAGTCAAGCTTTGGTGGGATTTTAAAGACTCCCTTGAAGCTACCTTTGGAGGTTGGGGGGGGGGAGTCCTCCATCTTCTACACCATTTCCACTATTGTTGAGCTTCATTTGAGGTGGGTAGACAAACTTAGATTCATGTTTAATGGGTAATGTAATTTCAGCATGTTATTTACATATATTAGATTAAATATATGTGTTTAGGATATTGGCTTGTGTCCTAGTGTTGATTATTAATCATCTTGGAATTTGTATGGAATGGGTATCAAAAGATGACTTAAAATAGGTCTTGGAACAAATAAATTTCAGAATATAAATAATGGGCATTTTATGGAATAAAAATGTAAGAAAGTATTAATTTGTGTATTTACTAGTAAAAGAGATAATATATATTTTTATGGAATAAAAATGTAAGAAAATACTAGTTTTTTTTTGTTTTTCAGTAAAAGCGATAATATATATTTTTATGGAATAAAAATGTAAGAGGTGTCATTCTTGGTGTATTTCTAATGAAAGGAAGTCGTGGGCATTTTTATGAAATAAAAACGTAGAATGATGTTATTGTTGTCAAAAATATTTATGAAATAAATATTTTCAAGTTTCTTACAAAAATGTAGGCTTAATGAATAAATGGACATTTGTCAAGTTTAAAGAAATTAATGAAATATCATTATTTCGTGAAATGCACGTTTAATCCATTTGGCAGGATTTTAGTATTTAAAGTCCACTTTCTACACATAAAAACTTGTAGTATTTCGATAATAAATATGTGCACGAGTTTAAAGAAGACTTTATTGGGTTAAAAATGAGATAATAAAGTTGAAATTTTAGTCTTCAAAGTATGTGTAATTGGGACTAAAAGATAAAGTGGGTATGAAGTTAAAAGACTACCTGTTAAATAAAGGAAATGAGAATTTCTTATAGAAATAGTCTTAAGCATAAGTGTATTTATTGAATGAAGAAGTAAAGGATATGAATATTGGTAAGAAGTACCAATTAAGTGTTAATGGGCAAACATGGAATGGTTAGTGAGTATAACTTGCTAATATTGCGAAATATTAACACTTATGGAATAATTTTTTTTCCAATATAGTAAAATATTACTCCAAGTGTAAAAAGGTGATGAAAGGGTTAAAACAATTAAGAATTTGGTATAAGTAACTGAATAGTGTTTTGATGAAAATATCACTTGTGAAAACGGAGTAAAAGTGTGATTTGGAAATAAATGGGTAAAATGGTAATTTTATTTAAATTGAAACATTTTTATGACATAAAAATGTTGGAAATGGTGTTAAACAAGGTGGTCCTAAATGAATATAATTTTTGGAATAAAAATAAAGATTACAGTACAAAGGACACAAAGTGGTAAACTTTTAAGTGTAACACAAATTGGGGCGGTAAAGTCCCGGGTTTTGGCTTCGGTCGGGTAAAATGAAAAGAAGATAATGTGAACATTTGTAAAATATTAAAACACATTAAATGTACTCGGATGACACCGGGATAAAGTAATAAGGTCCTCGATCCTTTGGGTAAAAGCCCTAAACCACTGTCCAGAGCATATGGTGCGCATAATGGTCGGTGTAGAGCCCGAGTAAGTATGTTGTATAGCAAGATTCCGAGAATGTTAAATAAAATATGGAAAATATCAAGAAATTGGTTGTGTGGTAAATGTGTTAAAACAACCTAACTTGAATGAATGTAATAAATTTTGTGATAATGGTGAAATGGACAAGTTAATGCATAAATCTACTAATGTCCATAAGATAAGGAAAATGGTTACAGAAAGTGGATAAATGCGTGATTAAGCAACCTAAGTGGGGAAACCCATCTTTAACACAAGAGTATGTTGTGAAAAGGATTTTCGAAAGGTAATTAAGTCCTTTCTAACACGACGAATGCATGTGTCGAAATGGTGAATTTCAATGAAAATGCTAAAATACGTTTAAATAAGGGTAAAATTTCAGTAAAGGAATGGAGTCAAATCAAATAAAGTGTAGTGGTTTCATGTGTTTTACCAGGTGTTTCAAATGAGGTGGGAATTGCTAAATGTGAATAATGAAAACCTTTAATACGATTAAGGTCTATTAATCTGGGAAAGTAGGGTTTTCGAAAATAAAATGACTAAGGCATTGGTCTGTGTGTTTCAAAGGTATATATATATATACACACATTTTTGCATGCATGTGGTTGTAGCGTGTAACTATTCCTTTTTGCCGTTTGCTTCTATATTGTTGTATAAATCCCACTGGGCATAAGCTCACGGACCCATTTTGTTACGCTAGGTTGTGATCGGCTTCGTATTTTGAGGGAGTTTCACAGGTAAGTATACTTTATTCATGTTTACGTTAGTAGCTCTGCTTACATGGACTTAGGGGTGCTACCCATGGGTCCCTCACATAGTTTATCTTAAATCTGGAATCGCATGCTAAACAAGTGGAACGGTAATTAAAATAAAACTGGATTAGTAACATTATATAAGTTGTTTCATTGACCTTCACACCTAACGGTCGAGTCAGACCGGGTTGACTCACGGGTAACCCATAAATTCGGATCGGGTCGTTATAAATGGTATCAGAGCTCTAGGTTCAAGGTTCCTTTCGGGTGTGATGTGGTGAGGTCGGTAATGAATCTTTTGATGTCGGTGTGGTTCGGGCCGGTCATGCTGGTTGGATGACGGTTTAGTTCATTTCCTCGATGGTAAAGTCAAAGATGTTAGCACAATAAGTAAATTAGTGCCAAGTGGCATACGTTCAAGATAGTTTTATAAATCTCTTTCACATTTCTGATTAAGTGTGTTAATAAATTTACGAGTGTCCATGCAGGCCAAAAAGTAATTACACCGTGGTTCGTATATGAGGTGCTTGTGTTACAACCTCATTGACGTAGTGTCTTTGGAGATATTGATAGATTGAAATGATGCCCATTGGGCAAGTGGCGCCAAATTAGGAATAATCAATAATGGAGACTGATTGCAAGAGCGTCATAATTATGTAGTGTGAAATCGCGATTTAAATTATATGCAGCCTTGGGTGTGACATATATGATAGGTTAATAATGATGTGATAATTAAGCAATTTAGATCCTTGGTGTAATACCGTGATTGATGGTAAGGTCAATGAGCATATAGGTTGATGAGGGCCAACTCTAGAGGATAAGTCAGCCTTAGTTGATAGAATGTTATCCTTATGGGTGATCACCTTAGTGGTTGTTGATCGATGAACTTCATGAATGTTAGCTACATGGTGATAAAGTGTTAGGTCCCTTGGTTTCAGGCTTGGTTTAGTATGTATCGATTCGTGTGCCTTGATTATAGTGAGAATTTAGATGATCTTGATGATTGGGGTAACCTCGGAGTGAACGTAGAAAATTGTGGTGACTTAGTATAAGTTGTTACGTTTAGAAAAGGACCTCTTGTGACATCACTATGGTGGGTCTCCTCGTGAGCAATACTTGACGTCTTGTGTCCTACTAGAACTTGGATGATTTTAATTTAAAGTTTGGTGGTTGCAGTTTGGCATTGAGAGATAGGATACCTTGTGGCATTCGTAGGCATGGGATAGGCACTGCTCGATGCCTCGTATCCTACCAAATATATATAGTTATGTTAGTTGGTGGATTAGCACGTTGTAAGATGATTTCATAGTGAGGCAATTTAGTTGCCATAGTTGAACACTCGTTGTGAACTTAATAATGTATCCTTGTGATGTGGACTTCGAGTTAGTAATGCGAATAGGCATGTGAAATCGTATTGGAATCCCTTGAAGATGTATACAAAGGTTTATCTAGTGAGATGCAAGTTGTAGTCCTTCCCCAGTAATGGTGAAATTAAGGTTATGTACCATGCATTACAATGACAATAGTGTTCTCCTTGAAACCCTAGAGATAATTTTCACATCGAAGTGTATGTGGTGATATAAATTTGTATTGGTAGACCCCACAGGTTGCGTAGCATATGCCATGATATGACTTGAGATTTCTCGTAATAGATGTGTAAGCTATTTAGGGAACTAATCAAGTTTAACAACATCTCCCATGAGGCATTAGAAATCATTATTGTATTAAAATTTACATGACGGACGATAAATTATTGGTGACTGTAAGGACATAATTGTATAAATGTTCGGGGTAGATTCAAGGAAATTTCTGTTTTCTCCTAGATCACAGTTCGTATGTATGATACCGCTACATTCGGCACGCCAACACGATCATCCTCGACGGCCTTTATCCGAATTCAATGCATCCACTTTCTTCACGTGCATCATGCTACATGCAACGTGCTGCTCAGCTCATTCCCACTACTCCACTATGCTCTATCAGTAATATATTTTGTTGGAGCTTTAAATATTTGCATAAATATTTGGGAAATGTTTTTGAAAATTATTTTTGAAGTCTGGTTTTATTTTTTATCAAAAGCAGAATTTTTCTAAGTGTAGAAGCGAATGGCCTCGATCGACGAGCTCGCTCAAACGACTTTGAAAGTCGTTCGCGTGAGATAGGCATGTCGCGCGATATCATTCGAACGACTTCTGTCCTTCGTTCGAGCGACATGGCTATCTCGTTCGAACGAGCCACCGCCTCGATTTTTGTATAAATATCTGATCTCCTTCTACACGTTTTTCAAGTCTTTCTGCAATCTCAAAATTCTGCGAAAACAGCCCAGAATAAGACTTCACTTTTTAAGGTTTTCTAAACCTTTTTGATTCACAAAACCATTCCCATATATGTGTGTGAATCTTTAAACCTTCAAGAGGATCATTTACTCATCTGGAGTAATTTGTGAGGAAGCCGCTATCTTCTTCACTGTTGCCCTACTGGAAAAGGATAGTTCCAGCCGCTGATAATAGAACCGACACCCGAGGGTATTTCTGTGTCATATATTTTCATTGTAATCCGTGTAAGTCGTACTCTTCCAAATTATTGTGAAAATAAAAGGTTTTGCCCCTTTGGGGGATTTTTCCTCATATTTGTGTTCTTGCATGTTTCATCATCGTATTTAATCACATATAGATGCTTGTTTAGGACTTAAATGATAAAAATTGTGTTTAATTAAATAACTTCCTTATTTGAACGCAAGCGCACTCTTATCAAATTGGTATCAGAGCCAGTTACACAATTTTACCGTGTAATTTTCTGCAAAATTTTTCTAAGATATCAATTTTCTGAAAAATTGATTTTTGAAAACGAGTGTGTTCATTATGGAGAAGTTATATAATAAAATGCCAGTTTTTGACGGGACAAACTATGCATATTGGAAAGCCCGCATGATATCTGCTTTAAAATCCATTGATGAACGTGTCTGGATTTTGGTTGAAAGAGGGTGGACACCTCCCTCCGTCACTGTTGATAATGTGATCAATTTAAAACCTGTTACTTCTTTGACTGAAGAAGAATTTAGATGGTCATCATTCAATTCTAAAGGATTAAGTTCCATTTCCGGGTCTGTCACACCTGATGAGTTCAAACGCATAATGACGTGCACCACGTAAAAAGAGGCATGGGATGTTTTACAACTCACCCATGAAGGAACTAATGCTGTGAAAGAGTCTAAATTGAAAAATTTGACAACTCAATTTGAAACCATCACCATGCATGAGACCGAATGTTTTGATGATTTTTATGCTAGGCTTTCTGACATTGTTAATTCTAGCTTTAATCTTGGTGAAAATATTCCTAATGCTAGAGTTGTTAAAAAGATTCTTCGCTCTCGGCCTAAGCGTTTCATCCCTAAAGTCACTGTGCTAAATTCGATGGGTAATTTAAATACGCTAAAATTGGAAGAACTTGTAGGAAACTTGCAAACATATGAAATTGATATGTTCCCTAAAACTGCTAGGTCTAAAGATAAGGGAATTTCACTTAATGCCCAAGAGAGAAAGAGTGAGGGGTCGGCTAGAAATAGGGTAGAGTCATCTAGAAAGAGAGAGACTGACACGTCAGATTCTGATTGTGATTTTGACTTAGATGATTTGGCTCTTTTTGCAAAAAATTTCAAGAGGATTCTCAAATTTAAGAAAAATGGAAATTTTAAAGATAAAAAGAAATTTGAGAAAAATAAGTTTGAAAAGAAAAATGAAAAAGATTTTAAAGATCCTCCCAAGAAAGAAAGTGAGAGATGCTTTGAGTGTGACGGTAGGGGTCATAGAGCCTTTGAGTGTGCCACACGGTCGAACAGAGAAAAGGGAAAAGCTGTCCTTAATGCTAACCTTAGTGACGATAGTGAGGTCGAGTCGGTAGATTCTGGAGTCGAGTCACCGCATGAGTGTAACTTCACCGCATTCATGGCTAGTCATGTGAGCACTTCTAGTTCTCCTCACGACGATGAGGATGATGCATCACAGGGACACCTCGACAGTGAGAGCGATGTGAGTGAGGGGGAGGATGACACAAGTGAGAGCGAGAGTGATATTCAACGCACCTACGCTGAGTTATATTCTGAGTCATTTAAAACTAAAAAGCATAACAAAGCGTTAGTTCTTAAGATCACTGGCTTAGAGGAAGATTTAAGAAAAGTGAGAGAGAGAGAGAGAGTCCTCCACCTGCACCGCCCTGAGAGAGAGAGAATCTGCCTGTGTTGAGAAAGAGAGTTTGTTTAGAGAGAGAGAGTAATTTTGAGAAAGAGATAGGGGACTTGACTAAAAAAGTGGCTAGTCTTATGAGTGAGCTCCATTCCTCCGTGGAGACTCAGAAGAAACTTGAAGCCCTTGTTGCCCAGCTGACTCATGATCTTGAGAAAGCACGGGAAGTCAAGGTTCAAATCGAGGACAGATCTTGGAAGATGGGAAAGATGCTCCTCAGCCCCGCTTTAGGATTTGGTGATAGGCAGGGAATAGGTTATGATGGTGCCTCCACATCCCAAATTGCACCTGGACCAGTTCCTGAGTTTACTACGACTCCTTATGGCCATCGTCAAAAACCTCAAAGGAGAGTTTGACCAAGAAAAGCAAACCAAGGTCCGCCTTCGACTGTGTTCTTTTGTACTTATTGCAAAAGAAAAGGCCACCTCAGGGAGTTTTGCTATAGTATGGGTTGGACACGACGTACTACTGCTCCACGTCAGCATACTGATGATTTTACCAGTCTGAGAGAGCGAGTTGAGTTTTTAGCTGCCACGTCTCAGAGTTTGATGGAGGAATTCCGACGGATGTCTTTGCTGTCAGTGAATGTTTCTCACATTCCAGCTAAAACAAAAAACAACAAAGGTAAACAAAAGGTCACCACTTCTTGGGTACCTAAGAAAGATAAAAAGGCCTTTGTTGTTCATGTTGCTCTCAAAGCACATAATACCTCACAGTGGTATTTTGACAGTGGGTGCTCCAGATATATGACAGGTGATGCCTCATTTTTTACATCTCTTGAGGATTATCAGGATGACAGAGTCACCTTTGGAGATGGGAGCAAGTCTAACATTGTAGGACGTGGTACTGTCGAGTTACCAGGATTTTCTAACCTAGAAAATGTTTTGTACGTCAAAGGTTTGAAACCAAACCTTCTCAGCATTAGCCAGCTGTGCGACGCTGATTTTGCCGTAAAGTTAGATCGGGATGCTTGTAAGGTCTATAATCAAGCCGGTAAACTTTTAGTGCAAGGGGTGAGGACAAAGGATAATTGCTATGGGACTGAGCCCACATCCTCACTTGTCTGCAACAGCGCCACGATCACTCCTATGGATTTGTGGCCCCAACGTCTAGGTCACATAAATATTAGAGATCTAACTCGCTTAGCTAAAAAGAACCTAGTACGTGGCTTACCATCTATTGGAAGGCCAACTTCGATGGTTTGTGGACCCTGTCAGTTGGGAAAACAAATTCGTAGTCCCCATAGGAAGTTGTATTCCATTACCACCTCTCGTGTTCTTGAGCTTATACACTTGGATCTTATGGGTCCCACTCGTATTGAGAGTCTGGGTGGTAAGAGGTATATCCTCGTGATGGTGGATGATTTCTCCAGATACTCCATTGTAGGTTTTCTGAGAGAGAAATTCGATGCTATAGAGTTTTTAACGACCAAGTGCCGTGTCCTGCAAAATCAACACAGAGTCACGATTAACAGGATACGTAGTGACAACGGCACTGAATTTAAGGAAGCAAAGATAGATTCTTATTGTGATAGCCTTGGGATCAAACATGAGTTTTCTCCTATGAAGACTCCTCAACAAAATGGGATTGTTGAGAGAAAGAATAGAACGATCCAGGAGATGGCTAGATCTATGCTTCTAGGTCGTAAAGTTTCTAGGAGATTTTGGGCAGAGGCAGTGTCTACTGCATGCCACACGGTGAATAGGGTTTATCTGTGTCCACACACACTTCAGACACCTTATGAGTTGTGGACTGGTAAGAAACCCAACCTTGCATATTTCCGTGTTTTTGGGAGTAAATGCTACATCCTACAGGATAGAAAGCAATTAGGAAAGTTTGACTCCCGAAGCGATAAGGGAATACTATTGGGATATTCATCGAATAGTAGAGCATACCGGGTTTATAACCTGAAGAGATCTAAGTTTATGGAATCAATAAACGTCACCGTGCAAGATGACGAACCTTCGGCGTTTATTGATTCTAAACTTCAGTGTGAGGTTGAGGATATTTCTAGCAGTGATTTACTTGTACCTCACCCACACTCTGTGGAACCTACTCCTGTGTTAGGGGACACACCCGCTTGGGTTCACAAGAGTCATGACCCTTCCGCCATTGTTGGTGATCCCACTTTGGGGGTCAAGACTCGTGCGCAACTAGAGAACACTGTCAGCCATTTCTGCTGCACGTCCAAAGTCGAGCCCAAGAAACATAAAGAAGCACTCAAGGATGAACACTGGATATCTTCTATGAAGGATGAGTTGCTTCAGTTTAAAAAGAATAATGTCTGGGAACTTGTTCCCTGACCTAGTGAGACAAATGTGATAGGTACCAGATGGATTTTTAAGAATAAAATGGATGAAAATGGTACCATAATCCGAAACAAGGCTAGGTTGGTCGCTCAAGGCTACACACAGATAGAAGGTGTATATTTTGGGGAGACATTTGCTCCTGTTGCGAGGCTTGAGTCCGTCCGTCTACTACTCGCCACCACATGTCATCTTCATTTCAAGTTATATCAGATAGATGTCAAGAGTGCCTTTCTTAATGGCATTCTACAGGAGGAGGTTTACGTGGAACAACCAAAAGGGTTTGAAGACCCTCAACACCCGGAGTACGTCTACTATCTGAGGAAAGCCTTGTATGGTTTGAAGCAAGCACCCCGTGCTTGGTATGAGAGGCTTACTTACTATCTCTTGGCCCGTGGCTTTAAGAGAGGGGGAGTTGATATGACATTATTTGTCAGGAGAGATGACGGTGCAATTTTGGTTACCCAGGTCTATGTGGACGACATAGTCTTTGGATCCACGTGCTCTCAACATGCTCATCACTTTGAAGAGGAGATGGAAAGTGAGTTTGAGATGAGCATATTTGGTGAGCTTACTTTCTTCCTTGGTCTCCAGGTTCGTCAGCTAGAGGATGGGATGTTCATCTCCCAATCCAAGCATGCTAGAGACCTAGTGAAGAAATTTGGTTTAGACTCCGCTAAGCATGCACGTACACCTATGAGTACCACTACCAAGCTTAGTAAGGACACTTCAGGCAAGGACGTAGAGCAAACCTTATATCAGAGTATGATAGGTAGTCTTCTCTACTTGACTGTCAGTCGTCCCGATATAGCCTTTAGTGTTGGAGCCTGTGCGCGATATCAGGCGTTCCCGAAAGAGTCACATTTACTTGCTCTAAAACGTATTATTAAATACGTGAATGGGAATCTCTCATACGGTATTTGGTATTCCTTTGATATCGATGATCGTCTGTCCGCCTATTCAGATGCCGATTGGGCCAGGGATGTAAATGGTTGTAGGAGCACTTCTGATGGGTGTTTTATTTTGGTTCTGCTCTTGTCTCCTGGTTGAGAAAGAAGCAAAATTCCATCTCTTTGTCCACTGCGGAGGCTGAGTACATAGCCGCCGGGAGTTGTTGAACGCAACTCTTGTGGATGAAGAAAATGCTAGAGGATTATGGGATTTCACAGGACACCATGACCATTTCATGTGATAACACGAGCGCGATACACATATCTCGCAATCCAATCCAGCATTCGTGCACAAAGCACATCAGGATACGTGAGCACTTTATACGACAGTTAGTTGAGGAGAAAGTCGTATCCCTGAGTTTTGTTCCCACAGACCGTCAGTTAGCCGATATTTTCACGAAACCTTTAGAAGCCCTTAGATTTGAGAGTCTTAGGAAGTCTTTGGGGATTTGCACAGTTGACTGAGGGGTTGGTCTATGACTAGGATATGATGCTTTTTCATGTTCATATCATATGCTTCCTATTGCTAGTTTGTTTTATATGTATTATTGCTTTGTTGTACAGCTATTTATTTATTCTTTTGAAAAATCCAAAAAGATTTTTTTCGATAAAAAATTTAATAAAAGCCCAAAAAGATTTTTGTTTTTTTATGCACCTTTTTTGTATGAACAGTTAAGATAGCCAAGTCACAATTTCATTCCATTTATTTATGTGACTGTTTGATAGAGATTTGAGACGCTACATCATTTCATTCATGTGCTTTACACTTCTTGGAGTCTTTAAGATGTGATTAGTGATATCTTTTCTACATGTTTGACTCCTATCTCCTTTATTGCACACATGCACGGCTTTATTTGATTATAGTACTCGTCTATCACATGTTGGCTTGAGTGTTTCCATCTCAATTCTGTCTATACAACTAACAATATGCGATAAAACTTGACAAGATTGGAATGCATGTAAAAACCGTTTTTGTGAGACTGAGTGCTTGTTTAAGAACGGGGAGGGGCTGCGAAAGGTAATTATCTATTCTTTGCGCAAAATCCACCGTTCAAAAGGACCTAAAAAATGGAGGAATTTTATTATCCGAGGTCCAAAGAGGTTAAAAGAGCCCCGGAAAAATGTAAAGGCAATAAAAAGCAATTCATGCCAATTATGGGCCATTAGGTTTCACCTTCAATTCTTCAAAGATTGAGAATTTAGAAAGCCTCTATTCAAAATAAAAATTTGAGGGAGTTTGGTTGGAAAATATAAACGGGTTTGCACTTCCTTGAAAGTCCTGAAAAAGCATGAAATAGTTTTGGACGTTATTGGTGTGGAAATCACTTTGAGCTTTGATTTGTTGATTTGATTGAGTCAATGTCTTATATTACCACCTTTTTTACACCAAAGGAAGACTTTGAGTTCATTCGTTAGGAGTATCCGATATTCATCGTGCACATATGTCAGGTTTGTATGCATTGATTTTCCTATCGAATTTGTTCACACCTTTCATTTTCGCTATCACTGACTTCGTTGTTTTTGTGATCTTTCATGGTGTGATTCTTTGTTGTATACTATGTGTAAAAAATTTTGAAAAATTTAAAAATAGCAGTTTATTCCTGTGTGTCATTCTCCATGTGCATTCATTTCTGCTTCTCATATTTGTCTATTTGGGAACATCATAAAAAGGGGGAGAAGAATTATGGGGGAGAATTGTTTTGATGTTTGGTTGCTGCAAGAATGATTTGCTTGAACTTATTTGATCATCAATTTTTGCATATCATTATATTTTCAATCTGTTACTTATCACGGGTATTTGCTTTATCTCATGCGTGTAGGTACAATATTGCTCATTATTTGATTACATACCCTGATGAGAAAAGATTTGGAAGGTACAGGAGAGCTGAAGATTTGGAAGACATGTCATTTAGTATTCTCAGTTTGAGGGTTTAATGGGGATATTATCTTATATGTCATTTGATTGCATAATTCGGACTTTTTATGTATGTACCGGCATAGACATAGGGGGATATTTGTAAGGACATAATTTTATAAATGTCCGGGGTAGATTCTAGGAAATTTCTGTTTTCTCCTAGATCATAGTTCATATGTCTGATACCGCTACATTCGGCACGTCAACACGATCATCCTCGATGGCCTTTATCCGAATTCAATGCATCCACTTTCTTTACGTGCATCATGCTACATGCAACGTGCTGCTCAGCTCATTCCCACTACTCCACTCCGCTCTATCAGTAATATGTTTTTTTTTAGCTTTAAATATTTGTATAAATATTTGGGAAATGTTTTTGAAAATTATGTTTGAAGTCTGGTTTTATTTTTTATCAAAAGCCAAATTTTTCTAAGTGTAGAAGCGAATGACCTCGATCGACGAGCTCGCTCAAACGACTTTGAAAGTCATTCGCGCGAGATAGGCATGTCGCGCGATATCGTTCGAACGACTTCTGTCCTTCGTTCGAGCGACATGGCTATCTCGTTCGAACGAGCCGCCGCCTCGATTTTTGTATAAATATTTGATCTCCTTCTACACGTTTTTCAAGTCTTTCTGCAATCTCAAAATTCTGCGAAAATAGCCCAGAATAAGACTTCACTTTTTAAGGTTTTCTAAACCTTTTTTATTCACAAAACCATTCCCATATATTGTGTGAATCTTTAAACCTTCAAGAGGATCATTTACTCATCTGGAGTAATTTGTGAGGAAGCCGCTCTCTTCTTCACTGCTGCCCTACTGGAAAAGGATAGTTCCAGCCGCCGATAACAGAACCGACACCCAAGGGTATTTCTGTGTCATATATTTTCATTGTAATCCGTGTAAGCCGTACTCTTACAAAATTATTGTGAAAATAAAAGGTTTTGCCCATTTGGGGGATTTTTACTCATATTTGTGTTCTTGCATGTTTCATCATCATATTTAATCACATATAGATGCATGTTTAGGACTTAAGTGATAAAAACTGTGTTTAATTAAATAACTTCCTTATTTGAACGCAAGCGCACTCTTCTCAGTGACCATAATACGGATTAGATTACGTCAATTTGTGGTAGTGCCTCAAAGTTAGTGCTACGGTTCTTGTTTATAGACATGTGTCATGATATGACCTTTGAGGATAATTTCAGAAATAGGTTGATAAATTCTAAGTGGTGCACCTGGGAGACTTAGAATGCTATGAGGTTTATTATGGCTTTTAAAAATAACACACGGGGTGAAGTGATATGCATAATCATGGCACTTAAGTGTGCTACTTGTGCGTTTAGTAATGACACTGTTAGAGGAAATCATTAGGTATGAGTGATGTTTGAAAGGTGAGATGCCATTGGGGTGAGTACGGTTTAGTTCCCTATAGATAGAGCTAAGAGTGGTAGCATTAGTTCATGAACTGAATGTTTGAAACCGTGTGAGCGTTATGTGCACTTAATGAGAGTGATCTCGAAAACTGATGTTAGCTGTCGCGTGTTGAACTTTTGGAGGCCTAGTTGTGGTAGGCTGACAATTAATGATAAGTGTCAAGAGAGATAACTTCGTCCTGCTTTAGGATAATTGTGCTTACTGATGATGGATAGGTAGCGTTAGCCCTAAGGAGGGAAGACTAGCATTTTAGCTTCTCGAAGGAAACTTTTTTATATTCCGTTCGTCAAGCATGGATGGGCGATTCTTGAGTTGGACTCCTCAAGGTTAGTAGACTAAGCCAGGGTACATGGAAAGGCTATGGTGCTTGGCATGTATCTAGGGGTGTGTTTCGGATGGATCAGATCGGAATAGGGGTGTTCGGAAAAAATTCCAAATTTTTTGAAATTTTAAAATCCTTTCCAATTCGAAAAAAATAAAAATCAAAAAATCATTTTTTTTCCTAATCGGCTGATTCGAAATATTCGAAAAATTCAAAAATTTTATTATTCGTAAAAATATCGGAATAATCGGAATTATCAGTTATAATATTTCTTAAAATATCGAAAATGTCATTTTTGAAAATGATATTTTTAAAATAAAAATAAAAATCAAACACTCCACTTTTCATCACATATGCAATAAACTACGGAGCTATGTGAATGACAAGGCTATGCATCTCATACAATTTTGGAAATGCAATAAATTACAGAGCTATGCATCTCTTACCATTTTGGAGAAAGTTCAATCAAGGCTTGACTATGATACTAAGAAACTACAAAGCTATGTGAATGAAAAAAAAAACTATTGTTTACGTACTTAAAAAAGAGAAACGCAAGAATGGTTAACAACTGTAGCAGAGCCTGTGCATCAGTATTTCAGACACAAAAAATGAACAAAAGTAAGATGAGGGAAACTGAACATAAATCATCCTTGGAATCTAAATTTGCATAACAATTGAATATAATTCCAGATGTTGTCTTTCGATTTAGGGTTAGTGTGATGTAGAAGGTTAATATATATGGGTCTATATTAATGGTTGAGATGATTTTAAATGGAGAGTCAAGATTAAACTAATAAATAATAAATTATATATATAAATAAGGATAGTAAAAATGTATTAAAATAAATAAAAATATTATTATTTCGAAAAAATTTTTGGATGGATCGGATCGGCGTGATATTGGAAAATTCGGATCGGAAATTCAGAAATTCAGAAATTCTAAATCCATATATGATTTCCAATTCCATTCCAAATTTTTTCAAAAAATTTGGAATCGGAAAATTCGAAAATTGAAAAATTAAAAAAATGGTGCCAAAATTGGAAAACTTCGGATCGAAAAACGAAAAATTCGGAAGTTCGGAAATAACTGACACCCCTACATGTATCATTAAAAAAATTTAAAATCCAAGAATACATTGTGGGTTCGCACTTTGGGTGGTTCGATTCACTGTCATAATTTGACTATTTTTTAGTGGCATATCAATCACTTGATTCGTTGCATTACTGGTGTCCTTTTTTATCCCTGTAATGGGAAGTTGTTTATCGATTCTAAGGCGGGTGTGGCGCTGCATGAGCTCAGTAATGACACCGGTTAGGCCAGTTGTGGCTGATGTGTCACGGTAAATGAGTTCGCTCTTCTTCTGATGCACCTTTGTTCTACACCAGTTTGTGTGTACGTGTGGTCTCGCGTTGTTGCACAAAATTGTATATATTACTTGATTTCTTAGGTTGACATGCTTGTTAGTTAACAAGTGCAACTAGTGCGTCTGGACTGTATGTCCCAAGGCTGTGACCTGGGAATATTATGAATATTGGAAATTGATAAGGCATTATATGGTAGTGTTGCATTTGGTTCGAAATTATACGAATTAAGGACGTGAACGCTCCTATGTGTTTGCATTGTGATACCTAGTATGACTCTAGGTTTGAATAAGGATCTCGTGGGTGATATTGATCGGGTAGACCTTTGTTATAAGGTGATTGCCTTAATAATCATTGGCATGTGTATTTCAAAGGTGTACGTATGTAGATATATACATATTTTCGCATGCATGTGGTTATAGCGTGTGAGTATTCCTTTATGTCGTTCACTTATATACTTTTGTATAAATCCAATTGGGCATAAGCTCATGTCCCCACTTTGTTACGGCAGGTTGGGAGTGGCTCCATATTTTGAGGGCTCTTCACAGATAAGTATAATTTGTTCATGTTTATGTTAGTATCTCTTCTTACTTGGACTTCGAGGTGCTACCCATGGGTCCCTCACGTAGTTTATCTTGAAACTGGGATCACATGCTAAACAAGTGAAATGTTAATTAAAATAAAACTAGATTAGCAACATTATATAGGTTACTTTATTATAAAAACTGGGATGACTCGCGGGTAATCCATAAATTTGGGTCGGTTTGTTACATAAAGCTTCCCCAAAAGATAGTTTTTCTCTGCCTCGGATCGACCAGGTGGTGGATGCCACAGTTGGGCATGAGCTTATGGGTTTTATGAATGCATATTCCAGGTACAATCAAATCTTCATGCACAGAGACGACGCTGAGAAGACTTACTTTATCACAGATAAAGGAACCTACTTCTATAAAGTAATGCCCTTCGGCTTGAAGAACACAGTGGCAACCTACCAGAGGTTAGTCAATAAGATGTTCGAAGATCAAATTAGGAAGACCATAGAAGCGTATGTAGGTGACATGTTGACGAAGAGCTTGAAGGTTAAAATCCACGTAGCCGACCTTGAATGTACTTTTATCACTATGGATAAGCATATGATAGAGATAAATCCAGCAAAGTGCATCTTCGGTGTCAAAACAGGGAAATTCATTGGGTTTGGTATGAACCAGAGGAGAATTAAGGCAAACCCCTTGAATATTAAAGCTCTAATTGATATGTAGACACCTAAGATGATCAAGGACGTGCGGAGAATAAACAGACGAGTTACAACCCTTAATCATTTTGTCTCCTGGGAAATTGACAAGTGTTTACCCCTCTTTAAGATATTGAGGAAAGCCTTCGTCTAGTATAAGGATTCTAAGAGAGATTTTTGAAGAGTTGAGCGTGTATTTGGGGTCCCCTATGTTGCTTCCTCGGCCAATTCAAAGAGAGAAATTGCTTTTATACTTGGCCATCTCAAAATTGTCCATTACCGCAGCCATCATTCGAGACGATGATAGGGTTCAGAAGCCAACATATTTCAGTAACAAAGACTTGTAAGAGGGCGAGCTTAATTATCCCAAGATGGAGAAGTTAACTTATGTATTGACATGTGCCTCAAAAAAGATAAAGCCTTGTTTCCAGGAACATATGATGGTGGTGTTCATCGACACTCCACTAATAAAATCCATTCATGAACCTGAGAAATTATTTAGATTAATGGCTTGGTCAGTGGAGCTAGGGGAGTTTGACATCGTTTATCTTTCAAGAAGTGAGATTAAAGGGAAAGTGAGATTAAAGGGAAAAAATTGGCAGATTTCATGACTAAGTTTACATGCGCTGCGAATAACGATGATGAGATTGGAAAAGAGTCCAAGACAAGAATAGGTACTTTAAAGGAAGTGGAGGCCAACAATGTCCAACTGATGTTGCGAAAAGAGATTTTTTTTATTCAAATACGGAATTTTGGGTGAAGTTACCTTCTCAAAAGTGGGACCTCTTTGGAGCTTATTTGTAGATGACTCGTCTTGCGAAAGTGGCAGCATCGCGGGGTTGCTATTTTCGGCCCCAGATGGAATAAACATGAAGTATGCTTTAAGATTCACCTTCAAGACATCGAATAACAAGTCGGATTATGAGGCCCTACTAACAGGCCTCTCCCTCATCAGAGATTTGAATGTCGACCAGATGGTAGCCTATAGTGATACGCAGCTAGTTGTTAATCCGATATGGTCATTTAAGGTTTGGCCCCCATTTAATTCCTGATACTGAGTCAAACCCCCACAAATTGACTTCTTAAGGTTTGGCCCCCATTTCTAATAGTCCATCCAAACTGCCGTTAACCCATATGGTTATTACCAATTATACACCTGCTTTAATATGTAAACCCAAACGTTGTATTTTACAGCTGTATGACATTTCTGAGTGTTCTTTTCTCTCTTTGCAACGAAGGTGAATTCTCTTCACATACAATATTGATTTCTCTCTTTGCAACAATAAATCACCATTGAAAATCTAGGGTTTCACTCGATTTTATGGTATTCATCACACTAAACAAAGGTTAGTTTTATATTTAAGTTTTTTGTTAATTTATTTTGCCATATTTGTGATGTAAATGTAGAAAAAATTAGTGTTTCTTTTTGTTTCATAAGGTATAATAACACTAAATAAGTGTTTCTTTAGTCTTCTTTAAACTTGTTTCATAAGATTTTTGTTGAGAAGTACCAATTGTTGGTGATGTCTATCCTGTACAAAAGAAGGGCAGAAGAAGAAGCTATGCAACACACTCAACTAGTATCTTGGGTGGAGGAAATTTTAAAAAAACACAAGAAATACTATAACAAATATACAACCCATGGTTCTAATGACTTTATGTATGTTGTTATCAATAGGCAAGAGCAAACATGGACCTTAGATTTTTAAAATAAGACTTGCACATGTAGGGAATGGCAAATGTCAGGCATCCCATGTGTGCATGCCACAACAGTTATACTACCAAAGAGGGATCCATGGGATATGTAAGTTCATATTTAATTGCACATGTGTATCTTTGATTGCATAGGAAAGTCAAAATGATTGACTCCATATTTTATCTTTCATTGCAGGTATTACAACCCACTATTTAATGTGCAAGCTTACAAGGCTACATATGCAGGTTATGTCCACCCAACAGATGATCCAAGATTTTGGCCACAGCCTGAGCACAAAGTGGAACCACGACCACTGATAAGGCCTCCTAGAAGACCAAGGACTCAGAGGATAAGGGGAAAAGATGAGGGACCAGTTCCACCAAGAAGGAAGTCCAAGAAATGTGAAAAATGTGGGGAATATGGGCACAACAAAAAGACTTGCAAGGGAAAGCCTTCAACTGATGCAAGAGGAAGGAAAGTGAAATCAAGATTTAAAAAAAAGTGACCAAGTAACCAACCACAAGATCATGGATCCCAAGTTATAACTCAAGGATCTCAAGTTATAAAGCCTCAACTGGTCATTCCTCCAATACCAAAGCCTAAGAAGACTAGACTTGGTCTTAGAGGAGGCATAAAGAAGAAGAAAACAATGCCACCACATGACAACTAAGTTGTTATCAACTTGTTTCGGAACAATAAACTTGTTTTGGATGTTGTTATATACTTTTGGATGCTAACTGGATGTATTTAAGTTGTTTTGGGTTGTTATGTAATGTGGATGTTAACTGGATGTACTTTTGGATGCAAAGTTGTTAATGAATGTTATTGGATGTTGGCTTACTTTTGTAGTCTACAATGTGTTGGATATACAATTAAATACACAAGTCAAAATGAAACATCTAAATATCATAAAACCATTGATATCCTTACATAAATTATGAAATCAAACATTAAAACTCACACTAGTTTTAAAACCATTACATAAATCCTTTAAAGTCACTTCCAACTTCACTTTCAAATTCATATGTGGATGTTTCTCTTTAGCGGTGTCAAGCCACTCGAAACTACCACAATCAACACATTTGAGAATTTTTTTTCCGTAACTCCATTCTTTCCCATACGTCCATAAATTTATTGGTGTCTTGCAACCATTTGGACACTTTGTATTCTTCCACGGACAATGTTTCACCCAATGGCCTTCTTCTACACATTGGAAACATACGTCTTTGTTCACATCTTGTTGCGTTTGACTCTTCGACAATAATGGATAAAATTTGGCTACATGACCACTTTCATCACAAAGTTGGCATACTACCTGCAAAAATTAAAATAAATTACACATTAATAATTGAAATTAATAAATTAAAAAAATAGGAGAAAAAAATATTAAGGTAACTACATTGGAGGATGAAGTTGAGCCTCCCCCCATTTTGGTGAGAAAAAGAACAGTAGCGTGGGGCTTAAATAGAAAGGGTTGAATAACGGCTAGTAATGCCCAGCAGTAATTAGGGGCAATTTAGGGAGAAATGTAAAAAAACCATGTGGGTTAACGACAATTTGTACGGACTATTAGAAATGGGGGCCAAACCTTAAGAAAGTTAATTTGCGGGGGTTTGACTCAGTATCAGGAATTAAATGGGGACCAAACCTTAAATTACCCAATCAGATATTATGGTTCTACGAGGCTAAAGATGAGAAAATAATTAATTACTTAGCCAGAGTCAGAAAAATGCTACGAAATTTTTGGGGAAGTCAAAGCAAAGAGAATTCCAAGGTTGGAGAATAACTGAGCTAACACTTTGTCTAGATTGGCATCGGCAACTAGGACTGAGATCAGGCTATTCGTACTTGTTGAAATCCTGGAGAGACCCAATATTAAAGAAGACAAGAATTCCACGAATTTCTATTTGAACTTGAATCTTAGAGAGTCTTGGATGGACCCAATTATTGAATATATCAGGGAAGAAAAGCTCCTAGAATCAATGGGAGAAAGGAAAAAAATCATATATCGGGAAACAAAGTTCACCATCATCAGCGATGTTCTCTATAAAAGAGGTTTCCTACTCTCGCTGCTCCGGTGCATCCACCACTCAGAGATCGAATATGTCCTCTGAGATATTAACAAAGGGTCTTTTGAAAGTCATATTGGTGACTGATCTCTTGCTAAGAGGATCGTCACTCAGGGATATTTTTGGTTGAAACTTGCCAAGGACTCAGTCGAGTACGTCAAGAAGTGCGATAAATGAAAAAGGTTGGTAAGTATTCCTCACCAACCTCATTTGTCTCTTTCATCCATAATAACACCTTGACCATTGCAATATATGGCATAGACCTGGTTGCACTACACCAAAAATAGGAATCTGGCATGGTTTAAAACTGTGCCAGATCAAATCTGGCACGGTTTTGAACTGTGCCAGAATCAGGTGTTCTAAAATGGCCATTTTTTTCTGGCACGGTTTAAAAGTGTGCCAGATTTGACCAAACAGGAACACTTCTGCCACACTTTTAAACCGTGCCAGAATTTGATATTTCTGGTACACTTTTGGCACAGTTTTGAACTGTGTCAGATTGAGCACATTTTGATAAACTTTTGGCACAGTTCAAAACCGTGCCAAAATTTGATACACTTTTGCCACAGTTTTGAACTGTGCCAAATTTTTGGATAAAGAAAAAAATTTATTTGAAAACAAGAAAATTCACAAATTGCAAATCTTGCACGTTGTTGATAAACTAATGTACATACAAACTTCAAAATATTACAAGTCTTTAATAGTTCACAGACCAAAAAAAAATTGGGCAGAGTTTCCTCCCTGCTAATATAAAACCAGCGTAACAAAAAGACCGCACAACCATAAAATATAACAATAAACTTACAAAATCCCGCACGGCCAAAAAAGTTAACAATAAAACTACAAAAGCCCGCACGTCCATAACACAAAAAAATAGAATCATGAATAAACCCCTTGTTGTAAACCACTGAGTTCTCCATGAATAAATGCTAACGATAGAATGTTATCCTGCAAAAATAATAGGATACAAAAAAAGAGACGATATTAGTAACCAAGTAATTTATAAAAAAAGCTTACTCAAGCTAAAAAACTACATATAGGAGTTGCAATTATTATTATATTCTAAAATTGAAAATCTTACGCAAGTTATGACTACCTGATCAGTTCCTATAAGTTACATTGGTCTCGTGTGAGGTGTTAGTGCTTGTTACGGGATCGTTTGAGGACTGGTCTGGGTTTTCACCCTTCAACGGCTTGTTTCTAAGCCCAATCCATATATTATCAAATTATCATCATATTCTCAAACCGGGAGACCCGCGACTATGCGGTCAGTTCCTACAAGTAACATTGGTCCAGTGCGAGGTGTTCGTGCCTCTTACGGGGCCGTTTGGGGACTGGTTTGGGTTTTCACCCTCAAACGGCTTGTTTTTAAGCCTAATCTACATATTTTGAATGAAATTATCCTCATATTCTCAAATCGATAGACCCACAACTACACGGTCAGTTCCTACAAGTTACATTGGTCCCGTACGAGGTGTTCATGCCTCTTATGGGGCTGTTTGGGGGCTGGTTTGGGTTTTCACCCTCGAACGGCTTGTTTCAAGCATAATCTATATATTTTGAAATTATCATCATATTCTCAAACCGGGAGACCCGCGACTATGCGGTCAGTTCCTATAAAGTTACATTGGCCCCGTACGAGGTGTTCTTGACTCTTACGGGGCCTTTTGGGGGCTGGTTTGGGTTTTCACCCTCCAACGACTTGTTTCTAAGCCTAATCTACATATTTTGAAATTATCATCGTATTCTCAAATCGGGAGACCCGTGACTACGCGGTCAGTTCATACAAGTTACATTGGTCTCGTGCAAGGTGTTCGTGCCTTTTACGGGGCCGTTAGGGGGATGGTTTGGGTTTTCACCCTGTAAGGGCTTTTTTTTAAGCTTAATCGATATATTTTCAAATTATCGTCATATTCTCAAATCGAGAGGCCCGTGAATACACGGTTAGTTCCTACAAGTTACATTGGTATCGTGCGAGGTGTTGGTGCCTTTTATGTGGCTGGTTTGGATTTTCATCCTTCAACGGCTTGTTTCTAAGCCTAATCCATATACTATTAAATTATAATCATATTCTTAAACCGGGAGACCCGCGACTATGCAGTCAGTTCGTACAAGTTAAATTAGTCCCGTTTGGGGGCTGGTTTGAGTTTTTACCCTCAAACGGCCTATTTTTAAGCCTAATGTACATATTTTGAATAAAATTATTATCATATTCTCAAACCGGGAGTCCCGCGACTACGCGATCAGTTCGCACAAGTTACTTTGGTCCCGTGCGAGGTGTTCGTGTCTTTTACGGGGCCATTTGGGGTCTGGTTTGGATTTTCACCCTCAAACGACTTATTTTTAAGCCTAATCTAGATATTATCAAATTATCATCATATTCTCAAATCGGGAGGCCTGTGACTACACGGCCAGTTCATATAAGTTACATTCGTTCCGTGCAAGGTGTTCGTGCTTCTTACGGGGCCATTTGGGGACTAGTTTGCATTTTCACCCACAAACGGCTTATTTTTAAGCCTAATCTACATATTTTGAAATTTTCTTCATATCCTCAAATCAGGAGGACCGGGACTGCGCAGTCAGTTCCTACAAGTTACATTAGCCCCATAAGAGGTGTTCGTGCCTCTTACGGGGCCGTTTGGGGCTGGTTTGGGTTTTCACCCTCAAACAACTTGTTTCTAAGCCTAAAGCACATATTTTAAAATTATCATCATATTCTCAAATTAGGAGACCCGTGATTACGCGATCAGTTTGTACAAGTCACATTGGTCCCATGCGAGGTGTTCATGCCTCTTACGGGGCCGTTTGGGGGCTGGTTTGGATTTTCACCCTTTTAGGGCTTTTTTTAAGCTTAATCGATATATTTTCAAATTATCGTCATATTCTCAAACTGAGAGGCCCGTGACTACATGGTCAGTTCCTACAAGTCACATTGGTCCCGTGCGAGGTGTTGGTGCCTCTTACGGGGCCTTTTGGGGGCTGGTTTCGGTTTTCACGCTTTAACGACTTATTTTTAAGCCTAATCTAGATTTTATCAAATTTTCTTCATATTCTCAAACCGGGAGGCCCACGACTATGCGGTTAGTTCCTACAAGTTACATTGGTTTCGTGCGAGGTGTTCGTGCCTCTTACGGGGCCGTTTGGGGACTGGTTTGGGTTTTCACTCTCTAACGGCTTGTTTTCAAGCCTAATCTACATATTTTGAAATTATCATCATATTTTCAAACTGGGAGGTCTGTGACTACACGGTCAGTTCCTACAAGTTACACTATCCCCGTGCGAGGTGTTCGTGTCTCTTACGGGGCTGTTTCGGGGCTGGTTTGGGTTTTCACCCTCAAATGGCTTGTTTTTAAACCTAATCTAGATATTTTGAATGAAATTATCGTCATATTCTCAAACTGGGAGACCCGCGACTATGCGGTCAGTTCGTACAAGTTATATTGGTCCCGTGCGAGGTGTTCGGGCATCTTCCGGTACCGTTTGGGGGCTGGTTTGGGTTTTCACCCTCAAACGACTTATTTTTAAGCGTAATATAGATATTATCAAATTATCGTCTTATTCTCAAACTGGGAGTCCCATGACTATGCGGTTAGTTCCTAAAAGTTACATTGGTTCCGTGCGAGATGTTCGTGCCTCTTACGGGGCCGTTATGGGTTTTCACCCTTTAACATCTCGTTTTTAAGCCTAATCTAGATATTATTAGATTATCATCATATTCTCAAACTGTGAGGCTCGTGACTACGCAGTCAATTCCTACAAGTTACATTAGTTTCGTGCGAGGTGTTCGTGCCTCTTATGGGGCTGTTTGGGGGCTAGTTTGGGTTTTCACCCTCAAACGACTTGTTTTCAAGCCTAATCTACATATTTTGAAATTATCGTCTTATCCTCAAACTGGGAGGCTGGGACTACACGATCAGTTCCTACAAGTTATATTGGCCCCGAGCGACGTGTTTGTGCCTCTTACGGGGTTGGTTTGGGTTTTCTCCCTTTAACGGCTCATTTTTAAGTCTATTCTAGATATTATCAAATTATCATCATATTCTCAAACTGGGAGTCCTGTGACTACGTGGTCAGTTCCTACAATTTACATTGGTTCCGAGAGAGGTGTTCGTTCCTCTTATGGGGCCGTTTGAGGGTCGATTTGGGTTTTCACCCTCAAATGACTTATTTTCAAGCCTAATCTACATATTTTGAAATTATCATCATATTCTCAGACCGGGAGGCCCGTGACTATGCGCCCAGTTCGTATAAGTTACATTGGTTTCGTGTGAGGTGTTCGTGCCTCTTACGGGGCCGTTTAGGGGTTGGTTTGGGTTTTCACCCTCAAACCGCTTGTTTTTAAGCCGAATATACATACTTTGAAATTATCGTAATATTTTCAAATCGGGATACCCGTGACTACGTGGTCAGTTCGTACAAGTTACATTGGTCCCATGCGAGGTGTTCGTGCCTCTTACGGGGCCGTTTGGGGGCTGGTTTGGGTTTTCAGCCTTTAAGGGCTTTTTTTAATCTTAATCAATATATTTTCAAATTATCGTCAAATTCTCAAACCGAGAGGTCCGTGACTATACGGTCAGTACCTACAAGTTACATTGGTCCCGTGCGAGGTGTTGGTGCCTCTGACGGGGCCGTTTGGGGGCTGGTTTAGGTTTTCACCCTTTAACGACTTATTTTTAAGCCTAATCTAGATATTATCAAATTATCATCATATTCTCAAATCGGGAGGCCTGTGACTATGCGGTCAGTTCCTACAAGTTACATTGGTTCCGTGCGAGGTGTTCGTGCCTCTTGCGAGGCGGGTTAGGGTTTTCACCCTCAAACGACTTATTTTCAAGCCTAATCTACATACTTTGAAATTATCATCATATTCTCAAACCGGGAGGCCCATCACTACGCGATCAGTTCCTATAAGTCACATTAGCCCCGTGCGAGGTGTTCGTGCCTCTTACGGGGATAATTTCGATTTTCACCCTCAAATGCCTTATTTCTAAGCCTAATCTACATATTTTGAAATTATCCTCATATTCTCAAATCGGGAGACCCGTGACTACACGGTCAGTTCGTACAAGTTACATTGGTCCCGTGCGAGGTGTTCGTGCCTCTCACGAGGCTGTTTGGGGGTTGATTTTGGGTTTCACACTTTAAGGGCTTTTTTTAAGCTTAATCGATATATTTTCAAACTATCATCATATTCTCAAACCAAGAGGCCCGTGACTATACGGTCAGTTTATACAAGTTACATTGGTCCCGTGTAAGGTGTTCGTGCCTCTTACGGGACCGTTTGGGGGTTGGTTTGGGTTTTCACCCTTTAAGGACTTTTATTAAGCATAATCTAGATATTATCAAATTATCGTCATATTCTCAAACCGGAAGGCCCGTGACTATGCGATCAGTTCCTATAAGTTATATTGGTTCCATGTGAGGTTTTCGTGCCTCTTCGGGGGCCGTTTGGGGGCTGGTTTGGGTTTTAACCATCAAACGGCTTGTTTTCAAGCCTAATCTATATAGTTTGAAATTATCATCATATTCTCAAACTGGGAGGCCCGTGACTACACGATCAGCTCCTAAAAGTTACATTGGTTCCGTGCGAGGTGTTCGTGCCTCTTACGGGGCCATTTGGGGGCTGGTTTGGGTTTTCACCCTCAAACGACTTATTTTTAATCCTAATCTACCAATTTTGAAATTATCATCATATCCTCAAACCGAGAGGCCCGGGACTACGCGGTCAGTTCCTACATGTTACAATGGCCCCATGCGAGGTTTCGTGCCTCTTTCGGGGCCGTTTGGGGGCGGGTTAGGGTTTTCACCCTCAAACGGTTTATTTTCAAGCCTAATCTACATACTTTGAAATTATCACTACACCAAAATTGGCGATTGGCCACGGCCAAAATCCTTGACCAAAGCTGTGGGTTGCGGACTTGGGTCGTGAACATTTCGGGCGTGACCATTTTCGTGGGTTGCGGCCCAAGTCCGTGACCAAAAAATGGTCACAGTCGAGAGGGGTCACGACAGATGGTCGCGAACTTAGGCCATGACAATGTTGTGACGGGTCGCGACCCTTATCCGTGACCCACAACCGTGACAAATTGGTCGCGGCCAAAGTCCGCGACCCATGATCGTGACAAAAAAAAAATTGGTCGCGGCCCTCATCCGTGACCCACAACCGTGACAAATTGGTCGCGGCCAAAGTCCGCGTACCACGACCGTGACAAAAAAAAAATTTGTTCGTGGGCCTCATCCGTGACCCACAACCGTGACAAATTAGTCGCGGCCAAAGTCCGCGACCCACAATCGTGATAAAAAAAATAAAAAAAATGGTCGCGCCCCAAGTCCGTGACCCACAAACGTGATGAAAAAATGGTTGCGGACTTTGGCCGCGTTCATTTTTATGCGTGACGAAAAAAATAAAAATAGTCATGGACAAAATCCATGACCATATTTAACTATAAATTAAAAAAAATGTATTTTTGGTCCAATCCTAAAATTGGGGGTCCTGTGAGTGCACCATCGGTTGCTACTTGTAACGTTGGACGCGTACGAGGTGTTACAAATATTTATTATTGGCAAAACAATAAAAAAAATCACAAATTGTGAATCGAGAACGTTGTTAATAAACAAATATATATATAAACTTAAAAATATTACATGTCTTAATAATTCACAGACCAAAAAAAAACTGGGTAGAGTTTCCTCTATTTTGTTGACATTCCAAAAGTAAATGTAAAACCTGCTTATTATAAAGATCGCACGGCCATAAAATTCAACAATCAAATTATAAAAGCCCGCACGGACATAAAACTAAACAATAAAAGCCGCACGGATGTAACACATAAAAAACAAAATCCTAAATGTCCACAACATATAAACAATCTTCATGTTGTAAACCATTGTCTCCTTCATTTGTTCCGCATGCAAAAATCCTACAAATGATAGGATACATAAAAAAAATATCAGTAACCAAGTAGTTTTACAAAAAATTTAATCAAGTTGAAAAATTTCATATATGAGTTAAAATTATCAACATATCAATATTTTTATGCCTAAGTCTAGAAATATACAAATTACCGTCGTATTCTCAAACCGGGACTCCCGCGGCTGTGTGGTCAGTTCCTACGAGTTACGTTGGTCCCGTGGGAGGTGATGGTGTCACCCACGGGGCCGTTCTGGCGCTATTTCGAGTTTTCACCCTTTGAACGCCATGTTTTTAAGCCTAAGTCTAGAAATATGTAAATTATCGTCGTATTCTCAAACCGGGAGACCCGCCACTGCGGGGTCAGTTCCTACGAGTTATATTGGTCCCGTGGGAGGTGTTGGTGCCACCCACGGGGACGTTCGGGGGTTGTTTCGAGTTTTCACCCTCTAACGCCATGTTTTGCTTAAGTCTAGAAATATGAAAATTATCGTCGTATTCTCAAACCGGGAGTCTCGCGGCTGCGCGGTCAGTTCCTAGGAGTTACATTGGTCCTGTAGGAGGTGTTGGTGCCACCCACGGGGCTGTTTTGGATTTTCACCCTCTAACGCCATGTTTTTATTCCTAAGTCCAGAAATATGCAAATTATCGTCGTATTCTCAAACCAGGAGTCCCGCGGCTGCGCAGTCAGTTCCTACGAGTTACATTGGTCCCGTGGGAGGTGTTGGTGCCACCCACGGGGCCGTTCGGGGGTTGTTTCGGGTTTTCACCCTCTAACGCCATGTTTTAAGCCTAGGTCTAGAAATAAACAAATTATCGTCGTATTCTCAAATCGGGAGTCCCGTGGTTGCGGGGTGGGGTCAGTTCCTACGAGTTACATTGGTCTTGTGGGAGGTGTTAGTGCCACCCACGGGGACGTTTGGGGGCTGTTTCGGGTTTTCACCCTCTAATGCCATGTTTTTAAGCCCAACTCTAGAAATATGCAAATAATCGTCGTATTCTCAAACCGGGAGTCCCACGGCTGCGCGGTCAGTTCGTGCGAGTTGTATTGGTCATGTGGGAGCTGTTGGTGCCACCCACGGGGCCGTTCGGGTGATGTTTCGAGTTTTCAACCTCTAACGCCATATTTTTAGGCCTAAGTCTAGAAATATGTAAATTATCGTCGTATTCTCAAACCGGGAGTTCCGCGGCTGCGCGGTAAGTTTCTACGAGTTACATTGGTCCTGTGGGAGGTGTTGGTGCCACACACGGGGACATTCGGGGGCTGTTTTGGGTTTTTTTCCCTCTAACACCATGTTTTTAAGCCTAAGTCTAGAAATATGCAAATTATCGTCATATTCTCAAACCGGGAGTTCTGCGACTGCGCGGTCAGTTCCTGCGAGTGACATTGGTCCCGTGGGAGCTGTTGGTTCCACCCACAGGGCTGTTCGGGGGCTGTTTCGAGTTTTCACCCTCTAACGCCATATTTTTAGGTCTAAGTCTAGAAATATGCAAATTATCGTCGTATTATCAAACCGGGAATCCCGCGGCTGCATAGTCAGTTCCTACGAGTTATATTTGGTCCCGTGGGAGATGTTGGTCCCACCCACGGGGCCGTTCAGGGGCTATTTCGGGTTTTCAACCTCTAACGCCATATTTTTAAGCCCAAGTATATAAATATGCAAATTATCATCATATTCTCAAATCGGGAGTCTCGCGGCAGCGGTGTCACTTCCTACGAGTTACATTGGTGCCGGGGGAGGTGTTGGTAACACGCACGGTGCCGTTCGGGGGCTGTTTCGGATTTTCACCCTCTAATGCCATGTTTTTAAGCCTAATTCTAGAAATATTCAAATTATCGTCGTATTCTCACACCTGGAGTCCTGTGGTTGCGTGATCAGTTCCTACGAGTTACATTGGTCCCGTTGGAGGTGTTGGTGCCACACACGGGGCCGTTCGGGGGCTGTTTCGGGTTTTCACCCTTTAATGCCGTGTTTTTAAGTCTAAGTCTATAAATATTCAAATTATCGTCGTATTCTCAAACCAGGAGACCCGCGGCTGCTGTATCAGTTCCTACGAGTTAGATTGGTCCCGGGGGAGGTTTTGTGCCTTCCACGGGGCCGTTCGGGGGCTGTTTCGGGTTTTCACCCTCTAACGCCATATTTTTAAGCCAAAGTCTAGAAATATGCAAATTATCATCGTATTCTCAAATCGGGAGACCCGCGGCTGGGCGGTCAGTTCCTACAAGTTATATTGGTCCCGTGGGAGGTGTTGGACCCACCCACGGGGCCGTTCGAGGGATGTTTCGGGTTTTCACCCTCTAACGGCATGTTTTTAAACCTAAGTCTAAAAATATGCAAATTATTGTTGTATTCTCAAACCAGGAGTCCCGTGGCTACGCGATCAGTTCCTACGAGTTACATTGGTTCCGTGGGAGGTGTTGGTGCCACCCACGGGGTCGTTTGGGATCTCTTTCGGGTTTAAACCCTCTAACGCCATATTTTTAAGCCTAAGTCTAGAAATATGCAAATTATCATTCTATTCTCAAACCGGAAGTCCCCTGGCTGCACGGTCAGTTCCTAAGAGTTACATTGGTCCCGTGGGAGGAGTTGGTGCCACTCATAGGGCCGTTCGGGGGTTCTTTCGGGTTTTCACCCTCTAACGCCATGTTTTTCAGCCTAAGTCTAGAAATATGCAAATTATCATCGTATTCGCAAACCAGGTGTATCGCGGCTGCGATGTCAGTTCCTACGAGTTACATCAGTCTCGGGGGAGGTGTTGGTGGCACCCACGGGGTCGTTCGGGGGCTGCTTCGAGTTTTCACCCTCTAACGCCATGTTTTTAAGCTTAAGTATAGAAATATGCAAATTATCATCATATTCTCAAATCGGGAGTCCCATGGCTGCGAGGTCAGTTCCTACGAGTTACATTAGTCCCGTGGGAGGTGTTGGTGCCACCCACGAGGCCGTTCGGGCGCTGTTTTGAGTTTTCACCCTCTAACGCCATGTTTTTAAGCCTAAGTCTTGAAATATGCAAATTATCGTCGTATTCTCAAACCGGGAGTCCCGCGGCTGCGGGGTCAGTTCCTACGAGTTATATTGGACCCGTGGGAGGTGTTGGTGCCACCCAAGGGGCCGTTCGGGGGTTGTTTCGGGTTTTCAACCCCTAACGTCATGTTTTTAAGCCTACGTCTAGGAATATACAAATTATCGTCGTATTCTCAAACCGGGAGTATCACGGCTGCGCGGTCAATTCCTACGAGTTACATTGGTCCTGTGGGAGGTGTTGGTGCCACCCACGGGGCCGTTCGGGGGCTGTTTTGGGTTTTCACCCTCTAACGCCATGTTTTTAAGCCTAAGTCTATAAATATGCTGATTATCATCGTATTCTCAAACTGGGAGTCCCGCGGCTACGGTGTCAGTTCCTACAAGTTACATCGGTCCCGGGGGAGGTGATGGTGCCACCCACGGGGCCGTTCGGGGGCTATTTCGGCTTTTCACCCTTTAACGCTATGTTTTTAACCCTAAGTCTACAAATACGCAAATTATTGTCGTATTCTCAAATCAGGTGTCCCGCGGCTACGCGGTGAGTTCCTGTGTGTTACATTGGTCCCGTGGGAGGTGTTGGTGCCACCCACAGGGCCGTTCGGGGGTTGTTTCGAGTTTTCACCCTCTAACGCCATGTTTTTAAGCCTAAGTCTAGAAATATGTAAATTATCATCGTATTCTCAAACCGGGAGTCCCGCGGCTGTGCGGTCAGTTCCTACGAGTGACATTGGTCCCATAGGAGGTGTTGGTGCCACCGACGGGGCCGTTCGGGGGCTTTTTCGGATTTTCACCCTCTAACGACATTTTTTAAGCCTAAGTATAGAAATATGCAAATTATCATCGTATTCTCAAATCGGGAGTCCCGCCGCTGCGGTGTCAGTTCCTACGAGTTACATTGGTCCCGGGGGAGGTGTTGGTGCCACCCACGGGGCCGTTCGGAGGGCTATTTCGGGTTTTCACCCTCTAACGCCATATGTTTAAGCCTAAGTCTAGAAATATGCAAATTATCATCGAATTCTCAAACTGGGAGTCCCACGGTTGCGCGGTCAATTCTTACGAGTTACATTCGTCCCGTCGGAGTTGTTGGTGCCACCGACGGGGCCGTTCGGGGGCTATTTTGGGTTTTCACCCTATAATACCATGTTTTTAAGCCTAAGTCTATAAATATTCAAATTATCATCATATTCTGAAATCGGGAGGTGTCAGTTCCAACGAGTTACATTGGTCCTGGGGGAGGTGTTGGTCCCACCCATGGGGCCGTTTGGGGGCTGTTTTGGGTTTTCACCCTCTATCGCCATATTTTTAAGCCTAGGTCTAGAAATATGCAAATTATTGTTGTATTCTCATACCGGGAGTCCCGTGGCCGCGCGATCATTTCCTACGCGTTATGTTGGTCCCGTGGGAGGTGTTGGAACCACCGACGGGGCCGTTCGGGGGCTGTTTCGAGTTTTCACCCTCTAACGCCATGTTTTTAAGCTTAAGTTTAGAAATATAAAAATTATCATTGTATTCTCAAACCGGGAGTCCCGCGGCTGCGCGGTCAGTTCTTATGAGTTACATTGGTCCCGTGGGAGGTGTTGGTGCCACCCACGGGGCCGTTCTGGGATTGTTTCGAGTTTTCACCCTCTAACGCTATGTTTTTAAGTCTAAGTCTAGAAATATACAAATTATCATCGTATTCTCAAACCAGGAGTCCCGCGGCTACGCGGTCAGTTCCTACGAGTTAAATCGGTCCCTTGGGAGTTATTAGTGCCACCCACGGGGCCGTTCGGGGGTTGTTTCGGGTTTTCGCCTTCTAAGACCATATTTTTAAGCCTAAGTATAGAAATATACAAATTATCATCATATTATCAAACCGGGAGTCCCGCGGTTGCGGGGTGGGGTCAGTTCCTACGAGTTACATTGGTCCCGTGGGAGGTGTTGGTGCCACCCACGGGGCCGTTCGAGGTTGTTTCGAGTTTTCACCTTCTAACCGCATGTTTTTAAGCCTAAGTCTAGAAATATACAAATTATCGACATATTCTCAAACCAGGAGTCCCGCAGCTGCGCCTTCAGTTCCTGCGAGTGACATTGGCCCCGTGGGAGGTGTTCGTGCCACCCACGGGACCGTTCGAGGGCTGTTTCGGGTTTTCACCTTCTAACGCCATGTTTTTAAGCCTAAGTGTAGAAATATGCAAATTATCGTTGTATTCTCAAACCGGAAGTCCCGTGGCTGCGCGGCTAGTTCCTACGAGTTACATTGGTCCCGTGGGAGGTGTTGGAGCCACCCACAGGGCCGTTCAGGGGTTGTTTCGGGTTTTCACCCTCTAACGCCATGTTTTTTAGCCTAAGTCTTTAAATATGCAATTTATCATCGTATTCTCAAACCGGGAGTCCCGCGGCTGCGTGGTGAGTTCCTACAAGTTATATTGGTCCCATGGGAGGTGTTAGTGCCACCCACGGGGCCGTTCGGGGGCTGTTTCAGGTTTTCAACCTCTAACGCCATGTTTTGAAGCCTAAGTCTAGAAATATGCAAATTATCATCATATTCTCAAACCAGGAGTCCCGCTGCTGCGCGGTCCGTTCTGACGAGTTATATTATTCCCGTGGGAGGTGTTCGTGCCACCCATGGGGCCGTTCGGGGGCTGTTTCCCGTTTTCACCCTTTAACGCCATGTTTTTAGCCTAAGTCTAGAAATATACAAATTGTCGGTGTATTCTCAAACTGAGAGTCCCGCGGCTACGTGGTCAGTTTCTACGAGTGACATTGGTCCAGTAGGAGGTGTTGGTGCCACCGACAGGGCCGTTCGAGGGATATTTCGGGTTTTCACCCTCTAACGACATATTTTTAAGCCTAAGTCTAGAAATATGCAAATTATCATCGTATTCTCAAATTGGGAGTCCCGCGGCTGTGCGGTAATTTCGTAAGAGTTACATTGGTCCCGTGGGAGGTGTTGGTGCCACCCACAGGGCCGTTCGGAGGCTGTTTCGGGTTTTCACCCACTAATGCCATGTTTTTAAGCCTAAGTCTATAAATATTCAAATTATCATCGTATTCTCAAACTGGGAGTCCCGCGGCTGCGGTGTCAGTTCCTACGAGTTACATTGGTCCCGGGGGGACGTGTTGGCGCCAGCCACGGGGCCGTTCGGGGGGCTATTTCTGCTTTTCACCCTCTAACGCCATATTTTTAAGCCTAAGTCTAGAAATATGCAAATTATCATCGTATTCTAAAATCGGGAGTCCCACAGCTGCGCGGTCAATGCCTACGTGTTACATCGCTCCCGTGGTAGGTGTTAGTGCCACCCACGGGGCCGTTCGGAGACTGTTTCGGGTTTTCACCCTCTAACGCCATGTTTTTAAACCTAAGTCTTGAAAAATGCAAATCATCATCGTATGATCAAACCGGGAGTCCCGCGGTTGCGCGGTCTGTTCCTACGAGTGATATTGGTCCCGTAGGAGGTGTTGGTGCCACCGACGGGGCCGTTCGGGGTGCTGTTTCGGGTTTTCACCCTCTAACGACATGTTTTTAAGCCTAAGTCTAGAAATATCCAAATTATCATCGTATTCTCAAACCGAGAGTCTCGCCACTGCGGTGTCAGTTCCTACGAGATACATTGGTTCCGAGGGAGGAGTTGGTGCCTCCCACGGGGCCGTTCGGGGGCTATTTTGGGTTTTCACCATCTAACACCATATTTTAAGCCTAAGTCTAGAAATATATAAATTAGCATCGTATTCTCAAACCGGGAGTCCCGCGGCTGCGCGATCAGTTCCTACGAGTTATATTGGTCCCGTGGGAGGTGTTGGTGCCACCGACGGGGTCGTTCGGGGGATGTTTTGGGTTTTCACCCTGTAATGCCATGTTTTTAAGCCTAAGTCTATAAATATTCAAATTATCGTCGTATTCTCAAAACGGGAGTCCTGCGGCTGCGGTGTCAGTTTCTACGAGTTACATTGGTCCTGGGGGAGGTGTTGACGCCACCCACGGGGCCGTTCGGGGGTAGTTTTGGGTTTTCACCCTCTAACGCCATATTTTTAAGCCTAGATCTAGAAATATGCAAATTATTGTTGTATTCTCATACCGGGAGTCCCGCGGCTGCGCGGTCAGTTCCTACGAGTTATATTGGTCCCGTGGGAGGTGTTGGAACCACCGACGGGGCCGTTTGGGGGCTGTTTCGAGTTTTCACCCTCTAACGCCATGTTTTTAAGCCTAAGTTTAGAAATATGCAAATTATCATTGTATTCTCAAACCGGGAGTCCTGCGACTATGCGGTCAGTTCTTATGAGTTACATTGGTCCCGTGGGAGGTATTGGTGCCACCCACGGGGCCGTTCGAGGGCTGTTTCAGGTTTTCACCCTCTAACGCCATGTTTTTAAGTCTAAGGCTTGAAATATGCAAATTATCATCGTATTCTCAAACCGAGAGTCCTTCGGCTGTGCGTTCAGTTCCTACGAGTTACATTGGCCCCGTAGGAGGTGTTGGTGCCACCCACGGGGCTGTTTCGAGTTTTCACCCTCTAACTCAATGTTTTTAAAACTAAGTCCAGAAATTTGCAAATTATCGTCGTATTTCTTAAATCGGGAGTCCCGCGACTGTGGGGTCACTTCCTACGTGTTATATTGGTCCCATGTGAGGTGTTGGTGCCACCCACGGGGCCGTTCGGGGGATATTTCGGGTTTTCAACCTATAATGCCATGTTTTTTAGCCTAAGTCTAGAAATGTACAAATTATCATCGTATTCTCAAACCATAAGTCTCGCGGCTGCGCAGTCAGTTCCTACGAGTTACATTGGTCCCGTGGGAGGTGTTGAATCCACCCACGGGGTCGTTCGGGGCCTGTTTTGGGTTTTCACTCTTTAACGCCAGGTTTTTTAGCCTAAGTCTTGAAATTTGCAAATTGTCATCGTATTCCCAAACCGGGAGTCCCGCGACTGCGCAGTCAGTTCCTACGAGTGATAGTGGTCCCGTAGGAGGTGTTGGTGCCACCGATGGGGCCGTTCGGGGATGTTTCGGGTTTTCACCCTCTAACGACATGTTTTTAAGCCTATGTCTAGAAATATGCAAATTATCATCGTATTATCAAACCGAGGGCCCCGCGGTTACGGTGTCAGTTCCTACGAGTTACATTGGTCCCGGGGGAGGTGTTGGTGCCACCCACGGGGCCATTCGGGGGCTATTTCGGGTTTTCACACCCTAACGCCATATTTTTAAGCCTAAGTGTAGAAATATGAAAATTATTATCGTATTCTCATATCGGGAGCCCCGCGGCTGCGCGGTCAGTTCCTACGAGTGATATTGGTCCCGTGGGAGGTGTTGGAACCACACGCTGTGCCGTTTGGGGGTTGTTTCGAGTTTTTACCCTCTAACACCATGTTTTTAAGCCTAAGTTTATAAATATGCAAATTATCATGGTATTCTGAAACCGAGAGTTCCGCGGTTGCGCGGTCAGTTCCTACGAGTTACAGTGGTCCCGTAGGAGATGTTGGTGCCACCCACAGAGCCATTCTGGAGATATTTTGAGTTTTCAGCCTCTAACGCCATGTTTTTAAGCCTAAGTCTAGAAATATGCAAATTATTATCGTATTCTCAAACCGACAGCACGTGGCTACGGGGTCAGTTCCTACGAGTTAAATTGGTCCCGTGGGAGGTGTTGGTGCCACCCACGGGGCCGTTCGGGGGCTGTTTCGGATTTTCACCCTCTAACGCCATGTTATTAAGCCTATGTCTAGAAATATACAAATTATCATCGTATTCTCAAACCGGAAGTCCCGCAGCTGAGCGGTCAGTTCCTACGAGTGACATATGTCCTGTGGGAGGTGTTGGTGCCACCCATAGGGCCGTTCGGGGGCTGTTTCGGGTTTTCACCCTCTAACGCCATGTTTTTAAGCCTAAGTCTAGAAATATACAAATTATCATTATATTCTCAAACCGGAAGTCCCATGGCTGCACGGTCTGTTCCAACGAGTTACATTGGTCCCGTGGGAGGTGTTGGTGCCACACACAGGGCCGTTCGGGGCCTGCTTCGGGTTTTCACCCTTTAACGCCATGTTTTTTAGCCTAAGTCTAGAAATATGCAAATTGTCATCGTATTCTCAAACTGGGAGTCCCGCGGCTGCGCTGTCTGTTCCTACGAGTGATAGTGGTCCCGTAGGAGGTGTTGGTACCATCGTCGGGGCCGTTCAGGGGATGTTTCGGGTTGTCACCCTCTAACGACATGTTTTTAAGCCTAAGTCTAGAAATATGCAAATTATCATCGTATTCTCAAACTGGGAGCCCCACGGCTGCGGTGTCAGTTCCTACAAGTTACATTGGTCCCGGGGGAGGTGTTGGTGCTACCCACGGGGCCGGTCGGGGGCTATTTCGGGTTTTCACCCTCTATCGCCATATTTTTAAGCCTAAGTCTAGAAATATGCAAATTATTGTCGTATTCTCATACCGGGAGTCCCGCAGCTGCGCGGTCAGTCCCCACGAGTTATATTGGTCCCTTGAGAGGTGTTGGAACCACCCACGGGGCCGCTCGAGGGTTGTTTCGAGTTTTCACCCTCTAATGCATTGTTTTTAATCCTAAGTTTAGAAATATGCAAATTATCATTGTATTCTCAAACCGAGAGTCCCGCGGCTGCGTGGTCAGTTCGTACGAGTTACATTGGTCCCGTGGGAGGTGTTGGTGCCACCCACGGGGCCATTCTGGGGATGTTTTGAGTTTTCAGCCTCTAACGCCATGTTTTTAAGCCGAACTCTAGAAATATGCAAATTATCGTCGTATTCAAAAACCGGGAGTCCTGCGACTGCACGATTAGTTCCTGGGAGTTACATTGGTCCCGTTGGAGGTGTTGGTGCCACCCATAGGGCCGTTCGGGGGTATTTCGGGTTTTCACTCTCTAACGCCATGTTTTTATTCCTAAGTCTAGAAATATGCAAATTATCATAGTATTCTCAAACCAGGAGTCCCGCAGCAGCGCGGTCAGTTCCTATGAGTTACAGTGGTCCCATGGGTGGTGCTACTTCCATCCACGGGGCCGTTCGGGGGCTGTTTTGGGTTTTCACCTTCTAATGCCATGTTTATAAGCCTAAGTATAGAAATATGCAAATTATCGATGTATTCTTAAACTGGGAGTCCCGTGGCTGTAGGGTCAGTTCCTACGAGTTACATTGGTCCCGTGAGAGGTGTTGGTGCCACCCAAGGGGCCGTTCGGGGGTTGTTTCGAGTTTTCACCCTCTAACGCTATGTTTTTAAGCCCATGTCTAGTAATATACAAATTATCGTCGTATTCTCAAACCCCGAGTCCCGTAGCTGCGCGGTCAGTTCCTGTGAGTCACATTGGTCCCGTGGGAGGTGTTGGTGCCGCCCACGGGGCCGTTCGGGGGCTGTTTTGGGTTTTCACCCTCTAACGCCATGTTTTTAAGCCTAAGTCTAGAAATATACAAATTATCATTGTATTCTCAAACCGGGAGTCCTGCGGCTACGCGGTCAGTTCGTACGAGTTACTTTGGTCCTGTGGGAGGTGTTGGTGCCACCCAAGGGGCCGTTCGAGGGCTGTTTCAGGTTTTCACCCTCTAACGCAATGTTTTTAAGCCTAAGTCTAGAAATATGCAAATTATCTTTTTATTATCAAACCGGGAGTCCTGCGGCTGCGCAGTCAGTTCCTACGAGTTACATTGGTCCTGTGGGAGGTGTTGGTGCCACCCACGGGGCCGTTCGGGGGCTGTTTCGGGTTTTCACCCTCTAACGCCATGTTTTTAAGCCTAAGTCTAGAAATATGCAAATTTTCGTCTTATTCTTAAACCGGGAGTCCTGCGACTGCAGGGTCAGTTCCTACGTGTTATATTGATCCAGTGGGACCCTATGTCTATAAATGATCAAATTAGCATCGTATTCTCAAACCGGGAGTCTTGTGAGTGAGCAGTAGTTCCTACGAGTTACATTGGTCCCGTGGGAGGTGTTGGTACCACCCACGGGGCCGTTCAAGGGTTGTTTCGAGTTTTCACCCTCTAACACCATGTTTTTAAGCCTAAGTCTGTAAATATGCAAATTATCATCGTATTCTCAAACCGAGGGTCCCGCGGCTGCGCGGTCAGTTCCTATGAGTTACATTGGTCCCGTGGGAGGTGCTGGTGCCACCCACGCGGCAGTACGGGGGATGTTTCGGGTTTTCACTCACTAACGCCATGTTTTTAAGGCTAAGTCTAGAAAAATATGAAAATTATCGTTGTATTCTTAAACCGGGACGGGGTCAGTTCCTACGTGTTATATTGGTCCCGTGGGAGCTGTTGGTGCCACCGACGAGGACGTTCGGGGGTTGTTTCGAGTTTTCACCCTCTAACGCCATGTTTTTAAGCCTAAGTCTAGAAATGTGCGAATTATCATCGTATTCTCAAACCGGGAGTCCCGCGGCTGTGCAGTCAGTTCCTAAGAGTTACCTTGGTCCCGTGGGAGGTGTTGGTGTCACTCACGGGGCCGTTCGGGGGCTATTTCGGGTTTTTACCCTTTAACGCCATATTTTTTAGCCTAAGTCTAGATATATGGAAATTATCATCGTATTCTCAAATCGAGAGACCCGCGGATGCGCGGACAGTTCCTATGAGTGACATTGGTCCCGTAGGAGGTGTTGGTGCCACCGACGGTACCATTCGGGGGCTGTTTCGGGTTTTCACCCTCTAACGACATGTTTTTAAGCTTAAGTCTAGAAATATGCAAATTATCATCGTATTCTCAAACCGGGAGTCCCGCGGCTGCGATGTCAGTTCCTACGAGTTACATTTGTCCCGGAGGAGGTGTTGGTGCAACCCACGGGGCCGTTCGGGGGTTATTTCGAGTTTTCACCCTCTAACGCCATGTTTTTAAGACTAAGTATAGAAATATGAAAATTATCGTCGTATTCTCAAACCGGGAGTCCCGCGACTGTGCGGTCAGTTCCTACGAGTTACATTGGTACCGTGGGAGGTGTTGGTGCCACCCACGAAGCCGTTCGCGGGCTGTTTCGGTTTTTCACCCTCTAATGCCATGTTTTTAAGCCTAAGTGTATAAATATTCAAATTATCGTCGTATTCTCAAATCGGGAGTCCCGCGGCTGCGGTGTCAGTTCCTACGTGTTACATTGTTCCCGGGGGAGGTGTTGGTGCCACCCACGGGGCTGTTCGGGGGTTGTTTCGGGTTTTCACCCTCTAACGCCATGTTTTTAAGCCTAAGTTTAGAAATATACAAATTATCGTCATATTCTCAAACCGGGAGTCCCGCGGCTAGGCGGTCAGTTCTTACGAGTTAAATTGGTCTCGTGGGAGGTGTTGGTGCCACCCATGGGGCCGTTCGGGGGCTGTTTCGGGTTTTTACCCTCTAACACCATGTTTTTAAGCATAAGTCTAGAAATATGCAAATTATCGTCGTATTCAAAAATTGGGAGTCCCGCAACTGCGCGGTGAGTTCCTATGAGTTTCATTGGTCCCGTGGGAGGTGTAGGTGCCACCCACGGGGCCGTTCGGGGGCTACTTATGGTTTTCACCCTCTAACGCCATGTTTTTAAGCCTAAGTCTAGAATTATGCAAATTATCGTCGTATTCTGAAATCGGGAGTCCCGCGACTGTGCGGGCAGTTCCTACGAGTTACATCGGTCCCGTGGGAGGTGTTAGTGCCATCCACGGGGTCGTTCGGGGGCTTTTTTGGGTTTTCACCCTCTAACGCCATGTTTTTAAGCCTAAGTCTAGAAATATGCAAATTATTATCGTATTCTCAAATCGGGAGTCCCGCGGCTACGCGGTCAGTTCCTACGAGTTACATTGGTCCCGTGGGAGGTGTTGGTGCCACCCACGGGGCTGTTCAGGGGCTATTTCTTGTTTTCACCCTCTAACGCCATGTTTTTAAGCCTAAGTCTAGGAATATGCGAATTATCGTTGTATTCTCAAATCGGGAGTCCCGCGGCTGCGCGGTCAGTTCCTACGAGTTACATTGGTCCCGTGGGAGGTGTTGGTGCCACCCACGGGGCCGTTCGAGGGATGTTTCGGGTTTTCACCCTCTAACGCCATGTTTTTAAGACCAAGTCTAGAAATATGCAAATTATCGTCGTATTCTCAAACCGGGAGTCCCGCGACTGCGCGATCAGTTCCAAAAGTGTGATGAAAAGATGAAAAATCTTATCAACATAATATATGAAAGGAAAAATAGTAAGATAAATTATAGTATAATTACATCACAGTAGCCTTGAATGAGTGAGAGTCTGTCAAGAATAGATAAAAGCGATGCAACTGTTGTTGAACCCTTGGCAAGATCAGAAGTCATGCTCCCAGCATCAGTTATGACTTTACCATTACCAACCAGTATGAAAAAAGTCTTAAAAACATCACCCGTTGTATGCATATATGCATTCAGTAGCATATATGCTATAACTGTATGCATATATGAACACAACAACAAATATGCAAACAGTAGCATATATGCAATAACTGTATATATGTTAATAACTTCTCCACGTGTCAATCGGGCATGTTAGTGAATTAAATTATCGTAGCATCGTGTATCAAATTATCCATATAATGTCAAGATAATAGAAGCATTAGTAAGGCACCTAAGGTTAGTGATGATAATGTGACGAAACGGATTAAAATTTTCTAACCAAATCATTAATTTCAACACATGAACACATTATGACTATTTAGAAATCCATTTTATTATGCCCATGTGAGCATCGTAAAGTTGCCCGTGTCTAAGAAATTTTATGAGCATTTTCAAATACTTAAGAGAGAAAGAACCGCACAGGTATGATCATTTAACACCCAAACAACAACTAACTCAAACTATTCTAAAAAAGCAATTGGAAAAAAAGACTTACTTTGATTTACAAAAAGAAATATTACTACAATTACCTCGACAGATTGTTGTGCGTTGTCCCAAAAGTGTCCCAAATAAAGGTCTCCATAACGTTATTATCAATTTTATCACCACCTACGGGACAAACAACCGACAACCATGTAATGTATGACGTTAGTATAAAATTCTAAGATATAAAATTCCAATATATAACATCCCAAATGTTTGATCCTACAGTACAAACAACAAATACAGCCAAGTAATGTATGATGTTAGTTTAAAATTTCAAAATATAGCACACCAAATGTTTGATGAAGTGATAAACAAAATTATAGCACACCAAATTTTTTGTCGATGATATGAAAATGAAAAAGAAATTTACTAACTAAAATCTTCCTAAGAAAAAAGAAGATACAAATTATGAAAAAAAAAATTTACAATTGACAAATTATGAAAACATTTAACACCCATTATTTTACTACAAACATTACAAAATACTTTTAAAAAATAAATAACCCAAAGAACCCATCCCTCTTCCTTCACTAATCTATCAAACCCTGGCCCATCTTCAAACGCCAAAGTAGAATGGAGGCTTAGACATTATCATATTCCAACCAATCAAACACGAACAAACTCATCAGATTTTGAGGTGCCATTGTCTCTCATAATTTTTAATTCAATGCTCAAAACACAGAATTAAAAATAATCGTAAAAATAAACACGTACATATAAAACTTTGTGTCAATAAACGCATTTGGAGCTTCCATCGGGTCCGCTTTGTTCGCTTTTGCTCTTGCTCTCTGTCCCAAACTCTGTTCCGCCAAAGCTGACCATCTGAATCCGAATGCGGCTCCACATCTGAGAGAAGATCGAACCCAAAGATGCCCTCACCTCGACTCGGCTAATGGAACTCACCCAACCAACTCGCCCCGCCCTCGGCATCGATCTCAAACATGTTCGCACATTTTCCACAGTTTGGGGAAGAAACATAAACAAGATGAGCGGGGAAATTGAGAATTTGAGACGCGCTGTATTGTTTTAAGATTAACACTGGTCACGGCCTAGAGCCGTGACCCACCCACCGTGACCCATTAATGAAACTAAGGGGGATGTATACAGCCTATTGGTCACGACATGACCCATACCAAGAAATGGTCACGACCCATAGCCGTGGCCCTCAATCTGTGATGCGCGACCCTTTTTTATCAACCCTAGTGCTTGAATGAGGGATGGTCACGACCCATAGCCGTGACCCACACTCAGAAATGGTCACGGCCCTAAGCCGTGACCCTCAATGTCTGTATTCTCTTCTTCGTCATGCCATGGGTCACGGACTTGGGCCGTGACCCATCCGCGACCAAGCTTGGAGGGAATTTTGGCGTGAGTTTGGTGCCAAGATGGTCACAACCTGGTTACGGCCCAAGTCCGTGACCACTGTGGTCACAGACTTGGGCCGTGACCACTTCGAGAGCATCGATAATTTAGTGTGATAATAAATATGGTCACGACAAATATTGAGTGGGTCACGACCCAAGTTCGCGACCAGCTGGTCGCGGACTTGGGCCGTGACCCACTGGGCGTGATTATTCGCAGGATTTGGTGTAGTGCATCATCATATTCTGAAATCAGGAGGCCCGTCACTACGCGGTCAGTTCCTATAAGTTACATTGGCCCGTGTGAGGTGTTCGTGCCTCTTACGGGGCTAGTTTCGATTTTCACCCTCAAACGCCTTGTTTCTAAGCCTAATCTACATATTTTGAAATTATCCTCATATTCTCAAATATGGAGACCCGTGACTACACGGTTAGTTCGAACAAGTTACATTGGTCCCGTGCGAGGTGTGCGTGCCTCTCAGGGGCTGTTTGGGGGCTAGTTTGGGGTTTCACCCTTTAAGGTTTTTTTTAAGTTTAATTGATATTTTTTCAAATTATCATCATATTGTCAAACTGAGAGGCCCGTGACTACACGGTCAGTTCGTACAAGTTACATTGGTCCCGTGTAAGGTGTTCGTGCCTCTTAAGGGGCTGTTTCGGGGTTGGTTTAGCTTTTCACCCTCAAACGGCTTATTTTTATGCCTAATCTACCTATGTTGAAATTAACATCATATCCTCAAACCGAGAGGCCCGAGACTACGCGATCAGTTCCTACATATCATATTGGCCCCATGCGAGATGTTCGTGCCTCTTACGGGGCCATTTGGGGGCTGGTTTGGCTTTTCACCCACAAACGGCTTGTTTCTAAGCCCAAAGTACATATTTTGAAATTATCATCATATTTTCAAATCGGGATCCCGTGACTACGCGGTCAATTCGTACAAGTTACATTGGTCCCATGCGAGGTGTTCGTGCCTCTTACGGGGCCGTTTGGGGGCTGGTTTGGGTTTTCAGCCTTTAAGGTTTTTTTTAAACTTAATCGATATATTTTCAAATTATCATCATATTCTAAAACCGAGAGGTCCGTGACTACACGGTCAGTTCCTACAAGTTACATTGGTCCTGTGCGAGGTGTTGGTGCCTCTTACGGGGCCGTTTGGGGGCTAATTTGGGTTTTCACCCTTTAATGACTTATTTTTAAGCCTAATCTAGATATTATTAAATTATCATCATATTCTCAAATAGGTAGGCCCATGACTATGCGGTCAGTTCCTATAAGTTACATTGGTTCCGTGCGAGGTGTTCGTGCCTCTTACGGGTCCGTTTGAGGGCAGGTTTGGGTTTTCACCCTAAAACGACTTGTTTTCAAGCCTAATCTACATATTTTGAAATTATCATCATATTCTTAAACCGGGAGGCCCGTGACTACGCAGTTAGTTCCTACAAGTTACATTGGCCCCGTGCGAGGTGTTTGTGCCTCTAACGGGGCAGTTTGGTGGCTGGTTTGGGTTTTCACCTTCAAACGGGCTGTTTCTAAGCCTAAAGTACATATTTTGAAATTATCATCATATTCTCAAACTAAGAGATTCGTGACTACACGGTCAGTTCGTGCAAGTTACATTGGTCTCGTGCGAGGTGTTCGTGCCTCTTACGGGGCCGTTTGGGAGCTGGTTTGGGTTTTCACCCTCAAACGGCTTATTTTCTAGCCTAAACTACTTTTTTAAAAATTATTATCATATTCTCAAATCGGTATACCCGTGACTACGCGGTCAGTTCGTACAAGTTACATTGGTCCCGTGCGAGGTGTTCGTGCCTTTTATGGGGCCGTTTGGGGACTGGTTTGAGATTTCACCCTCAAACGACTTGTTTTCAAGCCTAATCTATATATTTTGAAATTATCATCATATTCTCAAACCAAGAGACCCGTGACTATGCGGTCTATTCGTACAAGTTACATTGGTCCCGTGCGAGGTGTTCGCCCCTCTTACGGTGCCGTTTGGGGGCTGATTTAGGTTTTCACCCTTAAACGGCTTCTTTTCAAGCCTAATCTACATATTTTGAAATTATCGTCATATTCTCAAATCGGGAGACCCGTGAATATGTGGTCAGTTCGTACTAGTTACATTGGTCTCGTGCGAGGTGGTCGTGCCTCTTACGGGGCCATTTAGGGGCTGATTTGAGTTTTCACCCTTAAACGGCTTATTTTCAAGCCTAATCTACGTATTTTGAAATTATCATCATATTCTCAAACCGGGAGACCCGTGACTACACGGTCAGTTCGTGTAAGTTACATTGGTCCCGCGCGAGGTGTTAGTGTCTCTTACGAGGCCGTTTGGATGCTGGTTTGGGTTTTCACCCTCAAACGGCTTGTTTTCAAGCCTAATCTACTTATTTTGAAATTATCGTCATATTTTCAAGCCTATTCTACTAACTGATGCAGGTGGTTGAGTTTTATTCTTCTATTCTTTTATGATTGTCGGTTCAACTCGACAACGAAAGTCGGCCCATAAAAAACCCAATTCAACATCCATTTCATACAAACATCCTCAAGCAAACCTAAAGCCAACACCATCTAAAAAATGTTGTGTAGATAACTTGTTATTTTTACGCTTCCGCACCCATATTCACATCAACAACACATCTATCTATATATATATCACAGTGCATATCTACTGAGAATGATGTCATGTGAACTTTGCACATTGCGACGCATATCAGACTTAAGGTATATAAAACTTTGAGTAAATACCTTCATGATTGTAACATTCATGGAACAAATGCTTCAAGAATCCATAATCAGGTCGTTGATCGAATGGCAATAATGGAAATATGATGCAAACTCCACTCGGTGAGACTTGCATAAAACCTTCAAAAAGAACATAATTTATAGTAGAGTTGAAAATCCAATCAAAAATATAAATTGTATAAAACATACCTCAACGGGAGTTGATAAATTCTTCTGGCATATTTTTTCATACTTTTGCTTCGTTTTTGCATCTTTTAAATGTTGTCAGCCTGCCATGAAATGCTACAAAGGGTCATGTTAAAAGAGTATACAACTGCCTTAAACACATTATGTATTATGGAAAGAAATCAATATGAAACAATACAATACAAGACGCTCAGTCGTAAAAAAGGAATTTCTTTACAACCTCAAAAAGTGTTCCATTGCAACAAGCCTACTAACACTCACAAAAAGAGAACCCAGTCATTAAAGATTGCAGCATTTTAGAAATTAGAGCCAACCACGTTCTAGAGTACTGTAGAGTAATTTATGCTGAAAACTAATTCACAATATTTTGAGTCAAAAACCAATAATTCATATCACTAATTTTAAACATGATATAATCTAACCCCAAATAAGTAAAACAAGAGTTCCTTTTATTTAATCTCTTTTTGGACAAATAATTTGAAATTTCAACACCCACACATTATTTTAGCAGCTGATTTTTAAACTGATGGAAATTTGTTGAAGATTGTTCTTATCAGACGACTAAAGTGAAAGCTTATAATGTATTGTTTCTAAAATGATTAAAAAAGTAATGAAAAAATAAAACATAAAGAGGTGAAAAATATCTTATTTAAGGTTTAGAAGAAAGAAAAAGGCAATTGAAGAGAGAAATTAAAGTTGGTTACCGTGGTTCGATTTGAGAAGCACCTTCATAAGTGATTAAGCTTTGATTTTGAATCTTATTTGGGCAAACGAATCGACAATGACTTTCAATTTCGGGAACCAAGAGAGATCCGTGCCTGCTTCGATTTATCCCACAGGCTGATAACTAAAACCAACAATGAAGAACGGCTATACTGCTAACTTCAGATGGGACAAACTAACCATGAAGACATTAGTGGTAACACGGTTGGAATTATTCACTACACTTTAAAACCTTTTGGGAACCACATTCGGAGAAGAATTATTTTGTTTCAATTACGATCCTTTTGTTGTGACGGATGCCGTAGATATTTTAGCTTCTTAATGGAGATCACATAAAAATCATGCTATATCAAACAATTTATTAGTGGAGTGGAGAGATAACAATAGTGTCAAACTTTCAATTTTTTTTCTTTTGTTGTTCAATTTATCCTTTCCAAATTAAAGACAATTAGATTGTATAGACTGAAATATTGCAAATACCATCAAACACACTCGAGATTGAAATTAAAAAGTAATAAGAAATGAAAAAGTACCTGAATTTCCTTACGAATGTCATTGAAATTGTAGAAACTCTTCCCCGGTAAGTGCAAGAACTCCCCGTACTCCTCGTCGGTCACGTCGACCTTACATTTGGTCTGCAATAGCTGAAGAATAAGTGGTTGACGAGTACAAAGATTGGAACCTCTTAGGGTGGAAATGACTTAGAGTTTTGTTTTAAGAGTGGGAGGTCTTTTTTTGGGGGAGGGATATTTTGGCTGGAGAGAGAGAGTTGTCCGAAGAGAGAACGAGTAGGGCGAGAGATGGAATGAGAAGAAAGAGAGCGGGCGAGAGCGAGAAATATATAATGTTGTAAGGACACAAATTTCCAATTGAGTCCTTTGTAGTTTTCGCTCAATTCTGGACAAAAACGTTTGAGTCATAGGATAGAGTTCTTGACCATCCTTCAAGCCTATGACATTCTAAAGTTGAAGACGTAGCGGCCAAGAGTATAAAAACTTCATCAAATGCCGAGTTAATTGTGCCTCATTTTTACGTCAACAACATTTATTCCGTTTACTACTAAGGTATAAATGCATTACATATTTATATAGGAGCTTGGAACAATTTGTATTGGGTGTAAGTTCTGTTTAAACCGTTGTTTATTTTCAGAAAGTCTCTTTAAAACTTTAAAATAAAGTCTCTGCGCTAAAAATCAAAATTTAAGGTTTCTGATTTTTCGTTCGATATTGTCGTTCGAACGAGAATGTCATTCGAATGAGGTTTGCCAACGAGTTCCGTGTTTGGCCACTGGAAGATCGTTCAAATTGTCGTTCGAACGAGAATGCTGACGAGTTTACTAACGACTTTACATTTTATACATTGGAACATCGTTAGAAGGGTCGTTCGAACAAGACTTCGTTCAAACAAAAATCTCGTTCAAACGAGATTTGGCGGGAACAGTTTATTTGGCAGTTTTAAGCAGTTTTTCTCACTTTTCCCACTCATTTTCCCCACTAACTTTTGACAGACTTATCAAGTGAGGGAACCAACATTTTGGAAGTAACTTTTTCACTATCCTCCATCTCCTAGAGAGAGTTTTATAGAGTTCAACTTCAAAAGAAAAGGTTCATGTTTTGAGTGTTTGTTTTTCAAGAAAAATTTTTCTTAAACACTTTTGTTTACACCCATATTGTTTATTCGCTAGACAGAGGTGGATTCCGAGATCGTGGTGGTGCTCCGTGGTTATTCGCTAGACAGAGGTGTGTACAAGAAGAAGCGTTGGGGATTGGACAGAGTCAAGTCGAGTGTTGTAAGTCTTTCGTGTCTTGTACTTGTAAAACCGTACTTAGTGGATTTGAGGCTAGGGCCGTTCGAGATTTTTTCCCGTTGTGGGTTTTTCTTCGTACATCGCGGCGTAGTGGTTAATTGTTTATTTTATCTTTTGTAAAATCACCTAGAACGCGTGCTTATGTAAAAAGATAAAATTGATTTAAATCACTACTTACTTAATTTGGTGCTAACTAATGTTTTGGGTAAAAGTTAATTTAATTCAAGTCATCACTTAATTTAGTAAAATTGTTTTGGCCTATTTTGGTAATATTGAAAATATAACTTAGGCAAATTTCTAGGACTTGGGTTGAGTTAATATGTTTAAGTGAAAAAATTCATTTGTTGATTAATTTAATTTCACTTTGAGTTAAGTTTAATTTTAATTTGAAAGAAAATAAAATTTGGTGTTTGTGTGTGTTTAATTGAACCATCTTTCGCTTCCGCATCTTTTAAAGGAAATTGAAATTACTTTTTGTGTAATATTTAAAATTTGGGGTCCTCGTGTTCCAACAAATGTTTCTCTAATATTTTTTTGGGGTATTATATATTTTAGCACGTGTACTAAATTTTGGCACACTTTAAAACAGTGCCAAATTTTGGCACACTTTAAAACAGTGCCAAATTTTGGCACTGTTTTAAAGTATGCCAAATTGCCATTAAACCGTGCCAAAATTTGGCACAGTTTTAAAGTGTGCCAAATTTTTGTTTTTGGTGTAGTGTTGGCCCTCTTCTTCGAGCACTAGGAAATTATCTGTATCTGATTGTAGCGATTAACTACATCTCAAAATGGGTAGAGGCTAAGGCAACGATAACTATCACAGAGGTGAAGACATTAAAATTTGTATGAAGGAACATCATTTGTCGATATGGCCTGCCCCATACTATGATATCAGACAATGGAAATCATTTTAAAAATAAGTCATTGGAGTCCTATTGCACCAAGGTTGAAATTAAATAATTCTTTTCTGTGCCTGGCCGACCACAAGCCAATGGTCAGACTGAGGTCACTAATAGAACCATACTTGACGGAATTAAGAAAAATCTGAAAGACACAAAGGGATAATGGGCAGATGATCTTCATGGGGTCCTATGGGCATATAGGACTACTGAAAGACCGCTGACAGGGGAAACACCGTTTATGTTAGCCTATAGGTTTGCGGCGATTATTCCAAAGGAGCTCGAACTCCTAAGCCACAGAGTCCAAACTTACGACCCAGAGGCCAATATAGAAAAGAGTAGGTTGGATATAGATCTGATCGAGGAAAGAAAATATGATGTTGCGATTACACAGTCGACCTACCAGTAAAGAGAAGCGAGATTTTATAACAAACGGGTGAAATCTAGGCCGATAGCAGTGGCAGATCTAGTATTGAAGAAGGTTTGGTAAAAACCCAACAAGTTGCATCCTAATTGGCGCGAGCCTTATTGAGTAACAAAAGAAGTTATGCCAGGGACTTTCAGACTTGAAAATCTTGAGGGTGAACCCTTCTCATAACCCATGGAATGCAAACCACCTGAAGAGATACTAGCAATAGCTCTGTTAATGTCATTTATGTCGAAGACCAATGTATTCCTTGATTCAATATATTGTTTTCATTTTAGTTTTATTGATGTGTCAAGGAGTTATTCTGCAGTGCAATAAAAATTCCTAGTGTATCTGGCAAGCGTTGTTCCATATCTATGATACATTATCATCGTCAATTCCTACATGGCTTGTACCACACCTAACTAAAGAACATCGTTTTTATGATGAATTAATTTATATCTCACTCTCAGCGATACAAAAGTGTACGAAGAGTCTCCTCTCCATTATAATCTCCTAGCAATGTCGAGAGAAGGTATCAACCTTCTAACATCACTTATAGTGGTGAAGGCAAAATTAAAAATCATTAAATTGTGGTTGTACAACGTCATTTTGTGGCGGGTTAATTTATAACTCACTCTTGGCAATACAAGAGTGTACGAAGAGTCTTGGCTCCTCGTACCCTCCCAACCACACGATGATGGATTATGGTTGTGCAACATTATTTTATAATGGATTAATTTATAACTCACTTTTGGCGATACGAGGGTGTAAGAAGACTCGACTCCTCGTACCCTCCCAACAATGCCGAGAGGGGGGTTCACCTTCACAACATCACTTATAGTGGTGAAGAAGAAATTGAAAATTGATCAATTATGGTTGTGCAACATCATTTTATGGTGAACTAAATTATAACTCACACTTAGTGAAAAATGTAGACTCAAAGACAACAGTTGTATATCATGCAAAATTCCATTCACACCACAAAAATTTCAATCACATTAAAAATGGCAGTCATTCATCAGAAAATGAGATTGAAGAAGTGAAATAATGTGGTGAAATATACAACAGTTATGAGACAAAATATTAAATTATTTAGACAGTCGTTACAAAAGAGGGCATAAAAAGACCATAGGCAATCGCCCAGCAACAGTAAAAATTAATTATCGGTGGTAACGTTCTCGGTCTCAGCCCTAGCTTGAGAGTTATCAGGGGGAGTAGCAGTGTTTCCCTCCTCATAGTGAGCAACTCCGCCACTCACGCCATCCGTTTCCTAAGTAATCACTGTCGTCTCGGTGTCGACAGCCTTGATTGAGGGCGATGATGCTATCAGCATCTCCTAGGTCAAAAGACATTACAACTTTCTTGAGCTCAGGGTTAGCCGATGTCAGATTTGGGTGTATATTCAGCACCCGATGGCAGGAGATTTTAGTACCCTTATCCGATACTGAATTGCATAGTTTGAGAGATCGTCGAATGACTTAAAGGCTGAAACGGCCTTCTCCACTGCATCCTTAACCTCAAACATATGCATTTCAATCCGATCGTCTATCTCGACCCAAGGACCATTCCCAGAGGAATAATAATAGGGACATATACCAAATAGTCCCTCGGACATTTTTTAATATCCATTTAGTCCAAACTTTTTTATTTTGCCTCAAAAAGTCCTTTGCCACATATTTTGGAGAGGGAGTGCCGCTGGCGCGGACCTCTAAAAATAAGAGGATATTGAGTGCTTGAGGGATTAAATGGGTTAAACTAAAAATATGTGTCCTTTTTAAAAAATATATATTTATAGTAGGGACTATTTAATAATTGACCCATAATATTACACTTCCCGAAACCACCCTTCCCGATTCCATCCCCCAAACAATCCCCACCCTTCTTTAAAAGTCAAAACAGTCTCCGCCCTTAATCTATTATTTAAAAACAATGCATTATATATATTAGAGTTATGATTTATTCCTTTAAAAGACATTCTTTTAATTTTTTTAAAATTTATTTTAAATTGATAAATAATTTAGTCCAATCATTTTTATTTTGTTCCAAAAAATTCTTTTGGAATAAAATAAAAAGTTTGAACTAAACGTGTATTAAAAAATAGTAAACATAGTTTTTTTATTTATAAAAAAAATTATATTTTTAATTTTAATATAAAAAATTATTTAATTTGATGTATTAGTTTCGCGATTGATTAGTGCCGCTGACGCGTACCTACATTTTCGGACCCACATCAGCACTAATCAACATCATTTATTAAATGTGGCTCCGCGCCAGCGGCACTTTGACTGTTTTATTTTGTTCCAAAAAGTTCTCGGACACTAATTTAACCAATATTTTTTTTATTTTTAAAGGTTCGCGCCAGCAACACACTTTGACTATTTTATTTTGTTCCAAAAAGTCCTCAAACATTAATTTAACCAATATTCTCTTATTTTTAAAGGGTCGCGTCAGCGATACACTTTAAGTTTTTTTATGTGGCGAGTAACTTTTTGAAATAAAATAAAAAATTTTGAACGAAATGTGTATTAAAAAATAGTAAACATATTTCGGATTTGTGCGTCAGTGTCGGTTAATTCCTCAAACACCCATTTATTCAATATTCTCTTACTTTTAAAGGTCGCGCGAGCGGCACCCCTTATTTTTTAACTCCTTTAGTCCCTCAAACACCCATTTACCTAATATTCTCTTATTTTTATAGGTCCGCACCAGCCGTACCCTTATTTTTAAACTTAATTTTTTAACTCATTTACTCCCTCAAACACCCATTTACCTAATATTCTTTTATTTTTATAGGTCCGCGCCAGCGGCACCTCTTATTTTTAAACTTAATTATTTTTAATTTTAGAACATTTAAAACAATGTTGTATTTCTTAAAACCGTTTAAAAATGTAAAAAAAAAGTTTCTTTTTATTTATATTAAACTAACAATTATTTTTTAAAACAGTTTTTTTCAAAAAAATATATATTTTATATATTCAAATAATGTTTTCGTAAAATTGTCGCATTTAATTGGGTCGGATTCAGGTTATTTTAATTTAGTCATGTTCGTGTTTTTTTTTAATATAAAACACTATTTTTTTATATAAAGATACATATTTTTATAAAACAAAATAATTTTTCAATTAAAAACAAAACAAATAAAAAAGGAAGTTTTGCATTCGGTATGAATTGGGGAAGGGGGAATCGGTAAGTCTAGCGGTTCTCTTCCCAGAGACAAAAGTGTTGGAAATTGAACTTAGAAAAAGGTGTCCAGATATTCTCTTTAATAAATAAAGTTGTCTAGAAAAAGCTGTCTAGATATTCGTGTAAATAAATCTGTTTTGATAAAAAAATTTAAATTAAAAAAATATTATTTTATTATAGAAATATAATAAAACAGTTTTTGTTACAAAAATTAAATCCTATACTGTTTATATATTCTCTTTTAGAAAATAAAAATTTTATTTGTAAATTTTTATTAAAATCTGTTTATGTAAAACTTTTAATTTTAAAATTGTAATTCTGTTTTGTACGGAATTCTTTTTATTATTAAAAAATAGTGTGACACAGATTTTTTTTGGATTAGTATAAACTTGTGTTTATATTTTAGTTTAATTCTGAATATTATTTAGAATTCTTTTTGAATTCATTTATTGTGAATTATATTTGGACGAAATTAGTGCACAGAATTTTGTATTCTGTTTTGATTAATTCATTCACATATGAATATTATCATTGATAAGAATTCTGTTTTTGTAACAGAAATGGAATCGCAAAGTACGAACACTATTCCTGCTAATGTGACTGTCACTAACACAAATGTGACTGCACCCGTATTTATGCCACATGGGGAGAAATCGAAAAAGTTCAATGGGGCTGACTTCAAACGTTGTCAAGGATAAATGTATTTCTATCTCACTACCTGCCAACTGGGTAGGTTTGTATATGAAGATTGTCCCTCTATTCAAGAGGGAGATGACTCTAAAAAGGTTGTTGTTGTTGATGATTGGAAGCACTCGGACTACCTATGCCGAAATTATATTCTAGTCTACTTGGACAAGACATTGTATCATGTCTACTGCACTATCAAGACATCCAAGGAATTGTGGAATTCTTTGGAAAAGAAGTACAAAACTGAAGATGTTGGGATGAAGAAATTTATCGTCGGGCGTTTTTTGGACTTTAAAATGGTTGACTCTAAATCAGTGATCTCGCAAGTGCAAGAACTCCAAGTGATCCTCCACGACATTCATGCTGAAGGAATGTCACTTAGTGAAACTTTCCAAGTTGCTGCAATTGTTGAAAAATTGCCACCATCTTGAACTTTATTCAAAAAAATTCTCAAGCGAAAGGAGATGAATGTGGAGGAGTTGTTGGTCAGGTTGAGAATCGAAGAAGATAATCGTGAGCCTCAAAAGAAAAGTGGGAAGAATCCAATGGAAACGAAGGTCCATGTTGTTGAAGGTCTTAAGAAGAACAAGCGAAAGCATGATGGGGAAGGAACTTCCAAACAGAACAAGAAGAAGTTCAAAGGCAAATGCTACAACTGTGGTAAATCTGGACACCGCTCAAGCGAGTGTTGTAAGCATAAGAAGCAAAATCGAAATAATCCTCAAGCAAATGTAACTGAGGGTGAAAACATCGCCAATGACTTGGCGGATATGAATCTTTTTGCCGTGGTATCTGAATGTAACTTGGTTAGAAATACCAAGGAATGGTGGGTGGACACTGGAGCCACACGACACATTTGTGCAAACAAATGGATGTTCTTCACCTATAAGCCTTTGGAAAATGAGGAGAACCACTTTATGGAAAATTCTTCCACTTCTAAGGTGGTGAGACAAGGAAAGATTGCTCTAAAAATGACTTCTGGAAAGGAACTTACTCTCAACAATGTTCTTCACGTGCCTGATATCCGAAAGAATATGATTTCTGGATCTCTCCTGACTAAAAATGGTTTCAAGCTTGTGTTTGTGTCTGATCGCTTTGTGTTGTCTAAGAATGACATGTATGTAGGAAAGGGATACCTAAATGAGGGGCTCTTTAAAATCAATGTTCTTACTGTAACCCCAAAAACATATGTTTCTATGAATGAAATTGCTAGTTCTTCTTACTTGATTGAGTCATCTAATATTTGGCATGCTAGATTAGGACATGTTAATTTTGATACATTGCGTAGATTAATTAACTTGGAATTTTTGCCAAAATTTAATATTGATAAAAATCATAAATGTGAAATTTGTGTGGAATCTAAATTAGTTGGATTACCTTTCCATTTTGTTAAAAGTATAACAGAACCTTTAGATTTAATTCACACTGATATTTGTGATTTAAAATTTGTTCAAACTAGTGGTGGGAAAAAGTATTTTATTACTTTTATTGACGATTGAACAAAATATTGCTATGTATATTTGTTACATAGTAAAGATGAGGCTATTAATGCATTTAAATAATATAAGAATGAAGTTGAGAATCAATTAAGCAAAACGATAAAGGCTATTAGGAGTGATAGAGGAGGTGAATATGAATATCCATTTGAGGAATTTTGTTCTGAAAATGGAATTATTCATCAAACTACCGCTCCTTATTCTCCTCAATCGAATGGTGTTGCCGAACGAAAAAATAGTACTTTGAATGAGATGATGAACTCAATTTCATTAAGTTCACGAGCTCCACAAAATTTGTGGGGGGAAGCCTTACTTTCGGCTATTTACATTGTCAATAAAGTTGAAATAGCGTTGCCAAAGCCGTTTATTAAAAATAAACTATTTAAGAAACTCCGAAAGTTTGTTGAAGAAACTCTTTACTTAAATCAAAATGATTTTGAACACAAGAAGTGTTAACAAAAATTATGTACGAGATATGAACAAGATTTGATAACAAGTTTTAGTAAACAGTTTAAAATATTTTAAACTCAGCACACATCAGAATGGGATGAGAAGATGTAGAAATATTAATACTCAGGATTTTTAACGTGGTAAAACCTCAACCTTGAGGAAACATCCACGACTCCCTCTACGGAGTAAAACAAGAAAATATCACTAAAACAAATATGTGAGTTACAATCTATTTAACTAACATGCACACAATAACAAGTCTATACAAGTTCAGGATTATACCCTCTGGCGTCCTTAAACTTTTCTGCAGATCTTGATTGTTGATGTAGTCTTCTCAGTTTGTCAACTCTTCCTTTGTTTCAGCACTTTACGTCGACTTATGTTCACCAAATCTTATAGCCAACACTTTCAGTGTATGTAGTGTGAAGATGTTTGTGAAAAGTGTTCTATCACACATGCATGAACTCACACACACTTATATTTACAAACAGTCCTATACAAATTACATATAAGTATATATGCAGTGGGTTTGTTATTTTTCTTTCTTACAAAACCAAGAACCTTTTGACCTTTCAGAATAACCCAGATTCCACGGAGATCTTGCTTAAGAAATCGGACAAGACCTTTTTCAATCTATTTTGAAAATATTTAGGAGATTGAAAACCCTCCAAGTGCGAATCCAACTAGGTCAGGTTAAGTTTTGTAAAAACAGAAACAGAAAAACATCTATTGTTGATTTTGAAGTAAGAAAATGTTTTAACAGAAAACAATCAACAACGAACTTCTCAAGATGAGAAATAAAATGCAACTAAGTGTGTTGTGACATGAAAAACTTCAGATCTATGATTTCTATTGAATCAGAAACAAGATCTGAGTAAGTGTCTAAGTTGGAAATAAGATTTTATGAACACAAGGTTACTGCAACCCAGAAATCACTCAACTCGAACTCTCATAAACTCAAGAAACACTAAGGATGGTGTTTATTTGGTTATGGTGTTTTGGAGAGGTAAGTGGTTTAGGTTGGAAAAGATTTGGACGAAGTTAGGGTTTTTCTAACTTGGCTCTCTGGTTTCTCTCTCTCTCTCTCTATTCTCTGAGACCTTTTAAAATGGCAAAAGCTCTCGAAGGCTGAGATGAGGGTCCTTTAAATAGGAAGGGAAGAAGATTCCAGACCATCGTTCAAAAGCAACGTCTGAGATTGAGTCAAGCTCCTTTGACTTCAATCTAAGGGCTCACAACAGGCGGTGGATTAAACAGGTTGTGATTGGCTTAAAGGTTTACACGGGGATTCACTCAGGTGACATGCAGGCCATTGATAAGGGATGATCCAAGGGCTGTAAACATGCGAGGCTTTGTCTCTGTAAAGAAACACAACTCTGGCCAATCAGAGAGCAGCAAGTGTTGGCCATAGGACGAATGCAAACGCGCGTCCCAAACTAATTACAAAGCCAACCCTGGAGTCTCTGGCGCTTTCGGTTTCTACCCAAAGTAACTTAAGGCCAAAAATCACAACATGACATATTTAGTTATTAACCCCAAGACTTTTTAAATCAAGTTTTAATTTAATAAAACCTTAATTAAAATATGTTTAAAATTCCCAAAAAATTAATAAAAATGAAATTAAGGGATTTAAACACACTCACCACATTAATACACATAAAGGTGCAATATGAAATGCAAGAATTAAATTCTAAGTGTGTGAGTGATGACTATAGTCTTAGGATCATTACAAGATGAATAGGAGAAGAAGCAAACCAATCTCTGAGGCTCTTTGGTTTCTAGGATGGACACAATTTTGTCACAATTTCCAAACTAGATGAGCTCTTATACAGTCTAGACTCAAATGAGTCAAAAGTATAAGGGCTTCAAAAGTACCTCACAAGAAGACTCACAAGACACCTTATGAATTATGGAAAGGTCGAAAACCTTCCTATAAATATTTACGAGTGTGGGGGTGCTTAGCCAAAGTGATGGTTCCTAAACCTAAAAAGGTAAGAATAGGGCCAAAAACCGTGGATTGTGTGTCAATCGGTTATGCTACTAATAGGAGTGCATATCAATTTCTAGTTTGTAAATCTGAGATTTCGGATATTCATGTAAATACGGTTATTGAATCGAGGGACGCTTCATTTTTTGAAAATGAATTCCCGTATAACATGACCCAAGAATCTGGTCCTTCTAAAAGGACAAATCAAGCTACTACAAGTGGTACTCATCAACTTATTGAACCAATAGAGGATGAACCAAGACATAGTAAAAGAGCAAAAACCTTAACTTCTTTCGGTCCGAATTTTCAAACATATTTGCTAGAAAATGAACCTCAATCGTATAAAGAAGTCATATCCTTACCCGATGCTTCTAATTAGAAAGAAGCAATTAATAGTGAAATTGAATCCATATTACAAAATCATACATGGGAACTAGTGGATCTTCCACCAGGTTCAAAACCGTTAGGTTATAAATGGATCTTCAAAAAAAAGTTGAAGGCCGATGGATCAATTGATAAATATAAAGCTAGACTTGTAGCTAAAGGCTATAGGTAAAAAGAAAGGTTGGATTACTTCGACACATATTCACCGGTAACAAGAATAACGTCCATTCGAATGTTAATAGCAATAGCTGCTATTAATGGACTTGAAATACATCAAATGGATGTAAAAACCGCATTCTTAAACGGTGAACTAGACGAAAAAATTTATAAGGAGCAACTTGAAGGGTTCAAAGCTCCCGGACAAGAAGGAAAAGTATGTAAGCTTGTTAAATCACTATATGAATTAAAACAAGCACCTAAGCAATGGCATGAAAAATTTGATAACAAAATGTTATCAAATGGTTTCAAAATTAATGAATGTGATAAATGTGTTTACTTTAAATACATTCAAAATGGATATGTCATTGTATGCCTCTATGTTGATGATATGCTTATCATGGGTAGTAACTTGGAAATTGTCCAAACTACAAAACAAATGTTCAGTAGTAGATTTGACATGAAATATTTAGGAATCATCGATGTTATATTAGGAATTAAAATTTCTAAAACATCGGATGGACTTATCTTATCTCAATCTCATTGCATAGAGAAATTACTTCAAAAATTCAAGAAGTATGATATTAGTCCTACTAAGACACATGTAGATGTAAATTTACATCTAGCGAGAAATAATGGTGAAAGCATATCTCAACTATAATATTCTCGTATTATTGGCAGTTTAATGTATATCATGAACTGTACACGACCGGACATAGCATACTCAATAAGTAAGCTAAGTTGATTTACGAGTAATCCAGGAAGAGATCACTGGAAAGCAATATTGCGAGTTTTGGGTTATTTGAAATATACTCAAAACTATGGACTGCACTACTCAAAATATCCATCTGTTCTTGAAGGACATTGCGATGAAAATTGGATATCCGATACAAAAGACTCTAAGTCTACAAGTGGGTATGTGTTTACCCTTGGAGGTGTAGCCGTATCTTGAAAATCCTCAAAACAAACGTGCATTGCTAGATCGACAATGGAATTCGAATTCATTTCACTAGACAAAGATGGAGAAGAAGCTGAATGGCTTCAAAATTTCTTAGAGGATGTTCTAAATAGGTCTAAACCTGTGCCCGCAATATGTATACATTGCGATAGCCAATCAGCGATTAGAAGGAAAAATAATCACATGTATAACGGAAAGTCATGACATATTCGTCGTCGACACAATACCGTTAGATAACTTCTCTCAAATGGAATTATCTCAATTGACTATGTAAAGTCAAAAGATAATATATTGGATCCACTAACGAAAGGTTTAAACCGAGATCAAGTTGAAAGATCATCGAGAGGAATGGGTCTAAAGCCTATAAATAAATAAGAATCAATATAGTGGCAACCTAACCTAGCTGATTGGAGATCCCAAGATCTAGGTTCATTGAGAAAACCGAACTACATTGTATTCAGTAAGCCCTAGAGGAGATTTAATCATATCCATTCCAAAGATGAGATAGTGCATATCAGTGCATATCTGCCGCGAAATTAGGATAAGTTATGCTTTTAATGACATCCATATCTTAGTATGTCTAAGTGGGGTATTGCAGGATACTCTTTATGGAAGTCACCTACGTGAGTAAGAAGGGGGCCACTTTTATGAGAATAATGAAAGGCATATTCTCTAAAATACTCACGAAACCAAGTGGTGTTCATGGCCAAAATGAACACAAACGTGAGAACCAACTGTGTTGAAGAATTATTGTGTGAATACTATTGTCTAGGTTTACAGAAACGGTTGACGGTTCAAAGACGTGAAGTCTACTGATTAACCAAGTAAATCCGGTCATATATCACTAAGGAAAGTTCAAGGCCACTGGGCTACTTCTCCCGATGCAATAAATCTTCAATTTTACTCAACATGTGTCTGAATCTGTATTAGCATCTGTTCTGTTTTATTTATAGTAATATATCATTCATGTGGGGGATTGTTGGAAATTGGACTTAGAAAAAGTTATCCATATTTTTTTGGACAGAATTTTGAGCAACTTTGAGCTCAAATTTAGGTGGGACCCACGCTACGAGTAGTGGGAAAATGAGATTAATGTAGTATATTCACATGTCCAATTTCATTAAGTTATGAATGATAAATATGTCCCCAAAGTGACTCAAAAAGTAATGAAAGTTAATGAATTGGGTATGTTTTAACTCTTGTCCCACATTGGAAGAGTAGTGGGAAAATGATGAGTTAATAAAACCCAAATGATGGATTAAGGTTTGGATGCCTTGGGGTATTCCAACTCTTTGAAGGGGAGATGACCTAAGCTATGCTCGGGTTGACTTTCGGTCAAAGGTCCACACGCGCGCGAGCACGTTCGTTCGTTCGTTCGTCCGGCCAGCCGGCTCGGCTCGGCTTAGTTCGGTTCGGGCCTGGGCTTGGACTTATAAAAATCTCCTACAAGAAAATTATGTTTCTACATAACTCTTTTGCATCTGTTGCATTGTTGTTGAGTAAAAACCACATAATTTGAGTTCATCGTAATTAATTATTGTTGTGCCACATAATTAATTGTTGTTGTGCCACATAATTAATTGGAAAATCCGTTCTATCTTGGGAGACAATATTCATCAACCTCATAGCACATTGGAGGCAATAAATTGTCTTAAGGACACTTTGAAGATTCACAGGGCTCGGATTCTTTTTCTATTTCTATTATTGTTTCTGCAAATTGAAGTAAGTTTTTTATTTTTCTGCAATTTCATTTTATTTCTTTAATTAGTTTATAATTCGTAATTCTGTACTTTTGTATTTATTAAATAGTAGACATAAAAAATAGAGCCTCCTTATGATACTTTCCCAAGTCAGTGATCCCCTTTTTTTTAGCCTCCTCAACGTTTAGGAGCCTCTTCATCAACTCTTCATTTTCCATAATATCATACTTGGCCTGCTTAATCTTGGGGCCATTCTCCCCGACCCACAGTTGCATGCTGTGAAGGGAGAGGAAGGACTGCAAAACACAAAAACAAAAAAAGTCAGCATCGAACGAGCCGAAAAAAATAATGAAAAGTGATAAGAATTTTTACCTAGGTAGAACAGTGAAGAGAAAAATCAATGACTAGAGAAGGGGCCCAGGAGTTGAAGAATCGACTGTCGCACTCATGCATGATTGACCCCACAACATATCGAGCCCTTAGTTGGTTGTCAAATAATGACTCAGTTGACACGCGAAGCTGGGCCAGACCAGCATCGGGCTCATCGTCATTAAAAATAGGGAAGGCCATGTCCCTAATGGATTTTATCAAGACATCCTTCTTCTTCTTCTTTATTGCCTGAGGTGGGATAACACTACCTCCCTCGGTTACATCCTTTCACTTTTTTTAATCCTTGGAAGGGGAGGGACCTCCTGTGGTGGTCTTTTGGTAGGGGGTCGAGGAATAGACTTTCTTCCTACCAATTTTGAATGAAGATTACCCGTCAATGGAACTGCCATCTACCATACTTGATCAAAAACTTTGATTGGACGATATACAAACAAAGGAAATAATAAGTGTCAGTTGGAATAAACTAAGAATAGACGATAGTAAAGTTAAAAAAATCAGCAGTTAGAAAAATCTAAGCTTACACAGCTTGGTAATGGGGTCAACCCCGAGCCTAGTCTCAGCTAAAAGATCCAGCTCCATCAGAGTCTCAAACACAACCAACCCCTTCTTTTCTCCACAGGAATGAATGTGATAAATTTTCTTCCAGTGTCTATGCTAAGGCTGGGATCACGCTTTGTGGCAATAGAAACCTTACCCCATTTTTTTTTTTTTTTTTGGGGGGGGGGGGACTTTCGTCTCATTAGTTCCAGAAGTAACATCATTATCAAACTCCTAAGAACCAGATATAAAAAAGTACTAGGATTTCCAATCATGATTGGAAGTTAGATTGACATGTATAAGTTTTTTATCGGAATGCCGAGTCATAAAATGATAATTGCACGGCGTATATTTCTTGGTAAGGAGTGTGTTGCAGGCCATGAAAATTTAAACTGGAAGGTCAACCTTGTATGCCAACTTCGAAAGTTGGATTGTTCTGAGTAAGATCCTCTATGCGTTTGGAGTCAGCTGTGCATGGGAAATCCCCATGCTATTAAGGATGGCCCTGATATTCAGATGAACTGGAAATTAAAAGCCAATTTTAAGCATTTTATCGTAATTAAGAACCTCACCTGCAACCCAGCAGCTGAAAGCCCTCTCATCCTTGGAAAAGACTCTCATCGTAATTGAAGACTTAGTGCCATAGAATGTCTCCATAAAATTAAGTCCGTCTCATGGTAATCAGTGGGGATAGTTAAGGCATATGAGGTATCCAGCTCATCATCATTATAAGGAAATATTTTTAATAATTCCTTCACAATTAATTATGTCGCATACCGCTACAAGTCGTCAAAGAATTGAGAAGATTGCATCTACAAAAGACGAATTCGAATTACAAGTTATCTTCAACATTCAAGCCCAACAATATGAACTTTCGTAAGATAATGTTTAAAGTTTCATTTACATTTCATATTAAGAGCGCTGGGATATTTTTAAAAAGGAGTTTTAAAAAGTTTTGTTATAGAAAATACTTTTATAAATGTTTTTATAAAAAAGGTGTTAACTGTTTTAGAAAAAGAATAGTTTTGAGAAAATTTCAATGGCAGTAAACGCATCTCGGATTCGATGCCAATCTCGTTCGTGCGAGATCACCAGCTCGTTCGAACGACATGTGGATGTCGCGCGTAGTCATTTGAACGACACGCGATCTCGTTCGAGCGAGATGGGGTTTTCGTTCGAACGAGCTGTCTTTTTGGCTGACACGCTTCTTTAATGCTGATCTCTTTGACAACCTCAAACTTCCTTATATAAAGGATGTCAGCCCTTGTTTTGAAAAACGTGGAGAACAGTTTTCAGCTTTAAAGTGTTTTATCTTTTTGAAACTTTTGTGTATTTGCCCAGAATTAATTGCATACCTTTGGCAGAAAGTTTTTCTCCAACAATTTTAAGGGTTCAAATGTTTTAATTTTAATTCACAAAATCTGAATTACTTTTATGTGAATTGTTTTGTGAAACCCAAGATTATATTTTATGTTGCTTTGGAGGTTTGACGAAGACACTGTGCGTTACTTTTGTGGGTGAAAGCAAGTTAGTATGTAAGTCAATGGTCTTGTAAACTTTTCAAAGTTCTAGAAATAAAAGGGTTTGCCCTGCGGGAATTTTTTCTGAATATTTGTGTCACGTGCTTTATTTATTTATGGGTTGACACACGCACTTTAGATGCTTGTTTAGGGGCTGAATTAAATAAGGTTTGATTGGAAACTTGCGAATTAATTTGAAATCGGTATCACATGTTTCTCAAATTGGTATCAGAGCGGGTTACGCTAATTTATCGCGTGATCCTGATTTTTCAAGGATTTGTTTTTTTTATACAATGTGACTTCTCACATCGTCAAATTGGTATCAGAGCAGGTTGCGCTAATTTATTGCGTATTCCTATTTTTCGCAAAATTGTGTGATGTTGAGTTTTTTTTTTTAATTAGTTTTGTGAAAAATTGCAATTTTCAATGGAACGCCCATTTAATGAGGAGCCTATTTTTGAAAAGGTTCACGACCGTGCTGAAAAATTAAAAAGTTTGAATTTGAATCTTTGCAAAAGAATTAAAGTTTTGGAAAAAATAAATTCTCTCTTTAAAAGTAAGATTGAATATTTGCAAGCGTTTCAAACTCAAAGTGATATTTGTCGTGAGCATTTTTGTAATTTGTGTATTGATTTTTATTCTTTGAAAATTGCCAAAAAGAAGAGTGATGAGAGAGTCCTTGTTTTAGAGAAGGAATTAGAGGACTTAAAAAATTATAGGGTTCCCATTTGTGCCGTCGAGGATAAAAAATTAATCGATGATTTTACGGCACGTGAAAAGACTCTTAGGGATAAGTTTGTTTTAATTGAGAGGGAGCGTGATAAACTGTTAAGTTAAATTGAAAATCTAAAAAAGAAATCCCTGTCTTTGGAAGAGTCTAATTCTTTGCTTGAGTAAAAAATTTTGAAGTTAAAAAATGATTTGACAGACTCAAGTAGGTTTGATAGTAATGGTAATGGCTCATTGTGTTATCATGTTTCTAATGCTAAAGCCAAAACCATTATTTGTTTTAGAGGGTCAACTAATTCCAAGGATGATAGAAAAGATCACACTTTAGGTGTCGTTCCACCCGTTTACACATGTTCATATTGTGGTAGGAAAGGTCACCTTAAGCATTTTTGTTTTGATCTTGGAAAATGTCCTAGGAAGTTTATGTCTAGTGTTGTCGTGGTTACCAAAGCCCCCACACGTCGTTTCACATCTGTTTGGATTAGGAAATCACTTTTAGAGGCACTAGATTTTAGACAAGTTGATTCTCGTTTGCTTGCACATGATTCTTTTCTTGTCATATCATATAGATGATTGTGTTTGCATGTTTGTCATACGCTAGTTATGCTTTTTGATATATTTTTGCTAGCGTTGTGACATGTACTTTTTGTATAGATTTTCGTTTTAAAATTTTTTGAAAAATACAAAAAGATTTATTTTGATAAAATTTTTGAAAAATCCAAAAAGACTTTTGTATTTTGTTTTCACCTTTTATGGATAGACACTTAGGATGACCCAGTCACAACATCATTTCATTTATTCATGTGACTATTTTATAGTGTTTTGAGACAATAGATCAATTCATCCATGTGCTTTATAATGTTTGGAGTCATTAAGATGTAATTAAGTGTTACTTCCTATATGTTTGACTCATAATTTCCTTTATTGCACACATGCACGGATTTGTTTGATTATTGTGCTTGTCTTACCACATGTTGGTTGGGTGTTTTCACTTCAATCCTATCCTTAAAACTAGGGCTGTGTTTTTTTTTCCGATTTTTCGAATTCCGATCCGATTTTTTTTCGAGTTTGGAAAGATTTTTTTATTGCCGATTTCCGATTTTTCGATTTCCGATTTTTTTCGAAAAAAATCGGATCGGAAATCGAAATTTTTTTATTTTCCAAATTTCCGAAATTTGTTCCGATCCGAATTTCCGAATTATTTTACGAAATATTATCCGAACTATTTTCCGAACTATTTTCCAATTTTGCCACGAAATGTTTTCCGAAATAATTTCCAAAGTATTTTTCTGGAAAATTTCCGAATTTTGCCGAATTTCTGAATTTTACCGAAAATTCCGAATTCGAAAAAAAAAACATTTCCGAAAAAAATCGGATTCGTCTTCTGCACGCCGATTTTTTTGCCGATTTTTTCGGAAATTTTTCCGAAACATGCTTTTCCGATCCGATCCGGCCGAAACACAGCCCTACTTAAAACGAACTAAGCGCGAGAAAACTTGATAAGAAAGTTGTGCATTTAAGAACCGTTTTGTGAGTTTGTGTGCTTTTTTTGAAAACGGTGAAGGGCTACGAAATATTTTTTTTATCCTTTACGATTATGCAGCCATTTAAATTGGACCTAAAAAATTGAGGAATTTTATTATCCGAGGTCCAAAGAGGTTTAAAAGAGCTCGAAAAAATTTAAAGGAAATAAAAAGAAATTCATGCCAAATATGGGCCATTTGGGTTTTTGCTCCAATTCTTCAAAGTTTGAGAATTTTGTTTAACACCTCTAAAAGAAAATTTATATGAGGGAGTTTGGTTGGAGATTTTATAAAGGGTTTGCACGTCCTTGAAAATCTTGAAAATGCGTTAAATAGTTTTGGACGTTATTGGTGTGAAAATCATTTGACTTTGATTTGTTGATTTGTATAAGTCGATGTCATTTAAATTCAACAAATTTTTACACATAAGGATACTTTTGATGTTCATTCATTAGGGGTACACATATACATCATGCACATATGATTGATTGAGTTTATTTACCTATCGAATGTATTCACACCCATTCATTCCATTACCATGACTTGGTTGTTTTAGTTTAAATCCATGGTGTGATTTTTAGTATTCTATTTTGTATGAAAAGTTAAAAAAATCCAAAAATAGTTTGTGGATGTTTTTGGGACATACCTTTGCATGCGCGTAGCTTGATCTTTGTTTGCTATGCATTTTTTTCGTGAAACTCCATGTTTTGATTGTTTCTTCTTATCTGTCTATTTGGGGACATCATAAAAAGGGGGAGAAAGAATTATCATGTTATGGGGGAGTTTTTTGCATTATGGGGGAGATTTGATGATTAATGCTTTATTCTTATATCATTTCAAACTCGATGCGTCACGAAGGTATTTTTCTTTATCTCATATATGTAGGTACAAATATTAAAGATCATGATGTTGTACACCCTGATGACAAAATCTTTGAGAGTTTTGATGTTGAAGAAAAATTTGAGAACTTGCAAATTTTACCTTTTCTGTTTTGGGATTCATGGGAGGGTATATTTGTATAGGCATTTTGGTTTTTGATAATTCGGATGTTTTTATGTATGTACCGGCATAGACATAGGGGTAGATTTGTAAGGACATATTTTTAATAAGTCCATGACAATTAATTATGTCGTATACCGCTACAAGTTTTCGAAGAATTGAGAAGATTGCATCTACAAAAGACGAATCCGAAGTACAAGTTGTCTTTAACATTCAAGCCCAACAATATGAACTTTAGTAAAATAATGTTTAAAGTTTCATTTACATTTCATATTAAGAGTGTTAGGATATTTTTAAAAAGGATTTTTAAAAAGCTTGGTTATAGAAAATACTTTTATAAATGTTTTTATAAAAAAGGTATTAACTGTTTTAGAAAAAGAATAGTTTTGAGAAAATTTCAATGGAAGTAAACGCACCTCGGATTCGACGCCAATCTCGTTCGCACGAGATCACCATCTCATTCGAACGACATGTGGATGTCGCGCGTAGTCGTTTGAAAGACACGTGATCTCGCTCGAGCGAGATGGGGTTTTCGTTCGAACGAGCTGTCTTTTTGGCTGACACGTTGCTTTAATGCTGATCTCTTTAACAGACTCAAACTTCGTTATATAAAGGATGTCAGCCCCTGTTTTGAAAAATGTGGAGAACAGTTTCCATCTTTAAAGTGTTTTATATTTTTGAAACTTTTGTGTATTTGCCCAGAATTAATTGCATACCTTTGGCAGAAAGTTTTTTCCAACAATTTTAAGGGCTCAAATGTTTTTTTTTAATTCACAAATTCCCAATTACTTTTATGTGAATTGTTTTATGGAACCCAATAATATATTTTGCCATTGTTTATTCTTTGTGGGGAGAGCTCTACAACCGACAGTTGCGTGCTATTGTCGAGGGAGTCCTGATGAAGATTTTAGAGTGTGTGTCTAGAACTGCGGTCCTTATGGTATAGCTGCGCGTGAACCACTGCAGATTTCTAGGTGTTGCTTTGGAGGTTTAACGAAGACACCGTGCGTTACTCTTATGGGAAAAATCAACCTCCACTCTCGGATCATCGTCATCCGAGACTTGAATGAGCTCAGGGCCAGCGCTTTACGACTCATCTGTCGGTGTTTGGGTGAGATCCCTATTACTGGACTCGACTGTCCCACTCTCGTCTAGACAACAGTTAGGAACCAGCATTGCTTCCTCGAATGAGTCATCCCTAACCCCACGCTGATAATTTGGTGGTCTGGTAATGTGGTTTGGGATATAACCTGGGGAGTAGGTGGACTAAGAACTCCCCAAAGAAGAAACTGGCATTGTGTCACTACTTATGCTAGTGATAACTGTAGGCTCGAATGTAGTTGGGTAAGTAAGGAGTAAAGGAGGACGAATAATAGATAGAGGAACTAGGGTTATGAGAAATGTAGAATCGACTTAAACTTTCCTCTTGGCCTCGGCCTCGACCCTACGCATCTTCCTGAGTATATGATATCTAAGATGGTGGAATTGTTATCCTAACTCGTAGAGTCTACATCACATGAAAAATAGAAATAACGTTTGACTTATATTGACTTAAAGATCTAATAATGGAAACTTAAATGTCTTAAACCAAGAACCATTCAAGAATCGGTTTGAATATTATTGGAGAAGAAGATTGGATAACCCATCGAAAAAGCTAACTAATGCCTAAAAAGTGACATCTCCTCCAAAACAATAATGTTGCTACCCACTACAACCTAAATACCACCCTAGAACCAATAAAGTAACTTACTGCCACCATAAATGGTGACCGAAAAATGCAAAGTTTTGGCAAAGAAAAATAAAAACAAAAATCTACCAATAAAAAAGGAAAACGAAGGTAAAAGAAGGGGAGATAAGATTACTAGATAATAAAGGAAGCTTGGAACGAAGAAAAGGAAGGGGCTACATTCTAAAATTAGAGGAATGGAGGAGGGAGAAAACTTGTTCCCTAGGTTGCTATGGAAATTATAGAGATAAAAGTTGGAGAAGAAAGAGAAAGTGAAGTGCTTTTAGGTTTTTAAACCTTGTGATGATTAAACACATTTCCTTGTACACCGTCATTACGGCAAAACTCTCAAAGGTGCATGTTGTCTCCACTTCTGGGTCCACATGCCACACCATCCTCAAGCTAACAAGTTTCCATTTGAGGACACCAAGCGTCATTTATGTCAAGACCTTGAAATGGCATTTCTGATATCTCACCAGTCCACTCACGTCACTAAGGCACCCTTTAACACTGAGGGGACATCTCATAGCAGGGGGTCAAATGACTTTACACCTCAGCCTCCCATATATATTGGTACTAAGGTCTAGGGGTTATTTATATACATAAGTATGACCTCGTCTAGATGAGACTCGGCCCAATAGAATGCCCCCTCAGTGTAACGCAGACTCATCCTCATATGGGTCCATATCACCGTGGCCTGAGTAAAAAAGTCTCAAACTTCGAGATGAAATCAAGAGAACATTTATGGTCGTTCATGAAGGCTGTCGATAGGCTCATAGCACGGGGTTTCCAAGTCTCGGCCGTGTCGTGTGTCGACCACATCTAATGTCATCAAACCGATATCAACCACAATATTTGGAGAACATGCATCACTCTCGGCCTCACCCAAAAAGAAGGCACATCATCAATCTCAGCAAGCTGAGACTTCATAGAGCTGACATTAACAACCCGTACAAAACATGTGACCTGGGCATTAATAAGACCCGTGTACAGGGCCATTATAGAAGATCAGCCCCCTCGTGGGGAAAATATTCTTTCATCATGACATACACATGCAAGAGACAAATGACATTATCTCATTTGCTCGCTCATCTCATGCACACCAGGTTCATGCTTGGGGGTGATACTGCACACCCCCATCCTTATAAAAAGCTACTTTTTCATCCTCATAAAGGATCGAAAATAGAAAACCCTACTAAAATGCTATACACTTCTATAGTTAGAGAGAGAAAGCTTCTAACCTCCATTAACGACCTTTTTACCATAGTTTATATTGAGATATTCATCAGTTTATATAGTGGAGTAGGCCAAGGTTGAACCACTTACATGCTTGTGTCTTTTTTATCTCTCATCCTTTATTTTAATTACATATGTCTCTTATACTTCTACTCCAATTCCACCATTGCAGAGACAAAGCTACAAGTTGAGTTATTCACTAATTTAAGGTGGTGACATCTCTGGTATCATCAGTGTTCTAGCAAGATTTTAGTGGACCAAAATAAGTATCCCCTAATTAGCATCAAATACCTTTCTCTACATCGAATTGTAACTAGATAAGCAAAGGTAATGTATTAGTAACCTTAGGCTTTAGATATAAACATAGTTTTTGTACTTTTTTCTTCCTGTCTCATAATCATTCGCAGTTTTATGGGTTAAATTTTTTGCTCTGCGTATTTTGATCCTTATTACTCGGTATACCAACCCACATTGTAGAATGATAAAGTTTTAGAAAGAACCCATGTCGTCCATGCTCTAACCCTAGGTTGCATGTTAGAATTATGTGCATGGATGTATGCGCTTGTGTACTAACATGGTTTTATAGTATGTGAAATAATTTATCCCTCCCATCATGGTCATGTGAATGTATTTTGTGTGAATAGATTCTATGGTGATTTATTCGTAGTTATTTTCTGCACTAGACTCCATCTGGTTGAACTAATTAGGGTTTTGTATTTATTATGTTAAATCTATATATTGGAGGAGAAGGTGAGGGGAAGTAATTTGTACTTTCATACTCTGCATTAAGCTTTGTATACGGACGAATTTCACAGGGTTCTAGCAATTTTTCAAAGTCACCTATGGAGGTTTGCAAAGTTTACATAAAGTTATCTGTGGCTAACAAGACTTCGTTCAAACAAAAATCTCGTTCGAACGAGATTTGGCGGGAACAATTTATTTGGCAGTTTTAAGCAGTTTTTCTCACTTTTCCCACTCATTTTCCCCACTAACTTTTGACAGACTTATCAAGTGAGGGAACCAACATTTTGGAAGTAACTTTTTCACTATCCTCCATCTCCTAGAGAGAGTTTTATAGAGTTCAACTTCAAAAGAAAAGGTTCATGTTTTGAGTGTTTGTTTTTCAAGAAAAAAATTTCTTAAACACTTTTGTTTACACCCATATTGTTTATTCGCTAGACAGAGGTGGATTCCGAGATCGTGGTGGTGCTCCGTGGTTATTCGCTAGACAGAGGTGTGTACAAGAAGAAGCGTTGGGGATTGGACAGAGTCAAGTCGAGTGTTGTAAGTCTTTCGTGTCTTGTACTTGTAAAACCGTACTTAGTGGATTTGAGGCTAGGGCCGTTCGAGATTTTTTCCCGTTGTGGGTTTTTCTTCGTACATCGCGGCGTAGTGGTTAATTGTTTATTTTATCTTTTGTAAAATCACCTAGAACGCGTGCTTATGTAAAAAGATAAAATTGATTTAAATCACTACTTACTTAATTTGGTGCTAACTAATGTTTTGGGTAAAAGTTAATTTAATTCAAGTCATCACTTAATTTAGTAAAATTGTTTTGGCCTATTTTGGTAATATTGAAAATATAACTTAGGCAAATTTCTAGGACTTGGGTTGAGTTAATATGTTTAAGTGAAAAAATTCATTTGTTGATTAATTTAATTTCACTTTGAGTTAAGTTTAATTTTAATTTGAAAGAAAATAAAATTTGGTGTTTGTGTGTGTTTAATTGAACCATCTTTCGCTTCCGCATCTTTTAAAGGAAATTGAAATTACTTTTTGTGTAATATTTAAAATTTGGGGTCCTCGTGTTCCAACAAATGTTTCTCTAATATTTTTTTGGGGTATTATATATTTTAGCACGTGTACTAAATTTTGGCACACTTTAAAACAGTGCCAAATTTTGGCACACTTTAAAACAGTGCCAAATTTTGGCACTGTTTTAAAGTATGCCAAATTGCCATTAAACCGTGCCAAAATTTGGCACAGTTTTAAAGTGTGCCAAATTTTTGTTTTTGGTGTAGTGTTGGCCCTCTTCTTCGAGCACTAGGAAATTATCTGTATCTGATTGTAGCGATTAACTACATCTCAAAATGGGTAGAGGCTAAGGCAACGATAACTATCACAGAGGTGAAGACATTAAAATTTGTATGAAGGAACATCATTTGTCGATATGGCCTGCCCCATACTATGATATCAGACAATGGAAATCATTTTAAAAATAAGTCATTGGAGTCCTATTGCACCAAGGTTGAAATTAAATAATTCTTTTCTGTGCCTGGCCGACCACAAGCCAATGGTCAGACTGAGGTCACTAATAGAACCATACTTGACGGAATTAAGAAAAATCTGAAAGACACAAAGGGATAATGGGCAGATGATCTTCATGGGGTCCTATGGGCATATAGGACTACTGAAAGACCGCTGACAGGGGAAACACCGTTTATGTTAGCCTATAGGTTTGCGGCGATTATTCCAAAGGAGCTCGAACTCCTAAGCCACAGAGTCCAAACTTACGACCCAGAGGCCAATATAGAAAAGAGTAGGTTGGATATAGATCTGATCGAGGAAAGAAAATATGATGTTGCGATTACACAGTCGACCTACCAGTAAAGAGAAGCGAGATTTTATAACAAACGGGTGAAATCTAGGCCGATAGCAGTGGCAGATCTAGTATTGAAGAAGGTTTGGTAAAAACCCAACAAGTTGCATCCTAATTGGCGCGAGCCTTATTGAGTAACAAAAGAAGTTATGCCAGGGACTTTCAGACTTGAAAATCTTGAGGGTGAACCCTTCTCATAACCCATGGAATGCAAACCACCTGAAGAGATACTAGCAATAGCTCTGTTAATGTCATTTATGTCGAAGACCAATGTATTCCTTGATTCAATATATTGTTTTCATTTTAGTTTTATTGATGTGTCAAGGAGTTATTCTGCAGTGCAATAAAAATTCCTAGTGTATCTGGCAAGCGTTGTTCCATATCTATGATACATTATCATCGTCAATTCCTACATGGCTTGTACCACACCTAACTAAAGAACATCGTTTTTATGATGAATTAATTTATATCTCACTCTCAGCGATACAAAAGTGTACGAAGAGTCTCCTCTCCATTATAATCTCCTAGCAATGTCGAGAGAAGGTATCAACCTTCTAACATCACTTATAGTGGTGAAGGCAAAATTAAAAATCATTAAATTGTGGTTGTACAACGTCATTTTGTGGCGGGTTAATTTATAACTCACTCTTGGCAATACAAGAGTGTACGAAGAGTCTTGGCTCCTCGTACCCTCCCAACCACACGATGATGGATTATGGTTGTGCAACATTATTTTATAATGGATTAATTTATAACTCACTTTTGGCGATACGAGGGTGTAAGAAGACTCGACTCCTCGTACCCTCCCAACAATGCCGAGAGGGGGGTTCACCTTCACAACATCACTTATAGTGGTGAAGAAGAAATTGAAAATTGATCAATTATGGTTGTGCAACATCATTTTATGGTGAACTAAATTATAACTCACACTTAGTGAAAAATGTAGACTCAAAGACAACAGTTGTATATCATGCAAAATTCCATTCACACCACAAAAATTTCAATCACATTAAAAATGGCAGTCATTCATCAGAAAATGAGATTGAAGAAGTGAAATAATGTGGTGAAATATACAACAGTTATGAGACAAAATATTAAATTATTTAGACAGTCGTTACAAAAGAGGGCATAAAAAGACCATAGGCAATCGCCCAGCAACAGTAAAAATTAATTATCGGTGGTAACGTTCTCGGTCTCAGCCCTAGCTTGAGAGTTATCAGGGGGAGTAGCAGTGTTTCCCTCCTCATAGTGAGCAACTCCGCCACTCACGCCATCCGTTTCCTAAGTAATCACTGTCGTCTCGGTGTCGACAGCCTTGATTGAGGGCGATGATGCTATCAGCATCTCCTAGGTCAAAAGACATTACAACTTTCTTGAGCTCAGGGTTAGCCGATGTCAGATTTGGGTGTATATTCAGCACCCGATGGCAGGAGATTTTAGTACCCTTATCCGATACTGAATTGCATAGTTTGAGAGATCGTCGAATGACTTAAAGGCTGAAACGGCCTTCTCCACTGCATCCTTAACCTCAAACATATGCATTTCAATCCGATCGTCTATCTCGACCCAAGGACCATTCCCAGAGGAATAATAATAGGGACATATACCAAATAGTCCCTCGGACATTTTTTAATATCCATTTAGTCCAAACTTTTTTATTTTGCCTCAAAAAGTCCTTTGCCACATATTTTGGAGAGGGAGTGCCGCTGGCGCGGACCTCTAAAAATAAGAGGATATTGAGTGCTTGAGGGATTAAATGGGTTAAACTAAAAATATGTGTCCTTTTTAAAAAATATATATTTATAGTAGGGACTATTTAATAATTGACCCATAATATTACACTTCCCGAAACCACCCTTCCCGATTCCATCCCCCAAACAATCCCCACCCTTCTTTAAAAGTCAAAACAATCTCCACCCTTAATCTATTATTTAAAAACAATGCATTATATATATTAGAGTTATGATTTATTCCTTTAAAAGACATTCTTTTAATTTTTTTAAAATTTATTTTAAATTGATAAATAATTTAGTCCAATCATTTTTATTTTGTTCCAAAAAATTCTTTTGGAATAAAATAAAAAGTTTGAACTAAACGTGTATTAAAAAATAGTAAACATAGTTTTTTTATTTATAAAAAAAATTATATTTTTAATTTTAATATAAAAAATTATTTAATTTGATGTATTAGTTTCGCGATTGATTAGTGCCGCTGACGCGTACCTACATTTTCGGACCCACATCAGCACTAATCAACATCATTTATTAAATGTGGCTCCGCGCCAGCGGCACTTTGACTGTTTTATTTTGTTCCAAAAAGTTCTCGGACACTAATTTAACCAATATTTTTTTTATTTTTAAAGGTTCGCGCCAGCAACACACTTTGACTATTTTATTTTGTTCCAAAAAGTCCTCAAACATTAATTTAACCAATATTCTCTTATTTTTAAAGGGTCGCGTCAGCGATACACTTTAAGTTTTTTTATGTGGCGAGTAACTTTTTGAAATAAAATAAAAAATTTTGAACGAAATGTGTATTAAAAAATAGTAAACATATTTCGGATTTGTGCGTCAGTGTCGGTTAATTCCTCAAACACCCATTTATTCAATATTCTCTTACTTTTAAAGGTCGCGCGAGCGGCACCCCTTATTTTTTAACTCCTTTAGTCCCTCAAACACCCATTTACCTAATATTCTCTTATTTTTATAGGTCCGCACCAGCCGTACCCTTATTTTTAAACTTAATTTTTTAACTCATTTACTCCCTCAAACACCCATTTACCTAATATTCTTTTATTTTTATAGGTCCGCGCCAGCGGCACCTCTTATTTTTAAACTTAATTATTTTTAATTTTAGAACATTTAAAACAATGTTGTATTTCTTAAAACCGTTTAAAAATGTAAAAAAAAAGTTTCTTTTTATTTATATTAAACTAACAATTATTTTTTAAAACAGTTTTTTTCAAAAAAATATATATTTTATATATTCAAATAATGTTTTCGTAAAATTGTCGCATTTAATTGGGTCGGATTCAGGTTATTTTAATTTAGTCATGTTCGTGTTTTTTTTTAATATAAAACACTATTTTTTTATATAAAGATACATATTTTTATAAAACAAAATAATTTTTCAATTAAAAACAAAACAAATAAAAAGGAAGTTTTGCATTCGGTATGAATTGGGGAAGGGGGAATCGGTAAGTCTAGCGGTTCTCTTCCCAGAGACAAAAGTGTTGGAAATTGAACTTAGAAAAAGGTGTCCAGATATTCTCTTTAATAAATAAAGTTGTCTAGAAAAAGCTGTCTAGATATTCGTGTAAATAAATCTGTTTTGATAAAAAAATTTAAATTAAAAAAATATTATTTTATTATAGAAATATAATAAAACAGTTTTTGTTACAAAAATTAAATCCTATACTGTTTATATATTCTCTTTTAGAAAATAAAAATTTTATTTGTAAATTTTTATTAAAATCTGTTTATGTAAAACTTTTAATTTTAAAATTGTAATTCTGTTTTGTACGAAATTCTTTTTATTATTAAAAAATAGTGTGACACAGATTTTTTTTGGATTAGTATAAACTTGTGTTTATATTTTAGTTTAATTCTGAATATTATTTAGAATTCTTTTTGAATTCATTTATTGTGAATTATATTTGGACGAAATTAGTGCACAGAATTTTGTATTCTGTTTTGATTAATTCATTCACATATGAATATTATCATTGATAAGAATTCTGTTTTTGTAACAGAAATGGAATCGCAAAGTACGAACACTATTCCTGCTAATGTGACTGTCACTAACACAAATGTGACTGCACCCGTATTTATGCCACATGGGGAGAAATCGAAAAAGTTCAATGGGGCTGACTTCAAACGTTGTCAAGGATAAATGTATTTCTATCTCACTACCTGCCAACTGGGTAGGTTTGTATATGAAGATTGTCCCTCTATTCAAGAGGGAGATGACTCTAAAAAGGTTGTTGTTGTTGATGATTGGAAGCACTCGGACTACCTATGCCGAAATTATATTCTAGTCTACTTGGACAAGACATTGTATCATGTCTACTGCACTATCAAGACATCCAAGGAATTGTGGAATTCTTTGGAAAAGAAGTACAAAACTGAAGATGTTGGGATGAAGAAATTTATCGTCGGGCGTTTTTTGGACTTTAAAATGGTTGACTCTAAATCAGTGATCTCGCAAGTGCAAGAACTCCAAGTGATCCTCCACGACATTCATGCTGAAGGAATGTCACTTAGTGAAACTTTCCAAGTTGCTGCAATTGTTGAAAAATTGCCACCATCTTGAACTTTATTCAAAAAATTTCTCAAGCGAAAGGAGATGAATGTGGAGGAGTTGTTGGTCAGGTTGAGAATCGAAGAAGATAATCGTGAGCCTCAAAAGAAAAGTGGGAAGAATCCAATGGAAACGAAGGTCCATGTTGTTGAAGGTCTTAAGAAGAACAAGCGAAAGCATGATGGGGAAGGAACTTCCAAACAGAACAAGAAGAAGTTCAAAGGCAAATGCTACAACTGTGGTAAATCTGGACACCGCTCAAGCGAGTGTTGTAAGCATAAGAAGCAAAATCGAAATAATCCTCAAGCAAATGTAACTGAGGGTGAAAACATCGCCAATGACTTGGCGGATATGAATCTTTTTGCCGTGGTATCTGAATGTAACTTGGTTAGAAATACCAAGGAATGGTGGGTGGACACTGGAGCCACACGACACATTTGTGCAAACAAATGGATGTTCTTCACCTATAAGCCTTTGGAAAATGAGGAGAACCACTTTATGGAAAATTCTTCCACTTCTAAGGTGGTGAGACAAGGAAAGATTGCTCTAAAAATGACTTCTGGAAAGGAACTTACTCTCAACAATGTTCTTCACGTGCCTGATATCCGAAAGAATATGATTTCTGGATCTCTCCTGACTAAAAATGGTTTCAAGCTTGTGTTTGTGTCTGATCGCTTTGTGTTGTCTAAGAATGACATGTATGTAGGAAAGGGATACCTAAATGAGGGGCTCTTTAAAATCAATGTTCTTACTGTAACCCCAAAAACATATGTTTCTATGAATGAAATTGCTAGTTCTTCTTACTTGATTGAGTCATCTAATATTTGGCATGCTAGATTAGGACATGTTAATTTTGATACATTGCGTAGATTAATTAACTTGGAATTTTTGCCAAAATTTAATATTGATAAAAATCATAAATGTGAAATTTGTGTGGAATCTAAATTAGTTGGATTACCTTTCCATTTTGTTAAAAGTATAACAGAACCTTTAGATTTAATTCACACTGATATTTGTGATTTAAAATTTGTTCAAACTAGTGGTGGGAAAAAGTATTTTATTACTTTTATTGACGATTGAACAAAATATTGCTATGTATATTTGTTACATAGTAAAGATGAGGCTATTAATGCATTTAAATAATATAAGAATGAAGTTGAGAATCAATTAAGCAAAACGATAAAGGCTATTAGGAGTGATAGAGGAGGTGAATATGAATATCCATTTGAGGAATTTTGTTCTGAAAATGGAATTATTCATCAAACTACCGCTCCTTATTCTCCTCAATCGAATGGTGTTGCCGAACGAAAAAATAGTACTTTGAATGAGATGATGAACTCAATTTCATTAAGTTCACGAGCTCCACAAAATTTGTGGGGGGAAGCCTTACTTTCGGCTATTTACATTGTCAATAAAGTTGAAATAGCGTTGCCAAAGCCGTTTATTAAAAATAAACTATTTAAGAAACTCCGAAAGTTTGTTGAAGAAACTCTTTACTTAAATCAAAATGATTTTGAACACAAGAAGTGTTAACAAAAATTATGTACGAGATATGAACAAGATTTGATAACAAGTTTTAGTAAACAGTTTAAAATATTTTAAACTCAGCACACATCAGAATGGGATGAGAAGATGTAGAAATATTAATACTCAGGATTTTTAACGTGGTAAAACCTCAACCTTGAGGAAACATCCACGACTCCCTCTACGGAGTAAAACAAGAAAATATCACTAAAACAAATATGTGAGTTACAATCTATTTAACTAACATGCACACAATAACAAGTCTATACAAGTTCAGGATTATACCCTCTGGCGTCCTTAAACTTTTCTGCAGATCTTGATTGTTGATGTAGTCTTCTCAGTTTGTCAACTCTTCCTTTGTTTCAGCACTTTACGTCGACTTATGTTCACCAAATCTTATAGCCAACACTTTCAGTGTATGTAGTGTGAAGATGTTTGTGAAAAGTGTTCTATCACACATGCATGAACTCACACACACTTATATTTACAAACAGTCCTATACAAATTACATATAAGTATATATGCAGTGGGTTTGTTATTTTTCTTTCTTACAAAACCAAGAACCTTTTGACCTTTCAGAATAACCCAGATTCCACGGAGATCTTGCTTAAGAAATCGGACAAGACCTTTTTCAATCTATTTTGAAAATATTTAGGAGATTGAAAACCCTCCAAGTGCGAATCCAACTAGGTCAGGTTAAGTTTTGTAAAAACAGAAACAGAAAAACATCTATTGTTGATTTTGAAGTAAGAAAATGTTTTAACAGAAAACAATCAACAACGAACTTCTCAAGATGAGAAATAAAATGCAACTAAGTGTGTTGTGACATGAAAAACTTCAGATCTATGATTTCTATTGAATCAGAAATAAGATCTGAGTAAGTGTCTAAGTTGGAAATAAGATTTTATGAACACAAGGTTACTGCAACCCAGAAATCACTCAACTCGAACTCTCATAAACTCAAGAAATACTAAGGATGGTGTTTATTTGGTTATGGTGTTTTGGAGAGGTAAGTGGTTTAGGTTGGAAAAGATTTAGACGAAGTTAGGGTTTTTCTAACTTGGCTCTCTGGTTTCTCTCTCTCTCTCTCTATTCTCTGAGACCTTTTAAAATGGCAAAAGCTCTCGAAGGCTGAGATGAGGGTCCTTTAAATAGGAAGGGAAGAAGATTCCAGACCATCGTTCAAAAGCAACGTCTGAGATTGAGTCAAGCTCCTTTGACTTCAATCTAAGGGCTCACAACAGGCGGTGGATTAAACAGGTTGTGATTGGCTTAAAGGTTTACACGGGGATTCACTCAGGTGACATGCAGGCCATTGATAAGGGATGATCCAAGGGCTGTAAACATGCGAGGCTTTGTCTCTGTAAAGAAACACAACTCTGGCCAATCAGAGAGCAGCAAGTGTTGGCCATAGGACGAATGCAAACGCGCGTCCCAAACTAATTACAAAGCCAACCCTGGAGTCTCTGGCGCTTTCGGTTTCTACCCAAAGTAACTTAAGGCCAAAAATCACAACATGACATATTTAGTTATTAACCCCAAGACTTTTTAAATCAAGTTTTAATTTAATAAAACCTTAATTAAAATATGTTTAAAATTCCCAAAAAATTAATAAAAATGAAATTAAGGGATTTAAACACACTCACCACATTAATACACATAAAGGTGCAATATGAAATGCAAGAATTAAATTCTAAGTGTGTGAGTGATGACTATAGTCTTAGGATCATTACAAGATGAATAGGAGAAGAAGCAAACCAATCTCTGAGGCTTTTTGGTTTCTAGGATGGACACAATTTTGTCACAATTTCCAAACTAGATGAGCTCTTATACAGTCTAGACTCAAATGAGTCAAAAGTATAAGGGCTTCAAAAGTACCTCACAAGAAGACTCACAAGACACCTTATGAATTATGGAAAGGTCGAAAACCTTCCTATAAATATTTACGAGTGTGGGGGTGCTTAGCCAAAGTGATGGTTCCTAAACCTAAAAAGGTAAGAATAGGGCCAAAAACCGTGGATTGTGTGTCAATCGGTTATGCTACTAATAGGAGTGCATATCAATTTCTAGTTTGTAAATCTGAGATTTCGGATATTCATGTAAATACGGTTATTGAATCGAGGGACGCTTCATTTTTTGAAAATGAATTCCCGTATAACATGACCCAAGAATCTGGTCCTTCTAAAAGGACAAATCAAGCTACTACAAGTGGTACTCATCAACTTATTGAACCAATAGAGGATGAACCAAGACATAGTAAAAGAGCAAAAACCTTAACTTCTTTCGGTCCGAATTTTCAAACATATTTGCTAGAAAATGAACCTCAATCGTATAAAGAAGTCATATCCTTACCCGATGCTTCTAATTAGAAAGAAGCAATTAATAGTGAAATTGAATCCATATTACAAAATCATACATGGGAACTAGTGGATCTTCCACCAGGTTCAAAACCGTTAGGTTATAAATGGATCTTCAAAAAAAAGTTGAAGGCCGATGGATCAATTGATAAATATAAAGCTAGACTTGTAGCTAAAGGCTATAGGTAAAAAGAAAGGTTGGATTACTTCGACACATATTCACCGGTAACAAGAATAACGTCCATTCGAATGTTAATAGCAATAGCTGCTATTAATGGACTTGAAATACATCAAATGGATGTAAAAACCGCATTCTTAAACGGTGAACTAGACGAAAAAATTTATAAGGAGCAACTTGAAGGGTTCAAAGCTCCCGGACAAGAAGGAAAAGTATGTAAGCTTGTTAAATCACTATATGAATTAAAACAAGCACCTAAGCAATGGCATGAAAAATTTGATAACAAAATGTTATCAAATGGTTTCAAAATTAATGAATGTGATAAATGTGTTTACTTTAAATACATTCAAAATGGATATGTCATTGTATGCCTCTATGTTGATGATATGCTTATCATGGGTAGTAACTTGGAAATTGTCCAAACTACAAAACAAATGTTCAGTAGTAGATTTGACATGAAATATTTAGGAATCATCGATGTTATATTAGGAATTAAAATTTCTAAAACATCGGATGGACTTATCTTATCTCAATCTCATTGCATAGAGAAATTACTTCAAAAATTCAAGAAGTATGATATTAGTCCTACTAAGACACATGTAGATGTAAATTTACATCTAGCGAGAAATAATGGTGAAAGCATATCTCAACTATAATATTCTCGTATTATTGGCAGTTTAATGTATATCATGAACTGTACACGACCGGACATAGCATACTCAATAAGTAAGCTAAGTTGATTTACGAGTAATCCAGGAAGAGATCACTGGAAAGCAATATTGCGAGTTTTGGGTTATTTGAAATATACTCAAAACTATGGACTGCACTACTCAAAATATCCATCTGTTCTTGAAGGACATTGCGATGAAAATTGGATATCCGATACAAAAGACTCTAAGTCTACAAGTGGGTATGTGTTTACCCTTGGAGGTGTAGCCGTATCTTGAAAATCCTCAAAACAAACGTGCATTGCTAGATCGACAATGGAATTCGAATTCATTTCACTAGACAAAGATGGAGAAGAAGCTGAATGGCTTCAAAATTTCTTAGAGGATGTTCTAAATAGGTCTAAACCTGTGCCCGCAATATGTATACATTGCGATAGCCAATCAGCGATTAGAAGGAAAAATAATCACATGTATAACGGAAAGTCATGACATATTCGTCGTCGACACAATACCGTTAGATAACTTCTCTCAAATGGAATTATCTCAATTGGCTATGTAAAGTCAAAAGATAATATATTGGATCCACTAACGAAAGGTTTAAACCGAGATCAAGTTGAAAGATCATCGAGAGGAATGGGTCTAAAGCCTATAAATAAATAAGAATCAATATAGTGGCAACCTAACCTAGCTGATTGGAGATCCCAAGATCTAGGTTCATTGAGAAAACCGAACTACATTGTATTCAGTAAGCCCTAGAGGAGATTTAATCATATCCATTCCAAAGATGAGATAGTGCATATCAGTGCATATCTGCCGCGAAATTAGGATAAGTTATGCTTTTAATGACATCCATATCTTAGTATGTCTAAGTGGGGTATTGCAGGATACTCTTTATGGAAGTCACCTACGTGAGTAAGAAGGGGGCCACTTTTATGAGAATAATGAAAGGCATATTCTCTAAAATACTCACGAAACCAAGTGGTGTTCATGGCCAAAATGAACACAAACGTGAGAACCAACTGTGTTGAAGAATTATTGTGTGAATACTATTGTCTAGGTTTACAGAAACGGTTGACGGTTCAAAGACGTGAAGTCTACTGATTAACCAAGTAAATCCGGTCATATATCACTAAGGAAAGTTCAAGGCCACTGGGCTACTTCTCCCGATGCAATAAATCTTCAATTTTACTCAACATGTGTCTGAATCTGTATTAGCATCTGTTCTGTTTTATTTATAGTAATATATCATTCATGTGGGGGATTGTTGGAAATTGGACTTAGAAAAAGTTATCCATATTTTTTTGGACAGAATTTTGAGCAACTTTGAGCTCAAATTTAGGTGGGACCCACGCTACGAGTAGTGGGAAAATGAGATTAATGTAGTATATTCACATGTCCAATTTCATTAAGTTATGAATGATAAATATGTCCCCAAAGTGACTCAAAAAGTAATGAAAGTTAATGAATTGGGTATGTTTTAACTCTTGTCCCACATTGGAAGAGTAGTGGGAAAATGATGAGTTAATAAAACCCAAATGATGGATTAAGGTTTGGATGCCTTGGGGTATTCCAACTCTTTGAAGGGGAGATGACCTAAGCTATGCTCGGGTTGACTTTCGGTCAAAGGTCCACACGCGCGCGAGCACGTTCGTTCGTTCGTTCGTCCGGCCAGCCGGCTCGGCTCGGCTTAGTTCGGTTCGGGCCTGGGCTTGGACTTATAAAAATCTCCTACAAGAAAATTATGTTTCTACATAACTCTTTTGCATCTGTTGCATTGTTGTTGAGTAAAAACCACATAATTTGAGTTCATCGTAATTAATTATTGTTGTGCCACATAATTAATTGTTGTTGTGCCACATAATTAATTGGAAAATCCGTTCTATCTTGGGAGACAATATTCATCAACCTCATAGCACATTGGAGGCAATAAATTGTCTTAAGGACACTTTGAAGATTCACAGGGCTCGGATTCTTTTTCTATTTCTATTATTGTTTCTGCAAATTGAAGTAAGTTTTTTATTTTTCTGCAATTTCATTTTATTTCTTTAATTAGTTTATAATTCGTAATTCTGTACTTTTGTATTTATTAAATAGTAGACATAAAAAATAGAGCCTCCTTATGATACTTTCCCAAGTCAGTGATCCCCTTTTTTTTAGCCTCCTCAACGTTTAGGAGCCTCTTCATCAACTCTTCATTTTCCATAATATCATACTTGGCCTGCTTAATCTTGGGGCCATTCTCCCCGACCCACAGTTGCATGCTGTGAAGGGAGAGGAAGGACTGCAAAACACAAAAACAAAAAAAGTCAGCATCGAACGAGCCGAAAAAAATAATGAAAAGTGATAAGAATTTTTACCTAGGTAGAACAGTGAAGAGAAAAATCAATGACTAGAGAAGGGGCCCAGGAGTTGAAGAATCGACTGTCGCACTCATGCATGATTGACCCCACAACATATCGAGCCCTTAGTTGGTTGTCAAATAATGACTCAGTTGACACGCGAAGCTGGGCCAGACCAGCATCGGGCTCATCGTCATTAAAAATAGGGAAGGCCATGTCCCTAATGGATTTTATCAAGACATCCTTCTTCTTCTTCTTTATTGCCTGAGGTGGGATAACACTACCTCCCTCGGTTACATCCTTTCACTTTTTTTAATCCTTGGAAGGGGAGGGACCTCCTGTGGTGGTCTTTTGGTAGGGGGTCGAGGAATAGACTTTCTTCCTACCAATTTTGAATGAAGATTACCCGTCAATGGAACTGCCATCTACCATACTTGATCAAAAACTTTGATTGGACGATATACAAACAAAGGAAATAATAAGTGTCAGTTGGAATAAACTAAGAATAGACGATAGTAAAGTTAAAAAAATCAGCAGTTAGAAAAATCTAAGCTTACACAGCTTGGTAATGGGGTCAACCCCGAGCCTAGTCTCAGCTAAAAGATCCAGCTCCATCAGAGTCTCAAACACAACCAACCCCTTCTTTTCTCCACAGGAATGAATGTGATAAATTTTCTTCCAGTGTCTATGCTAAGGCTGGGATCACGCTTTGTGGCAATAGAAACCTTACCCCATTTTTTTTTTTTTTTTTGGGGGGGGGGGACTTTCGTCTCATTAGTTCCAGAAGTAACATCATTATCAAACTCCTAAGAACCAGATATAAAAAAGTACTAGGATTTCCAATCATGATTGGAAGTTAGATTGACATGTATAAGTTTTTTATCGGAATGCCGAGTCATAAAATGATAATTGCACGGCGTATATTTCTTGGTAAGGAGTGTGTTGCAGGCCATGAAAATTTAAACTGGAAGGTCAACCTTGTATGCCAACTTCGAAAGTTGGATTGTTCTGAGTAAGATCCTCTATGCGTTTGGAGTCAGCTGTGCATGGGAAATCCCCATGCTATTAAGGATGGCCCTGATATTCAGATGAACTGGAAATTAAAAGCCAATTTTAAGCATTTTATCGTAATTAAGAACCTCACCTGCAACCCAGCAGCTGAAAGCCCTCTCATCCTTGGAAAAGACTCTCATCGTAATTGAAGACTTAGTGCCATAGAATGTCTCCATAAAATTAAGTCCGTCTCATGGTAATCACTGGGGATAGTTAAGGCATATGAGGTATCCAGCTCATCATCATTATAAGGAAATATTTTTAATAATTCCTTCACAATTAATTATGTCGCATACCGCTACAAGTCGTCAAAGAATTGAGAAGATTGCATCTACAAAAGACGAATTCGAATTACAAGTTATCTTCAACATTCAAGCCCAACAATATGAACTTTCGTAAGATAATGTTTAAAGTTTCATTTACATTTCATATTAAGAGCGCTGGGATATTTTTAAAAAGGAGTTTTAAAAAGTTTTGTTATAGAAAATACTTTTATAAATGTTTTTATAAAAAAGGTGTTAACTGTTTTAGAAAAAGAATAGTTTTGAGAAAATTTCAATGGCAGTAAACGCATCTCGGATTCGATGCCAATCTCGTTCGTGCGAGATCACCAGCTCGTTCGAACGACATGTGGATGTCGCGCGTAGTCATTTGAACGACACGCGATCTCGTTCGAGCGAGATGGGGTTTTCGTTCGAACGAGCTGTCTTTTTGGCTGACACGCTTCTTTAATGCTGATCTCTTTGACAACCTCAAACTTCCTTATATAAAGGATGTCAGCCCTTGTTTTGAAAAACGTGGAGAACAGTTTTCAGCTTTAAAGTGTTTTATCTTTTTGAAACTTTTGTGTATTTGCCCAGAATTAATTGCATACCTTTGGCAGAAAGTTTTTCTCCAACAATTTTAAGGGTTCAAATGTTTTAATTTTAATTCACAAAATCTGAATTACTTTTATGTGAATTGTTTTGTGAAACCCAAGATTATATTTTATGTTGCTTTGGAGGTTTGACGAAGACACTGTGCGTTACTTTTGTGGGTGAAAGCAAGTTAGTATGTAAGTCAATGGTCTTGTAAACTTTTCAAAGTTCTAGAAATAAAAGGGTTTGCCCTGCGGGAATTTTTTCTGAATATTTGTGTCACGTGCTTTATTTATTTATGGGTTGACACACGCACTTTAGATGCTTGTTTAGGGGCTGAATTAAATAAGGTTTGATTGGAAACTTGCGAATTAATTTGAAATCGGTATCACATGTTTCTCAAATTGGTATCAGAGCGGGTTACGCTAATTTATCGCGTGATCCTGATTTTTCAAGGATTTGTTTTTTTTATACAATGTGACTTCTCACATCGTCAAATTGGTATCAGAGCAGGTTGCGCTAATTTATTGCGTATTCCTATTTTTCGCAAAATTGTGTGATGTTGAGTTTTTTTTTTTAATTAGTTTTGTGAAAAATTGCAATTTTCAATGGAACGCCCATTTAATGAGGAGCCTATTTTTGAAAAGGTTCACGACCGTGCTGAAAAATTAAAAAGTTTGAATTTGAATCTTTGCAAAAGAATTAAAGTTTTGGAAAAAATAAATTCTCTCTTTAAAAGTAAGATTGAATATTTGCAAGCGTTTCAAACTCAAAGTGATATTTGTCGTGAGCATTTTTGTAATTTGTGTATTGATTTTTATTCTTTGAAAATTGCCAAAAAGAAGAGTGATGAGAGAGTCCTTGTTTTAGAGAAGGAATTAGAGGACTTAAAAAATTATAGGGTTCCCATTTGTGCCGTCGAGGATAAAAAATTAATCGATGATTTTACGGCACGTGAAAAGACTCTTAGGGATAAGTTTGTTTTAATTGAGAGGGAGCGTGATAAACTGTTAAGTTAAATTGAAAATCTAAAAAAGAAATCCCTGTCTTTGGAAGAGTCTAATTCTTTGCTTGAGTAAAAAATTTTGAAGTTAAAAAATGATTTGACAGACTCAAGTAGGTTTGATAGTAATGGTAATGGCTCATTGTGTTATCATGTTTCTAATGCTAAAGCCAAAACCATTATTTGTTTTAGAGGGTCAACTAATTCCAAGGATGATAGAAAAGATCACACTTTAGGTGTCGTTCCACCCGTTTACACATGTTCATATTGTGGTAGGAAAGGTCACCTTAAGCATTTTTGTTTTGATCTTGGAAAATGTCCTAGGAAGTTTATGTCTAGTGTTGTCGTGGTTACCAAAGCCCCCACACGTCGTTTCACATCTGTTTGGATTAGGAAATCACTTTTAGAGGCACTAGATTTTAGACAAGTTGATTCTCGTTTGCTTGCACATGATTCTTTTCTTGTCATATCATATAGATGATTGTGTTTGCATGTTTGTCATACGCTAGTTATGCTTTTTGATATATTTTTGCTAGCGTTGTGACATGTACTTTTTGTATAGATTTTCGTTTTAAAATTTTTTGAAAAATACAAAAAGATTTATTTTGATAAAATTTTTGAAAAATCCAAAAAGACTTTTGTATTTTGTTTTCACCTTTTATGGATAGACACTTAGGATGACCCAGTCACAACATCATTTCATTTATTCATGTGACTATTTTATAGTGTTTTGAGACAATAGATCAATTCATCCATGTGCTTTATAATGTTTGGAGTCATTAAGATGTAATTAAGTGTTACTTCCTATATGTTTGACTCATAATTTCCTTTATTGCACACATGCACGGATTTGTTTGATTATTGTGCTTGTCTTACCACATGTTGGTTGGGTGTTTTCACTTCAATCCTATCCTTAAAACTAGGGCTGTGTTTTTTTTTCCGATTTTTCGAATTCCGATCCGATTTTTTTTCGAGTTTGGAAAGATTTTTTTATTGCCGATTTCCGATTTTTCGATTTCCGATTTTTTTCGAAAAAAATCGGATCGGAAATCGAAATTTTTTTATTTTCCAAATTTCCGAAATTTGTTCCGATCCGAATTTCCGAATTATTTTACGAAATATTATCCGAACTATTTTCCGAACTATTTTCCAATTTTGCCACGAAATGTTTTCCGAAATAATTTCCAAAGTATTTTTCTGGAAAATTTCCGAATTTTGCCGAATTTCTGAATTTTACCGAAAATTCCGAATTCGAAAAAAAAAACATTTCCGAAAAAAATCGGATTCGTCTTCTGCACGCCGATTTTTTTGCCGATTTTTTCGGAAATTTTTCCGAAACATGCTTTTCCGATCCGATCCGGCCGAAACACAGCCCTACTTAAAACGAACTAAGCGCGAGAAAACTTGATAAGAAAGTTGTGCATTTAAGAACCGTTTTGTGAGTTTGTGTGCTTTTTTTGAAAACGGTGAAGGGCTACGAAATATTTTTTTTATCCTTTACGATTATGCAGCCATTTAAATTGGACCTAAAAAATTGAGGAATTTTATTATCCGAGGTCCAAAGAGGTTTAAAAGAGCTCGAAAAAATTTAAAGGAAATAAAAAGAAATTCATGCCAAATATGGGCCATTTGGGTTTTTGCTCCAATTCTTCAAAGTTTGAGAATTTTGTTTAACACCTCTAAAAGAAAATTTATATGAGGGAGTTTGGTTGGAGATTTTATAAAGGGTTTGCACGTCCTTGAAAATCTTGAAAATGCGTTAAATAGTTTTGGACGTTATTGGTGTGAAAATCATTTGACTTTGATTTGTTGATTTGTATAAGTCGATGTCATTTAAATTCAACAAATTTTTACACATAAGGATACTTTTGATGTTCATTCATTAGGGGTACACATATACATCATGCACATATGATTGATTGAGTTTATTTACCTATCGAATGTATTCACACCCATTCATTCCATTACCATGACTTGGTTGTTTTAGTTTAAATCCATGGTGTGATTTTTAGTATTCTATTTTGTATGAAAAGTTAAAAAAATCCAAAAATAGTTTGTGGATGTTTTTGGGACATACCTTTGCATGCGCGTAGCTTGATCTTTGTTTGCTATGCATTTTTTTCGTGAAACTCCATGTTTTGATTGTTTCTTCTTATCTGTCTATTTGGGGACATCATAAAAAGGGGGAGAAAGAATTATCATGTTATGGGGGAGTTTTTTGCATTATGGGGGAGATTTGATGATTAATGCTTTATTCTTATATCATTTCAAACTCGATGCGTCACGAAGGTATTTTTCTTTATCTCATATATGTAGGTACAAATATTAAAGATCATGATGTTGTACACCCTGATGACAAAATCTTTGAGAGTTTTGATGTTGAAGAAAAATTTGAGAACTTGCAAATTTTACCTTTTCTGTTTTGGGATTCATGGGAGGGTATATTTGTATAGGCATTTTGGTTTTTGATAATTCGGATGTTTTTATGTATGTACCGGCATAGACATAGGGGTAGATTTGTAAGGACATATTTTTAATAAGTCCATGACAATTAATTATGTCGTATACCGCTACAAGTTTTCGAAGAATTGAGAAGATTGCATCTACAAAAGACGAATCCGAAGTACAAGTTGTCTTTAACATTCAAGCCCAACAATATGAACTTTAGTAAAATAATGTTTAAAGTTTCATTTACATTTCATATTAAGAGTGTTAGGATATTTTTAAAAAGGATTTTTAAAAAGCTTGGTTATAGAAAATACTTTTATAAATGTTTTTATAAAAAAGGTATTAACTGTTTTAGAAAAAGAATAGTTTTGAGAAAATTTCAATGGAAGTAAACGCACCTCGGATTCGACGCCAATCTCGTTCGCACGAGATCACCATCTCATTCGAACGACATGTGGATGTCGCGCGTAGTCGTTTGAAAGACACGTGATCTCGCTCGAGCGAGATGGGGTTTTCGTTCGAACGAGCTGTCTTTTTGGCTGACACGTTGCTTTAATGCTGATCTCTTTAACAGACTCAAACTTCGTTATATAAAGGATGTCAGCCCCTGTTTTGAAAAATGTGGAGAACAGTTTCCATCTTTAAAGTGTTTTATATTTTTGAAACTTTTGTGTATTTGCCCAGAATTAATTGCATACCTTTGGCAGAAAGTTTTTTCCAACAATTTTAAGGGCTCAAATGTTTTTTTTTAATTCACAAATTCCCAATTACTTTTATGTGAATTGTTTTATGGAACCCAAGAATATATTTTGCCATTGTTTATTCTTTGTGGGGAGAGCTCTACAACCGACAGTTGCGTGCTATTGTCGAGGGAGTCCTGATGAAGATTTTAGAGTGTGTGTCTAGAACTGCGGTCCTTATGGTATAGCTGCGCGTGAACCACTGCAGATTTCTAGGTGTTGCTTTGGAGGTTTAACGAAGACACCGTGCGTTACTCTTATGGGAAAAATCAACCTCCACTCTCGGATCATCGTCATCCGAGACTTGAATGAGCTCAGGGCCAGCGCTTTACGACTCATCTGTCGGTGTTTGGGTGAGATCCCTATTACTGGACTCGACTGTCCCACTCTCGTCTAGACAACAGTTAGGAACCAGCATTGCTTCCTCGAATGAGTCATCCCTAACCCCACGCTGATAATTTGGTGGTCTGGTAATGTGGTTTGGGATATAACCTGGGGAGTAGGTGGACTAAGAACTCCCCAAAGAAGAAACTGGCATTGTGTCACTACTTATGCTAGTGATAACTGTAGGCTCGAATGTAGTTGGGTAAGTAAGGAGTAAAGGAGGACGAATAATAGATAGAGGAACTAGGGTTATGAGAAATGTAGAATCGACTTAAACTTTCCTCTTGGCCTCGGCCTCGACCCTACGCATCTTCCTGAGTATATGATATCTAAGATGGTGGAATTGTTATCCTAACTCGTAGAGTCTACATCACATGAAAAATAGAAATAACGTTTGACTTATATTGACTTAAAGATCTAATAATGGAAACTTAAATGTCTTAAACCAAGAACCATTCAAGAATCGGTTTGAATATTATTGGAGAAGAAGATTGGATAACCCATCGAAAAAGCTAACTAATGCCTAAAAAGTGACATCTCCTCCAAAACAATAATGTTGCTACCCACTACAACCTAAATACCACCCTAGAACCAATAAAGTAACTTACTGCCACCATAAATGGTGACCGAAAAATGCAAAGTTTTGGCAAAGAAAAATAAAAACAAAAATCTACCAATAAAAAAGGAAAACGAAGGTAAAAGAAGGGGAGATAAGATTACTAGATAATAAAGGAAGCTTGGAACGAAGAAAAGGAAGGGGCTACATTCTAAAATTAGAGGAATGGAGGAGGGAGAAAACTTGTTCCCTAGGTTGCTATGGAAATTATAGAGATAAAAGTTGGAGAAGAAAGAGAAAGTGAAGTGCTTTTAGGTTTTTAAACCTTGTGATGATTAAACACATTTCCTTGTACACCGTCATTACGGCAAAACTCTCAAAGGTGCATGTTGTCTCCACTTCTGGGTCCACATGCCACACCATCCTCAAGCTAACAAGTTTCCATTTGAGGACACCAAGCGTCATTTATGTCAAGACCTTGAAATGGCATTTCTGATATCTCACCAGTCCACTCACGTCACTAAGGCACCCTTTAACACTGAGGGGACATCTCATAGCAGGGGGTCAAATGACTTTACACCTCAGCCTCCCATATATATTGGTACTAAGGTCTAGGGGTTATTTATATACATAAGTATGACCTCGTCTAGATGAGACTCGGCCCAATAGAATGCCCCCTCAGTGTAACGCAGACTCATCCTCATATGGGTCCATATCACCGTGGCCTGAGTAAAAAAGTCTCAAACTTCGAGATGAAATCAAGAGAACATTTATGGTCGTTCATGAAGGCTGTCGATAGGCTCATAGCACGGGGTTTCCAAGTCTCGGCCGTGTCGTGTGTCGACCACATCTAATGTCATCAAACCGATATCAACCACAATATTTGGAGAACATGCATCACTCTCGGCCTCACCCAAAAAGAAGGCACATCATCAATCTCAGCAAGCTGAGACTTCATAGAGCTGACATTAACAACCCGTACAAAACATGTGACCTGGGCATTAATAAGACCCGTGTACAGGGCCATTATAGAAGATCAGCCCCCTCGTGGGGAAAATATTCTTTCATCATGACATACACATGCAAGAGACAAATGACATTATCTCATTTGCTCGCTCATCTCATGCACACCAGGTTCATGCTTGGGGGTGATACTGCACACCCCCATCCTTATAAAAAGCTACTTTTTCATCCTCATAAAGGATCGAAAATAGAAAACCCTACTAAAATGCTATACACTTCTATAGTTAGAGAGAGAAAGCTTCTAACCTCCATTAACGACCTTTTTACCATAGTTTATATTGAGATATTCATCAGTTTATATAGTGGAGTAGGCCAAGGTTGAACCACTTACATGCTTGTGTCTTTTTTATCTCTCATCCTTTATTTTAATTACATATGTCTCTTATACTTCTACTCCAATTCCACCATTGCAGAGACAAAGCTACAAGTTGAGTTATTCACTAATTTAAGGTGGTGACATCTCTGGTATCATCAGTGTTCTAGCAAGATTTTAGTGGACCAAAATAAGTATCCCCTAATTAGCATCAAATACCTTTCTCTACATCGAATTGTAACTAGATAAGCAAAGGTAATGTATTAGTAACCTTAGGCTTTAGATATAAACATAGTTTTTGTACTTTTTTCTTCCTGTCTCATAATCATTCGCAGTTTTATGGGTTAAATTTTTTGCTCTGCGTATTTTGATCCTTATTACTCGGTATACCAACCCACATTGTAGAATGATAAAGTTTTAGAAAGAACCCATGTCGTCCATGCTCTAACCCTAGGTTGCATGTTAGAATTATGTGCATGGATGTATGCGCTTGTGTACTAACATGGTTTTATAGTATGTGAAATAATTTATCCCTCCCATCATGGTCATGTGAATGTATTTTGTGTGAATAGATTCTATGGTGATTTATTCGTAGTTATTTTCTGCACTAGACTCCATCTGGTTGAACTAATTAGGGTTTTGTATTTATTATGTTAAATCTATATATTGGAGGAGAAGGTGAGGGGAAGTAATTTGTACTTTCATACTCTGCATTAAGCTTTGTATACGGACGAATTTCACAGGGTTCTAGCAATTTTTCAAAGTCACCTATGGAGGTTTGCAAAGTTTACATAAAGTTATCTGTGGCTAATGTAAAAGAAAGAAAGGCAGAGGAACAAATAAAGAAGAAAATAAAGAAAAGGAAACACCGTTATAGCAGTGCAAGAAAAATACTAAGTCGCTATAGCAGTGTGAAGGTGCAGTTTGCGATCGCAGGCATCAGTGCCGCGATCGCGGTAGTGCAATTAAGTTCGACATTTCATATTTTTAGACTCTCAACAACTGATTTTTCCACAACTCATCTTTAACGGATTTATTCTCCAAAAAGGATTATTTATCAAAGAATCCTTATTCTTTAAGGACTCTAAGTGGAATTTTAGGCCATGATGAAAAGGGGAATTTTTAGTCATTTTATTATATTTTGCAATTATTTATTTATTTGTGTATCTTTTTATTAAAATTTTTATTGCATGATTTTGTGTGCCAATTAATTGAATAACTAGGAACACCTCATTTTGTGGACAACGTAGTTTATTATTTTGAGAGTGGCCTAGATTACGATTTTCTTGCATTATTTATTTTAATTTATTTTTTTAAATTGAATTTAATCGAGTAATTAATTTTAAGGTGTAAATTAAATTGAGATCTTTGGTTTTTATTTTTAATTTAAAAATATTTTATTTTTTAAAAATAAAAAATTATGAGATCAGAAAATTTAATTTATGGTTGTAAGTTGGAAAATTACCAAGGATTTAATTCATCCAGTTAGAATTGAATATATTATTTTTCATAAATATTTAAGTTTTTAAATACTAAGTGAGAGAGGAGTGTCAACATAAACCCCGCGGTCTCCATCGGTATTTTTAAATTGTGAAGCGATTAATTCATCGTTTCAGCTTGATATGTGCCCCCATCAGATGGTTTTAATTGCTGTATCACATAAATTTTAAAAAATTTAAGTGATGATTTTTTGAAATTAAATGTGAGTGTATTCGGCCCTCCCATCTAGAAAGTTCTACATGAGCGGGTTTAATTTTATTAAATGAACCGATAATATACACTTAGGGCGTGTTTGATAAATAAGATGGAAAATAAGAGCTAAAATTTAATTTCCATGGAATTGAAAACTTAAAAATATATTCCTTGGAAAATATTTGTTGGTGTTGTTTGATTGCAATAATTTCCCAAGTGGAAATGTTCTATTTTCCATCTTTAATGTGTTTGATTTCCAATAATTTTCATGAAAAAAATGGTAGAAAATATATATATAAACAAAAAAATAATAAAGATCCCAGAAAATTAATAAAAAATAACGAAAAAAATTTTAAAAACAAAAAAATGAATTAAAATAAAAAAAATACAGAAAATTAATAAAAAACCAATAAAATAAATATTAAAAACGAATTTAAAAAATATATATATATATAAATGTATTAAGAGTATTAAGAAAAAAAATGAATAAAAACCAAATCCACCACGCTCCCCCCCCCCCCCCCCCCCCAACCCCTAACTGTTTCGTCCCCCCCTTTCGTCAAGTCTGTTCTTTTTTTTTTTTAATTCTCTTGTTTTTTGAACTTTTTTCAAATATTTGTATTTTTGTTATTTCTAGGGTATTTATTCACTTCCATTTTTTAATTTTTTGAGCGTTTTTTTATTTTCTTTTATTTTTTTCTTAATTAATAAATTTCTGATTTTTTAAATTAATTCAGGGGTTAATATTTATTTTCTAGTTTTTATTCACTTTCTAGATTTTTTTTCATTATTTTTGGGTTTTTATTTAGTTTCTGGATTTTGTTCATTATTTTTTGGATTTTTATTCACTTTCTGGAAGAAAAAAAATCATTGTTTTTTGGGTTTTTAATCACTTTCTGGATTTTTTCCATTATTTTTGGGGTTTTATTCACTTTTTGCATTTTATTCATTATTTTTGGGATTTTATTCATTTTTTGGAAGTTTTTCTTTATTTTTGTGGTTTTATTCACTTTCTAGATTTTTTTTTAATTTTTTTTCTATTTTTATTCACTTTCTGTATTTTTTTAATTATTTTTGGGGTTTTATTCACTTTTTGGATTTTTTTTTCTTTTTTTGAGGAATTTTATTCACTTTCTTGATTTTTTTTCATTCTGTTTTGGGTTTTATTAACTTTCTGGTTTTTGTTTTCATTATTTTTGGATTTTTATTCACTTTCTGGATTTTTTTTTATCAATTCTTTGGGTTTTTATTCACTTTCTAGATTTTTTTTATCAATTGTTTTGTGTGGCGATTCTTTTCCCAGGAAAATGAATAACAAGGTGGGAGGAGGTTTTTTAATTCCATCTTTTGTTGAAAAGGTGGTTACGTGACTTGTTTTAAAGAAATCAATTCCATGAATTTTTTTGTTTATTAAACATGCAAAAGATGGAAAATAACTCCACATATTGTATTTTCCATGGAAAACTAGTGTTATCAAACACACCCTTAGTACAATTAATGATATCTTCCCCATCAGAGTCGTTGTCATTACGTGTGGTACTGAAAGACGTAGACTATTCAATTATGTTGGACAACAAATCCTGGACCATCTGCACTACATAATTAAAAGACGAAAATCTGTCTAGTTCAAGGTGATGTAATTTAATCTCCCATTGAGAAATTTCACTTTATAAGAGAACTAGGATGTTCGACGAGATTTTATTTTTAATTGGCGGTGAGGGATGACACTTTAAAATTAAATAAAAATTAATTCTCATGTAGATTTTAAAATTAATTATGTTTTCGAAATTTATGATTCTCCAAATTTAAAATGGGTTCTTCATTCAACCTACTTGCCTCAATCTTAAAGGACAACGAACTTGCTTACATGAACTCTATAGACTCGAAAAGAAGCCTAGACATTATCCTAATTGTTGAGGAGTATATATTTAATTTCACTGAAGCCTGCCCTGCCAAGCTTGAGGAAGAGGCACCCTAAAGGGTTGTGCAAGCCTATTAGAGATGGCAAAAGGCTCATCCGATGGCTTGTTATTACATATTGTCCTCGATGACCATGTATTGCAACAACAACAACATATGTCCAGCACTTACGACATGATTCTGAATCTCAGGGACATGTTTAAAGATCAAAATTATACCATAAGGTTGGATGCTATGGAAAGGATGATTAACACCAAGATGTAATATAGTACTCTCGTACGCGATTATGTTCTTAATATGATGTCCATCTTGGGAGAACTTAAGGTGCTTGGATACAAAATCGATGAGGAAACCCGGATTGATTTTGTCCTCCAATAACTACCGGAGCCCTGTAAACATATTCATCTGAACTATTCTATGAATAAATTTTATTACTCTTTGTTGAAACTACTTAAAGAACTCCAAGTTGTGGATAATATCACCAAGCATAAGGGTTTGGTTTAGGTTACTAAGAAAGGCCCATATTCTTTTGTACCAAATGTTAAGAAGAAGAACGAAAAGTCTCAGGTATATCCGGTGAAGGTCAAAACTGCTTTTAAGCCTTAAGGAGAGGGTAAGAAGCCTATTGGCAACTGTTATATCTGAAAATGATCAGGACGTTAGAATAATAAGTGTTCAATTTTATTATCAAGGAAGTGTGGAAATAGTAATTTTTTCTTAGTCATTGATCCTTATTTTGTGGGTCAATCTACTGGCACTTGGTGTATCGATTTGGGAGCCACTAATCATGTTGGTAATTCTTTATATGGGTTCTAGGTAACTAGAGAGCTCAGTAATGGAGAAATATTTATATTCATGGGCGATTATAATAAGGCAACAACAGTAGTGGTAGGAAATTTAGTTTTAAATTTTGGCGATAATTTAATATTGGTATATTGTTTTTATGTTCCATGGCATTAGAAGAATTTTAATTTCTGTTTATAAATGTGACACCTTGTAAAAGCCATAAATAGATTGGTTAGGTGTAATGTAAAAATCACGAGAAATAATAACATTTAGTAACATTCTCAGCATAGCGAAATAAATAAAATAAAATAATTAAATGTACAATAAGATAATAACTAATGAATAATATACAACTGATACTATCACTGCCACGGGAAATAAATCGAACTCTGGAATATAAAATCTCAATTATAGAATATCCATCTCTGAGTACAAGTACAAAATGTACAATCTCTGACTCGTGATAAACTGAAATAAATATAACTTCCTATATTAAAATATAAATAAATAGAAAGATGTAAAGGAGATAAAGTTCTTAATGCCCACAACCTAGGAATGAAGAATATATTATCGCTAGAGATACTCCTCTATGGCCTAAGATCTATGGAAAATAGTTCAACAACAAGAGTTAAAGCAAGTCTTTTAAGCATAAGAATTTAACTGAAGTTGAGCCACAATAATAATAAATCTCCCTCCCATGCTAAGTGGATTTTAAGTTATTGAAGTTACCCAACCCAAAAAACCTAAAATAAGTATGTGCTGCTACTCCCAAATCCATGCGTCCCATCTAATATATATTAATATCTACATTAAGTATTCTTTACTTTCACGTTCTTAAGTTCATCTATTGATTTAAGAATCATTTATTTTACTGAAATCTCTTACGATAAAAGTAAATCACTTACTAATCGTAGTATCAATAACGGTATCTAGTTATCATTCTAAAAGAGTGTATCAAGTCTAATAGTCTCAAATAGTCACATCCACAAATTTAAGATATACGTCTCTAGTAGATTCATTACATTATTCCCAAACAAGAAGTTTATAGTTATACATTGCTAGTATAAATCATAAACCCGTACAACCCTCTCAACTACTGCAATACAGAATCATCACATAAAACATAATCCGATGCTACCATCTCAATGCACGCAAGTACGAAATCACATAATCTAGAATATCCATAAGTGTACATAACCCACATAAAATCTTATGGGCTATGCTTGAGCCCGCAAAGTAAAAGTACGGACGCTTATCCCGTGTAGACACCCAACCCTAGGACCCTCCTTAGGTCCCTAACACTCATTCATTCACCATAAATCGTAGGTCATACTCTAAGTACCAATCTAGAGGCCACCTGGCGCTCCCACTCCCCATTTAACTCCGAGTACTGAGTACCGAAAGCTCAATGAATCTTCGAAGGTCTCTGAATCCCCTTTCCAATAGTCTGCTCCATGAGCGAATCGCCCTTGCGGTTCGAACGAACGGTTCGTTTCACTATCAAAAACTCACCTAAAGGTGATCGGGAGCTCCCAGACTCGAGAGTGGCTCAATGGATTCTTGAAGGGCTCTGAATACTCTTTCCAACTGTTTGCCTCGTGCATGATTTTGACTTACAATTCATTTTTCTAAAAAAAACTATCCCAGACTGCCTGATGGCACTCCAGGGCCCCTGCCTATCGGTAGGGCGCTTGAGGTGCTATGTCGGTCGGTAGGTCTAGACCCCAGCCGATCGACACCCCCTTCGCCCTATAAATGGAGGATATGCTCTCACTTTGAAAGGTAACCCCGAATACCCCTCTCAGTAAGTTAATGAACATTCTCTCATATTCAAAGTTATTCCCTTTTCTAAAAAAACATTTTCTAATATTTCCATCCATCACATTCTTATCTCACTTGGTAAATTCCCCCTGTCTCTCCATTCCACTTTCATACCATTGGGAGATCAGCACATCTAGATCCGAGGATCAATGTCAAGCACTTATAAGGAAGTCAAATTCTCCATCCCTTTCTATAATTCTCTCATTTTTTGTGTTATTTACTTTATTTCTATCCTAGCATTTTACTTCATTACGTCACATCTAATCTCAACTCTTTATTAGTAGTATTTGCACATAATGTATTTTCATAAAAAAATCCCCAAAATAAGAAAAATAGGGTTTATCTATAAATTCCAAAAGAAGGATTCTCATCTCACACTCTTACTTTTAAAACACATTTTCTCTACACACATACATAAGATAAATCCCCCATTTGGATTTATAGATTAAACCCAACTATATGCTATCTTCAAACTACATAGACTTTGATGTCCATGAATAGCCAGGACATTGAGGAATTTTGAAAATCGATCTGATTCTATCTCTGTTCGTTCTATTTGAAGAAAGGAAGGATTCCAAATAATCAATCTTTCTTTTAGGTGTTGAATCTCTCTTTGATTGATTAATGGGTGATATTTCGAATCCTCATAATTCTATCATCACTAGGGGTTATAATTTAAATAATTCTAGATAATATTTACTATCTTGAAATATTTTTGTATTTTCTGAATGATAAGGAGAAAAAAAATTGGGTCAAAAGAACAGGGGTTTTAGGCTAATCCCGAGATTCGAGTCCTCCTTTAGGCATATTTATATGTTTCCCTCATATATATATATATATATATATATATATATGATGTATGAATCTCCAATTCTTAGATGCTTGTTTTTGTCCGATATATACATTCTCTCTTCCATATTGACCTTTGATATGGAAAACACTCATATTATATGTTGAATTCTTATCTTTGAAACACTTCTAAGGATGAATTCACTACGTCCCTTTTCATGACGCGAGCTGAATGATCCCATTCTTCACCTATATAATGCACATGAGCACACATTTCATGAAGTCTAATAAGAGAAGTTTAACCCATGCCCATGAGAGACAAAAAGGGTGGGATGGTTGCCTAACACCTTCCCATTCTGTAACTTAGTCCCCAGAACTTTGAACTACTTGGTTTCGCAAACATTAGTATTGTCCTTAATGCCATTCTCTTGAGGCGACGACATTTCTTTTGCCTGTTTTGTGCAAAATAGACTGGAAACTCTATCTCTACACATTATCCCCCATATTGACGATGACCGAGTTCCCTGAGAAAGGTCATAACCCCACGCGTGTCGGAGGGAATCCGAAAGGAATCCCCAGGATGGCCACAATGATGAATCCACTAGGGATGTATTTTAAGAGGACTAAACTCTATTCATACATAGGTGTATTCGTTTCTACGTGTTCATATGCTCCTACCTGTGTATTCCCTTTGCTTCTCTATTTAATTTTAGTATATATCTTCCTTATGGTTATATTTATCATATATATATATATATATATATATCACTTTCCACTCACTTATACAATTCACATACTTGTATATACTCTCCCTGTTCACTTCACACACTTTCACTTAGTTTCACTTCCACTCATATGCTTTACGCACCACTTAGACTATCCATGTTTAAGTTTCACTAGCACACACCCACACTTATCACACTTTTATAATCTCCATGTTAACTTACACATATTACACACCACATGTACACTACACCAAATCCTGCGAATGGTCACGCCAAGTGGGTCACGGCCCAAGTCCGCGACCAGCTGGTCGCGAACTTGGGCCGTGACCCACTGAATATTTGGCGTGACCATATTTATTACCACACTAAATTATTGATGCTCGGAAAGTGGTCACGGACCAAGTCCGTGACCACAGTGGTCGTGGACTTAGGCCGTGACCAGGTCGTGACCATCTTGGCGCCAAACACGCGCCAAAATTCCCTCCAAGCTTGGTCACGGGTGGGTCACGGCCCAAGTCCGTGACCCATGAAGAATGGTCCTCTAAAACCTAGGTTCATGGTGTTGATTTTTAACACCACTATAACTGTTTTTTGGAAGTTTTAGTACCCTAACATATAGGGTGTGACCGTGTGAGGATCACCGCAATTCCAATTTTTAGAGGGTCAACAAATTTGAATGTGAATTTGATAAATAATTTACAACAATGTGCAGGCGGGTCAAATGCTATACAGACAACTTGATCTTGAATATGGTGTGAATGCAGTGGTTACTAATGGAAGGGTGAGTTATATTTGGGCTATTTCCACCTTACTATAAATAAGGTCACGTTTAATTTTTTATTATTAGAAATTAATTCTTTTACTTTGCTTCTCATCGATTATCCCCCCCCCCCCCCCCCCCCCCCCCGAAAAAAATGGAAAAAAAAAGAGAAGGAAATAAATAATTGTAGTAGAGATGCTTAATATTTAGAGGAAAGTGCAACCCCACTGAAATTTGAACTTTTTGCAAAAAAAACCCTGTATTGATCAATTAATGCAAGAACTTTAAACTTTTTGCAAATAACCCCTGTATTGTTAAACTATGTATTTTGCTTCAAAAACCCATTATAAGGACTTTTTAGGGACATTTGGTGTAAACATTTGGATTTGCAGATATTTGGTGTAATTTTGCAAAAATCAAAAGTACAGTGCATTATTATTCGATATAGAGATTGTATGGTTGTTATGATTATTCTATACATAAACTTTTATTTGTATTTTCAGATTTACTGAACATCGGATCTCGAAATAAGTGCATTGGCGCCAGACGTGAACTAAGATGTCACTTCAATATGGGCTTTCATTTGTGTTTGTATAGGTAAATTCCATTCACTCATACGATCAACGCTATGGTTTATGTTAGTTAGGTAAATTACCAATTGATCATATCACCTGTTAAAGAGTGGACTCGATGGAGTATTAACAAATCATCAATACAATAATTTAATATAACCACACTTACTCTTATGTTTTTAAAGTATATCATCTTAAATCATTACTTTATTTGAAAAAATGTCTAAACAAAATGTCATGGTTGACAGTTATAGCATCTTAAATCATTACTTTGTTTGAGAGTAGATACAATACATACATTTGAGCAGTTCGGTATGCATCAATTTTGTATATAAACATCAGTTTTGTATACAATATATACCATATAAACAGCAGTGGTTCTCCCGTCTATCTTATATAGATTACTGGTATATATTTTTTGTTTATATAGATTGTTGGTATAAAAAATGTAAACTCAAAACAATGTATCGAGAACACCTATCTGCTATGCGGGGACTGATTTATTCAGGTTGTGATTTTACGTGGACTGAAAACACCTCTAAGTGGTATATAGCTTTGTTTTTTCAGGATGTGGTTATATGTGGATTGATTTTACATTCACAACACTTAGAACATGTATATTTTAACCCTCTCTTTATTTATCTCAAGATTCCGCATGTCAAAGTTAGTATTTGGGGTCTGTTTAGGCCAATCCTTGAATAAAACAAAGCTATCTAACTAATCATTTGAAATGTCCCCCGGGACCAATGTCACTCGTTAGAGGGTGAAAACTCGAAACAACCCCCCAACGGCCCCGTGGGTGGCACCAACACCTCCCACGGGACCAATGTAACTCGTAGGAACTGACCCCGCAGCCGTGGGTCTTCCGGTTTGAGAATACGATGATAATTTGCATATTTCTAGACTTAGGCTTAAAAACATGGCATTAGAGGGTGAAAACTCGAAACAGCCCCCGAACGGCCCCGTGGGTGGAACCAACACCTCCCAAGGGACCAATGTAACTCGTAGGAACTGACCCCGCAGCCGGGGGCTCCCGGTTTGAGAATACGACGATAATTTGCATATTTCTAGACTTAGGCTTACAAACATGGCGTTAGAGGGTGAAAATCCAAAACAACCCCCGAACGGCCCCGTGGGTGGCGACAACACCTCCCACGGGACCAATGTAACTCGTAGGAACTGACCACGCAGCCGCGGGACTCCCGGTTTGAGAATACGACGATAATTTGCATATTTCTAGAGTTAGGCTTAAAAACATGGCGTTAAAGGGTGAAAACTCAAAACAGCCCCCGAACGGCTCCGTGGGTGGCACCATCACCTCCCACGGGACCAATGTAACTCGTAGGAACTGACCACGCAGCCACTGGACTCCCGGTTTGAGAATACGACGGTAATTTGCATATTTCAAGACTTTGGCTTAAAAATATGTCGTTAGAGGGTGAAAACCCAAAACATCCCCCGAACGGCCTCGTGGGTGGCGCCAACACCTCCCACGGGACCAATGTAACTCGTAGGAACTGACCGCGCAGCCGCGAGACTCCCGATTTGAGAATACGACGATAATTTTCATATTTCTAGACTTGGGCTTAAAAACATGGCGTTAAAGGGTGAAAACTCGAAACAGCCCCCGAACGGCCCTGTGGGTGGCACCATCACCTCCCACGAGACCAAATTAACTCGTAGGAACTCACCACGCACCCGCGGGACTCCCGATTTGAGAATACGACGGTAGTTTGCATAGTTCTAGACTTAGGCTTAAAAATATGGCGTTTGAGGGTTAAAACCCAAAACAGACCCCGAACGGCCTCGTGGGTGGCGCCAACATCTCCTATGGGACCAATGTAACTCGTAGGAACAGACCGCGCAGCCGCGAGACTCCCGGTTTGAGAATACGATGATAATTTGCATATTTCTAGATGTAAGCAAAACATGGCATTAGAGGGTGAAAACTCGAAACAACCCCCGAACGGCCTCGTGGGTGGCACCAACACCTCCCACGGGACCAATGTAACTCGTAGGAACTGACCCCGCAGTCGCGGGTCTCCCGGTTTGAGAATACGACGATAATTTGCATATTTCTGGACTTAAGCTTAAAAACATGGCGTTAGAGGGTGAAAACCCAAAACAGCCCCCGAACGGCCCCGAGGTGGCAAAAACACCTCCCATTGGACCAATGTAACTCGTAAGAACTGACCACGTAGCCGCGAATCTCCCGGTTTGAGAATATGACGATAATTTGCATATTTCTAGACTTAGGCTTAAAAACATGGCGTTAGAGGGTGAAAACTCGAAACAGCCCCCGAACGGCCCCGTGGGTGGCACCATCACCTCCCACGAGACCAATGTAACTCGTAGGAACTGATCAAGCAGCCGTGGGACTCCCGATTTGAGAATACGACGGTAATTTGCATATTTCTAGACTTAGGTTTAAAAATATGGCGTTAGAGGGTGAAAATCCAAAACAGCCCCCGAACGGCCCCGTGGGTGTCGCCAACACCTCCCACGGGACCAATGTAACTCGTAGGAATTGACCGCGTAGCCGTGATACTCCCGGTTTGAGAATACGACGATAATTTGCATATTTCTAGATTTAAGCAAAACATGGCGTTAGAGGGTGAAAACTCGAAACAGCCCCCGAACGGCCCCGTGGGTGGTACCAACACCTCCCACGGGACCAATGTAATTCGTAGGAACTAACCCCGCAGCCGGGGGGCTCCCGGTTTGAGAATACGACGATAATTTGCATATTTCTAGACTTAGGCTTAAAAACATGGCGTTAGAGGGTGAAAATCCAAAACAGCCCCCGAAAGGCCCCGTAGGTGGCAACAACACCTCCCACGGGACCAATGTAACTCGTAGGAACTGACCCCGCAGCCGCGGGTCTCCCGGTTTGAGAATACGACGATAATTTGCATATTTTTAGACTTACGCTTAAAAATATGGCGTTAGAGAATGAAAACTCGAAACAATCCCCGAACGGCCCCGTGGGTGGCACCATCACCTCCCACGAGACCAATGTAACTCGTAGGAACTGACCACACAGCCGCGGGACTCCCGAATTGAGAATACGACGGTAATTTGTATATTTCTAGGCTTAGGCTTAAAAACATGACGTTAGAGGGTGAAAATCCAAAACAGCCCCCGAACGGCGCCGTGGGTGTCGCCGACACCTCCCACAACATAAGTAGGAACTGACCCCACAGCCGCGGGACTCCCGGTTTGAGAATACGACGATAATTTGTATATTTCTACTTGGTTACTGATAATTTTAACTCATATATGCAATTTTTCACCTTGATTAAATTTTTTGTAAAACTACTTGGTTACTAATATTTTTTTTTATGTATCCTATCATCTGTAGGATTTTTGCACGCGGATCAAACGAAGGAGGCAATGGTCTACAGCATGAAGATTGTTTATATGTTGTGGATAATCAGGATTTTGTCAGCCATGCGGGCTTTTATTGTTTAGTTTTATGTCCGTGCAGGCTTTTATAATTTTATTGTTGAATTTTATGGCCGTGCCGGATTTATAATAAGTAGGTTTTACATTTACAGGTTTTGGAATGTCAAGAAACTAGAGGAAACTCTGCCCAATTTTTTTTTTTGGGTCAATAAATTATTAAGACGTGTAATATTTATAAGTTTGTATATATATTTGTTTATTAACAACGTTCTCGATTCGCAATTTGTGATTTTTTTATTGTTTTGCCAATAATAAATATTTGTAACACCTCGTACGCGTCAAACGTTACACGTAGCAACTGATGGTGCACTCACAGGACCCCCAGTTTTAGGAGTGGACCAAAAAAATTCATTTTTTTAAAATTATAGTTAAATATGGTCATGGACTTTGTCCATGACCATTTTTATTTTTTCGTCACGCATAAAAATGGTCGCGGCCAAAGTCCGCGACCATTTTTTCGTCACGGTTGGGGGTCACAAACTTGGGCCGCGACCATTTTTTTTGTCACGGTTGTGGGTCGCGGACTTTGGCCGCGACCAATTTGTTACGGTTGTGGGTCACGGATTAGGACCGCGACCAATTTTTTTTATATTGTTTTGTCACGGTTGTGGGTCGCGGACTTTGGCCGCGACCAATTTGTCACGGTTGTGGGTCACGGATAAGGGCCGCGACCATTTTTTTTAAAAAAAATTGTCACGGTTGTGGGTCGCGGACTTTGGTCGCGACCAATTTGTCCCGGTTGTGGGTCAGGGATGAGGGTCGCGACCCGTCACGACATGGGTCACGGCCTAAGTCCGCGACCATCTGCCGTGACCCCTCTCGGCCGTGACAATTTTTTGGTCACGGACTTGGGCCGCGACCCACGAAAATGGTCACGCCCGAAATGGTCACGGCCCAAGTCCGCGACCCACAACTTTGGTCAGGGATTTTGACCGTGACCAATCGCCAGTTTTGGTGTAGTGGTAGTTGATCCATGTATAGGCTCACTACCACACACACTCACTTGTAAATATTCACATGTCACTCACTCACATATATATATCCACATGCTTACCTATCACCATGCGTAATACATTATCCATGCTTCATGCTAGATTTACTTTTCACAATGCTTGTATATACTCCCTCATTAGTGTAGTATTCCCTTTACTCATCATGCAAATAAATAAAATTCTATCTCTCTAGAATATACTAATTAAGACTCAAACATTTTTGTACAGTACCACACCAAGAGCATGGCAATATTGACCAAAATTTGGTCCCATACTAAGGAGTGACTTTATGATTGGGGGTTAGTACTACGGGGCGTAGTTAACTTAAGATATATAAATCTCACGTTCCATTGGCCTCGTAGCTTCGACGTATATCAAATGGTTCCCCTCTTTTATTGTACCGCTTGATCTAACTCACGATGGGAAGTATATAACAAGGAACTCTTTCATGTACATCGAGTATATCGAAATCTCTCTCACACATATCATCCCCACGAGGTATATCATGAGGCAATTCACTTACACTCAGGTATATCAAATGGATTATCCACACATACCGAAGAATGATTGCCCTTATAGGTAAGAGGTATATCGTGAAAGTCATAACAAAGGGAGGAACCCTTCGACGAACCCAATAAGTTCATAAACCTCATATAGGCATCAAACCTAGGTCACTCATATTTAGTTTTTTATTACCATGCGAAACACTGGAAAAATTCTTGCGCTATTTTGCTTTTTTAAAAACAGGACCCTCTCCATGAGCTTAGAAACAAGTCAAACCACGTCTTACATTTTTAAACCCTATTTTCCCAAGCTTGGGTCATTTCCGGCATTTTTTTGCATTTAGCTAAACCTAATAAAAGTGAAAACCTAATAATACTACTACTAATAATAATCATGTTAATATTCCTCTCCTTTTTCCTTCCCTTTTCAAAAAACAAAAATACCCAAAACAATATTTCTTACTTTCCTCCTAAAGAAAAATAATTATAACTATTTCCTTCAAAAATAAATTCGCATCGTCTTCCATCTTAGGTCGATCGCATACCTGACTTTGGCCTAGCTCCCTATTGTCTTCGGTCTTCCGTCAAACCACCCCAAAGATATGCTGCCTCTTCTCCTACTTTGATCGAATTTGGTATCTATCTTCATAAGCTCTACATGGAAAATACCGACTGACCACTGAATGTCCATCCAGATATAATGGTTTTCCTAGCCCAACTTAGTTCCAAGATTAATAATCTTCAAACTGATGTCCAAAACATGCGACGATATCAGGCCCAAATTCTCGAAGAACTCGAGGTCCTCTTTCCTCGTTCTATGAGTCCATTCGATCCTGAGCCTATCTAGGTCCCATAATTTTACCAGAATGTTTCGCGTGCCCCACCTGCCAATGGGCCGCCATTTGCTCAACTATCAATTTCGAACCTTGCCTAACTAGGGGCTAATCTGCCACTACTCGTGGATCCAAAAGAGGAGAAATTAAACAAGGTCAATGAGGACCTGAGAATGCTATCAAAGAAGTTCGACAAAGTTAATATATTCGGTAAATACATGGATTACACCCATATGTATCCTTATCATAAAGCTAAACTGCCAGAGAAGTTCAAGATGCCAAACATCGAGAAGTTCGAGAGAAGCGAACACCATGACCTATATTGGTGCTTTCGAAGAGATATTGGCCCAAATAGTTCTAAAGACCTTGAAAGAAAGTGCCATCCAATGGTTCTTATCTCTTTAAGAATCCAGAATCCATAGTTAGAAAGATGTGGCCCGAGAATTCATGTCTCATTACAAGTACATTGAAGAGTTAGAGGTCATGTGCCAAGACCTAGAGCTGCTCACGTAAAACCCTGGAGAATCATCCAATAGATTCATCGAAAGGTGGAGAGGGAAAACTACCACTATGACCAATAGGCCCTCCGACTCCGAAGAGTAACAAGTCAGTATTTTGAAGAATAACTTCTTGCCTCATATTCGAGCATCTATGGGAGGATGGTACTACCCGTATTTTTTTGCCCTTCGAGAGGCTAGTGTGGAAATTGAGGAAGGTGTCACCAAAGTAAAGTCTGAACCAAAGAAGGTAACCGGACAGTTCACCCCTCAAAAGAAGGATAAGCTTGCTAGTGCTACAGTTTCAATCATCAATAACATTTCCTACCCCACTACCTCTTGGGCACCAGAAAGTCGCCCCAATCCTATTAGGAAAGAGTACACCGAGCTCCATGCTCTCCTGTCCAAAGTTTACCAGGACCAATTAAGACAAAATTTCATCAAACCATTAGACCCTTGTCCATTACCAAATCGACTCCCTAAAAACATCAAGCTCGATACCGATTGTGACTTCTACCAATCCACATGCCAAACCACTGACCAGTGCTTCCACCTCAAAAGTGTGATCCAAGGTCAAATTTACCAAGTTATCATTTCCCCACCAGCTAATCCTAAACCCAATACCACTCACAACTCACTTCCAGCACATGCCACTACCGTCTTCTTAGAGAATAACTCGGAGTTTGACCCTTCTACGCAGATTATGCCTAGGAAAGCACCCATCATCCCCAAAATCTCACCTAAACATGTCAAAGTTTGCCCATCTTTTCTCCTACACCCTACATGCTTTATTTTTCAAGATCCGTCATTCCTTACAAGGTCCTGTACTGATGTCCGTTCCCGATTAGAGGGGGAGGCATGAAGCTACCTGCTTTATTGAACCAACTCTTAGAATTTAGGCTGAAATTTCCCACCGAGATGTCTGTTGATTTTGAAAAATTTAACGACTTATTCACGAAAGCTCAAAAGTGGGATCGGGAATCAGACGAATAAGTAGTGCCAATTAAAGAAGTCAGTCTAGATGATGCGGTACATATCATGGCCGATATGTTTCGCCAAATGAAGAAAATTTGCAGCATCTCTGAGTTTCTCACTGCTTTAAAACTTCAGGGACGGTGGGTACCTTTATTCCTACACTTTAAAACTTCAGGGACGGTGGGTACCTTTATTCCTACACTTCCCCACTGAGTGGGAAGACTTATACGATGAATCCATTAAGGTGGTCGAATGTATTGATTACTCTTGTAAAGAATACATAGTCGCCACCGAATGGGGGGATGACTTGGACAATTCAAATGAAGAATCGAATCATGAAGAGGCCTGTCCAATTGCCAACTTGTGTGGAATGATCTCCTTTGAGGATTTGTTGGGTGAAATCAACAAAGTGTCCATTAATCTCGAGATAGATGAAGCCATAGGGTTTTTATTCTTCACTGCCTTGATGAACCGCATGACCATATCAAGGCGGTACTACAAAGATTTAATTTCTCATGCAATCGAAACATATAAAAGAAAATGAGTGGCCGAAGAACTTCCAACGCCGAAAATGATCATTAAAGAGAGCAAAGTCCTCGATCAGCTCAAGAATACCCAAGACATATCACCCTCTGGGGACTTTTCATGTCCTCTGAGCTAAACCGAAATGCCTTAATGAAAATTCTCACAAGACCCACAGTTTGTCCCTCTATTACTTCTGAAAAATCTATGAATATGGTTGGATCCCCAACCTCTTCTAGACTCATCTCCTTTTTCAAAATAGAAAACAAAAAGTTCATCCCTAATCACAATTATGCTCTTAACATCTCAGAAGTCTTGGGAAAGATAGTGCTATCACTTATCAATAATGGATCTGCTCCCAATGTTTGTCCACTAAGAAACTTAATTGTTTAGGACTGAAAGTTAGTGATCTCATTCCCACCTCTATCGCCATCCACTCTTATGAGAACACTCGTCAAGAAGTAATGGGTTCTATAAAACTCACCCTAGGGGCTGGCCCTATCAATCCTCTGATAGAATTTTAGGTCATCGACATACCTACTTGCTTTAACCTACTCCCCGGTCACCCTTAGCTTCACAACATATAAGGGGTATCCTCTTTTCTCCCTCGGAAATTGAAGTTATTTCCCAAAGGGTAAGTCATCACCATTTTGGTTAATGAAGATAGTGCAAACAATGCCAGTACCAGAAACCCAGTATTGGAGATTCAGTATGGTACTAATGACATGCTCCTCGCTAGTATCAGAATTGATTCGCTCCCCATCCCAATAGGGGTCAACTTCAAAGATAGAGCCTCTCTAGAGCACAACCCTCTTGGCAATGTAAGTGTGATTAAGATGTTTAAGAACATGCTCTTCATGCCTTCAATTGGGCTAGGATGATGCTAGCAAGGAATCCTTGAGCCCATAGTTTCGAAAGAGGCCTTTCACCCATGTGGCCTGGGTTACCAACTTTCACCGAATGAACTCAAAGCACTCTGTTGATCGAGACTGAAGAGAAGCTTAGAGAATGTTTTAAGAGACTCTTTTATTGGAAGATTTTTCAAGTAGGGTGAATACTTTCCCTTCTATAGATTCCCAGAACCTTGGTACGACCATATTGACAAGAAAATGAAATTGGGCCTGAAAACCTTATTTTAATACATTATCTCTTGGGCTGAAGACTGCAAACATGAAGTGCAACCTCTCAGTAAGTAAACCATGGGAATTACCAAGAACTTCGAGGAAAGTGACATCGAAGAATCCTTCGACTTATAGATAGGATGATCCGCTCAAATGCCATGCCATCGGGCCTATCTGCTCAGATCACGATTGTTGATATGCCTCTTTTTAACTGGAATGCCATACCAGTCCAACCTGCTCAAATTCAACCCAACCCTACTATTTACCCTATTCAAGCCTCTCCACCTATTATTGTTTTTCCTTTTCCTGATATGAATATATTCTAAACCTCTCTTGGCAAAGTTCTCGACTTTCTTTTTCCTAAAAATGAAATAAATGAGAATTTTGAGTATCTTGTCGTGCCTTAAATTAATTGTGTTAATTCTAATCAAACTCTTGATAATGATGACTTTGTAAGTGAAAAATTCTTAACTAATATTAATAAGAAAAATAATAAACAACATAACCGCGTTAAAACTAATGATGATAAGACCGTTGTTATTAATCTAAATTCTAGTAGCCATTAGCATGAGATTAGGATAGGATCCACCCTTAACGAGCATGATCGTGCAGGATTTGAAGAATTACTGAAGGAATTCATAGAAGTCTTCACATGGTCCCATGACGACATGCCTGTCATTGACCCAGAGACAGCTCAGCATGAGATCCCGACATTCTTTGAATGTAATCTAATCAAATAAAAGCTAAGAAAACTCCATACCAAATGGTCAGTGTTGGTCAAAGAGGAAGTGGTCAAATAGTTGAATATGGGTTGAATTCGCATGGTCGAATACCCAACATGGATTGCTAACATTTTCCCCGTTCCTAAGTGGGGAGGAAAAGTATCCATGTGCATCAACTACGGGGATTTGAATAAGACATCCCCAAAAGATGATTACATGTTACCCAACATCGACATGATCATGGACAACATGGTCAGCCATGCCCTCAAATCGTTTGTTAATGGATTTATCGAATATAACCAGAGAAAGATGCACCTTGACCATCCGAAAATAATCGCCTTCAGCACCCCATGGGGAACCTTTTGCTATATTTTCATGTGATTCGGACTCAAGAATGCCAGGGCTACCTACTAAAGGGATACCACAACCATCCTACACAACCTTATTCACAAGGAGGTTGAAGTCTATGTGGAAGACACGCTCATTAAGTCTAAGACTTGGGAAGGTCATATTCCATCCCTCTGAAAGTTCTTCGAATGGCTGGGATAATTCCAGATGAGGTTAAATTCGCAGAAATGTGTTTTTGATGTTATGAAAGGAAAGATATTGGGATTTATAGTCAGTGAGAAGAAATCGAAGCGGACCCTGCCAAGATGAAATCCATACTTGAGATGCCACCACCATGGAGGGAGAAGGAAGTTCGAGGATTCCTGGGTAAAATAAATCAGTCGATTCACCAGCCAGCTACTTTTATATGTGAACCCATTTTCAAATTTCTCCGGAAGGATTCAACTAAAGTTTGGAACGAGGACTGCCAAGAATTCTTTTACCAAATCAAATGTTACCTCACCCGTCCTCGGGTGCCTCCGCAGCCAGGTATCCCGCTCTAATTATACTTCACCATCACAGATACCACAACAGTGGCTTTATTGGTTTAATATATTAAATAATCCCGAAAGGAAAGAGCCATATATTACGCTACTCAAAAACTGGTTGGGTACGAAGTCAATTACATATCTTTGGAGAAAAAACATGTTGCCTTAGTCTGGATCACACAGAAGTTACGACACTACATGCTATCTTTATCTATAGACTAGAATCCCGCATGGATACCATCAAATACCTGCTGGAGAAATTTGCTTTGTCCAGTCGAATGTCCTGTTGGTTAATATTACTAACTGAGTTAGACATCATGTATGTCACGCACAAATTCATGAAAGGGGGAGCCATCTCCGACTACCTTACTGATTACCCCATGGAAGGAACCGATGTTTGGGTCTCCGAATTCACAAATGAAAACATTCTATGAACCTCTCAGAAGGACCTTGGATGGAAAATGTTCTTAAATGGATCTACCAAAAAGAAAGGATATGGCATTGGGATACTCCTGATCATCCCCGATGACTTTCACACCCCCATTCCCATCAAGATAGACTTCCTCTATACCAGCAACATGACCGAATATGAGGCATGCACTATAGGCCTCAAGATCGCCCTCAAGAAAGGTATTCAGCACCTATACATTTATGAGGAATTTACCCTCATTATCGGCCAAATTCTGAAAAAATGAAAAGTCAAAGATGAGAAACTTCTACCTTTACATGTCCATTTAGAAGAGATTGCCTCCCAATTCAAAGATATTACATTCCATTACCTACCTCGTAAAAAGAACAGCCTACCTGACGCCCTTGAAACCCTGGCCTCTATGGTCGATATGCTTAAGGGAATAACAACGTTCCCTTTCCTGGTTCAGAGATAAGCTATGCCCACTCACTGCTACCACATCGATCTCGTCACCGAGGAAGATTTCAACATGGCTGGGTTATAGTACTATGACATTTGGCGCCTCCTCAAACATGGTAGGTATTCTCAAGAAGCAGATAAGAAATACCGTGTGACCCTTTGTAAACTGGTTGCCGAGTATATCATCTGTGATAAAGCACTTTTCAAGAGAAACTTCGATGGAACCCATTTACATTGCAGAAAAAGGGTTGATATTAAAGGAATTATGTATAAAATCCACAGTGGAGAGTACATGCCCCACATGAATGGTCATATGTTTGCCAAGAAGATCATCCGTCAAGGGTACTATTCGGCCACCATAGTTCAAAATTATACTGCCTATGTTTGAAGACGTCTCAAATGCCAGGAATTTGCCAATCTCCAACAATTGACTCCTTAAGAACTATACAATATGACCTATCCCTAGACTTTATCTACCTTGGGCATAGACATAATCGGGAAGGATACTCCCAAAGATTGAAATAGTCATGAGTTCATCCCGGTCGCCATTGATTACTTCACTAAATGGGTCGAATCCGAGTCATATATCGCACCGAAATCTAAAAAAATTGGCCAAGTTAATTAGAAAGAACATCATCTTCCATTATGAGGTTCCCCGTGAGTTAGTATCAAATAATAGACTCCACTTTCAAGCCAATTTCACAGAACTGGTGGACGAGTATGGGATTCAGAGACATAAATCTTCTCCCTACCGACCCCAAGCCAGTGGTATTATCAAAGACACCAATAAAAATCTCAAAACCATCATAAGCAAGATGACCGAGAGTTGCAGATATTGGTTCGACCGGAACCCATACGCCCTATGGGGCTACCTCACTTCTATCATAACAACTACTAGGGCTCGCTACCCCCTATTCTCTAGTGTACAACATGGAAGTTTTTCTCCTTCTTTAGCTAGAAATGCCTTCCCGATGCGTTATGCTCAAGTGCGAAGTTAGTGAAAAAGATTAGCATCAGAGCTTCTATGATGAACTCTCAGTCTTGGACGAAAACAGACTTAAGGCAATATAGCATATACAAGGGTATCATTACCGAATAGCGTGATCATTTAACCAAAAAGTCAAGGTTTGCGGTGTCCTGGAAGGAGGCCATACCCTCAAGGAGATTATAGAACCCAGTTGGGACCCCAGAGGAAAATTCAAATCGAATTGGAGAAACCCCTACATTGTGAAGAAATTTTTGTCAGGTAGCACCGCTATATGCTCACAGGCCTCGATGGAGAGGAGATGGCACGTCCAGGTCATCTAGACCATCTCAAGACTTTTTACCCTTAACTTCAAAATCTCAGTGCGGTATGACTCTTCTCATACCCCTTCTATACTAAAAAAATATTTATTTACCATACCCAGAACTACGTGGAACCTAATCTTCTAAAAAACACTTCTTTTTAAAATGAAGCTCATAAACCATACACCATACATGGGTACGGTCCCCTTCTTTTTTATTAAATGCTATTCTTTTCTAACCTTCAAGAACGACGGTCCGTATCATCATTCACATGAACAAAAGGATTATATATGCCTTAGCGATTGGTATAGATAGTTCAAAATGAAAAACTCATCAAGAGGCACAACAAAATATTATCAAAATCATTTTTATTTCTAATGAAGGAATACAACTGTTACATGAAGTATCAGTGAAGGGAGTTAAATAGACCACCCCCTTTCCACGGGCAAAACCATCTTAAGTAAACCTACTTAATCCATACTAGCTTCACAAAACATATCCCTAATCCCATAGAAAAACCCGCCAAATCACTCAAAACACAAATTATCCCATCTTCACAAATATTATCCCGGTCTTCGCAGGCACTGTCCTCAACTGCTAAACGACCCAGCTTCATCATCAATCCTTACCCGAGAAGGTCCCCAAGTCTCCCACTCCTGGTAAACACTCCGTATGCGCTCCATGCAGTAATACTCCTTGAGAAGTTTGGCTAAAACTTAAATACCCTCCTCCATGGTGTCGAAGGTAACAAGCCACTTTTGCCCAGTCTTTTTCTCTAAGATCTTCCTAACTACCCACTTACATAACCACTTCAGATAGTCCCTAGATACATGTCAGGCACCTCCTACAGATTGTGATAGACGGGTAGAAGATCAATGACACTACCACAAGGAACCCAGTATTATTCATAATGATTCAGTCAGGTCCTTCACTGAGAAGAAGTTTGTTATGCAAGGAGGCACTATTTATTACCACCCAACTTAGTGCAGAAGTCGCTCATGGAAATAAAATGAGGTTTGATGGAGGCCAACCAACCACACATACTAGTACTCTCCTAGCTATAAAATAGGTTACAAATATCCCTACCATGGCACTGACCAATGAAGACACCAGGCTTCGTGCTCCACGAACCAGTTGATCCAGATCTCTATCGATGAGTCGAAGATGAAGAAAGGTTGGATGAATAAATTAGACACACCCGCTAAGGTATACTCAGGAGGAGCCTCCAGACGAAACCTCTATACAAGATACATGAACAACATCACTGGGCTCTCCATTAAAAATTGAAACGATTATATTTCCAAGCATTGAGACCATTAAGAGTCTCCTCCAGCATCACCATTATAGGACTATGGTTATCAGACATCCACATCACTATCGCAGCCACTTGGATATCAACTGTCAGGTTCCCCATCACCAGTAACAGCCTCATAATCAGGACCAAAGTAATATCTTCGGCAAAGCTAATATCGTCAAAGCCCCTTTGATTCACCAAATACATAACAGCCAGAAGAGAAAATAGTCCCTCTATTAACCATCGATCGAGGCACGAAAGGGGAAATATGGAGTAACTCAACCAGAAATGCCCAAGGAGAATAAGAAAAATTAGGTATAGCCACCGCAACACTAGGGCTAACCCTCAATATTGCTGAGAATTCCCCATAGGTAGGATAGGACTCGTCTAGGACAAATCGAAAGATATGGTCCTTAGGGTACCAAAATTGTACTGCCACTGCTAGCAAGTTCTAATCTATGGCCCAATTATGCCATAGATAAGCTCGGCATAAGTTAAAAGTATCGTAATCACATTATAAATGCACATGGCCTTCAAACCTTCAAGGTAATAAGAGAATTACTCAAACATGGTGTTGACGTCTACCAAATTATAGACCCAAATGGTCTATCATTTGGTAGATGTCAACAGAAAGCCATTTTGAGAAAGAGAAATAATACACGAGAAAATAAATACGATCGATGGTGAAAAGAAAATATCCCCTAACTCTCCTTTTATACCCAAAAACCCTTGCAAAAAACAAACCATTTAATTCTCGATCCTACCATGTACCACATGTGTGTAGGAAAGTGCAATCAAATCCTAGGAGTGATTTGACTTATATGACCACCCAATTAAATATCGGGTGATCAGTCCTTTATAAAATTTTAAAACAGAATGTTAGGTTGGTTCATTCTTAGCATCACTGTCAAAACATTAACATTATTAATCACCTAATATAAATTAGACTAGTGCTAAAATTTTCCTTTTTAAAATTGTAACCAAAATCATTTATCTATAAAGTTCAAGAATTTAAATATAAACCATTCACTATTAAACAGAATAAAATAAATACTGTAACTGAATCAAGTGCTGAAATAAATACGACTGGATAAAACATTCCAGTTCAAAACTCTAAACCATAGATCCATAGTAACTAAATCCAACTAAAATGAGTAGAAAGTAAACTAAATATAATCTCTGATAAAATGTCTAGGGAATGGGCAAAACATGCCCTAAATGAAAAGTCTAGATAAACTGAGAGAAATGATAAGAGTGTCTAATGCAAAGACCTACAGCTTCCACATCAGCCGTAGCAATCCAAGCAATCCAAGTCTCTAAATCTGGTATCCCTGTGGCTGAGCACCTGATATAATACACACACACACACACATATATATATATATATATATATATATATATAGAGAGAGAGAGACAGGCTCCTGTGCACACTAAGTTTGCACACTAACTTTGCACATTACCTTTTAAAAGTGGTAAAAACAATATTTTTGAGTTGATTTTTTTGTGTGATATTTAAACATTTCAAGGAACCCATATAAAAAAAATCAACTCAAAAAAACTTTTTTTGCTATTTTTAAAAAATCGGTCAAACTTTCGCAGTTTTTAAGCCCTTTAAAAACTGCGAAAGTTTGACCGATTTTTTAAAAATAGCAAAAAACGTTTTTTTGAGCTAATTTTTTTTATGTGAGTCCGTTGAAATGTTAAAATATCACATAAAAAAATTGGTGTGCGCCAGCACTAAGTTTGCACACTTTTAAAAGGTAATGTGCAAAGTTAGTGTGCAAACTTAGTGTGCACAGGAGCCTGCCTCTCTCTCTCTCTCTCTCTCTCTTTCTCTCTCTCTCTCTCTCTCTCTCTCTCTCTATATATATATATATATATATATATATATATATATATATATATAAAGAGATGCATGAGACGGGTCAGAGCCCGATGTGTAAAAATATGTTTTAGCAAGTATTTAAAAGTGCCTTAATGCAAGTATTATGTGTATGTTAGATTCATGCCCTCACATGAAATTCTCACCTCTCTTCTATAGTACACTCCCATCGCATCTTCTATCTAGTACTAGTAATTCTACCTAAGATAACTAGTTCAAGTCAACGTAACACTATCTACATTCAACGGTAGTATTCCCGTATCGCCCATACAATGCCCCATAAGTAGTCTATCACATTTTACTACCTTTCTCTTCACTATTAAAGTATTTAAATCTTTATCTCATTAAGATTGATTCGTTTGTCATTGTTGTCATAACTAATAGTTTCTTGGTAGAACTTCTCATGATTATACATATATATATAGTCATCACATCCCTATATGTATATATATATATATATCAGTCCTGCACCCCCGGTTTAAGCCCCATTAGTGCTATTAATAAAATGATCCTGCACCCCCGGGTTATCACCCATTAGTGCCCTTAATACAATATCCTTGCACCCCCGGGTCATCACCCATTAGTGCACTTAATAAAATTTTACACCCCTGGGTTATCACCCTTTAGTGTATAAAACAACATAACCTTGCACCACCGGGTTATCACCCATTAGTGCACTTAACAAAAATATCAAATAATAGGCGTACACACATCCTATTAAAATTTATAGGTATTCTCCCAACCTATTTGCATACTTACCATACGTATTTTATTCTCATTGTTACATCTTGTACAATATCATTAGATTACCATAACTCTCACGTAATTTCCAAGGTAAATTTTACTTTCCGAAATAATTAAAGTATAAATCTCACACTTTCTCGTAAACCTGTCTCATTTCAAATTTGTTAACTAGTAGTTTCTCACTCCAATAAACTTAAAATTCCAAAACTGGACCCTAAGAAAAATACCCAGAAATTTACCTCGTCGCTCGAACTAGATGGCAACGTCATTTGAACGACTACCACGTGTCGCTCGAGCGACTTCACGCGAGATGACAGTCTCGCTCGAACGACTACACGCGATATCGCGCGACACGCACTGTTACGTCTTCTTCCCCAGAATTTTGCGTTTTTCCACTATTAATACCTATAAAACCTCTACTGTTCATTCCCAAACGCCCAAACATCAAACCCAATTAATGTTCTAACATATTTAGATGATTTCTAACAACCTAGAATCATTAAATCTTCACAATACATTAATTAAATACTAAATCCCTAAATTAAACCATTAAAACCCTAGTTCTTCCAATTTCAATTCAAGAACTACTATAACCCATATTTGCTCATGGAAATTATCATAAATTCGTGGATGTCATCCTATCTACATGAAGGAACTTAATCTCTTATAATCTCAGACCCAATATGAATCAAATCATCAAGTTTTCATCAAAATTAAATCTCATAAATTAATGGGTTATCACCTACTCGAATCATGAACATAATTATTACTAAATCACGCAAGTAATAAACACTTGCCTTAAATCGAAGGTATGATCCTTTGGTAATGTTGGTATAGACGCGTTCCTCTCTTCGCGATCTACGCGTTGGTGGAATTTCTAGTGTAAAAGCTTGAGCCTTTCTCCAAGAACACCTATGGAGTCTTTCTTCTCCCTCTTAGGTTTTCCCTCTCTCTCACTTAGGTTTAGAATCTAATAGGTAATGTCTTACCCATGTACCTTTCTTATTTAATTACTGATTTTTGTCATTAATTAAAACCCCAAAAATCCAAATTACAAAACTACCCCTACAGGGTGCCGATTTGGCCTAAAATATTCCAAAGTCCAAATAAAATACCCGGGTAGTGTTTTCTGACTATCTCAACCCTCCCGAACTCAATGTCGCACTCGAAATGACCATACGAGTTAATACAAATAAATTCTCTTTTTATCCACATCAATTAGTTCCGACACGACTCACATGCGTGTCAGACTTAAATTTACCAACTGTCGTATTTCTCACTTTCGACAATTTATCAAATTTCATAATTCCATATTACATATCACACCGTAATATTCAATAATTCTCATTAATAAGTATTAACCCTTGTCACGTTAGTTAATAATTATTTTTAAATCCGGTTTAATTATCAATTAATTCTCGCATATTAATTTAATTAATCCCACAATAATAATAAATCACATAATTATTTAGGTTCTAAAAAAATACTGGGTGTTAAAACTTGACCCCATTACCAATAGGCAGGGCAAGGGGTATACCGATCGACAACCCCCTATTATAGAAAAATTCTATTTTTCCTCTTTGGCCCAAAATCAATTTCTAAAAACCTTATTTTGAAAAGTTACCCCCCGGTCATTCCTTTTTACTACTCCCCATTTAATAAATTTTTTTCTAAAAATCACTTTCATTCTCATCTTTGTCTTCGCAAAACAAAACAATCTCAACAGAAAATAAAAAGTGCATATAGAATAAGTCACTAAATCAAGAAAAATACCAAAAAATGCATATTTTTCATATACATTCTTACTTCGCGTGATTACATTTTACAGGTACAAAAGGAGAAAAAAATAGAACGGGACTTCGCCCGAACCCTCAAACCATCCCAAAAACCCTTATTCCCTGTGGCACAAATGATTTCCTCGATGATGAGCGGTGGACCCTCCACTCCTAGAACTGGAACCCTCATATGAGGTGGAAGATGGAACCAAGTAAGAGGGAGTCTACTTATTTATATAATAATACATGAAGGTCATCCAGTCCTTGATGTCTTGTATCCAGCTGGTCGGCACCCGCACATACTGCAAAGAAAATAGAAGATGATCCAGTCAGTAAAAGCTAAGGAAAATAAGCAGAAACTGGGAACATAAAAAAAGAAAGAGAAGAAATATACCTCAGGTTGGAGGTCCTGATATGTAAGCTCCGTAAATTCAGTCATCGACGCATGAGTACAATGTGGCACGCTCAACGACTCCCCGCTACTCGGTCAAAAATTATAAGAAAAGGGGAGTAACTTGAATTAGCAGAGCCTCCTCTGTCATCGTCGCCAATATACCACGACTCATGCTGGTACACTGGTAGCCCTACTCAAAACTGTGGATGATGGAGGGGATAATCTCCACATGGGCACCAACTAGTTTGTCACGAAATCCAAGTTATTGTAACTCGTTGTCGTATCTGTGTAGAACGTGTAGGGCTTGCCTATCATCGCTGTCACACTGGCCTCATTCGACATGTACCTCACCCACCTCATATATATAGGGGGCACTGACGGTGGGACCACCACTTCCTTCTCCACTATCTTCTCATCACCCTCTCTCAGGTACCAGATATACCAGAACTCGTGCATAATCAATCGCCGCATCTGCGCATGCATGCTAGTAACCCTTGTGTCCCGGGAAGACACCCCCAAAGGTAGAAGGTCAGCTGCAATCCCCAATAGAGAATCAATACCTACTCAAGAAATAAAGATCACAAGAAGAAGTTAGAAAGAACAAAATTTAACCCGATCACTCATCAGTTTATTCAAAACCCTCCGCAAATCTTTTAGGGATAAGGGCTGGTTCGACCACCGATTGGATTTCCACTATTGGAACATTCAACAGAATTCCCACAAATCATCATCCTTCAGAGCCAACAACCCCGTGTTGTGCCCAATCAGCTCATAGAACCACATATGTAAAAAGACAACAATCAACAGAGATAAGGCAAAAAGACCGCAGGAAAAAAAAGCAAAAGGAAATAATCCCAAAATTACCTGCAAAAGATACGTGGCTCCCATAAAGGTTTGTTGGCAGCACCGACTAAATTCATCCAGGGAAGTATAAAGGGACACCAAAGTAAGGATCCCCCAGTCATACATCGAGACGTTAGAAATCGTCCTTAGATACGATGAAAACCAAAGAAGGACGACGTTGTCACTCGTTGTCGTCAATAATCCCTAAAAAAAAACAAGATAAATAAATGGGCCATCTGCCTTGCCTGTCGTCCGTCTGTCACATCCACACTCCTCCTAAAAAGCGTCTCCCTCAAAGCAGAAATTTGGATAGAATCCCCTGATACAATCCTACACAAAGGTGACCATTTTGTGAAAGGTCTTCATTGTTTTATGTTGTAAAATATTATTTAATTCACAAAAAAAATCCTTGAATATTGTTCTTATGAATTCCTTTAAACCCTATAAAGTTTTGTATAATTTCATACACCTTTGTGGAGAAGGCATCTGCATGGCTAACTTGTGATACCTGAGGGGATTCACTGCTGAAGACGAAAGCTGAGACTGATGAAGGACTGCAATTTATTGTGGTTCCTATGGGAATTATTGATGAAGGAATACTGCGGCCTATGAGTTCTTATGGGAATTGATTGTTGTATTTATCTATTGTACTTATAAGTTGCGATTTACAAACTATAGTGAAATAAAAAGTTTTTTCCCTGAGGAGATTTTTTCCTGCAATTGTGAATTCTTTGCATGCATGATTTGAGTCGCATAGTTGCATGTTCTAGGGTTAATAAGAATTAAAATTTATTTGTTGGATTGACATCAAATTAAATAATTTTACTCCATCAGAGAATTACGAACTCTCAAATTGGTATCAGAGCACTCACCATTTCATCCCTATGAATTGGTATCATAGTAGGTTGCATCCCTGCTAAGTTATTGTGTTAGATTCTTGTTTAGTGCTTTTGGGGTGATTTTTCTTTTCTCTCGATGGATTTTCATAATTTTGACGACTAAAATTGTTTGAATTAGAAGTTTTCTAAAAGAATTGAAATTCTTGAAAAAGAAAATTCTCGTTTTAAATCCGCTATGGATCTATTGCAAATTGTTCAAAATCAAAGAGATTTATTTCATGAAAAACTTGTGGACATGGATCGTGATTTTAGAAAATTAGAATTGTCCAAGAAATAGAGTGATGATAGAGTCCGATTTTTAGAGAAAGAATTTGAGGACTTTAAAAATTATAGGGTTAATTTTTGTGCCATTGAGGATAGTGTTTTGATTAATATTTTTAAGGCACGAGGGATAACTCTTAGGGATAAGTTTTCTATCATTGAGGGGGGAGCGAGATAACCTTCTAGGAATTATTGAAAATATGAAGATGGAGTCCCTAAAATTGGAAGAGTATAATCATTTGCGAAGTCTAAAATTTTGAAGTTAAAAGATGATTTAAAGGACTCGAGTAATAATGGTATTGACTTATATGTTTCTAGTGCTTCTAATGTTAAGGTCAAGGCCATATTTTGTTTTAGAGGGTCAACCAAATCCAAGGAGGTTAAAATAGGTCAACCAATAGGGAACATTCCTCGCATTTACACATGTTCTTATTGTAATTGGAAAGGTAAACTTAGGCATTTTTTTTTATCTTGGAAGAGTTCCTAGGAAGTTGAAGTCTAGTGTCCTGTTAGTTCCCAAATCCCCTATTCGTCATTTCACACCTATTTGGGTTATGAAATCTATTGTCGAGGACCTAGATGTTAGACTAGTTGATTCTCATATACTTGCACATGATTCTTCACTCGCTATATCTTAAGGATCATTATGTTATCATGATTGTCATACTCTAGTTGTGCTTCATGATATACGTTTTCTAGTGTTATGACATGTGTAATTTTTGTATTATATTTTTCTTTTATTAAGTCATATTTAAAAAATACAAAAATAACTTATTTTGATAAAGTTTTGGAAAATACAAACATATTTTTTATTTTTGTGTATTTTGGTTTTACACATTTAGTGTGACATATTGTTGTATTTGAATCCAATTCACTTCGCAATTTCCACGTGACTAGGACATTTGCTTATGACTTTAGATACTTAGATTGATCTTAACCTTGTTTACGGAGTTATTTAGAACTTGATTTTCTTTATGGATTCTACTTTGTATATGCCATCGTAGACACATGCATGAGCTTATTGAATTTTGATTTCACCATGTATATTTGAGCTTGGTGAGATGTTCTCCCATCAGTTTCATCATATATATATATATATGTTTATGTGACTATGGTGGATTTGTGCATGTAAAAAATCGTTGCCCATGAGAGTTTATTTTAGCATTACAAAATATGAGTGTACAAGAAAAAGGGCTGCGAGAGACAGGTTTACTCGTCGTGAAAGCCTCCATTTGAAAAGAGCCCAAGAAAAAATTAAGGCAATAGAAAGGGAAAAATATGTCAAAAAGGGGCCAAAATAGTTTAGTTTGCTTGATCTTGCAAAAATAAATCTCTTCAAAATAAAAGAAAATAAAAGAAAAATATGATTATGTTTATCTTTTGAGGGAGTTCAGTTGAAGATCAACAGATTTGCACAATGATTCCTAGTTATGGTTATTTAGTCATGACGTTATTGATTTGTAGAATCATAAATATTCTAGGCTTATGTGCATTGTGCTTGTTTTGTTCAATAAGTTCAACTTTATTTGTCACTTGAGGCTAAAGCTTAGTTTGATTAGTTTTTGTGGTCAATTAGAACTTCTTGAACATATTTGAGTGTTTAGGTTATAATTCATTTGTATTTAGTCCACATCCATTTATTCCATCCCATATGTTTAGACACATCGATAATATGCTAGTGTGTAAAAATATGTATTTTATATTATGTTTTGTGGTCATTTATACCTATATATGTGTGCCGAATTTGTTTTGATATATTTTGCGTATTTTATATATGGTATTATATGTTGTATTTCTGAAATTTGTTTTTTTTGAAAAATTGAAATGTTTTAAAAATAGTTGGTTGTGTTTGATGGCCTGTGAGATGATCATTATACATGCTTGGTTTGTATCTTTTTGTGACGATGTCTTATCTTCTACGTGATGCTTTGTATTTCATGCTTATATTTCTACTTCTTTGTCTATTTCGATAAAAACAAAGGGGAAGAGCAAATTAAAATAAGTTTGATTTATGGAGGAGAATTTATTTACGAGTTTTGCTTTGTTTCAAACTTAATGCGTCGCAAGGTATGTGTTTTTTTCTCATGAGTGTAGGTAATTAAAGAGGAATTCAAGACAAACGGATGAAGACAAATTTTGCCAAAAGGGAAGAAGAAGTTTGAAGACATATAGACTTATGCCATTCCATTCTAGGGTTAGGAAGGGTGTTAGGATTTTTGTCATAGGATATTTTTAATTTTAATTTGGTGTTCGGTTAAGCTTGTTTGTTTTGTACTGGAATAGCCAAAGGGGGAGATTTGTAAGAACAAATTTTCTAGGATTGCTCTTAGTGTAACTTTAGTCTAGTTTGACGTATCCCGTTACAAATTATGATGCACCATTAAGACGAACCGAACTTAAGCATCTCTAATTTTGAAGACTTCCCGATATCCCATAAAGGTATAAAACAATTTAGAGTTTCAATTAATTTACATAATTAATTTTTGGAAAGTTTTATCTTTATCAAAATGAGCAGTTGTTTTTATTTCAAAAAGAAAAATTCAAATGAGATTGTAAGTAGTTTGAAGGTCATTCTTTATGTTTTCAAACGAAATTCAAGTGAGGGCGTATTATTTTAAGTTTTTCATCTCGTTAGAAGCAAATTTTATCTATTCGAACAATATAGTCATATCGTTAAAGCGAAGTAAGGATCTCGTTCGAACAAAAACATCGCCTCAAATTTTGTGAACATCCTATAAATACATATTTCATGTTCAATTTGTTTAAGACTTTTGCCAGATACTTTTCTGCATAACTTTACGAAAGTTTTTCATTATTTTATGTTATAAAACACTGTTTAATTCACAACAAACATTCTTGAATATTGTTCTAGTGAATTCATTTGAACCCTAGAAAGTTTTGTATACTTTCATACATCTATGTGGAGAAGGCATCTTCATGGATGACTTGTGATACCTGAGGGGATTCACCGCTAAAGATGAAGGCTGAGGTTAATGAAGGGTTACGGTCTATTATGGTTCTTGTGAGAATCATTACTGAAGGAAGATTACGGTCTTTATGAGTTCTCGAGGGAATTCATTATTGTATTTCCTTATTGTACTTGTAATTTGCGATTTACAAACTATAGTGAAATAAACATTTTTTTTACCGGAGGGGATATTTTCCTGAAATTTTGATTTCTTTACATGCTTTATTTGAATCGCATAGTTGCACGTTCTAGAATTAATAAGAATTAACCATATACCGCCATTTTAGGCCGGCCCAGTCGTCAACAACCAGCCACTCGTTATTGTACGCATCACTTAAGGTACCAACCTATTGAAGTCTTGAAAGGAAAGGACTTAAGAACAACTTTTATAGAGAGAAAGCAAAAGATTCAAACACTTAAAGGTGTGAAAAATAAGGGGGTCTCCACCTTTATATAGAAGGTTAAAGGGTATGCCGATCGGTAAGACCATGCTCATACTGAATGGAAGCTGCCTTTTTCATTTCCCAAAGAAGCCTAGATGTTTGTGGCTCTATCGATTGGCACCTTCCCAGGACGACCTATTAGCAGCCCCATTCAAATTTCATACGAAAAATCTAGAAATTATCCAAACAAATCTAAAAAATTCCCAAATATCCTTGAAAATGTATGGAACATTATTTTCCATAAAAAAATCATTTTAGAGCACTAATTCCCTTACAAACTCTTAAAATCCAGAGATGGATTAATCTTATACTCTTATCCCCAACATACTCCACAATGGACGAACCCGAATCTAAGTCTACCACAATTCCCCAGCCAGAACCTTAAAACTAAACATTCCTCAACGAAATTTCAAGATAACACCATCCCCATCGGAATCAAAAGTGCACATGCACCCGAAATCATATACATTTTCCCAAGTGAAATTACTCCCCAAAAAACTTTAGGTCCTCATAATTTACCTCGTCCTGCAGAATTGGTGGCCCCAGCTTTAGGTCCTCAAAATTAATCTCGGCTGGCATAATTTGTCATCAAAACTTTAGGTCCTCAGAATTGACCTCGGCCCGCAGAATTGGTCATCGAAATGTTAGGTTCTCATAATTGACCTCGACCCTCAGAATTAGTCACCAAAACTCAAGGTCCGTGGAATTAACCTCAGCCCACAGAATTGGTCGTCAAAACTTTAGGTCCTCAGAATTGACCTCGGTTAGTACAATTGATGGGCATAACTTTAGGTCCTCGGAATTGACCTCGACCAGCATAATTGGTTGTCCCAACTTTAAGTCCTCAGAATTGATGTCGACTCATAGAATTTATTGTCAAAACTTTATATCCTCATAATTGACCTCGACCCTTAGAATCGGTTGTAAAAGCTTTAGGTCCTCAAAATTAACCTTGGCTCGTAGAATTAGTAGTCCCAACTTTAGGTCCTCAAAATTTACCGCATCCCGCAGAATTGGTCTTCGCAATTTTAGGCCCTCATAATTGACCTCATCTCGCAAATTTGGTTGTCAAAACTTTAGGTCCTCAAAATTGACATCGGTCCTCAGAATCAGTTATAATAGCTTTAAGCCCTTAGAATTAACCCTATCCCACATAATTGGTCGTCACAATTTTAGGCCCTCAGAATTGACCTTGGCCTCAGAATAGGTTGTCCCCAGCATAAATTTAGTCCCTCGGAATTGACCTTAACCCACAAAATTGGTCGTCACAGCTTTAAGTCCTCAAAATTGATCTCGACCCGCTAAATTGGTCTCCCTAGCCCCTTAAAATCAACCTTAACACCTCCTCGACCCGCTGAATCAGTCATTCATATCCTCTTAGGTCCTCAAAATTGACCTCGACCCGCTGAATCGATCATCCTCATCTCCTTACATCCTCATAACTGACCTCGACCCACTGAATCGGTCACCCTCATCCTCTAGGTCCACAAAATTGACCTAAAATCCTCTTTATCAATATTGATGTGTTATCTATCATTCGACGTCCTTCACTAAACTCTCCTATCAAGGGACTCTCTGTAGACACCCCACCCAAGTACCCCCCCTAAGCACCTCCTTAGGTCCCTAACACTCACTCGTTCACCATAAACCCTAGATCATACTCCATGTACCGATATAGAGGCTACTGGATGATATTGGGCCTCATTTGACTCCGTTCAACTTTCTCACATGAGTGAAAGCTCAATGAATCTTCAAAGGGCTCTGAATCCCCTTTTTAACGTTTTGTCCCGTGCGATAATCGGTCTTATGGTTCGAACAAATGGTCCGTTCACTATCAAAAACTAATTTAGACACTATCGGGTTCTCTTGGACTCTGTAATGGCTGAGTGGATTCTTGAAGGGCTCTGATTACCCTTTTCAACGATCCACCCCATGCACAATTCGACTTACGGTTTGCATTTTACGATTGTATTTCTAAAAAACCTATTCCAGACTGCTAAATGGCACCCCAAGGACCGTGCCTATCGGTAGTGTCCCTGAGGTGCTATGCCGATAGGCAGGTCCAAACTGTTGTCGCTCGGCACCCCCTTGTCCCTATTATTAGCCATGACCTCGTTTTTAAAGGCACCCCTGAACACCCCTTTCAGCAAGTCAATGAACATTCTCTCAAATTCAAAACTGTTCCATTTCCTAAACAACCTATTTTTCAATATTCCCTTCCATTACTTTCTTACCTCACATGAAAAATCCCCCCTCCCCCCCCCCCCATACCACTTTCATACCATTTCAAGATCAACACATCTATATCTCAATATCAACATCAAGCACTCATAAGGAGGTTAAATTATCCATCCCTTCCTATAATTCTCTCATTTCTTAGTGTTATTTACTTTATTTCTATCCCATAATTTTACTTCATTACATCACATCTAATCTCAATTCTTTATTAGCAGTATTTCCACATAATCTATTTTCATAAAAAAAAAGCCCAAAAACCAGAAAAGAGGGTTTATCTATAAACTCCAAAAGAGGGATTCTCATCTCACACTCTCACTCTTAAAACACATTTTTTCTACACAGATACATAAGATAAATCTCTTGTTTAGATTTATGAATTAAACCCCACCCTATGCTATCTTTGAATTACGTGAACTTTGATGCCCTTTGGGCTACGTAGGCGTCTTAGGCTAATCATGAGATCTGAGTCCTACTTTAGGCATGTTTATATGTTTCCCTCGTATCATATATATGTATTATTTATGAATCTCCTATTCATACATGCTTGTGTTTCGTCCGATATTTGCATTCACTCTTCCATAGTGACTTGTGATTCGAAAAAATAATCATATTATATTTTGAATTCTTATTTTCAAAACACTCCTAAGCATGAGTTCACTCCGTCCATTTCTATGATACGAGTTGAATGATTCCATTCTTCATCTATATTATGCACATGAGCACACACTTCACGAAGTCTAATAGGAAAAGATTAACATATGCTCGTGAGAGACCGAAAGAGTAGTATGGATGCCTAACACCTTCCTATTCTGCAACTTAATCCTCGAACTTCAAACGACGTGGTTTCGCAAGCATCAGTATTGTCCTTGATGTTGTTCTCTCGAGGCCACGACATTTAGTTTGCATGTTTTGTGTAAAATAGGCTGATAACTCTATCTCTACACATTACCCCCCACATTAAAGACGATCAGGCGCCCTGAGAAAGGACTTAACCCCACGCACGCAATGGATGGAATTTGAAGGGAACCTCGGGGATGGCCATATCCTTATTGCCTTCAAGGATCACTCATCCTTACTAGGTATAGTTATAGGGGGTCCCAACCCTATGACCTATATCTTAGTTTTAATATCTGGTGTCTAGTTCATATATTATAGTTACGGCCTTCTTCAACTGACCCCATCGTTTCGACAACAAAATAATATGATCATTCACCGTGTTCCAAGCACGGGCATTAAAATAAATCAATAAAATCCTAGAGGTTGCCTTTTTCCTACTGGCAACGTCGCCATTGAGTCTCATTTTCTTCTCCACATTCAACGGTGACTCTGTTGTTACATCCAAATTCCCCTCACCTTCCATGTTGAATTCAAATCTGGGGTTCGAATATGAGATTTCAAGAGGAAAATTTAAGTATTTCAGTAGATAATTAGACTTCGAAGCAGAGCTGATGAAACCCTTAGTATCGACATCTATTTGTTACTATTTCTATAAGATTATAGGGTGATTTCAGTGTGATTGGTATGGGTCTACATGTCACAAAAAATATAAACAAAGATAATACATAACCAAATCACAATCCGCTACCAAGAATAAACTACAAACAATCACTAATGCTTTATAATCAAACAAAAAAAAACAAACCCAAAGCAATAATGAATTGGGCAAAGTAGAGAACAATTTTAGGTCCTAGCATACACTTAAATAGGTTACTACTGAAAAGTCTATAAATTATAGTTAGGTTTCTGCATAGCATTGTAATCATAGATAATTGCTGCCAAGATTAAGCTTTAAACACGTGTAAGGAAAAAATAAAACAAATAAGTAAAGCACAATCCAAATGTGTAACAGTTTGAACACCATTCTTCGTGATTATACACTTCCCTCTTTTTTTAAAAAAATAAGAAAAGTTCATAAATAAATCGAAGTTATATTTTAGGTACATCACACAAAATTATATGAGATGGAGAGAGAGTATATGTGATGCTGGTTACAGTGGTGTTATCTTGGCATAGTGTTGACGATAAGGAAAGAGCGAAGATAAATAAATAATAACACCTGTAAAGCAAACAAATGAAAAATACAAATTATCAACATAATATCCTTAAAAAACAATCCAATAAAATACATCCACTAGGTGAGTACTTTTCATACTCATGCCTTGCCTATGCAACTAACACAAATCATTTATATAAATTCTAAGTCATATTCAAACATTCAATATATGACAATTGGAATGAAACTTTCACTGGGTGAGTGTAACACTCTATGGAAAATACAAATCATAAAGCACATTAAGTATTTATAGGCGCCTAATTGGAGTAGGGTGTATAATATTTACCATTATCTATATAAATAAGCAAAAAATCCAAGGTCTAATATATAACCCGTGTAGTAGTTATTTTATGGCCATGGCCAGTGCACTCGTTGGTTTGTCCCAATAATGAAGTCCTACAAAAGTTTTTTTTTCAATAATCAGAGACACAAAGGCCTTAAACTTAGATATTATATCTCATAAAAGTATAGCAATATTATTCTCTGTTATAATCTTACACAGAAAGACCTTAAACTTTGGTGCGACCATAAGGGAAATGAGTTCACAGGTCAGGAAATGAGTTTTATTTATCTGGTGAGACCAATTCAAGGTTTCTCACTACTTCACGAGAAAATGATTTTTATTTATATAGTGCGACTGTAAGGGAAAAAAATCACAGTATCATCTACCAAACAATTTCTCTTGTTGATTTTTTTAATTGGACTGGTTATTGGATATAAATATCTTGACGGTAGACACTATCTAATATCATGAGAGTTGCACTACTTATTGAATACTAACAATACTTAACATTTGGAAAGCGTACTATTGTGATGGCAGTCTTATTAGAAAATACATAATAAAATCTCACTTATCAAGCATCAACCATAAGATGCTACATCACTAACATTGTATATAAATCCATATCAAGATCCTTAACTACCACAACAGGGTAATCAGTATCAAATATATAGCAAAGTTTTAAATCACCCATATTCATACCTTAAAACCAACCGAGCCCCAGTTGAAAATCAAAGAGTTAATCAACTGAGTACCAATTGAAAATCAACGAGTCAACAATTGTATCAGTTTTAAATGTGAGAGATAGAGAGCGTGTACATTATAACAGATCGTGGACGAGAGAAGAAGTTTCTCTGGGGAAGGAAAGCTAGTGGGAGAGTGGATCAGGGGTTGTGAAGCTGGAGGGTGAGAGTGGGAGGAAAAAGAGAAGTGGATAGGGTTTTTACATTAGGGATAAATGAAAAATAAATTATTTAGATCGCAAAAATAAGTGGGAATGTATAAAATAAAAATAAAATAAAAAGTGAATTTATAGGGCAACAAATTTCTTGTCCTTTTTTCCCATTACCATTATGATATAGGGGTGGTAAGAAAATATTGTCGTTTTAGAAAAGAGAGGGAATGAAAAAATAAAAGAGGAAAATGAAATATTTTAAGGAACGATGTTGTGTTGTCCTTTTAGAGTTATTATAAAGAAAAACATATTTTTATATATCCTTACAATTATGTCTCTTATGGTATGAAGGACGAAAAAAATTGTTGTCCTGTTAGACTAAGGACAACCAAATTTTGTTGTCCCTTATAGATTTTTTAAAAGGACAGCTTAAAAGTTGTCCCTAATGCCTATATCCTTAATTGTCACTTTTCTCATAGTGGATAAATCCGCGAGACGAGGAGAAATTAGTCAAAGAGAAGGTTGTTGAAAAAATTGAGTCAATTGTCTTTAATAATGATCACCCAAAGAGAACAGCTTGGATCGGTCATCATTGGATCTCGGCCTCAAAAGAGATTTAATTGACATTCTTAGGCAATGAAAAAGTTTGTTTGCTTGGAATCATGAACATATACTAGGAATTAATATGGATGTTATTTGTCACGAGTTAAGCTTAGTAAAAATTCTAAGCCAATCAAACAAAAAAATGTGTCATCAGTCAGGAGAAGAACATGGTTGTGTAGGAAGAAGTGGAGAAATTACAAAAAGAAAATTTCATAGAGGAAATCAAATATTCAAAATGGCTTTACAACGTGGTGATGGTGAGGAATAACAATAATAAATGGTGAATGTGTGTCGACTTCACCAACCTGAACAAAGCATGTCCAAAAGATCACTATTACTTTCCCAAGATTGACCAGTTGGTCGACGCTACTTAAGGACACGAGTTTCTCTGCTTTATGGACACATACTTAGGATACAAGAAGATCAAGATGAATCCCAAAAATTGGGAAAAGACTTCGTATACCAAAAGCCAAGGTACCTTACTTCTATCATGTTATGCTTTTGGGGCTAAAAAATGGTGGAGCGATGTACCAAAGGCTGGTAAACAAAGTATTTGAAAATCAGATCAACAAAAATATGGAGATGTATATTGATGACATTGATTAGCGAGTGAAAGGTGTGTTCGTGTAAGGACACAGTCGTTGTTTTCGTTTCACCGCGATAATACAAACAAACCTAAAATACGACTACACTTGCAAGGAAAGCACAACGGTAAGTCGGGTATCGAAAATCCACAGGGACGAGATGCTAGAATTTATATGATTTAATACTCCGAAATAAAAGTGTAAAAGGTGAATTACAAACTAAAAAGAAAAAGATGAATAAAAGGGAAATATTAATCTAGGCGAGTGTATTGAAACTAGATTAACAAAGCGATAAAACTATAGGTTGCGTCGAATATCTCTCACCAGAGTTAATTAGTATAAAATAATCACATGGGTCGACGAGTTATTACGAATGCGTCTCATTTCGACAGTTAATTAAACTAAGGATTGTCACGCCCCTAAATCCTCATAAAAGTGTAATATGATTTTGGCATCAACAAATATCCCAAAAATTATGCACGCAAGGTCGTAGGCACGGGACATACATGATATGCCCCGTCAAATCTCCTAGGTACAATAACTTGGACAATGCACCCGAAATAGACCCGTAAACACCATCATCAAAGCAAAGAAACGCGTCAACCCGAGTGAGTTCATTCAAACACAACCTAATTTAAATTAGCTAGAAAGCATACTAAAAATGCGATAAATAAACGCAATAAATCTACACTAGAAAGCAAGGAAAGAAAGCATGTGAATCTAATTAACAAAGCATGTAAATTAATTTAGAAAGAAAGAATAAAGGAAATACAAGCTATATTAATTGAGAGGGTAATGAATAGTGCAACTTACAACCCAATTGGGTTTCAATCCAAGGAGAAATGAAGAACTCTCAAATACCCCAAACCCTAACCTAAAACTCTCTAAAATATATTCTATATCTTGATATTTGATATTTATAACAAAAATCCCTTATATAGTAAGTGGGAAATGAAATAGAAAAGAAAAGAGAAAAGAAAAGAAAAGCCAAAATATCTGCTAAAAATCGGGGATCGATCGATCGATGGTGAAAATATCATCCCACTGTCTCCCCATGATTTGCAAAAACTGAAGGATCGATCGATCAAGCAGGGCTGCTTCTCCTCCCCCTGCTTTGATGTGCTTGGTTTTCTCCTCCGCTAAAATCGCCATAACTTCTTCATTCGCGGCCACGCAAAGTTTGCGAGGAGGGATATAACTTCCGTGTAGATGTTGGGCCAGGTGCCCAAACTGTGAAAAGACTAAAATTCCCTTGAACGTGTGATCATGTACGAAAATCGAGCGAAAACCGTCCGAACTTCACACTTAGCATCCAAATACCTATAAAATCTCAATTAACCCCTGCAAAACATGTTAACATAGAAATACGAGGTTTTCTGGTTGCCGAGCATAAATATAGGGAATAAGATACCCGCGGGGGCTAAAATGCTTCGGTTCGAGGGATAAAATATGCAATATTTGTGTCGTATCACACCCTCTAACTTACACATTTCTAGTCCCTAGTAATGAAATAGGATGCAACAAGAACTACAAGCAAACCAAAAGCAAGAGATAGTACAAAAGTATGGTATAAAATCATAAGGCCACTTTCGCGGGCGATTCGATTGCATTTAGCATATGCAATAAGTCGTTAAACCCCTAGGTCACCCTAGTGGACGAGTGTCATCTCGTGAGGGTTTTCAAGGATGATACCCACAACATGACATGGTTTCCTCAAAATATTCCCAAAACAACATGCGACAAGCCCAATAAAAGCGAACAAGATTTCATACGCATTATTAGCACATTGAACGAATTCAAACAAAAGTCCAAATCATTAACATTATAAAATGCACCTCATAGAATCGAAACCTTAAAATGTGGGAGGGAAGAGAGCACATGCAAAGTGTGATTTGGGAAAAATTTAAATAAACTGGATAAACATTAAAGTAAGAATATATTCAATCCTCACGGGCATTACACTCATCAAATGAATTCACTCGAAACAGGGAGTTAACACACGGAACATGCGGGCATAAAGAGTAAATGTAAAGGGAAACTAGGTCGCACACATGTTACAAATGAAGAACGCTATATATAAAATGAAAAATTGTAATCTCAATGAAATATACTGCTCATTAAAGGAGGCGAAATGCATTTTTACAGATTATCAAAACTATTTCAACTTTAAAATTAAATTCACCATAAGATCACATAGGACTTGTAATAGGGTTGTAATGTAGGCTAGGCCAGGGTACGAAATGAAAGGAATGTATGTACGGATTCAAAGTGTTCGAAATGAAAAACTTGGAATAATGGGAAATAGTGCGGGCAATATCAAAATTTGGAAAACAAGTTCCAAATAAGAATTGAATATAACAATGGAGAGAGTAATCAAATCTTATTGAACACTATACAACATTTACAACTTTCTCTTTCTTTTTCTTTTCTTCTTTTTCTCATGTTTTCTTTGTTTTCTTTTGCTTTTCACTTCTCTTTTTCATCTCTTTTTTCACATCTCTTTTCTTCTTTACTTTTCACACTCTCATATGCCTAAATTGCAATTGCAACACAACATCATTCAATCCCAAGTATCATTCCAAACAAAGGTACATAAGGTAATATGTATGGCTTATAACTCAAATGTGGAGTTAGTTATGGGATTTTGGGTAATGAGATGAAAGGCTAATATTTAGGCTCAAAGGGGTTGATGAGGGAAAACATAGGTGAGGTCAAGGCTAATATGGGTGATATTACAAAGATCATTTATCATTTCCTAAAGTTTACCCAATTCTCGAGTCCAAGCAATTTCGAAAAATCATGCTCAAGTAACACATTTCAAGATATAAATTCAATTAATGAACAATCAATGAAAGAATAAAGAGATTACCCAAAAATTCAACGTTTTCAAATAGGAAAGAATAGTGTATACACTTACAAACGCCGAAAGGTAAAAAGTTTACTCGGTGTAAGTATATACAATGCAACAAAAGATTACCGAGTTACATAAATCTTACACTAAATCAATAGAACAATAAAAGTGCCTGTGCTCATGGGATTAAAGTTTAATTCATGAAATTATTCATAATATCAATAATTAGGACTAAATTCCAATAACTTTTAAAATCGAGAACATGCATAATTGGTTTGTCTATTGGATCAGGCAATTATTAAAATTTATCATCGGAAACAAAGGCAAAATGCCCAAAGAAGGAGAAAAAAGAAAGAAAATCTTTTTGAAATTTTTCTAAGAAAAGAATATTAAGTAACTAACACGTGAGCAAAAACATGGACAAAATAAAAAAATGGATAGAATATCCCACACCCCCTAACTTAAAACCTGACATTGTCCTCAATGTGAATTAAGAACCAAGTTAAAGAAAGGAAACGAGCGATATCACCCAAAATTGGAGCGATCCCCATATGAACAAGTTAAAAGAATCTACAAAACAAGTTATTATCGAGCATAGAAAAAACAAATAACAAAAAGTCAACTAATTACACTGGACTAAATTAAAAAGGAAAGAAAAGATAAAAAGAAAGAACGAATAAAAAGATAACTATATACAACCTATTATTTAGGCTTCACACTAACTATACACTAGAAGTCTAAATAGTTGAGGGTCCACCGCAAAAACTATTTGACTTTGGAGGATAACCGGTGTACCCTAACTTTCAAGCATGCCTTCCAAAAAATATGAATTTCGTTTGAACAACGGAAGGCATGTGTAAGGCGTCAGAAATGAACCATCGTCAATTAAAAGTTTTGGAGGGACGATGGGGGATTTGGATTGAACGGATGATAAAAACATGTGGGGACCGAGAAAAGAAGAATATCCTCCCAAAGATTTTGAAATTGGAATGAGAGGTGGTACACACGAAGGCAAAGATACGATCGTGGAAGGTGACTCGAGCAAGTACTCCTCATCGGCAAAAAGGTTTAAAACATTAAAGTTTGAAACCGAATCATCGGGTACTTGTGACGGTGTGATAACAGAGAATGAAAATGGGGAGGAAAGAAATTCAAACTCATGAGATGAATCATCATCGGATGAAGATTGAGTTTTGAAGGAAATAATATCATTTTCAATAAAATGTTCTTCTTTGGGGGCCAAAGAAGAAATCATTTCATCGCAAATAGATATTATGTCATTTTCATCCTCACTTTCAATATCTATTATGCAATGGGAAAAGTCTAGAAAGGTTTGTTCCAAAGTAGGCACAAAGTCCTCATTTGGTTCAAAACATTCCTCGACTTCAAAAGTCTCAGAAGAAAAATCATCATCGCATTCAAATAATAAATCCAATTCATGTTCCCACAAACGATTTTCTTCCCGATAACGATTTTTAGTTTTCTCATTTTCAAGCATACGCAAACCCTCGGCAAAAGTCATAAGCCAAGGCACGAATTCTTGAAAATGCGAACTTTGAAAATTACCATCGGACTTAAACTTAAACTCATTATTATAGGAATTTTGAAAACTATTGAAATTCGTTTCAAAATTCCTATTATAAGGAGTTAAAGGCCCAAAATCATTATCATCCTCCTCAAAATACACGCACTCCAAAGCTTGACTTTTGTAATACTCGCCCAAAGTCATTTTAGATATTGCAATTTTTTGGGATTCTAAGTATTGACCAAAAGTCAAAGGTTTGCGAGAATTTTGATAATTATCATAATGATTACCGAAAGAATTGGAATAAGACATGCTTACCCCAAAAATGGCTCGAAGTGGCGAGTTCCACAAAGTAAATGCGCGCGCAAAAAATTCAAGGGTTTCTTGGCGCTCAAATGTAGAACACCTGCAAAAAGGTTGGCCAAAAAATACAAATAGAAAGAAAATATTACGAAATACTAAATCAAATCAATTCTAAAGCAAACTCATCCCCGGCAACGGCGCCATTTTGATTAACGCATGAAAGGTGTGTTCGTGTAAGGACACATTCGTTGTTTTCATTTCACCGCGATAATACAAACAAACCTAAAATATGACTAGACTTGCGAGGCAAGCACAGTGGTAAGTCGGGTATCGAAAATCCACAGGGACGAGATGATAGAATTTATATGATTTAATACTCCGAAATAAAAGTGTAAAAGTTGAATTACAAACTAAAAAAGAAAAGATGCATAAAAGGGAAATATTAATCTAGGCGAGTGTATTGAAACTAGATTGACAAAGCGATAAAACTATAGGTTGCGTCGAATATCCCTTACCAGAGTTAATTAGTATAAAATGATCACATGGGTCGACGAGTTATTACGAATGTGTCTCGTTTTGACAGTTAATTAAACCAAGGGTTGTCACGCCCCTAAATCCGCATAAAAACCTAATATGATTTCGGCGTCAACAAATATCCTGAAAATTACGCACGCAGCGTCGTAAGCACGGGACATCCATGATATGCCCCGTCAAATCTCCTAGGCGCAACAACTAGGACAACACACCCGAAATAGACCCGTAAACACCATCACCAAAGCAAAGAAACGCATCAACCCGAGTGAGTTCAATTTAAACACAACCTAATTTAAATTAGCTAGAAAGTATATTAAAAATGCGATAAATAAATGCGGTAAATCTACACTAGAAACTAAGGAAAGAAAGTATGTGAATCTAATTAACAAAGCATGTAAATTAATCTAGAAAGCAAGAATAAAGGAAATACAAGTTATATATTAATGGAGAGGGTAATGAATAGTGAAACTTACAACCCAATTGGGTGTCAATCCAAAGAGAAATGAAGAAGAACTCTCAAATCCCCCAAACCCTAACCTAAAACTCTCTAAAATCTGTTCTATATCTTGATATCTTATATTTATAATAAAATCCCTTATTTAGTAAGTGGGAAATTAAATAGAAAAGAAAAGAGAAAAGAGAAGAAAAGCCAAAATATCAGCTGGAAACAGGGGATCGATCCCAATGATCGATCGATCGATGGTGAAAATATCAGCCCGCTGTCTCCCCACGATTTGCAAAAACTGACGGATCAATCGATCGATCCTTTTGATCGATCGATCGATCAAGCAGGGCTGCTTCTCCTCCCCCTGCTTTGATGTGCTTGGTTTTCTCCTCCGCTCAAATCGCCTTAACTTCTTCGTTCTGAATCAGAATCGCATACCATTCGCGGCCATGCGAAGCTTGCGAGGAGGGATAAAACTTCCATGTAGATGTTGGGCCAGGTGCCCAAACTATGAAAAGACTAAAATTCCCTTCAACGTGCGATCATGTACGAAAATCAAGCGGAAAGCGTCCGAACTTCACACTTAGCATCCGAATACCTATAAAAGCTCAATTAACCCCTACAAAACATGTTAACATAGAAATCCGAGGTTGTCTGGTTAACGAGCATAAATATAGGGAATAAGATACCCGAGGGGGCTAAAATGCATCGGTTCGAGGGATGAAATACGCAATATTTGCGTCGTATCATACATTCTCACCAAGACCAAAACAGCCACCGACCACATCAGAGATCTTAGGAAGACATTCGATCAACTAAAAAAATAAAGAATGAAGCTCAAACTAACGAAATGTGTCTTCAGAGTATGGGAAGGAATCTTCTTGGACTTCATAGTCAATCAGAGAGGCATTGAAGGCAACCCAAATAAAATTCAGTCATTTATCAACCTACAATCTCTGACGAGTAAAAAAGAAGTGGAAAGATTAACAAGGCATGTGTCCGCATTGAATCGATTTATTTCATGAGCCACCAATAAGTAACTACCCTTCTTTAAAGTATTACGAAAGACATTTGAATGGAACGATGAATGTGTGATTGCGTTCTTGGAATCAAAAAATTATTTGGTATCCTCACCTTTGCTTTTAAGGAACCTGTCCTAAAGGAAAACTTTACTTGTACTTGGCCGTATTCAAATTCGTGATCAGTTCATCTCTAGTCCGATAAGAATACGGGCTACAAAGGAATGTGTATTACACCAGCAAGGCATACTGTGAAGCATAAATGTGGTATCCTAGGTTGGAGAAACTAGCACTGGCCCTAATTAAAGTTTCTAGAATGATGAAGCCATACTTACAGGCCCATACCATTTTCGTCTATACAGACCTACCTTTGCGCCAAACCACTAATAAACCTAAAAAAATCAGGTAGACTTATGGCTTGAGTCATGAAATTAGGATATTATGCCATTCAGTATGAACCAAGAACGACAATCAAGGGTCAGTCCATGTCAAATTTTATCGTTGAATTCACTTATGAAGAAAAACCTATCAAGCAAACTTCGACGGAAGAGGGCTCACCAGCAAAAGTAGTAAAACAAACTTTCACAGAAGAAAATTCATCCCTAAAGTAAGCCGAGTGAACTTTTTCAAGAAGAGCTCACCAGTCAAATCAAATGAGCAGACTCCTATAGGAGATAGCCCAACCATTAATCAAGCTAACCAGGGAACTAAGATTCCAGGGTCATCGGTTAAACATGAAGAAATTATCGTGAATTGGAGCAAATGAAAAAATGATCTAGTCAAGGGAACTTAATTGAAGAAGATTTCAAATAAGACCCCCTTATCTGGAAAATGTTCATAGATAGTTTATCCCTTGCCACTGGTAGTGGAGCAAGTTTAATCATTACAATTTCAGATGACATAGATGTGGAATACGCTCTTAGATTCCAATTTGAGGCCTCCAACAATGAGGTAGAGTACGAAGTGCTCATAGCGAGGTTTGGATTGGCGTTATCTTTTAGTGCCGAATAGATATTAGCATATAGTGACTCTTAATTCATAATAAACCAACTTCTAGGAATCTACGAGGTAAGATAGGAATGAAAAAAATAACTGCCTAAAACCAATGAGTGGTTAGCAAAATTTTCAATGATCAAGATGGTCAAGATTCCTAGGTCAGAAAATGACCAAGTAGATTCACTTACCTGACTGGCATCCACTATAAGGACAGAGTTGAGAAGAACGGTTCTAGTGGAAATCCTCGCACACTGGAGCACATACGAAGAGATTGTTAGTATAATGGAACTAGACTTGGGTCCACATTGGATGGATCCAATACGAGCATACTTAAAGACTGACATTCTCCCAACAGACCTTAAAAATGCTAAGAAACCCAGGTGTAAAGTAACAAGATATGTTCTTGAGAGGAAAATCTTATTCAGGAGAGGTTTCATCATTGTATTAATTAGATATGTCCATCTAGTCGAATTCCATAATTTAGTTAAATAAGTAATAGAGGATCTTATGAAGCATATTCAGTCGATCGATCACTGGTAAAATGAGTAGTGACATAGGGCTACTAATAACCCACTATGAAGGTTGATTGTGCAAATTATGTGAAGACGTGTGTAAAATACTTAATCGTCACATTAGATTACTTCACTAAATGAGTAGAGGTTGAACCGCTAGTGGAGATGTCATACGAAAAAGTCCTCCATTTCATTTAGAAGAATATCATTTACCATTATGGAATGCCATATTCTTCCATCCCCGGTGATATCACTCAATTTGAGAATCAGTAATTCGAAGATTATTATGAGTTCTCATAAATCCCAAAACTGCACTCTACACTAGGTCATCCCCAATGCAATGGAGAAATAAAATAACAAACAAAACCTTACTCGATGGAATAAAGAAGTGACTGGACAATTCTAAATGAAATTGGATTAACGAACTCCAAATTATTCTATGGACAGACAGGATAACGCCATGGACAACAACAAGAGAGACCCCTTACATGCTAGCCTTTGAAATAAAAGCAATAGTTTTTTAAAAAATTGGTCTGCCATGTTACCGTGTCCTCAATTTTTATTATCCAAAATGAGACCTAATGAGAAGATTGGATCTTGATTTAGCTGAGAAATTTAGAGAACATGCAACACTCCGAGCGGAAGCATACCAATAATGCACTGCTCATTTTTACAACATATGAGTTAAATCAAGCACCCTAAAGGAGGGGGGTTTCATGCTGAAAAAAGTCATACAAACAAGGGAATAACTTAGAGCCAAATTGAAATGGTCCATATAAATTTACTGCAGTTGTTTGACCAGGGACCTATAGAATTGAAATACTGAAAGAGGAGAAATTCAAGAATGCTTGGAACGCCGAACACCTGAGAAAATACTACCAATATTGGAGAAAATGTAACACCCTTGTAACCCATTTCTTAGCGATGAATAAAAATTTAATAAGTCAATATTATTGTTTCTTTTGAGTTTTTTTCCAGTGTAGGGGGATATGCTCAAACATTTCTCCCATATAACCAAATCACTTCATGTATGATCTCTACTTTAGGTCAGACGAAGAACAAGAAGTTAATTTCACTTCATGTATGATCTTGACTTTAGGGAAGACCAAGAACAAGAAGTCAACTTCACTTTATTTCTGACCTTTCCTTTAGGACACACCAAGAGAAAAAAGTTAATTTCACTTCTTGTTTGATCTTGTCTTCAAGGCAGACCAAGATCAAGAAGTTTAACAAATTTAAGAAATCCATTGCAGTCATATGAATGATAAGATCCAACCATAATTGAAGATAAGGATAGTCCCCAATAGATTTGATCATCTCAGGCAGCTAAAACCGGTATTTGGTTAGTGAAGCCTAAGAATGAACAACCCAGGTTCATCCAACCTCATTAACTAGTAATGAAAATCATTTAGGTAACAACTGACCACGTGATCAAATGATTAAACTACTAGTAGAACTATTTTTTCATCATACATAAGTCATAAAGATGGCATGACTTATAGTTATAATAATTTGCTTACATCTACTAGTGCAAAAGATAAACAATTAAGGATGCATGAATATAGTGTTTCATTATCACTTGGATATTATTATAAATATATCAAGATAAGGCATGACATCAAAAAAACATATTATAACAAAATTATCATTCACGGGAAGAGGAATACTTGCTCGTTAAATCGTTGAAATCAACAGGAGGAATATCTAAGGCATAAGGAGTAATGATCGCCCGAAGATTTCTAATCCTGGGATGAATACTAGAACTGAGCCTATCTACCAGATGAATAGGTTCATGTTGTCAATTTCGTCAAATACCGCAAGTGTACGGGCTATTATAGAATAACGAGTGCAAGTATGGGTCGAACCCACAAAGATTTATTAATTTTTTTCGTTAAAAATAATTATGGTTGTCCAACTAGACGAAATGGATCTAGAAATGAGATGTGATAATTAAACTAAGCAAACACAAACAAAAATTAGGAGTACGAGAGATATAATCAAGGAAGCGTGAGAACTAGGACATTGGATCCATTTATTACGTTTTAATTAACACAATTTAATAATTTAAATTCGCCAGTCCCGATTTGTAACTCAAATTCAACCGACTCTCATTGTATTTAATTCGGAGGATAACACGGTTAAGTTCCCAATAAAATTTTACGTCTCTAAATTTAGACGGCTAAAACCCCTATTCCCTTAAAAGTTCACTTTTAGATTTCAAAGTATAGTCTTTAAGCATGGACTATCAAAATAATCGAGTGCAAGCATAAGCCATCAAAAAGTACTCACACTTAAAAATAAAAATATGATTTTTTCTTAAACAAAGCCGAAGATTTAAAACACACTCTCATGTCGTTTTAAATGAATACCGAGTTTTTAAAGCCTTTAGCACATATCGGGAACAAAGACAAATGTAAATCACGCACAGTATTAACTAGACATGATAAATTTCACCTAGTCCTAGTAAAGAAATTACGCTAGCATAATGGAAGACATCATAAAATTGCAAGAATGAATATGAATTTTCATTAATAAAATAATTTACAAATGGTGTGTCTTACAATTGATGTTGACAGAATTCCTTCCACAAAGATACAATTCTTGTCCCTCAATAAAAATATACTCTCAAAATAAAACTAGCAACAATTGTTCTAAACTGACTCTTTCTAAAATTCTACACACCAAATAATGAGCCAAAGGTATCTATTTATAGGTTTAGGGTGAGGCATTAGGGTTTGGGTGGAACTATTCAACTTCCACCTCCTCAATTTCCCCCCACTCAAAAAGTCTTATTTTTTCTTGCTGAACACGCATGCCAAATTTCGTCCAATCCGGAGAATAAAAAATCTCGAAGTGTAAAAACAGTTTTTTTCGAACGACCGTAAAAATTAGCTTTTTCACGCCTTTTTCAAGTTGATCATCAATTTGCACCAAATTCCGTCGTTACCTGCAAAAATTTCAGTAGGTGACTTTTTTCATAAATTAGCACAAGATTATTATAAAATTATTGAAGCACCCATTTTTTACTTGGAATTGCCATTTTAACTATGAATTCAATCATTCTTGCATTGTTTTCCCTTTTTAATAAAATGATCCTAAGAACTTATTAAATAAAACAAAATGGGACTAACAAGGTATAAATTTGGATATAAATATACAAAATAATGCACTCATGAAATACCTCCAAACCTAAACTTTGCTAGTCCTCGAGCAAAAATAAATTTTTTAAAATCTCACTCACTTTCGTAGGAATCACAATTGCACTTAGCATGTGCAACAAGCCGTTAAACCTCTAGGTTATCCTAGTAGACGAGTTTTGTCTCGTGAAGGTTTGTAGTGAATATACCCACAGAATTCATAAACTTGACTCATTACAAAAGACACAAAAGTAATATAACCAAGTTTGAATGAAAACTTCATAAAATAGTAGAACTTCACTTCTCAATCCCAACTTATTGTGTGTGTATGTGCATAGCCAATATAATCGTCCATTTCAAAAGATTTTATCGTTACATTTCTTATTCGAAAGTTCGTTTTGATTTCAAAATCTCACGGGATGCTCTCACAATCGAACACTCGAAAATGGGTTATTTTCTCTTGGTATGTGTGAATAAAAGAGTAAATTTAGATGAACAAATTTCACATATACATGATAAAAAATGGATTTTTGTATAATGGATGAATATGATCTCATGATCAGAAAATCGATTACTTGTCGAAAACGTTGAATCGTACAATAGATCCTATTCATCTTCTCTCCACACTCTAACTAATTTCACTTGATATCGATTAAGACTTTCTTTAGTTGTATTGTAGGCTCGTATTTGGATAGAAAGAATTGTTTTTGGAGTTCAAAATTTATGAGAATATAGAGTTTTTTCAGTAATTTGACATTTTGGCATTTTTTCGCCTCCATTTTTTTTCACATTTGTTATTCTTCATCTTTTTCTTTCTTTTTGTTTCACATTATTTTTGCAACCTCCTTTTTCTTTTGGCCTTTTTTCTACCGTAATTTTACCCTTGTATTCTCACAAAATGGGTATGGCTTCATTTTATGGGTAATAAACTCCAAGTTGGAGTTAGATAGGATAGTGGGCTTTCAACAAAAGGCTTTTCTTCTTTTTGGCTCAAATGGGCTTGCAACGGAATATTGTAAAAAGGTTAAAGTTTAGGCTTAATTTTAGGCTTTTAAATGATGACCTAATCACATTTCTCAAGTTTCATTAAGTTGATTTGTGTCTCAAGATGACTTACTAAGACTTCTAGTGCTTAAGATTCACATTTTGACTTTTTGTTTTCAGTAATCGAACAAAACAAAGAATTTGAGATCATCAACGAATTTATCACAGAATAAATGTTTGAGTTATTTTAACTCAGACTGATTTAAATCTCTCGAAAATGATTAATGGCACAAAAATCCTACGAGGTTAAAATCTCCACATTTATTCATTAAGCATATTAACTTTCGCCCAAATATCCATTTTCGATCATATTATATGGCAAATTTGTAAAAAAATTCATTAGTTGAGAGATCCATGAATTAATTCTATATTAAGAAATCGTCTAAAAACTCAATTATATTGAAAATCTTTTTGAATTTTTTTTTCAAAGCGGAGAAAAATGACCTCAATAATCCCAAACCTAAGTTCTACATTGTCCTCAATATAAAAGACAAAGATTGAAAAAGGCGGGAAAGATATGAAAGATATTACCGTAATGGGGGACTTTTTCCAACGCACAATTCCTGTAAAACGAAAATTATGATACAACAACAATGACCCAATTTCATGTTCACTCATGGTACACAGGGTCTTGGAGGAGAATGTCCTCCACTTCTCGATCTCTCAATTCCAGATATGGCTTCAACCTTTGACCAGTAACTTTAAAATTTTCACCATTTTTAGGATTCTCTATCTCAACCGCCCCATGTGGGTAGACTGTCCTAACAATAAAGGGATCGAACCATCTAGACCTTAATTTACCGGGAAAGAGATGCAATCTAGAATTGTACAAGAGAACTTTCTGTCCAGGATCAAATGCCCTCCGTAGGATGGACTTGTCATGGAACATTTTTATTTTCTCTTTATACAATTTTGCATTTTCGTATGCATCATTCCTAGTCTCTTCTAACTCATTGAGTTGGAGTTTTAGGACCTCTCCTGTAGCAGGTAAATCAAAATTGAAGGTCTTAATTGCCCAATTGGTCTTGTGTTCTAACTCTACCGGAAGGTGACAGGCTTTTCCATAGGCAAGCCTATACGGGGACATACCTAGTGGTGTTTTATAGGTAGTGCGATAAGCCCACAGTGCATCCAATAACCTTAAGGACCTATCCTTCCGGTTCGGATTCACTGTCTTCTTGATGATTTGCTTGATTTACCTATTAGAAACTTCAACTTGACCACTAGTTTGAGGGCGATAAGAACATCCTACTTTGTGCGTGACCGAATACTTTTTCATGAGACTCTCGAAGGATCGATTACAAAAATGGGTTCCCTGATCGCTAATGATGGCTCGAGGTGTACCAAAATAAGAGAAAATATTTTCTCGAATGAATTTGACCACCACGTGGCAATCATTCGTCCTACACGGTATGGCTTCTACCCATTTAGACACATAATCAACTGCTAAAAGAATGTAAAGATTCCCATAGGAATTTGGGAATGGGCCCATAAAATCAATGCCCTAACAATCAAAAACCTCGATAATCATAATGGGGTTTAAGGGAATCGTGTTTCTATGTGTGATCTTTCTTAACCGTTAGCAACGGTCACAACTCCTACTGTAATTGTTCGAGTCATGAAAAATAGTGGGCCAATAGAATCCACACTGCAAAATTTTTACAGCGGTCTTTTTAGCACTGAAATGACCTCCACAGGCTTGGTCATGGTAGAAAGAGATTACGCTTTGAATCTCGTGATCGGGTACACACTTTCGAATGATTTTATTGGGGCAATACTTGAAAAGATACGGGTCGTCCCAAAAGAAATGCCTGGCTTCCTTTAAAACTTTGGAATGATCTTAATTAGACCAATGCAGTGGCATTTCAACCATCATAAGATAATTCACAATATCGACAAACCATGGAAGTTGAGAGACAAGCATCAGTTGTTCATTGGGAAATGACTCATTTAACGGTAACAAGTTATCGGATGATTCAACAATTAATCTAGATAAGTGATCAGCCACTGCATTTTCACACCCGTTCTTATCCCGAATTTCAAGGTCACACTCTTGCAGTAATAGGATCCACCTAATGAGACGGGCCTTAGCATCCTTTTTAGACAAAAAGTATCGCAAGGCCGAGTGGTCGGTGAAAATAACAACTTTGGATCCTATTAAGTAAGACCTAAACTTCTCAAGCGCAAAAACAACAATAAGGAACTCTTTTTCAGTCGTGGCATAGTTCAATTGGGCATCATTAAGAGTCCTACTTGCATAATAGATGATGTGAGGTAGTTTCTCATTACGCTGACCTAGAACTGCACCTATGGCATAGTCAGAAGCGTCACACATGATCTCAAATGGCTGACTCCAGTCGGGAGGTCGCATAATAGGTGCAGAGGTCAATTCTATCTTTAGCCTTTCAGAGGATTGAAGGCATTTGTCAGTGAAATCGAAAGGTGTGTCTTTAGCAAGAAGATTGCACAAGGGTCGAGAGATTTTTATAAAATTCTTAATAAATCTCCGATAGAAACCGGCGTATCCTAAGAATGACCGAACTTCACGCACAGTTTTAGGGGGTGGGAGATTAGCAATGAGATTTATTTTAACTTTATCTACTTCGATACCCTTTTCAGAAATGATGTGACCTAGCACTATGCCTTGTTTGACCATGAAGTGCCACTTCTCCCAATTAAGCACAAGGTTCTTTTCCTTAAACCTCTTCAGAACGAGGGTGAGGTGATGGAGGCACTCATCAAAACTAGACCTAAATACAGAAAAATCATCCATAAAGACTTCAATAAAATGCTCCACCATATCTGAAAAGATACTCATCAGGCACCTCTGAAAGGTAGCGGGTGCATTGCATAACCCAAAGGGCATGCGTTGGTAAGTAAAAGTACCAAATGTTTTTCTCTTGATCCTCAGGAGCAATGGGAATTTGATTGTAGCCGGAGTAACCGTCAAGAAAACAGTAATATGGATAGCCGGCTAATCTCTCTAGTATTTGGTCTATGAAAGAAAGAGGAAAGTGAGCCTTTCATGTAATAGCGTTCAACTTCCTATAATCAATACACACTCACCAACCGGTTTGAATCCTATTGGGTACTAACTCATCGTTGTTATTTCTCATCACCGTAACACCGGTTTTCTTTGGGATAAATTTAACGAGACTGACCCACTGGCTATCAGAGATGGGGTAAATGATACCCGCATCGAGCAATTTTAGCACCTCAGCTCGGACGACCTCTTTCATATTGGGATTAAGTCTACGTTGTGCTTCACGAGAATTTTTAGCATTGTCTTCTAAGTGTATCCTATGCAAGCACACCGATGGACTTATCCCCTTAATGTCGACTATGGTCCATTCTATGGCTTCCTTGTGTTCTTTGAGAACACGCAATAGTTTACCTTCCTGTTCTTTGTCCAAGTCAGACGTGATAATAACTGGCAAGGTGTCATAAGGTCCTAAAAACCTATACTCAAGTGTTTTAGGCAATGGCTTCAATTCAAGCTCAGGAGATTTCTCAATAGAGGGAGGAATAGGTGACGAGAAAAGTGAGAGGGGCTCAGGCTTACACTTCTAACTTCCTACTTCCATAATAGGAGAGGAGTCGAGAAGGGAATTGACTTCTTCGATTGACTGTTAGATATCAAATTCGAACCCAAAAAAGGCAAGACAAGATGCTAAAGGGTTGTCATTATAAGTTTGCTTGAAAGTCTCTTGGACAATACTATCAATTATGTCAACATCCACGGGTTCTTCGTCATCGGGTGGTTGTTTAGCCAAATTGAACACATTAAGCTCCATAGTCATGCTCCCAAAGTACAGGTTCAATTGTCCGCTATGAGACCTAATAACGGCTTCAAATGTGGCGAGGAAAGGAAGACCCAAAATAACAGGGATTTGTGCAATAGGATTTTGCACTTGTTGAGTGTCTAAGATAACAAAGTCGACATGAAATATAAAGTCTCACACTTTAATTAGGACGTCCTCAACAATACCTATCGAGATTTTCACAGAACGGTCGGCTAAAAATAAGGTAATCCTAGTCGGTTTCAACTCTCTCAAACCTAATTTCTCGTACACGGTGTACGACAGAAGGTTCACGCTTGCTCCTAAATCTAGAAGGGCTTTCTCAATGAGGTGCTCCCCTATCTTCATAGAGATCATCGGAGTACCGGGATCCTTATACTTTATGGGAGTTCATTAAGAAATGATCGATCTTGCTTGCTCGGTGAGAAAATCTTTTTTGGGTACGTTGGTGCTTCTCTTGAAGGTACAAAGGTCCTTCGGAAATTTGGCGTATGATGGGACTTTTTGAATAATATCAAGCGGTGGGATATTGATTTGTACTTGCTTGAATACTTCCAACATTTTATCAAATTGAGCCTTTTTATTTTGTGGAACCAAACGCTGGGGAAATGGAGATTTGGGGACATAGGTCTCTACAGATGGATCGGAAGGTAAGGGTGAGGAGAAAGTTTGATCCATGGGTGGATCTTCCTTCTCCTTATTTTTCTCAGATCTGCTCTTTATAGGCGGTGAAATGTTTTTCTCTACTTCCTTGCTGGACCTAAGCGTGATGATGGCTTTTGCATGCTCTTAGGCATGTGAAATGCTCATGTCGTGTTGAACAACAAATTGCCCCTAGTCATGTTACCTTTCAGATTGGGTTCGGACTGACTCGGGAATGATCCTTTATTCCTCTCACTCAATGCGTTCGCTAGTTGGCTCATTTGAACCTCGATTTTAGTAACGACTTAAGTATTTGCATGCATGCTTTGCTGGGTGGATTGAAGGACATTTTGAGTGGTTTTCTGGAATTGAAGGGTACTTTGGGCAAGAAGTTTCATTGAATCCTCTAAAGATTGGATCTTTTGGGATGAGGGATTCGATGGTACGGTGGCATTCTTTTGGAAACTCGGGGTGGGATACTGGAAGCTTGACCTCCATTTCCTTGTTATTGACCCTTGGACCACGAAAGATTGGGGTGGTCTCTCCACCCCGAATTATACGCATTGGAATATGGGTCATACTTTGGCCTATTTTGATAGAGGGCATTGACTTGCTCGGTGAGTGCCTTATGGGCTGAAAGGGCGAGTCAATTCTCAACTAAGTGGTCGAATGCATCGTAAAGTATACAAATAGGGGAACCTATATGTTGAATGACTGCAGGTGATGTTCTATTGCCCTCTTTGCTCGTCTCTAAAGCTTCTAAACATCGGGCCAATGTGGCCACTTTGGCCTTTAAATCATAACTTTGTTCAACTTGGTGAGCGAAACCCTCATTGGACATGGTGGACCTAGATTCTCTATTGGGTGCCCATTGCTGGGATTTTTTTCGCAATGGCTTCTAGGAATACCCACGCGTCAACCTCACTTTTCTCAGTAAAATCACCGTTACATAACGACTCGAGCATAGTTCGAGTATTACAATCGAATCCCTCATACAAAATTTGGACTTGGCGTCCCATCTCAATCCCATGGTGCGGAGATTGTAGTAGAAAGTCCTTTAATCTCTCCAAATACATCCATATGGCTTATCCCTCCTTTTAGCTAAATGTTTTGATGGAGTGACGTATCGACGCCGTCTTTTGGTTGGGAAAGAATTTTTGCAGGAAGGCAACACTCATTTGGTTCCAAGTGGTGATGGATTCGAGTGTTAACGAGTTAAACCAACTCTTGGCTTTGTTTTTCAACGAGAACGGGAACAATTTAAGTTTGACAATCTACTCGGTGAGTTGTTGATACTTAATGGTCCCACAAATCTCCTCGAATTCCCGAACATGAAGGTAGGATCCTCTTTGTCGATACCTCGAAACACGAGCAACATTTGGATTGTTCCATGATGGAATAGGAAATTATTCGCAGTGTGATCGGGTAGACGTATGCACAAAGGTTGACTTGACCTAGTCGGATAAAGGTAATCTTTAAGGGCACGTGACGCTAACTCGTCTCCCATTTCGGTGAAAATAGAAAGTTTACTTACGTAAGTATCGGGAATGCTAGACTCCACACTCGACAAACGACCAGTATGATCTCGAAACCAACTTTGCATACACTCAGCTCACTCCATTTTTTTTCTCTAATTTTTTTATATGAAGAAAAAAAAATTGACTCAAACCACGTAATTCCTAGCTAACACACAACAAATTGAATTATCTAATTTAGGTGAGGGGAATTTTAATTTTAAAATCTAGTTTTCCCGAGATTAGTCGACGACACAGGGGTCTCCAACTTAATCTCCTTAATTGGACAGCTCCTACTCTTTGAAAATAGAGAATTTAAAAGACGACCAACTACGGTTATCGCCTCAAATCCCTCTTTTTTATCCAGGTAGGTGGTCGGTACAAAGACACATTAAAAATCACCAATCCTAGACAAGATGAAATGGGATCGATTTGACAAGTTCACATTGGAGTAACTTTCAATTCTAGCCTCGTTAGGAGGTTTCCTATGAGCTATGTGATATACTAAGGCCAATGTCTACTTGATTTTAAATTAAATGTGATGGCTCGGGATATGCAAATGCTGAGTTAACTCGTGATTTTTGGGCCAAGGAAGGGTGATGAAATCCCCACCTTATTTCTCACACGGGTTTTTCCCTTAAGTAAATCTATGCAACATGCTAAATTAAGTGAGAAATTAAATCATGTAGGAGCACACAAAAACGTACCTCCGGCGTGGACCTTTTAAGGTCACTTGTTTACGCTGGACCGAAGTTTAAGTTGACGTCGATCAGAGAGAAATGCCGCCTACGTTTCAGTCGTCCCCGAGAGTTCCTTGTGCTCGGGGAAAGATTGCACAATTTTTTTCTTCACTTCACGTACCGTTGCACACTTTTTCGAATATTTCTTCACCTATTTTTTATCCCCTTTTTTTGAATGTGCAACTGAAAAAAAAACAAAATACACTACACCAAGCGTAAAGTGCGACACAAAAATAATAATAAAGAAAAGAAAAGAAAAAATAAACACGACACAACACGCGCACTAGTGGTGTATTTACTACAAAACAACTTATGTGTTTTTTCAAAATTTTATGTGTTTTTGTGATAAACTAGTGCTAAAAGTACTATTTATTAAAAAAAAAACTTAAAGCTGATTTTTTCTAACTAAAAAAAAAACATTAATATTAGTGGTTGATTTTTTTTATGAAACTTTTACTAACAAAAATGCGAAAAGTAAAAAACAAACTAGTTCGAAAGTCACAACTTCTTTTTAAAAAAAATCGAACAAATCCCGGGCAACGGCGCCAAAAACTTGTTGTCAATTTTATCAAATACCGCAAGTGCACGGGTTATTATAGAATAGCGAGTGTAAGTACGGGTCGAACCCACAGAGATTTATCAATTTTTTTCGTTAAAAATAATTGTGACTGTCCAACTAGACGAAATGGGTCTAGAAATGAGATGTGACAATTAAACTAAGCAAACACAAACAAAATTAGGAGTAATAGAGATATAATCAAGGAATCGTGAGAACTAGGACGTTAGATCCATTTATCACGTTTTAATTAACACTATGCAATAATTTAAATTCGTCAGTCCTGATTTTGTAACTCAAATTAAATCGACTCTCGTCGTATTTAATTCAGAGGATAACATGGTTAAGTTCCCAATAAAATTTTACATCTCTAAATTGAGACGGCTAAAATCCCTATTCGCTTAAAAGTTCACTTTTAGATTTCAAAGTATAGTCTTTAAGCATGGACTATCAAAACAAATCGAGTACAAGCATAATCCATCAAAAAGTACTCACACTTAAAAATAAAAATATGATTTTTTCTCAAACAAAGCCGAAGGTTTAGAACACACTCTCGTGTTGTTTTAAAGGAATACCGATTTTTTAAAGCCTTTAGCATATATCAGGAACAAAGACGAATTTAAATCACGCATAATATTAACTAGACATGATAAATTTCACCAAGTCCTAGTAAAGAAATTACGCTAGCATAATGGAAGACATCATAATAGAGAGTAATAAATCCCATACAATCTGAAAAGAACTTAATAAAATTGTGAGCGACATGCTCGAAATAGACTGATAATAATCCTTATGCTAGGAATAGAAAAATAGATGCACCTATCCAAATCGTGCAACATCAACATATGTTGCAGCTACGAATCCCTGGAACGAAATCAGACCTAGTGTCCTTGTGGCTGGACACGTAAAAGGTTTTGAAAATATTTGATAGCAAGGGTTAGAACCCAAAAAATTTTGAAAATATTTAGTAAATGATTAACTTGCAGTAATTAAAAATACATGAATACACTTCACATTTAAGTTAGCATTGCGCTCTCTCTTGAGTAGATACCCGCCCCTCGACTAATGTGCACACCTAACGCTTTCTCTATAACTTCCCTAGTTACTTATCCCATAATTAGATCTTGTTATAACTTTTCCTAACACCCTACTCTAGCCCTAATATGTTCAAGTAAATAATTTATAAGTTGTCTATCGCCTTAACTTAATATACCAGTTTCCCTAAAACCCATATAACGTTCACTAGTTAAATAAATAATACAATTCACTTCATGTATTTAATTACCCGTATATAATTATTCAACCCATTACATACGTAAAACCATATTACAACATTCACACATATGACGAATAACTAATAGCCCATCCTCCCGAGTAATAACTCACCGGATGTGTTCTCTAAAGTGCTATCAACCCAGGCTACTCAGTCCCACCTGGAGTTCCCATACAACTATCGTCCGCCAAATCATAACTTAAGTAAAAAGTAATGGAGGCGGCCATATTCCCCCGAGTGTGAGGACGTCATCTCGATACCCCACCTCTAAAATTGGACGCTATGACCTGGGGATATATTCGCCCTATTCCTCAAGCTAGGGGATTCACCCACATCGTGCAACCTCCCCCGATAGCACTAGAGTATATAAATTTAAATAAATATCTAATCACTAATATTCATAAGCAAACACAATATATATATATACTATCACACACCGTATATATATATATATATATATATATATATATATATATATATATATATATATAAATTTCGAATTTACCTTATACAAAATCCGTAGCACTAGCTTCTATATAAATCCCGAGTCTATGGTCCGATTCTAATTTAATTAATTTGCACATTAATTAATTTAATACTTTCTCAAGTCTATGGTCCGACTCTAATTTAATTAATTTACCCATTAATCAATTTTATTACCTTGGTGTCACCCAACCACTAAACCCAGACTCTCTCACTTGCCCGAAATTTAATATTACCCGAGTCTATATCCCGACTCCAAATTAATTAATTTTTCTCCATAATTAATTCACTAACTTGGCATCGCTCAACCAATATACCCGGACTCTCTCCCTCGATCCGTATCTAATTATTTTGAAATTGAATTCCTCAAATTGATCCATAAAGTGCCCCACATAAATCCTCCCTAATCTCAATTACTCTTCCCCATAATTGCTAGGAATATGTGCCTCATATTTATTTATCACTAAATAAAGCATAGAAATTAAATTTGAAATTAATTTCCCCCTTATATATAAAACTGGGCGAACTGTCAAAAGTCTGGGACCATCGATCGATCGACTCACTGGGTCAATCGATTGAGCAGGTCACCTCATTCTCCTATTATGTTTCAGCCATTAACAACCTTAAGCTTTTCTTCCCCTTTTCCAGAAATTCCTCGAACATCAGTAACATCATCCCCTTATGATATTAGATACTAAATACACTAGAGATCTCAAATCATAAACCAATTTACCTAAATCTCAAGTTCACATATTCGGGTATTTTTCTGGGTTTAAATCGGTCAATTCTAATTAGCATTCCAATATCATAAATTAGTCACCAATTCCTACTGGGTTTAACATACGATTCAAAGTGTTTCAATCACCGAAAACCCAATTTCACATGAATACCCACCCAAAAATGGATTTTAGATTCGCCCACTACAATATGAATTGATTATCACAATTTAAACATCACAGCAAGTTAACCACTTGCCATTTGGGTTCGTAGAGTCTGATCCATTGGGGTAGAGAAGCGTTTGATGAAGAACACCCAATTTTCTCCTTGTCTTGTCTCCAAAAAGATCCCCAATTGCTCTTCCAATTGATCCCTCTAGCTTTCTCTCAAACTCGGTATAATTTTGTGTTTCTTCCATTCAACACTTCTTAGATTTATCTATAATGCTCTAATACCATTTTTTGTCTAATAGGCCAAGTCCAAGTGCCCGAATACCCCCGTCTGCGCCCAATTATGACTAAAAACGTCCCGAGACCCATTTACTACCCCTGAGCACTCTTTTTAGACTATCTCAGCCCATCCGGACTCAATCGTGCGCTCAGAATTGACATCTGAATTAATTTATTATAAGTTACTATCTCACACCCAACTTATTCAATATCCGACTCCCGGCTGAGATAAATAGATACCATGTCACTAATACACGTTATGACGTAAATAGACTATTACCATTCACTTAATAATTAAATTTCATAAATATTAACCATTTACTCCCCGATTAATATTACTATAATTAATTCAATTAAATTACGAGACGTAAGTAATTTAAAATTACCCAAATTAATTAAGTATTTAAATGCAGAGAAATACTGGGTATTACAGGATGATGCATCAACTGATGCAAAGCCTTTACTGAATAGAATAAATATTTTTTAGGTCAACGAATTAACCCCAGAGTCGCGAGGAATTTACTTCTTACTCTTAGTTGCAATACAAATAGAGAAAAAATTAGAATAAAAAAATTTAAAATATGTGTGTGTGTCCCAACCTATTCCCATATCTCCCTAAGAGCACCTGGGCCTCTCAGGAAGAAGGCCAAACTGCCAATTCTTAATAATCAAACCATAATCCCCAAAACCCTTAATGGAATCAGTAAATTCAAAACCAATGCTCTGTTTGATTTTCTTGTCTTTATGTAGTAAATGTTATCATTAGTGGTACTCGAAGTGTAACAGTACATTAACTCTGAAATCTTAATATAGGTTCCATAATGCTCGTTAATGCGATAGACCCCATTAACGATTCTCCAAGTATTTAGAGTAACTTGCGCAGAGACCACATCAAAATATCAGAAGAATTATAGAAATAGGGGTTTGGCGAGGAAGTGACCTCGCATTCAGTAATAAAAATAGACGATAGCTAGTGACCTTTAGGTAGGTCACAAAGATCACAGGCCCCACTCACTATCTCAGTGAGTACCCATTAGGGAATCTTGTAAGTGGTCTTAAAAACTTCTAATGAACTCTCAGTTACCTTATAAACCATGCTTCTAGAAGAACAAGAAAGTATTACAAATAAAATTGAAGAGGGATAAAAAGATCCTTACAGTGAAATACGAAAAGCTCTCACAAACGGCTAAAATGGAAGATTTGAAGCTCTCACAGATGGCTGAAGTGCTTAGAGATGAATGAAGGTTTTTTGAATAAAGGTTAATTGAGAAAAAAGGTGAGAAATGACGTTATATAAGCTTGAAATGGCATCTTCACGGTTTTCGAGGCATAATGATGGTTAGGCGTACCTGTCATTGTCATTCTGACAGTGAATGACCGCCAAAGATGGTTTATTACCGGCGCACCCGAGGCGCGCTTCGTCTCATAAATTTTTTTCGTATTTATAAAACTGCCATTGAACTGGGAGAATTAAGCATCTTGGTGTGCTAAGTCTTAGTGATCGTCATCCGATTACGTATCTTTGTCGACCTATTCACGGGGAAAGACTAGTGACCTACTCAACTTGCCCCCTTATAACTATTTAACACTTCATTTATTCATTCCACAGCTCAAGCCACTCTAAAGATCTAATATTCAGAGAGGCTACTACATGTTACAATCATAAATGAAGTCTTTGGAGCTTTTGTTGTATCATAAACACGTAATGTGACTTGCACTTATGATATTACGACACCTTCCATTAGAAGAAACCCAGCTCACTTCATTGAACGTGGTCGGCCCATGATCTCCTTGGTCACCTCAGCATTACTTATGGTCGACTAAGCAACTGAATTATATAAATTGATGTTATTAACTTAAATACCAGGCGTGCATGTGCATTACGCATGGGAATATGTATAGCCCCCATTGCACGCACGTAGAATAATCCCTTCAACTGATAGTAATTGAATCTTCATTAATTGCCTATAGAATGTAAAAGGGTGAAATTGCCTAACTTATAAAGGCACTCCATATGTCCTCTACTCTCTCTCCTATAAATGTCACACACTTCCATCGAAGGAAGAGAAAAAGAATCAATACGTGGATATAGAGGACTTTGAGAGCTTGTACACATTCTGGTTGATGATTGAATAAAAAGCCCCTTGGATAACAATTGTGGACGTAGGCATGATACTAGTCGAACCACATTAATCGTCTGTCTCAATCCCAATTTATCGTCTATCTCTTTATTCTGGACCGTTGATCTCTTTAGTTGTTGTAGTTAATTTTTGGTATTTACAAACTAAGAATTATAAAATCCATATACCAATTTTAGACAATAACAGTGGTAATAAACATATTTCATAAAGAGTCGGAGTCTTAAATTTTGCAAAAAAAAGTAGCGTAGCCTGTAATGTACAAATCCTTATTTAAAATTATATTTTGCTTTAAATAATATATGTATTGATTATAACATGTTAGTATATAAAAATGAACCAAAATTTGGTAAGTGTTTGGTAACCTTTAACTAACACAAAGATCATAAATACAAAATATGTCTATCATATGTCAAATTTAACAAATTTATATATAAAAAATCATCTACGCGACGATAAGAGTCCAACGATATTTTTTCATAATATTCTGAATTTTATATAAAAAGTTATGATATTTAAAAGAATTTAACTAATAAATTAAATGGAAATTTGTTTTTCCACCAAAAAACATAACGGTTCGTTAAGTTTTGGACTAAAGTGATTGAACTAACAAACTTTGGGGTTTAATAGAGATAGAGTTGTAGTTGGATTTGGATTTTGTTCAAATTTGATATGTGATTTGGGTTTAATTACATTTCTAAAATTTTTTTGGAGTTCCATCCATATATTTAAATTGTATTAAGTCTCATAATGAGCCGAAACCACTCCCAACCATCTTGTAATCACATCTAACCACTCTTCTTTTTGTTCTCAGAGAATGACACTTGTTTCATATTTATTACAACATGATCAACAATAAAAAAAATAAAAATATGTGAGTGATTATCAATGAATCTTAAAAATGGGACTTAATACTAAAAATTCCAAAATGGTGGTTGTGTTTTTTTGAGAGGGATGGTGGTGTAGTGTCATATTGCTCTGAGTTTAATTAAGTTCATTCAATTAATTTTCAAGTTATAAATTGATAAAATAAAATCTAGTTTATGTATTTTAAAAAATTAATTGGCACGTCAAGTGAGCAATTTATATTAAAAATGGATGAATTCTTAAGGAAAATGGACCTTAAAAAACACTTAACAGTTTCAGGAGGCAAGTTGTCACGTAAAATAGTTTATGGGAGGATTTGTTGTAGAAACAAACAGAAACAGAAACAAACATAATGGGTTTTAAAGTAGTTTGCTCTATTATTAGAATAGATTTATATGTATCTGTATGTTTTTATATATGGCTAAGAACCGACCCACATGCAGCTTAACGTTATTCGGGCTAACCTAAATAGGTTGGCGAGTTTGGACAAGTAGGGGAGTGCCGACTGTCACTTTAGTTGTTAGTGTGCTGTTTCTAGATTGCAACACAAGAGAACAAAGGTCCATTTAAGTAGCTCAAAAGTGAGGCAAACAACAAAGAAATAGTATTCTAAAACGACTACACATAAACTTCTAAAAGTTGTAAAGGCACATGAAAGCCATCAATTCTAAAACTACACAATGAATTTTCTTTTCTTCGATATAGATAATCAATTGGGTCCATACACGCAACACAGATGGGACTGACATTTGCCATTATTCATTTTTCTCCTTTAATTTCAGCAGCCATTGTTCATATTTTACCAAACTTTTAAAGGGCATAGTATATATGGTTGAAACAAAAGGGATTCTATAACTTCTTTTCTTGTACTGTGCTTAAATGATTGCACGTCTAAAAAGTAAGGTACAGTAACCCGACAAAAAAAAGGGTAATAATTTCTCATAAGTGTAGCATGATTAATATTAGAGAGATCCATTTTATGAATTCTTTTTTAAGTTTGGTGTTATGTCAAATATATATTGAATGATAATTATAATTAATTTCGTGTGAAATAAATTGTGATTTAATGTGTGCTTGACACATCATTGTATAGTATTATTCGTGATTGAAAAGTGTCAGCACGAGAGCAAGGCAGTGATTTGTCCTCAAGATGAACTTACAAGAATTATTATGAACGGCTCAAAGAAAAAAGTAACATAAAATTTTGAAGGCTTTAAGAAAAAAATTAGAAGTCTTTTTGCCTCAAGATTTAGAGACAAACAAATTCAAAATTTTGTTAAATCTTCCCTAAATGTGCCTTAAATTTGGGGATACATGTGCCTTAATTTGGGGACACACAAAATCCAAAATTTTGTTAAACCTTCCCTACATTAATTCCAAATTTAGAGTATCTTTAAATTCTAGGGTCGAGAAGTCCATAAATCCCAATTATATTAGTATACAGGTCACACATTGCACGCTCGTAAGAAGTTATTTTTTTGGATACTCACATTGCGAAAGTGAAGAACTTTAACTATAATTGTATTTCTAATTAACAATAAATAGAAATGTATATCGAAAATAAAAGTGTAAATGTGTGGAGAGAGAGAGAGAGAGAGAGAGGCGGAGAGCAAAAAAATGAGAAAAAGAGTACATAAAAACAGATAAGTTCTAAACACAAATATTGAAAGTTATTTTTTTAAAACTCCATCTTTTAAATACTATCCCTCCTTCTCTTTCTCCCTTTATCCTCCCTACATGCATTTGTTAACATACGCAAGAAACCACAACTCAACATAAGCATATGCAACAGTGTGTGTGTACAGAAAGTCTTATGTAATGACTTCTTACGGTGCTGACTCTGGTACATACCATTTTTTTAAAATATTAAAAAAAAAAAATTGATGAAACTTCATGGATATAATCTCCACGGTGAGAAGATCGTCTCCAATTTTTTTTCATTCAAAAATTCAATAAAAAAACCGTTGAGATGATGTGACATGCAAAAAAATGGTATGAATATGTATTTTCGACACCGTTGAAATTTTGGGTTGGCCAGCGACTTGATTGATTGAATTTTTTTATGAAACTTCATGGATATGATATTCTCACTGTCGAGATCATATCCGTGAAGTCCCATCAAGAAATTCAATTAAAAAGTGGACGAGATGATCGCTAAAATTTCAACCGTCGAAAATGCATATTTATACCATTTTTTTTACATATTACATCATCTCAACGTTATTTTTATTGAATTTTTTGATTAAAAAATTAGAGATAATATTCTTCCATGGAGATCATATTCATGAAGTTTCATTATATATATTATATTTTAAAAAAAATAATTTGCTAAAAAAGGATTAAAATTTGATATATTATATGATTATCATATATAATTTTTTTTTAAAAAAATTAACTATTTTTTTTTCATTTTCTTTTTCTTTTTTTAAAAGTTTTTTTTTTAAAAAGGAGTGTTATTATAGGTTGGGTTTTATCAGGAAGAAAAATTTGTCGCCATGCGTTCGGCACGGGCATCCCCTAGTATATATATATGCTAAAAAAGATAAATGTTATACACAACTTATATTAAAGGTATACAAATGCTTTAAAAAGGTGCATGAAGATAAGATGAAAAAAATAGAATATATAGAAATAAGATGGAAAGCTCTACAATGTTAGAGAGAGCCTATCTTTTTTTTGGTGCCAAGGAAAGCCTGACTTGGAGTTGATGCTTGAAGGGAGATAGTATGGAAAAAACGAATGAGTAATTAATATATATATATATATATATATATATATATATATATATATATATATATATATATATATATATATATATATAGAAATGTAAGGACATGATTTTATAAATGTTTGGGTTAGATTCTAGGAATTTTTTGTTTGTCCTAGATCACAGTATGTATGCTTGATACCACTACATTCGGCACGTCAACACGATCATCTTCGATGGCCTTGATCCGAATCCATGCATCCATCATCTTCACGCGTGCATCATGCTACATGCGACGTGCTGCTCAACTCATTCCCACTACTCCACTTTGCATTATTGGTAAAATGATTTATTTGAGTCGTTTACATTTGCATAATAAATATTTGAGAATTTTTCAGAAAAATATTTTTTGAAGTCTTAATTGTTTTTATCAAAAGCAGAAAATTTTCTAAGTGTAGAAACAGAGTTCCTCGGTCGATGAGCTCGTTAAAACGACATAGCACTGTCGTTCGAGCAAGATAGGCATGTCGAGCGATTTCGTTCGAGCAACACATGTCCTTCGTTCGAGCGACATGCTTATCTCGTTTGAACGCCGCTGCCGTATCGATTTTCGTATAAATATCTGGCTTCATTCTACATGTTTTCTAAGTCTTTTTCGCACACAAGTTTATGTGTTTTCACAACCCAGAAAACAGACTTCATGTTTTAAGGTTTTATACCTTGTTTATTCACATAAACACTCCCATATATATATGTGAATCTTTAAACCGTCAAGAGGATCATTTTTACTCATCTGGAGTATTTTGTGAAGAAGCCATCTTCTTCATTGCTTCCCACCTGGAGTTCTTGCGGGAGATTCCAGCCGACGACATCGGAACCGACATCTGAGGGTATTTATATATCACTCTTGTTTTCATTGTAATCCCTGTAATCCGTTCATTACAAATTATAGTGAAAATAAAAAAGGTCTTGCCCCTTTGGAGGATTTTTCCTCATTTGTGTGTTTGAATATTCGTGCATGATTATACCATCTTCAATCACACCTAGATGCATGTTTTAGGATTTAATTGAAAAAACTGAGTTTAATTAAATAATTTTTCTATTTGAACGCACGCGCACTCTTCAAATTGGTACCAGAGCCAATTACACAATTATACCGTGTAATTTTCCGTAAAAAGTTTTTAAGATATCAATTTTCTGAAAAAATTGATTTTTTAAAAAGGGCTTGTTCAATATGGAGAAATTATCTAATAAAATGCCAGTTTTTTATGGGATAAATTATACTTACTGGAAAGACTGCATGAAATCTTCTTTAAAATCTGTCAAGCCTAAAGATAAGGGAATTGCACTTAATGCCCAGGATAGGAAGAGTGAGGGATTGGAAAGAAAGAGAGTTGAGTCATCTATAAAAAAGGGAGATAGAGACGTTTGATTCCGAGTGTGACTTTGATTTAGATGATTTGGCTCTGTTTGCAAAAAGTTTCAAGAAAATTCTCAAATCCAAGAAAAATGGAAATTTCAAAGATAAAAAGAATTTTGAGAAAAATAAGTTTGAAAAGAAAAATGAAAAGATTTTAAAAACCCTTCTAAGAAAGACAATGAGAGATGCTATGAGTGCGACGGTAAAGGTCATAGAGCTTTTGAGTATGCTACTAGGCTGAACAGACTTGCAAAAGAAAAGGGCAAAGTTGTCCTTAACGCTACCCTTAGTGACGATGGTGAGGTCGAGTCGGTGGACTCTGGAGAGGAGTCACTGCATGAGTGTAACTTCACCGCATTTATAGCTAGTCATGTGAATACTCCTAGTGCTCCTCACGACGTTAAGGATGTTAATTCACAGGGAAACCTCGACAGTGAAAACGATATGAGTGAGGGGGAGGACGATGCAAGTGAGAGCGAGAGTGATCTTCAACGTGCCTACGCTGAGTTATATTCTGAGTCATTTGAAACCAAAAGGCGTAACAAAGCATTAGTTCTTAGGATCACAACTTTAGAGAAAGATTTAAGACTGTTTGGAGAGAGAGAGAATTGTTGTGAGAATGAAAAAGAGAGAGAAGAAAACCTTGAGAATATAAGATGTTTTGAGTCCTATGGGAAAGGGCATAAGAAATTTGAGTGTCCCACTAGACTTAGGAGATAGGGAGAGAAAGTGGCCATGCCCGCTACCCTAAGCGATAGTGAGGATGAGAATAGAGATGAAAATGTGATCCGAAAAGATTTTAGAAAGTTATTTATCGAGACCATGGAAACAAAAAGGTCAAATAGGATCCTAGGTCTTCGAATTTGTGAGTTGAAGGAAGAAAATGATGAGTTAAAAAGGAAAAAATATGACTTGACCAACATGGTGTCTAGTATGACGACATGTGTATCCCATCTCGAGGATGATCTCAAACAAGCACGAAGGTCCAAGTCTCGTTAGAGAATGCATCTGTGAAGGTTGATAAGATGGTTCCCTATCCCGTTTTGAATAATGTTGGAAAAGTCAATGACGGTGCATTCACTACTTTTAATGCGCCTGAGCCTATATCCACTTTGGTGAGGAGTCTCATGGGTGCCCGTCTAGGAAAGCTCATCCCAAAATTCTTGATAAATTAATTCTGAGACCGGTTTATGCTTGCTCCCACTTCAAGAAGCGAGGACATCTTAGGGAGTTTTGTTCTAAGTTGGGTTTTGTGCCATATCATGCCACTTCATACATCCCCGCACATGCACCGATTCATGATACTTTGCTTGCACATAATGATAGAGAGTTTGCACATATTCGCGAGCAAGTGAAGTTTTTGGTCAAGACCACACATAATCTTATGGAGTTGGTTCAAAAGATGTCACCATCTTTGGAAAACTCCGCCGCTCTTTCCGGTTGAGGTCTTGGCGGTGATTTACATGATGTCTCTTTTGCCTATTTCTAGCATGTATCATTAGTTATTTTTTTTATAAAAAAAATTCAAAAAGATTTTCTTTTTATAAAAATTTTAAAAAAGCACAAAAAGATTTTTGTATTTTGTTTACACCTTTCATGGATGAGCATTTAAGATAGCCGAGTCACAAATTTCATTCCATTTATCCATGTGACTGTTTGATAGTGATTTGAGACGCTACATCATTGCATCCATGTGCTTTACATTGTTTGGAGTCTTTGAGATGTGATTAGTGATATCTTTCTACATGTTTGGCTCCTTATCTCCTTTATTGCACGTATGCACGGCTTTATTTTATTATTGCACTTGTCTATCACATATTTTCTTAAGCGTTTCCATCTCAATTCTGTCTATACAACGAACCTTATGCGATAAAACTTGACAAGATTGGAATGCATGTAAATACCGTTTGGTGAGATTTGTGTGTTTTGTTTAAAACGGTGAAGGGCTATGAAAGGTTCTTATCTATACTTTGTGATTAAGCCACCGTTAAATCGGACCTAAAAAATTAAGGAATTTTATTATCTGGGGTCCAAAGAGATTAAAAGAGCCCAAAAAAATTTAATGGCAATAAAAAGAAATACATGCCAAATATGGGTCATTAGGTTTCACCATAAATTCTCCAATGTTTGAGAATTTAGATCACCTCCATTCAAAATATAAATCTGAGGGAGCTTGGTTGGAGAATTTAAATGGATTTGCACTCCCTTGAAAGTCCTGAAAAATCATTAAATCGTTTTGGACGTTATTGGTGTGGAAATCACTTTGAGCTTTGATTTTATTGAGTCATTGTCTCATATTTCCATCCTTTTACACCTAAGGAATATGTTGAGTTCATTTGTTAGGAGTATCCGATATTCATCGTGCACATATATTATGTTTATATGCATTGATTTTCCTATCGAATTTTATCACACCCCTATATTTACGCTATCATCGACTTGGTTGTTTTTGTGTTTGTTCATGGTGTGATTCTTTGTTGTATATCTTGTGTGAAAAATTTTGAAAAATTCAAAAATAGAAAGTTTATTACCTTGTGACATTTTCCATATTTATGCTTCTCATATCTGTCTATTTGGGGACATCATAAAAAGGGGAAGAATGAATTATGGGAGATAATTTTTTGTTGATTTATAAATGATTTGCTTAAGCTTAATTGATGTTTTATTTTTGCATATCATTATATTTCAAATTGTTGCTTGTCACGGGTATTTGCTTTATCTCACGTGTGTAGGTACAAAATTGATATTCATTGGATTGCACACCCTGAAGAGAAAAGCTTTGAGAGTTTCTGAAGCTTTGAAGATGTTGAAGTTTGATTGTCGACATGTCAGCTAGTATTCTCAGTTTGAGGGTTTAATGGGGATATTATCTTGTATGTCAGTTGTTTTATAGAGATAGCATAATTCAGATTTTTTATGTATGTACCGACATAGACATAGGGGGAGATTTATAAGGACACGATTTTATAAATGTCCGAGGTAGATTCTAGGAATTTTTTGTTTGTCCTAGATCACAGTATGTATGTTTAATACCGCTACATTCGGCACGTCAACACGATCATCCTCGATGGCCTTGATCTGAATTCATGCATCCATTATCTTCACCCGTGCATCATGATGTAACAACCCAAGACTTTCGGAACAGTAATTTATTTATTTTGGGAGAAATAAATAATATTTTATTAGAGAAATAATTAAATTGGCAATTGAAGTCAAAATTTGGAGTCGTTAAAAAGTATGTCTAATGGCAATTCTGAGGGTACCATCATTTCCGGAAGGGTCGAGAAAGTCGAAATGACTGTACTTGGAGTCTATTTGGGTTCCGAAATAAATTAGGACCGTTTGACTCGAATTAAAGTCACCGAGTCATTAAAAGTGTGTATTATCATTTAAAGATGTGTATTTTGGGATTTAGGCTAAATTAGCCTACGGGAGATATTTCTCCAAAAGAGAGAAAGAGAAAAAGAAAATAAAGAAAGAGAGGAGAAGAAGAAGAAGAAGAAGAAGAAGGAGAGGAGAGAGAAAGAGGATTTCCCGGCGAATTCAGACCCTAGGAATCCGAGGCAAGTGATTAAACTTGCTAAATAATTGTTGTGTACATTTATTTCATGATTTGTGGATTGATATTTTGGGTTTTAGGTTAAATGTGTCAAAACCTCACTTTTGGGTATAATCTTAGATTTAATATGTAGATCTTTGATTTGAGGATAGAAACTAGTTTATATGTATTCTAGGATGAATATTGTTGATGTATTTCTGATTGGGTTGAAGAAAAATGGAGAGAAAACCATTAGAATGATTTTTGGGTATTTTGGCTTACTTAAAAAGTAGCCATTTTCGAGGTTCAGTAGGGCCGAATCGATTCGGCCCCCTAGCCGAATCGATTCGGAAATATGCAGGTGCCCAGGTCTGAGTGACCGAATCGATTCGGACTCCAGCCGAATCGATTCGGACTGAGACAGTGTCCTAGGTCTGATGACCCGAATCGATTCGCCTTCCTGGCCGAATCGATTCGGAATAAGCCCGAATCGATTCGGAAACAGGGCTTTTGAGGGATTGTTTTTCTGTAAAGAATTTCATCCCGTTTTGTTCGAGGTTATAGATTGGGGATCTCTGTAGGAGATATTTGGAGCATGTTTTGGAGACTTTTAGCGAATTTCCCCTAAAAGAAATTTTGGAGTCATATTGACTAATTTGAGTAATACCGATTAGGGACTTTGGTATTTTCCTAAGTGGGGAAGCCCACTTTTATTTGAGGTTTGTTTGGTGATGATAACGACTTCACGACTTGTAGATGAGGTTGACTTAGAGGTGCCGGATCTTAGGATACAATCCCATTTGGGATAACTTTGATGGTTCATAAAATAAATTGAACCCTATAATGGATGGAGAATTATGAATGCTATTTGATGTGCATATGGATATAGAAATATCCTTATTAATGATTGATTTGGGAGATATCTCATACAATGAGAAATGCTAGTTGAGGTGCATTAGGATACAAAATATCCTTAACTTATACTGAATTGAAAGACAACTCATATTAGAAGCGACATGAGAGCTTCAAGCGAGAATTAGTATAGCACATACTAAGCGGGATTTATGTGTGAGGAGGAACGTTAGTATATCTTGAGAGAAATATACTAAACAAAGGATGTTAATCATTTACGCCTAAGAGCGTCTAATGAAAATGTATATGATGTTTCAGGTATACCTTATATAATGGTATATCTTTATTATGTGGGATGTATGTATACCTTATATGATGGTGTATATACATGTTAAGCATACCCCCTCCTTGCTATCATTGGGAAGTTTCGTGCGTAGAGGGTGAGCATTCTGACTAGAAAAGCAGGATGTGGATATTCCCCAGGTCATGGTCGTCCTTTGTGGTCAATAAATGACATTTATGATATATATTTATTTATTTTGGGGGTGAGAGGGCGGGGGTATGTGTCTCTCTCACTTGCCGGTTAGGAACCATGACCGCTTCCCGGGACGTTGTGTGCGTGAGTTGATCACGAGGTGGGTGTCGTTGAACCCCACCAGGTGGCCCCAGTTTGCTACGTATATGGGCTGCTGGAAGATGATAGCATGTGAGCCTGCGTCCTTCGAGTTATAGCTCGGTTGGATGGTTATTATTACTTGTGCTTGTACTTTGGGTGTCAAGGGCATAATGGACCTCAACGACCTACATTGCCAGGATTAGTGTATCGGGGGGGTTCCTTGTTTGGATTTCGCCTCGGCAAGATGTCCCACGCATGAATCGCAGTGTAATGTTGGAACTTGGGGATAAGTTTAGTCCTTAATGCTCATAATTATATATATATATATATCACCTATCCTGACAATCGACAGTGCCAGGAGTAGTGTAACGGGGGGGTTCATTGTTTGGATTTCGCCTCGGCGAGACGTCCCACGCATGAAACGCCGTGTACTGTTGAGAATTGGGAATATTAATTAATTAAAATTGAACAATAATCATTTGGGTTACATGCATCTTGCATTGAGGGCATAATGAGCCCCGAGGATCGATACGGTCAGGAGTAGTGTAACGGGGGGGTTCCTTGTTTGGATTTCGCTTCGACGAGACGTCCCACGCATGAAACGTAGTACCGTGTTGAGAATCGGGAGGAGTTTAGTCCTTAACTCTTGATGCTAATAACTCATCTATAATAATTATATATATGGTTTCATGCCTTATATGGGCATCACTAGAATAATAATTCTAATAATTGAGATTTGATGGTGTATGTTGATGATGTGGACATGATTGGATCATGTAACTTTATATGTTCAACAAATGAACATTATAAAGATAACTATAACTATTACGTTAAAGATAATGTATATAACTTAAAGTATGGAAATAGTGTAGAAGTGGGAGATAGGTTAGATGGTTTCACTTAAATACTTTATTTGGGTTTAAGTTAGAATTCTATTACCTAATTAGAATCGAACATCCTTTTGGAGACACGTGCATACGCTTAGTGCGCGCTTTAGATGAGAGGTGAGTTGAATTTTGATGGAGTGTTCGATTCCAACTAAATCATGTAATAATGCATTTATAATTATTATGCATTTTAATACACTTGCTATAAACTGTTTTTCAAACTCGGGTTCTGACCCGTTTATATTTTCCTCCTCTATGTATATATATTGTATTACTTCAGGTGTTCCTCCGCAAGGACGCCTTTGATATTCCTCCATTCAGGATTTGTGGAGCTGTGGCAGTAACGGACTGTTGCGGCACTTTGCTTTAGTCGATTCCTATCTATTGTACATCTAGATTAGGATTCAGTTGTATTGAGTTAATATTCAAGTGTTGTAGATTAACACCTTCATATTTTATTTATCAGATTCTTGTATTGTCTGTTGCCCGACAGCATATTTAGGTATTTCTTTATTGAGATTTGTTGTACAATGTATTTCACTCTTTCATATCATTAGAGCATGCACATTTCACATCATAGTTAGATGTATATTGTTGGTTGAGTGCATTATTGGTTTTGTTGTTGTTGTTAAAAATAAAAGTTTTAAATTTTTGACAATTCGCACTTTATGATTTCGGGTAGTTAGCCTTATATTATAGTGTTTAGTTCTTGATGTTGAGACTGTACCATCTGAGATACCTGATTTATGTAGTATAGGGCTGACCACCCGTTATTATTTGGAGCGGGTTGTCACACATGCTACATGCGATGTGCTGCTCAACTCATTCACACTACTCCACTTTGCATTATTGGTAAAATGATTTATTGGAGTTGTTTATACTTGCATAAATATTTGGGGATTTTTCAGAAAAATATTTTTTGAAGTCTTAATTGTTTTTATCAAAAGCAGAAATTTTCCTAAGTGTAGAAGCGGAGTTCCTCGGTCGACGAGCTCATTCAAATGACATAGCGCTGTCGTTCGAGCGAGATAGGCATGTCGCGTGATCTCGTTCGAGCGACATGCTTATCTCGTTCGAACGTCGTCACCGCCTCGATTTTCGTATAAATATCTGGCTTCATTCTACACGTTTTCTAAGTCTTTTTCGCACATAAGTTTCTGCATTTTCACAGACCAGAAAACAGACTTCATGTTTTAAGGTTTTATACCTTGTTTATTCACATAAAGACTCCCATATATGTATGTGAATCTTTAAACCTTCAAGAGGATCGTTTTTACTCATCTGGAGTATTTTGTGGGGAAGTCGTCTTCTTCTTCATTTCTTCCCACCTGGAGTTCTTGCCGGAGATTCCACTCGACGACATCGGAACCGACACCTGAGGGTATTTCGTATGTCACTCTTGTTTTCATTGTAATATGTGTAATCCGCTCATTACAACTTATAGTGAAAATTAAAAAGGTTTTTCCCCTTTGGGGGATTTTTCCTCATTTGTGTGTTTGAATGTCCATGCACGATTATACCATCTTCAATCACACCTAGATGCATGTGTTAGGATTTAATTGAAAAAACTCAGTTTAATTAAATAATTTTCCTATTTGAACGCACGCGCACTCTTCAATATATATATATATATATATATATATATATATTATGATCTAGAAGTAGTTGTTCGTAGACTTATAGGGAGTGGGTGGCATAAATCATGACTCTTTATCTTTAAATGCATCAACCCATATACACGAATATATTATAATTGGGAAAAAGGCTTTGTTGAGTTGAGTACATCCCATTTAGATTTCCATATTTGAACCTCCTAATATATATGAACTAACTAAATGCATGTATTGATCATATATATATATATATATATATATGTGTGTGTGTGTGTGTGTGTGTGTGTGTGTGTGTGTCTACATTAATTTCGATAATACAAAATTAATAAATGATTAATACATAAATGAAGTGTACTGTGTCAATATGTGGGCGTGACAAATATCGACACTAGATTGTGATGTTGATTTTAATTTATATAATATTATAAAATTCTTTATATGGATTTACTTTTTCTTTACACTTAGCATGTCCACATGGACAGCAAATTGGAACTCATTTACTTCCCAAGAAGGTATGTTTTTCATTTTTATGTTTCTCCCTCCGTTTCTCTTAATAAATGACAAATATTCATATTCCTCAAATGTATAACGAATTTATACAAATGAACTCTTCCCATATTTTATTCTCAAGGTAAAACAAAACGTTTGTAAACCAACCCAACAATTAAGACTTTTCAAATATCCATCAATGCCCCGTAAAGCCTTTTCTAATATCTCTAAACTAAAAACCAAATACATGTCGAAGTTTTTTACTTTACCTCCCAGATTTCAGATTGGGGTGTTTGGACGGAAGTAATGGATTCTGATGGCATGCCTAGAAAAAGATAATATGGTTCATCGACTAGCATATCGAAAATGGCATAGCTATGCCACCAAATCGAATTAGCACAGGAACGTGACAAACCTTGGTATACATTCCATCTTTTGAAAATTATTTATATTATTGATAGTCAAGCAAAAAAAGGTGCTCAACTAACATAAAAATATTCCTTATTTATATTAAATTTACTATTATTTTGGCTTCTTTTTATTTTTACTCTGTTTCTCTTCATCTTCTAAATATTTGTATTCTACTTTCATGTCAATTAAAGAATCATATTGAAGATGCACATAATAGTTTTTTTTTATTAAGATTTAAATGTGAATACATTTTAAGCTTTAATATAACCCCAAATATTATGTAATTTATTTTTTGAATAGCTATTGAGTAATGATTGTATTACGTAAGCAACTTCACATACGACAGAGTTTATTAAGTGAATATCATATTTTCTTTTAGTTTTAAATTAATTATTTTATATGTTAGCGTAGCCGGCACATCGCGCGAGTTTTCACCTAATTATCTACTATAATTGGGAGGTTCAAATTGTTGGAAAATTGGACTTAAGTTATACTTAGAAAGCTGTCCAGAATTTTCTGGACAGAATTTTGAGCAACTTTGAGCTCAAATTTAGGTGGGACCCACACTACGAAAATTGTGGGACCATATACGAATGCGTTCACCTCCGCAAGGAGATTAACGTAGTATATTCATATATCCAATTTCAATAAGTTATGAATGATAAATATGTCCCCAAAGTAACTCACAAAGCAATGAAAGTTAATGAATTGGGTATGTTATAACTCTTGTCCTACATTGGAAGAGTAGTGAAAAGTTGACGAGTTAATAACACCCCAAGTATGGACTAAGGCTTGGATGCCTTGGGGTATCCCAACTCTTTAAAGGGGACATGGCCTACACTATGCATGTGTTTGGCTTGGGCCAAAAGCCCACACGCACGCGCGCGCGCCGTCCGTCCGGCCGGCCGGTCGGCTCGGTTCGATTCGGTTCAGTTTTGGGCTTGGGAAATTCTCCTCCTGAGCTTTTATTAATTAATTATGGAATTAATTAATAATTAATTAACTATTTGTCAGTTAATTCCAAGGGTCAAAACTTAACGAAATTAACTGCTTTGGCAGTTAAATTCGGTTTTGACTACTGTTCCCAACAGTCAAAACGTTTGCTATAAATTAAACCTTACCCCTACAGTTTTGACTACTGAAAAATTGCCCTCCCATAATTCCGAAATTATGCCACATCTTTTCCTAGAAAATAATTCCTCTTTTACTGCTAATGCATACATTTCCTGCATATTATTTCTTTGGTCTGGTTGAGTATAAATACAAAATTGTGTTCGAAGAAATTAATCATTGTTGTGCTACTTGATTAATTTGGAAATTCGTTCTATCTTGGGAGACAATTATTCATTACATTTAGCACATTGTGGAGGGAATAAATTTGTCTTAAGGAGACTGTTCTAAACAGGGCTCGGATTATTTCTTATATTCTAATATTATTTCTGCAAATTCAAGTAAGCGTTTCATTTCTATAATTACATTATAATTTATAATTCTGTACAATTGTTTTTTAATAAATAGTAGGAATAATAATCTTAAGACAAATTTATCTTTTTGTTCTACTATTTTGTAGTGAACAAAAGTTTTTTTACAGAAATTTATTTGTTGAAAATAAATCTGTTTTGACCGAATAAATTGAATTAAATTATTATTTTATTACAGAAATTAATAAAACAGTTTTGTACAAAAATTAATTTCTATACTGTTTGAATATTCTGTTTTAGAAAATAAAATTTTATTTGTAAATTTTTGTTAAAATCTGTTTATGTAAAAAATTTTAATCTTTAAATTATAATTCTGTTTTGTACGGAATTCCTTTTATTATTAAAAATTAGTGTGACACAAATTTATTTTGTATAAACTTCTCTTTATATTATAGTTTAATTCTGAATATTATTTGGAATTCATATATTGTGAATTATATTTGGAGGAAATTGGTGCACAAAATTTTGTATTCTGTTTTGATTAATTCATTTATATATGAATTTTATCATTGATAAAAATTCTATTTTTGTAACAGAAATGGAATCGCAAAGTACGAACACTATTCGTGCTAATGTGACTGTCACTAACACAAATGTGACTGCACCCGTATCTATGCCACACGGGGAGAAATCGAAAAAGTTTAATGGGGCTGAATTCAAACGTTGGCAAGGACAAATGTATTTCTATCTCACTACCTTCCAACTGGGTAGGTTTGTATATGAAAATTATCCCTCTATTCAAGAGGGAGATGACTGTGAAAAGGTTGTTGCTGTCGATGCTTGGAAGCATTCAGACTACCTATTCCGGAATTATATTCTGGCCTACTTGGACAAGACATTGTACCATGTCTACTGCACGAACAAAACATCCAAGGAATTATGGAATTCTTTGGAAAAGAAGTATAAAATTGAAGATGCTGGGATGAAGAAATTTATCGTCGGGCGTTACTTCAAAATGGTTGATTCTAAATCTGTGATCTCGCAAGTGCAAGAACTCCAAGTGATCCTCCACGACATTCATGCTGAAGGAATGTCACTTAGTGAAACTTTCCAAGTTGCTGCAATTATTAAAAAGTTGCCACCATCTTGGACTTTATTCAAAAATTATCTCAAGCAAAAGCGAAAGGAGATGAATGTGGAGGAGTTGGTGGTCAGGCTGAGAATCGAAGAAGATAACCGTGAGTCTCAAAAGAAAAGTGGGAAGAATCTAATGGAAACGAAGGTCCATGTTGTTGAAGGTCCTAAGAAGAAGAAACGAAAGTATAATGGGGATGGCACTTCCAAAGAGAACAAGAAGAAGTTCAAAGGCAAATGCTACAACTGTGGTAAACCTGGATACCGCTTAAGCGAGTGTCGTAAGCCTAAGAAGAAAAATTGAAATAATCCTCAAGCAAATGTAACTGAGGGTGAGAATATAGCCAATGACTTGGCGAATATGAATCTTTCTGCCGTGGTCTCTGAATGTAACTTGGTTGGAAATATCAAGGAATGGTGGGTGGACACTAGAGCCACATGACACATTTGTGCAAATAAATGGATGTTCTCCACATATAAGCCTTTGAAAAATGAGGAGAACCTCTTTATGGGAAATTCTTCCACTTTTAAGGTGGTGGGACAAGGAAAGATAGCTCTAAAAATGACTTCTGGAAAGGAACTTACTCTCAACAATGTTCTTCACGTGCCTGATATTCGAAATAATCTGATTTCTGGATCTCTCCTGACTAAAAATGGTTTCAAGCTTGTGTTTGTGTCTGATCGCTTTATGTTGTCTAAGAATGACATGTATGTAGGAAAGGGCTACCTAAATGAGGGGCTCTTTAAAATCAATGTTCTTACTGTAACCCCAAAAATATCTGTTTCAATGAATGAAATTGCTAGTTCTTCTTACATGATTGAGTCATCTAATATTTGGCATGATAGATTAAGACACGTTAATTTTGATACATTGTGTAGATTAATTAACTTGGAATTTTTGCCAAAATTTCATATTGATAAAAATCATAAATGTGAAATTTGTGTGGAATCTAAATTAGCTAGATTACCTTTCCATTCTATTGAAAGGATAACTGAACCTTTAAATTTAATTCACACCGATATTTGTGATTTAAAATTTGTTCAAACTAGAGGTGGAAAAAAGTATTTTATTACTTTTATTGACGATTGCACAAAATATTGCTATGTATATTTGTTACATAGTAAAGATGAGGCTATTAATGCATTTAAACAATATAATAATGAAGTTGAGAATTAATTAAGAAAAACGATAAAGGCTATTAGGAGTGATAGAGGAGGTGAATATGGATATCCATTTGAGGAATTTTGTTCTGAAAATGGGATTATTCATCAAACAACCGCTCCTTATTCTCCTCAAGCGAATGATGTTGCTGAACGTAAAAACCGTACTTTGAAAGAGATGATGAACAAAATGTTATTAATTTCAGGATCTCCACAAAATTTATGGGGGGATGTCTTACTTTCTGATAATTACATTCTTAATAAAGTACCTCACAAGAAGACTCACAAGACACCTTATGAATTATGGAAAGGTCGAAGACCTTCATATAAATATTTACGAGTGTGGGGGTGCTTAGCCAAAGTGATGTTTCCTAAACCTAAAAAGGTAAGAATAGGGCCAAAATCCGTGGATTTCGTATTCATCGGTTATGCTACTAATAGCAGTGCATATCGATTTCTAGTTTATAAATCTGAGATTTCAGATATTCATGTAAATATGGTTATTGAATCGAGGGACGCTTCATTTTTTAAAAATGAATTCCCGTATAACATGACCCGAGAATCTGGTCCTTCTAAAAGGACAAATCAAGCTACTACAAGTGGTACTCAGCCACCTATTGAATCAATAGAGGATGAACCAAGACGTAGTAAAAGAGCAAAAACCTCGACTTCTTTCGGTCCGAATTTTCTAACATATTTTGCTAGAAAATGAACCTCATTCGTATAAAGAAGCCATATCCTTACCCGATGCTTCTAATTGGAAAGAAGCAATTAATAGTGAAATTGAATCCATATTACAAAATCAAACAAGGGAACTAGTGGATCTTCCACCAGGTTCAAAACCGTTAGGTTATAAATGGATCTTCAAAAAGAAGTTGAAGGCCGATGGATCAATTGATAAATATAAAGCTAGACTTGTAGCTAAAGGCTATAGGCAAAAGGAAGGGTTGGATTACTTCGACACATATTCACCGGTAACAAGAATAATGTCCATTCGGATGTTAATAGCAATATCTGCTATTAATGGACTTGAAATACATCAAATGGATGTAAAAACGGCATTCTTAAATGGTGAACTAGACGAGAAAATTTATGTGGAGCAACCTGAAGGGTTCAAAGCTCTCGGACAAGAAGGAAAAATATGTAAGCTTGTTAAATCACTATATGGATTAAAACAAGCACCTAAGCAATGGCATGAAAAATTTGATAATGCAATGTTATCAAATGGTTTCAAAATTAATGAATGCGATAAATGTGTTTACTTTAAATACATTCAAAATGGATATGTCATTGTATGCCTCTATGTTGATGATATGCTTATCATGGGTAGTAACATGGAAATTGTCAATACTACAAAACTAATGTTGAGTAGTAGATTTGATTTGAAAGATTTGGGAATCGCCGATGTTATATTAGGAATTAAAATTTCTAGAACATCGGATGGACTTATATCATCTCAATCTCATTACATAGAGAAAGTACTTGAAAAATTAAAGAAGTGTGATATTAGTCCTACCAAGACACCTGTAGATGTAAATTTACATCTCGCAAGAAATAATGGTGAAAGCATATCTCAACTAGAATATTCTCATATTATCGGTAGTTTAATGTATATCATGAACTGTACGCGACCAGACATAGCATACTCAATAAGTAAGATAATTCGATTTACGAGTAATCCAGGAAGAGATCACTGGAAAGCAATATTGAGAGTTTTGGGTTATTTAAAATATACTCAAAACTATGGACTGCATTACTCAAAATATCCAATTGTTCTTAAAGGACATTGCGATGCAAATTGGATATACGATACAAAAGACTCTAAGTCTACGAGTGGGTATGTGTTTACCCTTGGAGGTGCAGCCATATCTTGGAAATCCTCAAAACAAATGTGCATTGCTAGATCGAAAATGAAATCTGAATTCATTGCACTAGACAAAGCTGGTGAAGAAGCTGAATGGCTTCGAAATTTCTTAGAGGATGTTCCAAATTGGTCTAAACCTGTGCCCACAATATGTATACGTTGCGATAGTCAATCAACGATTGGAAGGGCACAAAATCACATGTATAACGGAAAGTCACGACATCTTCGTCGTCGACACAATACCGTTAGACAACTTCTCTCAAATGGAATGATCTCAATTGACTATGTCAAGTCAAAAGATAATATATCTGATCCACTAACGAAAGGTTTAAACCGAGAGCAATTTGAAAGATCATCGAGAGGAATGGATTTAAATCCTATAAATAAATAAGAATCAATATAGTGGAAACCCAACCTAGCTGACTGGAGATCCCAAGATCTAGGTTCAATGGGCAAACCGAACTACGTTCTATTCAGTAAGCACTGGAGGATATTTAATCCTATCAATTCCAAATATGAGACAGTGCACATCTGTCGCGAAATTAGGATAAGTTATGATTTTAATGACATCTATATCTTAGTACGTCTAAGTGGGGTATTGCAGGATACTCTTTATGGAAGTTACTACGTGAGTAAGAAGGGGGTCACTTCTATGAGAATAATGAAAGGCATATTCTCTAAAATACTCACGGAATCAAGTGGTGTTCATGGCCAAAATGAACACAAACGTGAGAACCAACTGTGTTGAAGAATTATTGTGTGAATACTGTTGTATAGGTTTACAAAAACGGTTGACGGTTCAAGGACGTGAAGTCTACTAATTAATCAAGTAAACCCGATAGTATATCACTAAGGAAAGTTCAAGGCCACTAGGCTACTTCTCTCGATGCAATGAGTCTTCAGTTTTACTCAACTTGTGTCTGCATTTGCATTAGCATCTGTTCTGTTTTATTTATAGCGATATATCATTCATGTGGGGATTTGTTGGAAAATTGGACTTAAGTTATACTTAGAAAGCTGTCCAGAATTTTCTGGACAAAATTTTGAGCAACTTTGAGCTCAAATTTAGGTGGGACCCACACTACGAAAATTGTGGGACCATATACGAATCCGTTCACCTCCGCAAGGAGATTAACGTAGTATATTCATATGTCCAATTTCAATAAGTTATGAATGATAAATATGTCCCCAAAGTGACTCACAAAGCAATGAAAGTTAATGAATTGGGTATGTTTAAACTCTTGTCCCACATTGGAAGAGTAGTGGAAAGTTGATGAGTTAATAACACCCCAAGTATGGACTAAGGCTTGGATGCCTTGGGGTATCCCAACTCTTTAAAGAGGAGATGACCTGCACTATGCATGTGTTTGGCTTGGGCCAAAAGCCCACACGCGCGCGCGCCGTCCGTCCGGCCGACTCGACTCGGTTCGGTTCGATTTTGGGTTTGGGTTTGGAAAATTCTCCTCCTAAGCTTTTATTAATTAATTACGAAATTAATTAATAATTAATTAACTGTTTGTCAGTTAATTCCAAGGGTCAACAGTTAACGAAATTAACTGCTTTGACAGTTAAATTCGATTTTGACTACTGTTCCCAACACTCAAAACGTTTGCTATAAATTAAACCTTACCCCTACAGTTTTGACTACTGAAAATTTGCCCTCCCATAATTCCGAAATTATGCCACATCTTTTTTCAGAAAATAATTCATCTTTTACTGCTACTGCATACATTTCCTGCATATTATTGCTTTGGTCTGGTTGAGTATAAATAAGAATTGTGTTCGAAGAAATTAATCATTGTTGTGCTACTTGATTAATTTGGAAACCCGTTCTATCTTGGAAGACAATTATTCATTACCTTTAGCACATTGCGGAGGGAATACATTTGTCTTAAGGAGACTGTTCTAAACAGGGCTCGGATTATTTCTTATATTCTAATATTATTTCTGCAAATTCAAGTAAGTATTTAATTTCTGTAATTTCGTTTCTTTTTTGTAATTACATTATAATTTATAATTTAGTACAATTGTTTTTTAATAAATAGTAGGAATAACACAAATCCCATGTATATAATTCTTTAATGCACTTTGGATTCAATTTGGAAATCAACATTTGGGATGCATAGTACTCCTTAAGCATTTCAAGAAAGATGTGTCACGACAACTGTCATTTTGGGTTCTTGTGTACTTATTCAACCATAACTCGACATCTAAAATTAATTAAGTCAAATTAATACACACTAATCTAATATATTTATTAAATGTGTCTTATTCATGTTGTTATCCAAATTAGAAATTTGGATTAGAATCTCATTTGCTCTTAACTCGACACCAATCATAGCTTCTATACAACTTAAAATATATGAGTTCTAAACAATACCAATATAAAATGAAAAAACATCAACTTTGCATAAATTCATACTGTACTAGATTAAGAAAATGAAATAAACAGGCCTTTTGATTCATAAAACACGATTGAAGTAAAAAACGTTTATTATTTGTTTTGGCAAGTTGCATTAGTTTGGTATTCGTGTTAAATAGTGACCACCTCAAGTCATATTCAAAATTTCCACTCCTACAACTAGACCTGTCAATGGGTCGTGTCGAGCCGTGTTCGTGTCGTTTTTTATCGTGTTCGGGTCTTATTGGGTTCGTGTCTAAACGGGTGACTTTTTTATCGTGTGAAAAAATCATACCCAAACCCGACCCGTTATGTTATCGTTTCGTGCCGTGTTCACTCGTTAATACCCATTAAGATAATGATTATTTTTAATTGTATTCAAGTTGACATATTATCTCATTTTGAATCCAAATAGACCCATTAATTCATTGACATTACTAAATCTCTTATTTAGTAAAATTCATTATGATTAAATTAACATTATGCTACATAAATTATCTATAAGTTCCAAAAAAAAATCTCATTTACTTAAATTAATGGGTCATAACGGGTTTTATCGGGTATTAACGGATGAAGGGGGTAAACCCTAACCCGACCCGTTAACTATCGTGTCTTATCGGGTTGACACCGATATGACCCGAACCCATTAAGGGTCAACCCATTAACTTATAACTTCGTGTCGGTTCGTGTCGTGTTATCGTGTCGTGCCTCATTTTTCCAGGTCTACCTACAACTTGATTTAGTTCTAGTCTGTCTACATATTAGACTCGCTCGGTATTATCCAATTGGCCTAAAAGGCCCAAGCAAAACCAAAACTTTCTTTATTTTGTACGAAAATGCCAAATCTACTTCAAGACATATCGGTTATATTGGGCTGGACCAGTACCCAAACCCTTGAATCTAAAGGTATTGAAAGAAAGAGCTAACTCATTGTGTATTGGGCCAACATTAGGCGTTCACATACATCCTAAAAAATTAGGGAGAGATCATTGATTGAAAAGTTGGATGCAGAATAAAATAACCACACATTAATAAATCAATACCAATAAACAAAATTTTAAATGGCCTAGAAATCACACAAAATATATTGAAAAAATTAGAATTTATGTATAGTTAGAGTTTTTTCTGAAAATATTTAATGGTATTTCACAAATCCTAAAGGGGCTAGTAAGTGAATAAGCTATGACACTTTAATATTCAAACAAAAACACCACAAAGACAATAAAAGTTATAATTGGCTTGTATTAATTGTATAACCGATCTGATTAACATTTGCAAACTTTCACGATTTATTACAATAAATACAAATGCATATTTTGCATTCAATTATTACTTGGTCTTAGTTGTTTAATTATTTTGAGGCAAAGAGGTGACTAGGCCCACGTACCACAATTGGAAATGACATTTCCTTGGTCGTTGGCCCATGTTGCCTACCATGAAATGCAGGTTTTTTTACAAATGGAAATCCATTATTTTATAAAAACAAGTTACAAAGGGCATTAAAACAGTGATGTCCTGTTGTTGCAGTAATAAATTAAATGCAGAAATTAAGGAACGGAATTACCCAATTAGGAGCTGATAAACCGAGGCCAAGAAATATAAAATCCGAACTAGACAGCCTAGAAATATGGCTAAATCGTGGACAATGTCGCTCGCTTTAAGGTGTTTCGCGGCTCTGCCCAAAAATGTGCTGACAGTCTTAATTTTGTCTCGTTATCCCCAGGATAAAACAACCTCCAAGAAAATACGAATTGGTAGCACAATCCAATCTCGTTCAATCAACACCCATTCAGTTATATATATTGCTTGAATCTGAAACTATAATTAATCTGGGGTACGATTTATCATTTTTGTGATGATAATTATTCAATGGAAGAATAATTATTTTCTGTGCGTGGAGAGAATATTTTTGGATAGTAGTAGTTTTTTTTTTCTTCTGAGAACTGTATAAAAAACGGAGCTGTTAACCTCCTTTTATTACGAAAAAATTATTAACGTCAATAGGCAAAAACGTGGGTCAAGTGGGAGAGAAAGTTTCGAAAAACGTTTTGAGTTGGATGATTTTTTTCAACTGTTAATAACCACGTTTTTATTTCAGAAAAAATTACCGTTAATAATTAATTTTAAGCCCAAAAAATCGTCAATTTATTTATCCAAAAAATTATTTCTTAATGAGCCCAAGCTCAAAAGCCAGGACTAGGACACGGACACGGGCCGAACGGACTGCGGCGGCGGCGCGCGCGTGTGACTTGGCCCATTGGGTCTGCCCCACATACCCACAAAACATTGAATGCTCAAAGGGCTGAACCTTTACTCTAAAAAAAGAGTATATTAACACTACCCATTTTAAAGACCTAACCGATGTGGGACAAAGCCAAAAGGTATTTTCATGTTTTGCACTCTATCAGCTTAACAACTGTTCTGTTCCAACAATTTCCCAATTGTAAAATTTGAAAATATTTTTATTGAGCAATAATTCATAGAATTGTGCATAAGCAAAGGTGTCTTTCGACTTGAACCTTTACGTAGTAAAGATGATTCAGAATATACTAGAGTAACAGTAGTTTTGAACTCTATCTCTGACAACATCCCACACACAACCCTACTTGGGTGTAGTTCTAATAGCCAGCACGTTATGACCATGTGCTTCTATCCCAGTATAGTGAACGGTTTAGGAATTTGCCCAAAATATTCATAGGAAGCGTCCACACTTCCACATTCACATAGGTGAGTCTATCATGAATACTCTTGTAGCTAAGTACCCCACTCAAAATAGAGATATAGATCTCATTAAGAGTTATAACAACTCATCATTTGCTCGCTTCAGGATATCATGCTCCATAGGGATGGACTCGGAATAAAATCCCGTTCAATCTTAATTAATAATCGTATGATTCAACCCATATCACTTGTGACTTGTTATTACCCTTTGAACATATTTCTTGGGATCTCCAGTCCATATGTTGGGTTACCATCACAAATGACTCATTTATCCAAGGGCTTTAGTCCCATCCCTTTCGAGGTGTTCCACACCTTCTCCCTAGCTAGTCCTTTCGTCAAAGGACCAGCTAAGTTTTGTTCAGACCGTATGTGATCCACCCTTACACAATCTGTAGAAATAAAGTCTCTAACAGTGCTATGTTTATGACGTATTTGTCATTTCTTACCGTTATAATAACGGTTCTCTACTTTTGTAATATCCGCGGTACTATCACAATGAATCAAAATGGCTGGTATTGGTCTTTCCCATAACGGGATATCTGACAGGAAGTTTCTTAACCAACCTGCCTCTTCACTAGAAGTAGCTAGCGCTATCATCTCAGACTTCATAGTGGATTGAGCTAAAATAATTTGTTTCTTAGATTTCCAAGAAACTGCACCACCAACGATGCTAAATATATATCCACTAGTAGCCTTAGAATCATCAGATAGGGTGTTCCAATCAACATCTTTAAATCCTTCAAGGATACCGGGATGCTTATTATAGTGTAATCTGAGGTTTATCGTCCTTTTAAGGTACCACATGACCCTCTCAATAGCATGCCAATGCTCCATACTAGGCCTACTGGTAAATCTACATAGTACTCCCACAGCATAAGCTATGTCAGTTCTAGTGCAATCTGTAGCATAACGTAAGCTACCAATAATGCTTGCATAAGCATTTTAGTTTACAATGTCGCTAGTGTTCTTAAATAACTATACACTAGAATCAAATGGAGTAATAACAGGTTTACAATCAAAGTAATTGTATTTATTTAGAACTTTATCAATGTAATGAGATTGATCCAAAGAAAGTCTTTTTTCTGACCTAGTAATATTAATTCCTAATATTACACTAGCTTCACCCAAATCCTTCATATAAAAATTGGCACAACATAATGATTTAACATTTTCTACGACATGAATATTAGAACCAAATATAAGTAAGTCATCAACATAAAGACATATGATAGTGCAAATGTTCTCAACATATTTATAATAAATGCTTTTGTCACTTTCATTTATTTTAAACCCATTGGAGATGACTAGTCTATCAAATTTATCATGCCATTGTTTAGGTGCCTGTTTGAGTCCATAAAGAGATTTATCTAGTTTACATACTTTATTTTCTTGACCGTGTACAATAAAACCTTCAGGTTGATCCATATAAATGTCTTCTTCTAATTCTCCATTTAAAAATATAGTTTTAACATCCATTTGGTGTACAATTAAATCATTTAAGGAAGTTATATCAAATAGTACACGTATAGATGTTATTCTATTCACAGGTGAAAATATATCAAAAAAGTGTGCGTTTTATCTTTGTCTAAAACCTTTGGCAACAAGACGTGCCTTATATTTTTCAATAGTGCCATCAAGTTTTAATTTCTTTTTAAGATTCCATTTACACCCAATTGTTTTACACCCAGGAGGAAAGTCCACTAAATGCCAAGTTTTATTTGTTTTCAAAGAATGCATTTCATCATTAATAGCCTCTTGCCATAAATCGGCATCTAAGTAAGATAAAGCTTCTTGAATAGTGTTAGGATCCTCCTCTAAAGTGTAAGCATAAAAGTCGGGACCAAAATATTTTACCACACGAGCCCTTTTACTTTTTCGAATTTCTAAAATGGATTCATTATTTTCTTTATTTTTATTTAAAGAAATATTAGTGGATGACTCGCCCCCACTATTTCTCAATTTAAAAGGAAATTTAATTTCATAAAAATCGGCGTCATTTGATTCAATAGTTACTTGATTGTTAAAGTAAAAAAAATGATATGCTTTGCTATTAATTGCATAGCCTATAAAGACGCATTCATATGCTTTACTCGCCAATTTAGACCTTTTACGATGAGGTATACGTACATAGGCTAAACACCCCCACGTTCTAAAGTATGACACGGTGGGCTTAATATTTTTTAAAATTTCATAAGGAGATATTTTTATTTTAGTCTTAGGAATTCTATTAAGTACGTGACACAGTCAAAATAATTTTACCCCACTAATGTGAGGCAGCCCCTGAATTTAATAAAATAGCCACAACTAATTCAGTTAATGTCCTATTTTTTCTTTCGGCTTTACAGTTCATTTCGGGCGAATAAGGGGTAGTTTTGTCGTGAATAATGCCGTGGGTTTTATAAAATTCAATAAATGGTCCAGAATCATATTCGGTGACTCTATCACTACGTAACCTTTTAAATTTCCGATTAAATTGATTTTCAATTTTATTTAGAAAAATTTTAAACATGTCAAACGCTTCACTTTTATTTTTCATTAAATACACAAATGAATAATGAGAACAATCATCAATAAAAGTTATAAAATAACGTTTGCCATTTCTAGTTGTGACACCATCCAATTCACAAATATCCGAATGAATTAATTCAAGTGGTTCAAATTCTCTAAAAATAGATTTATATGGTGTCTTAGTGATTTTTGCTTGGCTACACCATTCACATTTTTCAAAATCATTTAATGATAATTCTGGAATTAATCCTAAAGTGCTCATATTTTTAACAAGTCATTTATTAACATGACAAAGCCTAGCATGCTAAACATTAAATGAACAAACAATATAAATAGAAGGAGAAATTTTATTAGTATCAACATTCGACTTAAACATCCCGTCAGTGGCATAACCCTTGCCTACAAAAATTCTATTTTTGGTCAAAGTAAATAAATCAGCACCAATAGTTTGAGTAAAGCCAACTTTGTTGAGAAGATAACCTGAAACCAAAATTTTTCTTATCTCGGGAGTGTGAAGGACATCTTTGAGGATAAGAGTCTTTCCTGAAGTGAACTTTAATTCCACATTTCTAGTACCAGCAACCTCAGTGGAGTGAGAATCACCCAACAACACCTTCTTATCTGCAGTCTCAGAATAAGTCTTAAACATAGTACGGTCATAACAGATATGGCGAGAAGCGCCAATATCCAACCACCACCCTTCGACACCGCTAACCATGTTGATTTCTGAAATTATAGCACATAGGTCCTCTTCAACCAAATTCGCTTGTGCTTGTCGCACATTGCGACATTTGCGAGCCATATGGCAAGGCTTGCCACACTTGAAACAGAAAAACTGTCCCGAGTTGCTAGACTGTCCATTTTCAGGGTTCTTATTCTTATTCTGAGTTAGAGTCTGATTTTTAAAATTCTGGTTGTGGCACTTTTTCTGATTTTTCATATTTTTTCCGTTTTCCTTTAAAACAACTGGAGTGTGGTTCTTTTTCTGATTTTTGTTGCTAAACACAACAAGAATTTCATCTTTATAGTCCTGTTTTCGAGATTCCTCCTCAATTCTCAATATAGTAATGAGTGACTCTAGTGAAAATTCTTTAGACTTATGCCTCAAAATATTTTTAAACTCTTTAAACAGTGGAGGTAATTTATCAATAATTACAGCCACCTGAAATTGCTCATCTAAAGTCATGCCCTCGGAAATAATTTCATGGGAAATCATTTGTAAATCATGGGTTTGAGAAACAACAGAATTGTCATCCGTCATTTGAAATTTCAAATAACGGCTGATGACATATTTTTAGCACCCGCCTCCTCCGTGTCATATTTTTTAAACACTGCATCCCAAAAATCTTTTGCAGTTTTATAATTGGCATAATAGTCATAAAGTTCGTCACTTAGAGCATTCAAAATATAATTCTTGCACAAAAAATCATTTTCGTCCCAAGTTCTAATTGTTTTGCTTTCCTCAACAGTAGGTGGATTATTTACTACGGGTTTGTCAAATTGAACACACGATGTGACTTTTTTCGTAGTTAAATAAAATAGCAATTTTTTGCTCCAGCGTTTAAAATGGGTGCCTTCATATTTGAAAGGCTTGTTAAGGTTGCTAGAGTTAATTTCGTCCATGGCAGAATAAGGATCACCTTAAAATTATTGTTATGAAATGTAGAAATTAAGGAACGAAATTACCCAATTAGGAGCTGATAAACCGAGGCAAAGAAATATAAAATTCGGAACTGGACAGCCTAGAAATATGGCTGAATCGCGGACAATGTTGCTCTCTTTAAGGTGTTTCGCGGCTCTGCCCAAAAATGTGCTGACAGTCTTAATTTTGCCTCGTCATCCTCAAGATAAAACAGCCTCCAAGAAAATACGAATTGGTAGCACAATCCAATCTCGTTCAATCAACACCCATTCAGTTATATATATTGCTCGAATCTGAAACTATAATTAATCTGGGGTACGATTTATCATTTCTGTGATGATAATTATTCAATGGAAGAATAATTATTTTCTGTGCATGGAGAAAATATTTTTCGATAGCAGTAGGTTTTTCTTCTTCTTCTGATAACTGTATCAAAAATGGAGGTTTTAACCTCCTTTTATTGTAAAAAAATTATTAACGTTACTGGGCAAAAACATGGGTCAAGTGGGAGAGAAAATTTTGGAAAACGTTTTGAGTTGGAAGATTTTTTCAACTGTTAATAACCACGTTTTTATTCCAGAAAAAATTACCGTTAATAATTAATTTTAAGCCCAAAAAATTGTCAATTTATTTGTCCAAAAATTTATTTCTTAATGAGCCCAACACCAAGATCCAGGACCCGAACACGGGTATGGGCCGGGCCGAGCAGAGCCGGATGGACGACGGCGGCGGTGCGCACATGTGACTTGGCCCATTGGGTCTGCCTCACATACCCACAAAACATTGAATGCCCAAAGGGCTGAACCTTTAGTCTAAAAAAAGAGTATATTAACACTACCCATTTTAAAGACCCAACCGATGTGGGACAAAGCCAAAAGGCATTTTCATGTTTTGCACTCTATCATCTTAACAACTTTTATGTTCCAACATGTCCAGCACACAAGATCTTATAAATGAATATACCACACAAGATCGATAGATCTGTAAGAATAATTCATCAATCGAATAAATAGTCAAAGAAAAAACAGATGCGGACCACAGACTCGTACCTCCAAACGAGCGGTATCTCAATCTATCTTCCACCTCTGAGCTTAACAATAAAAATGGGGCCGTGGAGTTAAAAATTCATAATAAATATGACGAACATACCAACAAGAGGACACTGATCTAAATTATTCGACACAGAGGTGGTGGAGCATATTTCGAAATGAACCGATTTGATGATGACGAAGAAAAAGAATAAGAACAACTAGGGATATACCCAAAGAAAAAAATATAAGAAATCTAGATCAAATTTGAAAAACTCAAGAGAAATAAAGGAAAAAAATGAGCAAATTCGATTAGATATGGGACATTAAGGGTATAAGAGGGTTAAATGAGGCCCCTCCCCCTCTTTCATGGAGAAGAAAGGGATAAAGGGGCGGAAAAAAAGAGGGGCTTAGGGTTTGGAGACGTTTTTAGAGAGACAGAGGCTCTAAGCATCCCACGAAAGGCAAGTTGCAACCCCTTGTCCCTTAATTTTTCTATTTCAACGTTATAAAAAATTAAATTTGATATATTATAATTATGTATTTAATATTTTAATTCAACTAATTAGGCATGGATGTGATACTACCTAATGAAAATTAACAAATTTAGACTCAAATTGTAATATCACAAGTTTTTTTCTCAAGTTAAACATTATGAGTTTTGATAATTGGCTTTTGAAAATGAACTACTTTTTTTTTCTAATTTTAAGATAAGAAAATGAGTCTCTAAATTGAAAGAGGGTTGTCTCAGAGATACCTTATTAACCTTTATTTTTACTTTCTTTTATTTTATTAACATAATAGGAAGTTAGTGCATAATGAATATTTGGGGACAAGATATAACTAAAAAGTAGATTGGACATGTGTTTCATAATTAAAGAAATCCTTTTATATTAAGAGATGGTAACGAATGAGTAATGTTATGAACTCCTACTATAACTCTTAACTCTTGTAATATATCATATAAATGTTATACTCTGTAATTATTACACTACAGTCTACAACACTTGTTATAATATCACATTGGATGTACTTGTGACTCATAGCAATTTGATAACATTGATTTAATTTATGATGATTTGAGTTTACCTTATTCGTATTCATTTTTAAATATTATTACTTATGTTTTTATTATTAAATTTTTATTATTTTAATTCAGTCATCGAGAGCCATATAATGAGCCCAAATTCTACAATGAAAATCAATACAATTTCTTGTTTCATAAGATTTTGATACTGGGGTATTTTCTTTTCGTCTGGTATGAGGGAGAGAAGAAAATGCCACTCTGTGAGCATTCACACTCCTATTCTTTCATCTTGGTCAAGATTTGCAACCATATTTTTTTCGCGAGACAAGCACGTTTGTTTGAGTAGTGGCTTCTTCTCTTTACATTAGTTAGAAGCTTATTTTATAGAGTTTTGTTAGTTACATTGGTTATAATTATATATAATAAAGTTACAAATCCGCATCATAGTGATAGATTTCAATGTCTAAAAAGTTACGTTAGGACTAGATTCAAAGCTAATCTTTATTGAAATTCATTGTTACACAATTACATTAGTATATTTGAATGCTATGATGTTAATTGAATATACATAAGTGTTACAGAGTTACATTTTTCATCATCAATATTACAAAGTGAGAACAAACTAACTTTTTCTTTCTAGGTTTTCTCTTTTTTGAACCTTTTGTTTTCCTTTTCTTTCAAATCCTTTCAATTATTCTTATGAGAATATATAATAGAGTTCGAGCCCCTCCATCTAGTACATTTGACAAGTAATTTGTAAGAGAACACTGGCAAGTTTTGAGAGATTTCTCATTGGAAAATAAGGGTGAAATGGAGAATTAATCTAAGTTTTAAATTTTGATTGTTATGAAAGATAATTCTAGTGATATGGATAAGCATTAATTTCAACAACTACATGCCCAAAAATTAATTACTACAAACCAATAACAAAAAAATTATAATAATATTAAAAGGGGTAAAGCAAAAAATAAGCATATTTTCAGAATTTCAACAAACCCTAGCAATGAATACTTGCTACACAAAATTTCAACAAATCCTAACTAACCCTAGCAATGGATATTTGCTAAAAAAAGGAGAAAAGGTAAGAGAAAGAACAAATATTTAATAAACCTTAGATAGAATGTAGAGAGGTTGAATAATAAACCTTGATTTAGTGTGGAGATTTAACTCAAAAAGTTGGAAGAGAAGAAGAGAGAATAGGGAGAGCAAAGGGTGAAAAGGTGTTTTGATTTTTGGGGATTCTGTTTCAGCCGTGATATATGTGAAGTTTTTTTTTTTTTTTTGCTTTTTTCCATTTATGCCCTTACTAGTATATGTGTACATATTAAAAAGGGGGAGGGGGATACCGGAGCTAGCATGTGCCTAGGTCAGTTGCAAAGTGGCTCTTCTACTGGTGTGTTGCAAAGTTTGTGACCCTGGTTCTTTTAAGTGCAATAACCCTTGTTCCTGGGTCCCTTGCTACCTTGATCCTTGGATTTACACGGATATTCCTAGTGGTTTGCATGGTTCATCTTGGTTCCACGATTTGATGAAAAATCTTGTTTAGAAGATTGTTTAGAAGTCGAAATTGTTAGGATGGAGATTTGGTAATCTTTTGGCTTGGTGGTTTGGAGGAGGATTTGTTATATGATTTTGAGGTCTGTGTATATTGGAGTAAAGAAGAAGATGAATTATTTTTTTAGTGGTTGTGTGAGATAATTGTGACTGGCGTTAGTTTGATAGATTTACTATATAATTGATGCTATGTGATCGGTCCTTATGGGTAGTGTGATCTGAGTGGTTGCATGGGCAAAAGCGTGGTTGCCCAATATCAATAAACGCGGTGTCTGGTTTTATTTTTAGTGTGCAATTATCGCAATTTTACTCCATCAATTGTTGGTCTGAATTGATCTAATAGTGGTTTATATGGGTAGATTGTTGTTGTAGGGTTGGGTCGGGGTTTGGGTTAGTCCAATAAGCTTGGGTTTTTGTTTTTGGCCATTTGGTTTGATTTTGGGCTTTGGGCCTTATGTGTCTCTCAGTATGGACTCATTGCATATGTTTGGGTTGTTGGCCTTGGTTTAATAAATCCATGTTTTACCAAGTAAAATATTACAAAGTGAATAATTGTTATTGAGTTATAATTGCAAATTACTATTAACAACTCATCACAATGTGTGATTTAAACTTTTAATTAAATTGACACTAAATTAATAATAACAGGTACTGAAAAGAACAAAAAAATGTTAATTAAAGTTGTTCAATTTTTTTTTAAATTGATTATTAAAATAAAATTAGATATGTTTGAAAAAATTAGATATGTTTGAGACGAGGTGATGACATATGAGGAAAGACTATCATTTTTCTTTGTGTTAAATCTTTAGTAAATCATGAAAGGAATTTGATTTCTCAAATTGACTCCCATTATTTGGAAAGTTATTTGTTTATTTTTTAGCCATGTTGTGTCCCCATCGTGTCCCTCATACGTCCTTGTCATAAACCCGTCACGTGCAGTTTTTTTTTAATAATGAGTATGTCTAACGTGACACGTAGGGTGTTCTAACATGTGTCCAAGTCAAGTCGTACGCGTGTATATGTCCTTGGAGTTTCCATCGCACGCATAGGACCTCCGATGAAGAATCCACACTTTATAGGATATATGGACTAAAACCCTAACACAATCATTTAAAACCACCTTTACACACCAACTTCACCACCTAACTTTACCCAATATCGATATCGCAAATAAGGAGAGGGGACAAAAACCCTAACATAGTCATTTTAAATACCATTTACGAATCATCGACAATTAATACCCAAATCATCTTAACCTAATCAAAAAATCAAAATCAAATAAAAAATTAAAAAACTAATCAAAAGAAACAAATTGAAGCAAACTTTCATTTGATAAAATAAATCAAAACTAAAGATCCACTTAAATAAAAAATCAAACCCGTTCATTGAAAAGTGAGGGATCTGGTGATGGCCAATTGACATGTCATATAATTATGGGACCATGTCATAATGGGAGGGCTGGGATATATCTTAATAGGTTAGTGTTTTGGGGTGAATATTTCGATCGGATTCCAAAGGAACAATGACCAAGAAAATCTTGTGCAAAAAGGCACTTATGACGCTTTGAGATGTAAGAGCATTGTTGCATCGAGGAATTTTTTTGATGTGATGAGTTGAATAAATAACATAGATCGCATGAAAGATCGGAGATTTTTCACAGGACACAAAATTCTAGCAAAGCATTTTCACTGCACCAAACAAAATCTTCGCTGGATCATCACTACGAAGAAACTATAGCTCATGAAAATGTGCAAACAATTTATCCAGTTTGCCTTAGAAAAATTTCAAGAATAATGTTTGGGCAAACCTTAAGCATGTTTGTCCCAACCAAGAACATTCATACTTAAAATACACATAAAGATGCAATTCTTAATAAAAGTACATTTTTATATGAAAGTATATTTGCATTTTCTTTTTGACAAATTTACAAAACCAAGGTTTATTAAAAGGATTTTTAAATTGTAAAAATATTTTAACCAAGGTGTGAATATAAGTTCGCTAAGTCTTATTCCTTTCCTAAGTGATGCACTTGAGGTTCGGCATTGAGTGAATCCAGGATGTCAATGAAGCTTTCCAGTGAACTTTTGGACTAAGACTTAAACATATTTTGGTAAGTAATTTATACAATCTATTGTGTGGAGCATATCGAGTATACTATACTCTTACACTCGTAATGTTAAGAAAGTTCATTATGTATTTGTCTAAAAATTATATCACCTCAAGTGAAAAAATCTCATATGTAAAGATTAGTACTAACCCATTATTTAATTTTGGAAGTAATAGTACAATACTTATTGTCTTTGAGTAATGCTTATTAAAATGATAATTGAGATTTCTTTGGTTGGTGCATAGTCTTTGTTGCTAGGTTAACTTGCTTCTTTGAAACATTGCTTTGTTATCTTGGTTCTCTAGAATATAGAATGCTTTTCTTGTTCTTCTTTCTTTAGTTTTAATTTTTATGATCTTGAGTCATTGGTTAAATGGATGACATGATCCTTGTTTTATATTTCATCATGTATTGAGTGTTTTTTTTATATCAAGTTCATTAAAAAGAACATAGTGAAGTATGATCACATATTAATTGTGTTGTTACCACACAAAATTATTTTATTTGAAATACTTTATGTTTCATATATATAACCAACATTTGAAAAAAAATGAGTTAGGAATCCATGTTTTAATCATCATCCAAATTAAGTTTGCTCATCAAATCAGTAAATCAAAGAACTTAATCATAAAAATAAATAAAATATAATATTTTTGTCATTTTTAAAAATATGAAGATAAAATATATAAGAATATAATTTAATGAATGGATTATATATAAGAATGCATGAAAATGCACACATGCATGAAAATGTCTCATAAAATATTAAAAAAAATCGAGATGAGAAATTTCAAGGTCTCGCCCATAAAGATTTTACCCTAACAACTAGAGGAATACCTACGACGGGAACCTATAACAAGAACACCCTAGTATTCTAAGGAAACTATAACCTAATAGATATGGGTGAAGCATCTCCTAGATCCGGAAGGAATGAACATAACTTCCCTCTTAGAAACTTTCTTTTGAGGAACCTAATCCTCAATTTTCTGTCTAGAAGTCTCTCTAGGCATTTCTCTCACATTCCTTGGCATCCTTATCGCATTCCTCACAAGATTCTTATTCTTATTCCTTGAAATTTGAGTACACATTCCAGTTCTATGGAAATATCTCCTAACCACACTCCCTTTCTTGATTAGAAAGTCAACTCTTTTCATGAATCTTCCAATTTCACATCTTAGTTGACTAATAGAATCTCTTTAAAACACTTTCCTCCTATTACTCATGAACTTCTTATTCCTTTATTTTAATTATATTCAAGCTTGATTTGAATGTCCTTGTAATATACAAAAAGTGCAAAAAAGAACACTCCTTCTCAACATAGGTTTAGCTCTATGGGATCTCATCTCAACTTTCTGAAACCTCTTATGTTTAAAACAAAAATGAGCAATGTAATTAAATTTCCTACAAAATTATCAACAACATAATTTTCCACCAATTTAGATTTAGGATAAATTTCCATTTTTCAACGTAGAAATTTGTTCTTTATACTTCTTTTCAGCTGAAGTAAAAATATCAAAATTTTATTTTGAAACAACAACTTTCTTTTTTGATTGTTGAACATAACCAATGCCATGTTTATCAGTTTTAACTTGATAGTGAGTAATTAAAATGTTATCTAGAACATTTGTTCTATCAAGCATTTAAATTTTGAAGTCTTTGGCATGTTGTAACTCTAGTTTCAATTTTTCAAAAATTTCTTTTTGAAATTCAATTTCTTCATTTATATACATGTGGTATTATTTTTTTTCAAAGAATCACTTTCATTTTTCAAAAATCAACTCTTTCCTTGAGTTTTAAACATTCCAATTATACTTTTCAATTTTCTAATCTTTTTCATCATGTTCACATTGAAAAGTTTTTATTTAATTCAAATGTTTGATGTTTGACCTTTTCAATTTTAAAGATTCTTGATAGAGTTCACGAAATCCTCATGAATATCATTAACTTCATCATAATTATCCTTTAGTGACTTAGGAATGTAAGAGTCGATACTACAAGAAGATGAATTAGTAATTGACCTATAATTAGATGCTTTGGTCTTATTATTTATCACAACACCCTCAAGAGACACCCTGTCTTTAATAACCTTTTCATTCTCATTAAGTCTCACCATTAAATAAATATTGCTTTCAATCTTTTCATTAGAAGTTCTTTCATCATAATCAGTGTTGGAGTCACTCAAACTAGCTTTATAGACATTCTTCTTCTTGTTTACTTCTTTACTCTTCTCTTGCTTTCCCAAATGAGTTGGACAAACATTGATATAGTGTCCCACTCCTCCACAACCATAACAATGGTCTTCATATTTCTTCTTATATATCTTAGAATAACTTTTCTCACCATAAGAGTTATGTTTAGTGGATTGTAAGGTGTAGGCTCAAATTGTCTTCCATTTTGAAAAACTTTTTGTTGTGTTTGTAAAATTTGCTACACCTTTTAACAAATAATTCCATGTCTACCTCAACATTCTATTTAGTTTTTTCTTCTCCTTTTCTAGACACACTCTCCTTATATTCAGCCACAAATGCTAAATCCTTTTTAGGTTTTGCCACACTCACATGTTCTTCTTCATTATAGATTTAAAGTGATCCTACAAGTTCCTCTAAACTACAAGTATCGTTGTATCTAATCTCATTAGGAACAACAACATTCATATTAAAACTATAATCTAGCCTTCTCAAAAAAATTTAGAGGACCTTATTCTCAGTAATTTGTTTCTCTAAGATTGAACGAAACATTTACTTCTTTGATAAAACTAGTGTTGTTGTCGTTAAAGCTTTCTTCCTCACTCATACGCATTGTCTCAAACTTAATTGCAATATTTTGAAACTTAGCATGTTTCATTCTATAAGTTCCTGCACGTATCACATGAAAGATATCATATGCTTCTTTGTCTAAGTAATAATTAAGAATACGATTGTACTCTGGAGTACTTACAAAAGCAAACAAAACATTTAAAGCAATCGAATTGTAGTTACAATGCACAAATGTTGCACCTGTCCATAACACTCTTAGTCTTTAACTCTCATTTCATCCTCTTAAATCATATGATAATTCCAATTGTCTTCAACACTTGGATGCACTCTCTCGTGTTTTGATCTCAAATGTGTGCCCATTTTAACTTTACAATGACAATAGTTAGATTAATCAAAGTACGGTGACCGATTTGTGGAGATATTATCTCTATATTGATCCATCATCACACAACTAATCACAAGAACAATAGATCTAGGATTAATGGGCAATAATATAAACACACAATAATACAAGATCAAACTATAACATATTAATACTTAGAAGAGTAACCGCTCTGATACAAATTAAGGGTTCAGTGTGTTTTATAATGGAGTTCTACTAAAATAAACCGGGGGGGGGGGGGGGGGGTCAATAGATTTAATTACAAAATTTTCTCGATTTTTACCAAATTTAAATATCTTCTCAATTTTAGCAAACCTAGCACATCAATAAACTAGTTGAAAGTGGTGTTAGCCATCTGGATCAACAAATTATAGTCACAATTAGGAAATCTACTTTAATCACACCATATATACAAATTATAATATCAATTTTATGGATCAGGCTATATCTAAGTGAGATCTAAGTGTAGGGTGTCATGGAGATGAACAAAATAACATACACAACATATGAACAATCCTCAAGACATATTTTATGAGGAAAACCTCCATCCAAGGGGTGTAAAATCTTATTACACCCTAATCTTTCATTCAACTTGAAAGGGTTATATACAATGTAAGAAATAATTTCTTTCTCTTGCACTCACAAGAAGTTACCTATGGACATTGAACTTCCCACATCAATAATGAGCGATCCATCAGAAGCTCTATAGGACGATCAAGAAAGTACATTCCCATTCTTAGAGTTGCATCATGTCTTGAACTCTTCAGTAGCTCTAGTACCTCATCTTTAGATCTTGGAGTGTAGATCAATTATTCAGATGTATAATGGTTTAGATTAAATCTAGGGTAAGTGGATTTAACTTCAAATCACTCTCAATTGATCACAATCCATAGATTAAATACAAATCTAGGTTTTCACTCAATTTTGAAAGGAACGAGTGGATTTGAATAAAGAGAAGCAGTTAGAATGCTCTCAACCTCGAAAATATTCTCTAAGGTGTAGAGAAGTAAAGAGGAACTCATATATCTTGAAAAGGGACGAAAAGAGCCCTAGTTGTAAAAAAATTTACAAAAATATGGGTTCGTTGTGTACACGGGGGCCAAATGGCACCGTGCGCACGCTTTAAGACGTTATTTTAAAACATGCTTAAAACTTGCGTCCGTTCAAATGGGGTGTAATACCCCGTATTTTTATGCTATATTAATTTGGGGATTTATTAAATTTAATGTGAGTTAGTTATTTAATAAAAATTCGGAAATTAATTATGTTATAATTATTAACGTGACGAGAGTTAGTAATTATGGGAAACTTGTTGAATATTAATAATGAGCAAAGTAATATATTATATTGGTTATATTGAATGTCATGAGTGAATTAAATGACAATTTCGGAAATTTAAGTCGGAACGTGCTCGTGTCACGTCGGGACTAATTTTGTTAAATAAAAAGTGAATATTTTATAAGTTGCCCGTATGGTCATTTTGAGTGCACCAACGTGTCCGGTAGGGTCGAGATAGTCAGAAAAGTGTACCCGGGGGTTTAGTTTGGGTCTCGGGGCATTTTTTAGCCTAATTGGTACCCCGGGAGGGCAATTTAGTCATTTCACCTTTTTGGGTAATTAAACCCATGAAATTTAGCAACCTATATCATCCATCTAGGTTAGTCCTTTAGGGTTAGAATATCCAGAAATCAAGTGACGGCCATTGGAGAAGAGAGGAGAGAGATCCAAGGCAATTCAAGGCCAAAAAGTCACCGGTTTGCACCGCCGCCACCACCATCACGTAGATCGCGAGACGAGGAACGCAGCCATACCAAAATCAGCCGTGAATCAGAATACCAAAAATCCCAGGCAAGTGTTTAACTTGCTATTTTCGTTGGTGCAATCTTCATATTAGTTTAGGATTGATTTGTGATGAAAACTATGGAAGAAAACCCAATTTATGATAGGAGAATCCATGTAGTATTGATTTATATGGTGATTCTGGACACCCTTGCCATGCAGAGGAATTAAACCACAAAATTTTGATGATATTAAGAAATAAATTCTGGAGAAAGATTTGTTAGAAAACTGTTTAAGAAAATTCTAGGGTTCTTGATAATTGGATATAATTTTAGGTTAAAAATCCGTGTTTAAATGATGAATATGTACATGCCTTACGTTAGAATCATCTGGTATATTGTTATAATGTTAGTAGTAGAATTCTGGGACGATTGGAACTTGAAAATATGGATTTGGTGTAATTTTGGTGATGAAACCCGTAACTGCATTCTGCAGAATTTTTCGCAGACCTGCTTGATCGATCGTTCGAGCCTAGAGCTTCGATCGATCGAAGGTTCGATCGATCGAGTCCCAAGCTTCGATCGATCGACCCCTCCTGGCAGACTCCTAATTCCCTCTTTAAATGAGTTAAATTCAAATTGTCGTGATATAATTCTTGGGCATTCTTGATAAAATGATTTGGGAGACATTGAGGACCAGTAGGGCATATGAATAAATGTTGGGACCTTTAATCTTCAACGGGAATGGTATTTATGGGACATTTACTTTAGGGTTGGTGAAATTATAAATCTAAAGGGTGAGGTGCGTAAGAGAGTTATGTTGGATCCTAATAAAGACACTTACTGAATTTCAGATTTGTGAGGATATAGTCCACGAGTGTCAGGTAATGAGTTAGAAAACCCTTCGAGTTAAGGTTAGGAATGAAACTTTATACGTAATTCTATAAATGTGAATTTAGGGATAAATGGTATAATTATGGGTGACGAGAAGGACCTATATTAATATGATAAAGTGGTATATTTATATGATTGTGTGTACATATATTATATACTTGTGAAAATCATGCCCACGCTACTTGCTATCCCTGAGGTTACCACGCTGGGACAAGTCTTATCTCGATGGGACCTTAATGGGGGATATTGACTTGTACCCTAGAAGATAGATATCCTTGGTACAGGCTATCGATGTGATAGTTTAGACGGTCCTAAGAGACGCAGGTATGTGCCATCATCTTAGAGACTTGGAATCTATGCTTCGCCTCAATATTGTTTGTTTATTTATGTTAATACAATTCGAGAGTGATTCCGATTGTATTCCCCTTAATATGAGTGATATGGGGTTCTGGATAGTAGAGTATGCACGCACCATAGTTTTATGAGGGGTGCTGTTATTTTATATATATTATACGAGTAGTTAAAATATATATGAGATTATGAAATTTGAAACTGCCTACTGGGATTTGATAAGTAGGACATGGTTGTTGACTCAAATTATAAATACTTGTTTTGAGAAAATATAATATGTCACTGTAAAACTTTATTGATTTTTATAAAGTTAAAAATAGAGGACTTTGGTTTCAAATTGGAACATCCTTTTTAAAATGGAATCATTGAATTGAAAATCTTACGAGTAATCTAAGATAAGTTAAATCATTTGGGAAGACTAGTGAGGTATATGATAAGATAAACTATTGGGAAGGTTAGTGCGATAGGTGTGCACATTAGAAGAGAGGTGAGTATTTCTCAAGAGAGTGACGCACTAATATGTTTTTGCATTGGCCTGTATTAATTTAAATACTTGCTAAACGTATTTTAAAATCAAACACACTTTCGGGCTCTGACCCGTTTCTTTTTCTCTCTCTCTCTTGTATATATATGTATATATTTCAGGTGCCCAGCCACAGGGGCGTTTTGCTTAGGATCCCTTGAGAGGAGCGTGCTGCAGCTTAAGTGGGAGTTGCAGGTCACTTGCGTAGACGGCTTCTTTTATTGACTCCACTTCTAGCATTTTCATTTATTGGGCACGTGTCGCCCTTTCCATTATTTTATTGTTATTGGGACATTTATATATCAGTTGTTTCCAATATTGTTCTATGGGATTTATTCAGTTTGGATTTGTGACTTTAGTTTTCATATGTTGACATTCGATTGTCGAATGTATTATATTATTTGGTTTGCTGTGGTGTGATTCTTAATTGTAGAAATGTTGTTTTTAAATAAATAAATCTTTGTTTTTCTTTAATTAAAATTTGGAAATTATGTATGAAAATGGTTTTGACACTTAGCTTAATTATTTAGGGTGTTAAATTGGAAAATTTATTTTTATCGACAGTGATGCTGAGAATGAACCAACTGTTTACCTTGATTTAATTTAATAAAGGAGTGATCGCCCGATATTTAATTAGGCGGGGTGTCACATGGGGTCAATTTGGAACTGTGCGCATGCATTTATGCATTGTTCCAAAACAACCTAAAAGAGTGTATGGTTATGCTCATAGGTCCAAATAGGGACCGTGCAAACGTATTAAGGAAGAAAACTCAAATACCTTAAATAAAATAACTTTTAAAAAATGCAGGTCTTTTCTATGGATACGCACAATACTTCTCAAATATCAAAATCACTTGTTAAAATTTAAAAATATAGTTTTATAAAACACACACACACACATGTGTGTGTGTGTGTATACCCATAAATGTTCAATCAGAAAAATGTATCAAAAGGACATGTTTTGAAAGTTCAACAACTAAAGTCTTTGTGATGTCGAAATTCCAAGTAGATCTTAAAAGTCTAATGTTCATGAAGTTTAATGAACGAGCCTCACTCTCTACACAACATTAAAAAGGATTCAAGATTTTTGGATTCAATAATACAAGACTCAAATGCTTTGACACATAAATTAGTCAACTAATATATATAAATTTAATTTTGGAAGTAATAATATACATATTTAAATGGGTTTTATGGAACTTCAGGAATAATTTAACCAACTTAACAATATTAATGCTCAAACTTTATTTTTGAAGTCTTATCATGTTGGTTTTTTTCTTATTGGGTTTCAAAGCTTTCAATTCCATGTTTTGTAGCCCACGAATGTTTACATCATTGTTCTGACCATAAATTCACTATAACCCTTCTCATATGCTAATTATTGTACCAATAATCTATTTCTTGTGTATAGTTTTAAACATTTTGGAATTCACATAACTTATTTTATTAAATCGAGCATAATTTAAGATTTTCCTACTTATGGTTAACGATTGATTATTAGTGTCATATAGTTTAGTTATTCAATCACATTTAATTTTGGAAACAAGTTTTTATACATTGGGAAATGATATTGATTTATTTATGAATTGATATATATATATATTTTCTTCATGTTCTTGTCTTATAATGAATTCACTTACGTCTTCGATGGCATTGAGCTCTCACTCTCTCTCTCCTCTCTCTCAGGCCATTAGTAAGATTTGTACGATATAATATGATTGCGTGTGTGTATCAATATTTAAATATAATGAATAAAAATATAAGTATAAGTTAGATTAAATTTCTATATTTATTTTTAGTTTCAAGTAATGGATTTGTGTGATTGTAAAAAGAGCGTGGGAGTGCTCTATTAGGCAAATACTACTCAAAATGGATGATATACCAAATTAAAATTTTGTTTCAATTTTAATCGATCTCAAAGATAACGGATAAAATCTAAACGTATAGATGAAAAAATTTATGAATGATTTAATCTACACAATAAATATTAATATTCATTAGGCATTTGATATATATCATGCGAAAATTTAAATCATTCCACAACATCGTATGCATGAGAAAAAAACACTAAAGGGAAAAAACTCAAGCCCAAGCAATAATCTCACTAAAATAAAGTCTTATATAGGGGATACATGTCTTACAATCACACAATTCTCTAACTCACACCTCACCTTTTTTTTACCAATCTTAAGGAGTCGAATACCTCAGTAATGTCAAAGAGAATCTCAACACACCGATGTCATGATCAAACGATCAATATTGTTGCCTTGAACCAACTTCAAAGTTGTCTTATAAAGAACCACATGATCACAAGAATCTCCCAAGGACTATAAGTCCTATGTTTAAAAAGATTTTGATGAAAATAAGTATTTTAGTGTTCACAAACTTAGTTTTTCTTTGATATTGATCACTCCTAAGACAAGTGTGATCGAGAGAGAAAAAAAAATACAAAAGAGGTTATTTTTGAAAATGAGATATATTTTCTAAGAATATTATCCCACTAGACTTGGTAGAGAAGGTAAGAGATAAAAAAGATCTCACCGAGCCCCAAAAAGGTGATTTTTGAAAATATCTTGGAAATAAATTTTATTTTTTTGAAAAGGGAAAATTTGTTGGCGGGCTTTGCTAGTGGTTTGCTACAATAATAACTATTTTTCCTGATGCAAATCACATATGAAGTAAGGTTGTGAGATCTGTTAGATATTTTCTAGGGGATAAAATATCTCTAACGTAACAAGTGAAGATTCACTATCACTGTAGCGATCAACACAATTTTTCCAAAAGCCATGGTCACTCGTGACGAGTGATGGTAACCTTCATTACAACGAAAATTCATGGGACTAAAACATGTCATCTTCAAAAATATATCTTCGTAGGTAAAGATTCTATGACAATTTGGAGATGACAAAAAACACAAAAGCACAAATGAAGGTTTTGAAAAAAATATGAACAATTTGAATTCCAAAACCATGAAAACTAAATCCTCTAGGTCACTCTTACATTCATTCTAAAGTGATCAATATGATGTCATGATGAAAGAAGTCAACTTCAAAGTCTTGAACATTAATGAAGCTTTTAGAGACCTCTTGGACACAAAGTGTTTTGGAATCTAGAATAAAATAATATTCTAAGTGAGGGAAAAAAAGACTATACTATACTCTTATAGAGAGGGCCAGTGATCTTCATGCATTTGTAAGGATTTTTTAGTTATGGATTGTCTCAAATAAAGTGAGGGTGGTTCTATGCACTTAGTTTTTTTTGTGATTGGGGATATTTTTATTTTAAATATTGTCATGCTGACAGTTAACTTTAATACTGTAGATAACATATAAGAAAAAGGTTAGAAAAGTATTAGAGTGTATAAAAAAAAAATTAAATTAGTATTGAAGGTCAAACACAACCCCCAAAATATAACCAACCAAACTTTCATCAACAAAAGTTGTAATGTTACCATTTCAACAAAATGCTATACATATGGTGATTCTTAAAGTCTTAATTTCACCTTTCACCAAAATGAAAACCCTATCCTAATGATTCAAAAAGATAGTGCAAAAACCCTATCATGTTAATTTGTTTCAACCTTTTTTTTAATATATGTGATTTATTGATATCGATTGTTGGTGGTGTCTAAAACGTATGACGTGCACACATATTTTTAGCGATGTTATGTATTCAATCTATTAATATGCGAATCAAAATCACTAACACGTTTCTCTCTCTCTCTCTCAACTTAAATTTCTTAAACCAATTCCTATTATTGAGATTTTTCTTCAACTAATTCAGTAATTACATATACAACTATGTATACATAGTTATTATATTCCATACTTTAGAGCACCAAAAGTGAAAATTGAACCGCCTCTTATTTTTATATGTCTGCATTAATTTCATTTCATTTTGACAAACACAAACTTCTCCCAAAAATTTGCATTATCCTTGATGTTATTCAATTCCTAATTTCAGTAGTTTTAAAATTTGATTTGTATTGGAACAATTAAGCCATATGAAATTATTTGATTTTAACATTGTTAATTGATGGATATTTTATTTGTTATTTATTGTGTAAAATGAAGGCAAGCCTTTCGAAGAGATCCCTTTGCATGGTTTAAAGTAAAAGATAAGTACAAAATATGAACTACCAAACGAATTCATTTTTTCTTCTGTTCATTTATGTATTTTCATTTTCATAGAGGTCATATATTGTCAAAGATTAACATTGTATCGAAAGAATACATAATTAACAATTTTATATGGATCTATAAATCTAACACATGAATATCCGATTATATATGTTGTCTGTTCTTTAATAATACAAAATGTTATGTACTATATATTATATGCTAGGATCTTATATCAACTTGATTATCACATATAATCATTATCAAGAATATAAAACGATATTATAAACACACACCTTCATCATGTCACAACTAGAAAGATTGGCGAAGCAGTTAACCTTAACAGTGTCCGGTCGGACTGATCTTCGGACTACAACTTTATGTTGTCTTTAAGAAAATTATGTTCTAGTTTGAGTGAGTTCCAACGTTTAGATCTTCCTCTATGGTCAAAATATAATTTCAAAATTAACTCTCAATGAGAATTTAGATTTTTCTACCTTATCCTATAATTTCATTATGTTGTCTATTTGGATGATGGAAAATCAGTCACTTATTTACAGGCAAGGATAGGACCTACATCTCCAACATTTACTTAATCTTAATCGTCCATCAAGGTAGATACCCAAGAGTTAAAACACTATTTCAAAATTACTCTCACTCGGAATTTATATTTCTCTCCCTTATCCTATAATTTTATTATGTTGTCTATTAATGTGTTGAATAATGAAAAATCACTCACTTATTTATAGGCAGGGTCTCCAACAGTTAGATAATCTCAACCGTCCACCAATGTAGATACCCAAGAGTCCTTTTGACTATTGGTATCTGGAATACCTTTTCATTAATCAAAGTGACTCTTAGTATTAATTTAATTTTAGAGCACATTGTGGAAAATTATTTTTTAAAATAATTCTAGCATTCTCCTACTTGGTCCATAATTATCATAAGGTGTGCAATAATATTTGAGTCGTCCTTAAATGTTTTTTCATAAACACCTTAATTAAGAAAACCATTCATGCGAGTCATGGTGCTCACATACTAATTCAAGAGCATGATTGCTTCTATGTACCACATCATTAATAACTCATCCAATAAGATTTATAAGTTGGGTTATTCAATAATGGTCCAATGATGTCTAATATAAAAGACTATTTATTTCACATTCATCAATTCACAAGTATGTAAACTTATATTATAAGACACAAATTGAAATGTTCATAATACAATTTAATTCATATAAAATATAGTGCCAAAAATTAAGCACTAAACAATCCACAACACTTATATTTAATTGGCTACACGCAAGACTCATATCTTAAGCAGGCTTCATGAATGTCCTTTTTTGATAATCCATTTATTAGTGGATATGCTATGTAAACACTTGTACAAATGTGTTCAACTGACATTTGTTGTTTCTGAAATTATTTGTTCACATATAGGTATTATATTACAACGTGTTTAGGTTCTTTAAAATACCTATCAGTTCTTCATAACGAAAATTGCAAAGGTTATCATAATGTTTCAGCGACTTCGTAATAGTGTCGATAACTCCAAGTTCCCAAATAAAATTATTTAGTCATAATTCATAAGTTGTAGCCTCAAAGCATTCTACGTACAATATTTAATTATTTCTCACTCTTTCATAAGATTGCTTAATCAAGCAAGAACACTTATCATAAGTGTGAGAATATAACATTTTAGGCATCTCATTACTTCATACTCTTAAAATATTTTATTTCTCTAATCTATCATTCATTACTAAGAGAAGTCTAAGAAATATATAGATTTACTCCCACCGACTTCATAGTGTATATATACTAATCGAAATACACGAAGTATTCTTAAAATATCATTGATGGAAAACTGACATAAGTTTATATAGTGATTTCTCACCATATAGAGTTCTTTTATTAAACTCTCAAAAGTTTTCACACTAAATGTAACTCTTATTCAAAAGGAGATACTAAATCTATAAGAATTTCACATTCTAAGATATATGTGAAGTTATTTATTTACACCCATTTCTCTATTCATAATGAAAATTTTGTCCGTAAGTCTAGATTTATGTTATTGATTATTATTATTATTTGGGCCGTGTTTGGTCTTAAAAACGCATTTACACTCGACTCTAGTGTTTTAGTTAGATAATTCAACGCATTTCTGAACTTCATTTTGATCAATTAATGGAATCATAATTTTTTAAAACTTGGGAAAATAAAATTCTATATTTTCTTATTCCTATTTCAAATTCACATGCTTATGATAAATTTCACAATCATTCATAATAGTAAACTCATTTAAGAGCTTCTTAAAACTATTCATACCCACTAACAAAAAGAACAAGTACTTTGGATATTAAGCTAATGATAAGAGTATGTTAACTTCTTTTATAACCACATTAGTTGATTTTATACTCCCACTAAACTCACCGTTCTTTAAAGAATTTCACATGTTTTATTTTAATAGTAAATAGTGTTCCCTCTTGAAAGCATATACATAATTCTAAATTCCAATCCTTATAATGGATTCTAAATACATGCATGTACTCGACATTCCCAATCATGATGGCATGTCAAATTGGGTGAGTAAAGTGGAATTTATATAATATATTTCTAACCATATTTATATATTCATTTTTGTATGAATAACTCTTGTAGCGATATAAATATTCTTGCTTTTAAACTGTTGTTTTATAACGACATGATATATATTGTTCCACTATGCAAGGACTATTATCTTCCACTGGGCCATATAGATCGTTCTAAAATTGTAAAACCTTAAGAGCTCAAATGTGAGTGTCAAGATTCATAAGTGACAATCCAAATACAATCTAGGTTATTAAATCATCAAAGTAAACCTAGATTTAAAAGAGTCCGATATTCAATTATGCCATGAGATTGGAAAGCTACTTTGAAGTTCAACATTATGGTATAGTATCAAAATCATTTTCTTGTAAAAGTTTTATCAAAAACTTAACTGAACAAACCACCAATCTGAACATCATAATTAAGAAAAAAATATTCTCATATAAACTTAAAGATCTTTTGTATACTCAAGAAAAACATATCACGATAAAATTGAGAAAAAATATTTTGGAAGGGCATTGAGGGGTTTTTGAAATGATTCCAAAATAACATAAGAAAAGGAATCCAACAACTTGTGGTTGGTTATATGGTTGGTCTTGTAAGAATACTCATATCGATTTTGAACTATATTTCGTCCTCACATTGATTTAGAACTATTTTTCGTAACACTCTAGTTTAAAAAAAAATCTCATTCATATCGAATGGCACATTATAATTTATACAATATAGCCGAAAATATGCATGTTACATAATGGGTAATCATATTTTAACCTCTAACATTATGAGATCTTGTATAAATTTTATGCTTAATCCGTTTAATAATTCTTTAAATTTTCACACACTAATTCATTAATTATGGATTCCTCAGTAAAACTGAATTTAATAATTTAACAATTTTAAGTGAAACTTAGCTTCTTCGGTTCATTCTAAGAAGTCAGTCTCACGAACGCTAAAATGCGTAGAACATTTAATTTTAGATAAATAAAATGAGATATAATTAATGAGATAAATAACTCACTACATTAATGCTATGAGATGACAACGCAAACATTAATATCACTTTATAAATATGGGTTTTCTTTTGTAATAACTTAGAATATATATATATATATATATATATATATATATATATATGACTTTGTTGGGTACCATGTTATGTAATTTAGATGGACATGTAATCTAGGATAACCTTTCACCACCTACTTGCATAATTCCTTAATATTTATTTCAGTTACTCAAAATTAATTTCCTTTGAAAAATTATCTTGGTTGACGAAATAAACCATATGTACCAAATTAATGTTTTTACATATATAAGCATGTTGAGTCATTACAGCCACTTTTATTTTTAAATTTAATACTCACAACCATTCTAGTTGGGCCACTTTAGTGACTACCTCTCTATCCATTATATAAATATTACATTATTTTATGGATTGTCTATTAATTTTAACAAGCATTAATGTTTTCGAAAGGCATAAATGGACAGTGTGCTTACAAATTCAGGAAGGTTATGGACTCTTTGAAACAACCGATACTAACCTTAATAAACAAACATACTTTGACTTAATATTAACTTCACCATTGCAACCATACTGTAATACCCGTATTTTTCTAAAATAAATAAAACTATATTTTTGGAATAAAATAAAATTCGCGGAAATTGAATTAAATCAGTTATTTTAATTTATTGATTGCGAGCAAGTAAATTTTTATTACGTCATAATCACGTGTGATTGATATTTTTATGCTAATAATTACAATGGAAAAATAATTGCATGTGTAGCATATAACTAATGTACAATGTGCGACTCAATTATAAATATAATTCTGAATAAAAATAATTGGAACACATTTCGAGAAGTCATATGGGCTCGTTTAGGTGCTTTAGACATTTAGAAATGGTACCAAGGTGTAGGTTTATAATTTGGTGGAACTTTGGGGCAGTCTAATTTTGGGTTCGGACCCATTTGGGGGTCCAAAAATTGGGAATTAAACCTAACTCAGGATTTAGGAATATTATAAGATTAAGGGGAAGATTAACGTCCCCACACTCAATAAAATACCTAATCCTAACAGCCCCACCTCAAAAGAGAAAATAATAAAGAACAAAAAGGATAAAGAACAAGGAATTCATCAACTGCGTATCTAGGCAGGAATTTTGTTTCTTAATTTAATGTTCAATGTGCTTCTTGATTCATCATAGTAAAGCCCATATGATTCTAGGTTTTAGTTGTACTTTGATGATTAAATATTAGGGATTAATCTTATGCATGTAGAGGATTAATTAGAACATAGGTTGTTAACCCATAAATTAAGGATAATCGACATCTTGAATTTGAGGATAGCTGCCTTAGGATTATTGGAATAAATTTGGAAAAATGGACTCATATGTAGAGGTTTTGATGGTTAAATAACCTTTTAAAAAAGGAATTAATTATTAACTAGATGATCAATTATTAATCGATGAATATTTATGGACATCATGTGGGATAATTTAGGTAATTATAGAGTAATTACCTACACAAATTTTATGGGAATAATAATATGTATTTATATTTACTTATGTGGACATACCAATGTTCATGGCCGGTCCTATCGTCTTGGAGTTTCACACGTTCGGGACCGTAGCACACATCGGTACAGGTGGGCTAGATTTCATGTACGACATTTTACTTTGAACGAGGGGTGAGATGCTAATAGTATATGATTGAAGATGGGGTATACTCAGATGAGGGGTGAGATACTAATATTATATGAGTGAAGATGGGGGATATTTACTTTGAATCGGCTGTATTTATTTCACTTTAAATCAAGTTAGTTAATTCTCGCGAATCTAGAGCATTGACCCAAATTTAAATGCATCATCCTTGCATTCTCCTTTCGCTCCTCAGAGTTTCCATATTTATTAATTCTAATTTAGGTGCTATTCAGTTTCTATTATTTATTTCATTTGAGATATTTGTGTGGGCATAAGCCCATGATTTATTTACTTCATGTCGGTTTAAGATATTTGCTTTTATGCTGGAATTATCGTACGATTGGTGCTCGATTGGATTTTCGTTATTATTGGAATATTAATTTAAATTCAATTATGTCTTATCAATACATGTTTCATATGATTGATGATGAAAATGGTATTAATTGACAAATAAGCCCCATCTTCGGTGTATCATATCTGACCAACGTCTACGTGAGAAAATGGGGGTTGTTACAGTTAGTATCCGAGCATCGAAGTTCTAGTGTACTTAGGATCCTTGTTGCATTCATTACATTCTCCATTGCGTCTTTGATATGTAGAACCTATGCTTAGGGTTCATTGTATTCAGGTGATTGTACTAATTTGAACCTTGTTTTCTTTCTGATGACACACGGATAGAGGGGCATATCGAGGTGCATAGTTGCACCCTCTATGAATGAGGAGGCTCATCCACAACAACCACAACAACCACAAGACCCACCAGCGCCACAGTTGATCATTATGATAGAGGTCAGTACTATTATGACCCAGGTAGTTTCTACTGCCATGGAAACCATACTCCAGCACTTTCCACCGCCATAGGCTCAACAACAGCCACCACAACCACAACAGGTGGCCATACTAGCCCAGGCACCGGGGTTAGTTTGGGACTGATCTAAAGAGGCATTCATAAAGGGCCAACCTCCAGAGTTCTCGGGTAATCCATATATATTCTAGTGGTAAGCAGGTGGAAGAGAGATATATAGAGGAATTTAGGGATGGTAGAGTTCACGCCAGTGTACAAGAAGTTGTTCGCTTCATTTTGGTTAGTGGGGACCGTGCTCTAGTAGTGGGAGTAGATTAGAGAGTGATAGCTTGACGATTGATGAGTTATAGCAGAGATTTGAGGGGAAGTATTTTCACCAGGCTATGAAGTTTGAGATGAGGAGTTGATTTATGGAGCTCAGGCAGGAGGGACGTACCATGGAAGAGTATGAGGAGGAGTTTACTGCCCTTTCGTAATTTGCAAAGGAATATGTGAATACTGAACAAAGGAAGTTATTCAGATTCATAGCGGGATCATCTTGGCACATTAGGAAGGCTTTTTTAGGAACCCAATATTTACCATGTATAATCAGTTGGTGAACTCCTTACCTATTCACTGTTAGGATCATAGGACCTTATAGAATAAAAAGTTTGAGAAGCGACAAGGAGTCGAATCATCGAGCCAGTAGGGAAAGATGAGTGAGGGTAGCGGATTCGAGACCCAGCATTTCAGGGGTACTTTGTTTGTAGATAAACATAAATGGTTCAGGGGTTACAATGATAGGAACAGACAGGTTCAATAGGTCCATGGGTAGTCGGAATAGGGATAACAGGGCCAAGGCTAGGAGCACGGAGGCCATCAGGGCCAATAAGTAGGGTAGAACCCCTTTCAGGGGAATTTTTATACTTACGGAGAGAGGAGACATACATCAAGGCAGTGTACTCGAGGCAATCATACAACTTAGGAGTAGGGAGGTTAGAGGGGACATTAGTCACCCTGGGAACACCTCCCACCATTACCATCTTTGGGAGTTACTTTACCATCCGTTCCAGAACACATCGCCCCACCTCAGGAATAGTCACCACTACTGTACAAAAGAATTTATCACATTTTTCCCATAGAGGGGCCATCGCTAGCTCAGACAGTTGAGGTTATGTTCCGTATCTTTGGACACGTAGGTTATATTTTATTTGATACGAAGGCATATCACTCATTTGTTAGCAAGAGTTTGTCACGAGATACTGGGATGATAGACTTTTCTTTCAACATCATACTACACAATGATTCACCGGTAGGTAGAAGGGAACCCATATGCTCGGTATGTCGGGGTATAGGGTTTAAGATAGGGCAACTCACTTTTATAGCCGACTTACTAGTACTTGATATGCACGAGTGCGATGTTATCTTAGGTATGGACTAGCTAGCTATATACAGAGCATGTGTTGACTATTATGGGAGGTCTATCGTTTTCACCATTAGGGGGCAGGAGATGTAACTGGTTCCGATTCCGCACCCTGGGGGTAGGTCAAGCATTCACTTATATTGTATTGATGAGGATACTTTTTCAAAGTTCGTGGTGTCACTAGATTTCATCCCGATAGTTAACGAGTTTTCGGATGTGTTTAGGGAGATCCTGGAATCAAATCTCGATAGTTATTGGGACAGGGATTCGTTATTGGAACGGATCATATAGGGTGTCTCTTGTAGAGATGAGGGAGCTTCAGAATCATATTGAGAAGTTATTGGGACAGGGATTCGTTAGGAGGAGTACTTCGTGTGGGATACTCCAATTTTGTTCATCAAAAAGAAGGACGGATCATTGAGAGTTTGTATCAACTACATGGATTTTAACAAAATTAGCTATACAGAATAAATATTCTTTGCCCCATATTGATGATTTGTTTGGACACTTGAGTAGTGCTGCGTATTTCTCAAAGATTGACTTGATATCATGTTTTTATCATTTGAGAATCAGGGAACAAGACATATCGAAGACGTTATTCCCTACAAGATATGGGAAGTAGGAGTTTTTGGTTATGCCTTTTGGGCTAACCAACGCATCGACAGTATTTATGGATTTAATGAATCGGGTGTTTAGATATTATTTGGATCAGTTCATTATAGTCTTTATCGACGACATCCTAATTTATTCTCGGACTACGGAGGAGCATGCGTAGCATTTATGGGTAGTCTTACAGACACTACGGGACCACTAGTTGTATGCTAAGTTTGAGAAATGTGGTTTTATTTGAGAGAGGTGTAGTTCTTAGGTCACATTATGTTTGAGAGGGGGATACCAGTGGACCTAGGGAAGGTCTCTGTAGTGATGGAGGGGGGATCCCACTACAACCATTAATGTACGTAACTTTTTGGGATTAGCCGGATATTACCGTCGATTCATTTTTGGGTTCTCCAAAATATATTTTCCCCTAGTGAATTTGACAAGGGAAGGAGTGTCACTTGTATGGGATGACATGTGATAGCAGGAATTTGATAAGTTGAAGACTAAGTTGACTACAACATCGGTTCTGGCACTACCTTGGGCAGGGATAGACCATGAGATCTTCACGGATGCGTCCTTGAAGGGACTTGGAGGGATCTAATGAAAGATAAGAGGTTGATGTATTATGTTTCACAAAAGATTAAGCCTCACGAAGGACATTATGCCACCCATGACTTGGAGTTAGCATCCATGGTTTTTGCACTATGAGTGCGTGGAGGCATTATTTTCTGGTAGAGAAGTTCCAGCTATTCACAGACCATAATAATCTACAGTATTTGTTCACACATAAGGAGTTAAATATGAGACACATGAGATGGCTAGAGTTTGCGAAAGACTACCAGTTCGATATCCAGTACCATCCGGGGAAGGCGAATGTCATAGCGAATGCTTTGAGTTGAAGCTGATGTTGGAGTTAGCGATAGTGTGGAAGGCGAAATGGAAATCACTTCATGGGTATAATGAATTGACACATGATTTCATGATAGATCTCACCATTACACCCGAGATCAGTGTTTGTGTGGTGAAGGTACAAGAAGGAGATCGGTTTTGCCAGGAGCGAGTTAGAAAGTTGCTAGCCAAGGGAGCAAAGCATTATTCTATTACGTCAAATGGTGGTTTGAGATTTAAGGGAAGATTAGTTTTCCTATATAATGAGGAGTTGAGGTGAGATGTTATATCTGAGGCTTACGATTCACACTTTACGGTACATCCCAAAGGGGATAAAATGTACCACAACATGTGTCGTTAGTATTGGAGGGCCGAAATGAAGAGGGACATAGTAAATTTTATGTCCAAATGTGCTACATGTTAACTCATGAATCTGGACCATCAGAATCTTGTAGGTGTATTACAGCCTTTGGAGATCCCGGTATGGAAATGGGAGAGCATCTCCATGGATTTCATCACTGGGCCACCTACATCACAGAGGGGATACAATTTCATTTGGGTGATCGTTGATAGATTGATGAAGGTGACTCACTTTTTACCAGTCCGGACAGATTATATCGCAGAGAAGTACGCTAGACTTTTCCTCTCAAATATTGTAAAGTTTCATGGGGTACCACTTAATATTATTTCGAACAGGGATAGGACGTTTGTGTCCCACTTTTGGAGGAGCTTTCAGTAGGCTTTGGGGACAGAGTTGAGATTGAGCAGCTCATATCATCCTCAGACCAGAGGGCAGACGGAGAGGGTAAACTTAATGTTGGAGGACATGCTATGAATGTTCATTTTAGATTTTCAGAGGAGGTGGGAGCAGTATTTTCCTTTGGTGGAGTTTGCATACAACAATAGTTACCAGTTCACAATTGGGATGGAACTATTTAAGGAGCTTTACGAGCAATCTTGTAGTTCACGCTCATGCTAGTTAGAGGTGGGTGAGAACAAGTTACTTGGGCTAGACACCTCAGAGAAGGTAGAGATGATTAGGGCCAGGATACGGATTGCCCAGGAGAGGCAAAAGAGCTACATGGATATAGGTCAGAGACACTTAGACTTTGATGTTGGGGATCAGGTGTTGATTAAAGTGTCTCCCATAAAGGTACTGATGAAGTTTGGGAATAAAATAAAGTTTTCTCCCCAATACATGGGACCATTCCCTATTCTGAAGAGGATTGGTCCCATGGCATATCGGTTGGTATTACCAAACCACTTACAATGGATGCATGACGTTTTCCATATATCTGCATTATGGAGGTTCCTTCTAGATGAGATAGTGTACCAACACTTCAACATTGATGAGATAGAGATCCATCCATACTCTACATACTAGGAGAGACCTGAACCCATTATGAACCATCGAGAGCACTGACTTCGATCCAAGGTTGTTCCTTTAGTTCAGTTACAGTGGGGACACCATCGGGAGAACGAGTCGACTTGTGAGAGGGAGGATGAATGACATGCGCATGAAATATCCTAGACTCTTCTATCTAGGTACAAACTTTTCTAGATTCCGAGGATGGAATCCCGTTATTAGGGTGGAATAATGTAATACCCCGTATTTTTCTAGAATGAATAAAACTATATTTTTGGAATAAAATAAAATTCGTGAAAACTGAATTGAATAGGTGAATTTAATTTATTAATTGAGAACAATTAAATTATTATTACATCATAATAATGTGTGATTGATATTTTTATGCTAATAATTACAAGGGAAAATAATTGCATGTCTTGTAGATAACTAATGTATAATATGTGACTCGATTATAAATATAATTGTGGATAAAAATAATTGGGACACATTTTGGAAAGTCATTTGGGCTCGTTTATGTGTTTTAGACCTTTACAAATGGTCCCAGTATATATGTATATAAGTTGGGTGAGTTTAGGGCTAGTCTAATTATGGGTCCGGGCCCATTTGGGGGTCCAAAACTTGGAAATTAAACCCAACTCGGGATTTGAGAATAATATAAGATTAAGGGAAAGATTAACACTGCCCACACTTAATCAAATACCTAACCCTAATAGCCCCATCTCAAGAGAGAATAGAACAAATGCCAAAAAGGAGAAAAAATAAGGAATTCAAGGGGAATTCATCAACCGCGTATCCAAGCAACAATTTTCTTGCTTAATTTAATGTTCAATGTGCTTATTGATTCATCATAGTAAACCCCATGTGATTTTTAAGTTTTAGTTATAATTTGATGATTAAATGTTAGGGATTAATCTTATGCATATAGAGGATTAATTGGAACATAGGTTGTTAACCTAGAAATCTAGGATAATTGACATCTTCAATTTTAGGATAGCTGCGTTAGTATTCTTAGAATAAATTTGGAATAATGAACTCATATGTAGAGATTTTTATGTATGTTCATGATTGGGAAATTAGTGACTTTAAACCCATGTTATATGGCCCAAATATGACTTGTATGTGATTGGAACCTTGGTAGAAAATGTGGGTTGAGGATCTTGATTTACTCACATAAATTCCGGGATTTAGGAGAAAGAACTTAACGTTAATATACAAAATTAATGACGCTAAGATGAGTAACTAAGTAGTAGGGACGTGTTCATATGATTATGTAAAGGGATTAACAATTAGAATGGATTTTGGTAAAGAATTAAGAAATCCTGTAATGGAAAAACATAGCAAATTTGGGCTTCTGCCCAGGTCTGAATCGATTCGACCAAAGGGTGAATCGATTCGGCCTCTGGGGTTGGTTAAGTTGGGATCGGGGATAGATCCGGGGTATTTTTATAATTCCATACAAGTTGGTGGAATGGTGTTTGGATCAACAATGAATTTATTAAAAATGCAAATGTGGCACACATATTAATTGGGAAATTATATTTAACTTTATGGTTAAACCACCTTTTACAGAAGAAGGAATTAATATTTAACTAGATGATCAATTATTAATGGATGAATATTTATGGACATCATGTGGGATACTTTAATTACCTACACATTATATTATATGGGAATAATAATATGTTTTTATATTTACTTGTGTGGACTTACCAATGTTTGTGGCCGGTCCTATCGGCTTGGGGTTTCACGCGTTTAAGACTATAGCACACGTCGACACAGGTGTACTAGACGATGTGTAGGTCATTTTAAAGGTACAATGTAGCAACGCTATGTACGAGAGATAGGTGTAGATGCTGAGATCCTTTGTCACTGCTGGGTATGGGCCGTGAACTGGTGTACTGCGTAAGGACCGCCCCATTCATGTGTGTTTTGTGATGTCTGACTTGGATAAAGAATTCCTTCAGACTTACCGATAAAGCACGAACGAGACACCACTAGTAAATGCCTTTGACTGTCGTATATATGAAAGTACACACACACACACACAAGTATATATATATATACACACACACACACACACACACACACAAATTACTTGAATTAAATGAGATTGATAAATTTGTCTAAGAACAGTGAGAGTAAATTACGGACCCATACTATGTTGTGTATAATATATGTTTATGTCACATTCGCGTTATATATAAGACTGGGATACCTTGGGTATTGATAAATTTAACATAGGCGATTTCGTTTTAGCAATTGACTATATCTAATGCATTTGATATTAAATTGACATAGTTGTCATTTATCAACTCGAGACTTGTTGGGATACATATAATATCACACTTAGATAATGGGTTAGATGTTAATCGTATGTGAGTAATGAATGGGGGATATTTAGTTTGAATCAACTATATTTATTACACTTTAAATTAAGTGAGTTAATTCTTGCAAATCAAGGGCGCTGATCCAAATTCAAATGTTTTCTCCCCCTTGTGCTCCTAGAATGGGATAGTGGGACTGTGGACGTATCAGCCTTGCAGTCTCATTTTTCACCACGGACTTTCCAGATTTATTGATTCTAGTTTAGGTGCTATTCAGTTTCAGTTATTTATTTCATTTGAGACATTTGTATAAGCAAAATCCCGATATTTATTTACTTCATGTCGGTTTGAGATATTTGCTTTTATGTTGGAATTATCATACGATTGTGTAACAACCCTCACTTTTGATAGCCTATTTTATATTTATTTACTAGGTGTAGTAATTAATTATAAAATGATGGATGTTGAGTAAATATTAATTTAATATGAAAAAGCTTAATATTTAATGAAATGTTGTATGATTACCTGATGAGTAGGTAAGAATATCCATGCTGTGATTTATTGTGTCATAAGAATTAAATGACATTTTGGTTTAATGAGAAATCGAAATTTAAAATGAGTTATAAAATTTCCAAATGATAATTTGGAGGGTGTAGTTAGTCCCGGTAGGTGCGAGACAGTCAAAATAAGTGCCATATTGTATTTTGGCATTTCGGGCATTTTTGACTGGTTATAGCTTAATGTGTAGTGCGTACCATTTTATCGCGAATTAGCCACTTAAGTGGGCTTTTCAGATTTAAGCCACGTTTAAGTCCCCAACCCCATACCTTTTCTTCCATTTCTTTTTCTAATTGAGCCCTAGAGAGAGAGAGAGATAGAAAGGAGAAGAAGAGAACTTTGGAGAAAAGGGAGATTGGAGCTTGGATTGTTGCCTCCACCAAATCAAATCTGAATTTGCAGGATCAAGGCAAGTAACTGACTTGCTATAATGTGATTTAAGTGGACTTATTAGCATGATTTGTTGTGGATTGTTATGATTTAGTTTAGTAAGGGTTTTGTTAAATTATTTGGGTATTAACCCTTAGAGGTTGATTTGGATGATAAATGTTCTTGATGATGGTACTTAGTCATATTGTGGTGTTTTAGTTCCATTAAATGTTATGGATATGGTTGTTGGAAGAAGAAATAGGGAGGCTAGGTCTGCTATGGCCGGTCGACCGCGGTTACCAGACCGGTCGACCGGGCCTTCGGAGGAGGGCACACTGCCTTCTTTCAAAGGCATGAAATTGAGGGCGCGGTCGACCTCGGGTCCCCTACCGGTCGACCGGCTCCTCCGAAATGAACTTTCTTCTTTTCTGCTAAGGCAAAAATTTGAGATGCGGTCGACCGCGGTGTTGGGACCGGTCGACCGGTCCCATGTTTTCTCACCCAACTTCCTACTTTTGTTTTTAAACTCTTTTCTTCCCATAGGGACTTAGGATCCTTATTGAATGAAGTAAACCTTGACTTTTAGAGTCCTAGTGGAGTTGGTTGGTGCCCTAGTGTTGAATGGGTTTCACTTGGGGTTAAGTTCGGGGGAAATGGTTGTCTTAAGTGATGTTGAGGCATCACTTCTCTTTGTGCATCCTAATAAGTGGATGGGGGTTAGATTCCCTAACTTGGAGACTTAGGGGCTTATCAAAGTTATATGAACTTTGGGGATTTATAGGATCATAATGATCATTTGGAGAGTTGTTGGGACTGGTATATTGAGGAATATTAATTAAAATATTCGATGGGAATTAGGTTCGCATAAAATGAACCCAATTGGTTTAAGGATGATAGATTTCTATATTATGGCCCCGAACTATTTAAATTTTGATGGGTTCAAATAAAACGAACCCGGTTGTTTAATTATGCTAGGTTCGAATAAAAAGAACCAAACACATGGCTATTGAAAATGGAAACTTGGAAATGAAAGTGAGATAAAATATGGTAAATGCTAATTTACTTAAACACACCTCTCTAAATGACATCATAAGGGAAGTTCGCGCGCTTGGTGATGCCCCCTGGCTAGTGAATGCAGGGTAAATATAGTCCTAGGCCATATGCGGGGTTTTGTATATTTTCTGCGCTGGTTAGGGGATTCCGGGTGTGGTCCTGACTTTCCCGCAGACATATGGCCGCTTCTCGATGTTGCGTTATGATCTCAGGTTGTCTTGTATAGATAGGCCCTGGAAGATGATGGTCATTTAGGGGTGCGCCCAGTGGGGAAACTCGGAGGGGCGGTCTTAGAATCGTTATGTGTATATGAATATAACTTTTTTGCATCAAGTGGGACTTGATGGATATATGACATAAAGAGCATGATACGTGCCATAAAGAGCACGGGAAATGAGATTAATAAGATATGTGCCATAAAGAGCACTTGATATTAATGATATTCCTGTTAAGGAATGGAAAGATGTTATGGTGAGATAATTAACTTTGGAAGTTAATAAATGAAAGGAAATTATACCTTCTTATTGTAAACCAAACATATGGCTTTTAATTCCTATTAAGGAATGTAAGAAGGATATGGTAATTGGATTAATGAGTAAAGGTTTTAAATTTATATTACTTGCTTTTCTTTCTTTTATGTAGGAATTTTATTTCCATTTCATTTCATAATTAGTTGAAATGTCATTGTCATATTATCATCCTTATTTATGCATAACTGTTCATTTCTATCATGCTTTTATTTCTTCTGGTAATCATATAGAACCCGTCCCTGACCGGTTTACTTTCCTTGTTGCATATATGATTGTATCCGCTCAGGTGCTCCACCGCAAGGACGCCCGATTTGGTGTTCTTATCCCCTTGCTTTCGACGAGCTGTAAGATTTTGCGGGTTATTATAGGACGTTGTATTAGACGCTTTCATTCTTGTTATTCTAGATAAGTTCGGGTCGTGACTCGGGCGAGTGGCCTAAACTTTGATATTTGATTAATGAATGTCTTACATAAGATATTATAGTGTTGTACGGTGTTCTTTGTAGCTGTGGACCGACAGCTTATTCGGTCCATTTGTGTACTATCGTTTTAGTAGTAATATATATATATATATATATTCTTGTGGAATCACACTTGTTTATCAGATCGAGTTGTTTAAATTTAGTTTTCTGAACTGCCTATTTAAAATTTTACACATTTTGGCAACCCGTTTTCTGATATATTGGGTGGTTTTCCCGTATATTCAGTTTATATTCTTGATGCTGAGGATGATATCTGTCCATGATTCCTGTTACATTTGAGTATTGGGCTGGCCACTCCTTATCTCGGATCTCGAGTTGTCACAGATGGTGTCAGAGCATCAGGTTCTAGAGTCTTTAGGATCTATGTGGATTTTCCACGTTCTACCGTAGCGTTCTTTGATATAGATCCTAAGGTTAGGACTGTGTAGTTGTTTATGTTTGCGATCTTTTGCGGGTTAGATAATATTGTAACTTTATTGTTTCTTCATCTCGAACTCCACCTTGAGAGGTCGCTCTGAGAGACGTAATAGGGTTGTAGAAGGGGGGGTGGATTCTCCATCGCCTCCACAAGGGATCGTTAACTCTACGGATGTAGCAAATGCTGTGGCTCATATGGTTATCACCGCCTGGATCGCAGTGGTCCACGTAACTCCCAGGGACTCATGATGTTCAAGCTCCTATAGGACCTTTTTGTGGGAAAAGGGTTTAGGAGTCCTTTCAAGAGGGCAATTCCCCGGAATTCGAGGGAGGTATGGATGTTATTAAAGCCAAAATGGAAACGGGACGTGCAACGCCACCTTCGAATGATAGAATGTAGCGAGGAAAGGAACAAGTCCTTGCCACTTTTAACTTAGTCGGATCTGCGTTATACTGGTGGGAAATAATAACCGCATCAGAGCAGAGAGACACAATGACGATCACTGAGTCCTGGGCTTTGTTTGATCGTGAGTACGTTCCTCCCGCAGTTCTTAGGGAGATGAGAAAGAAGCTCCAGGGTGTTGTGCATGGAGAGAGACCTGTGGTGGAATATGTAGAGGAGTTTACACAGTTAGTGAGTTTTATCCCGGATGAGGCGACTCCGGAAGATAGAAAGATCTCAAAGATTATGGGAGGTCTAAACTAGAGAATTCGGCAACAATTGCTGGGTTATCCAGCCTCACAAACTTTTGGTGAGGGTATGAATGTAGCCTCTTCCCATTGCCATAAGCATAGGTTATATACACCGTGTAGCAAGAAAGCTACTGTCGTGGGCAAGCAGGAAAGCTTGGAGAACATGGGATTTGAGGAGGAGCATTTCCCTCATCCCAATCTGCGGGTAGTAAGCAGAAAGAGAGGGGACCTCGATAAGGGGATTCGTCTAAAAGACAACGATTAGAGAGTTTATTACGGGTGGCAATGACGTTAGGTACGGTAAGGATGCTTCACAACTTAGGGGTCGGGATGGTCATGAAGGTAAGGACCATCTGGGCCAAAGTGTTTCCCAGTTTAGAAAGGGGTCGAGGTCGAGAGGACATGAAGGGATGGTGCTTCCTAGATGGGGAGACGGGTCACTACTATATGGAGTGTCCTCGGTTATTTGGGGGTCAGTTGCTAGGGCTCCGCAACAGCTGTGTGTTCAGTTCCTACCTCAGGTACCTGATCCGGTTGTTCCCATGCAGCAGGGACAACTACTGTATGGAAGAGTTTGTTATATTCGGGAGGTTATACTCCATCTATCTTTGTTAGCATTGCCTACTATTATGAGTAAGTTTTATTTCGAAGGTACTTGAGTTACGTGTTATTCGATGTGGGTGTTACGCGCTCATTTGTTTTATAAGTTCTTCTCAGGCTACAGATTTGATAAAATCTGCTGAGAGTATTTTTACTAGTGTTGAGTTTTCTACGAGTCATGGTTCGCTCAATTTCTTGTTTGTATATACATAGGGATTTATTATGGTACTTTGTGCTTTAAGGCCGATTTACTCGTCCTTGACATGGTCGGGTAGGATGTGATTGATATGCTTTCTCTCCACGACCGACAAAGTCGAGTAGTAGCGTATAGGAGGGGTTCCTTGTTTGGATTCCGCTTTTGCGGGATGCTCCACGCGTGAACCTCGACGACGTTGGAAGGGGGGAGATGTTGTTCTTACTTCTTTTAGTTGATTTTGTTTTATTTTGTTTTACTTTATTTTTACTTTTATTTTTGTTGGTTGTAAGGTTTAGCTGAGAATCACGTAGAAGAGTGATTAATGGCTACTAAAGTGCAATTAGAAGCACTGTGTACAGTTCTCTCCTCTAAACGATGTGAGGGAGACTGGGATGCAAAGTTGGATTTAGACTTCGGGTTATGCCTTGATAAGAAGGCTATCTAAAACGATATATATATGTTGTGGAGTATATATATATATATAAGGCTTTATGAAAAGTGAATATTTGATTTGTAAATTTTAGTTATTTGATTGGTAATGTATATAGGTAGAATCTTTTCGGTCCCGAACATGTGTCTTAGACCTGTATATCTTGATGACCGACAACGCGAGGTAGTAGTGTAACGGGAGGGTTCCTTGTTTGGATTTCGCTTCGGCGAGACGGCCCACGCACGAAACCGAGCAAATGTCGGGAGTTGAGAAAGGTCTTGGGCACTAGGGATATACTTAGTATTAAACGTATACGACTTAGATAGGATACAGTATAGGTAGGTAGATTTTAGGATTGTTTGGATGTAAGGCCTTTGGTATGTTACTTTAGTTTAGAAGGGATGTCGGGAGTTGACCACGAACAGATTGTGTGTTAGCTCAAAGGGATTGATTCCCTAGTAACGAGAAGTAGGAGATTTCGAGAAGTTTTTCTCGGTTGGGCCAAAGGAGATGAGGCCACTTGTAGTTAGAATATTAAGATGACGCCTAGCTTTCGGAAAGAGATAGGCGAATTGACTTTTACTTTTGAGCCCATGTAGTTAAGATCGAGGGTGGATTCAATGGACAAGCCTCTACCAGGATGGGGAGCGGTAATGCTGGAGCATTGATATATTGTTTATGCACCTCATAAGTCTAAACTTATTGGAAGTATTATCCCCTGCTTGAATTAAAATTCATAGTGGGTTGATCGCCGTATAGGAAGGGAGATGCTACTTCTTGGGCAGAATTTAGTCTTTCGTGCGAGCAACACTTTATTGCAAGATGTCGTAGGAGAGACAGGGGTGGTTAAGACCACATATACAAGTTGTTAATTTGGGAAACAGAACTCTGCTCTTAGGATCTTGAGGGTGGGGTGCGTTTCCATAAGAGAATTTGTGTCCCAGATGAGAAGGACTTGAGAAAGGCATACGGTGGAATCTCATGGTTCTAAGTTTACAGTTCAACCGGGTAACGACGAATGTGTCAAGATATGCGCCACTAATAGTAGTGGCCGGGCATGGAAAGGTTATTGGACCGCATGGGGTGCACTTGATTTTGGTTTCCGACTGAAATATAATGTTCTTTTCCCATTTGTGGAAAGTTTCCAAGCCATGGGAATCGAATTATGGTTAAGTGCTTCTTATCATTTTTCCACAGATGGCCAGTCAGAAGGGGTAAACCATATGTTGGGGCATATACTCCTTATGTGCGTGCTTGACTTCAAGTATAATCTGGAACGGTGTCTTCCACTGGTCGAATTCGATTATTATAATTTATATCGATTCACTATTGGGATGGTGACTTATAAAGCCTTGTATCGTGGGCCTTGTGGATCTCCCACTTGTTGGTTAGAGGTGAGAGATAATAAGTCTCTCGGACCTGGACTAATCCGAGGTACTTCTTCAAAAATTGAGCTCATTCGGAATCGCATTTGTATAACCAAGATCGACGAAAGAGTTATGTCAATGCGGGGAGAATGCATGTGGAGATTGAGGTCGATAGACCAAGTGTTGGTGCGAGTATCGCCTATGAATGGCATTAAGCATTTGGAGTAGAAGGAAAACTTGCACCGCGTTACGTTAGACCTTTCCTATATATGTTAAGGTGGGTCCGGTAGCTTATCAACTTGCTCTACTAAAATATTTGCAGCAAGTTCATGCCGTGATCCATATCTCTTTTGTAACGTAGTACGAGGGATGTGATGGTGCCTTTAGGCACATTTCTTTCGAAGTTTTTGGGATGAAACTTGCCATTCCTTATGAGGAGTAGTCGGTTGCTATTTCAGAGCGTAGTGACCTGCGATTAAGATCTCAGGTAGTACCTTTAGTAAGGTCGCAAGGTAGTCACCATAGTGTCGAGGAATCGACATGGGATCGCGAGGATGACATGCGTGAAAAGTATCCGCATTTCTTCTTGTGAGGTATGCCTGAATTTTGGGGGCAAAATTCCCTCATAAGGGGGGGAGTGTGTAACAACCCTCACTTTTGATAGCCTATTTTATATTTATTTACTAGGTGTAGTAATTAATTATAAAATGATGGAGGTTGAGTAAATATTAATTTAATATGAAAAAGGTTAATATTTACTGAAATGTTGTATGATTACCTGATGAGTAGGTAAGAATATCCATGTTGTGATTTATTGTGTCATAAGAATTAAATAACATTTTGGTTTAATGAGAAATCGAAATTTAAAATGAGTTATAAAATTTCCAAATGATAATTTGGAGGGTGTAGTTAGTCCCGGTAGGTGCGAGACAGTCAAAAAAAGTGCCATATTGTATTTTGGCATTTCGGGCATTTTTGACTGGTTATAGCTTAATGTGTAGTGCGTACCATTTTATCGCGTATTAGCCACTTAAGTGGGATTTTCAGATTTAAGCCACGTTTAAGTCCCCAACCCCATTTCTTTTCTTCCATTTCTTTTTCTAATTGAGCCCTAGAGAGATAAAGAGAGAAAGGAGAAGAAGAGAACTTTGGAGAAAAGGGAGATTGGAGCTTAGATTGTTGCCTCCACCAAATCAAATCTGAATTTGCAGGATCAAGGCAAGTAACTTACTTGCTATAATGTGATTTAAGTGGATTTATTAGCATGATTTGTTGTGGATTGTTATGATTTAGTTTAGTAAGGGTTTTGTTAAATTATTTGGGTATTAACCCTTAGAGGTTGATTTGGATGATAAATGTTCTTGATGATGGTACTTAGTCATATTGTGGTGTTTTAGTTCCATTAAATGTTATGGATATGGTTGTTGGAAGAAGAAATAGGGAGGCTAGGTCTGCTATGGCCGGTCGACCGCGGTTACCAGACCGGGCGACCGGGCCTTCGGAGGAGGGCACACTGCCTTCTTTCAAAGGCATGAAATTGAGGGTGCGGTCGACCTCGGGTCCCCTACCGGTCGACCGGATCGTTCGAAATGAACTTTCTGCTTTTCTGCTAAGGCAAAAATTTGAGACGCGGTCGACCGCGGTGTTGGGACCGGTCGACCGGTCCCCTGTTTTCTCACCCAACTTCCTACTTTTGTTTTTAAACTCTTTTCTTCCCATAGGGACTTAGGATCCTTCTTGAATGAAATAAACCTTAACTTTTAGAGTCCTAGTGGAGTTGGTTGGTGCCCTAGTGTTGAATGGGTTTCACTTGGGGTTAAGTTCGGGGGAAAGGGTTGTCTTAAGTGATGTTGAGGCATCACTTCTCTTTGTGCATCCTAATAAGTGGATGGGGGTTAAATGCCCTAACTTGGAGACTTAGGGGCTTATCAAAGTTATATGATCTTTGGGGATTTATAGGATCATAATGATCATTTGGAGAGTTGTTGTGACTGGTATATTGAGGAATATTAATTAAAATATTCGATGGGAATTAGGTTCGCATAAAATGAACCCAATTGGTTTAAGGATGATAGATTTCTCTATTATGGCCCCGAACTATTTAAATTTTGATGGGTTCAAATAAAACGAACCCGGTTGTTTAATTATGCTAGGTTCGAATAAAAAGAACCAAACACATGGATATTGAAAATGGAAACTTGGAAATGAAAATGAGATAAAATATGGTAAATGCTAATTTACTTAAACACACTTCTCTAAATGACATCATAAGGGAAGTTCGGGTGCTTGGTGATGCCCCCTGGCTAGTGAATGCAGGGTGGATATAGTCCTAGGCCATATGCGGGGTTTTGTATATTTTCTGCGCTGGTTAGGGGATTCCAGGTGTGGTCCTGACTTTCCCGCAGGCATATGGCCGCTTCCCGACGTTGCGTTATGATCCCAGGTTGTGATGTATAGATAGGCCCTGGAAGATGATGGTCATTTAGGGGCGTGCCCAGTGGGGAAACTCGGAGGGTCGGTCTTAGAATCGTTATGTGTATATGAATATAACTTTTCTGCATCAAGTGGGACTTGATGGATATATGACATAAAGAGCATGATACGTGCCATAAAGAGAACGGGAAATGAGATTAATAAGATATGTGCCATAAAGAGCACTAGATATTAATGATATTCCTATTAAGGAATGGAAAGATGTTATGGTGAGATAATTAACTTTGGAAGTTAATAAATGAAAGGAAATTATACCTTCTTATTGTAAACCAAACATATGGCTTTTAATTCCTATTAAGGAATGTAAGAAGGATATGGTAATTGGATTAATGAGTAAAGGTTTTAAATTTATATTACTTGCTTTTCTTTCTTTTATGTAGGCATTTCATTTCCATTTCATTTCATAATTAGTTGAAATGTCATTGTCATATTATCATCCTTATTTATGCATAACTGTTCATTTCTATCATGCTTTTATTTCTTCTGGTAATCATATAGAACCCGGCCCTGACCGGTTTACTTTCCTTGTTGCATATATGATTTTATCCGCTCAGGTGCTCCACCGCAAGGACGCCCGTTTTGGTGTTCTTATCCCCTTGCTTTCGACGAGCTGTAAGATTTTGCGGGTTATTACAGGACGTTGTATTAGACGCTTTCATTCTTGTTATTCTAGATAAGTTCGGGTCGTAACTCGGGCAAGTGGCCCAAACTTTGATATTTGATTAATGAATGTCTACATAAGATATTATAGTGTTGTACGGTGTTCTTTGTAGCTGTGGACCGACGGCTTATTCGGTCCATTTGTGTACTATCGTTTTAGTGGTAATATATATATATATATATATATATATATATATATATATATATATATATATATATATATATATATATATATATATATATATATATATATATATATTCTTGTGGAATCACACTTGTTTATCAGATTGGGTTGTTTAAATTTAGTTTTCTGAACTGCCTATTTAAAATTTTACACATTTTGGCAACCCGTTTTCTGATATATTGGGTGGTTTTCCCATATATTCAGTTTATATTATTGATGCTGAGGATGATATCTGTCCATGATTCCTGTTACGTTTGAGTATCGGGCTGGCCACCCCTTATCTCGGATCTCGGGTTGTCACAGATTGGTGCTTGATTGGATTTTCGTTATTATTGGAATATTAATTTAAACTCAATTACATCTAATCAATACATGTTTTGTATGATTGATGATAAGAATGGTATTAATTGACAAACAAGCCCCATCTTCGGTGTATCGTGTCTGGCCAATTTTCATATGAGAAAATGGGAGTTGTTACATAGAGTCTTCGGAGCAACCAAATCACGATGGTTTAATCATAATGAAATTACTAATAATTCGAACATTCAAAATCATATCCGGGCTTTTTGGAGCAACTAAAATATAGTATTTGAATGTTATCACACAATTCAACATTTACAATTTATTTGATTAGATCACTTTGGTGGAATTATAACCTAATACTTATATAGAGACCGAGATGAAAACCTTAAGGCATGTCAAAACATAATATTTGAATCTTATCATAAAATTCTACATTTATAGTTTATTAGATTAGACTACTTTAGTGGAATCGTAATCTAATCGTGATATAAATACTGATAAGAAATCTGTAAGGCATGCTTTTAATATTTCATTACTCATATTGAACATAATAAGCATATACACATTAATCTAATATTTAAAATTTTAAGCACCGAATAAAACTTCATGTAAATATTAGTTTTAAGGAAAAATTTGAATCCTTCAAGGTTAAATAGATGAAAATAATTACTCATTAATATTCATTTTAACATCGTAATTATCCCTTTGGGAAAATTTATAATTAATCCACATTATCATTTCACTAATAATCTAACATTCATAATTATAATATTAACAATTATAGACTAGGTCCCTTTGGTGGACACCTAATCCAACATAATATAAATATTAATGTCAAAACATTAACCATGATTATTATAGTCATAACAATATTTGGCGTATACAAAAAATATTACATAATATAAATATAATGACGAACAAATAAGGTTCGACAGCTAATGTCTTTCTTAAAAGATATAAAATGGAGAAATTCAAAATTTTCAATAATAAAAAAATTTGAGTAATCACTACAAAAGAGTTAAGTAAATTATTAAAATAATCTGCAAAAATAAGAATTTTAAAAATTTGAAGAAGAAAATGTATGTAAACTTTATTATCAAATATGATAAATTTAAGGTAAAATAACATTCATCACCAAAAACAGTGAGTTTTGGTGATTGGATTTTTCCAGATCGATATTAAAAAATTCATGAAATTCGGAGTAAGTCGACAATTTTAATGTCAATTATTGCATATTATTGTTGAATACGTAGACCCCCAATTTTAATTTTATAAAAACCAATTTCCTTTTAGATGCGGAATAAAAATGGTTCAACATAACAATTTAATTTTCCAAATTTTATCAAATTTTCTTTTCTTAAAAAGATGAAAAATTAAATTAAACACAAATTTTAATTTCTAAATTAAACCTAAGTAAGTGAATTATGGTGAACACACACTCACAAAATTCACACAAACCAATATTTGGATTTTCTCACAAACAAAAATAACACTTGAAGTTAACTATGAAAAATTTACTTTTAGCTTAAAATTAATTTAACACAAGTCCTAAAATTTTCCTACATAATATTTTCAGTATTACCAAATTAGGTCAAACAAATTTAACAAATTAAATTACCGACTTGAATTAAATTAACTTGAATTTTTCCCAAATTAAATTACAACACCAAATTAAACTAGAGAAGTGAATTAAACCATATATTATCTTTTAATCCTAAGCATGCGTTCTAGGTGATTTGCAAGATGAAATAAATTCACAACCACTACGCCGCGATGTATGAGGAATACCCCACAACGATAAAAATAACTCGGACAGCCCTGGCCTAATAAATTCACTAAGTATGGTATGAATTTTACAAAGACTCGACAAGAGGACTTACTCAACTGACTCGACTCCCTTCAAGCCTGACGCACTCCTTCGAACTTCAACCTCCACCTAGATAATAATCCCGGAGTCCACCGGAACCTTGGAGTCCACCAATCAAAACCAAGCAACCATCAACCACACATGGTGCCTTTCACCATGTGAGAATGCTGCAGCAAAACAACGAACTTCTTCTTTATGGGATGTAGAAGTAAACCCAAACTTCTCTCCTTTGAGATGTAGAGAAAAACCCGGTGCCAAACACTCCAAGCAAATATATATATGAAGAAACTTGGAATAAACAAACTATGGGTGTAAACAAAAGAGTTTTAGAATGATTTTCTTGAAAGACAAACACTCAAAACATGAACTTTTTCATGGAGGAATTAAACTCTCCAAAATCTCTCTAGAAATTATAGAAAATGAAAAATTTATCTTGAAAAGTTTGGTTCCCAAACTTAATAATTATGGAAAAATTTAGTGGGACAAAAGAAGTGGGAACATGGAGAAAACTGCCAAAAAAAACTTTTCGCCGGAAATCTCGTTCGAACGAGATTTTTGTTCGAACAACCCTTCTAATGATGTTCCAAAGGACAATTGGGAAAATTCATTGGCAAAATCGTTCGAACGACATTCTCGTTCGAGAACGAAAAGCTCATTCCAACGACAATATTGAACGAAATGACATAATGGTAAAAAATTTGATTTAAGCCCAAAAAATTATTTTAAAGTTCTAAAGTAACCTTTTGAAAATAAAATTACACCCAATAAAAAATGTTCCAAGCTCTTATATATATGTGTAATGCATTTATACCTTAGGAGGTATTGGAACTAAGTTGATGATGTGAAACGAGGCACATATAAATTGGCAATGATGTTCTCTTGATAAGTAGGCCACAACATCTTCAATATCAACATGTCATAGGCTTGAAGGATACACAAGAACACTAACCAAAACAAAATCCTAAAGGGCCATCAAGCTCTACTAGACTCAAACATCCCACCCAAACTTAACTCAAGACCTAAGGATCAATAGCTTTGCCGATGAAAGGTTTTCGCTAATTAGAATTCCTGCACACTTAAGCAAACATTAAACGCATATGGAATATCAAATATTTAAATGCAATGAAATTAAATACTCCCCCTAAATTAATTCTCGTTTATCAACTATGATCAACCTAAGAAGATAGCGCTCTCCCCCTAAGTTAAATCTTCTAAACTAAGATATGATTATAGTAGGATTAGATATCATTTCTCCCCCTATCATTCTCCCCCTTTATGTTTAGGAATAAACAAAGGTGATAGTATAAATAAGTATGCATGAAGAGTTAAAGACATGAAAGCACAAATAAATAATAAATAATCCAAGCAAGAATAATGGATGCTAACTATGTAGCGAACAAAAATGATATCAATTTGAAACATAAGAAACTAGGCATGTTATATCAAATAAAAGTTTGCAAAAAGTTAGGTACCAATTATGAATTAATGCATATGTGGAGTAAATAAATTGTCAAAGACTCAAAATAAAACAAAATATCATATATATGTATACACAATAGATATAAATATATACAAGCACACACATATATAGATATAAACTCACAAATGACACAAAATAAATTAACATGAGTTTTCACACTCTTATAGCATAAATGTGTCATATGGAAACGAAAGTGAAGGGGTGTGAACAAGATACCAATGAATTAAACCCAATCACTTAAAACATGTTCACGGAGTTCTCATTTGATTGAATTTTTTTATCACCTTTAGATATAGCCTCAAGTGACAATATAAATTGAATTCATTGAACAAACAAAAACAATGCATACAAACCTAGCATGTTGATGATTCTACAAACCAATAGAGTCATGACATTAAAAGCGCAACTAGGATAAACAAACATTGTGCAAACCGTTGATATACCATCCAAACTCCCTCAAAATAAGCATATTAATTTTTGAATGACTTTATCAAACTAAACAAAGAGGCATTGGCAAATATTTTCTTTTAATGCCATTATTCTTTTAGGCCTTTGGACCACGTATTTCTTTTAGGTCCAAGCAAACGGTGGCTTACTTGCAAAGGATGATATTTCCTTTCGGAGCCCTTCCCCGTGCACATTTATATATATCATTTTTTAATCTCACACAAATCTCACGTGAAACAGATTTTAACATGCACTAGTCCTCCTAGGTCACATAATACGTAGATGACTAGATTGGTAGGAGAACACCTCACAAAGCTCAAATATACATGTGAAGTTAAAATTTTAAGTGAGCTCGTGCATGTGTGGATTGAGGCATATAAAAATAAAATTCATTATAGAAACACAAAATCCAACTACTCCATGTAAGAATGGTAACGGACATTTTAAGGATTGACAATCTTAACCAAAAGTGATAGCCACATGAAAGTGAGAAGGAAGGGATTCAAACACAAACATATGCCACAAAAGATGTGTAAAACCAAAATACAAACAATAAAAATCTTTTTGAGTTTTTGAAATTTTTAACCAAACAAAAAAAAATATTTACTCAAAAGACAAAGAAAAAGTCATTTGTATTTTTCATTAAGCCTAAATTACAAAAAGGTAAAACACAAATGATAAACATAAATCTTTTTTGTATTTTTGATTTAATGCAAACTAAACTAAATATAATACAAAAGATAAATAAAAATCATAATTATAGAATGAGATATAAGATAAAGCAATGACTAGAAAATGATAAGCAAGCATACAATTAGCATGATAATATAGCATGAAGCATAAAAGCTAAAGTATGCAAACAACTAACACATTCAACCTTTGGATTTATCAAGGGAGGTATCATGTGAAAGTAAATGGGAATAAAAAATCCTATGTTGTAAAGTTACCAAGTCGGATCTCCTAACCCAAACTAATGACGAATGGTGATCTCAGGATATAGGAATCTTGGCTACCTCGGTTGCCTTACGTAGGGATTTTCTAGGACCTCTTTTAAGATCATAACAAAACTTCCTAAGATGACCTTTTCGACTACAATGAGAGCACCTAAAGACTCGGCGAAAAGAATTACCTAAGGAATGATCTATAACATTGTTCCTAGAAGATTCTCCTAAAATATTGGTTTTGTCTTTATGAGTTGACTCATTACTAGTATCGAAGCCTAAACCACATGTGTCATTTTTAATTTGGAATGTTCCTAATGTTTTATCTAATTTATCCGAACGACAGTCCAAATAGAATTTGACTTTACTAGAGTCTTTTAGTTTATTTTCTAAATTTACAATGTGAGACTCTAATAAAATATTGCGCTCTTCAAACGCGAGAAGCTCCTTTTTCAAGGATTCCATTAAACCTTTAAGGCTATCTCTCTGCCTTCTACATATTCAAGATTTTCAGGAAGATCTCTCTCACGTGTCCTAAGGTCTTCCACTAAATCACTCTCATTAATGACCTCGACACGCTCTTTCAAACTAGCTTCTAACTTCAAATTTGCACTTTTTAATTTAATAGATTCTTCATATAATTCTTGAAATGAAAATTGAAGTTCAGTCTCTTCAACCTCCTCATCACTTTCTCTCTCTCTTTCTTCTCCATTCTCACTACCATCATTTCTTTGGGATTCACAGACTATGGCCTTGGAAGTGTCATGTGTTAAAATTTCATCAATAAAGGAGTGTCCACTTTCACTCACATGTCTTGCCATAAAAGCCACAAAGTTGGGCTTAGTGGGGAATCGGTTCCCTCTTCCTTATCACAATCACTAAGGGTTGCATTATAGGAAATTGGTTGCTTACCCTCTCTCCTTAGTTTAGTGGGGCAGTCTCTCGCCCTATGGACATAACCCTCACAACCGTAACACCTATTAGACTCTTCCCTATTAAGATCATCTTTTTGAACTTTAAGGATTTTATTGCTTTTGTCATGCTTAGAGTTTTTGAATTTCTTAAAATTATTTTTATATTTGTTAAACTCGAGAAATTTTCGAAATTTCTTAGCAAACATAGCCATCTCCTCCGAGTCACTATCACTTTCGCTCTCTACTACTTGTTTTTCCTTCTTTCGGACTTTCAAAGCAACGCCCTTATCTATTTTCTTTTCAGTTTTAGAGGAAAACATGTCTAGTTCATAGGTTTGTAAATCACCTACGAGCTCTTCTAATTTCGTAGAGGCTAAAGTGGGTAAAGAATTTAACACGGTCAGCATAGGAATAAATCTATCGGGTAGGGACCTAAAAATTTTCTTTAATACTCGATCGTCGAGTATTTTCTCTCCCAAATTAAAAGATGAATTAACTATATCGTAAAGTCTAGCATAAAATTCATTAAATGTTTCTTTTTCATTCATTTTGATGGTTTCAAATTGAGTGGTGAGGTTTTGGAGTTTATAAGCTTTTATGAGACTAGTTCCCTCGTGAGTGAGTTGTAAAATATCCCAAGCTTATTTAGCGGTTTCACACGTCATAATGCGTCATAATTCATCCGATGTGACCGCGCTAAACAAGGCATTTAAATCTCGGGAATTAAAATTTGCAAATTTAAATTCATTCTCACTCCATCTATCTGTGGGTTTAGGAACACGCTCATTTTCTACAAAATATGTAGGTGGGGACCACCCATTAACAATTGACAACTAAACCCTCTCATCAATAGACATAAGTGCCGATTTCATACGCGCTTTACAATACGTGTAGTTGGAACCATCGAAAACAGGAAAATTTGAAAATCGAGAAAATTCTATTTTAGTAAAAAATTATTTAAAAGTACCTTAACGCAATAAATTAGCGCTCCGGCTCTGATACCACTTGTCGAAAACGTAGACCCCCAATTTTAATTTTATAAAAATTAATTTTCTTTTAAATGCAGAATAAAGACGGTTCAACACAACAATTTAATTTTCTAAATTTTATCAAATTTTCTTTTCTTAAAAAGATGAAAAATTAAATTAAACACAAATTTTAATTTCTAAATTAAACTTAAGTAAGTGTATTATGGTGAACACACACACTCTCAAAATTCACACAAACCAATATTAGAATTTTGTCACGTCAAAAATAACACTTGATGTTAACTATGAGAAATTTACTTTTAGCCCAAAATTAATTTAACACAAGTCCTAAAATTTACCTACACAATATTTTCAATATTACCAAATTGTATCAACACAAATTTAACAAATTAAATTACCGACTTGAATTAAATTAATTTGAATTTTACCCAAATTAAATTATAGCACCAAATTAAACTAGAGAAGTGAATTAAACCATAGTTTATCTTTTAATCCTAAGCATGCGTTCTAGGTGATTTGCAAGATAAAATAAAGTCACAACCACTACGTCACAATGTACGAGGAAAAATCCACAAGGGGAAAAAATCTTGGACGGCTGTCGCCTAACAAATTCACTAAGTATGGTATGAATTTTACAAAGACTCGACAAGAGGACTTACTCAACTGACTCGACTCCCTTCAAGCCTTGACGCGCTCCTTTGAACCTCAACCTCTGCCTAGCGAATAATCCCGGAGTCCACCGGAACCTTGGAGTCACCCAATCGAGACCAAGCAACCATCGACCACACATGGTGCTTTTCACCATGTGAGAATGCCGCATTAAAATAATGAACTTCTTCTTTATGGGATGTATAAGTAAACCCAAACTTCTCTCCTTTGAGATGTAGAGAAAAAATCGGTTCCAAACACTCCAAGCAAAGATATATATGAAGAACTTGGAATAAACAAACTATGGGTGTAAAAAAAAGAGTTTTAGAATGATTTTCTTGAAACACAAACACTCAAAACATGAACTTTTTCATGGAGGAATTAAACTCTCTCTAGAAATTGTAGAAAATGAAAAAGTTATCTTGAAAAGGTTATTTCCCACACTTAATAATTCTGGAAAAATTTAGTGGGACAAAAGAAGTGGGAACATGAAGAAAACTACCAAAAAATATTTTTCGCTGGAAATCTCGTTCGAACAACTCTTCTAACGATATTCTAGAGGCCAATTGGAAAAATTCGTTGGCAAACTCGTTCGAACGACATTCTCGTTCGAACGACAATATCGAACGAAGTGACAGAATGGTCAAAAATTCGATTTAAGCCCAAAAACTTTATTTTCAAGTTCTAAAGTAACCTTATGAAAATAAAATTATACCCAACAAAAAAATTTCGAAGCTCCTATATATATATGTAATGCATTTATACCTTAGGAGGGATTGTAACTAAGTTGATGACGTGAAACGAGGCACATGTAAACCAACAATGGTGTTCTCTTGATAAGTAAGCCTCAACGTCTTCAACATCAATATGTCACAGGCTTGAAGGATACACAAGATCATTATCCTATGACTTAAACATTTTTGTCTGAAATTGAGCCAATGCTACATTAAGACTCAATCGAAGACTTGTGTCCTTACAATTATGACCATTAGAAAACTGTTACTAAAAACCTCTCAAAATTTCGGATTTACAGTTTTAAAAAATAAGCAGATTTAAAAATGTAATTAAATTGCCACAAAAAAAAGATCACAATAAGGAAACCAAATCCAATTTTAATTTGGTCATAAAATTTTTGGAACCCAACAATCTTTTCTTATGAAGTTTTTTTTTATGTGATTATACAAATATTATCAAAGATCTTAAGTTAGTTTATCCTTAATTGCGCTTTAAATCTTTAATTCATTGCGTATACAAAAAAATTTACTTTGATGGAATATACATGCATACATATATTACATAATGTATATGTAAATTAATGCCCCCCCAAAATATTATACTCAAACTTTAAAGGATAATCAAGGGTCCAAAAAAAGATTCATATACAATAATATAATATTTATAACTATAGATTAAGACACTTTAATGTCTTCATAATTTAACATCATATAAATATTAGTATCTAAACATCAATTCATAATTATATTAGGATGTTTCGTCAACCAAATATAGATTATGCATAATACTCAAATTTACTGAAAATATTATTGTTAAACCCCTAATCATACATCTAATAATCAAAACTTTATCTTGAACCTTTTAGTTAATACCAAATAATGCATAATATGATTATTAGAACAACTATTTAATGATTATAAAATATATGCAGTGAATGATACCATGAAATATGAAAAAATAATTTATTTTTTCAAAAATGATAAATGTTGAGTTATCACTACAATAACGTAAACAATCTCTTTAGGACCAGTCTCCAATTCTGGAATCGTAAAACCCAGTTTTAAACGAGAGTTATTAACGTGACATTATTACCAAAAATGACAAAATCGGGTCTTTAGGTTCTAAACAATGCAAATCATCGAGATAGGGTGGTTCCCATTGAGATCAATAGATTTGATTTATTTAGACATTTCCAGGTGACTATATGGATTTCGTAAAATTTCAAAAAATAAATTATCGTTAATTTTTTTTAATTCATCAATTTTTTTACCTGAATTTTTTGTAGGCAAAAATTCTTAATGGACAATCATGAGATTCGAAGAGGGATGGCACCCACACATATTATTAGAATCTAAAAAGAAAAATGGCCTCTTGAGTAGAAATGAGAAGCTCAGAACTAAAGCTAAAGCCATTGGATTGTTGAGCTCATTGAATCGAATGGAAATAAAGCAATAAATATGGGATTTTATAGAAAATGCTATTACAGAAGGCAAAAGCATTAAATATGGTTTTTGTAAATCAAACCCTCTACAAGAAATATAGAAAAAAACATAACATTGATTTATAATTCCTGGTTTGAGAGAAAACCCACCTGTCCATATTCATATGACCTCCGATGATGAAAGGGATACTGTGAAATGTTTTAAAAACTTGCATAACCATCAAACTTAGACCATGATTAATAAGACCATGATCTACCAAATTAGATCTCTATAGCAATGCGAAATAGAGAAATATAAGAGGTTGAGTAACTATTTAATTTCTGCCAAAATATTTCTAAGTTTCAAAGGAGTTTTGCAAATGCACTTGATAAAATTAATAGGAGTTTTAGAATCACTTTCAAAATCTATGTAGAAAAATTAATGTTGGATACAGTCGTCGAGCCAGGAATTAGGGATGGGCTGGGCACAAAAGGAAATTTCCGGGGGCCTCCGCCCGGAATTTTTTTAGGACTACTTATAATAATTTTTAATGCATAGAAAATTACATATTAATATATGAATTACAGTGATTTCAAAAATTAAACATCATTACAGAACGAGACTAATATAAGTTCATACAAAAATAGATAGTTGTCATTAATTTCAATAACATTAATTTAATGGATAAGCATTAATTTCAACGACTCCAAGCCCAAAACTTTATTACTACAAACCAATAACAACATTTATAATAATATTAAAAGGGGTAAAGAAAAAAAATCATATTTTCAAAAATTCCATAAACCCTAACAATGAATATTTGCTACACAAAATTTCAACAAATCCTAACAAACCCTAACAATGGAAAAAAAGGGAGAAAAGTAAGAGGAAGAAAAAATATATAATAAACCTTAGACAAAATGGAGAGGTATTGAAGAACAAACCTTGATTTAGTGTGGGTATTTAACTCAAAAAATTGGAAGAGAAGAAGAGAGAATAGGGAGAACAAAGAGTGAAGAGGTGTTTTAACTTAAGGGGATTCAGTTTCGGCCATGATATATGTGAAGGTTCCTTTGGATTTTTTTTGGATTTATTCCCTTACTAGTATATGTGTACGTATTAAAAAAGGGGGAGGGGTTTACCGGATTTGGCCTGGGCCTGGGTTAGTTGCAAAGTGGCTCTGCCACTGGTTGGATATCCATAAGAAGACATTGCTTGAGATCTTCAGTTTTGGCATAAATATTTGAGACAAACCTAAGGAATTTAACAAATCCCACTTTGAAAATTCCTCTATGATCTCTAACCACTCTTCCCCAAGCAGTAGTGGCGTAATTTCATCTACTAGCCCCATCCACATTAAGCTTATGTCTACTGAAAGATGGTTTAGTCCAATAAACACATTTGAAGAGAAGTTGGGGAGTTCTAAGCTGAATCTTAAATAACTGAGCTATAATGGGAATTAAAAAAATTGGGACTATCTTCAAAAAGCATATTGTTGGCTAAATTTTGAATAGTATTAATGATATTATCAATGATACTAGAGTGAGAGAAAGTTACATTCTCATGAAAGGATTTGTTTCCACTCTTGCAAATCTCTCAACATGTGATTCTAGGCAGACTATTAAACTAAAACTTCATAATTTATGATTGTGATCTTTTTAAAGGCAATGAATCACACCCATAGAATTCAGATATGAGAGAGTGACACTGAGACCAAGTAACTTAATGAAGTAAGCTTTCCACCAAAGTATGCACATGAATAAAGCAGAGGACATGATTAATCAAAGTAAGCTTTCCACCAACTGATAAGTATTTATTTTTCTAGCTATGAAGCTTTAGTATAATATTCTGTATAACATGAGAGAAATGAGAAATATTCATTCTACCATTAAAGAAAGGACATCCAAGGTATGATATAGGATGATATTTATAAGAAATACCAAGGAATCATTTCTTTTGGTTCTTAAAATTGAAGAGTGAGTAGTAAAGAAATATTTATTAAGGTTTATTCTTTAACTTGTAGCTTTTTCAAACTACTGTAAAAATTTCATAAGATTATCAATAGTGTTTTTGCTTCCATTATAAAAGATGATTTTATCATCTTCATTACATAGGTTTGGAATTATAGGGTTGCCACTATTAAGAGATAAATGTGTAACGTTTCCTTGGATCATTTTTTCCATTTAATCCTCTGCAAAGAATCTCAGCAAATAGAACAAAAAGAGTAGGTCAGATAGGATCATGTTGCCTTAGACCCCTGGTATCTTTGAAGAATCCTTGAGGTTTTCCATTAACAAGAATGGAAAATAAATTATTAGAAATATATCTACAAAATAGGTTAATCATAGTTTCCCCAAATCCAAATTTTCTCAACACTCTCAACAACAAAGTTCATTATACTCTCTTATAATCCTTTGACATATAAAGTAATACCACAACCACAATATTGGGACCATGTGACTTATTTCCCATGTTATGTAATATCTTCTGAGTTAACAAAATATTATCCAAAATGCTTCTATTCTTAATGAAATCACTTTGAGTTGGTGAAATGATATCAGATAGTAGAGTGGATATTCTAGTGCTGAGAATTTTTTAGATCACTTTATAATTGGAGTTACATAAAATGATTGGTATGAAATCTGTACATGTACTAGGATGAGAGCAATTAGGAATGAGAATGATAAATATACTAGACCAACGTCTAGGAAGATCTTCCCCAAGAAAGAAAGTTTTAACAACTTTGACAAAATCTTCTTTAATAATATCAAAAAAAAAAGAAACCATCAAATCCATCAGTGCCTAGGGCACTATCCTCATTACTGGATATAATACACCTCCATATTTCATCTTCTTCCAGAATGGCATAAACCATTTGATTTGTAGATTTATAAATATGATCACTAATATAGTCAAGCATGTTGTTGTCATATATAATCATCTCAATAGTAAGGAGATTTTTAAAGTGCTCAAAAAAATTAAGCCCGAGTTTATGATTATCTTTTTCAAAGACCTCATCATCATCCATCACTCTTTGACTAATAAGTTTGGCCCTTGTTTCTCAACACTGGAATGAAATAATTTTGTACTTCGATCTCCCAATTTTAATCATTTGATATTGGCATTTTGTTACCTGATGATATGAGAAATTAGACACAAGTGGTTATTATGCATCATATCAAGTGTCTAATATAAGTAAAGCAAGTAATAAGGGAAAGAACATGAGATGTAGAGTGGTTTGGCAATAAAAAACGAGCCTACATCCAATTTGTTGACATATTTTCATTATATGCATCGTATAATATAATATAATATAATATAATATAATTGGGCCTAAAGATGTAACAACCCGTCCTTTTGGAGATAATTAAATTCCATAATTGGGTCTAAATTGGAAATTTGGGGAATTTCTCGGAATAGTAATTTTTGGGATTTTTAAGGATTTGATGATTGTCGATGGGTGATGTATTTACTTTTGGGATTAAGTTAATATGTTGAAGTATTTTAATAATATGTCGCCGTTGAGTAAAGCGACAGAAGATAATATTTTAATGGGAATACCGCATTTATTTATTTCGGGTTGAAACAGTGATTTGTGGTCAAGTACCTCGGATGGAAATTTCGACTGAGCGACGAGTCTCAGAATGGCTCAGATAGTAGGAAAATAGTGTACGATTGTCGACATTAAGTTTTGGGAAATTTTAGAGCTAAAAGGACTCGTAATTGAGTAAACGAGTCATTTTTTGGTTTTAAGGTTTAAAATCCTTTTCTCCCTATATAAAGAGGGAAAGGGGAAGAAAAGAGAAGGAAAAGAGAGAGGAGGAGAGAAAAAGAGGAGAAAAGGGGAGATTCCAGCCAACCTCCGTGGGATTCGGCTCGAGGTCATCGAATTTTATCCACAAGGCAAGTGTTTACTTGCTTTATTTACTTTTGAGCATAAATCTCATATCGTAGTTCGGTAATAATAAACCCTAAAGATTTTGGGTTGGGTTTTCGTGGATAAAACGGTTTTTCGGGAGTTAAAACGAATAAACCCCAATAATTTTCTAATCGAAGAAATTTAGGATTTAATCGAAATTTATTGTTGGTTTTGGGTTCTAGGATGTTTAGAACCCATTTTATAAGTGTATTAGTTGTTGGTTGAGGTTGTAGGACGTTAGGTAAGGAGACAAACGCTTGGGAGAAGCTTTAATGGCCGAAATAGCTTCTCGAAGAAGAAGTTGCCCGCCATGATCGATCGATCGAGCATGGGGGATCGATCGATCGAACCATCGATCGATCGAGGGCCATGGGTCAATCGATCGACCCTTTCTGAAAGTTAGGCAATTTTCCTAGGGTGAATTGTATAGGAAGAATTCCAATTCTAATTGATTCGAGGTTAATTATGGGATAACATAAGGGACCTTTTAGGAGTATATAGTCCTCCAATTGAGGAAATTTAGGAGGGCAAGGCGAGGGTTTTATTGTGTAACCCTTAAATTATATTTTTGAGGAAAATAGATAAGTTGAGGATTTAGAATGTTGGGGTTGCTAAAATAGGGTGGGGACCTCTAAATAATTGTTTGGACGAGATGTAGTCCTTGGGTTTGTGGGAAGGAAATCCACAGCCAATTTAATTTTAGGGTATTGGGGGCTTATGTCAGGGAATCAAATATCCTATACTAGCATGAGATTAATTGGGTTTATTCTAAGGATGTTTTATAGAGGTTAAAGTTCCATATGATACAGGAAGTTAACCTTGAATTAATATAAGGTCGAATGGTAATGTTTTGGATTATTGGGAGACTAGTTTGAGGATAATGACACTTCGGGTCTTAGGTCATTAATAAAATATGACCTTAAGAATAAGAATTGCATATTCTAAAACTTGATACTTAATGAATAAGTATAAATGGTTTTATGAATGTTTTCAAAATGGAAAAGAAATGGTTTTCATAAATGATAATTTATGTATACACACCTCTCTAAATCGCTATCATAAGGGAAGTTGCACGCGTAAGGTGAAGTCCCCTAGCTAATGAATGCAGGGTGAATATATTCCTAGGCCATATGAGAGATTATTATATGTTTTCCTGCCATGGTGAGGTAATTCTGGGTGTGGTTATGACTCTCCTGCAGGCATATGGCCGCTTCCCGACGTTTCGTTAGGATCCCAGGTTGTCTTGGTGATAGGACCTGGAAGATGATAGCCATTTAGGGGGGCGCACAGTGGGGAAACCCGGACAGACAGTCTTAAAAACGTTATATGATATGTAATATAACTATTCTCAATAATGTGGGACATTATTAATGTTAAAGAATTTTATGATAACAAAATGGCTTTAATTACATTTCCTGGATGGAAGAAGGGAAATGGGAAATTAAATACATTTCCTGGATGGAAGAAGGGAAATGGGATGTTATGAAACGGAAAAGCATTTTTATGATAATAAAACTTGCTTTAAGTATATTTCTTGGATATAAGAAGGGAAATAGAAAGTTTTGAAATGAAATTGAATCGGCAAACATTTTGTAAATGAATCCTCAGTCCGGGAGATAAATCCGGATGTGTATTATAAAGATGAAAATAGAATAAACCTCAGTCCGGGAGATATTATCTGGATGTATGTTGAGTTATGTATATTAGAGTAAGTATGTTATATATATCTTTACATAGTATGTATATACGTTGTGCACTGAGGGTCTAATGGATCTCGACGATCAGCCTTGCCACGTAGTAGTGTATCGGAGGGTTCCTTGTTTAGATTTCGCTCTGCGAGACACCCTACGCACGAACATGGCATAGTGTTGAGACTGAGGATAAGTCTATCCATTAGTACTTTGGGATAATTAGGGTTGTTAGCAGATTAGGTAACAGACTAGTTAGGCAGGGTATCTTGACTAGGGTATTTGTTAGGATGCGATAGGGGTGAACTATTAGAAGAGAGGTGAGGGGTATCTCATGGGAGTGCGATACCAACCTAAATATGAGATAAAACATATTTAAAAAAAAGCATTTATGCACTTGCTAAATAGTTTCAAAACTCGTTCTCTGACCCGTTTATCTATTTTTCCTCTCTCTCTCTCTCTCTCTCTCTATATATATATATATATATATATATATATATATAGGTGTCCAGACACAGGGATGCCTGGATGACACTTCTTTCGAGTCAGACGTCTGCAGCAGCAGCTGTGAATGCATGCAGAGTCTCGATAGATGCTTCTATCCTTGTACTCTAGATAGGAGGTACTGTATAAATATTCAGGCCAATGTTTTAATTGCATTTATTTATTCTTTTAGTACGTCATTCGATTTGGTTGTATCATTTTGGACCGAGTGTTCGGTTATTTTATTTTATTTCAGTTTCATTCATATAAACTGTGTGGATGTTTTAAATTGTGGTGGTTTAAAAAGAGTAGTTAAGTAAAATTTTGACGCTAGCCTAATAGGTTATTAATAATTAAATTGGTTTTCGACAGTGATGCTAAGAATGATCCATATGCGACTCCTGTTATAATTTGATATAGGATTGATCGCCCAACATTTTATTAGGCAGGGTGTCACAGATGGTATCAGAGCATCAGGTTCTAGTGTCCTTAGGAATCTGTGCGGACGTACTATGCTTTTAGCATTGCTCTCGATTTGATATTGAGCCTCAGGACTAGGATTGTTGAATTTCTCTTGTGAAATTTCGTTCTCCTGCCATATTATAAGATTATAGTAATCTTTTGCGTGCTCGTTCGAGATTCGTGTGCTGATCGAGGAAGGCGACAGGAGGTGGGGCTTAGTTGAAGTTGGAGACTAGGACCGCAATAGAGGTCATTATCCTTATGGAAATTTCTAAGTATTGTCACAACAACTACTAAACTATAGTAGTTGAAAGTATCTATGTACCGCTGTGGTAAAAAGTGGTACTAAAGTTGAAGTTTTTCCAGTGAAGCTAAGGGTTCGAAAGGGGTCTTTGATAAAGAACCTAAGTTAAAGTTAGGTTGTGCAAAATAAGTATTGCACTACCCAGTGGAAGTAGAAGGCTCAAAAGACTTGGCTTAGAGAAGGGTATGCGTGAGCAGGATGTTTTGCTCATAGAGGAATTTTTACGGACGGTTTTAACCGCGAGTTCCTTTGGTTGATTAAGAAGAGAATGCAGTTTGGATTATTCACATAAGGATCGGCCAGAGGCCGACAGTGAATAAAGAGTAATATGGAAAAGTGGACCTTGTACCGAGGTGAGGTAGGTACAATGAATAATGAGTCCTTTCGAAGAATGATAGGTTCACTCGATAAGTGTTGCTAACACTTATGGAGAATGTGTATGTTCGAGGACCCCATTGGTGGACATCCACCCAGGGAGTTTGTTAAAACGGGGTTGTCGAGGTCGGTAGTGGAATCTCCTTCTAACAAAGAAGAAGTTAGAGGGAATTAGTGAGGTGATTGTCAGGATCTCGGTGATCACTACACCAAAACGCTCTTTTAGTAACATACTATTTTTTATATTACTAACAATATTATACCATTATTATTCCCTACCGTACATTAGCGTTACTAATCTCATATAAATGTTACTAATATTAGTTTAATATTTTACAAGTAATCATTTTTTTTAAAAAATAGGTTAATTTATCCCACCCCATATAATATGCCCCGATTCTACTCCAAACTTGATATATGCTAACATCTCCAAGTCGCGACCTAGGGCTCATCTCTCCAAAACCTGCAAATCCCAAACAATAGTTGCGACCTAGGGTTTACACCTGCAAATCGCATCGCATCGCGACCTGTTCAACCTAGGGTTTGGAAGAACTCGGTACGCTTTCTCTCTATCTCTCTCTCTCTCTCCCTCTCTCTATCTATATATATACACACACACACACGCGCGCATATATACATGTTTAACCTATATACCTGTTCAACCTAGGGTTTGTTTACTATTCTAACTTTCGACCTGACATGTAGTTATTTGTATGAATATTTTAACCTTTATGTTAGTTTTTCTTCTCATTTATTGAAATTTATTTAGGAATTTTAGGAATTTATTGAAATTTAATGTATGAACTTGCAGGTTCTCTGTTGAAACCACCACCTATTTGAAGACAACACAGAAAACTTGGGAGGTATTGTTCAGTAATTTTCATTCTTTATTTTTGAGAGAATATCCATGAATGCATCCAGTCACTGAAGTATAGCAGTTATATGTTCTTTTCTATTGTGAAGCCACGCTCCCTTATAAATATGATTTTTTTTGTGGGTTAGTGTTTATGCCTATTATAGTTATACTATAGCGGTGATTTAGACCCACACGGTCAATTAGTATTAAAGAACTTGCATATGGATAAATATTACTCATATAGTTCTTTGTAATTTTCATGTAAATTAATGAGCATCTTCTGTTAAAAAGCTTTGATATAATAGATAAAGTTGAGTTTAAAGGATGTGGTGACTATTTAATTAGGTGCAGGGTACCATAGAAGATATGTGCAGCCAAAATGATATCTCAAAATATAAGTTAGCATATCTTCTCTTCACTATAGGACTCTGAATAAGTGATCTTTGAATAAAGTATTTAGGTAAGTTATGGGGTTGAAAATAAAGTCATTCAATATTTACAGTTATCTAATTTTGTTTTTTTAGTATATTCTATATAATGCTTTTATAGGGAAGGAGCATGAGTATCTAGGTAAGTGCAGGATTCTTATGTGTTCATTGGCCTCTTGCAGAGTGAAGAGGATAGAATTGCAAAACAGGTCGAAGCCCATGAGAAAATGATTCGAGAAGATCTTGAAAAGCAAGATATTTTGAGGCCAAATGTTTTGCTCTTTATTTTTAATAGCTTCAGATATGGAGAATATTAGTTGTAAACTGATTTTTGTTAATTTTGTATCTTAAGAGGTAAGAGCAAATTCGGAAAGAAATGGAGAGGCATGACCATGAAAGAAGGAAGGAAGAAGAAAGGTTGTTGCATGAAAAACAGCGTGAGGAGGAAAGATGTGACACCCCGACTAATTAAATACCGGGTAGCTACTCCTTTATTAAATCAATACAAAATGCCAAGTTGGTTCAGTTAATAGCATCACTGTCGAAAACATTTTAATAATTACTAACCACCTAGTATTTAAAAAGTAAGTTGCCAAATTTTAATTTAAGTCTGGTTAACATGCAATAAAAGAATAATGGAAGAATAACATAATCCATTCACCATAATGAAGTAATGAAATAATCAACAAATAATAATAAGTCCGGAGGAAAACTCCTCACAACAATCCCACAACTGAAAATAAAATGACAAGTCTGAATCCTGAATTAATTACATGCCTGAAGTCTGAATAAATGAAATAAATGAAAAGTCTCTAAAAGAAATGGGCGACGTGACCTACAACTGATAAGTGCTGAATATAGAGTCAAGATAGATGAAGCGTCTACAAGCAAAGTCCTGTAACTTCCACAAACAGCTACAGCTCGTCACCTGAATGAGGATCCTAAGCATGGTGTCCTTGTGGCTGGGCACCTAAAATGGTTTTTACAAAAATAGATTTGAAAGCAAATGGGTCAGAGCCCGAAAGTGGAAATCATTTTAAAAACAACAAGTGTTTTAATAACATTAAAACATTAAATGAAAAATACATGTTAGAGCGTGCACTCACATGAAATTCTCACCTCTCGACTACATGTGCACTCCTAACGTACCTTACCCTATGTAATACCCCGTATTTTTTGTGATATTTATTTATGGGATTAATTAAATTAAATGCGTATTAATTGGAAATTAATCCGGATTAAAATACTAGCGAGATGCGAGTTGGTATTTGATTATAATGTGCATATATGATAATATATGAATATTGAAGTATGAAATTTGTCGTGAGATTGAAATACGGCAATTTGGAAATTTTATTGAGACGCGTGTGACAGTCGCATCAGGGAAATATTTATTTTAATTAAAAAGTGAATTTTAGTTCTATTAACCGTATGGTCATTTTGAGTGCGCCAACGCGTCCAGAAGGGTCGAAATAGTCAGAAAACACTAGCCGGGGGTTTAGTTTGGGTCCCGGGGCATTTTTGGGCCATACCGGCAACGTATAAGGGTAGTTTGGTAATTTTGAATTTTTGGGAATTAAAACCTACGAAAATTGGGAATTAAAAAGCTGACTTGGTAATTCCCCACTAAACCCACTAACCACATCTTAAGACTTATTGGACTACGGGGCTTATTAGAGTTGTTTCAAAAATTCCTAAGGCAAACCCTAGCCACCTTTAGCACTTTGGAGAAGAAGGCTTGTAGAGAGAGAGATAGAAGGATTCTGTAGAGAGAGAGAGTATACTCCATCAAATCGACATCAAAAATTAGAGATTCAATTAAGGCAAGTGGTTTAATTTCAATTAATTGCAGAGAATGCTTCTTCCATGCGTAGAAATTTGTTATAATCGTATTTGTTTGGGAGTTAGATGAGAAACCCATTAAATTTGGAACTAGAATCTTGCATATTGATGAGGAATGGCATGTAGAATTATATGTAGGAAATTATTCTGATGTTAATAATATCTTGGATGAAACAAAAACGGATTTTATTAGGCTCATTAATGATTTATAAATGTTAGGGTTCATGTTCATATAATTTGGGGATAAATAAAGGGATTTGAAGATTTGATGATGTTTAAAATGAGTTGGCCCTATATAAATGTTTGATTATGACCTATGAATGTTTATTACGACTTAGTAACCTTAAAATGATGTTGGGACGATTTTTATGTGGGATTAGGAGTGAAGAAAATTGGAAAAACGAAAAAAGGGAAATCTGGGCTCGAATCTGGCCACTCGTTAGAAGACCTGCCCAGGTCGTTCGAACGAGCTCGTTCGAACGAGCTTCTAACGAGTTGACCTTTGACTTATAACGAGGGTGAAGTTCGTTCGATGATTTCGTTCGAACGAGACTTCGTTAGAAAGCCCACTTCGTTCGAACAAACTCTCGTTCGAACGAGACTTCGAATGAGTTGACAGTTTAGGCTTTTTAGCCTGTTTCGATCCCGAGTGCCCCATAACCTCGTGTATATGTAGAGATAACCTTCCCTTGATGATTAATTGATATATTTGGGATGTTTGGGATACAATGAGGAGTCAAACCTAGAAGTGTAGTTTGAACCTAAGGGAAAATGTGAAGTAGGACGTGAGTGTCGATTACGATGCGAGAACTATTGACGGCCTAATCTATTATATTAACCGAGAACATATAAATTGTGTAGTATTATATGTCGGTACGAAAATGAGAAGTCTACCACCAATATATTATGGTGATTACTAAGATGTGTGAATACTTAGTATATGTATTGATTTTATGTGTATGACATACCTATCATACTTGCTATCACGAGAGGTTTACGTTCACTTAGGGCCTTCTAATCCTTGTGTTGCCCGGATTTATATTGGTTACCTCTATGAACATAGGTCAGAGAAGGGCTTATTGGGATATTAATAAGTCTGCTGATCGTGGGAGCGTAGGTATGTGCGTGACCCATGTGATGTGACTGTGTTCGCCTCCATTATTTGTGATGTTGTTATCTGAACGATTCCTGAGAGATTCGGAATGCGTGATCCTTATGTACATGATGTACCGGGATGGATAGCAGAGTATGTGTGCACCGCAGCTGGTCTCGGGGTGCTTGTATTGTATATTTATGACGTGAATAATATACATTTAATTAATGGGAACTTTCATGTTAATATTGTGAATATAATTATGGTATTGTTTTGAGAAAACATAACGGGTTACTTGATAGTAAATTGTATTACTAATTGAGAATCTGAGTTTAAGTAAAACCCTCTATTTAATTGATAACGCTAGAATGCATTATGGGGATCGAGTAGTAAGGGGTAGAACTTATTACGCTTTGGTTGATATATATGTCATTTAGATGGGTAAGGTACGTTAGGAGTGCACATGTAATCGAGAGGTGAGAATTTCATGTGAGTGCACGCCCTAACATGTATTTTGCATTTAATGTTTTAATTTTATTAAAACACTTGTTGTTTTTAAAATGATTTCCACTTTCGGGCTCTGACCCATTTGCTTTCAAATCTATTTTTGTAAAAACCATTTTAGGTGCCCATCCACAAGGACACCATGCTTAGGATCCTCATTCAGGTGACGAGCTGTAGCTGTTTGTGGAAGTTACAGGACTTTGCTTGTAGACGCTTCATCTATCTTGACTCTATATTCAGCACTTATCAGTTGTAGGTCACGTCGCCCATTTCTTTTAGAGACTTTTCATTTATTTCATTTATTCAGACTTCAGGCATGTAATTAATTCAGGATTCAGACTTGTCATTTTATTTTCAGTTGTGGGATTGTTGTGAGGAGTTTTCCTCCGGACTTATTATTATTTGTTGATTATTTCATTACTTCATTATGGTGAATGGATTATGTTATTCTTCCATTATTCTTTTATTGCATGTTAACCAGACTTAAATTAAAATTTGGCAACTTACTTTTTAAATACTAGGTGGTTAGTAATTATTAAAATGTTTTCGACAGTGATGCTATTAACTGAACCAACTTGGCATTTTGTATTGATTTAATAAAGGAGTAGCTACCCGGTATTTAATTAGTTGGGGTGTCACAAAAGATACCAAAGCGAATAGAGGTGTGAAATGGACCGAAAGGAGAAGTTTTTACAGAAAGAATCTATTAGAGTAAGTCTGTTTGCTTATTACTGTAAACTAAATGTTTTGTCTTGGAATTTAAATATAACCAAATATATCACCTTTTTCTTCTCAGGCTGAGAAATTGAGACTAAAAGAAGAAATGCACAGAGATAAGGATGTTACAAGGGCTAAAGTAGCTAATGACAAGGCTACTGCTCGAAGAATTGCTAAAGAATCAATGGAACTTATTGATGATGAACGAGTGGAACTCATGGAATTAGCAACCTCAAAGAGGGGGTTTCCCTCAATGTTGTCTCTTGACAGCGAAACTTTGGAAAGCCTGGACTTATTAAGAGGTGGTTGTATTTAACTTACTTCGCATGCTATTCAATTTATCTTCTCTGAGATGATTTACACATCCATATTTTGTTATGACTCCAAATTATTAGTAGTATCTAAACTTCAACTTGTTTTTCATTTGTCAAAAGTAACCAAAGTGAACACTTCAACTTAATACTTCTGTTGGTGATTGCTTATTATTTCCACAAACTACTCGAACTATCTCATCCTACGTGTTAGTTTAAGTTGAACTGAAGTCTCTTTTTTATTGTATGATATGGTTCTTGACTAAATCAATTCATTCTCTCATGGATGAGAACTCATCAATTTCATAGATGCAATAATTTATACACTAGTTTTCAAGTACCCCATTGTCTATTTCTTGTAACTTTACATGCAATTTTGTTTCTCTATGATGTTTTGGATTCTAAGCAAGTAACAATTTTTTATTGCTTTAGATATGCTCAGTGAATTCCCACCCAAGTATGTGTTTCAAAAGACCATTTACAATTCAACCCTGGACTGATTCTGAGGAGAACATAGGTAATCTGCTTATGGTGAGATTAATTCCTATCTCAACTCTTGTTTATCTTCACAAAATGGTTTTAAGCTTAATCTTTCTTAAAATTTTAAAGCCAAATAATTTATGATTTCTTGAATTTATGTGGTTTTCTGTGATGTTAAAAAACCTTACTGTGTACCAGAAAGAGAATTTCAAGAGAGAAGCTAATGTTGACAAGTGACCTTATTAAATCTATTTTGTACTTGATATGTTGGTTTATGTACTATAAAAATTCAATAATTGATCACTTCCTGAAAGGTTGGCTTTTTGTTTATACACGTTTGAATTTTAATCGATCTAGTAAAATGTTTCATTTTCGTGGAAGAAGCCGGTGAGGGAGCACCATTTGTTTTCTTTGCATCTTCTCTGCTTCTATGCTTGTTTTCTTAGTGTACACCTTGTCCTCTAAATTCTTTTACGTTCCTTTGTTCTGTTTCTGAAAAAATTTAGTGTCTTCAGCAAGCTCCTTAGAAAATTTATTTTTTGTAAGGCAATCCAAATTCTTTAAGTGTAATGCCAACCACAAGTAATGATGTTTTCATACTTGAATTGTCTAAAAAGTTCATTGTAATATCTTTCTTTCAACGTTTATTAAAATAATGTACTAGAGAATAAAACATATTAATTCTTTCACCTATGTGAACTATATATATAATATTCACAACTGTGGCATTCTTTCTATTCTTAAATTAATTATATAGGTCTGGATATTTTTAATAACTTTTGATGATGTTGTTGGGATTTGGCCATTTACTCTGGATGAGTTCGTTCAAGCTTCTCATGATTGTGTAAGTTCTTGTGATACTTGTGAATCTCGTTTTGAAATGAATTGTTATTTCTATTTTTGGTAATTAGTTATATAATATCTTCTTCCTCTGATTTCAGGATCCGAGATTATTGGGTGAGATACACATAGCCCTTCTCAGATCTATTATAAAAGATATTGAAGATGTAGCAAGGACAGCCTCCACTGGATGGTCATCCACAAATTATTGAAGGGGTAAGTGCTATTCCATGGTTGCTTATGTCCGTGATTTGATTTCTTCAATGTATTTTTTACTCTATACTGTATTGTGCATCATTATAATGTCGTATTTTTTGGTCAGGCCTATGCTTGGGATTTTGATATACGTAGCTGGGAGCGTCACTTAAATCCATTAACATGGCCTGAAATATGATGACAATTTGGTCACGATGCTGGATTTGGGACACGATTAAAGAAAAGAAGTGCTGAACAAGCATATTTTCGTGATGAAAATGAGGTGTGATCTCTTTCCGTTTACACTCTCCTGTTCCCATGTAGCGTGACTTCCCTGCTATGCACCCGTTATTTAAAGTTGGAAGCTTTAATAATAATTATAGCGTGCCTTACTTGGCGTGCACACGTTAATACTTTCAAATTGAAGGCTTTGATGATAACTATATAATTTGTAGTTCCAAGTATGTACATATTACTTTATGCCAACCATGTCTGCACAACTTTGCGCTTTCAAATTGAAATACCAGTTTTGTAACACATAAAAATGTAGAATCTTGTAAGATCACAGTCCTACGATTGCAAATTGTCAAATTCACATATAATTCTCATATGTTATGATTCTTGTTGAGACTTTGAATAAATGACCATGTCTTTTGTAAGGTAATTCATCAATTTAAAATTATAGAAAAACACAAAAATTCAAACCAGAAAAACAAGCACCGAGTGTTATATCGATTACGTATTTTATTTGCCTTGAGCTTAAAATATTAATTATCCTAGTAATATTCTCATTACATATGGACAAAATTTGCTATTTTGGGCATCTTAGATGGCATCATTACAAGAAAGTTTAAACAGTTTCAAGAAGCAGCAAGAGAAGTGCCAGACAACCCTTAGCAGCATCGCAGCAAAATTAGGTTCAAGGGGGACATTTACTCCAAAAGCCACACACACAAACATCCCGCACGCAGTCAGTGCAAAGTCTCCAGCCCCTGCAGTGAAATTTTCAAATGACACAGAGAGGCTCCAGCACATTAACAGTATCAGGAAAGCTCCTGTAGGAGCTCAGATAAAACGTGTTATAGACTTTTTGCTAGAGGTACAAACCTCAATACCCTAGTTCTTGTCTTGTTCATTTTTTTAATTTAAATTTTCTATTGTTGTGGACAAGTATATATTTGATTTCTATATTAATCATTCTTCTAGTGACTGCAGTCAATTGTGATCAATGGTCAGCTAGTGTGAATTTATCATTTTTTATCCTTGGAAGTATTTAAAGCCCCATGGCCGAGTGCTCCAACAATTATCTGGAAAATTTTACAATATAGATGTGCAAGGAGAATTATCTCATAGAGTGATTCAGTTTTAAGTTTCAGTGTATAGGAACTAAGTGATATAGGGAAATATCTGCTAGCTTGCTTACAAGGATTCCTAATTTTATATTTTTATTTATACATAAAATTGGGTAGAGACGTGTTAAGTACATAATTACTTAAAAAACTAATTGCCCAATATGTAGTGTGGGAATGCCAGTATGTATACATCTCTCTCTCTCTCCCTCTCTCACTCTCTCTCTCTTTGAGTCTCTCTCTTTTCCCTTCTTTTCTCTTCTCTTACCTTTTTCTAAGATCTTCCCTGTTTCTCAATCTTGCTGCCTTAGTTTGAAACCCTCCTGCTTCATAGTTCTAACCATTTTTATTTTCCAGATCTGACTGACTTGATGGCCTTTTCAGCTTTTTTTGCCATTCGCTGGACCTTGTTTTATGTCACCGATATTTCACTGGATTCTTCTACCCCCGTAGGTTCACTGTTTTTGATTTGAGCTGGTGTTTCTGTTCTCGCATAGAATAAATGAGTATTCCTTTGGGAATATTCTAGATACGCTTTAGTGAGGTCTTGGTTGAAGCCCACTACACGTGACATCATCATCATCATCATCATCATCATGTTCTAATAGCTTCTCCATTATTCTCTTCTACCCTATGGCTAGTGTGCTTCCCTCATTTGAGAGGGCACTACTACATTTTGATAGAGAGAGAGAGAGAGAGAGAGAGAGAGAGAGATTGAATATATGAGGAGTTGAGCGATATCTTTTACTATTCTTAAATGTGTGTATGTGTGCTTGTGTTTAAATCAGAAATTTTGATGTCCAATTTAAAGGGTGTGTGTTGGTGGGGTGGGGTGGGTGGGTGGGGGGTGGGGGGGATCTTGTACGATCCTATCCCAATCTATCTTTTGCTAGGCCCATTGCTTTCGTGTCCACATCATGTTCTGGATTCAGTCAAATGGTGAAAGAGTTAAGGATAAATGAATCATGTTATGTATTTTGCAGACAAGGCAAGCCTTTACACCAGAGCAAATAAATAAATCATGTTATGTTGATGTAAATGCCAACAAGGCTGTCTACGACAGTTTGAGAAAATAACCTAAAAGTGAGTTACGATGGGAAGCGCTTCACCTACAAGGTAATCCCCATTTTTCATTCCTGAACGCTGCATGTCATACTTCGTAAGTTGTGTTTATCTCAATTTGATATGACGTTTATAATATTGCCAAACTGTGATAACAATACGTCCACCACAGGCAGTTGTGTTTATCTCAATTTGACATGATATTTATGATATCGCCTGGTGATGTAGAGACAGTCATACTCCTACAATCTTTTGTCTTATAATGAAGTACTTATTGAGTGAGACGAGGTTTTATTTTCTTCTTACTCGACATTTACTTCCAATTGATTAAATCTTCTAATGATCTAAAGATGTTATCTCAGACGGTACAAGATGCACGAGGAACTCTTCCAAGCATTATTCCATTAATTCTTGGTTCAACATTAGTAATTTCACTAGTCCGTACATATGTGGTTAGGGCTGTATCGCGTTTTGCAAATGATCCGACCTGAATGGCGACGTTTTCAGATTACTTCTTTAGACGCTGCCTCTAGAGCAAAATTCGGTAAGCTTCCCAACTGCATGTATTGCTTGGACTACTAATACATTTTGATGTACTTTTGTTTAATTAAAGTTTAGTTATAGTAAAGCTTACTAGGGCTCGTAGTGTGCTGCCACTGTCAATAGATATTGTCTTTATTACCAAATGTAGTGTCATTTATGTGCATTTATGGAAGTGGAATTTATCATTAAATAACGGAAATTGACATGTGTGCAGGATGTTAATAAGATGATAGTATTATGGGATCTAATTTGCACTCCGTCAAATGGGATCGTATTATATTGGATGAGGTAAGTCCGGAATGAATTTTACCTAGTTCTTACTTTTTTGTACTTGAGTTCTTTCTTTTGCATTTCTTACATCTCACATCGTGTGAATTTATGGAAAATAGCCAGAATTCATGAATGCACATTAAATGCTTAGATATATAGTACAGAGCAATTTTAATTCAATTTTTTTTTATCATAGTGTGTTTATGTGAAGTGTGTGTTCAGTGTTTGTGTGCAGCATGAGTGTGTGTTTCTGTGTTTGTGTGAACAGTGTTGGTTGTACCAAAAAAAATTAAATTTGTGTTAGAAACCATATGTGTTGTGTGCTGATGTGAAAGTGTGATATTAAAAGTTCACATACTTTTTTATATGTGAAATTTCCTCTATGAAATGTGATATTATAAGTGACATACTTGTGCAATTAATTTTGCCGGTGGATAATTTTTTTTACTAAATTAGTTTTGTATGACTAAATGTTGATATTATAACTAATATGATAATTTTATTTTGTTTAACAGAATGTCATTTTTGGATCCTCATCAAGTTTCCAGCATTGCGGGTTGCGGCGTTGATGGCTATGAGAATAGAATGAAAGTTGATTTTCAACAACAGCGGACTTGTTTTTTATATTTCATTTGATTTGTTATAATATAAAAATATCTCATTTGGGGATGATTGTATTAGGATGTTATATTGGATGATTTTATTAAAATAATGTACCTTCTCGGGCGATTGTATTACGATGTTTCATTTGCTTGGTTTAAGTTTCTTTTGTAAATAAAGAGTGGAGGCTTATATAAATGTAAATGTTAAATATAATGCCCTTATTTTTGTAGACTATTTTTGTATATGTTCTTAGGATTTAAATTGTGTGGTAAGAATAATCAGGATATTGGATCTTGATTTTTTTTAAATATGTATTAATATTACTAACATAATTTTACCATTACTATTAGTAACAAAATTTTACTGTTACTAATTTTGCATTTTATCGTTACTATTAGCAACAGAATTTTACCGTTACTAATTCGGAATTTTATCATTACTATTATCAACCGAATTTTTTGTTACTAATTTTGAATTTTACCGTTACTATTAGTAACATAATTTTTCGTTACTAATTCTGAATTTTACCGTTACTATTAGTAACAGAATTTTCCGTTACTAATTCTGGATTTTACCGTTACTATTAGTAACAGAATTTTCCGTTACTAGCTTCGTGCCCCACGCCTTTTTTCTAACGGAAAAATTGTGTTACTAATATTTTTAGTAACGGTAAAATTGTGTTACTAATGGCATGTTTTGGTGTAGTGGATGGAGTCCAAATACTGATAACCTTGGAAGGGTCAGGGTGACCCAAGATTAGGGAATGATGTAAGGTGAAATTGTTGTTAGGAGTTTCACCTTAGAAGGGAGAGGTATGATTGGCGTGGCTAGATAAAGTCGGGTGTTTCGTTAGCCCTAGACTCGTGTGTCTAAATTGAGCTTCGTGGCGGTATCGATAACATTATGTAATATAGGCCTATGTGTTTTTCGAGGTAGCAGAGTTATTTTTTTCTTTCATTCGCTATAAAGGCGGGTGTTGATAATTTAAATATATATATCTGGATTATGATACTCGTCTTATATGTTAATTCGAGTATGGTGATATTATGAGTATATTATATTCTTCGTTGTTCAGAGCGATAGCAGGCTAATGATGGCAACACTATCGTGTCCGCAGTTCCAGGGTGGAACGGGTTATTATTGCGATATATCAACTGGATACATGTTGAGTTCGACTTTATTATGTGCATAGATGGAACTTCGATGAGCAGAGGTTTCATTATCGTGATTTGAGTATGTGCGACCTTACATAGATGATTTAAGGTGTGCCGGGTTAATTGCTGAGCTGCGAGTTTAGGCTCATGATTGTTTGCTCAAGGACTTAGAGTTAATGCGAGCGCTTGGTGGTACGGCTCCTGGAGAGAGATGGGAGTTCAGACCACATTTGGTTAAAAGAGGGGATAGGATTATCCAGGTTGCATATTCGAAAATAACGGACCTCCATGACCGAAGAAGTTAAGTAGTAGTGTGTTGGAGAGGTTCCTTATTTGGATTTCTCTTTGCGAGACGCTCTGTGCATGAACCTTAACGACGTCGGGAGTGGAGAGATGTTATAGGATGCGAGGATGTTGGTTATTTTAATAAGTCATATAGTGTGGATGAAGCACTATAGAGTATGAGCCGTATGATAATGGTATGTTTATGGAAATATTGTGCTATGGAAAAGCACTAAAGTGGTCCTCTCACCACAAGGCGTGGGTGAAGTAGGACTTAGAGAAATTGCTTCGAGGATTATAGCCAGGCCTTAATGAAAAGGCAAATTTTGAGGAAATGTGTTTTGTGTATGACGGTTGTAACTCTTTTGCAGAGAGTGGATAGAATAATAGAAAAGCATTTGTAGGTTAGAGAGGTAGGATTTAGGACGTCCCGCTGGTGTGCCTTAGGTCGCTATATCTCGATGACCGACAATACGAGGGAGTAGTGTAATGGGAGGGTTCCTTGTTTGGATTTCGCTTTGCGAGACGTCCCACGCATGAAACCAAGCAAATGTCGGAAGTTGAGAGAGGCCTTGGGCACTAGGGATTTACTTAGGATTATATTCGTTTCGCGTAGGTAGGGTATCGCATAGACTGTAGCATTGTTAGGATGTAAGTTCAATAGAGTTAGTGGCGCTGGTGTAAGGAGAATGGAATTTCGCGGGTTGGGAGGACCCATGTGTGAGTATTACACCGAGGAAAGGAGACCCTTATTTAGAGAGAGAGTATTATGTGTCAGACGTTCGAAATGGATGTGCAGTTGTGCACGGGTTAAAAAGGTATATGGGCACCTTAGTAAGTTGGTTTATATACCGCCTGAAACAGAAGGGGAGTAGTATATAAAGTTGAAGTTTATGCCATGAGGGAGTCACGAAAGGATTTAGAGTGTGTTGGATGGAACGTCGTGAGGGGTAGGCGATAATCCAATTGTATAAGGGGTAATAAGAGGTAACGAGCCCAAGATAAGCGACGAGACTATCAGAAGTAGTCAAATCTTAGTAGAGTTTCCTTTTTAAAGGAAATCAGTTGTCCTGTTATGGATGAGCGGACACTTGTTAGAAAGGGTATCAACTTTATGAGATATAGACTCGTTTCTCTTATTGGCAGCAAGAGAAGCCATCGGAGTAACACGTCGCTGTTGTGCGTTAGCAGGAGGAAATTTTTATAAGCTTGTGGTGAAGCTAGTATATTTGAGTACACCTTGAGGTAGGTGGAATATGGTAAGGGACCATCGCGTTAGCACCTTTTTTATTTTGGGGGTACTAATAAGTAGTGGAATTTGTAACCCTAGGTTGGTGCTGTAGGTTCTATCCGAATTTCAAGGATGAAATTCCATTTAAGGGGGGGAGTATGTAATAACCCGCCCTTTTGGTGATAATTAAATTCCAAAATTGGGTGTAAATTGGAAATTTGGGGAATTTCTCGAAATAGTAATTTTTGGGATTTTCGAGGATTTGATGATTGTCGATGGATGATGTATTTACTTTTGGGATTAAGTTAATATGTCGAATTATTTTAATAATATGTCGCCATTGAGTAAAGTGATAGAAGATAATATTTTAATGGGAATACCGCATTTATTTATTTCGAGTTGAAACAGTGATTTGTGGTTAAGTACCTCGGAGGGAAATTTCGACTGCGCGGTGAGTCTCGGAATGGCCGAGATAGTCAGAAAAGAGTGTTCGATTGTCAAAATTGAGTTTCGAGAAATTTTAGAGCTAAAAGGGCTCGTAATTGAGTCGTTTTTGGGTTTTAAGGGTTAAAACCCTTTTCTCCCTATATAAAGAGGGAGAGGGGAAGAAAAGAGAAGGAAAGGAGAGAAGAGAGAGAGGATGAGAGAAAAAAAGGAGAAAAGGGGAGATTCCAGCCAACCTCCGCGGGATCGGCTCGAGGTCATCAAATTTTATCCACGAGGTAAGTGTTTACTTGCTTTATTTACTTTTGATCATAAATCTCATATCGTAGGTTGGTAACAATAAACCCTAAAGATTTTGGGTTGGGTTTCTTGGATAAAACGGGTTTTCGGGAGTTAAAATGAATAAACCCAAATAATTTTCTAATCGGAGAAATTTAGGATTTAATCGAAATTTATTGTTGGTTTTGGGTTCTAGGATGTTTAGAACCCATTTTATAAGTGTATTAGTTGTTGGTTGAGGTTGTAGGACGTTAGGCAAGGAGACAAAAGCTTGGGAGAAGCTTTAATGGCCGAAATAGCTTCTCGAAGAAGAAGCAGCCCGCCATGATCGATCGATCGAGCGTGGAGGATCGATCGATCGATCGAGGGCCATGGGTCGATTGATCGACCCCTTCTAAAAGTTAGGCAATTTTCCTAGGGTGAATTGTATAGGATGAATTCCAATTCCAATTGATTCGAGGTTAATTATGGGATAACATAAGGGACCTTTTAGGAGTATATAGTTCTCCAATTGAGGAAATTTAGGAGGGCAAGACGAGGGTTTTATTGTGTAACCCTTAAATTATATTTTCGAGGAAAATAGATAAGTTGAGGATTTAGACTATTGGGGTTCCTAAAATAGGGTGGGGACCTCTAAATAATTGTTTGGACGAGATGTAGTCCTTGGGTTTGTGGGAAGGAAATCCACAACCTATTTAATTTTAGGGTTTTGTGGGCTTATGTCAGGGAATCAAATATCCTAAACTAACATGGGGTTAATTGGGTTTATTCTAAGGATGTTTTATTGAGGTTAAAGTTCCATATGATATAGGAAGTTAATCTTGAATTAATAGAAGGTCGAATGGTAATGTTTTGGATTATTGGGAGACTAGTTTGAGGATAATGACACTTCGGGTCTTAGGTCATTAATAAAATATGACCTTAAGAATAAGAATTGCATATTCTAAAACTTGATACTTAATGAATAAGTATAAATGGTTTTATGAATGCAAAAATGAATTTTTTCAAAATGCAAAATAAATGATTTTCATAAATGATAATTTATGTATACAGACCTCTCTAAATCTCCATCACAAGGGAAGTTGCGCGCGTAAGGTCAAGTCTCCTGGCTAATGAATGCAGGGTGAATATATTCCTAAGCCATATGAGTGATTATGATATGTTTTTCGGCGATGGTGAGGTAATTCTGGGTGTGGTTATGACTCTCCCACAGGCATATGGCCTCTTCCCGACGTTTTGTAAGGATCCTAGGTTGTCTTGGTGATAGGACCTGGAAGATGATAGTCATTTAGGGGGGCGCACAGTGGGAAAATCCGGACGGGCGTTCTTAGAAACGTTATATGATATGTAATATAACTATTCTCAATAATGTGAGACATTATTGATGTTGAAGTATTTTATGATAATAAAATGGATTTAAATACATTTCCTGGATGGAAGAATGGAAATGGGAAGTTAAATATATTTCCTGGATGGAAGAAGGGAAATGGGATGTTATGAAACGGAAAAGCAATTTTATGATAATAAAACTTGCTTTAAGTATATTTCCTGGATAGAAGAAGGGAAATAGAAAGTTTTGAAATGAAATTGAATCGGTAAACATTTTCTAAACGAATCCTCAGTCCGGGAGATATATCCGGATGTGTATTATAAAGATGAAAATAGAATAAACCTCAGTCCGGGAGATATTATCCGGATTTATGTTTAGTTATGTATATTAGAGTAAGTATGTTATATATATCTTTACATAGTATGTATATACGTTGTGTACTGAGGGTCTAATGGATCTCGACGATCAGCCTTGCCACGTAGTAGTGTATCGGGGGGTTCCTTGTTTGGATTTCGCTCTGTCAGACACCCCACGCACGAACATGGCATAGTGTTGAGACTGGGGAGAAGTCTAGCCCTTAGTACTTGGAATAATTAGGGTTGTTAGCAGATTCGGTAACAGACTAGTTAGGCAGGGTATCTTGACTAGGGTATTTGTTAGGATGCGATAGGGGTGCACTATTAGAAGAGAGGTGAGGGGTATCTCATGGGAGTGCGATACCAACCTAAATATGAGATAAACATATTTAAAAAAAAGCATTTATGCACTTGCTAAATATTTTCAAAACTCGGGCTTTGACCAGTTTATCTATTTTTCCTCTCTTGTTATATATATATATATATATATATATATATAGGTGTCCAGACACACGGACGCTTGGATGACACTTCTTTCGAGTCAGACGTCTGCTGCAGCAGCTGTGAATGCATGCAGGTTCTCGATAGACGCTTCTATCCTTGTACTTTAGATAGGAGGTACTGTATAAATATTCGGACCAATGGTCCAATTTCATTTATTTATTCTTTTAGTACGACATTCGATTTCGTTGTATCATATTTGGACCGAGTGTTCGGTTATTTTATTTCATTTCCATTTCATTCATATAAACTATGGGGATGTTTTAATTTGTGGTGGTTTTAAAAAGAGTAGTTAAGTAATATTTTGATGCCAGCCTAATAGGTTATTAGTAATTAAATTGGTTTTCGATAGTGATGCTAAGAATGATCCATATACGAATCCTGTTATAATTTGATATAGGAGTGATCGCCCGGTATTTTATTAGGAGGGGTGTCACAAAAGATGCATACAAGTAAGAGAGGAGAAGATAATACATGAGTATGGTGAATTTGGGTAAACTAGATGTGAACTGGAAGGAAGTTTGTGTATCGTTTATGACCTGCAAGCCACCAGGTGGGTGTAGCTCTAGAGAGAGAGAGAGAGGTAGTGTAGAGATTTTGGCAAGACTTTTTCTGGTGATTCTCTTCTCTATCCCCTTAATAAAGAGGTGAGCACTTCTATTTATAGGAGATATAAAGGTAGTGTCACGTGACTAGGACACGTGACGTACGGACAATTCTGCAGAATGAGGAATACTTCTAGAAGTCAGACACCTGGCATGTCGTAAGAGTAAGGGTTGCTGCCTGTTTAAACCCAGGCAATAGGTAGTCTTAAGGGTGTCATGGACTATTTGATCCCAGGCAGTTGCCATGTTAAAAGGAGTGTTGCAGCCTATCAGAGCTCAGGCAGCAGCAAATATAAGACAATGCTTAACTGTATGGTGTCACGACCTGTCTGAGTCTAGGCAGCGACTTTTATTAAATACTTCGTAGCAGTACGAACTATATTGGACATATCAATAAGCCCCCAAGCCGTGGTGCCAAGAGCTGGCGAGTTGGGGCTGTGGCCTTATTAGTGTTCAATTGTTGCCATAGTCATTGCAAAGTGGCGCTTTATTTTATCGTGCCTTCTTATGTAAATGGGTTCTCGACGTGCTGATCATTACCCTTCACAAACCTTGATCATATCGAAAGAGAAGTTTTGTTAGTTTCCCTTTGGAGTTTTCCTACTACTATTTAGCCGTGGTTCAAGGCTGTCTGAGGTGGAGCTGAGGCTAAACAACCGGTGATTCTTCATTTTCCATCCATTTCCAGGTAAACTTTTGTATTATCATTTCATCTTTCTGCAATTTGCCATTATGATCCATTTTGCAATAATGAGGTTGATTGGTTACTCTTCTATAACCTTTGTATAAACAATGTATTTTGATTACCAATTAATTTGCATGGCTGAATTTACATTGAAAAGCCCTTTTGCTTGGTTTCTGATATCTAAATTTGTTGTAGAACTAGGGTTTGATGATCATGATAAATCGTTTTAGTAGGACTAGTAGTTTTGTTGCTAAAACATATAGGATTTAATATCAAAACCCTCGTTTTAACCCTTAATCTGTGCTTGGTGCCATTTTTTAAATTTATGGGCAGATGTTTAATTCTTTTGTAGGTTACACATATGTTGGGTAACTTGAGGTGCTTGAATTGGATTGTAGGATAGAAACTTGAATTTTCTGTGTTTTGATCCACACCTTGACCCTATTTCGAATTTTTTTTGCCAAGAACATGTTCTTGATCACTACAACAAAACTTACATTTAACTGCGATTTTCTTACCTACAAAAAAAAATCGTGGCTTAATATCAACATCTTCTACGAAATTCATTTCATGGCAAAAAGCATCATCTTTAGCAACGAAAATTCAAATTTCGTTGACAATAGATCCCCAAATGGCTGGCGCCAAACACTTCCCGCGCTTGAGTCTAAGTGCAAATTATTTAGCAACGAAATAATTCGTAGTAGTTAATATATATATTTTTTCAATGGAAAAGATTTCGTAGCCTAATATGTAAGATTGTGGGCAACGATTTGTTTTGCGAAAAAATGTAATTTTTTTTAATGCCCATCAAACTCCCACATGATTTCAATCTAAGCTTCCACAAACTGCTCCAAAATCGGAACAATGTTTGAGGACCTACAAACCCACGGACGTTTAAGAGACCTACAAACCCTTGTTTCACAAACCGATCTCAATATTACGCTCAATCAGGTACATTCTCTCTCTCCCTCTCTTTGTATTGAACGCCACCGCAGTTTCTCTCTCTATCTGTTTACAAACCGATCTCAATGTTACGCTCAATCAGGTATATACTGATCGGTTTATGTTTTGTGTTTTGTGTACAGGGTATTGTAGATGTTTTGTGTTTTGTGTACAGGGGATTGTAAATTACACTCAATCAGTTATGCAGATGTTTGTGTTTTGTGTACAGGGTATTATAGCTTCATTCCAATGTTTATGAAGATTTGCATCTTTTGTGTTTATAGAATCAAATGCAAAGGTTATTATTAAAAAGTTAAATGGTTATAAAGATAAATTGCAATGGAAGTTAAAGAAGATTATTAAAGAAATCCTTCTTTTACATGAAGATATGGATGTTCAATTTTTGCATTGTTATAGAAAAGATAATATAGTTTCATATTCTTTAGCTGATTTGATGAATATCGATAAGTCGGGTTTTCCTTTCTAAGAATGATAAAAAGAGGATATATCGTGCGCATTTTGTGTTTCTTGGGTTAATAAAGGCGAGCTAAAATCATTTTTATTCTTGTTGTGTGTGCTGATTTTTTGTGAATAACCCCCACCCCATTCATATTTCTATCCCCTTTATAGTAAGATCTGTATAATATTTTGTTTATGTTAAATTTATTAGTGCATAACTATGTACTTTTATTGTTTTAGATATAGACACGAATTTTGACATTTTAGAAAAAATTACTGTCAAATATTAATATAGTATAGAGTTAAAATGATTTCATTACTTACATTTGTAGTTATATGCCTTTATTATGCTAAAACCAGTTATTTTGGCTCCCCAAATTAAGATACATGTTATTTTAACGAAACATTTTTAGTACATTTAATACTTTTTGCAAAACAAGAATTTCCCTAATTTCCATGCCTATTATCTAAGCTCTATTTGATAAACATTCTTAGTTTACTTAATTATATAAATTAGTGTACTAAACCATTGTTAGGACCTATTTTGTAAAAATAATATATAATTTTTTTGTTCCAATGACTTGTACCTTCGAATCGTGGATTATAGTTTCAAGGTAGTTACCACGACTTTGTTTAGTATATTACTAGATCCCACTTGTTTTAACTAATTGTTTTCTACTTCTTAAATTTGCTACGCACAACATATGTAGTGCTCCTGCCCAATAGGTAGTATATATATGTGGGAAAATTTAGTAAGATTGATGAAAAACCTTGTTTAATTGTTAATGTTGCGTGTTGGTTTTTTATTGATTAGGGGTCTTAGGTTTATGTAGTGGGAACCTAATTAGAAATGTTGCGTTTTGATTTGAGGTCTTACATATATCCTATAGTTTGATGGATATTGATTAGTGGTTATGAATATACATATTCTATCTTATGCTCTTAAATCTTAGACAACAAAAATATTATATTAAACACTAAACTAACATTTTAATATGCTTGATTTTTCATGTGAACTAGATGGATAAGAGTTGGATGCACGAAATAAATAGATTTTGTGAAAATTATATCTTGGGTGTTAGATCATTTATTCAATTTGCGAAGGATTATATGGGACCCGACAGTTTCATTAGATGCCCATGTTGCAATTGTCTTAACATCGATCTCAGAAATATTGATGAAGTAGAAAGTCATCTTTTCTTAAAAGGTATTTGTACCACCTACACCCAATGGACATATCATGGGGAATATTCAAATGATATAGTTCATGATGATGTCAATGATGATGTCGATGGTTTGATGGATAATGAAAATGAAGAAGGGGACGAGATGCAAGAAGTGTTGGAAGACATGCAGAAAGGATGTTTCTTTTACGTTGGTCCAGTTGGAGCGTTTGAAACTAATAATACTCCTAGATAAGTTGGTGTCAGGGATGAGAAAAATTTTAACAAATTATTGAAAGATGAAGAGCACGAGTTATATTGTGGTTGTACAAAATTCTCTACACTGTCTTTTCTCGTGAAGTTGCTCCACTTGAAAGTGATTAATCAATGGAGTAATAAATCACTCAAGATGTTGCTTGAACTATTGAAGGAAGCTTTCCTTGGCGGTGAGACACTTCAAAATTCAGATTATGAGGCAAGAAGCATGTTGTGTGTCTTGGGATTAGGATACATATCGATTCATGAATGCAAAAATGACTGTTATTTATTTTGGAAGGAGCTTGAAAATAAACACGAGTGTCCAATATGTGGAGAGTCTAGATGGAAGGTTAATGATGATTGGGGTAAACATATTCCTCACAAAATACTTCGTTACTTTCTACTAAATCCAAGACTCCAAAGACTATTTATGTCGAGAAAAACGACTGATGATATGAAGTGGCATAAAGAAAAATGTGTCAAAGATAATGTATTGAGGTATCCTGCAGATTCTAGTGCATGGAAGAATTTTGATGCGAAGCACGAATGGTTTTCTCAAGACCCTCGTGATGTAAGGCTTGGCCTAGCAAGTGATGGTTTTAACCCCTTTGGTAATGTGCACAACTCATATAGCATGTGGCCAGTATTACTTATGCCATATAACTTATTGCCTTAGTTATGTATGAAATAGTCATTTTTTATGATGTCGTTACTTATTCCAGGAACTCTAGCACCAAGTAAGGATATGGATGTGTATTTAAAACCATTAATTGATGAGTTTAATGCGTTATGGGAAGTTGGTGTAGAAACATATGATGTATCTACCAAAATGAATTTTCAGATGAATAGGGCAGTTTTATGGACTATAAATGGCTTTCCGATATATGGTAATTTGTCTGGTTGGAGCACTAAGGGTTATATGGCTTGTCCTACATGTAATAAAGATACTTATTTGAAAAGAATAAGATGTAAGATATGTTATATGGACCATTGCCAATATCTAGATCCCAACCATATATGGAGGAAGAGTAAAAATTTGATAGTAAGCAAGAGCTCCGATTAAAGCCCATGAACTTAAATAGGGATGATTTGTTGTGAAAATTGAATCATGTCAATGATTATATAGTAGGGAAACATTCAGGTAATAAAAAGAGGAAACATACACCTGAAGAGCTAAATTGGACAAAAAAAAACATTTTTTTGAATTACCATATTGGAAAACATTAAAACTTCGACACAACCTTGATGTCAGGCATATTTAAAAAAACATTTGTGAGAGTGTGTTGGGAACTTTATTAAGGGGAAAACAAATGACACATATAAGGCGAGGAAAGATTTGGAGGATATGAAGATAATGAAGGAATTACATTTAAAGGGGAATAGGGATATATATATATATATATATATATATATATATATATATATATATATATATATATATATAATGCCTCCTGCATGTTATACACTTAGTAAGTTAGAGAAGCAAGGTTTTTGTGAGTTTTTAAAATCAGTGAAGTTTCCAGATGCATATGTTTCGAATATCTCACGGTCTGTAAACATTGGTGGTGGTAAGGTATCGGGGTTGAAAAGCTACGATTGTCAAGTTCTATTATAATGATTATTACCCGTTGGGACTCTTGGATATTTGCGCAAGGAAGTATATAGTGCTATTGGTGAGTTGGGGAATTTTTCAAAGATTTGTGTTATAAAACACTGGATGTAGAAGAACTGAAGAGGTTGGAGAAAGACATCGTTGTGATTTTGTGCAAACTAGAATTAATTTATCCACCGGATTTTTTTATATATAATGGTCCACTTAGCTATTCATTTGCCCCGAGAGGCTATGCTTGGAGGACCGGTGCAATATAGGTGGACGTATCCTATTGAAAGGTATGTAAATATACTCATCGTCATATTTTTAGGGTTATTTCGACATAACCCCCAATTTTTAAGTCAAACTTGACATAAAATATGGGGGTTTAAGTAAAAATACTTATTTTTTACGCATAGTTTATAGATTTAACATGAGGTAATTTATATCTTTATAAATGCTAATAGGTACTTGAGCACATTAAAGGGTTACGTACGTAATAAAGATCGACCGAAAGGTTCTATAGAGGAAGCCTACATCGTTAATGAATGTTTGCCATTTTGCTCAATGTACTTTGACGGGATTGAAACTAAACTCAACCGCTCGGAAAGAAATTATGACGGGGAGGAGCAAGAGGAGGGATTGGATGTATTCTCTCAAAGGGTACTCCCTTTTGGGCCATGTACTTATGACTTTCTCAAAGTGACTGAGATGGAAATGATGCGGTGGTATACGTTGAATAATTGCGAGAAAGTGGTTCCATATATAGAGTAAGTTAATAACTAGGAAGTAATCTTGATAAATATTAATTTTACAACTGCTACGAAGCTTATTGTTATAATTATTACCATTGTTAATGAGCATATGGAGGAGCTGAAGAAAGAAATCACTTTGAATTTAAAAGAGAGAAGTCGAAGGAATCTCCCTAGCTGGTTTGAAGAACGCATAAGTTTAAGCAAAGTTATCATCACATAATATTGATGTATAAATTTAATTATCTTTTTAAGTAATATAATTGGTCTAACTTATATCATTCAAATTTTGTCTTTAATAGATGAAAACGTTGTACAGCCATAAGTCTCCAGAATATACTGAGCAACTATATGCATTAGCATGTGGTCCTGACATATGGGCAAACAAGTATAAAAGTTACATAGTAAATGAAGTTAGATTTCACACTAAATACCGTGACAATCACGAGAGAAGTCAAAACAGCGGTTTAGTTATTAAAGGAGATCATAATGATGAAGAGATTAACTTTTATGGTGTATTGAACGATATTATTGAGTTAGAGTATATAAAAGGAAATTGAGTCCTCCTTTTTGAGTGTGACTGGTCTGAAGCTGATAAAAAGAAAAAACCAGGAATACAAATCGATGATCGCTTTACAAGCATCAATGTTAATGGTAGCTAGTACAAGACTGATCCTTATGTGTTAGCCGTTCAAGCAAAATAGGTGTTTTATGTCAATGACACAAAATTAGGAAAAAATTAGCAAGTTGTTCAGGATTTCCAGCATAGACACTTGTATGATATTAGGGTAGAAGAAATGGACACAGATGTATCAGAAGCAAAAGATTTTGTGTACCAGGAAAATGTTTCATCAGGGGCTTTTGAGATGATAGAAGTTGATGTTGTCCAGTTGCAGAGAAACTATGTAGAGGCGGACACTATTGATACTGGAATTGTAGATATAGACAAAGGAAAACTATCGAAAGAAGACATTATTTCCCTTGATGATGTCGATGATAAAGACGAAACACTTGACGAATATTGTGAAAATGCGGAAGAACTCGTAATGGTTGGGGATGATGATAGTGATATAGATTGACTTTGTTAATGGAAATTATGTAATGGAGTGTACTGTTGGTTGAGGATGATGGTAGTGATATAGATTTACTCTATTTTATCATTATATTTTTTGTTGATCTGTTATGAATGACCATGCATGTGATTGCTATTCCTCTTTATATCGGATCAACTATAATGAATGGACAACATGCTACCCTTGTCAAATAAAACATGTTTGGTGTACAATTATAATGAATTTACTGCTAATTTCATATTTGAATGTTGGTCAATGAATTGGGATGGAGGGGTATATTTGGAAATTTTGTGAAATTGTGGATTTATTTCTATTTATATTTTTGTTTTATTTCAGTAAAGTGGTGTAGAAATTACAATATTTTATAATGCTACATGTTATTCTTTATTATTATTCATTACTTAATATGCAAACATTTTGTGTGTTTTGATGTTCTTTTTTAGTATGGCGCCAGGAAGACGTCTTCGATCAAATAGCATGAAGGTCACTCCCTCGGCACCCCCGGATCTCACGGCGCCCCTAACTTCCATGGCAACCACGGCTCCCATAGCACCCACAGTACCAACAACACCCATGGATCCCATAGCTCCCATAGAACCCCCGACTAAACACATATTGGATGTAGAATCTACAAATATCTCGCCATCAACACAACAAAATAGTCTCGAAACCTCCACAAGCCATTCAGGTACAAAAACTAATTTTCAAATATTTCTTACTATTGTTCATTTGTTGCTAATATTGTTAATTTGATTTTAAAGTTTCGAATATAGATTCTACCATAACGAAAAAATTCCATGGACCTACACATGGCAAGGGGCTTCGGAAGATTATCAAAGATACTGGGAAAAAGATGCATATTGAGATATCGATGGAGAAAAATAGGCCACTTGATAAAGACCAGTCTGGTAAATTATCAAATGAACTCGGGATTATAATTCGTAACCTAATTCCAGTCTCAACCATATGAAAAGACCTCACTGAAGCTGATAGTACAATAGTGTTCGATAGACTCAGTGTAAGTAATTTCTTCTTGAAAACGACATTGTTACTTTAATTTTGCGATTTTGAATTATTTCTACATGTTGGAGTGATTTTCATTAAGAGTGATGCATTAGTTCATTTGAGATAGGACTGAGCAGTTGATTCCATGATAACTGAAGTACCATACAAATTAGAATAGTAGAGTATTCGTGATTTTGCATTGTAATAGATGTTTTTTTGTAATTGAAACAAATTATAATAGTAGAGTATTTGTTGCATAATTTTTGACAGCCTTGGTGACATGATGCCTAGTTCTATAGTTTCAGTAGTCACGTCCGAGTATATACTAGAATAATATAATTTTTTTGTTGAATTGGTGACGAGGTGCACGAGCGTCCTTAAAAGTACCCCCAAAGTTGTAAGTAGACCTGCTTCAGTATCATCTCTCTATAACCGAACTTTCCTATCCTCACTAAACACCACCCCCCTCCCCCTCCCCCTCCCCCTACCCCTAGCCAAATAACCCTCCATTATCTCCTCTAAGCTATCGGCAGTTGTGATAAGCTATGCTGCCACTACCTTACCCATGAACCTCAACACGACTATGGCCACCTCTATAATGTATGCTACTTCTACATCTCATGGAGAAGGGGTGTGTGGCGTAGATAATGAGACAACCATTATTAATGCATGGGGTAAAATGAACCATTTAATTATATGGAATATGGTTTCAAAATCTTACAAAAAGGGGTATGGGTGTGGGTAATTTGTTAAAAAGAAAGCTCATTAAGTAGATAGTTATGTAGGTTCCCATTTGGACTACAGCCTTCAACCTAATCGTAATTCGTGTATTATTTCTTTAATATCATTTGATTTATCTAAACTATATCACTTGTTGGATATTGAGATTTATAAGAAGTCCTTATGATATGGAGTTTGCTAAGTTGATGTCCTTGAGGACTAGCTCCATGGGTTCCACAGCATTAGCTTTAAAATCTGTCTGCCCACTTTTATTTCTACAGACCTCTATCAAGCCTGGCTAATATAGCCCCATCTTCATCACGATTGTTGCACCAAGTGAACTTTAAGCCCTTTTATCCCATATCTCTAAGATGACAATCATCTATAGCTTGAGTAAATTACCCTACAACTTGCATATCAATCTCATTACTCCCTAATTTTTCAGTTTGGGAAATGACAACATTGAAGTACCCATAACTAGATAAGGCTTAGCTTGGCTACCTTCAGAAATATCAACTACCTGGTTCCACAAACTCCTTATCTAATCTCTTGTGCATTTTGCATACACAAGAGACAAATTAATATCCAAATTGCATCATTGGTTACTAAGATTGACAGTTATTTACTGCTCATTATCAGCTATAACATGAATCATAAACTCAATTCTCCAAAAAACCAAATTTTACCATTAGCATTTCAACAACAGTCATCAAAGCCCCATTTTATTTTCAATTTATCTATCGTAACAGGATCAACTTTTGGTTCCAGTAAGGCAATAACTAGAACTTTGTGATCTTATATGCATACAGTTACAGACACTAATAAATTTAATATATACAGTTACAGATCTTAAGTTACTGACACCGATCTTAATTTATATATTTAATAATTTTCCTTGTGATCTTATATGCATTTGTCTTCGCAATGATAACTTCATTAAATAATTGTTAATAATTTATTTATTTTTTGTTATCGAACAATACAAACAAAAAAGAAAAAACTAACTTAAAAGGTTATGGGTAATATGATTTGTTGAGTTAAAATTCCAACACAATGAAGTTAAGTGTAAATCAAAATTAAGGATCTAACAAAATGTAAAGAGAATACAAGTAAGTGGTTTAGTCAGTATGGCCTACATAAATGATCTTCACCTTGGTTTTTCTCATATTCAGGCATGTTAGTGTCTCTAAGGGAGAAAGAACACTAGTCTATGATTTCTGTTTCTTGGGGGAGTAGGGAATCATTCTGAATTTTTTGAATATAATAAGTAACAAACATTGAGATAGAGATAAATAGAGAGACTGTTAATTTACTTTGTAATGGTATTTAAACAATTATCCACTTGGTGTAGAGAGTTTGATTGATCTCTCACTAGAAAAGGAAACCTTATCAGTGGTGATAAAGAGGAGCCCTGCTATTGGACCTGCTGTTGTTTCTTGTTTGTTTAAATTTTCTGTTGTCTCTCACTAGAAAAAGGCAACCTTATTATTTTTACAATATAGGCATATCATTATTTTGTTTCCAGTATAGATAAGAACCTAGGCTCCTCTTTCGAATTAGTTTGGTATTGAATATAATATGAGAGAGGTGAATCTTGCAATGTATGCACCACGATCTGTTCATATTCAACGTCGCTAGAAAATTCTCTCATGCGACAGTCGTTTTCTACCTTGCCATCTTCACCAACACAAATTTACTCCATCATTCCAATGTTGACACTTTCATAGTATTCAGATCATTGACACGCCTTTTAGTTGTTGTTGCAGATACGACATTTAGAAAATAGCCTTGTCCCTCAAAGCATACATTTTTATCACTAGTGATCATTTGGGGATTCATTTTCTACAAAAATTTCCTATCTTTGATGATGGCAACGGTGTTTTACAACGGTGTTTTACAACAATTTGCTTAACATGGAATTATAGCAGTTGTAATACTTTTGCATTTTAGCAGCTATAATACTTTATAGCTGCTATAATACTTGGAGGTCTATACACTCCACCGCTAACCTGTTCAGTTCTGCAAAGGCGTAAATCGGTTCAATTGTGGCGGTATATATATATATATATATATATATTAATAACCTTGAGATTTTTTAATTCATTCTAACTCCACATTTTCTCATGCTGTAGATATTAATAACCTGAAGCTTAGCTACAATCAGGCAAAGAGGGTTGAAGACACTGTCCTTTTAGCTGATTTTGATAAAAAGTTTTCTGAAATGGTCACTTATACCTCCATTATTGAACAAGGATATCTTGCATCCAAGGTGATTCCCAATAAGATGGATGAGGAAGGTAAAAAATTACTTCAAATATTTTTTCTACGGCCTCTTCACATTTTTAACTTCTAATATTCTTTTCGTAGCCTCTTAACATCTTTAACTTCATAATTTCAAGTGAAAAATTGAGCGTGATCTTATGCCGGCCCAATTATTAGAGATGGATGAGGATGCCATAGTTCTTACCCATAGAAGAAATGGGAAAAAGAGGAAGATGGCACAAAAGGAGGTAGCCCCTACAAATGAACAAACTGCAGAGCCTCTGCAGCAAAGTGCCGCGACAGAGACTGGAGTAATCCCTCCAGTAGAGAAGTCTATGGCCCCTAATAATGTTGTCTCTGCAAGAGAGAAGCATATTGACGATGTCATTGCTAATGATCTAGTCGCAACATGATTAATGTCTCCTGGGGATTTTCAATGTGGTAGCATCCCCATCTACGTCTCACCCACTACTTATCCTCCTTTGCGGACTATTATGTAGTCAATGCCAGTTTGCCACCGCCTCAAACTAGGGCATGTGTGATCCCTGATGGTGGTCCACATCCTCAATTAAGGGGGCTAAATCCTCAATCTTCTCGGGACACAACTTTCAAGGAAGTCCACAGAATGAGGAAGGTCCCAAACACCATTAATATTGACTATCTGGTTGAGTATGATCCTGAGGACTTAGAGGAAGCAGCCCTCCATAGTTTGTAGCGGGTAAGTTCATTTCCTTATGTTCATTTTCTAAATTTAATAACTTAGATGCTCACAGAAATTCCATCTTTTTAGGTTACGGATGTTATTATGACCCAGAGGTCAAAATATGAGGGCCTTTACAAACTGCATCAAGTCGCAGAGTCAATTCATAAGGCTGACTTGGAGAATGCCTGGGCCTCTTCCTTTAAGGCGGGTAAAAAATCATCTGCCACGGCACTTGATCTAGACAAGCTGAATTTGGAGGTTTCCACTAAGGCAAAAAATGAGGCCGAACTAAATTTCGTCGCAGCTATAAAATCCCTTCAAATTGCCGAGGCCAAGGCCGTGGAAGCTTTCAAGAAAGCCACCACCTTTGAGGGTAAACTCAATGTTCTTTAACAGAAGTATGAACAGTTAGAGCTTAATACCTCTTCCACCCTCAAGCAAAAATATCTTGACCATGCCACTTCCCTAAAACAAATGGAAGAGACCCATGCCGCAGCCTTGACAAAAGCTGCAAATGATGTTGTAGCTGCATATAAAAAATCTAGGAACTTCTTCCTCATAAATAACAAAGCCTATCTCCACGGCTTCCAGGAGCTTAAGCACAGGGTGGTGAAATACTTCCCTGAGTCAAAAGATAATATCATTTCTTTGATGTTAGGTGATGCTTAGCACAACGAATGTTCGACAGAGGTTAGGGTTGCGATAAAGGCAAAAGCCAAATTGATGGAAGAGGCTACATCAGAGGATGAGGAAATTGAGACTATTGTTGATGATGGTGAAGAAGACAATGAAGATGACGCAACCTCATAGATCATACTTTGTTATTCTTGTACATTCGTATATTTTTGTAATCTTCTTTATATCCTCTGCGGTATTTAACATTTACCTGGCATGTAATTCTATAGGCTATGACCATATTGAAACAAGCTTGCAACTTCTGAATGCTACTAGGGGTTGCGGCTATTTTAGTAAAGCTGCGACCCCAAATCAGTATATTTATATTTCGACTTCATGCCTTTTTGCTTTGCATTATGAATACTTGAATGTCTTTATTATTTTTCTTTATTTCTTTGTTTTCTCCTCTAACCTTTACATGCTTGCCCATTTTCTTTATATTTATTTAGAATTTGATGAATCCCATACAATCTTTCTCTTTCATTTAGACTGTGTTTGACTCAAACTTGGAACTCTAATGTAGGTTTATGGCTGTGTGGAACTTTGTTGAAAATTGGCTGCAGCTATTTAAGTCATTTGCTCATTAGAATCTCCACTCCAGAGATGCTGAGTGAATGGAATAAGTTTCTTTCTTGCGGCCATTTAAATATTTTGCACTTTTTTATTTAGGCTGAAGGAATACTTGGAGTGCTTTGGTTGAATGTACTATAGAAATATAGGATTTTTCGCGGATGATTAAGTCCTTATCCCTTTTAATTGTTACTGCAGAAATATAGGATTATCCGCGAACGATTAAGTCCTTGACCCATTTGGGTTATTGCCAGGCCTCCCCAGGCTAAGTATTATGAAGCTTCCTCAAGATATAATTGGATATATATTAAGCCATCCCTAGATGGGTATTTATGAGCCCCCATAGCTAATTGAAGCATCTCGAAAGCTAAGAACGGGCATTATGAGCTGTGGTGACTAATTGAAGCATTCGGAAGCTGTGAACGGGCATTGTAAGCCCCCGTGGCTTTGCATTGTGAGGATCATAAATCGCCAATCAAGGCATTCTCCCCAATAGACTTTTCCTCCCGAAGTAAGCAAATGATATCTTGGTCATCATGTTCCATTAAACCTGTTTAAGACGAGGGTCTCTCATTAGATTTCTAAGTAGGAAAGCAAGAATACATATAAGGCTAATGATTTCCATATATATATATATATATATATATTGACTTTAATAAAATGTAAAAGTCTTGGATATATAGCTACAAAGAGCTTCATAGATAGAGTTCAAAAAGAGAAAAATGTGAACAAGGAGAAAATAAGGATGGAATCTGGTAAACGGCCTCCCAGGTATCGGCTACACCCTTAAGAATCCTTCAAGAATCACTAAAGAGCTCCCTTCCAGATGAGCCTTTCAATCTCATTCTTTAAGGCGTGGTAATCATTTGTTTTGTGGACATGACCGCTGTGGAAACTGCACTTTTTGGCATGATCTCTCTTGTGAGGAGGGGACCTCAACTTCTCAGGCCAAATGAGAAATTTGTCTTCTCTAATGAGATCCAAAATGTATTTGATTTGGTAAATCAGCGGGGTGTAGGTCTTATAGCCTTTTTTTGGTTTTGGTGGCTCCAGCTTCGTCTTTTGAACTTTGTCAACAACCATTGTTTCTTCTGCCGTGACCTTTTTTATGGATGTGAAGGTTACAAGTTCTACTGTTGCGGCTTGTGCTGAGGTGAAGGCCACAGCCTCCAATATCAGGACCCTCTACGTCAGGAATTTAACCTGGTCTTGAAGTGCTGATTGACAGTCATACAGATGATCAATGTAGTACACCAACTGGAGAACTTCTTCACTTTGCTATGTTCTTGCATTTGAGGTTCCTTCCATGGCTTCCGATGTGTTAATATTTTAGAAGTATATATTCTGAGATCAACCAGACAATGGTGAGAAGCTAATGAATTCAGGAAAAACTAAGCATGGTAATGGGCATGCAATATCTGCAATGTTATTTTATTATGGCTGCGGCCTGAGATACATATTCTAGTACTTTCATGGTCACACTAATGAGAATTTTCCAAGTAAACTAAAGAAGATGCAAAGACCAACTGCCTTATGAATGCTGTGACAATCTGGAAATAAAACTACCTGCCCACATCCCTCAGGTGGTGGTGAAAGGTGTGATTTAAAAAATAGGCTCAAGACCTAATATCAATTCATAGAATATACACAGAATGTGCCTAATAGGAATTTACCAAGGGCAAAACAACCTTTAGGTGTGAAAGTAGAACTAACTTGGTAATAAGCCCTGGATCACTGTTGTAAAAGACATAAATAAGTGAATAGAACTCTTCCCTAGTCACCCACCATTAGTAGGCCACTGCCTTTTGTGTTTTTCAACACCATACAGGTAAGATAACATCACCGGGCTATAGAAAACAAATCTATGGTCATAGAAAAGAAGATCGACAACAGATCTTAAAAGGAATCATCCCCTCATCGGGTTGTACACAAATGTAAGGGCTCGATAATCATAACCTCACCTAAGGGATCATGACCAAAGGGGTCCCCATAGATGAAATAAGGAATCTGGAACCCTGAATTAGAAGCGCCAAAATGATGGGAGAAATTGAACAAAATTCATTCTCATGCATCATATCAAGTGTACAATATAATTAAAGCAAGTAATAAGGGAAAGAACACAAGATGCAGAGTGGTTCGGCTATAAAAAATGAGCCTATATCCACTTTGTTGCTATATTCTCATTATATGCATCGTATAATACAATATGATTGGGCCTAAAGAGGAAGTAAGATAGGAGAAAAGAATACATGAGTATGGTGAATTTGAGTAGACTAGATGTGAACTACAAGGAAGTTTGCATACCGGTTGCGGCCTGATAACCCCCAGGTGGGTGTAACTCTAGAAAGAGAGAGAGGTAGTGTAAAGATTTTTGGAAAGGATTCGTCGAGTGATTCTCTTACCGGACCTTTAATAAAGAGGGGATCACCTCTATCTAATGGAGATATAAAGGTAGTAAGTCTGAAGAATGAGGAATCCTTCTAGAAGTCGGAAAACTGGCATGACCTAGGCAATAGCTAATCTGAAGGGTGATGTGGCATATTCGATCCCATGCAGCGGCCATGTTAAAAAGGGTGTTGCAGTCTATTTGAGGTCAGGCAGCAGCAAGTGCAAGCCAATGCTTAACTGTATGGTGTTGCGACCTGTCTGAGTCTAGCCAACAACTCTTGGTGAATGCTCCGCGGTAGTAGGTACTATATTGGACATTTAATTTCTAATAAGTCTCTTCATTCTTTAACGCATCATTAAGTTTACCCTAACTTAAAATAAAATTTTCCTATTGAATTCTCCTGTATTTTTCTCAAAAATTAATTCCTTTTCTAACTCCAATTCCTCCATATCTTTCATATTTTGAAACACATTTTTAAAGGTTAATTTATTCCACTATTTGAGAGTAGACTTCAACATTTGCAATTTAATAGATAAGGGTGTTAAAGTCTTTACATCAACATTTTTAGCCAATGACTTTCGAACATTTTAGGAGTTTGATCTAAAATAGTTTTAACTAATAGAAGAATTGAAGACTGGTCTGACAAGTTTTTATTTAAACGAATAATTGAAGTCTTAGTAATTGTACTCAACCATTTGCTATTTCATATACCTCCATCAAGTCTTTCAAATATGGAATCTTCTACAATTATACTATTCCACCATATGAACTTGGATCCCAAATATCCCAAATTATGAAAAGTATCTTTGGTAAAAAAAAAGAGTTGAAGTGTTCTATATCTTTAAAGTCTATAACATTTCCTCCACACTTCTAAGCAACATATACACAATGTTAAAGTCACCAATGAAAAGATGAGACATATTTTCAAAAGAGTCAGATAAATTTTGTAAAGAATTCCAAAGATCGAGTCTCTCCTCTTTAGAGCGTTTACCACAAATAGGAGATATAATCACTTTAGGTTATAATTAAGGATGAGTTAAGATGAAAAAAAGGAGTCGATATCTATTATTGATAACATTAATAGAGACTCCAAATCTCTAAACAATCCAAATGTTATTGGATATATTGTTGATACCCTCATCATAGTTTAACTTTAGAGTTGCTTTATGTCTGGCATTGGCTCAAAAAGAGCAACCAAAGGGAGTTTATGAGTTTTTAAAAAAAATTAATCTTCTAGAAGTGGATTTATTATTAGCACCTCTTACATTCCAATTAAGGAAATTAATCATTGCAAAAAATGCGAAGAAGAACTTTCGTTCACCTTAACAATTAATCTAATGAGTCTTTTGAGCAGATAGACTACATGCTTCTTATTCTTTTAGTTATCTTATTATCATTAGTGGGGAAAGTAGGAACATTTAGAGGGGTTAAATTTTGTTTGGATTTGTCTTTATCTCTATCAACTTTATCTTTCAAAAACTTCTCGGATATATTGGAGAACACAAGCTTCAATTCTTCAAAAAGAACTAAACCATAATAATCATCTTCAGAATCTGACAAGATAAATTTCTACGTATATTTTTTTCTAGTAGTCTAGATATTCAGTATCTCTAGGGGATAGCAGACAATAGTCAACAATTATCACATTTTTCTATATATGTCACTTTTTATCATCTCAATATAACTAGAAATCTTCTTAAGCTCAACATAAAACTAGTTTTCAATCTCTGATTCTTTGATACTATTTTCAACTTGGATTGGAGTGTTCTTGGCTTGTCCTTCTCAATTTATCTCTGCAAATTTTGAGAGAGTTTGACTTTTTCCTTCTTTTGAGTATTTTTCTAGAATTTGAAACTAACTTTAATTGGCAACAAATATATATATATATATATATATATATATATATTTTTTTTTTTTTTTTTTTGGGGGGGGGGGGGGGGAGTTGCTTTTCTTGTGGAGGAATCTGTTTAGGGTGTTTAATGAAACCACTTTGAATAATATGGCCTTTTTTTAGACAATTAGAAAAATATTTCGATATATCTTTATATATCACTTCCTACCAAAATCCATTTGATCCATTACCAATCAAAACCCTATGAGGAGGGGATAGAGTGAGATCCATATCAACACAAACCCTAGACAATCCAGGTATGTTTAGAGACATAGTTGAAGCATTAAATTTGAGAGGTTTTCCAACTAATTAAAAAATTGAAAAGAGAGATTTAAAAAAATGAAGAGGAAGTTGATTATGAAATATGGAGACCACTTAAATGTTCTCATGGGATAACCTCCAATTAATCATTCGTCTCACGTTCAAAGTCTAATGAAGTCTTCTTCACTATGAAGTTTAATGATAATATGTTTGTTATCTAAGAGGCCAATATTGTAAGTTTCATCAAGAGAAAAGTACAATAAAGATTTGCGAATAATTTCAAGAGAAGGTTTGTCGTGGGAGACTTTACCAATGATTGAATGTTTGAATGGAAGGTATAACTCTTGAATGCCTTCTTCAGAAAAAAATAATGGTCAGTTCACCTTTGTTAATAGAATGAGTTTTAGGAGAAATTTCTTTCATTTGGTTAAAACCCACAACTACAACAAAATATTTAGACCAAATATTAGGATTGGGATTAGGTATAGGATGTTTCGAAACATTAAGATAGGGGAAAGAAAAGTGGGAGGCATTATGAATGGCCATGCAAATCCTAATTAGGGTTAGATCACCCTAGGGGGAGAGAGAAGAGTGGTAAAATATTTTCTTAACTTTTCAATGAATGACCTTTTATAAAATTTAATCACTATTTATTTTCATTATTAATAGGTTGAGAGGTTATTAAGTTCCTAATATTAACATTTTCCATTTGGTGAGGGTTTTTTATATGATAAACTGTTGGGATTTGATATAGATTGAATTGCGTGATGAGTAATCAAAAATAATATATTAAAGGGGTTTAAATATTTATTATCTACTATTATAGAAATAAGAACATGCAGACGTCACAAATTAAATGTTCGTATAGTATAAGTATTACTCGATTCTACAATAACCTACAAATCGTAATGGATCATATAGAGATATATGGTTTTGAAAGTATTTTTATAAATTGGATTTAACATGGGAGTTCTATAGGGGTTTGGAAAACAACAATGGACATTTGAGAGACGATATGATAGTTTAATATATATTGTCTCAATCGAATTCATCATGAGGGAATATGTGTAACACTTTTGAAGGAATATATGGGAAATGGTTAATTAATAGTTAAAGATATTCTAAGGCCTTATAGAAATTTGACAAACTATTCACAACTTTTAAAAAATGCAGAAACCGAGTTGTATGAGAATTATCCTAAGTATATTACAGAAATCTCATTTCTACTTGAACTCTTTCACTTAATGTATCTTAATGGATGGTCAAATTTATCATTCACAACATTATTGGTATTACTGAATAAAACATTCCCTAATTCCAACATCCTTTAATCATTATATCAGCAAACAAGTTAACTACGAAAAAGTGAGATGCTAATCCTATTTGGTGTATGTTGTTTCGAAACAAGGCAGAGTATCTAGACAACTGTGACATTGATGAAGCTTCCAGATATAAAAACCACGTCAATGGGATTGATATTGGTAAAAAGGGTAATAAAACTAAAAAAATCAGTCGTAAGAAATATAGTATGGATCCAAGATTACATAGATTGTAGAGTTAGTTATTGGATTAGTTATTTAAATGTGTTATGGTTGAATTTTTGTTTGAGTTCATCTTCAATATAAAAAATTAAATTATAATTATTTCATTTTGTAAACGTAATATATTCTCTTAACTATTTTGTTGTATGCATCAATCCCTCTTTTAAGTTCTATTGAAAGTATCAAATTAATGTTGGTATTCCTAACATTTAAGATTAACCCCTATATTAACTAGTGCGGTGGTTTGCTATTGGCGAATTCTTAATAGGGTTGGGTCAACAATTGATTTTAAGTTAATATATTAAATATTATAATGTATGACGTTGGGTTATGATCATTGGGAAATAATATTATATGAAATCAATAAAAAAACCACATCTCGAAGTACCACGTGTTTTTGTGGCAAAAACAAATTAATAAGTAAATATATCACATGGTCTGATTAGAGGGTGTAGGTAGTGTGTAGTGTGTAGAAGTCTGTTTTTGAAACATATTGTGTTATTTATAAGTGGTTTAAACCACTTAGTCCCTTAAATAAAAATTAATATTTGATTAGTTCATTCATTGTTCAAAATGCGCGCTTAATCCTCGTGATGCTTTTTTATTTGTCAAAAGACTAACCTTCTCACCATTTCTAACTGACGATTATTTTTCCTTCCATTTTGCAAACATCAATTGCATTCCAAACACTTTAGTCACTTAAAACTCAACCATCAGCTCTAACTCTCTATCAAAGCCTAAAATTCCTTTTTCTTTAATCAAACTCTAGTACAAATTAAACCTACGAAGAAGAAATTGATCAGGTATATTTTGATTGTTAACCGTTTCATTTCCATTGAACAAAATCAAATGAATGAATAATTTGTATTTGTAAGACCTAACCTTGAAATGTATACAAAGTTTTCATTTACAATGATATTTTATTCCGACATATTCAAATATATTGTTATATATCTCATTAAGAAGAAAATTATTACAATAATATCTAGAAATGGAGTTATGAAAAACTATTTTATGACTTTCTGTTGGAACAATAGGCCCCCAATTTTAAAATTCAAAAGTAATTTCCTTTTGTAAATGCGGAAGCGTAAGATGATGGTTCAAATTCAAAATAAATAAACAAATTTTAATTTCTTATCAAATTAAAATTAAACAAAGTGAAATAAGATAAAACACACACATATGTCGAATTTCACTTAAACCATTAGAATTAACCCAAGTCTTAGAAATTTGACTAAGTCATATTTTTCAATTTTACCAAATTAGGCCAGACCAATTTTATCAAATTAAATTAAATGACTTGAATTAAAGTACTAACATTACCCAATATTTAATTTAGCACCAAATTAAACATGTAGTGATTAAAACCAAATTTTATCTTGAATTACCTAAGCATGCATTCTAGGTGAGTTTGCACAAGATAAAATAAACAATTAAACCACTACGCTGCGATGTACGAGGGAAAACCCACAACGGAAAAAAACCTCGGACGGCCCTAGCCTTAAGTCCACTAAGTATGAATTTACAAATTACAAGATAGAAATACTTACAACACTCGACTTAATCCCTCTCAAGCCCCGACGCTTCTTCTTGTAAATACCTCTGCCTAGTAGACAACCCTAGAGCTCCACCGGAATCTTGGACTTCACCAATGAGACATAGGTACACCGTCAACCACACATGTTGCCTTTCACCACATGAGAATGCCGCAGCAAAATAAGCTCTTCTTCTTTAAGGGATTTAAAAGCAAACCCAAACTTCTCTTGAAATGGTAGAGATCAAACTAGTGCCAAACTCCAAGCAATGATATATATATATATATATATATATATACTAGGGTATGCCCGTGCCTGAAGGCACGCTGATAATTTTGAAAAGTATAAACTCTTGCCTTGGTGCCATGACAAGTGCCCTCACCAAAGCTACGATTGGTCTCGAGTTCGAGACACAAAATCAGTCACATCATATATGGGGTATGCCCGTGCCTAAAGGCACGATGAAAATTTTCAAAATTTCATCATTGATTGGGCCATGTGACGTATTTATTTAGCAACAGATAAACAATGTTTTAAATAACCTATTTTATGAACATATTAGTTTTAAAAAATTGGGAAGTTTTTGAAAGTTTTTTTACATACATACATACGCCATGTTTATGTACATAGATACAATGTGGTACAAACCTATTAAGTCAAAAAGTTCTTTTATAATACATAATTGTAAGAAATTTTTAAATATTGAGCGAATTTTCGTATGTTCATATAACTATTCACCATGTAAACAATTTAAAAAGTTTGGGCAATGTTTCCTTTATTTATATGACCATCCACCGTGTTTAAGAAATAAAAAAAAAATATTCGAACAACAAACTTGAGAACACTTTGTTCTAGTGCATTCATCCCTTCAACACTAAATGTGCAAAATTGACACACAAAAACAAAAAACTAATACAACATTCAAGAACAAAACAAAGAATAAATAAGATTAATCTTTTATACAAAGGCAAGCACACTAAATCATAAATTCTATTTTGAAGCCAAACACACTACATTGAAATAAAAAATCCGAGCCAATCAAGGAATATCTAAATCGAAAGAAGAAGGAATATGTCGTCTTTTTACACTGAATATGCCAATTCACACATTATTGCTCAAGACATTTTGAATCAAAGTATCATATATCCCCTTTGTTTTTGACACTCAAAATTGTCAATTTCATGCAACACTATATCAAGCGCAAAGCATTACCAATGCTCGTTGTTGTCGATCAAGTGGTGGCATGTTTAGGGAGGATGTCATTCAACACCGCATCTGCAAAAAAAAAGAGCAAATCAAAAAAGATAATTTTAGATATGCACACTAATTCAATGGTGTAACAATTAAAATTCTATGATTGTAGTGGCATGTGTTAATAATGGTTGACATTGTCATCGCATTAAGAGAACCCTATTTTGTGTGGTCGAATAATAAAAATTCCCATTCTTCTTGAGCCATTGCAAAAATCTCAGTTGAATACCTCATTTCAAACATAAAAAAAGAGTGAATGAAAATAGAGAAATAATGAACAATGCCAAAACATAATGAACATGAACAAAAAATCAATAAATACCTCACACTGAACTGGAGATCAACGGCACCATCCTTGTAGCTTCAGTTCATCGAGAAATAGAGATCCTCCCTTGAGAGATGTCAGTAAGAAAAAAGTACCAAATGGATGAATGCCAACTTGCATGGATGAAAATTAGCATATCAGTATACAAAATAACCAATGTATGTTTTCAATAGAAAAAATTTCACCTTAAATGACAAATTAATTGAACTTGTACTACTCAAACACTTTTAATAACAGGGGGTCAAAACAGTAGCACTGTATTTCATTCCAAACATAAGACATAATGGGAGTTGAACCCACACATGTTTCTACGATGACAACAAAGTTGGAACAAACTAATTAGTAAATGTTATACCTATACAATACAGAATCTGGTAACTGAAATTTTGACATTAAATAATTAATTCAAAGCACAAACAAAACCTCAAACATAAACATAATGAAAAATAACACTACTCAATTTATGAAACATAACGAAGCCAAATCCGAGAAGTAAAAAAATGACATGTAAATTATACAACTTCTCAAACTGAAATGTGAAAGAACCTGCCAAAATTTATTTATAAAACATATAAAAAGTGTTTACCTGTTTAACATATATAGTAACAATGTTTAAGAATGGGGTGTTAATTTGGAAACCAATCGACCCAAACAGCGGAGTCCAGGCAGGTAATATATAGAAACACCAGTTTATATGGATTACCTGTTTGTATAGAAACAGACTCCAAAAAACAATATAAACATGTATATACTCCATTTTACACTTAAAAAATTCGTATATATCATATAAACAGAAATATATCTATTTTACACCTGTAAAATCCATATAAATAGGTGTATACCCCATTGTACACTTGTTTGTATCAGATTTGGGTTCCAAAAACACATATATACCTGTTTGTATCTGATATGGATTTCCAAAACATGTATATACAATCTGGCATAACCCAAATCAGACATAAAAAACCCATAACAGATATACAAATAGACTCCCAAAAATCAAACATCAAATCTGTAAAAACAAGACATATAAATATACTCCAAAAAAATTAGACATTCAAAGACAAATACAAAGGTTTGAATTATTTTTTGGGTCGTAACAGTAGCTCTTTACAAACACAAATGCAAAGGTTTGAATTTTTTCTGAAGAAATAAACTTAGAAAGTATATTCTCTAAGATGATGAAGTTTCTACTAAATATAAAGTCTATTAAATACATAAAACAAATCTCGTGTCTTTTTTACCCCTGTTCGTTGTTGATTTAACCGTCCCACTTGTTGCAATAATCAAGTATCGATTGGGATGTGTTTTAACTTGGGCAGCTGAAATAAATGGAACATAGCACAAATCGAATTAGTCAAAACTTTAACAGACTCGAATTAGTGTGCAGGGGAGACAACTTTTATCCCAAAATTCGCAAACCAAACATAAAAAGTGTTAGTCTAACACTTTTAAATACAAACAGGTACTTTGTTGAACCTTTAAATATCACAACAGTAAATAAATTTATATAAAATTGAAAGAATAAAACCCCCATTTCAGTTTCAGAACAACAAACCAAAAAATGATTTCATACCCAAAACAAAACTAAAATCAAATTCCGTGTATAAATTGCAAAAACAATATAAATGTCAAAAAATAAAATAGAATACAAATGAAAATTACTCTTGGTAGGCGGCTTCGGGAGAGACAACGTGGGAGGCAGTTGAAGGAAATTCACTCCAAGCCTTCTTCTCCGAATTTTTTCACAACGAAAAAGTTTTGCGACACAACAATGAAATAGCCACTCTAAACATAAGTTTGTAAACATTAGATCTAAAAGATATTTCACAAACCCACTCTAAACTACATAAGCGCTCCCTACGAAAACAAAAGACAATAACAGAAAAAATAACACATGGGTTAGATCTTCACTAGGATCGAGAGAATAACATATGGATCGCAAATATACCTGAGAAAAAAATGAGGAATAAGCCGTAAAACAATGTTGAATCTCACCATAGTTGTATATTTCAGCGAAATAGGTTTTTTAACTGTGTTTCTTCACCTGCGTCTTTATTCACCTGCAATTTCGATGAGTTCATAAATCTAACCCGTAGATTTGGTGGTATCTCAGATCTAAAAATTAACACTAAAAAACAAAAAATAAACCTCGATTTTGATCCTTAGATAGAGAAATCAAACTCGACTTCAGATCTAAGCCAACCTCGATTTTGATTTTGAGTTTTGGTTTGCTAGTTTTGATCTTAATCGATTACTAAGATAAGGTGTGTGAGTAGGGTGCTTGAGGAGAGCGGGTGAGGTGAGAGGGTTTGTGAGGGTGGGTGTGTCTCTACAAACTGAAAGGAAATGGCATGAGTGAGGTAAAAACAAAGACACACTCCTCTCTCTCTCGGTTGTAGTGAAGGTTGTTGTTTACTATAGTATCCTTGTGTTTGAATTAAAGTGAGGGAGAGGGAAGTAATTAGTGAGAAAGAAAAGAGGGGGAAATTAAATGATAGAGGGGTAAAATAGGGAGTGCAAAAAAAATGCATATGATGACATCATCAATCAATCTTATGACATACATATGTTTCCTACTTTATTATATAGATATATGTATGCATATATATATAGTATCTTGGATAAACAAACTTTTGGTGAAAACTAGAGTGTTAAAAGATTTTTTTTTGAAAAATTACACTCAAAACATGAACTTTTTTCCTTTTGAATTTTTGCTCTCAAAACTCTCTCTTGGAGATGGGAAGATGTGAAAAAGTTAGTTAGAAAAAGTTGATTTTCGTACTTAAGAAGTTCTGTCAAAAGATAGTGGGAAAAACAAGTGGGAAAGTGGGAAAAAACTGTCAAAAACTTCCCAAATAACTGTTCCCGCCAAATCTCGTTCGAACGAAGTCTCGTTCGAACAAGCTTATAACGAAGTTCCAGTGTGAACTCGTTAGAAATCTCGTTGGATATCTCGTTTGAACCATCATTCTCGTTCGAACGATACTTCAAATGACATTCCAGTGGCCAATCTGGGAACTCGATAGCAAACTCATTCGAACGAAATTACTGTTCGAACGACAGACTCGTTCGAATGACACTTCGAACGAACTTCCAGAATGTTTAAAAAATTCTATTTTTATCACAGAAACTCTATATGCTTTAGATTAAAGTTTCATTATAATATTTTTGAAAATAAACAACAGTTTTAAATAAACGTACACCCAATATAAATTGTTCCAAGCTCCTATATATATATATATATATATATATGTATATATATATATATATATATATATATATATGTATATATATATGTATATATATATGTATATATATATATATATATGTATATATATATATATATATGTATATATATATGTATATATATATATATATATATGTATATATATATATATATGTATATATATATATATATATTAAAATGCATTCATACCTTAAGAGCAATGGAACCATGTTGATGACGTATAAACAAGGCACTTTTAAACATGGCATTTTGATGAAGCTTTAAACTTGGCCGTTAAGTCTTCAACGTTCGCATGTCATAGGCTAGAAGGATGATCAATAACTCTATCCTATGACTCAAACGTTTTTTTCCGAAATTGAGCCAAAACTACAAAGGACTCAATTGGAAATTTGTGTGCTTACACTTGCATGTGGTTAGTTTCATATACATATCCATAATTTGAAAATAATAACAAAATTAGTGCATTTATGAAATATTTCATTATGATTACTTATATTTGAGAAATTTTGAGTAATATTAACGTATAAATAAGATTTGTTTTGTTTATTAAGTACTTTAATTGTATTTTCATTCATAAGGTAACTAGAAAATCAGAGTGAAATATGTAAATTTATATGAAATGCTCATCAAAATGCAATAAATTAAAGTAGCTAGTTACTATATTAATAAATATTAATGTCTCTGCTTGAAAATATAGTATTTATAGTTATTTAAATTATAGGAAGGATGAAACATTCAAATCGAGACATACCTCCACGTACAAGCTCCAATAGTTAAGATCATGACAATAATGAACAAGAAGAGCAGATTTTGGCACAAGAGGAAGTTATTAATTTCAATCAAATAAGGTCAAGTTTTTTACCATCGAACAAGCTCATTAAATCTATGAAATCACAAATACAATTGCAACATTTGGTCTTATTGAAGAAAACATCATTTTAGAAAATCTTAAAGACAATATTTGATGAAAAACTTAGAGCAGAATGTTTTCGAAAATCAATGCCACAATATGCTCAATAATTTCATCATTTGATATAGAAATGAACAAGTTTAGGATTGGTGGACGTTTGGTTGATATTGAAGACGAACAAATTGAAAATGTTTTTGGAGTAGAATATGGTGAAAAAATGTTTAGTATATCACAAAAGAATAAACAAGAAACAACTTTTGTGAATAGACATTTTGGGAAAAGAAACAAAGTAACAAGAGCATTAATAGAAAAAGCAATCAAGAAATCCGTTAATGGGAAATAAACAAGGGATCAAAAGGATTTTCTGAGACTACGATGCTTACATATCTGCTGTATACTATTGCTTCCAAATAATGGATCGAAACTAGCCTGTTTTTTTTTAATTACATTGAGAATTGGAGAAAATCTTCACATTCAATTGGGGAAAAGCAATTAAAGCCTTCTTATTAAAGTCAATAAAGAAGTATTATGCATCTCCAATGAAAATGATTGGATGTGTAATGCTATTAACGGTATGTTATAAATTGTAAATTGTCATTTTTCTTTTCATTTACATTTATGAAATTAACATAATGAATGTTATTTCTGTTTTAGCTTTGTGAGAACACTCGCATCATTGATCAATCGTCCATTATAAGTGAAGAATATTCGTCTTTCACATATGGAATCTTCGGGATCTAGCTCAAAAGCTCTAAGAAGTGCCCATTTATGAATTACAGTTCCAAGAGTTAACTGATTTGATAGTTTTATACAATTAAAGTAATAAAATGCCAGCTCTATATAATCAAAGTAACTATTCTGAAGCACTTTGAATCCTATGAATCAATTTTATTGTTTGTGTCAACATTAGGATTAACTAATACAATATGTTGTGGGTGTAACTACTTGGTTGTAACTCTATACACCAAAAACAATTATAAATTTTGAAAAGTGACTAATATGATAGTTTTATGCAATGATAGTAACTATTCTGTATCACTTCAAACAATAACTAGTATACTATATCAATACAGTGAAAGTAACTATTTTTGCATAAAAATGTATAATTCACTAAAAACTATTTAACTTATTCTTTAAGCTTGTTATTATTAAGCTCATTACTGATTTTGCATTCAAACATATAATTTTTTTAATTTTTTATTTTATAGGAAAATAAAGGGGAAGTATTTGTGCGTGGACAAGAAGAAGATAATAATGAAGAACAACAAACACGCTTAAATCGTTCAAGTGAAAATGTCAAGGAAAAGGATGATGATATAAAATTGAAAGATAATTTGGTCAAGATAAAGGTGAATGTCACGATGAAGAAAGAGAGGATAATTTAATATTAATGAAATGTTTCATGTGTATGAAGGTGAGAATGAGTGATGCAAAGAGTAAAACTTGAAGATAGATCAGATGAATAAAGAGATGGCCAACTTAAAAGAAAAAAGTATGAACCTTACAGAAGACAAAGAAAAGCTAAGGGAAGATAATGAAACTGAAATTCAGAAGATCCGAGAGGAAACAAAAATGATATTAGAGGCTATGGAAAGAGATAGTAAAGAAAAATAAATTTGGTTCTTAGATCAAATATGGTCTTAATATCTTTAAATATAAAGGTTCCGAGATGAGGAAGAAAGAAGGAACAGTGCACACAATGACGAGGTCACTGTTTTGACGTGTGAAATTGTTGGGAAAAAAACAGTGGGATCAAGAAGTTGGAAGCATAGTTAAATGTTTTTAAATATGCCAACAAGTGTACCAAAATATTTTAAGTACCAATTATCTCGGAATCGATATCTAAAAGTATAAAAGTCTAACCAAGTTCCATGTCTAAACGTGTAAAGGTGAGATCAAACATAATTCTAAAAGTATATGAAGATTAAACTTATGGAAAAAATAAGAGAAAGAGAGAGGATAAGAATGCAGTTGGTTTGGATGAAAGTTCAAATGAAAAAGAATTACAAAAGAGTGAGACCAAAATTGATCCATTGATGGAAATAACAGAAAGAATAGTCGTTGAAGATTGTGTAATTGAAGTTCACATTCCATATCCAGAGAAGAAAAAACTTCAAAAAACATTTGATAAGTCAAATGTCTAGTAATTTTACTTATAAACTTTATTTAATTATAAACTTTATTATAATTACATATCCTTACAATCTTACAATTTTTTATTATAATTTTTAGCACTTTTGGACTAGAGTAAGAGCTTATCTCAGTAGGAGAGAAGTGTCATTGATACTACAAAAAAGTAATTACAAGCTATGTAATCAAATATTTCTTATTATGTATTTTTCATATGATTGTTAATGTGAAAATTACTTATACAAAATATTTCTATAGTAACTATTTTATCATTGTAAAAATTACACTGAAATCATTTTTTGTGTAGGCTATTGATGCTTATGTGAAATTGCTCTATGTTGCACTGCTTAGAGACAATAATGTTGAGCACAAATCCTTATTTATAACAACTTACTCTTTCGTAATTATTATTCTTAAGCTTAAAATTTTACAGATAAAGTAACTTATTTTTTATAGTGTTACTGTTATAATCATTAATCATATATGTTGATGAATATAACTCATAAAGTAAGTTCTACTTCACCTATAAACGATGAAATTCACTTATGTTATATTTTTCTGATAGAACTATGTCCAAAAAGGAAAGACTATGGTTGTAACCAAATAGATATTTGAGAAAATATTAATGTACATTGGAAGTGTTCGGTTTATATTATTCCGTCTATTCCATGAAAAGCTCGGTCATTTCACTATATTACTATTTGACAATCTTGTAATCATATGGTTGAACTATGACTCAACAAGTTATGGAGGCCCAAGAAACAAAGGAAAATACTTTAGGGAGGTTGTGCTAATGGTGAAAAACGATATAAATACTTTCTTAAATTCATTATTATATAATGCTAATTTATTTCAAATGATTTTTATCAGATCAAACATATTGAGCAATATCTAGGAGAAAAGAGGATGAATTGAGCAAGAACCCAAGCATTACTCTAGTACAGCCACCCAAAAAATAGGGTCTTCTACAACCACTTCAAGTGAAATGCAAATAAATTTGGATGTGGATAAGATCTAGATAGAATCGTATTCATAAAGCGAACTCCAATTTTCTATCATCATCCCTGAGCAAAAAGAAGATTCGTAACTTATTTTATTTTGAATTACAAAACTTATATGATATCAAATTTATTTTACTAATCTTGATTTTTTTAATAAATAGTAATTATTGTGGTATAGCAATGTCATAATACATCGAGAAAATTGCATATGGAAAGGCACTTGATTTTTTTTTTGCAGAAAATGCAATGGACAAAATGCGGGCAATACTTATCAAGTTACTAAATTCTGCTAAGCACAAATCCTATTTAGCAAGGTAGTAGAGAAGAAAGCAAAAAATAACCTATTTTATGAAAAATAATATGGTGCAAGGATTGGTTTCTAAAGGTGAATTGAAGAGAAAAATCAATAAGTTCTAGAGAAAACAACTAACTGGTGGAGAGCAGGCTCAAATACAGAGGCAGAAAGAGATTAGTCCCCTTACTGATGTAGATAGGCTTGTTTGATGTGGTAAGAAAGAGGATCATATATAATATAACACGTGAAAATAACCTCTGATAAGAAAATGTTTGAAACATCATATTCAATTGTTGAAGTTTTGTTACTCAAATAATCTATTTCCAATTTTCGGCATGTATTTTACATGGCAGTTGAGCTAATATTTGTTTCATTTTATATGAGCTAATTTTTGTTTAATTTTACTTGACAGTTGAGATAATGTTAGTTTTATGTTACTTGACAGTTGAGCTAATGTTTGTTTCATTTTAATATTGTTAGATGATAATTTTTTTTTAATGACTATAATTGAACAAACTAAAACAAAGTTGGATACTAAAATGAACATGGTGTTGTATGTTCTTAGTTATAAAGTAACTCATTTTTTCCATTTCCCAACTGAAATCACAAATAACACATAACAAATGATGTCTTATTACATAGTTAAAGTGACTAATTTTTTCAATTATAAAGACACTGCGATTTAACTATTAATTATCAAAAATAATAAAGTTGGAAAATGAAATGAAGATTAACGTGTATGATGTCATTTTTTAAGTGACTGATTTAACCCTTTTCACAAATAAAGTCATCAAATCACTTTTGAATTACCATGTTTGAATATATTGACTTATTAACAATAAAACTTGAACATAAAAAATATATTAATCTTTGAACTACATATAAACTCAGTAATTCAAAATTTTTACATTTATAAAGTTGGAAAATAAAACGAAGATTAATTTATAAAGTCATTCGTAAAGTAACTGGCTTATTCCTTTTCACAAATAAGGTCACCAGTGCCTTGAACAAGGACCTCCGACGAGGCTGAACAGAGTTCCGGGATTGGGGGTGTAGGGGAGGGGAGACACGGGGTGGGAGTGTCGCTTGCATGGACCCTAAAAAATAAGAGAATATTAGTTATATGGGTTTTTGAGGGACTTTTTGCAATAAAATAAAAATGCTTAGACTAAATGAGTGTTAACAAATGTTTGAAGGATTTTTTGGTAATTAACAATTAAAAATATTTGTAATTGATTAAACATTCAACAATAATAAATAAAGTTGGGAAATAAAACGAAGATTGATGTGTATGATGTCAGTTTTTGAGTAACTGATTTATTCCTTTTCACAAACAAAGTCACTAAAATCGGCTCTGAATTACAATGTTTGAATATATTAACTTACTAACTATAAAACTTGAAAAAATAATATATTAACCTTTGAACTATACATAAAATCGGTAATTAAAAAAAAATTCATTTATAAAGTTGGAAAATAAAATGAAGATTATTGTGTACAAAGTCATTCTTAAAGTAACTGATTCATTCCTTTTCACAAATAACGTCACTAGTGACTTGAACATGGACCTCCGATGAGGGTGAATAGAGCTCCAGAATTGGGGGTGTGAGGTCGGGGAGACGTGGTATGGGAGTGCCGCTGGCGCGGACCCTAAAAAATAAGAGAATATTGGTTCTATGGGTATTTGAGGGACTTTATATTTACTTGTTATAAAATCAAAACATAGACATAAACTTAACTTTATATGTAATTATAGTGCCATATACCAAATAGTTTGTTCAATAAGGAACTCTGTTGAGGGTCATCAAAGATCTGGCATTAGGGGTGTGGGGGCGGGGAGACGTGGGGTGGGAGTGCCGCTGGCGCAAACCCTTAAAAATAAGAGAATATTGGTTATATGGATATTTGAGAGACTTTATATTTACTTACTTGCTATAAAATCAAAACATATACATAAACTCATCTTTAAAAGTAATTATAGTGCCATATACCAAATAGTTTCTTCAATAAGGAGCTCCAATGAGGGTCAACAGAGCTCCGGCATTGGGGGTGTGGGGGCGGGGAGACATGGGGTGGGAGTGACACTGGAGCGGACCCCAAAAAATAAGAAAATATGAGTTATATGGGTCTTTGAGGGACTTTATATTTACTCACATGATAAAAAATCAGAACATACACATAAACTCAGCTTTATACATAATAATAGTGTCATATACCAAATAGACCCTTCAACATAGAGCATTGATAATGATCAATAGAGCTCCGGCATTGGGGTGTGAGGGTGGGGAGACGTGGGGATGGGAGTAACACTGACGCGGATGCTCAAAAATAAGAGAATATGAGTTATATGGGTCTTTGAGGGACTTTATATTTACTCACTTGATATAAAATCAGAACATACACATAAACTCATCTTTATACATAATTACAATGACATATACCAAATAGTCCCTTCAACAAGGAGCTTCGATGAGGGTTAATAGAGCCCTGGTATTGGGGGTGTGAGGGCAGGGAGATGTGGGGTGGGAGTGGGACTTTATATTTACTCACTTGATATAAAATCAGAACAAACACATAAACTCAGATCTATACGTAATTATAGTGCCCTTCAACAAGGATATCCGATGAGAGTGAACAGAGCTCCGGCATTGGGGGTACGGGCGCGAGGAGATGTGGGGTGGGAGTACCCCTGGCGCGGACCCTCAAAAATAAGATAATATATTACACTTTGAACTACACATAAACTCTGTAATTTGAATTTTTTTAGTTAAAAAGTTGGAAAATAAAGTGAAGATTGTTGTGAAATAAGGTCACTAAAATCAATTCCGAATTACCATATCTTAATATGTTAACTTATTAAAAATAAAACTTGAACATAAAGAATATATTAACCTTTGAACTACACATAAAATAAGTAATTCCCATTTTTTCAGTTATAAAGTTGGAAAACAATGTGAAGATTGTTGTGCATAAAATCATTCTTAAAGTATCTAACTCATTCCTTTTAACAGATAAGGTCACTAAAACCACTGTAGAATTATGATGTCTTAATATATTTACTTACTTTCTCTAAAATCAGAACATACAAAATATATAAAACTTTCAACTGCACATAAACTCATATTTATACATAATTATATTGCCGTATACCAAATAATCCCTTCAATAAGGAGCTCCGATGAGAGTCAACAGAGCTTGGGGCTTTGGGGAGGGGAGACATGGGGTGGGTTTGTCACTGGCATGGACCTTAAAAAACAAGAGAATATTGGTTATATGGGTCTTTGAGGGCTTTTTGCAATAAAATAATAACGCTTACACTAAATGTGTGTTAACAAATGTTTGAAGGGCTTTTTGGTAATTGATCCAAAATTAAAAATATTTTTAATTGTTAAAACATTCAACAATGTCAAATAAAGTTAGAAAATAAAACAAAAATTAATATGTATGATATCATTCTTTAAGTAACTGATTTATTACTTTTCACAAATAAGGTCACTAAAATCACTTCTGAATTACCATGTCTGAATATGTTAACTTATTAACTAAAAAATTGAACTTAAACATATATTAACATTTGAACTACAAATAAACTCGGTAATTTCAATTTTTTCAATTATAGAATCATTGACTTATTAATCTCAACTATTAAACCAAGAATCTTACAAACTATTGTTACAAGTAGGGGTACACACGGTTCGGTTTGGATCGATTTTGGTACTAATCCGAGAACCAAACCGACCTGGGTCGGTTTCAAATTTTTGGAACCGGAATTGAACCGACTTTAATACAAAACCGAACCAGCGGTTCCCGGATCGGATCGGTTTTCGGTTCCAAAATCATATTTCATAACTAATTTTTTTTAAGATTAATGTGTTTCATAACTAATTTTTTTAAGGTCAAAATTAATTTTGACCTCAATAACTTAAGTTAGAAACTCAAATAATCACAAAAATATAAATTACAAGTGTTATATATATATATAAATCGGTTCGGTCCCGGATTGGTTCGGATCGGATCAGTTTTCGGATCGGATTGAGTTTTTTCACCCTGGAACCGAGAACCGAACCGATGTATCGTTTTTTTTTCAAATCGGAACCGAACCATTGAGAAAAAAAATCGATCCAAACCGAACCAATACAGTCGGTTTGGTTCGATTTATCGGATTTCAGATTTTGTTGTGCACCCCTAGTTACAAGTACTGCTTCAATGAACACAGTTCTTTGGTTAGACTAACAAAGAAACTAAAATAATATATTTCGATTACTAACACAACAATATTAACATTATCAAAAGTTGAAAAATGTTCTACTTTTGTTTCTCATTTATTAAAACTCCAATACACATTGTTATATAAAAAAAATCAAATTTTATATCCAAAAGACAAATGTAGAGCAATTATAAACAAAAAATTACAAATCAACTCTGGCCAACTAGCTTATATGGTTGATTTACAAATTTTCTTATTATGATTCCCAAGCATATGGAACCTACTACACTTCATTGGCCTTCGGTATTCTCCTCGAGATGGTATTCTACTCTTTCTTGGTCTTTCCGGAGGAACTTTTGTTATAGTGGCTTTCAAAATCACATCATTGCTAACAACTTCCTCTTCATGTATACCAGTCGGGGGAATAATAGGAAATGAGTAACTTTTCTTAAAATAGTCAACAGTGAAATACTCCTCAACATATTGAAATGTATCCCAACCATTTTACTAAATTGCAACCAAGGCATGTGAGTATGGAAATCAACTTAATTTCCATTTGAAACAAGAACAAGAACGATCCAAAAAATTCACGTTCTTAGCTTTCTCGCTATGAAATTGAAAAATAAACTCACTCAACTGTGTAACATTCCATCCCCTACCCAATTTTAGTAACTCATTCAACCTCTTTTTCATCTCAGGACACAATATCATTGTCCATTTATTTGACTCCTAACATCTTCTAGAGATTTGGTTTATGATTTTAATTTGAATAATTTCAACCAATTGTGCTATTGATAAATATCTAACCTCTTTAATCCAGGAATTGAATGACTCAGTTGCATTTTAATACATCTCCCCATATTTATATCCAATGAAAATGGACAACACCAATGCTTTTCTGAACAATTTTACAAGAAATCACTCATCAAACCACCTCCCTTATTTATTAATTCATTCCGAAGTTTTAGGTAAGACTCGGTAGTTGTAGAAAATGCACACATTTTCACCATTTTCTCCTTAAAAATTGGACCAAATCCATTATACCTATCCCGCATATTATTTTGAAGATGATAATGACAGAAAGTATATGGAGAGTTTGGTAGATGTTTCAGAATAGCATCCAAAATTCCTTGATTGTGATTTGATATAAATGTTATCTCTTTCCCCATAGGATGTAAGACCTCCCTAAGATATTTCATAAACCAATTCCAATTGCTCTCATTTTTAGCATTAACAATAGTAAAAGCAAGTGAAAATAAACCTGCAAAAAATTTAAAAAAAATAACATTACAAAAATTGAACAAAATAACACACACACACACACACACACACACACACACACACACACATATATATATATATATATATGTTTCCACACTGATAAAGTCACTCAAAATGTACAGATTAAATAAAGTCACTACTAGCAGAAAAGTAATTTAATACCATAATATACCTTGATCACCATTTTTTGATATGGCAGCCAACAATGTCCCTTTGTATTTACTATACGAATGTGTCTCATCCCAGAATAATATTGGTCTACAATATTGAAATCCTAGTAACATGCCCCAAAACTTACGAACAATATCTTAAATCGAAAATCAACAATATCACGCTCAATTAAACAAAATTAATTTTGATTTATTTCAATTAATCGGTTGCAAAATGATATTAACTACTTGTAAGATTTCTCCTCGTGCCCTTGTAGCTCAACACTTGCAAGTTCCTTTCCCTTCCACGCTAAACGGTAAGATATATTAAACTTCTCTTACAGCTACTCATTATGTCAATTGGCCTAATCAAGGGCTTCTCACGAACTTCATCCAAAAACACCGATGAAACAATTTCATATGGCATAATTTCACTTCTTGATTTACGTACACAACTTCTACAAGTTTACGTATTATTCAACATTAGAATATATAAAAAAACCATTCATAACATTCACAAATGCATGCACACGCTAACTACATACAAAATCTTCATCTTGAATACAACGAGTCGTCACCCTGAAAGTATCATTCTTTATATACTTGAACTTAAATCTAGTCTCCAATGCATACTTACATAAAACTATTTGAAACTCTTTCGCACCCTTTTCAAACTTTTGTCCAATGTCAATAATTCCATTTGTCCAAGAATCCTACAAAAACATATTTGATTTTGAACATATTGATTCAACCAAATTTCATCAATAATATCGAATGAGTTAATTCTTAATGAGTGATGAACATCAATTAAACCATCCTCAATCTCAAAAACTTCACTACCAACACAATTATAATCTTCTACCTTAATTTCAATTAAATCACAATTTGAGTTCTTCCAACAAATCAAAACAAGTCTAAAATTCCCATCGGATTCCAAAATAACTCCAGAAAATTTTCCAACAAAATATGAGAGCTTAATAGTTTTTCTTTGAAAAATCTTCAATTTTGAACATACTTTATCAATAAAAGAATAATATGAACCTGTAGATTCAACGCTTAGTGTAACCAACATACAACCATAAGAACAGATACAAAGAGGAATACTATCCATAGCTCTACAAAGTGCTAACAAAACAAACAATACACGTCATATTACCATTTAAACTCAAAAAAATGAAATCTTACATGACTAAATTAGCAACACTAACAAACTGTTAAAAAAACACAGTAATCCTTTCAAAAATAGAGAAAAACATTTTTAAAAAAAGGGCAAAACAAAGCATCAAAACCACATATACTTACAAAACAATAATCAACACATGGAATACATCCATAAAATATACAAAATAAACCTAACTATCATATTAAACAACATACGAATAACATACATCAATTAAATTCACATATAATTCAACTTCATCATGAAATTAGAGAAAATGCATAATGAATAAAATTAGCACATAACAATTGCGATGTTAATACAATCCATAACTGATTACTTTCATGTAAAAGATAAAAACAGATCATCTAATAAATCGTAAGAAGGTATAAACTTCAAAATAAATACAACCAAACCTAATCACATAAATCAAATATGAAATCACAAAGAAAAAGTAATTGAGGAATAGAACATGAAAACGTATACATATATGAATTGATATATCAATTCAGATTGATAGAAGAACAATATATGCCATCAAATGTGAAGTAGAAGAATAAGGATCACAATAATATGAAGAACAACAAAGAATCGAAAGTATTTACCAAATTTTAACCTGAATTGAATACATTTGAATGCAAAATTCTTTAATTTTCGCAACAATAAGTTAACTAATTTGAATGGACTCTGTAATTTGGAAAGTCTAACAATTATTCTTATTTGGACTCCCATGATATAAGAATTGAAGTGAGCAAATAAAATTGCCAAAACTACAAAGGTTATAATCAGAAAGACAAAATGTATAATATATATGGAGGGACTATATGGGTAAAAGTGAAAATAGCTATCTTTTTAAAAAAAAAATCTACACTTATATCAGGGACTAAACAATAATTGTCCCTATTTTTAAATCTTCATGTGATACTTTATTCTCATATGCATATAGTTTTTGTATTTTATATAACCGTTAACTCTTATTTATGGTAGTACTGAGGGTACCTCCTCGTCTAGGAGAGAAAGTAAAGGGAGTGAAAAACTATGGAGTGAGTGTGGCGAGGGAAAAAAGACAATTGGCTAGAATGAAAAATTTTAGCTAATTGGTGATGATGAACCAAAGTTGATAACCCAATTGGCTTATTTTTCACAATAAGAGAACTTATAAATATTCAAATTTATTTATTATCCTCTTTATTTTTTGAAAAATACAATACTCCCAAATTGTTAAATGGATCTTTGTTTAAAGAAACTTGGATTATAGTGAAGCACTTCAAGAATCACATTAAGGAGAACTATTACATCAAATTCAAGACAGATGAGCAGAGAATAGATAATGGCCCCCCTCTTCGAAGGCAACCTTAATTAATGGAAAAATTAGGTGGAGTGTTGGAGAGCTGAAAAATAAAAGGTATTAGGTTGTGGTAATCCCTCATTTTGAAGTCATGTCAATAATTGAACATTTCAATATTATCTTTTGCTTTCTGGCGTTATCTAAATTTTATTGCATCAAGTGGCCGATTAAACTCATAAAATCGAGAAAATCTATGTTCCCACCGGAACATAGAAAAAAATCATTTGCATGAAGAGGTCAACCAACATAATTTAAATTTATGTTGTTTTCAATATTAATTTAATTCAAATAAGGATAGTTTTATAATTTACGTTTTTCGCATAATAGAATTAAAAGATGAATTTATCACATAGCATATTTTTAATCTTGAATTCTTTGGGTTAAACCTTTAGATTCTATTAAAGTGAACATTTGTTTTAATTATAAGTTACTTTGAATTGTTCAAAGAGAATTATCTTGTTGTTGTCTATTTTATGTCTTAATTGTTTCTGATTGTTGTATTTTTCTTCCTTCACATATTTAGGTTTTAATAATGTAAAAAGAAACGCAATTATGCATCCTTTGAATGCAAACAAGTACTGAGATGTTAAGAAGTGGTTGATTGGAGATCCAATGTTTTTTTATCATATGTATTGTTTTGAAGTTTTTATTGCTACGAATAGTATGATGTGTGGACATAATTTTGGACTTGTTTGTGTGGGATTAATTTGTATTTATGGGCATCATTTAAAAGATTAAGAATTTTTTTGTGTGGACACCATTTAAAAATTTTATGTTATGTGTTAGCTACTTTTATAATCTTATTTTGTATTTTGTATTTGTAAATACATGTATTGTGTTTGGGCCATAAAAATAATATTTTTTATACAATATCAATTCCAACCATGGTAGTTTTTTTAGACAATTCTTGCGGTCCCTAATAATCGGATACATCTCTGGCCTTTTTTAGCACCAAAATTTATCGCCAAACGTTTAGCCATAGGCACAACTAACCCTAATAAAATTATTTAGGATGGACATCTAAGTGTTCGTATAAGTCTTTAGGGACGACTTTATTTCACCGTCCCCTAAGATCTTTTAGGACAAATATATATGCATGTCTCTTTACTATTTGAGACGAAGCCTAAATTCAAACCCTTAACCGTCTCTACAGATATTTTGGGATGACAAGTAGATTTTTTTAGATGAAGATGGATTTTTTAACGAAATATAATACAAAACAATGAGTAATCATTATATATATAATTTTAATATTGTTAAGATTTTGAAAAAATATTTTTTAAAGAAAAGCTGCACATATGACAGCATGGAGTTAACTTGGGTCCAAATAAGAGAAAACTTGTAGAAGGTTGATCCAAGTTCATGAACATGTACCCACACATAGATATTGACATGTAATATATGGATGCTCATATATATAGAGATCCGAGGGTGAAAAACGAGACATGAACATCAAGTTTCGCCTGTGATGCAAATTGAGAGTACTACATGGTGTGACACATAAATGATCAAATCTCTACGATTGAAGTAAAAAAGAATTATTAAGGTATGTGTTATTGAATCTCCTATATAGATATACAATAAAGCATAATTATTTGAACTTTGATTATCATATAAATCATATGATTTGGTTTATTATATACCTGACAATTGGTATTTTAGACAATATATGATTTTCATAATACTTAAAAAAAATATATTGCCCATCATTTTTTTTATCATTTAGATTATTTGATGGATTTTTAATACATTTTAGGTCTATTATCTAACATTGTTTTGCATATATGCGTATGTTTTGTCCATTCATTATGATCTAAATGCATGTTTTTTTATTTAATGAATTGGATCCTACATTGGTTTATGCATATAAAGACATTTGTAATATCTTTTTGTTTTGGCTTTGTTTTGGAACTTAAGAAAACATAGATATATGTTTTCTGAGTCGTTATTTGTCTTTGAAGACTATAAGATAGAGAAACATATGAAGGCTTTACTTTATCAGACTAGGCAACACAAATTTTGCACTTGATATTTAATAAAGGTAAAAAAAAATCCCGTTCTATTTTATCTAAAAAAGTAATAGTAAAAAACAATTGAAAAAAAAATTAAGAAATATTATGTCTAAACTTTTTGGCACTTTTGGAAATCTCATACAAAATATCCTTTCATAAAAGATTGTGCTTGTACAAAGTCCCCTTCGTATAAGGGACTCATGTTTTGAAAAGATACCCTCGTAATAGATTCAATTTGTTTGAGATGGAGCTTGTAGAAAAGAAATTTAAGACTATCTCATACAAAGAACTCTTTCATACGAGGGCACCTTGTATGTATGAGAGCACCCATTCTAAAAAATCATGAATCAAAACCTTACTTTCTGTATAAGAATATTAATATGGTCAAAAATCATATTTTCGATGTGTCATACAAACTTTTTTCTTTTTAATCAAAAACCTAATTGGTTTTGAAGAGTTTTCAAGTGACTTGAGATACACAATTTGGATGATCAATCAGCTGACGAACGTGATGTTTCTCTCTTTGTTTCCTTGGACACTCATAGTTCCAAACCTCTAGTACGTATATTAGGGCCCGTTTGATTTTGTATTCAGAAAACTCGATTTAAATGTTATTTTTAAATACAGTTTTAAAATTCAGTTTTTTGTGTTTATAATTATTGGTGTGCGTTTGGTAAACTTGTTTTTAAATACAATTTTTTGAAAATTTGATAAAATTGGCAAACATGTATATATATATATATATATATATATATATATATATATATATATATATATATATATATATATATATATATATATATATATAATGTGTGTGTGTGTGTGTATATGTATGAACACATATATAAAGCTTTCATACATACGTAATACATGAATGTATACATATATACATGCATACACATAATACATCATAAATTATATAGATGTACATTTAATATCATGTATTTTTATATATATTTAATGAGGTATATGAACACATACATAAAACTTTCATACATACATGATACATGAATGTATACCATACATACATACATACATCATAAATTATATAGATGTACATTTAATATCATGTATTTTTATATATATTTAATGAGGTATGTTGGGGATTTATATATATAAGGAGTAGAATGCTTTTACTATTCCACAAGAGGATAAGTTAATTAGAGGTTAAGATTGAGCCAACAATGCATGAATCCAAGGGCTGGAATTATTTAGTTATATTTTTCTTTTTTGACCTTTTATAATTTTATTTCCCCCTCCTTTTCCTCTGTATGATTAAAGGGTTCCTCCTCTTTTACTTTAATTCAAAAAGAAGGGTAAAGTGCGATAAGATTTTCTACACGCATACAACCACCATCAGATCGAGTCTCTCTCTCTCTCTCCTCCGAAGAAAATGCTACGCATACCTCAAAAGTTGAGCACAAAGCTCAAGAAGAAAGGACGGTTAAGATTATTATATAATATTTTATTAATTGATGTTTTCTTTATGGCAAAGCACAAGGCTCAAGAAATAAGGATTTTTTACTCTCTCTCTCTCACTCCAAATCAACTCCCCCCACCATCCCACTACTCTCACTCCCTCAAACCACATCAACAAACCAACAATATTATTTAACTTTATATTATTCCATACGTAATTTTGTGTACATGTATGTATATATTTTTTATTTATACGAATTTTTTTACATATGTATTATGTATGTATATTATATATTAAGGTATAAATGCATGAAAATATTAAGAATGAATAATTCTGCGCTGAAAAATAAAAAACAGAAGTTATAAAACACCCTCAATCTGTTTTCTGAAAAACTTGATTATAACATAGAAATATTATGATTCAGTGTTTAAAAACAGGTTGTCAAATGCAGATTTTTATCAGAATTGTATTTAAACACAGAAAACAGAATTATAGTTGCAAACCAAACAGGCCCTTAGTTTCTTTTTAGGATTTCTTAGTTTTCTCAATCCATAGACTACGTAGCCTATAGTTGATTCTTTTCCTAGTGTGGTTCGTATATTCTTCACATCTTATCTTTCTTATCAATTCGAAATGCATGTATCCTTGATTAGAAGTGTATCATTTATTTTTCATATGTTTTTAGAAAAAAATGGAAAACACAAAAATATTTTGCCTTGTATAAAATTTTGAAATTTTATATTTTATTTTCAAATTAGTTAAAAAAATTGTTTGTTTTGAGCCATCTTAGAAAAAACAACAAGATTTTTATTTTTGAAAAGTATATGTGAAAATAAAAAAATTATATACTGTGGTTTTTATGGATAGTTAGTGCTAGTGTGACTGAAAAGTCATATAACTCATATTTCTATCTATTTCCTTATTCTTAGATTGGGCTTAGGGATGTAGTGCGATACAACTTGTGTTTTCCCTAATCATAGGAATTCTGTGCTAACAACTCATGTTGACTATATTCTTGTCTTTATCATACTGTACACATATAAATAGGCATTGTAATAGGGTATATCATCAGTTTAGATCCAACATTTTTTTTTCAAATTATTTTTACTCAATTAAATCAATCTTTTCTTCCCTAGATATTTATATGTGCATTTAAGAAACTTTGCTTGTGAGGATAATTTTCAAAATGGCGAGGAATAATGGAAATAGATACTAAAAGGGTTGATAGTTACCATTGTCAAGAAACTTAATCTTTGTGCTAAATGTTAAACAATAAATTAATATATGCAAGAAAAATTGTCAATAATAAAGTTGAATAGTTTAAAGTAACTCAATTCGATGGATACATAATATGAAGACCAACGGGTTTGAACATTTTCGTCAAGTATATGACTTTATTTTGGAATTATTGAGCTGCTAACGCAAGAATGTTAACTATAGGTCATTATCGACATGAACCTTTGCGAGATGAATTTTTATCATTTTAATATATGAGTTGAATCAGGGGGTTCGTGAAATAACATGAGTGGGATCCCTCTATTTTTTTTAATTTTTGAGTTTATTCCCATTTCCATTAGCTATCTTGTGTGGGATTATTCATTTTGACATTATCTTACATTAGTAAACCACCAGTGTTTATTTCCTTTTGTTGTTTTTAGGTCTTGTTTTGAGTTATAGCTTCTACTTATCATGTTATTATTCAGTTATATCTGTATTTCCATTTTTATGTCATTAATATCAATCTAAAACATTCTTTCTTGCAATAATTATTTACTTACTAACATTGATTGATTTATAATGTTTTGATTATTGGGTTGTTCTCTTTATCCATTTGGTATAAAATGGAGAGAAGTTTTGGCATTTAGGGGATGTATTGTGAGATGATTAGTTCCCTTAAGTGTTTTTATATATGACAAGTGTAGTAAGTGTGAAGCCTACAGGGTCTGTGATGTACTAACAAAGTTCAGAGAAACGTATCGTATCTATCTCATGTAATTAGGGATGGATAGATATGATATAAATGTTTTTTATCCTATTAATTTAAATTTGGATGTTTTTAAATTTTAGGTTTGTCCAAGAATAGCCAAATGGGAGGATTTATAAAGGCATTTCTAATATCCCTTTTGGTTTCATCCTAATTCTAGAACTTGGCAAATTGAAGGTTGAGGTGTTTTTGAGTCTTGATTTGTACTTAAAGTCTTAAAGATGAAGACACACACCAAGACTTCACTTTATTGAACTGAACAACAAATCTTCCACTGGAGTGTAGTAAAGGTAAAGATAAGGTATTTTTATTTTTCTAAGTTCTATATGAGTTACCATTTAACTAAAAAATAATTTTAGAAATTTTAATTATTTTTGGAAATCTCATACAAATCATCATTAATACCAGATAGATCTAGTTGAAACCCTATTTTGTATAAGGGTTTAATTGTTAGAATAAAAAATCACATAAAAGGCACATTATATGAGATAGGTCATATAAAATAACTTCAAATGAGATTACCTCCTATAAAGGATATCATTCGTATTAAGGCACCTTTATTTTTACTAGAGCTCATTTTCTCGAAAACCATGATTCAAGACCCTATATTTTTTAGAAACATCAATAAGGTCATAAATCATATTTTCGATAAGCATCCTATTTTATATTATTAAAAAAATCAATTGTTCCAGATATTGATTTTTTTCCCAACCCCGTAGTTTGTACCTAGCATTATCAACCAAATCTATCTTCTAAGAGTCCTTATTCGAGTGAGAGATGCTTTGTGCATTGGGAGTTGTTGCATGATTTCTTTGAACCATATTATTTGAATTAACCTCGGCTTGTGGTTTCTTGATTTTTTCTTGATTGAATGAGCTATATTTATATTAGTGTAAGCTTTTATCTCCTTAATTGAATTTGATGAAGCTTGAGTGATGGATCCTTAATCACAATTAGATGATTGAATATTGTTCCTTGATATAACCTTAGCTGATTGGATATGTTTCTTGAATTCATATATTACATTATATTGTGAGAGTTTTTTCTAATCTCAATGAAATTAAAGATATTATAGTAATGCTTATAATTATAAATTATGGAAGAGTATATGTATACTCATGTTTCCCTCCATCATTTGAATTCTCCTATTCTAGTTAAAAAAATATACTTTGAGTCTTATCCTTGAGGTTGTTCCAATAAAACATCACATTCGCAAAACTTCATCAACCTCATATCGCATAGTTCTTGATCACAAATGTTGGATTCTCACATAGGTTAAGGTAAGAGGACTTCAAATAGGCTTTAACACTTTGTCATATTCAAATTAATTTTCCTTAAAATGAAAATTTTATTTGTGTCTATGTGCATTGGTTTCGTTTTGGTAATGGTTGATATACTCATGCAAGTGTACTATTTTTATAAAAAATATACTTTTAAAAGTTCTTTGCATAGGCTTATAATATGAAGGTTATAGTAAGGTTAAAACTTTCATAGCTTTTTATTGCCTTGACCAAAGTTTGGGGACTTTGGTTGAACAATATAAGTGAGTTCGTTGATCACATGATTAACCATATTTTTTCACCCCGGACATTATTTTATCCTCTTAAATTCCCTCACGGATTACTTGCCTCAGTGAAGTAAGGTATTTTCTTCTGCGTAGATGCTTCATTTTTTGTAATTTTTGTCTACTAAAGTAAATATTTATTAAATAGCTTGTGAAAAATTGTGAAGACTTTCTTAGAAACTAAATCTTCTCAAAACTCAAGTGTTTTTATCTCTCTTATGATGTCATCCTTCCCACTTGTCCTTCACACATATAAGGGCTTGATATATAGGATAAAATGATATCATAATGTATATATATCTTTGTCAAAACTATAGAGAAGAAAACTTTAAGAAATTTTTATAGATAAAAGACACTTGATTGAAGAGGAAAATTTTCACATATTTGTTTTTGAGTTTAAATACTCTAAAGAGTCAAACCATAGTTTTTATTCCTCACGTTTCTCTTTGTATTTTTGAGGTATTTGATTTCAAACATTAATCACAAGTACTATTGAAGCCTAAAAACTTTCACCTTCGTTCTTGGACATATATTCTCGTTCTTGAGAGACTTGTGTGAATATCTAAAAAAATACATTGTGAGGTTTATTTAAGTCAAAATTTAAACACTTTCAAAAGCTTTAGGAAAACTTGTAACCTAAAAAGTGGTAATCAAATCATTGATGTATTCTCAACAAAGCTTATCCTCTAATTCAAAGAGGATTTTAATTTATTAGCACAGTTTGAAAGACATTAGATGAGTCCAAAATGATCACGAGTGTGTAACATTGTTCAGTTATTGGCACTCTCTTCGAAGAATATGGTGCAAAAAAGTGGATAGTCAGTTAGCGCGTTGTGTGATTTTAAGTCATTATCTTCTATTTGTAAATCTTTACCGTAGAGCATTTGTCATTTTGTTCGGCCCAAGGTTTTTTACCATTGTGGATTTTTTCTCCTACAACTTGGTGTTATTTGATTGTTTACCTTATTAATCATTTTAATTAAATCACCTATCTTTGAAGATAAAATCTAATCTATCTACTTGGTAAAATTTTCGTCACATGGGCTTAGGTTGTTATTTTTCCACCTAAAAGGAATTAACGAAAAACATATATTCTATTACAACGATAATTTGAAATGGGTACCTTAATTCCATTTAGGTTTTATGTCCACTGGACCCTCAATTAGTATCAGAATGATTCGTCACTTTTATAGGTTTAATGACCTTGAGGACGATCTAGTGCGCATTTTATGGAGTTAGGTATGTGTGAAGGTATTAGTGACCTGATTGATTTACGTAATACTCATGATTTCACTAGACTTATAATCCCGGTCGATTTTTTGAATGATTCTATTGATATTAGAAAATTTTATGTCAATAGTGGGAGTAATAATAAAGACGATAATCTATGCACTTCTTATGATTAGCTAGTAAAAAGTTTACTAAAATGAAATGTGAAACTCAATACAAAGTATGACTTTTTATAAAATATTTTTTTTGAATAAGAACTAAGATCATATCCCTTCTGCGTTTCTGTTGAAAGGGATTATTTACTCTAGAAAATAAAAACCCTTGAAAATAAGAAAGCCAACATTTATAATGAGTTCTTTTTTGTTCAAGAAGAAAATGAATTTTTTCAACTTATAGAAGCTCGTGGATATTCTCTTTACCCTCTAATTAACGCCCTTAATTTATGCTTTAATGACTTTCTAAAATTTATCGATGAACTTGTTAAAGATAAGAAGTTGTATATGGTTGAATATGAATGTGTGTCCACCTTGATAAAGGGAATAGATTAATTGATTATCTCTTTGTAAACTTTAAAAAAAATTGAAGGAATCCAATGTCAATCTTTTGAAAAATATTGAAACAATTGTTAAAGACTCGAATTATTACTAACAATAAATTTCTAATAGAGTTACATTTCATGTTAATGCTTCACCATCAAATGAATCACCATTTGTTAAACCTATTTTCAAACATTTTTCTAAACTAAGATAAATATGGTTATGTGAATCATTTTAAGAAAAAGAATGTCATTACTCCAAGATTTGTGAACACTGTTCTTAATGTTCAATCGCATGTTTCTAGATCTAAACTGCTAAAGTGCAACTATTTTAAAAAAATAGTTCATATTAGAAAAAAAATCTATTTACTTAATTAGAACTTCCATTCTCATAATACTAGTAAGAATAGGAGTTTTATTGGGAATAATTGGTAAGAAACATAAGGAAAACATGATTTTCATGTTCACAACAAAAAGGATAACGTGATTCGAAATTCTCCCAATAATCTACCTAAGCCTGAATCGTCTCGTGTGAATCAAGTGTTGATTAGGAAGGATAATGCAAAAAGGATAAGTGTAGAGATCAAAAGGGATCCTAAAATGATTCTATCAGTCTCTACTAGATATGGTGGTTTTTCAATGGGACAAGGACTTTTTTGAATACTTATCTCATTCCTCTGGTCTTCCTATTCTTTTTGTTGTGGTTGTTTAACAACTTTTTGTATTTGTTATTAGATACAATAGTTGATCATGTGTTTGTAGGCTAAGTGTCTCATATTTTTTGGTTGGTGCATGAACTCTATCATGTGATATTATTATCTCAGTTTCTTATATGCTTATATACTCTCGAAATGAAAATATATTGCTTTATAGTATTAAAATTATTAAGCTTAATTAATATGGAATATATATATAAACTCGATACACTTGACACAACACAACATTCTTGAGCATTCTTTGATCTAAAGATTAAAAGAAGCAATTTGATTTACTCTTCATGGTTTTCAAAACGATTGTGATTTGAAAAAAGAATGTCATTTTTATGCCTTGTGCATGTGAGAGGTTTCTTCGTGTTTGTAGTTGAAAAAAAACACAAATATCATTCAAAAATAATGAAAGATGATGTTGTTAGGGTTGTAGCTTTGGCGTGTGTGATCTACCTTTGAAAAATTAAAAATAGTTCTTCATCCTTTGTACTTGTGCAATCGCCACTGGATGCAAAAGATTTGATAAGTGATGTCTCAAAGAATTATATCTATCCAAAATTTAGTGACACCGAGGATATGAGACAGTTAGTGTTAGTTAAAAAATTTATACTTTCAAGGAAAATGAGACTTTTCATGATAAATAACAAAGTAGATTTTACAAAACAATCTTTATTGAACTTTTATTTTATTTTCATCGTTCAAAGATCAAAGATGTTCACTTTTATTCTTCATATGAGTTATATTCAATAGATCATATTAGTAATTGACCTTTCAAGTGTTATTATCCTTTAAATGCTTATTCTTCTTCATTATATGTGTGTGATATCACCATAAACCTTGGTTATGTCATTTAAATTATCACGTTCTTATCATTAATAACCGTGTTTGAGAAAATAGACCTTAATGTACATGGTTACATTATACTTGGGAATTTTTCCTTTGATGTGGAAAATTCAAAATTCTGATCCTAGCCACCTAACGAAATATTATGTTGCCTTAACAAAAAAATTATGCCTTGCGAAGATTTGATGTCACTGCAACGAATAAATCAGTTTAGAGGCACTCAAAATATCTGGCGTAAAGACCGACCCCCAAAAATTTTCTCGCATCAGGAAAAAAGTTGGTTAAGATGAGATAAAATCTCTCGTGAATGTTATGACCCACAAAACATGGTGACATCTCAATGAATGCACTTGTGACCTTCGATGTTTTTACTTGGCCCAAGTAAAACTCCACTTAAAGACCCGCCAAAGGTCATTTCAATTCATTTTCTCTAGAAAAACTCTATCTCTCTCTTTCTCCTTCTCCCTCTATCCTCACAAAAAGCTAAACCGCTATTTATTTTTTATTTTAGGTGCTCTAACTCAAGCCACCTTATTCCATTGAACCCTAAAACCTTTCGTAAATATTTATTTAACCCTTTTATAAGGATTTTGACTAGGTTTTGATAGTTTTTAGTGAAAATGTAAACATTAATTATTATAGTTATGTTGTCTTATTTTCGTGTTAAAGTGTTTAAATCATGAATTATTGAAGCCAAAATTCTTAATTTAATATAGACGTTTGATGGAGAGTATATTCATTAGACATCAGTGAACACTGAACAATGAAGATCTTACACGAATTCTCCACATCAAATACTTATGTTGTCAAACTTATTGAAGATGTATTATTTTCCCAGATTATGACGGAACGTCTAAGGTTATGTGCACACATACCCATATTTTCATTTTAATTTTATAAAACATTGTTTTTGAACTAAATAAGTGACTATTTGTTGATATGTGTTGTGTTTAACCTAAGAAAAAGGCCCCTTTTTCAAAAAATAGGATGTTTAGGAAAACAAACATACTTTTTGCCCTAAAATCGTTCGTATGACTAGTTTTTTACCTAAACCTAAATTTATACGTGATATACTTTTTGTGAGTAATTGAGAGTGTCTTGAGATCATATACACTTAGCCTAGATTCAATCTAATCGATCCACATAAAAGCTGAAGTTCAAAACATATATCGAAAAGAGGTATTTGAGCTTTTGGGGAGTCCAAGCATGGTGCAATTCTAATAAGAAGAATGCAACTTCCTCGTTCATCCGATGGAACTTCGAATGGATTTCCAATGTCAATAGGGGAAGTTCTATGTTCATCAAATAACTTATTATTAGGGAAAAAGAGAGATGTATCTTCCTGCACCGTAAAAACCTTGTTCAAGTTAAATGAGAGAATATGATGCATCGAGATTTTTACCCCTATATAGTGATTTTTCTTCATAGATCTTTCTTGTGGGTTGATTGTGTGTTATTCAATTTGATTATAATATAACTAAAACACACATTACTTAGATCTAAATCCTATCTAGATATATCCATTCAAATTGATCATAGTATTTTCATCTAGTCGATTTTTGTCATAATGAACTTAGATTTCCTAATTGAATGGTTTAAATTGTATACCTACATGACTCTCATCATCTGACCCAGATGTATGTCGTACTCGGATTATTAAAATTGAAGTGAATTTTAAAATTGGATAAAATATGTTGAGAAACCTATTAACCCCCTCAAGGTTTAGCTGAGTTAACACACTTTCAACAAACCCTTATTTGGGGTTTTCAGCTTGTGTTTGAAGTTTTACCATTAGGATTGATCTTTAATTGAATGTACTTAAACATTTCAAGCTTATATAATTAGTTTAGAGTCGTCTTTATGTATCATGGTTAAATCTTTCATGTTATGCCATTTTTTAGGTCATACCCTAGTTTTCTGAAGTGATTAGAGTCAATGATAACCTTTATTATCGTATATCTTTGTTTGAAACTGTATTTTACTTCTAGGATATGATTCCTTTCTCACGCGTTTGATTAGTTCATTTTAACTAATTTGGGTCTTTGATTGGTGGTTTGATTCATAATGTTAGGAACTTCAGGACTTAAGATAAAGATAACTGTAACTCCACTCATTATCGACCCCCCTGTTCCAACTTGTCTTGTTCATTTTACAAACCCAATAAATGAATTACACACAGATTCCACATTTAAGACTATTCCATACTCATAGAACATACTATTAATTAGTAGAAAAAAGAAACATAAAATCACTAGTGTACAAATTCTTCTCCAATCGTCAACAATTAGATGCTTCGAGTCATGGTCCAAACAAGCAAACAATTTATCAAGATCTCATAATTAGGCCTGTCAATTGGGTCGAGCAAGCCCAGAACCCGATCGCTCGGACCGTTAAATCCTGGTCGAGCTTTAATTAAGTTTGAGTCGGGTCGAGTTTGACAAAAAATGGAAGCCCGAATTCAATTTGGGCCAAGCTTGAGCCAAGAACTATTAAGCCCTAATTAGGTTCAACTTGAAATATTTTACACAAAAAATTCATAATTTTATATTTAACTAGCATGTAGACCTGCGCTAGAGATTATAATGCGTAGTATAATTATGTTTAGAAGCAACGTATTTGCATGCAAGAAACAAAAATAATAAAATTAAATAGTGTCTAATGGAATTAAAAAATTACTCATAAAAATATTTCCTAAAAGTACATTATACATAACGTTTCCGATCAAACCTTCTAGTCAAACAACTGTGAATATATTTAACAACCCAAGAAAAATAAAAGAAAAAAAATGAAGAGGGAAAATCCCTTAATGATCAACAAAGAAAAATAAAATAACAAAATAAAGAGGGAAAATCCCTTAATGATCAACAAATTATTTTTAAAAAAATAAAACGAACGTACCTTAGTTAGTCACTATCCCACATGCCCATTTATTCTTCCTGCTATAGTTACAATCAACAACATTCACATATGTTGTTTCTAAAATAGTAAAAATTAGTATCAGTCAATGAGAATGAAAAATAAGGAATATTTGCAAAAATAAGTAACAATACTTGTTATCCTTTTAATGCATTTCTAGTTTGAAAATAATATCACATAAATTCTTCAACTTCCTTGAAAAGAAGGAAATTGATTAATATCATTTATCTAGCATTATAACTACAAAGCTCTAATGTATATATTCTAGTATACCTTCGCAGTAATTGTGGAAGAAAATGTCTATACAAACATATAAAATTGTACACATATATGACAGAAAAAATTCAATTACTTACCATCCAAGAGACACCCATCAATTTTCAACGGAGATCTCTTTTTAATTACATAAACCATTTCAAAAGAATTAACATATTTTCATGTTAGAGAACCTTCCTTACATTTTCTGTTAATTCTGGATCAATAGGTTTAGTTCTTCTTGGGGGGATTCCACCTTGATTAGTCGATCTTAACTGGGCTTTAATTTATTTGAAACCTTTAATTTGCCAGCCTCTTGTGAAAGACCACCAATCGAAGCAGCTTTTTCTTAGACACTCTTGCTTTGGAGCCTTTCAATTTTCCCACAACAACCTTATTCTTTTTTTTTTCTTAGCATCCAAATTGACCTCCGATTATAAGAGGAAGGATCTTATGAAGTGGTTTCTTGGTTGTGCTCTTATCAAAATAAGATTAGAGTGTGTTGTATGTAGGAGGAAAAAAAAAGAGAAAAGGTGGACAAATAGTCTAGAAATTGGAGGCGGAAAGGAAATGGGAGGGTACTTATAGACATGGAAGGGATCTATGTGAGTGTGAAAGAGAAAAATAAAGAGCGGTATTTCGTTTGAGAATTGAAGGGTTTTTAATTTAATACAGAAATGGAAAGGTCAGAGAAGATGAAAATGAAAAAGAGAAATAAAAGTATAGATTTAATGTTTTTGAGACGTGGAGATATAGTAAGGATGTAAGGCTACAGTTTTATATATATACATAGATTATTTTAGTGTATATAATATTACATATCTTTTTAAAATAATTATATATAAATAGTTATGTATATAATTTTTAATTTTAATATTTTAATATTTTAACATTTTGTTTAAAAACTTAAGTTTTAACTCATAACTCTTAACTTAGTTATGTCAGTAACCTACAGTATCACATGAAGCTTAGTTACTTAAAATATTAATGTTTGTTTTTGTGGATTAAAATATTAATATATTATTAAAATATTATGTTTTAATAGGTGGAGGAAGGTACTAATGTTTTGTAACTTTTGTTGTTTCAAGTTTTTACGGCTAAAGTTTATTACCCAGTTCATTTTTTTTAAGTTTGTTGATGTATTTACTTTGGACATTTTTTTTGTTTCAAATGAGATAGGTCTTCTTGGAAAAAAAAGGATGTGAGTTTTACTAAAAAAATTATTACTTGAATTAAAATATAAACACATTTTATTTGTAAGAGAAATAGAATAATATAACATGGTTAAGTCAATCCAGACCTTCTCATATCGTGCCCGAAGCCCGTTATATTTTGTGAGCCAATCTTTAGTCAAGGGGTCTCAAGCTCGTTTAGGATGAGTTTGGTCTTGAGCTAAGGAGTTCCAAATCGGGCTGACCTTGAAAAACCCCAAGCTCAGATGATAGAGACCAATTGATAGACCTACTCATAATATAATTTTATTCCACAGTCATGTTTAATGACCCCACCAAGAAATCCTTCACTACCAATATGAGAGGGATAAACGTGGTCATGTCAATAAAGGTAATTTCAAATGAATACCATTTCCCAATATGGAGACACCGGGATATCCATTTGAAGGACATGATACCCCGACCATTAGTCAGTTTTGGAGAAAATTGGTAAATGGTCTTTGGACCCGTCACTGAAGGAAGCCTCTTGCTTATTCACGAAGTTTGCACTTATGACCCGTTGTATTTACAATTTCTAGCATTCCCGGGTTCGTTAATTCCTATAACTATGCGCTTATACTTGATCACCTCTATTTGCATTGTAAATATCTTGTCTAAGGTTTAATTGAGCTTTTATAGGCATTGGGAATGCAAAATGTGAAGTTTGGATTTGCTTTGAAAAATTTCGACACATGCTTCATCTTGAAGGAAGTAGGGTCATTTTATACTCCATGATTTGGATGGTATCAAAGAAAAACATATAGGACATCAAGTCATCTTTGTGTGTCTTTCGACCGTGCATCAATCTATTTCCAAACAAAGAAGTTATGACCATTTCAATTTTCTAAGTGTCAGATCTAGAATCGATTTGACCATGAAGACATATGTATTTATTATGATTTGAATGACCCGAATCAGTTCATAAATTCTCCAAATCGATTTGATTAATGTTCATAGATGCATAACTCCATATTTGTGGGTTTATGATTGGGTATATATATGTAAACTTCATTTTGACTTTATGATTTTATTTTTATTTCATTTTAGGTTAGTTGGAGGATATTTTTGGCCTCTTGGTTTGGATTTTCACTCCCACTGTTTCTCCTAGGGTTTGTATATGTTAATGGGTATTTTATTTTTTTATTTCTCTTCATCCATTTTTATTATTTTCTTCGCTTAGTTTAATCATTTTTAACCTCGAATGTTTCAATAAAATTATTGTGTTTGTTTTCATTTCTCTCTTGCTTTCTTTCATTCCATTTTTGTAGTTAACTTTAATATTGTCTGTAGCTAATTAAAATTGAGATTGTTTAACCCACTATGATATTTTTCATTGTTTTGTTATGGTATGATGGCTTAGGTAAGTTTTGATGGGTTGTTTATTATTAGAATATCACCTTAGATTCTTAATGGATGATATCATGTATCTTTCGTATTTGAAACTTTTATGTATTAATTTCAATCATATTGATAACACAAGACTCAAATTTAGGATTTTATGAATATTTATGGAGTGACACTCTAGGTGTTTGACTGATTTCCCAAACGAGTTTCAAACATTGAAAATGTTCTTTTTTTCATGTAACCATTTATGTTATGTAGTCTGTGGTAGGGAAAAATTCTCATTCTATGATTTTTTTTTTCTTATTAATTACTTTAGTTTAAATATTTATCTAGTGTTAATTGTAATATTAAAAACTTTCAAAACAAAGATAATCTTTTACATCTTTATTTAAGAAGTAATAAATCGATTGAATTCTAAGCACGCTCTCTTTGTGTTCGATACCCGAACTGGATATTATACTAGTTAAAGTCTATGTTTTTTCTTTGAGAAGGTAAACAAAGCAACGATAGTTTCCTCACATGACCACTCGATTTATTATTCATTTAAATGGCATCATTGTTGGGGAACAATATTTCTTATAATTTCATTTATCTAATAATTTGTCTATATTTTTGTATTGTTATTTTTGTTCTAATTTATTTTATAAACTTGCATATTTGAGAACCAATAAATGTTAAATATTTGGCCTCTCGCTATTTTGTGGAATTTCCATCAACAAACCATTTCGAGTAAGCATGTCTTACTCTGATATTCTCAGTGATTGTTGAAAGGAGTGCGTGTGCATTCAAATAAAGAAATTATTTAATTAAATTAACTTTTCCCAAATTAAGTCCTAAACATGCATCTAGGTGTGATTGAATAAGATGAAATCATGCAAGAACATTCAAACACACACATGTGAGGAAAAATTCCCCAAAGGGATAAAACCTTTTATTTTCACTATAATTTTGTAAGAAACGGTTACACGGATTACAGTAAAAATACAGTGTCATACAGAAATACCCGCAGGCATCGGTTTTGTAGTCGGCGGCTGGAATCTCCCTCAAAAACTCCAGATGAGCAGCAATGAAGAACGAAGACGGCTTCTCCACAAAGGTTGAACAAACACAAGGTTGTGTTCTTGGGTTATGAAAGGATTCACAAATATTTGGCAAGGATTTGTGAATCAAAACATGAGTCTTGGGACTCAAAAATATGAAGACTAGATGTATTTGGACTCTCAAAAACGTCTCTCAAAGTCTTGTAAAATAAATCCCCCAAAGTTGGCTTTTATAGGGAAACCAACAAGAGTTTTAAAATTCTGAAACTCTATCCAGCGTTAGGTACCCCAAGCCGGTTCGGGTGTACCGTGAACCGGTTCACCCCCCGAACCGATTTGGCCTTCGGTTCGTAAAAAATCGCTAGAACTTGGGGCTTAAACACTTAGCATTTTTCCAAGGATTTTTCTCAGAATTTTCTCCATTTTCAAAGGGCCATAACTTCTTTACCATAGCTCGGATTGAGGTGTTGTTTTTTCAGTATCTTCACTGTGGCGAGATCTTCAACTTTCTATTTGATTGGTCCTCAACGATGGCTGTAAAATTATCAAAATTCCCTCGAACTTCCATATCTTGCCTACTTTCGCTATTTTCACTTCTCTTGCGTACCACTTGCATTAAGTCCCTAAAATTGTGGAACGTGAAGTCATTGAGGCAGATGCGGGACACTTGATGGAGATGATGAATGCTTGATTTCTGAAATTCGGATTAAGGCCGTCATATGAGATCGTGTAGAGACGTGGCAAATGTAGCGGCATACGACATACACAAATGTAACATAACGGACATGAGAAATATGTCCTTACAAATCTCCCCCTATGTCTATGCCGGTACGTACATAAAAAAAATGAATTATCAAATATCAAATTGCCTATACAAATTTACCCTCCCATGAAACCAAAACTGGAAAGATACAAAAGAATAAGTCTTCATCGTTTGTTCTTCAAATCTTCAGGAATCTCAAATCTTTTCTCATCAGGGTGTGTAACATATGATCATCAATGCAGTACCTACACACATGAGATAAAGAAAATACCAAGTGACATATCGAGTTTGAAATAAGATAAACATAGATACCAACTTAAAACAAATCTCAACATCTCAAAAACTCAAAAAATTCCACCATAATATGATAATTCTTCTCCCCCTTTTATTGTGTCCCCAAATAGACAGATATGAGAAAAAAAAAATGCAATTGGAGTGTGTTACAAGGTAAAAAAAACTTCTATTTTTGAATTTTTCAAAATTTTTCACACAACATATATAAACAAAGAATCACACCATGAAAGAACACAAAACAACCAAGTCGATGATAACGTAAATGTCTGGGTGTGATCAAATTCGATAGGAAAATCAATGCATACAAACATGACATGTGTACATGATGAATATCGGATACTCCTAATGAATGAACTCAAAATCTTCCTTTGGTGTAAAAGGATGGAAATATGAGACATTGATTCAATCAAATCAACACATCAAAGCTCAAAGTGGTTTTCACACCAATAACGTCCAAAACGATTTCATGCTTTTTCAGGACTTTCAAGGAAGTGCAAACCCGTTTAAACTCTCCAACCAAACTCCCTCAGATTTATATTTTGAATAGAGGTAATCTAAATTCTCAAACTTTGGAGAATTGATGGTGAAACCTATTGGCCCATATTTGGCATATATTTCTTTTTATTGCTTTTAAATTTTTTCGGGCTCTTTTAACCTCTTTGGACCTCAGATAATAAAATTCCTCCATTTTTTAGGTCCTTTTTAACGGTGGCTTAGTATTCGCAAAGGCTAAATGAACCTTTTGCATCCCTTCCCCATTTTCAAATAAACACACAGTCTCACCAAACGATTTTTACATGCATTCCAATCTTGTCAAGTTTTATCGCATATTGTACGTTGTATAGACAAAATTGAGATGGAAACACTCAAGCCAATATGTGATAGACAAGTACAATAATCAAATATAGCCGTGCATATATGCAATAAAGGAGATAGGAGTCAAACATGTAGAAAGATATCACTAATCACATCTCAAAGACTCCAATCAATGTAAAGCACATGGATGCAATGATGTAGCATCTCAAATCTCTATCAAACAGTTACATGGATAAATGGAATGAAATTTGTGACTCGACTATCTTAAATGCTCATCCATAAAAGGTGCAAAAAAAAAATACAAAAATCTTTTTGTGCTTTTCTAAAAATTTTATAAAAAAGAAAATCTTTTTGGATTTTTCTAAAAAAATATATAAAAAAGCAAAAGTAATAATACACATGATACAAACTAGTAATAGGAAGCATATTCTATGAATATGAAAAAGCATCCTATCCTAGACACGGACCAACCCTCATTCAATTGTGAAAATTCCCAAAGACTTCCTAAGACTCTCAAATCTAAGGGCATCTAAAGGTTTCGTGAAAATATCGGCTAACTAACGGTCGGTGGGAACGAAACTCAGGGATACAACTTTCTCCTCAACTAATGGACATATAAAGTGCTCGCGTATCCTGATGTGCTTTGTGTGCGAATGTTGGAATGGATTGCGGGATATGTGTATCACGCTCGTGTTATCACAAGAGATGGTCATGGTGTCCTGTGATATCCCATAATCCTTCAGTATTTTCTTCATCCACAAGAGTTGCGTGCAACAACTCCTGATGATGATGTACTCAGCCTCCGCAGTAGACAAAGAGATGGAGTTTTGCCTCTTGCTCAGCGAGGAGACAAGAGTAGAACCAAAATAAAAACACCCACCAGAAGTGATCCTACAACCATCTACATCCCTGACCCAATCGGCATCCGAATAGGCGGACAAACGGTCATTGGTATCAAAGGAATACCAAATATTATATGAGAGAGTACCACTCACATATTTGATAATACGTTTTAGAGCGAGTAAGTGTGACACTTTCGGGGACGCCTGATATTGCGCACAGACTCCAACACTAAAGGCTATGTCGGGTGTACTGGCAGTCAGGTAGAAAAGACTACCGATCATACTCTGATATAAGGTTTGCTTTATGTCCTTTCCTGAAGTGTTATTTCTAAGCTTGATAGAAGTACTCATAGGTGTACGTGCATGCTTAGCGGAGTCTAAACCAAATTTCTTCACTAGGTCTCTAGCATACTTGGATTGGGAGATGAACATCCCATCCTCTAGCTAACAAACTTGGAGACTAAAGAAGAACATAAGATCACCTACTATGCTCATCTCAAATTCATTTTTCATCTCTTCCTCAAAGTGGTGAGTATGCTGGGAGCACGTGGATCCAAAGACTATGTCGTCCACATAGACCTGGGAAACCATAATAGCACAGTCATCTCTCTTGACGAATAACATCATATCAACTCCCCCTCTCTTGAAGCCACGGGCTAAGAGATAGGAAGTAAGTCGCTCGTACCAAGCATGGGATGCTTTTATCAAACCATACAAGGATTTCATCAGATAATAAACGTGATCCGAGTGCTTAGGGTCTTCAAATCCTTTTGGTTGTTCCACGTAAACCTCCTCCCGAAGAATTCCATCTAGAAAGGCACTCTTGACATATATCTGATATAACTTAAAGCGCAGATGACATGTGATGGCGAGTAGTAAGCGGACGGACTCAAGCCTCGCAACAAGAGCAAATGTCTCCCCAATGTCTACTCCCTCCATCTGTGTGTAGCCTTGAGCGACCAAACTAGCCTTGTTTCTGATTATGGTACCATTTACATCCATTTTATTCTTGAAAATCCACCTGGTACCTATCACATTAGTCTCACTAGGTCGGGGTATAAGTTCCTAGACATTATTCTTTTTAAACTGAAGCAACTCATCCTGCATGGAAGATATCCAGTGCTCATCCTTGAGTGCTTCTTTGTGATTCTTGGGCTCGACTTTGGACGTGTAGAAAAAATGGCTAACAACGTTCTCTAGCTAAGCACGAATCTTGACCCCTAAAGTGGGATCGCCAACAATGGCAGAGGGATCATGACTCTTGCGAACCCAAGCAGGTGTGTCCCCTAACACAAGAGTAGGGTCCACAGAGTGTGAGTGAGGGACAAGTAAATCACTGCCAGAAAAGTCCTCATCCTCACATTGAAGGTTAGGACCAATAACCGTTGGAGGTTCGTCATCTTGCACGGTGACGTTTATTGACTCCATAACCTTAGAGATCTTCAGGTTAAAGACCTGGTACGCTCTACTATTCGATGAATATCCTAGCAATATTCCCTCATCGCTCCGAGAGTCAAACTTTCCTAATTGCTCTCTATCTCGTAGGATGTAGCATTTACTCCCAAAAATACGAAAATATGCAAGGCTGGGTTTCTTGCTAGTCCATAATTCATAAAGCGTCTTAAGTGTGTGTGGACGTAGGTAAACCCTATTCACCGTGTGGCATGAAGTAGACACTGCCTCTGCCCAAAATCTCCTAGCAACTCTACGACCTAGAAGCATAGATCTGGCCATTTCCTGGATCGTCCTATGCTTTCTCTCAACAAACCCATTTTACTGAGGAGTCTTCACAGCAGAAAACTCATGTTTAATCCCAAGGCTATCACAGTAAAGATCTACCTTTTCTTCCTTAAATTCTGTTTCATTGTCACTACATATCCTGTTAATAGTGACTCCGTGTTAGTTTTGAAGGACACGACACTTGGTCATTAAAAACTCTATAGCATCTGATTTCTCTCTCAGAAAATCTACAATCGAATATCTGGAGAAATCATCCACCATCATGAGGATATACCTCTTACCAACCAGACTCCCATTACGAGTAAGACCCATAAGATCCATGAGAATCAACTCAATTACACGGGAGGTGGTAATGGAATGCAACTTCCTATGGGGGCTACGAATTTGCTTTCCCAACTAACAGGGTACGCAAACCGTGGAAGTCACCTTTCCAAGAGATGGTAAGACACGTACTAGGTCCTTTTTAGCTAAGCGAGTCAAATCTCTACCGTTCATATGACCTAGACGTTAGTGCCATAGATCCATAGGAGTGATCATGGTGTTGTTGTAGACAAGTGAGTATGTGGGCACAGTCCTATAGAAATTATCCTCGGTCCTCACCCCTCGCACTAAAAGTTTATCGACTTGATTATAGACATTACATGTGTCCCGATCAAACTTTACGGCAAAGTCAGCGACGCATAGATGGCTAATGCTGAGAAGGTTTGCTTTCAAACCTTTGACGTACAAAATATTCTCTAGCTTAGGAATGTTGGTAACTCTATTGTACCTCGCCCTACAATGCTAGACTTGCTCCCATCTCCAAAGGTGACTCTACCATCCTTATAATCCTCAAGGTAGGTAAAAAATGATGCATCACTTGTCATATGTCTGGAGCACCCACTATCATAATACCACTGTGAGGTATTATGTGCTTTGAGAGAGACATGAAAAATAAGGGCTTTCTTATCTTTCTTAGGTACCCAAGAAGTGGTAACATTTTGTTTACCCTTATTATTGTTAGTTTTAGCCGGGATGCGAGAAGCATTCATAGACGATAAAGACATTCGTCGAAATTCCTCTATAAAACTCTGTGATGTGGCGGTTAAAAACTCAACACGCTCTCTTAGACTAGAAAAATCATCAGTATGATGTGGTGGAGCAGTAGTACATCGTGTCCGACCCAAACTATAGCAAAACTCCCTGAGGTGGCCTTTTCTTTTGCAATATGTACAAAAGAACTTAGTCTTAAGTGGACCTTGGTTTGTTTTTCTTGGTCGAACTCTCCTATGTGGTTTTTTACGATGGCCATATGGAGTCGTAGTAAACTCAGGAACTGGTCCAGGTGAAATTTGGGACGTGGAGGCACCATCATAACCTATTCCCTTCCTATCACCAAAACCTAAAGCGGGGCCGAGGAGCATCTTTCCATCTTCCCAGATTTGTCCTCGATTTTAACCTTGACTTCCCGTGCTCACTCAAGATCAAGAGTAAGATGGGCAACAAGGGCTTCAAGTTTCTTTCGAGTCTCCAGGGAGGAATGGAGCTTACTCGTAAGACGAGCCACTTGTTTAGTCAAATCCCCTTTCACTTTCTCAAAAACCCTATCTCTCTCTCTCTCTCTCTCTCTCTCTCTCTCTCTCCAAATAGTCTCTCTCTCTCTTTAAAAAAAACTCTTTTTCTCTACACAGGCAGACTCTCTCTCTCTCAAGGTGGTGCAGGTGGAGGACTCTCACTCTCTCAATTTTTCTAAATCTTCCTCTAAAGCGGTGATTTCAAGAACTAACGCTTTGTTACGTTTTTTAGTTTTAAATGACTCATTATATAACTCGGTGTAGGCGCATTGAAGATTACTCTCGCTCTCACTTGCATCATCCTCCCCCTCACTCACATCGCTCTCACTGTCGAGGCGTCCCTGTGAAGTAGAATCATCATCGTCGTGAGGAGTACTAGGAGTGCTCACATGACTAGCCATGAATGCGCTGAAGTTACACTCATGCGGTGACTCATCTCCACAGTCCACCGACTCGACCTCACTGTCGTCACTAAGGGTAGCATTAAGGATAGCTTTGCCCTTTTCTCTGTTCAGCCTAGTAGCACACTTAAAAGCTCTATGACCCTTATCGTCGCACTCAAAGAATCTCTTACTCTCTTTCTTAGGAGGATCTTTAAAATCTTTTTGATTTTTCTTTTCAAACTTATTTTCTCAAACTTCTTTTTATCTTTGAAATTACCATTTTTCTTGAAATTTTTAGCAAATAGGGCCAAATCATCTAAATCAAAGTCACACTCAAAATCTGACGTATCTATCTCGGTTTTCTAGATGACTCCCTCTTTCTTGTCGACCCCTCATTTTTTCTCTCCTAGGCATTAAGTGCAATTCCCTTATCTTTAGACTTGACAGATTTAGGAAACATATCAATTTCATACGTTTGAAAGTCTCTTACAAGTTCCTCCAATTTAAGAGTATTTAAATTACCCATAGAATTTAACACAGTGACTTTAGGGATAAAACGCTTAGGTAGTGATTTAAGAATATTTTTAACAACTCTAGCATTAGGAATGTGTTCACTAAGATTAAAGCTAGTGTTTACAATATCAGATAGTCTAGCATAAAATTTATCAAAACATTTAGTTTCAAGCATGGTGATGGTTTAAAATTGAGTTGTCAAATTTTGCAGTTTGGACTCTTTCACAGCATTAGTTCCTTCATGGGTAAGTTGTAAAACATCACATGCCTCTTTTGACATGGTGCACGTCATTATCCGTTTGAAATCATCAGGTGTGACAGATCTAGAAATAGCACTTAAACCCTTAGAATTAAAAGATGACCATTCAAATTATTCTTCAGTCCAAGTAGTGTCAGGTTTTAAACTAGTCACGTTATTAACACTCACGGAGGGAGGTGTCCACCCTCTTTCAACCAAAATCCAGACATGTTCATCAATGGCTTTTAATACAGATCTCATGCGAGCTTTCCAGTATGCATAGTTTGTCCCGTAAAAAAATGGCATTTTATTATATAACTTCTCCATTATGAACACGCTCTTTTTCAAAAATCAATTTTTCAAAAAATTGATATCATAGAAAATTTTTGCCAAAAATTACACGGTATAATTGTGTAATTGGCTTTGATACCAATTTGAAATGAGTGCGCGTGCGTTCAAATAGAGAAATTATTTAATTAAATTCAGTTTTCCCAAATTAAGTCCTAAACATGCATCTAGGTGTGATTGAATAAGATGAAATCATGAAAGAACATTCAAACACACACATGTGAGGAAAAATTCCCCAAAGGGATAAAACCTTTTATTTTCACTATAATTTTGTAAGAAACGGTGTTGCCCAGAAAAATTACTCAAGGGGGGGGGGGGGGGTGAATTGAGTTTTTGCAAACTTTTCGGGTTAAATTAAAATTAAAGAAAATATTTAATTTACAACAACACTTAATTCCAATTTCAGATTATTAAATCTTCAATTATTAAAGAAATAAATATTAACTAAATACTGCCAATTGATTAAACAAGATAAATCACAGATTTCAACACCCACTAAATTTTAAATAATTTTCGTGATAAATAAAAATTAATATTCTGAAATAAGTTAATGATTACGAAAATAATTATTTTAATCTTAAAATTAATTTACCAAATTTTCGGATTTAAATAACTTGCAAGTATAAGTGCTTAAAAATAAAATTAAACAATAACAAGTATATAAATAAATTTAAATGCGGAAAATAAATGACACCGTATTTTTAACATGGTTCGGCCAAAACCCGGCCTACGTCCACGCGCCAAGAGAAAGCTTCCGTCTCCCGCGCTTCACTAGTTCTGATCCACTTGAAGGTAGGATCAAACCACCTCTTGTACAACCGAGCAGCAAAAACCCGCTACTAGTACAACCACCGAAGCTAAAAACCCAAGCTTCAAATTTTTACACAAATGGAGTATAAATGATGTATAGTTTCTGAAACTCTTTAAAGATACAAAATGAGACCGAGTTTCTTCTTGGTTGAGACTTCTCAAATGAATTTGATCTCTGGCACTAGTCTTCACTTGAAATCTTGTAGCTGAATAGTATTCTTGTGCTCTTTGATTTCTTCTTCAACAAATAGCTGAATAAATTTTTGAGTTGCTCTTTTGAACTTGAATAAGCTGAGTATAAAACTTTGTTGCTTTTCTTAAATAGCTGAATATGAAATTTTTTGGTTGCTTTCTTCACTTTGTGTATGAGCTGAGTGTATGTTCAGTTGCTCTCAATTTTTCGTGCGTCATTTTCTGTATATGTGTGTCTTCAATAAATCTCAACTTTTATTTGTAGAACGCAAATAAAAATAACCGTTGGAGCGTACTTCATCAACTTGAAGAAGCAATAAATGCACACAATTTGGTTGGAGAACAAATCGTATCTGAGTCATTATTTCCTGTCTAAGATATGTTGTAGACGAAAGAGGTTAGTAGTAAAAAATGGGAGATACAATGAATCGGTTTTGGGTAGATAATAAGTAAGAAATGAATATAAAATATAAATGAGTGATTTGTGAGTCAACATGTCTCATCTGTTGAAAATAAGAAAGAATATCTCCTGCAAGATAAAAGGACGTCTTCTAAGTAAAAAAAATATATAAAAGTGTTTCTTGTCAAGTCAATCAATCAGTCAATACATCTTCTCTATACACAATTGTCCAAAGAAATAAAGAGATGAGGTTTACAAACTCTGCAACAACATAAGTGAAAGTCAATCAATGTGGTACCCAAAAGACCAACTGTCACCAACAATGACTACCCAAGAGATTTGAAATCTGACTACTTGGAGACTAAATAATAACACAATTGTTTTGAGATAGTTTTGTATGTATGTAAAACAACAGCAAGACTAAACCGAGAGAGGCTAAAAAAAAAGAATAACCCAGATTTGTTTTTTAAACATTATAAAATATATGCATTTTGAATATAAAAAAAAACGATTATAAAAAAAACTTACGTGTATATATATATATATAATGTGGTGCATAAAATTTTTAAAAGAAAAATAATTACAAATATATTGTAACGAAGCCCACGAGTCTTTAAATAAAATCTCTCTATATATACATTAACTGCATCTTGTCTAGTCTTTGATATGACCAAATATATACTGACACTAGCAATGATAAAAGATGTTATTATGAAAGTCTTTGTAATGCTCAAGAAAAGAAATGACAACTTTATCCAGGGAAAAGTTTCAGCCATTGTTCCAAAGACAAATTTAAGTCTTTTTCTATATGTGTGTAAATAAGAGTTTGCAAAGTAAACTTAACAAATCATCCACCCATAGAAATTGTACTGTCCGAGATAGTTTTTTAAAAAAAAAGCTTAGGGAGCAATATTATATATAATTATGGATGTATATTAAGTATATATTTATATAAATATAATTGTACAAAAGATGACATAAACGTATGCAATGAATAGATAAAAACTGAACCAAATATTATATGCCTAGGTAGTGAACCCAAACATCTCAGTCCAAAACTGTCAACTTAAAAAAAATGCCTAGATATACTACATATAATAAATAGCGATAAAGAAATGTGAGTGAGTGTGTGTGTGTTAATAAGTAAATATATGTATGTTTATGAATATATATTATTGACCTCTTAGTGTGTAGCACATATATTAGCTTTATATAATAGATAAATATTTATATGAAAACTATAGTAAAAAAAATTACAATATTCAGAATCTGTATTTTTAAGCACTTACAATATTGATATACAAATAAAAAATGTGTGCATGCATGGTATGGACTTGTCATGATAAAAAATGTACACGCATGAGGCTTTGAGTCTTGATTAATACCATCCAAATAGTATCATTGATAAAACAAATCTCTAAAGGAAACATGTATAGCCATTTACATGTCCAAGACATGTAGGAAGTGCCTTTAAACGAAGTATGATGTAAAAATAGATGGTGGGATGAGACTTAAGAGAAACACTGTTAAAAGAAAACATCACTTTAATGATTTGTATGTAGTTGTTCTTATCCAAGAGCATTTAAAATACAAATTCTACATAAATGCCAACTGCCAAAAGTAACAGATGTTGGTTATAGGTAAAGACCTAATATATGTACTAATATGAATATAGTAGTTTAATATTACAATATCGTAATAGATAAAAAATAGTTTATGAAGAAAATAACATATTAAGTATATAACCTATATACATATGTAACAATAATATAAAGTAAATGCAGCACTAATATTATATATATAATTAAGTATATAATATATATAGATATAAATATATAACTATATAACTAAGTACATATATTACACAATTAAATGAATATTATGACAAGTAATAAAATAAATATATAAAATGATAATTATACTAAAAGTTGCATAATTAATAGTATATAAATAAAACAAAATTATATATAAAATATAAATTAAAAAAATATTTACATAGTATTTAAAAGTTAGTAGAAGAATAAATAACACACTAATATATAAATGTATCAAATAAAATATATGTATTACAAGTTAAGAAATATTTACTTAATAAGAAATAAAAGTTCGTTTGGAATCATCAAAATTAATATATTAAATTAAACTAAAATGTACACTAATTACAATTAAGCTAATTAAATATTAATTAATGGGTTAATTACATTTTCGTTTAACAAACGGTTACACGGATTACAGTAAAAATACAGTGTCATCCAGAAATACCCGCAGGCATCGGTTCTGTAGTCGGCGGCTGGAATCTCCCTCGAAAACTCCAGATGAGCAGCAATGAAGGAGGAAGACGGCTTCTCCACAAAGGTTGAACAAACACAAGGTTGTGTTCTTAGGTTATGAAAGGATTCACAAATATTTGGCAAGGATGTGTGAATCAAAACATGAGTCTTGGGACTCAAAAATATGAAGACTAGATGTATTTGGACTCTCAAAAACGTCTCTCAAAGTCTTATAAAATAATTCCCCCAAAGTTGGCTTTTATAGGGAAACCAAGAAGAGTTTTAAAAATCTGAAACTCTATCCAGCGTTAGGTACCCCAAATCAGTTCGGGTGTACCGTGAATCGGTTCACCACCCGAACCAATTTGGCCTTCGGTTCGTAAAAAATTGCTGGAACTTGAGGCTTAAACACTTAGCATTTTTCCAAGGTTTTTTCTCGGAATTTCCTCCATTTTCAAAGGTCCATAACTTCTTCACCGTAGCTCGGATTGAGGTGCCATTTCTTCCAATATTCGCTGTGACGAGCTCTTCAACTTTCCAGTTAACCGGTCCTCCGAACGGTGGTTGTAAAATAACAAAAATGCCCTTGAACTTCCATATCTTTCCTTCTTTTTCTATTTTGACTTCCTTGCGTACCACTTGCATTAAGTCCCTAAAATTATGGAATGTGAAGTGCTTGAGGCGGATGTGGGACACTTGATGGAGATAATGAATGCTTGATTCCCGAAATTCGGATTGAGGCCGTCATATGAGATCATGTAGAGACGTGCCAAATGTAGTGGCGTACGACATACACAAATGTAACATAACGGACATGATAAATATGCCCTTACAATTGTCATGATGTTAAGGTTAACAATTTTGTTGAATACTTAAATCCAACCCCCCCCCCCCCCCCATCATCCGCCAAAAAGCTTTCATTGGTGATGGTTCATTTTCCTCATGCAAAACATGCCCCTATTATATAAACGAAACTTCTATTTTTCAAAAAACATGAAATCAAACGAGGGACCTTCATTAATCCCTAAAACTCAACCTGTTTTATAGGTGGACCTCCAAAATTTTCAACTTATATTGTATAGCTAGATTAGAAGTTATAATTGTTAGTTGTGCATAATAGTTTTTATGCTTTTTTTCTACTGTAATTAGTTAAAAATAGTTGTACTTCTTTTTTAGTATCCTTGGTTCTAATATGTTTTGTTGAATTAATAGACTTGCACTAGTCCGGGATCGCTCAATATTGAATAATATCTCTCTTTATCTCTTATCAAAGTGTTATCTTAATTCATTAATGACAATGCAACATTTGACTTACATGGTGTGGGATATGATTCCCATTTATTTTTGGGTTTCATTAATTTTATTCATGTTCTTCTCAATTGATCTTTTGTAAAAAAATTGAAAATTTTAAAAAATATATCTTTTCTTTTCTCATTTAGTTAAGCCTTTTGCCCATTCCATTGATTTTGTATAGTTGCCCTACTCTGTTGTACGAACAAGGATGTTTGTTAGAGATTTTTCTTGATTATTAGCCTTCAATTGTCATACTATTTTTATTACATAATGATTTTATAATGCCTCGACTAGGATTTAAGGGTCATTCATGGGTCAACCTGATCTGACTTGAATGCATTAATTGTTCAGTGATTTGAAACAACCTCGATAATATTTATAGTCCATTTTAATTAATTATATTTACTGAGTAAGCGTGCAGTTCCCTTTTCCAGGCATATAATCAAAATTGTAACAAGTGCGGAACCCATTAGGTGATGCCCTAGGGGTCCAAGTAATTAGAGCTACTAGCGTAAATAGTAAGAATCACTTGCCTTCAAAACTCTCTCGAAAGACGGAGTATCGCCTAACTTTTCGTAAGAAAGGGAATGGGGGGATCCAAAGCCTAATGGAGCTCCCAACAAAAATGCAACATAAAAACGAACAAAAAAAAGGAATGATTTAGAATCAGGTATGCAATAACTAAACAACATATGCATTAATTTTGTTTTATTAAAAAAGCATTTCATTTAACTTTGGTTAACAATCATTAGTATTAGATTCCATACTTCACTGTTTGATTACCAAAACATTTCTTTTTTTTATTAATCTACCCGATTAGTAAGCAAACATTCACACTTCCTTGTTACTCTTTTAAGTTAATCCGATTCCTCTTGAAAATTATCAATTTCACATTAACTGCCACGCTAATAGAATTATTTAAAACATTATTTTACGCTTGCACTCGGTGTATAAAAGGTTCCTGTAACTTTTATGCCAACTCGGTGTATGAATATGTACATTTTCATAAGAGAAGCTATTGATATCCATGGGAGTATGAAGTCATCATTTCCTTTTGAGATATATGTGTGTAGGTTGATGCCAAGCATGAATGTGCCTTAAATTTCCTATGAGCCCTCAAAAGAGGCCATAAACTCCTCACTTATAAATCTATGAATCCGGAAGGATCACAAGACAACAAGATTCAGATAAGGAAGATGAAGATGATGAAGTGGGTAAAAGAGGAGGAGATTAGGAAGAAAGAGATGATGATATACCCCCACCCACGGAAGAGCTAGCGAAATTCTCGGCACACCATGCTTTCGGGATATTGCATGGATCTAGCAGATCTTCTAGTTCACGATCATAAGAGATTATGATGCATTGAGGTTTTTTACCCTTAGGTGATTTCTTTCAAGCCAAGACATGCCATTGATATGTAGTCACCAAGTAGCACAACCATACCACTCATTTTATGTATTTTTCTAATGTATAATTATCCACGCCTAATTAGGAAATAAGGGGTTACTCATATAGGCTAGCAAAGGGACTCTAAGAGAAATAAAAGACTATATTCCAATAGAAATACAAAACCTAATTAAACTTTATAATTATTTTAATAGTTCTAAAAATAATTATTCTTTCAACTTAAAAATAATATTTTCACTCTAATTCACTGTCTTAAAGTTATAATTTTGAGATTCTTGTTATTAAATACTTAATAATCTTCCCATATTAATATTATAGATATCCGTTGATTAAATTAAATTATTGACACTTATATTTAATCAACTTCTTATAAAATCCTCGAGATAGTCCACTTAACCTATTTAATATGTTAGATAATTATATTCACCGGCCGAGTTTGAACAAATCAAAATTTATAAGCTACATCGAGGGGGTATTGTAATTCTCTGTAATGAGAGATGGATTTCATGCACAATTAACTTTCACCATACACTAATCACCATTACCCAAGAACTGTTTTCCATTTTTCATAATCATGACATACTTATACTCTACTACAACCGATTATCGGATCTTTTGAGTGTAAGCCAAACATTACACATTAAATAAATTACTATGTAGAATAAAAGACACCTATGCATATCAATATATAAATAATAGAGAATACATTCATTTCATGTGAATATTCCCATCAAATGGATATACCAAAATTCACTAATGAAGAATGACTCTCGTATACAACTCCAATAATACCCTCGTATACATATCGAATATAACTTTGTCGAGCCCTTAATTAAGAATTTCAAACTCATCACAAGATATTTTCGTATGCAGTCTGAACTCCGAGTCTCTGCCTGAGTGCATGTGCCCCACCTCCGACCACAATATGCCATAATGGGTCCTAAATGTCGTTTGGGGATATATGCTAGTTTTGATTCTCTCATATTCATTTATTATACTAAACGATTGGCAAGTGATGTGTTTACCACTAGATTCGTGGGTTATTATATTAATAATATATTCTTCTATGCATTACAAGAGGGAAGAACGTACCTAAAATATGATTTATTCCTATTGAATGAGTCTCGAATAAACCCCCGCACCGATCAATATGAGTATGAATTTTGAATGATATTAAATCTTAGAAATTGAAGATCATGTGTCAATGCATTCAATGACGTGACTAAAGAAACCAATACTAACTAGTATAAAAATGTACTAGTGGGATAAACTTTGATTTTAGGTACAAATGAATATGTTGTATGCCAGAGTCATGGTATACCCATAAATTATAAATATTTTTCTACATGAAAGTGGATTAAATGAATAATTAGTCTCTCATAACACTCCAGGAAGATACTAAAAATAAAAAATCCACTTTTGATGAAACCCTCGAAAAGGTTTGTCTCTCAAGTTACAGTAGCCCTTGTAAGGAAAATATACCGAATAATAGTTATGGGATCTCTATGTATTATACATGTTCAAGAGATTTGTGGGAATACAAAGACATCATCATTGATGATGCTAATAAATCACCATTTAAATTAGTATAGGCAACTGAAGCTCAAAAATGGCATAATAATGGCGATATGCAAACAGATTTGAAAATAATAGAAGGAGATGAGGGGAAGGGGATGAAGACGCTCATGTAAATGGTTAGGCCATTGTCCTACTCCACTGTTCATGTGCTGGTGTGTTTATACACTAAATAATGGAGCTCTAATGGCTCAAAATAAATTTCTAGCACTCTCTCTCTCTCTCTAGAGTGAATTTAACAGAGTTAATGGGACACTCCGCCTAATTAAATACCGAGTGATCAGGCCTTTATTAAATTAAATTAAAATAAGGTTCCCCTTTATTCAAAAAGCCGGTGTCAATTTTTATCTTTTAAATTAACAAAAAACATATGCGTAAATATATAAAAATAAACCATCCGTGCAATATATAAAAATCTGAATCAACACTGAAATAAACGAATACCGAATAAAACCTCTGTTCACCAATCCAATATAAAGTCCAATACAAAAATATGAATACAAAGTCTAACTGACATAAATGAAATAACTGAGGACAACATTCCCGAGTGAAATACTTAATTGCACCCTACACTAGGAATGAATTAGCTGAAGCGACTAAGTCCAAATCCTGTAAGCATCCACAAGTGTGTAGCTACGCATCCATGGAATAGATCATCCTGCTTGGCATTCCTATGGTTGGAAAACTAAAAGGTTTTGGAAAATATTTTGCAAGAACGGGTCAAAGCCCGTGTAAAAACATTTTGAAAACATAGCAAGAATTTAAATTGTAGTTTAAATAACAAGTTATTAGATACACTTATTAGGTTGCGTACTCTCGCTTGAATTCCTCACCTTTCATCTAGTGCACACCTAATGTCCCACCTAGTAAAGCTACACAATCTAACTAGGTTTCCAACATCTAATAACCATTACAATTCTAGCTCTCCTGTACTGCCCATACAATTCTAGCTCTCCTGTACTGCCCATACAACATCTAATAACCATTACAAGTCTTAGTTAATATTCTCCTTAACTTACCCGTACCTCTCATAGAGTAAGCTACCGAAATACCCTTAATAATCAACATCTCTCTAATGTTATTATTAAACTCAAGTTACCATTTCAAATAAGCTTATTGCCCAAGCCTTACCAGTTAAGTTTCTCCACTTATTTTATTTTAGATAATCACAATCTATCTTCCTCCTATTCACACAATAGATTCATTATTGTATAGATATACCCTATTTAATATCACTACTATCACACATGAGTAGATTACACATTAATATATATATACACCATCTAGTCTTCTTACTAACACACATAAGTAATATACTTCATGCAGTATATACATCACACACAATATATATAATAAGCGCATACTCTGTTATCCTATCCCCGTATCACACATTAAGGAATATTAGTTCGAAATGTCTCCTCGAACTTGGTTCGAAATGTCCCATCGAACCCAAAATCAAATCACACATATTGGAGGCGTACATAGTGCAAAGTCTTTGGGGTTACGCACATACCTAATGTACCTAAATGACATGTCGGCTTCGCTATTCATCTCACATAGCTATCCACTAACTGCACTATATTCCGGGGCACAAATCCAGGCCTCACTGGAATCATCAAAGTGGGATCGCCCACTGTACGAAACCTCCCCGATAGCAAGTAGCGTAGGTATGTTCATATACACACACATATATACAAGGCATACGCACAACCTATCCATATGTATATATAGTATATCTATACACACGACCTATCATAGTCATCCATACAGGTATAATCTCCACCCATATATATATATATATATATATATATATATATATATATATATATATATATATATATATATATATATATATATAACTCGTATAGGTATACACTCAACCTCTAAAAATCGCCCATACGTAGTATTTATCTCTCGAATACTCACTATACCATTTATTCATAGTATACTTCTCTCCCGTATATTCCCGTATATTCTTCTTTATTAAAAGCACCCAATGTTACCCCTTATGCTAATTAACTAGTTAATTCATTAATATATTATTGGTCTATATCAAAATTTGCCTTACCCTCTCCACAATCCATCTTAATTCTCTCGAATTATTACGTTAACAATTAAGGCCAACTAACCTTAGCCTTAACTCTCGTATACATTACTAAGTCTCAAATATATCAAGGCCTAATTTCATCCAATATATCCAAAATTATATTCTATGGATGTCCCAAAAATTCCCCGGATAGTTATCCGCAAGTTCTGGGCTTAAAAGGGCAAATTGCCAAAATCTGGTAAACCAAATCAAGTAGTAAATTTTCTGGCAGATTAAACACCCTGTAGTAAAATATCGATTACTCCCTCTACATAACTCTGATTGACCTGATTCAAAGCTCATTAGAAATCTAAGACATATATGTTTCTAGTAATGTATGACTCTCACTCTAATTATAAGCATAATTTAAATGGCATATGTTTAAAGTTACGTCAAAAATTCCGGCAGATTACTATGCTGAAAGATCAAACACCCTATAGTAAAACGTCAATTACTTCCTCTACAGAACTATGATTGACCTAACTCAAAGCTCATTAGAAATATAAGACGCATACCTTTGTAGGAATATATGGATATCACTCGAATTCTAAGTATAAATTAAATGGAATATGTTTAAAGTTACTTGAAACATTATGGCCGATTGACATCTTGTGTTCATCAATTAAACTCTAAGTCATTCAATATTCATGTTCTTCAACCAATAACCCATCAAGATTTAATATTAATCATAATATATATTCAAATATCATTTTATCTTCACATATGGGTAATTGTTAATGAAAAGTTTACAGAAAAAACTTCTAAGATTCAATCCAAGAATCAAATTCACCTTTAATAAACATAAACCCCTAGTTTTTCATGTTCTTCACATCTTTTAATAAAGAACTCAGATCTTTATTAATCAAATCAAATCCTCTAATTTTGTGTTATATTAATTAAGGAACATCTCTACATGCATTCCTACTATAATTCATGAATTAAACCCACCAAAAATCATATTAATTATTCCAAAAACATGAAATCAAACCCTATTCTGCATGAGTATTATGACATGCTTAAAATTAAATGCAAGATAAATAATTGCCTCTCAAAATAAGGTCTAAAATTCGTTGGTTTGATGCTATGGTTGTTCTCCCCTCGCTCCGATCTCGATTCAGTTGTATCTGGGGTAAAAAACTGTGTAGGAAGCTTTGGATTTCTTCTCCTCTTACTTTCCTCTCGCCTCTCTTCTATTATGATTATGTTAACCCTAGTTCCTCTCTTAAATATCAGATATAAGCCTTAGTATTTTCGGATTTCTCAATACCGCAAACTTTCGAATGATCGAAATTCCCATAAACGATGTCGGGCTGGTCCACAATCACCTCGGGACACAAACTATACACCCGGATATACTTTTTAGACTATTTTGACACTTTTGAAACCAACTGTGACCTAAAAATCACTATCCGAGTCACTTTATAAAATCATCTTATTTCCACCTTCAAATACGGCACGCGTTAAATTAACTTAAAATGAATTATTTAAATATAAATCACCCGAATTAAATAATTTCTCTAAATTAAATAAATTTCTAAATCACCAATTTAATTACTTTACATATCCTCCAAAAATACGAGGTGTTACAATTTAGCTAGGGTTTGTAATTTCTTATCCCCACCACGGAAGGATATGACTAGAATATATAGCTCCTGGGGTGTGCATTATACCTTCAAGCATGTAATGAGCATGTACAGTGAGAATTAGCCACCTATCTCTAACACATGTATGTCATAATGATGAAATATTCCCTCATGTGATCATGAAGATCTTGTTATAATGGTTTGCCCACATGGAATGGTGACTCATGGAATCTTCATGTATTCTAACAGGTGTCAAGGGTCGACCATCATGGACCAGGCCAATTCGAGTAGTCAGGTCAGTCATCTAAAGTGATGATGTCGATATGCTAAGTTGGGTCTGCTAATGAGCCTCAGCCCCCATATTCTTGGATGATACCGAAAGAGCATGGAAGGAAGCTGAGATTGTTGATGTTTTCACGTGTCTCAGTGGTGGCCGAGGATGAGGAGACTTGCGATTGGACTTTATTCGCATCGTCATATGTTGTTTTAACTTGATGATCTATTAGGGTCGGCTTTGGAAGAGTTAAGACTTGATCGAGATGAGACCACTCTTGTGTATATTAATCACCCCTAGCCCTTAGTCTTTATTGTGAGTGGAAGGCTGAGGGGTATACCTGGTTGATCACTAGGAGTGTCTCTCATCATCATCTGAGGCTGCTCAAGCCGTGAACCAATTTTGGTCGAGTGTACAGACGTCATCTCAATGTCTCTGGTTGAAGTGGTTTGAATTGGACATCTGTTAATAGGCGTGGGGGTTGGTGTGCGTGCCAAGGTAGGGTGGTGGAAAACTTAGTAAGTTGTGACCTAGTAAATTATGACAAGTAATGATTTGGCTCTTAGATAACCTCGCCTAATAATTGCTTTGTTTAAATATAGAAAAATTCACATTCTTTTTCTTCTACAAACATCCAAACTTCGCACCCAAGTATACTAGCCAACTTTTTTCTTTCTCTTTCTTCATTTCTAGGAATTTATGTGGTCTTCTAGAGCATCCATAGCTTTTTTCGTCCTCTCCTTCACCCAGTAACCTCTCAGTCCTCTTTGAACAAGTTTTTCTGCCATTGATTCCCCACATTACTTGTTTTCTATTTTCAATCATTGTTTTATTTTTTGGCGGGTGGTCTAAGTAGTTTATAACTGGTTTAGGGTATTAAGTGGTGGCATTGGTTCTTGGGTTTGAATAGGGTCATTTTGGAATCATTTTTAGGTGGTTTCCCCATTTGGTTTCCCACTACAAATCTCACCGGTGTAAATCCGATCATCTTCTTAGGTGAATCTTGTATAAAAGGTTCTTTGTTGTTCTTGAGTGTTCTTTATAGTTTTAGTCAACTGTAGTCAAACCCTTGGATGTTTAGGGTTCTTTACAAACTTTTAGGACAATACCCTTATTTAAGTGATAAGATCCTTAGGGAGATAAGGAAAGGTGAAGCAGAGGCCGAGGCAAAGAGAAAAGTCGGATCCGACCTTACATGTCCAATCTTATCCATTCCCTTAGATGCCATCCCCCCTCCGATAGTCGAGATCAGTGAGGATGAGATGACTGATAGCTCGTCCTCGACCTCTGAGGGCTATAGTGATTCACCCTCTCGAGTTGCTTCGTCGGCTAATTTTTTTTAGGAGTCTCTCCAAGTCCCTAAGTCTCGTACGGCCAAATCTATTACAATCGAGTCATCACATAGCCACCAATCTTCCACTTTTCAGTCCTTAGAGGAGTCGAGTGTGATTATGGCAACTCCCCCTATAGTCGTTCCCTTATCATCTATGACCGAAGGAGAGTTTTATGAGAAGTTTTTTAGTGGCTCATCGGCCTCTGAGGTTATTTCCGATGACTTTGATTTCGAGGTCGGGGATCCAGTTGACTATTCTTACACTTGATCTTTTCATCCACTATTAAAGATTCTGACCTTCTTATCTAAAGGAACCTGTATGGAATCAAGTCAAATGTCTCTAAGAGAGTCCTAAACGAGGACGAGAGAGTGTTTGACGACCGACACGGTGAAATTATCATCTACGACTATATGCTTAGGGTCGATTTTCACCTCCCTTTCCATTCCTCTATTTGATCCATCTTGGCTAATATGAGACTAGCTCCTACCCAGTTGGTGCCAAAATCTTGGAGGATTATACTCGTCTTAATCTCCCTTTAGAAGTCGAAGTACAAGGATGAGCCCTCAGTTGGCGTCTTCAAGGATTATTTTATCGTCTCGTCAAGTAAAGCCCAGTCAGGATACTATCACCTGGGCCAAGGAATCCTGATAAGAAAATAATTCATGTCAACCAAACTTCGAACCAGCACTAGAATCTGAGGTATATATCCATCTCTTGGGCATGGGAGTTTGAAGTCGACGCTGCCCGTGCTAATAACAAGCCTAGGGTTCCCCGCATGTGAGCCAATCCTTCCATGTCTGCCAAGTTGGACCCGACCTCAGCATGGATGATAGAGATGGGGTATACTTATCGAGATGCTGAGGGAAGGATGGGGCTTTGCCTGAGTTTGAAGATTTAATGACCCCTGCCCTACTTGAGTCGTTAGATCTGAGGTTGGTCCCCAAGATGAGATGTGTAAATTCTTTTATTTTTTTTGTTTAATTTTCAACTGTATCTTCATCTCTGCATGTTCATACTAGTCATTTTCTTTTTATTTTTTCTTGCAGATCATCCTCCTAACACTCCAGACCATATCTAGAATGTGACGTCCCCAAGTCCCCAAGATGCTCTGAGCCAAAAGGGAAGTAATCAGGCCGTCAACACTACTACCAAGAAGAAGACCATCGGTGTCCTAGTTCATGGTGAGTTTGAGCAAAAGAGGAAAGAACCCACTGATGGGGTAAATCTTCCCCAACAAAGGGAGACGAGGCCAAGGCAAAATTTTGATACAAGGTCGGCTTCCTCCTCCCAAAGCTTTATTAATGCTGCCATTGTAGCTCATTTTGACCAACTAAAGGCGAGCTCGGACTCTCTCATCACCAGTGCCACAAGGTCCGGATAGGCCGTCATGATCGTGACCCCCCCTCTCAATTAAATATCGGATGATCAATCCTTTATTAAAATTAAATAGAATATACAGTTGGTTCATTCTTAGCATCACTGTCGAAACACGTTAATTACTAATCACCTAATAATTAATTAAGCTAGTGTCATATTTTAAACCTCATTAACGATCATACAACAAATTCAATTAAATAATTAACTGCATTTAATCCACAAAATAAATAATGAATATTTGAATAATCGAATGAGACTAGATAAAACACTCTAGCAAAAAATTCTAACGTAATAAATCTCTAAATAAAACTGAATCCAACAAACTGAAATAAATGGGTACAATATCTCTTAAATGAGGAATAACTAGAAATGGGCGACATGCCCTAACTGAAGTAATTGCAACAAGAGACTGAATAAATAAGAGTGTACGGGTCTAATATTAAGGACCTATAACTTCCACAACAACTGCAGCACGACAAGCGGTATTGAACTCCTAAGCTGGACGTCCCTGTGGCTGGACACCTAATATAATATGCAACAGAAAATAGATTTGCAAGAAACGGATTAGAGCCCGAGTAGAAAATAATTTAAAACATTTTATCAAGTCTTTTAAACGCTTAACAACAGATATAATAAACATGTTAGTTCCCCAGCTCTCACTTGAGAAATCTCACTTCTCCACTAGTGTGCATGCCTAACGTACTTCTACCCAATTCTAGTTACTGCTATCACAACTAAGTAGCTTAAATACGTTATCCCTTTTTAAACTATTACTTATAGTACCCATCCGCATTTCTCTCATAATACATAATTGATTATTATCTTGTATATTTAACTCACGTAATAATTTCTAATTTAGCAGTTAAGTGTTCACATACTTAAATTATCTCAGATTTACCTATCTCTATTATCTACTAAGTTCACACAGTAGATCACATCACAAGTACATATAATTCCTCATAATATATTATATATACTAATATGGCACCCCTAGGATCTGTTGCGGTGCGTACATACTTTGCTATCAAGTCCCAGTATATCTCGTACTAAATAAAGGACTATTGGTCCAGAATCACTCTTGAACCATAAATGCAAACGCAAATATGTTGGAGGCGAACATAGTTCTAAGCCTTTGGACTACGCACATACCTAGCGCATCCAAATGACTGGTAACATTGTTGTTCACACAAGTGATGCTCAACCCTAAGTTCTATGTTCTAAGGTACGAGTCTAAGATCCCCCAAAATGGCACATCGGGATAAGACTGCCCACAACGTGAGGGCCACGTCGTGAGTGGTCGACAAGATTTCATAGATTATGTAGGCCAAGAGATTACTTCAAACCGAGAAGGATTTGAAGGAGAATGTGAGGTCTTTAAGGTCCGACCATACGAGGTCCATTACTGACTTAAAAAAAGTAGCACAACGATGCTCTAGAAAGTTGGAGGAAAGTGAAGGATTATGCCTTTGCCACTCTATTAACCAAGAATGCGACCTAGATTACTGAGGCCGTTGAAAAGGATAGGGACGAGTCCATTTCTACTGGGGTCATCATGAAGGAAAAGGATGAGGCCGTGGAGGCCTATAAAAACTCAGAGGAGTATAATGACTTTGGTTTCCAGTACCTTGAAAGAAATGCTAAGATGGCCTGTCGATGGCTCATTTTGAAATTCCCTGAGGTCGTGTTCTCCATTTGTCCAGATTTGGAGGCTCTCGATTTATCGAACCCTTTTCTACAAACTACACTAGTCGATGTTGAAATAGAGGTCACAACCGAGAGACCTATCAAAATTGTTGCCAAGCCTGCTACTGTTAGAGCTGTAGACCGCATTACGGGGAGGGGAGTTGCAGACGCGGTCGACCTCCATGAGACAAGTATCTAGGGTGGTTGCCTATGACCCATACCTTCTTCATCATGTACTTTACTTTATTTTTTTGAACTTTTTGTAAACCTTCTTTTTATAATTTTGTCATTTTCTTCATTGTATGTATTTATCATCATCATCATTAATGCAGATCATTATTTTTGCCAATTCTTATGTCATATTGTTGATGATATCTTTACTAAATGAATGATTTTAATCACATTATATCTTTTCCAAGTTCTCTCTCATTGTTTCTGATATTTTTAGGAAGACATTTAATTCACCACATTATGATGTTCAATATAACCATAATTAAATGATTTTTAATTTAAAGCTACCAAATTAATGATGTTGTAATGCAAGTCCCCTCTCGTCATTTTTTGAAGTTTATGGATGAGTCTTGTATCTTCATACACTCTCGTCTTCGTCGAGAGAGGTTTTAATTTAAAGCCACCAAATTAATGATGTTGTGGACACAAGTCTCCTCTCGTCATTTTGGGGAGTGTATGGATGAGTCTCGTCTATTTATACACTCTTGTCTTCACCGAGAGAGTTTTTTAAGAGGTCAACAAATTAATGATGTTTTAAATAACCATAATTAAATGATTTTCCTTGTGTTTTTCACTACCTGAGCGATGTTATCACTGTTTTCCCACTCTTGGTGTTATTGAGAGTACATAGACGAGACGGGTCTCCCATGGTCTCTCGTATCACTGAGAATGAGTTTAAACTAATTCACCATAAGAATGATGTTTATGAGCTTAGGAGAAATTAAAACCACGCAATATTAATTACTAAATATAAATATAGGGCACAAATACGAATGATGTTCTCATTCAATACTTTGAAATATTCCAAATACAAGCACTCTGTATATAAAGAGGATGACAAATAAATGAAATTCAGGACTATTGATAATATCTCTTTAAGTGATATGCATTCTATGGATTGGAGAAAGTCTCTCCCTCTAAGTTCTCTAGTCTGTAAGTCCCAGGGATGACCTCTTCAATGACTCTGTATGGACTGTGTCAGTTGGGATGCAACTTGTTCGGCTTCTGCCAAACTTTTTTCAACACCAAATCCCCCACAACAATTGGCCTTTCTCTGACCCTCTTATTTTAGAATTTGGCCTTCCTTTGTTGATATGTTTCTTATCTGACCTTGACATCTTCTATTATTTCTTTAATCAAATCTATGTCCAACCTCCTTTCTTCATTATTGGTTTTAGGGTTGTAAGTCTGGACTCTTTAATTGGGTAGGCCGAGTTTAGTGGGGATTACTGCCTCTGACCCATAGGCAATCATGAAGGGCATTTCTCTTATAGGAGTCCTCTATGTTGTTCTATAGGCCCGTATAATTTCATGCAACTCTTATGTACATAGTCCTATGGAAGCTTTCAGTTTCTTTTTATTTCCATCCAAGATCGTTCTGTTAGTGGCTTCAGTTTGTCCGTTAGCCTGACGTTAGCCAAGTGCAAAATATAATTTCTTTATTCCCATTCTTTCTGAATATGCCTCTAAGGACTTATTTTTGAACTGCTTCCCATTATCAAAAATCAAAGTGTGAGGTAGAACATATCTGTAAATGATGTTTCTCCAGATGAATTTGAAGGTCTTCGTCTCAGTTATAGAAATCATAGCCATATCTTCCACCCATTTAGAAAATTAATCAATAGCCACAATCAGATACTAATATCCACTAGGTGCCTTGGGAAGTGGGCCTACCAAGTCGATACCCCAAACTGCAAATGTCCATGGGGAAGTGATGGATGTGAGTGACTGATGAGGGTGATGGGGAATACTCGCATAGCGCTGACACTTATCACATCTTTTCACATGGTCAGATGCATCCATGTATAGGGTCGGCCACCAATACCCTTGCATCACAATCCTCTTTGCTAGATATCTTCCTCCAATATGTCTTGTATATGACCCCTCATAGATGCCATGTAGGACATATTACACTTTAGTGGGGTGAACACATCAGAGAAGGGGGAGTAAAAAGCCCTTTTTGTAAGTATAGCTCCTATAATGGTGAACTTCGTTGCTCTGTACCATAATTTTTTTCTTTTGACCTTTGTATCTGGGAGCTCTCCATCCATGATATATTGGATGAGAGAATTTATCCTTTGATTCTTCGAGATTCAAATTCAGGAAAAATTCAATCCGACTAGCGTCTTCATCAATACTTGGCTTGTATAGGGTTTCAATTGGGACAGTTCTTCGTATCTCTGTCCTGGTAGCAAAGGCTAATATTGCTAATTTATTGACTCATCCATTCTCAAGCTGAGGTAATCTCTTCACTTTTACTTCTTTGAAGTTGGTAAAAACCTTCTTCACCCTTGCCAAATACTTATCCATTCTCTCATCTTCACTTTCATAGATCCCTAATATTTAGTTAACTACTGGCTAAGAGTCACTGTGTACTATCATATGGCTGGTATTCAACACTTTGGCCAAGGATAGGCTTGACAATGGAGTCTCATACTCATATTCGTTGTTTAAGGCCTTGAAACTGAATCTTAGGTCATATTCAATATCGGTGCCATCTGGAGCTGATGATATGAGCCTTGCCCTACTACCACTTTTACAAGAAGATCCATCCACAAACGAACTCCAAATCAGACTACTGGCTATGAAAGGACCTTTGTCTACTGCCCCATTTATAAACAAAGCATCTTTTTTAGTAGGGTTGGCTCTCGCTCCATCGGCCATGGCCGGACCTAGGGTTGTCTTCTTAGGTAACATCGTAATCTCATATTCTTTGACATCGGCCTCAGCCCAAGTGAACTTAGCTATAAAATCAGCTAATGCCTGCCCCTTGATTGTGATCCTTTGCTGATATATGATGTTAAACTCTCCTAACACAATTGACTAAGCCATTAGCTTACCCAATTTCTCAGGTTTATGGATAACTTGCCTCAAAGGAGTATCGGTGAGTACAACCATAGTATGGACTTGAAAATGGGGCTTCATTTTTCTAAAGGCATGGATCAAAGCATATGCCAATTTTTCCATGCTAGGGTATTTTAGCTATGCGCCTAGAAGAACCTTGCTATTGAAGTAAACTGGCTTTTGAATCCATTCATCATCTCGGATGATAGCTGCACTTATGGTCGATTCAGACACTGCTAGGTATAAGAATAATCTCTCCCCTTGGATTGGCTGAGATAGGAGCATTGGGTATCCCAAATAATCTTTAAGTTCTTGAAAATATTTCCCAGACTCCTTATCCCATGCAAATACTTTTCTCAAAATTTTAAAGAAGGGCAAATAATTATTTGTGGCCCTAGAGATAATGCGGTTAAGAGCGGTGACTCCTCTTGTCAATTTATGTATATTTTTTTATCATTTCTGGCATCTTCATCTCTATCAATGCCTTGATTTTCTCTTGGTTGGTCTCAATCCCTCTTTGATTGACTATGAAGCTAAGAAATTTTCCTGCACCAATGCCGAATACACACTTGGCCAGATTCAACTTCATCTTGTAAAGATCCATAGTGTCAAACGTCCTCTTAAGGTCGGCCATATAGTCCTCGGTTTTGAGACTCTTCGCCAAAATGTCATCAACATAAACCTCCATAGTTTATCGATCTGATCTTCAAATATTTTATTAACCGACCTCTGGTAGGTTGCCCCTACATTCTTAAGTCCGAACGGCATGACCTTTTAGTAATATGTTCCTTTATCAGTGATGAAATATGTCTTCTTTGCGTCAACTTCATCTATGAAGAATTATTTGTATCCTGAGTATGCATCCATAAACCTCATTAGCTCGTGCCCATCCATAGCATCCACTATCTGATCTATACGAGGCAAAAGGAAATTGTCTTTTGGGTAGGCCTTATTTAAATGTGTGAAGTCTAAACACATTCCCCATTTTCCATTAGTGTTGATATAAAAAAATTATCCATTTACGTGTCCCAATTAGAAATAAACACTCGTCTCCTTACGTGGCAATAGTCTTAGTCAGCAGCCACTTAATCAGCCCCGAAGATAATTGCTTGACAGGCAGGCTGACCAATATGAAGAATGCAGATCATCAAAGCAGACAAATAGTCACCACTTGGGAAACGTCCAAGGGTCCTTCCACATGTGGTTAAGACTATAAACTATCACCTTTATTATGTAAGGGTGTAAATTCTTGGATATATAAAGGCATTCTAACCCTTGATCTATGAGTCACTATAAATACATTAGATTCCTTTCACAAAAGGAAAGATATAATGGCTTCTAGGCTATTCTTCTTGAATACTTGGCTTTCTATAATCACTCAAATCAATACAATCATAGTGGACGTAAGCTTTTCTTCATAGCCAAACCACTCCAAAAACTCTTTGTCTGTTGTGTGTTTATTTTATTATATATTATGTTTTGTCTGTGAATAGAAAAATATATCTAGTCCATTTCTTGACATTAACATATTAACGTCATCTGTGGGAACATGTGTCAATTACCGTTCTCTATTTTTCACTCCTTTGTTCAAGGGAAAATGAATGACCCTGAGAGTAGTACCATAAATGAAGGCAACATTTCCGTCCCATCTACTCCACCTACAGAAGCCGACTTGAATGGAATTCTTGCCAGTATTTACAGGGGTCAAGATGCCATGCAGGAAACCATGAGGAAATTAGCTCAATCATTATAAGCCAGGTCTCTAGCTCTTTCTAAGAAAAATAAATTCCCTTCTCTGAGGAGAGAAATCGCACCTCTGCCTCCTAAGCATAGCCGACATTGCTATTTTAGGTCTTAACGTGATAGGTCTTACCACCGGGAGTAAGCTCATCGCTCATATCCACAGAATTCTATGACGGCCATTCTTTTCCTCCAAAAAGGCCAAACATTTTGGAAAGATTAAGCAGAGCTTTGCCTGTAGATTGTTTAGGACCCCGAGCAAATAAATCTCATTCTAGAGAGTTATCCAGAACCAATGAACAACCAGCTGAACATCGTGAAGCCTTGATCAGATCCAGATCAAGCGTCTGACTATCTGTGCATGACGAACATACTTCTCAGGAAGAGAGCTCAACACAAACACATGGTCGGGACAGTAGAGCTGATTCGAACAGATCCAACATAGGCAATCCGTCATGGAAAGGATCAATCCAGCAATTAGAAGATCGACTGGGAGAAATAGCTAAGGCAAAGAACCCATTGTAGTTTAATTTTGTCAATGGATCTCCCTTTATCCAGGAAACCATTAATTTCCTAACTCCATCCAAGTTTAAAATCCCAGTGGTTACCTCAAATATGATGGTAAAACTAACCCAGTTTTACACATTGAGTAATATCAGGCTACAACTGACATATTCAGTTCCTAATGAAATGAGACGTAGAGCATTTTTAAGCACCATTTCTAGTTCAGCCCAAATATGGTACAACAACTTTTTTGGGGGAAAAATTACCAACTTCAATTAACTTATCGAGTTTTTCATCAGCAACTTCTATTTTGGGGCCAAGCCAGTGAACAAAGTATCCCATATCCTAAGTGTCAGGCAGTGAGCAAGGGAAACCACTAGAGAATACATCAGTCATTTTAACAACAAGAAATTAATAGTGGTTGATTATGAAGAGAAAATAACCATCATTGCTTTAATGAGTGAATTACTTTCAAAGAAGTTATACTATGCTTTGGCAAAAGGTCCTTCCAAAACTAAGGCTGAGCTCATAGCTAAAGCAGGAAAATTCATAAAGGCCAAGGAAGCAATGGTTACAAAGTAAAATCCTCCCACTAAGCCTGAGAAGAAGGAGTAGAAACAGAAGAAAGACTATAAGCCCAAAAATTATGGAGCATATACTCCATTTACGGTTAGTATTCACCATATCCTAGAGGAAATTAAGCATAATAAAGCCCCGAGAAACTGAGGGCACCACTCAATAGGAGGGATAAATCTAAATATTATGAGATCTATAAGGATCATAGCCACACGACTTATAACTGTACTGATTTAAAGAACGACGTGGAATCCCTAATTCGTAGAGGAAAGCTGAATAAATTTGTTGCTCGGTGTGAAATATGAGAAATAAGAGGAAGGCTAAATTCTCCCTACAAACCTAGAGATGACAGGAAGCGAAACTATGAGGATGGTTATGAAAATGATCTCGATCTGTCGAAAAAGCCCAAACAACCAGAACTTGAAGTAGCCATGGTATGTTTTGGCTCTCTTAATTGTCATGTCATTTTAAGTGGAGATACAAGAGGGGGAGATCAAGCTATAAAGAGAAAGGCCTACTTGAATGAAGCACAGTCCTGCTCTTATATACAAAGAATCAAACTGAATAATGATGATCAGCTCAGGAAAGTCAACAAAGACAAATTGGTTATCAGTTTTTCCAAAAATGATCTTTTCTAGAGTACTGTATCCTGATGATAATCCCTTGGTCGTCAAGTTTATAATCCAAGAAGACATCATAACTAGGGTTTTGATAAATATTAGAAGTTCCACTGATATCATATTTTACCCTTTCTTTCAGATTTTAGGACTGAAAGTTACTCAACTAGAACTGTACCATAAGCCATTAATAGGTTTTTCAGGAGAAAAAATCTATCCCTTTGGGACAGTCAAGATAGAAGTGTTGTTTGCCACTTGGTCAACTAGTCGCTCTGAAAGGATACGCTTAATTGTTATGGATAAAAACATTTAGTCTGGTTACAGTGTGATCTTTGGCAGGGTATGACTAAAGAAATTGGAAGTTGTACCATCCGTCGTCCATCAATGTTTGAAGTTCCCTACTCACTTTGGGTTTGGTGTCGTGAAAGGCAATCAAAAGGTGGCCAGAGAATGCAATTAATCTTCATTCAAGCAAGAAGATTTATTTGATTTTAAGAAGAAGACATCCACTTATCAGGTAGACACTACGGAGCCCAACAGTGAAATTAGAATTGATACTCTGGATACCCAAGATGAAATAGAGCTAGTCAAATGACATATTGTGGAATCCATCGAAAGCATAATCTTAGATGATGACAAATTGGAAGGAACCACCCAAATCAGCTCCACATTGGATCCACTTCTTAAATAAGAATTGGTTGCATTCTTAAGACAACAGAGGAATATGTTCGCTTAGAGTCACGAGGATATGCCTGGGATTGATCCCAGCTTCCTCTGTCATGAGTAGGGGTGTTCGTGGTCCAGTCCGGTTCGATTTTTAGGATTATCAAGGAACAGACCGATTAAATCGATCTTAAAAAAATGGACTAAGACCAGACCAATTGTATCAGTCACCCGACCCTAGTCGATTCAGTTTTTTATAGGGTCGGTCCGGTCTAACTTATCGGTCCTAATATTATTAAATTAATCATTTTAAATATGAAAATTTACATTGGGTGAATCCGTGATTTTCTGGGTTACAAGAAATTATTTTCTTAAAAAAATTAACATGTCACGTGAAACTGTTTGCAAATAAAAGTGTATACAAGTATTCAACACCTAATCGAATCAGTTCTAAGTTGTACACATTTAATCAAGCAACACAAGTAGGCAAATTTATCCCCCATTCCACTGACAGTTTGGGGTATCACATGAAACTATTTGTAAATAAAAGTATATACAATTCATCAAGCGGTCCAAGTAGGCAAATTTATTATGTTTAAAAATAAACATTCATTAACTGAATCAGTTCGTGATGTTCTTTAAAGCCACTGAGATGAGATGAGATGAGATGAGATGAGATGAGATGATATGGCGACACATAATGGTAGCAACTGATTGACGAGTATAAGGGAGTGGATGAGTGATAATAGAATACAAAGAAGGGGGAAAAAGAGTAGAGAGAAAAATCATTCATTCTTCAAGAATGAGTGGTCAGCTGAGTAAAAGAGTACCGTGTGTGAGTGTTTAGATTAGGGTTTTTGGGTTCTTTTTCTTTTAAAAAAAACGACGAGTGTGTCCTTTATTATAACTAAATAAATATATATTAATATGAAAAATCGGCCCGGGTCAGTCCAAACATGTTATTTAATAAGGCGGGTCGAAGACCGGATCGACTAGACCGATCTGTAAAAAAAAAACTAGATAGGATCGGTGATTAAAAAACTCGATAAAAAAGGGCGGTTCGGTTTCTGTCAGATTCAGTCTGCTGGTCCAACCAATTTTTTGAACACCCCTAGTCATGAGCTCAATATTAACAAGGACACCAAAACGATCAAATAGAGGCATGGGGTGTTCAGTCCAGAGAAAAACCAAGCCATACAGGAAGAGGTGGAAAAGCTACAAAAGGCTCAATTCATTGAGGATGTCAAATATCTAGCATGGTTGGCCAATGTCATGATAGTCAAAAAGAAAAATGATAAGTGGTGCATGAGTGTAGATTTTATTGATCTTAACAAAGCTTGCCCAAATGACCACTTTCCTCTTCCCAGAATTAATCAGTTAATAGATGCCAAAGTTGGACATGAGTTGTTGAGTTTCATGGATGTTTATTCTGATAACAACCAAATCAAAATGAAACCAGAGGACAGAGAAAGCACCTCTTTCATTACCAACCGAGGTACTTATTGCTACAATGTAATGCCCTTTGGGCTTAAAAACACTAGAGCAACGTACCAAAGGTTGGTTAATAAGGTATTTGAATAGAAAATTAGGAAAAATATGGAGGTATATGTAGATGATATGCTGACTAAAAGCAAGAAAGATTAAGATCGTATCAAGGACCTCTGTCAGACTTTCGATCAACTGGAAAAGCATTAAATGAAATTAAATCCGACCAAGTGTGTATTTGGTGTGCAAGGGGGAATGTTCCTTGACTTTATAGTAAATCAAAGGGGAATTGAATCTAATCCCGCCAAAATCAAATCTTTGATAGAGATATGGTCATCGACCTATAAAAAAGATGTTCAAAAACTTACTGGTAAAGTGGCTGCCTTAAAAAGGTTTGTTTCTCGAGAAACAGATAGGTGTTTACATTCTTTAAGGTGCTTGAAAAGACCTTTGAGTGGAATGCAATGTGTGAAGAAGCATTTCAACAATTAAAAAAGTATTTGAGATCTCCACCATTGTTGTCTCAATCAGTTCTACGAGAACAATTGTACTTGTATTTAGTTATTTCTGAAACAATGGTTAGCTTGGCATTAGTTTGGTTTGAGGATGGGATCTAGAAACCAGTTTACTACACCAGCAAAGCATTTCGAGGAGACTAAATTAAGTGCCCATGCTTGGAAAAACTGGCCTTAGCTTTCATTGAAGCCTCCAGGCACATGAAGCCTTATTTCCAAGCACATACCATAGTCTACCTCTTTGGCAAGCACTTCATAAACTTGAAAAGTCAGGTAGGTTGATGTATTATGCAGTAATGCTGGGAGAATATGACATCATATACGAGCCAAGGTCATCGTTGAAAGGACAAGCTTTAGCAGATTTCATCACAGAGTTCACCTATCCAGAGGTTACTGACCAACGAAACTTGCATGCCGATCTGACTTCTTCAAAAGAGAGCTCAGCTCAAAAGTAAGCCAAAGTCATAGACGAACTACCTGAATCATCTAGTACTTAAGAGATGGATCAAAAGTATGTAGAGTAAAGTAAAAAAATATTCCATTACGGAGTTCTATCTATAAAAAGGTTTAGCAGTGATATTCCATTCTGTAACTTATATGTGGATGGGTCTTCATGCGCAACTGGTAACGGAGCAGGCTCCTAGGCACGACTAGGCTTGAGGCATGGGAGAAACGCCTCGCCTTAATATTTTTACGCCTTATTCTTGGTAAAACCCTTAAGGCACACTTTTTTCTAAAAACAACAATGTTTTAGTGAAACGATACCGCCTTTTAAAGATCTTTTTTACAAACCAGACCATTATCGCATCCAAAATAATCAAATAGTATTTTAATTCGCATATATTCAGACATATTTTTATGATATGTACAATTTTAGTATTTTAATAGCCTTGTTACGTTTAAAAAATGTTAAAAAATAATAAAATATATTAAGAAAGCCTAAATGCCTTTTCACGCTTTTTTACGCCTAAGGCCCGCTTAGGCTTCGAAGGCTTAAGGCTTGGCCTCCACACCTCGATCACGCCCCGTATTTTTTAGAACCTCGCTCCTAATAATATTGATATTGAATATTACCTTAGATTTTAATTCAAGGCATCAAATAATGAAGTTGGGTACAAGGATTTGATAGCCAAACTAGAATTAGCCCATTCATTAGGCGACAAACAAGTAGTGGCGCACAGTGATTCACAGTTGGTTGTCAATCAAATGATTCATCTATATGGATTAAAGGGATAATTTATGACTAGATACTTGACCAAGGTAATGAAAGTCATTTACAGGCATGCAAATGAATAGGATACCAAGGATAGCTAATTCCCTAGATGACGCACTTGCTCGGCTAGACTTAGCAATAAGAATAAAACTCAGAAGAAGCATTCAAATTGAGATCTTGGCAAGCAAAAGCATAGATGAGGATCCAATGATCAGTTTCATTAGTGTAGATTTGGGATCTTCCTGGATGGATCCGCTCAGAGCTTACATCGAAGAAGGAACCCTACCAACTGATCCAAAAAAAGCAAAAAATCTTCGGTATAAAGCAGCCAGATATGTGTTGTATAAAGGAGTCTTATACAAAATGGGATTTGCTGTTTCCTTATTACGTTGTGTCCATTCATTGGAAGTTAATTATTTGATCAAGAAGGTGCATGAAGGTTCTTGTGGAGCTCATTCAGCTGGTCGATCATTACTTCAGAGAATCAACCAACTATAAGGGCAAATTGTAGGACCTTCACGAAAAAGTGTGACAAGTGCTAGAGGTTTTCTTCAATTCACAAAGCACATAGCGCTACTGTAGCACCAATTACTTCTGCTTGGCTATTTTCCATTTGGTGAATTCACTTGGTCGGCCCACTGCCGACCACCAGAGGCAAGTTCAAATACTTGGTAGTTATTGTTGATTATTTTACAAAATGAGTGGAAGCAGAGCCATTGACAGAATTACTTTATGAGAAGGTATACATATTCATCTGGAAGAACATCATATGTAGGTATGGAATGCCTTATGACATCATAACTGACCATGGAACCCAGTTCGATAATGATGAATTCGAAGCATACTGTGTTCAGTCCAAGATCTAAAAACTCCACTCTGCACCAAGCCATCCACAAAGTAATGGTCAGACGGAAGTGAATAATATAACCTTGCTTAATGGAATGAAGAAGAGAATCTATGCTACAAAGGGTAACTAGATTAATGAATCACACTCTGTTCTTTGGGATTATAGATCAACGCCCAGGACAACAACTGGGGAACACCTTATATGCTTGCGTTTGGGACAGAAGCCATGGTACCCACCGAGATAGGCCTACCAACTCATAAAGTGTTGAACTTTGATTCTCCAAAAAGTGACTTGATGAAAATATTGGACTTGGACATATTAGAAGAAGTCCGAGAAGATGTCGCCCATAGAAATATTGCATATCAACAAAGGACTGCTTTATTTTACAACAAAATGGTCAAGTCGACCAACCTAAAAGTAGGCAACTATGTCCTCAAGAAAGTCATCTATAAGGGAAACAAGCTTGAATCCAATTGGTATGGCCCGTATCGTATTTCAGCGGTAATCTGACTAGGGTTGTGTTGGCTAGAGGCACTTGATGGGGAGGAATTAAAGAACCCTTGGAACATCGAGCACCTCCACAAATATTATGAGTAAATAAAGGCATTGGCATATTGTATTTATTTTTACTTCATGTTCAACACAACTATCTTTGAAAGTTCAATGAAAAATCTTGATTTTAGTTCCCTCAATTTTTTTCGATATTTTTTCGGAGTACGATGATATACACCCCCCCCCCCCCAAAAAAAAAAAACAAACAAACAATGTCTCTTGGTCTTCAGCCCTTTTCGATCAACAACATATACTTAATCAGGTTGAACTTATCAAATTCAAGATGCACCAACAGCTTAATGCACAGTCGTGTCTCGCCCAACTAAGTTGTGTCTCACCCGATGAAGTTATTACTTCATGTATGACTTCGTATTAACAAGTCAATAATAAGAAGTATTACCCAACCAAGTTACATTCAGGAAGATACACATATATTCCTAACACAATTGGTCGCCGCTAATAATTTACTTCATGTATGACTCTATCTTTGACAGGTCAAGAACAAGAAGTCTGTAAAACTTCGTATACAACTCAAACAGTTAAAAACAAGTTTTACCCGACTAAGTTAAATGTAGAAAGACATGTATACATTCATAAATACGGAAATACACACATATATTCCTCATACACTTGGTCGCTACTAATAACTGATGCTAAACTTGGATCAGTAAAACTATTTGTAGTTTCATCTAAGTGCATTGGTAGGATCTATAGCCCTACAAGTACAGTTTAATAATTCATTATTAAATGATAATTTATTTGACTAATTGATTAACTAATCATAAGTTGACGAGACAAGAGCATGTATTTTTATTCAAATAATAACTATATTACATTTAAGATCAAATATGTATTGAGCACAGAAGAATTATTTAGCTGGATGTTTTCCTTGTGCTTTGGTCATATCAGAAGAGGTTTGTGGAGCTTTCTCTTATTGCATTCTCTCCATCCTTGCAGAGGTTCATCCAGGGTATAGAAGGAATTTATGTAATTCAAATCCCTCATCATTTATCTATTTCTTCTGCTCGGCCTGTTGATCAGATGAGGAGGACGAACTATTTTATTCACATCATGAAGACCATAATCTCCCAAGTATTTGGTGATTAAACATTGAGGAATGGCATTATGGGGGATCCATGAGATGTCTAACTTGAAAGGAGGCTTGTTATAATCCAGTAAACCAGGTTCATTCCAATGCCATAACTAACTGTTTTGGTCATATTTCAGTAAGGTCAGCAAGTTGGTCCATCCCCATTTGTAACCTTCAAGATGACTCTGTGCAAGATGATCATCAATATGAATAAGGGCCTCATTATAGCCTTCCATATAGACCTCCCCGGGTTTCTTGTGAAATTAAAAAGTTAACCTTTCAACTTGATGTTGAAATTTCTTCAAGACATCACTCTTTACTTTCAACTGGATTGATTGATCGGCGATGGCTTTATCCTTAGCTTTTGCCTAGAAGTTTGCCCATGTTTAGCTTTCTGTAGTGCTTCAAGTTCTTCCACTTCTCTGGCATTCTCAGTTTCCAAGAATGAAGCACCTTCATTAGCACTACTGGTAGACGATTTCTTCAGGCTGTCTAACTCATTTCTAAGCCAATTATTTTCCTCTTCAAGCAGTTTGGCTACTTTTTGAGCTTCATCCACTTCTCAGTTCGATTAAAACTCTTTTCTTCTGTACATGGATGCATACTCTTCAAGATTCTTCTCAAAGACCCATCATTCACTCAATGCTTTATACTTATCCTCATAGTCGACATGGAGTGAAGACAAAAAAAACTTATGGTCTTCTTGCAAATCTTCAATCATCTCATAATATGCAGCATTATTTGCCACTACCGTGTCTAACAAGAAATGAATATGAATGCATGATTCCTTAACTTAGTCGGACACATCAGGACCAAGCAAGTCGACTAAGTATTCTTCGAATAAATGAATATGGACGGCTTCCAAAAGATTTCTACTTCGCCTAAGTAGGTCGAATTTAGCAGAAACTATGGCCTTTTTCCTAGCATCAAACTGAAAATTACAAATGTAAGAACACAAGTATAATTAGTGAGCAAATATAATACAAGGTGTGTGACTTCAGGAAGATAAACCAACCAAGCAAGAAGGCATAAGGATAGTAAATGAAACACATCCAACCAAAAGGAAATGTTTTCATTAAAAAACCAAATAGTGTTACATAGTAACAATCATATTAGAAGGCAGAAGATCAAAAGGAAAAATAAATCAGTGAAACCTTCTCCTTATCCTTAACATTAATCCCTGAAGGCAGCTAGACAGAAAGGATGGCCTCATCAATTAGCTTTATGACAGACTCAATGGTCTGAATGAAAGAGTCTTTAGATCCTTCCTCATCATCAAAGTCTTCTTCCAAGTTTAGAGGATTTCCTGGATTATGCCTCGTAAATAGGTCAGATTCTTTAGCAGTACCGACCTCCTTGAGGACCTTTGACGAGCCATCCTTGAATGACTTCATCCTGACATACTCAATTTGTGTTGAGGCAGCCAAAAATGCTTTGTCCCAATCCTTATTAAAGAAGTCTTCCTTTTTTTCTTATTTTTTCCCTTCTTTGTAACCAAGTCAGCAGTTAAACCTATTGCCATCTCTTCGGCATACTTGAGAAGGGCTTAATTTTCCACCAACTTCTCCTCGTCCACCTTGGCCTTATTTTCAGCAGCTGTTAGACTGGTCTCAGCAGTCGTGAACTTCCCCTCAGTAGTGGTGGCTCTATCATTAGCCTTTTGTAACTCTCCTTCCCAAAATTTCATCTCGGACTCCAGCGCTTGTCTTTAAGCCTCCAAAGATTGCCTTAAACCTTCAAAGGCCTCTTCAACATCTCCTCCCGAAGAAAGAAATTGATCGTCCTTCTCCATCAACTGATTGAAGTTCACCATAAATTGCATAAGGGAAAAATATAAAATTACAAGAAGAAAAATAAGACAATAAACACGGGTAACGATGGGAAAAGAGTTACCGAAGCTAAACTCTAGAAAGCATTTTTTGCCAACTTTAATCGTGGCAAGGTATCAACAGTTGCTCAATCAGCAGAGTGAGTACTAATTTTTATTAATATCCTAGCCAAGCCAGGATTAATAACCGCAGAGGATGACCCTACAATATCCATGTCCTCTTGAATTTTCTCGACCAACTCTTGGTCGGCGGCACTCTTCTCAACTTGTTTCTTAGAAATACCTTTTCTTCACCTCTTGAATTGAGGTGCAACAATATCAATATCCTCAGTAATGATGACATGATGAACTTTTTTAGCAACTTTGGATGTTTTCTCTATCACAATGGACTTCTTGGCATCAGCAGCCTTCACCGTTTTATCGGTGACCCTCTTGGAAGTAGAGACAAAGCTCTAATCATCAAGTCAAGAATTTTTCTTTTGCCCATAATATGAAGTGGGTAAGTGGGAATAGTGTAAATATTCAAGGATTCGAAAGAGGATGAGGTACCAAAATCTTTTTCAAATCCTACAGACTCCTCAGCCGAAGAAGTTGGAAGTGGATCTTCTTCCAAATTTATGGGGATTGAAGGTGCTGCAACATTTGGCCTAGTAACAAATGAAGTAATAGAACTTCTGTATTGCAATAGGTAAAAATATGCTCGAGGGTTCTCCTCACCAATCCTTTGATGGATTCTCCACAAAAATTTCAGCTCTTGAATATTGACGTCCCCTTATTTAGGAAACTTTTTCTTGCTGTCAACTGTACAAAATTAGACAAAAAACATTAGTCAACATATCATCAAATAATTGGTTTGAAAAAAATAAAAATATAGTAATCAAGATCAATAACCTATGCCATGTCCTACTTGAGGGCATCTAGGACCACCATAAACTTCTCCTCTTTTAAGAGGAGCATGTTGGAAATTCTTTGATATTACCCCATAATCAAAATAATCTTTATTGGAATCTGGTAAATTGACTACTATTGGGGTCTATTGACAAACCTAGTTTTCAGATAATAGATATTCTCACTAGTAACCCATTTGTAACAAAACATCAACTTAGGGATGCTAATGTGGGTTATGTAGATTTGGTTAAGACTATGTACCCCTCCACTATTCTCCATGTATTGGGGGCTACTCTAAAGAGGACAACATCAAAATATTGATGGAAATATAGAAATAAACGATTGGGATAAAAGTGATAACACACTTGACTATGAATAATAAGGGAATCCAGTGACCCTGTGGTAGTGATAAAACCTCGACTCGTGGTACAAGCATTTATAATCTACCCAATCAGGGATGTTTCTTTCCCGCCTAAATTCATCTAAAGAGTCCCCATGAACAATGTAAACCATGATTACAGTAAAGAAAGAAATCGAAAAAAAAAGTGAAGAAGAAAGCATACAGAGAAAATGGTGGTAGAAACAAATGTAGAATGCAAAAGAGAGATCAAAGACGAAAAGATTGGAGAAGGAAGATAGTTTGGAAGCTTGAAAAGTTATGGTGCAAACAACCGACAAAACTCTCGTCTCTTATAGATTACCTATAAAATAGTGTAAGTGATGTTTACTTGTATCGACGATTGACATTATGATGGTTGCAGAGCTATAAAAGCAGAAAAATACCAATATACCCTTTGGGAGTTCGTTAACTGTCAAATTATTCATAAAACTTCCACAACATGACCAAGGCATAGAAATTTTTCACAATTCCTACAAGTAGGCTTTCGCCGACCAACTTTGAAGAAATCATACTCCATCATTTCACTAAAAATATCAAGAATGGATTATTCGGGTCTTCTGTTGATATCAAAAATTATCCATCTGCATAGAACAATTAGAAATGGACACTTGTATCCTTATGTGGCAACATTCTTAGTCAGCAGCCACTTAATCAACCTCGAAGATAGTTTCTCGGCAGGCAGGCCAACCAACATGAAGAATGAAGATCATCAAAACAGATAAATAGTCATCACTTGGGAAATGGCCAAGGGTTCTTCCACACGTGGTCAAGACCATCAACTACCACATTCATTATGTACGAGTGTAAATGCTTGAATATATAAAGGCATTCTAACCTTTGATCTCCGAGTCACTATAAATACATTATATTCCTTTTAAAAAAGGCTAGATATAACGAAATCTTAAGCTATTCTTCTTATAGCAAGAATACCTAGCTTTTTGTAATCACTCAAATCATTACAATCACAGTGAACGTCGGCTTTTTTTCATAGCCGAAACACTCTAAAAACTCTTTGTCTCTTGTGTGTTTATTTCATTGCATATTATATTTTATCTGTGATTAGAAAATTGGATCTAGTCCATTTTTTGACATCAACAATTATTTTTTGACATAATCATAACATTACACAACCAATCTGGGGTAGTGCACTTCATGAATAAACTCAGCCGACTGGAGTTTTTTACCTCTTCTTGGATGACTTCATACCTATCTCTGGCATAAGTCCTCATCCTTTGCTTCACTGGCATTGAATCATTATTAATATTTAGCCAACGACAGATAACTACGGGGTCTATCCACGGTATATCTCTATAGCTACAAGCGAAGAGGCTTTGTTGCTTCTTCAATGTAATACCCCGTATTTTTGTGATATTTATTTATGGGATTAATTGAATTAAATGCGTATTAATTGGAAATTAATCCGGATAAAATATTAACGAGATGTGAGTTAGTATTTGATTATAATGTGAATATATGGCAATATACGAATATTGAAACTATTGAAATTGTCGCGAGATTAAAATACGGCAATTTGGAATTTGGTTGAGACGCGTGTGACAGTCGCGTCTGGAATATAATTATTTGAATTAAAACGTGAATTTTATTTTTATCACCCGTATGGTCATTTTGAGTGCGCCAACGAGTCCGGAAGAGTCTAAATAGTCAGAAAACACTAGCCGGAAGTTAAGTTTGGGTCCCGGGGCATTATTGGGCCATACCGGTAACTTAAAAGGGCGTTTTGGTAATTTCAGAAATTTGGGAATTAAAACCCACGAAAATTAGAAATAAAATCTGACTTATTCCTTTATCCACTAAATCCACTAACTACACTAAGGGACTAAATGGGCTACGGGAGAAGATAGAAACTTTAAAACTTAGGAAAAACCAACCCCACCTCCATCACCTCCATTATCACCTTGAGAAGAACTTGTAGAGAGAGAGAGAAGAGGAGAATTCTGCAGAAAGAGAGAGAGAGAGGACAGATTCAACCTTCAATTCAACCTCAAATTCAGAGAAATATTAAGGCAAGTGGTTTAATTCCAATTGATTTAATGCTATGCTTTTCCATGTTTAGGAAATTATCAAATTTATCTTGGAAGATTGATTAGACCCATGAATTGGAAGATGTAAAACTATGAACTATGTTAGGGATTGCATGTAGAAACATTCTGGACGAATTATGAATTCGAAATTATGACCCTTGATGATTCAAAAAATGGATGTTTGAAGAAGTTTATTAATGTTCTTGAAAGAAATAGAAAACTGGAAATTCTTGATGAAGTTTTGATCCAAACAAAGCCCTTGAATGATGAATTATTGGTTTTAGAACGTTAGCAATGTTGTATGATAGTGGTATGATGATATTATAACGTTATCTTGGAGTTTCATGCATGTTAATGGTGTTTTGGGATGATTTGAAAACTGCAAAACGAAGCAGTCCGTAGCCATACCTGGTGTGTTCCATCGATCGATGTTCATCAGTCGATCGATCGACCACCATCGATCGATCGAAGGAAAAGGTCGATCGATCGACCTTCCCAGAATGAGTAAAGTTTTCCCTATTTAAATTTTAATGAAGTTAACCCTTGGAAAATATTATTGGAGACCTTATGAATACCCTTAAACTTAAGGAGGACCAGTAGGCATGATTATGAAATTTGGACCTTTATTAGAATTCAATTCGAGGAATCCTTCTAATCTAATGAAATTCGATAAGTGAGTTTATATTTGGGTTAAAAGTGTAAATTTGAATAATTTAATGAAATGAGGTTTGGGGCAGAAGTAAGGACCTTAGGAATAAAGATGTTATATGTGGGAATAATAGGAACTTAATAATCTATTTGAGATAGGTTTTAAGTATAAGAAATTACGACGTGGGACGTGTCGACAGTTTAAACTCTATAATATCGGGAGACTTAAAATGTATAAAATTGGAATAATGGTATATGGGTGTAGAAAATACCTTTATTAATATTGAGATATCTAAGATGTGTGCATGCTTAGTATATGATTTTTACGTGTATTACATACCTACCATACTTGCTATCACGGGAGGTTTACGTTCTCTTAGGGCCATCTATTCCTTGTGTGCCCGGATTTAGAGTGGTGCTTAGAGGACATAGTTCAAGAGAATGACTTAATTGTGAGTTATTAAGCCAGCTGACTATGGAGCGTAGGTATGTACGTGACCATGGATATGTTGAATTATGTTCGCCTCCATTTTTGTGTGTGCTGTTTATTCTAACAATTCCTGAGAGATTCGGAATGTGTAATCCTTATGTACGTGATGTACCTGGATGGATAGCAGAGTATGTGTGCACCGTAGCTTAGCCTCGGGGTGCTTATATTGTATATTTATGATGTAAATAATATACGGTTAAATGGAAAGGAGTTTGTTATGTTAACTTGTGAGTATAGTCATTGTAACATATGAAAAGATAAAAGGGGACAGATATCAATAAATGGTTTTGTTAATAATTGGGAATCCGAGAATTAAAGTAGAACTCTCTATTTAATTATTAAGGTTGGGATTTAAACGTGAACCGAGTAGAAGTGTTAGAAACCCTTTTGAACTAGATAGTTATGAGATAACACATGAATGGGTACAGGAATGTTAGGAGTGCACAGTTAGACGAGAGGTGAGTATTTCATGTGAGAGCACGTCCTAACATGTATCTTGCATTCATTGTTTTAATTGTTATTAAAGCACTTGCTGTTTTTAAAATACTCTCCACATTCGGGCTCTGACCCGTTTGCTTTCAAATCTATCTTTTTTGTAAAAACCATTTTAGGTGCCCAGCCACAAGGACACCATGCTTAGGATCCTTATTCAGGTGACGAGCTGTAGCTGTTTGTGGAAGTTACAGGACCTTTCTTGTAGACGCTTCATCTATCTTGACTCTATATTCAGCATTTATCAGTTGTAGGGCATGTCGCCCATTTCCTTTAGAGACATTTCATTTATTTCAGTTACTCAGACTTCTGGCATGTAATTAATTCAGGATTCAGACTTGTCATATTATTTTCAGTTGTGGGATTGTTGTGAGTAGTTTTCCTCCGGACTTATTACTATTTGTTGGTTATTTCATTACTTCGTTATGGTGAATGGATTTATATTGTTCTTCCATTATTCTTTTATTGCATGTTAATCAGACTTAACTTAAAATTTGGCAACTTACTTTTTAAATACTAAGTGGTTAGAAATCATAAAAATGTTTTCGACAGTGATGCTATTAACTGAACCAACTTGGCATTTTTGTATTAATTTAATAAAGGAGTAGCTACCCGGTATTTAATTAGTCGGGGTGTCACAGGTGGTATCAGAGCATCAGGTTCTAGTTGTCCTTTAGTATCTGTACGGCTTATTATGTTTCCGCTGAGCTTTCTTTCATATAGAGCCCTATTACTAGGAATGTTGTGTTCATCTCTATACCTTTGGAATTCGTACTTCCGCGATTTGTTTATTTGAATGATGAACTGATCCAAATTTACTTAAATTTTCCGATGGACCGTCAAGAAGAACTAGCTAAAACGGTTAAGGGAGTCAAAGGGCAAGATCGACTCACACCTCAGGTATCCCCAGAGAGAATATCAACCGCCGAGTTTGCAGGTATCGTGGCACAAGCAGTTACCACTGCAGTTATACAATACCAAGAACGCAACATACAACTTAACGGAGGCAAAAGACCTAGAAAGGTTAGCCAATTGCATGTGGATAAAGCTTATAAATGTGTGAAGACCCCAAAATTTCGACAATAAACTACCCAAGACCGAGTCAGTTCTAGTCAACAGCGTGGTAAAATGAAGCAGTTTCGGAAGGGGAATAAGGCCCCAAGCCAGCAAGGCCAACACTGTCAGCAGCAGGGTCAGAGGGGGAGAAACTTCATAGGCCGATGTTTCGTGTGTGGCACGCGTGGCCATAAATGCCAGAATTGTCCTGATAAGGGCAGGGCCCCGCAGCAGCAGTAGCAGGGTGCCCGACAGGAGCCGCAGAGGCTTATGTTTACCGCCACCCTCCCAGTACCAGCTCAAGTACTAGCCCTACCAACTTTTCCTGTAGCTCGAGTGCAGCAGGGGCAGTTACAGTACAGACATATCTATTATATCAACTAGGCAGCCGCCCCACAGGCACCACCCGCGATTTGGGGTATGTTTTCTATCCATGAGACTTTTGGGTCGAATTTTGTTTGTTACTAGGACAACGCAATTGTCTTATATCTGCTTATTATGCGAAGACCTTAGAGTTATTAACCGCAACATTGAGCACTATAACGTAGGTAGACTCACCACTGGAGAATGGTTCATTTTTCTTTATATGCCGGGGAGTGGGGGTAGAGATTGGTAGTTTGGTATTAACCGCGGATATGTTAGTATTAGAGATGACCGAGTATGATGCCATTATTGGCATGGATTGGCTAGTTGCGTACCGAGCCATGATTGACTGTTTCAGTAGGAGTATTATCTTTGCCATTCCCGGGAAGGAGAATTTTTTGGTGGCGATGCCTCGTTCAGAGGGAGGATCGTCCACTCATTTGTACTACATAGAGGAGGAGACCTCTAAGGAAGTGGTGATACCACTTGATTCGATACCCGTTGTTAGTGAGTTCGCCGATGTATTTCAGGAAATACCTGGACTACCTCCGAGTAGGGAGATAGATTTTGTGATTGATTTGACGTCGGGCACTCGGCCTATTGCCCGCGCACCTTACCGTATGGATCCAGTTGAGATGAGAGAGTTACGGGATCAGATTGAGCAGTTGTTGGGTCAGGGGTTTATTCGGAGGAGTACTTCGCCGTGGGGTGCCCCTGTATTGTTCGTGAAGAAGAGAGATGGTTCACTGAGATTGTGTGTGGACTACCGGGAGTTGAACAAGGTCACGATACGGAATAAGTATCCGTTGCCTCGAATCGATGACCTATTCGACCAGTTGAGAGGAGCCTCTTTCTTCTCGAAGATTGATTTGCGGTCGGGGTACCATCAGTTGCGTATCAGGGAGGAGGATGTCTCGAAAACTACGTTCTTAACGAGATATGGTTCTTACGAGTTTCGGGTTATGCCTTTTGGCTTGACCAACGCTCCAGCAGTGTTCATAGACTTGATGAATAGGGTGTTCAGAGAGTTCCTTGATCAGTTCGTCATTGTCTTTATTGATGACATTCTGGTTTACTTCCAGACAGAGGAGGAGCACGCCGAGCATTTGAGGCAGGTTTTGCAGACGCTACGTCGGAACGAGCTGTATGCAAAGTATGAGAAGTGCGGGTTTTGGCTGAAGGAGGTTCAGTTTTTGGGGCATATTATTTCCGACCGGGGGATATCTGTTGATCCGGGAAAGGTATCCGCGGTGAGGGAGTGGGGACAGCCCACGACACCGACTGAGATCCGTAGTTTCTTGGGCTTAGCAGGGTACTACAGGAGGTTTATTCGGGGTTTCTCCAAGATAGCGGGTCCCATGACACATCTGACTCGTAAAGGTGTGCCGTTCATTTGGAGTGATGCCTGTCAGTTGGCATTCGATAAGTTGAAGGACAATTTAACCTCAGCACCTGAGTTAGCATTACCGAGACCGGGAGTTGAGTATCTTGTTTACACCGATGCGTCCTTACAAGGACTTGGAGGTGTACTGCAGCAGGAGATTCAGGCCATAGCTTATGCTTTCCGTAAGCTTAAGCCTCACGAGAAGAATTGCCCCACACATGATTTGGAGTTAGCGGCAGTGGTATTTGCCCTTCGGATTTGGAGACATTACCTTTTGGGGAGAAGTTTCAACTTTTCACAGACCACAAGTCCCTACAGTACCTATTCACGCAGAAGGAGTTGAATATGTGGCAACGAAGGTGGCTTGAGTTTGTGAAAGACTATCAGTTTGATATCCAATATCACCCGAAGAAAGCTAACGTGGTAGCAGACGCGTTGAGCCGTAGGCCAGTAGATGAGGTGGCAGGGGTGTGGAAGGCAAAGTGGAATGAGTTGGGACACCAGGATGCAGTGGCCCGTTCATTCATGTCAGTGATGACGGTTACACCACGGATTGTCATGAGAGTGGTAAAGGCACAAGCAGATGACTCGTTCTGTCAGGAGCAGATAGTTCGATTATTAGCAGAGGGAGCCGAGTCCTATACCGTTAGCTTTGACGGGGGATTACGCTTCAACGACAGACTGGTAGTTTCGGAAGGGGAGGAATTACGACACGAGGTGATGGCAGAGTCGCACGGCTCACGGTTCGCGGTACATCCCGATGGGGACAAAATGTACCAAGACATGAGACGACAGTATTGGTGGAGCGGGATGAAGAGAGATATTGTCGTGTTTGTTTCGAAATGCGCCACTTGTCAGCTAGTAAAAGTGGATCATCAGAGACCGGCGGGACTTCTACAGCCATTGGAGGTCCCGATGTGGATGTGGGAGAGCATATCCATGGACTTTATCACGGTGTTGCCTACGTCACAGAGAGGTCACGACTCCATTTGGGTAATTGTGGACAGGTTGACCAAAGTCGCTCATTTTCTACCCGTAAGGATAGACTACACTACGGGACAGTATGCCCAGCTCTTTATTGCAGAGATAGTGAGACTTCATGGTGTGCCCCTAAATATCGTGTCTGACCGAGACAAGATATTTGTTTCACAGTTTTGGGAAAGTTTTCAGGAGGCCATGGGCACGGAATTGCGATTGAGTACGGCGTATCACCCGCAGACCGATGGGCAGACAGAACGTACAAACCAGATGTTGGAGGACATGTTGCGTATGTGCATCATTGATTTTGAGGGTGGATGGGAGCAGTATCTTCCACTGGTGGAGTTTTCTTACAACAACTCCTACCAGTTCACCATTGGAATGGCCCCATTTGAGGCATTGTACGGTAGACCTTGTCGTTCGCCAGCATGTTGGTTGGAAGTGGGGGACAACAAACTACTTGGGCCGGAAGTGATTCAGGATACTTCGGCGAGGATAGAATTGATACGGAGTCGCATTCGGGTAGCTCAGGATCGGCAGAAGAGCTATGCTGATGCGAAGAGGTTCTTCAGAGAGTTCCAAGTGGGGGACCAGGTTTTGCTCAGAGTATCTCCTATGAAGGGGATTATGCATTTCGGGAAGAAAGGGAAGTTGGCACCGAGATATGTGGGACCATTTCTTATTATTGAGCGGATTGGACCGGTTGCGTATAGTCTTGGATTACCGGAACATTTGCATCGGATTCACGATGTGTTTCATATTTCCTCGCTAAGGAAATATCTTAGAGACGATTTGGCTCATTCTCACGTTGCCTTGGAGGACATCGATCTCCAGCCCGATAGCTCCTACGAGGAGGGGCCGATTGCTATTTTGGACCGAAGTGAGCGGAAATTGCGGTCAAAGATAGTTCCGTTAGTGCGTGTTCAGTGGCGACATCACAATGTCGAGGAGTCCATATGGGAGCGCGAGGATGAGATGCGCGAACGTTATCCAGATTTGTTCTTACCAGGTACTTTCTAGTTCCTAATTTCGGGACGAAATTCAGTTATTAGGGGGGAAGTATGTAATACCCCGTATTTCTGTGATATTTATTTATGGGATTAATTGAATTAAATGTGTATTAATTGGAAATTAATCCGGATAAAATATTAACGAGATGTGAGTTAGTATTTGATTATAATGTGAATATATGGCAATATACGAATATTGAAACTATTGAAATTGTCGCGAGATTAAAATACGGCAATTTGGAATTTGGTTGAGACGCGTGTGACAGTCGCGTCTGGAATATAATTATTTGAATTAAAAAGTGAATTTTATTTTTATCACCCGTATGGTCATTTTGAGTGCGCCAACGAGTCCGGAAGGGTCGAAATAGTCAGAAAACACTAGCCGGAAGTTAAGTTTGGGTCCCGGGGCATTATTGGGCCATACCAGTAAACTTAAAAGGGCGTTTTGGTAATTTCAGAAATTTGGGAATTAAAACCCACGAAAATTAGAAATAAAATCTGACTTATTCCTTTATCCACTAACTACACTAAGGGACTAAATGGGCTACGGGAGAAGTTAGAAACTTTAAAACTTAGGAAAAACCAACCCCACCTCCATCACCTCCATTATCACCTTGAGAAGAACTTGTAGAGAGAGAGAGAAGAGGAGAATTCTGCAGAAAGAGAGAGAGAGAGGACAGATTCAACCTTCAATTCAACCTCAAATTCAGATAAATATTAAGGCAAGTGGTTTAATTCCAATTGATTTAATGCTATGCTTTTCCATGTTTAGGAAATTATCAAACTTATCTTGGAAGATTGATTAGACCCATGAATTGGAAGATGTAAAACTATGAACTATGTTAGGGATTGCATGTAGAAACATTCTGGACGAATTATGAATTCGAAATTATGACCCTTGATGATTTAAAAAACGGATTTTTGAAGAAGTTTATTAATGTTCTTGAAAGAAATAGAAAACTGGAAATTCTTGATGAAGTTTTGATCCAAACAAAGCCCTTAAATGATGAATTATTGGTTTTAGAACGTTAGCAATGTTGTAGGATAGTGGTATGATGATATTATAACGTTATCTTGGAGTTTCATGCATGTTAATGGTGTTTTGGGATGATTTGAAAACTGCAAAACGAAGCAGTCCGTAGCCATACCTGGTGTGTTCCATCGATCGATGTTCATCAGTCGATCGATCGACCACCATCGATCGATCGAAGGAAAAGGTCGATCGATCGACCTTCCCAGAATGAGTAAAGTTTTCCCTATTTAAATTTTAATGAAGTTAACCCTTGGAAAATATTATTGGAGACCTTATGAATACCCTTAAACTTAAGGAGGACCAGTAGGCATGATTATGAAATTTGGACCTTTATTAGAATTCAATTCGAGGAATCCTTCTAATCTAATGAAATTCGATAAGTGAGTTTATATTTGGGTTAAAAGTGTAAATTTGAATAATTTAATGAAATGAGGTTTGGGGCAGAAGTAAGGACCTTAGGAATAAAGATGTTATATGTGGGAATAATAGGAACTTAATAATCTATTTGAGATAGGTTTTAAGTATAAGAAATTACGACGTGGGACGTGTCGACAGTTTAAACTCTATATTATCAGGAGACTTAAAATGTATAAAATTGGAATAATGGTATATGGGTGTAGAAAATACCTTTATTAATATTGAGATATCTAAGATGTGTGCATGCTTAGTATATGATTTTTACGTGTATGACATACCTACCATACTTGCTATCACGGGAGGTTTACGTTCGCTTAGGGCCATCTATTCCTTGTGTGCCCGGATTTAGAGTGGTGCCTAGAGGACATAGTTCAAGAGAATGACTTAATTGTGAGTTATTAAGCCAGCTGACTATGGAGCGTAGGTATGTACGTGACCATGGATATGTTGAATTATGTTCGCCTCCATTTTTGTGTGTGGTGTTTATTCTAACAATTCATGAGAGATTCGGAATGTGTAATCCTTATGTACGTGATGTACCGGGATGGATAGCAGAGTATGTGTGCACCGTAGCTTAGCCTCGGGGTGCTTATATTTTATATTTATGATGTAAATAATATACGGTTAAATGGAAAGGAGTTTGTTATGTTAACTTGTGAGTATAGTCATTGTAACTTTTGAAAATATAAAAGGGGACAGATATCAATAAATGGTTTTGTTAATAATTGGGAATCCGAGAATTAAAGTAGAACTCTCTATTTAATTATTAAGGTTGGGATTTAAACGTGAACTGAGTAGAAGTGTTAGAAACCCTTTTGAACTAGATAGTTATGAGATAACACATGAATGGGTACAGGAACGTTAGGAGTGCACAGTTAGACGAGAGGTGAGTATTTCATGTGAGAGCACGTCCTAACATGTATCTTGCATTCATTGTTTTAATTGTTATTAAAGCACTTGCTGTTTTTAAAATACTCTCCACATTCGGGCTCTGAACCGTTTGCTTTCAAATCTATCTTTTTTGTAAAAACCATTTTAGGTGCCCAGCCACAAGGACACCATGCTTAGGATCCTTATTCAGGTGACGAGCTGTAGCTGTTTGTGGAAGTTACAGGACCTTGCTTGTAAACGCTTCATCTATCTTGACTCTATATTCAGCATTTATCAGTTGTAGGGCATGTCGCCCATTTCCTTTAGAGACATTTCATTTATTTCAGTTACTCAGAATTCTGGCATGTAATTAATTCAGGATTCAGACTTGTCATATTATTTTCAGTTGTGGGATTGTTGTGAGGAGTTTTCCTCCGGACTTATTACTATTTGTTGGTTATTTCATTACTTCGTTATGGTGAATTGATTTATATTGTTCTTCCATTATTCTTTTATTTCATGTTAATCAGACTTAACTTAAAATTTGGCAACTTACTTTTTAAATACTAGGTGGTTAGAAATCATAAAAATGTTTTCGACAGTGATGCTATTAAGTGAACCAACTTGGCATTTTTGTATTAATTTAATAAAGGAGTAGCTACCCGGTATTTAATTAGTCGGGGTGTCACATTCACCAACTCTATTAATTTCTCTTTCACCTCTTTCTTTAATGATGAGCCGATTTGGATGGTTTTTTTAGCTCATCCTCATTGAGAATGATGGATTCTACCTCCTCTATGGCCTCACCTTTCTGAAATTTATTCTCATCCCTGGGGTCAAGGGTGTCAATATTATAGGAGGTTATGAGCTTTTTGTGAGCATCCTTATGTTCGGTTGAGCTAAAATAACCTCTCTTACTTATACCTGGTCACCTTGGACGTACCCTACCCCATAAGGAGTCGAGAATTTTACCATTTGGTGAACCATAGAGGGGACTGCCTTAAATTCTTTGAGAGATACTCTACCGAGGATGTTGTTGTAAGCTGAGAACACGTTCTCGACCATGATTAAGAAGTTTACTCTCTTTTCCAGGCACCTCGACCATGTGCCCATACAAACATACATTTTAAATACCCTAGAGGATGGAATTTATCTCCACTAAAACTATCAATGGCTGGTGATATGGAACTAACTTTTTGTTACCGAGCTTTAATCCCTTGAAGCAGTCCAAAAATAGAACATTCACTAAGTTTCCGCCTTCCACCAGTATCCGAAACACATCATATCCATGCACCTTGGTGCTAATAACTAATGGGTCATTGTGGGGGGCCCTTGAAGTCCATTCGCGAGAAGCCTTCCACCAATGTATCCATGTCTACCTTTTTCAGCTTCCCGGGATTTGTCTCTAAAGAAGTCGAGTTCACTGCCATCCATTTGGGTGCAGACTTTGCTTTCATGATATGTTATTTACGATTGGCCAACTCAGTTCCTCTGTCACTCATTCCTCCACTGATCATTTTACCGTCAAAGGAAATCATATGCATGCGCCTCTTTGGCTCAGGGATCTTTGGAGGGAGGTCTGGATCATCCTCACTGTTGTCAAACTCATCGTCGTCTTTCTTATAATCCTGAGGTTATCATCTCGGTCCCTCATTTCTTATCTCGATGTGCTTCTTTTTGGCATCGTCTTTGGAACCACTCCGGTCAATATACTTCCAGAGTTTCCTTTGTTTCAACATCTTCTCAATATGGTCTTTGAGAGCAAAACATTTTTTTGTAGTATGGCCATGATCTTTATGGAAATAACACCATTGCCTTTTTTCCATCTTGGGAGGAGGAAACTTAAACTTTTGGGGACACTTAAGAGCTCTATCATCTTTGATCTCGTTCAAAATCAAGTCAGGACAGGTTGTTAATGGAGTATAGATGGTAAACTTATCATCAACCAAACTTTTTCCCCTTTTTTTCCCTTTTCTTATTCAGTTTTACCTATACTGGCTTCCTTTTCGTCCTCTCATTTGACCACCATGGCCTCCTCTACATTCATGACTCTCCCGATCGTAGCCAGAAGTTCTGCAATGGACTTGGGAGGGTCTTCATCCAACTTCTATAGTAACTTGACCTTTTACAGTCCACCCATGAGGTATGTTATGGAAATATTTTCTTTATAATCCTCCACTTCAAGCTTATCTTTATTGAAATGAGCAATATAGTCTCTCGGTGTCTCATTCTTCCCTTATTTCACATACAAGAGATGAGTCGCCTTCTTCTGGGGCTCCATGCTGAAGAAGAAATTATGAATGAACTTCTCAACCACATGTTTTAAGTTGTCAATGGAGTTCTTAGGAAGATAAGTGTACCATATATGAGATGCGCCAGTGAGAGTTCCAGAGAAAGATCGTCATCTTATCTCGTCTACGACAGAGTAAATGTCGATCGCATAGTGATACATCTCAATGTGATGTATCAGATTCATACTACCATTATACTTGAGATTGACAATCAAAGTTTTGAACTTGGATGGATTGGGAAAGATCATTATCCTCACTACTAAGGGGGATCCTTCGACATACCCCCTTTGGATTGGGTCTCGGCTTTTCAGTAGGTCATCGATCTTATTTTCCATCCTATGGATTGAACTGTTCCACAATTTCTCCACTGTCACTGTATTATCTCCTCCGCCTTATTTGTCAACTGGGTCTGGTGCCTGCTCAATGCCAAATTCCTTTAATGACTATTCACTTTCCTTTATTCCCCCTCTCGGCCTGGTTAAGGCCGACGATCACCACATCCACCATTCCCCTCTAAAGGAGGCGTTATTGTGTGAATAATAAAGTCAGTATCATGGATCTCCCATTGGGCCAAGATGGTAAAAAGATAACCCTCTACTGAGTCTATCAAATGTGGAGGTTTGGGGTTGGCCTAACACTGATTCCCCTGTAAGTTGGTATTGGGAGAACCGTGTTACTAGAAATTTCATATGATTCCTAGTGATCATATCCATCACACTCCTGGTCATCTGTACCCTCTTGCACTTTCTTTCTCAGGAGAAGTTGTTTGCGGTCTGCCACGTCTCTCTGCTTCTGATGGTATTGTGCCTCCTTGTGTACGCCCGGGGGTGGTCTCCTTGTCTCCACATTCACTAAATCTATGTCGGTCATAGTGATCATCTCCACTGCAGCGCCTAGAGTCCTGGCAATCATAATCTGGCTAAAATCCATGAATTATTCTTGCATTTTTTTCTAGCTGGCCACCGGCGAGCATAGGGCCACTAATACGTCAGATATTTTTGAATGAGGTAGTGCCTAGCTTAAGCTGGGGCCAACACCTGGTGGATGATCTGAAGCCATATCTCCGGTGAGATGTAATAAAATGAGATGAACTGAAAAATTGGGAAAAGCTACCCAATCTCTTTCGATGGTGATTCAAACCCAACAAAGGTGGAGTTGGATCACCATCAGAGGCAAACAGTAGGTTTTCAGGCCAAAATGATGAGGAAGAAGATGATGTCTATTTCCACAGACGGAACCAAAATGATGATGCTAAGAAATAACCATTTAAATTTGTATAGTCAACTCAAGCTCAAAAATGGCACAACACATATATGAATACACGAGAAGGTGATGAGGGGAAGAGGATGAATATGCTCATGTAATTGGTTTGTCCATTGGTCTATTCCACTATACAGGTGTTGGTGTGTTTATACACTAAATAATGGAGCTCTAATGGCTCAAAATACAATTCTAGCACTCTTTCTCTCTCTTTCTCTCTCTCTCTCTCCATATATATATATATATATATATATATATATATATATATATAGTGAATTTCACAAAGTTTGGCTAGATTTTGGAATTTTTTATCCTCACTAAGGAAGGAGATGATTTGTATATATAGCCCATGGGGTGTGCATTGTATCCCCAAGCATGTAATGAGCATGGACAAGATGAGGTAACTAGTGAGAATTAGCCACCTGTCCCTGACACATGTATGTCATAATGATGAAATATTACCTCACGTTCTCATGAAGATCTTGTTATAACGGTTTGCCCACGTGGGATGGTGACTCATGGAACCCACGCGTATTTTTCTAGGTGTTAATGGTCGGCCATCATGGACCAAGCCGAGCCGAGTAGTCAGGTCAGTCTTTTGAAGTAATGATTTCGATATTCTAAGTTGGGTTTGCCAATGAGCCTCGGCCCCCATGTTCTTGGACGATGCCGAAGGGGCATGGAAGGGAGCTGAGATCGTTAATGTTGTCATGTGTCTGAGTGGTGGATGAGGACGAGGCCACTTGCGGTTGGACTTTAGTCGTGATGTCATACGTTGTTTTAACTTGATGATCTGACAAGGTCGGCTTTGGATGAGTTGAGACCTGCTGGAGACGAGACCACACTTGTGTATATTAATTATCGATGATATATTTACTTTCGAAGTAGATACACAAATATCAGAAGGGAAATGATGATTATAATGATTAAGAATTATATACTATAACTAAATGTTGACAAAGATTAGGATTTTTCATAAACCGAATAAGAGTCTTAAAATTAACATGGATTTTTTTAACCTATAATGGAAACCCCATATAGTGCTAACCCAGTAGGTTATTGAAGAAAAGCTTTAATTCTAAAAGCTTGTTTACAAGGTTAATAACAAAATGTTATAAATTGTGTAAACTCCGAATAAACTTTTTAGGTAAACCTCTTTTCGAAAAGAACACAAGATGTGTTATAAAAAAAATTCTGAATGTATGGTTTAGATTTGATAATTGATTACCTTCTTTTTAAATTTTAAGAAACATCTACTAAAGTTACCATGCAGTTCCAATCACAACAACAGTTAAGAGTATTCAAAGAAATAGACAAAGGAATTTTTAATGTGGTAAAACCTTTAATCAAGGGAAACATCCACGGTGCCCTCTACGGCACAAAACAAAAATTCACTAGAATAAAGAATCAAGTTACAACACTTAAGCAAACCACAAAGATCCTAACCTAAGTTCAAAATATACCTACTTGAGATTCTCTACTCCAAAGGTAATCTGAATTGGACTTATCTTTTCTTGCTACTTCTTTGCTTTTTCCTTGATCTACTTCTCTTTGAATTTTGGTTCCAGCAACTCGTTCAAAATCCAAGATTCTCAGATAGAACCACAGTGTCTAAGTGTACATGTGGGATATAGTTTGTGATGTGTTACTACATGCAAACATGCTACTCACCCTCTCAAAATTATACAGACATTCCTAACAAATTATAGCAGTTATAAAATTATTAGGTTATTTTCGAATCTGTATTTTCAAGCCCAGACTTCTTGATCCTTTTATTGATCCACAGATCTCAAGGTTACCTTGCTTAAAAGACAGACAAGGTCATAAACAATTTCAGTATCTGAAAATATTTTCGAAATTATGAACCACCAATTGAGATCCAAACTAGACTAAAAGTCTATTTTGTTAAAACAGATTCAGACTTAACATGCAGAGAATGATTCAACATATTTTGTCATAAAACTTCTTTTCTCAGATCTATGGTTATGATTTTAAAACTTTAACTAAAGTTCTTTGTGTTCTTTTTATTTTTGTACTCACGTATTTCGTAAAACATGAAATATAAAACCAGAAACACAAACAACTCACTAGATCTGAAAATATTTTGAGACTTAAAAGTTTCTATTTCAAAATTTATTGAAACAGAGTGGATCTATAATACCAGATCTAAAAGGATAAAATGAAAACAAATCGTTTGATGTTCTCTTTTTAGAAAGACTTAGTTTCAACAATGAAACTTAAGTTTTGCTTAGAGATGAGTTCTGAGAGAACCAAGGACTTGAAGAGGTCTTCAAACGAAGAATAACTTCAACACCAAAATCACAGAAACTCAAAAAATATCTAACTCTCAAGAATAGGTTTTCTGGTGTATGAAACTTTGAGGTTTTTTGGTGTTTGGTTTGGGAGAAGTCACTCAAAGGCTGAACTACGAAGAATCTAGGGTTTCTTCTTTCTTTTCTCGCTCTTTTCTTTCCCTCTCTTCACCATTCTCTCTCTTCTCGATTTACTCTCTATTTTCTCTCTAGTTTGACGAAAATGGCAAAAGTCTGTAAATAGCACTGTTCTAAAAAACCCGCCTAGACTCCGCTTAGGCACGCCTAGGCTTAAGGCTTAGGAGAAACGCCTCGCCTTACGCTTTTCACGCCTTATTCTTGGTAAAACCCTTACGGTGCACTTTTTTCTAAAAATAACAATACCTTAGTGAAACGATGTCGCCTTTTAAAAAATTTGTTTACAAACCGGACCATTATCTTATCCAAAATAATCAGATAGTATTTTAATTTGCATATATTCAGACATATTTTTATGGTATGTGCAATTTTTGTATTTTAATAGCCTTCTTATGGTTAAAAAATATTAAAATATATTAAGAAGACCTAAACGCCTTTTCACGCCTTTTTACGCCTAAGCCCGCCTAGGCTTCTAAGGCTTAAGGCTTAAGGCTTGGCCTTCACGCCTCAATCACGCCCCACGTTTTTTAGAACCTTGGTAAATAGTGAGACTTGGGTATTATTTATAGTAAAAGAAAAAGGATCCTGAACGTAACTCAATCCTATGGTTGGGATTGAATATTGACCAATTGACTTATAATCCATTGGTTCACCACAAGGGTAGATTTAAGAAACATCTACTAAAATCGCCATGCAGTTCCAATCACAATAATAGTTAAGAATTTTCAAAGAAATAGATACATGAATTTTTAACGTGGTAAAACCCTTAATCAAGGGAAACATCCACGGTGCCCTCTACGACACAAAAAAAATCACTAGAATAAAGAATCAAGTTACAACACTTAAGCAAACCACAAAGATCCTAACCTAAGTTCAAAATATACCTACTTGAGATTATCCACTCCAAAGGTAATCTGAATTGGACTGATATTTTCTTGCTGCTTCTTTGCTTTTTCCTTGATCTTCTTCTCTTTGAATTATGGTTCCAGCAACTCGTTCCAAATCTAAGATTATCAGACATAACCACAATGTCTAAGTGTTCGTGTGAGATAGTGTTTGTGATGTGTTACTACAAGCAAACATGCTACTCACCCTATCAAAATTATACAGACATTCCTAAAAAATTACAGCAGTTATAAATGATTAGGTTATTTTCGAATCTGTATTTTCAATCCCAGACTTCTTGATCCTTTTATTTATCCACAGATATCAAGGTTACCTTGCTCAGAAGACGGCAAGGTCTTAAAAAAATTTAGTATTTGAAAGTATTTACGAAATTTTGAACCACCAATTGAGATCCAAACTAAACTAAAAGTCTATTTTGTTAAAACAAATTCAAACGTAACATGCAAAGAATGATTCAACATATTTTTTCATAAAACTTCTTTTCTTAGATCTATGGTTCTGCTATTAAAACTTTAACTAAAGTTCTTTGTGTTCTTTTTATTTTTGTAGTCACGTATTTCATAAAACATGAAATATAAAACCAGAAACACAAACAACTCACTAGATCTAAAAATATTTTGAGACTTAGAAGTTTCTATTTCAAAATTTATTAAAACAGAGTGGATCAATAATACCCGATCCGAAAAGATAAAATGAAAACAAAACGTGTGACGTTATTTTTTGAGAAAAACTCAGTTTCAACAATGAAACTTAAGTTTCTCTTAAAGATGAGTTCTGAGAGAACCAAGGACTTGATGAGGTCTTCAAACGAAGAATAACTTAAACACCAAAATCACAAAAACCCTAAAAATATCTAACTCTCAAGAATAGGTTTTCTGGTGTATGAAACTTTGAGGTTTTTTAGTGTTTGGTTTGGGAGAAGTCACTCAGAGGTTGAACTACGAAGAACCTAGGGTTTGTTCTTTCTTTTCTCTCTCTTTTCTTTCCTTCTCATCTCCCTTCTCTCTCTTTTCTCTTTACTCTCTCTTTTCTCTCTAGTTTGATAAAAATGGCAAAATTCTGTAAATGTTGAGACTTGGTTCCTATTTATAGTAAAAGTAGAAGGATCCAGAACGTATAACTTAATCCTATGGCTGGGATTGAATATTTACCAATTGACTTATAATCCAACGGTTCACCATAAGCGGTAGATTAAAAGATTGTTGATTGGTTTACACTGGTTTCACAAGGATTGACTCTCAACGCATGCAGATCGTTGATAGGGTTGATCCAAGGGCTGAGAAGACATACCCAGTTTGTGTCTTAGAGAAAACACAATATTAGCCGACGAGAAGCTAACACGTGTACGAACAAGATGCAAGAAAAACGTGTGTTGAAAAATAATTGCAAAGCGCATCCTTAAGTCTTTAGCGCTTTTGTATTCTACCCAGGCAAACAATCGGCAAAAAAATAACTTTCTGTAGTCCAAATTTCAACCACAACACCTTTTAAAAACATGTTTTAATTTATTCAAAAATTATTTGAAAATTATATAAAATGATTTAAAATTGTTGTAAAAGAATTATATTGATTTTAAAAGGACTTTAAGTGTTTTAAAAGACCACCAATGCAAATAGGAATAAAATATTATGTAGTGCAAGTGTCCTATAGGGGTTATAAGATAGAAATCAATTCCTTTTATGTTGATCTTAAGGATTTTCTTGGATAGGATTTCTTCATTATACTTGAACCTTTGAGGAGATGGAGTACTCATAAAATCTAACCTATTTTGTCTAGATATCCAAACTAGTTGGAACTCCTATATATGTAGACTCAATTAAGTCGATATATAGTGTGTTTTCAATCTCCCCCTTTGGGTATTAAAGACAAAATTCCCTTGAGTATTCGGAACTCATGGGTCAAAAATTAAAAAAATCCTATTTGTCCGTTACAAACGTTCTAACTACTCATTCCCATCCTACAACCGAAAATAAGGTAAAAATACATCACTCAACTATATACAGACCAATACCCTACAAAATAGTAACAAGCTATACAACGGGTCTGAAATGCCTATGACAAAATAAACACTAAATGGTAGTTTAGTTGAGTTAGAATCAGAAATAGATAGAAAAATCGCTAAGCAATACTCAAGATCTTCTCCCCCAATTTTTCTCAAAAATACAAGGGGTATAAATCACAAAAAATAGAGATTAATTGAGAGTTATCATGACTATATCTGTTTGCAAATACTCAAATCATATGTTATCTCTAATGGTTTGGTAAAGAGATCTGTGAGCTGCTTTTGAGTGTTCAGATATTCAATTATGAGATCTTTGGATTCGACAAGGTCACGAATAAAGTGATGTTTAATCTTAATGTACTTAGTACGGGAGTGAATTAAAAGATTTTTGGAAATATTAATAGCACTTTGATTATCACAAAACATGGTTAATTGGTTTTCGGTGATACCATAATCGCTAAGCATCTGTCTAATCCATAGAAATTGAGAACAACAACTACCAACTGCTATATATTCAAATTCGGTGCTAGATAATGAAATACAATTATGTTTCTTACATGACCAGCCTACAAGATTATTGCCTACGTAGTAACAAGCACCAGAAGTGCTCTTACTATCGTTTGAACAACCGGCCCAGTCGGTATTGGTGTATCCTAAAATAGAACTAGTCGTATCATTTGTGTACCAAATACCAAATTTTAGAGTACCCTTAATATATTTAATAATTCTTTTAACACTTAATAAGTGAGATTCTTTAGGGTTACTTAGATATCTAGCACAGATACAAATAGCGAAGGATATTTCAGGTTGAGAAGCGGTAAGATACAGCAAACTCCTGATCATACTTCTATAAAGAGTGGGATCAACACCTTTCCCATTATCTTAGAAAGTTTAATTGAAGTACTTATAGGGGTTCTTGAAAGTTAAGCATTTTATACGTCGAAATTTTTAACCAAATCTGCAGCATACTTGGAGTGAGAAATAAAAAGATCATCACTACATTGTTTTACTTGTAAACCCAAAAAATATTGTAGTTCACCAATTAGAAACATTCAAAATTCGGTATGCATGATATGAAAAAAATTCTCGACTTGTTTAGGACATGTGAAACCGAAAATAATATCGTCCACATATACTTGTGCGATTAAGACATGTTGATTTTCCTTTCTTAAAAATAGCGTTTGATCGTTTTCTCCACTGACAAATTTATGAGACACTAGAGAAGTAGACAGGCACTCTTACTAAGATATAAGAGCTTGTTTCAAACCATATAATGATTTCTTAAGTCTAAAGGCATAATCCGGGTGCACAGGATCAACAAATCCTTTGGGTTGTTCCACGTAAACTTCTTGAGATAAAATTCCATTTAAAAAAGTGGATTTAACATCCATTTGGAATAATTTGAATTGCATGTGACAAGAGATGGCGAGAAGGAGACGAACTGATTCTAGACGAGTAACAGGTGCAAAATTTTCATCGAAATCAATTCCCTCAATCTGGGAGTATCCATGCACAACCAACCTAGCTTTATTTCTAATTACCTCCCCATTTTCATCATTTTTATTTTTAAAAAACCATCTTGTACCAATAAGCTTCGAATCTTTTGGTCTAGGAACACGATTCCACACATCGTGACTCTTAAATTGGACTAGCTCTTCTTGCATAGCATTTATCCAAAATGAGTCAAAAAGGGCATCATTAACATTTTTAGGTTCCTTAAGAGAAACAAAACAAGAAAATTGTGCCACTTGTCGAAGTTGGGATCTAGTTCGAACTAGTTCCGAAGGATTACCGACAATGGGTTCAGTGGGATGGTATTTAGAAAGCCAAGTGGGTACTGAAGGACTCTCAGGTGGTAATGAATTGGTGTCATTTGGAGGATCAGTGAATAAATTAGGTTTGTCCTCATCAAATGCTACTGGTTGGCTGTCACTTCTCCTTACACTCGTGTCATCTACAATGACATTAATTGATTCCATAATAGTTTTGGTTCTATAGTTAAAAACACGCAAATTTTGAAAGTTGCTCTCTATCTTTCCATATGTATCAAATACTCCCGAAGGTTTTAAAATATTTTAAGTTTATCTTTTTATGGAACCATAACTCATACGAGGTTTCTTTGGAATTTTTTCTCAGGTATATACAATTAATAATGTGATACGCGGTTTGGACAACTTCTACCCAAAAATATCTAGGGAGATTCTTAGCATGTAACATAACCCTAGCCATTTCTTGTAAAGTCCTATTCTTATGTTCAGCTATACCATTTTGCTGCGGGGTTTTAGGAGCGCTAAACTCATGTTTATAGCCATTAGCTACACAATACTCAGAAATACCAGAGTCCTTGAACTCTCCACCTCTATCACTCCTATTTCGATATACCTGGGTATCCTTCTCATTCTCAATTTTCAAGAGGATTCTTAAGAATTCATTGAAGGTATCTGATTTTTTTTTCCAGAAAATCTACCCATGTATATCTCGTATAGTCGTCCACTATAACTAGGATGTAATAGTTTCCACAGAAACTAATAGTTCTTGAGGGACCCATAAGGTCCATATGGATAAGTTCTAGAGGCTTAATGGTAAGGACATCTTTAACTTTCTTGTGTGGAGATTTACTTATTTTGCCTTCCTGACAAGGTCCACATACAGGATTAAAAGAATTTTTAATTTTGGGTAAACTCTAACTATTTCTTGGGAGCTCAATTTTCTAAGGTTATCATAATTTGTGTGTCCCAATCTATTGCGCCATAGATCAGAATCCTCTAATATCGCAACATGGCAAGATTTAGAATTGGGGATTATTGTGTAACAGTTTTCTGGGGTTCTTTTCCTGTTAAAATACAATTACCTTTTTCATCAATAATTTTGTAATCATTTTTTGAAAAAGTAACTGAGTGATTAGAGTCACCAAATTGTGATATACTTAAGAGATTGGCTTTAAGTCCTTTAACTAAGAGAACATCATTAAGTTTAGGAATCCTATGCTCACTCAATGTTCCCTTACCTATGATCTAAGATGAAACACCATCTCCAAACATGACACTACCTGCAAGGAAGTCTGTCTTATTTTTCAATTTTCTTTCATCCCCTGTCATTTATTTAAAACATCCGAAGTCTAAGTACCATCTAGTTGAAGTGATTTATGCCTTTAAAGCATAAATGACAATGTTACACTTGAGCTGGAATAATAGATCATCTTTTCTAATCAAAATAGGCCTACTTTTAAAAGTTTTGTTGCCTCTTGACTTAGAAAAGGTTTGAGGGATCTTTCTAAATGATTTTTTCTTGGTCTTGGACCCTCCCTTTTTCTTTTTAGAGTTATAGTTGTTTGTGGCCAGTCTAGGGAGTACATAACTATTTCTTAATTTTCTAGAATAGTTAAAGTTTAGATAAGTTAGGGTGTACAACCTTTTCTCGAAACATTCATCAAGAGTATGGCTGAAACTATCGTAATAGGAACAGTACTGATGAGTATAGGACTTGATTTTCTTGATAAAGTCTTTGAAAATTGGCTTGGCTCTATTGGGTAAGGTAGTCCAGTTGTCATTAGGTTTAGGTTTCTGTCTTTGGTCTCTGGCAGAAGCATAAACATATTTGGTGTTACTGTTTGGATTTTTCTATTAATTGTACTGATTATGTGTTATTTGAGAGATGTTGAAACTAGATTAACCTTTTTGAACATTTTGACAAGTTTGGCCTTATTTCACAAAATTAACATTTTCAGGATAAACTTTGGTCTTACTTATGTGCACTATTTCTCCAAAGCCTAGACCATACTTATCTTCAGAGTCAAATTTGCTACCAGTAACAATTTTTTCATAAGACTTAGTTTGTGTTTCAAAGTGTTGGCATTTTTTAAACACATTTGAAACCATTTGTTTTTACTCTTCTAGTTCAACAAGGGTTGCTTTGCATTTCTGTTCAATTCATGATTCTTTTGAATAAAGTCTTTTATTTTCAAGGTATAGTCTTCAATCTCAGTCTCGTGAGCAACACATTGGGAAGTATAATCTTCAGTGTTCTTCCTAATGGTCTGGTTAAGCAAATCGATATGCTCACTTAGGGTTTTTATCATTTTTTCTAGGCGAGCACTCTTCTTAACCGTTTTAGTGTATAACTCGTGTAAATCGGGCATATCATCATCAGACTCGCTATGTGCATCGTGTGAAGTGTCCCCTATGTTTTTGATAGGTTCTTTACTCATGCACACGTTCAATTCGTCATCAACATTATCACTTTGACTCACACACAGTCTTTCAGCAGTAATAGGAACAAAATTATCAACAATATCATTAACAACATCAACAGGTATAACAGGTTCATGATCAGGCAAGCATACATCATCATTATATATTATCTTAGAAAAGAAAGACATGCAGTACTAATTTATCTGGATTGACTCTATTTCATCCTCATCAAAATCACTAGAGTCGTCCCATGTCTTACACATATTGGCCTTGTTGTTGTTATTAAGACTAGTTGGACATTTACTATCATAATGACCTAGTTTACCACAATGGTGACACTTAACATCTTTTATGTCAGATTTAGGTCTATTGGGGTCATAGTTCTTCCTATTGTCATAAGTTTGTTTGGTATTGTCTCTGTCATGAGGTCTGTGAAATTGATTACCTTAATAATTTGATTTTCCTTGTTTAGAGGCTACAGAATTTCTAAATGTCTAAATTTTTTTTGAAATGATTACTCATAAGAGCTATTTTGTTGTCAAGGTTTTCCAAATCACAGTTTTCAAGACAGTCAGTGTGAAAATCTAGAGTGTTCAATTTAGGCACAGGCAATTAGAATAAAACACAACATTTAAACTATTGGCTTTATTAGTCTGTCTGGTTAATTTCTTTTTGAAGTATAGTTCCAATTCTACAGTCCTCGGTTTACTGCTGAGTAATTCAGGAGTCATGTTAGGGTCATTCATTTCTTCAATATAATATCTCTTGTTGTCAAATTTAGATGGTAATGACCTAAAAATCTTTGAAATAATTTCCTTTCTACTATAGGTTATACCATTGGCATGAATTTTTGTACAAATTTCAGTTAACCTTATGTAGAAATCATCAAAGGAATCATTGTCATTCATAATAAGGGTGTTATATTGCTAGATGAGCATTTGAGTTTTTCAGCTTTGACACGTTCATCACCCTCATGAGAAATGACTAACGTGTCCCATGCCTCTTTGAAGTTGAACATACGGATATTCTTTTGAATTCATGTTCATTAATGGACATAAAAATGGCATTCTTTCCTTTGTTATTATCTAGAGATGATTTGTTCTCTTCCTTAGTAAATTCACTGAGAAGTTTCTTAATTCTTGTTACATCAGTTATAGAGGTAGGTTGAGTAGGATGTTCAAACTCTATTTCAATCATTTCCTAGACTTCATCACCAAGGGTTCCTTGAATGAAAGCAGTCATTTGTACTTTCCAGTACCAAAATTTGTTTCCATTAAAGAGTAGTGGTTTGGATAGGTTACCTAACTTCTCAATTTTTTCTTCCATATTCAAAAATTTTTCAGAAAGAAGTTTCAAAAACAAATTCTCAAGTGTCAGGATCACAGAAGGTGTTCCTGATCTAATACCAGTTGAAGAAAAGCTTTCATGCTAAAATCTTGTTTACAAGGTTAATAACAAAATATTATAAATTGTGTAAACTCGGAATAAAGTTTTTATGCAAAACTCTTTTCGAAAAGAAAACTTTTCTAAATGTATGGTTTAGATTTGATAGTTGATTACCTTATTTTTAAATTTTAATAAGCATCTACTAAAGTTACCATGCAGTTCCAATCACAATAATAGTTAAGAATATTCAAAGAAATAGACACAAAAATTTTTAACGTGGTAAAACCTTTAATCAAGGGAAACATCCACGGTGCCCTCTACGGCACAAAATAAAAATTCACTAGAATAAAGAATCAAGTTACAACACTTAAGCAAACCACAAAGATCCTAACCTAAGTTCAAAATATACCTACTTGAGATTATCCACTCCAAAGGTAATTTGAATTGGACTGATCTTTTCTTGCTGCTTCTTTGATTTTTCCTTGATCTACTTCTCTTTGAATTCTGGTTCCAGCAACTTGTTCAAAATCCAAGATTCTCAGATAGAACCACAGTGCCTAAGTGTTCATGCCAGATAGTGTTTGTGATGTGTTACTACATGCAAACATGCTACTCACCCGCTCAAAATTATACTGACATACCTAACAAATTACAGCAGTTATAAAATAATTAGGTTATTTTCGAATTTGTATTTTCAAGCCCAAACTTCTTGATCCTTATATTTATCCATAGATATTAAGGTTACCTTGCTTAGAAGACGGCCAATGTCTTAAACAATTTCAGTATTTGAAAATATTTTCGAAATTGTGAACCACCAATTGAGATATCCAAATTAGACTAGAAGTCTGTAACATGCAGAGAATGATTCAACATATTTTGTCATAAAACTTCTTCTCTCAAATCTATGGTTATGCTTTTAAAACTTTAACTAAAGTTTTTTGTGTTATTTTTATTTTTGTACTCACGTATTTCATAAAACATGAAATATAAAATCAGAAACACAAACAACTCACTAGATCTGAAAATATTTTGAGACTTAGAAGTTTCTATACCAAAATTTATTGAAACAGAGTGGATCTACAATACCACATCCAAAAAGATAAAATCGTGTGATGTTCTCTTTTTAGAAAAACTCAGTTTCAACAATGAAACTTAAGTTTCTCATAGATATGAGTTCTGGGAGAACCAAGGACATGAAGAGGGCTTCAAACGAAGAACAACTTCAACACCAAAATCACAAAAACCCTAAAAATATCTAACTCTCAAGAATAGGTTTTCTGGTGTATGAAACTTTGAGTTTTTTGGGGTTTGGTTTGGGAGAAGTCACTCAGAGGTTGAACTACGAAGAACCTAGGGTTTCTTCTTTCTTTTCTCTCTATTATCTTTCCCTCTCTTATCCCTTCTCTCTCTTTTCTCTCTACTCGCTCTTTTCTCTCTAGTTTGATGAAAATGGCAAAAGTCTATAAATACTGAGACTTGGGTCCTATTTAATGTAAAAGAAGAAGAATCCAGAACGTCTAATTCAATCCTATGGCTGGATTTGAATATTCACCAATTGACTTATAATCCAACGGTTCACCACAAGTGGTAGATTAAACTATTGTTGATTGGTTGACATTGGTTTCATTAGGATTGACTCTCAACGCATGCAGATCGTTGATAAGGTTGATCCAAGGGCTGAGAAGACATACTCGGTTTGTGTCTTAGAGAAAACACAATCTTAGCCGATGAGAAGCTAACACATGTACGAACAAGATGCAAGAAAAACGTGTGTTGAAAAATAATTATGAAGTGCATCCTTAAGTCTTTAGTGCTTTTGTATTCTACCCAGGCAAACAATTAGGAAACAAAATAACTTTATGTAATCCAAATTTCAGCCACAAGACTTTTAAAAACATGTTTTAATTTATTCAAAAATTATATAAAATGATTTAAAAACGTTGTAAAAGAATTAAGTTGATTTTAAAAAGACTTGAAGTGTTTTAAAAGGCCACTAATGAAATAAGGAATAACATATTGTGTAGTGCAGGTGTCCTATAGTGGTTATAAGATAGAAATCACTTCCCTTTATGTTGATCTTGAGGATTTTCTTGGATAGGATTTCTTCATTATAATTGAACCTTTGAGGACATGGAGTACTCATAAAATATAACCTATTTTGTCTATATATCCAAACTAGTTGGAACTCCTATATATGTAGATTCAAGTAAGTCAATATATAGTGTTTTCTCAGTCATAAGTGGGTGTTGATCAAAAAAGTGAAAAGAGAAAAATGAAATCATTATATATAAGACTTGACTTATAACACATTATTTCTTATAAAAACAATAGGATTGAGTATGAGGAAATATAGTCTCCATTTATGGATGTAATGTCTTTGAGATATATGTTTAAATTAAAGGATTCTAAAAATTTAAATATGAGACAGATAACTGTTACGCCCACTTATATGTATAGGATTTAATCACAAATTTTATATGAAAATCTTCGAAGGATTTACTTTGCTTGAATTAAATCCATGGGTTACGCACTCAATTTAACTATGGCATTATTTATATGACGTAAAACAATATGAAAGAATATGGTAAAATCATTATAATGAATACTTATTTTAAGAAAGGTATGAAAGTAATCCAATTTTCCCATATCTGTTTATAAAGAAAGTCTTAAAGTGATTTTCAACATTAGCAGTTTATGAGGATGGTAAAAATTTAATCGAGACTTTAGAAGGGCTAAGAAAAACTAATAACTATTTTCATAAGAAATTTGAGATGAAGGACCTTGAGAAAATAAAAGTTTATCTCGGTCTACAGAACAAGATAAATTCTTATGAGATATAACTCCATCAATGTAATTATATCAAAAAGGTTTTAAAACACTTTAGTATGACAAATCACACATACTAATGGTTATTAGGTCTTTAGACATAAATAAATATTCATATGGTTGTACCATATATATGGTGTGATTAGATAAACAATTATATAGCAACAATTGACTTTTTCCATGGACTGAAAGAGGTTGTCTCAAACTATAATTTTCTCGTCCAATGCAATTTTATTTAATGCCAGCATCACCGACAGTGACTTGCTTATGGCTATTGACGGTGTCAGTTAACATTGTGTACAGGTGGACATCAGGTAGTGGGACTGACGTGAGTAGTACGTAGTAGACACGCATGAGAGATTTATGGTATTTTATTCCTCCACTATTAGTAGAAAACGTCCATCCATCCCTTTCCCCCACTAAACATGTAAAGGTGCATCTACCTAATCTATAAAGTCATGGCACTGGCACCCTACATTACTTTTTGTCTCCAACTCTCTCTCTCTCTCTCTCTCTCTCTCTCTCTCTCATGACACATATAAATATGACACACAATCCTCAGCAGAGGGGATTGAGAGCTTATTTTCCTACCGTTTTGGTGTCAATTACTAAAGTAAACTAGATAGCTTATAGTCCTCCATTCATCTATCGCTTTTTTCCCATCAAGACTAATATAAATCACTACTTCACCGATGGATGTAGGAATCGCATTGGGCAGAATCACATAAACACGGTTTTCATCACTTTTCTCTCATCCTTTCTCTAATTTATTTACTCAAGATAAGAATTTCTTCGATTATTCTCTCTTTATCTGTTAAGAATCTAAGATTAGTGTATTTAGCAAAGATATAAATCCATACACCAATTTTAGGCGTTAACAGATTGACACTGTCTATGAGAAGGTATAGACAATCCTATTGTTGCTTTCTACCGATATGTTCCCTCAAACTCCCCCATCTTGATTTATTGTGGTTTCCTTGATTTCAATCCCCGGTTAACCCCCTTAGTTCCGTTTCTTATTGTAACTTCTGTTATTGCTTTGCTTCTAGGTTGCAATACTTTATTTTTCTAGAAATACTGTGAAAATGGGTGAAAATCTAAAGAGTGATGGGGTCGCTGAGGAAGCTTCACTTTCCATGCATGTAGGCATGAATAACCTACAAGGAATACTACAACACTTGGTTAAAGTCCAAGAGGCTATGCAGGGTAGTTGATGCAAAGCATCTTACTAGACAAAAGAGGCTGAAGAGAACCTAATTGCCGCAGTAGGGGTGAAAACCCAGATCGAAGGCAGTAGATGCCTCCATCGACCCCACACAGAGACAAAAGATAGGTGTACCGCGAGAGGGCGGTAGAAAATCCTAGACGATTAGATTGAGGCTCATATAAAAAATCTAAAAGGTCCAAATACACTAAATCTGAACGAGATAATTGGTCCTACCGACCAGGAGAAATGTCTACCATCATAATAGGTGGATATAATGATGACTAGACTTAATATTTTGAGTGTTGAAGTGTTTTGGAAAGGCTGAGCACAGGGTCCTTATTTAACCATTTAGGACCAAGGGATGAAAGAACCCACCAACACAGAGAGCTCAAAGTGTATAGAGAGGAATAGATAAGGGATGAAATCATAAGGGTTAAACTTTCAGAAAAGTTCAGGCTGAGCGTTTAAGGATTAGCTAAAGTCGAGAAGACTTCCCAGGAAGAGAGCTTAACTAAAAGTCGAGGATGGGCAAGAAAGATAGTGCTGGTTAAAGATGATAAGGAAGAGCAACCCTAGAAGATGCCAATCTAGTGCCTAGAGGATCGTCTAGGAGAAATCATGAAGGCCAAAAATCCTCTACAAAAAGGTTTTATACAAGGGTTTCCCTTCACATCCTAAATCGTGAGTTATCTAACGCTTACAAAATTTAAACTACATGTCATAAATCCTAGGTATGACGACATATCAGACCATGTGTTACATATAGATAAGTACCATCCTGCGTCGGATATATATTTCATCTTCGATGATATGTGTTACCGAACATTCTCTAGTACAATTATTGGTTCAGCCCAAATATAGTATCATAGTTTGCTAAGGGGCCAGATCTCAATCATTCGATAATTGGCCGACCTCTACATCAATAACTTTTTCTTCGATTAAAATACCGGTAAAAGGGTGGACATTTGTTAAGTGTTCATCGAAAAATGAACAGGACGATAAGGGACAATATTTCCCCATTCAATACTAAAAAGCTGAAGGTCATTGACTATACAGAAAAGACGGCAATCACGACAATCACGAGTGGCCTGTAACTCAAAAAGATGTTTTAGATGTTAGCAAAGGAGCCACCGAACATAATGTCTGAGCTGTTGGCTATAATGGAAAGATTACGACGGTCGAAGAATTTATAGCGATGAATAAATCTAACCATTCTAAGGTTGATGCCAACAAAATCTTAAAGAATAAGGAGTTCAAGGATAGTAAAAAGGCTGACAATTTGAGGAAGTTTGATGAATATTTCTCGTTAACACTAGGAGTGCACCACATACTTGAGGAGATTTGAGGAAGTAACGACCTGAAGTGGTCAGGAAAACTAAAATCTCCTCCTAATAAGAGAGATATAATAAAATGAAAAGAGTTCCACAAAGATCTTGGCCACAAATGGACAATTGCCTGGCTTGAAGAATGAGATTGAGATTATCATTAAGCGAGGCAAGCTAATGTAGTTTGTTAACAATGGTAGCCAATAAAATAGGCGGAATGAATAGAAACCCAAAATATGATCAAGGACGAGAAGAAAAAAGACCGCGATGATAATTTAAAGGATGTCCTAACCCGCCTAAGAATCCCAAGGAGCCGGTACATACGTTCAAGATGATATTATTCGGGGGAAACTTCATAGAAGGAGGAGACACTGGCAATGGAGATGGACTGACAGAGAGAGAATCCTACCTAAATAAGGTAAAGGCTTGTTCCCATACCAGATAGCTCCATTTAGCGGGGACCGTGGCATCTCTCTCCAGGAAGGTAAACAAAGATTATCTTATAGTTGGGTTCTCTAAAGATGATTTGTCTGGTGTGCTTTACCCATATGATGACCCCATGGTCCTCACCATGGTAGTACATGATAGTAGGGTAACAAGAATCCTAGTTGAAAAAGGTATCTCAGCCAATGTCCTATGTTGACCAGATTATACTCAAGAGGGGGGGGGGGTGAATTGAGTTTAGCAAATTTTTAGTCAAATTAAAATTTAAGAAAAATATTTAATTTAATTTAGAACACCTTAACAATTTTCAGATTTATAAATCTTTAAAGAATAAATCCAAGAATATCAAATAAATGCATGCAAAAAATTTAAACAACTTAGAATGCAAATATCAACATTCTACGAATATTAAATTAATTTTCATATTTAATAAAAATTAATATTATGAAATTAATTAATTAATTGTAAAATAATTATTTTACCCTTAAAAAATAATTTTGTCAATTTTTGAAATTAATATATTTTCAAGTTAGTGATAAAAATATAAATCCAAGCAAGCACAACTAATATATGCAAATAAAATGTAGAAACTAAATGACACCGCATTTTTAACGTGGTTACGAAAAAAACCCGACCTAAGTCCACGCGCCTAAAGCTTCTGACACCCTTGCGCTTCACTGCCGTCCACTTAAAGGGTAGGATCAAACCACCGCATACATTCATTTGCACGCTAACTCCGAGATTCATACCCCGTGGCCAACTTGCGGGTAGGAACCAATTACCGTTACAACCCGGAGCTTCAACAAATCTTCAAACAAATCTGATTTTTGTAATACAAGGTTAAATAATGAAAATCCTTAAAATTAAAATTTATATTCTAAGTTTCTTCTTCTTCAATAAGACTTCAATAAAAGATGTTGGTGTAGGCACAAGTCTTCTTCTTTAATGATTGAGCAGATGGTAAAATTAATTGCTCTCTTAAATGTGTAGTAGCTGAATAATAAATTTGAATGCGCTCAATAAATTCTCAAATGTTGTTCATGGTCTCATGGTTGTTGTATGTCTTCAATGAAACTCTTTGAATGTTTAAATGTGCCTTTAAAAACTATCTATTAGAGACAACCATTGTGAGCATTAAATGCTCTGATTTGCTAAGATGAAGTAGCTTGAAAAATGATCTTGCAAATCTTCATTTTACTCCTCAAGAAAAATATAGTTGTTGAAGGATATAAATGACATTTTGAAAATGTAGGACTGAAAGAGCTCTGGTAGTATATCTTAAAATAACTCTAGAACAATATGTTAGTTCAAAGCGAAAGACCAAAACAAACTGATGTATAATTTAAACCACTATGTAACAGATAGGTGTTTCAGAGAGAGAGAGACTAGCACAAGGTTCAATGACATATCAAATAAATATTATGGCCCATTGGTAAAAAAGAGAACGTCTCTATCATCTAAACTAAACTGTCCAAACTCATTTCTTAAGTCTGCCAAGACATACTATATGCGACTAAGGCGGTCAAAAAGTACAACATTTTTATTTAACCTATTGTATCAGCCTTAAGACACTAAATCGTGGATCCCACGGATAAAATCATAACACCTTTATATTTCTTCCATCAGTTGTAGAACCGAAAAATAATATTAACATAAAGGACAAGCCAGTTGGCATGGGGCCCAAGAGCTTCTACCCAGTTTTCTACTTTTTTTTTTTTTTGGTAAACATAGAAATTAACTTAAAAAGGCTACAACAGCATTACAACGCAATGGAACATAAGCCATAGAGGCAACAACAAACACCATCCCAAATAGGAGGGAACAAAAAAAATGGGATACAGTATCCCAGCTACATCATAGGATTATTCAGGATCCACCGCAAACCCACTGGCACCTCTTCGATCTCAACAAAGGCCTCCTCCTGAAGTTTTGCCTCACGTGCCAGCCAGTCCGCACCCTGAATCATACCGGGATGATCATAGATGAAGTCCACACCTACAATCCTCATGAGGTCATAGCAGTCAACCCTGATATTCTCAAAGTCCGTCTCACGGTACTGAACACCCTTGAATATCTCAAATAGCTCATGCGAGCTGGTCTCCACAAGAATATCTTTCCACCCGCGCATCTTCACCAGGTTAAGGCTGTGGTAGAGGCCTTCCATCAAGGCACGAATCAACGATGGGGTACCCCTTAGACGTCCTTAGAAACCGACCTTCCAGTGACCCACATCATCAAGGATAAAGCCACCAAATGAGGCCGTGCGGTATGTGGGATCGAAACAAGCCTGAAGGGAAACCCTAGTTTTACCCCGATCCGCATGGTCAATGATATAGAGAAGGGACTCCGGGACCTCATCATACTCAGTATAGTCGTGTGTCTGACATCTCCCAAACCTGGCCAGGCCATCCGCCCACAAATTATTGGAGCGTCTGATGTGGTTGACTTTTATATCCATCTCAGTCATGATAGACATACATTCCTCAATGAGATTAGTCAGTGGATGGTTCTGGTGGCCCTGTCTGTTGAGGATATGCACGGCATCCAAACAGTCGCTACGAAGTAAACACCCAGTCCAGCCCTTGATTTTTGCCAGGTTCAAACCATGAAAAATTACTACGAATTCTGCCTTGATGGGGCTGCTATCTCCGATAATCTTTCTGTTGAATCCAAGGATCCACCGTTGGTCGTTGCTGCTGACCTTTCCACTAAATCCACCAAGTTTACTAAACAGGTCATAGCTTCCATCAGTGAAAATCTCGTACCCTGAAAAAGTATCATCACTTAGAGAGGTGTTAGGAATATTACCCGGACTATGGTAAATACTAGCTTTAGTAATAGTAATGCAAAGTATCTCCCTGGTGAGGGTACTAGAGCTCGTACAAACCATATTCGGGGTGATATTACTCTTATTAAAGATGCGTTTATTATGCGCAGTCCAAATATGCCAAAGAGTAGAGATAAAGAGAATATTGCCATTCTGTACCGGATTTTCCCAAATATTCTCTTTAATCCAATCAGCAAAATAAGTATTTTTGTAATTATTCCACTCATGAGGGGAGTAGGTGGTTTCCCACACAGCAGTAGCAAGGTGACAGTTTCTAAGAACATGCTCAATATCTTCACTAAACACACAAAATTCACATTTATTGGAATTAGTTAGACGTCTTTTAAATCTCTGGCAGTTAGTAAGTAATTTTTTATGAAAAATAATCCAGAGAAAAGTTTTGAACTTTTGGGGAATTTTAAGCTTCCAAATATATTTCCAGTTAATTAGGGACGAAGTATTAAGGTCAATCTTAACCAGGGATTTATAAGAGGTTTTTATAGTGAACTTCCCGTTAACAGTGGGGCCCCAACTAGGACTATCAATTTTGCCGGGAGTATGGGGGAGGGGAGTACTTAAGATTAACTTGGCAGTGTCATGACTGAATGTGGCTCTGATTAGATGTTCATTTCAGGCCCCATCTTTAATCAGATCACACACACACGACACATGGTAGTTATTGTGTGTCTTATGGATGGGGGCGTTACCCGCCCACCAATCATTGAATATGTTAGTAGACATCCCGTCACCAATCACCCATTTGGTGTTGTTAACAATCTCATTTTTGCATTTAAGGATACCCCTCCAGATATGAGATGCATGTGCTTTCCTGGTCCAGTTATCGGGGTTATTATGAGTCTTATATTTCGAGCTGAGTACTTGAACCCATAGGGAGTTTTTGTCATTGAAAATTTTCCAACTAATCTTGGAAACGATGGCACGATTGTTCTCCTCACTACTCCTGATCCCCAGACCTCCCAGCTCCTTGGGACGATAAACAGTATTCCAATTTATAAGGTGGATCTTCTTATTGTCCTCCATGTCACCCCAGAGGAAGTTGCTGTTAATTTTATCTAGTTTCTCAATAATTTTCCTAGGGAAAATGGCAGTTTGCATATTGTAGACGGGGATGGTAGCGGTGACAGCCTGGATAAGAGTGGTTCTGTTGGCTAGGGATAGGATGTTGGCTTTCCATCCCGATATCCGCTTTTGGACTTTATCAGTGATATAGTTGAAGTGGTTGGTAGTGACCTTCCCATGGATGAGATTGGTACCAAGGTACATGCCAAGGTCTTTCGTGATGTTCATCCCGTATCTTCTACCAATGTTACAAGCACTTAGGTTGGGGATATTAGGGGAGACGTAGATTTTAGATTTCGAGAGGCTGAGTGTCTAGCCTGAGATATCACAAAAGTAATTAAGGGTTTGCATGACAACATCACAACTGGTGGTGGAGGCTTTCGTAAACAGGATAAGGTCATCGGCAAAGAAAAGGTGGGAGATGGTCGGGCCATTGGCCGAGCCCTTAAGATCTTTCCAAATCCCCTGGTCCACCTGAAAATTGATGGCGGCGCCCAGGTACTCCTTGCACATGACAAACAAATAGGGGGACAAGGGGTCACCCTGACGAAGGCCTCTAGAAGGTTTGAAACTAGGGAGAGGGGCCCATTCCATAGGACAGAAGTGGAGGTGCTAGTGATGCAATTAAGGATGAGACATCTGAGATTCGGGATGACGTTGAACCATATCAGAACACGGTTCAAGAACTCCCAGCTAATCTTATCATAGGCTTTCTCAAGGTCAATTTTGAAAATGGCACCCGCTTTCTTTCCTTTCTTCATATTGAGAGAATGAATAATTTCTTGGGTAATAATAATGTTATCCGAGGTCTGACGACCAGGTAAGAAACTAGCTTGGTTAGGGATGATAATTCTACAGAGGATCGGGCGGAGTCTATTGACAATGATCTTAGCTAGGACTTTATAAGGCACATTACAGAGCGTGATAGGACGAAATTGGGTGATATTTTTGGGGTTGTCAATTTTGGGGATCAGGGTGATATGACTCGAGTTGGCCTCTTCAAGGAAGGTGCGGGAGTTAAAGCAATCGTCCAGGAATTTAAAGAGGTTGACTTTAGTAGTCTCCCCGAAGGTGTGGAAGAACAAAGGTTGGATACCATCCGGGCCAGGGGCTTTAAGCCCATTCATGCTAAACACAACCCTCTTAACCTCCTCCAGGGATAGGGGGAGGTCAAGAATGGTGTTATAGCGATCATCAAAGCGAGGGTGAATGAAGTCAGGAAGCGCCTCGTTATGGGTGGGGTTTTTGAGATTGTTGGGGTTAGAGAAAAGGTAAGTAAAGTAGCTATTAGTATGGAGGGCAATGATAGCACAGTTATCGACCCATTCCCCGTTGATTTTAATACGGTCAATCTTGTTGCGACGTCTCCTAATAATAGTGGATGTGTGAAAAAAATTTGTGTTTTTATCCCCCTCACTAAGCCACTTAATGCGGGATTTTTGTTTCCAGAGGAGTTCTTCGTGACGCATAATATCTTTATACTCATTTTTAAGTTGGTTTTCGAGAACATTAAGATTTTGGGAAAACTGCTTCTCCTGGGAAATTTGAATACCATTAAGTCGTCGAAGAATATGTTTTTTATTGTAGTTAATATTGCCGTAGGTAGAGTGATTACAGTATTTTATAATAGGGACACAGTTATCGATGTTTTGGAAGAAGGTAAGACTACTTTTCCAATTATTCAAGATAATATTATGGAAGTTAATACGCTCAAACCAGCATGCGAGTAATCTAAAGGGACGGGGTATATGAAAGGAAGAATTTTTACCTTCGAAATGGGTAAGCATGGGGCAGTGGTCGGACGAAGTACGGGGGATGTTCTTAACAACAGCGTCAGGAAATAGCAGGCGCCAAGCAGGGTTAGCCATGGTCCTATCAAGTCTAACAAGAGTATTCGCAAAGCCATCCCTGCAGTTGGTCCAAGTGAGGCGGGGACCCGTGCTGCCGAGGTCCGTGAGGTTGCAATTATTCACATTCTCCACAAATTTGTTGCATGTAGAATATTTTTTATGGTTGAAGAAGCTTCTCTTCTCAGAAGAGTCAAAGTGGTCATTAAAATCACCCGTGGCAAGCCACGGTGTGTCAAGCCCCTGGGCCATAATTTTAAGATTGTTCCAGAGGGTTTGGCGGGGGGTATAAGACGGGCTAGCATTGATGGTGGAAATGAGCCAGTCATCATAATTCTTGAGAGTGACAAGAAGATGAATGGCTTGGTCGGTGACATTAATGGTACGAAGTTGTATGGTGCATTGGTTCCACAAAACCCAGATACCCCCGAAACGGCCTCTAATCTCGGATATTTCCTAGTTAGTAAACCCCAACCCCTCGAAAAAGTTCGAGAAGTTGTGAAATGCAGTTTGGGTCTCCAACAGAATGACGACATTGGGGTGAAAATTATTACAAAGTTCAGCGAAGGTGGGCTTGAATAGGGGTTTCGCGGCCCCTCTGCAATTCCAGGTTAGCACAGACATAGAAAACAGATTATTGGAGATGGGAAGTTCCTCATCAGAAGACCAGGGGAGGATATTTTTAATCCTACAGATCGACTCATTGGTTGAGGAAACTTATATCATCCTCCCCTTCAATACCGTCACTTTCTCCCCGTCCTCCAGAGCGCGGAGTAGAATGCGAACTTGTGCTACATTCCATTTTATCATTGTGAAGAATACCATCTCCTCCTCTAGGTCTATAATGAATTCCTTCCTCCCTCCTAACAGCACCAGATACTGAATAGGAAGGCTGCCTATCATAGCAATTGAGAACGAAGGGGTATTCATCTGAGAAAGAAAGGGGGTCTGGTGGTTTGTCATGGTTGGAAGTGGGTTTCCAAGAGTTTTTGTGTATTGGGGAGGGGATAATATCTTTAAAATAGGGGTGGGGGGAGGGGGGTAGATGGGGGTCAACTGTGTTATGAATAATATCAGTAGTATCATTATTTACTATGTTATTAATTCTATTAGGGTTAGAAATAAGGGTACATACCTTTGCACCAGAAAGGGCAGACTTACCTGTTGGCCCCGTCACCTTTAGTGGCCCAGCTGTCGCGAATGTAGCCTCCGACTCTTGCTGTAACCCTCGTGGCTCAGTCCCCTCCCATGTGATGTCTATCTCATTACCCACCACCGAACTCATCAGACTGTCAGATGTCTCATTCATTTGAGCAGTGTTTTTAATCCCATTGCTAGTCCCGGGTATAGTCGCTGACCTCGTACCCTCATGTCTGGGCATAGAATACTTACCAGTATCTCCCACCGCTAGAAGAGCGGGTTCAGAAAGGGACGGTCCAGTTTTATCTCCTCGTACCTTAACGTTTTGATTTTTCTGTGTCAAAATGGCAGTATTGATTGTTGCGTCTTCATGTTGTTTCGTCAAATGGGATGCCACGTTGCTTTGGCCACTCATTCCAAATTAGTTAATGCCAATTGTGGGCCCACTGTTTATATAGTCGCCTAGGACCACGTTTGGAATTTTGTCTCTTATCCAGAGGGTAGATATTATTACTTCTGTTTTGGTTTTTACTTTTGTGGGTAGTCTGAGTATAGGCACGTGGGTATGCAGTTGATTTAACTTGAGCTAGAGTGGAGAATCTATTCCCATTACTACCTTTGTTATTTTCGGCTATAGGTGTCCTTTCAATTGCATAGGGTCGCCGTCCAACATTACGTTGGTTTCTTTTCCTCACTAACATCCATGGGCCAAAGGTAGTTTCTTCCGATCCATCAGTTGTTTTCTCTGCCATCGATCCAGGGTTGTGCCCCAAAGTCGGTAAGTTACCGTTGGGGCTAGACGGGATGGGTTGTTCTCTGTTATCGTTCCTTTCCATCGGCGGTATTGCGTCTGAATTCCGGCCGTCACTGTTTCTCCTAGCAGAGGTCTTTTTACAGTGCAAAACTCGTTTTTGTGCCCAATTCGCCCGCAAGAGAAACAGAGGTAAGGGAGAAATTCATATTCCACTCTGTACTTTCTTCCATCCAGTTTGTATCAAGGGATTAACGGTTTGGAGATGTCCACTTCGATGCATATACGGGCGTATTTCCCTCTGGCCGAAGAAACAGAATTGAAATATGTTTTAATGGGTTTACCTAACTTGCTCCCAATCTGGAATATCATTTTTTCATCGAACCATTCAATGGGTAACTGCGGTAGTCTATCCCAGAGAGTTGTAGAGATATTTGTGTTCTCAGTTGGGTTGAAGTTGGGTGTCCAATTACTCACAATGAGGTAATGGTCATTGATTATCCAGGGCCCACCTGTTAGAATGTTGAAGTAATCTTCTTTCATGGTAAACTTGAATAAGAAATGTCCCTCTTCTAGATCGATTATTTCATAGTCCCCCTGTAGGTTCCAGATTGTAGGCACTTTGTTTACCAGGAGTTTGAATCCGATATTTCTCCCAAGTAGGCTCACAATGACACTCTCCTTCCATCTGTTTCTAAATTTTTCCACATGATTTTTTAGGATGGTAACAGTAGGGCAGAGAGGATCAGAATCTTCATCTGGGTCATGGTTGAGGTCGAGGTCCCCTTGAGAGTTTTGTTCAGTTTCTTCATCAGACCATGTCCCTGTGAGGTCGTCAAAATATATATCAGTGTTTTGCGATTTTTTATTTTCATCTGCTTCTTTATACGACAGTGGATTGGGTGGATGGTCAGGTGTAGACTGTGGATGGTTTGCAGAGTCATGGGCTGGAAATGCATCCTCCATGGTGGGTGGTGGGTGGGTATCGTCACAATCCATCTCCATCTCCCCATTGTAGGGCATGCCAATGGTGTCTTCATAACGCTCCTTTTGTTTCTTCTTGCTATGGACTCGAATACCATCTTCATCTTCTTTGGAAATGTCTACCTCAGATAGAGGCGGCCGGCAGGAAAGACCTGCCCCTCCAATGGAGCTCATAGGATGGTTTGCTTTCTCAAATTCTTCAAACTATTTCTATCTATTAACACCTACAGCATACGTTTGTAGATACATTGCACACTTCCATTTTACAGATGCCCAGCTTTCTACTAGGTGGCGTAAAAAACATATGGATAGAAAGGTTAATATGACAGCATAAGTGATAGCAAAAAAATGAGCCATTAACACTTACGTGATACAATGCTTGACGTATAATAGGCATATGACATCATGCGTGGGACCACATAATTTCATACCAATCTCTCCATAAAATTGTGTCTGGCAGTTTAAAAAAAAATTCAGGGCCCAAGGGAAGTTTTACAACACAACAAAATTTGCCAAATCATCAATCATATCCATAAAAATTAGTACAAAATCTTCACAGTTCACCGAGTGGGGCCCAAGGCTTAACAGCTAAGGGATTAGTCTAACATGTATAAGCTGGATGGGACAAACTTGTAAGAAACAAAAAAAAATTATATAGGACATTAACAGTATTAGCGAACATATATATGTAATTAATATATAATATTATATATGTAATATTATAGCAGTTTGACTGCAAAAACAAATATCAACTATGAGGACAAACGCGCAGCTGAAGGAGGACGATCTTAGAAGATCTTTTGTACAAGCTGACCAAGTTAGCTAGCTAGAAGATGTGACATGTGGGTACACAAGAAATCTTACCAAGGATAACATAGGATTGGAAGATGCGTGTTCAAAACTCAACTGGCATAGAAAATCTGCCCATTTCAAGATACTTTATACATATAAATAATGTAACATGTAAATTACAATAGTATATAACAGAATTGATATATAGAATGATATATAAATAAAATATATATAAATTATAGAATAACATATAACATAATAGTTATATATATATATATATATCAATGCAAAGTAATAATATGTATGTATATACATGAATACAAAATATGTATTCTATATATGTAGAGGGGGCTTGAAGATAATCATGGGATTAGAGATAATCCCCCCATTTACAACAGTGTTTGGGATCAAGGCATCTCAGCGTGGCAGTTCAGTGTGGCAACTCAGTGAGGCAGTTTAGCGTGGCAATCCAGAAGGACCTTCCAGCGAAAAACCTGACCGAGAGAACTGGTCCTTTAGACCTATTGATTATTGTTGTATCTTTTGTTTATATCGACTATGAGCTATAACGATTGTAAAGATGTAATAAGTATAATGATTTTGTGTGAGGTCAAATGGTACTCGCGAGAGACCAGGCTTGGCAGGGCCTGTGAGAGCTTTCATGATCTATCGAACGACCTCGCAATGGGAACTTCAGAGGGACTTGGTTTGGAGGATTGAGAAGTGAGGCACCGTTGGGGCTTGTCTTGACCATCTTAGATACACCTGGTAACACACCAAAAGGACCCTGACCATGGAACCTCGGGGGGAGCATCCTTGAGTTCCATCGGGTATTGAGTTGTGAGCCAAACAACCCTCTAGTTAATGTCACATCCACTTTATATGATGCCACTAACCAGCTAGGCAATGTCAGATCTGCACTTGAGTAAACCATCGTGGTATTTGGGGCTATCAGATAATTGGTGAGCCACCCTTGTGACGACAGCCCCCTAACACACAGTGGTTAGGAAAAATGCATGTCTTGGCATTTAATGTTTATGACGTGGATATAATTAGTGCATCAGGTATCTAATGTTTGTGACATAAAGTATGAGGGATATATTTCATAGGAATTAATGACTGAGTTGCCTCGGGGGTATTGTAGGGGCTATTTAAGGATCCCAACCACCTCTGGGGAGAGGTGGTGTTCTTGTTAAGAATTCAAAAGTTATTACTAGAGAGATTTATTACGAACCACAGAGTTTACTCACCCGCAATTGTCATTTATTACGAAGCTTTAATATTTGATAGAGATCATTGAGGGTGGTGATGGTGTTCGGATACCTGCCAAGGTGTATCTAGGGTGCTCATTTTCTCTCTCCCTCTAAGCAAAGTTGCTTCTAAGTTCATTATTACCTTCTGAGTTATACACGAGAGATTTGTGTTCTCAAACTGAGTCTATCTTCACTGAGTTGTGTTTGTATGTGCTGTGGTTAATCAATAGTGTTGCCGTTTAACTTATCATTACTGTACTCAAAAGGAGTTATGCCTCCATTTGATCTAAACTACCCTTTTACATTTGGCGAATCTTCTGGGGAGGCATTCTTTTAAGTAAGGAGTATGGCGCAGGATAACGTTAATCGAAGACTTACCTTTGATGACATTTAACACAATGAAGAATAGAAGGCGAGAGAGCTAGAGACTTCGAGGGATGGATCCCCTCAACTAGAGGTACCTCCAGTTTAAACGGTGACATGTGTCCTAGAGGTGACACAAGCTTCTACTAGCGCTATGTTGGGACCAGCCCAAGTGGCACTCCTCATGAATAAATTTTATGAGTTTTTACAAACTGTCGTAGCCTCAACGGTGTTGGGGGGATTTGAGGCCAACTCTTTCGTGACGCCAGGGGCAGCCCAACGGCCCCACCAAGTGCACTGCTAACAGTAACGGTCCCAGCAAGTATACCCTATGCTGTAAATCCAACGGTGGGAACACAGGAGTATCAACGGCTCCAACTGTGATGATTCCTCCAGCTGCAACGGGCACTCAGCCTATGGTCCCGTTGGTTGTCACTTCAATGGCATCACCCATGGAGGAGATGAGGAAGGAGATGTAGAAAGAGATGCTAAAATTCATGCAAGCCTCCTCACAATCTGCAGTCGAGGTAGCTTCGGTCTACGATGACTTTTGGATGCCTTACCCCCAATAATACAACGATGAGCCCTAACCAAAAGATTATATTCCTCCTATCTTTGAAAAATACACAGGAAAGGGTGGACATTCGAAGGAACATATTAAACGCTTCGTTGAACACTTGGGGGCGCATTGCAATAACAAGAAACTCAGGTTAAGGGAATTTTCTAAATCCTTGATAGATAAAGAATATTCTTAGTATTCTCACTTAGCTCCCAAGAATGTTTCCACATGGGAGGAGATGCATGTTTTGTTCCTCCAGAAGTTCTTTCTGGCGGAAGATGAGTTCACTTTGACCCAATTGGGGAGGGAGCAGCAACGACCCAGGGAAGAAGAGGTGGCCTACGTTCGAAGGTTTAGGGAAAGGTCCCTCGATGTGAGGGAGGAGGCCAAAGAGTCCAAGCTACTGCAGATCTATGCGGAGGGGCTACTTTCTGAGTACATATGACATCTTATTAACGAGACGCGCGAGGGGACTTTTTCGGCGTTCCTAAAATCTATACGGAATATATCGTTGGTTATACGACCAAACCCAGTGGTGGTTCCCATGATGTTCAAGTAGCCGATACAACCTGTGGGAGGGAGGTTCAGCCCCCACAGGTAGGATATACCGAAGGAACAGATGGGGGCAAGGTAGCGAAGAAGGATAATAAGAGGAAGTTCGAAAGAGACAGGGAAGACCCACCACTATTGCCTTGTACACTCGAAGAGACTGTCAGTTGTTACAACGCAATGGTTCAAGGAGGAACAGTGTATGGACCAACGTGCATCCTCGTTGGGGAACCAGATGCTGCAACTAGGGCGGATCCCAAATATTGACAGATTCATTGAAAGATTTAACATCCAACGGGGAGCTGTTTCACGCTAAGAAGAATCATTAATAAATATGTAAAGGCAGGAACATTGCAAATCCCTCCGTAGAACGTTAACAATAACCCACTCCCCGTGCATGGGGCCAATCTGGTGGTGGCCTATGATGAGGAGGCAGATAGAGAATAAAGGGAGCTAGCGACGAAGCATGAGGAGTTTGAAGAAGCTTTGGAAGATTTTCCTAAGGCAATGGCTAACGTAGTGTTAGATTACGATGAAGTAAGTGCTAAAGATATAGAGGACGTATATAGCATTGAAGGAGAGAAATTAGACCAAGCTATGGAATAGCAGTTTCAAAATCCCCAAAGTTTACTTGGTTCTTCGACCAAGTAAGGATATCAAAGGAGAGTAGATTGGAAATAACCCAGGAAATCCTTAACATTGCGAGGAAGAATGCAGTCCTTTCGCTGAGATGGAAGGGACCCATGGCCAGGTTGGTAAAGAGGTTTCTATCAAAGATAACTTTCAGCGACGCAGATAAAGCCGTAAAGTTTCCTCATAATAGACCATTATATGTAACTGCCAGCATTAACGGGGTTAGTTTTACAAGGGCTCTTATGGATGGGGGAGATTCCATCAATATCATGCCAATCAACTCTTTCCACACATCTAATATTTCGGAGGAAAGGTTAGTCCCCATGCCTTTGGTAATTTCAGGTTACGACAACCAGTCTTCCAAGTCCATTGGGTACGTGAACGTTGGGATTGTGATGGGAAATCTGAGTTCCCACATTAAATTTCACATAATATAGAGTGCGACTTCCTACCATCTGTTGATAGGAAGGGTGTGGATGCACAACCAAGGGCTAGTTCCTTCGACGTATCACCAATACATCAAGGCAAATATCAATGGAACGAAGGTGACCATTAGAGCTAAGAAGCTCACCTAGTAGATGCAGTGTTTTACACAGAATTGGAGGAGGACGTCCGAGTCCTAACGAGAAGAATGGAAGGAGCGTGGGTTCCCTCGATCAGAAAAAGGATGGGGCCCTTGAATGAGCATAATAAAGAAGTTGCAAGCAGCAAAAGAGTGATGGCCGAAGAAGCCCATCAGGTGGTCCCTCAGCCCCAAAACATTTCGAAGCAGCTCTAAGATATGGTGAGGCCTAGAGTGGATCCAATGGAGCATGACGTCTAATGACAAAGTGTGCTGAGTCGATTTTCAGGAGGAAGAGTTGCTGACGCTTCTAGAGAGAAGAAGAGGAAGGCAGTGGCGACTACCAGCAGACAGTGAAAAAAGGTAATTATCGAAGAAGGAAAGGTGGTTTATCGATTATAATGGTGTGAACGGGCGGTCGAAAAAATTGATAATGGGGCTGACCTGATATATGAATGATTTCTGGTGGATCAACGGGGATAATGTATGGTGATAGAGAACTCCAATATACAGGAATTTATGGAAGAAGTCGCTGAAGAACTAGATTACATGGAAGATCAACCGAAGCCACAGGCGCAAGAGTTGGATCAGTTGAACGTGGCAAAAGAAGGGGAGGATCCAAGGCCTATTTTTATCTCGAAGGATCTCGGTAAGGAGAAACGAGAGGCTTTGGTTAAATTGATTCAAGAGTTCATAGACATTTTTGCGTGGAAGTACACCGAGATGGAAGGGCTGGATGAGGAAGTGAGCTGCCACAAGTTGAACGTGATGCCTTTAGCCATTCCAGTGAAATAAACAAAGAGAATGTACAAGCCTGAGCTAGACTTGAAGATCAAGGAAGAGGTCTAACGCTTACTGACGGAAGGGTTCATCAAACCGATACAGCACCCACTCTGGTTGTATAGTATTATCCCAGTGGGTTAGAAAGATAAAAATCAAATAAGGATCTGTGTGGACTTCAGAGACTTGAATAGGGCTTGCCCCAAGTATGAGTTCCCTCTACCCTCTATCGATAGCCTGATAGATGCAACGACTGGTCATGACATGTATAGCTTTATGGATGGGTATGTAGGGTACAACCAGATCAAGATGGACCCTACGGATGTAGAGAAAATGTCATTTAGAACCCCATTGGGCAAGTTCATATATAAAGTGATGTCGTTTGGACTCAAAAATGTTGGGACTACTTATCAAAGAACAATGATGGCCATTTTCCATGACTTACTTTCACACGTTTGTGGAATTTTATGTGGATGATTTGGTTATCAAATCGAGGAAGGAGGAGTCCCATCAAAGCGATTTGAGGAAGGTGTTTTCTTGGTGCAGAAAGTATAAATTAAAGATGAACCCACTAAAATGCGTCTTTGGAGTAACTAGTGGAAAGTTTTTAGGTTTTGTGGTTGATCGACAGGGAGTACAAATGGACCAAGACAAACAACGAGCGATCTTGGAGATGCCCAATCGAAAAGAGACGAAGGAACTGAAGAGTTTCCTTGGTAAAGTTTCTTACCTTAGGAGATTTGTGCCTGGATTGGCCGAAATGACGCACCCGTTGATGCAGCTTTTGCGAAAGAACACGAAATTCAAGTGGGAAAAGGTTCACCAGGAGTCTCTCACTGGACTGAAAAAGTTGCTCATTTCACCATAAACCATGGTTCCCCCAAAGGCAGGAATGTCGTCGTATTTATACCTCAAATCCACCACGAGGTCCATTGGAGCTTTACTGGCATAAGAGATTGGCGGGCAAGATCGACCAGTCTACTACCTTAACAGAATCATACATTGGCCAGAGGTCAGATATAGTAACTTGGAAAGGCATTGTTTATCCTTAGTCTTTCTAGCGCAAAAACTTAGACATTATATGCTATATTTTACAATTCATATTGTAACCAAATGTGATCCTATTAAGTATTTTCTAGCAAGAACTATATTGATTGGTAGGGAAGCTAGGTGGTTCCTCATCCTCTCAGAATATGGCTTGAAGTGTGAGGTCCCTCGCGCGATCAAGAGCCAGGCGTACGCAGACCTGTTGGCAATCTTCCCCTCTGGGACGTTTGATCCACCTAAAGAAAGTATTGCAGGAGACGACTTGCAGGCCAATTACTTGAATGCAAGTGATGAAGAATGGATGATGCAGTTTGATGGATCTTTGACATAAAAGAAAGGAGGGGCAGGGGTTATTCTTTCAAAAGGAATAGAGAAGATTTGTCTTTCCTATAAATTAGATTTTCCTTATTCCAACAATGAAACAGAGTATTAAGCGTTAGTGCTGGGGTTGCTGGAGGCCCTTCGAAGGGGAATTTATTCACTTTGCATCAAAGGTGATTCGAACTTGGTGATTCAACAAGTGAATGGAGAATATGCATTGAAACACCTAAGACTGTCACCATACCGAATAATTATTCAGAGGCTCCTCAAGGAGTTCCATCGGACTAAAATTAAGAGACATCCTCGAATGATGAACCTCCATCCATATGCCTATGCCACCATCGCTTAGAAAATTATCATAAGGAATTATACAACTACAGTCATGATTCAATGAAGAACAGCTCCTTTGGTAGTACAGTCAATTCTACCGATGGAGGAGGACACTGACTGGAGGGGAGAGATTAGAAAGAAATTGGAATCTGGGAAATGAGCGATGGAACTGAGGGAATTAGCCCAATACTTTACAAAATAGGGAAACCTTTACTTCAGAAATGCAGGAGGATGGCTATTAAGATGCATCGGCCCAGAAGAAGTAGAGAGGAGGTTGAAAAAAGCACATAAATAGAATTTCAAAACAACTGAGATACCTCTTTACAGGAGAATTCAAAGGGAGGGATATTTCTAGCCTAGAATGAAGCAAGACGCAACAGAGTTATAACGGAAGTGCATTAAGTGCCAATTATTCTTCGAGGCCGCTGAATGTCATTTCGTTGAAGATCAACCAGACTAGAGGCAGCCCTATATTGAATCATTAGAGATGGAGTTATCCTAACAGAGAAAATTGATGCGATGGGACTCAAGTGAAGGTCTTCGAGGTTCTACGTTCAGGCGGGGCAGCTTTACCGAAGGGGTTACTTCAACAGTCCATTGCGTTGCATCACGAAGGAAGAAACAGTAGAGATCCTCAAACAAGTGCATGATCCAGCTCACATAGGAGGGGGCAAGTTTTATGACCAGCTGATGATGTTGGGGTATTATTGGCCAGCGATGGAGAAGGACTCTACTGAGTTCATTCGAAAATGAAAGGCTTACCAACTTCATAGAAATACGATCCATGCCCCATTAATGGATCTACACTCCCTAGAAACACCTTATCCTTTTCACACTTGGGCATTTGACCTGGTAGGGACAATATAACCTTTTTCGGGGGGGGAGATATGGATACTAGTAGCAACGGAGTGCTTTACAAAGTGGGCTGAGGCGATACCACTAAGAAGGGAAACAGGAGGAGTGGTGAGCAAATTTATCAGAGAACCGTTTTGGGATTCTAAAGGTTATTCTTTAAGATAATAAAACCCCTTTTGTCAATTCAGAGATGACGATGCTTACAGACAAGTACTCCATTGTTCGTCATACTTCAACGGTGGCATACCCAAAGGCAACGGTTAATATTTTGGCTAAAATAATGAAGGATTTTCTAAGATCATGGGATGATAAGATACTAGATGTGTTGTACGCCTATCTAACAACCAAGAGGAAGCCCATAGGGTGTACTCTGTTTTCCCTTATTTATGAGGATGAGGAGATCCTTCCGGTATAATTTGAAGTTCCATTTGCCCGATATGCCTTGCGAAGCAACATGCTCCCTCATAACAGACATATGCTGTTGGAAGCACTGGATGAACACAGAGATAATGCGATGCATCACTTTTAAATGTATATGAAGCAGCTCTCCAGGGCATATGATAACTTGGTGAGACCAAGGAAGTTCATGAAGGGAGACCTCATTTTGAAGGCAGTAGTGAAGCACATCAGGGAGCTTCCTCTACCTAAGTTTACAGCAAATTGGGAGGGACCTTTCATTATAAAAGAATCTCATGATTCAGTTTATTGCTTAATTTCTAAGATGAAAGAAGACAAGCCATTCATAATTAACAATAAATGGTTGAAAGTCTATCATGTGTAAGCAATTAAGTCTAGACCACCGTTGTATTTAGCTTTTGTTTTGAATATATAAGTTTTTATGGTAACTCGAGTGGAGATGAAAGAATTGTAGAACTTCATAATATCTACAAACAGTTATAGCACAAAGAAAGGACATGGAAAAACATACATATTTTTCATTCATTCATAAACTTTGGGGCATTACAAAATTGGGAGCTACTGCCTAAGAATGACATAAGAAGAAGAAAAGGAAAATGTATACAAAAAAAATTCATTGGCTTAAGAGGAACCCCAGATCTAGAGCAGAGAAAAAATCTCTAGGAAGGCCCGAAGAAGCTGTAAGGTAGGACTGTTGGGCATTAATAGAAACCTCCAATCTCGTTTGTGCTTATGTACGCTCGATAAGGAGTTTCTCTCATTTTATCTTTGTCAGACGCAGAGCCTCTTCGATGTCCCCAACCTCTTTGTTGATAGCTTCAAGTAAAGGTTCTAGCTCAGCCAACATAGTTTGCTCAGCCCATTGATCCTCCTGATGTTTTGCAGCAGCTCCCTCTGACTATCTAGTCGATGGCTCTTCAAAGTTTTTAAGTGCGCAATAAGCTAGTCAAAATGGAAGCCATCACGACCCAACTCCCTCAGATAGCCCAGGAATTGGTTGAGGAGGGCTCTTGTAATGTTTGAAGTGGGAGTGTTAATGATATTAGCAACAACAGTAGCCATGCCCTGAAGCATATAGCTCATCACGGGAATGTTGGAATGCAGGCAATCCACAGTAAAAGTCTCAGGATGGTGTCTTACAAGTTGCTCAACTACCAAATGATGGCTGGCAGGCATTTGAGGGGAACGCTAAAGGACTATAAGGCAAAAGGCATGAGGAGCTATGTCGGATAGAGGGAGATCAAAACCAGATTCGCTCTCAGCAGCAGCCCCAGTCGTGGAACCTTGATCGTTGTGACTAGAATCTTCTGAGATAATGGGTTCCCGATGGGGTGAAACGATGGCCGAAAGAACTGGCAGAGAATTCTCCCGTGCAACCTGAGAACAGGTAGAAGAAATAATAAGTTAAAGAAAAAAACCTTAACAAGTGTTTTCATTGTTAAGTCACTGATATAAGTGGTGTTTATAAAAAAAACTTAACAAGTGTTTTCATTATCAAGTCAACGATATAGGTGGAGTTTATGAAAAAACCTTAACAAGTGTTTTTATTGTTAAGTCACCGATATAGGTGGAGTTTATGAAAAATCTTAACAAGTTTTTTCATTTTTAAGTCACTGATATAGGTGGAGTTTATAAAAAAAAAACTTAACAAGTGTTTTCATTGTTAAGACACCGATATAGGTGGAGTTTATGGAAAATCTTAACAAGTTTTTCAATGTTGAGTCACCAATATAGGTGGAGTTTATGAAAAATCTTAACAAGTGTTTTCATTGTTAAGTCACCGATATAGCTGGAGTTTATGAAAAATCTTAACAAGTGTTTTCGTTGTTAAGTCACCGATATAGGTGGAGCTTGCAAAAAATCTTAACAAGTATTTTAGTGTTAAGCCACCATTATAGGTGGAGTTTGAAAGGTTGAGAAATGCAGAGAAACTAGAGAAGTACCTCAGCAGTACAGGGAGCGAGAATGGGAGTCACCACGGAGGCCATAACGGTGGGAACCGTTGGGGGCAGGCTTATTTACTCAAAAGACTCAACGGCACCCCTAACTGAAAAATCCTCAACGGTCGGTAAAGTTCCCTCGCCAACAAAAGGTACCAAGGCCAACATAGGAGTTTCACTAGGAGAAGACATTGGACCTCCAAATGATGCTCCAACATGGGTGTGTACATAAGAACCACCACGCAGGGCAGAACCATCAACCTTGGCCTTAGAAACATGCAGACCACCAAGAGAACAGGGTGGGGTAAGACTTGGAGAAAGATGCAAACATGAAGTTAAGTGTTAGACATGAGGAATAAGTACAGAAGAAGTGATAAATACCTCTAAGTGTTACTTACCTCAGTTATGGCACCAAAGAGGGAAACTGCAGCTAGTGGTCTCGTCAGCACAGGGGGAACAAGAATGTTAGCTAACAAAGACACCATTTCAACCTAAGGCATCCCAACATATCAAAGTTTAGCAGGTTAAACAGAAAAAGGGATGAAGAAGAAAAAGATGTGAGACCTAATAAGTAATTGATAATATGTTACCTCGGGGGAACTTTCTGCAGCTGGAACGAGGGGCAGAAGAACCTCGGGTTGAGGTGGTAATTCAGAAGGGGCTGGGGGAGTTGTCTCTGGTTGAGAAGAGATGCCCATAGACTCAATGGACTCACCCCCCCCCCCCCCCATAGCAGCATATTTTACACGTTGTGAGGTCGAACGGTGGGAGTATGTAAGCCCGATCATAGGGGAACGGGGAGGAGTTACATCGATCTGAGAGGAGCCAAAATGTCCCCCCATGAAAGGGCTCACAGGGGGTCTAGGTCTTTTTTCTTTAACCTCCTGCACCGAAGTTATTAAGAGTTAAGCAGATGCAACTTGCCTTAGAAAAAAATATGAGTAAGAGAAACAACATGCATACATACCTCGGATTCAGAGGGAGAATGGGAGGATATAACCACTAGCGTTGGAGGAGAGGAAGCAGCAACAGAGGGAGATGGGGAGAGATGTAAATCTGGAGTTTGTTTCCTCTGGGACTTGGTACACATAGTCTTATTCCTTGCACCCACAGCTCCAGTACTTTGAGGAACCTTTGAACTTTTATTCCTTTTTTACCCTAGTTCCTTTGGATCAACCAGGATGGTAGGGAAGGAAATAAAAGGAGGAACAACAGGAGCGCATCGTTGAAACTCAACATTTTTTTGTTCCACCTCAGCCTGAACCCTCCTTCTCAACTCTTCATTCATTTCTGTAGACATGGGAGGGGGAATAGAGGCAATGGAAAATGCCTCCAAAGGGGTTTGAGGATGATTTTGAGACTTAGATTTTGATAAAGTCCCACTCTTAGACTTCCTAGTTCTTTTGGCTAGTGGCTGGGAAGGCCCTTCGCCAATGGCTACTTTGGTTGCAGGGGTAGGCTATTTGGGGGTTGAAACGGTCTTGGGTTTGGGCGTGGCAGTAGGGATCATTAGGTAATAAGGGGGTAGCTCGAGGGGAGGATCATTAACGGTTTCACTCAGAAGGAAGTCAACTCTAAGAATGGAGTTACCTTTGAGACCCAAATCCAAGGCAGATAAAGAAAGGACTGGGGGATACTGGGGGGACTTTGTATGAACTCACGAATCAGGGCTAGTTTCCTCAAACAGAACTCGGTGGAATAAGAAGTAGATATGTCCCCTTTACTAGTGGCACTAGGAAGGGTGTCTCAACCATCCATGGTAGAAGTCACACCAAGTACTGCTGCTGAAACGTAGAAGGTGCAAGCATCAGCAAAAGTAGCCCTTTTATTTCTTAGTTGGAATGTAGGTCGAGGAGCCCCCTGATCAAACCCGAACTGTCTGCTACATCTATCGGGGTTATAAGGTTCAGAAGTGTATCCCCATTCAGTAAAGGAAGGCAAAAACCCAGGAGTGAACAAAAGTACCAGGGCCTATGAAGGATCTTCTACAATTGGGACAAAAGTGACCATTCTAGCCGCAGAGGAAAAAAAATTCCAAGTGTGGGAAAAAGTGGATTCTCCATATGACCTCATGAGAAAGGAGTCGAAACGATTAATAACTCCCATTATCTCCTTTCGACTCTATTTTTTATGAAAGAATAAGAGGCATGGGGGTTTAATGCCTTGGCTCATAGGATAAGAGACAGACTTGGCAGCAATGGCAGGAAAATAGGTATAGAGGAAACCCGTTAAGATAACGGTATTAGAAAAATTATCCAAGTTGTAAAAACTAAGGGATCATACCATGTCAAGGTGGGTTCGATCTAGCCAAGTATAAAGGGACCCCAAAGTAATGGAAGCCAGAGGAAGGTTAAAACCCCAGCCAAACGGATAAAAATATTTATAAGTTCCCTCTTGTGTTGGTCGTTGGATTTCCCAGTCAAAAAGAAACGCGAAAGCAACACAAGAATATAGGTAGTTCCAAAGATGTACCTTTACCTTGGCCTATTACACATTGACGCCCTCCGCAGTAGGAGCTTCAAAAAAATAGCTAATGAGAGGAATAAAAGTAGCCTTATTGGAAGACCCAGTGCAACTACGACAAATCCTATCTAGCTCAGCCCGGTCATCAGTCTCTTAGGAATCTAAGGCTTCATCATGATATGTATACTCACCCATGGGCTTAAACCCAAGTAGCTCACAAACATCCTCCAACGAAATGGTGAACTCCCACCAAGAAGCGAAGAATATATTAGTTATCATGTTCCATCTGGAAACCAACACTTGGAGCACAGTGTTGTGCTTGGAAAGAGTGAACTCCCCAAACCAACTGGCTCGATGAAGACCAACTTTGGTAAGAGCTGCAGCGTGAGAGCTCTGCATATGTGCATGCCAGGCAGTGAAATAAGTTGGCGACCCCCCAAGTGCTTCGAAATCGATCTGGGAGTAAGGAAAGTCACCACGGTCCAACTGGAAGCGTAGATTCCCCTCTGGAGGAAGAAAGCCCCACTTCGACGAATCTTCGTCTTCATCACCCAACAGTAAAGGGTCGTACTTGGCTGAAAAATGGTAGGTCTTGCATGCATCATAAAACTCATCATCTTTGCCAAAGATGGGAGACCGACGGCAAAAATTTTATTGCTCTTGACAAGAAGCATCCAAGATAATGGCGCTAGGGGTGGCAGTGGAGGAGCTTGGCTAAACAGCGGTGGTGGTAGCCTTCGAGACCCTTGAAGAAGCCATAGTAAGTGGATATAAAAGAAATAGCTTGGTGAAGAAGGGCTTTGAATGAAAATGGAGGAGTACAACCACAGGTGGTGGCGTAAAAGACGAGAGGAAGAAGAAAACTAGGTAAAAGCCTAGCAACAATGGAGTTCTGCCGAAGTTTCTCTCTCTACAGTATATGGAAGCTTAAAGAAGGCGAAGGAAAGAGAAGAGATTTGAAAAGTAGATGTTTGAAAACTTTTAAACCCGTCTGTTGAGTTTCCCACCACCACACGTGCAAAGTCGCCTATAATCATTTCAAACAGACACGTGGCACTTCGGGAAGTGTCTTGACAGTTGAAAAGATAGCGCCACGTCAATTGAACGGTGATGCATGGGGAATAAAAAGGGGTTTCCTTCCTAATAAAGTTTGAGTTTTGGCGCCAGAATTTTTCTTCAGACATAGCCATAAACTCCCAACGAAGAAGCTGTCCCAACTGTCCAAAAAAGCTTTGATGTCCCCTCGCCACAAGTCTAAACGTTATTTAATTGTGACTCGGCTACATCGGGGAGAATTTCTACTTTTTGAACATGGTGTAACGTTACAAGGGAGAATTTCACAAGCCACAATGATAGGGGAAGTCCTAACGACAAAATCACTGCCTATAACTATACTCCACAATAGCACAAGCGGGAGAATTTCCCATCCCAGAGTCAAAACGGGTATTTGAGAATGTCAGCAGGTGTATCGGGAGAATTTCAAATAAGTCAGGCTAGAATGGTTGAAGCTCAGTGAACAGGAAAAAGTTGTAATGTCCCTTCGCCAAAGTACCAATAAGCCGCGGCGCTTCGACTCAGATACATCAGGGAGAATTTTACTTTTTCCTGGAGGCGGTAACACAGTGGTTGTAAAGAAAGAAAAGAGGCCAGAATTTTTTCACGCAGAGAAGGCTCATCGGATTGAGAAATTTTCGTTCAGACATTTCTTATTTCCACAATAAATCTCTCCACAAAGGGGAAAATGTAGAGGGGGCTTGAAGATAATCCTAAGATTAGAGATAATCCCCCCATTTACAATAGTTTTTGGGATTAAGGCAGCTCAGTGTGGCAAATCGGCGAGGCAGTTCAACGTGGCAGCCCAGAGGAACCTTCCAGCGAAGAAACTGACCGAGAGAGCTCATCCTTTAGACCTGCAGATTAATTTAGTCTTGTTGTATCTTTTGTTTGTATCGACTATGAGCTATAACGATTGTAAAGATGTAATGAGTATAATGATTTGTGTGAGGTCGAACGGTACTCGCGAGAGACCAGGCTTGGCAGGGCCTGGGAGAGCTTTCATGCTCTATCGAACGACCTCATCGTGGGAACTTCAGAGGGACTTGGTTTGGAGGATTGAGAAGTGAGGCACCATTGGGGCTTGTCCTGACCATCTTAGATACACTTGGTAAAATACCAAAAGGACCCTGAGCGTGGAACCTCGGGGGGAGCAGCCTTGAGTTCCATCGGGTGTTGAGTTGTGAGCCAAATAACCCTCTAGTTAACGTCACATCCACTTTATTTGATGTCACTAACCAGATAGGCAATATTAGATCTGCACTTGAGTAAACCACAGTGGTATTTGGGGTTGTCAGACAGTTGGTGAGCCACCTCTATGACGACAGCCCCGTGACACACAGTGGTTAGGCAAAAGGCATGTCTTGCCACTAGTGCATCGGGTATTCAATGTTTATGACATAAAGTATGAGGGATGTCTTTCACAGGCATTAATTATTGAGTTGCCTCGGGGGTAGTGTAGGGGGCTATTTAAGGACCCCAACCACCTCTAGGGAGAGGTGGTGTTCTTGTTGAGAATTCAGAAGTTATTACTACAGAGATTTATTACGAATCAGAGAGTTTACTCACCCACCATTGTCATTTATTACGAAGCTTTAATAGTTGGCAAAGATCATTGAGGGTGTTAGGTTTCCTGCCAAGGTGTTTCTATGGTGCTCATTTTCTCTCTCCCTCTAAGCAAAGTTGCTTCTAAGTTCATTATTACCTTATGAGTTATACACGAGAGATTTGTGAGTTCAAACTGAGTCTATCTTCACTGAGTTCTGTTTGTATGTCCTGTGGTTAATCAATAGTGTTGTTGTTTAACTTATCATTACTGTACTCAAAAGAAGTTACGCTCCCATCTGATCTAACCTACCCTCTTACAATATAAAAAATGAATAAATCATAATAGTGTATAAATAAAATAAAATTATATAAATTGAAAAATAATTACTAATACATAATTATATGTTTGGAATCATTAAAATCAATATATTACATTAAACCAAAATGTACATTAATTATAATTAAATGTTAATTAAATAGTTAATTACATTTTCATTTAACAATCTCCCCCTTTTTTATGATGACAAACAATGATTCACATTAATGCATAAAAAGATTAAATTAAGCACAATTAGCGAATTATGACTATTTCTTCCCCTTTTGACATTATCAAAAAGATTTTCCTATTTAAATCGAGTGTCAAGGGTAAAAAAGGGAATCTCCCCTATCAAAAATAATTCGTGCATGGAATTCAACCATAAATCGCAAGGGCGTAAAATTTTTAATATGGTCATGGCATCCTAAATTTTCTCATAGCATGTATTTGAAATTTTTCGATAGTCATGAATATCATCAAATAATGTATAAGTCACCAAAATGATAAAATCAATTAATTCAAGCGCATAATGGTGAATATATCACGCCTTAATATTTTTAAAATAATTTGAATAGGGAACAACATGAGTTGAACTATAGCGGCATATAGAAAAAAAAATGCTTTTTGTTCAAGCTTTTGCAACATATATGTAGCGACACGATTTTTTCAATTTGTTCATTCTTTTCTATTTTCAAGATACGAGCATAAATTTTTTTGAAATATTTAATCATAGTTCTGTGACACCCACCTAATAAAATATCGGGTGATCAGTCCTATATCAAATTAAAAACAAGAGTCTCATTTGGTTCATTCTTAGCATCCCTGTCGAAAACTTTTTAAAACTTAACCACCTCGTATTCAAAAAGATGGTGCCAAATTTTATCTTTATTAATCCAAGACAAAATAAGTACGAACATAAAATAAAACATCCAATGCTGATAGAATCAAGCATCACATATAATAATACAAGTCTTGTCGAATAAACCATCGGCTATAAACCAAATTCAAACCAAAATAATAGAGAGTAATAAATCCCATACAATCTAAAAAGAACTAAATAAAAATGTGAGTGACCTGCTCGAAATAGACTGATATGAATCGCTACACTAGGAATAGAAAAATAGACATGTCTATCCAAATTCTGCAACATCCACATATGCTGCAGCTGCGAATCCCTGGAATGAAATCAGGCCTGGCGTCACGTAAAAGGTTTTGAAAATATTTGATAGTAAGGGTTAGAACCCAAAACATTTTGAAAATATTTAGCAAGTGATTAAATTGCAGTAATTTAAAATGCATGAATGCGCTTCATATTTAAGTTAGTGTCGCACTCTCTTGAGGACATACTCACCATTCAACTAATGTGCACACCTAACGCTTTCCCTATAACTCACCTAGTTATCTACCCCGTAACTAGCTCTTGTTATAACCCTTTTTTTAGACACTCTACTCTAGCCCGAGTATGTCTAATAAATGATTTATAAGTTATTTATCACATTACTTAATTAATTATTTTCCCTTTTTAAGTCCATATAACATTCACACCCGTTATATAAATAATACAAATCACATCATGTATTTAATTTCCCGTATATAACTAATTATCCCATTATATACGTAAAGCCATATTACAACATTCGCACATGTTTTGAATATATATATATATATATATATCCCATCCTCCAGCGTAATCACTCATCGGATGTATTCTCTAAAGTGCCATCATACCAGGTGTGCGCACTTAACCTAGCTACCCCAAGTCGAAATCGCTCACGAACTTGGCCAAAAATTTAAACGTTGTGGAGGCGGTCATGTTTCTTTCCTAAAAGTGAGATAAGACCCTCACTCATAAAACGGACGATATGACCTAGGGATATAGTCGTCCTACTCCTCAAGCTAGGGGATTCACCCACATCGCGCAACCTCCCTTGATAGCGCTAAAGTATATAATATAAATCAATATCTACTCACTAATATTTATAAGCACACAATATATATATATATATATATATATATATATATATATATATATATATATATATATATATATATATATATATATATATATATTAATTCCCGGGTTTACCGTGTACAAATTCCGTAGCACTAGCCTAAAATATTCCCGAGTCTATGATCGGACTCTAATTTAATTAATTTACTCACTAATTAAATTATTACCTTGGTTTCACCCAACCAATATATCCGGACTCACTCACTTGGCCCGTAATTAAATATTTACCCGAGTCTATATCCCGACTCCAAATTAATTAGTTTCCCTCCATAATTAATTTAATACCTTGGCATCGCTCAACCAATATAACCAGACTCGCTCACTCGATCCGTACTTAATTATTTGGAATTTATTTCACCAATCTATCCATACTGTACCTCCCAAATCCCAATTATTTTCCCTTATAATTATTAGGCATATGTGCTTCATACTTATTTATCACTAAATAATTCATGGAAATTAAATCTTCAATTAATTTCCTTTTATATAACCAAAACTGGTCGAACTGTCAAAAATCTGGGACCGTCGATCGATCGACTCCTTGGGTCAATCGATCGATCGACCAGATACCCTTCTTCCCCTAGTTGTTTGTTTCATCCATTGTTAACCCAACAAAGATTTTAGTTTCTCTCTTAGTATTCTCCGATCACAATTAACAATATTTGTACATGAAGACATGTTCTAATCATCCTAGAAACCTCAATTCAACAATTAATTTCCATGAATTCCAACGTTTTCCCGATTCGGGTTTTTATCTGGGTGTCAATCATCAAATAACATTTACGTCTATATTATCATAAATTTTACCTTGATTCCTAATAGATTTATCATACGATTCATATTTCTACACTCCATAATCATAAAACCCAATTAATTTCACCCTGAATCTCATTAAGTGTTCCATTGCCCGAAAACCCACTATCAGATGAATAATTAACCAAAAATGAAATTTAGATCCACTCACTACAATATGAATTGATTATCATAATTAAAAATCATAGCAAGTTAACCACTTGCCTTTTTGGGTTTGTAAAGTCTGATCCGTTGGTGTGGAGGCAGGCTTGATGATGAACACCCAATTCTTTCCTTGCTTTGTCTCCAAAAAGATCCCCAATTGCACTCTAATTGCTCCCTCTATCTTTCTCTCAAATTCTTAGGTTTAGATTTTTGTTTTTCTTCCGGTCAAAACTCTTAGGTTTAGGTTAAACACACTAATCCCGTTTTTAGTCTAATGGGCCAAGTCCAAGTGACCCGAACACCCCCGTGTGGGCCCGATTATGCCTAAAAACATCCCGAGACCCATTTACCACCCCTGGGTACTCTTTTCGAACTATCTCGGCCCATTCGGACTCAACTGTTCCCTCATAACTAACATCCGAATTACTTTATAAAATCCTTATCTCACACCCAAATTAGTCTATACCCAACTCCCGACTGAGATAAATGAATGCCACATCTCTAATACTTGTTATGACGTAAATGAAATTATTACTATTCACTTAGTAATTTAAATCCCATAAATATTAACCATTTACTCTCCCGATTAACATTCAAATAATTAACATCACAATTAATTCACTTAAATTACGACACACAAGTTATTTAAATTTACCCGAATTAATTAAATATTAAATGCACAGAAATACGGGGTGTTACATACTTCCCCCTTTACAAAGGAATTTCATCCCCAAAATTAGGTCATACCTACGACGAATAACTCTGGATATTGATCTCGCATATCCTCCTCCCGCTCCCATGTAGACTCGTCAATGCTGTGATGACCCCACCGCACTCTCACTAGTGGTACAACCTTAGACCGCAGCTTGCGCTCACTACGATCCAAAATAGCTACTGATCTCTCCTCATATGAGATGCCTGGCTACAAGTCAATATCGTCAAGTGTAATGTGCCAGAAAGCCCTCTTATTCCTCCGATATTTCGTCAGCGATGTCACGTGGAACACGTCGTGTATTCGCTGAAGATGCTCTAGAAGACCCAGTCTATAAGCTATCGGTCCCACTCTCTCAATAATAGGGAAAGGACCCACGTACCTCGGCGCTAGTTTCCTTTTCTTGTCGAGCCTCATTACTCCCTTCATAGGAGACACCCGGACCAGTACTTGATCTCCGACCTCCAACTCCACATGTCTCCGAGAAGCATCAGCATAACTCTTCTGCCTATCCTGAGCTATCAAAATTTGTCCCCGAATCAGTTTTATCTTGGCAGTCGTCTCCTGGATCATTTCTGGCCCCAATAGCTTTTTGTCACCCTCCTCTAACCAACAGACGGGCGAATGACAAGGTCTTCCGTAAAGTGCCTCGAATGGTGCCATGCTAATCATAAACAGGTAAAAATTGTTATACGCGAACTCTACCAAAGGAAGATATCGCTTCCATCCTCCCCCGAAGTCTAAAATTCACATGCTCAGCATATCCTCTAGTGTCTTATTTACTCTTTGAATCTGCCCGTTTGTCTGTGGATGGTAGGTGGTGCTCAATTGCAACTCGGTGTCCATCGCCTCCTAAAATCTCTGCCATAAGTGAGCTATAAAAATCTTATCTCTGTCAGACACGATGTTAACCGGCACCCCGTGCAGCTTAACTATCTACGATATAAACAGCTGCGCATATCGCATTGTCTCAAAATCAGTGCAAACTAGTAAGAAATGGGCTACCTTGGTCAATCGATCCACAATCAGCCATATGGACCCCTCTGTGATGTAGGCAACACTGTGATGAAGTCCAAGAAGATACTCTCCCATTTCCACACGGTAATCTCTAGTGGTTGTAGCATCCCTGAAGGTCTCTAATGGTCAACTTTCACGAGCTGACACGTATCACACTTCAAGACAAACTCCGTTATGTCTCATTTTATCCCTGTCCACTAGTACTGCCTCCTCATACCCTAGTACATCTTATCCCCCACCGGGATGTACCAAAAACCTCGACCCATGGGACTCAGTCAAAATCGCATGCCTCAAATCCTCATCATTTGGCATGACTAACCTCCCATTAAAGTGTAGGCTTCCCTCTCAACAAACCGAATACCATTCTTTCCCTCAACTATTAACTGACATATTTTGTCGTGGAAAATCTAATCCTCCTCGTGTGTCGTCACTACCCGCATGATAATCTCAGGAGTGATAGATAAAGCTGACATACATGCCCTGGCGACATCGTCGTCATGTTAAAGCTCACTCCACTTCGCCTTCCGTACTTCTGCCAACCCCTATTAGGTCACCGGCTCAACCCATCTACCACTGCGTTAGCCTTACCTGGATGGTACTGGATGTCGAACTAATAATCTTTCAAGAATTCTAACCACCGCCTCTTCCTCATATTCAGATCCTTCTGTGTGAAGAGATAGTAAAGTGGCTTATGATCCGTGAACAAGGTAAACTACTCTCCTAAAAGATAGTGCCTCCATATCCTCAAAGAAAAAATTATCGCTGCCAACTCAAGGTCGTGGGTGGGGTAATTCTTCTCATGGGTCTTAAGTTTTTGAGATGCATAAGCTATAGCCCTCTCCTCCTACTGTAATACACCCCCAAGTCCCTGGAAGGATGCATCGGTGTAGACCAGGTATTCCAATCATCCCCTAGGTAAAATAAGCATGGGTGTAGATGTCAACTTGTCCTTTGGCTCATCGAAACCTAACTGACATTGATCACTGCATACAAATGGTACCCCCTTACGAGTCAGATTTGTCAATGGACCCGCAATCTTAGAAAATCCCTTAATGAAATGCCTGTAATAACTGGCCAATCCCAGAAAGCTGCGAATCTCTGTTGGTATTATGGGATGTCCTTACTCCCTCACTGTCGATACCTCACTCCAATCAACATTAATACCCCGATCTGGCACAACATGGCAAAGAAATTGCACCTCCCGTAGACAAAATCCGCACCTCCCAAATTTAGCATAAAGTTGGTTGTCCCATAGTGTCTGCAGAACGATACGCACGTGCTCTACGTGCTCCTCCTTGATGCGCGAGCAGACCAAAATGTCATCAATGAACACGATAATGAATTGGTCAAGATATGAACATATATGGCGCATTGGTGAGCCCAAACGACATCACCCTGAACTCGTAGGATCCATACCGCGATAGGAAAGCGGTCTTAGGAACATCGTCCTCTAAAATACACAGTTGATGATACCCTGACCTCAAATTAATCTTTGAGAAGTATGATTCCCCTCTCAACTGATCAAATGACCATCATCACTTTGTTCAGCTCCCTATAATCTACATACAATCGAAGCGAACCATCCCTTTTTCTTCACGAATAACACAAGTACACCCTACGACGATGTGCTCAACTGAATGAAACCTTGACCCAAGGGCTGCTGAATTTTCTCTCTCAGCTCACGCATCTCTGAAGGGGACATACGGTAAGGTGCTCGAGAAATTAGCCTTGTACCCGGTGCTAGATCAATAACAAACTTAATATCCCTACTAGGTGGCAATCTCGGTATGTCCTAAAACACATCCTCGAAGTCCCCCACAATCGGAATCGAACCTAACGGAATCTCCACCTCCTATGAGGTCTCCTCCTCAATATAATATAAATGAGTGCACAACCCTCCCTTAGGAAGAGGCATCGCCACTAGGAACATCTCCTATCCCAAAATGGAGAACACGATAGTCCTCTCGAAGCAATCTACCGTTTTCCTGTATCCTGTCAACCAATCCATTCCTAGGATGACATCATATCCCTCCATATCTAACACTAGGAGGTCTAATGTTAAACTCAATCTCCGAATCAAAATATCCACCTCTCTACAAATCAAATGTATAAGTGACCCACTCCCCATCGGTGACTCTACATAAATAAGGAGACTACCCGCGGTCTCTAGAAAATTGGCTGCTTTAGCAAATCTAGTTTTAACAAATGAATATGATGCCCTAATATAAAAATGAATCCTACCCTCATGCCCAAGAATAGGAAACTTAACCTCAAATACTGGCGGCGCCTGAGGTCTTGGTGGAATGGGGACATCTCGGACATTATACACATGCCCATAGTGCATCTGCCCCTGCTACTGTTGGGATAGTTGTGGCCCCTGTTGGGCACCCTGCTGCTAGCCCCTACCTCTCTGTGAGCACTCCCTCTTAAAATGTCCCGTCTGACCACAAACGAAGCAGCACTTCTGACCATCTCCATGCCATTGTCCCTGTTGTCCCTGACGAGGTTATCCCTGGTGTTGGCCCTGTTGGCCTCCTCTGTTGTTCCCTTGGCCCTGTCGGCCTTGAGTAACCTGCTGCTGCTGATTAGGGCCCTGTTGGCCCTACCTGAACCCCTGAACTCCCTGTCAAAAACCACCAACTTAAACTTCTTAGCCTAATTCCCATACTGCAAATCATGTCCCTTCTATCTACCTGTCTGCTGTTGGGATCCGCTAGTAACACTCCCACCTGCCTTGCCATGCTGGCTTGGCTCACACCTCTTATTTCCTTTCGCATGGAAGCGATGGTCCTGACAGTGCAGTAGTGAGATGTTGACGACATTTGTATATGTTACCAATGTTGGGTTACCGATCAAATGTTGCCTGATCCTCCAGGCCAAGCCATCCATAACCTTTGACTTCTTTCTCTCTTGGTTGTTCACCTCGTTTGGCACAAAGTTAGCCAGACGGGTGAACTCCTCCTCATAGTCGGTTACTGAGCGATCACCCTGAACCACCTCACTAAATTTCTTCCTCATCTCTGACTCTACTGCATGCGTAAAGTACTTGCGGTCAAACCATACCCAGAACTCAGTAATCGTCATCAAGTATCTCTCCTCTATAGTGGTAACTGATTCCCACCACTGTAAAGATGATCCCGCCAAATGAAATATAGCAAGCATTTACTTCTGCACCTTGGTACACTCAATAATGCACATATGGCGTTGAATGTTCTTCTTCTACTTGCAAGCCTCCACCACGTTAGTACTCCCCTGAAACTCGGGCGGATGGCCCTTCTGAAAGGTCTCCCTAACACGCTGCCAAGAAGGTTGCCCTGTCGGGGCCTGAACTGCTGGTGACATTGGAGGTTGTGCATGGGGCTGAGGAAAATGGGCTGCTAGGGCTCTCATAGTTGTCTCAACTGCCTAAGCCACTATCATTGCCACCTGAGTAGTAGAAATCAGCTCGGGTGGGGGTGGTGGTATTTGTGGCTTCTGATGACCCTCCCTCAACTCATCCCTGGCCTCAGCCCTCTCTGCTCGTTGTCTCCTCAGTGGCATCTAAAAATATATCGAATTGTATAAGTACACAATTTATACAAATCTAATAGGAGTAGTATGATATCTCATAAGCGTGCAGATAAGTCAACAGTCCTAATAGTAGGGCACTATATCAAACGAACGCTACGCAGAAATGTAAAAAGTCGTACAGATCCTATGGACACTAGAACCTGATGCTTTGATACCATCTGTGACACCTCACCTAATAAAATACATAGTGATCAGTACTATATCAAATTAAAAATTGGAGTCTCATTTGGTTCATTCTTAGCATCACTGTCGAAAACTTTTTAAAACTTACTAACCACTTAGTATTCAAAAAGCTGGTGCCAAATTTTATCTTCATTTAGCCAAGACAAAATAATTACGGAAATAAAACAAAACATCCAATGCTGATATAATCGATCATCATATATAATAATACAAATCTTGCCGAATAAACCATCGGCTACAAACCAAATCCAACCCAAACTAATAGAGAGTCATAAATCCCATACAATCTGAAAAGAAATAAATAAAACTGTAAGCGACATTATCAAAATAGACTGATATGAATCCCTAGACTGGGAATAGAAAAATAAATGCGTCTATCCAAATCCTGCAACATCCACATATGCTGCAGCTGTAAATCCCTAGAATGAAATCCCGCCTGGCGTCCCTGTGGCTGGGCACCTAAAAGGTTTTGAAAATATTTGATAGCAAGGGTTAGAACCCAAAATATTTTGAAAATATTTAGTAAGTGATTAAATTGCAGTAATTAAAATGCATGAATGCGCTTCATATTTAAGTTAGTGTCTCACTCTCTTGAGGACATATTCACCCCTTAACTAATGTGCACACCTAACTCTTTTCCTATAACTCACGTAGTTATCTATCCCGTAACTAGCTCTTGTTATAACCCTTTTTTAAGACAATCTACTCTAGCCCGAGTATGTTTAATAAATGATTTATAAGTTATTTATCACATTACTTAATTAATCATTTCCCCTTTTTAAGTCCATATAGCATTCGTACCCGTTATATAAATAATACAAATCACATCATGTATTTAATTACTTGTATATAACTAATTATCCCATTATATACGTAAAGCCATATTACAACATTCAAACATGTTTTGAATATATATATATATATATATATATATATATAGCCCATCCTCCTGAGTAATCACTCACTGTATGTATTCTCTAAAGTGCCATCGTACTAGGTGTGCTTATTTAACTTAGTTACCCTAAGTCAGAATCGCTCAAGAACTTGCCCAATATTATAAACGTTGTGGAGGCGTTCATAGTTCCTTCCTGAAAGTGAGATAAGCCCCTCACCCATATAACGGACGCTATGACCTGGGGATATACTCGTCCTAGTCCTCAAGTTAGGGGATTCACCCACATCACGCAACCTCCCTCGATAGCACTAGAGTATATAATATAAATAAATATCTACTCACTGATATTTATAAGCACGCAATATATATATATATTAATTTTCGACTTTACCGTGTACAAATTTCATAGCACAAGCCTAAAATATTCTCGAGTCTATGGTCAGACTCTAATTTAATTAATTTACTCATTAATTAATTTATTAGTTTGGTGTCACCAACCAATATACCCGGACTCGCTCACTTGGCCCGTACTTAAATATTTACCCGAGTCTGTATCCCGACTCCAAATTAATTAGTTTCCCTCCATAATTAATTTAATACCTTGGCATCGCTCAACCAATATAACCAAACTCGCTCACTTGATCCGTATTTAATTATTTGGAATTTATTTCACCAATCTATCTATAATGTACCCCACATAAATCCTCCCAGATCACAACTATTTTCCTTTATAATTGTTAGGAATATGTGCTTCATACTTGTTTATCACTAAATAATGCATGAAAATTAAATCTTAAATTAATTTCCCTTTATATAACCAAAACTGGTCGAACTGTCAAAAATCTGGGACCGTCGATCGACCAGATATCCTTCTTCCCCGAGTTGTATGTTTCCTCAATTGTTAACCCAACCAAGATTTTAGTTTCTCTCTTAGTATTCTCTGGTCATAATTAACAATATTTTTACATGAAGACAGTTTCTAATCATCCTAGAAACCTCAATTCAATAATTAATTTCCATGAATTCCGACACTTTCCCGATTCAGGTTTTTATCCGGGTTTAAATCATCAAATAACATTTACGTCTATATTATCATAAATTTAACATTGATTCCTACTGAATTTAACACACAATTCATATTTCTACACTCCGGAATCATAAAACCTAATTAATTTCACCCTGAATCTCATTAGGTGTTTCATTCCCCCAAAACCCACTTTCACATGAATACTCACCCAAAAATGGAATTTAGATCCACTCACTACAATATGAACTGATTATCATAATTAAAAATCGCAACAAGTTAACCACTTGCCTTTTTAGGTTTGTAGAGTCTGATCCGTTGGTGTAGAGGCAGGCTTGATGATGAACACCCAATTCGTTCCTTGCTTTGTCTCCAAAAAGATCTCCAATTGCACTCTAATTGCTCCCTCTAGCTTTCTCTCAAATTTTTAGGTTTAGGTTTGTGTTTTTCTGACGTTCAACACTCTTAGGTTTAGGTTTAACGCACTAATCCCGTTTTTAGTCTAATGAGCCAAGCCCAAGTGACCCGAACACCCCCGTGTGGGTCCGATTATGCCTAAAATGTCTCGATACCCATCTACCACCCTCGGGTACTCTTTTCGAACTATCTCAGCCCATCCGGACTCAACCGTGCGCTCATAACTGACATCCGAATTACTTTATAAAATTCATATCTCACAGCCAAATTAGTCTAAACTCGACTCTCGACTGAGATAACTAAATGCCACATCACTAATACTTGTTATGATGTAAATAAAATTATTACTATTCACTCTCTAATTTAAATCCCATAAATATTTACCATTTACTCTCCCGATTAATATTTAAATAATTAACATCATAATTAATTCACTTAAATTACGACACACAAGTAATTTAAATTTATCCGAATTAATTAAATATTAAATGCACAGAAATATGGGGTGTTACAATTTCAATATCTATAATAACGCATCAAAATTCATGATCAAGCATATTTCTAATAATCAAGTTCAATAATTTTCAGTAACCATTCTATCTCCCCCTAGAGGATACCAATGAAGGCATATATGCATATAATATATATGGTGCATCTTTTTGCTTCGTAAAATTATTTTCAACAAGTCTTCAAAAAAATATATTCACAAATCAGAACAATTTCAATATTCATATGATTTCTCAATTCAAACATACATAACACGAATATTACTATCTTCCAAAAAATATTCATCATGAATGTCACAAATATTCAAATGACGGCATTAATCATGTATCATGAAATAAAACTAACTCATAAAGATTAATATGTTCATATCATCAAAATCAATAAGTGAATGTCTCAATATTAACATGTAGCATAAATAACTAGTGTGCTAGAATATTCTCAAATGGCATTTTCATTTCAAATTAATATATAATAAAGTCATGAAATTTGACCCAATATTATTATTCACAAAAATATGTCAAAATGTAACAAAAAAATTATCATCAAAATCAAGTGCATGTCTCACAACATAAAAAATTTAAATAATAAATGTATAAATTAACATGTGAAGTCTAAATCATCAAAGTTCATAAGATATTTATAATTCAAGAAGGGTGTTCCTTACCACCTTACCAATACCAAAGATATATTCATGAAAATTTCTCCAAGTATGGCATTTTCAATATTAGGCAATGATACTTGAAATTTGTAATGATACCAATTCATGTGCCTCGAAAAATTCACATTCCATCTCAAAATGCAACCTACACAACTTTGAATATTTTCTTTTTGATACCAAGAAAGTGTTAGGTCCACAAAGCAATATGCATTAATGAGACGAGAATAAATTTATTCACATATTCAAGCAACAAACATATTTGCATGAATTTAATCATATTATTATTCATTAATAAGCATATAAAATATGAAAACACTATATCACAATATTAAAGAAAATCTAAGACTAATTTTATTTTCATAGAATTTTTATTCAAGTGTTAATACCGATTTTGCACCTAAAAACTTTATCTTTTCGAACCAAATATCTGTGTGGTTGGTAAGGGTTAGCAAACATAATTTATTCTTTAGGAATCCAAGCTAATTTTGTGTTCTTATACCATCCTTTTCTAAAATGATAAAATTTGAAATAATGTGTACGTCTACCACAATGTGTGCATAAAGAGTTAGAATGACTAGATGAGGCTTCATTTTTAAATAAATTAGAATAAGCCTTTTTCTCATTTTCTTCATCATATCCTATACCATTATTATTAAACCAAATTCTTTGATTTTCCACAATCTTATAAAATTATTCATTTCCTTTAGTAAAAGTATCTAAATATTTCTTTAAATAATCAATCTCCCTTTTTAACTCACTATTTTCACATTTAAGAGGGGTGGTGACAATAACTGATTTATCCCTTTCCAAATATTTTATTTTTTAAAGATTCATTTTCTAATTTCAAATCATTAAAATCATTTGAATATAAATCACATTTTGTAAACAATAAAGAATGAGACTTTTTAAGTTCAATATATTTATTTTTAAGTTCTTCAAAACTTTCATATAATTCATCAAAAATATTTTGTAAAGCTTCATAATCATCAACATCATCATTATCACTATAACTAGAAGTTTCAAGGTTAGAATGTACCCCATTTTTCATAGCCATGAAACAAAAATGAGCAACTTCATTTTCGTTTGAATCTTCATCGGAAGAGCTAGTGTCGGAGTCACTCCAAGTTGTTGCCTTCAATGCCTTCTTCCCTTTCTTATACTTTAGACAATTAGGCTTAATATGTCCAACTTCATCACAATGATAGCATCTTAATTCAGAATGAGTATCATCATTGAACTCTTTTGAAGAATTTTTTATTCTTCTTTCCTTAGCTTTCTTTTTGGAAGAAATATATTTTTTTAAGTCTTTAGCCAATAAGAAAATATCATCATCATCTTCACTTTCTACTTCCTTACTTAATGATTTGAAAGGAATGATTTTTTTTGCTTTAGGTTTCTCTTCTTCGACAAATTCCTTGAGTTCCATCTCATGAGTGATTAAATAGCCTAAAAGCTCATCGAGAGAGATCGGTATTTCTCTTATTGCTTCCTTGATAGACATCTTTTTGGTCATCCAAGTTGCTAGTAATGACCTAAGAATTTTACTTACGAATTCATTGTTAGTGCATGTTTTTACAAGAGATTTAAGACCATTGATAATATTTGTGAATCTAGTGAACATATCATAAATAGATTCGTCGGATTTCATCTTAAATAACTCATAACTATGAACAAACACGTTGATTTTATAGTTTTTAACTTGACTTGTTCCTTCATATGTGACTTCTAATCTTTCCCAAATTTCTTTAGCAGATTCACAACAACATATTCTATTGTACTCATTTACATAAAGTGCACAATACAAAATATTCATAGCTTTAGCATTTATTTGAATTTTCTTAATATCTACTTCATTCCATTCATTTTCTTCTTTAGGAACAGAAACATTATTTACCATTTTCATAGGAACAAAGGGACCATTTATAACAACTCTTCAAACTTCATAATCATGAGACTGAATAAAATATTTAATTTTATTTTTCCAATAATTATAATCATTTTCAGAAAATAGAGGAGGTTTAAAAATTGATTGTCCTTCACCAAGGGATGTTGTAACATATGCCATTGATCTTTAACTCTAACATTTTTAAATCTAAAAATAATTAGAGCACTGCTCTGATAATAATTTTTGCCCAGATTATACTCAAGAGGGGATTGAATTGAGTTTAACAAATTTTTAGTCAAATCAAAATTTAAGAAAAATATTTAATTTAATTTACAATACCTTAACAATTTTTATATTAATAAATCTTAAAAGAATAAATCCAAGAATATCAAATAAATGCAACCAATAAATTTAAACAACTTAGAATGCAAATATTAACACTCTATGAATATTAAATTAATTTTTGTATTTAATAAAAATTAATATTCTGAAATTAATTGATTAATTCCAAAATAATATTTTTAACCTTAATATATATATATATATATATATATATATATATATATATATATATATATATATATATATATATATATATATATATATATATATATATATATATATTTAATTTTCGGAATTAATATATTTGCAAGTCAGTGTTGAAAATATAAATCCAAGCAAGCACAAGTAAAATATTCAAATAAAATGCAGAAAATAAATGACACCGTATTTTTAACTTCGTTCGGCACAAACCCGACCTATGTCCACGCGCCTAGAGTTTTCGACTCCCTTGCGCTTCACTATAGTGATCCACTTAAAGGGTAGGATCAAACTATCGCGTACATTCGTTTGTAATCTAACTCCGAGCTTCAAACCCCGTGGCCCACATGTGGGTAGGAACCAATTACCGTTACAACCCGAAGCTTCAACAAAGCTTCAAACAAATCTGATTTTTGTAGTACAAGGTTGAATAATGAAACTCCTTACAAATTTAATTTATATTATGAGTTTCTTCTTCTTCTTCTTCAATAAGACTTCAATAAATAATGTTGGTGTAGGCACAAGTCTTCTTCTTCAATGATTGAGCAGATGGTAAAATTAATTGCTCTCTTGAATATGTAGTAGCTAAATAATAAATTTGAATGCTCTCAATAAATTCTCAAATGCTATTCATGGTCTCATGGTTGTTGTATGTCTTCAATGTAGCTCTTTGAATATTTAAACGTGTCTTCAAAAAGTAGTTGTTAGAGACAACCATTGTGAGCATTAAATGCTCTCATTTTCTAAATGAAGTAGCTTGAAAAATGATCTTGTAAATCTTCATTTTGCTTCTCAAGAAAATATAGCAATTGAAGTATAGAAATGACATTCTGAAAATGTAGGTCTGAAAGAGCTTTAGTGGTATATCTTACAATAACTCCTGCATAATATGTCAGTTCAAAGCGAAAGACCAAAACAAAGTGATGTATAATTTAAACCATTATGTAATAGATAGGTGTTTCAGAGAGAGAGAATAGCACGAGTCTCAATGACATATCAAATAAATATTATGGCCCAATGGTAGTGTCAGATTAGAAAAGAGAACGTCTCTATCATCCAAATCAAACTGTCCAAAAATCATTTCTTCAGTTGTCCAAGACATACTATACGCGGCTGAGGAGGTCAAAAAGTACAAGATTTTTGTTTAACCTATTGTGTTAGCCTTAAAACACTAAATCTTAGATCCCACGGATAAAATCATAGCACCTTTATATTTCTTCCATCAGTTGTAGAATCGAACAATAATATTAACATAAAGAACGAGTCAGCTGGCATGGGGCCCAAGAGCTTCTGCCCAGCTGTCTACTAGGTGGCGTGAAAAAATATGGACAGAAAGATTAATATGACAGCTTAAGTGATAGCAAAAAAATGAGCCTTTAACTCTTAAGAGCATCCGCACTGGTGTGCGTTGGCGAAAGGTAAGTTAACCAACGTGTGTAAATGCGTGTGTGCCTTTTACCTTTCACCCAAATCGGCAGCATGCAATGGGGGGATTCCTACAAACTTCTATAGTTCGTAGGAACTTCTTACGGACAAATGAAGTCCGTAGGAAGTTCTTACGAACTATAGAAGTTCGTAAGAAAGTTAACGGTCATAAAATGGTAACATTTTCCTCCATGTATTTATTCACGAACCAACTCCTCCAGCAACCTCACTTCTCTTCATCTTCTTCATCTTCTTCTATCCATCAGTTATTTTCATCTTCTTCATTATTACTTCCTCCATCTTCTTCTCCTTATTTCCTAAATTTTTTTACATATTTCTCACCAAAACAGTCCCTGAATACAGCAGTCCCCAACTTTCTACATATTTTTTCTAAATTTCTTCATATACTCTAAAAAATCATCCCATATAATCCCCAAATTAATTTCAAATCAGTCCCAAATTAGATTTAGAGAATCCTCCAAATCAGATCTTATCAACACCATGGAATTAGGTAGAAAATGAAAAAAATACCTTAATATCGGGAAATCAAAAAAACACGGGTCGACTTCAACAACAATTCCCTCTCCTTCCGCGTCGATTCAACCGTCGAATCCCGTAATTGGCAACTATACCCGTATTTACGACGGAGTATCACACACGTCGGACGGAGAAACTCCGATAATAAACGAAAATAAATTTGAATTTCGGGGAAATTGGGCGGGGCCAATGAAATTGTACAAATTGATTGAAGACAAAAAATCGGATATCAAAGCAATTATCGACATTGTCGAATTTATGTCGAATTTTTTTTATATGGTGATGCCCAATTTCGATCAATATATTGTGACGGCGATGATCGAACGTTGGTGGGACACGACGCATACCTTCCAACTACCATACGTCTAGCTTGCCTTCACTCCGCTTAACTTCACAATGCTTTTCGCCAATAATTTTATTTTATTTCGTTGTACTTATATTCATATTTATCTCAGAATGTGAAAATAATATGTTGTAGTTAAATTCATAATTAATTGTTTGAAATATTTTTTAGGGTAATTATATTCATAATTATTTAAATATATGACAACAAAATTTAAATATGTACCGGCATTCCGATTGTGTCAATATATGAAAATAATTATTTATATTCATAATTGTTTTAATATGTGAAAATAATTTGTTGTACTTAAATTCATAATTGATTGTTTGAAATATATTTTATGGTTTTTATATTCATAATTATTTAAATATATGACAAAATTTTAAATTATGTACCGGCATTCCGATTGTTTCAATATATGAAAATAATTTGGTGTACTTAAATTCAAAATTAATTGTTTGAAATATATTTTATGGTAATTAAATTCATAATTATTTAAATATATGACAAAAAAAAATTAATATGTATCGGCATTCTGATTGTGCCAATATATGAAAATAATTATTTATATTCATAATTGTTTCAATATGTGAAAATAATTTGTTGTACTTAAATTCATAATTGATTGTTTGAAATATATTTTATGATTTTTATATTCATAATTATTTAAATATATGACAAAATTTTAAATTATGTACCGACATTCCGATTGTTTCAATATATGAAAATAATTTGTTGTACTTAAATTCAAAATTAATTGTTTGAAATATATTTCATGGTATTTATATTCCTAATTATTTAAATATATGAAAAAAAATTTAAATTATCTACAGGCATTCCGATTGGACAAGGATGACCTATTCAAAATCTACGAATTGAACAATATACAAATTTTGGTAATACCATAAATGAATTTTTCGCAGAAATTCATATACAAAGATTTACCGGTGCCGGAATTCCAGTTTCTGACCTTGAAAAATACATAGAAAATTTTGTCAAGGTTGAACCTTTACCAGATTATATGTCCCCAATCATAGCTCGGGCATTTTGGTTCTATGTATTCGGGAGTGTATTTTTTCCAAATGCTCACTCCACTTACGACCTCGGCTATTTACATTATCTGGAGGATATTCCTGCCATCGGCACATACGACTGGGGTTCGGCTATTTATGCCCGTATTATATGATCTTTGGACAAAGCCAGTCGACGATCATTGACTAGCGTTGAATGCATGTGATAAATACTCGAGGTATATTTTCGTTTCATCTTATTTAATAAAATTTATGTTTCATTACAATATATGTCAACTTATTCTAATGAATTAAATTTATTGACAAATTTTGCAGTATTTACATCACGAGTACATGGCCACGACATGTCCTATTCTCGTCGATCCGTCCATCGATGCATGGCCCCACACATTTCGTTGGTCGAGGGAGAACAGAAAGAAAGCCAAGGGAGTACAACGGTTTAACATCTCAAGCAGTCAACATCAGCTTGAGATGCGGTCACCCGAGTCCATTATATGGCAGCTATACGAGACTTCTACCTACCGTGACTCTGATATCATCTTATATGGTCGTGAGATATCGGGGTTACAGATGATTTTTTGGGATCCCTTATTTAAGGGTTTTTGGTACTTGGGTGACCGGGCCATCCGACAATTGACTGGGCAGATATGTATCGCAGACAACCCACCATCGAGTTTGTCTTGTGTCTCAGAACACGATTTTCAATCAGCTGCTGCCCAAAATTGTCCTATTGCAAATCAACACAAAAGAGATGTGTCCCAAGAAGAGTATAATGTTGTGACACCCCGCCTGATAAAATACCGGGCGATCACTCCTATATCAAATTAAAACAGGAGTCTCATATGGTTCATTCTTAGCATCACTATCAAAAACCAATTTAATTACTAATATCCTATTAGGCCGACGCCAAATTTTTTTAATTAACTAATATTTTTAACCAAACCATTCAAATAAAACAATTACAACAGTTTATATGCAGCAACTGAAATGAAATAAAATAAAACAACCGAACACTCGGTACAATAATACAACCAAATCGAATGCCGCACTAAAAGACGATAAAATAATAAATAAGTACAGTTGAGCCATAAGCTCGAATGTTTCTACAATACCTCCTATCTAGATTTCAATGATAGAAGCATCTAATATAAACCTGCTTGCATCCACAGCTGCTGCAGCAAACGTCTGACTCGAAAGAATCATCATCCAAGCATCCCTGTGTCTGTACACCTATCTCTCTCTCTCTCTCTCTCTCTCTCTCTCTATATATATATATATATATATATATATATATATATATATATATATATATATAGAGAGAGAGAGAGAGAGAGAGAGAGAGAGAGAGATAGATAGATAGATAGATAGATAGATAGATAGATAGATAGATAGATAGATAGATAGATAGATAGATAGATAGATAGATAGATAGATAGATAGATAGATAGATAGATAGATATATAGATAGATAGATAGATAGATAGATAGATAGATAGATAGATAGATAGATAGATAGATAGATAGATAGATATAGCAAGAGGGGAAAATAGAGAAACGGGTCAGAGCTCGAGTTTTGAAAACATTTTAGAAAGTGCTTAAAATACATATTTTAAAATACGTTATTTCTCATATTTAAACTGGTATCGCTCTCACATGAGATACACCTCATCCCTCTTCAAACAGTTCACAACTATTGCATACATTTTTAAACAACCTAGTTAAGCTACCCTGCCTAACTAATGTAATTACCCATCTTCTAAAAATCCTCATCAATTCGAGTACTAAGGACTACACTTCTCCCCATTCCCAACATTACGTTACGTTCGTGCGTGGGGTGTCTCGCGAAGCGAAATCCAAATAAAGAACCCCCCAATACACTACTACGTGACAATGTTGATCATCGGTATCCATTAGGCCTTCATTACATACCATATTTATATCATCCCGTATTTACTAATAGTTCTCATTAGAACCTAAGATTCATATTCATATAAATCCGGATATTCATTTGTCAGAAGTAATATCACACTTTATTCATTCTTTTCACTTTATACAACGTTAGGTTATATGATATCTCATCTCATATATATAAACAGTATACTATACGTAACAAGTATATTAATCATCTACCGAACTATAATATAAGTGGCTTAGTCAATTTCACTTACTAAGCATCCGTGGATTATCTCAAGTACACATATATGTTAATCACAATACTTATATCCATATCCGGCACCCATAGGCTTAACAGCAGTGCACACATACACTGCTATCCAATCCAAGTACATCTCGTACTAAAGGATCACATGTTCCACATCGCTCAGGAACTGTATCAATACAAATCACACATATTGGAGGCGAACATAGTTCACGTACCTACGGGTCACGCACATACCTACGCTCCCATAGCCAGCAGACTTATCAATTCACAAATAAGCCTTTCACAATCCTATGTTCTTGAGGTACCAAATCTAAAATCCCCCCGAAGGCAACACAGGATAAGATTGTCCTCTTTCGAACTCCAACCTCCCGTGATAGCAAGTATGATTGGTATGTCATACACATAATAAATAATTATATAGGTACACATTCCCCTACATAAATATATCATCAATTAGGTATTCACACAACCATATTATAACGATAGGTATTTATCTCACCTGTACATAATTTTTCATAGGTAATTATTTAACCCATATATATAATAACATCAGGGAATACGTACCACCCATATAATAATCCCCTGCGTAGTATATTTATAACTCGAATATCCTACGCATTTATCAATTTTTGACTAATCCCCAATATTATATTTTCGAGCTTTTCTCACCGCACAATGATAATATCAACAACCCTGATATATTCATTCGTCTTATAATATATATATACTTTAACAACATCGTATATATATTATTTATATGTCTTCTCAATATAGTATGGCTATAATTTCCAAACTGTTATAACGATAGCCAATAACCTCAAATATTTCCATTCATAATAATATAAGCAGTCACACCCTTAAAATATTATCCCCAATACGTACTCTTTTATTTATTAATCAAATCACACCTAAATGCCCCTTTAAGTATTATTCCTCACGAACACCCCTATTTGGGTATATCTTGGATTTTACTTTCAACTAACTCAAAGTACATGCCTTACTAAAAAAAATATTTAGAAGTCCCCACAATATTTTTAGGAACCCCAAATATTTATCTCCAAACAATTCTAGCCTTTATTTTTACAATTTTCGATTTGATTTCCGAGTTAATGATTAACACCGGAACTGCTTTCTTAGAAAAATTATATCAAATAAAAAAAGATCAGAAAAACACGCAGTTGGCACCTGCACGGCCTTATTGAAAAGATCTACAACTTTTGTGTTTTGATCGAGAGTTGAATCATCTGTCTTCCTAGCCGAAACAGCCCAGAAGTGACGCTGGTCACTATTCACCTTCTTCTCCAAAAATCCAAACCTCCATTAAAACACCTACAAGTTTTTATTTCCTCTCTCATCATCAACCAACCTCAAACAACCATAAATACACATATAGAAAGGGTTCTAATCATCCTAGAACCCATTTTCAATAATTAATTTCAATAAATTCCAAGTTTCTAAAATTGGGTATTAATCGAGTTATGTCCGTTTTAATCTTTCGAAAACCCGTTTGATCCACGAAATTTCAACCCAAAAATCTTTAGTTTTATACCAACTACAATATGATAAATAAACACACTAAATCATAAAGCAAGTTAAACACTTGCCTCGTGGATTAAATCCGACGACCCCGAGTCGAATCTCGTGAATTTTGGCCGGAAATCTCTTCTTTTCTTTTGTTTTCTTTCTTCTTTTTTCTTCTCGACTTTATATCTTCTCTCTCTATATATATCTCTCTCTCTCTCTCTCTCTTAGGGCTGATATTTGGGGGAAATAAGAGCTTTCCCCTTATTAAATCCGAAATTGGGTGTATACCCAATTATTAAATGACTCGTGTACTCATTTACGAATCCCTACTAGTCCAAAAATGCCCAGAACCCAAATACTACCCCCGGGTACTCTATTTTGACTATTTCGGCCATTCCGAACCCAATGGCGTAGTCAAAATCTCCATCTGAGTCACTTTACTAAAATTCACTATTTTGACCCAATTCGTTCAATACGCATGTTTTCCAATTTAAAATATTTTTCTTTGTCGCTTTACCCAACTGCGACTTATAATAAAAATAATCTACTCATATAATTAGTCTAGAAATATAATCCACGTAAATATTAATCTGTCACTCGAAAACTAATATTTACTATTCACTTTATAATATTGAATTTATTTAATTTCACTCATTAATCCCAGAATTACTATTCATAATAATTCCTCAAATTACCAAATTACATCCACAGTGTAATTTAAATATCTTTAAAAGTACGGGGTATTACATACTTCCCCCCTTACAACAGAATTTCTTCCTCGAAATTCGGATATAGCCTGTACCACTACTCTAGGATCGGTATATACATTACGTCTTAGTTTAACCAAATTTAAATATAGCCTAACACAATGGTCTCTCACTATATTCCAGCCATCTCAAGGCGTATGCTCATATATATATATATATATATATATATATATATATATATATATAAATATTCGGATTACTATCTCTATCGTAATATCCAAGGTATATTCCCTATACCGAATAATTAAAGTATTAATTCTCACATACTCTTTCGGAATTTGGTACCACATATACTCCATCTTTCCTTGGAGTATTCTAACAATACCAACATGTGCAAGCCACTCTTCAACACTCGTTCGAGTAATATTTCCCTCTATTTTCTCACAATAATTTGGTATCCTTTTCATTAAGAGGTATCTTTTAAATGACTTCCCACAACCTTTCAACCCATCTCGGGTGTGCTAGCTCTTGTTGCACATAAATGCTTGAATTATCGTCATTCTCACTCGACATTCAATACGTCATACCATTTAAACTTGTTTGTAGCTGTCCCTCAGGCATATATTCTATAAAAAAAAATTACATCCTTCTATCTCGGACATTTTTGGAATTAACTAACCAGGGTACCCATACCCCCTATCATTCGTGCATATATGCACCACCATTGTAAACATTTTGATACATTACACTTACTCTAAATAATGGTCATCATTTCATCGGCCTGGTACTAACACCTGGGTATCCCTTAACCCGAATAATTCAAAATTTAATTCTCCCAATACCTAAAAATTCAATCCTTCTCGGGATTATCTCATCGATCTTCTTGTTGTTAACTCACAATAGCCTTCCTATATCAGTGTCGATAGTCTTATTGCCCTTACTTCGTGGTAGTCCTAAGATTAAGGTGTTTCTAACACACATAATATGAGTACTATTCTAACTATATCCCTAGTGCCCAAGACCTCTCTCGACTTTCGACATTTGCTTGGTTTCGTGCGTGGAACGTCTCGCAAAGTAAAATTCAAACAAGGAACCTTCCCGATACATGACTCCCTCGCTTCGTCGGTCATCGAGATATAGCGGTCTAAGGGACACCAACGGGACGTTCTAAATCCTACCATGTTAACCTACTAATGTACTTCTACCACTATATCCTTCCATTTTGACCAAATGGAAAGCCCAACTAATCAGGGCGCCTACTCTCGACAAAAGCATTATAAACATCATACCCAAAACGTATTTCCTCTGAATTTTCCTTCTATTCAAAGCTTGGCTATAAGTCTCAAATTAATTTCCTTTATCTTACATCACCCACATACATACGGTGAGAGGAAAATTTCAGTGCTTCTCCGTAGCACTTATATCTCTATATGATTATACAGTCATCAAATGGCTCTCACTTTATAATGTTTTCTCTACACTAGGTGACTTATCGTCAAAACCAACATTCTTGCATTTTCTAACATCTGTCCACTCCCGACGTCGTTAAGGTTCACATATGGAGTGTCTTGTTATCTTCAAATATACAATCGGTATAATCCCATCCCATATACCAACAAAGTATGGTAAGAACTCTCAATTCTGTCAAGGAGCCATACCACAAGCGCTTGCACTAACACTAAGTCCTTCGCGCGAACACCAACAAGCTTAAACTCCCAGATTAACTATAAATCCTTCATACCTTAAATTATAAACATAAGGTCCCCATGAACTCAAATCATGTTAATGAAACATCTCCTCATCGAAGTTCCATTTAAACATATAATCAAGGCGAGCTCATTCAGAATTTATCTCCCATTCCATTCTTTAATATGTCTGTATATATATGTTTCACATCTCATATAAATATATATATAATATACTACACACATCAAGTATATTTATACTTATATATCATACACTATATAAGTATAATAACCATCCCTCAGAGCTATAACTCAATGGATGCAGTCTCTCAATGCTATCATCTTCTAGGGAGTTAATTACACATCATCCTGGGTACCAGTGGTCGGACTATCACACCGACTCGGTAAAAACCATATCATATAAGTATAACAATCACACACATATATATTTAACATATCACATATATATATATATAATATTGTTCGGCTAATCGTGCATATTCTTCGCTCACTTAAATTTTCTTAAGTTACTCGACATTTGTACATGCTTAACACTCATTTAAATAAGCCTACAAGAAGTTCAGAACAAAAATCGGGCCTTAAGAGTCATTCTGTAATCTTGTTAGAAGACCCAGAATTCTCGTTCGAACGAATTTCCAACTTCGAAAGAACTACCAACTCATTGTCACTGGAACCACGTTAGAAGTCTCGTTCGAACAAACTACTAACTCGTTAGAAAGGCCACTGGGAACTCATTAGAAGTCTCGTTCAAACGTTGTCGTTCGAACGACATGGGCTGGATTTCTAACGAAAATTCAGCAGTTGCACAGTTCATCTCCAAAATTCGTTCTTCCCATTTTTCCTTCTTCCAATTTAATCCAAAACTCATTCCAACCTAAATACAAGGTTCCCAAACCACTCTAAGTCACCCGAGAACACTTCTTAGCATAGTTTAGTGATTAAATCCTTTCAATCTTCAAGTAAATCCAACAAATCCATAAATTTTCCCATGAGTTATATTAACATAAACCCAAATTTTTCTTCATCTATAAAAACTCCATTTTTATTTAGTGATTGACATCTAATTCACCAAATTTCACATTCTTATTAAGGAAAAAAAATCCATCTATAAGATTAATTTATGAGCAATACGTCATGCTCCCCCACATATGGTGACTATCGTCCCCACCATTTCAACATGTCTCTTACGAGTGAAAAAAAAATTCCTCCAATTTTCACATATGGGTATTTCCATACCCAACGCTAAGCAAGAACTTTTGAGCCTTCGACTTCCTTTGAAGTGAAACTACACTATTTCCGCCTAGCTCAACTTCAACGCACGGTACTCATCAAAGACCTCTTAAGCTTTTCCCCCATCTAACTTCACTTGGTAATTCAAGTTTAGCGCCATTCTCTACTATAGCGGTGCATAGATAATTATAACTAATATTCTATAGTAGTCATTGTAGCAATCCATGACAATGCCGCAAGAAAAATGACCTTTACCGTGATCCTCATATCCAACATCAACTTACAGCTCTAACTAAGCTCCGTCACCTGCTGCCCTCACAATGGACTTCTATGGTCGCCCTTCATCGATTAGCACACGAAGCGCGCAAAAGATTTACTATAATCTTACATAATGGCAGGAGAACGAAATCTCACAAGAGGATATCAACATTCCTAATCATAAGGCTCTATATCAAATCAAAAGCAACGCTGAAAGGGTAGTACGTCCGCACAGATTCCTAAGGACACTAGAACCTGATGCTCTGATACCACCTGTGACACCCGCCTAATAAAATACCGGGCGATCACTCCTATATCAAATCAAAATAGGAGTCTCATATGGTTCATTCTTAGCATTACTGTCGAAAATCAATTTAATTACTAATATCCTATTAGGCCGACGTCAAATTTTTTTAATTAACTAATCTTTTTAACCAAACCATTCAAATAAAACAATTACAACAGTTTATATGCAACAACTGAAATGAAATAAAATAAAATAATCGAACACTCGGTACAACAATACAATCAAATCGAATGCCGCACTAAAAGGCGATAAAATAATAAATGAGTACAGTTGGGCCATAAGCCCGAATGTTTCTACAATACCTCTTATCTAGACCTCAATGATAGAAGCATCTAATATAAACCTGCTTGCATCCACAGCTGCTACAACAAACGTCTGACTCGAAAGAATCATCATCCAGGCGTCCTTGTGTCTGGACACCTATATATATATATATAGATAGATAGATATAGCAAGAGGGGAAAAGAGAGAAACGGGTCAAAGCCCAAGTTTTGATAACATTTTAGCAAGTGCTTAAAATCCATATTTTAAAATATGTTATTTCTCATATTTAAACCGGTATCGCTCTCACATGAGATACACCTCACTCGTCTTCTAACAGTTCACAACTATCGCATACCTTTTTAAACAACCTGGTTAAGCTACCATGCCTAACTAATGTAATTACCCATCTTCTAATAATCCTCATCAATTAGAGTACTAAGGACTACACTTCTCCCCATTCCCAACATTACGTTACTGATAAGCACCCAAAACTGTACAATTTATACCCCGAATAGACGTACTTTAGTTGCTAATTCTCGACAATATGGGTCTTATGCGCTTAATTGTTCAATATGCAGGTTTAATTGCAGTTGCAGTGTCAAAAGTTATAATTCAAAGCAATTTGCAACAATACGGATCTAATTACCAAATTTTCCGAGCCTAAACCTACCCTAAACCGTGTGTTTGTTGAGTTTGCGCCCTTTTATCAATTTTTAGATTTTTAGTTTGTGTCATTTTAATTTTAGGATTATTTTAGAATTTTTAGGTTTTATTTTCTATTTTTGTATTTTATTAATATAATTTTATTTATTTTGATTTTATAAAGTTTTTAGTTTTAGTTTTAGTTTTTATTTTAGTCTTATTTTATTATGATTAGTTTTTAGCAATTTAGTTTTATTAGATTGTATTTTTTTTAGGACTTTAGTTTTTAAATTTAATAGATTTACATTTTTCTTTTTCTTTTCATTTCATTTCTTTTTATTTTTATTTTTATTGAGTCTTTATTTTATTTTTAGAATAGAAATTCAATTTTTAAATTTTTAGTTTTTATAGTTTTATTTTATTAGTTAATTTGAGTGTTATTTTTAGGGGTTCAAATTAAACATACACACACCCTCACCCTACACTCACATACACACGTATTATCCTATACCCTCACCCACACAACCATACCCACCTTCATCTTCAACCCACACCACACTCTCTCTCCTCCATTACTAACCCACCATCATCTTCCACCTCTCACCATCTCATTTTCTCTCATCTCTCATAAATCTCCATAGCCACAAAACCCACCTGCTTCCCATCTGATTTAAACTCGACAACCCACCTGTCGGAACCAACTCCGGCCGAAAAACCAAATCCCCGAACTCCTGTCGCCTGAAACCCTTCACCCGCGACCAAGGCGACAGCCCCTGAGCCGCTACCAACCCGCTGACCCGCGCCCCTCTCTCTCTCTCACTCTCGACCTCACCTCTTACTCCTTCCGGTGCACCTGTCCGCCAGCGACCCACCTCGACCACCGGCATCCATACCAGTGCCGATCGCAGTCAGACCCACCTGCAAGCGATGCCTACCCGAACTCCCCTACCCACGAGCTCCGGCCCTACTCCCCATGTCCGCCGGCGCTATTTCACCCATTTCGGCCCCAATCCAGCCTAAGAACCTTCCACCCGCCTTCAACCTCAAAACCCATTCGCAACCCATTTCCTCTTACCCGATTTTCTCCACCTGTTAACATACAAAGACACAACAAAGCCAAATAAAAAATAACCCATGTGTCTTATTAAACCCCTTTTACCCATTTACCCAAATTCCCCCTAACTAAAACCTCTTACCTAAAAACACCCTTTCAACAAATCTGATATGTTTTATCCCATTACCTCATTCCTCCCTTTTCACATGACCTCACACCCCATTTCCATGACACACCCAAACCACATGCACATTTAAACCAATTACCCAAATTAACCCCCCATGCTCCATGCCTTGTATAAAAAGAAGATGAAGACCCCATTTTAGAGAGAGCTTTTAGATAGGAAAATTCTAGAGAGAGAATTGTAGAGAAAAACACCATTTGTAAATAGTTTTGTTTTATTCTTTTTTAGATATTTGTGAGGTTAAATATTGATTGAGATTTAATTGAATGTTCATTTATTTTCAAATTAATTGGATTCTCAATTGAAGGGTTGTATGCTTCTCACTCATGGATTGAAGAGCATTAAGCATCAAGCGATTGGGGTTTGATTGTTCTTTTCTCATCTCATTTATTTTATGCCTATTGAATATTTGTTTATTATGTTTGATACCATGTTAGGCTAAAATCCCTTTCAAGGGGTGGGGTAAAACCCTTATTTGATGTTATTTCATTTTAATTAGTTCAATTACTTGAAAAATCCCTTTGAATGTTAATTTTAATCCCTCACCCTTAAATTTACCCCTCGGGAGAGGGTAAATGATTTCGAGATAAAATCGAAATTCTAGTTATAATACCCATTTTCGATTCGAACTAGAGATAGGGGTTTCTTAAGTGAGGTATTATAACTTGAATTTCAACTCTAAAATTATTTTCTAAGATTTACATGAATTTTAATCGATCGATCCTAGCGGGTGATTAATTAAAAGGAGTGTAGATCTATTTTTCTAGAGTTGTGGGGTGTTAAACTTAATTTTCTAAAAGATTACTATTATAATTACACTTGCAACGAGAGTTGGTTTGTAATTTTGATATTAATTTGGGAGAATTCAAATAATTAAATTAATTAATTAGAATAACTAAAATTTGTGGTGTAATCCCATTCCTTGATTGTTCTCACAATTATTTACCTCACTTTATCTCTTATTTTAGTGTTAGACTTTATTTTCCATTTTAGTCACTTTCTAGTTAGTTGTTATCATCTCAAACTTTAGTTTAGTTAGTTTAAATCTCACCTCACCCATTTGTTTTAATATTTGAAAAAGCTAAAAAAAGTAGAAAAGTGAAAAAGCACAAAAAGAAAATAAAAAGTGAATTACAATTGAATTTGTCTCTAGCTTACTCCCTAGGAAATGGATTGATACCCTTACTTACCTCTACACTTGAGAATGTTTTATTTTGTAGGTATTTGAGAATTTTGACTAACTTGGCTTTCAACAACGACACACGCAAAAGCCTTTACTTATCAGTTACGTTCGTGCGTGGGGTGTCTCGCGAAGCGAAATCCAACTAAAGAACCCCCCCCCCCCCCCCCAATATACTACTACGTGACAATGTTGATCATCGGGATCCATTAAGCCTTCAGTACTTACCATATTTATACCATCCCGTATTTACTAATAGTTCTCATTAGAACCTAAGATTCATATTCATATAAATCCTGATATTCATTTGTCGGAAGTAATATCACACTTTATTCATTCTTTTCACTTTATACAAGGTTAGGTTATATGATATCTCATCTCATATATATAAACAATATACTATACGCAACAAGTATATTAATCATCTACCGAACTATAATATAAGTGGCTTAGTCAATTTCATTTACTAAGCATCCGTGGATTATCTCAAGTACACATATATGTTAATCACGATACATATATCCATATCCGGCACCCATAGGCTTAACAGCAGTGCACACATACACTGCTATCCAATCCAAGTACATCTCATACTAAAGGATCACATGTTCCACATCGCTCAGGAACTGTATCAATACAAATCACACATATTGGAGGCGAACATAGTTCACGTACCTACAGGTCACGCACATACATGCGCTCCCATAGCCAGCAGACTTATCAATTCACAAATAAGCCTTTCACAGCCCTATGTTCTTGAGGTACCAAATCTAAAATCCCCCCGAAGGCAACACAGGATAAGATTGTCCTCTTTCGAACTCCAACCTCCCGTGATAGCAAGTATGATTGGTATGTCATACACATAATAAACAATTATATAGGTACACATTCCCCTACATAAATATATCATCAATTAGGTATTCATACAACCATATTATAACGATAGGTATTTATCTCACCTGTACATAATTTCCCATAGGTAATTATTTAACCCATATATATAATAACATCAGGGCATACGCACCACCCATATAATAATCCCCTATGTAGTATATTTATATCTCGACTATCCTACGCATTTATCAATTTTTGACTAATCCCCAATATTATATTTTCGAGCTTTTCTCACCGCACAATGATAATATCAACAACCCCGATATATTCATTCGTCTCATAATATATATATATATATATATACTTTAACAACATCGTATATATATTATTCATATCTCTTCTCAATATACTATGGCTATAATTTCCAAACTCTTATAACAATAGCCAATAACCTCAAATATTTCCATTCATAATAATATAAGCAGTCACACCCTTAAAATATTATCCCCAATACGTACTCTTTTATTTATTAATCAAATCACACCTAAATGCCCCTTTAATTATTATTCCTCACGAACACCCCTATTTGGGTAAATCTTGAATTTTACTTTCAACTAACTCAAAGTACACGCCTTACTAAAAAAAATATTTGAAAGTCCGCACACTATTTTTAGGAACCCCAAATATTTATCTCCAAACAATTCTAGCCTTCATTTTTACAATTTTCGATTTGATTTCCGAGTTAATGATTAACACCGGAACTGCTTTCTTAGAAAAATTATATCAAATAAAAAAAGATCATAAAAACACGCGGTTGGCACCTGCACGGCCTTATTGAAAATCTCTACAACTTTTGTGTTTTGATCGATAGTTGAATCATCTGTCTTCCTAGCCGAAACCGCCCAGAAGTGACGCTGGTCACTATTCACCTTCTTCTCCAAAAATCTAAACCTCCATTAAAATACCTCCAAGCTTTTTATCTCCTCTCTCATCATCAACCAACCTCAAACAACCATAAATACACATATATAAAGGGTTCTAATCATCCTAGAACCCATTTTCAATAATTAATTTCAATAAATTCCAAGTTTCTCAAATTGGGTATTAATCGAGTTATGTCCGTTTTAATCTTTCGAAAACCCGTTTGATCCACGAAATTTCAACCCAAAAATCTTTAGTTTTATACCAACTACAATATGAGAAATAAACACACTAAATCATAAAGCAAGTTAAACACTTGCCTCGTGGATTAAATCCGACCACCCCGAGTCGAATCCCGCGAATTTTGGCTAGAAATCTCTTCTTTTCTTCTCTTTTCCTTCTTCTTCTTTCTTCTCTTCTTTCTCTCTTCTCTCTCTCTCTCTCTCTTAGGGCTGATATTTGGGGGAAATAAGAGTTTTCCCCTTATTAAACTAGAAATTAGGTGTATACCCAATTGTTAAATGACTCGTGTACTCATTTACGAGTCCTTACTAGTCCAAAAATGCCCGGAACCCAAATACTACTCCCGGGTACTCTATTTTGACTATCTCGGACATTCCGAACCCAATGGAATAAGTAAAATCTCCATCCGAGTCACTTTACTAAAATTCACTATTTTGACCCAACATGTTCAATACGCGTGTTTTTCAATTTAAAATATTTTCCTTTGTCGTTTTACCCAACTGCGACATGTAATAAAAATAATCTACTCATATAATTAGTCTCAAAATATAATCCACGTAAATATTAATCAGTCACTCGAAAACTAATATTTACTATTCACTTTATAATATTGAATTTATTTAATTTCACTCATTAATCCTAGAATTACTATTCGTAATAATTCCTCAAATTGCCAAATTACATCCACAGTGTAATTTAAATACCTTTAAAAGTACGGGGTATTACAAATGACTATTGGAAGGCAGTAGCACTCGGGCCATTACTACCGACGATTGCCAGATATGTTAATGTAAATTTGATTGGAGTTGGTTTAGTGGCACCTTCAACGTTGCGAATCGCACGAGCACCAGCACCGACAAATGAACCTCATGTGTATGAGACACAGTTCTCTGTTGGTGGTTCTACGCACGTCCAACCACCGAGGAAGAATTGGATAGTTGACGTCGGCCTATCGGAGGGGGCTTCATATACTATAGATGTCCCGAGACCTGAGTTTTCAACCAACGCACCTCCAGCTCAATTTTAGACGCAATTAGAATGGGTTGAGTCCTACATTGAAGCAACAGATAACATTAAGGGTCTCCGTCATTTAATATTACACGAGACACGTCAGCGAGAGGATCAACTCAAAGCACGTGATGATCGCATTGAGGAGTTAGAGCGTAGACTTGCACGTTTTACTCTGCCTAGTCATGTGTTTGAGGAGGGTGGTACTAGTTCTAGTCGTCCAAGTCATCCAAGTGTTTACAGACTTCACCTAGCGCCACCCTCTGATCCGGTCCCGACATATGAGTCGCAACAAGCTTGGGGTAATTTATTTGGGTCTGACCCTTACACGGGTTCACATGCAGATTTAGGTGCGGATTATGAGTTCGGCCCGGGGCGCTAGTGATGGATAATGTACTATTGATAAATGTTATGAATAAATTTTGTATTGTTGTCTCAATTTAATTGTGATGAAAAATGTTATGATGTATAATGTCTCATATTTATGAAAATTGTTATGATGTATAATGTCTCATATTTATTTTCATTTATTACACATGGAATGATGACAACCAAGTTATTACACTGTTGTTTACTTTATTAATCTTGTAAAATATATGGCACTAAAAATATATGGTAAAAAATTATAAATATATGGTAAAATATATGGCACTCAAAATATATGGTAATAAAATAATCAGCACAACAATTATTCCGATTCGACTTTATCATTTATATATTAGTATTAAAATAATGACTTAAGTAGTACAAACACTAATACATAATGATTATTATGAGTATGTGTTCAAACGCTTAGGTCGAACCTAGTAGAGGTACAGCATAATGGTTTCCCATTGCGCACTAAACACTTAGGTAAGTAAGATCGTTGCGTATCGAAATTAACATATTCTTCGTTATAGTTTGATATATTTGGTTCGTACTCTTCCCCATCATTTTATATATGCATTCCGAAAAGTAATCATAACCGAAATTGGTGTAGTCGGAAATGTCGTTATCTGATGCCAACGTAGAGTCGTTATATATGTTAATTGATTGTTCCTGAATGTGACGACCTGATAGCATCGCACGTTGTGCTTTGTAATAACGTTGTAAATGCCTCTCCACATGCCATATCTCTTCCTCCAATAAATCAAGACAAAATATATTCGCTTCTTCGGGATACGATATTGGACAAAGTGCGGCAGCCCGATTTTTTAGCACGGATATGTGATGGTAATGGCAAAGCACCTCCAGATCACACCTTTCATCATATTTATCTGGCCATGTGAGGTGTTCCCAAGGATACACAACTCTGTCTTCAGGTTCCGAATTGGGAGATATTATGAATATATGACCAAAGTCATTGAGAAAACATCGAGAAGTATCAATCGAATATGTTTGGAAAATTAGTTTTTTTCCCATACCAATTGTTACCAACAATATCCGTGTAAGAGCCATTGTAAATGAATGAATAGTAGGGAGATGAAGCCATCTTTGAAATATAAGACAATGGTAGATAAAAAATTGTTGCAATCCTTCTAATTTATTTATAAGTAATTTTAAACCTTCGAAGTTATAATTTTATTTTACAATGGTAACAAATATTTATAATATTACAAAGGCACACATACCAATGGTAAAGATAAAGTAACTTAACATAAAGTTGATGACGATTGTAAAACTATACTAAACAAAACTAAAGTAAACTATAGTAAATTGACATACAGTAACTTGACATACAACATATTGACAATTATCAAACCGCAGAAATTATCTGTAACATACATACCAAGATATTATTTGTAGCACACTTACCAATAGGATATAACACACAGAAATTAATATTTTACCTATAAGATACGATACATAAAGTAAATAATAGAGCACACATACCAATATATTATCTGTAGCACACTTACCAGGATATGATAATTATAAATAGTTTTGTACTGTAAAACTATACAAGTAGAGTATAATATTTATGCTACATCTAAATTAATTTGTAACCAAATTATATCATGGACTCCTGTAGTTTTAGCGACAAGGGACGAAATTTTTTTCTCCAATATGCACAATTTAATGAAGGTGGATCATCCTATGATTCAGACGAGGAAATAATTATTATGATGGAGATTACCTGGTGGTGTGCTGAAACAAATATAATTCACGATTGGAAAGAAATCGAAACGAGACGTCGAGTGAATCGTAGGAGAGAACGAGGACATGCAACACTATGGGAAGATTACTTTGGGGAAGATAAGGTATATAACGAGTATTTTTTTCGAAGGAGATTTAGAATGCGGTATAGCGTTTTCAATCGCATCCTTGAATCTGTTTACCTTTATGATAACTACTTTGTTCAGAAGAATGATGCTTGTGGTCGTCAAGGTTTAAGCTCTCATCAGAAAGTGTTAGGGGCAATTCGACTGTTAGCTAATGGGGGTTCCCATGACGTGTGGTCTAAGAAGTACGCTATGAGTGAAACCACTCTATTAGAAACTGTTATTAGATTTACAGAGGCAATTGTGAGAATTTTCGGTCCCCAGTACGGCAGAAATCCGACACAGGGCGACGTCACAAGGTTACTCGAACAAAATGCAAATGGAGGTTTCCCAAGAATGCTAGGCAGCATTGATTGCATGCACTGGCGCTGGAAAAACTGTCCCGCGGCATGGCACGCTCAATATAGTGGACGTAAAGAGTTACCTACTATAATCCTTGAAGCGGTTGCCTCGTACGACCTCTGGATTTGGAAATCGTTCTTCGGTGTGCCTGGTTCTTGCAACGATTTAAATGTCTTGCACCGGTCTAACGTCTTCCAGTAATTGCGCAATGGGAGGGAAGCTCCCATTAATTACACTGTTAATGGAAATTCATACGACATGGGGTACTACCTTGGAGATGGCATTTACCCTCCCTACGCTACAATAGTTAAAACATTTAGGAACTAACAAGGGATTACACAAAAACAAAAATTATTTTGCAAGTACCAAGAAGCGTATAGAAAAGATGTTGAACATGCTTTTGGTGTACTACAAGCCCGATTCGCTTTTGTTTGGGAACCTTGTAAATTATGGAATAGGGCATAACTATCAACCATAATGAAATCTTGCATGATAATGCACAATATGATTATTGATGATGAACGTAGAGACTGTCCATGGCAAAATGAATATGAACAAAATAATGTAACACCTCATATTTTGAGGATCCAAACTAATTTCTACGACTACCTCACGCGGGATGAAAAAATAAGAGATGCAACTAAACATCAACAGTTACGGAATGATTTAGTGGAGCACATTTGGAACACCCATGGTGATGAAATGGTGGGTTGAAGAATTAAACATATTTCTGATATTAATTGTGGTTATTCGATTTATTAGTTACATTTTCAATTCGTAATTGTATGATTTTTAATTTGTAATTGTACGACTATTGTATTGAAACTAAAATTAATAAACAGTATTGACATTACATATATTTAAACGTTGACATTGGATTTATTAAAATGCAAACTGGGTCACTGTACATATACTGAAAGTAAATGACGAAAATAAAACAACGAGGATTAAATACAACTATAATAAATACTACTAGTCATTAATTGAACCGCTTGGACTTGACGTAGGGTTAGACGACCCGGCATAGTTCGATTGTAACTCGGAAATTGCAGCTTCAGGGGCAGCAACCATCGTTGTTAGGTCGTTGAACCTTTTATAATGAAACTGCTTTTGCATATCATTCATATTGTTCATATCTAGCTCCATGATGTACGACTGCTCTCGGCCTAGGCGCACGAGCTGATCTTATTTTTTGGTGATCTGATCTTATTTTTTGGTGAGTTGATCAGCTCGCTTCATCTCGATGAACGCATCCATTTGAGAGTTAAATTTAAGGGCACGATTATTCTTCCACTCCTGCTTGCTTTTAAACATTGCATTGAAGTCTTCGCAATGGTTGAGTACCGCCGTGTTACAATTCAATATGTCAGAACGTGTTGGTTGATGTGCACGTTGTTTCTTACCCTTCCTGCATGGGGGTCTATCCGGTACTTCTCGTACTCCCAGAGTGTCATCTTCTTATACAGGTGTAGGGTTGTTGTCATTCACCGATGTGTTTTCCAAGTCAAATTTTGGTAAATCTTTTAAAATTTGATAGCAGTTATCGAACGTAAAATATTTATTGGTTTCGGCGCGATACGCGTCGCGTGCATTAGTAACCGCTTAGAAATCGTTCGTCCCGCTTCCCATAATATTGATTTGGTGAGAAAGCTTTGCAATATATATCATTATTTGATGCGATATATGATTATAACGTGTTGATAGCATGGATCTCGTACGAGTAATTGTAATTCCATGCGCGACGTTATACTCATCTTTCACGGTGTCCCAAAATGTGCCCGATGATATCGAGTTTCCTTCAATACTTCGGGCTGTATATTTAGCATAAATGGTACATAGTACTTCATCCTCAAAAGGAGCCATATTAGGTTGTCGAGTTGTACCGAAACTAATCGGTTGAGAGGAAGACATATTTCCCATAGAAATAAAACATATTAAGAATGGAAATAAGGAAATCACACGGAGGAAATTATACTCTCAAAATTTATAAAGGGTGAGAATGAAAATTTGTGAGGAAGGTGGGTTGTATTTATAAAGAACCTCTACCAACGGCCGTTAAATTAACCACAGTAAAAACAACTTCCTACGAACTTCTTTTGTTCGTAGGAATTCTTACGAGCTTCTGAAGTTCGTAGGAACTTCTTACGAACAAAAGAAGTTCGTAAGAAGTTCTTACGTACAAAAAAAAGTTTGTAGAAAGTTCCTACAAAGATTAGAAATTCGTAAGAAGTTTTTACTGAATCACTAGCGATCCAATAACTTTGCAAATCTTTTACCTTTCCTCCTGTCAACTTTACCAATTACCTCTCACCACTATACATCTCTCAATTTGTAACTTTACAAATTTCTTTATCTAAACTCCCCACCATTGTGGATGATCTAAGTGATACAATACTTGATGTATAATAGGCATATGGCATCATGCGTAGGACCACATAATTTCATATCAATCTCTCCATAAAACTGTGTCTGGTAGTTTGAAAAAAATATGCGGGCCCCAAGGGAAGTTTTACAACACAACAAAATTTGCCAAATCATTAGTCACATCCATAAAAATTAGTACAAAATCTGCACAGTTCATCGCGCGAGGCCCAAGGCTTAACAACTAAGGGATTGGTCTAACACGTATAACCCGGATGGGACAAACTTGTAAGAAACAAAAAAAAAATTATATAGGACGTTAACAGTATTAGTGAACATATATATGTAATTAATTTATAATATTATATATGTAATATTATAACAATTTGACTGCAAACAAATATCAAATATGAGGGTAGAAGTGCGGCTCAAGGAGGGTGATCTTAGCAGATCTTTTGTACAAGCTAACCAAGTTAGCTAGCTAGAGGATGTGACATGTGGGTGCACAAGAAATCTGACCAAGGATAACATAGGATTGGTAGATGAGTGTTCAAAACTCAACTGGCATAGAAAATCTGCCCATTTCAAGATACTTCATACATATAAATAATGTAACATGTAAATTACAATAGTATATAGAGGGTCCTAATATATAGAATGACTAGGGAAATGTCCGTGCCTGAAGGCACAGAAAAAATTTCCAAAATAGATAATTGCAAAACGATAAAAATTTTATAGTACATAATTGTAAAACAGTAAATATTTTATTCCCCAACAAAACGAACGGTAAAAGTGTCATTCCCCAAAAATGCTTAAATAATATTTTAATTTGTCTAGCCAATGCCATCTTCTATTATGAAAAATATAAGTAATAAATAACCAATTTGATGCTATCATTTAGGAAAATATACGATCTCATTCATTAGTGGTCTCCTAATAGAGATTTGGCCCAAAACAAACTTAACTTTATAACTTATTAAATAAAGATATTATTTTTTTATTCCATAAACTGAACTCCTGTCATTAAAAATTATTTTACGTCTTCATTCTTAATTGTGTAAAACATGATGTTTAATTGTTTCTACTATATAAAAAGGCCTTCTTTACTGACTTTGAAAAAAATGTCATGATAGTATTTAGTTTCTCTTTATTAATGTGTTTTGAGAGTACCATTCTATATTTTATTAAAATACGGACTTACTATGTGTTCTACTTAAAGATTAAACCTTTTACCCCAAACTCCATTCACTTAAGTCCTATTAAAAGCAACCCAACAAAATAATAAAAGTGTGTTTAGAAGTCACAATTTCTTAAAAATGAAGTTGATTAAATTTATAATTTAAATTTTCAAAATTTTGAACTCAAATATTTTTATTTTAATTCTATTTCATTAAAATTTGCGATTTCCGAAAACACTTTAGTATTTCGCAATTGATTTTGAAATTCGTGATTTCACCATTAATTATGACCAATCTAAAGGGATATCCACTAATGATAACATTTTGTCCTTAAGTTTGAAATGACTGGTCTTATTCAAATCTATCGCTATACTTAACTGTCCAAAGAAGTGACCCGTGGGGCCAAAGAGGACACATCAGAACTTCACTACATAGTCTATATTTGAGGCTATATACCTAAACCAATCAATTGAGGAGAAGAATGTACATGTATGATGCCTCAACCGTAAAACATTTGAGAATAAATATATTTTAAGCGTCTTATATAAAAAAATTGTTCTTTCAATATAAGTATAAAATTTATACTTTTCAGATAAAAAATATATTAACACAATATATATAATTTAAAGGTTAAAAATAGACGTTATAAATATATAACAGTTTAGCAAAAAAAAATGACCAAAGCACGTAATTCAGTATTCTATAATGTTTCTCCATCAATCATCATGTGATCAATCCGAATTTGAACCTTAATAAAAACTACGTAACAAATAAACAAAAAATACACCCAAATAGGTATTTACATAACAAAAAGAAATAGGAAAAAAAATCTTGAAGATCAAATGATAATTACAGAGGGAACATGGAGAACCAACAACTCTCAATACTTATTTAACAATAAATTTGTATACAAAAAATTACAGTCAGATCTGAAAAATCAGTTCACTACAAAAAAAAAAATCAGTTAACCACAAAAAAAATCAGCAGCGGAATTGGGCATGAATTCAGAGTCACCCGGCAAAAGAAGAGTTGCAAAAAAATACATCATTGTTTACCATCTTCCCCAATCCAACTACAACCTCGAACCTTAACCCTAATAGCGTTCCGCGATGAGTTAGGCGCCGGTAATAACCCCCATCTCCGACCCCTGCAGTCACCAACACCATCGAATCACCAATCATATTCAAAATCAAAATGGCATCAATTAAAATGAATACCACCGGTGTACCCACGATAACCTCTACCTAGAGCAACTAAATAAATTCAAAAAGGGAGAGAATATGTTATAGGTGGATCTTCTAAGATCACGGGTGAAATCTATAACCAAACAATATATAAAAAGAAATAAAAATTATCAGTTAGCTTTTAAACTCTTAACCAAAATCGTAAAAAATAAAAAGTAATTGAGAGAGGAGTGTGTTGTGCCTGATTTCATAAATATCTGCAAATAAACAATAAAATCACTTACTTGGACAAAAGTATACTTCTTCTTCTCGATTTGGACAAACTGATTTGGAGAAATCGCTGATATCTGTATTTACAAAACCCTTACCCAAAGTACAACCATAAATCTCAGCATAGGAGAGGGAGAGGGAGCATCGTGTGAGGGATGAGGGTTTTAACGTGGGAGAGGGATGAGGGTTTTAGTGTAGGAGAGGGAACAGGGTGGGGAGGATGAGTGAGGTAGAACGCGCGCACAGAGGGAGGGTAGGTTTTGTGCAAGTGGGGGTGAGTAGGAGTTGGAGGTAGAGGGGGAGGGGGGGAACATCCTCAACCCTAGGCGGTGCTTGAGATGGACGTGGTCTGCTGGTAGGATTCCGGCGAGGTTAGCGGCGAGTGAGAATAGAGAGATGCTCTTAAGGTGGGACGGCGTGGGAGAGAGAAGAGAGAGGTCTGCTCTTAAGGTGGGTGAGAGATGATAGAGAGAGAAAGCGAGTACAATTATAAAAGGGGGTCTTTCAGAATTAGAGGGTGTTACCGAAATACCCTAATATTTGAATTAAAGTGAAAATTTAATAAGGAAAAAAAAGGGGGAAGTCAAAAAATAAAAGGGTAAGTTTGTAAAAGTGAAAGAGGTAAAGATATTCAACTTTATAATTCTGCCACCTCATAATAGATACAATCCAACGTGGCACAATCCCACACCATTAGATCGCCCAAAAAAATGCGATTTCAACCGTTAATTTTTTGGAACAGTAAAACACCCCCCTCTCATATAATATAAATATATATATATATATATATATATATATATATATATATATATATATATCAATGCGAAGTAATAATATGTATGTAGGTACATGAATACAAAATATGTATTATATATATAAAAAATGAATAAATCATAATAGGTTATAAAAAAAAAAAATTATATAAATTAAAAAATAATTACTAATACATAATTGTATGTTTGGAATCATCAAAATTAATATATTACATTAAACTAAAATGTACATTAATTAGAATTAAAATAATTAAAGAGTTAATTACATTTTCGTTTAAAATTCTATTTTACGGTCGTTTCAAGAACCTAAGGTTGAAGGACAGAAAGTTAGGGGCATATCACATGCCACTTATGAAATTTTCAGGGGAGAAGGTGTTCCCCTTAAGAACCATAGAACTGGAAGTTGTGGTCGGTGACTGGACAACATGCCGAATAGAAAATATCATTTTTTTATTTTTCACGAGAATGTGCATTCGACCTACAACATTATTTTTAAAATGGTCGAATTAAAGAAGATCGAAGATGCTCCATCTACTATTTACCAAAGCCTGAAGTTCCGCCCTAAATATGGAGTTAGCGTGATGACGGGGAATCAAGTAGAAACCTGTGAATTCTATTACACGTCGGGGAAATATGAAGAGCAGAAGAAATTAACTACCACTTATTAGATTGAGATGCTGGATCCTCGAGACGAAGATAAGATGGTCAAAGGCAAAATAATTGAGGAAATAGAACAAGTGGTGCTGGATGATGAACATTTAGAACCGACAGTCCAAATTTTCTCATCACTGGAATCCACTCTCAAGAAGGAGTTGACTTAGTTCTTGAGGAGGAGAAAGATTGTGCTCGCCTGGATTCATAATGACATGCTAGGAATATATCCAGAATTCATTTTCCATGAGCTTAATGAAGGATGCTAAGTCGGTGGAACAGAAATTTCGTGTGTTCATCTAGGAGAAGAACATGACGATTCAAGAAGAAGTGGAAAAATTACAGAAGGCAAAGTTCATCAAGGATATGAAATATCCGGAATAGATCTCGAATGTTGCCATGGTTAGAAAGAAGAACAATAATTGGCATATGTGCGTAGACTTCACTGAACTCAACAAATCTTGTCTAAAAGAACATTATCCCTTTCATAGGATTGACCAAATGGTTGACACTACATCAAGACACGAATTCCTTATTTTATGGATACCTATTCTCGATATAATTAGATAAAGATGACGCCAAAATATTGGGAGAAGACCTCCTTCATCACCAGCCGAAGTACATATTGTTACAATGTTATGCCTTTTGGGATAAAAAACATTGGAACTACCTACCAAAGGTTGGTGAATAAGGTTTTTAAGTATCAGATCGATAAAATCATGGAGGTCTATGTGGATGACATGCTTATGAAGAGCAAGAAAGCGACCGATCACATCATTAACCTTGGGAAAACTTTTAACCAATTGGAAAGACACTAAATAAATCTCAACCCGTGGAAGTCTATTTTCGGGGTCAATGAGGGGAAGTTCTTGGGTTTTATATTCAATCAAAGGGGTATAAAAACAAACTTGGATAAGATTCAAGCACTGATCGACATGCATTCTCCCACGAGCTAAAAACATAACCAAAAATTGGCAAGACGAGTGGTAACACTGAACATATTTATTTCTAGAGCCACTAGCAGATGTCTTCCATTCTTCAAGGTGCTAAGGAAGACCTTCGAATGGAATGATGAATACGAAAAAACATTTTAAGAATGGAAGAGATACATATGGTCTTCACTACTGTTGTCCAGGCCAATCCAAGGTCAAAAACTTTATTTGTAGTTGGTAGTTTTAGAATGAACTGTCAGTTCTGCATTGGCTCGATAAGAAGCTGGGGTGTAAAGGCCAATTTACTAAACCAGCAAGGCGCACTATGTAGAAGAAATACGGTACACTAGGCTGGAGAAGTTAGCTTTAGCCTTTATTGAGGCCTCCATAAGGATAAAGTTGTACTTCTAGGTGTATACTATTATCGTTTATACAAACCTTCCTCTATGTCAGGATATTCACAAGCCTAAAAAATTAGGTAGACTGATGGCTTGGGAAGTAGAACTAAGATAATATGACATTAAATACGAGCCTAAGACAACAATTAAGGGCCAAACAATGACAACATTTATAACATAATTTGCTTATGAAGAAAAACCTATTGAGCAGACTTTTACGAAAGAGAGCTCAGTGGCAAGAATGGCAGAGCAGACTTTTAAGGAAGAAAGCTTAGTCAAGAAGCTGATTGTGCAGATTTATCTGGAAGAGAGATTAAAGATTCAATATACCAAGAAGAATTTTATGAAAGATATCTCAATAATTAGTACATCCGATTAGGTCGTGGACGTACCGAATTTTCCAGTTCAGTAAGAAAAAAGGCCTTATGATCTCAAGCAAATTAAAAAATTATTTGAAAATTAGCATTTAGTGGAAGGAAGTTTTAAAACAGAACCCCCGATTTGGCAACTGTTTGTAAATGTCTCATCATGTACCAACGAAAGCGGAGCAGGTCTGATAATCATAACGCCAGATGAGGGTGATATAGATCATCCTTAAAGTTACATTTTGAGGCCTCCAAAAGCGAGGAAAAGTACGAAGCCCTCATAGTAGGTCTAGGATTGACATCATTATTGGCTGCGAAAAATTTGTCAGCTCATAGCGATTCTCAGCTCATACTTAATCAAGTCCTCAAAATCTATGACGCAAGAGAAGAATCAATTTTGAAGTACTATGCAAAGTTAAAATCATTATTGTTAAAATTCTCGATTGTTCAGATGATCTGAACACCAAGAATCGAGAACGCACGAGTAGATGCACTCGCAAGCCTGACATTAGCCACCAGAACTGAGCTACATAGAACATAACCTATAGAAGTCTTGATGCACCACAGTACAGATGATGAAAGTGTACTAATGATGGAGTTAGACTTGGGACCCTCCTGGATATATCCCATCCAAGAATATTTGGAGTTTGAGACAGTTCTGGCAAATCTAAAAGAGGCAAGAAGACTTTAGTGTAGGCGACCAGGAACGTGCTAGAGGGTGGAATCCTATTTAGAAGAGGATTCATAATATCAATGCTCAGATGTGTTCACCCAACTAAGGTAAATGATTCAATTAAGGAAATTTATGAGGGATCATGTGGAGACCACTTGATAAATAAATCATTGGTAAAGCGAGTGTCTTCTCAAGGGTATTATTGTCCAACTATAAAGGAAGATTGCACAAACTATGCAAAAAAGTGTGATAAGTGCCAAAAGTTCATCATGATCCATAAAAGTTCAGGAGCAGCATTGGCACCGATCACATCCACTTAGCCCTTCGTTGTGTGAGGGATTGACCTGATCATCCCCTTATTGAAGACAAGGGGTAGGTTTAAATACCTGGTCGTAGTTGTAGATTACTTTAATAAGTGGGTAAAAATTAAACCTTTGGTGCCACACGAAAAGTCTTACATTTTATAGGGAAGAATATCATATGCCGCTATGGAATTCCATACGCATTCATCACATATCATAGTTCCCAGTTTGATAACAAAAAGTTTAAAAACTACTACATAGGTTCAAAGATCCAAAAATTACACTCAACACCTGGTCATCCATAGTGTAACGGGAAGACAAAGATAACAAACAGAACCCTATTTAACGAAATGAAGAAAATACTGGATGACACTAAGGAGAATTAGATTAATGAGCTGCAGCGTGTGCTGTGGGCATACAGAGCAACACCAAGAACGACAACAGGTGAAACTCCATTTATGTTGGCATTCGATAATAAAGAAGTAGTGCCCACTAAGATCGACCTAGCTATCCATCGAGTGCTCAACTAAAATTCCTCAAAATGAGATCTTATGGAAAGACTCGATATAGACCTAGTTGAAGAGGTCAGAGAGTGCAATGAGCTACGAGTCACCGCCTATCATTAGAAGACTGCTTGATTTTACAATACAATAGTTGTCGCCTATCAACAAAAAACTGGTCGATTTTACAATAAAAGAGTAAAACTGGGCATCTTAAAGGAAGAGGACTACGTGCTCAAAAAGGTTATTTACAAAATATACAAGCTTGAACCCAACTGGCATGGTTTATATAATTGGGACCCTAGGCGGTGAACTATTCAAGAATCCTTGGTACTCCGAACACCTGAGGAGGCATTATAAGTCGCAGTGATAACATATGCCAGATTGAGGTGAAAATCATATGCAAAATTTCTTTTTCACTCATTTATAAATTAAAACAGTGATTAAATGAGAACCAAAACTTCATCCTCTACATATGTGGTCATTTCAAACTTTTGCGCATTATCTAAAGACCATCTTAATAGTGTAAAAGGTGTACAAGAAGCCTAGGTCAAATGAACCTCAAAGCTGACTGCATTAATATTTGCAATTAAAAAACTTGCTCCACATATGACCCTGTCTCTAGACAGGTCACAATCAAGAAGTTCAACTTCATGTCTGATCTCATCTTAGGACAAATTGCGAACAATAAGTCTTACTAAGTCTAGGTAATCCAATGTAGTTATAAACAACAAGATCCAACCCTGTCTGACTAATGCAATTATAGATCCTAGTAAACTTAGTCGACCTGGTAACCACTGCTGACACATGATCAAGATTATGAGATCTATCCACATGATCAACAAGATGACACAAACATAAGTAGATCATAAGTCAGGACAACTCAGGCGCATCCAAAACTAGTAGTTAGTAAGGAAGATCAAGTTGGCAATAAGCCGACCACATAATCGTAAGACTAAACTATTAGCAGGCCCATCCAAATCACTAAAGTAGTTAGTAAGTTGACATGGAAAATAAGCAATATGCTGTAATAAGTCCATAAGACTATAACTAACTAAGTTGAAGACATACAATCACATTTTATTATGCAAAATATTTTGAATATAGTATGATCTCATCAACGCATATAAATATTTTCAAAAATAGCATGATAAAGATAAACATGTAGAGAAGATTGCATATGTGGCAAAAGATTGATCATTACAATGGAAGACGAGCACAAATATGTGCGTTACAAATTGCAAAATGTTTATGAAAAAAATAGAAGAGAAAATATCAAAGCTTCACAACAATTATCAAGAGAAGGAGATCCATGCTTCAAGAGCATGCTCAGTCTCAGCCTCTGTCATCTGGATAACCACAACAGCGGTGGGGATAACATTAAATGGACTAGGCTAGTCAGCAATAATCTCAACATGCTTGTCCATAACATCTTCTACAACAACCTCCACAACCACCACCTCACACTCTGCAACTAGGGTTTTGGCCTCATCATCATTGCCCTCTCATTCCTATATTGTCTATGTGATATCAAGGAAGTGCATAATAACCCTTTTCTTAAGCTCGTCATATCTATACATAAATATGGTCACCAAGTCGATGTTATATTCGCTAGAGCTCTTGAATTTTCAAACCCATCATTCTCAATAATAGCATGAGAAATAGTGGTTTTTTTAGAGCCTCAGTAACCCTCTTTAAATCCTCTGTTCCCTTAGAAATTGCCTCATTCAAGGACTTGAGCTTAGCTACATCCATTTGTGACCGCTCCTTCTACTTCTTTATCTCCTTCTCTGCCTGGCTCGTGGCACTCACGTTGGCAACTAACTGATTGTCCTTCTCTTTTAGCTCATAACAGAACTTATTATGATCAGTCTTAGTGTCTCTTAGATAATTCGACAAAGTCTCATAGTGGCTAAGGAGATCATTATGATCATCCTTTGGTTTATTACACGCATCTGTGTATGAGGCCACATGTTCCCGCATAATGGTGGCACCCATAGCACCCTAAAAAAAAGGTCGGCATAAAATTTAACACAACATGTATAAATCAGAATAATAAGAGTTTGGTTTAGAACTTACCACCATCATGCTATGTTGATCCATAATCCAAAGCTCATCAGCATTAAACTACCGGAGATGTTGGAAATCATGGACCTAGCCATCGTATTCGAGCACATCAATGGTATTTTCCCTATGGCAGAGGATAAAATCCTTCTCGCTCCCTAGTTGATCCTTAGTGATTGGATTCTCTGGATCCTAAGTAAAAGGATCCACCACTCCATAAGGGTCAGCACATCGGACCAGTCGCTAAGTAGGTGCCCCCGAAATTTAAACTCTTTCCCCAAGACCTAGTCCTCATTTGCTTGGGGCTAGGTGGGTGAAGGGGATTCTTTATAGGATTTTTTTGACGAAAGACTAGCCTATTATATAAGCGATGAACTTGCCCTTAATTTTGGGCTACGCAGAAGCAACAACACCACATCGACTTGTCTCTTAGCTGCATAATTAATGTTTTTACCAACATCTATGTTGTCCCTTTTCTAATACTCAACCATCTTCTTCTCCTGAGCTTCAGTAGTAGCAACAACCTTCCTCTTCTTCTCTTCATCATCTAACTTTATTTTTTTGGAGATCTCTATTACTGCACGATCAAGGACTAAAGGTGCCATTAAATTTTCTTATTCTAGCAAACTAGAAGAAGAGGCTTCAATAAGGAGATCTTATCAGAATTTGAGAATGTGAATCAACCAAGTAAAAATGCTCGTTCAAGACGATCATAAGTTAAGCATCATAAATTCTGCAATCTCCTCCTTATCAAAGCCCTCGTGGACCTCTCATTCAATAGCTAAGTTAATATGACCTTCTCTTAGAAGGACACCACCTAGAGGGACATAATACCCCAAGTCGATGAACTTCTGAATAGAGAACATATTCTAAAATTTTATGGGATTTTGTGTGTAAGAATTCCTGACCAACTACTTCAGGGCAGGGGAAGCTTTGGAGACTTTCTTATTGAAAAAATATGTATATGAATTGAGGTCAGTAAACATAAATGAAAATAAGTGTAACAGAATGAAATATAAAGAGTGTACCAATGTGGCAGGGGGAGAAACAATCACGAGTAATACCGCAAGACCTATCCATCTCATCAGAATGTAACTTCCAGTAACCTTTCATAAAGATAAACTAGTTTTTCCAACTGTGATTGCTAATCTATATGACCTGTACCATCTCCTGGTCTCATTTTTAAGGTGAAAAATAGTAGTAGCCATTAGCTTTAGTGTTATCTTTTACACCATAAACCAACTGAAAGATGTTGCTTGTGAGATCGAACCACGTGTAAAGCTGACAATATACCATGGACCTAAGGATGAATCTGTAGGAGTTTGGTGGGAGCTGAGTAAGAGATACACCATATCGCCATAGAATTGATCTTATGATGGGGTAAAGGGGAAGCCGAATTCTCAACTACAAAGCCCGTACAGGGAAGAAAATCTCATCTGCATTGGGACGATCATATATCCTCTCATCGATATATGACAGTCATAGGGCAATGCTTATTGGGATATTATACTTATCCTTCAAATCCTCTAGACCATCCTCCATAATATTAAAGCTATGGTTTGCAACATCGGTGGTAGTTTGATCCTGGGGGTCAGAGGCCCTAGAAAGGCCCTCATTAGTGAAGGGAACCACAATAGGAGATGTGAAGACCATCTGGTCCTTAGGAGTATTATGAGGAGGGGAAGGATCCAGGTAAACTACAATCATGGATACAATGTTAACGAACCTCTCCCCTCTGAGAGGACGATCTACCACTGTGGTATTTATAGCAATGGAAGACTCAAGACCCACTACTAGTGGCTATGAAACAGACCCTATAAATAAGGCAACTATGGGGAGTTTACCTAAGATGTTCGGGCTCATCTTCTAGTGGAATAATCAGGGTGGGGTTGGGGATATCCTAGCAGTAATACTGGGACAAGTTGGCTCTAACTCAACTAAAATCTCAAATAATCGCTAACGTTGGAAGGATAGCTCATCAAGATAAAAGACATAATTTTTTATGGGTTACCAAAACTTGGGGGACAAGTTGGCTCTAACTCAACTAAAATCTCAAATGATCGCTGAACGTGGGAAGGATAGCTCATCAAGATAAAAGACATAGTTTTTTATGGGTTGCCAAAACTTGGGGCCTATTCAGGTGAAGAAAACATATGACAATTTTAGACCAAACCCTAACCAAATTAGATTGCTAAGCTAACTAACTCAAATTCCATTTAAATGCCGATGCTCCTCCAATTAATCAACAAATTACCAACCAATAATTTAACCACAACAAGACCAAAGTAGCAAATATGTCAAGAAAAAAGGATTCCCTAAAAATTCCCTAAAATGCTAGTATAGAAATGGAGGCATACCTGAAAAACCATAGAGACTTTCAAAGACAACTAGAGGCATCTTAACTCCAAAAGAAAGCAGGGGTAAAAAGCTTGGGATACTATTAGCTATGGCGGAAATGGAAAGTTAAAGAAGAAGGGATTTTGAAACAATGAAGCTTTCTCTCTTTAATAAAGTGCTCGAAGGAAGATGAATGACTGGAAAAAGAAAAAAGGTTTCTTTAAAACGAGTATTCATACTCACAAAAGGGTGGAAGCAGTTACTCATAACGCGTGATGTCATGCCTGGAAAAGCAGATAGGCATTGTAAGGTCAAACGCGCGTGCACTGCCCCATGCACGTGAGATAATTATTTTGGGCATAAAAACCCAACTAGCGACACGTCTCAAATTCAATCTTGGTAATTAAAAATGTCAAGTCAATCTGTTCAGCACGCGCTAAGAAGATTTCAAGGCTGGCAACATTCTCTTCGAATAACACTTCACTTCCTCAAATCAGCTCAGCAAACACTCCTAAGGCACAATACTTCGTAGAATATTCACTCCTTAATCGCTAGATAAGTCTTGGGGGATTTTGTTGTACCATAAATATAGTGTGATCAGAGAACCAATTATATAGATACAACTATCTTTTTCCATGGCTTGAAAGAGGTTAACTCAGACTGTAATCTGGTCGTCCAGCGCAATTATATTCGGCATCAACATCACAGGCAGTGACTTTCGCTCACCCAGCCTATGGCTATTGACGATGATAGTTAACATTGTGTACAGCTGGACATGAGGTAGTGGGACTGAAGTCAGCAGCACTTAGAAAACATGCATGAAAGATTTAAGATATTTTATTCCTCCATTATTGATGGGCAACATGTATCCATCCCATTCCCCCATTAAACATGTAAAGGTGTGTCTTCCTATTATATAAAGGCATGAAACCTATCACTCTACATTTCTTTTTGTCTCCATTGCTCTCTCTCTCTCTCTCTCTCTCTCTCTCTCTCTCTCTCTCTCTCTCTCTCTCTCTCTCTCTCTCTCGTGGCACATATAAATATGACACAAATCCCTAATATGGTGGATCGAGAGCTTATTTCCCTATCGTTATGCTGCCCATTTCTAGAATAAATAGAGAGCTTGTAATCCTCTATTTATATATGGCTTTTGCCCATCAAGACTAATACAAATCACTACTACAACAATGGATGTAGGCGCCGCATTGGGCCAAACCACGTAAATACGATTTCCATCACTTTTCTCTCATATTTCTCTACTTTATTTATTCTAGATAAGTATTTCTTCTATTATTATCTCTTTATTTGTTACAAATCTGAGATCAATGTATTTAGCTAAGATATAAACCCATACACCAGTTTTAGGCATTAACAAATACTGTTTTAATGATGCATATGAGAAAATATTAGTTCTAGAAGTGTTATATTAAGTGAAATTAATGTAATGCTTTATTATTCTCTATGAATCTTCTTTCTAGATATAGCTTTGAACCAATAAAAAGACAATGACCCGGTATCAAACATATCTCAAAACATCTAAGTAGAATTACTAACTTTGGTGTATTTTATTTTAATAATTCTAATGGTTTTAAGTTGGTCGACTATGCGACTTCTATATACTTATTCGATGATATTGTTTCTTGATAATATATTGTAAGGAAAAAATTTCCAATTGAGTCTTAATGTAGTTTTGACTTATTCCCTGAACAAAACACATTTGAGTCACATGTCGATTTTATTTATCACGATTCCACACAGACTATGACGTGTCGAAGTTTGATTGAAGACGTTGCGACAAATATTTAAGGAATTAATTAAGTTTAATTGGTTCAAGTTTATTCGTCTTCAAAGTTTAATTGCATTTCGAGATCACTCAGGTATGAATGCAAAATATTAATGGGACTCGGAACTATTTTTCATAAAGATAAGGATGTTATTTTTTTTAAATAAATATTATCTAAAATGTTTTTAGTGTTTGAGACCGTTTAGAGTTCATTTTAATCTGAGAAGGACGAATTAAAGTTGGTTTAAATTAGGACTCTAATCTTGCGCGTCGTTCAAACGACAGACTGTGTCATTCAAGCGAGATGTCGCGTCGTTCGAGCGACAGGTCATCTCGTTAGCATGACAAGCCTAGTTGTTCGAACGAACCACCACCTTAAGAAAAATATATATAGGTGTGTTTCTTTCAGATTTCGTAGTGTGTGCATTCTGCAAAAACATTATACGAACCAGAGAGTTTCTGCACACATGTTTACAAAGGCTTTTCAAGTTTAAAACATCCTTTGGGTTTCAAAAGATCCGAGTATCATTGGTATATGTTATGTGATATTGTTTGCACTAAGAAGAAGGTTTATTGAAGAACAATTGCTGGTTTTGCGATGAAGATTCGATGGAGTTCGGTTTCAACATCGTAGACATTACAAGCCATATCGGTGGACACCTAGACATACGTGGGCGCGTGTGTTGTGGATAGGCATCATGAGAGAAGGCTACTTTATGTGTGGGCACTATAAGAGGAGTGGTTGGAGATCAGAGGAGTGTCAAGTCTCGTGAATGGATCAAGTTGTTGAGTAAGCTACCGTCTATCTTTGTAAAACCATATTCATAGTGATTGTTTGGCTTGGGTTGTCTCAGGTTTTTCCCGTTTGTGGTTTTCCTTGTACATCCGGTTTTGTGAGTATTCTTCACTTTATTTTACTTTATTTAATCACTAGATGGATGGTTAGGATTAATCAAGATAAAATTTAGTTAAGTTAGAATTTGTTCACAACTTGGTGCGAATTAAAAAAATTGGAAAAAAGTTCTTCACAGAAATAAAATTTTGGTTGTCATCCTTAAAACACTTTTCGCATACGAAATAAAAAGGGGTCATCAAATTGTTATCAGAGCCTATTGCACTCATTTATTGTGTAGGTCCTTATTTTGTGATCTTTGGGTGATTGCTTGTTTATCTCTCTTGGTTTATTTTTCTCTCAACAAATTCTCAAAGTTTTGACAAATTAAATCTATTGAATGTAAAGTTTGCAAAACGTATAGAAGTTTTAGAGTAGAAAATTCTCGTTTTAAAAATATGATTGAAAATTTGCAAATGTTTCAAATTCAAAGAAATATGATTCGTGAGAAGTCTGGAGCTTTATATAATAACTTTGAATCTTTAAAAGTTTCCAAAAAGGAGAGTGAGAATAAAGTTCTTGTTTTAGATAAAGAGTTAGAGGACTTGAAAAATTCAAGTGTTTGTGCCGTTAATGATAAAAATATTTTGATAAATGATTTTGTGGCACGAGAGAAGATTCTTAGGGATAAGTTTGCACTCATTGAGGGGGAGCGAGATAACCTTCTAGGGGTAGTTGAAAATCTAAAGAAGAAGTCCCAAAAATTTGAGGAGTCTAATCATTTGCTCGAGTTTAAAGTTTGAAAGTTAAAAAATGATTTAAATGACCCGAATAGTGATGGTAGCGACTTATCTTGTTCTACTGTTTCAAATGTCAAATCCAAAAACATAATGTGTTTTAGAGCGCCAACCACATCCAAGGGTGTTAGAAAAGGTTTCGTTCCTCGTCGTGTTTTCACATGTTCGCATTGTGGTAGGAAAGGTCGCCTTAAGCATTTTTGCTATGTTCTTAGACAAGACCCTAGGAAGTTTAAACGTAGTGTCCCATCGTGTCCCAAAACCTATTTTGTTAGGTATACACCGATTTGGGTTAGGAAATTCGTTTTGGAGATGCTTAATGCTTCGCTGGTTGATTCTCACATGCGTGCACATGATCATTCACTTACTATTTCTTATGGATAGTTTCTTGCATGTTTGTGATACGCTAGTATTTACATCATGATTTATATCTTACTAGTGTTATGACATGTTTATCGATTGTATTATTCCTTTTATTTATTGAGTCTTATTTGAAAAATACAAAAATATTTTTGGTTTTGAAATTTATTAAGAAAATTCAAAAAGATTTTGCATTTATTTGAGTCAAAATATGTTGAAAAAACCAAAAAGATATTCGTCTTTTGTTTATGAGTTTACATGCTTAATATGGCATATTAGTGTGCTTGGACCCCCATTCCTTTTATTATCCATGTGGCTAGGACATTTGGTCATAATTATTAGTACTTAGAATGATCTTAACCATTGTATTATGGGGTTGTTTCAAAGTTGATATGCATTTTGATTCGACTTAGTATATATGCCATCTTTGCACACATACACGAGTTTATATGGATGTTTGACATCTCTTGCATATTTGAGTTTGGTGAGACGTTCTTATCTTAATTTTATCATCTATGCGTAAGTAGACTTAAGGACGAGGTGTGCATGTAAAAACCGTTTACCATGAGGATTAAAATTACAAAAATGATGAGTGTTCACGAGAAAGGGTTGCGAGATTGTAAAATAGACTCGTTGTGGAGTTGGGCCAAAGTAGTTTATGTTCATTCAAAAGATAATAAGATATATTTGAGGGACTTTGGATGGAGAAACTAAACGGGGTTGCACCACAAGTCCTAACGTTGAAAAATCGTGTCATGATGCTATTGTTTATAGAATCGTCAAAATTTTGGATTTGTGTGCATGTTTGGCTGTTTAGTTCATTAAACCCACACTTTAATTATCACAAGTGGCTAAAATAAAGTTTGATGATGTGTTAGAATTGTGATTCATTTGTTATAGTTCACGCACATACATTTCATGTTCCTGTTTGAGCACATTGATACTATGTTAGCATGTAATTTACTTTGATTTTTTGTGGAGTTTTCTATTTTAGCTACTGAAAAGGCACTATTTTGGATCTGTCGGGCCCTTTCTGGTACTTTTTTATGGAAATTTTTTCACAGGGCAAAACTGTTTGATTTTTTGGGTATTCTGGAAAAGTTTCATTTTCTCGTTCGAGCGTGAATCGATTTCCTTCAAGTTACATATATGTATCGCGTGAAGCCATCGTTCTAACGATAAGCCTTCTAGTTCGAGCGACAAGGAGTTTAGTTTGAGTGACCTGTTTGGTTTTCTGTTTTATTTTGTTTCAGTACCCTGCTGCATCTTGTTCACATTTTGGTACCGGGTTGCTTCTGAACTGATTGTTTATATGCAGATTCACATGATCACATCTTTTATTGCATAGGGTCGTTTAGTCACACATGTGTAAATTGATTAATTCATTTGTGTGAATTTGATTGTTTCCTAGCTACGGATGTGATATTGTTCATCACAATTAGCTGGTTGTCTATGTTTGCCTAGATACGCGACATATTGGTATATCTCATGCTAGGTAGTTTATCTTTTCATCGGATTATCTATTCGAGACAAAAAGTTGGAGATATGTTTGTGATGTAGGGGGGGTTTTTGTGCGGATTTTTGTGAGTTTCATTATTATATAAAAATTGGTATTATGCATTATTCATTTAAATTGGTATCATGTTTCACTCACTTAACAAATTATTTGGATTTGATTTTTTTCACATAATGGTTTTTATAATTTGTTCCTCCGTACTTCACTGGGTATTTATTTGTCTCATGTGTGTAAGTATACTTAAAGAGATTGGAGATTTCAAGTCTACATAACATTCAAACATTCATAGACATTTCATGCTTGTCGAACCACATTGTACTAGTCCTATCCTGTATTTTTTGTTTTGGGTTTATGGGATGGGATTTAGGAGTCATACGGCTTAACGGCCCGACGTAGGCATTTCACTGTTGGTTTTATACCAGAATAGTCAAAGGGAGAGATTTGTAAAGATAAAATTTCCAATTGAGTCTCAATTTAGTTTTAACTTATTTTCGGAACAAAACACGTTTGAGTCATAGGTCGATTTTTATTTTCTCACGATCCCACACTTACTATGACGTGTCGAAGTTTTATTGAAGATGTTGCGGCAAAGCTTCAAGAAATTAATTATGCCGAAGTTTAATTGGTTCAATTTTATTCGTATTCAAATTTTAATTGCACTCCGAGATCACTCAGGTATAAATGCATAATCTTAATGGGACTCAGAACTATTTTTCATAAAGATAAGGATGTTATTTTTATTAAATAAATATTTTCTAAAATGTTTTAAGTGTTTGAAATTATTTAGAGTTTGTTTTAATCTGAGAAAGATGAATTAAAGTTGGTTTAAATTAGGACTCTAATCTCGCGTGTCGTTCAAGCGACAGACTGTGTCATTCAAGCGAGATGCCACGTCGTTTGAGCGACATTTCATCTCGTTCAAGCAGCAAGCCTAGTCGTTCGAATGAACCACCGCCTTAAGAAAAATATATATAGGCGTGTTTCCTTCAGATTTCGTAGTGTGTGCATTCTGCAAAAATAGTATACGAACCAGAGAGTTTCTACACACATGTTTACAAAGATTTTTTAAATTTAAAACATCCTTTGAATTTCAAAAGATCTGAGTAGCATTGATATATGTATTGTGATCTTGTTTGCACTAAGAATAATGTTCAATTGAAAAACAATTGTTGGTTTTACGGTGAAGATTCGGTGGAGTCTGGTTTCAACATCGTAGACGTTATAAGCCATATCGGTGGACACCGAGACATACGTGGATGAGTGTGTTGTGGACAGGCATCATGGGCGAATGTTACTTTCTGCATGGGCACCGTGAGAGGAGTAGTTGGAGATCAAAGGAGCGTCATGTCTCGTGGGGGGATCGAGTCGTTGAGTAAGACTACCTTCTGTCTTGGTAAAACCATATTCATAGTGATTGTCTGGCTTAGGCCGTCCGAGGTTTTTTGCGTTTGTGATTTTCCTCGTACATTCGGTGTTATGAGTATTCTTTACTTTATTTTACTTGATTTAATCACTAGATGGTTGTTTAGGATTAATTAAGATAAAATTTGGTTAAGTTAGAATTTGTTTACAACTTGGTGCGAATTAAAAAATTGGAAAAAGGTTCTTCACAAAAATAGAATTTAATTTGTCATCCTTAAAACACTTTCTGCATAAGAAATTAAAAGGGACCATCATATATAAAAAAATTCTTTACATACTTCTTCTAACAACTCTTAAATTCTATCTTTTTATGAAGTTAACTATAAATTTCTATAGTTGAAATTTCTAATTCAGACATATTCGTAGTTCTTGTCAATTACCTTTCATTATATACATTTTAAGAAAATATAAGTCTAATAGGAAAATTTTCAAATATTTGGGAGACTCGCACCTTCTCTAGATCAATAAGTGGAATCAAGAAAGTGTTATATTTTCTATTTTCCTACCACAAAAAGCTATTATTTGTTTGCTTACTAATAAAAGAGAAAGACAAAATAATGAACCAAATGAGTCTTTATTTTTCTAAATAATATTAGGAAGGTCCCTTTTTTTTAGGTCCTTTTACTGTCTTGTCCTTGGACTAACAATTTTGGACAAAAAAACCAGGCCCAACAAATTTTAAACGATTAGGTCCAACCTATAAATAGCCCGAAATTAAAACAAACACGCACTATTTAGAAATCGAAGTGCAAAAAATTCTCTTCGTCAGAAATCTCTCTTCAATCAAAACCCTAACTCTCTTCGATAAAAAAACTAACTCTCTTCAATCAAAACCCTAACTCTCTTCGATCAAACCCCACTCGTTGAAGTTCTACCGAGCATTTTACATTCTAAATCAAATTCTTCCAAACACCACTAACAAGTATGTATACATTCCCTTATAACCTTTTTGTCCTTGTGTAATTTGTGTTCTCATATATATAAATTTGTTGACACGTGGACTAATGAAATCACATTCTTTTTCTTCATGATATGAAAAAATATATTTGTTTCCCTCATTTTAATTGCAAAACACACTTTTTGCATGCTAGATATATGTATTTCATCATTGTACTTTTCCTCATGTATACATCATTTATCGAGGATTTATCAAGGACTAGGAACATGTACCTGATTGGAATATGTACATGTACAAGCCCTGTTTTGCGTGTACTATGTGTATTTTGCGTGTACTATCAAAAAGTACACGCAAAATACATAGAGTACACGCACATTGAAATTGAATTTCTCAATTCAATATGCGTGTACTTTTATGTTTTATACGTGTACTCTATAAAATATATATTTCAAATCCATATTTGATCAATCCTATGTTGAATGATATTCCATGAGTTTGTAAGAAGTATTATTATTGTGTTAATATTTAGGATTGTTTTTGGTCCGCTCCAGCGGCATTTGAATGATATGTTATTAGCTTGTAATAAGTATTATTGCGTGTACTTTTTCATTTTTTGCGTGTACTTTGTTGAAAGTACACGCAAAAAATTCATAAAGTACACGCACATTGAAATTCAATTTGTTCAATCCATTTTCCATGTACTAATGTGTATTATGAGTGTACTATTTTGTATTTTTGTGTTTTTGTTTAGGAATCATACGATCAAGCATGTTCAACTACAAAACTGTTGCTTGCACGTTTGATGATCTTCACAATACAAAACCTTTCACATTGACAGTCAATAGTATAATGATGACGAAATTCATTTTCTCCTTAGCATCAATGATAGAGATAAAAGGTTACTTGGTTTCTACTACTACTATGAAGACATTTACTGCACTTTTGATGTGCAACAGCTTCAAGTAACGGAATCGAAAGCGAAGGATTTAGCTAAACGAATTGAGCAGTATTACTTAAGATGTTTTTGATAATGTTGGAGCTTTTAGCATGCAGCTATTGTATCACTTCTTTACTAAATATGTTAGGAATAGAGAATCTTGGTTTTTGACTTGGCGAACAACCTCTGTTAGGTATTACCATGAAACTGACGATATATATTATCGCCTTTAGCATGTATTTTGTTTAGACTTTTATAAATTGTTTGTGAGAATATTGCATGTACATTTTTTAAATACGCTTGTATTTTATTATTTTAGTATATGTTTTATTCTAATTCGCATGTATTTTATTTTTTGTACATATCATTATAGGTTAGTAATTTAATTTTTTTTTATAGATCAATATAATGGGGATGAAGATGAAGGCAAGAAGAGGAAATAAACAAAAAAAGAACAGTTCTGATGATAGTTCTTCATCCAGTTCCAGTTCTAGTTCTAGTGTGGCATTAAAATCTAAACGTCCTGCAAAGAAGAATGACCAATATCGATAAAATATTTTTAGCTTTCTCCATGATTTGCATCAGATTAAAGATAAAATAAACAATATCCATATTGAACTTCTTAAGAAGACTCCATTTTGGGAGCTTTTCAATGCCTACTACAATGAGAAAGTAGTAGAAGTGGACCACAAGAAGACGGATAAAAATATTTTATCAATTATCGAGCTGTACAATACAAAAACCAAAAGTTTCCATATGAAGAGTAGGATTCCAATAATGCCAATAGATATAAGTGAAATACTTGGCATACCCCTAGTTAAGGGTTTAAAATCAATAGAACTGAAAAAGCGACCGAATACTGTAAGGAAATTTTGCCCATTATCATTTGTTATGTCATACGCCGTTACCCCATTGAAGATATTCAAGGTTCATATCGTCATCAATGGATCCGAATATCAAAGAAGAAGAAGATTCAAAATTCTGACAGGTCGGACTGGTCCGCCCAGAGAAAAAGAACCGATCCGACCCCGGACTGGTCCGCCCTTGTACCGGACCGATCCGCTTGATGAAAAGCCAGTACACCCCGGACCGGAAGCGAACCGATAATGCCAAAATTAAAAAGAACCGATCCACCCCCTCGAACCGATCCACCTCAGACCCGGACCGGTCTGCCTGGGATAATTTCCAACAGACCGTGTTCAGATTTTTTAGGCTAAAAGTTTCTTATATAAACCCACTACGGGGAGTTTGTTTTCAAGACTTCTTCACACGATTTTCAAAGTTCATAAACTCAAAGTCTTCACCTTTGTGAGTTATCAAACTCATGTTTTGATTCACACATATTTCCAAATCGTCTGCAAATCGTTTTTGAAACCCTAGAACACAAACTCTGTTTTGTTCATACCCTTGTGGAGAAGACCGACCTTCTTCTTCATTGCTACCCTCCTGAAAAGGAAAACTTCCAACCGCCGACTACAGATCCGACGCCTGAGGGTAATTCTGTGTCACCCCTGTATTTCATTGTAATCCGTGTAAATTGTAATTTACAAAATTATAGTGAAATAAATGGTTTTGCCCCTTTGGGGGATTTTTCCTCATTTATGTGTGTTTGAATGTTCTTGTCTGCTTTACATCTTATTCAATCACACCTAGATGCATGTTTAAGATTTAATTGGGTTGAACTGTGTTTAATTATATAATTTCTTAATTTGAACGCACGCGCATCTCTTTCAAATTGGTATCAGAGCAGGTTACGCTAATCTTTCGCGTATTCCTAGTTTCCACAAAAAATTTCTAAAAGATATCAATTTAAAAAAAATGATTTTTGAAAAAGTGCGTGTTTAATGGAAAATCATATAATAAAATGCCAGTTTTGATGAATCTAACTATGCATATTGGAAAGCCCGCATGAGATCTGCTTTAAAGGCAATAGATGAACGTGTTTGGATTGTAGTTGAAAGAGGGTGGACACCTTCCTCCGTCACTGTTGAAAATGTGACCAGTTTAAAACCTGTCACTTCATGGACTGAAGATGAATTTAAATGGTCTTCTTTTAATTCTAAGGGTTTGAGTGCTATTTCCGGATCCATCACTCCCGATGAGTTCCGACGTATCATAACGTGCACCACGTCAAAAGAGGCATGGGATGTTTTTCAACTTACCCATGAAGGAACTAATGATGTGAAAGAATCTAAATTGCAAAATTTAACAACTCAAATTGAGACCATCACCATGCTTGAAACTGAATGTTTTGATGATTTTTATGCTAGGCTTTCTGACATTGTTAATACTAGCTTTAATCTTGGTGAACATATTCCTAATGCAAGAGTTGTGAAAAAGATTCTTCGATCTTTGCCTAAGAATTTTATCCCTAAAGTCACTGTGCTAAATTCTATGGGTAATTTAAATACCCTAAAATTGGAGGAACTTGTAGGAGATTTGCAAACATATGAAATTGACATGTTTCCTAAATCTGTCAAGTCTAAAGATAAAGGGATTGCACTTAATGCCCAAGAGAGAAAAGTGAGGGGACGACAAGAAAGAGAGTAGAGTCATCTAGAAAGAAAGATAGTGAAACTTTTGATTCTGAGTGTGATTTTGACTTAGATAATTTGGCTCTTTTTGCTAAAAACTATAAGAAAAGTCTCAAATTTAAGAAAAGTGGAAATTTTAAAGATAAGAAGAATTTTCAGAAAAATAAGTTTGAAAAGAAAAATGAGAAAGATGTTAAAAACCCTCCTAATAAAGACAGTGAGAGATGCTATGAGTGCGACGGTAGAGGACATAGAGCTTTTGAGTGTGCCACACGTCTGAACAGAGAGAAAGGGAAAGCGGTCCTTAATGCTACCCTTAGCGACGGCAGTGAGGTCGAGTCGGTGGACTCGGGAGATGAGTCACCGCATGAGTGTAACTTCACCGCATTCATGGCTAGTCATGTGAGCAATTCTAGTTCTCCTCACGACGATGAGGATGATGCTTCACAGGGACACCTTGACAGTGAGAGCAATGTGAGTGAGGGGGAGATTGAAACAAGTGAGAGCGAGAGTGATATTCAACTCACCTACGTTGAGTTATAATCTGAGTCTTTTAAAACTAAAAAGCGTAATAAAGCGTTAGTTCTTAAGATCACCGACTTAGAGGAAGATTTAAGAAAAGCAAGAGAGAGAGAGTCCTCCACATGCACCACCCTAAGAGAGAGAGAATCTGCCTGTGTTGAGAAAAAGAGTTTGTTTAGAGAGAGAGAGTATTTTTGAGAAAAAGCGAGGGGACTTGACTAAACAAGTGGTTAGTCTTACGAGTGAGCTCCATTCCTCCGTGGAGACTCAGAAGAAACTTGAAACTCTTGTTGCCCAGCTGACTCATGATCTTGAGAAAGCACGGGAAGTCAAGGTACAAATTGAGGACAGATCTGGGAAAATGGGAAAGATGCTCCTCGGCCCCGCTTTAGGTTTTGGTGATCGGCAGGGAATTGGGTATGATGGTGCCTCCACGTCCCAAATTTCACCTGGACCAGTTCCTGAGTTTACTACGACTCCTTATGGCCATCGTCAAAAACCTCAAAGGAGAGTTCGACCAAGAAAAGCAAACCAAGGTCCGCCTTTGACTGTGTTCTTTGTACTTATTGCAAAAGAAAAGGCCACATCAGGGAGTTTTGCTATAGCATGGGTCGGACACGACGTACTACTGCTCCATCACTTCATACTGATGAGTTTTCGAGTCTGAGAGAGCGAGTTGAGTTTTTAGCCTCCACAACACAGAGCTTGATGAAGGAATTACGACGGATGTCACTACCATCTGTAAATGCTTCTCACACTCCGACTAAAACCAACAACAACAAGGGTAAACAAAAGGTTACCACTTCTTGGGTGCCTAAGAAAGATAAGAAAGCCCTTGTTGTTCATGTTGCTCTCAAAGAACATAATACCTCACAGTGGTATTTTGATAGTGGATGCTCTAGACACATGACAGGTGATGTCTCATTTTTTACCCACCTTGAGGATTATAAGGATGGTAGAGTCACCTTTAGAGATGGGAGCAAGTCTAGCATTGTAGGACGAGGTACTGTAGAGTTACCAAGATTTCCTAAGCTAGAGAATGTGTTGTACGTCAAAGGTTTAAAAGTAAACCTTCTCAGCATTAGCCAGCCGTGCGACACTGACTTTGCAGTAAAGTTTAATCGGGATGCGTGTAATGTCTATAATCAAGCCGGTAAACTTTTGATGCAAGGGGTGAGGATTGATGATAATTGTTATGGGACTGTGCCTACTTCCTCACTTGTCTGCAACAGCGCCGCGATCACTCCTATGGATTTTTGGCACCAACGTCTAGGTCATATGAACGTTAGAGATTTGACTCGTTTAGACAAAAAGGACCTAGTACGTGGCTTACCATCTCTAGGAAAGTCAACTTCCATGGTTTGTGGACCCTGTAAGTTGGGAAAGCAAATTCGGAGCCCTCATAGGAATTTTCATTCCATTACCACCTCCCGAGTTCTTGAGATGGTTCACATGGAACTTATGGGTCCTACTCGTACTGAGAGTTTGGGTGGTAAGAGGTATATCCACGTAATGGTAGACGATTTCTACAGATACTCCATTGTAGGTTTTCTGAGAGAGAAATCCGATGCTGTAGAGTTTTTAACGACCAAGTGCCGTGTCCTGCAAAATCAACACGGAGTCCCTATTAATAGGATACGTAGTGACAACGACACTGAATTTAAGGAAGCAAAGGTAGATTTGTATTGTGATAGCCTTGGGATTAAACATGAGTTTTCTGCTGTGAAGACTCCTCAGCAAAATGGGATTATTGAGAGAAAGAATAGAACGATCCAAGAGATGGCTAGATCTATGCTTCTAGGTCGTAAAGTCTCTAGGAGATTTTGAGAAGAGGTAGTGTCTACTGCATGCCACATGGTGAATAGGGTTTATCTGCGTCCACACACACTTAAAACGCCTTATGAATTGTGGACTGGCAAGAAACCCAACCTGGCCTATTTTCGGGAGCAAATGCTACATCCTACGGGACAGAGAGCAATTAGGAAAGTTTGACTCCTGGAGCGATGAGGGAATATTGCTAGGATATTCATCGAATAGCAGAGCATACCGGGTTTTTAACCTAAAGAGCTCTAAGGTTGTGGAATCAATAAACGTCATCGTGCAAGATGACGAACCTTTGACGGCTATTAATCCTAACCTACAGTGTAAGGATGAGGACTTATCTGGGAGTGACTTACTTTTCCCTCACCCACACTCTGTGGACCCTATTCCTGTTCTAGGGGACACACTAGCTTGGGTTCTCAAGAGTCATGACCCGTCTGCCATTGTTGGCGATCCCACTCTAGGGGTCAAGACTCGTACTCAGCTAGAGAACGTTGTTAGCCATCTTTTCTACACGTCCAAAGTCGATCCCAAGAATTATAAAGAAGCACTCAAGGATGAACACTGGATATCTGCTATGTAGGATGAGTTGCTTAAGTTTAAAAAGAATAATGTCTGGGAACTTGTTCCCCGACCTAGTGAGACAAATGTGATATGTAACAGATGGATTTTCTAGAATAAAATGGATGAAAGTGGTACCATAATCAGAAACAAAGTTGGGTTGGTCGCTCAAGGCTACACACAGATAGAAGGTGTAGACTTTGGGGAGACATTTTCTCCTGTTGTGAGGCTTGAGTCCGTCCGTCTACTACTCGCCATCACATGTCATCTGCACCTCAAGTTATATCATATGGATGTCAAGAGTGCCTTTCTGAATGGCATTCTACAGGAGGAGGTTTATGTGGAACAACCAAAAGGGTTTGAAGACCCTAAGCACCCTGAACACGCTTATTATCTGAGGAAAGCCTTGTATGGTTTGAAGCAAGCACCCCGTGCTTGGTACGAAAGGCTTACTTCCTATCTCTTAGCCCGTGGCTTCAAGAGATGGGGAGTTGATATGGCGTTGTTCCTCAGAAGAGATGACGGTGCTATTTTGGTTACCCAGGTCTATGTGGATGACATAGTCTTTGGATCCACATGCTCCCAGCATGCTCACCACTTTGAGGAGGAAATGAAAAGTGAGTTTGAGATGAGCATGGTTGGTGAGCTTACATTCTTCCTTGGTCTCCAGGTTCGTCAGCTAGAGGATGGTATGTTCATCTCCCAATCCAAGTATGCTAGAGACCTAGTGAAGAACTTTGGTTTAGACTCCACTATGCATGCACGTACTCCTATGATTACCACTACCAAGCTTAGTAAGGACACTTTACGCAAGGACGTAGAGCAAACCTTATATCGGAGTATGATAGGTAGTCTACTCTACTTGACTGCCAGTCATCCCGATATAGCCTTTAGTGTTGGAGTCTGTACGCGATATCAAGCGTCCCCAAAAGAGTCACATTTACTTGCTCTAAAACGTATTATTAAATACGTGAGTGGGACTCTCTCATACGGTATTTGGTATTCCTTTGATACCGATGACCGTCTATCTGCCAATTCATATGCCGATTGGGCCGGGGATGTAGATGGTTGTAGGAGCACTTCTGGTGGGTGTTTCTATTTTGGTTCTGCTCTTGTCTCCTGGCTGAGCAAGAAGCAAAATTCCATCTCTTTGTCCACTGCAGAGGCTGAGTACATAGCCGCCCGGAGTTGTTGCACGCAACTCTTATGGATGAAGCAAATGCTGGTGGATTATGGGATTTCACAGGGCACCATGACCATTTCCTGTGATAACACGAGCGCGATACACATATCCTGCAATCCAGTCCAACATTCGCGCACAAAGCACATCAGGATACGTGAGCACTTTATACGATAGTTAGTTGAAGAGAAAGTCATATCCCTGAGTTTTGTTCCCACCGACCATCAGTCAGACGATATTTTCACGAAACGTTTAGATGCCCTTAGATTTGAGAGTCTTAGGAAGTCTTTGGTGATTTGCACAGTTAACTGAGGGGTTGTTCTATGTCTAGAATAGGATGCTTCTTCATGTTCATATCATATGCTTCCTACTGCTAGTCTGTTTTATATGTACCATTGCTTTGTTGTACAGTTATTTCTTTGTTCTTTTGAAAAATTCCAAAAAGATTTTTCTTTTGATAAAATTTTTGAGAAAAACACAAAAATATTTTTGTATTTTATTTTGCACCTTTTATGGATGAACATTTAAGATAGCCAAGTCACAATTTCATTCCACTTATCCATGTGACTGTTTGATAGAGATTTGAGACGCTACATCATTTCATCTATGTGCTTTACATTTTATGGAGTCTTTGAGATGTAATTAGTGATATTTTCCTACATGTTTGACTCCTATCTCCTTTATTGCACACATGCACAACTTTATTTGATTATTGTACTTGTCTATCACATGTTGGCTTAAGTGTTTCCATCTCAATTCTGTCTATACAACTTACAATATGCGAGAAAACTTGACAAGATTGGAATGCATGTAAAAACCATTTTTTGTGAGACTGAGTGTTTGTTTAAGAATGGGGAGGGGCTGCGAATGGTAATTATCACTTCTTTGCACAAAAGCCACCATTCAAAAGGACCTAAAAAATGGAGGAATTTTATTATCCGGGGTCGAAAGAGGTTAAAAGAGACCGAAAATATGTAAAGGCAATAAAAAGCAATTCATGTCAAATATGGGCCATTAGGTTTCACCATCAATTCTCCAAAGTTTGAGAATTTAGAATGCCTCTATTCAAAATTAATATTTGAGGGAGTTTGGTTGGAGAATATAAACGGGTTTGCACTTCCTTGAAAGTCCTGAAAAAGAATGAAATAGTTTTGGACGTTATTGGTGTGGAAATCACTTTGAGCTTTGATTTGTTGATTTGATTAAGTCAATGTCTTATATTACCACCTTTTTACACTAAAGGAAGACCTTGAGTTCATTCGTTAGGAGTATCCGATATTCATCGTGCACAAATGTCATGTTTTGTATGCATTGATTTTCCTATCGAATGTGTTCACATCCCTTCATTCCATTTCCATGACTTGGTTGTTTCGTGTTCACTCATGGTGTGATTTTTGTTTGTTTTGTGGGAAAATTTTGAAAAATAAAAAATAGTTGTTTAGTTCCTTGTGACACCCCGATTTCTTTTATTTGATTCATTCTTCTCATTTGTCTATTTGGGGACATCATAAAAAGGGGGAGAATGAATTATCATTTTATGGGGGAGTTCGAATTTTGGGGGAGTTTTTGAGATTTAACTTATGCTTTTATCATAAATTGATATCTATGTTTATCTCATTACAAACTCAATATGTCACGTGGTATTTGCGTTGTCTCATGTGTGTAGGTATGAAGATTGATGATCTCTGAATTGCACACCCTGATGAGAAAAGCGTTGAGATTCCTGAAGATTCGAAGAGCAAACGATGAAGTCTTATTCATTTGTATCTTTCCAGTTTTGGGTTCATGGAATGGTAGATTTGTATAGGCATTGTGTTATTTGTATCTTTCCAGTTTTGTTTTTATGTATGTACCGGCATAGACATAGGGGGAGATTTGTAAGGACATTTTGTCCATTATCATTTGTTATGTCATACGTCGTTACACCATTGAAGATATTCAAGGTTCATATCGTCATCAACGGATCCGAAAATCAAAGAAGAGGAAGATTCAAAATTCTGACAGGCTGGATCAGTCCGCCCAGAGAAAAAGAACCGATCCGACCCCGGACCGGTCTGCCCCTGTACCGGACCGATCCTCTTGATGAAAAGCCAGTACACCCGGGACCGAAATCGAACAGATAATGCCAAAATTAAAAAGAATCGATCCGACCCATCCGCCTCAGACTCGGACCGGTCCGCCTGGGATAATTTCCAACAGACCGTGTTCAGATTTTTTAGGCTAAAAGTTTCTTATATAAACCCACTACGGGGAGTTTGTTTTCAAGACTTCTTCACACGATTTTCAGAGTTCATAAACTCAAAGTCTTCACCTTTGTGAGTTATCAAACTCATGTTTTGATTCACACATATTTCCAAATCATCTGTGAATCATTTTTGAAACCCTAGAACACAAACTCTGTTTTGTTCATACCCTTGTGGAGAAGACCGGCCTTCTTCTTCATTGCTTCCCTCCTGGAAAGGGAAACTTCCAACCGCCGACTACAGATCCGACGCCTGAGGGTAATTCTGTGTCACCCCTGTATTTCATTGTAATCCGTGTAAATTGTACTTTACAAAATTATAGTGAAATGAATGGTTTTGCCCCTTTGGGGGATTTTTCCTCATTTATGTGTGTTTGAATGTTCTTGCATGCTTTACATCTTATTCAATCATACCTAGATGCATGTTTAGGATTTAATTGGGTTAAACTGTGTTTAATTATATAATTTCTTAATTTGAATGCACGCGCATCTCTTTCAAATACTGCTCAAAATCTGGATTACAAGCACGATACTTCGCGAAAAGAATAGAAAAGTTAGAAATTTTGAATGGTTTGAAAAAATGAGTTGAATTGGAGACAGACGAAGGAATTTCTGATTTTGTTAAAATTGTGTGTCTCCACTTCTTGAACACGTTGTTTTTCTCCAACTCAAACTTCACCCTTAGAGAATTTTGGTTGAAATACATCGACAATATTGAGTAAATGAATAAGTATGACTGGGCATCTGCTGTGCATGAGTTTCTCATACATTCACTTGACAAATCAGCAAGTTCAAAACCTAACACAGTTACTGGATGTGTCATTTTTCTACTGGTGAGCAAAAAAACATCATGATATTTCAAAATTTACAAACCAATACTCACGTGTACTTTGAAAATACACGTGATATTTTCACTTGTATTTTGAAAATAAACGTTTATTTTCACGTGTATTTCAAAATACACGTGATATTTTTAATTATAAATTTTGAAAATACACGTGATATTCCTGGTATTTCAAAATTTACATACCAATACTTACCTATACTTTGAAAATATCACGTGTATTTTCAAAATAAAATACACTTGATATAACAAGTGTATTTTGAAAGTAAAATATCAAGTGTATTTTGAAAGAACAAGAGAAAATATCACGTGTATTTTGAAAATACGATTCTACTTTATAAAGTACACGTGTATTTTACAAAATACACGTGTATTTTACAAAATACACGTGTACTATATTTTGTAAATTTTACAAAATATAATACACGTGTATTTTGTAAAATACACGTGTACTTTATAAAGTAGAATCGTATTTTCAAAATACACGTGATATTTTCTCTTGTTCTTTCAAAATACACTTGATATGTTCACTTGTATTTTCAAAATACACGTGATAATTTAACGTGTATTTTGAAAATACACGTCTTATATCACGTGTATTTTGAAAATACACGTCTTATATCACGTGAAAGTACACCTGTATCCACTATGAATGCTTTGTAAATATATGAATGCACCATTATCACTTGTATTTTAAATTCATTTTTTTGTATGATCACAGTATTGAGCATGTGAGAAATTTGAAATTATTTCTCCTGATGAAGAATTTAAAGAAAAGACTCCAAAATTCCTGAAGTGGAAATTGTCGTCTTTGAGACAATGGTTTGTGAAGAATGACATCGCAACAGCAACTTTGAAGCAGAATATAAATAAACCAGCTTGTCAAGACAGTTCTGTACAAAAGGAATCTCAGTTTGAAGGACCAAGTTACTCTTTGAACATTTCTACAGAAAGTCCTATACATGTTGATTCATCATCAGAAAAAGTTGTAGAAGATATAAAAGATAATGAGTTTTCACATGGTTGGAATATTCCCCTTAAAAACATTGTGACTCCAAAGAAAAAGAAGGAAAAAGATCAACCAAAGGTTAATTTGGAGGAATAAATTGTTGTTTTGAAAAGGGAATTGTTGGGAAAAAATAACCAACTATCTAAAGCAGCTGAAGACTTTAATGGTGCACTTAAGAAGGTGATCTCTTTGGAGGTGGAGAGTGCCATTTTGAATGTACAGTTGCAGGTAGATCGCGATTCACTTTTTGAAGCCCATAAGGAAATGAAGAAGTTAAAGGTGGAGAATTCCAACCTTTTGAAGAAAAAAGAGTTACTAAATAAGTTGGAGGTAGAAAATGCCCAACTAGTTGAGTTAAAAAATTCTTTAAAAGAAAAGCTTGATCAAGTCACAATGAGTGACTCAGATAGAATTAAAGAATTGGATGAATCATTGCAAAAATAGGAAGAATCAACACGAATTTTGGAATAAAAAAATGGATATTTGTCTCTGAGTGATGAAGATCTCAAAAAAAAGTATGATGATACATTGCAAAAATAGAAAGATGCTGACATAGAAAAGATCACATGGAGGCAGAATCTTGATGAGTCAGAATTGAAAAGAACTCAACAGGTACTTTTGAATGCAGAGTACACACAGTTTTTCTAAAGTACACGCAGTTTTCCTAAAGTACACGCAGTTTTTCTAAAGTACACGCAGTTTTATTTCATAGTATTTTTAATGCATTTTTATTTGATATTACAAATAATGCAGAGTACATGCATTATTTGATTAAAAATAATGTAGTTTTATTCAAGTATTGCTTATAATGTAATATTCTTTTTGTATAACAGGAAAACAATAATAAAATCCTAAATGACGAAATTTCAGAGTTGAAGAAAATGCTTGATGAATCAGCATTGACAAAAACTGATCAGGTATCTATAAAGTACAATAGATATATAGTACACGCTTTACTTTCTAAAGCAAACGCAAATTATGTTGAAAGTACACGTGCATATTATAAATTTTATAAAGTACACGTATTTGATAATACATGCGGGTATATTATAAAATACACGCATGTATTAAAATATAGGCGTGTACTTTATAAAATACACGTAAGAGAAAATGAATCATTGTTTCAAAAAATGTTTACAATCCAACATTCCTTGTTAAATATATCAGGCAAACATTAATAAACAACTCATGGATGAAATTTCGAGTTTGAAGATTGAACTAGCCTCAAAGGCAGTTCAAGGAACCCCCAAAATATCCAAAACAAAAGGGCCTCTTACTAGAGGACAGAAGAAAAGAAAAGTTGACAGCAAAACCGAAAAGCATGAACCAATTAAGAAACAAAAAGAGTCAAAGCAGAGAAAAAGCCGTCTAACAATAGCTCGACAAATGAAAGAAACTCACTTCAAGCTTGAAGCAATCAAAGTATACAAATATCTCGATGAAGCTTTGAAGAAAAAGATTGAAGAGTTTATTCAAAATGCTGAGCCAGGGTAAAGTTTATTGTTTTATGATTTATCATTTCACTAATTTATATTTTTTTTGGTGCAAAAGAATAAGGTTATTATTATTATACAATTCTTATTGATTATATAAAATGCAGGCAATTTATTTTCCAAGGGCTGGTTTCTTATGTCCCATGGGAAGATTTTGTTGAAGTCTTCAACAATCAAGAAATTTCAAGCCAAGTATGTAGTCCAAATATTATACATCCATTACATTTCAACATTATTATTTCCTCACTATTTTATATTGTGTGAAACAGATAATAATTGCCTTTAGTGAAGTATTGAGGTTAAAATTGTCAGAGGAAGGGCTCTCCTACTCACACATTTTTTCTGATTATTATTGGGTAAGTACAATTAAACCAAAAGTTTTGAGAAACAAAATTTCAGTTTTTTTTATTAACATAATGTCTATAATTTTTATTCAGATAGAAGCCTGTAGCACAAATGAAGTCAATAAGAAGAGAGAGTTATATAGAGATTTATTTGAATACTTAGGCACTTGTAATAATTTGTTCATTATACTAGGACATAGTGTAGGACATTTTATATTACTTGTGATATACAAAAAATAAAATAAAGTGGTCCACATAGATTCCCTTCGACCGAACGACAAGGAAAAAAATACAATATTCTTCGATGATGCAAAAAAATTGGTTAGTTACTAAACTTAATTAGTAATGTTACTTGTACTTATATTATGAAAGTACACGCATCATATTTTAAAATACACGTGAAATGAACCAATACAAATTACGTGTACTTTAATATTATGCGTGTACTTTTAACTCTTTAGGCAAAATACACGCATCATATTTTAAAATACACGTGATATGAAATATGCGTGTACTTTTAACTCTTTAGGCAAAGTACACGCATCATATTTCAAAATACACGTGATATGAAAAAATAAAATATGCATGTACATTAATATAATACGTGTACTTTTCACTCTTTAATCTTCATATACTCTTTTATTTGTATACACTAAACATTTGTCTTCTTAACAGTTTTTTGTCTTCCAAAAAACACTGTGCGTATTAAAGACTAAAGCAGAAACAATGAAAAATAAAGGTTTCAAAATTCAGAGGAAGTTTGATGAAGGTACACCAAATGAGTTTACATTGGATGATGATCCATTGACAGAGCAAGGAAAAAGGACAGTAGATTTCTTGCTGGAAAGTGATCTCAAATTTGATCTAATAAGAGATCATGAATGCCCTAAACAATATAATGGGTAAGAAAAACTTCATTTCTAAAAATTACTAATTTGTATCTTTTCAAAAAATTTCATTCACATCATACTAATTTGTATATTTGTTTTATTTTAATTTCAGGATTGACTGTGGGGTGTTCTGCATGTACTACATTGAACAAATTAGTAGAAATAAGAAAATGCAAAAATTATTTCAAGACCCTGACATGCTAAAACAAAGAGCATATGTACTAGGGGAAATTCTTCTATCAAAATATTTCTTCCCCCAAAATGAGAAAAAACTTCTATAAATTGTGATTCAAATACAAACCATATTTGTAATTTATTTTGTGTTATATTGGTTATTGTTTACAATATTTATTACACCAAAATGGTTTATTTCCGCTGGCGCGGACCACAATCCACGTAAGGTTTAGACAAACAATGCACCTAAGTGTTATTATATAAAGTACACGTATTTTTCACAAAAACTACAAGTGATAATTATTAAGTAAACCAATGAATTGTTCAAAGTACACGCATTTTGACTAAAGTACACGCACTGGTTAATATAATAATTTTTTATTATATTAATTGAAAACTACTTTAAATATTTACTCAGGACACAATAACTAAAATCAATTTATTAAGCTCAACTACTCACTTCCCAACTATTTCTGGTCAAGAAATAAATAGCTTTAACTTTTCCTATAAAAGAGTAATATTTGTTCCTTTCTTAACCATTACATCTAGGGTAAAGATAACATAATGGCTATTCCAGTAGAAAAGTTACGAGATACTCTTGAGAGAGATGAAAGAAATAAAACAAAAATAAGGCAAATTGAGGAAAATATTTTCTCATATGAAACTGCCTTTGAGAAGTTTCAAACATATGTGAGGGAAGGCTATTCTGGACTTCCACCCAATCCCATAGATTTATTTGATGTGGATGAGGACCCTCCTCAAACACATGAAGACCTCATGTCTTTCTATACACAAGAAGTTCCCATAAAAATCGCCAAGCTGAAGGAGAAGAAGGCTCTCCATGAAGGCCTTGTAGCTGTCATAGAAGAAGAAATTCGACACTAGTCGAATTTAATTGACTCTCTTCCTGACACCCTAGATGCCTTTGACAAACTTCCATAATAGAAGTCTTCATTAGTTTTTTCAGCTTTTGTTATGTGAAAAAAATGTACTTTATTTTTTTGTTTTTAATAAAAAATTTATTTCTTTCATGGATGTATTCTCACTTATGTCATACACCAAATATAGTAAAGTACACGTGAACCCTTATAAAAATGATCACGTGTATACTAAAAAATGTAAACATTAATATCATTTAATGTAAAAAAATTGGTTTGTAAAAATATGATTGCGTGTATTATAAATTATAATACACGCAAATTTTTATAAAGCACAAACAAGTTATTATCTCAAATAATTATATAATTGCGTGTACTTTATACATTACACGTGTACTTTATAAAGTACACGCATAGTCTATAAAGTACACGCCTATTAAAATACTTGTATAATAATGGCGCTGGCGCGGACCATAATACACATAGGAATTTAAGAATATGAGTGACCCAAGTGTCTTTTATAAAGCACAAGCACATTGTAATATCCAAAACCATTTTTCAAATAGTACATGCATTTATATATGTCTACTTGATAAAATTACATGCAGAATACATAAAGTACACGTATATTGAATTAGATTTTTGTCATATCAATATGCGTGTACTTTGCTAAAACATGCGCGTACACTTATATGCGTATACTTTAATTATCAATGCGTGTACTTCATAAATTAGACGTACATTTCATCAAGTACACGCATATTTTATGTATATTATGCGTGTACTTCATGCATGTACATCATAAAGTACACGCATATTTCATCAAGTAAATCTAAATTAAATGTCATTAATAAAGTACACGCATATTGAACTGACCAAATTTATTTTTAAATGCATGTACTTTATGTATTCTACGTGTACTTCATAAAGTACACGCATATTTCATCAAGTACACGCATTGATAAAATTTCTTTGGACATCAATATGTGTACAGCTATGCAAAAAACAAACTAATGTAAAGTACACGTGAACATCAGGAAAAATGATCACGTATATTTTATGAAAAATATGTGTACAGCTACACAAAAAATAAACTAAAAAATGAGACTTAAAAATAAATTACATTCATTTATATGAAACAAATGGTTTATTAATTAATTTATTCAATAAAATGGTTAAAATGAATGAATTCAACAATTTTAAAAATACTCAAATGGATTCCTTACAAGTAGACCTGTAATGACCCGTTTTACTACACCTTGAGCAAGTAACTTCCCTTACTGTGATCTCACCAGAAGACTTTATTCTCTTATTTCTTGGCCTGCCTGTCGGTCTCTTAGTCATTGGTGGAAGGACAGATGGATTTTCAGGAATAGGAGTATTTAAGGAAATCAAATCAGGAAGAGAAACTATAGGTATCGAATATGATTTCTGTAGAAAGATACCTTATAGTACTCCTCAATATAATCATAAATACTGGTCTCTTTCCTCCGCACAATACAAACAACATGAGAACATGGAAAACATCTAATCTGCCAACTCTTACAAGAATAAGTCCTTTCTTCTAAGTCAACTGTTTCTCGCACTTCTGAATGAACTTCAAATACATTTTGACTTGAGAGACTAATAGTCCAATGTCGGCTTTTATTCCAATTTTCATTCAGTAACTTTTGAAAAAAAGGACATAGCTCATTTGTCCAAGTGTCAGACTCAACAAGTTCATTTGTATTGAAATTCATAATCTTCACTCTTAATTTATCAAGCATATTCATTACTGGTAAATGCCTTTCCTCCAATATCCATGAATTGAATGACTCCGCAACACTAGATGCCATGTCACCATACTGTTTACCAGGGAAATATGCACAAGACCAATTCTCGGGAGGCAAACTATCAATGAAATCGGAAATAGCATCTCCTCCTTCCTTCTTCAATGTTTCAATATTCTTGTGAATTACATCTACTGAGACAGCATATACACAAGAAAAAAAATCTTTAACAATTTTCTTTCGAAATCCAACACAATTCTCACGAATTTTCTTTTTTATATTCCCTTGTAAATGATGTATACAGTAGGAATGTGCAGACAACGGGAAGACCCTCGAACAGCTTCAAGTAATCCATTGTTTCGATCTGATATAAATGTTATGTTTCGATATTGCTCAACTACAGCACTATGCAAATTGACAAGAAACCACATCCAGTTATCTTCGGTTTCAGAATCAACAACAGCATATGCAACAGGAAAAAGGCCTGAAATATAAAAATATATCAAAATTAAAATAAATAACATATCCATGTACAATACTATGTAAATTGATGCTGCTGGCGCAGACCCTAAAACACATGAAAAATACATTGTGTGTTTAATTTAAATTGTTTGTAAATAACAAGACAAAATATAAAAACGTACCATACACATGATAAAGATAAAAAGACATGCACGTTTACTTTCCAATCTTTTGCTTGGCTTTATTATTAACAACACTAACATCAACATACACGCATAAAAATGTAAAGTACAGGTGAACTCAACAAAAACATTCAAAGGTACTTTACATTTTTAACGTGTACTTGGCTTTATTATTTCTAAATAACAACACTTATAATCAAAGTACACGCATAACAATGAAAAGTACACTTGAAATTAAGAAAAATATTCACGTGTACTTGACATGTACTATGCGTGTACTGTAGTTTGTATTCAACATAACAACATCATCATCAAAGTACACGCATAAAAATGAAAAGTACATGTGAAATTAACAAAAACATTCACGTGTACTTGACATGTACTATGCGTGTACTTTACTTAGTATTACACATAACAACATCATCATCATCAAAGTACACGCATAAAAATGAAAAGTACACATGAAATTAAAAAAACATATACGTGTACTTGACATGTACTATGCGTGTACTTTACTTAGTATTACACATAATAAGACATATCATGAAAATACACGTAGAAAAATGAAAAGTACACGTGAACTAAAACAAAGACATTCAAAGGTATTTTATATTTTTATGCTTGTATCTTGATGATATGGAATGGAACAAACAAAATGTCAATGCAATACACAAAATAAAATATTTGGAATTAATTTACCATTGTTCTCATTCCTTGCAGTAGCTGATAGTATTGTTCCACGGTAACGGCTCTTCAAAAAGGCACCATCAAGAAATAAAACAGGTCTGCAGTATTGAAATCCATAAATACATCCTCTAAACATTACAAATATTCTCTTGAATTTTTTACTCTCATGTTCCATGTCTAGGATGCAATGCGACCCAGGATTATACCGCAATAGAAGGTCACGATAATTATTCATTAATGCATAAGAAACCTTTTCATCACCATGTATATCAACAACATCCATCTCTTTCGCACACCATGCATGTTGATAAGCTATATCAAGACCATAATTCTTCTTCATATCTCTAACTACATCAATTGGTCTCAATAGCGGATTATCTCTGTTGATACCAAAATTAATATGCTGATATGGACGAATAATACGAAGACACGTGTCAATCTACGTGGCACAATAGCAACGAGGATGTTCATTTCCCCGACCAACTCATGTTCTCTCCGAGCAACAAAGATACACCGAGAAACTTTAGCACTCCGAGGTACTCCAGCGCTCCGAGGAACTCCTAAGCAACGAGCAACTAAGGCGGTCCGAGCTGCATCTCGGCCCTAGCATTAATTGCCGGATAATCAACAGTTCAACTATTCATTGAATGCTTATTATCTTGACGCACACTCTACATTAAATGTATCACCCTTTCATATGTGTATCATTTAATGTAACACCCTTTCATGTACAGCCTAAGGGCTATAAATACCTTGTACCACCCTCATTCAAAGGGACCGGAATTTCTTGAGAGAACATATGCTCGAGAATTCTCAAACACTCAACAATAACATAACAGTAGACGTAGGCCATTCATATAAGGCTGAACCACTTTAAAAGTCTTTGTCTCATTTTATTTATCTGTGATTGAATAATTAGAGCGATCTAATTTTTTACATCAACAGATTGGCACCGTCTGTGGGAACGATTTGTTATTATCGTTTTTCACCAAAAATCATTCATCACCAATGGAGGATAACCCAGAATCTAGCAATCGAAACGCTGGAAATGCTGGAAATCCTCCAAATCCCTCTGCACTTCCAGATCTGGCCGGAATTATGACAAATCTGGCTCAAGGACAAACCGCCATGCAAGATACGATGCGGCAACTCATACAAACTCTTCATGGCGGCGTACCTGCACAATCAGGGCATCGAAGTGGTCATAGGCAAACCTATTTATTTTCTTCGCGATCCAGGCGTACTGAATCGTATCGTAATGAGGAATCTGATGATTTCTCTTATCAACCCGGGGAAACTTCGTCAATACGGGTTACAGATACTGAACAACGTGTCACCCTTTCCCCAGAAAGGGCCAGCGCATTGGAAAGGTTAAGTAGGGCTTCTCCTTTCAGCCGATTAGGCCCCAGGAGGAACAGGAGTCCACCTAAAATCATGTCGAGGAGTTTTCGACAACCATCAGATCTAAGAGAAGGATCAGCACAATCACGACCAGTTGCTCGTCAAGATAGATCCCAAGAGGCTACTTCAGAACGATCAATTGCTCGAACCAATAGGCCCGAGGAAGGAAATGAAGCGTGGAAAGGATCTCTTCAGCGGTTGGAAGATAGATTGGGAGAAATGGCTAAGGCCAAGAACCCTCTACAATGAACCTTTGTTCGAGGAACACCTTTTGTCCAGGATATTATTAATTTTCCTACCCCGTCAAAGTTTAAAGCCCCTGTGGTGACTCCCAAATATGATGGAAAGACAGATCCTGTTCTTCACATAGAATAATATCAAGCTGCTGCCGACATCTATGCAGTCCCCGACGAGATGAGATGCAGAGCATTCTCGGGAACCCTTACTAGATCTGCCCAGATATGGTACAACAATCTTCCTCGGGGTAAGATTTCAACTTTCTTTCAGTTGGCCGAGTTGTTCATTGGCAATTTCTGTTTTGGAGCAAAGCTAGTAAAATGAGTAGCACATTTGTTAAGTGTTAGACAAAAATCTGGTGAAAGTACTAGAGATTACATAACTCGTTTCAATAATGAGAAGCTGGAAGTCATAGATTATAAAGAAAAGACAGCATCACCGCCTTGATGAGTGGGTTGTTGCCTAACAAGTTGTACTACACTTTGGCCAAAGACCCTCCTCGAACCATGTCAGACCTAATGAGAAAAGCGTCCAAGATTATGAATGCTGAGGAGGCCATGTCTGCGAAGAAGAATATGGACACCAAAGAAACAAAAGTGGAAGATGATAAAGCGAAGAAGAAGAGTATTCAGCCCCGAGAAGAATCAAGCTATACAAGAGGAAAAGAAGACCGAGCAAGAGAGAGATCTAGATCTCCTCGTCGGGCAGAAGAAAAACAATAAATGAAGAATGTGTGTTAATTTCACCGATCTCAACAAGGCAATGGATGCTACTTCGGGACACGAGCTGATCATGGATACTTACTCTGGCTACCACCAGATCAAAATGAAACCTGAAGACAGGAAACGACATACCAGCAGCTGATGAACAAGGTTTTTGCTGAACAAATCAGTTGCAGTATGGAAGTCTATGTCGACGATATGCTGACAAAAAGCAAGAAAGCTGCTGATCATCTAGTTGACTTAGATCAGACCTTTGATCAACTGGATAAATTATCAAATGAAACTCAACCCGACGAAGTGCACATTTGGAGTACGAGAAGGAATGTTCCTCGGGTACATCATCAACCAGCGAGACGTTGAAGCAAATCCAGACAAGATCAAATCCCTTTTAGGGTTGCGATCTCTAACGACGAAGGAAGAGGTGCAGAGATCAAATACCCAAAGCTGGAAAAATTGGCATTGGCATTAATTAAGGCAAGTAGAAGAATGAGGCCATGTTTCCAGGCCCATACCATGCATACCGACATGCCATTAAGACAAGATGTAGCAGAGTTTACTGATCTTAATACTCCCGAGAAACAAAAGTTGCTCGCTGATCAACCTGTGGATGTTACAGGATCAACAAATTATACTCCTTTGGTTAGGAGGCGTACACTTGCGTGATCAACTTCGGTTGGTAAAAGAGCTTGTGGACAAGATAGTTCGAAAGAACCTGATAGTTCGAGCGTGATCAACTTCGGTTGGTAAAATAGCGAGAACAAATTATACTCCTTTGGTTAGGAGGCGTACACTTGCGTGATCAACTTCGGTTGGTAAAAGAGCTTGTGGACAAGATAGTTCGAAAGAACCTGATAGTTCGAGCGTGATCAACTTCGGTTGGTAAAATAGCGAGAACAAATTATACTCCTTTGGTTAGGAGGCGTACACTTGCATGATCAACTTCGGTTGGTAAAAGAGCTTCTGGACAAGATAGTTCGAAAGAACCTGATAGTTCGAGCGTGATCAACTTCGGTTGGTAAAATAGCGAGAATAAATTATACTCCTTTGGTTAGGAGGCGTACACTTGCGTGATCAACTTCGGTTGGTAAAAGAGCTTGTGGACAAGATAGTTCGAAAGAACCTGATAGTTCGAGCGTGATCAACTTCGGTTGGTAAAATAGCGAGAACAAAATATACTCCTTTGGTTAGGAGGCAATAGTTCAAACCCACGACCAACTTTGGTTGGTAAAAGGGCAAGAACAACATTCTTATAACGCCAATCTCGATTGGTTTGAAAACAAAATATGCTCTCAAATGCCAACTTATGTTGGTCGGGAGGTAATATTATTACAAAAGTTCCTCAAAGAACAAAATATTCCAAACTGAACCAAGTATGGTTGGTCGGGAATAAAAACCCACTAACTGTATTTGGTCGACGAGGAAAAAATTACCAAGTATAGTTAGTCGGGGATAAAAACTCTAACTAATTATAATTGGTCGACGAGCACAATTTAACAACCTTGGTTGGTTGGAAAAATTTTCAACATTTTTATACTCATTACTTTATTATTAAGTGATCGAGCAACATTGATACTTGTAACTTTTTTGGTCGATGAACCATACAATATTGTTATGCAAGCACAAATAAGAAAGTGTTTGATATTTACAAGACAATAGAAAATACAAATTTGCGAACAAAAATGAAATCCTTTCACTGAATTCAAAATGAATTACGCAAATTTATTACATTAAATTGTGTACTAACTATTGTATTGAGATTCCTACTCTATTGGTTTCTCTCCCTCTGCTTTTGAAACAGGTTCCTCGCCATCAGGAGGATCATCCAAAGCATAAGGGGAGTTTATGAAATTAAGATCTTTCAGAATTCTGATATTCATCACAGATGGTCTGTCCGAGCAGCTCTTGCTCGCCCCCGAGAAGCTCTTGCTCGTTCCCGAACAGGAAGTTGCTCTTCAAGACTCATGATCTTCTCGGACATCTCAGCCAAGGCCTGGTTCTTTGCCATTAGTTGGAAGGCTTGATTCTTCAAAGCAGATTGAGTTCTCTGTTCCTCTACAGTTACCCGAGCAGCTCTTGCTCGTCCCCGAGAACCTCTTGCTCGTTCCCGAGCAGAGGTAGAAGTCAAAATCAGCATCTACAATACTGAGATCTTTTTCTACTACTGTCTCGACTAACATTGAAGAAGAAGTTGTATAAAAATGTTTTGAAGTCCACCACTAGCTCACAAGAGGCAGTAGGTCGGCTAGCAAACCAATCAACATACTTGAAGATTATAATAAGCTACAAGCGGCATCATATGTCGTCCAAGAGATAATGCACTTTATGTTGAACAAATCAAGAAAGATCAAGAATTTCACGAGCACCGACCAACACTGCAAAATAAAATACTCCATCCTTTCAAGTAAACCATCAAGCATGAAGTATTGGGGGCTTCTGTTGATACCAAAATTAATATGCTGATATGGACGAATAATACGAAGACACGTGTCAATCTACGTGGCACAATAGCAACGAGGAAGTTCATTTCCCCGACCAACTCATGTTCTCTCCGAGCAACAAAGATACACCGAGAAACTTTAGCACTCCGAGGTACTCCAGCGCTCCGAGGAACTCCTAAGCAACGAGCAACTAAGGCGGTCCGAGCTGCATCTCGGCCCTAACATTAATTGCCGGATAATCAACAGTTCAACTATTCATTGAATGCTTATTATCTTGACGCACACTCTACATTAAATGTATCACCCTTTCATATGTGTATCATTTAATGTAACACCCTTTCATGTACAGCCTAAGGGCTATAAATACCTTGTACCTCCCTCATTCAAAGGAACCGGAATTTCTTGAGAGAACATATGCTCGAGAATTCTCAAACACTCAGCAATAACATAACAGTGGACGTAGGCCATTCATATAAGGCTGAACCACTTTAAAAGTCTTTGTCTCATTTTATTTATCTGTGATTGAATAATTAGAGCGATCTAATTTTTTACATCAACAATCTCTACGATCATCAGCTACTAATGTTGAAACCAACTTGGAGGTTATCATTTTGGCTGACGGACTACGAAAGATACCTCTACATGTATGCTCATTATTCATTGCACTTATGTAAAAGTATTCATTTATTGTAGATAATGAAGCATGGATTCTCCACATGCAATTCTCAGTAGTCTTTTTAGAGCATTCAGCCGTCACTCGAGTTTTATCATTCTTCAAATACACATACTTGAACCCAACCTCAACGGCATAATTTCGTAATTTATCCCGAAATTTCACTACACCTCCTTCAAAACACTGTTACTCATGACTTATATAAGTCTTCCAATCATTCGAAAGATAAACTTTCGACTTACTTGGCTCCACACCTCCAAGATAAAAGTCATTTTCAATGCAACTATTAAAATCATTTGCAGTGCCTGATAATAAAGACTCTAACATCTGTGTATTTGTATCACCATTGTCAACCCTCTCAGTACTTGTATTACTGCAGTCAACCCCTTCAAAAATTCGATTAGAGCATTCAATCCGTTCACGACATGAATTAGTTGGCAATGGTAATGAATCAATGGCATATATCCAAATGAAATTAGCTTTTACGATCAATTGGAACCGCGACATACAACTAACATCGTTATCACAAACTAACATGAATCGACATTCATCACCAAATGAATACCTCAATGAAAAACTCCCACTTCTCAAATTAGTAAACCTAATACACAACTCATTGCATATGAAATCTAATGAGCTATCTTCAAATATTTCAATACAAGCCATATTATCCAAATAACAACACCTTGCTATTACACTACTTACCATAATTTCCTGCAGTAAAACAGAGACGAAAAATATTTACTTCAAGGTCAACAATTCTAAAAATGTGTGAAATAATTTAATGAATGAAATATCAAAATATTTATTTATAATTAATATAAAATTACAGGCACAATTTAAAAATCTATACATGAAGCAATAAAGCAGACACATATTTTTAAAAAAACAATCACCTCTACTTTATAAACACTGTGTGTACTTTGAAAACTGATATCGAAATGGTTATTTTCGCTGGCGCGGACCTATATCAATAAGTGATTCAATACCAAATCAAAATCAAGGACTCTTAAAATTAGAATGAAACATCAATAATATTCATTCAACACATTCAACTAACAATTACAAATATTGATAAATATAGCTTATATATGAAGAATCCAAACATAAATGCATAAAAAATACAAAATCAAAACATATACATATATAACGCGTAAAAAGATATTCAATCATATGAATGAGTATTACAATGAGGGAAACTTTATATGTCCCGCCAATTTGTACCACCTGGGAACCGCATCCTTTTTTCTTTTTCTTTTTTTAGTTTCTTATACTTTTGTTTTTATATAGAAACAGTTTTTATATTAAAAAATAGTTTTTCTATTATTATAAAAACAACAGTTTTTTTTAATTAAAAAGAAATAGTTTTTCAATTAAATAAAAAAACATTTTTTTTAATTAGAACTTAATAGTTTTCATTAATTTTTTTTCCATAAATAAAAATAAACAATGTTTATTAACATGGTGATATCGCGATTGATTACTTCGGCTAGCGAGAATTCGGATTCCAAGTCCCACATCATTTGTTGAATGTGGATCCGGCCAGCGGCACTAATTTATCGCGATATTTTTTCAATAAAAAATATCGCGATTAATTTGGGTCCGCGCCAGCGGCACAAACATTTTCGGACCGAAATCATTTGTTGAATGTGGGTTCGCGCCAGCGGCACTAATTAATCGTGATATTTTTTCAATAAAAAATATCGCGATTAATTAGTGCCGCTGGTGCGGACCCACATTTCCGAACCCAAATCATTTATTGAATGTGGTTCCGCACCAGCGACACAAATTAATCGCGAATTTTTTTTCAATAAAATATCGCGATTAATTAGTGCCACTGACGCGGACTCACATTGTCGAACCAAAATCATTTGTTGAATGTGGGTCCGCGCCAGCGGCACTAATTAATCATGATATTTTATTGAAAAAAATATCGCGATTAATTTGTGTCGCTGGCGCGGAGCCACATTCAATAAATGATTTAGGGCCGGAAATGTGGGTCCCTGCCAGCGGCACTAATTAATCGCGATATTTTTTAACCCACATCAATTGTTTAATTTTAATAAAAAAATATTTAATATTAATAGGAAAACTGCTTTTTTATATATATAAACTGTTTTTTTTTTAATTTTATAAAAGATTATTTTTTTATTTTAAAAAAAAACTGTTTATTTTTATATATAGAAAAATGTTAAAAACAAAAGAATAAAAAAAAAGGAAAAAAAAAATGCGGTCCCAATGAGGTCTACATGCGATTCATGTAGAACCGCTCTTACAATGAGTCTCTTGAATCAAAACAAAGGACATACACTTATTGTAATCGATTGAAAATAGAAAAATCAACTGCTGATAAAGATAAACTTACAAATGATAGATCCAAGTGATACAGGTAGAATCGATTAAGAACATTGTAATCGATTATAGGACAGACAAAAAAAAACATAAGATTGATGTTATTTTCGATTTCGGAGAATAGTCGTTAGTTGCAGAGAAACCTCCAATAGCCGATTAGGGCTATGATTTTTTTAGATTGACAGTATCTATATGTTGAACCTAATTATTTAAAATTTGATTCACCAATTTTTTTATTCAAAAGTATTAGTCCAAGCACTAGATCGTAAAAATCTATTTTTTTTAACACGTTAAGGTGTCAAATACAGATTATATGATATTTATACAAAAATCACAAAATATATATTTAATACATCACTAGTACTTTGTGGTCCTACAAATGAGAGGCGAGAAACGACAGCCGTCTGCCACTGAGTCAAACTAGTGTGGCGCGAAATTTTCCACAAGAAGAAAACATTTTCTCCAGTGGTACCATGCCGTCTGTTTTTTCTCCTGTCCTTGTTTCTCTGTACCCATGTTTCACAAAATGGAATTCCTACTCAGCGCTGATAATTTCCTATCCATTCACGTACAATAAACTAACCACACTTTCATTCACTTTAAGTGTTTCAAATTATAATTATTCGTTATTTTATGTTATCATTTTTAACCAACATCCAGTCAGCTCTGCACCACTCTAGGCTTCCCTACAGCTTCCTTCGATATTGTTGGATTCCGTGTTTTCCCCCATCCTAATATTTTTTTCTTATAAATTGAGGGATCGTTTCAAGGTTTGGAATTAAAATTGGAAGGGCAATTTGAATTTCATGGAATTGAAATTGGCCTTCCAATTCCAATTCCAATTCCAAACCTTGAAATTGAATTGTCAAACGCGCCCTGAATGCGAAACATGTGGACTTTTATTTAATAAAATTAACAGTTGTGTTTGACTGGTGACACAGTTGTCCTCTCCATTAATTTGTGCTCGATTAATCTTGACCATAATGACTGATGTCCTGTATCAGCTCATCTTATCTGGCAATGCTTTATGGATTTAAGGAATGTTCAAAGAATTTAGATTTTTGGGACCAAATAATATAGTTTGTCTTTTTACAAAAGGAAAAAAATATTCGATACTCCTATTGTTCTCGAAGTGAATGTGATATACCCATAAACGTGACTCCAGAATTTTCTTCATCGGCGGTAGGATGTGATTAGGGCTGTAAATCGGGCTGGGTGAGTCGGGCTTGGGGTTGCTCAGCTTCGGCCCGAACTCACTTACCCATGCTCAAGCCCGAGCTCGCCCCGAATTACTTTTTTCCACCTAGGCCCGAACTCGGCTCATATATATTACGGGCTTCGGGCCCGATTTCAGGGAGACCCGATTTCAATTTTTTTGTTAAAAAAGTTTGAATTAATTTTTTTTTCTTGTATTTCCATCATGGACATAATTACACATTAAAATCTAATTGATATTTCATGAAATAAAATATATAATTATGAAATGTGTTAAATTAAAACGGGGGAAATAAGAGTGAAAACTTACAAATGCTTATTAAATTTCATACATTTAGCAACATTTGATCACTAAAGACCTATTGTGACTTGAGCAATTATTAAATCAAATACCCATAATGAGAATAACAATAAAATCACAAAATTGAAAATCACATGTAATCTAATGTATTATGACAAATGATTTTTTTTTAAAGTCGTAAATGAAATAAAAGAACGAAACCTAATTAAACAATGTTAACATAAATATGTTATATTATATAAATTATTTATTTATAAATATGAAGTTCGGGCTTCGGGCCCAATTCGGGTTGGCGAGGTTCGGCTCAAGCTCCGCCCGAAATTCATTCGGGCTTGAAATTTTGGCTCAGGCTCGGCTCGGCTCAAACTCAAATAAAGCTCGGCCCGAAAATAGCGGGCCGAACGGGCGGACTTCGGGCCTCGGACGCTCAATTTACAGGCCTAGATGTGATATATCAAAACGATCATATTTTATCCCATTTTCTCTATATAAACCCACCTCTAAAAATGTTCACTATATATCAGTCCATATTATTCAAAGATTTCCCAAATAAATTTGATTTGGAAAATTTCATTCTTCAACAAGTGGTCATAAATGGTCCGCGCTAAAGGGAATGGAAGAAGTGTAATGATAACATGTGCCCTAAAGGCACATGATATTAGCTAAAATTAGAAACTGTAAAACAGACATAACTCTTAGGCACTTAAATTCTCACCTCATCCACTATCTCGATTATACACATACTCACTCTTGAAAACAAAAGAACAATTAATGTCTACAGTCTCTCTCCCCCGTTAACTTCCCTTATTAACTTCTTCTTGTTTTTTTAGTTGAACATTTTTTTACATATTTAACATTAAAAATAATTTTTACGTCTTTTTTATTTGATTATTTAAAAACATGTTTAGTATATAAAAATTGTTTTAAAGTTTTCTTATTGTAAGCAAAACTTTTAGTTTTTACATTTTTTTTATTTGATTATTTAAAAACATGTTTAGTATATCAAAATTGTTTTAAAGTTTTCTTATTGTAAACAAAACTGTTTTGTCTATAAAAAAAACTGTTTTTAAAACAAATTTGTTTTTCTTAGAAATCTGTTTTAAAGTTTTTTTTATAAAAATATGTTTTACAAAAACTGTTTTTAGACAAAACAGATTTTCTTTTAATAAAAGGGTATAAAACAATACACATTGTTTTAATAAAAAATATTTTTATTTATAAAAATAATAATTTTTTAATTTTAATAAAAAACGGTTTAATTTTAATTAAAAAACTGTTTAATTTGATGCCTTAGACTCGCGATTGATTAGTACCGCTGACGCGGACCCACATTCAACAAATGATGCGAGTCCGGGAATGTGGGTCCGCGCCAGCGGCACTAATAAATCGCGATATCATGTCAATAAACATTATTTTTTTAATATGAAAAATATTTTTTTAATTTAAAAAAAACTGTTTACGTTTAATTAAAAAAATGTTTACTTAAAATAAAAAAAAACAGTTTGCTTTAATTAAAAAAAAGTTTTTTATTTTTATTTTCAATAGAAAAACTGTTTTTTTATATAAAAAACAGCTTTTATATTAAAAACCTGTTTATTTAAAAAAAAAACTATTTACAAGCCTGTTTTTATACCTTTTTATTAATAGAAAATCTGTTTTTGTCTAAAAACAGTTTTTGTAAAACATATTGTTATAAAAAAAACCTGTAAACCATATTTCTAAGGAAAAAAAATTGTTTTAAAAATATTTTTTTATATAGACAAAACAATTTTATTTACAATAAAAAAACTGTGAAATGATTTTTATATACTAAAAAATTTTTTAAATAATCAAATAAAAAAGCTGTACAAACTATTGTTAATGTTAAATCTGTAAAAAAATGTTCAACTAAAAAAACAAGAAGAATTTAAAGAGGGGAGTTAATGGGGGAGAGAGAATGTAGGCATTAATTGTTCTTTTATTTTCAAGAGTGAGTATGTGTATAATCGAGATAGTGGAAGAGGTGGAAATTTAAGTGCCTGAGAGTTATGTTTGTTTTACACTTTTTAAATTTTGCTAATATCATGTGTCCTTAGGACACATGTTATCACTATCCATGGAAGAATTGTAAGATTGTTCAAACCTATCTACGATTGTGGATCCATTCAGCTCTCTTTGAGGGTGGATTTTTTGGTAAAAATATATTGCAAAATGATCGTTTTGACACTAAACATAATTTTAGATTTAATTAATAAAGAATTAAGGTCAAAGTCATGTTTTTTCCTATATTTGAATTTTTAGGAAAGTAATTTTCAGGTTTATAAATCTAGTTCATGTGGTACAATAACATTTATTTGTGTGGTCCCTTTAGAATTAAGAGTACACAAAACAAATAATTTCATTTGTTTTAGTTAAAGAGATATTTATATTTATACCCTTAGTCAGAATCATTTAAAACTCATTCGAAAATTAAACACATAACCGCCGGAAAAAAATGGAGTTTTCAACGAAAAAAATTGAGGTTTTAGTGAAATAGTAAATTTATCGGTTTCGATTTTTTTGTCAAAAACTATCAAATATGGGTGTTGTTGGATAGATCTGAACAAGTAGATTTCAAATATATAAATTTTGTGAATTTTAGATTTGTAAATTTCGAAGTTATGAACTTTTAAAAATTTAATTAGTTTTTTTGTATGAATCGATAAATGACATATTGATAATTTTTTAGGGTGCTTTTAGTACAGGAACTAAATTTATTAAATTTATAAAATTACATAAATTGCTTTATTTTTATACACTATAAATTAAATTAAACCTTTCTCAAAACCCCCTTTAATTAAACATATTAATACATGAAAACACGAATAAAAGTATTACACGACATAATAGAAAGTAAATTTTGTGTTGTTTTATAATGCCATGTCTAGATTATCACCATTGCCAACTCTGACTCTTAATAATTTTTCTTCATCCGCTGTCATAGCAGTAGTTGTTAACGTTAATTGTATAAAATATTACTTTATTATTTCATCAGTTTATCTTTGCTGGATGTGGGGACTCGGGTCGGGGTACTCATCTATAAATTCTGCATTACGTGTTTGACTGCGTGTTTTTTTTGGTTTCGTGTTTAATATTCTAGTTGGTTCCACATTTTAGTATGGACGTGCTTGGATTCTTATCAATTAAAGCCGTCAAATTTTGAGGTGATTGAATGTTCAATTTGTTGTAAATATATAGCTGTTGCTTAACGTGGTGCTTTGGTTAGAGTAATTTTGAATCTATTCATAAATTTTGTAATTACATTTATTTATAGATATGAATAAATTAATTCATTAAAATGAGGCTTACATTTATTTTGTGAATTTTTTATTTTAATAAATTAACTTATTAATTATTTTAGAGTGAACGTGTTTACAGAAACCGGAGATCATGGACGGAGCCAAGTGGGCGCTGGGATTATTACCCCCCCCCAAAAAAAGGGTCATATACCAAATAGTCCCTCGGACATTTTTTAATACTCATTTAGTCCAAACTTTTTTATTTTGCCTCAAAAAGTCCTTTGCCACATATTTTGGAGAGGGAGTGCCGCTGGCGCGGACCTCTAAAAATAAGAGGATATTGAGTGCTTGAGGGACTAAATGGGTTAAACTAAAAATATGTGTCCTTTTTAAAAAATATATATTTATAGTAGGGACTATTTAATAATTGACCCCAAAAAAAAAGTATTAATTTTTTTAATTTAAATACCGCCGTCTCTAAATTTAAATTCCGCTTACCTCTAATAGAATTTTTGGTGATTTTTCAAATTTTTTTTAGTATTAACTAATTTTTATTAATTGTTAGGTATTTATAAGTTTATAATATTAGTTGTTAGGTATATATATAATCGTTAATTAAAATAATATTTAATCATTTTTAAGTAATTATTTGGTGAATACTAAAAAATAATCTCGAAAAAATTGATTTGGGACAGGAGCGGACTCATGTAGGGCCGAAGCGGGGTGACCGCTGATTCCTACGAAAGTGGGTTAGATTTTAATTTTTGCTCGAGGACTAGCAAAGTTTAGGTTTGGGGGTATTTGATGAGTGTATTATTTTGTATTATTTATACCAAAATCTAGGCCTTGCTAATCCCGTTGCATCATTAATAAAGAGTTCGTAAAGTTATTTTTGTTATTTAAAAGAAAATTACAAATTTGGGAATTAATGGGGTTAATAATGCAATTTTGAGAACTTCACGCTCACATATTATATTCATTGCTAATCTTTTGTGCAAGTTTGTTTGCGAGTATTAACACGTTTAAAAAGAAAGCGGTGAAGTCCGGACGCAACTTGAGCATGAAAATGTCACTTACACACCTTCAGGGGCAATATTATAAATTCAAATAACCTAATTCGGACTCGAACCAAACACGAAAATTGAAGGCGTTGAATCAAGGGATCCCTGGGTTCAAACGGCGTATCAATCGAAGTTGAAACGAAGAAATTATGACCGTATAAAATTCGAAACTGAAAGAAAGTCAAAAGTCATTCCCGAAGTCAAACCTATTCCCCTCACCCAAATCAACCCTTAAACCAAACCCAACCCGTACCTACACCTTGTGTGTGTATGTTTAGTTTGTATTTATTTTTTTTAGATTATTATTTGAGCCCGACGGGTAATCGGGTAAGACCTAATACGCTAAAAAAAATACCCGGATCGAATATTTGAGTCATTGGGTAAAGGTATATTCAAATCCGATCCGGGTATTTTTTTAGCGTATCAGGTCTTACCCGATTACCCGTCGGATCTCAAACTAAAAATCTAAAAAAAATAAATACAAACTAAACACACACAAAAGGTGTAGGTACGGGTTGGGTTGGGTTGGGTTGGGTTGGGTTTGGTTAGGGCTGTGTTTCGGCCGGATCGGATCGGAAAATGACCTTTCGGAAAAAATTTCAATTTTTTCGGAAATAAAATATTTGTTCCAATTTCCTATCCAATTTTTTCGGAAAATCAAAAAAGTTTCCGAATTCGGAAATATCGGAAAATCGGAAAAAATTCGGAAATTAGAAATATGGTATTTCTTTCTGTTCTGCCGCATGAAGACAGTATGAGAAATTAGAAATTAGTTTTTTTCTGTTCTGCCGCAGCCATCAATAGAACAAACCGATGTAAACAAATCTGTAAACCTATAAACCGATCAATATAACAAACCTATTAAACCTATAAATCGATCCCAACAGATGTATTAGATGAAATAAAAAAGATGTAATCAGATGTAAATAAGATGTAAACCGATCTTATAAACAGAAGTAAACAAGATGTAAACATAGCCTATAAACCGATGTAAACAGATCTGTAAATAAGTAGAAATAAAAAAAATAAACAGATAAAAATAAACTAGAAAAGGCTTACCTATGTTCGAGACTATAAGGGTCGGACGATGTAAACAAATATGCGCCGCCGAAAGTAGAAGAAAGGGGTTGGACGACCGTATAGAGATTTGGTCGAGAGAGAGAGGTGAGAGATATGCACCGCCGAGGAGAAAGGGGCGAGACGAGAGAGAGAGAGAGATGTGAGAGATATTTTAATAAGAATATCTTACAACCCTAGTTGCTCTCTACTAACGGCATATATAAATATATGGGGTAAGGTAAAAAATAAAGGAAATCTAAATTGTACACATTCTTATTACATAAGGATATAACTTATAAGGTAAAAAAATATATATAGAAAATATTCGGAAAAAATATTCGAAATATTAATCGGAAGATATATTCGGAATATTAATCGGAAATTATATCGGAAAAATCGGAAAATCGGAATTTAAAACATAGTTCCAATTTCCTATCCAATTTAATTCGGAAAAATCGAAAATCGGAAAATCGGAAATCGGAAACCTTATATATGTTCCAAAATCGGAAAATATCGGATCGGACATCGGAAAAATCGGAATGTTCGGAAAAAAAACACAGCCCTAGGTTTGGTTTAAGGGTTGTTTTGGGTAAGGGGAATGGGTTTGACTTAGAGCATGACTTTTGACTTTCTTTCAGTTTTGAACTTTGCATGGCCATAATTTCTTCGTTTCAACTTCGATTGATACTCCGTTTGAACCCAGACGGCATTTGATTCAAGGCCTTCAATTTCTGTGTTTGGATCGAGTCCGAATTAAGTCATCTGAATTTACAATATTGCCCCTAAAGGTGTGTAAGTGACCTTTTCATGCTCAATTTGAGTCCGGACTTCACCGCTTTTTTTTAAACCTGTTAATTCTCGCAAACAAACTTGCACAAGAGATTAACAATGAATATAAGATGTGAGCGTGAAGTTATCAAAATTGCATTATTAACCCCATTTATTCTCAAATTTGTAATTTTCTTTTAAATAACAAAAATAACTTTAAGAACTCTTTATTAATGATGCAACGTGATTAGCAAGGCCTAGATTTTGGTATAAATAATACAAAATAATGCACTCATCAACCACCCCAGTTCACTTTAAAAAAAATAGGGGCCTATACGAATTAGTCCCTCAAACATTTTTAATACATGTTTACTCCAAGCGTTTTTATTTTGCTCCAAAAAGTCATTCACCATGCCGCTGGCGTGGACCTTTAACAATAAGAGAATATTAGTTAAATGGATGTTTGAGGAACTTTTTGGTACAAAATAAAATGTTTGGACTAAACGTGTATTAAAAATGTAAAATTTTGATCTCCTCCACCACTTACCGTGCTGCTCTCTCCTCCACTAGGTATATTTTGGTCTCCAATGATCCGATTCCCGAATTTTATTTATATTTCATCATTTGTTTATTTTGTGAAATTATATGTGAAATTAAATTTATACTGCAAAATCAAATGTGAAATTAAATTTATACTGAAATTATTGATTTATATTGTATTAATTATCATATGATATTTTGATAATGATTTTTAGTGTTGAAAATGAATATTATGTCCAAAAAAAGTAAAGACAACTTAAAAAATGTCCAATAAAACTCGAAATAATTCACAAAAAAATCTTCTCGGGGGGCCAACACTCAAAAGTTTCCCACAAAATCTTGAATCCACCATTGATTTGGGAGGCTCTCACTCCCGAAACCTCAAAAATCACGGTTAAGATAGTTCGTCTAGGCGAGAAATCCTGGCTACCCCGTACCGGAGATGGATCCGAAATAAACTTTTATTTACAGATCCTTAAAATCCTATTACTATTTTAATATTATTTTTTTCAACAGTATATATAGATATTTATTAACCGGATCTAGCCATGTGTTTGTTGGCATCTCTTAAACCGTTAATGTTTATTATATTTGTTAATCCTTTGACATTAAGACCCGTTGTTGTGTACCTATCTGTCATTGACCCCATTTCTCTCTCTCCCTTTAAATTGGATGCGTGTACAAACAACAAATAGTAGTTAAGCTGACACTTGATTACTTTAATTGTTTAATTGTGAAAGTTACAGGCGCTGCTCAATTTAATATACCGTGTCTTTTCAGTTATGTACTGTAAGATGTGGATTGCGATTAATATCATGGAAAAATTTGCTGTTTAACTTTATAGTGATGTTTGTGATTGAGAATTTTTTATATCCCATTGTTGTAAAATGGGTTTCTACGTTTACTGAGATTTTTTGATATCCTATTATTGTGAAGTTGTCTAGCATATTTATTGAAACTTAACCCACTGATTGAAAGCAAATACTTAAATCTGTAGGTGTTTATTTCATTGAAATTATTCTATACTTTGAATTGGCTTTGTTTATCTTTATATTTGCGTGATTATTGTTGAATGAATATGACATTTTCAACATAAAGCAGCTGCATTTATCCCACTGAGGTGTGACTGGCTGGAACATTGCACGCCAATTGCCCAATACTACATATATTTTATACAGCTTCCCGTGTTAGGGACATCTTTTTTGTCCTCTATATATTTTGGTTTATATTCCATCACCCAATTTGAGTTTTTCCACAATTGTTTTCTCCAGAAAAAGTGAACCTACACTATTTTATTAGTGTTTGAGTTGAACTTGGATCTTCCATCTAAACCAAGTGCCCAGAGGCCAGAGCTGCTTTCGTGGTCCATCTTATTGATATTGAAGGTAAAATATGTTTTATGGATATTTTGTTTTAGCAAGGAGTTGGCTTGATTTTGATATTTTGATTATGTCAGTTAGTTAATAATCTTATGCTTCCTTATTGCGTCTGCATGTTTTAAATATTTCATTCTGAAAAGATAATTCTTCTGGATCTGTAGATGGCATATTTCATATTCTAAACTAATTAAATGTCAGAGTGGGGTTCATATTTTTTAGTTCAAGAAAAAGATAATAAATAATATTGAAAGCATATACTATGGATTATTACAAATGCTATTTTGAGTTTTGACTCAATAAGTCAATAATGAGATCTTATAAATGCACATTAACATCAATACTAGATTGCTTACAACAGTTCTTTTTGAAGCTGCATCAACTTTATCTTTTATTTTTGCCTCTCCTGTGGTTCATTTGATAACTGGGTACAGTTCTTTCTGCCATTTTGCTTTTCTCTGAGTAGCTATTTATTCTGTATATTTGAGTACTGATTTCGTAGCTGATAATCATTTTGGAAATCATTCTCCTATGTAGGAATCCATACTTTGTCATGGAAGACAGAAAACATCCGGGTGTTGCAAAGCAGGATTCCCCTGAAGTTATTCCATCACTTATCAAAGTTATAGCTGCAAATGAAGTGGATGGCTTTGACAGTGTTATAAAGAACACTGATTTGGATACTCAATCTCAACCAACTGCCTCTCATCCTTCCAGCCCCTCACCTGCAGTAAGTCATTAACTTTTCTATATTGGCCTTAACAGGCTTACATATCCAGATAAACATTCATATTTATATAAGTTTTTGGACGTGTGGCTAATTTTGCCAGATCAGAGAATTCTAATTTATATTTGTAGGGAGGTATAGGAGCCAAGCTACCTCAGCTTGCTATTGAGCATTGGTTTTCACATATGCGGAGCCGTTCAGGAGCGGACTCAAAGAACGGGTTTACTAACGGACCACCCCCAAACGACGTAGTTTTAGGGGTGAAATTACAAGAAAACCCTCACTTCACCCGGTTTTTATGTAATTTCACCCCCAAAACTACGTCGTTTGGGGGTGGTCCGTTAGTAGACCCGTTGTTTAGGTCCGCTCCTGATCCGCTCTGTTCACATATGACTAGTTCATTTATTTACATTCGTTTAAACCGAATTTTGCAGTCTTGATCTGGTTCCATATTCAATAATTTGATGTCATCATATGTCAGATTAGAGAGAGAGAGAGTATTGGGATGTTCAAGACCTTATATGAACAAGGTGGTGAGTTACATAGAATGAAAGAATCAATGATGGTACAACTGATCCGGATTAATGAACCACAACCCTTCCTTATATGAAGGGTTAAGACCATTAATACTCTGTTAGCCGATGGCACCGAGGGGTTGCCGGGCCCTTCTCCTTGGAGGCTGAATGGACATGCTGCTGAGGGGTCTGTCACTAATCCAGTCACCTAGTCTGCAAGTCTAGACACTTGAGACTGTTTGTCATATGTTATTATCTATATAATTGAATGATTTTTCTTGAGAAATGATGGGGATTCTTATTGATGATAAACGGTGTCTCTCATTGATACGTGGTGCACAAGTCGCGTCAATACGTGGTACACTATTTTATGCATTAAGCAGTAGGTTGGGGTGCCTTAGTTGAAACGTTGTTCCAGGTTGTGGTTATTCTTAGGAACTATTATTTGGATCTGTATTGGTATAGCATATATGTACGTATTAGTATAGGCACAAAGTCACACATACTAAACAAAGAATGTTATATCTCTTTTAGTTGCATCTTCATATTATGCACTTGGTGTTGTATGTTATTATAAGTTATAAAACTAACATTAAGAGCGTGCTGCATATTAAACATAGCTACAAGTCTCCTAATAATTGAATGATTCAGAGCTGAGACAAATGGTATCATATACTCTCTCTCCCTCTAAGTCTCGCCGTCTAGATCTGGCATACTGGGCATAATAGTGTATCACGTGCACGTACCCTTACCACGCAATGAAGAGATCGACGTTCTCGGTAGTATTTTTGAGATGCTAACGAATCTGTTGAAACTCAACTTTGTTTTTCTCACAAATGGCATGCCTCAATTTTCAGTTGAGCATGAAACACAGCTATATTTCTCTGAAGGATCCCAAAATGTGTTCCTCAATTGGACCATGACTCCCTCAAGCCCCGTCTTCCTCGAGGCAGATATCTTGAGACCAAGTGACCCATTGCCTTTATAAAATTATAGTTGTCTACAATTCTTCTGATTTCTGATGTCTTGTGAAGGATTAACCCTCCAGTCTCTTGAGGGGGTGGTGGTGATGGTGGTTACTCACTAACATCCATACTACAGCTTTTGTATAGTGTGTGCCCCACATAAGGCACACCACATACGAGCTACACTCAGTCAGAGCTTACTAATTTAGACAGACATTTTGGCAATACTTCATATTTACTGTCCTGAAGAAATATTGAAGTTTCAAGACAGTAATTTGTAGAAGTTTTGTACGAAAATTTCAATGTGAAGAATGCTAATTCTTCAAACGTTTTTAATATAATGTTCCTATTGTTAGTCGAATAGTGGGAGTTAGTGCCCAAACCCATTAAAAAAACAATACCCTCGGAACCCAATCTTGTTTTTGGCCAAGTTTCATACTCATGTAGTTGCCTGACTCCATGGGAACTTGGTACACCTCAAAACAAGACCTTAGTGCATGGACCTCACGCCCAACAAACCCTCCGTATACATGGACCTTTAAACCTCTTGTACAAATGAATCTTTAAACCTTTTGTATTCTACTCATGTTCCTTATTCAACCTTTTTACTAGGCTTGTAACATGGAGCACCTTTTACTTAACACTTTGCACAATCCCTCTCCTGAGCCTTTCTACTTAGCCCATCACATGGGGGCCAAGTTACATAAGCTTTTACTGACCCTTTCTACATTACCATTTACATAGGTTTCACATTCCCTTTTCCCGCTCTTTACATGAACTTTTACCGAGCGTTCTGTAAAAAGACCAATACATTGGGGTCAAGTTGCATAACCTTTTATATACTCTCTTTACATGGGGACCACGACTCATACTATTTGTTAAACCTTTGTTACATGGCCCTCTCACATAGCTTTATACACATCCCATAACATGGCCAATCACTTAGCGGGGTCCTGGGTCCACTCCCAGTCCTTTATACACCCCCCACCCCTTGCATACCAGTTGTACAAGGACTTTTTTACATAATCCTACGAGACTTGTATATGGCACACAGAAGGAAAGACCAAGGATCACAATAAGGATTTCACCCCTGGGCCAAACCAACAAAATTTTACAACCATATATATCAGGCCATCCCAGATAAAATAGACCGTGCCCACGGGGCCATGAGTCAACCTCAAAAAGCAACTCAATAAAAAAGAAACGCGTAAGACAAGACACTACTCATATGCTCTCCCACCAAATATTTAGACAAGTTTTACACTAGACTCTTAAGGTTCAACCAGTAGATCACCCCTCGTAACATCAAATCTTTCCCAAATGGTGTTACCAATCATAAAGCCCTTTTAAAGGGATAAAGGTAATTTCTTCACTTACGAAGAAGCATAGTTGTCAAATCGCGAATCGTATCGTGAATCGTTTACCCCCCGAATTGCGAATCGTGAATCGAATCGTGAATCGTATCGGTCGAATCGGAACCAAACGATAAAAACGTAGTAAAACATATGTAAATGGAATTTAACACTATAGAATTGGTAATTAAGCGTAATATGACAAAAAAACTAATCGTAGCACATGATAATATACCAAAATATATCACAAAAATTAACCGTAGTACATGTTCTCATTCATTTTAAGCTTAAAAATGTAAAAAACAAAAATATATCATAAAACAACCTACATATTAATTTAAAACACCCTACATAAAACATATATATATATATATATATCATAAAGAGCCTATATATTAATTTAATGTAAAAAAATCGCGAAAAAAAAAAAAAAAAAAAAAGTGAATCGGACTGAAGAATCGGACCGAATCGGACCCGAATCGGAAGATTCGAATCGTGAATCGCCGATTCGGTCCGATTCTTTAGACATTTGCGATTCTAAGGTTGATTCGAATCGTTTTGGTAGTGAATCGAATCGAATCGTCCGATTCGAATCGCGAATCGGACGATTTTGACAACCATGCCAAGAAGAGATACATTTGGTGAATTCCACAGGGATCCAGCGTAGTATGCATGCACCGCTATACGCCCCATTAATTGGATTCTCAAACACCCCAACCACTGCATCCTATGAAGTTTTCTTCCTACATTCAACATAAGCTCAGGCAGAGGTTCATCTTCTCTCTATAAATACTATCTTAAAAACTGATTTATAACACATCAAGTGTGGTAGGTCAATTGCATTTACTCCATATTATCTAACTCTCAAGATTTCTCTCTCTGTCTTGTACATTTCCTAATTACTTAGCCTACGGACATCTGGTAACGTAGCAACTGGTAACTTGGCCTCTTAGCAATGTAAGAAAGAGATCATTTTGCCCGTCTGGTAAATTTGCCTCCTATCAATGTAAGAAAGAGATTACCTTTGCCCGTGGACATAGACCAAACTACTTGGGCTGAACCACTCATATGCTTGTGTCCATTTCTGTTTTATCTAACTCACCCACTTTACACCTAGGTGAAGCAACAGATTTTGACTTCATCAAATTCATTTAGAAGAAAGAGAGATAATCTGTATATATAGTGGTTTCAGTTGACATACTGATGGTTAAAGTCCAATCCTGTTGTTTTTAATAAAAAAAAATATGCTACGAAAAGATTTTCTAGTTCTTCCCTCTCAACAATTTTTTCCCTTAATATACTGAACATATCTCCAACAAGATATGTTAAAGTCCAATCCTGTTGTATTCCTAAACTGGCAAATTTATACTTGATCTGCTGCCCTGTTGGTCGACTAGTGTCAGGGTGGTAAAATTTTCATTTTCTTTATGTTTTTGGTAAATGGAAGAAATACTGTAAATGAGAATAACATTTTTAATTTATTACCCTAGGTACCCAAAACAGATGCTGCCCAAATCCATCATGATCTTTTTCAGTCTCAGGGAATGATGCATTGTGTTTCCATCAGCATGCCACCATCTCCCATGGAAGTTCACTTGCAGAACACTAAAAGAGTTCTCTTCAGAGATGATGCTCAAACAGTTCACAGAACTGGTGTTGCAAGTTCTAAAAATGCAAGCGCCAAACAGGTGAAATATCATTCTCAACCAATGCCATTAGGTGCATTTGATCCCAACCATCCAGAACTTCCAGTGAGGAATCCAAGGGTTGACAAGCTTAAGGATGGGAGGTATAATTCTTTTAAAACATGGTCTGGAAAACTTGAGAGGCAGTTGTCACATTTGGGTGGGAGGCAGCCGTCGTTTGAGGCGAAGTCAGATAGTCCAAAGACCAAGGAGGTGAAGTCTGTAAATGTGGACCGCTACTTTGATGCCTTGGAGGGACCAGAACTGGACACCCTCAGGGTACGCATTTTCTACCTTCTGAGCTTTTTATTTTATATATTTGGTTTTTTTGACTTTGTCCTCTAGATAATGCGATATTTGAGTTACCCCGCATGTGCATCAACCCACTTGTACCTGATGTAGTATATGTTGCATGCGAGGAGTAACTCTAACTATTGACCATGTAGGGTGGTATCTCTAAGTTATCACAGGGGGTACAGTATTAAAAAAATCCCTTTATTTTTTTTATTGCCTTTAGAAATGTTGATACTATTTGAATTGGTATTCTCCTATTCAGGCTTCAGAGGAAATACTACTTCCTGAAGACAAGCAATGGCCGTTTCTTCTTCGATATCCCATCACTGCATTTGGTATATGCCTTGGTATTAGCAGCCAAGCCATTATGTGGAAAGCCCTGTCCACTTCTACTTCCATGAAATTCCTCCATGTAAGCCCGATCATAAACCTCATTTTATGGAGCATATCGGTTGCTCTCATGGCCGTTGTCACTTTAATATATTCTCTTAAAGTGATTTTCTACTTTGAGGCAGTTCGTCGTGAGTACTACCACCCGATACGTGTTAATTTCTTTTTTGCTCCGTTTATATCCCTTCTCTTTGTAGCTCATGGGGTCCCGCCATCTGTCACTCAAAACCTCCACCAGTCTTTGTGGTACATTCTTATGGCACCAATATTTGTTCTAGAGCTTAAGATTTATGGACAATGGATGTCTGGAGGGCAGAGGAGGCTTTCAAAGGTGGCTAATCCCTCGAACCATCTCTCTGTTGTTGGGAATTTTGTCGGGGCATTATTGGGTGCGGCGATGGGGCTGAAAGAAGGACCTATATTCTTCTTTGCTATTGGATTGGCGCACTACACTGTCTTGTTTGTAACTCTTTATCAAAGACTTCCGACGAATGAGACATTACCAAAGGAGCTCCATCCAGTTTTCTTTTTGTTTGTTGCAGCACCTAGTGTTGCTTCTATGGCATGGGCAAACATTCAAGGGTCCTTTGATTACGGGTCACGGATTGCTTACTTCATTTCCTTGTTCCTTTATTTCTCACTTGTAAGTTTGCCTCCTAAAACCATGAATACTTAATGCTCGTTTGGTTCGTGTATTTGGGCTTTCTGAGAATTCTAAAATGGTATATTCACACATGAAGTCTAATGATTCATTTGAGAGTTCAAGATGTCAACTTCTATCCAAACACTCAAAAGTTACATGTGAATTTACCAATGTTGGATCCCTAGAAAGCACAAAAATCGAAACAGCGGGACACTTGCATTTGACTAAAGAGTGGGGAGAAGATGGAAAAACAATGGGGAAAAAATAGGGCACTTGGTTTTGTAAGATGCTCTCTCAGAGCGTGAGTGGAGACTCCATTTCAAAACTTCGGAATTGAAATTGGAGTTATACTAGCTCAAAATGTGAACTATTTTTTCTACTCAAAGGAATGGAATGCGATCTCCCAAACGAACTATAATTTTCTACTTTTTATTGAATATACTTCTTTGTGAGTGGGTAAGAAATTTTCAAAACACGCGGCACATTTAAGATTACCGTTCACATGGAATACACACACACACACACACATATATATACACACAGGAAAATGCTCCTATGCGGTCTTCCCGCACAGGATGTATCCAAGCCCTACACACCCTTGATTGTGTAGGGCTTTTATTTGGGTCTTTGGATATTTGTGCGTCATATGACTTTTTGGTTTTAATATATTTACAAGGTACCGAAAAAAAAAGAAATAAACCCTTGTATGCATAGGAATATGACTCGTTCTAATCTCTTTTTTTCCTCCCTTTTTTAACCTCTACAGGCTGTTAGGATCAATTTCTTTCGAGGGTTCAGGTACAACATTACTATTTTTATGGCCCCTAAAACTAAATGCCATCCCAATTTTGTTTAAAATTTCTAAGTTTCACTGATATTTGCAGGTTCTCATTGGCATGGTGGGCCTACACTTTCCCGATGACTGGAGCTTCCATCGCGACCATCAGGTACTCCAACGAGGTTTCAAACTTGGTAACCAAAGCTCTTTCAATAATGCTTTGTTCCATTTCTACACTCATAGTTACAGGCCTACTCATAACGACTATCGTCCATGCCTTTGTGCTCCGAGACCTCTTCCCAAACGACATTGCCATTGCTATTTGCCAGAGAAGGCCTAAATCCACCAATAAAAGGCACCATAGGAGATTTGCCAGCTCAGATAACAAAGATATCGAAAATTATCTCAAATTTGCAAACTCAGATAGCAAAGATGTCGAGGCTTCTGCGACATCTTCAAGCTCAGCTACCAAAGAGTAATTTTATGAAACAAGAATGTAGTTGCCATTTTACAAGCTTTTACCACTTAAACAAGGGAGGAACAACTTGCTATTTAAGTTTTAGCTGTTCCAGTGATCTTGATGTGTGATAGAAAAGTTGGGTTATATATTGTGAGAGATGAGTGCTCATAATGTTAAGCAATAAGCATTTTCTGAGTGAAATTTCATTTTCCCTATACATGTGTATATATATTTCTTTTTCTATGGCAGAGCTAGGAATTCGCCACCATGCTAGTGTCTAGTTTATTTGGTCTTTCTTTCATATGGGAATAGTAGGGCTGGTTTTTGATCGATTTGCTCGGTAAATGGTATAAAACTATTCTTAAGAACACCCTACTATTAATCACGAACACATTAATATAATTAAACTCTAGCATACAATTGTTCTTAATAAAAGGATCTTGGATCTTCATGTTTTCACAAAATACGTCTAAAAGATAGAAAATAAGACTTACCTTGATCAAGGATCAATCTTGATTAATTGCTCCATCAATTTACCTTCTTGTAAAAAATACACTCTAATGGAATTTCGAAGTTTCTCTCCCACCTCACAAATAGTGTGTTATGAGATAACCCCAGATGGTGTAGGGCTACTCTATTTATAAGGGGAAGAGCGCCGGAATCCTAGTCAACGTGGGACTCTTTTTCAAGTCTCCCACTAATACCACTAACCATCATGTGACTAACGGATAAGATTGACCCAATCTTCTAATATTCGTATTTATCACGTTCCTAATTAATTATCTGATATTTATCAAGACCACATAATTGGGAAATTCATAAATTCGAAATTTAATATAATTGAAATTAAATAATTAATTTCGACACTGAATATTAATTTCCAACAGTCTCCCACTTGGTCTTAATAATCCTCATAATTAAGTTAGGTACCATAAGGTGCACAATAAATGATAAATATAGTTTGCTTAAATCAAACGATTCACGGATGCGAGTCATGGCGGTTCCATGCTATTCAAGAGTATGGTTCCTTCTATGTACCACAACACCAATGTTTCATTCAACTAAGCCTTTAATATTGGGTATCATAATGGCCTTTTGAATAAGGACTATTTCTATCAACAATAATTCATAATCATATGCATGCATTCACAAAAGACAGAAATAATTGAAATCAGAAACACTTTTATTGAATTCAAGTAATAGTGTCAAACAACTAAGCCAAATAGCAATCATAATTTTACTAATCGAGATCCATCTCTTTGACACGTTCCATAAGGTCTTTTGGAGTCATTTCGTAATAGGATCTGCTATGTTATCACTCGTACTAATGTGATCAATTGACACTCTTTGTTTCTGAATTTCTTCTTTAACTGATAGGTATTTCATTCAACGTTCTTAGTTACTTTAGGAATACCTAACATTTCTTCATAAAGAAGATTGCAGTGACATTATCATAATATTTCAGCGACTTGATAATAGTGTCGACAACTCCAAGTGCCATAATGAAGTCACGCTGCCAAAATACATAAGTTGTAGCATCAAGCATGCCACAAACTCAGCTTTCACAATAGTTAATGGATGGATTGTGTTGCACTCCATCATATTGGTTGATAAACCAAAATAAATATTCTTAAGCAAGAATGAAATTCATACTATCCGTACAAATAGTAAATTTGAGTCTCAATAATTGTTCATATTTAAATGAACGCATACATCATAAATGTGAGCATATAGTCCTTTAAGTATCTCATTACTTCATACACAACTTTTAAACCCATAAGATTATTTTGATTCTATTCTTTCTAAATATGTGCTTGAATATAGAGAAAATATATAAACTTACTCCCACTGATCTTAAGGTGTATACAAATATACAACGATTGAAAAAAATAATGATATTATTTCGTAAAATACGTCTTGTGGGAAACTTATGTTTCGCATGGTTTATAAGACTTCAAAAAGTAATTTTCACATCCACTTCATGTAACTCTCAATCATAATGAGCTACTAATGTCATGAGAATTCCATGTCCTTACATATAATTGAGAAGGTTCATTTATAACCTTTTCTTCATTAATAGTGAAATAGTTTACTACAATTTAACTTTATCTCGTTTAACTACCGTTAGTGTCGAGTTTGGTCTTGATGACCCCCTTATACTCGACTTTAGTGCATCAATTATGTAATTCAACGAGATTTCAACCTTAGTTGTAGTCCATTAGTTTCCCTTCTTATGTCTTTTGAAAATAAAACCATGTCATTATTTATCCCTACGCCAAATTCATGTTCATGCAGATACACTACATAATCATCGAGGATAGTAGACCTTTTAGGATCTTCTTAATACTATTCCTTATGATTTTATCTACATTTCTCTCACGGTGACAATACTATCATTTAACGGTTGATCATTTATTTGTTCTTTGTTGTTTAGACAATCTAACAACTAAAAGAACAAGGATTCAAGAAGGTTATCGATAATGGGATAAGTATCCTACCTTCCTTTATAACCATATTTCATGATTTTCTACTACCACTAATTTCACCTTTCATAATGAATTTGACTTTAATGCAATAAATACGCGTCAATGACAATTATATGATCTATGTAGGTCCACTTTAAGGGAAGTTTCTCATAATCTCCCACTTAGGCCACATAGGTCATCCTTATATTAGACATCGTAATACCTTAAGAGCACAACTCGACTATCAAAATTTGTAAGAGACATTACAAAAATCTTGTCCAAGAAAATTATAAAAAAGAGTCTAGATTTAATTTGGCACAAGATTTAAAAAGTTTCATCAATAACGCAGGATCAAACAAATCTTTAAAGAACTATGTTCAAACTTTATGTTGTACAAAACATCAAAAGGAATATCATAACCCTCGAAAAAAATATACATCAAAAGATTCTTTAGAACATATCCCTCATGATCAAGTCTAGACAAACATTTTCCAAAAATAAAATAAAATTGAGGGTTTATGAAAACAAATGGCGATTTGATTCCCCAAGAACAAAAGAAAAGAATCTTATTAGCATTTCTAGTTTGTTTTGTAAGAAATCCTTGCATCAAAAGTAAATACTTTCTATAACACAGTAAGTATAACTTACAAACTCTACTGAGATGAAACACTCGTTTCAAATCATAAAAGATACATATTATCTTTATCATTATTAGTCCGAGTGTGCAATATGTAAACAAATTTAATTTGTTTAACCAAATTAAATACGAAATTTTTAGAGAAACAAAATGGGATACAATAATATGTGACAAGATAATGAGATAAATTGCTCACTTCATTAATGCTTTGATTTACCAACACACACATCGATTACATGATAATAAATTGAGTGCATAACCGTAAGTTTTCTTCAGTAGTAACCGTGAAATATTGGTTATATGATGCTTGTAGATTACTTTATTGGGTATAATGTTATTTCATTATATTGTACACGATATTTGTGCACAACTTATTTTCACATACTATAATGATGTATGTGATCTATGATGTTTATTCAACCACTCAAAATTGATTCCCTATAAGGAATAACCTTGATTGAAGAAATAAGCTCAATATACCCCATTAATATCTTTACAATTATAAGCATCATGAGTTACTACTACCATCATCTTTACATTTAATATGCATTGCCATTCTAGTTGGGTCACTGTAGTGACTACCAAACATTTCATAATATGAATATTACTTTACGTAAAGACTTACATACACAAGTCAATAAATGTTTCACTTATTTTCATTAAATATCGCATGATCAATAAACTAAATTATTCATGTTTATGGTTTTCATAAACTTAATTGTTGATATGGTAGTGAAAGAAACCATGGCATCTGCGTTTGACGACCATTATTACCTTCCCAAAATATATATCACCACTAACATTTTGTTCAATTATTGTAATCACAATAAATGAATAAATAATAATATGTATGCAACATCATAAAGTATCATCATCCTAGCATTCAATATCATACATGGACCCGAAGGCAACCAAAATATGCATGATATTAATGCATTAGTCCAATATTTATATCTTCTAGAATGGAACACTTTAATGAACACCAAACCTTATATTATATAAATATTAGAGATACACATACATGTTCAAAATACCCGTAATACATGAATAATTATATTATTATCTATTCCCTAACTTGAAATTCACGAAAAATTAGACATAATGTGAAAATCAAATAGATAAAGAGTTTACATGAGATATTACATAAATAATAGTAAATGGAAGACATAAATCATTTACTTTCACTTCATCACTTATGTATGAGTAACAAATAAAAAATATTGACCCAAATCATTCATGGTCATACTAATGCACAATATGGTTATAATCACAATTATCACACTAGTGGCATATGTAAATATGACTTTTTAACATTGATGCCAATTATTTAACATTTACAAAAATTCCAATGTTTATTTGATTCAAATTTCAGCATGTGTTGCGCTTCAATTTAACCTTATAACAAACATTAGGATAATCTGAAATGACTACAAGTATAGTGTGGTGACAATTACTATTGGTGACAATTATTGTGCAACACAAATAAATATGAGAGAAGTAACGACCAAGAAAGAACAAATAAAACGCCAATCACACAACAACAGGTGTATGTGGTTCAGCAAAGATATGCCTATGTCCACGGTGATGCAGTCAGTATTATTTCTCTATATTCTGGAGAATAAGTACAGAGAATACAACTTGTCCTTTGCCCCGGACCTAGGGTTTAATTTATATATGTGTAGGTTAGTTAGTGGAGATGATGGATTCCTCCATTTTAGCCATCTGCCCTATAACTTCCCTTCATGGGATCGTGCTCCCCCATAACTTCCCTTCATGGGATCGTGGGGAAATTGGATCCATACAAAAGATGAGGGGCCTGGACTTTGGGCCGCTTGGGCTGGGCTACTCGTCCAGGCTTATAGTACTAAATTCCGGGTACCCACAATTACCCCTAAATTTGTTGTGCCATGCATGTGGGCCCAACATATTTAAATGATTATTGCGTTGCCATTCCTCGGGAGCTGTAGAGTCGATTTCTGGCGGCAGCCGCTTCGCTTACTGTGCAATATGATTAGATTTTGAAGGTTTGTTGGAATAAGACACATTTCTTTTCGTCGTTTCAGCTTTTTCAGCAATCTTCTATCTTCTGAGAACTCTTACGCTTTGTACCTTCTACTTTCGATCTCCACTCTCGTTGCTTCTTCGTCATTTGACCTGATCTTCTGTCTTGTAAGTCTCTCGTGCTCTTTGCATTTTCTCTTTGGTTTGTAGTTATTCTTGTATTTTCCAATGGCGAAGATTGGAAATAGGTCAATCAAGGATTTTAAAAAATTCTACAACATTCCTGAGTGGGTAGAGATTGAGTGTTGTGCCTCGCCTCCTAGGAACGTTAGGGATATAGAGGATGCACACTGGATTCATGTTTTGTTGCTCTCTCAGGGGGGACTTACCTTTCCCCCTAATGATCTGTTTTTGCATTTCTTTAGCTATTTTAGTATTGTACCTGCACAATGTTCGCCCAACGTATGGAAAATAGTGAACAGCGTGTATAGGATAAATCAATTGCACGGCACAAGGTTAGGGCTTGCCGAGGTCTGCTTTTGTTACTCCTTCTCTCGAACTAGTTCAGGTGTCCTGTACCTCAAAGATAGGAGCCCTGATAGGGTATTGGTAGTAAATCTACCTGATTCCCATAAGGACTACTGGTAGGAAGGTTTTTTTGTTAGGAATTGGCAGTTCTCTCCCTAATCTGAAGGGTCGAGGTCTGAGAGGTTCACTATTCCCTTTTATGGGGAAGAATATATAGGTAGATATTTGTACTGTTGCTTCAATCTCTGCTGGTTTATGATTTTTCTGACTCCCTTCTGCGTTTTCTTTTACAGCGAGGTCACGGAACTTGGAGCCTGCTCTTAGCGAGGTCCGGATTTCTGAGTTGGTTAAAGCTTGGAACATCAGAGAGCTTTTGGGTGACGGCGAGCATCCCAGATATGCCGCTTTCTTGTTAGAGTATAAGAACGTAGACTCTAGCTTTATAGCACGGCCTGTGGACAGTGTTCCAGAGTTTGCTTCCTGCGAAGAGACTACTGCCGAGCTAATCCAGTTGGACGAAGAGGAGGGGAGTTCTGATAGTAGCAGCTCTTCTGATTCTGAGGAAGGCTTCTGAGGCTCGAGGATCGTCAAGTACTTCCAGCAGTTCTGGTGAAGATATGCCTCCAAGAAAGAACCTGATCAGAGATGATGATGATGATGATGACAATGTGCTCCTTGCACAAAGGTCAAAGAAACAGAAGACTGCAGCTGGGGTTGTGACTACAAGTTCTCGGCCTTCCTCTCAGGAACAAGAAAGGAAGAGGAGAGAGGAGGAGCAGGCGAAAGAGAGGGAGAGGAAAAAGGAGGAGGAGAGAAAAAATGTGGAGGAGAAGAAGAGAGTAGAGGAGAGGAAGAGAAGGGAAAAAGAGAAGGAGGAGGAGAGGAGGAAATTGGAATCAAGGACCAAGGAAGGTCAAGTTTTGGTCCCAGTATCTGCCTTGCCCGAGGGGGCTTCGGTGGCCATTTCTCCTCAGCTAGCTCCTGTGCTGCTTGAGAGAGCAGTTCTTCCTGCGGATCGCCAGAGGGCACTGGGGTCTGAACAGCCGGCCCTGCAAGCTAGCCAGAGGCTAGCCTTGGTAAAATTTCCTTTTAATTCTCAATTTTTGAACAAGTCTTGATTGTTTTCTCTTCCTGATCTCTTCTTTATTCTTTGCAGTTTGTGACCGACTTCGCTGTGCTCTACCGTTCTCGCGATGAACTGGTAATGAGGAACGGTGAGTTGGAGCAGTAAAAGTCTGCTCTGGAGGCCAGAGGTTCTCAGCTGGAGACTGATCTGAAATCCGCTGATGCAGCTCGAGTTGCGTCTGATCTGGCCCTCGTCAATTCTGCCCGCGAGAGGGGTAACGCGGTTAAGGAGCTGGGCGAGCTGAGGAAGGCTTATGACCTAGTGTGCTCGAGAAAGCTGGACCTCGCAAAGAAGAACACGGTTCTGGCCGAGCAGCTAGAGACTGAAAAAGCCCAGGCAACCACCATTAAGGAGGACTCATACAACTCTGGGTGGGCTGCTGCTTATGATGATGTTGAGTTTCAGATTGGCTACATCAGCCGTCTGAACTTCAAGAAGGGCTGGAACAAAGCTCTTCTGACTGCTGGTGTGGATGCTGAGTCTTCCCTGTTTGACGAGCACGACCCGGATCCCAAGCCAACTGTGGACGAAGAAGCTCCTGCTCCAACCATCGAGGGTACTAATCTTCCCTCGGATACAGTTCCTGTTGGTGTTCGCCCTGCTCAGGCGACTGAAAGCGTTCCTGCTGAGGGGGATAACTCTGCTGCAGCTGATAAGGGGAAGCAGCCAGATACCGTTGGGTAGCCTGAGGTTGCTAGTTGATCTGTTCTTAGGGTTTTCTTTGTACTTTTTGCTTGTAATCTCCCAAGTTTTTTCTGCTCGATGTTCTTGGTCTTTATTAATGAAATGAGAAGATTCTCCTTTTGTTTACACTGATCCCTTTCTCTCTTCTATCTTCTTTTACATGTAGTTGGTTGATGTGGATGACTATATTCCTGTTACCTCTCAATTAGGTAGGACCCTTGGTCCTAATGCAAGCCCTACAGTTCGCCAGGCCTATTCTAGACTTTGCAGGTTTGCTAAGTCAAGGAACCAAAAATATAAGGATCAGTCCGAGCTAGTGGCCAAGCTGAAGGATAGGCTCCAAGAGATGGAAGAAATCGGTGCTTCAGTGCAAGAAGAAGTCAGTGCTCTGAGAGCAAGGTTGCTGGAGGCCACCGAGATTAACCAAGTCGGGGAGTTCCTGCAGCAGGAGAATGAAGACTTGAGGAGGGAGGTCCTAAGGCTTAAGGAGCATTCGCCGAGCACCGTTTCGGCAGTCCTACAAGGCTCTTCTTCGTCGCGAGCTGCTCGGCCTTCCCTCCCGCGTGCTGGTAGGAGTGCCAGGGGTAGGAACAGGGAAGTCGAGGAACAGTGTGAGAGGGAGATGGAGGAGCTGTGTGACGATGTTCGGCGAGCTTATGTAACTGCTGCTGGGCTCCAGAGGGACGTCACCCGACTACGGCATTTATTCAAGAACGGTCCTCGACAAGTGTGGTCCGATGGCTACGATCAAGGCTGGATGGATGCCCCATCAAGACTATTAGAGTTCGAGGAGCTCTCCTTCATCAGAGGGTGGTTGAGTGCCCTCAAAGAGCTGCAGGTCCCGAGGAACTCGATGTTGTGGTATCGACACGAGATGTCCTCCTCCACTCTGATGCCCAATCCGTTCAGGAGGGATGATCGGTGGATCCCTATTGATGCTATTCCCCGGCAACTATTGGAATTGGACGCAAATGAGGTTGTGAAGGAGCTATCCCCTGCTCCTGATGATGGAAGGAGAGCTAAAGTTGCTGACTATCTTGCTCGGAGGCTTCCACCTCCTTGAGATTTTTTTGCTCTTTTTCTTTTTGATAATTGTAAATGCTTTGGGCGAGCTTCGCCGACTAAACATGTATTATCATTGTTTGTAAATATATAAAAGATTAATGAACAGTTCGAGTTTTGGGCAATTTTGCCGACCAAACGTGTTCATCCAATCCTTTTATATTTTTGCTGCTCCACAATCCTTTTTATTTTGTCATGTGAGTGTCCGCCCAGTCCAGTATAAGAATACCATTGTGCCATCACTTTACATTTTAGGTTGTGTCGTCACACTCCCTTAGGCCTAAGTAGGGCAATTGGCGAGGACACACCTGGTATTTGATGTCTTCATCCGATCAGGATTTTGTTCAACCAAAGTAGGTTTGATGCCTAAGAATACTCTGTAGGGCTTTATATATTGCCAGGGGCAATGCTAAGAGGTCTGTCGTGCTTCATGATGATGACCTGAGTCGTGCTTAATGATTATGACCTGAGGAGGGGTTCCCCGGCTACGTCGACCATTATGCCTGTGATTTGGAAGGGATGTGTAACAAAATATAACCATTATTAATTAGAGAGTGATTAACTGGGAGATTTTCAATAGTAAAATGAGAAATGAACTGTCACATAACGAATACAATAAAAGATTTAATAATAAAGTTCCTAAAAATAGAATTTCTTGAGATTAGCCGCGTTCCATGCTCGTGGTATCTCCCTGCCCTCCATCGTTTCCAAATGATAGGCACCTTGTAGGTCGTCTCTAATTATCTTATAAGGTCCTTCCCAGTTTGGGCCCAGTTTACCGTCTGATGGCTTCACTGTGTTGCCCAGGACCTTTCTTAGAACATGGTCCCCAACTTTGAATTTCCTCGAATTGACCCTTTTGCTGTAGTGCTTCGCGAGCTGTTGCTGATAGCTCGCTAGTTTCACTAGGGCAAGTTCCCTGCGCTCGTCGGCCAGGTCGAGTTCAGCGAGCAAAGCCTGATCGTTCTGGCCTTGTTCGACAAGGTCGGATCTCATTGTTGGCAATCCCGCTTCTAGTGGGATGATCGCCTCCATACCATATGCTAGTGAGAATGGCATTTCTCCTGTTGCTCGCCTAGGAGTCGTTCTGTATGCCCATAGGATATGCGGTAGCTCGGTTGTTTTGCTCTGTTGGCTTAGGCTGGTCGGAGGGTTCTTCGCCTGTGAATTCAGCTATGAAATCAGCAAGGATTTGACCCTTGATAGCTGTCCTTGGTTGAAATTGGATGTCAAAAAGACCGAGCTCGACTGACCATTTAGACAGTCTGCCCGAAAAATCCGCCTTCCTTAGGACAACTTTAAGGGGGTGTGATGTCAGGACAATGATCGTATGAGCTTCGAAGTAATGCTTCAGTTTCCTCGAGGCTATTACTAGGGCGAATGCGAGATTTTCCAATGGTAGGTAGCGCTGCTCGGCATCTAATAAGGTTTTGCTCGCGTAATAGACTGGATGTTGGATTCCTGCAACTTCACACATTAGCGCCGAGCTGACAGTATGACTGGATACAGAGAGGTAGAGGTACAAAGAGTCCATTTGTTGTGGTATGACAAGCAGTGGTGGAGTGCTTAGATAGGACTTGAGCTCGTCCAATGCTCGCGAGCAATCAGGGCTCCATTCTACTGTTTTGCTGCCTTTTAAGAGTTGGAAGAAAGGCTTGCATCTCTCGGAGGATTTAGAAATGAAACGATTTAGAGCAGCGAGCATTCCAGTGAGCTTTTGTACATCTCGGACTGTGCGAGGAGGTTGCACTCTGTTGATTGCATCAATCTGGTCCTGATTAGCCTCTATGCCTCGCTTGCTGACCAAATACCCAAGAAACTTTCCTGACTGGACACCGAAGGAACACTTGCTCGCATTGAGTTTCATTCGGTACTTCCTGAGGATTTCGAAGGTACTTGACAGGTCCGAGAGGTGATTCTTCTTCTCCTTGCTCTTGACGAGCATGTCGTCGATGTAGACCTCCATTGTGTCTCCCATTTGATTCTTGAACATTTTAGTAACTAGCCGCTGATAGGTTGCCCCTGCATTTTTGAACCCAAAAGGCATGACCTTGCAACAATATAAACCAACCGTCGTGATAAATGCCGTTTTGTCCTGATCTGGGGCATACAGGGGAATCTGGTGATATCCTGAGTACGCACGCGTCCAGGAAACTCATTCGTTCATGAGCTGCGGTGGCGTCTACTAGTTGGTCTATTTTCGGAAGAGGGAAGCTATTCTTGGGGCAGGCTTTGTTGAGGTTAGTGAAGTCTATGCAAACTCTCCACTTCCCATTGCTTTTCGGAACTACCACTGGGTTGGATAACCATTTGGGGAATTGCACTTCCCGTATGGATCCTGCATCCAGCAGTTTTTCGACTTCTTTTTCTATTGCTCTGTCCTTCTCGGGAGCAGTTCGCCGTGCCTTCTGCGTTATCGGCTTGAATGTGGGATCGACGTGCAACTGATGGCATACTATATTGGGATCTATTCCTGGCAGCTCATAGGGTTCCCAAGCGAAAACATCTATGTTGCTTCTGAGTAAGGTTGACAAATCCTTTTGCTCTTGGTCAGTGAGTGATGCTCCGATCAGGAAGACTCTGCTGTTGTCGCCTTCTCTAGCCGTCACTTCTACCAGGTCCTCGACGACACACTCGGAGGGGAGGAGCCTGGTCTCTTCCACTCCAGGCCTTCCATATTTTAATTGCTATTTAGAAGGAATTGCACCTTCCTCCACTTTCTCGCTGGGTTGAACGGATTTTTTCTCTGGCTTTGGTCGGATGGCCGCTATGAAGCACTTCCTTGCCATCGCGTGGTCGCCATGTATCTCCATTACTCCTCGGTCGGTGACATATTTGAGCTTCTGGTGGTAGGTTGAGGAGACTGCCTTCATTGCATGAAGCCATCCCCTGCCTAGGATGGCCTGATATGGTGAATCAATGTCGACCACCAAGAATTCGATCATCTTGGAAACATTTCCATCGCGCACTGGCAGTACTATTTTCCCCAGAGGCATGGTCATTTTTCCAGCGAAGCCGACCAGAGGGACCGCGGTTCCCTTTAGGTCGGCAATGCTCAACTTCAATTTTCGAAACAGGTCGATGTACATTACTTCGGATGAGCTTCCTTGATCGACAAGCAGCCTGTCGATGTCAAAGTTGGCTTTCCTGAGTGTAATGACTAAGGCATCATGATGTGGGGTCCTTACTCCCACAAGATCTTCATCCGTGAAGACAATATGCTTGTTGTAGTTGATGTCCTCTGCTCGCCGACGTTTTCCTGACTGTGATTTTGCTGGTTCAATCTGAAAAACTTGCATTACCGCTGTCAGTTTCTTTACCTCCATTCGAGCTGAGTTTCCTTGGATTTTCTTGACGTCAGATACTCCGTGGATTACTGCGAATTCGTGTCCGGCATCATCTTCCAACACGTTGTCGGGTTTCGCCCCTTTGTGGGCAACCACTTTCTCTACCTTCTTTTCCACAAAGTCATTCAAATGTCCGGATTGGGCCAACTCCTCCAGGTGGGACTTAAGAGCCTTGCAGTGCTCGGTCTTATGCCCTCCCTCTTTGTGGAAAGTGCATCTTAATGCATTGTTTCTTTTCGAGGGGTCTCCTCCCATTTTTCGGGGCCATTTGATGAACGTCTCATCCTTGATCTTCGCGAGAATTTTGTAAATCGGCTCTTTAAAGACGGTGTTGACCGCTTGGAACGATTTTGTTACATCAGGGTTCCCTCCGCTTTTGGAGCCACTCCTGCCCCCACTCTTCCCTCCTTTCTTCTGGTTTTCAATTTTCTCACTTCCCTTGGTAGTGAGCTTGGCTCGACCGTTTTCTCCTACATTAAGGCGGGTGACATCTTCCACCTTTGCGTATTTCTCAATTCGGGCCATCAGGTCGTCAATGGTCATAGCTTCCTTCTTCGTCAAGGACTGGTAAAGGAGGGAAGAGCTAGGTAATCCAATTTTGAAGGAAGCCACTGCCACCTCTTCCGTGCAGTCCTCGATCTCGTTGAATAACTCCCAGTATCTCTTCGCATAGTCTCGGAGTGTTTCTTGAGGCGTTTTCTTCATGGTTAATAGAGCATACATCCTTTTGGGATGGGAGCTGCTGGTGATGAACCGGGCCGTAAAGAGCTCGACCAGGGATTTGAAATTTCTGATGGATCGGTAAGGGAGTTTTTCGAACCATTTCTGGGCCACGTCATGGAGGCTCGAGGGGAAAATACGGCACATCAGTGCATCTCGGTGATTCCAGAGGGTCATGACTTGCCGGTACTGCCTGACATGATCAATGGGATCAGTCTTCCCATCGTAAATCTTGAACCTTGGAATGGCAAATTTCGTGGGAGCCTCCTCCTCTTCAATTTCCTTCGTGAAGGGTGACTTCATCTGGGTCTTGAGGGCTCTCCTGGCGAGTTCTTTGGTCGACCTGGTGCTGCGGTGAGCTGGATGTTGGTCCATTTCTCTGCGGACCAGGTTCTGTATGTTTTCGTCGCTGCGAGCATGGCTCTGGTAGCGGCGAGCTCTTCTCAGTTGCTCGCGGAGGTCGTCGTCTGAGTTGCCACCTTCGACCCTTTGATATTCCAGCCTAGGGCTCCTTCCTCGGCTGCGAGATTTGCTCGTCTGAGGGCTAAGAGTGCGATAGGGGTGTCTCCTAGTATCGGGACGTAGTTCCTTCTCCAGTCTTTCCAGTCTGCTTTTCAAGCGAGCATTCTCAGCCTCGTATCTGCGAGAAGACTCCCTCTGCTGGTGGAGCCTTGCCTCGTATGCGTCAATCAATCTGGATATCTGCGTGGACCTTGCTGGTCCTTGACTTTCTTCTGAGGCTGGCCTTTCCAAGCGAGCCCCACGATCTGAACGTCGGACCTCAGACCTAATCCTGCGAGGAGCAGGTGGCTCTTGAATATCTCCTGCTTGAGGAGCATTGCTGCTGTGACCAGACATCTTAGATTCTTTTCTTGGCGTGGGCTCTTCTTAGGGAAAGATGAACGCTTCCCACAGACGGCGCCAATTGTGGTGACAATTACTATTGGTGACAATTATTGTGCAACACAAATAAATATGAGAGAAGTAACGACCAAGAAAGAACAAATAAAACGCCAATCACACAACAACAGGTGTACGTGGTTCAACAAAGATATGCCTACGTCCACTGTGGTGCAGTCAGTATTATTTCTCTATATTCTGGAGAATAAGTACAGAGAATACAACTTATCCTTTGCCCCAGACCTAGGGTTTAATTTATATATGTGTAGGTTAGTTAGTGGAGATGATGGATTCCTCCATTTTAGCCATCTGCCCTATAACTTCCCTTCATGGGATCGTGCTCCCCCATAACTTCCCTTCATGGGATCGTGGGGAAATCGGATCCATACAAAAGATGAGGGGCCTGGACTTTGGGCCGCTTGGGCTGGGCTACTCGTCCAGGCTTATAGTACTAAATTTCGGGTACCCACATATAGTATCTTCACATGTAATCTTAGCCTGTATTTGACATTTGATTAAACTGAATGAATACCTACTTATGAGTCTCAAAATTTGCAAGTCATACATTCAAATATGCATGTATGCAACGAATAAATCTAGTATCCGTACATATGAATTGTAGCCTGTGTTTGGCATTTAATTCAACTTAATGGGAGTACTAGCCTTAGATTAAACAATAATTCTAATTTTCAACTACATGAATCGTTAGCCTGTGTTTGGCATGAGACTCATTAAAACACGAATATCATAATATTCAACAATATGAATCATTGGCCTGTGTTTGGCATGAGACTCATTAAAACATGAATATTAACAATAATGCAAGTCTAATATCCTATCATATGAAATATGTTGGCCTGTGTTTCGCACGAATATTCAACTAAAAAGGGATCATTAGAGCAAGGTTTTATCACAGTTCTAGATAAAACATACATGAAATATGGGAAAACTTAAATTTTTTCCCAAAAAAATGAGTTAGGATCATGGAACTGTAGGAAATTACTCCAGAATCTCAAATATTGGACGAAATTTAAAAATATTTTTTCTGGAAGTCAGAAACATTATTTATGCAAAATCAATGTCCCCAAAAATATTATACTCAAAACTTAATGTATAATTAATGGTCCAAATATAGATGCATACATAATAATCATATATTTACAATTATAAATTAAGACACTTTCATGTCTTCTTCATCCAACACCATATAAATATTATTGTCTACCAAATATAGATTATGCACAATAACCTATCGAAATGTTATTGTCAAACACATAATCATACATCTAATATTCAAAATTTTATATTGACCTCTTTCATCAATACAAAATACTACATAACATGAATATTAGAACAACCATGAGCATAAAAAAAAAAGTCCCCGTGGTGAAAAAAAATACATAATATTCGGAAAAAATCGTAATTTTTGTCAAAAATAAAAAATTTTGAGTTAGCACCACAGGGATGTAGACAATTACTCTAGGATCTCAAAACAATTTGCGGAATTCAAAAATCAATTTTCTGGAGTGAGATATTGACGTCAACATTATTACCAAAAACGACAAAAACGCAATTTTAAGGGTCTTAACGACGTCAAAACGTAAAAGTAAGGTGGTTCCCATTGTGTACAATGGGTTTTGTTTATTTCGACGTTTCCAGTCGACCATGTAAGTTTCGTAAAATTTCAAGCAAGTTTTGACCTTTCATTCTCACCAGTGAGTATTGGCGACAGAAGAAAAACGTCACAGAAAATCTCAGACACACTTTAAGAGCAGATTTAATGACAGAAATAAGACGTCGCAGAAGGTCTCAGGCACAAAAGCAATTTAATGACATAAATAAAAATGTCGCAGAAAGTCTCAGGCACATATTTCATTATAGACAAACATCAATAAGGAAAATCATGAGATCTTAAACTTTAGCTCTGATACCACATATAAAATCATTCTTAAGAACACCCTAATATTAATCACGAACACATTAATATAATTAAACTTTAGCATACAATTGTTCTTAATAAGAGGATCTTGGATCTTCATGTTTTCACAAAATACGTCTAAAAGATAGAAAATAAGACTTACCTTGATCAAGGATCAATCTTGATTAATTGCTCCATCAATCTACCTTCTTGGAAAAAATACACTCTAATGGAATCTCGGAGTTTCTCTCCCACCTCACAAATAGTGTGTTATGAGATAACCCCAGATGGTGTAGGGCTCCTCTATTTATAAGGGTAAGAGGGCTGGGATCCTAGTCAAGGTGGGATTCTTTTTCAAGTCTCCCACTAATACCACTAACCATCATGTGACTAACGGATAAGATTGACCCAATTTTCTAATATTCGTATTTATCACGTTCCTAATTAATTATTTGATATTTATCAAGACCACATAATTGGAAAATTCATAAATTCGAAATTTAATATAATTGAAATTAAATAATTAATTTCGACACTGAATATTAATTTCCAACAAATGGATTATACCAATACCATACCAACTTTGAAATCATTAAACCAAAATTACTACTTTTACCGGTCGGTACATCAATCCATAAACCAAAACCAAACTGCGCGGTAAATCTATAAAATCGGGTTTTTACGATGAAATCAGTTTTTTGGAAAATGCGGTAATTTTGGTAAATTTCTCTTTGCGATAATTTTGGTAGTACTCGGTACATAATGGTATTTTGTTTGTGCCACTTGCCTAAACTTGTTCATATGCATATTTAAAATAATAGTAATAAATAATACATAATTATCTCATCTCCATAAGTATATATAAACATTAAACCCCAAAATAAATATCACAATTGAAATTGTAATTCAAGATACACTATTGTGCAAACAACTCAAATAAATTTCAATAGAAGCCGTCATATTAAATTACAAACAAAAATGAAAATGCTCCAAATTCTTTGTTTCTTGCACTCCCTACTTCTTCATCTACAAATGAAAATATGAATATCAACATATTGCCAAAATAGAAAACAAAGACACTAAAATAAATAAAAAGCAGAAAACAAAAAAACAAGAGGAAAAAAAATTAATAAATAATAAAATAACAAAAAAGCCTCGCATAACTAGATCATTTCGCTTTGGTTAAATTTTCATGTTGGCAAACTCATTAATAACACCTACAAAAATAAAAAAAAGTGATTCAAAATTTTTAAATAAGAAGACATCATGAAGGATAAAACTCTTTAATAACACAACCTATATACACTGCAGCAAGCAATTTATAGCATCCCCTCCAAAATCGAAATCACTACTACTAGTAGGTTGCTAGTACACTGCTTGTGTAATGTACAGGCAAGAAAATTGAGTTTATGTAATATACGGTCTTAAAACTTGGTAGGTCTTAAAATCTACTTATGTAATGTACGGTAATATATGGTAATATGTGGTACAGTAATATATGGTAATATGTGGTACGATATTTCGGTATTTAGTATTTATGTGGTACGGTATGTGTTACGGTATTTATGTGGTACGATATTTCGGTATTTAGTATTTATGTGGTACGGTATTTCAGTATTTAGTATTTATGTGGTACGGTATTTCGGTATTTAGTTAAATCGTACCACATATTACCATATATTAAAATGTTAAAACCAAAACCAACCATGAAAAATTCAGTAATTTCAGTTTCGGTAGTTACGATTTTCGTAAATAAAAAGTGTAAATCATTATCACTAATTTTCGATACAAAATGGTACAGTACGAATTTTTACTGTATCGCGAACACCCTATGTTATACTCATCAGGTACCAGATGTAAAAACACAACCCGGGCATTTGCATCGCATTATTCTAATGATCTGAAACTTTAAGCATCATGTATATGGCCAACCAATGTTGGTGCTAGTTTATTGTTACGCATGCCACAAACTACATCCAATTTCCACAAGCCTCCATCAAGGGTATGCCATTTAACAAGAAGGTATAATTACACTTTCTTGTCACTTATCTTTGGCCTTGGATTTTGTCTTGGGGCTTATCTTCCTAGTATCTCATTTCTTGTGGTGATCCCAGTACTCCTCACCTCTCTCGCACCCCAGAGTTAAACGACCTTTGTGTTTCTGTGATGGTATCTTAACCATTAAGGTAATCACAACCATAGGCTATCTCAGGCCAACCGCTTTGCACCAATTCACTAGATCATCATGTGACTCATATACATACATATAAAATATGTGAAACGTTGAAATAATCATATATAAGAAGTGCTAACTAACTTCTATGAGAGTGAAATGTATATTGTTTGGATGAATATCATTTGAGCTTGTGTCATTTGTATTGGGAGTGGGGTGATCTGCATTAAGAACGGTTAATTTCGTAAGATGAATACTGGAAATACATAACATTGAAAGGTTTTAATACTATGAACAACCACCTCGAATACATAGTATCAAACACATTTTTATGCTTAATTCTTCTATCATAGTTGTTATCCAAAATGATTATCTAACTAGTTTTAAACCCCGCGTGATGTGCGACGTGTTATAATTTTATTTGTAATGTATATGCTACATATATATTATTATTATTATTATTATTATTATTATTACATTTAAACTAATATAAATATGAAATGAAGAAAATGAGTAAAATGTTCAGGACATATGAACATGCCTCTATTTTAAAATTACAAATTAACTACATAGTTATACTTTTTGAGTACAAATGATTATGCTGTGATTAGTATAGACTAAACACGCAGAGACTTTTATTTATTTATTTATTTAAGACATAATTATATTTTTATGTTCAGTTGGCATATTATATAAGTACTAATAATAAATAGAGAGAAAAAGGAGACTTCTTCATTAAGATGATAATTACTATCATGTATATATTTCAAAATATTTTATTTAAACACTTAATCAACTTTAAATAAATTATACATTAACCTCTATTTTACAAAAAATTATAAAGACATAGGGCCCATTTGGTTCTTTATTTAAAAAAACTCGATTTAAACGCTGTTTTTAAATAGAATTTTAAAATTTAATTTTTTGTGTTTATAATTATTGGTGCGTGTTTGGTAAACTTATTTTTAAATGTCGTATTTTGAAATTTTGATAATAATGGCAAACATGTATATTTATATTTTACATGTGTGTATGTGTGTGTGTGTATATAAACACATACATAAAACTTTCATACATACATGATACATGAATGCATATATATATATATAATTCATAATAAAATTATATGCATACATGAATAATATTTTTTTAATACATATGTAATATATGTATATTTTATATTGTTTCATACATTAATAATATATGTATAAAATTATATATAAGTATTATGTATCTATTCATAATATTATTTAACATATGGATCTTAGTATAATATATAATTTAATAATATAAATATACGTAATTTTGTGAACATATACATATATATTTTTTATTTATAAGAATTACACACATATTAATGTATTATGTATGTATATTATATATTAAGGCATAAATATATTAAAATATTAAGAATGAATAATTCTGAGTTAAAAAATAAAAAACAAAAGTTATAAAACACCATTTTTCTGTTTTATGAAAAACTTGATTATAACACATAAATATTATAATTATGTATTTAAAAGCAGGTTGTAAAATGTGAATTTTTATTAGAATTGCATTTAAATACAGAAAACAGAATTATAGTTGCAAACCAAGCAGGCCCTTAGTGTCGTGGACACAATAGACGGAACATGTAAATGACAAACAATTAGAAGTTGTGTTTTAAGAAAATAAAGCATAAAGGATATAATTTGTATGAAAGGGAACATGTAAATGAGTCAAAATAAAAATATTAAATATATATCAAAGCACAAAAATAATTTCGCAACTCAAAAGGCAATCATATGAAACATGGAAGCATACCTCACTTCCTTTAAAACAGGACAACGTACATTATACTTCTTACTAACTAAACTCACATTTCAATGTGAATTATGTATAAAAAGTTTCACTCGAAGTTATTCCTAAAAAATGACACTATTGCAGTCCGCACAGAAAACACTCTAAACAAATCGAAATTTACTCATAGCTTCATGCCAATTTTTTAAATTTAACGTATTTTGTTATGCCTTTTCATCATCCACCATTTTAAGAGACTAACCCAAAAAAGGAAAATAAAAGAGTTTAATCATTAAGAATGAAAGAGGAACGATCTCTCAATGACTTTTGGCGTTTACCATTAATTGTATAGGAATTATGTATTTTGGATTTTGGAGGCAAAGGCTTGTATTTTAAGAGACTTTAATGCATTAATTTCGAGACACGTGATAAAATCACATCTAGAAACACAATTTTTATATTATTATATTAGATTATATCACAAAAGTATAAATATTAATTAATACATAAACAATAATCTAAAATTAACATATACAAACTCACGGTGATAGTAAATGCAGAATTTTTTATTGAAGCAAGTGTTGAACACTCTGTCCTTAAGATGATATTTGCCCCGTACAAGTGTTTTACGAACTCACTGATAATTGTCTTTCAGGATACAACAATTTCACTTGCAATAGCATCAGTTCAAATTGCAAATCACTAGAGAATCAACAATGAGAAACTCTCTTTTTGTATGGATTAAAAACGAAACAACATGAAGATAGATTTTCTGCCTTAAAATCATGTGTTAAGTGAAAGACCAAACCACTTATTTATACTGAATGAGTGGCGGTTAAAATCGATTAAAACATATCCCAACAATCATAACTGTTTAGATAAAAATAAAAAATGGAATAAAATTATTAGCCAAAAATAATAAAATAAACCACAAAAATTGGACTCAGAAATTAATACATGCCCATAAATTTGGCCCCAAAATTTTATACATTGACCAAGTTAAATCCCAAGGCCCAGGACCCAAAGCATGAGAACGAGCTGAGCCAAGCCAGGCCAGGTCGAATGGTGGTGACGCACTCACGTGTGTGAGCTAGGAAGTCAACTCAAGTCCATGTTGATCCTCCCTCCTTTAAAGAGTTGGGATATCCCAAGGGCACCAAACATTTAAGTCAAAATGAATTATAATATAGTATACATATTTTTCACATTCTTCCTATGTGGAACAAGAGCTTTAACAGAACACTTCAATGAAATTTCATGTTCCAATTGAGTACTTTGCGCTAAAATTTCTCATTCAATAATTTATGATTTTACATATGTGAGTATATCACGTTATACTCCTCGCGAAGGAGAACGTGTTATCACTTTGAACCGTCTTGAAAGAAATATGAGTCCCATATTAAAGCGATCCTAAAGTTGACGAAAATCTAATTTTTTCAATTAAATACCAAAAATTCCAACGATAATGTGTTGGAAGACTTGCTTCCACAAACTCTTCTACACTGAAATTACCGAGTCCTTTAAACTAGTGTATGAATAATCTAAACTATGATGATTATAAGTCATATACATGTGCTACCAAAAGCTTTGTGCGGAAGCGCGTTTGTTTACTAGAGTTTGGTAATCAACAAATCAATAACACAAATATGAAAAACCAAATCAAGAATATAGCATAGATGAAATAATAGAACTAAAATCGACAAGAGGTATATGTGTGACTAAATCGAATAAGATTACAAATTCTTTGGACATTATGTCCATTCTTCACACACAAAATAATCTTTCTTCACTCGTTATAGTCACCCGAAGGGCTTAATTTCTTTAAGAAATATTATTTCCTTTTTATGAGATAGATGCGGAAGCGTAAGATGGTTCACAAAACAAACAAACACCAAATTTTAATTTACTCCAAAATTAAAATAAACCAAATGAAATAAACTTATAACACACACACACAATTCAAATTTCACTTAAACACAATTAATTCATCCAAGTCCTAGAATTTGCCTAAGTCATATTTATTAATATTTCAAAATTAGGCCAAACCAGTTTTAACAATAGACTAGAACTAAATAAACAAATACCCAAATTTAATTAGCACCCAATTAAATTAAGTGTGACAATTAAAACCATTTTTATCTTGAATTATCCTAAGCATGAGTTCTAAGTTATTATGCAAGATAAAAATAAATCAATCACATTACGCTGCGATGTACGAGGAAAAATCCAAGACGGGAAACAACCTCAGACGACACTAGCCTCAAATTCACTAAGTATGGAATTTACAATTACAAGACAAAAGACTTACATCACACGACTCGATCCCTCTCAAGCCTCGATGCTCCTTCTTGTAAACACCTCCACTTAGCGAATAATTCCGGAGCTCCACCGCGGTTTCGGAATCCACCGATCGGACTTTATGTGCTCACCGTCACCCGAACTAGGAGCCTTTCTCCAAGAGGGTAAATCACGAAAACCTCTTCTTCTTTGTGGGATTTAGAAGCAAAACCAAACTTCTCTTTTTCAATGGTGTAAAGAAAATCGGTGCCAAAACTCCAAGCAAGATGTATATGAACTTGGATAAACTAAACTATGGGTGTAAACTAAAGTGTATAATGATTTTCCCTTGAAAATTGACACTTTAAATCAACGAACTTTTCCTTAAAACATTTTTTCTCTCAAACACTCTCTATAGGTTGGTAGGATGGAAAAGTTAAGTTAGAAAAAGTTATTCCCGCACATAGATATTCAGCAAAAAGATAGTGGGGTAAAACAAGAGGGAAAGTGGGCAAAACTGCTAAAAAACCTGTTCCCGCCAAATCTCGTTCGATTGACATTCTCGTTCGAACGAGTCTTCTAACGAAGTTCCAGTATGAACTCGTTAAAAGCTCATTAGAAATCTCGTTAGAACGACCATCTCGTTCGAACGACATTTCGAACGAAGTTCCTGTATGCCATAATGGGAAGTCGTTGGCGATCTCGTTCGAACGACAATGTCGTTCGAACGACACTTCGAACGAACTCACAAAATGTTCAAAAATTCTTTTTAAGCCTAGAAACTTTTATATACTTTATATATAAGTTTTAATAGATAAATATTCTGAAAACAAAACACAGTTTTAAGAACCTAACACCCAATATAAACTGTTCCAAGCTCCTATATATATGTAATGCATTCATACCTTGGGAGCATGGAACCACTGTTGACGACGTTGAAACGAGGCACATAAACCAAGGCATTTTGATGAAGCTTTATACATTAGGCCGCTACGTCTTCCACAAACATGTCATAGGCTTGAAAGATGATCAAAATAATATATCCTATGACTTAAACGTTTTTGTCCGGAATTGAGCCAAAACTACAAAGGACTCAATTAGAAATTTGGGTCCTTACACTCGCACAAAATAATACAATTGAAGAGTTTCAAACTATTGATTTCATCATAAAAAAACTCTCAAAGTTCGTACTAAAATTCTAAAAAATAAAGTAGCCAAACTTGATTCCCAAAATAACTAATTTGACATAAGGACCCTTAAGTTCCAATTAAAATGAAATTCTCTAATGAAATAAAAGGAGAAAAAAAAATTATTACTCTTAAAAAAACACGGCAGCTACTCCTTATATAAAGAGTTAATAACTTAAAAGCTAAGTCTCTTATGTTTCTCGAAATTCTCTCGATAATATCTCGAAAAAAACCCTACTGATAGTGTTTATATTAATAACAAACATTACTACCTCATGTATGGACTCAGTAGTAGAGAGAGAAGCAAACCAAATCTTTACAAATATCCATCTTGGCGAGATTACCAAAACACCAAAAGATTTTTTCAGTTGCATTCGTTTATTGAAGTGACAAAAGCCCTTCCTTTTGGCGAAGGACCTCTTCGAATAACAAAATAAAAATTCCCACAAAAATACGATACCTTCGCTCAGACGATACTAAGACTGTTTGCAATAGTGTAAAACCCATACCGTACCGTACCATTTTGTATCAAAAAAGTGATAATGGTTTACATTTTTTTACTTGTTGAAGATCGAAACGATTAAAATCGAAATTATCAAATTTTATGTGGTTAGTTTTTGGTTTAAATATATTAAAAACTGATTTACCAAAATTACCAAATCAAATATATTGAAATCTAAAATACCAAAATTGCTGCAATAATATACCAAAATTGCAACCCAAAAATACCAAATTAGAGTTTTTTTTTATCAATTCTGTCTATTTTAAACTATTCTCTATCTCAACCTATTTCTATCTTAATAAAAAAAGAAATGAAGTTGAACTTTGAAAAATATAAGTAGTTGATGCAAATTAAAAAATTAAGAATTTAAGGCTTGATAAAAGAACGAGTGTTCGTACAAATGAAGAAAAGAAGAACCTGATGATACATTGCAATTGATAAAGTAATGTTCTAATTTGTAATCTAAGGCTACAGAGCAATTGATAAAGTGATGTTCTATTACGTGTCCCACATCGGTTCAGAGAGGCTCTATACTTCTTATCCTTTTCTATAAATTACCTTTTAATGCCAACTAACCTTTCAAGTTTGTCACCTCTAATGAGCGACCAATTGTCCCGACTTTAAATCTTTTTTCTAAAAAAATTCATTAACTTAAATGATGTAATCTTAGTATTTTTTACATTTTTATTGAATTTTTATACATATTCACGTGAATATTTTAAAAAATAATTCTCTTATTTTAAAAACATTTTGTATATAAAAAAAAACAATTTTACCACAGGCCACATGGTTTGATTTTGGTTTAAGTTAGCTTCTACCAAATGATAAAATTAGTAATTTCAGTATCATCAAATTAAAATCGATTTGGTATTGGTAAATTCTATTTACTAACCAAACCAACCGATATCTAGCCCTAGGTGAAGCTAAAGTCTGTTGTCTGCAAAGCCAACTAGAAAATATTCTTCATAAAATCATCAAGCAAACTTTAATAAATTATCAACAAAAATTGCATGAATCTTAATTTTGAGCCAAAAATGCAACGTGAGAGTCACCACAAAAACATTTGATCGCCATCACCTCATAATAAAACTAATGAAAATTTCTAGTTAAGTTTGAGTCCTTATGAAACTTAACCATGGGTTCGCTGTTTATCTTTAACCAATGCATATCTCGCACACAAAAATAATTCCCCCACCATCCTTGTCAAACCTATAATGCTCCATAGAACTCTCGGAATCTCCTGATTTGACATCATACCTAACAACCTTTGCCAACCACCTCCTAAGCATCTTCTGTTAATTAAAAGTCAACTTCTCCCTCCTTCGAACAATTGAGCGCCTCTGACTTTACATTGAATCTCTATCATGACCCACTGATTTCTCCCCACTCATCTTTATGGATTTCGAATGGACTATCTCAAAGCCCCTATGACTATCGCAAGTCAATGTCATGTAGATCCTTATAACTTTGCCTCCTTGTAAGAACTGTTGCAATTTCCGCTGTCATCTTAGAGTGAATTTCACTCTCGCAAAAGGGTGTGTAATCCCCTTACAACCCAAATAAGAGTAAATATCGCAACCCTTCTCATAATATAAGCTCAGCTTTTGTAAGGAAACATTTCCAAATAATGTCAATTTATATGTATTGGCATTATTCTGGAAAAAAAAACCACTTTGAGTCATAGATAGATTTTACTCGTCATGATTCCCATTTAGTCTATGACGCTGTGTTGAAGAATCAGTGGCCAAGCTTCAAAGATAGATCATGCCATAATTTTTGTGCACGTTTCACGTCTTCAATTTGATTTTTCGACATTCTCTCAAGTATAGATGCATATTAGTTTATGAATACTCGATAAATATTTTCTAAGGATGTTATTTTATTAATATGGTTTTAAAATATTTTTAAAATAAGTTTTTCTAAAATATATCGTGTTTAGAGTCATAAGAAACATCTCCTTTAGTTTGGATGGATCAAACGACTTTAACAGTCGTTCAAACGACATGTGGAGGTCGTTCAAACGACATCCATAGCTCGTTCTAATGAGATGTGGATTTTGTTCAAACGACATGGTAATATCGTTCTAACGATCACTGCCTCAAGGTTATTATTTAAGGCGTCTTTTGATCAGAAAAAACAGTCTGCAAAACATACAGAATTACACAAAACCCATATATTTTTTTGCACTTGTTTATCAAAGGTTTTCAAAGTTAAAATCATCGTTTTAGTTTATAAGATCCAAGTTTACATATATGTTATATAGATCTTGTGTTTGCACCACGATTTCATTCTTCATCATTCAAAGAACTTGTTTCGTGCGGTAAACTCTGTACTTGCTGATTGACGATTGCTGGTTGTATCGATGGTTACCGAGGCACGTGTGTACTCGTGTGTTGTGGACCTTGCATAGGTGGACTCTTGCGTTGAACTGTGGAGGAGAGATTGAAGAGAAGAAGAGGCATAAAGGTTTGTGGGGATCGAGTCATTGTGTAAGACTGAAATCTTCCTTTGTAAAACCGTATCATAGTGATTGTCTGGCCTGGGCCGTCCGAGGTTTTTTTCCCATTCTCGTTTCCTTGTACATCGGCGTGTTTTGTGAGCATTCTTTACTTTATCTTACTTAATCACACTAGACGCATGTTTAGGGTTTAGAAAATGAAATTGGCTCAATTAGTTTAGTTTACAAAATTGGTGTTTAATAAAATTGGAAAAAGATTTTAGAAAAGAAAAATTATTCTCACCTAAAGAACACACATATAGGGACCATCATCACTTTTACAGCTTTTGTGATCCTCCATTGTTAAGACTCGAATATGAGTTTACACTTTCCATAAAATACTTATATTCAATAGTCCCGAGAAAAGCCTATTGAACTCCTTATGGTGGTCTTATGACAAGGTACCCGAAACTAGAAAAAAGTGGTAGAATAAGCCTCTCGATCGGTACTTGACCACCTTCAACAAACACAATCAATTGTATTTTATCAACTTTAATAAACCATAACATTATATTTGATCACCTTCGACAAACACAATCAATTGTGGAACAAGCTTCCCGATCGGTCTTTTCCACTCGTCTTCCTTCATTGAGTCAAGCATTCCTTCTATTTCTTAAAAATACTAGTCGACAAGGATGTCCATCATCTCCACTTTCTATATTCCAAAATTGTTCCTACCAAAATCTATTAACGTTACTTTATCTTGGATGCCAAAATACTCTAGTTTGTAACATCGGATTTGATAATAATTTTCGTGTAAAGGAGCATTTTTTTATTAGGGATTCAGTGACCAACAAACCAATCAAACAACTATAGCAAACCAAATAAAGAAAATAGAAACGATGAAAGAACAAAAATAATAATGAAAATGACGATATGTGTCACTAATTTAAGGAAAATTACAAATTGGAATACTTTTTGTCCCTTCCTCACACACAAAATAATATCTCTTCACACACACAAAATAACCATCGAACAATTATATATGACTCTCTAAATATTAATATCACCACAAAAAGGCTGTCAAGGTTCTAACAAATCCTCAATAAAAAAATACTCAAAATTGATTTCACTTTTGTTTACAAAAAAACTATTATCCCCCCTAAAAAAACACGATGGATACTCCTTAAATAAGGAGAAAATAACTTTGAGACTAAGTCTCCTAAGTAAATCCAAAACCTTCCTATCATATCTATTATTGCAGTAGAATAAAATTAATTTTATGTACTTTAATAGAATAGATATTTTGTGTAATAATAGTCAAATAATTTTATCAGAAAAATACATATTGCAAATAGATAAAACAGATTTATAAAATGTCCAACATAAATTAACATAAACACAAAATGATAAATTAAATAATATATAATGAGTTAGAAAAATCTGGCATGATGAATGAGAGGCACGTGGACGATGCCCTGGAGTCATAGACTCCTCCCTCCGTGTAGGTATTGACAAAAATCTACCACTCCAAGATAAAACCCAAAATCAAGTCAGGAGTCCTTGATGTGTAAGCATCAAAAGACAATATTATCAAGTTTGTGTATCTTGTTGCCCAAAAATCACAACACCAATATGTATGAAAGTATGTAAAAGGAAATAAAGAGTAATGGAAATGTGTGGGAATGGAGAGAGAATGAGAATGGTTGAAGTGTTATATTTAAAACTCACAAATATATATATATATATATATATATATATATATATATATATATATATATATATTCTTAAAAAGAAACTAACTGTTAAAAACCAAAAACTGTCAAAATCAACTTCAAATTAACTTCACAATAACCAAAAAAATAAATAAAACAGTAAAAAAAGAATCATTAAAAAGTTTAAAACTTAAAAATACACAACAATCCCCCACAAGTTTTAAAATATGTATGTATGTATGTATGTATGTATGTATGTATGTATGTATGTATGTATGTATAATATACAAGGATACCATGAATGTTATGCAATAGGTGCAGTAGACTTCCGGACATGGAACTACACTTAATATGATATATTTCAATTTAGAGAACCATAGTTGACCACACCTAGAACTTGGCCTCTAGAGTCAAACTTAAAAATACCACACACATAGCATAGACAATATGCTTGGTTTTGCGGGTTGGAACTATTGATGGTCATGCTCTTTAATCTTGATTCACATGAGAGGTTTTAGAGAGTAGTCCATTTTTCCACGGTCGCGGCCTCACGATGCCTCACACTTAAGTGAGTCTCCAAGGGTGTATCTGACCCAACACTTCTTGGGAGTTGGTCTTCCTCAATATCATTAAGGGCATTGCCCAGTCTTAACATTCACACTAAATATAGCACTATGCCATAGGGATGGGTATGCAAGAATATACATGAGAAGCCCCCTAATATATAAAATGTGCTATCATTAAGTCACACAATATGATTGTTTCTACTTATTGAACTTCCTTCATGGGATCTCCGATCATAGAAGATGGTTTGCCTCGTTAGTTTACTCCCTTATGGGATTAATCCCACCCCCTTGACAATTCTAGGACTACACTCCTAGAAAGACCTTTAGTTAATTGGTTTGTAGTATTCTTTTCTGATTTTACATACTTTAAAGATATGATATTTTTATTTAGCATGGTTTTCTCTAACATGAATATGTATGTTCATCTTATTATTAGTTTAAGATTGTCCTAGTATATCAAAACAACATTAAAATCACAATGAACAGGTTTAGGTGGTATAGGTTTGCTTACTAGAGGTATATCATGCTTTAAATTCTTAATCTATTTCGCTTTATAACATGATTTATTTAAAGCTGTGATTTCAATCTCCAATTTAATTCTTGCTATGATTGTTTTCTTTCCATAAGCCCAAGATATCCCCCCCCCCCCCCCCCCCCCCCCCCGAGAAATATATAATTACTAGTATATTTCACATCTAAAGAGTTGGTTATCCAACTAGCATCACTATAATTTCTAGTACATTAGGATAACCTTTATAACATAATGAATATTCCAGAGTTCCTTTAAGGTATTTCAATACCCTTTCCAAAGTAGTCCAATGTTCTTTACTTGGATGATTCATATACCTACTTAATCGTCCAACTACATATGCAATATCGGGTCAGTTATATTTGCCAAATATAGTAAAGATCCTATCATTTGAAAATATTTTAATTAAGAAATAGGTTCATTGTTATTTTTTAGTAAATGAAAATTAGGATAATAAGGTGTATACATGGACACACAATCAAAATAGTTAAACTTTTTTTTAACATTTTCTCTAATTCATTTGATTGATTCAAAGTTATTCCATTATTTGTCCTTTCAATTTTAATTCCTAAGATCATATGAGTTTCTCCTAAATCTTTCATATCCTATTACATGTGGCAGATTGTGCACTGACTCATCTTAGGAAAAGAAGGACGAATTGGTTTTCTTCTCAGTGTTAATTGAATCACACATAATTGGGTTGTCTTGTTGAGTCTTTTTCTTAGTACTCCACTCATTTAGGCTGGGTTTCCATTATGGAAATTATTTTAGGTTTTAATTGTCTTTAAGCCCATTCCCCTTGATGTACTTATAACTTTCTCTCTAGGTATACCTCTTGTTAGTGGATCCATAATATTTTTCTTTGACTTTATATCATCAAATAATTCCCTATGAGAGTAATTGTTTAACGGTTCGTGTCTATGATGTATATGTCTTAACTTATCGTTATAATTACTATTTTTCCCTTCCAATCATTGATTGACTATCACAATGTATTATTATTGGTGGAACTACTTTTGTCCAAATTGAAATATCCGTGCAGAAGTTTTAAAGCCATTCTGCCTCATTTTCAGATTTATAAGAAATAAATTTTGATTTCGTAGTGGATTATGCAATACATGTTTGCTTTCAGGATTTTCATAAGACGACTTCACCTCCAAGAGTAAAGACATATCCACTTGTAGATTCGGACTCAGTTGAGTCAAATATCCAATTTTCCTCGATGTATCATTTAAGAATAGTTGGATAGGTTTCAGAATGCAATCCATCCTTTAAGGAGTACTGTAGATATTTAAGTATCCTTTTTAAGGCCTTCCAATGGTCTTCTCTAGAATTACTCATATATCGACTTAACTTACTTACCAGTATGCTATATCAGTCCAAGTAAAGTTTAATAGATACATTAAGATGCCTATTTTATGAGAGTATTATAGTTCAGATATGCTCTTACCTTTATTAATTGTCAAATACAGTTCGATCGACATGCGTTCTCACCAAACTTGGGTCGTATTTATGATATTTTTCAAGAATTTTCTCAACATAGTGAAATTTAGACGAAGTGAGTTCGTCGAAAGTTCTAGTAATTTTTATTCCTAGAATAACATCCATCACACCCAAATCTTTAATTTGAAACCTATTCTTTAGTATATGTTTAATGGAGTTGTGACATCATTGTTATTACCAATTATTATCTTATCATCTACATATAAATATACGATCACGTATCCATTTTGAGTGCTTTTAACATAAATGTACTTATCGCATTTATTTATTTTGAAACCATTTTACTTCATCACATCAAATTTTTCATGCCACTATTTTGGTCCTTGCTTCAATCCATAAAGTGATTTAATAAGATATCATATTTTTTTTCTTTATTAGGAGCAATGAAACCTTCTGGTTGTTCCATACATATTTTTTCATCTAATTCGCCATTTAAGAAAGTTGTTTTGAATACATTTACAAATTGTATGTTACAGATATTACCATTAGCATACGTATATATGTAATTCTTGTAATGAGTGAATAAGTATCGAAATAATTAGTTCCCTCCTTTTACTTGTAGCCTTTCGCAACAAGTCTTTCTTTATATTTACCAGTTGAACCATTTTCCTTCATATTCCTTCTGAATATCCATTTACATCCCAAAGTTTTGGTTCGAGGTGGAAGATCTATCAGTTCCCATGTATACTTTTTCATAATGGATTCAATTTCACTATTAATTTCTTTATTCCAATATGAATCTTCTGGTGTGGATAATGCCTCTTTAAAACTTTGAGGTTTGCTTTCTAACATGTATGTTAGAATATCCGGATCAAATGACTTTAAATTCATGGACCTTTTACTACGACTAGGTTCTTCCTCAATGTCATTTTCGGTAGACTCGTGGTTTGTTTACCTTTGAGGATCACTATCCATAGTATCACATTTTCTTTTATGAGAACTTATTTCTTGTACTATATTAAAAAATATCCTAAAAAATGGTATGTTCTAGGATTCTTTAATTGTATTAGCATGAATGTCAGGAATATCAAAAATTGATATGCTCTACAATATTCGCATAATCGATGAAAATGTTGTTGGGTTTATTCTTGAAACCATGTGTAAAATATTTATTATTGGTTAATAAAGATTTTTTATTCATTTTGAAATGAGAATCAAGTTTGTGATAATAATTTGTATTTGTATAAATATATTATTTCATTTTAATTTTGGTCAATAGAGCTTTTAATAGGACTTCTAGTGATTCGACTTAGGATTGATCACAAGGATGTTAAATTTCTGGTTCTAGCAATATTGAAAAGTTTATAACCTAGATAGGAAGTTGACAACCTATCGAAACGGTTGTGATATGCATCTTAACTCAAACTATGGGAACCTGTGTGATGGTTCGAGAACTTGTACGATAGTTCAATAGTAGATTGTAATCGGTACATCCCAAGATTGTATTGAATAATACTGCCCATGATATTTGAGTCTTAGATATGTCTAGATTAGAATCGGGCAATCACACCATTTACAAAGGGTGCATAGATTGTTAATCCTGAGAATTATGAGAATTGGAATGCTTATATAGTTATCTATTTATTTGATTTAAGTGCGATTAAATTTTAGATTGAATCAAATGATCCTCGCTTATTGGGTGATAATTATATAGGTAGGTCTGAGATTTTATTTCAGAGGAATCCGCATTAGGGGATACCTTGGATTGAGATACCCCATTGATAGACTTACTTGATTTGTTTCCACCAGTAAAGTTTATCAGTGGATTATTTATAATCCGGTGGACTAGGAAAATAAGTTAAGTATGAGAATCAAGAAAATTGATTAGATGTTGGTTAAAGTCAATTTACAGTAAATTGATTTCACCAAATGAGTATCGAAAGCTTAATTAGGGGAATCGTATTATGTACCATAATCAAGTTTACAAATAAGACCTCATTATATCCGAGTGATTTTTTAGTTAATTAATTTAGAGTGCAGTCATAATTATTTAGTGGAATTAATTATGATTAAAGAAAGAAAGAAAATAAATTACTATGGATACATCTATTTGCAATCAAGATTCTGGGATGCTTCTCCTATCTCAAATAAATCCCAAGAACGAACCCTGGAAGAAACCCCAAGAAAAACCAACTTTTAGAACCTACACTAAAGTTTAGGGTATTAAAAACAAAAAAACCAAAGTATATAGGGCCTAATTATAAATAACCAAAAGCCTTAAATCCCACTTAATCCATTTAAATAACCAATAAACGGATCCTCTGGAGCCTTTGACTGATCAACCAAAGGCTTTAGGCGATCGGACAAAGGTTTCGGCAACCAAATCCTATCTAAATCTTTACCCAGTCGTTGATAAAAAAATCAATGGCTCAATATCTTTGACTTCCATACGATCCTTATAGAGTCCTATAAATAGAGATATCTATCAATATTAAAAAGGACCCAAAAACCCAACGTTGATTCAGTTTTCTAACTTTCTGAATCCCGAGCGCCTGAGATACTTGAGCTCATTTTTTGAAAAGTCCCCAAGGGCTTGTACTTTAAAATAGTCACTTTTTCAAAAGGAAAAGCTCGTATTTCCATGGAGTCATCCCCAAAATAGGTTAGTACTCCTCAAAAGTCTTCTCCAAGAAATAAATAAAGTTAAATCCCTACAAATTTTTTACAAAGTCCACCTTCCTAGACGAAGCTCTATCGGACTGAAAAACACCAAAAAAAGGGGGCTTCCCCCAAAGAAAAAAGTCATCTTTTGCTAGTAGGGTAAAGAACCTCTAACCAAATATCAGGACAACACTCCACATATATATTATTATAAAATGCACATACTTGTGTGCCGTCTCTAACCTGGCTCATGTTTAGGAACCGGATATGCAATTTAAAACGTTGATATTTGTGTAACCTTGGTTTTTAACCCAATATCTCCACTTGTGTCACGAATTGACATATACATACGCTAACTAATATAAATAAAGTTCCATGATTCCAATATACAAATATGAAAACATACCGTTCAAAACACGTTCTCAGGAAAGTGCATTGAGTTACGTTCAACGCAAAACTTCATAGGCCAGAGTCTAAAATTCGACTACACTCACCACTTCTCCTAGCGAACAAAGCCCGTCTCTGCATGGCACCCTGGATATGTGTTTCCATTTCAATACTTTTCAAACATTGGCATTTGATCAAACGTATTATTTTCACATATAAATATATCAATCTAAAATAATGGAAAATCTATATTAAAAACTATGTTACATAACTACCATGATGTTGTACCTTGTATACTCGGTATCGTGTTGCCTACCCCTATAAATATATCCCGTTTTGCTAGAATTACATTGGCTTTGATCCCAAGTATCCTTGGGCACATAGGAACTATACTGAGATAAACTTGTGAAGCCCAAATTTTATGATATGTCTCTCGGCGTATTATTTCCTAGGGATGCCTCCATCTCTAGTCCCTAATCCCTAACCCCTATATATTATCCAACCCTATTGTGTGAATTATGTTGGCTTTGATCCCAAGTGTCCTCGAGTATGTAGGTTTTACTTCAAGCTAAACTCGTGATGCCCAAGCCTTATAATATGTCTCTTGTCATATTATCTACTATGGGTGCATTCATCCCCAGTCTTAAACTCCCCGACATCTCCTGGTCCACCCCAATACTGATATGTAGTGTCCTACTCTTCTTCTTAATAGTAAAGAATAACATTCTTGATGTAATCTCCCCGCTTCTTAGCATAACACCTCCCAGTTCTACACCTCTAAACTAGTCTAAAGGACAAAACCTTTCGGCTAGTAATCACTCGACTATTATTAGGTTACATACCAATATCAAATATCTTCAGTTCCATTCCCATTATGATATTCCAGATACTATCCCTCCCCCTCCCAAGCCAAGTCCTACACTTCCATACATATCACGTTGTTCAAACTTATTACATTCGAACGACATAGGCTTTGATCCCAAGTCCTCTTGGGTGTAGGCATAATACCGAGTCCTTCTTGTGAGCTCGAGGCTCCACAATACGTCTCTTGATATATTGTCCCCATCAAGATGCATGCATCTCTTGAATTTCATCGATGATGCCTAAATAAGTCAAAGCGAAATATCAAAATATCACAAAGCCGCGATCTTTTGTGCATCCCTACAAATACTCCCATTGACACAAAACGAGATATCAAACTATCTCAAGAGGAGACCTCCCAAACATATTCCTATGTACAAACGTGCAAATACTTACACACTAATCACAACAGAGATGCAACCATCACTACAAGAAAAATGGTTATTAGGGATGGGAGTATTTGGAATAGTCGTGTCATTTTATCCCATAAAAGGACCATTTGGGATGGATTTTAATTATCGATCCATAAAGTAGATATATTATTTTTTATTTGGGGTGATTTTTATTTATCGTCCTTTATGTGAGTTAAATTTTTAGCACTTTTTAAAAACAAATATAAATCATGAAGTTTAATAACCGTCCCATTTGAGACACTTTATACCGAATTTGAGACACTTTATACCAAGGATTTATAACCCGTTTTGATAACTTACAAAAGGATCGTTCCATTTGGTATATATTATACCACGAAAAATCATCCCATTTGCTAAATTATAAAATGCACTATTGTAGCCTAAAATAAGTAAACCACGTGGATCAGTAAAAGAGTGACGCCTGCCATCATGATCAGTGAACCCTCAGATAACACACAAATATAGTCGGTTCAGTTATCTTACTGATCGGCTATCTAGCTAACCAACTCCATGAAAATAAACAATCAGGCATACGAATAGACACATGTGGGGAGTCTCAACAAGCACAATGCACAAGTGCGTCTTTTAAAAAGTTCACAAATATTTAAAATGCCTAAAAATTAAAAATTAATTTTTTTTCAAAAAGGCAAAAATATTTTCCTTCAAAATAAATAAAAATTGGAAATTTTCCAAAATATAACTAAAATTATGTTTAAAGTCTCAAATTGTAAAAATCAAGAGCACTAAGCCGAGATTGACCAAAGATGAGAATTGAGCGAAAATTGATGACTTTACAAATAAGTGTAGAGATTATTAACCCAGTGAGATTTTGAGCCTATCAATTTTTGTGAGTAATTAAATCAATCCGAGTTAATGATTAACTCAAAGTTCCATTTAGCTCTAAATAGGTCGTTGAGAATCTTTATTCCATTGTTTTGATTCGTTACGAAAAATGAGTGAGACGTTGTCTTGAAAAAAATGCTAAAAATATCTCTAAATTAAATATAATCTCGAGATGCACATGGTAAAATAATTAGTTATTCGTACATATGAAGTTTGGCCATCGTTTGTTACAAAAAAAATTAGCCACAAAAAGTAATAAAAATTATCCTTTTACTAGCCTTTTTTAGCCTAATAAAATTTTCCAATTTTGTTTGATAACCCAAAAAACCCATGAAGCCCAAAGTTATGAAAATCGGAAAATTCATCAATTAAGTCCAAATGGTGCACAAAAAGAGGCAAGAAAAATAGAATAATGCTCAACAAAATTTTAAAAAAAAAATGAGGGAAAAAAGATAAAAATGGAAAAAAATATAAAGGAAAAAATATAAAATGAAATGAAAATGAGCAAAAGCCTGAAAAAAAGCACTAACGGACATTGTAAGAAAATATTCCAATTCCGAATTTCCTAGCCATTCCCACTTTTTTCCCAATGCACCTTATAACCCGAAAAAGTCCTTATCGAGTTCGAAATAATTAAATTAATTACTGCGTGGAGAACTAGGACACGAAAAGATAATAAGAGAAATTAATTGGTGCGGACTAAAAGATGATGTTTCCCGTTTTTTAATAACCGTATTTCGATGAAGAGATCTTTTTACCATAAAAAATCCGTCTTTCAAATTTGTGTGCGAGAATTTTTGTTACATTTTATTTCTTCTTATAAATCATGCATATCGAGAGAAATAACCGCATTTCGAGTGATTCGTTTATGAGTGCATCCGTGAGAAATTGAATCAAAATGAATTTTCAAAAAAGAACGTAATGATCAATTAGTGGAAGTTAGCATTTAATTTTTGACTTCGCGTACACACACACACTACAAATTGAGACTATTGAATATAAATTTATGGTGACTATTTTTGACGAATTTAAGTTGTAAAATTTGTAAGTATTTTGATTTTTCTTTGAGTCAACAATCGAATTTTGTGGGTATATTCACTACAAACCCTCACGAGACACCACTCGTCCTACTAGGATGACCTAGGGGTTTAACGACTTATTGCATACACTAAATGCAATCGCTTGCCCGCAAAAAAGGTATTCTATCCCAATAAATTTTTTGAAAAGTCTTTAACTCATATTGTTATTCTTTTACATTGCCTGGGACGCGCAACATTCTAAGTTAGGGGGATTTGATTAAGAATAAATATCTCATATTTATCCCCTTAATTTTGGTTCTTCCATGGTCCCGTGCGGTGTAAATATACTGGATTTATCTCATATTCATGCTACTAACCCTTTTGGGCTATTATTTTGTGTTTTTTTGTTTTTTGTGTGTTTTATAGGTATTTCATTCAAGTGAATGCGAGAAATAAATCGAAACGGTAAACAAAGGAAGGAAGTTGAAGGATATTTTCATAATTTTATAGCCTTAGTCCAAAAGCGGAGCCTAAAGAAAAGTCAAAGTGTATAAAATCACAAGAAAACTGGAAGAAATAGTGCCGTAATCTAAGCTAGGATGAAGAAGTTATGCTCCTTTGAAGTTGAGAAAGAAATCCAAAGAAAAGAGAATAAACAAGCCAAGGCAACAAGTTTTTCCAAACCAAACCCCGAACCGGTTCGCCGTTATTCATGCTTCAGAACTGTGATAAAAGTTAGTCACGCTTTAAAACCGTGACAAGCTATCTTAAGAGAAAATTTTATTTTGTCCCTACTATTTATAGCCTAGAGAGTTCTATGTTTTGGGAACTCTTCTAAGCCACTTCTAACCTAAATATTTCGTCGTTTGGGTTCTTTTAACATAGATTCCACTCATTCAAAAGCTCCTAATCAAGGAGGAACATCTAGGAGAATAATTTATAAGTTTTTCCCCTTCAATTCAAAATCTATTTTGGCTTTTCTTGAAGATTTTATTCTTCTTTCATGTTGATGTTCTTCAATCTTGGCAACCTTAATTTCTAGCACTTTTATTATTATTTCATGATGTTTGCATGCTTGTTAATAGATTCTTACTTAGATATTTATAACATTTTGTCCAACTAGATAATTAGAGGGTTGGGGTTCATGAATCCATAGTAGGTGTTACAAATGGATTTGAAAATAAATAAAATTTAATTAATAATTCAAAGGTTTGGTTATTATCGAACGGAGTACTGTATATCTTTTAATTTTTTTTCCTACGTAACTGGAATGTTTAAGGGTGCAATACGAATTTTAGTAAATTGTCATTATCGTTATATACAATTTTTTATTTGATATTGTGAGGAGTAAAATCCACATATATAAATGCTTAGAAAGTATTTGATGTTTCTTTGAATTGAGAATTAGGTTTTTGTAATTTTTATGTCTTAAGTAATTACTGACGGTTCGGGGGAGTGTACCTTAACACCATTTTCTCACATTAATTTAAAACCACATAGTTATTATCGCATGCGCAGTATTTCACTAGTTTAATTAGTTTTCTTTAGTTAATTAAATTTTTTCAAAACAATCATCTTTTCCTTTTTTTTCCTGAGTCAACCATAAGGTTAATTGTCTTTCCTATATGTCGTCACGTCTTATGTCCTATTCCCTGTGTTCGATACTCGGCTTGATCGAATTATTACTTATGCGCACGTCTTGCACTTGAGACAATATAAGCACGCACTAGAGACACTTTGAAAGTCACGTCAACAGACTAAGTAAGGGCTTCGCCTTTGATCATTTGGGTCCCCAAGCAACTAAAGGTCACAATCATAGAGAGGCTTCCAAATTATGGGATCGCTGAGAAGGTTTTGTTAGGTCATGAACCAAGCATGCGAGGATCCGCACATGCTGAGCAAACTTCCCAGGAAGAGTGCTCAACACAAACACAGGACCTAACCGCTAAAATTATTTCAATCAAACCTAATATAGATGATCATAACTGGAAAGGTTCAATCCAATGACTGGAAGATCAATTGGGAGAAATAGTTAAATCTAAGAATTCTTTGCACATGAGTTTTGTGCAGGGATCATCCTTTGTCTTGGCAATTGTGAATTTCCCCACACTTGCCAAATTCAAGCCACCCGTAGTCACTCCCAAATATGATGGTTAAACTGATCGTATCCTTCAGGTATAATAATACTATGTTGCCGTCGACATCTACCCAGTCTCAGATGAGATACATTATCGAGCATTCTCAAGCACCATTGATGGGTCGATGCAAATGTTGAACAATAATTTACCTCGTGGGTGAATCTATAGCTTCCGATAGCTTATCGAGATGTTTATAAGTAATTTCTACTTTGGATAAAAACCAATAAAGAGAGTATCTCACTTACTAAGTGTTCACCCTCACAAATATATCACTCATTTTAATAGCGAAATACTAGAGGTGGTGGACTACAAAGAAAATATAGCAATCACTACCTTGATGAGCGATTTGCTTATTTAGAAGTTATATTATGCTCTGGCCAAGGATCCCCCATGACTGTTCTGAGCTGATGGCTAAATATAATAAAATTATGGCAACAAGATCTATGAGAAGAAGGATTAGATATACATGAAGGACAAAAAACCCAAGAGGTATGATGAATATACCCTCTCATCATTGGTGTACACCATATTCTATAGGAAATCATAGGAAGCGGGGATATAAAATGGCTTGAAAAACTGAAGTCTCCTCCAAAGAGGAGAGATAAATCCCAATATTATGAATTTCAAAAAGATCGTGGGTATACTACAGACAGTTGAATAGCTCTGAAAAGTAAAATAAAAAGTTTGATTCTAAAAGGCAAGGTTTCTAAATTTTTTGACAGAGAATGTAGGACAGAAGGAATATAAATTAAGAGATGATCGAACCCCCATATAAGGGAACAAATTATAAGAAAATAGGCAGAGATGATGACTCCGAAGATGATCCAAATACGAACTTGCTGACGAAACCAAGAAATACCGAACTCGAGGTGAAAAGGACTTATTTTGGTGGTCATTTCATTACCGGTGGTGATACACATGGTGGGGACGAAATAGACGAAGGAAAGGCATACCCGGATGAAGCCAAAACATGTTCATACATTCGACAAATCCATTTTTCTGACGAAGTTGATGGTCGCCCAATAAAAGTGAGCAATGACAAGATATTAATAGGATTATCTAAAAATGACCTGTTTAGGTTACTTTCTCCCCACAATGATCCTTTAGCTATCACGATGAGAGTACATGAATAAGAGTGGGTAGAATCTTTGTGGATAATGGTAGCTTAGATGATGTCATGTTTTACGACTACTTCAAAGGATTGGGGCTGCACGACAGTAAATTGGAGCCAAATCATAGACCCCTGATAGGATTCTTGGGAGAAAAGGTGTACATTTGGGAACTATCAAATTAGGATTATTTATAGGCACTTGGCCAGTTAGTTGAACTGAGAGGATTTTCTTATCCATCTTAGACAAGAACGTACGATTGGCCTATAACATGATCTTTAACAGAGTCAGATTGGAAAAATTTGAATAAGTTCCATCTACTCTCCACCAATGCTTGAAATTGCCCACACACTGTCGGCATTATTACTGGAAATCAAGTTGAAGCTAGAGAATGCTATTACACATCATCCGACTAGAAGGAAGATAAGAAGCTTACCATCACATACCAGATTGAGACCCTAGACCCTTGTGAATAATTAAATTTGGTTAAAGGGCAAGTTATGGAAGCAATAGAGACCATCATCATTGATGACGATCACCTAGAAAGAACTACACAGATCGGCTCATCCACGAATTCGATCCCCAAACAGGAATTAATAAAATTCCTTAAATAATGAAAGATTATGTTTTCTTGGATCCATGAAGATATGCCAGGAATCATGTGTTTTGAACTAAACACTGTTAAGGATGCTAAGTCGATTAAACAAAAACGTAGTGTATTTAGACTCGAGAAGAACATGGCCATCCAGAAAGAGGTGAAAAAGTGGTAGAAAGCAAGTTTCATTAAATATATCAAATACCATGATTGGTTGGACAATGTGATAATGGAAAGAAAGAAGAATAACAAGTGGTGTATGTGTGTTGATTTCACAATCTCAATAAGGCTTGTCCAAAAGATCATTTCCCCTTGCCTAGGATTGATGAACTGATCGATGCTACTACCGGCAGTGAATTACTTAGTTTCATGGATGAATATTTAGGGTATAACTAAATCAAAATAAAGTCGAGAGAAAAGGATAAAACCTCATTCATCACCAATTGAGATACAACTGCTTCAACGTTATGGCCTTTGGGGTCAAAGACGTCAGTGCAATATACCAAAGGCTGGTGAATAAGGTTTTTGCGGAGAAAATTGGGAATAACATGGAAGTGTATGTACATGTCATGCTCACTAAGAGTAAGAGGAGCCGACCATATCAAGGACTTGTGGTAAATGTTTGATTAGTTGTAGAAGCATTTTATGAAGTTCAATCCGACCAAATATGTTTTCGACGTGTAAGAAGGGAAGTTTCTGGTGTTCATTGTAAATTAAAGAGGCATTGAGACCAATCCAGACAAGATAAAAGCATTATTAGACATGCAGTCTCCCACCAATAAGAAGGATGTGCAAAAGTTAATTCGAAGAGTAGTAGCCCTTAACAGGTTTGTCTCTTGAGCTACTAATGGTGCTTACCTTTCTTCAAAGTATTGAGAAAGACATTTGAGTGGAATAAGGAGTGTGAGAATTCCTTTTAAAGTTTATGAAATGTTTGGGAGCTCCAAAATTTCTTTCCCGACTACTCATAGGGAAAACATTATATTTATATATGTTAGTATCTGAGTCTACAGTTAACTCGACACTTATCTAACTGGAGAACAGGGTTTAGAAGCTAGTCTATTATAATAGCAAGGCCTTTAGAGGTACACAAATTTGTTACCCTCGTATAGAAAATCTTTCCTCATACCTTGTTGAAGCTTCATAAAGGATGAAAACATATTTCCAGGCCTATACTATTGTGGTTTACACAGACGTGCCACTACACCAAACTATTCACAAGCTAAAAAAGTCAAGGAGATAAATAGCATGGGCTATAGAGATTCGATATTATGATAAACATTATGAACCCAGGACGTCATTGAAAGGCCAGACAGTACCATATTTCATAACTGAGTTCACTTTTAAAGAAAAATCTACTGAGTAGACTCCTACAGAAGAGAGCTTAGTAGTGAAGCCAACTGAGCAGACTTTTTCGATAGATATCTCTATGACTGATAGACCAGAGACATCCACTACACGAGAAACCATTGTACGATACTCAGATCAAAGTAAAAAATATTCAACTATACGTCATTGATTAAAGGAGACATCAAGGAAGAACTACTCATATGGAAAATGTACGTCGATGGGACATCATGCGCAATATGCAGCATCATCGGATTGATAATCAATACTATAGATGATATAAATGTTGAATACATGCTCAGATTCAATTTGAGGCTCCTAATAATAAATTCGAATATGAAACATTGATCGTAGGCTTTAAATTATCTTTATCATTAGGTGCCGAGCAGATATCTCTCAACAGTGATTCGTAGTTGATCGTCAATCAAGTGTTGGGAATATACGGGGTCAAAGGAGGATTTATGACAAGGTATTTGGCCAAGGATCAAGATAGAACATCCCAGTTTCTAGTGGTAAAAATGGTTAGAATACCTAGAATCTAAAATGACTGAGGAGATGCACTTGCTCGGCTCGTTTCAACAACTAGGACGAAGTTCAGGAGAACTATTCCTGTAGAAATATTAGAAAACATAAGTTTTGATGAGTAAAATATCAATTTGATCGCATTAGATTTAGGTCAATCATAAATAAATCTCATTAAGGGTATATTGAAAAAGGTGCCCTACCAGATGATCCAAAAGAAGTTAGAAAATTGAGGTACAAAGCTGCCAACAATGTTTTATAAGGATTGATCAGATGTGTTCATCCTTCAGAAGTGCAAGGTCTGATCACAAAAGTGTAGGAAGGATCTTGTGGAGATCATTCTACAGGAAGATCACTCGTCCGACGAGTGGCCATCCAAGGATATTACTAGCGAACTATGAAGTCAAATTATGTAGAATAAGTAAGACGATGTGACAAATGTCAGAAGTTTGCAACAATCTATCAGACCCCTGGAGATGCACTTACACCGATAACATCTCCATGGTCTTTTACCACGTGGGGGATTTATTTGGTAGTCCCACTATCGATGATAAGAGAATAATTCAAATTCTTAGTCATTGCTATAGATTATTTCACCAAATGGGTGGAAAGTGAGCCTTTTGTTGACATGACCTATGAGAGAGTCTTCCAATTCGTAAGTAAGAATATCATATGCAGGTATGATATGCCATACGCCTTTATCACTAACCATTGGACTCAGTTTGATAACCTAGAATTTGAAGATTATGTATATAGTCTAAGATCCAAAAGCTGCACTCTGACCCTGGACACCCTCAGTGCAATGGACAAATAGAGGTCATAAATAAAACTATGCCTGATGGCCTAAGAAAAGACTAGATATTTCCAGAGGGAACTAGATCAATGAGCTACAAAGTGTACTCTAGGCTTATAGAACCACGTCGAGGACAGCTACCGATGAAAGACCCTACATATCGGCATTCAGGACGAAAGCTGTAGTCCCTATAAAAATTAGTTTGCTCAGTTATAGAGTACTTACTTTTACTCCCCTAAGAGTGACATCAAGAGAAGAGTGGACTTAGTCTTGGTTGAAGAAGTCGGAGAAAATGTGGCACTATGTGTGGAAGCTAGCAATGTATTGCTCGATTTTACAGTGGTAGTATGAAGCTGAGGAATTCGAAAGAGGGGGAATAGGTTTTAAAGAAAGTTCTTTAGAAGGGAAACAAGTTGGCTGGAAATTGGCATGATTCCTATTCTATTTCTAGAGTTATCTGAACAAGTACTTATCATCTAGAAATCTTGTCAGGAGAATAATTCAACAACCCGTGGAATGTCGAGCACTTTTGGAAGTACTATCATATTGTGAGGAAAGAAAACTTTCAATATCCATGTAATGCATCTTTTCAATAAGAATCATCTAGTTCTTAATAGATTAATTTCCTATTCCATTTTTATTTTCGTTTTTCAAGAGTGGGAGATGACAAATAGTGGCTCCCACACAAATCTAAAAAACTTTAACTTCATGTATGGCTTCGTCTTTGACAAGCCACGAACAAGAAATGCCAAAACCTAAAACTTCATGTATGACTCCTTTATGTTAAAAATAAGAAGTTTTACTAAACCGAATTAAGTAAAAATTCTAAAACATTTGGTCATCAATGGTAACTAACATAAATACTTGGTCAAAATGACAAGAACCATTTGAACGACCATAAACGCGTTAGTAGAACCTAAGGCTGGAGAACTTACATCCAAAATGGTAACCAGTAAGGCAGAATAGTAGGTTAAAAGCTGACCACATAATCATAATGCTAAACTACTGGTAGTCCATAATCATGCATAGTAACAATGCTAATTTTGTTAAAAAACAAAGTCTTTATTTAAAATTCTCATTACTATTATAATGTTCAAAAAACCTGATAAGCACCCGAAAATGTCTATTTTATACCCTAAATATGTGCATTTTAGTCGCTCGTTCTAAATAAAATTGTCCTTTTGTTCGTATTTATCTATATTGCAAGTCAATCAGTAGTTGCATCATCAAATTGTGTTAAATCAACATAATTGTGAAAAAGTAGCGGTCAAAATCATTAAACGAAAAAAATCAAAGCGTCGTAAAGACTGAAGTCCCGTTGAGCTTGCCTGATGAGTTTTGATGCCCTAAACTCAGTTCATACCAAACCTAAGCCTAAATCGAATCCTAGCCATCATCCGAACATCGTGTCCGTTTAGTTTGTATTTTTATTATTTTTTAGATTTTTATTTGAGTCGTATATAATTTTTAGAATTTTTATATTTTATTTGCGTGCGTATAGTTGTAAATATTAGGGTCTTTTACTGTGCGTCGAATGTTTTCATATTTTTTTATACATACTATAGATGTGTATATATTTTATTATGTTTTTCTTTCTTTATTGCATTTATTTTTATTTTATTTTATTATATTAGTTTATTATTATTATTTTAATTTTTTTTAGTCTTAGTAATTCAAAGGTTAGGATTTTAATTTTTAGTTTTTAATTTTAATAGATTTTGTAATTGTAGTTGAGTTTTTAAATAGTTTCTAGTTTTTTTATTGTGCAAATTAAAACACACATACACCCTGTTAACCAATACACTCACACATACCCGAACACTTCTCACTCATCGTCTTCAACCTACCACCTCTCTCCTCTCTCATACCTCCATTATTAACAAACCTCAAAACTCACTTACCTATTAACCTCTCAACTGCTAAAATCAATAAACCCAATTATTTAACCCACGAACCCAGTCAAATCCATCGACGATCGAATACAACTCTAGGTTAAACCCGAACCTTCGACAATCCGAAACACTCCGGTCGACCAAAACTGCCACCTGAAAAAACCAGGCCAATAACCACCAACTCCGACCATCAAGTGGCCCACAACCCAAATCCGATTTGAATCGCCGACGCCATCCATGAAACCCGGAGCTCTAACCCGAACCAGCTACAAACCCAAGCCATCCCAAATCCAACCCACGACTCATTTCAATAACCTGAACAAGCCCCTATAACCCATTTGCCTTTGATTAAAAAAATCCTAATAAAATAGGAACCAAGCCCCCTGCCAAGCTTCTAAAGATAAACCCACGTGTTTTTAAATCTTGAAAATTCCTTTGACTTAGCCAAAAATAAAATCCCACTAAATCTTCAACCAAACAATTTTGTGAGTTATAAGACAAGAAAATGCATCTCGTTTAAGGAGACTCTCACACAGAGACGGAATAAAAGAGAGTACAATAGCATTTTTTGTACCATTTAGGAAGATAAAAATATCAGAAAGAAAAAACAAAAAAAAGTGTATCTTTAGAATAGTTTTTAGATTTAATTTTTTGAAATCAGGTGAGGATATTGTGAAGAATTGTGACGCATTGGGCACATTGAAAGACTGCAATTTGACAAGGAGACTTTCATATTGTGTTCTATTTTTTGATTAAATTTTATGTCTCTATTTTTCTTGATTGTTTTTTATGTCATAATATGGGAATGTTAGGCTAAACACCCAGTTCAAAGGGGTGGGACGAAACTGTGTAGGATATTAGTTTAATTAATTAATTTTGTTAATTGCCATATATCTAGGAGAATTATTTTTTAATTTTCACAAATTAATTTTTGTATCGATAGATAGTAAATTAGTTTAGTTTTAATATTTGATTTTAGAATTGAACTAGAGATAGATTTTTCCTAAAATTTGAATATTAATTCGGTGTTGAAATTCGAGGATTCATACATTTTTTTTATTAAATTGATATTAGCGAGTTGTTTATTAAAAAGAGTATAAATCTTTGGTTTTCAAAGTGTGACATTTTTTAATTAGTTTAGTAAAAAATATATTATTCAATTTATAATTGTAACGAGAGTTAGATTTTGAATTTAATATTTTCTTGAAATATTTCAATTCAATAAATTAAGAAATTAAAAATAACTGAACATGTGGTGTAATCCCATCTCTAGAATCTTGTCACATATATCACACATGATTACGTATTATTTTTAGTTTACTTAATCACATTTGATTTTAGCATTAATTAATTCATTTACCCTTGAAGTTGTTTTAAAAATGAAAAATATAAAAAGGTTTAATAAAAAATGGAATTACAAGTATTCACGCTATTTGTTTCACCTTGAAAGTTGAATTAATACCCGTACTTACCACGATACGAGTTGTTTAATAAGTTTTGTAGGTATTCAAGGGATTTTGAAACTAGACTTTTGAAGACAATGACCAACACATGCAAAAAGCCTGTCATCAAATGGCGCGGTTGCTGGGAATACACAATAGAAGCACAATTTTCTTTCTATCAAATGATGTCGTTGTCGCTTTCTTGAAGATTGGAGGAAAGTGAAGATTCGTAATTTTTTTTGGTTGTAGTTATTCGTTCTCCCTCCTCATTAAACTGGTTGTATTAGGATTATTGAGGCCTTGTATTTATTTGGGTTCATTTTGACACCACTTTATTGTAATGATTATTAAAAAATTCGAAAATGGAAACGAGACAAAATAGAGAGAGAGAGAGAGAGAGAGATAGAGAGAGAGAGAGCCCTTAGAGTGAAATTTTGAAGCCTCTCTATTTTGGGTCCGTAGGAATCCCGAGGACGACTGAAGTTAGGCGAACTCCTCCCTGGTCGACTCAACTTGGTCTTCACTCCTCGTGTGTAAAAGCCGTGGAAGGTAAATTTCTTTATCACTCGCGAATATCCTGCCAGTGAGTTTATTTTTTGTGTGATTATTTGCTCGTCCGTGATTTTTATTATCGCATCGCACTTAATTTGAATGGTTTGATGAATTAATGAACCCAAGACCTAGACCCGATCATTGAAATGAGTTAGGATTTGATCACCCGCTCAATCACTTTATCCTATTTGCCTTTTACCCTTGCTATTGCTTAAATTAAAATCACTTAACTAGCAATCCAAGTAGGATCGTTGTTCATTAGAAACCTTTTGGAACGAGACACTCGAAGAATACTCTAGTGAGTCCTTTCCACCCCTACCAATATTTAATCAACTTTCTTAAGACAATTGTCTAGGGAAACTAGATTTTAAGTAAGGCCGCCTAATAAAACGGCTTTGTGCTTTCCCCAATTTGGTACCGGACGGTCGATCGTTGTAGTAGCTAGGGTGGTGAGTCTTAACTAGTAAGCCTCTTATTCTCTTGGGAAGAAAGTAGGAGAATAATTTTTTCAAAGGCAACGTACGGCTCCGTGTTTTTCTATCCCACGAATTAATTTAAAATTTGACTACCCTCACACTTAATTGAAGATAATAATTGACTACGTGCTCAAAAGGATTTTTCCTTTGCTTGTACGTGTCTAATTCAACTCTTTTAGTAGTCAGTTTTCATCTTTGCCCTTCTGAGTTTCAAAAAGAGTTCATTTTATCCCCTTTTTCGGAAAATGCCAAAAATATTTTCTTTCCTTTTGAAAATATTTTTCAAAAAAATCACAAAAAGATTTTCTTTCTTTTGTCAATATTCAAAATGCCAAACATACTTTCCTTTTCTTATATTCAAAAATCACAAAAAGATTTTCATTCTTTTTTCAATATTCAAAATGCCAAACATACTTTCCTTTTCTTATATTAAAAAATCACAAAAAGATTTTCTTTCTTTTTTCAATATTAAAAATTCCAAACATACTTTCCTTTTGTTATATTCAAAAAGCACAAAAAGATTTTCTTTCTATTTTCAATATTAAAAATGCCAACCATACTTTCCTTTTCTTATATTCAAAAATCACAAATAGATTTAAAAATTCAAACATATTCATCTCGTCATGGTCGAAGAACGTCCTTTACGGTAATACTTTGTCCATTTCTCATTATCTCGAAGCATGTTTGAAGTTGAGCCCGAGTCAAACCTCCATTCATTACTTCGTGGCTTTAACTCTCTCACACCCACTATTGATACTCTTGCATCGTCCACGCACACATCTCTTACTCCACCGCCTCTGGTGATAAGTGTCAACCCATCCAATGTTTCGCTGTGCACCTACTTCTTTCACATCGATCACTTATCCCATGAGTGTCCATACCTTCCCTATCCATTTGAACCCACTATGGTCCATGTGTATCCATATGACACTGTTTCAGAACCACTATCGACGTATTGTCACGACATATCCAATGTCGTGAGGTATGAGAACTGAAGCTTTTCATGGAGAATTGATCACCCTTCCATGCAATATGAATCCCAACCCCATGTTGTGGACCCTTACAATTTTTGACAGTTGTCATTGTAACCTAGTGCACCCCATTCTGATCAGTTCCCTCACTATGATCCCCTTGATTATCAATCTTTTGTCTCTCACGGATACACTTCTCTCGTGTATGACAAACTTGACCCCGTTCCTCACACTTCATATGAGTTTTCTCCGCATCCTAGTGTCTATAGCGAATTGTGTCCACCTCAACCACCACCGCCACCCACCAACACCTCACCACCACCTTGCAAATCCACTCTCGAAAGCCTCTTGCAAAAGTTCATACTCGAACAAGAGCATGCTACTCAAGCCCTTCAACGGCTTGAATAAAGGTTAAATAATTTTGAGTGTGCACGAGAGTCGAATTCCACCCCAGGTCAACCCATTATTTCCCCCACGTGGAGTGATGATGAGTCATCTTTTGAGATGAATATTAAGTGTGACCAACCCTATCATCCCAAGAATCTCGACATTGAGACCACCCTATGATCTGGGCCCCAATTTGATAATTATGTGTATTTACCCAACGATTATGAGACTGATCAACCATTTCCTTGTCCTAACGAACCAATCATTGAGATTCACGTTTCCCTTCCTAATGACTCCATATATATGACCGAGTTTACACCCATTGATCCCACTGTGTGTGTTTTTGTAGTACTATTTCATTAATGGTTAGCTCCAGTTATAAGTGCTCACCACTGCCTTGAGATTGAATCTGAGTTGCTTCCTACTACTCTAGATATGGATCATGTACCATCATGCTTGGCTCACTATGAGTCTTCTTTTGATGTTTATTCTTATATCTCAGATTGGCATGCCTCATTATACATTCCCACCACCTCGGATGGTGACTTATGTGTGGCTACATTGCTTTCCCCATCCTCTACTTCTACACTTCCTCTTGAGAGTACTCGTAATGATGACTCATGATAAGTTTGTGTCCCCTACTCTTGAGTTGGATCATTTTCCTCACCCTTTGTCCCACCCGACCCACCTATTGTCCCTTCTAACCCGTTACCTAGTTTGGACCTTGTTTTTATGCCTCCTATGTGCCCATCTATGCTTTTAGGTCTTTGCTTGAACCTCCCTCCACCCTAGTTCTCCACAATCCCACTCGTGCATTTTTTTATCCACCATACCATCCATGATAGTATTTGTGATACTCTCCACTTACGTGATACATAACTTGTTCCTCTATTCCCGACATTATCCTGTCATGGTAATTTTTACTTTTACCAACTCATTGATGAGTTACGATGCAACCTTTATCATCGTCCATTTATAAAATGGTTATGCGCTTCCTATGAGCCCCACCATATCCCAATTGCCAATCCATTTTGCCTCCCCATCCAGTTGGAGAACCATACTTATAGGGACCTTGTTCACCTCACTTTGACGCTCAATAAGGCCCGTGATTGGTGCCTCTTCACCTTCACCGTTATCCTTCTCCCTACCCACCCTTGGTCTTCTTTACATCCCATGAAATACTTTGCCATACAAGTGGATTGACCTCATAGCCCAGTTTATTAAGACTGACGTTTTAGTCTTGTTTAGGGGTGATGCCCCATCACCCACACCAATTCTGCTACCCCGATCTATCCTCATTTATATATTATTTTTGGGTGAATTCCAATCAGTCTGGCTAGAGACGTTAAACTTAGCGCTCCCAGGAGGTAGCCCATCATATATTGTTTATAAATATGAGTCTTACCCTATTTGGTTCTATCCCACCCCAATGATTATCTCCTTATTTATAGAGTTTTACATATTTTTGTGCCGATTTGCTCTTCAGGTTCCACCTCTGCTTCCATTAGGTGGTACCTTTTCACTAGCGGCTCATTATGGTAATATCTTTCCTACCTTTTGCTTTCCATTTTAATATATAGTTTTAAACATCGAGGACGTGGGAAATTTGTGCGTGGGAAATTTATTTGTGCGTGGGAAATTTATCAAAATTGTGCCTCTTGTGAAAAAATTTCAAAAACATTTCATTTTAACTTTTTTGTAGTTCTACTCAATTTTTTTATGACATGAATTGTCTATCATCCCTATTTTAGAAGTCTTGGAATACATGTCTTCGATCATAAAATTACTGTTTTTACTATAAAATTAAATAACACCTCTTAAAGCATACTTACACTATGAATTCCTAAACTTAACAATTTGCACTATCACGTTTAACAATTAAAAGTTGAAGAGTAACTACATTCTCAAGAGAGCCTTAAAAGATCAACATTGGCGATATAAAACCCATGAGATTTGATATTTTCATATTTTTGAGTATTTTTATGTAATCTTCGAGTCACATGTTGACTCAACTTTCTTTGGGTACCACACTTAGTAGTTGTCTCGTCTCATTATTTTTCAATTTTGGCAAAATCACTCAGAATGACATCACTTTTGAGTTATAAGAAATATGTCTTATAGTTTATCCCGAGCACTAAACCTTTTTTGACCATACACTAACCATTTTTTCATATCACATTATCATTCACTTCACCAATTACCATCCCACGTTTCCCTTGTTCGTATATATTCCAGACACCATCCACATATCATTTCCCATCACTTCCATTATTTTGAGAAAAGGAGTGTCTGAAATTGTCAATATAAATTGTTTTCATTTGTGTTATGAAAAGAAAAATGCATCACAAAAAGTGACAGAGAGAAAAAAGAAAAAAATAATAAAAGAAACAGAGAAAAAAAAATAGAAAAGAAGAAAAAGAAAGTATGCGATTATAAATTTAAAAAAATGAAGACATTAGCCATTCAAATTACGTTCACTCTTCTAAAAAATTCTACCATCATATCATCCATTGTCATTATTTCATTTTTATCTCATGCTTTACATAAACCCCATTTTCACCCTTGGTAAGGTGTTCGGGAAAACGAGAAGTCTATATGGCATGTAACTCGATATTCGCCACATAGTGGTTGGCATTTGTTCACGAGATCAATTTTTTTCGTGTATCCGTCATTTCCTATAAGTGTATGAGACATTTGAATTTATTTATATTTACTCACCTCCTCACACACTAGAGAGATACACTTACTCGATTCTCGGAGAATTCGATTCAAAGAGAAATATCTAGTGAGAATTGAAGTCAAAGCATTGATTCTATAAAGGCGATCTAGGAATTACTCTAATGATACTTAAGATTGTTTCCCACTAACACATGCTGAGTTTTACGAAGGATTGCGCTTATGGTATTAAGTATTTATATGTTATACTTTGAAATTTGAATAATGTATTCCTTCATGTCTTTTTAGTGGGGTTGTATAGCTTTTCATCGTCAAATAAAAGACTGCCTTTCAATCAAATTTTGAATTTTGTGGGTACATTCACTAAAAACCCTCACGAGACACCACTCTTAAAGCATACTTACATTATGAATTGCTAAACTCGGTAATTTTCACTATCGCATTTTATAATTAAAAGTTGAAGAGTAACTACATTCATAAGAGATCCTTAAAAGATCACTAGTGGCGACTTAAAACCCGTGAGATTTGAGCTTTTCCTTTTGGAGTATTTTTACGTAATCTCCGAGTCACATATTGACTCAAATTTCTTTGGGTACCACACTTGGTCGTTGCATGGTCTCATTATATTTTAATTTGTGCATAATCACTGAGAACGACATCACTTTCGAGTTATAAGAAATATTTGTCTTGTAGTTTGTCCCGAGCACTAAATCATTTTTTACCATACACTTACATTTTTTCAATATCACATTATCGTCCACTTCACCAATTATCATTTCACATTTCCATTGCCCATATATATTCTCGACACCATCCACATATAATTTCTCATCACTTCCATTGTTTTGAGAAAAGGAGTGTTTGAAATTTCCAATGTAAATTGTCTTCATTTGTGTTATGAAACGAAAAACTCATCGCAAAAAAAGGGAAAAAATATTAAAAGAAAGAGATAAAAGAAAAAAAATAGAAAAGAAGAAAAATAAAGCATGCGATCATAAATTTAAAAAATGAAGACATTAGCTATTCAAATTATGTCCACTCTTATAAAAAAATCCTACCATCATATCATCCATCGTCATTATTTCATTTTTCTCTCATGCTTTACATAAACCCCCTTTTCACCCTTGGTAAGGTGTTCGGGCAAACGAGAAGTCTATATGGTGTTTAACTCGACATTGTCCTCGTAGTGGTTGACATTCGTTCACAAGATCAATATTTTTTCGTCTATCCGTCATTTCTTATAAGTGTGTGGGACATTTGACTTTGTTTACATTTACTCAACTCCTCACACACTAGAGATATACACTTACCCGATTCTCAGAGAATTCGATTAAAAGAGATATATGTAGTGAGAATTGAAGTCAAAGCGTTGATTCTATAAAGGTGATCTAGGAATTACTCGAATGATACTTAAGAATATTTCAACTAACACATGAAAAATTAATTTTTCGCTCCAGTCGTTTGAGCGACTGTTCCATGTCGTTCAAGCGACAGTGGTTGTCTCACGATGTCTCGTTCAAGCAACATCATGCCTCGTTCGAGCGGCGTCTGTTTTTCATTTGAGCGAGCTGCCGACTCAATTTTTCTATAAATGTTCTGTCTAGTTACGTTTTTCTTTAGAAGACCTGCGAATTTTAATCCTATGAAACTGTTTTGGAAGAATCATTTGTCTTCTCAATATTAAGGGTTTTATCTTTTCTTTTCAATTCATAAATCATCCTAATCTTTATGTGAATTGTTTTAGAACCCAAGAACAAAATTTTGTAAAGTTTCTCTTGTAGAGAAGATCTCTACTACATATCTAGCTGCCACTTGAGGGACGTGTCGGGCTGATGTGTTTTATGAAGGATTACGATTTTGGTATTAAGTAATTATATGTTATACTTTGGAAGTCGAATAAAGTATTCCTTGATGTCTTTTTAGTGGGGTTGTATATCTTTTCATTGTCATATAAAAGACTCCCTTTCAATCAAATTTTGAATTTTGTGGGTACATTCACTGCAAACCCTCTCGAGACACCACTCTTAAAGCATACTCGTACTATGAATTCCTAAATTCGGAAATTTGCACTATCACATTTTACAATTAATAGTTGAAGAGTAACTACGTTCTCAAGAGAGCCTTAAAATATCACTAGTGGTGACTTAAAACTCGTGACATTAGAGATTTTCACCTTTTTGAGTATTTTTACGTAATCTCTGAGTCACATACTGACTCAACTTTCTTTGGGTACCACACTTAGTCGTTGCATGGTCCCACTATTTTTAAAATTTTGCACAATCACTGAGAATGACATCATATTTGAGTTATCAGAAATATGTGTCTTGTAGTTTGTCCCGAGTAATAAACCATTTTTAACTGTACACTTACCTTTTTTCCATATCACATTATCTTCCACTTCACCAATAATAATTTCACATTTCCCTTCTCCATATATATTCGAGACACCATCCACATATCATTTCCCATCACTTTCATCGTTTTGAGAAGAGGAGTGTTTGAAATTGTCAATGTAAATTGTCTTCATTTATTTTATGAAAAGAAAAATGGATCGCAAAAAAAGAGAAAAAAATAATAAAAGAAACAGAGAATAAGAAAAAAAATAGAAAAGAAGAAAAAGATAAAGAAAATAAAAAAGAAGAAAAAGAAAATAAAAAAGAAGAAAAAGAAAGCATGCGATCATATATTTAAAAAAAAATGAAGACATCAGTTATTCAAATTATGTTCACTCTTCTCAAAAATCCTACCATCATATAATCCATTGTCATTATTTTATTTTTCCCTCATGCTTTACATAAACCCCATTTTCACCCTTGTTAAGGTGTTCGGGAAAACGAGAAGTCTATACGGTGTGTAACTTGACATTCTCAACGTAGTGGTTAGCATTCGTTCATCATATCAATTTCTTTCGTGTATCCGTCATTTCATATAAGTGTGTGATATGTTTCACTTTGTTTACATCTACCCACCTCCTCATCCACTAGAGAGATACACTTACCCGATTCTTCGAGAATTCAATTAAAAGAGATATATCTAGTGAGAATTTAAGTCAAAGCGTTGATTCTATAAAGGCGATCTAGGAATTACTCTAATGATACTTAAGATTATTTCACACTAACACATGCTGAGTTTTACGAAGGATTACACTTTTTGTATTAGGTAATTATATGTTATACTTTAAAAGTCGAATAATGTATTCCTCGATGTTATTTCAGTAGGGTTGTATAGCTTTTCATCGTCAAAGAAAAGACTGCCTTTCAATCAAATTTTGAATTTTTTGGGTACATTCACTGCAAACCCTCTCAAGACACCACTTTTAAAGCGTAATTGCATTATAAATTCCTAAACACAAAAATTTGAACTATCACATTTTACAATTAAAAATTGAAGAGTAATTACATTCTCAAGAGAGCATTAAAAGATCACTAGTGGCGACTTAAAACTCGTGAGATTTGAGATTTTTACCTTTTTGACAATTTTCACGTAATATCCGAGTCATATATTGACTCAACTTTCTTTGGGTACCACACTTAGTCATTGCATGGTCTCATTATTTTTTAATTTTTGCATAATCACTGACAATGGCATTTTTTGATTTATAAGAAATATGTGTCTTATAATTTGTCCCGAGCACTAAATCATTTTTGACCATACACTTACCTTTTTTCAATATCACATTATCATACACTTCACCAAATATCATTTCACATTTTCCTTGTCCATATATATTCTCGTCACCATCCACATATCATTTCCCATCACTTCCATTGTTTTGAGAAAAGGAGTGTTTGAAATTGTCAATGTAAATTGCATTTTTTTGTGTTATGAAAAAAAAAACGCGTCGCAAAAAAAAAAGATAACAGAAAGGAAAAAAGATAATAAAAGAAAGAGAAAAAAAGAAAAAAAATGTTAATGCCCAAATTCACCACCTTACGTGGACCAATTACAAGTCAGCACATGTCATCCAATGTGGCACAAGTCCGAGTCAGCAGATATAAATCCCCGGCCAACAGAGAAGACCGACCAACATGGAAGCCTGAGCAACAGAGAAGATAGACCAACATGGGAACCCGACCAACAAGGAAGACCAACCAACTAGGACAACCGGCCAACAGTAGGGAGTCCAACCAGTATGGCCAATGAAGCGCCAGTAGTCTTATGTTTAACTCTCATTATGTATTGAGGTAAATGCCTAACAAATGAAAGCATTCCATCCTTTCACATAACGACTCTTAACACCCCTCTTGGGTTGTAAATACATTGTAACACCATCATTGTAGGAGACAAAAAAAAATCAAGGTAGTCAAGTAATACATAACAGTGGACGTAGACTTTTCCATTGAGCCGAACCACTTTAAAAATCTCATTTGTCTTATTTGTTTTACTTATTTATCTGTGATCAATTAATTAGGCCTAGTCTAGTTATTTGTATCAATATATTGGCGCCATCTGTGGGAACATATTGCTAAACGTTCTCATTAATTCATCATACATGGCTGATATCATAGAAATAAGTATAAAAAATGAGGGAATTCCGTCTAATCCCTCTACCCCTTCAAGTAACAACGATTTAACTAGAATTTTGGCTAGCCTAGCCAAAGGTCAAGAAGCTATGTAGGATATGATAAGATAATTAGCCCAAACTATTCAAGCTAGATTTCCTGCACAGCCCAATCAAAGGAGTATGCCACCACCATCGATAAGGGGTGTTGGGCATAGCCATTTAAGAACTTCAAGGGATCTTTCGTACCATCCTGGAGCAACTTCTTCTATCAGGACTCCTAATTCCTATGGTGGACAATCCCTCATTCTAGAAAGATTGAGTTCCTTAGAAAGGCTAAGTAGGGCCTCTTCTTTCGATCGTTTGGAACCCATGGGAAATAGAAATGCTCTTCGACTTATGTCAAGAAATACTCGATGACCAAGCGACTTGAGGGAACGTTCAGCCCAGTCCAGATCGAACGCCCGAAGAACTTCTTGGTCAAGTCTAAGAAAAGGTTCGCAAGAAGAAAGTTCAGCACAATTAGTTGGTTTGAATGAAAGAGCCGCCACCAACAGATCTGGTGCTGGCAATGATGTTTGGAAGGGGTCCACTCAGCATTTGGAAGATAGACTGGGAGAAATGTCTAAGGCCAAGAATCCTCTCCAGAGAAGTTTTGTTAAGGGATCTCCCTTTGTGCAAACCATTGTAGATTTCCCTACACCCACTAAGTTTAAATCTCCAGTGGTTACTCCCAAGTATAATGGGAAGAGTGATCTAGTTCTTCACATAGAACAATACCAAGTAGAGATCGATATCTATGTAATCCCTGACGAGATGAGGTGCAGGGCATTCTCAGGAACAATCACTAGATCTGCTCAAATCTAGTATAATAGTCTTCCTCGGGGGAAGATTTCTAGTTTCCAATAACTTACCGAGATATTCATTGGTAATTTTTTCTTTGGAGCCAAACTAGTGAAGCGAGTAGCTCATGTTCTTAGTGTGAGACAAAAGGTGGGAGAAAGTACCAGTGATTACATCACTCGTTTCAACAATGAGAAATTATAGGTTATTGATTATGAGGAGAAGACTATAATCACTGCCCTCATGAGTGGTTTTCTCCTCGATAAATTATATTATACTTTGGAAAAAGATCCCCCAAAGACGATGACGAAATTGATGGCCAAGGCAATGGAGATTATGAACGCCGAGGAAGCTATGGTTGTTAAAAATAATTCAGATGCAAAGGCGGAAGCAAAGTCTAAAGGGAAGTCGGATAAGAAGGAGCACAAGAATCACAATGGGCGCAAGAATTTGAAAGCAAAAGAAAGCCTAGATCGGCTCAGAAAATATGCCAATTAAACTCCCTTAACGATGGATATACATTATGCTTTAGAAGAAATCAAGCACAACAATGATTTGAGTTGGCCTAAAAAGTTAAGGTCACCTGTCGATAAGAGGGATAAGTCCCAGTGATAGTACATATATTGCACCTCCTGCCGCGGACCATCAAAACCAGTGTTATCATCTATCGACCGCGACCCTAATTCCTATTAAATACATAAATGCCTTGCATACATGCTACAGTCTTTAACATATATGATGGAGTCTTATTATCTACTTGCCACAACCCTGAAAATACAGTGCGACCCTATTTATAATATATGTCGCGATCCTTAAGCTCATCAATTAGTTGACCGAAGCATCTCTCATCATAACAACAATACAATGCACACCTCTTATATATGGAGGTTCAAACACCGAGAAGAGGGGGATCCATTTTTCTTACACCAACACTTAGCTCAGAGCTGATTATTCTCTCCTCGATGGTCTCCAGACCACTTGGTCCAGCTTGGGGGCTACTTGCCGGCATCGTAACCATCTCTGCGGCACTCTAGAATCTTCATAAACATGTATTCTCTTCTATTCACATGCGTGTAGGCCTCTGTAGGCATAAATTTTATGTACCAAACAACATATATAATGAGAGTGTTGTATCAAAGTGGACATAGGATGTTTATTATATCCGAATCACTCTACATCTTATCTTTTATCTCTCTTTACTTGCTCGAATTGCTTAATATGCATTTTACACTTGATTTGCTAGTACGAGAACAAAAAGTGGACAATTTCTTGTATCATTAATTTGGCACCGTCTATGGGAACCGAGATATTTCAATATTGTTTCTCTATATTTCGAGTTCTTAAAAACCTTATTATATTCATGGGCATCCTTTTATCATCATCCCATGAGTGAATTTTAGTTACTCAGATCTATTTTATATTTACACCCTTAACTGGATATTGCTTATGTTCAGATCTACTCTTGGGTCTTCATTTTATGACCTTAGATCTATTTTACATAACCCTGTGATATTATTTCATCTAGATAATGGTGAGAGGCATGATGGGCTTTATCCCCAAAAAGATGAGCGATAAGGGAAGGATTATATTTACTCCCTTTTCGTTGTTCTTTGCCTATGATATAGGGTTTATCATTAGAATTGTGCTATTTTGTGCACCCTGATGATATTCTCTTATGGATAGACCCTATTAGGTATGCTCTTCACATGTTGCGGGAAAAAAATCAGTTTATGGGTTTCAATTTTGGGATTTCTCCCCTCGCTGCCTAAATAGGGAAGCTCCCTAGTAGGCAACTACATTTTCCTTATCACGACTTTTACTAGTGCAGTTGTATTACAACACCTTTAAATCATCGGGGATTGGACTCAGGTGGTCTTCAGCTTAACCTTTGTGAATATCATTCAAAGGCTAAGGCAGTACACTTATGTGCCTTACTGGCCGCGGCCTCATCAGTAATATCATTTAAAGGCCACTATAGTACACCTATGTGCTTTACTGGCTGTGGCCTCAGCAGTAGTATCATGCAGTAGTGTAAACGCTGCATCCCAACTTCCTACTTAATCCAATATTTCTGTAATTACTCACTTCTGCTAGTTTTGTCTCAGATTATGTATTTTTTAAAGACTAACAAAGCAGAAAATGGAAGGAGAATTCGGCCAGAGCACAAAAGTCAAAGATGAGATTGTGCAGCTGTACAATCACCTTAACTATCTCTACGATAGTCATGCCTCACTCCAAACCCAAGTCAACTATTTGACATAAAGGGTCCTTATGCTAGGGGTTGCAACCTCATCCATTGAGGGTGCGGCACCCAGGATCATTGCTGCAGCTCCTATCACTACCGTGGCCATAACATCAGAAACCGAGGAAGTATCCTAGCTAAAAGCACTAGCCACAGAAGGCAAGGCCGTGGATAGGGACGTAAAGAGGATGATGAAACAAGAAGAAAGGGAACTGCATGAGAACTACACATCGCTGAACTCTAGTCTAGAGGATATCCTTGGAAGCATCAAGGAGAAATTAGCCAGGTGGCTAGAAAAGCAGAGAGCTCCACCTCATAAAAGGGACAAAGCCAAGTGGTGCAAATTACACCATGACCATGGCCACCTCACCGAATAGTGTCACGCCTTGAAGAATGAAATTAAGAGGATCATAAAGCAGGGTATGCTGCAGTGCTTCCTCAAGGATGCTTAAGGGATGCAGCCTAGCTAACAGGACACATTCCTCTTTTTATGCCCATATTTATGTTTCATCTATTTCTCTTCTTAGTAAAAACTCTTTTGAGTAGTTGCATGTTAACTTTGTATTATCCTAACAAATTCATGAATATATGAATATATATATGAAATTAATATCACTTTATAGTGCCTTATTTTGATTTCTCGATTCTAGTAAATGATATTTTATGAAAGGCGTCGTGTCTTAAACAGATTCTAGATGGAGAAAATATGTTATAACGAGAATGATAATATCTAAATGGGCCCACAACACCCACCGTGACGCCTGATTATCTGAAATCAAGTGATAATTGAAATGGAAAAAGCAACTACTGAAAGAAACTATCTAAATTGTCCTACAACATCACTCATAGAGACTATATTCCAGCATACTATGGCTACATCCTTGAAAGTAGTTATCAGAAATTGTTATTAGCCACGAGGCATTGCAATGCCCATTCTTAGCTTTTGGGATGCGTCATAAGAATCAGGGGCTTCAAATTCCCGTTCTTAGCTTTCGAAATGTGTCATTAGCTCGGGGAGGTTACTCCCCTAACATACATCATTAACTTGGTGGATAGAGACTAAACATCATTCATTTGGTGATCTCAGTCCTAAAACATCATTAACTTTGTGGATATGAGACTAAACATCATTCATTTGGTGATCTCAGCCCTAAAACATCATTAACTTAGTGGATATGAGACTAAACATCATTCAGTTGGTGATCTCATCCCAAAAACTTCATTAACTTGGTGGATAGATACAAAACATCATTAACTTGGTGATCTCGCATTAGCTTGGGGAAGCTCCATAATACCTAGCCCCAGGGGGAACTGAAAATAACCCTATCGACTAATGGAAAGCCATGAAAGGCAAACGAAGTAACTAAAGGATACTATGTTGCTGTCACTAGAAAGCATGCCAAAGCTACAAAAAAAAGATGATCTCAGCCCAACATGCTGTCATCAAAGGCTAGAAAGGTATTGCAGCCTTATCAGTATGGTTGTAGCTGTTAAGTTCATTCATTCAAAAGAAGCAACAAAGAAAGGCATATAATTATTAAACATTCCGCAGCTGGATGACAACATGTCGCGTCCTTGTTCAAGAAACCAGATTAAAGTGATTAAGAGTTGCTGCGGTGGTGAAAGCTGCAGTAGAGGATGATCAACTATTTAAAATGGCCGCAAACCATAAATATGGCTACAACCATTCATACACGACAGTAAAAGAGTTTTTAGCATGTCGTGGCTAGATTACAAATCAGTTGCAGCATTTAAGTCCTGAGAATTTTGGATCTATTGACACGACCTACTCAAGAGATTAGTGAAGTTTGCGAAGAAAAGATAAGGACAAAGTCCAATGCAAAAGCTCGGCAGGCTGCAACCAGCTTGCTATACAGGTCGCAACCCATATGAACAAAATATTTGTATATTGGTTGCAATTAGTATGTTAACTTGGCAAGCTCATTCAATCAAGCAATCATTCATTCATACAATTATTGAGGTGTGCAAATGAAGTTAAAAAAATTAACGTACTAGAGGAGTCTGGACGCAGCCTTGAGATTACAATTAGCAAAAATATATAAGGATATACTAGTGTTTGAAAGCTAAAGCCTAAGAAAAAAATTCAAGTATTCAAGTTATACAAACAAAGGTCGTATTCATTCCAAAATTCACAACAAAAGATAAAGAGGGACGCAACCCTAAGATGCATCATCGTCATCTTCATCTCCCTCTTCTCCCTTCGCAGTCGTCATGGTCTCTTCCTCAGCTGCCGCTGCTTCAACCTCTTCCCTTAACCTGGCTTTTTCTTCTTCCACAGCCTAACTTTAGCTCAGCATCATCAAGGCCCCAGGAAAGAACTGTCTCTTTAGAGTCGGGGAAGTTTTTTATCACTCTATACCTGAGCTCTTGGTATCCGTGGAGATAGGTTCTATTGTTGATGAGTTAGAAGTCTTTGGAGACCTTAAATGACTCCACAATGCTGTCAATCGCCAATTAAAGGGCCATAGTGTGATCTTCTCCCATCTTCTTGACCATCGCGGCATGTTCCTTGGTATCATTGGAAGCATTGGCTTCCAATTCCTCATACTTCTTCTGTAGAAGTTCAAGCTTGCTATTGGCAAACTCTGTGACCTTGGAAACTTCTACAGTCTGAGATTGGGAAACCTTGAGGGACTTTGCGGCCTACCTAAAATTCTCCTTAGCAACTTTCTTGGCCTATTCCACAGCCTTAATGGTGGCATTCGCATTTATCTTGCATAACTCAAGGGTCGCAGAAGAATACTTCTTCCCATCTTCAAAGGAAGCTGCCCTAACATTCTCCAAGTCAGTGGAGTGAAATCTATCTGTGGCCTCCTTCAGCCTATAAAGGGCTTCATACTTCCTCTTCTGAGAAATCATGACGTTCGTGCCCTACAAAGAGATTAATAGTTAGAAGTTAAAATTTGAAAATAAAGCTGAGAAGGTACTTACACTTACCCTCAACAGACTATGGAGACCATAATCCTCCAAGTCATCATTGTCTTCATCCATGAGTCGATTATGGTCCGCGGCGTCTGGGACTCTTTTCATCCTACGAACAACCCTCACAGTTGTGTCCTATGAAGATTCGGGGTTGGTCTAACTAATATGGGGCCGCGAACGACCATCAAGATCAATACTGGCACGACATTGAGGAGGTGCCAGGTTGGCATTTACAACCTCTATTGTTGGAGTTGGAGAGTGAGTACGGGTTGGAGAAGTTTCGCGGTCTTCGAGCTGTTCAGAGGTTGACATTAGACCTTTTAAGGCCAGACTAGCCCCAATATCATCATCAAAAGTACCCTCAGGCCTCTTGTAAGGGGCTAACTCCTCAACTTGGAGTTGGGGCGCGGGAGGGAGAGTTTGTTCCACTGCCTGATTTTGGGGCATGATAGGAAGATTTTTGTCACTTGAAGTGACCGCGACAGGAGCCTTGGACTTTGTCCTCTTCCTCTTCCTTTGCCTAGCAGTGTTGTTAAGGGTAGTCGCATCCTCATCCATTGTGCCAGTTGGGCAGCCAAAAGTTCCCTATCAACTTCCTCACCTGAAAGAAGAAATGCAGCAATAAAAATTAGTTTATAAATAGATATCGCGGTATTAATTTGAGATTGGATTATTACCTTCCGCGGCCATCTCTTTGGGAATAGATTTATTAGTGAAATAACCTGCTTCAAAAATAGAAGCCAAGTTTACAAGTGTGATGAACTTCTTCTACTCAGCAAGAACTACCACAGCCCTACCAACTCTCTTTTGCTGCCATTCACTCAAATGAAGATTGTCAAGGGCTGTAGAAAAATGCAAAGGTTAGTACAAAAGAAAAATGTGAAGAATAATATGCAACTATAAAGTAGGGACGCGACCATAATTTAAAAACTACCAAGCTTGGAGGGACATCCCCGCTGTCACGGTATCCTAAAAGTTCTCTCCATCTCAGTTTCTTGGGGGTGGATCTCCCACCCTTTTCCAGAAATGTAAAAATATTTGCCTTTCCAATTCTTTACACTAGTAGGCATCCCAGAATAAAGGGTCTAATCTCTACCGCGGACTAAAAGTAGTAGTATTCAAAATTTTTTATGGAGTTTTCCTTTGGGCGGTAGAAGTAGAAAAACTCCGCGGGAGTAATGTCTCTCCTAATTTTTTTCTACCACGCCATAATAGCTGCAAGAATGGCCCTCTAGTCATTGGGATCTAATTGGGTTGGGTCTAACTTCATCGTCTGGAAAATCCTTCTAAATAGAACAGGCATAGGTAGCTACAACCCATAAATGAAGGCATGGAGGGGGAAGCAGACCCCATCATCGGCAAGCATCATGCATGGCCTATGTTCCACGGTAGGTTATGAGCATATTAAATCCACAGGAAACTCGAAGGCTTTAGTAACCTGATCCACCCACTCTTGGTTCATAGTGTTTCGAACACTACGTGCAGTAAGAGGTATCTCCACCCTCCCAGATGTGCTAACTGGTATATCCCTAACCTCAGAGGGATCCCCTACCGCGACATTCTCACTTATGTCCATTGGTTGGTTTCTAGAATTGGCCTTTTCCTCCATGGCCACAGAATCTGAGTCTGAATCTAACACTACAAAGTTGGGGCAATCTCTTAATTGGCACAACCCTATTGTCCTCAAAGGATGAACTGAAGGCAGTTCGGGAGGAGAGGATCTAAAATGTTTGTTCCAAAAGCCTCTCAGAAATTCGTGTGGGTCAAAGTTCATATGGCAGTAACAGTACCTGAAAAGCTGAGAGTCCGTAGTTAGATATCGCAGCCAATATGGTCACAAGGCCTCTCATGTGCAACGACAGTTGTAATGATATATCAAGATTAAGGATTAATAAGAAATGACAGGCCAAATTGGCTAAATGTACCAAGTGTTAGGTTCTAAAGCCCTAGAAGTTAATTGTTGCAGTGGAATATTATTTTTGGGGGAAGGATGTGTAATCTTCTTATATGCCGTAGTCATTAAATTATGGTCTAAATGAAGCGGACTCTAATATGAGAGCCTAAGGAATATCCTATCAAAAAATTACTACAGGTCGCAGCCAAATATGTATATGCCGCAACATATACTTTCTACATGCCGCAGCGTTATGTTCAATGCCTACCGCATCAACATTTTGTATACTGCAGATGTCTCTTAAACAAATCAATATTTGAAGGTTGTATTGATTCAGGACAACCTTAATTTACTAAAGGGATTTTACCATGCCATGGTTACTCACTCAAACAGGTTAGTATTTAATCTTTGTAAATTCAAAGATCAAAAGCCCTAGAATACGAAGAGTCTCTCTCAAGAACGTTAAGAACATAATGGGAGTTCAGAAACCCTAAAGTCTAACCCAAACCAATAAAATTCATTTATTGGGTCAACATTGAAGATTGATTCAGTACAAGTTCGGTTACCGTGTTCAAATCCAAACAACTATGTATTATCATATAGGTTCGATCAGTTGGGAAATCGGCAAGAACAAATATAGAGGAAGAATCATTCAGTTGCAACATGAACTTCCCAGAAATACAAGTTCAGAAAGCTGTAAACATGGCTGCAATTCAACAAAACACATTAAAGCAAGTCCAATTCGTGATGAGTTTAGCAGATATAATTCAAGATTGGGTGATTAATAAAGACAGAAATTCAAAAATTTGGAAGTTCAGTTGATAAATTGTGAATTGTGAATTGAAATAGCTATTAAAGAGTTTTTTAATTAAAAAAGTTACCCAAAAATGAAGAAACCACCAATGATCAGCCTCGAACAACGTTTAACCGCCTTAGAACCACCACTCATAGCTGTTAGAGATCGCTAAAAAATGCAAGCTGACAAACGAGGATAAATTTGCTCTCGATATGCTCTCAAGGATTTAGTAAACGTAATGAAGTCCACTACCGTTACCATTTATATAAGAGGGTGCGGGAAGACGAAGCGTTGCCTTGGAATTACCGCGATATCTTGAGAAAACTTGACTACTCAGCCGCAGCCCCAATCGCAATCTCTTGTCACTACGACTTGGGGGCTTATTAACAGTACATATATTGCACCGGCTGCCACGGACCATTAAAACCTGTGTTATCATCTATCGATCGCGACCCTAATTCCTATTGAATACATAAATGCCTTGCATACATCTTGCAGTCTTTAACATATAGGCTACATTCTTATTCTCTACCTGCTGCAGCCCTAAAAATACAGCGCGACCCCATTTATAATATATGCCGCAGTCCCAAAGCTCATTAATTAGTTGTCCACAACATCTCTCATCACAACAGCAGTACAGTGCACACCTCATATATATAGAGGTTCACACCTCGAGAAGAGGGGGATCCATTTTCCTTACACCAACACTTAGCTCAGAGATGATTATTCTCTCCTCGACAAACTCCAGACCACTTGGTCCAGCTTGGGGGCTACTCGCCGGCATCGCAGCCATCTCTCCGGCGCTTCGAAATCTTCATAAACATGTATTCTCTTCTATTCACATGCTTGTACGCCTCTTTAGGCATAAATGCTATGTATCAAACAAGATATATAATGAGAGTGTGGCACCAAAGTGGGCGTAGGCTATTTATTATAGTCGAGCCACTCTATATCTCGTCTTTTATCTCTCTTTACTTTCTCTGTTTTCTTATTATGCATTTTACACTTAATTTGCTAGTACGAGAATGACAAGTGGATGATTTCTCGTAACTTGATTGGCCTAAAAAGTTAAGGTCACCTGCTGATAAGAGGGATAAGTCCAAGTATTGTGAATTTCACAAAGTCCATGTTCATATGACCAACCAGTGTATTGCTCTCCAGAATGAGATAGGGGCATTCATCCGATGAGGAAAATTGGATAGATTTGTTGATCGACAGTCTGGTGGAAAAGCTAGCGGTAAAGGTCGATAGAGATCTAAATCTCCTATTAGGCCTAGATAAGAGAAGAAGAGGAACCATGATGATGATCCAGAAGACGATCTTGATCTCCCCAAGAAGCCTAGGCAACCTGAATGTGAGGTATTCACACTCAGTTTTAGATCTTTTGATTTCCATATAATTACAGGTGGAGATGCATGAGGTGGAGATCATATAGCTAAAAGGAAGGCTTACCTCAATAAGGCTCAAGCTTGTTCCTATATCCAGAGAATCAACCTTATCGAGGTAGACCGACCAACGAAAGTCAACAAGGATAAGCACATAATTGGATTTTCCAAGAATGATCTATCTGGAGTATTATATCCTTATGGCGATCCTTTAGTGATCAAAGTTAGAATAAAAGACGTACTGGTAGTGGATAACAACAGCTCGACGAACATTATGTTCTATCCCTGTTTTGATAGTTTGGACTTAAAACTCAACCAACTAGAGCCTTACCACAGGACCCTCAATGGATTCTTGGGTGAGAAGGTATTTCCATTTGGAATAATGAAGCTAGATTTGTTGATCGAAACATGGCCAACGAGCAGGGCAAAGAAAGTGAGATTCTTTGTAATGGACAAAAATGTTCATTCCGCTTACAACATGATCATGGGAAGAGTAGGTCTGAAGAAATTTGAAGTTGTACCTTTTACTGTTCATCAATGCCTGAAGTTCCCAACCAACTTTGGAGTTAGAATAGTAAAAGGAGATCAGAAAGTAGCTCAGGAATGCGAATAGTCATCAGCCAAGGAGGAAGATATGACAAAAGTAAAGAGGAAAACAACCACTTATGAAGTGGATATGTTTGAGCCAAACAACGAATATGAGGTTGAAACTTTAGATCCAAGAGATGAATCAGAGCTTGTAAAATGCCAAGTGATTGAGGAAACATAAATCATTATTTTGAATGGTGATAAACCACAGTGAACGACTCAAATAGGAGCGTCATTAGATTCGATTCTTAAACAGGAGTTAGTGGACTTCTTGAGAAAAATAAAGATGGAGTTCGTATGGAGCCACGAAGATATGCCTGGTATAAACCCAAATTTTCTGTGCCACGAGCTTAATTTTAATAAGGAGGTTAAACCTGTAAAGTAGTGAAGAAGATTTTTTAGCTCGGAGAAGAACCAGGCTATACAAGAAGAAGTGGAGAAGCTTCAAAAAGATTTCTTTATCGAAGATGTGAAGTACCTGGACTGGTTGGCCAATGTTGTTATGATCAAGAAGAAAAACAACAAGTGGAGATTGTGTGTTGATTTTACTGATTTGAACAAAACATGCCCAAAGGATCATTTTCCTTTGCCACGAATTGATCAATTGGTGGATGCTACTTCGGGGCACGAGCTGCTAAGTTTTATGGATGCATACTTTGGTTATAACCAGATTAAAATGAAGCCAGAAGACAAAGATAGTACTTCCTTTATTACTCCCTGAGGAACTTAATGCTATAATGTTATTCCGTTTGGTATAAAAAATGCAGGTGCTACTTATGAAAGACTGGTGAACAAACTATTTGAGGAGCAGATAGGTAAGAACATGGAGGTGTATGTTGACAATATGCTGACAAAGAGAAAAAAATCTACTGATCATATTACCGACCTCAGCCAGACGTTTGATCAGTTAAAGAAGCATCATATGAAGTTAAACCCGACCAAATGTGTCTTCGAAGTTCAGGAGGGAATGATACTCGGATATATAGTAAATCAGGGGGCATTGAAGCTAATCCAGATAAGATCAAGGCCTTGATAGAAATGCAATACCTAGCCAGTAAAAAGGATGTTCAAAGGCTAATAGGACGTGTAGCAACACTCAAAATATTTATGTCCAGAGCAATAAACAGATGTTTACCATTCTTTAAGGTACTTAGAAAAACCTTTGAATGGAACGATAAATGTGAAAAAGATTTCCTGGAATTAAAGAAGTACCTGGGAGCACCCCCACTACTCTCCTGACCAGTGTTGGGAGAAAAGATGATTTGTATCTGGCTATTTTTGAATCGTCTGTTAGCTCTGCCTTGATCAGAGAGGAGGATGGAGTTCAAAAGCCGGTTTATTACACTAACAAAGCTTTTCGAGCAGCAGAGGTTAGATATCCCAGGCTGGAGAAGTTAGTACTAGCCTTAATTGGGGCTAGTAGATGGATGAAGCTATATTTTTAAGCTCATACCATAGTGGTATACACTGACATGCCATTGAGGTAAGCTTTTCATAAGCCAAAGAGATCCGAAAGATTGATGTATTGGGCTGTGGAGTTGGGGGAATATGGTCTTGTATATGAACCAAGGTTTTCTTTAAAAGGCCAAGCTATGGAAAATTTTATTACAGAATTCACTTACCCAGAGGTTCCCGAGCAATAAGGGACTCCTGCTCAGCAACACTCAGGAGTCAACAGACCTAGTGGAGATATTCCCGACCAACTCCAAGCAAAGAAAACTGCAGAGGAAGTTACCACCAACCAACTAGAACCCTCTAGTTGAGTACATGAGATGAAAAATAAATATGAGGAGGTAAAAGATAAAGTCTTCCATAAAGGGATTCAGACAAACCAAGCGTTTGACAACAATATTCCCATATGGAGTCTGTATGTTGATGGGTCATCCTGTTCAACTAGATGTGGAGCATGAATCTCCTCAATACTCCAGATTAAATAGATATAGAGTACGATCTACGATTCTAATTTCAAGCCTCCAATAATGAGGCAGAGTATGAAGATGTGATTGTTGGTTTAAATTTTTCCAAATCATTTAATGCCTAGCAAGTTGTGGGATACAGTGATTCACAGTTGGTGGTAAATCAGGTGTTGAACTTATATGAAGCTAAAGGACAATTAATGTCCTGATACTTAGATAAAGCTCTAAGGTAATCGCTACTTTTCCAGGTATTCAGATGATCAGAATTCCAAGACTAGAAAATACCCGAGCAGATGCACTTACTCGGTTAGCTTCAGCAACCAGAATTGAGTCGTGAAGAACTATTCCTATTGAGCTACTTGCTAGTAGGAGCATTGATGAAGATTTGATGGTTAATTTTATTATAGTTGACATGGGGCCATCTTGGATGAATCCCATACGAGCTTATATTGTGGATGTAATTCTACCCACCGATCTACTCGCAACTAAGAAGTTGAAATACAAAGCTGCGAGATATGTGCTAGATAATGGTGTGTTGTGCAGAAGAGGATTGACAATTGGTCTATAATGCTATGTGCATCCAGCTGAAGTAAAATATTTAATTGAGGAAGTTCATGAAGGGTCCTATGGAGCCCATGTAGATGGGTGAACTTTATTGAGAAGAATCAACACACAGGGGCACAACAGGACAACTATGTGAGCAAATTGTGAAGCTTTTTCCTAGAAGTGTGATAAATGCTAGAGGTTTTCTAGTATACGCAAGACTCCACAAGCTCTCCTAACACCAATAACTTCACCCTGGACCTTTACTATGTGGGTAATTAACTTGATCGGACCTCTACTGACCACCCGAGGAAGGTTCAAGTACCTGGTTGTAGCTGTTGATTGCTTCACTAAATGGGTGGAAGCTGAACCCTTGATCGATATGTCCTATGAAAAAGTTATTAGTTTATTTATAAGAATATCATATGCATCTATGACTTGTCCTACGCCTTTATCACTGATCACGACACATAATTTGACAACTATGAGTTTGTTTCTTATTGTGCCCAATCCAATGTCCAAAAAAACACTCTGCTCATGGTGATCCTCAAAGCAATGGCCAAAGGGAGGTAACGAATAGAACATTATTGAATGGGTTGAAGAAAAGGCTAGAAAATGCTAAAGCTAATTGGTTCAATGAACTGCATTCTGTCTTGTGGGCTTACCGAACAACCCCTAGAATAGCTACTGGAGAGACACCCTACATGTTAGCATTTGGTACTGAAGATGTACTTCCTGTCCTAAATGTTAGCATTTGGTACTGAATATGTATTTTTCTTTTCGAAGTACTAGTGTTATGCACTACACTGTAGATGTGTCAGAAACCACCAACAAAATGTTGGTGGGCATCAACAAAAGCACCAACAATGTTGGTCGGCATCAAGAAAGGCACCAACAATGTTGGTTGTCAACACAAACCACCAACAATGTTGGTTATCAACACATAAAAACCATGCGAGGCAAAATTTTAAGTCCCAAATGCTTGGTTAATAAAGACTCGGATGATAAATGTTCATCTAAACTGGGCTAAAAGATGGCAAATATTCCACACACGCTTGGGCACCAAGGTAACTAATACCCAAAAAGTGGGGCATATTAGTAGAACCATGGTAAAACATTGGTAATTGGTATGATACTTGGGTAAAACCTAAGGGTATTAATAGAACCGATGAAAAATAAGAAGACATTCATATATAGGGATTGGCTAAAAGTTGATCCATTCATAGTCAAAGACTAAGAAGACATTCATTGATTAAAAGTTCATCCGTTCACAGTCAAAGATTGACAAAATAAGCTGATCAAAACTTTTCATTAAGTCAATTAAATGATTATATATTGTTGCTTGATACTAAACATGCAGAAATAAAATACAAAGCCTTATTCTACAGGGCATTTCCCTTTAGACTAAGAGACAGGATCCATGCCAGCTGAAGGATCATCCAAAATGTAAATAGAATTGATGAAGTTAAAATCCTGAAGCATTCTGGTATTGCTGCTACTAGGATGATCAAGAAGATGAGGAGGTTAGACAATCTCTAGTTCATCATATAGCTCGTAATCTCCTACGTACTTTGAAATCAAGCATTGAGGAGTACAGTGAACAGGAATCCAGTTGACATCTAAATTGAAAGGAGGATTGTCAAGCTCAAGCAACCATGGGTCATACCAATCCCATAATGTACTGTTCTGATCCTCTTTTATCACTATCAAAGCGTTCATCCAACCCCATTTATAGGCCTCATTCTTAGCTTGTTGAAGCTTATGAACAAGATTCCCCAGAGCTTCATTATACCCGTCCATCCAGACTTCCCTAGGTTGCTAATGGAATTGAAAATTTAATTTGTCAACGTGAGAATGCAACTTATTCCGCACTCCATCCTTAGCTTATAATTGAGAAGATTGAGTGGATAGTTGTTTAGACAAAGTCTGCATCTTCTGAGACATCTCAGCAATAGCTTAATCTTTAGCTTTTAACTGCACTGCTTGATCGGTAAGGGACTGTTGGGTCCTAACTTCCCTTGTGGTACCTCGGCCAGGCTTATTTCTTGCTCGGGAAGAGGATGCAGGCTTAATATTTTTTAATGCTTCCTACTCCTCCCTTAATGTTGCATTTTTAGCTTCTAAAAAGGAATACGCGTCATCGGTAGTAGCAACAACAGTTTTAGAGGCAAATTTCAGAAGCTTCAATTCACCCCTTAAATTATTATTCTCCTCCTCCAGGAGTTTTGCAATAGTTCTAGTTTCTTCAACTTCAAGCTTAATCAAAGCTTCCTTTTTTATTATAAGTAGAAATAAAGCTATAAAACCTCGACCTACATTTAAGCTTCGATATTTCTGCTCGTAGCTTTGGCGTAACATGGAAATGGATTCTTTATGTTATTCTTGAAGTTCTTCTATCATATCATAGTAGGCTACATTGTTTGATACCGCCCTATCATGTAAGTACTTTAAATATTTGTAAGCTTCTTTAGCCTTCTCTGATGCATCATCACCGAGCAACTTAATGATTTCTTCTTCGAATAAGTCTGTATGACCATCTTTGAAAAAAGAATTTCACTTCCTCAGTAGCGCAGTATCATTAGAAGATAGTTTTTCCATCTTCTCTATAAACTAGTACGAAGAAATAACCACTGATCAATAACAAGAATGAAAGACATACATAATCAACAAGAGGCACGAAGGAGCAAAAGGTTTCTTTTATTGATAACGAACAGTTCAAGTATAATAAAAGTAAAATAAAAAGAAACAAAAAAGAAAAAAAAGAGGCAAATATCGAATAATTTTACACCTTCTCCCTATCATTCTCAACCTTTTTATCCTGCTCGAAGGAAGGGGCTACAGACTGGAGTTGCTAGGTTGGGGGAAAAGAAGACTCAGTGACTTTAGGTTGGTCGGTAGTAGATTCAACCACTAGAGAAGAATCTACAGAACTAACTTCATCTTCAATATCATCCTCCATGATAGGAGGAGGAACATGAATATATCTCTAAAACAGTTCAGAGCCTTCAATAGTGTTCAACTCCTAGAGATCAGCAACCCAACCATCTCTGAATATTTTTATTTTGCATACTTAATTTGAGAAAAGGCAGCAGAAATAACTTTGTTCCAGCCCTTGTCCCAATCAACATTGAAGGATTCCTTCATAACAAACTTTCTCTTTAACCTTTCAGAGGAAAGGTTGTCATTCAATTTGGTCACAAGCTCCTCAACAGTCTTTGTCCCGCGCTTAGCTTCCTTGCCACGCGCTCAGCTTCAAGGGAATTTCCCTCAGACATTTGTCGAGAAATTTTAGTAGTCTTCAATTTATCTGCGTAAGTATTTCTCTCAGTCTCCAAGGATTGCTGAGAATCGAGCACATACTTCTTCAAACCAACCAAAGCTTCCTCCACATTATTCAAAAAAGAAGCCCAAATTGCATCATCCTTCTCCAACATATTATTAAAATGTACCAAGAACTGCAAAACAATAAGATTAAGTTAGTATATGAAAAATATAAAGACAACAGAATCAATAAGATGGAAATCCCTAACTTATGCAAGGCTCTGAGAAACAAATTCAGAAACCTTTACTCGGGGTAGCATGGCATCCACTCCCCTGTGGTGTGAAAGAGTCCCAGACTTGATAAACTTCTTGGCCAAATCAGGAGTAATAGCTGCTGGAGGACTAATATCAGAAGAAGGTAATTCGACCAAGGTCTGTTCGTCGGCATTAGTCACCTGTTCGGCCTGCTTCTCAGAAGGCCCTCTCTTAAGTCTTCTCAAAGGGAGTTCATCATCTTTGTGGGCTAGGGGCTCTTTCATTACATCACCTTTCTTCTTCTTGTACCCTTCAGCGAGTTTTTGGGAGCCAGAAGTGCTTCCACTAAGAAGGTCAGGAAATTTTCTCTTCTTCATGATATCGGAAAGATGAATGTCTAAATCAACATCAACTTCCTGATTAAGATCAATCACTAGACAAGGAGGAGCTGCAGGTCGGGTAATGAAGGAAGAAATGGTATTTTTTTATTAAAGCAAATAAGAAGAAGATTTAACGTGCTCCTTGGTAACCTTTTGATGAAGTCCCCAAATAAACTTCAATTTTTTTAAGTTTACTTCGCTCTCTTTGGGGGACTTTCTCTTCTGGTCAACTGTAATCAAATTTACAAGGCAACAATCAGTATGACATTTTATCAAATATAAACAGAGCAAAATTATTAAACGTAGAACAACTTATTCGGTTGCCAAAGAGAGGACATCTAGGTCCTTGATATTTAGCACCTCCATTTAATGGAGCATGTTGCCAATTTTTTACAACTACCCCATGATCAAAATAATCCCTATTATAATCAGGGAGGTTAACTACTAAAACCTTACTAACTACCATAGTTTTCAAATAATAAGTGTGTCACTAGTTACCCATTTATAACAAAATATAATTTCTGGAATCCTTAGATGGGTTCCATGGATTTGATTTAACCTATATACTCAGTTCACCACCCTCCATGTGTTAGGAGCTACTCTAACAGGTACAACATCAAAATACTGACAAAACTCCAGACACAGGGGATTGGGAGGAAATATGAACCCACACTTAGTAATAAATATGGAAGGGAACCGACGGCCCTCGGTAAGACAAAAAAACTCAGAAGGAAAAGTGGGATATTCCAGTTCAACCCAAGATGGAATGTCAAAGTCATTCCTGAACTTATCAAGTTATTCAATAGAATAAATCATGATGAAGAATGAAAGAAGAAGATAGAAAAGTTCTTACAATGGTTTAAGGATTCAACAAGAACAGAGGACGGAAAAGAAAACGATCACACGAAAGTTCAAAGAATACAATAGTAGAATCATAAATGAAAGATAGAAGATGATCAAAGTTTTACCACCCTTTTTAGTGGTCGCCTCGAAAATAGGGAAAAGTAATGATTTAAGAGAACGACGATTGAGTTTATGGCGGCTAATAAGAGAAAAGACGATGATACCCCAGAAATGCTCGCTAAAACTTAAAATATTTACAAAACTACCATTCGCTCTCAAAATTATCAATTAACTGGATAAATATCACAAGTCTGGAAGGTCTATGGCCGACCAAGCCGGCCAAACTGCTGTAAAAGCATAATGTTCCACACTTTCGCATCAGCTCAAAGTATGAAACATTGGGGGCTTATGTTGATACCAAAATTCACCACCTTTTGTGGACTAATTACAAGCCACCACGTGTCATCAAATGTGGCATACATCCAAGTCAGCATGATACAAATCCCCAACCAATAGAGAAGACAAACCAACATGGAAGCCCGACCAACAAGGAAGACCAACCAATTGAGAAGACCGACCAACAGTAGGGAGTCCAACCAGTATGGCCAATAAAGCTCCAACAGTCTTATGTTTAACTCTCAATATGTATATATAAATGCCTAACAAATGAAGGCATTCCATCCTTTCACATGATGACTCTTGACACCCCCTTGGATTATAAAAACCAAATCAAGGCAACCAAACAATAAATAACAGAGGACATATGCTTTTCCATTGAGTCGAACCACTTTAAATATGTCATTTGTCTTATTTGTTTTACTTGTTTATCTGTGATCAATTAATTATCCCTACTCTAGTTTTTTGCATCAATAATAAAATAGAAGAAAAAGAAAGCATGCGATAAAAAATTTAAAAACTGAAGACATTAGCTATTCAAATTATTTTCACTCTAATAAAAAATCCCACCATCATATCATCCATCGTCATTATTTCATTTTTCCCTCATGCTTTACATAAACCCCATTTTCACCCTTGGTAAGGTGTTTGGACAAACGACAAGTCTATATGGTGTGTAACTCGACATTCTCAACGTAGTGGTTAGCATTCGTTCATGAGATCAATTTCTTTAGTGTATCCTTCATTTCTTATAAGTGTGTGAGACGTTTCACTTTGTTTACATTTACCCACCTCCTCACCCACTAGAGAGAAACCCTTACCCAATTCTCCGAGAATTCGATTCAAAGAGATATATAGTGTGAGAATTGAAGTCAAAGCGTTGATTCTATAAAGGCAATCTGGGCATTACTCTAATGATACTTAAGACTATTTCACACTAACACATGCTGCGTTTTACGAAGAATTCGGCATTTGGTACTAAGTAATTATATGTTATACTTTGAAAGCCAAATAATGTATTCCTTGATGTCCTTTTAGTCGGGTTGTATATCTTTCATCATCAAATAAAAGACCGCCTTTCAATCAAATTTTGAATTTTGTGGGAACATTCACTGAAAACCCTGACGAGACACCACTCTTAAAGCGTAATTGCACTATAAATTCCAAAACACGAAAATTTTCACTATCACATTTTACAATTAAAAGTTGAAGAGTAACTACATTCTCAAGAGAGCCTTAAAAGATCACAAGTGGTGACATAAAACCCAGGAGATTTGGGATTTTCACATTTTTTAGTATTTTTACGTAATCTATGAGTCACATATTGACTTAACTTTCTTTGGGTACCACACTTAGTAGTTGCATGGTCTTATTATTTTTTAAGACTTACCTTTTTCAATATCACATTATCATCCACTTCACCAATTATCATTTCGCATTTCCCTTGTCCATATATATTCTCGACACCATCCACATATCATTTCCCATCACTTCCATTGTTTTGAGAAAATGAGTGTTTGGAATTGTCAATGTAGATTGTCTTCATTTGTGTTATGAAAAGAAAAATGCATCGCAAAAAAAAGAGAAAAAAAGGGGAAAAACAATAAAAGAAACAGAAAAAAATAAAAATAAATAAAAAAGAAGAAAGAGAAAGCATGCGATCATAAACTTAAAAAAGAAGACATTATCTATTCAAATTATGTTCACTCTTATAAAAAAATCCTACCATCATATCATCCATCGTCATTATTTCATTTTCCCCTCATGCTTTACATAAACCCCATTTTCACCCTAGGTAAGGTGTTCGGGCAAACGAGAAGTCTATATGGGTTGTAACTCGACATTCTCCACGTAGTGGTTAACATTCGTTCACGAGATCAATTTTTTCGAGTATCCGTAATTTCTTTTAAGTGTGTGAGATGTTTAACTTTTTTTACATTTACTCACCTCCTCACACGCTAGATAGATACACTTACCTGATTCGTGGAGGATTCTATTCAAAGAGTTATATCCAGTGACAATTGAAGTCAAAGTGTTGATTCTATAAAGGAGATCTAGGAATTATTCTAATGATAATTAAGATTGTTTCACATTAACACATGCTAAGTTTAACGAAGGATTACACTTTTGGTATTAACTAATTATATGTAATACTTTGAAAGTCGAATAATGTATGCGTTGATGTCTTTTTAGTTGGGCTTTATAACTTTTCATCGTCAAGTAAAAGACTACATTTCAATAAAATTTTGAATTTTTTGGGTACATTCGTTGCAAACCCTCACGAAACACCACTCTTAAAGCGTACTTGCACTATGAATTCCTAAAGTCGACAATTTTCACTATCACATTTTACAATTAAAAGTTGAAGAGTAACTACATTCTCAATAGAGCCTTAAAAGATCACTAGTGGTGACATAAAACCCGTGAGATTTGAGATTTTCACCTTGTTGAGTATTTTTACGTAATGTCCGAGTCACACACTGACTCAACTTTCTTTGGGTACCACAATTAGTAGTTGCATGGTCTCATTATTTTTTAATTTTAGCATAATCATTGTGAATGACATCACTTTCGAGTTATAAGAAATAAGTGTCTTGTAGTTTGTCCAGAGCACTAAATCATTTTTGACTATACACTTACCTTTTTTTCAATATCACATTATCATCTACTTCACCAATTATCATTTCACATTCCCTTGTCCATATATATTCTCGACAACATCCACATATCATTTCCCATCACTTCCATTGTTTTGAGAAAAGGAGTTTTTGAAATTGTCAATGTAAATTGTCTTCATTTGTGTTATGAAAAGAAAAATGCATCACAAAAAAAAAGAGAGAAAAAAAGGAAAAAAACAATAAAAGAAACAGAGAAAAAGAAAAAAAATTAAAAAAAGTAGAAAAAGAATGCATGCGATCATAAATTTAAAACATGAAGACATTAGCTATTCAAATTATGTTCACTCTTATCAAAAATCCTACCATCATATCATCCATCGTCATTATTTCATTTTTCCCTCATGCTTTACATAAACCCCATTTTCACCCTTGGTAAGGTGTTTGGACAAACGAGAAGTCTATATGGAGTGTAACTCGACATTCTCCACGTAGTGGTTAGCATTCGTTCATGAGATCAATTTTTTCGTCTATCCGTCATTTCTTTTATGTGTGTGAGACGTTTGAATTTGTTTACATTTACTCACCTCCTCACACACTAGAGAGATACACTTACCCAATTCACGTAGAATTCGATTCAAAGACATATATACAGTGAGAATTGAAGTCAAAGCGTTGATTCTATAAAGGCGATCTAGGAATTACTCAAATGATACTTAAGATTGTTTAACATTACCACATGCTGAGTTTAGCAAAGGATTACATTTTTGGTATTAAGTTATTATATGTTATACTTTGAAAGTCGAATGCTGTATTCATTGAGGTCATTTTAGTCGGGCTGTATAGCTCTTCATTGTAAACTAAAAGACTACCTTTCAATAAAATTTTGAATTTTGAATTTTGTGGGTACATTCACTGCAAAACCTGACGATACATCACTCTTAAAGCGTACTTGCACTATGAATTCCTAAAGTCGGCAATTTTCACTATCACATTTTATAATTAAAAGTTGAAGAGTAACTACATTCTCAATAGAGTCTTAAAAGATCACTAGTGGCGAGTTAAAACCCGTGAGATTTGAGCTTTTCACGTTATTGAGTATTTTTACGTAATCTCTGAGTCACATACTGACTCAACTTTCTTCGGGCACCACACTTAGTCGTTGCATGGTCCCACTATTTTTTAATTTTTGCATACTCATTGAGAATGACATCACTTTCGAGTTATAAGAAATATGTGTCTTCTAGTTTGTCCCGAGCAATAAATAATTTTTGACCCTACACTTACCTTTTTTCCATATCTCATTATCATCCACTTCACCAATTATCTTTTCACATTTCCCTTGTCCATATATATTCGAGACGCCATCCACATATCATTTACCATCACTTCCATTGCTTTGAGAAGAGGAGTGTTTGAAATTATCAATGTAAATTGTCTTCATTTGTCTTATGAAAAGAAAAATGAATCGCAAAAAAAAGAGAGAAAAAAAATAATAAAATAAAGAAACAGAGAAAAAGAAAAAAAAATAGAAAAGAAAAAGAAAAAAAATAGAAAAGAAGAAAAATAAAGCATGTGATTATAAATTTAAAAAAAATGAAGACATTAGCTATTCAAATTATGTTCACTCTTCTCAAAAATCCCACCATCATATCATACATCGTCATTATTTTATTTTTCCCTCATGCTTTACATAAACCCCATTTTCACCCTTGGTAAAGTGTTTGGGCAAACGAGAAGTCTATATGGTGTGTAACTCGACATTCTCAATGTCGTGGTTAGCATTCGTTCGTGAGATCAATTTCTTTCGTGTATCCGTCATTTCTTATAAGTGTGTGAGACGTTTCATTTTGTTTACATTTACTCACCTCCTCACACACTAGAGAGATACACTTACCCAATTATCGGAGAATTCGATTCAAAGAGATATATCCAGTGAGAATTGAAGTCAAAGCATTGATTCTATAAAAGGCGATCTAGGAATTACTCTAATGATACTTAAGATTGTTTCACATTAACACATGCTGAGTTTTAGGAAGGATTATACTTTTTCTATTAAGTTATTATATGTTATAATTTGAAAGTCCAATAATGTGTTCCTTAATGTCCTTTTAGTCGGGTTGTATAGCTTTTCATCGTAAAATAAAAGATTACCTATCAATCAAATTTTGAATTTTTTGGGTACATTCACTGCAAACCGTCACGAGACACCGCTGTTAAAGCGTACTTACACTATGAATTTCTAAACTCGGCAATTTGCACTATCATACTTTATAATTAAAAGTTGAAGTTTAATTACATTCCCAAGAGAGCATTAAAAGATCACTAGTGGCGACTTAAAACCCGCGAGATTTGAGTTTTTCACCTTTTTTTTAGTATTTTTACCTAATCTTTGAGTCACATATTGGCTCAACTTTCTTCGGGTACCACATTTAGTTGCTGCATGGTGTCATTATTTTTTAATTTTGGCATAATCATTGAGAATGACATCATTTTCGAGTTATAAGAATTACGTGTCTTGTAGTTTGTCCCTAGCACTAAATCACTTTTGACCATACACTTAACTTTTTTCCATATCACATTATCATCCACTTCACCAATTTTCATTTCACATTTCCCTTGTCCATATATATTCCAGACACCATCCACATATCATTTCCCATTACTTTTTATTGTTTTGAGAAAATGAGTGTTTGAAATTGTCAATGTAAATTGTCTTTATTTGTGTTATGAAAAGAAAAATGCATTGCAAAAAAAGAGAGAAAAAAAAGAAAAGAAAACAACAAAAGAAACAAAGAAAAAGAGAAAAAATAAAAAAGAAGAAAAATAAAACATATGATCATAAATTTAAAAAAATGAAGACATTAGCTATTTAAATTATGTTCACTCTTCTAAAAAATCCTACCATCATATCATCCATCGTCATTATTTCATTTTTCTCTCATGCTTTACATAAACCCCATTTTCACCCTTGGTAAGGTGTTCGGGCTAACGAGAAGTCTATATGGTGTGTAACTCGACATTCTCAACGTAGTGGTTAGCATTCATTCTTGAGATCAATTGCTTTCACGTATCCGTCATTTATTATAATTTTATGAGACGTTGACTTTGTTTACATTTACTCACCTCCTCACACACTGGAGAGTTACACTTACACGATTGTTGGAGAATTTGATTCAGAGTGATATATGTAGTGATAATTGAAGTCAAAGCGTTGATTCTATAAAGAAAATCTCGAAATTGCTCTGATGATTCTTAAGATTGTTTCACACTAACGCTTGCTGAGTTTTAGAAAGGATTATGATTTTGGTATTAAGTAATTATATGTCATACTTTGAAAGTCGAAAAATGTATTCCTTGATGTCTTTTTAGTCGGGTTGTATAGTTTTTTAGCGTCAAATAAAAACCCAATTTTTTAATTTTGTGAGTACATTTACTGCAAACCCTCATCAGACCCCACTCGTCCTATAAAGCAACCTATAGGTTTAACGTCTTGTTGCACATGCTAAGTCCAATCGCAAGTGCTTGCGAAATTATCACACCTTTGATCACTTGTCTCTATTTCTCTTTATTTTCGCTCGAAGACTAGCTATGTTCTGTTTGGGAGTGGTTTTATAAGAACCCAAAAGTTTCAATTTTATACCCTAAATATGCACATTTTAGTCGCTCGTTTTAAATAAAATTGGCCTTATGTTTGTATTTATTTATATTGCAAGTCAATCAGTAGTCGCGTCATCAAATTGTGTTAAATCAACATAATTGCGACAACGTAGCAGTCAAAAGTTTTAAACAAACAAAATGAAAGCGTCGTGAAGACTGAAGTCCCGTTGAGCTTGCTCGAAGCGTTTCGATGCCCTAAACCGATTCCGCGCCAAACCTAAGCCTAAACCGAATCCTAGCCATCACCCGAACCTCGTATGGGTTTAGTTTGTATTTTTATTATTTTTTTGAGTCGCATATAATTTTAATATTTTATTTGCATGCTTATAGTTGTAAATATTAGGGTCTTTTACTCTGCGTCGAGTGTTTTTATATTTTCTTATAAATATTGTAGATGTGTATATATTTTATTATGTTTTTCTTTCTTTATTTTCTTTCTTTTTATTTGATTTTATCAGATTAGTTTTATTATTGTTATTATTATTATTATTATTATTATTATTATTATTATTATTATTATTATTATTATTATTATTATTATTATTATTATTATTATTTTATTGTTGAGTCTTTTAGTAATTTAGAGGTTAGGATTTTAATGTTTAGTTTTTAATTTTAATAGATTTTATTTTTTAGTTTCATTTATTTTGTAATTGTAGTTGAGTTTTTAAATAGTTTTTAGTATTTTTATAGGTGAAAATTAACACACACACACACACACACACACCCTATTAACCTACACACTGGCACAAACCTCAACACTTCTGACCCATCTTCTTCAACCTACCGTCTCTCTCCTCTCTCATACTTCCATTATTAACAAACCTCAAAACCCACTTACCCATTAACCTCCTAACTGCTAAAATCAATAAACCCAATTATTTAACCCACGAACCCAGTCAAACCCATTGGCGACTGAATACAACTTCAAGTTAAACCCAAACCTTCAAAAATTCCAAACACTCATGTTGACGACAACTGCGACCTAAAAAAACTCGGCCAATAACCACCAAATCTGATTTAAACCGTCGACGCAATCCCTGAAACTTGGAACTCTAACCCGAACCAGCTGCAAAACCCATGCCATCCCAAATCCAAACCATAACCCATTTCAGTAACCCGAACCAGACTTTACCCCCATAACACATTTGCCTTCGATAAAAAATACCAAGAAAATAGGAACCAAACCCCCTGCCAAGCTTCTAAAGATAAACATATGTGTTTTTAACTCTTGAAAATTCCTTTAACTTAGCCAAAAATAAAATCCCACTAAATCTTCAACCAAACAATTTTGTGAGTTATAAAACATGCAACTCATTTAAGGAGACTCTCACATAAAGACGGAATAAAAGAGAGTGAAATACCATTTTTTGTACCATTTAGGAAGATAAAAAATTCAGAAAAAATACAAAAAAGAAAGTTTAGCTTTAGAATAGTTTTTAGATTTAATTTTTTGTAATCAAGTGAGGATATTGTGAAGAACAGGGGCGCGTTGGACTCATTGAAAGACTGCAGTTCAACAAGGAGACTTGTGTATTGTGTTCTATCTTTTGATTAAATTTTATGTCACTATTTTTCTTGATTGTTGTCTATGTTCTAATATGAGAATGTTAGTCTAAACATCTCGTTCAAATGGGTGGGATGAAACTGTGTAAGATGTTATTATAATTAATTAATTTTTATTTGTCACAAATTAATTTTTCTATCGATAGATAGTAAATTAGTTTAGTTTTAATATTTGATTTTAGAATCGAACTAGAGATTTTTCCTAAAATTTTAATATTAGTTCGGTGTTGAAATTCGAGGATTCATACAATTTTTATTAAATTGATCGTAACGGGTAGTTTATTAAAAAGAGTATAAATCTTTGATTTTCGAAGTGTGGCATTTTTAATTAGTTTTCTAAAAACTATATTATTCAATTTATGATTGCAACGAGAGTTAGATTATGAATTTAATATAATCTCAAAATTTTCAATTCAATAAATTAAGAAATTAAAAATAAATGAACATGTAGTGTAATCCCATCTCTTGAATATTCTCACATTTATGACACCTGGTTACGTATTATTTTTAGTTTACTTGAACACATTTTATTTTAGCATTAATTAATTCATTTACCCTTGAAGTTGTTTTAAATAGAAAAATAGAAAAATATAAAAAAGTTTTAATAAAAAATGGAATTACAAGTATGCACGCTAGTCGTTTCACCTTGAAAGTTGGATTGATACCCGTACTTACCACGATACGAGTTGTTTAACAAGTTTTTGTAAGTATTCAAGGGATTTTGGGACTAGGCTTTTGAAGACAACGATCAACACATGCAAAATTCCTGTCATCAACACCATTTCATTACAAGAAAATTATAAAAGCTTCTCATTTAGTTGGACGCTTCCCAAGAGTCTTCTTAATTCCTTCACGAGGAACATCCAAAGTCAAAGGAAGAATAATGGCCCCCAACTATCTAGCTTATTTCTTATACTGGAGCTAGGCCTATAAACCAAGTGTCGAGTTAGGCTAACTGTATCATCCCCGTGAATACTGTAATCCCTCGAATATTTCCTAATCAAGACGGTGGGGATTACCTGTGACACCCCGACTAATTAAATGCCGGGTAGCTAATCCTTTATTAAATTAATACAAAATGACAAGTTGGTTCAGTAAATAGCATCACTATCGAAAACATTTTAATGATTTCTAACTACCTAGTATTTAAAAAGTGAGTTGCCAAATTTTCAATTAACTCTGATTAACATGCAATAAGAGGATAATGAAAGAATAACAACCATTCACCATAATGAAGCAATAGAATAACCAACAAAATAATAATGAGCCCGGAGGAAAACTCCTCACAACAATCCCACAACTGAACTAAGTAAATCAATGAAACCTGAATTAATTACATGCCAAAAGTCTGAAAATCTGAAATAGGAAATGTTTCTAATATAAATGGGCGACATGCCCTACAACTGATGAAAGCTGAATATGGAGTCAAGATAGATGAAGCGTCTACTAGCAAAGTCCTGTAACTTCCACAAACAGCTACAGCTCGTCACCTGAATGAGGATCCTAAGCATGGTGTCCTTGTGGCTGGGCACCTAAAATGGTTTTTACAAAAATATATTTGAAAGCAAACGAGCCAGAGCCCGAAAGTGGAGAGTATTTTAAAAATAGCAAGTGCTTTAATAAAATTAAAAAAATGAATGCAAAATACATGTTAGGACGTGCACTCGCATGAAATACTCACCTCTCTACTAATTGTGCACTCCTAACGAATAACACCCATCTAAGTGATATTTTTATCTAACTAAATTGACATGAGTTCTATCCTTTCTACTCGGTTCTCATTATACATTCTAACATTATCAATTAAGTAGAGGGCTTTACTTAAACTCAGATTCTCAATTATTAGCAATACAATTCATTACAGGTTATCCCTTTATAGTTACTCAAAGCGTTTCTTTATTTATACTCACAATACCAACATGAAAGTTCTCATTAATTTAAGTGTATATTAGTCACGCCATAAATATACAATACAAGCACCCCGAGACTAAGCTGCGGAGCACACTTACTCTGCTATCCATCCCGGTACATCACGTACATAAGGATCACTCATTTCGAATCTCTCAGGAATCGTTCTCAAATAATAGCAATTCACAAACAATGGAGGCGAACACAGTCACATCACATGGGTCACGCACATACCTACGCTCCCACGATCAGCAGACTTATTAACATCCCAATAAGTCCTTCTCTGACCTATGTTCTCGAGGTACCAATCTATATCCCCCGGTAGGCACACAAAGATTAGATGGCCCTAAACTAACGCAAACCTCCCGTGATAGCAAGTATGGTAGGTATGTCATACACATCAAATCATATATACTAAGCATGCACACATCTTAGCTATTACCATATTTATTTTAGTGGTATACTTCTCGTTCTTATACCCACACGCTTGTCCCTGGTTTATACGTCACCCATTATCCTCACGTCGTAATTAGTACTCATGTTCTAACCCATAGATATCATTTGGTTCAAACCGCACTTCTATATTTTACTCCCCAATATATCCCAAATGTCCCAACTATGACAATTAGTCATCAAGGAAATGTCAACTCTACGATTTAATAAGGTTATGTAACACTCAAAATCAAATCAGGCCAAAAAGGCTAAACCGTCAGCTCGTTAGAAGTCTCGTTCGAACGAGGCTGGTTCGAACGAGAGTTCGTTCGAATGAAGTGGGCATCGAACGAGGGATCGTTCGAACGAAAGGCATCGAACGAATTTCTCCCTCGTTAGAAGGCAAACTGTCACCTCGTTAGAAGCTCGTTCGAACGACCTGGGCAGGTCTTCTAACGAGATGCCAGTTTCGAACCCAGAATTTCCTATCTCGTTTTTCACCAATTTCCTCTCCTCAAAACTCCTCTAAAAATTATTCCAACAATATTTTAAGGTTACTCAACATTCCTAAACATTCCTAGGTCATAATCTAGCACATTCATGGGATCAAATCTTCATATACAACACCCAATTATTAAATCTCCCAAAGTTTCCTCCAACCTTATGTGTATGAACCCTAGAATTCAAAGTCATCAATTTTCCATAAATAAATTCCGTTTTTACATCATGCAGATTTGTATTTCTTTTAGCCCAATCACCCACTAACATTCTACATGCAATCCCTAAATCATAACTTGAATTTCTATCTCCAATTTCATGGGTTTTCGTCATTATCCCAAAACAATGCAATTTTTACAAATTTCTACGCATGGAAGAAGCATTCGAAGTAAATAACATAATTAAACCACTTGCCTCTAATCTTTCTCTGAATTTGAGGTTGAATCTTGAAGTTTGAATTGTCCTCTCTCTCTCTCTGCAGAATTCTCTTCTCTTTCTCTTTCTACAAATTTCTTCTCTAAGGATGACAATGGAGGTGGAGGTTGGTTTTTGGCAAGTTTAAGGTTTCCAAACTTCTCCCATAGCCCACTACCTAGATTGGGGTTGGAAATGGCTTAGTGGGTTAAGCCTAAGTCAGATTTTTAACTCTAATTTTGGTGGGGTTTAATTCCCAAAATTACCAAAATACCCTTCTAAGTTGCCGGTATGGCCTAAAAATGCCCCGGAACCCAAACTAAACTCCCGGCTAGTGTTTTCTGACTATTTCGACCCTTCCGGACGCGTTGGCGCACTCAAAACGACCATACGGTTAATAGAAATCAAATTTACTATTTAATTAAAATAATTATATTCCTGACGCGATTGTCACACGCGTCCCAACAAAATTTCCAATTTGCCGTATTTCAATCTCACGACAAATTTCTTGATTCAATATTCATATATAGCCATATATACTCATTATAATCAAATACCGACTCGCATCTCGCTAGTATTTTTATCCGGATTAATTTCCAATTAATACACATTTAATTCAATTAATCCCATAAATAAATATCATTAAAATACGGGGTATTACATACTTCCCCCCTAATAACAGAATTTCGTCCCGAAATTCGAAACTAGAAAGTACCTGGTAAGAACAACTCTGGATAACGTTCGCGTATCTCATCCTCGCACTCCCATGTGGACTCCTCGACATTATGATGTCGCCACTGAACACGCACTAACGGGACTATCTTTGACCGCAGTTTCCGTTCACTTCGGTCCAATATAGCAATCGGCCCCTCCTCGTAGGAGCTATCAGGCTGGAGATCGATGTCCTCCAAAGCAATGAGAGAATGAGCCAAATCGTCTCTAAGATATTTCCTTAGCGAGGAAATATGAAACACATCATGAATCCGATGCAAATGCTCCGGTAACCCAAGTCTATATGCAACAGACTCAATCCGCTCGATGATAGGGAATGGCCCCACATATCTCGGTGCCAACTTCCCCTTCTTCCCAAATCGCATAATCCCCTTTATAGGAGATACTCTGAGTTAAACTTGGTCCCCCACTTGGAACTCCCTGAAGAACCTCTTCGCATCAGTATAGCTCTTTTGCCGATCCTGAGCTACCCGAATGCGACTCCGTATCAGATCTATCCTTGCCGAAGTATCCTGAATTTCTTCCAGTCCAAGTAGTTTGTTGTCCCCCACCTCCAACCAACATGCTGGGGAATGACAAGGTCTACCGTACAATGCCTCAAATGGAGCCATGCAAATGGTGAACTGGTAGGAGTTGTTGTAAGCAAACTCCACCAGTGGAAGGTACTGCTCCCATCCACCCTTGAAATAAATGATGCACATCCGCAATATGTCCTCCAACATCTGATTTGTACGCTCGGTTTGCCCATCGGTCTGTGGATGATAAGCCGTACTCAACCGCAATTCTGTGCCCATGGCCTCCTGAAAACTCTCCCAAAACCATAAAACAAATATCTTGTCTCGGTCAGACACGATATTTAGGGGCACACCGTGAAGTCTCACTATCTCTACAATAAAGAGCTGGGCATACTGTCCCGTAGTGTAGTCTGTCCTTACGGGTAGAAAATGAGCGACTTTGGTCAACCTGTCCACAATTACCCAAATGGAGTCGTGACCTCTCTGTGACGTAGGCAACCCCGTGATAAAGTCGGGACCTCCAATGGCTGTAGAAGTCCTGCCGGTCTCTGATTATTCAATTTTACTAGCTGACAAGTGGCGCATTTAGAAACAAACACGGTAATATCTCTTTTCATCCCGCTCCACCAATACTGTCGTATCATGTCTTGGTACATTTTATCCCCACCGGGATGTACCACGAACCGTGAGCCGTGCGACTCTGCCATCACCTTGTGCCACAATTCCTCCCCTTCCGGAACTACCAATCTCCCATTGAAGCATAATCCCCCGTCTGAGCTAACGGTATAGGACTCGGCTCCCTCTGCTAGTAATCGAACTATCTGCTCTTGACAGAACGAGTCATTTGCCTGGGCCTTTACCACCTTCGTGATAATCTGCGGCGTAACAGTCATTACAGACATGAATGATCGGTCCACTACATCCTGGTGTCCTAACTCCTTCCACTTGGCCTTCCACACCCCTGCCACCTCATCTACTGGCCTACGGCTCAACGCGTCTGCTACCACGTTAGCCTTCCCCGGGTGATATTGGATATCAAACTGATAGTCCTTCACGAACTCAAGCCACCTCCGTTGTCGCATATTCAACTCCTTCTGCGTGAATATGTACTGTAGGGACTTGTGGTCCGTGAACAATCAAAACTTCTCCCCCAAAAGGTAGTGTCTCTAAATCCGAAGGGCAAATACTACTGCCGCCAACTCCAAATCATGAGTGGGGTAATTCTTCTTGTGAGGCTTAAGCTTACGGTAAGCATAAGCTATGGCCTGACTCTCTTGCTATAATACACCTCCAAGTCCTTGCAAGGACGCATCAGTGTAAACTAAATACCCAACTCCCGATCTCGGCAATGCTAACACATGTGCTGAGGTCAACTTGTCCTTCAACTCATCAAATTCCAGCTGACATGCATCACTCCAAATGAACGGCACACCTTTACGAGTTAGATGTGTCAAAGGACCTACTATCTTCAAAAATCCCCGAATAAACCGCCTGTAGTATCCTACTAGGCCCAAGAAACTATAGATCTCAGTCGGTGTCGTGGGCTGTCCCCACTCCCTTACTGCGGATAACTTCCCCGGATCAACAGATATCCCCCGATCAGAAATAATATGCCCCAAGAACTGAACCTCCTTCAGCCAAAACCCGCATTTCTCATATTTTGCATACAGCTCGTTCTGACGTAGCGTCTGCAAAACCTGCCTCAAATGCTCTGCGTGATCCTCCTCTGTCTGGGAGTAAATCAGAATATCATCAATGAAGACAATGACGAACTGATCAAGGAACTCTCTAAACACCCTATTCATCAAGTCCATAAACATGGCTGGAGCATTGGCCAAGACAAAAGGCATAACCCGAAACTCGTAGGAACCATATCTCGTTAAGAACGCAGTCTTCGAGACATCCTCCTCCTTGATACGCAACTGATGGTATCCCGATCGCAAATTAATCTTTGAGAAGAAAGAATCTCCCCTCAACTGTTCGAATAAGTCATTGATTCGGGGCAACGAATACTTATTCCGTATCGTGACTTTATTCAACTCCCGGTAATCGACACACAACCTCAACGATCCATCCCTCTTCTTCACGAACAACACAGGGGCACCCCACGACGAAGTACTCCTCCGGATAAACCCCTATCCCAACAACTGCTCAATCTGATCCTGTAACTCTCTCATTTCAGCTGGATCCATACGGTAAGGTGCGTGGGCAATAGGCCGAGTGCCCGACGTCAAGTCAATCACAAAATCTATCTCTCTACTTGGAGGTAATACAGGTATATCCTGAAATACATCAACAAACTCTCAAACAATAGGAATCGAATCAAGTGGTATCACCACTTCCTTAGAGGTCTCCTCCTCTATGTAATACAAGTGAGTGGACGATCCTCCCTCAGGACGAGGCATCGCCACCAAAAACATCTCCTGCTCGGGAATGGCAAAGATAATACTCCTACTGAAATAGTCAATCATGGCTCGGTATGCAATAAGCCAATCCATACCAATAATGGCATCATACTCGGTCATCTCTAATACTAACATATCCGCGAGTAAAGTAAACCTCCCGATCTCTATACCCACGCCTCTACATACACGTGAAATCACGAAACCCCTACTCATCGGCGAATATACACATGTAACCGTGCTCTCAGCGGTGTCTAACAACCCCATGGTGCGTGCAAATCTCATAGCAATAAAACAGTGTGTATCCCCCGTGTTAAATAAAATACGCCCCATAGTCTCCTGAATAGAGAACATACCCTCGATGGCTGGTGGATCCTGTGGGGCTGTGGCCTGCTGAAGCTGATATACTCTCCCATACTGCAGGTGCCCCTGCTGAACTGAGATGGCTCGAATGGGTGGTAATGCTGCCATCTGTGGTGGCGCCGGGAGGGCGACGGGAAACATGGGCCTCTGTAGCTCCTGTCGAGCATCCTGCTGCTGCTGCGGGGCCCTGCCCCTATCAGGACAGTCCTGGAGTTTATGGCCAGTCTTGCCACAAATGTAACACTTCTCTGGGAAGTTCCCCCCTCTCTGTCCCTACTGCTCCCGGCCCTGGTGGCCGTTACCGTTCCTCCCCTGGCCCTGCTGAAACTGTTGTTGGCCATTCTGACCCTGCTGGCCCTGATGGCCGTTCGAACCCTGATGGCCCTGCAGGAAACCTCCCTGTCCATGCCTGAAATTTCTCGATCTGAACCTTTTGTGATCCCCCTGCTGGGAACCCTGGTCACCCTGTCTCTGCCCTTGAATAGATTGTGCCCCACTGGCACCATGTCCTCCAGTCCTGCCTTGATGGCTGAACTCTCCCGATCTCTTGCCCTCAGCCATGTGAAAGCGGTGATCCTGGCAGTGTAACAGTGCAGCGTTAACCACATCAGAGTAAGTGGCCAACGATAGATTCCCCAACAAATGCTGAAGGATCCTCCAAGTCAACCCGTCTATAAATTTCTGTATCTTCTTCTCTTCTGTCGGTATCTCATCCGGAACAATATTCAACAGATTTGTGAATTCGGCCTCATACTCGACCACAGTCTTACCTTCCTTCCTAAGATTCATCAACTTCCTCCTCATTTCCGTGTGAACAGCTGACGAAAAGTACTTGCGGTCGAACCGCACCCAAAACTCCTGGATCGTGAGAGTATCTCTCTCCTCCATGGTGGTAATAGACTCCCACCACTGCAGTGCAGATCCAACTAGCTTGAAGGTAACTAGTATCTGCTTCTGGACATCGGTGCACTCATACATCCTCAAGTGCTGCTGAATGTCTTTCCTCCACTGACTCGAAACCACAACATCGAAGCTACCTGCGAACTCCGGTGGGTGTGGTTTCTGAAAAGCATCACGTACACGTTCCCAAGCAGATGGGAATGAATGTGCCTGAACTGGCGCGGCTACTGACGCCTGAGGTGGTGCCTGCTGAACTACGGCTAGTGCGGCATTTACCGCCTGGGCCACAATGGCTGCAACCTCGGCGGCATTCATCGTGCCCTGAACTGGTGCGGGATATGGTTCTGGCGTTGCATCCCTGGGAACCCGTTGTGCACGTCGTGAAGGCATCTAAAATAAGGATAAAGTTTATAAGTTCGCAGTTATAAACTTAAAATAGCTGAAGAACGTAGAATATACAAAAGAATACAATAGTCCTAAAATATAGGGCTCTACATCAAAGAAAGGTCAGCGGAAACATAATAAGCCGTACAGATCCTAAAGGACACTAGAACTTGATGCTCTGATACCACCTGTGACACCCCGACTAATTAAATGTCGGGTAGCTACTCCTTTATTAAATTAATACAAAATTCCAAGTTGGTTCAGTTAATAGCATCACTGTCGAAAACATTTTATTGATTTCTAACCACCTAGTATTTAAAAAGTGAGTTGCCAAATTTTAAGTTAACTCTGATTAACATGCAATAAGAGGATAATGAAAGAATAACAACCATTCACCATAACAAAGAAATAGAATAACCAACAAAATAATAATGAGTCCGGAGGAAAACTCCTCACAACAATCCCACAACTGAACTAAGTAAATCAATGTAACCTGAATTAATTACATGCCAAAAGTCTGAAAATCTGAAATAGGAAATGTTTCTAATAGAAATGGGCGACATGCCCTACAACTGATGAAAGCTGAATATGGAGTCAAGATAGATGAAGCGTCTACTAGCAAAGTCCTATAACTTCCACAAACAGCTACAACTCGTCACCTGAATGAGGATCCTAAGCATGGTGTCCTTGTGGCTGGGAACCTAAAATGGTTTTTACAAAAATATATTTGAAAGCAAACGGGTCAGAGCCCGAAAGTGGAGAGTATTTTAAAAATAGAAAGTGCTTTAATAAAATTAAAAAAATGAATGCAAAAAACATGTTAGGACGTGCACTCGCATGAAATACTCACCTCTCTACTAATTGTGCACTCCTAACGAATAACACCCATCTAAGTGATATTTTTATCTAACTAAACTGACATCAGTTCTATCCTTTCTACTCGGTTCTCATTATACATTCTAACGTTATCAATTAAGTAGAGGGATTTACTTAAACTCAGATTCTCAATTATTAGTAATACAATTCATTACAGGTTATCCCTTTATAGTTACTCAAAGCGTTTCTGTATTTATACTCACAATACCAACATGAAAGTTCTCATTAATTGAAGTGTATATTAGTCACGCCATAAATATACAATACAAGCACCCCGAGACTAAGCTGCGGTGCACACATACTCTGCTATCCATCCCGGTACATCACGTACATAAGGATCACGCATTTTGAATCTCTCAGGAATCGTTCTCAAATAATAGCAATTCACAAACAATGGAGGCGAACACAATCACATCACATGGGTCATGCACATACCTACGCTCCCACAATCAGTAGACTTATTAACATCCCAATAAGTCCTTCTCTGACCTATGTTCTCGAGGTACCAATCTATATCCCCCCGTAGGCACACAAAGATTAGATGTCCCTAAACGAACGCAAACCTCCCGTGATAGCAAGTATGGTAGGTATGTCATACACATCAAATCATATATACTAAGCATGCACACATCTTAGCTATTATCATATTTATTTTAGTGGTATACTTCTCGTTCTTATACCCACACGCTTGTCCCTGGTTTATACGTCACCCATTATCCTCACGTCGTAATTAGTACTCAAGTTCTAACCCATAGATATCATTTGGTTCAAACCGCACTTCTATATTTTACTCCCCAATATATCCCAAATGTCCCAACTATGACAATTAGTCATCAAGGAAATGTCAACTCTACGATTTAATAAGGTTATGGAACACTCAAAATCAAATTAGGCCAAAAAGGCCAAACTGTCAGCTCGTTAGAAGTCTCGTTCGAACGAGGCTGGTTCGAACGAGAGTTCATTCGAATGAAGTGGGCATCGAACGAGGGATCGTTCGAACGAAAGGCATCAAACAAATTTCCCCCTCGTTAGAAGGCAAATTGTCACCTCGTTAGAAGCTCGTTCGAACGAGCTCTTTCGAATGACCTGGGCAGGTCTTCTAACGAGATGTCAGTTTCGAGCCCAAAATTTCCTATCTCGTTTTACACCAATTTTCTCTCCTCAAAGCTCCTCTAAAAATTATTCCAACAATATTTTAAGGTTCCTCAACATTCCTAAACATTCCTAGGTCATAATCTAGCACATTCATGGGATCAAATCTTCATATACAACACCCAATTATTAAATCTCCCAAAGCTTCCTCCAACCTTATGTGTATGAACCCTAGAATTCAAAGTCATCAATTTTCCATAAATAAATTCCGTTTTTACATCAAGAAGAGTTGTATTTCTTTTAGCCCAATCACCCACTAACATTCTACATGCAATCCCTACATCATAACTTGAATTTCTATCTCCAATGTCATGGGTTTTTGTCATTATCCCAAAACAATGCAATTTTTACAAATTTCTACCCATGGAAGAAGCATTCGAAGTAAATAACATAATTAAACCACTTGCCTCTAATCTTTCTCTGAATTTGAGGTTGAATCTTGAAGGTTGAATTGTCCTCTCTCTCTCTCTGCAGAATTCTCTTCTCTTTCTCTTTCTACAAATTTCTTCTCTAAGGATGACAATGGAGGTGGAGGTTGGTTTTTGGCAAGTTTAAGGTTTCCAAACTTCTCCCGTAGCCCACTACCTAGATTGGGGTTGGAAATGGCTTAGTGGGTTAAGACTAAGTCAGATTTTTAACTCTAATTTTCGTGGGTTTTAATTCCCAAAATTACCAAAATACCCTTCTAATTTGCCGGTATGGCCTAAAAATGCCCCGGGACCCAAACTAAACTCCCGGCTAGTGTTTTCTGACTATTTTGACCCTTCCGGATGTGTTGGCGCACTCAAAACGACCATACGGTTAATATAAATAAAATTTACTATTTAATTAAAATAATTATATTCCTGACGCGACTGTCACACGCGTCCCAACAAAATTTCCAAATTGCCGTATTTTAATCTCACGACAAATTTCATGATTCAATATTCATATATAGCCATATATACTCATTATAATCAAATACCAACTCTCATCTCGCTAGTATTTTTATCCGGATTAATTTCCAATTAATACACATTTAATTCAATTAATCCCATAAATAAATATCATAAAAATACGGGGTATTACATTACATTGGTAGGAATCCACTTAATGTCCAATATAAAAGGAGGAGTGGGATGGTTCAAGTACCCTAGATCATGGAAATACCATAAAGAATATTTCTCTAGAACCTTCAAGACTTTAAGAGAATTGAGCCAGTCCCATTTGTAACCTTCTCTCCTGGTCTGCTCTAATTCTTCACTCAAGTGTGCCAAGGCTTCATCATAGTCGTTCATCTGAAGAGTGCATGGCTGCTTATGGAAATGGTAAGTCAGATGATCAACCATCTCATTCAATCTTTTGATGGTGAAATATTGGTTCTTTATCAAATTAGCTTGGTCGGACACAGTCTTTTTGGTCCTCCCCTCTTCAACAGATGGGCGAGCTACAATGACTTGCCTGGGTGACTAACCACCCTTAAATTTCTTTAACCTTTCAATCTCCTCCATCAATAGGTCATTTTATTTCTCCAAAAATGAGGCTCCCTCAATTTGATCATCATTGGCAGACTTCTTACAACTTATCCCGCATTATATTATTCTCTCTCTAGAAAACAAGCCACTTCCCGAGAACTATTCACCTCGGATTTTAACAAAAATTCCTTCTTAGTAATGACCAAATATATCCTGAAATTTCTTATCAAAGCCACTATCGGTATTAAGCAAGGAAAAATCTTCTCGTAGTCAGCTGAAAAAATGAAGAGATCTTCTTTATGGTCTTTTTGCATTTGGAGTATCATTCCATAATAAGAAGCATTGTTCACCACTGTTTAGCTAAACATCATGTGTGAATGAAGATATGTTTCTTTGACTTGGTCGAAAGCACCCATGTCGAGAAGTTCTTCTAACTCTTCTTCATCAAGTTCTTTGTGAACTGCCCTAAATAGTTGGATACTTATCTTACACAGGTCACTCTTGAGAGCTATTAGAACAACATTCCTATAATTAAACTGAAAGTAATAACACATGGCAAAAGTATGGAAAGGTCAAGAAAAAGTTCACAATAGACAATAGTGTTACTGAAAAAGAAAGGCAACTTTATTAAAATTATAAAGGAGAGTTATAAAAAGTAACTGGTTCAGAATATAAAAAAATAATATTACAAGCCAAAAACCCACAAAAAATAACCCTAGACATCTACACCTTCTTTCTGTCTTGGGTGACTTCATCCTCAGGATGAGCATTAACTGTGTCCATCTCCCGGGGCATAGACGACTCAACCACCCTCTCTTTATCATCAACCTCCTCTTTAATCTCCTAAGGAGTGCGAGGGCTATGTTAGAGGAAGAGTTTAAATCTAAGGAAGAGCTAACTTGGGTCAGGGCGCCATTTCATCCTTCTTTTAAGGAGGATTTCTTCAGATACTCAACCTGCATAACTTTAGGGGAGAATGACTTGTCCCAACCCCTAATATATGTAACTTCATTCTCATTCTTTCCCTTCACCTTTAATTTCTAGAATTTATCATCGGCATCTAGAGAAGCCTTCTCGATCATCTAAGCCTTCTTAATGGAATCTTCAGTTTTATCAAAAATCTTTCATGTCCTTCTCCATCTTCCTCACCACATCCTCCCACTTCTTCTGATCAATCACATGGGCCTCCTCATCAACATCCATAGACTCCTTTAGGCCTTAGAATATATCCTCAACATCCACTAAAGACCCCCTAAATTGGTTGTCCCTTCTCAGTAGTTGATCATAATCAACCAAAAACTGTAAAGTCCAAGAAAATTATAGAAATAAATAAATGGATAGTGGGAACACAAATAGATAGAAAGTTATAATTAAAGAATCAATTAATAGTGCAAAGTTATGATTGGCTATTTCTAATGATCTAGCCTTAGATAGGGTAGCAACAATAACTTTATCAGTACGAAGAACCCCTAAACCTATCAATCCCCACGAAAGACCAGGGGTCATTACCATAGAAGGGGCACCTCCCAGATCTTAGTCGGCCTAGTCCTTCCCTGGTAGCTCCAGACAAGCAGTAGGACCTTTCTTCAGCCTCTTGAATTGAGGCTCCTAGGTCTTTATCTCATCATGCTCCTCATATTTCCTGTTCTCAGCCAGAGACGGAGATTTAGTTCCAACAAGGATATTGGTGATCTTACTCTTCACCATCTCTGGAGAAGGAGTTGCGGTTGGCACGAGGTTAATGTCTAAGGATTCAAATGAGGAAAATGTCCCTCCAATAATGAAATCTCCCTATAATTGTGGAGGAGATTCTAAATTAGTGGCCGAGGAGGATGGGGTTGGCTCCTCTAAATTAATGGGGGCTAAGGGAATATCTTCGTTTGGCTGGGCAATAAATAATGTTATGAAACTCTAGTAAATCAATAAGACAGATGCCTAACTAGGATAACTTTCCCCAATTCTTTATTGAATAGACCAGACAATCTTTAAGTCCGTGAAATTAACTTCTGACAAGCGTGGAATATTTTTCTTTCTTTTCTCTGCCAAACGCACAAACAAATATGTTGATCATTAGCTGAATAAATTGAAAGAATAAAGCAGACAAACATATACGAAGATAATAAAAGGGGGCCGACCTATACCCTGCCCTTTCTGAGGGAAGCGGGGCCTAGTGTACTCCTCGCCCTCAGGATGAGTGGAAAGTTGCCAATCCTTTACTATTAGTCCATAATCCTAATAATCTTTATTAGAATCTGTCAAATTTACTACTAAAGCCTTGTTACAATACTCGGTCTTTAAGTAATAAGTATTATTAGTTGTGGTTCCCGAGCTGTAGCAATACATCAATTCAGTTATTCCTATTTGGGTTCCATACCGTTCATTAATTTGTTTGTCCCCATTCTATACTCTCCAAGTATTAGGTGCCACTTGGGCTGGGACCACATCAAATTATTGACAGAATTCAAGGAATAAGCGAATGGGCGGGAAAGTAACTCTATGCTCTGCTATAAAGATAGTTGAAGCAAATGACCCTCTTCTAATGAACACGGGTCATAAGGACATGCCATCAACTCTATTTTCACCCACTCAGGAATCCTACACCATCGCGAGAAAGAAGAAAGGAAAATACAAGAAAGATATATTTCTTACAGTGAAAATAAAAACACATTAGTAGATCTCTCAAATGGTGGAGTAAAAGATTCAAAGTAAAAAAATGAGTTCAAAATTCAACATGAGAAGATAATGAGAGGTAAAGGACTCTTTATATGATTTGTGACATGTCTTGGGCTATAAATTTTGAAATGATTAAGTGTATTACTGTTTCAGATATCAACGGCATCTTATTTCCCCTAAAACTAAATGTGCAGTATACCACTGGATGGTTCGCTTTTTTTTTTTACTATTCAAAAAATTACCACCGCCTTAATATGGCAGTCTGAGATTAACAAGTCCCATAAGCCGACGACCAACTAAGCTTTTCAGGATAGCTGAGAATTTCTAGACTGAGAATACTCCATCCTTTCATACGTTATATCATTCCAATTAAGAATGAAGTATTGGGAGCTTTTGTTGTAGCCTAAAATAAATAGACCACATGGACCAATAAAAGAGTGACACGTGCCATCATGATCAGGGGACCCTTAAATAGCCCACGCATTTGGTCGACTCAGTTATCTTGCTGATCGGCTTTCTAGCTGACCAACTCTATGAAAATGAATAGTGAGTCATATGAACAGATGGACGTGGAAACTCTGAATAGGCACCATGCACATGGACATGAGTAATATTGAGCTGCCTATTATCGTGTAAAGATGTAAATACCTAATGTATAATGGTATTCCATCTCTTTAACTTCCAACTACTATAAATAGATCACGGCCTCTCTCAACTAAGGGCAACTAAAATACTTTATTCAAACCCTAAATAACTCTTGAGAGGATTGTACTAAATACTGAAAATAATGTTGGCATTCTACCTGTGGACATAGGCACCACCTTGGACTGAACCATGTAAAACACGTGTGTCTCTCTATAACTATCATGCCTCTCTAGCTTATTATATTATCCGTGATTATAATTATATACTAAATTGAGAAAAAATCATTCCAAATCATCAAACCAAACTTAGAGACAAACAAGGACCGACGTCAAATCGTCTTTTTTGATAAACTAGGTTTTTTCCTTTCCTTTCCCACTTTTATTTCGATTTCCCCTGTCTAAGAGAATCCATGCCCATCTTTCTCTCTCTTTTCCTATCTTCTCTCAATCTCCCTCCCCCTCACCCTCTGGTGAATCCACGTCTGCCCCTTCCCTCCCCTGCCCCCACCTCTCTCTTTAATCCCCTCCGAGTTATTTTGTGGATTAGATGGTGCGAGTGATAGTGGGTCTTGGAATAGGGACACTTATAAGGATGGTTTCTCTAGGACTTCCAATGGGGAGTTTGGGAAGAGCAAGGGCTCTGTGGTGGAGAATTTATTTCCATGTATTTTTGAGGATCTTTATAAGGGTTATAAGAAGATGATGATGAGTTCTACAACCATTATTGATTCTTTTAGTTATATCATTTCTTCACCTTGTTATCTTTTCTCAACTAGTGCTTTTGTTTTTGTGTAATAATAAAAATAATTGAATAGATGACTGATATTTGGTAAAAAAATTGGGTGGTCACTTGATCACATTAGTAAGTTGTGGGAAAACCTTTTAATTTATGTACAAAATTAATTTGGTTTGAAGTCTGTGATGATAGACTTTATTGTATATTCTATCTAACTTCATTAACTAGTTATTTCATTATAACTTAATTCATTTAGTTGGTTTTGTCCCAATCAAGTACTTACCCAGCCGTTGCCTCATTTTTCATGTGATGAAAAGATCTCTAATTGCTAAGTTGACAAGGCATGGTCAAGTTTGAGAGAAACTAAATCCTACATGTATCTATACATGTTTTTTATGTCTGTGTGATAATTTTATGGGTTAAAAAGAAGAAATGTTATCATGATATGCTATGCAAGAGAGGTCCTAGAGACCATTGGATTCTCACCTTATCTACACACTTTAATCTTAATCAGACATCCAAGACAAAACCAGTGCTATTCATTCCTAGTAGGTTATGTTGTTGCTATGCTAAGGTTGGTTATTTTTCTTGAGAGTCGCGTTGTTTCCTTTCCTATAATGGGAAAAAAGGTCATCATCAGATGTAAGTACTTGTTTCACATTTTTTTTCATGATGTTTTGTTTAGTATCAATGAATTGGCATTGATCGTAGTGTTTTTTCAGCTTATAGGTTTTGATAGATTAGTTTATAGATATTCACACCGAAAGTTGGAGATTTTAGGGATTTGGAAATAGAATACTCCACTTGTTATTTATGTGACTATATTTCTTGCACGTGTATTCAATGTGGCTTTATTATGTTTTTTGATGAATATAATGATTTTTTTAGTTTAATAAAGAGACTGCATTGTGTTTTCTTTAGTATTAGTGAATTGAACTTGATAGCAGGGAATGTTCATTTTATAGTTCTTCACATTTAAAGTTTGATTTTATATTATTTTTGGATGTAAAATTCTTTACTTTTTGTATTAATTTTTTGTTGAATCATTGTATTTGCATTGCGCGTGTATTTTAATTTTTAGAAAGTATTTTGTGTGAGGTTCATGTTTAGTTGTAATATAGTTGTTATTAATAGATATATTTCATGATATTAATACTTATATCATAGCTAATTTTTTCCCGAATTCTCATGTTTGTGTAGACACCACATTCTAGGCCCCCTTAAGACTCTCCTTAGGTCCATATCACTTCCTCCTTCACTATAGAACCCTTGGCCATATTCCGAGTATCGATCTAGAGGACATCAGGCTCTCCCGGGCCTAATTTGACTCTAGTCAATTTTCTCCTCCAAGATAAAGCTCCATAAATCTTTGAAGGGCTTTGAATCCCCTTTACAATGGTCCGCCCCTGCATGAATCTGCCCTACAGTTTGAACGAACAGTCCATTATACTATCGAAAATCAATCTGAAGGCCACCGGGAGCTCCCGAGCCCCATTTTGACCCCAATCAACTTCCTCACCCAAGCAAAAGCTCAATGAATCTTTGAAGGGATCTTAATCCCCTTTCCAACTGTCCACCCCGTGCACGAATTGACCTTACGATTTGGATGAACAATTCATTTTCCTCTAAAAATTGAAGTAAAGTCCACCAAGTGCTCCCAAACTTCATTTTTCTCCCGTTAACTCTTGAGCTCAAATGCGACTAAATAAATCTTTGAAGGGCTCTGAATACCCTTTCCAACGGTCCTCCCTGTACATAAATCAACCTTACGGTATAGATGAATGACCCATTTTACTTCTAAGGGTAACGAAGCAATTTTGGTCCCCATTTAACCAAGGTTAAATCTCCAAACCAAACGAGACTAAATGAATCTTCGAAGGTCTCTGAATACCCTTTCCAACGGCCCATCCCGTGCACGAATCGGCCTTACGGTTTGGACGAACGATCAATTTTCCTGCAGGAATCTCTTGTCAAAAAATCCTCAGGCTCTATCGAGACCTATTTGATCGTAGTAAAGTCTTGAACCCGAGAGCGTCCCATATAATCTCAATGGGCTCTGAATACCCTTTCCAATGGTAAGCCTCGTGCGCGATTCGGACTTACAAATTACATTTTATGACTGATTTTTTTGATAAATCTGCATGAGGTTGCCGAATGGTCAACCCATTTCCCTGCCTATCGACATTATGTCTGGGGATGCCTACGATAAAGAGGTAAAATACAATGTCAATCGGCAATCCCTTGACCCCATATAAGGAGATCATTAGCTCACATTGAAATGCACCTTAGAAGCATCCCCCTCAGTGATCTCAACAACATGCTCTTAAAGTCAGCGTAGTTTCCCTATTGAAATCTCTCCTCCATATTCCATTTCCATCCCTTTCACACCTAATTTAGCAAAAATCCTTTCCCTTTCATCCTACCACCTCCCTCCACTTGCAAGGGAAACCATTTTAACAATTAGGATCAACCTTCAAGTCCCCAAAGAAGGTCCAAACATTCTTCTCTCTCTTTTAATTTATCTATTTTCACATTAGGTATCTACTCATTACTTTAGCATTTCATCTTTGGTAGTCCACACATATTAATAATCCCACTTTTTATTAGTAATATTGCACATTACATATTTTCTATAAAAAGAAGAAAAAACAAAGAAAAAAGAGGGTTTGCTCATAAACTCCAAATGGGATTCTTCACCGCATTCTCTCAAATCAAAACATCTTTTTTCTACACACACACATCTAAATAAAATTCCCGGTTGTATTTATAGGATAAAACCCAACCTTTTATTGCAAGAGAACTATGTGTATGTTGACACCTTTTTAGGTTATATAGGCATCTCGGGTCAAAACCCGAGACTCGAGTCCTCTTTTCATATTTTTATTCATATATTATTTTTATATATTATGCTTGTGATTCTTTTTTGTGCTTTATCAACACATATTATCAATTCACCATAATGATCGATATCCCGATAAGCGCACACATCATGTTTTTAATTACTATTTTGGGAATACTCTTATGGATGCCCTCACTCCACCTTTCTCCATGATGTGAGTTAAGAAATTCCATTATCCATTTATATATACACGCGCACACACTTCACTGAGTTATTAAGGAGAGTAATATCACATGCCTATGAGAGATCGAAAAGGCGGGATGGGTGCCTAACACCTTCCCATTCCATAGCTTATCCCTCAAACCTTTGAACTGATGTCGTTCTCTCATGGAGGCAACATTTCTTTTGACTATTTTGTGCAAAATAGGCTGGTAACTCTATCTCTTTACATCACCCCACATCGATAATGGCCAAAGCGCCCCTAGAAAGGGCACGTGACCTTTTTCTTCTCTCATTCTAAATGTGCGTGCAAGTGCCAAAACCCCTGAGGAGGAGGAGAAGGGGATGTCCACAATGGCGACTCTGCTGAGGACGACTTTTCATAAGATGACTAGACTCTGTTTGCATGTGTGTTATCATTTCTGCATGTGTACGTATGCACCTACTTGTATGTTCTCTTTCTCCTCTATTTGTTTCTTGTATATATTTATCTCATTCTTATATCATATTCACTGACATTTCACTATCACTTACTCGTAAATATCTTCTATGTACACCTTACACTACTTACACTTATTCATAGGATCACTTATATCCATATGTTTCACACACCACTTAGAATATCCATGCTGAGGTTTCACCAGCACACACCTCCACTTATCACACTTGTATATATCCATGCTCACTTGAACATATCACACTCCACTTGTAGTTGATACATGCTTATGCTCACTACCACACACTCAGTTATAGATATTAACACATCACTCACTCATATGTATTCATGCTTACTGTAGTATTGGTGCTCTACACTCATCATAAATGACTCGTGCCCTTTCTAGGGGCTCTTTAACACTATAATCATCATAAAAGAATCTCTTCATAATATAGTAATTATGAATCATGAATTTTGAACACTACATCACCAAGAGAATTGCTATATTTACCAAAATTTTGTCCCGTATTGGGCGGTCACTTTATGATGGGCGCTGGTTTGGCAGGTCACAATTATCCTAAGAAATATGAATCTCACCTTCCATTGGACTAGTACCTTCAACATATATCGGACAGTATCCCCCGCATCATACCGCTTGACCAAAGTTACGAAGGGAGGTATATAATAGGGAACTCATTCATGTACGTTAAGTACATTGAATTTGTTCTAACACGTATTGTCCCAACGAGGTATATAGTGATGTAATTCACGTACACTCGGGTAAATAAAATGGCTTGTCCACACATATAGATTACCCTAAAAAACCAAGAATTATATCATTGAAGTCATGCAAAAGGTGGCAACCTTTCCACTAACCCAATAACTTCATAAACCTCATATAGGCGTCAGACGTAGGGCATTCATATTTAGTTTTTTGATTACCATATGAAACTCTACTGAAATTTTAGGTCGGTACGTCGCCCAAATTTTTGCGCGATTTCATTTTTTTTTGAAACAGGACCTTGTCCATGAGCCTGAAAACAAGTCAAACCCTATCTTACCTATTTTTCAAACTCAACTTTCCCAGGCTCGGGTCTTTTCCAACATTTCTTTTGTATTTAGGTAAACCTAATACAAGTGAAAACATATACATAATAGTAATCATACTGAGACTCTTCTTTCTCAAAAAACTAAAAGTGTCAAAAACATTTTTCCTCATTTTAATCAAAATACCAAAAATATTTTTCCTCCTTTTTAGCAAAAATGTCAATAACATTTTCCCTCTCTTTTAAAAAAAAATTCTTTTTCCCTTTTTCAAAAATAAATTCAAATCACTTTCATTCTCAAGTTGATCGCATACCCAATTCTTGGCCTGGATCCCTATTGGCTTTGGTCTTTCGTCAAATCTTCCCTAAGTTTCATCAGTTCCCCTGCAACCTATTTCGAGTCTGGAATCCACCTTGACCATTCATCCATGGAAAATGCCGATTAAGTACTGAACTACAGCCTGATCTGATGGAAGTCTTAGTCCAACTCAGTACCAAGATTGATAACCTTCAAATTGAGGTTCATTAGATGCAGTGAAATCGAGCACAAGTTCTCGAAGAACCCAAGGTTATCTTTCCTCTTGCCGTGGGTCCACCCACTCCAGAGCTTGTTTGGGTCTCTAAAGAATATTAGCACACCCCAGATTTGCCACCTTCCCCACCTGCCAATGGGCCATCGCCAGCTAAGCTCCTCATGCCAAACCTTGCCCAGCCTGGGGCTAACTTACCAGTACCCATTGATCCCAAAGAGGAGGAACTGAATAAGGTCAAGGAATACCTCAAGATGTTTTCGAAGAAGTTTGACCAAGTTAAGATATTCGGGAAGTGTATGGACTATACACACATATCTCCCTGCCCTAAAGCAAGATCATCAGAAAAATTTAAGATGCCATCCATCGAAAAGTTAGGGGGTAGTAGGCCCCTAATTGTTCACCTTCGTAGCTATCACCGAGCTATGACTCTTCTTTGTGCCTCTAAAGAGATAATGGCTCAGATGTTCCAATAGACTTTGAAGGACAACGCTCTTCATTGGTTCCCATCCCTCGAAGAATTCAAAATACGTAATTGGGGAAGCATTGCTCGAGAACTCAATTACAATGAAGAACTAGAGGTTACATGCCATGATCTAGAGCTTTTCAAGTGGAACCCTGTAGAAACTATCAGCAACTTAATAGAAAGGTGGAGAGAGAAGTCTGCCACCATGACCAACCAGTCCTCCGATAAAGAACAATTTAGCATAGTGAAGAAGAATTTGCTGCTCCATATCAGAGAAACTATGATAGGTCAGTATTACTCACACTTTCGAGCCCTTCGAGAAACAAGTGTGGAAATTAAAGAAAGTGTTACCAAGACAGAAGCCGAGCCTAAGAAAGTGTCCGAACAGTTCATCCGTAAAAAGTATGAGAAGCCTGCCAATGCTACAATCTTAACCACCAGTAGTGTCTCCCGGCCTGCTACCTCTTGGGTGCTAAAAAGCTTCCCCAACCCTGCTAGAAAATAATACACTAAGCTCCATGATCCCTTATTCAAAGTCTACCAAGCCTTGTTAAGATGAAATCTTATCAAACCTCTGGGCCCTCATCCATTTCCAAACCCACATCCTAAAAACTTCAAAACTGATGCCCATTGTGATTTTTACCACTCTACCAGCCATACTACTGATCATTTCTTCGATCTCTAGAATGTAATCTAGGACTTAATTAATCGGGGTATCATCGACCCACCATGAAATCCTAAACCCAACACCATTCGCAACCTAATTCTAACCCATACAAATGCCATCTTCCAAAAATATAATTCAAAATTTTACCCATTTACCCAAATTGAGACCAATAAAGCCCCCATCATGTCCATATTTTCACCAAAACTGCTAAAAGTTTGCCCATATTTTCTCCTACACCCTACCTACTTCGTAGACCGATATTTTTCCCTCCATAAGAGGGCTTGTATTGCCGTTCATACCTAGTCTAAAGGAAGATATATGGAGTTGTTGATTATTCTGAATCAACTTTTGGATTTTGGGCTGAAATTGCCTCTGGAATGACCATCGACTGTTAGAAGTTCAACATCCTATTCTTGAAAGCTCGAAAGTGGGCTTGGGAGCCATATGATTAGGTGGTACCCATTGAAGAAATCAGTTTGGATGATGTTGTACAAATTATAGGAGACATGTTCTGATAGACCGAAAAAATCTATAGCATTTTTTATCTACTCACCACTTTGAAGCTGTAAGGGTGCTTGGTCCCTTCATTCTTGCACCTCCACCTTGAGTGGGAAGAGTTATATAAAGAAGCCATTGAGGCTGTGGAATGCATTGACTTCTCTTGGCAAGAAGACATTTCTACTGCCAGATAGGGGGATGAATTTGATAGCTCAGATGATGAACCGAGTTAGAAAAAGGTCAGTCCAGTGATCAACATACGCGAGACGATATTTTTTAAGGACATGTTTGGGGAAATCATTAAAGTATCCATTCAACCGAAAATTGATGAGAAAATGAGGCTCTTATTTTTCCTCACCTTCGTAAAGTATATGACCAGATCAGGAAGGCACTACAAAGATTCGAATCCTTAGCTATTAAGAACAGATAAGGGAGAGGGAGTTATCGAGGAACTACCCATCTTAGAGATGACCATTAAAGAAAGAAAGATCCTCGACAAAATCAAGAAGACTCAAACCAATATCAACTTGTTGGGACTCTTCATGTCTTCATAACTACACCGAAATGCTTTAATAAAGTTGCTTATTGGGCCCACAGTCCCTCCTCTCACTACTCCAGAAGAAGCTGTAAACCTAGTTGGATCCTTGACCACCACTGATGATGTGAGAAATCGGACATGGGTCCTTCTCAACCATCATGTCAAGTATAAAAGATAGAAATAAAATAGATAAAGATATAAAAACACACAATATAGAGTGGTTTGGTTATAAATGAGCCTACGTCCTCTTTAATGCCCCACTCTCATTTTATTAGTTAACTATTACATGATTGATTAATCATTAGAAGCGTACAAGAAAGAAAATAAATGAGAATACATAATTGTTGTGAATCTTGATAGCCTGGATGTTCCCTAAGGATATTGTAGTTATGGCTACGGCAGGGAAGAGCCCTCAAGTATGGTGTATTTAGAGAGAGAAAGAGGGGAGAGATTGTCAAGGCTTAGCCAATGTGTTTTTAACTCCCACCCTTTAATTGGGAAGTGTGCACCTCTATTTCTAAAAGTCATAAAGGTGGTGTCATGTGTGTGGAGCACGTGACAGGTGGATAAGTGAGATGATCCTGGATTCCTTCTAGAAGATAGATAGCTATCAAGGGACCTACATGGTTGTAGGTTCCATAGCCTGTGCGAACCCAAACATTGGTCTATGAATAGATGTCGTGACCTGTCTGTACCCAAGAAACAACTAACTCTGGCAAAGGCCTCTTGAAGGATGAGGCTCTGTAAATACTAGAGTCCATAACCTGTTTGGACCCAGACATCGGTTAATATTGACGAATGCCTGTTTGAGCCCAGGTGGTCCTAAGTCTAGAGGGTTATATATCTAAGACCTATTTGAGCCTAGGCAGTAACCTTATCATTATATGTCCATGAGAGATGAGACTATATTAGGCATATCAATAAGCCCAACTAGCGTGCCAAGAGGTGGTAAGTTGGTGCTGCAGCTGAATTGTAATGACTTTATCGTGGATATATAGGGTTTATGGTTTGCAAGTTATGAAATGGACGCAACTAGTCGCCCGTCCAATGTGAATTTAATGCTTCGTCTTCCCACGCCTTCTTATATAAATTGATTTGGGCTGTGGACTTCATTAACTTAGAAAATATTTGAGAGAAGGTTGAGAGTGAATTTCTGTCAGCATTTCTTTCGAGTTTTTCGATTAGTTTCTCATGGAGGTTCAAGGCAGAATTAAGGGAGACTCGTAATGGTTCTTCAAGATCCTTCTCTTTTAGGAAACTATTTCTTCTTTTTTTGCTATTTTCGATCTTCATTTTAATTTCTGGACCCATTTTTGGTCTTTAATCCTCTATGACTGAATAGGACTATTAGGATCCTTATGGTTTGTTTGGTGGTCTAAAATTTGATAGAAATTAGGATCATTGTGTATATAGGGTCTTTTGGGTAGGATTATAAGAAATTGAAATGATTTTCTAGTGTCTGGACTGACTTTGAGACTTTTAGATCGATCTTGGGCACAAGTTAGGTTAGGTTTTTCATTTTCTGGGCTTATTCTGTATCTAGACCCCTTTAGATTTCATTTTTTGGCCAAGAACAACAAGAACATGTTCTTGGCCGAAACTTTTGGGCTATGAGCTCTTTGATCTTTTGGGCATTGCAATAAAGTGTTTACCTATTTTTACCCTTGGTCGCGGCTTAGTGGCATGGTCTTGCTATCTTCCTGTCGCCTTTTTTTAACCCTCGGTCTTAAATTCCCCTTGGTTACAGTCTTTGAGTTTCAAGAACTGATTAGCTGTAGCCTTAATTTTTCCTAGGCTATTAGAATATTTCTTATAGAATAACTTGGACATTCTATAATATAATTTGTGTCTGTCGCAGCCTCTAATAGGCCTATGATTGGCCTTTTCGGCCAAAATGGCTGCAATGCCTAACTACGGAGCCCTTCTGCTTTTCTAGGTATTGTCGTAACACTATGATTTGGGATCGATTGGAACACTTAATGAATTTTTGGCAAGATCACTTTGGTGTACCTCCTTCAGAGACACCTCATGTCAAGCCTTTGAAAACCAGCGGGCCTTGCCAGTTCAAGGACTTCCCTAACTGCGTCACACTATACTTTGACTCTACAGCCTCTTCTCTTTATAGGAATCATAGTGCTGATGTAGTCAAAATAGAGGAGGATAATCATTCTAGAAATAATCCCTCCATTGAAGTGGTTGTTAAAACTAGGGATGCGGCCATTGAGAAAGGTTGCTGCAGCACTTATATACAAGTGCATCATAGACGATGAATGGATTACTGACGTAGCTATAGCGAATTAGTTCCCTAAGGGGGTTGTCTGCACCCTTCCTTCTACGGAAGAAAGTCCATGTTTCGCAGTCCCTAATGAGGGAATTTTCTTTCCTCTCCATGCCATTGACCTGGGGTTGCGTTTACCCGTTCCTGCCGTAGTTAATCTTTAGTGCAATGAACCTTGCGCTAGCTAAGTTGTAGCCCAATGGATAGAGGGATATATTCGCTGCCTTGGACATTTGGCGCTCAAAATTTTGAAAAGATATTATGACCGCTGAGTTTTTCCTCTTCTATGGGCCCAAACAAAACTCCATGGAGAACCCTCAGTACTCTTATTTCGAGATGCAGAGTGGTGCGCCCAAAATATGGCTTGTGATTCAAGTGTAAATCTAATCGCAACAAGTAGAATCCGGTAAGTACGGAATCGTGATCCACAGGGATTGAACGCTCCTAAGAGAACTAGATTGGGGCAAAGAGATTCTCTAAACGTCACAAAATGTTAAAGTGTAAAAGATGATTTGTGGTTTGGAAAGGTGATTGAGATGTAACCTCTAAACTAACATGCTATTAATGAACAGATGGTTAACAACAAATTACGGAACTAGTGAAAAGAACTAAGGTAAGCTTGAGTTCAAGAAATTAAGGGGATTGAGGATCATTCTCCCACCTCGGATTCACAAGGAAGGGGATTATAGGGCTTGATTAAATTAATTCTAATCGAGCATAACTAATTAAGTCCGAACATCAACCATGTAGAGAATGAACTCAACAATGGAGGATTAGGGTTTAATTAATTATTGCTAGATGGGTTGAGTTTGTAGTAAAGCTTCAAACACTAGCCCTTGCATGACAAGGGAAGTTAAGAAACTATGATACTCCAAAACCAACACATGAAGTTCCATTAGAATAATTAAAAACCAAACCCTAGATATTAAGTTCAAGCATCCAAGGTGGGATATTGATCCCCAATCACAAGTCTAGCTACTCATAATTAAAACTAGACTACACATGCTAGTTAACAACATACTTGAATTAGTTATCTAGTTAAAACTCAAATCAATACAAAGGATGGAATTCAATGCAATTTAAAGCTAGTGGAACAAGAAGAGATGGAGTAATTGAACTTATCTTGCATTAATCACAACTATTCAACAAGCAATCAAAGCCTTACAAGTTGGTGAAAGCCATAAATGAGCTTGACCTAGGAGAGAGAAGAGAGTGTTTTTCTATCTTACTAAATATCCAACAAAAGTAATCTCCCTACAAAAGAGGAAAAACAAGGGATAAATCCCCAAAAATCCACCAAAATGGCAAACTAGTAATACGGAGAAAGCTGAAAATGCAGGGCCGAATCGATTCGGTGGTGAATCCGAATCGATTCGGAAGTGGAGAGAAAAGCCCCTGCAAGTGACCGAATCGATTCGGTGGTAATGGCGAATCGATTCGGGCCTTCTGCAAAAAGAAGAGTTGCCTATATAGGCATTAATTGTTCCATGCTTCACCGAAACTTCCGTAACTTTTGCGTTCGAGATCGGATTCAGGCACCGTCGGAGGCCACGCGAAGAGGAGAAGAAGGTCTACAACTTCCGTGAAGAAATCGGGAACAAAGCCCGAGTGCTGAAATTACTAAAATGCCCCCGACTATGCAAGTGTCAACGGAGCTTTCCGGATCAAAACCAAACTTCCCAAAATGCATTCCCGAGACCTATAAAAGCTCAATAAAGACACATACAAAGTATATATGATGAATTTAGGGATTAGTCAATAAATGAGTATAAGAACCGGGAAATACATGCACGGGAATGCTAGAATGTACAAATTAACGGGGTATAAAATGCAATAAAAGTGACGAATCACACCCCCTAACTTATACATTGCTAGTCCCGAGCAATGAAGTATGAAGAAACAAGGTCCAACACCGCAACCAAAATATAAGAAATATGTACAACAAAGGAAAAATGCCACTTTCGTAGGCGAACGATTGCATTTAGCGTATGCAATAAGCCGTTAAACCCCTAGGTGGCCCTAGGGGACGAGTGAGGTCTCGTGAGGGTTTCCAGGGATGACACCCACAAACATCAAATCAACTCATACTATGATACTGCAAAATCCAATGCGTAGCTCAACAAATATCAAAGAAACACAATTTATCAACAAAGTGAACGAAGCTCACACAAAAGACGGCAATTATCGGCATTAAACAAATAACTTCAACTAAAAATCGAAACCATGGGAAAGCGAAATAAGCGGACACATGTGGTAATTTAGATTTGGCAAAACTTTCAAAATCCATATATAAACTAAGGCATGCATACTCAAGTTCTCTCCGGTTGTTACACTCAACAAATGAAACACTTAGAAATGGGATGTAACACACACGGGACATGCGGGCATTAAGAGTAATTGTAAAGGGAAACTAGGCCACACACATGTCATCAATGAAGAACGCAATATAAAAGTGAAAAATACAATCTCATGAAAGGATATCGCATATTAACCAAGAGAAAAGCATTTAAACAGATTATCGCTAATGTTCGACCTTTGAATCACATCACCCTAAGATCAAATAGGACTTTTTAGGGGTATAGAATTTAGGCTAGGTTAGGGTTTGGAAAAGAACGGGATGTGTGTAGGATCAAAGGAGATTCGGGAATATCGCGCAGGATAATGGATTTAATGGGCAACTTAGGAATCGAAATCAAATTCCACAAGCAATGTATTCATGAGAATGAGACTTTGATATTCATGCACAAGGGGAAATGGGAAACAACAAGGTCCCATTTTATTCGATATTTATCCTTTCTTTTTTTTTTTCTTTGATTTTTTCTTTGATTTTCTCTTTTCTTTTCTTTTTCTTTGATTTTCTCTTTTCTTGCTTGATTGCAATCCATATAAACAACAACATTCAATCCCGGGAACAATCCCTAATCAAGGTACGGGGGGAGTAAATAAGAGTTTAGGACTCCAATGTGGAGTTGGACAAGGGATTTGGGGTTCAAACGAAAGGAATAATAAGGCTCAAGGGGGTTGACTAGGGGAAACATTTAAGGGAAAGGTCAAGGTCATGTGGGTTTAACAACAAGGGCCTATAATCATTTCCTATGGTTTCATGTGATTCGCGGGACTCAACACCATTGAAAATCATGCTCAAGTGATAAATCAGTTAGTATGCAAACAAATGAAAAGAAAATGAGATCGTCAACGAGTTCATTGACAAGAAAGAGATAGAGTAGGTGTATACGCTCACAAATGATGATAAGTCTCAATTTTCACTTTTGTAAGGGTATAGCATGCGCCTTAGAATAACGAATTTGAAACGCTTATAAACCAAATCATAAATAATTATTTGTGTATATGCTCAAAGCTTCACAGTTTAATTTTATGATGCTATTCACAATGCAAACAATAACGGGCTAAAGGATAATAAATCAATGACTCAAAGCATGCTTCATAGCTATACAACAGGATATGCCAATCATATAAGTAATCATAGTAGATATGAGAAAGAAAAAGAATTTTTTTTTAATTTTTTTAATTTTAATTTTTTTAATTTTTTTAATTTTTTTATTTTTTAAATAAATAAATAAATAAATACTAATATGATAACCGGCATCACAATGGTATACCATACCCCCTAACTTGAATGAAACATTGTCCCCAATGTCAGTAGGGATAAAAAGGGAAAAAGGGTATGAAAATAGTCACCCCGTAAGGAGTAACTCGAGAACCGCGCAACGGCATGCCTGTTACAAGTTAGTACAATAAACAATAATATATACAACATAGATATATACAAGAAGAAAAATGAAACCAAAACTGAGTCATTTCATTAATATATAAGAGTTGTGTACATGGGGAACAATGAAACCAAAATTAGAAAATACAAGAAAAGTCACTCTCTCCTCCCCATACTAACACAACTACCTAAGTACAACCCAACAATCTAGATAAAGAACCACCCAAAAATAATCAGCAAAAAAAAACAGGATCACAACAACCTACATGTCGTCCGGGTGGCGGCGCGGGGACTCGGGCGCTGGAGGATCGCGAGGGGCGTATGGGTCAAAGAGGTACTGAGGCACAGAAGCCTCGCCCCCTCGCAAGTGTGAGAATAAATCCATCTGCGCCCGAGCGATCATCGATATATCGCGCTCGTACGCTCCCCGATAGGCAGAAAAGTCGGCCCGGAATGATGCAAAGTCCGACATGTAGGCGCCCCGAAACTCGGAGAAGTCAGCCTGAAGCTCATCCATCCGCAGCCCTAGATATGCAATGGGGTCTACAGTAGACGGGGCTGGCGGTGGGACTGGATGAGGCACAGGCTGAGGCATGGGCTGAGGCATGTTCGGCATAGGAGCATCCGGGGCAACAGGATTAGCAGGAGCATCCGCAGGAGCATCCAACATCCTCTTCTTTCTCCTCTCCATATGATCCTTCCCAAGACTCTTTTCAATTGCCTTTTCGTTAAGCAACTTGGGAAGGCGAGGAAAATAGTCCGTACCCGCAACCTCACAGTGAGCATCCCTACATATGCGGGAAACCAACCGCGCGTAAGGAAGGGTAGTGGTCCCCTTTTCACAGTATGCGGCCTTGAGCATCCGCTGTAGCACCAACGTGGGAAGGTTTATAATTGAATTCGCATCCAGTAGATGGTAGAGGAAGTGGGCTTGCGAAGAGCGAAGGACCGCCTTTGTTTGGGTAGGCGTGATGGAATTAACGGCTACCAAGTGGATGAGGCGGTGGTTATCGGGCATAGCAGATGTGGGGAAAGTTTCCCCAGCTCAAATATGCCCTGGCGCCAGACGCGCAATCAGGGTTTCGTTGGTCAGTCTCCCCTCGTCAGCGCACGGGTAATCGAAATCCTCAGGGTTTTCGGCCCCGGTGAGGTGCAATACCAAGAGAGGCTTAGAGAGAGGAATTCGCTTACCCCGTACGTAAGCCTCGAAAGTGCGGTCCCCAGTTGGGACGAGCGATGCATAAAATCGACGAACGTGCTCCTCATTCACCTCCCCCGCCCTGGCAAGGTGTGCCTCCCAGTTGAATTTCTGAAAGTAGCGACGTACCGAGGCAGGAAAGTCCTCAAGATGGACAGGCCGCTCAATAGCTATAGGGCGCCCCGAAGGGAATTTCGCAACGAACCAATCCTTTTCTTGTTTAGACCGGAAGGACTCGAAACCTCCCCGACCCGCAATTAAGTTGGAGGAGGGCTTGGTGACCGAAGGACCCTACAAGAAAATTAATTTGATACATACACAATTAGTGTAATGCACAAAATCAATTCGGCGTGAAATAGGGTAGAAAAGGAATCGGTGGGTGTGCATCGGGAAAAATTGGTCGAATTAACGTTACCGATGCACACCGCACTCAAACAAGGGTAATTCAACACCATTGCGCGAGAAAATGTGCGAAAATGAAGCATTATGGCACATTTTCTCCACAGAGGCATTTCATCGAGCACCTAGTGTGCAGTGTATGGAAAATAGGGTGAAATTGACATTTACATGTTGAAAACCCCCAACACATACTACTTAAACATCACAGCAACTTAATCAAGTAGTATGTGTTGGTTTCTTATCACCATCAGAGGAAAAAGAATGAGCTTTATGCATATGGCATGTGAAAATGGTGACAACTCAGTTTACCCTATTTTCCATAACATATACACTAAATCAGGAATGAAATTGAATGAGTAAGGTTGAATTAATACCTTGGATGAAGTTGCCTTTGATGATGACGCCATTGGGAAGATTGAGAATGGAGGAGAGGATTCGATTTGGGAGAGGGTAGGTTCGCAGGCAAGAGAGGAGAAAGAAATAGAATGTGGGATAAAACAGAATATGGGATTTTTAAGTGTCAGGTGACCCGAATCGATTCGGTTGGAAGTCCGAATCGATTCGCGATTCTCGAACTTGAACACTGTAAGTGACCGAATCGATTCGGTGTGAGGTCCGAATCGATTCGCTAATGAGGGACCTGCTACTTTCAAATAACCGAATCGATTCGGTGGGATTGCGAATCGATTCGCAAAATCAAACTTGGCTACTGGAGTGGGGCGAATCGATTCGGTTGGAAAGCCGAATCGATTCGGCTTCTGGAGATCAGTTTCTGCTTTGCTGAATCCTGATTTTTTGGTTGGTGGTTTGATTGGGCTGCATAAGGAGGTATTTTTGGACCCCAATGTCAATATTACATACGTACAAAGGGTCCGGGACAAAAAGTTTGCACCCCGCACATGCCGGGGAATGCTCGGCACAAAAATACACAATTCCGACGTCCTATGGAGCCCCGTAAACGGGGTCGGACAATGGAATCGTGTCCGAACTCGGGTCAAATGGTTCTAGGAAAGGCTTGAGGCGCTGACCATTGACCTTGAATAACTTCCCATCCGACGGGTTCTCAATCTCAATTGCACCGTGATGATGGACGGTCTTAACGACAAACGGACCCGTCCATCGAGATCTTAGCTTACCCGGGAATAAATGCAACCTAGAGTCGTATAAGAGAACCTTTTGGCTAGGGTGAAATGTTTTATGGGATATGCGCTTATCGTGCCTCTCTTTCACCCTTTGCTTATAGATTCTCGCACTCTCGTACGAATCACTCCGGAGTTCATCCAACTCGTTGAGTTGGAGCATTCGCTTCTTTCCGGCCTTGTCGAGATCGAAATTAAATTTCTTGATCGCCCAATAGGCCTTGTGCTCGATTTCTACCGGTAAGTGGCATGGCTTGCCGTACACAATTCTAAAGGGCGACATTCCCAAAGAGGTCTTGTAGGCCGTACGATATGCCCACAAAGCGTCAGGAAGTCGAAGAGACCAATCCTTGCGGTCGGGATTGACCGTCTTCTCTAGGATATGCTTGATCTCTCGATTGGCCAATTCAGCTTGGCCATTGGTTTGTGGGTGGTAGGTAGTTGCAACTTTGTGTGTTACACCATACTTTCGCATAAGAGTAGCAAACGGGGAATTACAGAAATGCGTCCCGTTATCGCTTATAATCGCCTTCGGAGTTCCGAAACGCGAAAGCATGTGTTCCTTTAGGAACTTCAACACCACCCTATGGTCATTGGTTTTGCACGCAATGGCCTCGATCCACTTTGAAACATAATCTACGGCCACTAGGATATAAAGGTTACCAAAAGACGGTGGGAATGGGCCCATGAAGTCAATTCCCCAACAGTCAAAGACTTCAAGT